>JAEIFL010000001.1:1430000-4127500 GCA_018901835.1 Scaptomyza graminum | reverse complement strand
AAAGGAAAACTACTTTACTATGGCACAGACAGTCGCCGCCGCCGCCGCCTTTTATTTGTGGCGACAACTTCGAACCTTTCCATAATCGATTATTCGATCGTCTAAGTGAATCAAATGTTGGGTTTGTGTTCGTGCTATTGTGCGTGTGTGTGTCCTTGCTTTAATGCAAATTTAATGGTATTTCACACACACACACACACATAGTCATGCCTAGAGACTCTAAGATACACTATATGTATTATGCGATCTTATTTAAACCAAACCATTTTCGATACAAACTAGAGCACACAATCTTGCACACACACACTCACACACCCACACTAACAAACACTTCAAGCGTCTATCGGCTTATGGTCAATCCAAAGAGAATTCTTGTTTGTCAGCCCGTTCAAAAATGTTTAATGTTCAATGGCATTCAATTAATGTAGCATGTGCGCAAGCATATAGGTAAAAGTGAAGACATTTAAATTTAGTCGGACATTTAAATCGATGGGATGTGTGGACTGACTGGCGTTTAAAATGTTTTTAAAAGAAAAATTCTAAATTCTCTTCTCCTTCTCTAGCTCTGTATTTGTGTGTGTGGCTTTTACAGCAGCAGAGCATAAAATAAATAAATTTATTTATATTTGCACAGTCAAAGGCGACCACAAACACAAGAACAAAAAAGCAATACCTAAAGGGACAAAACCCCCAAAAGAGACGACAGTGACAGCGCCAATTGACAATGAGAATGGAAAATGGAAATGCGTATGCGAAAAGCCAAAAGAACACATTCGGGTTATATATATAATATATATATATTTATATGTGACACACATCCCAGCACAAAAAACAACAACATCACACGTAGCATTTTTATAATTGCGCTTTTATGGCTTTCACGCAGCTAGAAATTTGTGAGAGTGTGTGTGTGTGTTTGTGTTTAAATCCCCTTGCGGTAAGCAGCTGAAAACCTTAAGACACCGCCACTTGATGTAAGGAACTACTTGAATAAATCAGTCAAAGCCAGCATAAAAGTTAATGCAATCCCACAAAAACCAGCTTAATAATTGAGAAGCACAATTCGATTAAAGTATACCTTTATAATAAAGGAATTCTAAAAAGCAAACTAAAATTGAAAAACAAAGTGGGAAAAAGGTGATTGCAATTATTTGTCTGTTAATTTGAATGTATTTTGTAAAAACATTTAAACGATTTAATTAAGAACCGTTTCTAGTCATGGTTTGACCTTAACAATATGAATATATAGTATATCGGTAATGTGTCAATTGTGTAAGAATCCAAACAATCAATCAATCAATCAACATGCTCCATCGTCACATATGCTGTACCAGTTAGTTATCCGTTATAACTCAGTTGAGCTTTGTTTGCCCCAGGAGCAATTGCCGTTCTCTGGAGTTTTTATGTGGAGAAAGAACCCTTCTGGAAATTCACAAATCGCTTTTTGTTTCATATCATGGAATTTTTTTGTAGTTAGTTTCATTTCCCTTTCTGCATTTTGCCACAAGCATTTGTGCAGTTACTGTTTTTTTGTTTTGTTTGCCAACTGGGCAGAAGGAACAGCTTTTAATTAAATTCTACTATCGAAGCCAAGCAATGTTTATTGTTGCTGCCGCTGCTGGACAGCTCGCCAAAGCGAACGACGAGAAAGAAACAGTTCAGATTGTGAAAATGAATGGTTGGTTGGCTGGTTGATTAGGTTTTGAGTTCAGTGGGTGGATATGGATATGGGTGGTGCATAAAAAAAAGGAGTTTGAGCGGAGTTTTATGCAAATTTGCTAGGCAACTTCTGTTGCATATTTGTCTCACTTTTGTCAGAATGCAATTCTCGTTGCTGCTGTTTCTGCTTTTGTTGTTGCCATTGTTGTGTTGTGTGCTGACTCTGGCGATGGCGAACACAATTTTGGTCATTCTCTCTAATCCGATTTGTCATTAATTAGCCACAAATGATTCTATGGACTATGCAGCGCTCTTGCTCTCTCTCTTTCACACTTTGTATCTGTTTATTTCTGTTTGTATTTGTATGTGTATTTGTTCATCAACACATTTACCAACAGGCAACTAAAGTCGCGACGCGAATGATGTTGATGATGATGATGAAAATGTTGCGGCTATATGGCGTTGCTTACAATTTTTAAATGTGATTGTGTGTGTGTGAGTGTTTGTGTGTGGTTGTCTGTATACTGTATTCGTTTTGCTGCTGTTTCTATTTTTGCGCCAGTCAATTGCACATTTTAGGTTCTTTTTAGTTATATTGGTTACGATTTTATTGGAAGGTGTTCTTTATTTTTAGGTATCTTACTTCTTTTTTTTTTTTTTTTTCTATGCATGTTTTTGTGTGTTTTTAAAAACTGTGCTTAGAACTTTAACTGCAGCCCTAGCGGTAAGAGCAACATCAGCATCAGCGGTGCAAAGCGGTTGAAGTAATGAAGTGAATGCGGCATCGAATTACTTTGCAGCACTCGACCTCTCCCATTCTCTTTCCCTCTCTCTCTCTTTATCGTTAGTACGGCTTGTGTTGCTGTAACCTTCTTGTCGATTGAGGACATGCTGGGACTTGTGCGTGGTTTTCAGTTTTATGCAGGACCACAGCACCAGGATCTCAAAGCACTTCGCACGTGTCACACAATTATGTTGTTGTTGTTGTTGGTTTTGCTAGTGTTGAGGGGTTTTGGGTACTAAATCTTTGCCAGCCCCAAGCGTCTTCTCTAATTGTTAGTGTCGTACAAGTGCGTGTAGAATAAGGTAAAACTCAGTGTGACGCAGCTTTTTATGTAGGTTAGCTTACATTGCTTGCTTTTAAGGCACGAAACGTGTGCTCGTATTCCGAGAGGTCTAGATTCAAATACACTTTAACGTTAAAATAGGAAAAACTGAAGAAGAATGCAAATACAGAATTCATTAAAGACCAAATTTTCAATATAAATATGATTATCAGTTATTTAAGTTAAGACCTTATTACAAACTTTATGATACAAAAAAACAAAAATATTTTGGCTCTCTATCTTATTATTTCTATGAGCAAGGCGTGTAATAAAATTTGTATTAAAAAAAAGTAATACTTGTTCTACAAAATATTGTTATTGTTGTGCTTAAGCACATTTAAAAACGAATTCAATTCAACCCTAAGCACAATGATAATGTCGTTTTTCCTATTAAAAATTAAGTATGTAGTACTGTTTTGAGGGTTCGAAAACCAGTTCAGTACTGAGTCAAGTGGCTTAAATGTTGGTTAATGTCGAAGCACAGCTCATGAATAATAAAAGAGCAATAAAAGTGCAAATGCTATTTAAGAGATTTCTTTGTTACTGCATTTGCTTTCTAAAATATACATGTTAGCTTTAGTATCCTTTAATGTGCATTACAATCAGCAGAACAACAAAAGGCACTCACTCCCAGATGCGATTCAAAAGTGTTAAAGGTTTGACATTTAACTGAAAATCACTTAGGAAACCCAAAAAAAAAAAAAAAATGGTAGTTCTCTTCATCAATTGTATGTAACGAAATGCCAAAGTTGACAACCTTTTCTTTTTAACCCAAGGCTCAAAGTTCATTGAATGCAGGATTAAGTTAACAACAACATCAAAGCTTAGTCAAAGCTGTGCACAAAACAAGTTATTGTTTAATTGAATTTTCATTAATACAAATCCTTAACCTGAACAAATTTTGCGGCGCCTGGCAAGTTGCAAAGTTGCGTGTTTGTTGGAAAAAGTCGAGAGATGAAATTTCTTCGCAAGGCTAAAAGAGTCGAAAGTTATCTCGTTTGCGGTTAGTTCATTAGACTGATTTTGTTGCATTCGAAAGTTGTTGAGGCGGATGAGGTACACGGCTACGGCTACGGCTACGGCTAGCTGCTAGCCAAGAGCGTTTAAAAATAGCTCAGCCATAAGTCTAATTAACTGCAAAAAACTATGTAAGCAGATGTAGTAGATGTATCTGTATATATACATGTATTGTGGGACTTTGTGGAGCTGTGTGCTACGTGCTACGTGCCACACACACATGGCGTGCAACCACATCGTTTGGCCAAGGCAACTTGGCTGAAACAGCAAAACCAAGACCGTGGCCGAGGTGGCTGGCAACTGATTCCGAGTTTTAAGCGTGCCACTCCAACAGCCACGTGCCACAAACAGCTTGACCACACACACACACACAAACCCTGGGGGCGCTTTTGAAATTCTGAAATGTGTGAGTGTAAATTGAAGGATTGCGGTGAGTGCAAATAAAATCAAATTAAACAAAAGTCCGCCACATTTGAAACATTTGAGTTTTGCTTACAAAAGTTTCCCAAACAGAACTAAACAAAAATTAAAAAATAAAATCAAAAGAAAGCCCGTTGATACGAAGAACTTAATGTAGATGTTGATGTTGTGTGTTGTATGTTGTATGTTGGACGTTGATTCAAACCCTTGTCGACAGTAGTCCACCTACTATTTTATGCGGCGCATAATGAGGATAATCTTGCAACGAATGTTCGTCTCCTCAATTCCCTGCCTCACCCCGTCATCATCCTCATCGCTCACGCAAAGCTTGCGGTTGCCCACTGAAATATTCAAAATCTGTTTGAAGTTGAAAGCGTTTGTGGCCAGTGAAAAACACTTACTAATTTTGCGGGCTGTTGACATTTTTCAAGTTACTATAACTCCGCTTCCCTTAATCCATCACTACTACGCTCCCTTCACTCTACACTTTACCCAACTTGTATCTAAGTCAAGGACAGAATGACTATTAAACGAGTTGTGCATACATTTTGCTATGCCAAAGACAAAGTTAATTGAACTTGCTGTTCCTAATAGAGTAACATACACTTTCTCAGCACACAGCAATGCCAACAGAGCGAGAGAAAGATACACTAAAAGGCAGTTAAAAGGGAGAAAAAGAGCAACGCAAAAAACACACACAAACCCAAATACAGGATGCGCAGACTGTTGCTGCCTGTTGTGTTGTGCTGTGTTGTGTTGTAGCTGTGATATCATATCAGGCGCGCAGGGCAATTAATTGACTTATTTATTAAGTTTATTGTGTGCGCCAGGCTCAAGTGTATGTGTGTGTGCTATGTTAAAAGTACCATCCTTGGCTGCAACAACTTTAGTGTTCTGTGCGCCATTTTTAATAGCCTCGGACGTCTCCCAAAGGCGATGATGAAGGCAATGCCTGTTAATATATGTATGTACATTATATGTATATAAACATAAATATGTATATATACGGGGCTTGTTGGTCCTTGTTGTTGGGCTTGTGCTACCGTGTGTATTGAGATTTTAACACAAATTAGTTGTCATTAGCGTCAAGGGAAATTTTATTTTATGATGAAATATCCTACACATTGCATCCACAAATGGCATCAACTTCTCATTCTGTGTGTGCTTGTTTGTGTGTAATCTTGTACACATTTGATTTTTTGTATAACGAAAAGCTTTGCATAAGCCTGATTGCGTTTATATGCCTTGTCAAGTTTTGTCATCGAATTAGCCATTGAAAATAATAAATGGTCAAGGGAAATCAATCAAAATGAAATCCCCTAAGAGTTGGGGATAGTTAGGATATACTAGTTGTGTGGTTGGAAAAAAGGGTAGAACCGAGTCAACTTCAAATTAATTGCCCTGACTTTAAAGGGCATACATATAATTATACTACACAACGCACAAAATGGCTGCTGATAAAACTAGATATTTATTATGTGGGAACACTTTCATCCATCAATTCTTACAGAAACCTATCAACTGTAATCCCAACACCTTTGGCTAGGCTTAAATAGAGTTTTTTTTAGCTATTATTTTATGGGGTAGGTAAAAAGACGCACGATATACATTAAATGCCACGTGGCAATGGGTGCAAAACTTAAAGCATTATTAATTATTTAAGCTGTAGCTGCCGCAGGCGAGGAGGCATCCTTTAGTGCGATATAAAATAAGTTAAATAGCTTGGCATGGGCTGCTGCTGCCGCTAAATCCGTGAACTTACGCATACACACTCACTTAGTGGCAGACTCTGCGGTTCTTGGGCAGGAAGTGCGCATTTTAGCTAAGCCGGGTGGGTGGTTCGGGGACGACAATAACCGGCAGCAGGCGAATGGCGATAATTTTGATAGCAGCCATTTCGAGTGTGTGCCGTTTTTTTTTTTTTGCGACCCACTGGCTCACTGGCTGAATTTTCATTTCTCTCTCTGCTGCAAAACCGCAGAACGTAAAAGACAGGAAAAGCAAGGGCAAAAGAGGGGGAATGCATTACAGCGCGGCGGTACAGGAAAGCAGCTTCCGCGCTCGTATGTGCCTGTATGTGTGCTTAAAACTTTTGTCGGTGGCCAATTTCATGCTGTTGGATTATTTATTTGAATAGATGTGCGGCAAAGGCACCCAAAACTCTACCACTCGAACTGTTTTTTGGATCTGGTTCTGGTTTTGCTTCTCTTGTGTTCTGACTGACTGCAACGGGTTTCTCAATGTACATTTTTCTGGTCGCTCGCTCAACTCAAGCATTTAAACTTTCTGTTTTTCTGGCTGTTGACTGGGATGTTGGCTGCCGGCTGCTGAGTGCCCCTTCCCTCTTAGGTTCAATGCCAAAATTTCATATTTTTTGAGAAGTCTGCTTAAACGCTTTTCACCAGCTGGGACAGCTGAGCTTTCAGCACTTTGCAGATGCCGCGTTGCATTTATAATAAACAGCCGCATAACTATGCCGCATGAACACAAACAGCTAATTTCTCCTGGCATGGCATTAAACTGTTTTTAATTATTTACGATAAATGTTTCCCTAACAGTTTTTATATTTAAAGACAAAACTTAACCCGGTTCAATGTAAATAATTAATTATTATATATATTTTATTTTTTTTGCAAGCTGTCATAAAAAATCTGTTTGCTTTTTTGTAGATTGTTTCTGTGTAAGTTATTGTGTGTGATTTTGAATAATCCTTGTCGGAACTGGGACAAGGGGTCATGGTGCAATGATGGGGGGCAGCAGCAGCAGCTGCCTGTCTGGCCTGTGGCGCAATTGAAGTGCAGCTGTCGACCAGTCGCCGAAAAGGCAACCTTCTAAATGGCCATTTAAATTAAAAAACTTTTGTGCTCAACCAGCAACTCAGCTCCTGCTGCTGTTGTAGTTAACAGTTTGTAGTACTTGTAGTAGTAGTAGCTCTTATCCAGTGTAGTTGTGTGTGTGTCTCGGTGTGTGGCTAAGCGGAAGTCGAGCTGAGCTGTCCTGTGCCGGATCGGATCCAGAGCCTTAAGCTGAAACTGAAGCTCTCAACTCTCAACCAAACTAAACAAGTTGCAGCTGGCCTAAAAACTCTTTCTATTGCCGTGCCTCATGGAACCGCATTTTTTTCTCGCAATGTTGCATCAAAATACTCCCCTTCCTTACCTGCTCAGAGAGCGTTGGTAAAAAGTTTTGTCTCTCTCTCTCTCTCTTTCTCTAAAGAAAGTGAAACACGTTCAGTTTTCAGGCACGTAAAATATATAAAAACAAAATTTACTGCATTCTTGTCGGCTTTTGATGTTTTCGGATAAATACAAATACTTAAAGATAAAAGATGTAAATGTGGGTGAGTGTGCAACTTAAGGTGCTCCAAAGCTTATTATGTATTTGGCTTTATTTTCAACTTACGATTGTCCAAACTTGAAAACAAAAAGAAACTAACAACTTTTAAAGTCGAATGCTGCCCCTAAAAAACAGCAATTGTTAAAAGCTTTTCTATTCGATTACGCCCACATCAGAATCTCATATTTTTGACACCTTATTACCAAATTTAAGCAAGAAATGAGAGTGTCTTGCTATGACGTAGCTAACAGGCCAGAACCAGAACCCACACTTTTCCACATCTTAAGTTGACGTCTTCGTCGACCCTACAACTTGCTTAGCTTTTGCTGTTTGCTGTTGCTGCCTGCTTTTATTAAACAAATCCAATCCAATAATTTCGGCTCATGCATAATAAAAATGCCACGGACAACACACAGACATGCTTTTGAAGAGGGTCATAGGGCAAGTGATTGTCCGACAGAAAGAGCGAGACAGAGAGATAAACAATATATATATATACATATTTCTGTATATCTGGGAAAGTCGGTATTGATATGGGAGTTGCTTGCTGCTGCTGCTGCTGCTGTTGCTGTTGCTGTAGAGTGCGACACTTGGCTGTCACTGCCAGGCGACGACTACGCGACTATTATTGCCAAAATATTTTTCCTTTCCTTTTTTTGTTTGCCCCCTTTTTTTCCTGCACCAAATGCTGAGTAAGTGCCGCTGTTGGCGTCGACGTTTGGCTGTGCACCCTTTTTACTTTCATTGGAGCGCAAATAAATAAATTTAACGCGCCAGTTGGCAAAAAATATGTAATTTATTTTTGTTGGTTCTACCAGGGGTTTTTTTTTCTCTCTCTCAGCAACTAACCCACAAAAATGACTGTACAGCTTTCAACCAAACCACTCATCACCGAACCACCGAACCATCTCGATGCGAACCGCACACACACGCATCCGGACAGGATTAGGCTTAGTGGGCCATTGGCAGGACATTGACGTCTCCCTCTCAAGTGCCACTTTGTGTGTGTCCTGTTTGTTAACATTAATCAGTTTATTTATTTATGCGCCGAACTTTATATGTAAAATTAAATAAAGTATACGTTATGCTGAAAATATTTGTTGTATTGGAATATTTCTGTAACTACCTATTTAATATTGAGCGGTAAAATACACTATAAATAAAGATAGTAAAATTACATGATACTGAAATAATATATTTATTTTCGTTAAGTGTATGAAATGTTTTTTGTTGCGCTCTGGGGTGGCAAAATGCTTGGCTTGGCTTGGATGTTTTGGTTGTCACACACAATTTGTCAGTGTTGTGTTGGCTGAAGGCTCAAGGCAATGTGGAGGCTTAAGCGACGTGGCAGCGAGCTGCTTGCAACCGCACCAGCCGCGATAACCAAAGCAGCTTAGCAGCTGCAACATCAACCACAACAGCATCAACTACTGAAGTCAACTCCTGGCGCATACAAAAGCAATAAAGAGCGTCCGACACGTGTTAAACACACACACACACACACACACACATGTATCACATACTGATACACATACATGACATGATTATAGCGATGAACACAAGGCAAACTTGAGGCAACGAAATTCTTTGACTTAAACCGCCCCCACAGCGTTGGTCCAGCAGCATCCTGTGTGGCATCCTGCGGCAGCTTGTGGCTGTGTGCAAGCAATTCCCCACTCACCCCCGACCCGTGCCCTCCACGGTTTTACACTGTCAATGGGGCACTTGAATGTCAACAAAAGCTTTCAACTGGCATATACAACCACTTAAAGTAGAAAAGCACTGCCCCTAACACACACACACACACACACACACACAGACTGACAGACAAGTGAATGTGTTTCAGCCGCGAGTTGAAAAAGCGCCACCCAACAGATAACACATGGCGTATGAGTAACATGTTGAAAAAAGGAACGCACGAACGATGCAATGTCTGTCTCTTTGCTTGTCTGTTTCGACTCTTTCTGCGTGTGTGAGTGTTTGTCTATTTGTGTGTGTGTGTGTCATAAGCAATGCGCTCGCCGACAATAAGTCGCATTGTTAGCTGAGCTCGCCAGCTTTCGGGCAAATGCTTGTTGCTCTTGTTGCTTTCTGAGCTCTAGATGCTTGAGGCACCGGCTCAACCTTTGTCAACCTCCCACACACACACACACACACACGTACACACACATTTTATGAGTTAAGTGCTATTCACACTACCATAACAACACCAGTAGTCCCCCCCCCCCACCCTTCGCAACCTCTTACCGCTCAATACAAGCTTCAACCCAATACACAGTCACAGTAGTCACATTGAAATCGTGAATCGAAAACCTCTCCCCCCCACCCCACCACCCCCTCTTTACACATGCTGCCCACTTATTGTGCTGTTGTTGACGCAAATCCTCTTAACTAAATCAATTTTCATTTGTGTTTACGTGTGTGCGTGCCGCCTCGCCTTCTCTCTCTCCCTCCCCTCACCATCTTTTTGTGCGTGTGTGTGCTTTCAAATACAAATGCCCATGGACTTGACCGAGCTACATAATTGTGCTTGTATTGCGGATTTTAAATTTCTTGATGTCGTTTGTTTGCGCGCTGAAAAGTATGCTATCATTATTTCTTGAGGGTTGTATATATATAGGAACATTTGGCATCTGCTTGTAATTACGAAACACTTGATCTTTAGAATATACATATATCCACGCAATTATTTTAATTATTTATTCATAAACATCTAAATTTAACAAACAACTCAAGCAGCTTTAAAATGTTCGTTAAATATGCAATTATGCAACTATTCAAATCGACATGAAAATTGGGGCGCACATGCATGTATGTGTGTGGAGTAAGTAGTGTTTGCTATGTCCTTCAGGCAGGGTTAACGTGTTCGAGCACGTCACAATTGCCGTGTAACAAACACTATGGCAACGATTTGCCTGGCGGCAGTGTTCGCAATGTTCTTTGCATATGTTCAGAGTTGAAACTTGTGAATTTTGTATCTGAATTTGTTCGCTCTCAATGTTTTTGGCCACTTGTTTCTTGTTGTCAATGTTGTTGTTGTCGTTGTTGTTGCTGTTATGTTGTTAAACGCTATAATTGTTACAGTGCTCTGCACCTGACACGCCAACATGACTTCAAATGTGAGTGTGTTTGTGTGTGTGTGAGCTTAATTAACACCTGAAACGTGCCCACACACACACACACAGACATAGATCGAAAGAGAGAATGCGATAGACAAGTACAGAAAGTCCAATTGGGAAAGGCAAAGCGCATTTAATGACAAGTTAATTTGCCTCTGTTCGTGCGTACATTAGTTTGTGTGTGTGTGTGTGTGTGTGTGGTCGCCCTTTTGGCATTAGAAAATCAACACACACAGCAGGGGCAGCCGTGATGACAGGCAGGCAACGGGCAAAGTGAGTGTCAATTTAATGATCAAATTGAAATTAAATGAGCTGTCATTGCTGTCGTTGACTGAAAGACTCCCTGTGTGAGTGGGTGTGTGTGTGTGTGCCAATACATGTGTGCGTTTAAGTGGTTGTGTGGGCTGCAACAGACGGAAGCTGGCTTGTTTTTAAATATTAGTGTCTTGTCAATAACAATTCCAAAATATATGGTTAAAAAGCAAGCCACTAAAACTGTTCTCTCTTTTTTTCTACCAAACAACAAACTCGTTAGCTCCATTTATTTACATATTTAATCATATTCTCCTTAATATCAACTCTTAACTTTAACTTCATTCACAATAACTCCATGAAATATCACTCAAACGCTTCGTTTCTATATCCTTTTTAGCGTTCCTTTTACAATTAATATTATTCAACCTACGTGTTATCCTTAGATTAGCTGAGATTTTCTTACCATAAAAGTTTCAGCAAATATCATTTATATTAATCAGTTGTATTTGGGCCAAGAAAGATTGTTCTTTTCGAGTTTTCGCAGCTTTTTGCCAGTTAGTACTAGAATTTGAAACTACAGCTCGCTGCAGTTATTCTTTTCTTGACCAAGTTTGCACATTAATTATTGTCAGCGGGCTGGCCAATTGACACGAACTCTACAAAATTCCGATTCCGATC
This sequence comes from Scaptomyza graminum, assembly GCA_018901835.1. Taxonomy (NCBI): domain Eukaryota; kingdom Metazoa; phylum Arthropoda; class Insecta; order Diptera; family Drosophilidae; genus Scaptomyza; species Scaptomyza graminum. The sequence goes on along the minus strand of JAEIFL010000001.1, from coordinate 4,115,910 downwards.
TCCGTCCCCTGTCCCTTTCGCAATTTGACTGTTAGTCCAAGATTCATTCATCCGTATATTTTGTTCACCCACGCGAAACCCTCAAGAGACACAGAGAGTTGGTGAAAGAGAGAAAGGGAGAGGGGAAGACCGAGTCTATCTGTCAGTTTTGGTGTGCGCGTGGCTTTTGTTAATTTCATTTGACTTTCAAGCATTTTAATTACGTCGACGGGCGACAGTTAGCTTTTTACTCCTGCTTGCAACAAATATGTCGCATTTAAATTTGCAATTGCAATTTGCAATTTTTTTCTTATTCAACATTTCATTTATATCTTTTATATATGTATGTAGTATTTATATTATATAATATATGCACAAAAACTACAGCAAGTGCTAGAGCCACCGCACAGCGATCAAATAAACACGCAATTAATTGTGGCCAACATGACAAACGTTGAGTGGGCCAATGTCATAAAAAACGAAAGAAAAAACATTGCCAGCAATTATACATGCAGGCTTCCCCAAAAATGTCCATAAATATTGCAATAACTGTATGTCAAAGCACATATGTGCAAGTATAACATACATACATACTATATATGTACATACTTACATACTACTACTTGATGTGCCATACCGCTTAAATGTTGACAGCTGCTATTTGCACATCAAAATTCCACTAGTTGGTTTAAGAAATTTGCATAATCTCTCTCTCTCTCATTTTGTTAAATTGTTAACTAAATATTTTCCTGAAACCTAAAACAAACATTTCAAATAATGGAGCAAGCAGCACTTAAAGTCGCAATTAATCTAGTGAAATTTCTTCATCTTCTCACCAAAAAAAAAAAAAAAAGAAACACAAAAATGTGGAATAGGCCAATTTTTTGTTATGGTCCAGTTCGTTCGGTACTCCCTCGCTCTCGCTCTCTCTCTCTCTCTCTCTCTCTCTCTCTCTCTCTCTCTCTCTCTCTCTCTCTCTCTCTCTCTCTCTCTCTCTCTCTCTCTCTCTCTCTCTATCTATCTCTCTATCTCGCTATTAATCTGTCGGAGCTGGTGGCAGGCAGACAGCAATAGCAAAGATATCTCACAGCTGAGCCTGAGCTGAGCTGCCTGACAGTGGCCAAAACTCAGACTCATACAGACATACGACTTGAAGCCTCAGATGAAGACGGACAGCCATACCGACCAAGAAAGACGGTTAGAGAGAAACAGCTTGATAGTAATAGGGCTGAAGTAAGCAGTCAGTCAGTCAATCGGACAATCAATCATTTGGAATGACAGCTACAGCGTTTTAAGTCAAAGCAAAGGCAGCAAAAACGAACAACTTTTCTCCACTTCTTCTTCTATCTCTTTCACTATTTTACTCTATCTCTCTCATTCTCTGTCTTTCTCTCTCTCTCTCTCTCTTACTCTGTTTATGCATGCACAACACACATTGATTTATAAGCTTGGGCCGCCAAAAATTAAATGTTATTGCTTCAATGGCCGCAATTTAGTAAAAAGCCTTACCAGCATCAAAAAACACCACGCCCGATGCTCTCCATGCTCCCCGTGCCCCAAATGCCATCCTTTAAAAGCGCTTTCGCTCCCAATCCCATGATGTTATTTATGAGTATGTTTATTTATTAGATGGCCCCCAGACACTTGAGAAAATTAAACGCAAATGGCCGGCCATTTTGCATTTGGCATTTTGATTTTGACACAACCAAACGGCCTGGCCATATATCTTCAAGGGGCTGAATACCTACAGCTAACAGACTTACCAGAAAATAGACAGCAAACGGCATCACAACAACGGCGACAAGCAGATCCGCTATAGCCAATGACACTATAAAATAATTCGTAACCGTTTGCAAAGAGCGTTCGCGACAAACGGAGAGGATGACAAGAATGTTGCCGAACAGCGTCAAAATTGGAAACAGTATCAAGATGAGCGCCCAATAATTGTGATCCACTGCAAAAAATGAAAACACAACAAAAAAACCATTTACAATTAAATATATAACAGCTTAGAAATATGATATTAAAGTTTTTGCAATAGAAAACATTGCTTACCAATTCGGAGATCGTGACACGATTCCGTTGTTAGATTGAGCGTTGCATTTGTGCAATTGGTGCGATAGTTGTCAAAGTACAGGCTCGTCAAATTCAGGTTTGTTTGATCGAGAAAAATGTTGCTGGTGACTGTTGCTGTTGCCGTTGATGTTGTTGTGCCGGCAGTTGTGCCCGAAACCGTGCTACCATTGTTGCTCGGAAAGTAATCGTTAAAATTCTCAAGCAGCAGCATAAACGAGCTGCCACCCGTACTGCCAGCACCGCGAGCACCTGCAACTGCACCACTGCCACCACCACCAGCTCCAGCTCCGCCACTCGCGCCCGCACCACCTAGCCACGGGGCTCCGTCGTAGCTGTTGGTGGCAGCCGCTGCTGTTCGATTTGTTATTGTCGTCGCTGTGCGCTGCAATAGTTCATTTGTGGCATCATCCACATCAGCATCAAAGCTGCCGGCGCTATTAAAGCCACCCATCAAGCCATAATCGGCATCCCCATCCGCCACACCCTCCAAAGCACTCTCCTCCGCACTATCGATCAATGCAATATCCTGCTCTGTTTCGCCATTCAGTTGCTGTTCCACAAAATTGCGTAAGGCATAGAGTCCGCCTTCGTCAAGATCATTGCCACTACTACTGCTGCCAGTGCTGCTGCTGCTGTTGTTGTTGCTGCTGCTACTACTGCCACTGCTGCTCCCACTATCACTGCCACGATGGGCCAATGTGCTGTTCGACACCTCACCAGCCAGGTCGAGCGTTAGCCAGCTTAGTGTCTCATTGGGGCTGGTGAGACCGCTGCTGCTGCTGCTGTTGCTAAGGATGCCATTTAGCATTGCATCACTACCGCTGTTGCTGTTGGTGTTCAGATTGCTTAGGTTGTTGCCGCCGGCGGCACTAAGCAGCCATTCACTGATATCATCAATCAGGGCATAGCCCGCCTCCTCCTCCACCACTTGCGTTTCGTCCAGCGCACTGGCCACATCCTCATACAGCGACAGATAGCTGCTATCCGATGTCGATGTCGTTGACGTTGACGTTGACGACGCGTTGCCAACGTCCACTACCACCAATACACTGTTGCCGCCGTCTGTCGCATTCACTAATGCATCTCCTCCGACTGCTTCCTCTTCTCCGGTTGTCGACGATAACGTCCGCGACCTCGTCGCCGTCGTCGCCGTGATGCGGTTGTGCAAATGGCTGAGCAACTTACTCGCCAGCGATGTTGTTGTTGTTGTTGCCGATGCTGTTGTTGTTGTTGCTGTTCGTGTGGCTTTGGCAATTGTTGATCCAGTCGATGCTGCTGCCGCTGCTACAACGGGCCCAATTGCATCTGCGGCCATCATGGTCGTTTTTGCCTCACTCACACACACACACACATACACACACTCGCACAACACTCCACTTACACACACACAAACACACACACAGACACTCAAACACACAACGTCACAATGCTCAACCACGCCCTCTAGTGGGGCTGGGCTGGGAACGTGGTGCACGTTGCACGCTGTGTGTCCAGCCAAAGCTCTCGCCGCATGCTGCCCAGTGACTGCAAATAAAGTGAAAAAAACAAAACATAAGAAATTAAAGATAGAATTTTATCTGGATTATATGCTATATAACTGAAGATAAAATCGTTAAGCCTGAACTTTACATTCGATTCAATGTAAGTTCATTTCAGGCTTCAGTCCAAACATAAATAATATGTAACTACTTTTAGTTTTGTGAACCGAATATAAATTATGTTTCAACCAAACATATAATATTACTTTTAAATAAAATAATAAATACTTATATATTGTTGCCAATATATAAAAGAAAACTTCAACTGCATGATATGCCTTTCAAAATCTATTAAGTATACGATAGGCTTGCGGTGTGGCTTATAGCATTATTTTTAGAATTCGTTACAGCTAATTGATGTTAATCTAATTGATTAACATCTAATTGCAAGTGTGTGCACCTAGTTACATATTTAATCACTTTGATTTACAGCGACTTTTGCGACTGGACCAAATTAGTTGTAATTAAAGGTTGAGCACAGCTGGAGGCGCAATTGTCGTTGCTCCACAAAAAGTCTAATTGAAATTGCATTTACACATACACAAACACAGTATAGATACATACATACATTTCCTTGCTTAAATTATGCTGCCTTTTGCGACAAAAAGCAATGCAATTATCTATCCATCTTCAATATACTTTTACCCCGCACATTTAATTAACTCTTTAATCAATTTATTTCCAATTATTCTACGAAAAGGCGCCAGCGAAAATTGTATAATTTAATTAAGTTTGCAAAAGGATTTTTTTTTTTTTGTTTGTGTCTCCTTACCAGCTGACAAAACCCAACGCACTACCCACCCCCCCACACCCGAGATTCTCTCACAAACTGACTAGATTGAGAGCCTGCCTCTCGTCTATTTGTTTGCCGTCCGTCCGTCCTGATTCGACTTCAACCTTTGTTTTCGTTTTTTTGCTATATTCGCTTTTGTATTTGCCAATTGGCGCGCTGATTAAAACCATCTTAGTCATTGGCCTATAATTAAGAGTTGACCTTTCTCTCTCGCTCTCGCTCTCTTACGGTTGTGTTTTAATCAGAGCAAAGAGTATCAAAACGTGACTCCCACTTGCCATTATACTACCAGCTTGTTAGCCAGCCACCCAGCCGGACAGACAGACAGTTTCTTATCTTGACCTAGCTTAAATTCTGTTTCAACTTTTTACAAACTTTAAAAGCTTAAGCCAAAACACAACCAATGAGGCAAATCAATTTGATGCCCATCTTTCCAGCATTGTCTTAAATATCGCAACACCTTTAATACTATACTGAATATTTCTTTAATGAAAGCGAGAACTTTTTTTGTAGTATTCGAGCAGATAGACAAGTCATCAGGATGACACATCGAGCAAAGGCTAAGTAAAGTTAAATTCCAGCCACATGTGCGAGTGTCAAAATGTTTCGCCAAATGCCCACATAATGCGATCGTAAACGTGTCATTATGTGCGTGCTTAACTACATACACACATATATACATATACTACCATATACTATGATGATTTTGGGCATATTATTGTGTTTGCTTTACCACAGATGCAGGGAGATGCCACAAGATAGTGGTGGATAGCGTTAACGTTTCTTACCGCAGAGACGTGCCACTCAAAAGCCCAAACAGACCAACGAAACGAAATGAGCAAATGAGTTGGCTCTAATGAAATTTTGGCGCAATACAACAAAACACACAAATGAAGAAGCTGAAAAAGAAGAAGCAAAGCAAGAAAGTAAGGAAACGTTGCACGAAATGAAAGAAACGAACAAACGGCGAAAGCAACCGAACCCCAATCACAGTGAGGTGTATATGTAGGGTCGCGTTTTGGTTGGGTTTTTCATTAATTACGGCAGTAAGTGGAACAGTGCCAGCAGGACTCAGCACATTGCCACTTGAAACTGAAATCAACTAAACTTAAGTCGTGTAATTAATTCCCCACTTTCGTTTGAGCGATGATTTTGAACATACACGAAAAACGCACGCAATCCAAAAAATCTCTCTCTCTCTTTTTCGGATACTGAAAGCTTAAAGTGTGAGAGGTGTGTGAGTGTCATTTCCTGTCGTCCTGCTGGCACCACTTCCCATTTCCAACTACCTCAAACTCACATCCGTTCATCTACTATACTTTATATGGTATATATCCTTTTTTCCAGTTGGTCTCCCATCTCCATCATAAGAAAAATGGCTAAATGGCATGCGACCAAATAATTTGTTGTTGTAAGTGTTGCCTGAGATTGCTTTGTCATTGCCATACGAATCAGCATTATAGACACGCTAATGGCATTATGATGAAACTGGCTTTTGCTCAAGCATGCATATAAAGTTAATATTTGTTTCCTACCAACAAACACAAGGCCCGATTTTAAACATACTAAAACAAAAATAACTTGCTTTTCCACTGCAGTCAACAATGTCAACTCATTCAAAATAGATGCCACAAAATGTAAAACAAGAATGTTTTGGGATTTGGTTTTTTCTTCAATAAATCAGCAAGTATAATTATTTTGGACGCCGTTGGTGGCGGCACCACTCAACGCACACACGCGAATGGCAGCAGAAGCAAAAATAAAGCAGCCAAAAAACCACAATAGGAATCCAAAAACAAAGCTTATGCCTTTCGGCTGACCAACACGGAATCCACCACCAAGGTTGCAAGCAGCTACTGTTACCAGCCACGATCCTGTCGGTGGTTTCTTGACTCTTGTTAGGCCATTTCAATGCCATGGCCCTTTGGCCTTTTGACAACAATTAATTAAACATATATGTAACACGTTTTTGCTGCACTGCGTCGCACTTTCAATATTTATTTATGATGACGTGTGAGCAGCAACTTCAATTAAGTTTACCACAAAAACACACATTCACTTTTGGGCGATAATCAAAATTGGTATCCGATTTAGTTAGCGCTTGCATGCGACGTTTGTATATATATTACATATAATATATATTCCAAGGGCAGGCGATGTGTCTGAGTGTTCGAACGAACCCCTACACTTGGTGGATCGATCATGTTTGGAGTATTCTTCAGTGGGTTGAACCCGCAGCTGTCGCCTGAGTAATTTTATGGCATTGGAGGCAGCTGCTGCTGGCTTTGTCCCCTATCAATGATATGGATGCAGTTAATGCTTGAATGTGCTTGTGTACCATCATCCTCATCACCATCATCTTAAAAAAATTCCTGGCAACTGTCAATAAACACACAAAACCACAAAGGACATTTTAAGTGTGATCGGGAAGAGGGACGGGGAAAGAAGTAGAAAGGGAGAGCGTCAGGGGACGGAATAAAATATTAAATAAAAAAAAACAAAAAGCAGCTGTCCAAGTTTTGACATAGGCCAAAAACATTATATTTGGCGTGTTCGTATGTGTGTGTGTGTGCATTTCTCATTGTAATTGTTGTTGTTGTTGTTGCTTGACAGTGTGAGTCAGCATGACATTTGGGTATTTCCATTTCTATTAGGCAGCCGTCAAGTCCCAGGCGTCAAGCGTGCGAACAATTGAAATTTATACGTTAACTTGCCAACAAAAACGACAAACGTTGTGTATAAGTAATGCGACAAAAAGATACCCAACATAAGTTGCGCATACGCAAATTCTTAAGCCATATACAAGCAACAAAAACGATCCCACTCTTTCGCTCTCTCTCTTTTTTTGTCGTTTGGAGTTCGGGTCGTTCGGGTCTTGGGGCATGATTTTCGCTTCGGGTGTGAACCTGGTCCCAGGATCAATTCCCAGACGAGCCCAATAATGGCTTTGGCTTTCGTTCAAGGCCTCGAATTTTTCTTTTAAATTGCTTTTTAAAGTGCACACGTCGCGGTTAAATGGATGCGCGACTAGAGCAATATACATACAAGAATGTATGTGTGTATGTTTATTTTTTGTATATGGCACAAAAACTGCTTATCGCTTCAAGTCTACTCAAGCGTCAACGAAGCGATTCATTCGAGAATTTCTTATGCTTCAATGAACCAGAAGTGTCGTCGTCGGCAGCATTTGCGCGTCGCGTCCATATCGGATATACTATGTATATACATATTATATTTAAACATACAATACATACTTGCCCTGTGCTTGCTTCAATTATCTTTAGAATTTTTCGCTGGCCTAAACTTTCTCTCTCTCTCTCTCTCTATAAATATATATTTATAGATGGCATACTACAAAAAGCCCTTTTCTCTCACTGTTCGCTTTTGTATCTGATGAAGAACGATGAAAACCGAACGTCAAAATTGCTAGCTAAACTTAAAAGCATAAGCTCCAAGCAATCATATCCATACAAAACGAAAAAAGTCCTCTTCATTAATTAAATAAGAATATATTTTGAAAGTAAAATTATATATAATGTTTGTTTGTTTATCATTACAAACAAATCGATCGTTTAACTTTAATCAATAGGAATTGAATAATTTTGAGTATTTAAAGGCCTAATTATAAAAAGTTATTCAATACAAACTTTTCACACAAATGTGCGAGCAGCACACAGCTAAACTTTAATCGATTCGATTCGGTTACAAACTAAGTACTTAAAAGTTATAATCGAAGTTAAGAGTTTAATTTGAATCGTTTTCTGTTGAAGTTGCTTAAAACACGATCACAGCAAAATATTTGACATCACAAAATAAGGCAAATGAGCAAACGGCGCAGATTGAGAGCAAAGGGGAGTCACAGGAGCCATTAGCCGTTAGCCAGAAGCCGCTGCTGGCTGTTTGTATAAAGAACAGAAAACTAGCAGAAAATGAACAGCGAACGAAGAGGAATTGCCAAACAAAGGCCAAACACGATTGACGTGGCACAACAACAACAACAACAGCCAACAGCGAACATCTGTAAACGAAGGGTAGGGTATGGGGTAACGGAGTAGGAGGCGAAAGAGAATAGAGGGAAAAAAAGGTCACAATTGCTGTGGACAATGGAAATGCGAAGGTCGTTGAACTTCTTGCACCTAGTATTTATAGAATAGCCAAATATACACATACACTACTACACTGCGAGTTTACTGGGACAGGGCTAGACAGTTTTAAAGTAAGCAACACCTTTTATTTAAATGTAATAGAAAGATAATAACCATGGTTGCTTGCCAAAAAGGCTTAGTCAATTTGCGAACCACAACAGATCGGAACCAAAGCAGCAGCAGCAGCAGCAGCAGTCACCATTATGTTACGCTTTTTGCTCAGTGCTTGAAGGCACGAAAGAGAGACAGAGAGAGAGAAAGAAAGAGAGAGAGAGAGAGAAAAAAAAACGAAAGAGTGCACACCAAAAGTAGAGGCAATGGAAAATATCTTTCATTAACTAATTAGCTTACTTTTTCATCAGGCTCTGCCACTGTTTCGGTGCCTGGGCAATCTCTTCTGTGCCTGAGCTGTTCTGCTTTAGTTTAGCCTTTGGTCCACCCACCCACACATACACAAACACACTCACACACACAGACAGGCAGAAGGGATAACGTGTAAAATATATACATTTACAACTACAAAAACACACTTTTTTTTGGATATTTGCCTCGCTGCTGCTTTTACTTTTGCTTTTCCTTGCCTTTGTTATTTTACGCTTTACAATTCTTTTTAGGGCTTGCCATGGCGAAAATTTGTTCAGCAAATGTTGGGCTGCCTGCCAGTGCGTCCACACCCGCCCCGCCCCGCCCCGCCCGCCTACTCTTTCAGCCTGATGCCCCTGCCATTCGCTTTGATTAAAGTGGAAATAAATGAGGGTCCTAGACAACTGCTGTTGCGTTCTCGTCGTAGCTCGTCGCTTGACACAGCTTCCCCTTCACCACAAAATGCCCAGACCACTTTCAGCATTCGTCTTTTTCAGCCCGGGGGGTTTTGCTGCCTACTGCTGCTGCTGCTTTTTCTTGTGGAACCAAACAGTAGCAACAGCAAGCGAGCCAACTTCATTAAATGCCACGAGAAAAAAAAAATAAAAATGTAAAGCGCCAACGGCCAACCATCCAACCGTTCCCCCCTTTTATCCTCTAGCTACGAGTCCACCATTGACAGATTCCTCTTTTTCGCTCTCTATATCTATGTATGTTTGTATGTTTGCATGTTTGTATGAACCTATATATTCGATTTGGTGTTCAGTTTTCAACTAAATGCAGGATTTTAGGTAAAATCCTTTTTTGGTATAGTTTGGTTCGGTTATTAAACGCTAGTAGGTGTGCAATTTGGGCAAATCGAACCACATATCCAATAAACAAAGGCGCGTTTGTCTAGGAGCCAAGTCACACACACACGTAATGTTGATTTCAACTTTTCCACATTTATTGAAGTGAAATTTTCGAATTGCAATTGTTTATTACTTTTTAAATCATCGAAACTATTTCAAGTTAAATGTAATTTGATTTTTTTTTTTGCTATTTAACCGCAAGAATTCTGTTAAATAAAAAAAAATAAAACAAAAACGAATTAACAAAAAAAAATTACAATAAACAAAAAGAAATTAAAAAAATATATATATATATATATATATGAAAATCACGAGAAGAGGGCCGAATGGGGAAGAAGCAGATATGGAATGCGTAATGAGACTCCAAAAATGAAATGAACTGAAATCAATTCGGAAAGTCCAAAAGTCTGCCAGTGCAGTGGTCGGCGCTCGCACAGCAGTACAACTGTAGGTTCCGATACAATTTATGAAACGCCACTGCGCCATCTCCCCCACCTCCCAATCTTTATTCCACCCATCATTCATCCATTCATCCATCCATCCATCCATTCATCCATTCATCCATCCGTTACAGCATCTCACAGCACAGGAATGCCAATTATGAAAATTTTTCAGCCAGAACAGAATGGCAAAAATTAATACAATAATAATAATAATAATAAAGGAAATAATATATTTGTATGAATGTATATATTCCACAACCGCTAGGTAGAAACAAAATGAATTATTAACAAAGATGGATCGTCGGGCGGGAGGGGTGGTTGAGGTGTAACGTCGGGAACGGGTGTTGATTCTATAAAAAATATTTTCAATATTTTTTCACCAAAACCAAACGTCGTCGGCTAGCGTTTGTCGAAATTTATTCGTTCTTTCTCTCTCTCCTGGTTTTTGTTTTTTTTTTTTTTAAATTTTAATGCTTTTTGTAAAAGTTTGCATACCGAAAGTTTTTTCTTTTTCATTTTTATTTGGTTTTTGTGCCTTTTAAGGATTCAACTTTCTGGTTGGCTTTACAAAGACCGATTTTTCTCTTTCATTTGTCCAGGCGAGTAAAAATCATACAAAAACGAACAAATTTTGCACAGTTCAACACTGATAAGGGGACGCAAAAGGGGCGTTGTTGGGGTTTTTTTTTTGGGTTCAGTTTGCTGCTAATTAATTTCTGGTGCTCTTGCTTTGAAGTGTTTGCCGCAAGGTTGCAAGTTTGCCAATTCGAAGTTCATAGTTTGTTAATTGACAGCCGAGCCCCCAACCAACACCTGACCTAAGACCACTTTTGATGGCCAAGCCAAACTAAGCCATTTATGGCATTTCATCGGCCACGACATGCAACGCACTTTACCAATTTGCTGTTGACAATAATTGCATTAGCTATAGCTCCTTCCACAATTCAATTGACAGTCGGTGCGTATACGTGTTACCATACATGTATACGCATACGTCTATTTACATATGTGCATATATGTATATAGTATGTGTGTGTGACATATTTGACATTAAAAAGTTAGCTGCAAACTAAGTTATTGTGTTTTAGGGCAAAACTAAAAAACAACAAGGTAAGTGACTATTTGGAACTCTGTATGATTGGCATACTAAAAACAAAGTTGTTGTAACCTGTGTTCCTGTGTGCAAGCAATTTTAATGGCTTAGCTAAAGATATAGTAGCACTTAGTTAATGCATTTTTATACCCGTTACATACAAACATACATACATATACATTGCTACAATAGTTGTCGTCGTTGGTGTCTCTTCTGCGAAATTGTCATTAATGGCATACCGAGTGAGAGTGGAAAGGGTGGGGAGGGGGGGGGAAGAGGCTGACGACTGGTGAAAAGTGTTTCCCGGTTACACATACTTAGGGTGTGACTGGGTGCACACACACACAGATACACAGAAAAAGGAAATTATTGACTCAACCGACAGACAGCGACAGGACAGGCGACGTGACAGATGCACAGTACGAAAGGAGGAGAAGGAGAAGGAGAGGCAAAGTGAGTGCGAGAAAAGCACATGACACTACATGAAAATGTAAAAACAGGCAGAGAGAGAGAGAGAGAGAAAGAAAGAGAGAGAGAGAGGATATAAGAAATTGAATGCCACGGGATGCTTGAACGCATCAAGGCTGGAACATGGAAAATGAAACGATAGTAAGAACGACAGACAGACACTAGAACACCAACCAAACAACATCCAAGCGAAAAACATGACCATATCAGACACAAATACGCAGAGAGTCGTCGCACAGCTACAGCTACAGCTGGTACTATTGGTATTGGTTCTGTTTTTGGCATTTGGCCTGCGAAACTCCAAGCAATAAGAACAACAACAATAACAACGGCTCCATGTCTCACTGCTGTACCTTTTTGCGTGGGCGTAATGGGCGTGGCAAATGAGTTGCTCCTTCTGCTGCTGCTGCTGTGTTATTCAATTAAAGATGCTCCGAACACGCACACACACGAAATACATATTTATATACCACATATGTATGTATAAATGTATATATTTAATGAGTGAGGCGTCTGAGCAATTTATTGTTGCTTGCATGTGCTATTGGCCCCGAAACCAAACATACCAACATACGGACATGCCATATACATTGCACTGTTTGTATTGAAGTGCCATAAGTATGTTTATTCTACAGAGCAAGTGATGGCCATTTTACGCAAGCTTAATACAATTTAATGGCACTTTTCCATCCTCCAAAAAGATGAACGAGGCATTGCCAAGCAACGTATGAATAACATACATATATTCGAAGGCGAGACGATGAGTTGACCAACTTTGACAGGCTCTTGGGCAATTTGAATTGAACAAACTAAAATTAGTTCTTAGTTTATAAAAAACAAAACTTTGAAGACGAAACATATACATACCATATGTATATCTGATATGAGCTATGTATCATTAGTATTATAGTGTGTATGAAATCCAAATGCCTTCTATTTGCCTTGTAATTAGTGAACAAAAAGTTCCTTTGACCTGGCACTTGGCAATTATGCGGCTCAGCGGCTCATTGAACATTGTCGTAACTTCAGTCTCTGACCGCCAGCAACTGATTAGTAGAAAGAGAGAGAGAGAGAGACAGCGAAGAAGACTGGGTAAAATGGTAGTTGTTGGGGTTGCTGGAGCAGTGTGCGGTTAATGTCATAAATGGAGCATTCGAAAGCCACCCAAAACAAAAACCAAAAATGCAAATCAAAGTTAACCTTTTTTTGCTTGCTTTGAATTTTATTTTCTCCATCTGTTTTTTTTTTTTTTATTATTTTTGTTTCGTTGTTGTTGTTCGGTTGCTAAGCCCACAAATATGCGCATAATTAATTTTCCGCCTGCTTTTGACTTTGAGTATACTTTGTGAGTTTGAAGCTAAGTAGATTAAATGGAATTTTGTCAAAGTGTATTTGGTGTTTTTTTAATTAACCCCAAGCAGTGTGGTTCTACTCCGGTTAAGACTTATGTCAATCGATTTTGAAGCTTAAATTATTTGCCTATTTACTTACCAATTGAAATGCTCTGTTGTTGTTGTCGTGATCAACACAAATCAAGTAGAATCCAAGACCCTGCAAGTACATGAAAACAAAATACGAATTATAGTATTTTAAGTTAAATCTTATTCAAAATCAAAGCTAAAACATCAAACTTTAGTAATTTGAACTATTTTGAATATGTTCATATACGTGCAATAAACAAAATTCATTAAGAACTTCAATATTTGCAAGATATTGTTTTCGGTTTTAGGTTTGCCAAAAGTCCTATAATCGCCACTCCTGATTGGTAACGAACATAATAAGAAGCAGCAGCAGCAGCAGTTGCAAGTTTCAGGCACAAGTGCTGCAATCCAATCAGCGCTGCATAGTCCTTTTGTTCCATTGTCCCAATTGAAACATAATCCCCAAAGCTGCCGGAGTGTTGCAGTCAAATTTCAACTATGCATAGTTGAGCGCCTTTTTTCAAGTTGGTAATCCGCACCACCAAACACAACAGCAATATATGCATATATAGTATGTATGTATATATATATATATATATTCTTATTATAGTATATATGCCAACTAGGAAAAGATTGTCTGTCGAGAGTGCACGACTTGTAGATACCAAAAACTACAAATTAAAGGCTCCATGGAACACACAGAAGATGAGAAAAATATAATCTGGTTTCTTTGAACTTATATAAAACATGTGCTCTTGTTGATCACATTTTCTTTGACATTTTGTTGAATGTTATAAAGGGTGTAACTAGTCCATAACACAAATGGTATCAAATAGTTTTTATAAGCGCGCAATATGCGCATTTTGCCCATTTTTTTCACAAATATTTTTATATAATTTTTTTTTTGGCGGTATTTTTGTGTCATACGTACAGTTGCTGCCATTGTTGTTTTTTTTTTTTTATAAAATAAAAAGAACGCAATGTGCGAATTTCGCGTAAATAAATTTAATATCTGACACAATCTTCTGCGCAGTTCCGACAACAAGTTGCAAAAACCAGCAACATGCAACACAAAACGCGAGGCTAGTCTCGATATTATTTAAAAAGAATATTTCCATCATTACAATTTCGCTCGATTCCCAACCTTGAAATTGTATGCGCTATGAATGCATTTGTGATTACATTTCTTTCATTTTTATACATTGATATATAGGTGCTTACTGAGAATCCGTCCGTCTGTCTGTATGAACGCGCGTCTCTCCGACTCAAAACTCTGCAAATACATTGGACCATGCGTGTGTGTCAAACAAAGTGTCAATATCGGGGGCTGCGCCCACTAGAGCGTGTTCTGGGAAATCGATAGAATTGATAACTTAAAATCTATACAGCCATGTTTGAATATTTTCTACCTTCCTACAGATGGACTTTCCTACAGCTAGACTTACCCAAAAATACCCATAAAAAACTGCATCAAAAGTTTTAATACTACGCTCACAACTGTCGACCCGAATTTTTTGGTACCAAGATAGCAGAAGCCGTCACAAACAAAACTGCATTAAAAGTAGGTCACACCCACCCCTTTCACCCAAAGGCACAGCCTCGCCTTCTTGTCAAATCAGAATTGCCTTTATCTTTGTCATTTTTTGGTCTAGAGTTACCAAATTTGGTGGCAAGTTAGCTAGCGACGTCCCCCAAACTATCTTCAAAGCAGCACCAACCCTTGCCATCCCTGTATTCCATCTTGGCAAGCAACCTTTTTTAAACTGGTATCAGAGTATTTCGCTGTCTCTTACGTCCGACTGCAACTCAATTTTTAATATATGCACCTCACCGAATCATATCAAGTGTCATTTTCATTATAATTGTTATTCCTTATTTATTTTTTTTATTCATGTTTGCAATACAAACTCAAAATGAGTTTCTGAAAGGTGAAATTTAAGAAATGAAAAGTTGTTGAGAATATTACAAACAGATTCTTTACTTCGATATAATATTCAAGGTATTTAAGGTATTGTACTTAAAACTTTATCCCAGTCAAATTAAACAAAGTTATATTTTAAGGAAATATAAATCATCTTTAAACTCCCTTCCAGATTTTTCTCGTTATCCTTCTCCTTCACTCCCTCTTTCTCCCTCTATCCCTCTCTCTCTCTTTCTCTATTTGTTCTCATCCTCAAATTTTTATCGCTTACACACACACACACACACAGAATGGCGTTTTAAATTGTGTTTGGGTTAGGGGGAGGCTTGCCGCGGAGCTGCAGTGATTGGCCATTGGCCGTTGGATGTTCGAGTATATGGCCTCTGCTATTTTATAAACTTTTTTTATTACCTAGTATATCATTCAGTCGTCCAGTCGTGCCTGCAACCATGGAGCTGCGTTCGGTGTTTGTTATTTTTATATTTATTTTTTGTTTTTTTGTTGTTGTTGTGTTCTTTTCTGGTCGTTTGACTGCTTGTCGCTTTGTACTTGTACTCTGTTATTTGACTTCATTTCATTCAGCGCTGTAGCGTACCGAGAGTTTTTATGGCACTGGGACGCTGTGTGGCAGTTGCAAAATATGCAAATGTGCCACACCCATCAATGTTGTGTGTGTTGTTGCACGATGGACGGACGCACGGACAGGCGGCGGGCGGGTGACAACAAAGCGGACTAAAGCCAAATAAATGTATATGAAAAATGTCATGTTTTTTTTCGTTGTCATTTTTTTGCTTTTTCACGCGCGCTCTCTCCACGACACAGGCAGGAAGCACAAATATTTATGCATTTGGCCGTGAGGCATGTTTTAAAACAAACCTCCTCCTCCCACACACACCTGAGTGACAGACTTAGTCGTACTCCTTATACATATATAGTAGCATTCTCTGTTTGCTGTTTTTGTTGCTGTTGTTTGTTGCTCTCCAGTTCGAAACTTGCGCGTAGATAAAAGTCATAAAGTTTGTTCAGCACCCTAGTTCCTCTACCTTTAACTCCTCCCCCCCACCATCCCATCAGTTAACTCTACCTTTCCCTTATCTTAAGCATCAACCATTTGCTTTGCCACCCAGCATCTGAGACACGTTTGTTGTCTGTATCAGCTGCTTCTCGTACTACTATTTAAATAAATAAATAAGAAAAGAAAAACACGAACAAGAAGAGCAAACGAACGAACGCACGCACGAACGAAGGAACGAGCGAAAAAGCGTCATTGAAGCGTTGTGCCTGAGTCCTGGCCCCGTTGCTACCGTTGTTTGCCACCTCTGTCTTCAAGAAAGAAACGGGCATAAATTTGCCTGAGTGCATTTAATGAGCAACAAAATGATGCCAATGCCCTGCGTCTGTACCCTTAATGCCGCACGTTTTATTCAACCACAATGACAATATTTGTACTTTATTTCGATTCGTTTCAAGGTGGTACCAAAAAAAATCAATGCTTCAACTTATGTTGCATCATATCGATTTTGCCGCATAGCGACATCAAGAAACCGAGCCAAACTTGTTTAATTAAAATTAAAAGGATAAATACAACGACTTCAATGTACCAAAAAGTAAAATAAAAGTAGCTAGAAAATCGAATACTATAACAAACAAAAGACTTTACCAAAGATCGACCTAAAAGTTTACTTGATAGGTTATTTGATCTTTCCAAAAACATATCTCTTATTTTTTGTATGCAAATTCGTTTAATGAATTCAACAGTTGACAAATTGCTGCAAATAAACATAAACTCACACACACACACTCCCAAATTCACATAAGGAGCTCAGCTCATCATTCACTAGGAAAACATTCCGGTGCGACAAAGTCGCAAATATATTTGCCATGATGTGGGGCTGTGTGGAGAAAAGTTTTCGATGGCCTTTTAGCCATTGATATCTTTTAAGTCACAACTTTTGGTGTCCCGAATTCATATTGATAAAGTACTAAGGTTGTGGAACCAAGTTGCAGGCCTTATGCTTTCTATTGATGTGGTGGTGGTTCTGGTGGTGGTTGGTGGTGGGGGGAGGAATTTGTGGCCTTATGCAAATTTTGGTGTTTGCAGACAGAAGTTGAGTTTAAAGAAAGAGACCCACAAGGCAACGACGAAAACTTTAATTAAATATCAATTTCCGGTTCAACATCCGGCATAAATACAGAAATGTGTTTGTGTGTGTGTGTGCGAGTGTCTTTGATCTAATGGCATGTCCGAGACACAAGGAACATGAAGTGAAATGGCCCCAGGAAAGCTTATTTACTACTTGACCAGGCACGCATTTTTTTAAGCTATTCAAAAATATGGGAAACGACAGATAGACAATGAGAAAACCAGAGAGAGTGAAAGACAAAAAGTGCGTGTGTTTGAGTGTGAGTGTGTGTAATATATGCAGCTAATTAGTATGCACATATCACTAACTGACAAGATATATGCAAGCAAAATTTTGCGTGTTTGCTTTGCCCTTTGTCGTTTGCTTTCTGCTTGCAGGCAAATGGCAAAAGTTTTCTTATGTGTGTGTGTGTGTGTGTGCAAAACCAAAGCCCAACACCCCTCTAACCATCCCTCCCCCTCCTATCTAATCGGGCAACCTAAAACTGAAACTGAAACTGGAACTTGCTGATGCTAACCGCTGTCTTTGCATTTGAAATGTTAATGGCAGGCAGGCAGACAGACAAACACATATATACATATAAAAGAGAAAAAGAGCTAAAAGCCTGAAGTGCGTAAGAACGAGAGTGATGGAAAGAGAGACAGACAGAGAGAGAGAGTGAGAGAAAATGAAGGAGAAGGATCGTCGGCCCATAATTGAATGTTTGTTAATGCAGCGCCGGCTTTTGTGTTGCCTTCTTTTTGGGGCACAAAGTCACATCGACTGCGTTTAATGGCACACACACAAACACACACACACACTTAAGCACTGGCACAGACGCAGAGACAATCTAACACACACACACAACCATTGACAAAAAGGGACAAAACTGCTTGGCAACTAATTTAAATACATGTCATGAATTTAACATAAATAAATAATATAAGAACAAAAAATAAAAGTTGCCCATTTTTTATGACTCTTGCGACATGGTTTGAGTTGTTGTTTGTCGCTGTTGTTGTTGTTGCTGTTGTTGTTTGCTTTTGGCAAAAAAAAGTGCAGAGCGCAGGCAGTCAGACTTTTAACATGGGCAAATAGTGTAAAAGTTGCTTCACATTGAATTGGCACTCGTTCGCCCTTATGTTGTGTGTTAGATGGGTGGGTGAAGGTGGAGGAGGGTGGGGGTAGCGACCGTATGTGGGCGTGGCATTGTACGTGCCTGCTGCGTCAAAACTTTGAATGAACTGGGCAACAACTTTTAACCTAAACTCAGGCTAAACTCAATACAGATAAGAAAGAGAGACACAGACTAAAAACAATTAAGAGAGAAAGAGAGAGAAGGAAAAGAGAGAGAGAGAGAATTAGAGTGATGGCAACATATCAAAAGCAGATAATATCATTTAACCGGATTTTTAATCAAAAGCAAAACGATTCCAGTGACATCCGCGCGGGTCCTGTGAGCAGAGGTTTTAAACTATTTAATTTAAATTTGTTTGCTTTGGCTGTATGCAATAATTACAGGATATATGACTACAGCAGGATTCCAACTTGCCCGGATGACGAACTCTTTTGGATTTCACTACCGAAGGTTTGGTTTGAAAAATTCAAAGCTGAATTATTGTTTGGCTTATTCCAAAAAATATGCAAATCCTAATCTCCCAATCAAATTCTAGGGTATTTCTCAGTATAAACATCTATTTGGTTTGCTGTTTGTTTTTTGCTGTGTTGGCAATTTTTTGCACAACAGGCGGGTTGACTGCGGCATGGAAAAGTCCAACTTACTGGGTGATTGTGCTCGCTAAGGGGGTGACAGAGGGGCATAGAGCGTGGGGTGCGGAAGGTGGGAGCATTAAGCCACCCGTCAACACAAATTTTCTGTTGATGTTTTTTTTTTTTTTTATTATTTGGTTTTGTCAGCGTCGAGGCAAATAAATAATTTGGTCTCTGCCAGAATTTTTCGGGCTTGTAATAAATTTAAAGTTCCCTTTGCCTCTTTCACTTCCCCTTTCTCACTCTCTGTCTCGCGTCCTTTATCTGTCTGCTCTCCTTTCTGTCAGACTGCAACCTAATTTTATTTGAGTTTATTTCATCGTGCGCCACTTTTAGAACCGGCTAAGCCGGAAGGGATCAAACGTTTTGCATATTCCGATGCCAATTCCACTGAAATCTGAAAACTGAAATACCAAAAAATTAAACCGAAAATAAAAAGGATAAAAACTCGTCGTCATCGTCATCCTTACTGGAGCTAAAGCTGAAGCTGAGGCGTCAACGGTCAATGAGCAGCGGCCGGCTGCATAATTTATGATTATAAATAGTGGGCGTGGCGTGGTCAGAGTGGCGTAATATGATAACTAATGACTATGGCAAATGCATGCAAATTGTTCAAAATTTGCGCTCACAGCTGCTTATTGGAAATCCAAGTCAAAATTAACTAACAGACAGAGAAAGAGAGAGAGAGAGAGAGAGAGAGAGAGAGAGAGTGTGCTTTGTCCTTCTTTTCACACTATATGAAAGTGATACAATTATGAGTGAAAATAAATTAATTGATTGACGCGAAAAATGTGACACTTAAATATTTTGTTAACAAGTGAATATTATGATGGCGGGGGCAAGGTGCAACAGCTAAACAAACTACCAGGATTAAAGTATATAAGGCATCAATAAATAAAATAAATTATATAGTTATTGAGTTTAACAAATGCAGTCACTTTGCTATGTAACGAATCAGTACAAAAAAAACTTTGTTCTAAAGAAAATTCGATATAATTCTGTATTTGCTATACGGAAATCCGCTATAAACTTTATAGTATAAAGAAAACAAAATACGCTAAAAATTAAACCAAAATTAAATGTTCTCGAAATTAAGGCGTGTAAGAAATTGTTTCATAATAGTTCTCTACGCATACTCGAAAATCAACACAATTTAACTTCAGAAGAGCATTTTACTTAGCGCTATTTCTGTTTGGTGAACTTTATGAATATTAATTTGCCTAGGGACCTAGGAGCAATTTAGTATTTGCCTCAGGCTTGTTTGCCAGTAAAACTATGGCTGTAATCGGGCTTGTTTTGTGTTTGAGCCAAGCCAAGCAGCTAATAAGTACTAATCGTAGGCATAGAGCTCATTGTCTCTGCTTTGGCCACTTTTTAGTAGTGGCATTCAGTTTGATGCCAATCAAACGCATCATTAAGTTTCAAGTTTCAATTACAATGCCAAACGAAAATTGCCAAAAAGGGTTTTTCTTTCAAACTCTCTCTCGCTCTTTCTCACTCTGTCTTTTTCACTCTGTTTTTATTTCAATAATTAACTTTAGTCAACAGAATTTGTACTCTTAACGCATAAATATTGCGAAACGTATCAATGGGCCTGCAGCCATTGCGAGCTATTTGTATATTGGGGTCAAATCACTTATTACACTCAGAGTACATACTTACACTGTACTTCAGTTGAAGTGGCAACAAGAAATCCGACTCTGGTTACAAGTAATGGTCCCTCAATTTGTGCAACGATTGCTGCTTTCAACTGATTTGCATGGTGACTGACTAACTGACAGACTGGCTGACTGGCCGACTGACTGAGTGAAATATATTTATTCCAGCCAGATGATTTTGAAATAGCGATAAATACCAAAGCAGCCGCAACAAGGAGGCGCGCACAAGTCAGCCAACAGGCAGCAACAACACAATGCAACAAAAAATTTATGAAACTTTACTGGACGTCGAGCGGCGTCAAGTCCATTGACAGTCAGCCGGGTGGAAGCAGCTACAGTGCCTGTGCCTGACTGGGCGTCAGTTGACAAATTTTTGTTCTGTCGTTCGGCTTCACAGTTTCATCATCATCGTCATCGTCACCGAAAGTCATCACAATGTTAACGCTAATTTCATTTTGTACGTTTCACTTGTGCCAAAATAGCTCAAACCAATTTGGATATTATTATTCATACTTTTCGCTTCTCTGCCTGCCTGCCTGCCAGCCTGTTCGTTCTTCCCTCTTTTACTATTTCCTTTGCTTTGCTTTCTTGACATCTTTTCTATAAATTTTTGAATTGTTAATGCGGCTGTTTACTGGGTTGTCGCCTTCCTGTCTCTTTACCGCCCTTTTTCTTGGCACGCTTGTGCGCGTAAAAGTATGCACTGCTTTTTACATACACACACACACACATGGATACTGTACCAGGGATCTTTTCAACATAAATTACGTATACCTAATGCTAAGAAAAAAGAACGCATAAGAAATGTATATATAAATGTTTCTCAGTGTGTCTTAAGCAAACAATGGCAGTGCAGGGCTTTTGTTTATTTTACTGTATTATTGCTGTTACGAGCCCATTCACGCAGCACACATTCTCACTCACACACACACAGACACAAACACACACACACACACACACTGGGGCAAGTGTTTTGTTACGCGTTTGAAGCCCATTCACAGATTATTTTCGGTATCACTGATCAATTTAAACACAAATTAAAGACTTCAACGTCAATACTCTGCCACTCAATTTTGATACTGTAGATATAGATCTACAAACAGGCAAGTCAAATACCATAGAGACATGCTTGATAAGCATTTGTTTGAGTACTGTGCAGATTTAAATGCTTACATTAGATTTGATTGTAGTTTCCAGACACTTAACCATAATTAATCCTGGTAGTCCGTCCAATCACAATCTAAAATTTGAGCTCATGACCTGCACCTCTGACATTCTCCATTCTATTGAATGTGTCATGTGACATTGCGTCAGTTTAATTGTCAGTTGTGCGTGTTGCGTAGTTTACAAATGCAAAATTAGTACGGCAGGGTAGAGTAGACAACAACAAAATACTCAAAATGTCAATTGCTACAATAAAAATATACGCTTACCCTGGGCAAGCCAAGCCCTGCTCAGTTAGGAGCAGTGCCATGCGAATGGAGGTTGGCTAATTAGTTAATTAATTGGCAGCTTCGCGCAATCCTCGAATCTGTTATAAGGTTGTTGCGTGGCGTGACACTTTTGTGTTGTCTGCACGAATTTATTTTTTCGGACCAACCAACGAATTGTTAGCCAACAAAAAACACAGCAAACAATTAGCGATCAGTTTCCCTTTCCATATCCAAAAGATTATCTTGAACAATCGACGGCACGCACTTTTCGACTTTTTGACTTCCTCCCGACTAAATTATGAGATTTATGCATGCCGCTCACGGTACTTTGCACTCATTATTCATAAGTCACAACTTAAAAGTTCCCTGTCCACACACACAGCACAAAAACATGACATGATTGCCTGCTAAAGTGGGACAACGCCTTAATGCCACACCCACTTTAACAAACGTTGCCATGTCGTGCTTGACGGCGACAAATTAGTGCAAATGTTTTGCCAAATGTTGCCACACGCGAATATATATATATATAATATATAACAGCAAAAATAACTGTCAGGCAGGTGGCTCAATAAAAAAAACACCTTGTCTTGATTAGGCGAATTCTTTATTGTGCCTTATGAAGTTTGGTTTGGTTGTTGTCATAAATAGTACTAAACACAAGCGAAAGAATTTCAATAAAAGAGCGAACAACAGGAAATTGTATGTAATAATAATTAAGCATAATATCCAAGAATGGCGATTGTGAATAGATTTGGCAGATATCCTGATGAGTCAATAAATAAGAATGTTTTTTTTAGATTAGGTCCCGAATAGAATTATCAAATGACTAATCGACTTTCACAAGAATTGAATTTAGTTTTGGATTGTGACTAAATGTTGACACGACTGAAGATATTTTATGAAACCAAAATATAAAGCCGATAAGTGATTAATTGAGAACATTTTCCATTAAAATAATATACGCGTTTATATAATATACATTTTTTATTAAGAGTAATGAAATGCTTTCTATTTTTGCCATTATGCCTAGGGACTTAAAATACACACAAAAAAGTAAGAAATATATTTTTAACAAGGATATTTGTTGCGGTCACAAAAGAAAAATGAAAAAACGCCATAATGAATGGCATTAATTTAAGGCTGGCGCAAAATATTCGCAAGTGCTTTAGATTTTTTTTTATGTTCTTGCATTTTTTACATTCAGCTTTAGGATTTTTATGATATTATAAAATTATATTTTCTGATTTCGTGTCCAAAAAAAATAAAAAACGCCAACGAATAGCATCAATTGAAAAGTTCCGCAGAATATATTCAAATAAAAATTCGTGTTATATTTTTCTTTTTTCATATATCGCATATATTTTTATTAGATGTTTTGCCAACATGTTTGCAAATATGCAAAAACATTTCTTTTATTTAATGTTTGCGGTATGTGTGTGTGTTTGTGTGTGCCTCTGGTTGGTTGTCTATATTGTATTGTTTGGCATTGTTTGCTTGCTGCTTTATGAACATTTTTAAGCACTTTACATTTTTATTATATTTCTTAACAATTGTGTGTGTGTGTGTGTGTGTGTGTGTGCGTGTGAGTGTGAGTGTGTGCGTGCAAGGACTATGGCCTAGTCCTACATGTGTGAAAGAATCTTTTCGACAGGAAACCCTGGGCTGCCAGCTCGTCGACAATTGTGGGCCTCGTTTTTCGAGCACCGTTGGCATCTGGTATTTGATTGTTGTTTTGCTTAACACACAGACACACTCTTACACATTCACTGAGCATCTCTCTTCTTATTACTGTGGCTTATTGTTGTTGTTGTTTCAGTTTTTTGCTGGTGTTCAACATAGGCTTTCAGCATTTCTATGCTCTATGCACAGAGTTTAGCGAAAAGGGAGTTTCTACGTCGGATAAACTTAAGACAAGTACATATCAAAAACATCAAAGCCTTACCTTTGACAAACTGACAAAGTGGCATTTAATAAAAATACAGGGTATTTAATTTTTAACTTGTTTTTGGCAATACTTATTCGCATGCCAATTATATAATCGTCAGCATATTCCAAGAAGCAGGCCACTTTGTTGTTGTGTGGCATGAAATAACAAAACTGATTGAAAATTGATGCGTGTGGCAAATAATGCATATATAATTTCATATATTACCAAAACGTAGTCTAACCACGGCATGCATTCCGCCATCCGAACATATTGCTTTTCTTGTTTTCATCTGCATCTGTTGTTGTTTTTGTTGCTGTTGTGATTTTTACGATGCTTTCTGGACCTTTCTAAGCTGAGGCTCGAATGCCACACACACACACCGAATATTCTGTGCAGTTTAACTCCCAATACACATTGTATTTTATGGACTCACAAACTGTTGCGCTGTGTAGAAACCTTAATGGATTTCATGTGCTACTATTTTTTAGCTCAAGGCGAGAGAGAGAAAGAAAGCAAGACTTAAAGAGTTTCAGAGTGCTGAAACCATTTGCGAATTTCAAGCTGAGCGCACACAAATTCATACAATGGCATTTGCTAACTGCCATCTATTTACAACCTGAACCTTTTTATTTTTGTGGGCCAATGTGTATTTGCGTATATATTTATATTGATTTATTCATGCGTTATATATGTACAAAAATAGTAATATAGTAAGAAATCCATATCCGTATGGACCACGACACCACTTATGCATATCTCAAACAATATGTAAACAGATCAGCCTAACAACCAAATCCAATTAATGAATAATAAAGACGAATAAAGGACAGAAATTTGTATACTTAAACCATAGACATAAACATCAGATAATTCAGAGATTGTTAAGCATCTAAGCTCAACCAAAAATAACTCCACTCATGGAAGGTAAACAAATCGATCAATGATCGAAGAACAAAAGCTCAATTGAGCATAGAAATATAAGTTATTCCCAAAAACTCAAAACTCAAATCTTTTTAAGTTACTTAAGAAATATTAAAGTGAAATGGTAGGTTAGATTTAAGAGTAGAAAATACTTTTAACTTGTTTGAGTAAAATATATCTTTTGACTTTTATGCCTAGCTTTTAGCTGGCATCATTGCTGTTGTGGTCAAAATCGTGACCCTTGCACGAACGTTGCTTGTAGCAGCAGTTAGCCAAGTTAGCTGGCTGGCAGCTACATTAGAAGTCGGTCGACTGACTTGTCAGCATTGCCTCAAAACACACAGTGACATTGATTTTGCAGCCGAGAGGAAGAACATTCACATTTTTGGGCTCTGCTTTTCGTTTTGGTTTTTTTTTTTTTTTCTTGTTCGCTTAGTTTCCCCCTATTTCTACGCTTTTCGGTTTCGTTTGGTTTTGGCTTTGGCATTGGCTGGGTTGGTTGGGTTTGAATTTTCTTGTTCTTTTGGCTGCCATGCGTCACTGTGTTCAATTTTCAAAGCAAGTTACCAACAGCTGCTACTTAATTGGAATTTTTGTGCTGCTGCAAAAAATGTGGCATGCATTGTCATTTATGTTTGCTTTGCCGTTTTGGCTTGTCAGAGACATCAAGGCTCTTTCTGGCAGAAAAAAAAAAAAAAAATAAGCATACTTCGGGGACGAGAGTTTGGAACCAACGTCGCCTCCATCCCCAAGGAGCAGAGGTCGAAGCAAACAGCTCGGGCTCCGTTGTGGCATCTGGTGTTCATTTGAACCTTCATGCTGGAAACTTTTTATGGAAATTTTTGACCGTCCACTCAGTTAGCATTCAAGATTGAGATGTCAGTGTTTTGGGCCGCAGAAACTAGCAATTCTGGCAACTCTGGTAACTCTGGCAGCTGGCAGCCAAGCATTCATTGCTGCCAATTGCAAATATATCAAAATTCACATCAGCATGAACAAAATGAATAGTTTTGATAATCGGTTCGTTCGTTGGTTCGTTCGTTCGTTCGTTAAACGAATTGCATTGTTTGAGTATTGATTTTTTCACACACACAGACACAAAATGCATGCAGATATGCAAAATACACATTTATCTGTATGTCTGAAATAAATTAATTGACATTATTAAGCTTGTAAAAAGTTAATTTTAATTCAATTTGTTTGCAACAATTCTTATCAAAATGTTGGTACTTTAAATATAGCAGTAATTTTAAGCTGATAAATAGATTTCTTCGTTTGGTTTGATAAGGAAATTTGCAAAGAAATGACACAAACGAAATTTGCTTGAAATTGTTTATTTTTTGTTTGTAATACTTTCAAGTAACTTTCAAAAACTTGAAAAAGAAATGCAATCTTGGTGTTGGTTTACTTAAATAATAAATAGGCTTACTTATCACTGAGTTATGCATAATTTAAGCAGTTTTTTGTTTTTTTGTTTTTGTTCGTTGCTTTGTTTAAAAGTTAGAACCTAGAAAGCCATCAGTCTCGGCATATTGTCACTTATCAGCTGGTTGTCTCGCATTTTAAATGCAAATTATATGCAAAATGTTATTTTTGTAAAAAAAACCACACACACGCAAGCACACACATTTGCATACGCATATACAATAATAATTATGCAAATGTAAAGCTCGTAATGTTGACAAGATTGCCTCAATCTCTCTCACAGAGTTACAGTACCGAAATCACAATCTCCATTTCTAACTCTCATCATCATCATCATCATCTTCACATCTTTCATCTTCAACTCGACATTCCTGCAAGCGCAGCAGTTGTCTTTCCTCACTTACTTGGGTGATTTTATGTAAACAAAATGACGAACTCCGCCTTGAGGCTTCAAGTTTAGGCTTATGCAGGATACTTACTACCTGGGCCATCAAAATTCGCTTGCAAATTTTCATCTTTTGCCTTGGCAACGGAAACGAAATGGAAAACAAAAAAAATAAGACTCGCTAACAGCAAATAAAAAATAAAATTGAGCAACGCAAATCTCTTGGCTGGCGGGCAAATGCGCATAACTCGTTTGAACAGAGACAGAGAGATAAAAAGAGAAAGAGAGAGAAAGAGAGAGAGAGAGCGAGTGTGAGCAGGATAAGACTAAGCCTGAGAGACTGAAACTGTAACTGTAACTGAAACTGAGGAGGATGCATTGCCAAGGATGTCATTTCTGGTCAGGAAACGCTTGCGCCTTCTCCTTGTCGTCGTTGTTGTTTTTGTTGTTGTTTTTGTCTGTCAGCTCAGCCACCTCATTAGCGAAATCTCTGAAAATCTCGTTCATTTTCTCTCGAGCGTTTGCATCATCTTCTTCGTCTTCACGCTATCTACGCAGCGGCGGCTTACTTTCTTATGTCTTCTAACTAACTCGATATTCTTGGAAATTAGCTAACATTTGTAAATTGTGTGCGTTCAGGCGGCGATTTAACGCTCCACGCTGTCAGATCTATTATGCATCACCCCTCCCCTTAACACCCACACACAATTGGGGAAAACCCTTAAAGCACCTTAAACGAAAACTTTGTTACCACTAAAATGCACATGAGTGCATCCAGAACGCCAGACAAAACGTTCGCAACAGCTGAAACACAACGATAGTGAAAGGGTACTGACTTGATTCGAGATTATTTTCACTAGAATTAGGGCTATCTGTACTTGATTTAATTATTTAAGAAAATTGCAAATATTTTTTTTCCCTCTGTGTAAATGGTAGCTAGGGAAGGTAGGGGAATACAGTAAAAAATTCAAGTAAAGTGCATAAAGCTGTTTGTCTTTGTGTGTGTGTGTGTGTGTGTGTGGCGCAGTTTTTAGATGTATTTTAAAAGATTTGGCGAACTTTCCCTGGGCGCCAAAAATGCTGGACACGAGCTGCAAACACAAACCCATTGCAAAAAAGGAGATAGAATGAGACAAAAATAAACAGAGATAGAATGGGAATAATGCTCAACCGAGCGACAAACCAAGCTAAGAGAAAGAACAGCCACAGGGAAATGATAGGAAAGGAAAGGAAAGGAAAGAAAAGGATGGCTGAAAGCGCTTTGGGGGAGCGGTAAAACAGAGTGACAACCGCAGATAAACTGCAGGCAAAGCTTCAACTTCAATTGAGTTCAGTTCAGTTGAGTTTAGTATAGTTTTGGTTCAGTTTAGCGAGAAATCGCATCAAGCGACGCAAAACCAAAACCAAAAGCAAAGCCAAATGTGAAACAATTCCGCTAATTGCAAAAAATCCTTAGCGCGTGTGCGCGAGAGAGAGAGAGAGAGAAATAGAAAGTTGAGTGTTTCAAATCAAATGCGACGCTGTGCTTAACCACATGAAAACAGCGGAAAGGCGCTACACTGTAAGAAATTAACACGTAGCAAAGCAAAACGAGAAACCCATCAATGTAGAAGAAAAAATAATAATAGCAAGAAAGAAACCAAAGCAAAAGGCAAAGGCAAAGCTAAGCGCTCGGGCAGTCCAGGGGCTCTGTGCACCACCAACAGAAAACTGAACACAGAACACTCAACCACCCAACCAACCATTGACAATTCCCAGGTTGTTTGTAACCGTACCTAACCGTACCGAAGCGTACCTAACTTTTACTTAATTTTACTTCACCCTCTCCCTCTCTCTCTCTTTGCTGATTTAATTTGGTTGACGTTTGAAGTCGACGAGTTTTCAACGTGCTTCAGCGCAGATTTTCTTGCAATTTAATTAATTTCATGTGGTTTTGGCTTTCGCTTTTGCTTTGGCTGTGGCCAACTCGCCAACTTGCCAATAGAAATGCTTGCATAAGGAAAAGTAACGTTGCGTTGCGTTGCACGTTGCACCATGGTCACTTCACTTTAGTTGCCGGCAGCCAGCAGATCTTTCTCTCTCTCTCTCTTTCACTCCAGAGGCTGCACAGCTCACTGCTCGAGTGAACTGCATTTTTCGCACGCTTTTAATTAAACGCCGCTCTTGCCGCAGCGTATGCTACACTTTATTTATATTGCCTCCCCCTCTTTTTCCATTTACACTAACTTTGTGTTCTTTATAAGTTGTGTTTAGTTGTTGTAGTTGTTGTTGTTTAAGAAATGTCAGCTTAACGCGTTAAAGGCAAATGAAATGGTTTCAAAACTTTTATCATTCAATGCAAAGGAATAACTTCAACTGCAGAATATCTAATTTAATCGCACGGTATATATATTCCATATGACTTTGTTAATTGATGATATTAGACATTTTCTTTATTATTCATAAATAAATAAATATGATTATTTTATTTCCGCCATTATTATTTTGTATTTTGACTTATAAAAAAATAAGCAAATTTTCGGACAAAAAAATTTAAAGAAGCAAATAAATAAGAAATCTATTTAAACAATTTTAATGATATATATTCTCAATTTCCAAATGCAACAATGTAATCTTTCAAAGGAAAACCCAACAACACTTACTGTTCGAGTTGCAAACCATTAAACCTAATAATGCAAATAATAAGTGAGCATGAAAACGCCATAAAAGCGATTTACTCGTAATACAGTCTCGCTTGGCAATTGGAGATATCGTAAACCGCGCTGGATTCGTGCATAATTGGGGGGCGGCATTGAATGGAATGGAATGGAATCTGGGTGAGGCAGAAGCCAACCATTGGACCAACTGCTGATTAATGGGGCACCTATTGTCATTAAACTACTCGACTGCGAGAGATTTTCCGCGACTGACTAATTTGAGCAGTGCAAAAATGAAAGAGGGGCAAGAGTGGAAACAGAGTGGAGGAAAAAGCAATCGCAGGCACAAAGCAAATTCAATATAATGCTTAAAAAAAAATAGAAGTGAAGTGAAGACAAAAAAGAAAACAGCGAAACATTACCAAAGCCGATCACAATGCACGTTCAGATAGTAATGATAATGATGATGATAGTTTCGCTTGGAGGGTGTGTGAATCGAAGGAGGTGGCATTTGACTGGCGCTGACTGGCGCTGACTAACAAGGATAATTGCAAAAGGAAGTAACAATAAACTCAATGTTATCGAATCGTATTCACAGCCAACAGCAACCAGCTACCAGCCGCAAGAACTAACTGTGCATGGCCTCAAAAACAAAGGGCAGTTGGTTTCAGTTTGCAGACACATACACACACACACCCAACCAGTCCCCAAGCCCGCACCCGCACCCGGACACAGATACCGAACAGAACCAAACAGAACCCCGATCCGGGGCGGAGTGAGGAAAAAAGCAAGCAAAATGTTTGCAAAGAGCGCGCAATCAGCGTAAAGTGCGCGACGCTTTGTAAGTGAAACGATAAAAAAAATATACAGCTACGTGGGTGTGTGTGTGTGTGAGTGGTAAAGAGGTGAAGAGGAAGAAGCAGGTTTGCCAGGCATTGAAGCAGACAGGAGAACGGAACTGGGCATCGAAGCAACCTCAGAGCCTGGAAGCAAACGCCAGCAAACAACATTCGAGAATATAATAAAATGTCGTTTATTGGCGGAACGTCGAATGTCGATTTCGATTGTTTTGCAGGTTTTCCCTTTTCCATTATTTTTGAATGCCTGTGTAACGCTTCCCCTTCCCACACACACACACACACACAACTCCCTTGGCGTTGACTTTGAGGGAGAAAACTTTGAATCTCTTTTGAGTCAGTTAAACAATCTGCCATCATCTTTTGTTTGTATGCATCGTGGAAATTGATTATTTTCTCAATAATTCTCAATTAGTTGATTAAAACTTGTACATCTGATGTGACATTGCTAAGTACTATATAGAGTTGAATGAAAAACTCATTCCATGTTACGAATATTTTCTTGTCCCCTTGGGATGCAATGTATAGAGAAGTTCGACTGGATATGAAGATATTCGCATCGTTTTATCTAGACTTTAAAATATAATTTTGCTGCTGCTGTCAAACTTATAAACACAATATCGCTTGTCAACTAGCATGAACCTTAAAAAAAACCTAGAACTCTACAAGTGTGAGGCCAGAGAATGAAAGTGGGCAAAATGTCGAAATGCGGGGACAGGCAATTTGGAACAATGCCAATGGAGTATTGTTTTGTGGCTGACGACGACAGGTTCGCTGTCAGAAACACACACAGAGAGAAAGAACGACAGAGAGAGAGATAGAGAGAGAGAGAGGGGGGGGGGGGAGAGAGAGAGAGAGACGGAATTGTAGCGTGTGTGTGTTTGTGACATAAATTTGTGATGAAAAAAAGAGCACACACACCCATTCACTTGTTACACACACGGTGGAAGCTTCCGTTTCTCATTGTTTTTGGCCATTGTTGCTTTTCGTATCTCTTACAAATCTATGTATACGATATGTTTCTTAGCTGCTTGGCAAGTTGCGTATGCGTGTTTTTAATTACCAGCCCATAGCATGGTTTAAGCGCCGCATGTGACAAATCAACAGGATATGCTAGCGGGACATCGTGTGTCTTATTGCTGGCACGGCCATTTGTTGCGTTCCATATCAAGTCCCCCCCAATATCAGCCTTCACCACAATTAACACCATGCAACCACAACAGCTGCCCGTCCTACTTCCCCTCTCCTCTATCCTCTCTCTGCAAACCAATCGGCATCAAAGCGACACCGATTCAGTTGTTGCTGTTGTTTTCGTAAGCCTCGTTTTCATGCACATTTATCGTGATTAGCCAATAATTAATAATAATTAGTTTAAGCACATGCCACACAGATGTTACGTTCCAGCAACAAAAATCTTCTCTTCCCAGTAGCAACAACAACAAGAACAACTAAAAAGCCCATATTAACAACATTTGCGTTCGGAGATTTGCTGCTTGGCTGCGGGCGCTTATCGATAAGACCATTTATTATTGCCTCTTCACTGCTCTCCTCTCCACTGCTTTGTTTGTTCTTTCAACCCGAGCATCAGGTTCATCAGTTCCTGGTTTGTTTTTGGATCTTTCTTGCGTTAGTTTTTATTTAAAATTTTCTTCTCGATGCATTAGCATATAACAGCTTACTGAATTTTTTCCAGCAATTATTTCAACACGCTTTTAACTGAGAACTGAGTTTTAAATAAACAACAAACATTAACAATTGTTTGAATGCCAGTAACAAGTTGCTTTAGTCTGATGCAAAATTATTTATCTTCCTAACATTTTAACCTTTGTTTTGCGTACACTCAATGCACTAAATTATTAAAAGAGACATATTTAAGCATACTTAATAAAAGTACATATAAAATATTCAAGCTGAAAGAATAATCTTTAAAAAATCGTAAAAATAAATGGATCCAAGAAAATGTTACTTTAAGCATTTTGCAAGAAAGCTGCATTTAACGAGTTTTGATATCTCCCGTAATTTGGGTTTAGTAAGCGTTTAATGTTTACTTTCTTTTATGAGCGCTGGTTATAGTTGGCTCTAAGTCGCTCTTCTCTATCATCATAAATAGCTGAAATTAATATTAATCGATTTTAATATCAAATCACAATACTTTAATAAGAAAGTAATTTTTAGTCGAAGCTAACAATGGGTTTCGAAATACATGTATATTCAACGCTTTAACAAGTTTTACTCAAATTTTCATAAAGATTTGTGTTATGTGACGATGATGTTCATCTTAAATATCAGATTTGGTTAATATTTATAAATTTTTAAGAAAAAGTAAGTGAAATGTTTTTAATTAATAAAGTACATGTATAATCATTAAAAAACACTTACGTTTGAAATTTTACTCAAGTTCAAATTGATCACTCGCTGAACACTTTTTCGACGCACACAATTACAATTCAATTTCTTTCAAACTTTCGTATTTTCTTACGTAGCTTTTAGCGCTTTTTAACTTAAATCATTTTCCAATTTTTTTTAAACCATATACACATATGAAACACAATCATAATTGTATTTGAAAAAAAAAAAAAAAAACAACTAACACAAAGGATGATTTCTAAAGCAACCGAAAAAAAACTGCCGACGGTTAGATATTTATAAAACTCGAAATGTTTTTTTATATTTATTGCACGCAGCGTAATGGAGTCGAATTTGATTGCGATTGAAACGATTTCAGAAGTTTTGAAATTTTGAAATTTTTGCCTTAGGCACAATTATTCTAAACACTTTAAAGTTTTTTTGATTTTGAATTTTGGTTTGTCAAACTAGTTGTTGTTTATATTGTTTTGATAGGTTTTTGAATTTTGTTTTCTGGATTTTTATGTTATTGTTTTTTGAATTTTTTTGGATTTTGATTCTGATATTTTTTATTTTCCGGATTGTTTGCTTATAGTTTTGAAGTTGAATGCGGTTGATGTCTGTGGGATTCTGTGATGTTTGCTTGATTTGATGGCTGGTTGGCTGCTACTGCGTGCTCCGTGCGGCACGTGCGAACACGTTGAGAATTCATAACCAACTGTCGAGTCTGCCCGTTGCCGAATTGCCGAGTTGCCGACAGGCGCCGCGCCATCCGACCCGACCTGATTCAACGACAGGCAGCCGAGCTCAAACGCTACCGATTGCTGTTGGCGACAACTTCTCGAAAGCCTTTCGAATTTCTATCGGCTGCTTTTGCTCTTTAAAGATGCCGCCGTTGTTTTACCATCAACAACAACAACATGAGACACACAGCGCCCCTTGGGCATCTCTGACAGACTTTTGGGCGCTGTTGCTGCTGCTGTTAATGTTGATGTTGCTGTTGCGCCTTGGACAGGTCAGCATTGTCAACATTGGGCTATTGGTTGATAAGCGACTTATTCGCCACTTTCGAGCTTCTCCCTCTCTCTCTCTCTCTCTTAAGCTTCCTCCATCCCTCCCTCTTTCTCTCCCTCTCGTTTTCTCTTTCTCCCACTCTCTCTCTTTCGATTAGTATTCGCCGTCGTTTTGTGTCGTAGAACACTTTTATAACACTGGGCGAACGTCCATCGCGTCGCACTTTAAGTGAAGTGTGTATTAAAGCAAATCGCGAAACGTGAAATCGTGAATCTGGCTAGTTGGGTGGAAGGGTGGGGAAGGGGGGAGGGGGGGGAGATTGCTTCAAGTGTTGCATGGACCAGGCATAAAACTTTGACCATTAGCCGCATTAATGTACGGCACGGAAAATTCGTCAGCTGGTCAGCGGTGCATTGATTGTCCGTTGTTGCCCCACAAGGCGTTGGTTGAGTGGCTTACCGCAAGTCTCGATTTAACAACTTGAAGTTTTCAGCTTTCTTTATAGTATACTACAATTTAACATTTATCCATTAATGCATACAACAACGCATACCTACTGTTGCATTCAAATTGTATGATACAAAAAATCAAATTCTTTAAAAGTATTAAGTATTTCTTTTGCATTATGAGATTTATGTTTTTACTTATTTTTTTGGGTTGCTTGTTTTATTTATTGAATCTTTGCTTGTAATTAGAAAACTAACAATAAGTAAGTATACAAATCTTATAAATATATCTTTGCTAACAGTTAATTTTTGGACTATTTATTTAACTTGCCATCATTAATAAATAAATATTTTGTTTGGCTTAACCTAATTAAAATGCCTATTGCAGAAATTTTATTAAGCACAAAGTTAATTCAAATAATTAGAAATAAAGATATTTACATTTATTTCAATTCAAATAAACTATCCTAGCATTAAAAACTAATGGGTCAGCTTAGGGCTTTCAGGATCTTGTTGCTTAATTTATAATCAAATCGCGACCGAATCCCACCATCAAACAATATGCAATCCTAGTGTGACCCTTCCGCATGTATAACTTGAATTGATTGTTTTAGGATTTGCATGACAACTGTGACATGGTTTGCTCACACACACACAAATGCAGGTGCCCAGACAACCAAAAAGGACTTGAGGATGTGAGCAGGGAAATATTTAAACGCAGCGGGCAGCAGGTGGCTTACAGCCAGAGCTCCTTTTGATTTTTGTTAGGGTGGCAACATTGAGCGGAGAATGCAAAAATTTATGCGCCTCACTTGAGGCCGTAAGTGCTGTCAACAAGCGCCAATGCCAATCTTTTTGCCTCCGCCCTTACCTTTTTCTCATAGTTGTGTGTGTGTTGACCGTTAGATATGGACTAGAGTGTAGGGTGTAGGATGATGTATAAGGGAAAGTGCGGTACACGAATGACACATGTTACTCCAAGTTCTCCTTCTGGGGCTACTGCTGCTGCTGCTGCTTCTTCTCCAGCGCAGCAGTCATGTGGCGAGATGGGGAGGTAAGGCAGAAGCGGGAGCAGGAAGGAGCCACTATGACATATTGTATCCACAGGCGGACGTGCCTTGTGTACCAACTAAAGAAAGAAAGTTTTCTAAGCAACCCACTGTGCCTTCTTTCTTGGCTTATTGTTGTTGTTGGTGGTGTCACTTGGCATGTTTACGGCCGCGTCGTCCGGGCGTGTTCGACTTTGGTTTTGGAGTTTTAATGCCTCACACCCACACACACACATATAAATTATATGAAAGACATATTAGTTGGTTGATTTTGATAGTGGCCAAACTTTTGTTAAGCAGTTAAAACTTACACACAAAAACACACACACGCAGAATAATCGTACTTAAAAGCACAAACTTTTTGAACTTTATTTTCCTAAAAGAATGAAATTGTTTGAGAAAGTAGTCAATGTCGATCTTAATTCAAGCTGAGTATTACTTGATGTATTTTAAGTAAATCGAGGATGTTTTTCAAGAATTAACTTTACTTTGTAACACTTTTTCTATCCGTATCCAAAAGGCACAAAAGAATTCAAGATTTACGGCTTGACCTCAAACAAAAAAGTTTTCTTTTCTTTCTGTAACTCGTTCGCTATTTTTTCTTTCTCTCTCTGCAGGTAGTTCAGCCAGTTGCAATTGAGCAGGACATTACTGCACAGACCGCAATCCTTATGAAATCTTTACTTATCGCATGCGCACACACATAACTTCTCATGGAATCCAAACCGACCAGACCAAGCTAGGTCAAACCAGCTGTATATTACACAAATCACATTTAGATGTGGAGAGTTCGAGTGTACGGTCCCATATCAATGAATTAACTCAACTAGCCCGCGGGACGCGTAACTAACTACGACTATAAAGTGAGTTTGTCGCTTGGGAGCGAGCGCAAAGTTTCAACAGATCTCGACAAACACACAGACAAAGACAGACTGACAGACAGACAGACAGACAGACAGACTGACAGACAGATGGAAAGCGAGCGACCTTGAAAACTGTACACATTTGACCCAGAAGCGACACTTTCCAAATCCAGATTCAGCTGCTGCTGCTTTGCTCCATTGAACTCCGCACCTAACATTGTTACAAGTTTGGCACATTTTTCATTTTGGACATGGCGACTAAAAAACAATACTTACATGGAAAAGTGCTCTAGCTTAGATTTGGGGGCTATAAGATATCCTGCAATCGTTAAGTTAAATTAGAAAGGTTGCAAAGTAAATCAAGTTTGTAGTTTGCTAAACAAATTTAAGTTATGATAAATTATGATATTATACTATACTAGGCTTAGATTGTACTGACAGACGCAATTGTAGCTCTTGTAACGCTAAAGCTATGCTAAAAGAGACCTACATAAATTCGATAATAATCTTTTTTTTTGTATCTTTTAAATTTTACGTTAATCAGTTTTATTTAACACTAGTTGAATTCTTGAGGTTCTTTCGCTCTCTTTTTTAAAAATTGCGGCACACAGAACCGCATGTTCCATACAACTTTTCGGATATCCTCTTTCGTTATTGTGAATGGGTTTGGGTATAAGAACACTGCTGAGTGCAATGAAATGTTGCAGACAACTCACACACACACTCGAACGCACGCACACACACACACACATACTGAAATCACAGAAATGTCTGTCTTCAGCATGCTTCCTCACCCGTTTTAACATTCAAAATTAATAACTGCCACGGGCCAGCAAAGTGGTTGGTTGGTGGATGAAAACAGCGGGTAAAGGGATCGAAGGCCATTTACAGTGGATGGTGGTGATATGATGGAATGGTGGTGGGAGGGGGTGTAATGGTGTTGTAAGTCAGGTGAAAGCTTTGTGCTATTAGTTCACCGCATTTTATAGCTTTAGTCTTCTTCGCATATGTGCAGCGTTATTTGGTCGGGTAAACGCCTGTGGCACTCTCACTACATCCTCCTACCGGGGCATGTCAAAAGGTGCGTCGCGTCGCGTCTTCCCAAACACGCCAGCATTCCACCAGGAGTGAAGGTGTGATTAGGAGAAACATGTGTGTGTGTGTGTGTTTGTTTGTATGGCAAGGACAGTTTGCTGTGTTGTTGTTGTTGTTGTGCGTGCATAGAGGGCCAACTTTTTTCGGCAACTACAATAATTTAGTATAGTTCAAAAAAGTTCCACCTGTCCGCATCGGTGTACAAACATATTTATATATATATACTTATATCCACATATCCGCACATCGGCACACCATTGGCAACCATGTGTGCGTCTAAAGTTTATTGGTAAAATTTTATTTCAGATTTTTGCGCTATGCCAGGCCAGACGATCCATTTTCCGTGTCCGTGTGCGTTGGCCCCAAAAAACCCACAAGAGTTAAACCACGTTCTTTTCCTTTCCCTTCACTCACTCCAATCCATTGGCCATATTTGGCAATCCTTGCTATGCTAAAAGTTTTTTGTGCGTTGTCGTTCGTCCTTCGTTCACGTCCTTGTCGGCAGCGTCTTGTGAAAATATTTGGGAAAAACTTTTGCAATTTATCTGTTTCATAGCCAGCGACGAAAAACGCAACGCAAACCAAGCGCCTTGTCCAAGCATATCTTTGGTATTGCCTCTACACACCGTTCGTTACCTGTCGCTGCCAGTTTTTAAGGCACAGGTACAGGCTAAGGCTCAGTCTCAGGCCAACAGGCCACACAAACCACACACGCACACCGATCATAGTACAATATATGTATTTATAATAAAAGGCTTTTGAGAGCAAAAAAAAGAGCAGAAAAAAGGGAACACAGTGCCGCATGGAAACCAATTGGAAAATTAGTCGAGTTAAAGTAATTTGGCAGTAGATTGCGCTTGCTTGCCACTTGCCCTGCCCCATATTCAGCCCTTGTACAGATGGCCAAATGCTGATAAGTAAGTGCCTTGGACATAGCACTTAAGGATCCTTATCAATAACCGAATGCAGACTCTCAGACATTTTTGTCATGCCTTTTCGCTCGCTTTCTTTCTCTCCCTCTCTTTCTGTCTTTTGCATTGTGACCAAGAATTAAGATCTGTCGCATTAAGCTTTAGTTGAATAGTTCTACTTGCCACAAAGCACAAGAGATATAGTTTTAAATGCTATTTTCAGAAATTTTGTTATCTCTTACCTCAAATGTAATATATAATACATATATTGTTCCATTTATTCCGAATGCATTCTTATCAATCAGGCTTACCTTATATGTGGATATGGAAGATTGTCATACATTTGTTGCCTTGAAGCTTTGTATTCATGCCTAACTGAAGCGTTTGCTTTCCTTTAAAAATATTTATGATCGCTTATCCGCTGCCACGCCCACTTTATGAACCACAAGCCTTAAATGCGTCAGTCAGGTCGTACAAGCAGATGTTGCCAGCACAAAGCATCTTTCTCTCATATACGTGTGTGTGTGTTCATTAGCGCGTTAAGAATCTTAACGCTTCAAAATGAATTAATTTTCATCCAATTTGACGATGTCACACACACAATCACACACAGGCACAGGATCCGAGAACAAACCGGAAACCGGGAGAAGAGCCACAAAAAACGGGAAAGCTTCTTTCAGCACTTCTTCTCGCAATCTTCATCTGGGCCATACAGCATGCACCTGTCTGACATTCCACTTTCCCGCCGCTCACTCATTCACACACACACTGATTATTATTATTGATTATTTTATTTTTTGGCTAGCGGCTTTTGCTGCTGCTGCTGCCGCTGCTTTTGCTCTCACGTTTTTACCTGGCTCAAAAGTCGATTTCGAGCCTCTTTTGCTGTATGTGTTTGTGTGTGTATTTAAATCCGATTTGAATAATTACAAATTTCAATTGTATTAAAGCAACGGAAGCAGCAGCAAACGCCGTCATGACAGCCAGCAATATGATGCCATATGGAAATGGCAGTCTTCAAACACACACACACGTACGCTACGACTGTGACTGGCACACACATTTACCGTACAATATATACAATAGAATCGGCAGCAGCAGCAGAAGCAGTAAAAGCAGCCGCCATGACAACAGAACAGGCGCGAGTTGCCGTTTGTCGCTGTCGCAGTTGCTGCTTTTACAGTCGCTGCCCACAAGCAAGGGCAACAGGCAACGGCTTCTGTTTCTGCTGAGTTAAAGATAAGATTATTACCCCCACACACACACACACACACACACCCCTCGAACCAGAAGGCATTCTGTGTGTGTGTGTGTGTGTGTGTGCTTGGGATTTATTTTTGTCTGCGCACATTTTTGTTGCCTCGCATCACGTTTTTGTTTAAGCTTCACTTTGCGGTCGCCTATTTGGTGGCAATGCTGCGAGCACTTCAGCGCATACAATTACACACTCACACGTTGTGCAGCACTTACATTTTATTCATAATATTAAAATAATAATACCAAGCACTAGCCCCCACAATATTTGTCGCTCCAGCGACGCCAACACACAACGCATAGTTATCCCATTATATTGCCAAGATATTAAGTTCGTTCGCATTCTGTTTTATTTTGATCGCAAATGTTTGACAACATCAAAGAACTCTTCGGTTAATGCTAATTACGGTACTAATTGAAACAGACATATCAACAATAAATCAAAAGGTCATAAATACACTAAGCTAA
The DNA here is from genome assembly GCA_018901835.1 of Scaptomyza graminum. Lineage (NCBI taxonomy): Eukaryota > Metazoa > Arthropoda > Insecta > Diptera > Drosophilidae > Scaptomyza > Scaptomyza graminum. Next base: position 4,076,235 of record JAEIFL010000001.1, on the reverse strand, counting down.
AATTATGAAGGAATATTTCTAAAGTATTAAAATGCTTTTTTCCTAATGATAGATTTGTTTAACTTATTTGCAATTATATTATAAGCACCCTGTAAAAATATTTACCTACTTAAATCTAACTGGAAATTTTTTGATTGTGGCCAACAGAACGTATGAGCAATTTGAATAGCGATAATTGAAAAACTGTCTGTGTTTGTGTCTGTCCGGGCTGCCGCTTAGCGAACTTGCTAATGACGATAATAATAATTAAAATAACAAAAAAAAATAATAGAAGCACACACACTCTGCTAGCGACAACAACAATAAAAACAACTAATGAAAAATCTAATTATTGTCTAATTATAATTCCAACTAATGAGTTTTCAAGTGGTTATCTTCATCTGCTTGAGCTCGAGCTCGAGCTAGCTGGCTTGGCTTGTCCATGTGCACGTTCCCATCCTCAAATTGGTGTTGTTTCAGTTGTTCCAACTGTTATTGTTGTTGTTCTTGCTGCTTAAGACTTTCTTGTCGACGAAAGATAACAACAACAACAACATTGAATTTTGTGCCGTTTCATGGAATATTTTTGCGGTGTTTCAATTGGTGGAACAGTTTTAGATGGGAGGGGGTGAAGCAAATTGTGTATTTAGCATGCTTATTACTTTATTGCTTGACGAACCACAAAAATAACAACAGCAACTGGCAACAATTGCCACCCAAAAGATATACAGTATGCAATTTCAGTTGCTTGAGGATAGAAAATGTTGTTAACTATTGCTATTGTATACTATGTAGTATGATGCCAATCAAAAATTGACCTAAAGCAATCGGTGACTAAGGACTTAAAAGTGATTAAAAACAATAAAAGGGCCGTGTGGCAAACTGACAGTGTCGTCGGACAGGAAGTGAAGCGCAGAACGGAAGTGTACTAGAAACCTTCCAAAAAGCTAACCGATTAAGCTTAAGCCATTAAAGGGCGCGTCGAACTCTGATGAGTGTTGGGTTGAATTGAATTTAGATGAGCAGCACTTTAAAAGGAGATGAGAAGGTGGACCGCCAATCGATTTCGCTGCTTATAATATGGCCCAGCTAACAATTAATACTTTCCTATATGCACGAACGAACGAACGATTCTCGGCTGGGGCGATGGAGCGAACTCACGTGCGACGAAGCACGCTCCATGTGGTTCACAAATAGCGCTCTGGCAGGCATAAATTATGATTAGGGCACAAAGTGATTAAAATGTCCACCGAACCATAACCAACCAACTAACATCTCGATAACAATCTATTTAGTATTTATAAACTGTTCGCTCCTAATCCTCTATGAAGTATTTGTTCTTAAGGATTAGGCTCAAGTGTAGTCGAGTTCTTTATGTTACTTTAACTTTTAACATTTCGGAAATCAATAAACAAAATAGTTAAATGAGTACAAACGTTACATGTAACAATATTGTGTTTTATGCTATCTTTTCTACACAAAATACATACATAAATATAATAACATATACATATGTGTGTGTATGTGTGTGAGTCTGGATTTGCTCATGCAAGAAATCAACAAATCAAAATTAATTTCCCATGCATAAATAAGTAATATGAATGTCAATTTAATGTTTATACAAGGAGGGGCGCATGGGGCTTCACAAGCATACACATAAATATGACACACACACACATATATATAAATATTTCGTATATATGTTTGTGCGCCTTCAATTTAGTAGGTATAATTAATATGAAGTTGTTTTTTTTTTTTGTGTAGGCTTGCCTTGCTAAGACACAAATACAACAATACAAGCTAATGGCTCTAGAATGTGCATTTAACACACACACACGCACACACACATACACAAATTTCAGTGAATTATGGAAATTACATTCGTATCGATTGCATCACTTTTTTTCATGATTTTATTTCTATTTTTGCCTCTTTTGCTAACAGACGCGGCCACAGCAGCAGCATCAGCAGTTGTAGTCTTTGGTAATGCTATTCACATGTTGTATTGCCCATTGACAATGCTCCATATTCTCGGCTTACCTTCAAATTACCCTAATAGATAATAACCACGCCCAGCAACATATGAAAGGTGGTACGACGCCAAGTATTATGAATATTGCCATCCGAATCGCCATCGGGCAGTGCTGATTATGAAAGGAGCAAATCGACAGATCAATTCAAGAAAAATACAACAGATGACATTATCTTAAATGCATGAAAAAAGAGACATCGGGGGAAACCGAAAAATACATTTGACTCCAAAGACTGTTAATTTCTAAAATGGGAACTCAAGAAAAAGAAGTCGTTTTCTATAAAAATATGTAATCCACATTTGGGATTTAGAAATCAGGAACTTCTGATGCAAGAAGGTGGCACAATATAATAATAATAAAAATAACGTATCTTTAAACATTTCGCATAATGTAATCTAGAGTTATAGTAGAGTAATTCACATTATTTGAATGCTTATTCGCACACAGGTTGCGGAAAAACCAAATACAAATTAACAAGAGTCCATTGTCAGGAGTAGGAGAAGGAAGTGTGGGCAGGGGCGGTGGCAGTGGCATTGGATGAAACTGCTGCACAGGCAGTAAAATTATCTGCTTCGATTTATGGCGAACGTTTTTTGGCACCCAACTTTTGGGGCTTGTCAACTGCTGCTGTCTCAGTGTCTCCTCCTCATGGCCTTCTATTCTTTGGTGCTGGTAATAAGATAACCTTATTGCATATGTTTCTATTAAAGACATGCGTGTGTGTGACGATGACTCTGTGCATGTGTGTGGGTGTGTGTGTGTGCACTTGAAGATACAACACCTAACTGCCGTTGGTGCTTAAACACCGCCTCCTGCAAAAACAGAAGACCAAAAACGGAAGAAAAATAATGCCGAAAATATACTTAGAGCCAACAACAACACACCTGCCTGGCTGACTGCCTGCCAGTCATGCCACGCCCACTGCCGGTCAGAAGATGGGAAGAGGGAGTTGTGTCGTATTTTGAGCTCCGTGCCGCCTAGTAATGCGATTGCCTTGTTATGGTTAAGCCATATAATGTAATATGTTTGTTCATGTGTGTATGTGTGTGGCTTAGTGTCTTTGTATACTGGTGTGCGTGTGTATGCGTGTGGGATTCACAAATTCATTTTTATGATCATGTGAAATTTATTAATATTTATTGTTGTATTTGTTAAGCATTGCCATTGCCATTGCCACTGCCGTCGTAGCATTGCAGCATATTGACAACAGCAACAAAAAAATACAAACAAAAAAACGTAGCTGCTTTTGGCAGTATTGCTGATTGTTTTTATATATAGTCAAAGTAAATGGCAACAATAACAAGCGCCAGCAGCAGTAAGCCACAAAACACACACATATCGTTGTATCTGTTGTTTGCAACATTTGTAACTTTAGCTGTCAATTGCAATCTGGAGACAAGCAGGTGAACTAAAGGCCAAAAAGGGACATAAACGCGCGAAAAGCCAAGCACAGATCGTTGACTATTTGTTTGCTTTTTACATTTTGAACGTGATACATGGTGCTAAAAATTGCGCGTAAATACAAATTAGTATTATGTGAATCATGGAGGAGCATTGGCAATAACCATTTGTATGCCAAATTACCCCCAAATATATAGCCAATATGTACGTCAACAATTTGCATATAATATCCAGACAACGAACGAGAATTTTTCTTCTGACATTTGATAACGTTGTTATGATTGGATTTTAGAGAAAACAAGTTCAGGTTTTGTATTTCCAAACTGCATTAAATTCGTTTTTAATTCTTACGAGATGAAAATTTAATGCGCGAAACTTAATAAGTTTAAGCTTTCAAGGAAATAGTAATATAATTTAAAAAAAATAAGCACCATTTCTAATTGTTATTATAGTTATTTAACACACGAAAATTTCATTGCATTGCAACACTATGAGTTTTCTTTGCGTTCACTCTCTCTGTCGCCCTTTCTTGGTTCAGTAAGTGTATGAAATCAAATCTCATGCAAATTATACGTCTTTTTACGCATTTACGCAATGAAAAGTGGCAGGCGGGGAAGCAGGGGCAGCGAGTAGTGCATTCTCGAGTGCTGCTCTTAAATACAAGACGTGGTGTGTTTGAGTAATAGGTTGGTTGAAGGGGGAAAGAAGTGAATTCATTTAAATTTGTCTCCAATTGCTGAGAGCGCTTTAAAAAACAATACAAAAAACTATTAAGTTTACCCTATTGAATTTAAATTTCTCTCGATTTTTTTCGAAATAATTCTAACTTCCTAGATATATATCCTTGGGAATACCCTAAAACATAATAACTGCTTATACTACGGCATCGATTAAAAGGTTTTGGCTTGAAAGCTTATATACCCTGTAGCGTGGCATCATCCACTTACAGGGTATAAGGACAAGAGCGGCAATAAGGAAACGCAGCGTTGATGAAGCATCTTCGTCATGGCATCATAAAAATGTCAGGGAAGCAGGAAAGGTAAGTAACTAGGGACTTTGCATCATGTGCTTCTTCTTGTTTTGGGGTTTTGGGTATTCCACCTCCTGTCTCCTATCTCCTGTCTCTCATCTCCTGTTTCGCCTATCTGACATCGTCTGTCTTCTGTTGCTGTTGCTACCGCTGCTGATGCTTATGCTCCTGCTCCTTTACCACGTTACGTTGCCCTCGTTACGTTTTACATTTCATAACTGATTTTTTTTTGTGCGTGGAAATTTAATTTGTATTTCATCATACGAGTACCTTTCTTCCATCGTGTGATGTGCGTTGCCTGCCACGCCACTACAGCAAGTCAATGTGCAACATAAAAAAAATGTAAGAAAAAGAAGCAAAATTTTAAACAAAAAATAATAAAGGAAAAAAATCAATGTTAAAAGCGAAGTTCCTTTGGCAAACGAGCAATTGAACAGCAAGCTTCTGGGCACAAAGGGGGTTCGCGGCATACACAAGCAAACACATTAACAAATAAGCCTAGCATTTCTGATTCTTGTAGGAACATGTTGAAACCTTATGCCTAAGCGACTAGTAAATACCCTGACTAGAATAGAATCGGTTCATCTATCTGTTGGAAGATATTAGCGTGCCACACATGCCACACCGAAAATCTTACTTTAAAAATAATTTTAATTGTTACAGTACCTTTTTCTTATATTAATGCGCTTTTTACGAAACAATCGAATTTTTAAATTATTTAAAATCATTTTACTTGAACTAAGAAAGGATTTAAGGAATTTCAATTTATGAATTCAATTTCACTGGTGACTATTAAATCTTTGATTTGTGAGATAGAGAGAGAAAGATGCTGTAAAGAGAGAGGTGAAGAGGTTAAATGCATGTGTCATCCATTATAAAAGCGCGATATGTAGTTTATCAAGCTATTAGTCCACCGAGTAAGGCCACCAACAGCAAGATACAGAAACAGCAATAAAGAAGGAGACAGAGAGAGAGGGGGAGAGTGGGAGAGAGTGACTGATATAAAAACAGACAAGCAGCTAGCTGGAGAGACAGACTCAGTCAAAGTGCAAGATGCACTTAAGTGCTCACAAACACACATACAGACTGCGCGAGAACGCGAAGTGATGTGGCAAATGCAAACAACAACTAAATGCAGCTGTGTGTGAAGTCATCAACATGGCTGATGATAGCAGAGACTACAACGAAGCGCCTTTGGCAAAGATGCATGATACAGGCTACAAGGATGCACGAGAGAAGACATTGCCGAAAGCAAAAGCAAGCGCGCACTGCATCACGCACATGCCTCGCCTTAAGAAGCAGCTGCTGCCGGTTGGCTGGCTGCTCGCGAGAATAATATAAATAACTTTAAGTACTTTTGATTTTTCACAATTCTGTTGCAATTTGTTTGTTTTTCGTTGCCGTGAACGACACGCTGCTTTATAGTAGTTGCAAATAAAAGCGCGAAGGATAAAAAGCAAGCACATATAAATAAAGCCAACTATGCAGCATCATGAAATCATGCAAATTCTCCTATTTTACTCTTTACTCTCTCTCTCTCTCTCTCTCAGGCTGACAGGCTGGGTGATATGCAATTGTCTGCACTCCATGGTGGGTGAATGAGGTTTTTGTGATATTCACACACACACACACACACATGGACAGAGTTTTATGGCAATTTTCGGTTGTATTTTTTTAGGGGTAGGTGGAGCACATTAACGACCATTATAATTTAACTTTAATCAGCTTCAAATCAAATTTGTGAAAGCTTTAAAAAGCACGTTATGGCTTCCAATTGGGGGATTAAATTAATGCTCACGTATGGCTTTGGGCTTTCGGTTCGATAAACTGCCTAATTTATTGCATGTTGGAAAGTGTGCAAGCAACATTTTCATGGGCACTGTGATATATTATAATTTATATTTATTTTACTAGGTCGGCTAGTTATTATCAAGTGAACTAAAAAAAAACTGCATAAATCGCCAGCAATGCTTTATTTGAGTTTTGGTAATAAATATAAATATATACATATATATAAATATAAATTAAATTCGAGAACTTTATGATTATGGTCGAATTTGAATTAGCTATTTTTTCTGTCTTGTGGTATATCTGATTTTTTTTGGAAAATACATTTTATTGCTGTAAATTGTATTGATTTGTTTGATTCATTGCTCAAAATCGCCCAAGAACCAATAACTAAAAAAAATAAAATCATTGAAATGTCGATTTCAGTCATTTTACTGTTGTAGCCAGGCGATTTGGCGGTAGATGTACCTCTAAATCTGATTCAACACTATTCCAACTAACTTTCGCATCAGACATTTAGAACTTTAAGAACAAATGTTTTTCTTGCATTCTAATATTCAAATGCTTTAATGTTACTAACTTATTTATATCAATTCTAAAAACTTTAACCTCTTATCACGCCTCACTCAAAAACAAATAAGACATTGAAGAAACATAACGGTTTTCCTATTTGGATTAATATCAATGCCTAACCCCTTTTAATTTTTTCGCTTTTGCCTTTTGCTATTGGATTGTCACTCGTAAATCTCACGTAATTTATGCCTGTAAGCAACAAAAAAAAAAAAAAAAAACGAAACGAATGAAGGATGAAAAAAAGTATGCATTGATATTTTGATGCAAAACAGTTGATTTAAAAACTAACAGCTGCCAGATGGAACAAAAAAAAAAGCTCAACAAAAAAAAAGGCAGCCGAGAGCGACAGAGAGAGAGATAGAGATAAAGTGTGTGTAAATTGTAAAGTTTTACATAGCAAGCAGAAATGAAAAAAGAGGCAAACTGCCAGGAAAATGCTAAAGAAAATATGACGCTCATTTGCATGCAGAGTAACAAAGCAAAGGCAAGACGAACGCAACGAAATGGTACGGAACGAAAGGAAACGAAACGGAAGCTAACCAGAAGGCAGACAAGGCAGGCAGGCAGCTAGCTAGCATTTAGCATATTTGCCACTCATCTGGCTTCTGGCTTCTGGCTGCTGGCTGCTGTCTGCTGGCTTTGCTGCTGCATCCTTTATACTTGGCCCTTCATTGTGGTTTAGTTTCAGAAACAACCCGCCACCCCCACCTGTCCCCCTGTCCTGGCACGTCCTGCCACACCCAGCCCTGCGCAGGCGCGACTGTGTTGATGGGCGCAGGCAAGCAAGCATAAAAAAATACAAAAAAAAAACAAAGGCACTTGGACATGAAATGGCTTGAGTTGAGATTCGTGCTTCGTCTGCGTCTCCGTTTCAGTCTCGGGATTTGGGATTTCCCTTTTCACTAGAGACATTTTAAAGCAAGAAGGGGCGCAAGGGATGCGCAAGGGGGGCGCAAGGGGGGCGGGGCCTCACAACTATCTAAATGTGAGCAGCATGGTGGCAAAGCGTGTGCTTTGGGCGTCAGTTGCAACAAGATAAACGCTGCCGCTACCTTGACAGGAACCGTCTCATAACTCGTTACTATAACAACCATGTTCATAATCTGCATAAAAGTATGCAATACTTTTTCACTGTTGTGTGTGTGTGTGTACTGTTTACGTGTAAGCTGCTTAAGTCCAAATCCTTTTTGTTATGTCATGCGGCATCAGTTCGTTGGGGTATTTTTTTTTGTATGGGTTGAGTTTTAGTTTGTCTTTTTGCATTCCTTTTTTTTGCATTTGCCTTACTTTTCAGTTGTCCTAACAAGTAGCCTATGGCTATTAAACATACTTTCTCTCTCTCTCTCTCTCTATCGCCTCTTGCCCTTCCAATTCTCCCCTTTTGCTGTAACTGTTCCATTTTCCCATTTTCTCATTGCATAAGCTGCTCCAAGTGCGGTTCATGTGTGCGTGCATGCTTGAAAAATAGATATCAGCGTTCAAAGCTAAACAAAATCATTTATCGATTATGTAGGGTATATAATAAAAAAATGGGATATGGGCTCGTTGATTGGCGCTCGTTGGCCCAGTGAAAAGTGGACAGAGAACAGATGAAACAGAGGAAACAGGAAGCAGCAGGATCTATTTACGAACTTAGCCTCTTTGTATGTCCCCAGCTGCTTGCCTTGGTTGGGTTATCGGGTTATCTGGGTTAAATAGGAATCCGCTTTTTGACACAAGCCATGCCATCACATGTCAATTTGCCAGTCACATGTTCTACGTCTTGTTGCTCACCCTATGCATATAACAATACTATATTTATATGTATACTTTAACTCGAGTGCAGCTGAGCAAAGAGATTGAAGTGAACAATCCTTAGAAGTAGGCATTAATTCAATAAGATTGTGATTTATTTTTAGATCTGTTATATAAAAGTATAATCTCTAACTGACTGAGTCCTAAATACTTAATTAAACCGTTGGCATCCAACTAAATGATAAAACTTTCTCTAATTCGATTAAACTCATAAAATATACCAACTGAAAAGGAATGGTTTCAAGTGGCAGGAGTATTCTAAATGCCTCTGTTCGTTATAAAGAGTCGTAAAGTAACTTGTCGTCTGTTGTTATTATTTATTATGACAATGTGCCGAGCATCAGCAGCTCCTTCAATTAGCCAATTACCAGATACCTTTTGTATATCCCTCTGCACATAGATACTTATTCATAATCTGTCACAAATTGTATCCATGGCATTCGTGCTTTGTCTGTTTAGTGAATTGCTCGCAATGCGAATTAAATATTTGTTTTGAGTATATCAACTCATATTTCTTACACGTCATTGCGTATGCGAAGATTATCATTGTCATAAATCATACACAACAATCTTTCCATAAATATTTACAAAGGCAAAATGCTCGCGCAGCTTTACACTCGATTCGGTGTAGTGGCCAGGAGGAAGGAGGCCATGTTGGAGAAGGGATTGGTGAAGCCAATGAGCATGACGAATGCGATACAGCGAGATATTCTGTTGCTGTTCCTGTTGCTGTTTACCAAGCATATGTTGACGTGACGCATTGTTGCTCTTAGTACTCAAATGCAAAACGCATAAAAAATGTATGCTTCTTGCATGCAGGCATTCAGTTACAGCGCATCCAGGTCTGTTGCGCACATGGTTAGGGATTTGGCAGGATTGCAATTGAAATTGAAACTGAAGCAAAGTAAACTCACTCATCTGTATATGTGTATATATGTATGTATGTGAATGTATATGTGTCTTGGCTTACCTTTTGCACCTGCCTGCTGGAAATTGTTTTTACTAAGTCACTCATCATGCTTGGTCCTTTTGTCGAGCACAAACACACACACACACACTCGTCTTGTAAGATGTTAAAAAGCACACTTAAAGAAAAAGTATCAAACTTGCTTGTGAAAGAGTTAATTTGATATATTTATTTATAATGATTTATTTGATTGGTTTTGCTATCTCATAAATGTACATTTTTATTTAATATAAAAAATTCTATTATTTGTTCTACTTATTTTTCGATTTATTTTATTATATTTTTGTTGTGTTAAAATACACACACGTTCGCATTGTGAGTTACGAGTGTGGTTGTTGCAGGTTGTGGGCGTAATGGGCGTGGCTGTGTTGCAAGCTATTTTGCTACGCTCTGCTGTCATTCGTAGCTTATAGTTGATGAGGCGTGTTATGTGCATTTTATTTGCACCCCGCCACACCGCACCGCACCATCACAAGTTCTTTCACAAGGGTCTTAGCAACCAAGTCATTCAATATATCTATCTTTTCATGTGTGTGCCACCATGTGCATGTGCATGTGTGTGTGTGTTTGTGTGAATGTATTTTATTGTGCGGTCTTGGGCGATGCTCTAACTGTTCCACAACGATACTTGCAAAATTGCATTTTGAGGTTTTCTTCCAAGGGGTTTCTTTCTTGCTTCGATCGAGTCAGCTGTCTGACTTTGACTTGATGGCTTAGACACACACACACACACTCTGACAACCATATATATTATGAAACAGTAAGTTGTGTGAGATGGGTAAAAATCCTTTGCTCGCTCTTATATTGCCGCCTCACAGACCCAGCCAGTCGCTAATGAGCGGCATCCTTGCCTCTAGATGCCGCCTCATCAATTAATCATGCAGCAAGGTAACGAAGTCAACTCAAGCTAAAGTTAATAGCTATTTACAAAACGCAATCAGTCAATGGTTCCCCGTTCAGCCTTTCTTTCTCTCTTTCTCTCCCTCTCTCAGTAACATTATCATTGAATAAAACATTCGTTCATAATGGATTTTCTTGAGCAGCGTTTTCAATTTCAGTGAAGTTAATAATAAAATAAATATATAATTACCAAATAAAACGTATAAAAAGAATTTTATGTGATTTGCCATTCAGTTGGAAGCAGAGGCGACAAGAACCAATTTGTTTGTATGCAAATGCCAAAGAATCGAAAAGGGAAAGCGTCAAACAAATGTGATTTAAATTCTACAGTTGGCCGCAGCTGAACTTGGCCATCCATTAGATAGAAAAAAAAAAGGAAAAACCATTTTGCCTCAGTTGTAGGCAAACGGCTAAAAATTGACAACGCTGTATGTTGCATGAAAATGAGCTGGATGAAGCACTCAAAACACACACATTCGTGCTCCCGGCCTAGGGCCAAGTTACTGATACAACTTTACCTTCAACTAGAACAGGTTTCTCTCTTTTCTGTCTCTCCTGCATTTACGTTTAAGTGCTGCTGTCCAGTTGTGATTTCTCACTGACAAAATGATCCAACAGGCAGCCAGCCACTAGCAAAAAAAACAACAAACAGGAAAGTTCAAACACAAAACACCTTTTCGAACTCTAGACTTTATGTTGGTATGTTTAGGCGTACGGCTGTTTAATGCTAATCATATTCTTGCTCTTCCTGCCTGGTACGTACATTGGCAGAAAAACATTATACCCTTTTCCCAATACATGGGATGGAGCCAGGGATAACCGTTTACATTCTGAGGTCTATTTTAAAATTTTGCATTTCGATTCATTTTCATTTATTTTCGCTTACGTATGTTTTGAGAGTTGCAACAACCGCGACTTTTGCTCCTGTTTATCACTAACCCAACATTAATTTAATCAGGTTATCAAATAGAGTTTGTTTTATTTAATTTATGTGTACATATATCTTGATATTTGTACATAGAATTTCGCTCGATATTTGGATCAACGAGCATATTCCAACAACTTAAGCAAAGTAGCATCTCTGGCTAGCCAATTTTTTGTCATCTGTCATCTTCTCACCGCATAAGTTAAGTGTCTTGTTTTTGTTATTGTTGACTGATGTTTATGCAAATAGGCAAATATGCACACCCAAAGCTTATACGACACAGACAGGCAGACAGGCAGGCAGGCGAGAGGGAAATGGAAACGCGCGCGAAAGTGCAAATCGAACAGCCAACTATGAAATGTTCAACCAGCCTCGTAATTTCTGTTTATATATACATATGTTTGTATCCTTATGTGTTTTGGCTAAGAAGTTATGATGATGGTTCTCTCTCTCTCTCTCTCGCCTCCATCTCTTGGCACGTCTGAATTGGTCGCATCAAAAGTCAAAATACAAGATCCTCGCTGCGCTGTTGGCACGTGCAAGCTGCGAGGAAGGTTTTGGGGGCGAAGGATGGAGAGATGTGTGCTGGCGTAATCGAGGATTTTGCTTGAATTTTGCATGTGTACCTTTCGCCCCAAATTAAGTTGATTGTCGACATTCAGAACGTGGCTAGACATTGCTCAAATGTTTTCAATTGTTGCTCATATTGTTGTTGTTGTTGCTTTCCCTCTGTGTGTGTGTATATGTGTGTGTGTGTGTGTGTGTGTGTGTGTATAACGTTTGCGATTCCGTTTCTGATTGAGATTCTGTTATTTTGTTATTCTGACTCCATTTGCCCCACATATTCTCGCTTACAGTCGCGCATATTTGCATAAGTTAAGGTCTGGCCGATGGGGGCATTCCTTCGACACCTCCATTTTGGCCATGTTGGCTTATCTTCTTCACCGTAACACAAATACACACTGGCTGCATTTTTTATGTGCGTTCACCGAACGCAGTCGAAAAATGTCGCAGTATTTTATTTATTTTTTTTTACCAAATTCTGTGAAGTGCTAGCTGCCAAAGGCAAAACCAAATAACAAAAACAAAATATATTTACACAAATTAAAACAAAACAAAACAAGAAGTGGGAAAACTGAACTGTTCCTTCATCTCTCTTTCGGCTACAGCTGAATGACAGTAAAATAAAAAATACGGAAAAATAAAATAAAACTTTGGGTGCTGACAACTGTCTGATCCAAACAAGCTTTGTTAGGGTTTACCCATGTTGGATGCAAAGCAGATTAGTATTTTCGACGGAACGGCTTGCGAACAGCATCACATTCTTAATATTGTACATGTTTTAGTATAGGAAGGTATTAGTATCGGTTCAACATATGTCCGAGTGTTTAGTTCAACTGCTTTCTAAATAGTTTAAACTTGATCAAATATTTGCAACATGTAGAAAACGCAATGAAGTCAATTCAAGCAAAGACATAAGGTTAGCAATACATCTTTTTGAATATTAAAAGGACAATCAATTGATAAAAATCGATAATTGATCACTCTTTATTTGGTTTCATTTTGAATAAGGACAGAGCATTCATTTGTTTGACGCAAACCTTGAACACTTCTTTCGCAGCTTGTAGCTGTTCGAATAAAAATCAAAAAAAAAACCACAAGGTTCGTGCCATAAATTGAAATGGTGACAGTCAAGCGCACTTTCGTGTCAGTCACACACACACACACACACACACAATTTAGGCCAACACGTGCAACCACAGATGCGACAAATCTTTGAAGGATGGCCGTCATCAATTCTCAATAAAAATAAAAAACCGATGAAAAAAATGGAAAACACTTGGGGAAAAACCAAAAATAAATTAATAAAAAAAAAACGGTCAGGAACGTCATAAAAAAAAACCGCATTTGAATAGAAAACAACATCAAAAATAGAAAACAATTATGAAGAGCTTAAAAAAAGTGGAGAAAAGAAATAGGCAAAAATCAATAGGTGAAAGCCGACAAATTGAGGGCTGACCAAGCCCACTTTTGGTTGGTGCGCTGAAAATGCAAGCGAATTAAGTCATTTCAACTTTTAGAGCGTGTGATTTTTCTTTCCGGCATAATATCAACAACGCCTGCAATGCAACAATAGCAACAAAAGCAAACAACAAATAAGACGGAAATGTCTGGAAGCGAACAATTTTTATTTATGCCAACTTTATGCGCATTCATCATCGAGCAATGTTTTGTTGGCTGTGTGTGTGTGTGTCTGTGTGTCGACATAGCGCTGCATTGACAACGAGTATATATGTGAGTATGTGTGCATGTGCGAGCGCAAAGCTACTTAACTTGCGTTCGTGTTAGTGTGTGTGTGTGTGTGTGTGTTCTTGCGTACGTGGTCATGTGTGAGAGCGTAAGCTTCCATGTGAGCAGCACGCACACTTGTCATTTATGTACGGAACGCAACTGAAGCAGTCGCCATACACACACACAAACACACACATACGCACACGCTTCACTTTATATTGCGTTGTGTCCACTTCTACAGTCAACGATGCCTACCACAAGTACAATTATTCACATTTTACTCACGAACAGAAAAACCACAACAACAATAAACATTAAGAGGAAAAAAAGAAACATCTTTGGTGTACAAGAAAATGTGATACCCTCCTTTGTTGACACTTGCGTAACGATAAATTTTTATCTAGGACACCAAAGGACGACAACAATAAACAGCTTCCATAAGAAGCAACGGTAACAAAACGTTGGTTATAGAAATAGAGCCATGTAGTTATAAGTAAACTCGATAGTGTCGATTATTATCGATAGTTGTATCATTAATTTATCTATTTTTCATCAGAGTGCCAAAAAAATACCTAAATTTTATTACAAGGTTGAAACTATGCAATTTCTAAAAATGCTTGAAATCTAAATTTGGATTCATAAATATTTTCTAGAATTTTAATTCATTGCTTTCGACACAGATATGGCTACAGAATATCTGACAGTCGTTCAAAAATGAACGCACTATAAGCTGGCTGGTGTTGTTGCCACATTTTCTCATTGATGCTTTCTATGATTTATTTGCTGCAATTAAGTCGTCGCAGCGTCTATAAACTGACATTGGCCAAGACGCTTTGTCAGCCAGCTGTGATAATTGCAGTAAGCAATTACCAGCATAAAAACAATAAATACATAAACATTGGCAAAAAATCACAAATGTTTCACATTTCATTTGCCGCTCTTTCTTTACTCACCTATAGCCCTCCCACCCGCTCCCTTTCTTCGAGCGCGCTTTTGGCTTGTCAACAAACAAATTTCACTTTAGCTTGTTGCCAACCATTTTCTAGCCTGCTTCTGTTGCCGCGTCACATTAATTGTAGCTCAAAAAAAAAAAAAAAAATAGATTGAGAGCAAATTCGCATGCAAGGAGAAAAGTAAGTGCCGTCGGCTCTCTCTTGAGCGAGAAAAGACTAGGACACGAACGGTTACTTCGGCAACGCGTTCGAAATTCGAAATGTGTGAATTTGCTTATAACACAAAACAGCGTTTTTAAGGCAGCCCCAACACTGGACGTGCTCCAAACAAGACGTGCTCTACCAAGTGTGTGTGTGTGTGTGTGTGTGTGTGTGTGTGTGTGTGTGTGTGTGTGTGTGTGTTTTGGGCGCCATTTCATTATTTTGCTGCTCTAAAGCACGGGCAAAACAAATGGGAGACAACAAAATGTGTTGCAAACTTATGGGAGTTGCTTGAAATTATCTTTTCCTTCACAGAGAGACACATTATTTGCATTACTCAGACAGATGATGGTAGAGGTGCCAGCACCCTGAAGAGGGTTCGAGAGAGATGAGAATAGTATAAGTAATAAGTAACATTTTTTTTATCTGCCCAGGACACATTTGGAAACCGTAAAATCATACTAATAATTGACATATTTAATATATAAGATCTCAAGCATAGTCAATTGTACTTAAATACTCTCAAAGAGAAAATACATTTGATAAGTAAAATATCAAGTGAGCACTTGTTTTAAATTCAATTGTATAATTTTGTATAGAATGCCATTACTATAGAGTTTAAGTCAAGCCGATAGAGCTAAAATAATAATAATAAAATATTAATGTTTTCAACAAATTAAAATAAAATATTTAGAATCATGTTAAGCTACTGGTTGCAGTGGCTGCTATTTGCCATACAGGCACTATTAGCTATATACGATGCACTAACGCTGCCGATATACTTTATATTACAGAAGCCGTGGAAACGTGAACAGAATGCTTGGCGTAAGAAGGCAAAGATGATTGAATGTGATGCCCGTTCGGCAACATTTCGCTCAACCGAGCCGCCTCGAGCGGTGCATGTTAGGATGCTGCAAGAGAACATTGATACGCTGGAAAAAGTGTTCAAGTACGTAACCACAACATTTTGGAACAAACGCTGCCTTGGCACGCGCCAAATTCTCAGTGAAGAAGACGAACTGCAGCCAAATGGTCGCGTCTTTAAAAAATACTTAATGGGTGATTATAAATGGAAGAGTTACGCTGAAACCGAACGCTTGGCCTCCAACTTTGGACGTGGCCTACGTGAACTTGGCCAAGCCTTTGGCCAAAACATTGCCATCTTCGCAGAGACTCGTGCCGAATGGATGATTGCCGCTCAGGGCTGCTTCAAGCATTCAATGCCCATTGTTACTGTCTATGCCACACTGGGCGACGATGGCATTGCCCACTGTATTGGAGAAACTGGTGTGACTTGTGTCATCACTTCGCAGGATCTGTTGGCCAAATTGAAAAGCTTGCTTGGAAAATGCTCCAAGGTGAACACAATAATCTACATGGAGGATCAGTTGATTAAGATACAGGCTGAAAACGAGTTTAGGGAATGCACTTGTATTAAAATTGTGCCATTTTCAAAAGTTGTAGAGATTGGCAATTATAGCCAAACTGGTAAGTTCTAAAGCCAGTATGTAGATTATTATATAAGAAATGTTCTGTGATGATAAGTGAGATTAGTTAAAGTATTAAAGTGTGTAAGAGATAATAAAAATCAAATGATATTCAATAAACATCATCATATTCGCTTTCATTTTAGAGAACGTAACACCCCAATGCGATGACATTGCTATTATAATGTACACATCGGGTTCAACAGGCGTGCCAAAGGGAGTTATGCTATCGCACCGCAATTGCACATCGACCATGAAAGGTTTCTGTGACATGGTTAATATCTATCCGGATGATGTTCTACTCGCTTTTCTGCCCCTCGCTCACATCTTTGAGTTGCTGGCTGAGTGTGTTTGCCTGATGACAGGCACTTCGATTGGCTACTCGACACCACTAACCCTGATCGATTCGAGCAGCAAGATCAAACGTGGTTGCCTTGGCGATGCCAGTGTGCTGCAACCAACATGCATGACATCCGTGCCATTGATACTTGATCGCATTACCAAGGGCATCAACGACAAATTGAATTCGGGTTCCCCAATTAGGAAGGCACTGTTCGATTTGGTCTATCAGTATAAGATCAAGTGGATATATTATGGCTTCAAAACACCGCTGGCGGACAAGCTGGTGTTCAAACGTTTTACTCGACTGATGGGCGGCAAAGTGCGCCTTGTTATATCCGGTGGTGCCCCACTATCGGCCGAAACTCACCAACAAATCGTGACGTGCTTGTGTGTAAATCTGATTCAGGGCTATGGCCTCACCGAAACAACATCCGCAGCGACTGTCATGGATGAACGCGACATTTCGTACGGCCGCACTGGCTGTCCTTTAACTATATGCGATATACGCCTAATCAACTGGGAGGAGGGCAACTATCGCATCTCGAACAAGCCGTATCCGCAGGGCGAGGTGCTCATTGGTGGCGGCTGTGTTGCACATGGCTACTACAATCTGCACGAGCGAACCAATGATGACTTCTTTGAAGAGAATGGTCGCCGATGGTTCAAGACTGGTGATATTGGTGAAATGCATCCCGATGGCGCCCTTAAGATTATTGATCGCAAAAAGGATCTGGTTAAACTGCAGGCCGGCGAGTATGTGTCCCTGGGCAAGGTCGAAACGGAGCTAAAGACATGCGGCATTATCGATAACATTTGCGTCTACGGCGATCCAACAAAGCACTTCACTGTCGCTCTGGTTGTGCCTAATCAGAATCATTTGATGCAGCTGGCCGCACAATTTGGCATGATGAACAAATCGCATCGGGAGCTCTGCGCCTCGCCTGTCGTCGAACAAGCCATGCTCAAAGAAATCGCCGAGCATGCTCGTAAATGCAAGTTGCAAAAGTATGAGGTGCCAGCAGCTGTCACCATCTGTAAGGAGATTTGGTCGCCGGAAATGGGTCTGGTCACTGCTGCTTTCAAACTTAAGCGCAAGAGCATCCAGGAGAAGTACCAGAAGGACATAAATCGCATGTACGCCTGCTGAACACAGAGCAGCACAACAAATGAGTTATTTATTGTGTGTTTGCGTGAGAAATTTTAAGTTTAATATCTATGCAGATCATTTCCAAATAAAAAATCGCAAGCACACAACAAAAAAGACAATACGATTTTTCATATTTCACATATCACAATGAATATATGTACATCATAATCGTTTGACTATTTATTATTCGAGATGTTTATTAGTCAATGGACAATAAGTTGAATAACAAGGAAAAGCTATTCAACTTTCTTAACATTGTGGCTAATAGTAAATTTCTCAGTTCCATCTGATGTGTCTGTTAACACAAGGTTAACATTGATGAGAAACTTTTGCTTCTCTTGTTTGTCGTCTTCTTCTGCATAATTTTCCTTAAGCTGCATCTTCAACTCTTTTATTTTCAGATTGTAATTCTTTTCAGAATTCGTATCTGCATTTACGGAGTCCACCATTACCTTAAATTTGGGATTTTCTTGTAAGTTGCGCAGCTGCTTCTTCCTATCGCTTTCCTTTTTTTGCTTCTTGCTTTTAAGGCATTTTGTTGTTTTTGGTTTCTTGAACAACGAAGTCTCTTCAGGAAAATCCATGCTTACGCTTGCAAACGTGTGCAACGACCAACAATATACTTTTTTGTTTACCTATAGATGCATTTTAATGAATATTTTAAAGTGCTGCGTGCATCCTCAATCACTTATTTACCTTCTTATTGAAACTCTGCTTCTTTCACTGGCGAAGAAATTAACGATTGTTGCAATGTGAAAAGTTTTGTGATAATTTATTTTGATTTAATCACTTATTAATCTTCTTTTTGAAACTCTGCCTTTTTCACTGACGAAGAAATTCACGATTGTTCCAATTGTTAAAAGTTTTGTGATAATTTATTTTGATTTAATTGATAATTTTTCGGCGTCACACAAATGCTGACTAACTCTAACACGCTAGTGCGTGTTTGCTGTCAACTATCGATCACAATAATGCCGTGACAGTGCTGACAATCGAATTAGAACAATCGGTAAACATTATATTTGTAAAAGGTCAACATTACTAACTGACTGCATTATTGTGTGGGATCTGCGATATCATTATGTTAAAGAAATTCGTACAGTGAACAATTGCTTTAATATATTTCTCTAACCGATATTTTGGATAAATCGTATTGCTTGCTAAGAATAATAGGCTGTTATAATTTCCGGCTTATTAATGCCCAATTTACAATTGAAAATAGTGAATTTGATTTTAATCAGCGATTCCCCCTATCCATATAACATTTATCGATTGCTTGCACACCTCTATCCACACATCAAGTACAAGAATGTAAACAAAATAGCATTTTTTTAGACTGCAGTGGCACTCGCAATGGTTTTTATGTTTAATTTTTATGTCTCCTTTAAATCAAATTAACTGTGCGTTGTATGGAAGCAATTTACTGCAAGTTTACAGCAATCAATTACTAAAATACTGAATACCATTTCAATTTGCAATTCGAGTGCTGCTGCTGTGGCTGTTGGTGTTTCTGCAGTTGTCAGCAAATTGATTTGATAAATTTAAATTAAGTGACGCAAATAAATAATTGAAAAAATATGCATTATATTAAATACTACCTTTGCTTAAAGTACTCGATTGGCGTATGGTATAAGTCCGCGCAGAGAAATGTACATAGCTATTTAAACGACATATGTCCGCCGAATTAAGAACGACATATTTCCGCGCGGATATAGGACGTTTTTAAGCGACATAACTCCGCGTGGATATAAATACTTTTGTATACACATACATAGATGTTTATCGACTCGTTTGTCTAATTGCAAGTCGACTATCAATGCAGGACTTGTAATGATATAGTAAATACATATATAAAAAGATTTCAATTAGTGCATCAAAAATGTTCAAAAAGCCAAGCTGAACTTTAATGTTGTTGTGTACTTAGGTTGCGTAGGTGTACGTTGGTGGGATACCAAAAAGAGCATACGCAGCTCATAATGATAAAATATGCAAGCATAATTAGCTCGACATGACCGCAACACACACACACACACACACGGAGAGAAAGGGAGGCAAATATGGCGAACCTCGCGAGGGTTTTGCACACAGCATCGTACTTGTGCAATTAAAAAGCTGGCATAACGGTAAATACTCGCATGGTTCGTGGAACGTGCGTGGAACGTGCAAAGCGCCATTTTGAGCTTCTACCGAAAGCGGAAACGCGTTTACATAACACGCACACGCACACGCACATATATATATATGTATATATATGCATGCACCCAGCTAGCAATTACAAGAAGCAATAAGCTTAGCGCACGCCCTTTTTAGCTTTGCATGGTAGAAACACACACTCATGCACATTACTCCCCCACCCCTTTATCGAAGGCATCAAACCCAACACTCACCCACACACACACACGCACAACACAGAGATCCTTGCTACGGCAGAGAGACTTGTACTACATGTTATTTATAGCGCTAACCAATTGTCCAAGTTTACGGTTTTAATTTTTCGTATGTTACAGTCAAACATAACCACACACAACTACACACACCCACACACACACACGCAGCCACACAAGAATAATTACGTACTGAAGCGAAACGTGCGTATTTTCAATTTTTACTCATTAATTTTAATTATTTTGTAATAAATCGAAGATTTATTGCTTACAACCTTGAATGTAGCATAATTTTTATCACGTATTTGTGCGCCAGATACATATACATATATACCTGTGGTTGTGTCCCTGTAGTATTTTACTTGGACAGGTTAGTCCCACAGTCTCAAGGGTATTACTGTTGCTGCTGCGGTGGCTTTTGCCGTCGCCGTTGCCAGTTTGCCAGTGCTGTTGGTCGCACGAGCGTCAATTGATTTTATTGATTCCATTGGTTTATACGAAAATTTAAAAAATGTTCTCTACAGGCTAGTTCATTAGTTTCTATTCAAATGTAATAATCTCTAACATAATGTTTGTTAGAAAGTTTTAATTTTGTTTCTTTATTCTAAATCAAATACATTTGTTTTCCATGTCTGACTTTTATCACTAGTATCTCCAGCCTAGTCATAAAACTAAAACTGCTTACTAAGCGCAGCACAGAGAGCAACAAGCAACACGAACAACAAAAACAAACAAGAGCATAAATTGCAAAAAAAAAAAAAAGTAATAAAAAAAATGCAGAAAAACCACGGCACGTATAAAAAAAAGAAGCGTAAAGCAAAAAAAAAAATTGTTGTTTTGAATTGCTTTTGCTTGCACAACGGGCAACTTTGGGCACAGAAGCTCTCTTTCTCTCTGGAAGGACTAATGAGGCTGCTGCTGTGTGCTCCTCCTGCTGCTGGCGGACTTGGCGAAAATGAGCGAGGACGAAGCTGATAGTGGATGGAGTGTTGGTTGGGGAGTGTTGGGAACTCAAATGGCGAACGGGAACATTGAGTCCGGGTTGTTAAATTAAAGCGACGTTAGCAAACAGCGGGGGGTAGCGACATAACTTGTGGGGATGTTGGATGTTGGCCGTGTGGCTGGTTCTACTGTAATGTGCAACACACAGAGAAACCGCAAGACAGAAAGAAAGCAGAAGAGAAGAAAGAAGTTCTAATTGTTTGTAGACATTAAATGGGGTGCCGTTTGGAAATTATTGCTACTCGCTTCAAATCTTTTGCGAATCACCAACAACAACAACAACAAAAACAGAACACAACAAGGCTCTTCCTGTATGTGTGTGTTTGTGCGTGCAACATAATTGGTTGCTTTGGTTGCTCATAACAATAAGCAGAAATGTTGCTTGCTGCCGCGCTTACTTAAGCTACACAGCTTCAATGTTACGGGGCAGTGTGGCTCATAAATTTGCAACAATAATATTAACAACAACAGCAACAACAATTACAACAGCCCTGGCTAGTTGCGCATTTTGGCATTTGAGTCGTGCCACACAGCTTCCACTGGCTGTTCGTGTGTACATTTTGACGCCTTGTAAGTTTTAATTGTAATCGTATGTGTTTTGTGGGGCAGCAACAGCGGCAGCAGTTACTTGTTGGCCCAACCAGCCCAAACCCCACAATAACAGTTACAACCGTCTCTAATTATTATGCTTTAAATTTATAATTGCTTATGCATGTTGTGGGAGTTGTTCAGTGTCTTCCTCTCTGTTTGTCTGTGTGTAAATGCAGTTGAAAAAATAATTAGGAAATTGTTTATGATAGACAATTTAATAAATACCATATATAATGAAATTTGAAAATACTTTACTCCATATTATATAATGAAAAGTTAATAAATATTTTTATTGTAAATTATTAGCACGATAGTAAAATCATACCTGATTGTCTTGACATCTGGCATCTTGTAGTCTTAAGTATTTTATTATTCACTCTTCTAATTTGCACTTAGTGCAAACTTATGCATAGTATGTACATACATATATTAATAGGATTCTATGTAAATAACATGAAGAAATAAAGAAAATACATTGAATTCAAGTGCTGTAATAATAAAATCTAAACTTCATGCTTCTCGAAAATTAAGATATCAACACCGAATCAATTATGGTATATAGGCAATTTCTATGTACTGAAGTTTGTAACGGGCAGTTTGACAGAATTGACATATATATGTATATCAATTTACTACTATCTGTTTGCTCTTTCTCATCGTTGATTTAACATTAATTTATCTTGCAGTGTGTGCGTTTCAAATACTTATTTGCCTATTGCAATGTCTCTCTCTCACTCCCAAACCCACATCCAACAAACAGTACCGCAATCGACACGATAACTTACATGACTTGAATTTGCGGTCGGCAGTTAGGTCAGTCCAGTCCAGTCGAGTAACATGACGAAGGGAGGAGTTGTGGGGAAGTTTTACGGTTTTGCGCCTTCGTTTCCTTCAATTGTAATTGTAATTGCAATAGCATTTTGCGGCTTTTGGCTCTTGCCAAAGCAATTTAATTATGCATGAATTTTACAAAACGGACTAAAACAGCAGCAACAACAATTTCACATTCAGTCAGCGCCTTTGGCAGGCAGCATCATCTAGCTTTCAATTCACCACCAATTGTCAACAAACAAGTTGAGCCAAATTTCTTGCTCACAAAAAACGTCAAAGTCAAAGACGAAAACTAATAAAGTTTTGAAGTTTTTTTTTTCGATTGTTTGGTTTTCCCAATTGAAAAGTCAAAATTACCATTCACTGTTCTGCTTCGAAAGTGGAAATAAATTTTTATATTATATTTAATAACTACAAATGAGCAGAAATATTTTTAAAATCCCTTACTTATTTTGTAGATTGATTACCCAACTGACTTTAGAAATTGGTTTTATTATGATAATATAAATTAAATGCACTTTTGTTTGTGTTAGGAACATGTTTTTGATTTTTCACTGACACGCGATTTATACGTAACAAGTGAAAAGCAATTGAAACAACATGCGTATAGCAAGAGAAATGAACAAATACCAAAAGTACAACACCGCCAAACAATACGCTAAACACACACACACACACACACACTTCTACTGTTAATATGTATCGCAATGCTGAGAATGATTTATGTATTTTTAAAGATAGCCATCAACGGCAAACGAAACGCAGATAAAACAGCAACAATAGCTGCCAGACCAGAACTCCTGTTCTCAAACACACACACACACACCGCACGCACACAGTTTCTTTGACAACGACATTCACATGAATACACAGAAAGAAAGAAATATATTACATTAATTAATTAAGATTTCTTTATTGTTTCAATTGAGTATGTTTTTTTATTAATTTATTCTTATCAAAATATTAATCAAAAAGTGGCATAATTTATTAAGTAGAAATAAAATGCATATTGTAATATTGCTAAAAATATATAAACATTTCGATTTTTGCCCAGTTTTGTTGTTTTGTGCACAATGTGCGTGTCCAGGATTCAGCATCAAGGCTAATACGCAGCGCACCCAACAACATTCGACTTCCGTTTTTGCAACTGATTCCAATTTTGACCTGTGACTGAGTTGACTTTCTGAAATGAAAGTTGGTTGGCCCCCTCCTAGAAATTGTCCATGAAAATGTAAATGTGTAATTATTTGGAAAATGGCGGTCTGTGACAGCAACAACAACAACAGCAAAGAGAAACACATTTATGAGACCAAGCCAAATAAATCTTGGCCAAGCGTATTTGTGAGTCAGGAACGTGTGTATGTTGCAAGTACTACTTTAAATTGTGTGCCAAAACATTAAGCAGCATTAGCAGCGGCAAAGGGGGCGGCAAATAACTATACTTACATACACACCACTTATTGGCTGGATTTGGCTGGCTAAGAAACCGAACGAAGAGAACGAAAGAGGGGAGAGTTTTTGCAAAAAAGTTGGCACTTAATTTTTGGCGCAAATCAAGTTTAAGGTGAAGCCATGCACAATAAGCGGCTTAGGAATATTGTCTATGACAAAAATTAAGTCACAAAAGAATTTTGTGCAATCTTTTTGTAAGCAAATATACACATATACCATACATTGTACATACATATATGTCAAAATATATAAATATATTTTGGCTTTGTTAAAAGTTTAAAAGTCATTTTGGCATACAATTGCGAACTTGCTTACACCACAAAGGCGACCAAATGAATTTGATGTAAAAACTTTTAGCCAACAAAATAAAACTTCCAAGGAGTTGGTCACCGCACCCCGCAACCCTCGTCCGTTATGGAAAACAGGTGTACTGCTGACGAGCAGAGACGAGACTAGTTTTGAGTGAACTGAAACGCGTTTCTAGTCCTAGATAAATGCCAGGCACTTACAATCATTTACAGCCAAGATGCCAAGCTGCGTGTGGCCAGTGGTGTGGCCCTTTGCAAAGTGCGGCAGCATCTGCATCAACCAAATGGATACTCGTGCCATAACCAAGTACTCCAACCACCCATTCACATCACATCACACCCATGTCCATATCCTTCTGTGTTCGCCGTTGGCTTTTTGCATTTGAGCACTTGAACAAGTCGACAAGTTGCAGCTGCACTTCAGAATGGCGCAGTTAAGTGTGACAATAATGATGTTGTCTATGGCGACGGCTGCTTAGCTGACTTTTGAACTCGACTGACGGTGCCACAGACGGTTCCACAGACTAGCTCAACATCCAGCAAAAACACTTTTTGGCAGGCAGGACAATGCGATAATAAAATAACACCCAAGGGGGCCGAAAAAAAAAAAACAAACTAAGCAGTTAACAGTTGACACTTTAAGCCGCACGATGTCCCGACTCACACTGTATGTGTGTGTGTGTGTGTGTGTCTGCGCTGGTGTTAAGTAGGCCGCATCGATTTATTGCAGAACCAACTCAACCGAGAGTGCCAAATACTAGTACCTACCTACCTACCTACCGACTGCATTGCCCCAATGCAGGCTTAAGATGTTTTCGAGCACTGGCAACAGTTCAAGCTAAATCTCTGCAAAATGGATCTGGCATGGAAGCTTACTGTGTTTCAGTATTGTGATATTTGGGTGTGTGTTTCGATAACTGAGTGTTTGTACTTTGTGTGTGTACACTGCAAGAAACTAACTAACCAACTTATTATAGTAGAATTTTAATAAATCGTTTTTGTGCCCTTTCAAAAAAATATTTCGAACAAAATTAACGACCGTTCTTCGTTTGCTTATTCAACTTAATTCCTTGACTCTACAGTAAAATTGAGAATTTATTAAAGACTTGTCGAGCTTTTGCCAAAGCTTAATTCCAAGCTATACCAAACAGAAGTGACACGCAAACAGTGCAAAATTAAGTTTTCATGTACAATTTTGCTCAACTATCACGGTTATGAGGTAGATAGTTTAGACAGCAGCACAGTAAAGTTGTTTTTGTTGTTGTAATGTTGGTAAACGGCAAACACAATGCGCCATAGCATTACTGCCAAACACACACACATATAGAGAAAAGATACGTTTGTAGAGCTGCTGCACTCATAGATGTAAATGGCACTCGAAAATTCCTTTGGGTCTAGTTGAAGTGAATGTGCATGTGTGTACTTGCATGTGTGTGCTTGAATGTGTGTGTGTAACTTAGTCAGTGCAATAACAGGTTGCATACTTAGGCAAACTCTGTAAACACTGTACCAAAAGGCTTCTACTTAAATTGTTGTTCGAGCATACACTGTAAAACAGACTGAATTCTTTTGATAGTCTGGATCAAGATTTATTCTTTATCGCAATGCTTTCGTTTGCTTTAACTTCATTATGCCCTTGTCAAATATTTTAAAGGTTAGTGGGAAAAATGTACAGTGTATACATAAACAGCGTTTGGCATTAGCATAGAAAAACACTTAAAATTCGATGACTGATGGGCAATGCCCCAAACATGCACACACACACACACATTCGCACACACACACACATAATTCTTATGATTTATGTGCATTTTAGAAGTGTTTCGCTGTAGCATGGCAACAATCGTAGCTCACTGAGCAACAGCGCCCGTTGCAATTTATTGCCAAGCCTCCACCTCTACAACACCACACCACACCCGAACCCACCCCATCCCAACCCATGCCACAGTATCCCACAAAGTAAGAAGCGATCCCGAGTCAACGAGCTCCTGAAGTTATGAACAATTAAATGTCGCAACTGTCAAATTAAAAACATATTTCGAATTGAGCAAAAAATTGTTTCGCTTTTTGAGTTACATTTTTGATAAAATGGCAGCTGCCACACTTCACGCTTCCTCCTTCCACCTAACCTCTTCCCATTCGCCGCTTTTCGAGCAGCTATATTGGTACTTTCTGTGCCAGATTCCTGGCCAGTCTATTCTGGTGGCCTTCTTCTGGCTACTCACAAATTATCATTATTTCACTTAGCTATGTTTTAAATAATACAATTTATTGTTGGAAACGATAAATGGAACATATTTTTTATATTTGTGTCTTGGGAAAAGTGGTGAAAACCCTCGTAAAGATCGTTGTTTGTTTTTGGCCTTTAAGTGTTTGTGGTGGTATTTTGTTGTATTTTTAATTTGGCAGTTGTCTTTGTCAGTATGCGTTTGTTTATTGGGTGCCAGCTACTATAAAGACTAAAGTCTCATTATCAGAATCAAATTAAAAGTAAAAGATTTTTAATTAAATTGTCTGTGATTGATTGCACTTGGCTTGCGTGGCAGCAGTAGGTGGCAGGGTGGCATAATGGCAGGGAATGAGAATGTGCACCATGGTAACAGGAACAGATACAAGAACAGGAGCAGACCAATTTATGGCTTGGAAGGCAAATGAATGATTTCTGTGGAATATTTTAGTGTTTGTGACAGGCAAATAGAAGCCGAACAAAAGCAATGTTCGGGCACAATTAAAAAATCAAAATGAAAGCGTATAAATAATGCTTATTTGAAGTGGCCTTTGATGAAGAATAAAGAAACAGGAACAAAACTCACAAACAAAACTAAGTAGGAGAACAAGAAGAAGAGAACAGAAAAATGACTAACGCTCGAAATAAAGAAAAAAATAAAAGAAACATTTTATGGTTTTCATGGGACATGCTTTGCCCAGTGTGACCACCCCCCACACCATTTAAGCATTCCAGACACAGGATAGCATCACCAAAATAAGCGCGTTGGCTTTACGTTAATGAGGCAATGCGTCACTGGGTCCAGCATTGCTTGCCCCGCAAGAGCCCTGCCAATCTTCCTACATCTCCTTGCTTCTGCTGTTCGTCAAGTTCATCAGCATAATTATCCATGGCATTGACTTCTTCATTAGCTGTCGCATTGTCGCTGTAGCCTGTGTGTGCTACTCTGATTTAAGGCTGGTCCAAAAATGTTTTCCATTTGAAACAACAACCAACATGCCTTACATCATTTCCCCTTCCCCTTCACTTCCTATTCGCATTTTGCCAGTGGGCCACATAAAGTGTGTTAATTGTGCAGATTTGCCAGCAATGCGAACGATAAGGAAAATAATGTTTTTGGCTTAAAAAGATAAATCGCATGGATAGCGAGTGGAAGCCGCAGGCGGCTAACGACACAAAATTTATGGAAAGCCTCTTCAATTGGATCTCTCTCTCTCTCTCTCTCTCTCAATAGTTATTGCATCAGTAATTAAGTTGTTTTACTCTCCGCTTTATTCTATGCTCCAGTTATCTTTGTACTATATACATATGTACATATGTTGGCAATATGTGTTTGAGTAACATTATTGTCCTTTTCTTAGTCCAGTCAACAACATCTGATGTCCGAGCAGTTGTCAGCAGAGAATGTGAAACGAGAGAGCTTAAAGCAAAGATTATAGAACATATAGTAGATATTCTTGCAATGAGCTGGTTCCTTGAAACGTTGTGTTCTTTTCGTCTTTGCTGACGCCAAAGTAATTAACAACTGCGCATTTTGGGTTTCGCTTTGTCTGACAGCCTTGCCTGCTTAATCAAAATTTTGTTGCTGAAGGAAAAAATCATTTTTTTCAGCTTCTTAGCTGTCATATCCTATAATGTGTGCTTAATACTTGAGGCTTCAAATCAACTGAAAAGCATATTTAACATTTTAGTTCCTTTTCAGACAGTAATCAAATAAAATGCTGTAATTCTTTCCTTAGGGAATTTTCATAAAGCTACAAGATATATTCTTTAAACAATCCATACAAACTTGCTAACAGAAAGCGATGAAGACTAGAAATGTGTCGATTCAAAATGACTTGAGAACGCTTTGTCAACGATCTCCTCTGTGATTGTCTAATAAATTTGATACACATATGCAACTACCCCATTAAATTAATAGTTTGGCTTAAATTATATAGGTCGAGGACAACTTAAAGCCTAGCCACACTCATCAGAATACAAATAAACTATATATTATTGCATGTGAATTCTATATTCTTTCCACTTTTCCCATTTGCATAGTATATTTAATCATGTACTTATGTACTTCGCGATTGCCCCAGACGACACAAAGCACAAAAGTCATCGACCAATTTCCAAAAACAAAATGCATATCGTCTGTCAAGCACACTTACACTCACACTCATACAAGCCACTTATTTATTCCGCATTACGCATTATTCAAAATGCTTACTGCAGCAGACAGGAAGAGACGAAAGAAGGCGTAAAGTCTCGAAGACTGAGTCTCAACTCTCAGCTTAGCCAAACATAGCAAAAAAAAAGTGCGCAAACATTGTGGCAGGTATGTGAAAAGGGATGTGTGTGCGTGTCGAGGGCCCCAACTTCGAGTGTGGGGTAGAGCAAGCCTTCAATCAATCACCGAGGTTGACAGTTACGCAAATATCAATCAAATATAAACCACATGTTTGTAGCACACAACCATGTTTGCCAGGTGTGCGGTTCAGTGCGGTGCGGTCCGGTGCGGTTTGGGTTGGCCCGGGAACTTATGGTCAATGCTATCCCAGCCAACAACAAATATCTTCGGGCCCTGCATTAACTGAGCGGCCGGCAATCGGCTTAGATTTTCTCCACCTTTTATGTCAGAAGTCTTTTTTGTGCCAAAAGTCATCGCCCCAGCCGAAAGTCCATTCAAGTTTTTTGCCACTTTTGCCACATTTCTGTCATTTCCAACATTTAGTGTGTGGCAAACTTAGCATTTGATTGAGGTGTGTCCCGACTAGACGACGGCGGGAGGGGGGCTTGGCACGTGCGGTTATTGTTCTCGTGGTTTTGCTTATCTTACTACTACCAACAAGGCCTTGACTTTGCCAACGACAGCCACTGACGGCTTTTGCCCTCACATTTGTCACTTGAAATCACACACATGCACACACACAAGCAGAGAGATTTCATTGGTTTTTTGACTTGTCCGTCAAATAATCAGAAGCTTTTATTTACTGTACAATTATTGATGTTTCTTATTGATTTAAGTATAAAAATAGCTTTGGGATACATTTCTAAAGAACTTGTTTTAATTAAATAACAATTAAAATATATTTTTTTTTATTTGATTTTGATCAAAAAGTTCCCGCAATGACCCCCGGGTGCCGCTCCCATTGTTCTGACTTGAGTTCTCTTTTTTTTTGTTTAGTTGGTACATCTGTTTTTGATATTCCCTCTAAATCATTTGCAAAAGTGTATGTTGGCGATTTTTTTCAATTTTCGAAATGGATTTTAATTTGCAACAACGAACTTGTATTAAATTTTGCGTAAAAAACGGATTTAATGGAGCGTGAACGTTGAAAATGTTGCAAAAGTGTTTCAACAAGGATTTTTTTTGTAGAAAACGGTCTTATTTCTTTGTTTATGTGAATATAGGGTGACACGAGAGTTCTGCAAGAACTGAATATATATGTTGGTTGGCTAAAGGTTTTAAAAGCAGATCAAGATAAAAAATTGTTAAAACTGTTGTTGTCATAAATTACAAATTGGAGCAGAGTTTCCTTATTACCCATTTTTAGTATTCATCTAGCTTAGTATTTAAAATTTAGTATTATTTTTGAAGGAAATTTCTAAATAAAAACTAATTTGTTTCTTATATGAAACTAGATGAAATTTTTAGTTTAACACACTTATCACAATACTGTTATTTAACAATTTAAAGATAACTATTTTATAAGAAATATTTGTAAAAAAAAAAATGCAAGTTAAATTTAAAAAAAAATTGTGATTATTTTAGATAGCAGAAAGTCTACGGATTATTCTTGTCGGAAGGTTTGAGTATTATGAGATTGGGTTTCTTTATTGTGTTCAGTTAATTCATCAATTTTTCGAATAATCAAAAATAAAACCGCACCAAAGTTATAATCATGTGAAAACTTATTTTCATTCGACCGATTTGTTGTCATGTGTTACATATACACACATACATATGATATTATGACAGCTTTTGTTTGTTTTTTGGTTATTTGTTTGCCGCCTTTGTCGGCTTGTTTTGTTTTTGTTCTTGATTTTTCATCTTTTAAGCCAACCACAGTTTTCACCTGCGCTGGCTGGCCCAAGGAATATGAATAATTTATTGTTGTTTTTGTTTTTGTTTCTGTGGTTGCTGCAACTGCAGTAGTCTAACTGTTTCCATACAAACAGCAACAACAGCAACACCAACAAAGGCTATGAAAGGCAACCGCAACAAAGCGAATTGCAACCAAAAAGTTTTTCTGGCCGCTCTTTGCATTCGGCCAACTAATTTAAGCGGCCAGTTTGCCTGCTTGTTTGTTTATTTTATTGTTGGTCTGTTTGTTTGTTCGTTTGTTGACCAGAAATGCTTGATAATTGCTTAAGTCGAAAATGAATTCAAAATTTATCCAAATTAAATATGAATAAACCAGCAATTACAACAAAATGTCGAACACACCAGAACTAGCACGAAATTGCTTTTAAATTGCCAACAATATTAATTTATTTCAAAAAATTAATTGTAGTTTTTCTGTATTTGAGTTTGTATAAAATCTATACTTTTACCAATCCGATACACTTTGATGGCAAATAAATTCGCACAACTTATGCAAATTTCTCAAAAGGTATTTCAATTCACAAGAATTTGCAGAGTTATGCTCGAGATTGTGTTATGCCATGAATGGCCCACATTCTAGCAACTATTCTTTAACTAAAGAACGCATTTTGAAGACTCGTTTAGTTGCGCAGCAGCAAAATAAAAAATAAATAAACATGAAACTAACTCAGACGGTCTTGACATTTTTCATAAAATATGTAGCACCGTACTAAAAAATATAGAAAGCAAAAGAAAGACACACACTCACACACACATGCTCATACTCGAGATATGTATCATAGGAGCTGGTTGGGGCGAGAGGTTGGGTGGTGGGTGGGTTGCCGAAGAGGTGACAGATGTAAGCAGCGTTGCCAACTCTTTAGCTGGCCCGCAGCGGATACAGACTGCTGCCCGAGAATGGCCCCGACTCGCAGTATGTGAATAATTTATGTAACAATTGCGACACTTTTTTTTATAATAGAGCAAAGTTTGGGACTGCGAGGGTAGAAGGAAAAGGAGGGTCAATAACGTCTACATGTTTAATGGCATTGTTGCTCGGGCTTTGGCCATAGCTTCAGTTCTGGTCCTGGTACTAGTCCTGGCCCTGGTGTGTCGTAAAAGCAAATAGAGCGAATGCGAATAAGGCTACAATCAGCAAAAATGAAAAAAAAAAATTATAATTTTAGTATTTTAGAAGTAAATGCAAGTCACTTTTTCATAATATCAGAATATACTAATAAAAAAATACGAACAAATGGCATTAAAAACTTAATTTTTAGTTTCAAATTTATTTTACTAAGAAATATTACTTATTTTTTAAAAGAACCAAGCTTTGGGTTTGGTTTTAAAATATTTACAGAAATGACAATAACGTTAACAATAACAAAATAATATTTTAATCTTTTTTTTTTCCAAGTGTGCTGTCACTGCCAGAAACTCAGCTGCAAATGCAGCCGCTTTACATTGCCCTGACACACCCCTACTTGCATCGCCGCGCACCACCTCACTCCTCCCACCATCCTAACATACGAACGCTCACAGACAGCGCTTTGGCGAGCCGCCCTAAGTGAATGAAATATGGTTGGCTAATAAAAATTGTATGAAATAAAAGTGATAACTTTCACTTTCACTTTCGCTTTTGGCTCTGGCTCTCGCTCAGGCTGGGCTTCCTTGTTTCCTTGTTGCCAAGTTACCAAAGTTGGTCTACATATCAATCCGCTGTAGGATCAAAGTAAAAGCGACACTTTCTAAATTGATTGTGTGTGTGTGTGAGTGTCTGTGCGCGAATAGATACATATGTTTGCATGCGCACACATGTTGCTGGTGGCAGATGCTTAAATGGACCTTCAAGTTTTGCACATAAAGTTTTTTTTTAAGTGACTAAAAGTCTGACATAATCAAAAGCTATTCCATTATGACGCAGTAAGGGAAAAACCTCATACGTATATTTAACATGATTTGAATATAAATTTATACTTAGTGCAAGAAATAACACCTAAGTTGAAGTAAGATGCAACTTAAATAATCGAAACTCATGCATTTCAAAATATTCAAGGCTTAGGCCTATTTGTGATCAGTCTATCATAAACACACACACATATAGAGAGAGATAGAGACAAGCCACACATGTGCAAGTCGTGACTTGCTTAAAGTTACTCGGCGGCGCGCCACGGCGCTGCAAGTTAATTAAATGCATTTTGCATTCCGGCGTGCGGCTTATGCGCAATGTTTGCATTTAAGCGGCCAGCAAACTAAACATCAGGGCTAACAAGCGTACCATTGAAAGCAAACACAGAAAAATAACACCAGCTAACAACAACAACAACACGCACACTCATCTAGAAATGTCTGCAGTTGGCTGCAAAACACTTGTACTATGGCGTAGCATACTTTCTGGGGCACTCAAAGTTATTTGGCCAGGCTTAAATACTGTTGTGGATTTTTTTTTCATTTTTTTGCTCTGTTTTTTCTAGCCTAACCAAAAGTTGCTCTGTTGGTACATTTTTCCCGTTGTTGTTTTTTCTTTTGTTTTTATTTTTTTTGGCTTCTTTCATTTTTTTCTAGGTATACAAAAAAAAGCGCCACTTGAGCAAAGTTAATAAAGTCACAAAATAGTTTAAATATTTATTTGCGATTTTTGTGGTTTGGCTAACAATTTTCGTTGTTGTTGTAGTTACGCACTGCTTCTTTTCAATAAAAAGGGTTCGAAGCAGAAAATTAGTTACTATATGGATATGATCATGAACAACTTTTTGTAAACTGTGATACTATGCAAAGATGATAAGAAGGACAGGGTAACTTTAAGTCCGCCACTGCCCGCAGCTGAATCACTATCAATCTCCCTAGTTGTTGTTGCTGCTGTTCACAGTGTGACTAAAGTTGTTTTTACTGTACTCGTTTACGTGACATTGCCAGAATTTCGTTACGGCGCAAGGCTTTTTCCAAACATTAAAGCAAAAAGAAATGCAAAAAAGGTGAAAGCCGTGATGGGGCGCTTACAGCATTAAAATGGCTCCGTTACACCCGAAACTGTGACAACTGCAACTACGTTAACATAGTTTCAAGAACATAGTTAATACTTAAGTCTAGCACGTAGTACTTGACAACGTGCTAAAGACACACATTTCTTTACTTCTTATTATACTGTAGTATATCCTTAAGAAGTTATCCAATTAAATAAAGCCATTTAAATTTAGCAAGAAAAAATATCGCACGGAATGTACGAAAAATCTTAACTGTTTTGGCAAGTTTCATTGTTGCAAACTCAAAAAACTTTGTAGTGACAATATAATTGATTAAAGTAAAAAGTTTTTGTTGCTCCGATGCGAACAAATATGTCAACCACAAATCTCATTGAAACTTTATTTGTTCTAAAATACATTTTTTTTTAAGCAAATAGCATTGAGACAACTTTCTTAATAGCTGCTGCACATTTGCCAAAAATTTGACAGTAAAATGTCGTCTGTTTTCAGATACAATATGAAAATTCTTTGATTTGCCAAAGCAGTTCTACACGCTAGAAAACTTTTTTTTTTTGTTTGGGCAACATGAAAAGCATGAAGTATTTCTTTTGAAAAGTGTATTCGAGAATTACAAATAGAGTAAACAACATTTTTCAAAGTAAAATAATTTGTTTATTCAAATAAATATTCTTATTATATATCAACTTAGGCTTAGAATTATCTACGGAACTAACAATCAGGTATTTAAAGGGGGGGATATGCTTTCAAGCTGGCTTATTTAATATGTGTAGAGTATAAATAATTAGCTGTCTACACATGTATATGGCACATGTACACGGTCGGTCGTGCGCTTGAGCTTTGGGTGTCCATTTCTAAAAAGCAATTAAATCTCCTACAGGCGTCCTAATTTATGCCCAACAAATAAGAGAAACGAACTGAAACAGACGAGACGAAATGAGTGATTTCTCTTAAATATGCACACGTTTCTGTCTGAAACTTTCAACTTGGCTTATTTTTTTTTTTTTTGCTTGATTTTTTATCAGCAGCCTAAAAGGAAAATTCGAAAATTTACCCACACACACACACATATACCAATTGAGTCCATGTGTGTTGCATGCTCGTTCGTTATCTGCCTTTATGGGCCTCATTGGCAACACGAGTTAGATATTTGTCTGGCACTAGCCAGCGGCTTGATCCCTTACTGCCACCCTTCCCACTCGCTTCTCTCAACCGGGTAAACGCACTCATCCGAAGTCCGATTGAGAACAAAAGAAAAATGAGGCAAACTCGAACTGCTTTTGCAGTTTTCGTTTGGCAAATTGCAGCCTGGGGATAAAATCCCATTACCGATTATTGTATTTCATTAGGTGGAAAACTCGGCGAGTATAATACAATGAATGAATGCGCGATTTCACTCCCTTAAGTGTAATTTGATTTATCAATTATGTGCTTTAAACAATAATACTAGAACATAATTTTTAATTTTTTATTGCCTTTAAGTTGTTCACTTTTCTTTCTTTCTTTTAAAAAAAAACTTTAAGATAAGCTCGACAGCACGATGATGGAACTGGGTATTTTCAGGCCTCACGAAAAACTTTTGAGCATTTAGTGTGATTTATGATTTTCAAAATTCTCTTTCTTGCTCTCTCAAGTCCAATTCAAAAAGAAGAGAAAGCTGGAATTGCATTTAATATAGCATATGAATGCAATTGGACATAGTAATCCATTTTTGAAAGCACTAACTAAGCCCGAACCCTATTGTTAAGTTAATCAAAAATAATTGTATGACGTCACACACACACTTTCTCCCTTTCACATCATACACCCACACACACATGTAGAGCGTGCGACGCATCAAAAATCTCAGCATTAAATATTTTATGTGAAGAGAGAAAGAGCTCACACACATCGTATATCATTACACAAGCACACGGAGAGAGTGAGATTGAGATAGATGGTGATGGTTAGGGGGGACAAGCAACCGCTGGAATGTGAAACGATATTTTACAATATAATTATGTCAACTACAGCGAGTACGAACGAAGACAAAAATCTACGTCGAGCTCTTCAACATCTTAACACACAATTCTTTGTATGTCAGAGTTGATGTCTCCCTCTCTCTCTCTCTGTCTCTCCCTGTCTATTTTCCCGTTTCCTGTTGCTACTCCAATTGCAATTTCCATTCCCAAGCTGTTGTTGCTCTTTTCTTCCTTTGATGCAACGTAGCTGCAACAACAACAGCAACAGCTTTGAATTGTCAGCCAGTTGGCCACGGAACAGGAGCCAATGGCGACAGCAACGGCGCCAGCATATAAAATTATGACACCCTTTGGGATTAAAAGCAACGAGCTGTTGGACACCAAAGCAGCTCTCGGCATTGTCGATTTTATGTATGTGTGTGTGTGTGAGCCAGCTGAATCTTATATCTCTATATCCATCTCCATCGAGTAGCGTAAATTTAGCCAATCTTACTGTCCCATTTCTGAGATATGGTGTCCATTTACCTGTTTAATCGCTATATAGAAAAGGCCAGGCACAAAAAGTATAATTTACTGTTCATGTAAAGAGATATAACAGTTAAGCAATGCAATATGAAATGTATCTTAACTATTTCAGTTTAAAGTAAAGTTTAAAAATTTGTAAACAAAATAATGGTCAAACTCTATATTTTACGTTCTATATATTTTTAACTAAAAAAAACAGCAATAAAATATTTACAACGCAATTATTATTGATAAATAAATTTTATTCAATTTTTTTTTTTTTTAATTTTAATTGCATTTTTAATCATGTTCTGTAAAATAATAGTGTGGAAATTAAATTTGTACTGTTATTGCAAAAGTTGATTAGCAAGGTAACATTTCATATTTTTTTATAACAATGTGTGGCGGCATGACTGATGATTGAACTAAGTGTAGAACTTATCCATCGTGCTCAAAGTACAGCTGTAATATGTTCGCTGTATTTCAACTCGGCGTAGCAGGCGAACAGAAGCGCCAGATAGTAAGCACTAACTATGAATTCAACTTTGTGAGGTGAGTTGCGCTCGAAGCAGCAACAACCCCTCTCTCTACTCTCTCTCTCTTTGTTTCACTCAGGGTTTTGCTGCTGCTGCCACTTGGTATACTTTTGAGACATTGCCTTGGTCAAATGCAAAAGGAAGAGGCATATTTAACTGGGTAATAAACTCAACAATAACGAGCTTTATGCAAACTGAATAGCTAAAATTCATTTTGACGAATGAATTTAGTGAAATTTATATTAATTTATCAACTTAATCATAATGAGCAAAGAAGGAAAATTAAAAATATAAGAACAGTCAACTAAGAAAGCGCGACTAGATGACACCCTAGCTTACCTGTTCGTGGCATACACAAACTTAAATGTTCTAGTTCTTAGAGTATCCGAGATCGACGCACTTGCACAGACGGTCAGCAGAGATGGCTAAATTGACTCGGTGGTTTTTTTGCTGATCAAGTATATATGTAAATACCCAATGAGGTTGCAGACGCGTCCTTTCGTCCGTTGCAAACATTTAGGCAATTCGGCCTTTATGACTTAAGCCTAGTATATAGGTTAGCTTGCATGTTGTTTTTTGTTTATTTTTCATTAAAAATCTGTAAACGAAAGTTTTAGCTTTAATTAGTATGTCACTTTTAGTGGCAGCATTTGTGGTTTCACATTAAATATGCAATCAAAATTCATTTGCATTAAACGACCGCAACAAACTTTATCTACACACACACACACTATCATGCATTACCGCACATTTAGCAAACAGTCAACCGTTTGGCGTCACAAAATTTACACATGCAGAAACAGCAACGACAATGAAATCGAACAGACTTTAATCACATGAGAATCTTATTTAAAAGAGACCTTCAAATTCTACCAATGGATTTCTTCATGTAATGTCCAGAGGATATTTGAGAACAACTAACATTCTAAAGTTATTAATGTACCGTTAATAGGACCCTGTGGCCCAATGGATAAGGCGTCGGACTTCGGATCCGAAGATTGTGGGTTCGAGTCCCGCCATGATCACGTTTAATTTTGTTTCAATTGATTTTATATCTATTTACATTGTTCCATTTGTTTTTTATTCGCCTCGTTGGTTGGAGGGGAGGCCTTTGCATGTTATAATCAAAACAAGTCAAGTGTTATGAAGAACCTTTATGTCTCACTCCAACACCAAGGCGTTTTGGGTTGCTGATTATTTGTTTAGGTTCCA
The DNA here is from genome assembly GCA_018901835.1 of Scaptomyza graminum. Lineage (NCBI taxonomy): Eukaryota > Metazoa > Arthropoda > Insecta > Diptera > Drosophilidae > Scaptomyza > Scaptomyza graminum. The sequence goes on along the minus strand of JAEIFL010000001.1, from coordinate 4,038,362 downwards.
GGGCTTTAATGTTACTTCCACCCCTGGCAAATATAACCGTTTTTGTCTTATGCCTTCTCGTGTTTACTTCATTATTGGTTATTTATCAATATGTACTAATAGCTAAGCTGTATTTTATACTCTGTACACATTTTATGACTATATAGGGCATAATAGTTTTGTGCAAATTTATGAACCTGGCTGAAAGAAATAACTCCGACCTCATACAGTATATACTACATATACATATATTCTTGATCGGCAACAACACCCGATTCGATTTCTTTATCTCGCGATAACCCTTCCGATTTACTCATGTTATCGATAACAATCAAATTTTGAGTTTTGAACATTTTGAGCTTGTATTTAACACTAGGGACAACAGAATTAAAATCTCTCAGAATATGTCATCGAAATTAGTCAACATGCAGTTCCGCAGTAGTGACGTCGTATTCGCTTACACACACACTCACACATAAAAAACAATGAGTGTATGCGTAAAATCTTGGGTTCAGGGTAACTTGTCATAATAGTTTCAAGCAAACTTGTCCATTGTCTTTTAACACTGCGAGAAAGATGAAGCATTCAAATAGATGTTTGTAATCTTTTGAATCTTTGTTGTTGTTATTTTTGTCAGGCAAGGCGACAATGGTGTTCTATTTCTGCGTATTGATTATTTAATCACTGTGATTTAAAAAGGTTGAGGTTTTCGCATACAATGCCTAATATTTTTCTGATTCGGAAGATTCTGTTTCGTCATTTGTTGTGCTTCAATACTCATTAAAGTCTTTAAGTATTTATCGCACACAAACTTTGAGCAAAATTCCGCTGCACTAATAATCTTTGAACACATCTCCAAAAATATTTGAAATTATCTTAATTTCTTATAATTATAATTTACTATAAAATTTTTAAGACGAACTTGACTTGTCTGTTATAAAAACTCTACTGATTTGTTATAACGAAAATGTTCCACTGTGCAACATGAGAATTTATTGACTGTCTTTTATCTTATTCGCACTTTTGTTGCTGTCTTTGTATTTGGCTGTCATTTTATTATTATACATATATATATATATTTTTTTTTTTTTTTTTGGGTTGCCTTTTTTATTTTAACTTTTTCTTCATGCTGTTGCGTTTTGGCAGGAACGATGATGATGATAAATATTTAACGAAAAGGTGAAAAATTAATTTTGTCTTTTTGTTTCCGTTTTCTCATTCTCTCTTTCTGTTGCTGCTGTCACTTCAAATGTTAATTAATATTTATGCACAAGACGGCTGTGTAACAATTAAGCTGAGACATTTTTGCAGTTAATACAATTCTTGTTGTTCGTTGTTGCCCCGCTAATAAATTAGCAAAACGGTCATTTATCATGAAACGAAACTTATGCCTTATTAATAATTGACTGAAATCACATTTAGCTGACTTAATAAGAAAGTTCGAAAGTAATCAAGTTGGTAAAAGCAAAGATTAAACAAAACAAAAATCCTTCTCTTCTCTTTGGCAACTATAAATGTATCTCTGATAACATGATGTCCAATGTAAAGAAGTATTAAAGTTTATAATAGAATGCAGCTGTTAATTGGTAGTATTGATGGCATGCCCTACATAAATACATTTGTGCATGTACGAATTTGCATAGGGTAGAACGTGTAAGTAGACAAGATAGATAAGTCGCATCCGCAGCAAGTCATGCATTTTATGCACGAACTCCTGCTGCACATGTTTAGCAAGGCAATCGAATGCAAACAAGACGCTGAATGTTCAAGATAAAAATTTGAGCGAGTAAGTGCAAAAGAAAGTAAGAAGAGATGGCTCAACTAGAAGACACCCTTACCCCCCTAAGATTTTTGGCTAACAATCATGATTGACGGATGTTTGACGATATATGTACATGTATATACCTTATGGGATCTGTTGCATACATATGGACAAAACCCATATACCCCTTTTATGACTAGAGGGTATACAAAAAATAGAGAAAAGGTGCGAGTGGCTGGATTGGAGGCTGGCATGCAGAGGCTGCAACGTGATTCTCATTTCAAATTGATTTCCATTTTTGCCTGTGAACTTTTTTCTCTCCCTCTCTCTCTCTCTCTTTAGTGTTTGTTGTAAATACAATTGATTTGGCAGCAGCGAGTAGAAAAGAAGAAGATATTGATAAAGAAGAAGAACTCCATGTTTGGCTAAGTAGGGCAATCGTCGATTGTAGATTAATATTTACTCAATGCCTCAGACTCACACAGCTGGCAGACAAAATAAAAATGAAGCACCCCAATATTGTACTACATGTCCTTTACTACACACACACACAGACACTACACTTTATCTTTATCTAAGTCTCATACAGAACTACTTAGACTACTTTAGTCAAATGCTCACAATTCAAATATGAGTTTTTAGTATTTGTTTGCCTTTTGGCTGAGCTTAAACTTAATTTAACCAAATTCCACCTGACATTTAACTCTGCAACTTTTTCTCCCTATTTTCTGTCTGCGCATTATCCCAAAAGTGTTGGGGCAAATATACGGGGGCGGCAAATTTATCGTTGGAACGCTAATTTGATGTGCTGCTGAGAACACTCTGCTTGTCAGCTTATCTGCCTGTTTGCGGTCACAAACAGAGCAGACAACAACGTACGGCTGCGCATTAGTGATATCAAAGCAAATATTTGCGCACATGCGGCGCTTGAGTAATGTGTTCAACACACACACCGCCCCCCTCTCCAAAAGCAGACAGTTGGTTGACAATAATGAAGTGGAGTGTGTGTGGTATAGGCAGCCAAAATGTTGGCCACATCAACGCCTCTTTGTGTGTTTGGTCTCAATGTGTATTTGGCTTTGACTTTAGCCGGTGATTTAATTCAAGTAACAAAAGTACTAAACTGTAGGAACTACAGACCTTATTGCATTAAGCAAAATTTTTTTTGGACACCCTTTATGTTAAATATTAAATCACATAAGTAATTATAATAATAGTAATAAAAAATAATTAAATTAAATAATCCCGGATAATAATGATTTGATATTAATTTGCTTACTTTACACCTAAGACTTAGGGAAAACGACTTAAATGCTTAACACAATTCGAAACATTTGAGAGAGCTTTAGGTGAGAGAAGCACAGATAGCAACAACAACAACAACTGAACTGATGGAAACAGAGTGCACACAAAGCGACAGGAAATTAATATTGAAACTGGCATCAGACACACAAAGCATTAATCATTCCATTAAACGCCATCCACCAGAGTAACAATTGGAAATTATTCGATTCGATTTCACTTGCTGCCATTAAATGGAATATCTGTAGTCCGAGAACATTTGAATAACTAAGCTTCGTTTCAAATGCAATTGAGGCTCTTCAGCAGCACTTGAGCACATGTTTTGTGTATCTTTGACAGCTGCTTGAGCTGGCTGGCTGACAGAATTAGTTTGTTTATTCATTTGCATTTTCAGTTTTCATTACATTTATCTCAAAATTACAGACATAGACGCAAGACCTAAAACTACGCCTCAAACCAGCAGTCTGAATAATAAAATGGTTAGATTAAAATTGCAGCTTATTACCACAAAAGGTGGGCAAAAGGTGTGTGCGTGTGTGTCTATCCTGAAAGTGTTGAGGGATTGTTGTCGTTGTTGTTGTTGTTGACTTAGGACCCAGACAGAGCTGCCAGCTCAACTTAACTGTTGGCTGCTTGCTTGCTTCCTGTCAAGTGTTTCTCTCATCATAATGCTAACAACTTAAGCCTAACCTCATTTTTGCCGCATCAGCGCAATCGAGAAGCACTACGAGACGAGTAGTACATAAAAAGGCCTCTCTTTGCTCTGTCTCTCTCTTTGTCTCACCCTATCACTGTCGATTTTCTTTGGACAACGTTTTTGCAACTTGATGTCTGAGGAGAGCTGAGTTGACAGAAAACGCTAAACTAAATAAGAATGCAAAGCTTAGTTGCCAAAACATAATTATAAACAAAATTTATTTCGACTTGAATAGCGTCTGCTCGACTAACCAGTACACTGTTAGTTATATAACAGCAATAGTTGTGTTGTACAACTTTTATTAACTTGAACTTTCGATCCGAAAATTTGCGGGTTCATACTATCGAATTTTCAATTCTTCTAGTTTATTTGATTTTTTTCAAAATTTTTCAGCACTATTTGCATGCTTAAAAATGTTTTCGAAAACGAGTCAACTGTTATGCGTAGCACACTTTAAGTTCAATGGTGATCATCAAATGCTAATGAACAAACTTGTCGTCAACTCTCACAAACAAATCAAAATAAGAAACGAGAAATGCAAAAACAAGAAAAATCCGTAATGAATACAAATAGAGGTAAATCCTGTTGCTCCAAAATTTAGTAGCAGCAACTTTAGCACGAAGGCTCTTTGCCGTTTGTTAAGCTAGCTGCATATTTGTTTAGGCTCCTGACCTTTTTATAGCCTTACTTTCTGCTGCCTGCTCTTTTCTCTTTCTCCTAGTTACTTACATGTATTTGGTTTGTGTGCTTCAGTTTATTTTTATCTGTACACGTTTTTTTTTTATTGTCACCAGCACTGATTTTCTTATGGTATACAGACATATGTCCGCCCACAAACAAAAATACAATATATGTACATAAATACGAACACAAACAACAAATACGCACACATGTTTATGTTTAAAGACTGGCTTACCAACAAACATCTCTGTGCTAAAAACAACGTCTTCTTTATTGTTTGAATTGGACAGCTACTGTAAATAATACATCACATACCGTACCGTACCGTACGGTAAGATTTATGTTGGAGTTTCAGTTTGGCTTAGCAGATTTGGTTTTTATTTGCCTTTTTGTTATTAACTCGACTTGACCAGCAACAGCTGCTAGCATCGCAATTGGCCAACAAAAATTCCAGCAGGTTCATTAATTGTTGTTGTTACGCTCTATTACAAGTTTCAATATTATGCAATATTCAATACATATCACTAAACAGCAAAATACTTTAAATAAATAACAATCAAAGCAGACACACAGATCGAAATGCACAAATGTCTGCTCAAATAATATGATGAAGTATTTCAAACAATAAATATTTCCACAACAATCAACGACAAAAGCATAACTATAGCAATTTTAGATTGTCTATTGTTATTGGAATGTTTTTGAACATAATAATCATTAGCAAGCAGTTTTCAACTTGATAGCAGATGCTTGATGCGAATTTTAAAGTAGAACAATAAACAACTCTTCCCTTTCTTGCAATAGTTTTAACCTTGCAATTTAGTTTACTTATCGGTATGATTACTCTTCATTAAAATATAATAATATTTAATTTGAACAAATATTTTGTACTTATATATTTTTTCTACTCTCCTTACTCAAGCACTTATGTTGGAAATAAGCTTATTGAGTTGTTGTTTTCTGCAGCAAAGTATTGTTGAGTTATCCCTTTTTAAGAACTTATTTTCTATAGTTATCCTCATAAATAAAAAAGTTCAAGTATATGTATATTAACGAATTGCAACTTATGGCACTTTTATTTGAGATTTGGGATCCTAACTGCTAAGATCTATTATAATATAGGTCACTGGCCATTATAGTCATTGATAAATGTGGCGTTCCAGGGAAGAAGAAAATACACCCAAAGGTCGTTGCCTCAAAGTCTTCAATCATAGTTTTGCTTATTTGGTCTGTTCCCTATCTCTCTCTCTCTCTCTCTCTCTCTCTCTCTCTCTTTGTATTCCTCTGTTGCTCAATGCTCTTAGTTTTTATGTTGATTTTGTTGCCTTGTATATGTTTATTTATGCATACAATTTATAGCATATAGTAGCACAAGCATATTTGTGTCATTAGCCGCAAATTTTTGACCCATTTGTCATTAGGCTCGAATATGGGGGATTTGCATAAAACAAACAAACAAGCACACATACGCACACACGCACGATTTCCTTGCCATATGTGTGTGTGCGCTGGTCGACTAAATGTGTGACCGACAAGATTTATCAAGTAATAACAGACATTTCGGACAACCCATAGACCCATTAGTCACAAGCTGTTTGATATTGTCTGAAAATATCATTTTAATCAGAGAGAGCCCAAGGTTAGAAACGAGAACGCTTCCACGTTTCCCTGCTCCTGCTCTTGCTCCTGCTGCTCGCCTTGGCCATTGTCGTGGCTCGTTGCTCACACACAAGCACACAAGCATGCATACAGCGTGAATAAAGATGATTTTTCCTAGACATCATTCAGAAAAACCTGCTTCGAACATACATTCAGATAGTATATCATTCCAAAACTCATAGCTTTAGTTACTGTGTGTGTGTGCACAGAGCGAATTAATTGAGTTTTTAACTTGATTAGAGTTTCACTTGATTTAAGATGATTTTCATGTTATGCATTCGCACAAATGCCCACAAGTTTTCTTTCTCTGTTTGTGTAGCTATTCGAATATGCACACATGCCCTTTAACTTATTGATGAGTTGAAGCTAACAACAATATCAAATGCATTGCATTTTCAACAGCAGCAAACAGCAACACGCAACTCAATTATAATTTCTTGAAACCGGCATTATATGTAGTATAATTTGCTCAGCTCTGCAGTTGCATTTTGAAATGCTTGGCAAATTGGGGGCTTCAAACTCAATTAAGCTGCCTAAAACTCCTTCTCCTTAAACAAATTCTAGACGTATGTACTTCGATTTCATAAATTCTAAAAACGTGCAATAAGTCAGAAAACAAGAATTTACCTAAAACGAAATATTTGCTATTTGGATCTATGGTATGTCTGCCGGATACGAAAAAGCCCAAAGGAGCTGACCTAATTTTAAAATATTAACGAGAACATCAGTTAAACGAGCAACGTCCTTTCAACTAACTTGCGTTAAGAGTTTCTTAATTGATTTCAATTCCATTATATGTTTAACTTGCCGAGAACTTTGCAACAAAATTAACAACGATGTGGGCGGGAAAGGCCTCAGCTTGTCAGCAGGTGTCAGGCACGTGGCTAATTAATTTATGTGTCGCGTTCAGTTAAGACAAAAAAGAAAAAGGAAAACAAAACAAAACAAACGAAAACAAGTAAGGAAGCTTAATTTATATACATTAAAAAATGATAAGCTTAATGGAGCGGCTTTTGAAATAATAAAAATCAAACAAATTTAATATATTCTTCGGTTAAGAAACTATGCTCGTTTTTTCCAACATGACAGTCATAATAGACGACATCGTCGACGGCTTTGAAGACATAGCTCGTATATGGGCAGTCAACATCGATCATGAGCTCGCTAATATGGCTAAGAAATTGATGCAGCTGCAACAGGCAACCATTAAGGCACCACGACTGCTCCTGCAAGAGAGAAATAGAAAGATAACGAGCTCTAGAGAAATTGGAAAAATTAATAAACAAAAATGTGACATGCTCGCCTTCATTAACGTGTCGCAGTCCTCGGTAAAAATGGGATCTGTTACCAAGCCGTGAAAATCGCACATAGCCAATTTCATCTGCTTGACGCCAATCATATGGGCTTGAAGTAGCCAGCGTTTCATGCGAAAGTTTTGACGCCAATCGTTGGCGCATACTGGAATAACTCGCACCATTGTGAAACGGCACTGTTTTAAGACTTCCGGATCGGTCCTAGTAAAGAGAGAATAATGATCGAGATTGATGAAAGTTAAACAAGTAGACAATACAGTGTCAGGGTTCGTGCCGTTTGTTGTTATCAATAATTGATTAATCGATATTAATCGAAAACGGGGAATTTGCATCCTTCCTACACTTTGTTTACTTACAAATCGCCAATCGGTTCACGATTATCCAAGCCATTAATCTCCGATGTGTAAAGTAAACGAAACTTGCCAAGCTTTGCGGTAAAAGTTCCATAGTTTTGGACATTTCGATTAATGGGCCGTTTCGCATCGGGCAAATCACCCGGTTCATCTAATAGGCAAACAGATATGGTATATAATAATATTCAGATGAGTAAAATACACATACCAACAAATAGATGATGACGCAGTTTAAACAAGAAGGTGTATTGCTTTTGATTGGCATTCGTCATTTCATAGTCATCAATTGTACCTGCTTTAAGGTAAATACTACCCTTATACTTAATCGCAATCAATTCACGCGGATCATTCATTATTTTGACAAGCGTTCCGCGATTTGTGCAAAAGTCAAAACCTAGTCCCATCTTTAGGTCCTGCTCCGATTGCGTAATATAACGCAGATAGCGTAGCTGTTCATAAGAATTTGGTTCAGCTTTTCTATATTGCTGAAAGCCCTCGGAGAGATCAATGGGCAGTTCGGTATTAGCCGGCTCGCGAAAATAGCCAAGCGTTTGTGGTATGTTAATTTCATTGCCATCAAAGCCATTTACATGCAGCAATTTAAGATCAGTTAGCTGCCAAGGCAGATCCGTTGAAATTGAAAATAGTCGTGTCGTCATTTTTACATTCGCAACAATATTCAACTTGAACTTTTTTTCAGCTTGGTTTACTTAGACGGCGTTGTTGCTACTTCTAACGATTGATCTCAACTGACCAGCAATTTGCAAGGCAGGAAATCTACTGCGACAGAATTAAAGCATAAACATTTATACATAAATGATTTGAAGAAGGGTTCTTAGAAAGATTTCTGCTGATCAAACAATAAATATTTATACAAATTTTGTTTATATTTCCACTCGCAAAAGCACGTATGGCTTCAACGAATATGTTCATGTGAATAAAGTATATGTACATATATGTGTCATCAAATGTTTATTTTATTAAAAAATTCATTTTGTTAAAAAGGGGAAAACCCTTAAAATGAAACAAACCAATATTGATATGCATCTATATTTATGAACTGATATGTTGATTGACATTAGATACTTTTGTAACAATAAAATATATAAATACACATTTCTATCTCATCGCTGCAAGCTTGAAACTTTATAAAAAAAAATAATAATTAATCACAAAAACGAAAAATACGTGCTGAAATAAAAATTAAAAAATGTTTTCAACTTAATACAATTTTAATAAAATGATTACAGGACTAAAATAAATATCTTAAATATGTTTCTTATATCTAAAGTTAACATAACTGTAAAATCTTTGTTTTGTTAATTACACAATTAAACTACAATAAATATAGTAAATGATTTTAGCTGTGTGGCAGTTGACTAAGAGAGAAACAACATTCGAAATCAAGCTGCTGTTGGACAGCTAATTTGAATTTAAGCGCAAAACTAAAGCTTTTGAATTGAATAACATGTTGGAATTTAATTAAATTGCTGTAGGCAATGCTGTACAATATGATTTTGGCTTATGGGTTGCATTAACTCAAAATGAAATTCAATGTAAACCAATCCGCTTGTGAATAGAAATTGTACGAAACGAAAGCATTGTTATCAAAAATTAAATAAAGAGATTAATTTGTGCTTTGAAATGAAGATACTACATATATCAAGGATTATGTGTTATGCGTAGAAAGCACAGTTGTAGTTGTTAGATAGTTTGGACAGAAGAAGAAGATGAAGATGCTCGGAATACAATATGATTGATTGTATTATGAAATCCATATATAGTACAGGCGCAACAAATCAGTAATACAAACACGAACACACACGCACAAAGTAAGCAGCCATTGTGCATTATGTGTGTGTGTGTGTTTTGTTGGCTGGCCAATGTGTCGTATGAGTGATTACATGCAATCATTTTTGCAATCAGGCAAAACGACAGACAGACTGAGTGCATGCTGAAATAGTTATTACATTTAAAATAAATGACATTTAAATTGAAGATTAGACAGCAGCACCAACAGCAGCAGCAACAGCAACAGCATAGATGGCGATAACAATACAAATACAAAATATAGGGATAGAGAGACACAACATAATACTTACTGCCTCTACTGTCTGTAGTATGTAAAGCATGTGAAACTTGTCAGCGCCAGTCTGGCTAATATACACAACAAAAGCGAGAGCCTGTATATACATACATACACAGATACATGTATATGTATATTTTGTCATTTGATTAGATAATGTGTGCAAGAGTGTGAGTTGACTGTTGGTCTAACAACAAGGACATCGGCTCTTGAGTGCAAGTACCGTTGATGATATCCATGCACTAACTTTCTCTCAGGCATTGACAGGCAGGCAACACAGGAAACACTTTGGAAACAACACTAACATTGCCAACAACAATCCCACTGCTCCACCAGTTAGCACCAGTCAGGAAACCATCGCCTGCTTGTCTACTGCAAATTGCATTATCAGACTCGAGTCATCCAGGCTCCACCTCTGCTCCCAATCCCAATCTGCTCTTGAAATTTTCATATGCATGCAACTTTGTTGGCCCTAGCATCTAACGGATACGCCTTGGTGTCCTTGTTCCATGTCTCTGGCAGCTGCTGCTGTTGCTGTTGGTGTTGCTGCTCTACGGACTGACGCCACATTTGATTGTCGTCTTTGAACTGTTATCATATTGTAAGTACAAATTAATTGTAAAGTCATGTAATTGTTTGACAATCTTGTTGTTGGCCAAGAACGATAGCTAGTCAGCCATCCACTGACACATTAAAGCTAGCAACATGAACAACAACAACAGTCCAATAAACAAACCCACAACGCTGTCAAAATCATTGTGTACATTCAAGTGTAACCCAATTAGTTGACATGCGTTAAAATATAGCTTGTTACTTGGCTTAGGCACAACACACACACGCGTGTTTTTGGGTGTGTGCGTGTGCAGAATGTAATTTATTTCGAATTGCTTTAGCAGCTTATAAGCCAAGCCTTCGATGTTAGCTAAATTAAATTAAAGGTGCGTGAATAAATGATTTAAGACGAAAAATAAGCAAATAAAATAAAAAATTATTTTATTATTATAACTTTTGTTTTGCAAATATATAGATTTTTCTTCTGCGCGTTGTGCTTGGACCAAAAGTTGTTAGCCGAAGGATTGACATGATTGTTAAGTCGAACATTATACCAACTCTTAATTTGCTCCAGAACTGTTGGCCAATTTAAGTCATTGTTTAGCTAGCATAGTAAGGAGCAAGAGAGATAACTCGAAGTAGCAAATTAATATAGCATAAATCCTTTAGACAAAAGAAATACTGAGAAATGAGCTAAGGCAGGTGCGTTGATAATTTCTCAATTTCAATTGATATACGCCTTATTGACTTTAATAAGCATTTTGTATTATGAAATTGGCCAAGTACCTATTCGTCCATACAGCTAATTGGAGAGATTTTAAGTCTCATTATGAAGGGATTAGTTATTACACACACATGCAGTTTAGACGGAAAAGCATGAAAGGAAACTCGTATCTTAGCAGCTGCAAGCCGTATACATTATCCACAAAAGCTTTGCAACAGGCATTAATAATAGAAATACCCTTTGCTCAAATATTAGCTCGACTAGGAGATGCCCTATTGCTTTAATTGTTATTGATATTTGAGTTTTTATTATATGTATTATTGTGCCTCGTTCTACCCGATTTGACGCATTATAAATGGATTTTGCCGCTTCCGTTTCCGGTCGCCAATGCACTGTAACACTTGTACAGCCAAGCCCCATACAGTATAAATGATATGATGTGATTATGCTGCATATACACATCAACATACTACTAGCTGAAAGCCACAGAGAGACAAAAAGAGAGAGTGGGAGAGCTCAAAACGATTAATTATCAAATTGTATTGTTGTTCGTGATTGTCTTTGGTGCCCTCTGACCTATGCCCCGAAAAGCACAAGGATAACGATAATTATGCAGGCTGACTGCTTGCAACGCCCAAAACATCTGTATTATATGTACTAGTATGTGTGCGCGTGTGCGTGTGAGTATTTTCAACACAATTTAATGTTATCCTTATTTGTCTCAAAGTTGATTTAATTGTTAATTCGTTCGTTAACGTTCGACATTAAACTTATTTAATATAATAATTCTAATATCCTACAATAAACTAATAAACTAAAAATATCATTACAGCGTGAAGAGGTTAACAAGTTTGGGGGAGCAAAGAACTTTTTAAGGAAACATTTTTGCCAACTTTCAGCATAAATACTGACACTCAAATTAAAGCAATTTGCACTGGAATCCATTTGTTGATTTTTTTTTTTTTCGTTTGTCTTTTTAATTGCTGTCTCAACGTCAAGAGATAGAGAGAGATGAAGTCGGTCAATCAGCGAGACTTTGGCAGCCTCGAATGGAAACAACTCGAAGTAGAAAGTAGGACCCACATCAGTGGGCTGTCAACGCGTTGAAATCGGTATCAATCGTTCTCGTTATCATCGGGGATGCTTCACTATTGTCGATTTTAATTGCATCTCCCAAAGTGATACCATCAGCAAAAATGCGTGAATAGTTCATATGTTCATGTTTAGATATGTTTGAGATGTATACAATTAGGTTAAGTTTTTGTTTGGACTATAAAACTGGTATTTAAGAAGTCTAACACTTAGAATAACTTGAGACTGGTGCATTCTTACATGTTTCGAATAATTTATATTTTGACATGATTTTATCCGAAGCTAACTGAAAATAAGTAATTCTGTACGCAAGAACAAATTTAAGGCCATCTCTTTAAGTAGATCATTGATTCAGATTTTGTCCGTGGCTCCGCTTGAATTGCCAAAGTGATTTAATCTTCAGTGGCCTTTCAGCTCCTTTGGCCATGTGCTCCTACCTGCGTCTGTATTTGACATGGCCCCACCAAAGGCAATCATAATCTGACCAGACCTTGACTTAATCTCCATGCAGCGGCAGCAGCGTTTGTTGCCATGGTCAGCGGTGCTCTTTATGTGGCTATTGATGTTGTGTGTATGTGTTTGTGTGCGTGTGGCAAGCATGAATTGACAGCGGAAGCTAAGAATGATAACTTCTTGCCCGCAGACCCGTTCTGCCGGACCTGCTGCTGCTGCTGTTCCTGTTGTGAATGTATTGTCTTTGTCCTTCCCTTATCGTGAACACACATCGAATATTCGTTGCATTCATTTAAATTTTAAAACCATGTTAAAATAGAGATTCCGAGCATTATTAAGGCATCTTGGCAGATTAAACATTTTTGAATTGGACAAGAAAATTCATCACATTATACAAACTTAATAGATGTTTTTATTGCTTCAAATACAAAGTCTGGTTTTTATTGCTTTGCAGCATGCTTTGTGCTTGCACTGAAATTAAATTTAAAAAATGAAAATAAATTTCTTTTGAACCGAACTAATAAAAAATGCTAAAAATAGCGTTTCTCAGTTTGAAGCGTAAAATCAAGTTGACTTCAAAACTATTAAGAAATTCTTAAACATTTCTTATATCCTGTTTAATTTTTTGTTCAATGCATACAAAAATGTGTGTATAGTATGTACTTACTATTTATGGCGCCTATCTCAAGTGGCAGCTCATCAAAGTGAATTTTAAAGCGTTCTCGTTTTCAGCTTTTATTACCCTATATACAATTTTGTATTGCATTTGATTTCAAATACAATCAGAATGAAAGTCAGCAATGTTGTATGATTGTTTGTTTGTTATTTTGTACATAAACAAAAAATTACTCCAAAGATAGGCAAAGAAAGAGAGGTGTTCTAGGTTGAAATATTAAGAACTGATTTAGTAGTACATATCGATGTTGTTTATCGTTTATCGAATTATCGATGTGCTACCAGCTTTAGTTTTGAGCAAGGATTGAATAAAACACAATGTTAGGTATAAAATATTTGAAAAAGAGTATTTTCAGACCATGTTATCTTAACTAGAACATGCACGATTTTGATATTGTTGTTGTTGCGGTCCTCTCTGCTTGTTTTGATTTCGGTTTGAGCTTTGTGCTCATATGTTTATTCAATAATATAACGACGATATTTTAAGACCAGTTCCATACGGACATAATTGTCTACTTTGATGTGGATTGACTACTGTTGATGTGGTCGTGGTTGCATCTGACCAACTGCAGGGGGTTGAGCTGGATGATTCGGATTAGCCTCGACAACAATTGTTTTTGTGAATATGTCATAGGCTGTGCGATTGTTTTTAAAAAAAATCATAACACAAATGGGAAAGAGTAGCGTCATGGCCAGATTTTTAGCAAATGCACGCATTAGGGCCCGCAGCAAGCTGGGAACTTCAGCCGGATAGAGCAAAGCACGCATTGGCTCGCGTTGAGCTTGGAAAACGAATTGCGGCATGACGGGCGCCTGCAAGGGCAACACCGCCTCAACGTAAAGTATGCGAATCTTCAAAACGGATTTGCCGGGTGTGGCGCCATCGAAGTAGGTTGTCCACAAGCATTCATAGGAGCACACCATTACCTTGGTCAGCAGCTCAATAAGCAACAGATCGGACGACATCGAAAATAAGTCCATGGCAAGATCCATAAAATTCACAAAGAGATCCTCATCGTCCAAGGACTTGCGCATCACCTCCTTGTCGAATTCCAGATCAAAAAGATGAAACAGTGCAAAGGTTGCGATTATTTTTAACAAAAACAATATAAACATATCTATGGCCTCGGCGACAAATCGTTTCCAAAACGGTGCAACAACCATCTCAGTGCCGCCGACCCTGCGAATAACTTCCTGCTGGTGCACCTCGTCCAACATCCGAAAGCGATTAAAGGGGGCCATACCAGCTGGCGGCACATGCGCCTGCGCTGCCTGTGGCTGCAAGTTGGCACGATTTGGCATCAGGTGCTCATTATTTAGTTGGGCTGGGAATGGCATTTGGGATTGCAGCTGTTGCGGATAGTTGTTGTTGTTGGCGAGCAAATAGTTGGGGAACATTTGGATGAGTGATGTTTGTTTTGCCCATTCGGTGAGGCTCGCGAAATATGCCTCCTTCGTGGACAGCTCGGTGTTGATTTTCTTTTCATCTTTGTCTACATCTGTTGCTTTTGTTGTTGGTTTACGTTCTCGAATCTCGTTGGATTTATCGAGCTGTAACGCCCCTGCGCCTTCGGTGCTTTCCATATCGCCTATTTATATTTTGAAATTGACTATGAAATTTTCTTTGAGTTTTAAATTTATTCTGACTTTGTTGTTGAAGTTGACGTGTTATAATGTTAATGTGGCCCTGTCACACTTTATGCTGTCTTTATTTATTTTTGTTTTTTGTTTTTTGTTTTTGCATGAGATTTCTTGAAAGTAGCTTGCCAAGCAAGCTATCCATTCATACACACACGCGTGCAAACATAAACACACACACACACATATGAAAACTGAAAATTTAATTAAATCATATACAAAAAACATAATTTTTTTTGTTTGGCGTACGCATTGCGCGAATTCAAATTCAAACTCAAAGTGAAAACAACAAACACAGAAGCAGAATAATTCCCATTAGGCGTGAAGAGAAAGTGAGAAAGAGGGAAACGGTGGCAGCAGCATCCCGGAGACTATTTTGGGTATTGCTTTTGCTCTTGATTAACATATTTCTTTTATCTGTTAAAGGAAGCTAAGACAAGCCACAAGTGTGCAGCGCTACCCAGTTTGTCTTTGTAAGCACTTTGAGCATTCATTACTTATATATAATATTTTAAAGTTATTGAAATGTTCCAAAGTAAAACACACACATATTTTATAGCCAACATCAATGTCAGACATGCGTCGCACATCGCTATTTATGATAAGTGCAGAACATTTTTTTAGATGTCAAACTAAGAATTCCGCAAAAAGGGAAACTTTTTTAATTAAAATAAAATAAATACAGTACAAAAAGCTGCTTGGCCATCAACATGTTGAACTCATTATCTTACATGCCCCCAAAAAGTTCGTAATGCTCAAGGTGTTTGTTGATGTTGTTGTTATTGTTGCTATTTGTTTATTTGAAAAGATTATTCCGCTTCATTTCCGCTAACGGAATGAAATCGCTTGGATGGCGGTTTGTTTTTTTTTTTTAACAAATTGGAAAGCAATTGAGTTTGTGCATACATATATTTGTATGTATGTTTGTGTGTACATGTTGCTGGACCTGTCCAACTTATTGGTTTACCAAATCAATTTGCTATTGACGCCTCAAGTGATATTCTGAATGGTTTGCGCTTTTGCCAACCCAATTGCAAATACGAAATTGAAATAATACACACATTGATTTATGTTGGGTGTTTTTTTTTTATAAGCAATTGAGTGACCATGAGGAATGCATAAAACATAAAACAGTACTTACTATATAAATAAGTGTAATAAAGGGTTTAAATTGTGGATTTAATCACACAAAAAGGGCGACAT
Organism: Scaptomyza graminum; assembly: GCA_018901835.1. Taxonomy (NCBI): domain Eukaryota; kingdom Metazoa; phylum Arthropoda; class Insecta; order Diptera; family Drosophilidae; genus Scaptomyza; species Scaptomyza graminum. The sequence goes on along the minus strand of JAEIFL010000001.1, from coordinate 4,022,193 downwards.
ACAAATACAAAATTAACATAATCAATACTGTTATCTGTTTGCCATCATTATGTTAATTTAGAACAGAAGCGCAGAGGCATTGAAGATGAAAGGCTGCCTCTCAGTTGGAATAGAGACAGTTTTGATTAGCGCTGACCTCCAACCTTCGGCCGACTGATAAGTCCGATAAGCAATACCCAGGCGCTTGAAGAGAATTAGAACTACGCACTGAAAACGCAAATCTAGATGCACAGTCGAATTTCAAATTCACAACATTAAAGACGTCAAAAATGAAGCAATTGCAAATCGTGATGCTGTGTATTGGACTTATTCTGTGTCTATGCCTGAGTGGCGGGCAGACATTGCGTCTGCAGCAGCGACGTGAGGCTAATGCAGCGCCAGAACCTGTCCAGGATGTGGAACTAGCTGGGGCAGCAGGGGAAACCGTAGAGGGAGGATCGGATGAATCGGCGGAGTTGTTTGTTTCGGATATAACAACAACGGCCAAACCGCTGCGCATCGTGTCCATCAAGTCGCGGGCCATTGCCATGGATCGAGCTTTGTGCCAGGAACTATCACGCTATGATCCACACTTTCCGAAGTGTCATCAATACTGCAAGAAACTCGATCATTGGATTGGCCAATGCTGGCGCGACAGTTGCCACTGCATCTCTTGAAAAAGCTAATCCTCAAACTTCGTCCCGCCCAGCTTCATGTTCAATTAGAATCTAAACTTTGTTCTTACCTAAGTTTATATGTACTTATAATAAGATTTGTTACACCATAACTGCGAATAACTCACACTTGTGTTTGTTTGTTAGTAACTTCCGGTTTGTAAACATATTTGCACTTTGGGCATAGTTGATTTATTTTGTTTGATTTTTGAGTGATGTGCTTATAAAAGTTGCAATGCCTTTTTGATGACTTCATAATTAGTATCTTCAGCTTGTTTTTGTCTCTAATTAACAAGTCTTAAAAAATGCTTATTTCTTGGTGTTACTTTGTTCACTTGTGATTATTGATGTTTTCATGCAAATTGGTTTAAAGCTACATTTATAATATATACTCATATATATAGGGTTTTGGTCAGAAATAAAATCTTATTATTTAAAAAGAGCTTAAGCTATATGGTTCTGTATCCTATTTGTATAATTTGTTTACACTATTCCTTCGTTCAATTTGAGCTCAATTTTGTGTGCTTTCATTAAACAACAATCCATCAAAGATGTTCTTGTGTATATTTATGGTAATATCTTTTCAAATCGGTGGAATATTATTTTTTCTAAAAATTGTAAAAATGATATTGAGCGAGTTTAACGTACCAGCATCGTACTACATACTATCATATGTATGCATGTGCATATGTAAGTGCGAGCACAAAAAAAAAATCAAATAACAAGGTAAAAATTCACACATTTTGCTAGTTTTGCCCGAATAGCCATGTGTGTGTGTGTGTGCGGTGTGTGTGTGTGTGTGTATGCGGTGTGAATGGTGTGTGTGCAATGCAACTCTTTCATATGGTAATTTAATAGTAAACAGTGGCAAAAATGCGCGCCCAGAACATGGCGAGAAGGACAACACTCGGATGGAAAGAAGAAGCAAATGTACGGGGGAGATATCTCTGAATGTGGTACATACTACAACATGTAACGAGTGACAGCTACTAATAGCACATACATACATACAAACGTACCTTTGTTGTTATTGTTGTGCATAGTAAGCATACACTATATGCATATTCATGAACTAAGTGGCTGCATTTCAGCGCGCTATTTTGTAAAGCTTCTTTGTGCAAATTGTAAGCATTAACAATTCCATTTTTTTCATTCATTTTTCTTTCTATGCTCTTTGTGATTTTCATTTTATTTTTGTTTCTATAGTGCTGCTAAAAAGTATGCGTCTCGCATTTGTACATTCTAAAAATTATAATTATATTCAAGCAGTCATACTAGTAAATATTGCATTCATAAATATAAATATAAAAAATACTTTCTTGCTCACTTACCTCCTTTTTTTTATTTGTTTTATTGATTTTGACAGAAATTAATTAGTCGAGCTATGTGCAGCTTACAAAAAGTGATAGAAAGAAAAGCTTCGGCATCAAATTTTAATGTACGAAATTAATTTGTGCCCGTCAAAGAAGTTCAAAGTGAAAAAGCCCCATTGAAAGCATGGAAATAGCATGTATTTTCTATAAAACTGTCAGAAGCTGCCAATAGTAGCTCGGGGGTATCAATTAAAAAGGCATCCCAATAAATGATTGCCATCAGTTAACATTTGCATGAATGCATGACAACATTACTAGCCCATTTGATTGATCTGATTGTGTGTGGCCGCCATTCAAATTTAATGAGCTTCAAGCAATGACAAAAATGTTCGCCAATGCATTCATTGGTTGCTTTTAGTGTGACGTGGATGTTTGCCATATACTTTAAATACGCTACATCAATGCAAAAATATACAAAATCAACTAAATATTTTTATAAAGAACAATAAGTATGCGTTGCATAAGCAATCATTTTAAAATGTTTGTGCGTCTTTGTGATTCCGCCAAACTGATTTTGCTCAATAATGCCAAGCGTCTCGGACATTTGATAAGGGTCTAAGCAGTTGTAGCCGTTGTCTACAAATAATACAACAACAGCAAGGTTCTCGACTAGAAGATACCCTGATCCTTCGACATTACGAAGTACAGTCATCTCAGCCAATTTCCACAACATTTTTATAGATCTTCTTTATTTTGTTATAAGTTGTTAAAACTATTTTCAAAATGTCAAAGTTCAAGATTTTATTGGTATCGGTAACGGAAAGAGTTATCGATAATTTAAAACAAACTGGCTCTAAACTATATCAACGGACTTTATCGACTCGGCTGTTGTTGCTGATCAAGAATATATATACTTTTTGGGGTAGGAGATAGTTCCTTCTGCCTGTTACAAAAATTTGCAACAAAACCCTTAATCCCCATCCAACCCTTTTCAAGGGTTAAGGTTATGAAAATAAATGGAAGGACAGCAAACAAGAGTTCGTTAAGTTGACCACAATGTTGACACGGCTCTGCACGCTTTGGCCAGCTAACTTTAAAGATGCCACAAAATGCTGCAATGCAAATCAACCTAAACAAACACAAATAAATATGCTTTAGACTAGAATATACCCGTAACCATTGTGTTTATACGATAGATCGAAAATTAAAAACTTTTAAATTATTCAATTAAGTATGCTGTCCAGCAAGGCAGACAGGTCTATATCGACTCGGCTATTTGTGGTGATCAAGAATATATACTTACTATATTCATACAAAGTACTTACCAAGTCAAAGATGTTCATTAACATTTTTTTGTTTATTTGAACAAGCCACAATGTGTTGTATTTTTCGGTTACACTTAGTATTTATAGTATGAATCAATGGCAAAAGAAGATTATTTTTTTGTAATTCTGTGCAAACGATATGTATCTATATGATGTAAGTGGCCATAATACGTCGACCATCCATTAAAATTGAATCCAGATGCAACTGATATTGCAACATATGAGACGGAGACACGCGAAGAATTTCGCGCATCTTGTATCCAATCTCGAGAATGGCCTGCTCATTGCTGCCATCGGCTGTCCAAATGGATATCTTGTTGCACCTATGACTGCGATTGACAATAGCGCCGCATACCTCATCCATGTTGACAAACTGTTCGCCAATCAAGCTCAATGCCTTTAGGCACAAAATAAAGTGAGTAAATAAAATGATAATGATGATGATGATCTTACCACATCTAGCCAAATGTCATCCATGTCATCGGTGAGAGCTTTATGCATATTGAGAACCCAACGGCCTCCATTACGATTGGCAGCATCCTCCCACATGGGGCGTATATTATGCTTGAATATCGAGTACTGGCAATACATTTTGAGTTCTGACGGCGGTACAACACGTTGGTTAACCTCCCAAAAATCGTCAACGGTGTCAAAGCTAGTTATCTCATTTTGCATTTCCTCCCAGGTCTTGAAGCGATCATGGACATAATACCACAGTGTCCAGGCCCTTTGCAGTGGATGCTTCAACAACATTTGGACTCCGCTCTGAACAACAGCTGTATTGCCAATAGCATCTGTATTGCCAATAGCATCTGTATTGCCAATAGCATTGGCAACAGCGGCATTGTCTTGAGCTTGAGCATCTAAAACTGTATCTCAATAGCTAAAGCATCTGCAATCTGATATATCTTAGTAAAGCTGTTTTCTTACCCAACTTCTCATATAAAGCTCTGCCAGAAACGTTTGCACCCAATGGCAAGAAAAGTGGATCTCCGTAAATAGAAAAAGTTGGATAATCATCATAGGTCAACGAGCAATACACTGTCTGGCTTTCAACTGATTTATTTTCAACTACATTGGCTGTAGTCAAACCATTCGATGCACTATTATTATCTAACGCTGCAACATTAGCATCTAGATTTTCATTTTTTTTTATTTTTATTTAATTATAATTGCTATTTATGCATTTTGTACTGTACCAGGTATTTCTGCAGCTGGTACATTTTCGATATTTTCGGTTGTCTTTGGTTGTACTGGTGTTTCTTCCATTTTTTCAGCGTTGCGATGAGTTGCACTTTTTTTCCTTTTCAATAAAGCACGTAGACCGCAAAATATTTTCAACATTATACAAATCAGTTATTTGTGCGATGTAGTATTAAACGAACAGTTAAAAGTTTTGTCTTGTGTTCACAGTTTCAAGTTTGCAAAGAAAGGTACAAAAAAACCAATTAAAATTTAATCACAAAATTGAGTCAGTTTTAAAAGCGACATAAAACAAAATGACTGTGATATTTGATTGTCACTACTAAAAGCCTACGTGGCCTCACAAAGTATGCATTTTAATAATATCGATATCAATAAATCAGTAGCAACTCTGACTATCGATGACTTTTGTTACGTCAGCGAAAAGTCACATTAAAAACACCACAAAAGTGTGAACTATTTTCAACAAATGCAACTAAAATGCATTATATGCATAACAGAATTAATGCCTTGCACTAATACACAGCCAAGTGTTGTGAAGACAGGCAATAGAAACAAATGCATTTGGGTACAGACATGGGAAAGTGGGATGGGTTAGATTGTGTGCTTGCTTGTAAATTTGAGCCAAATGCACGGCAAACATACCATATCTTATAATTTATATAAATTTGTTGGTCATAACAACTTTCCCCGAGGTGCATTTAACTAAACGCAACGAAGGACCAATGCCAAAAACTGAAACTAAAGTCGAAAGCCGGTTCTGCCGGACTGCCAGACTGCAGGACTGCTCGTGGCAATTATAAATTGTTGAAAATAATTTCATTAAAAATGTAAAAAGCGGCATCAAATAGACAAGTGTATATTATTAAAAGCCAGGACCAAGACCAGCAGTAACAGGACCTGTGCTCTACAAAAAGTTGATGCTTGAAAGAGGAGCAAGAGCAGAAGAACTAACTGTCTGTAGACCAACGGCCAACGGTCGTCTTAGTTCGTAGTCGGTAGGGGGGTTGCGGGGACTGTCTGTCCGTCCATGTTGGCTACGTGCTGCCATTAACTTTCCATTTTGGCATTGCTTTCTCTCTCCCACTTACTGCTTAGAAAGACATTGTGCTGTTGCTGTTCTTGTTTTTGTTTTTGTTGTTCGAACTTTGACTTCCTGTGTGCCCCAAAAGGTTTGCACTTTGCGCCTCTGCTATTTGGTTTGCAAATTTAATGCGTTCGTAAATTTTCCAATGAAATTTCATTTGCGCTAGTTCATTTCGAGTGCCTTTCATACCTGCAGCCATATCTAACCCTTTTGGCCCGCTTAACGTTACGCTAGTTACCAGTATGTATGCATGTATGTATAAACATACATTCGTATGTGTTTAGTGCCCATCATTTGAATTTTAGCCCCCCAAACCTCCATTAAAAGTTGACTGAAATGCGTGCTGCAATTGTTTCTACTCTTTTGTTTTTTTTGGTGTGCAGGAAATTAAATTGCCAACTTTACAAACGTTTTTAGGAACCAAGCAGTCATCGCATTTCATAGCTAATACTGATTAAATGAAATTAGGTTAGCAAATGGGCTTCAAAGCAACTGTTTGGGCGCAGTTTGGTACAAACTGTGTTTGGTAGCTGTTGCCTTTTGGCCGGCTAATCAAGCATTATGACCATTTGCAACTAGTTGGCATGCAAGAAGATCTCTTATTGCCTGCTTGCCGCGATATTGTTCACAAGAAGAAGACAAACAAAATGTGTTTTTCACATTCGCATCGATCATTTTGAGTGCGATTTTAGTACTTTTTGATTGAGTGCCATTAACTTTAGCTGTAAATTTTATTGAGAGAGCCATAACTACAAATTGTTATTAAGTATTTACTTTGTTTAGTATTCGGTGTGGCTTGTTGTTAAGTGTTCTTTTTAGCCAGTTCGCAAAACGAGTCGGTAAACATTTGGCATTCAAATTATTTTATTTATTTGCTCTAAATGTTTTATTTGATAACGAACATTATGTTTATTTTATTTTCTCAACTCAATGTTTGTGTGTGTGCGTGTTCTTGGGCAACATGTGGCATGAGCAATGGGCTTAAGCAGCAGCATACGCTACCGAGTGTGTTTACTCAACGTGAGTACGCAATGAGTAGGGTTAATAATTCATTATAAGATGCCCTTCTGTGTGTTTGTATAATTAATATTTGCTTGAAATGTAATTATTGACGCAAATTAATCCTTAGAAGCAACCCATAAAGAATGCGAAATGTAAGCATTTAGTCAAGAACATTCATTATTTATGTTTGAGCTACAATATTATTTTAACGTATTTGTGTTTTATAATTGAGCGTGTCTGTGGAAAATTGTAGGGGGAAAGTTCAATTAACAAACAAAGACAATTTAAATGTTAGAACTTATGTATACCCCGAGTCCACTAGGCTGCATTCGCTTGAATGCATTTGGAGCTCAGGAATGTTACATTATTTTGTATTGGATTCCATTACTCACAATTGCAATCTTGTTCAAATATTCCCCTATGGTTGCTAGAATGCTAAATTGGATATACAGCGGAATGCAGCCTAGTGGAATCGGGGTATTAGCTGCAAGTTGATTAATTGGATTGCTTTTTGTATTAAAATAAATAACTTATAATTAATATTGCTATGTTTGATATAGCTTTAATTGCCCAAATACAAAATTAAAAAAATACATATTCAACGCAGGAAACAATACAATGTTAACAATATGATTATTTTTTTAATTTTTCAATCAATTGGGAAACAAAATAGTTTTTTATATATTTTGCTAATCACAAATCGCATGTCTCATATTTCACATGATCGACAATTGACTTACGGTTGCAATCGTGAAAAAGTTTTGAACATTTCGATCTGTAATGGTTTCTTCCGCTGCCGCATTAACAGCTATTAAAAATATATAAAATAAACTTGGGCGGTGGCACTCGCCACTCAATTGCATTATGTCAGTGGCATTCCAAAAGCCTTTCCAATTCAACAAAAAATCAAATAAAAATATATAGAAAGTACAGTAAAGAGCGAGTAAACATAACATGTATTTAACAAAAAATAAAACGAAATACACACAAATTAAATGTTCAAAAATAAAACAAAACAATCTGTAAATTAGCTTAAATTTTGCACGCATGAATGAAACGCAGTGGCAGCCAAAAAAAAAAGCAAAAAAGAAATAAGGCTCTGCCAGTTTGCCAAACAGCCGGCGATGGGAAGTGATATGTATAATTGCTGGGGCAGGAAACGTATTCGAATGAGTTAGTTACTCAACTCAAACCGACTCCACGCAAATCTACTCAACGCAACGCAATGCAACTCAACTCAACTCAACTCAATTCAAGTCGGCAACTGAGGTTGCTGGCAGTGGAGCCAAAAAAAAAAAACATGTATACTCGACTAGGAAATACCCAGATACATTCAGTGTTTATATGTGTGTGTGTATAGACAAAATGCTGGAGTAAACTTTAACCTACGATATCTTTGACATTATTTGTTCGATTACTAATTAATTTCACAATGTTCATTATGTATATTGTATATCGATGTACTCGATAATTAAATCAAGTATTTATTCAAAAAAATCTATTAAACATCGAATATTATTTTTAAAATTATTCTTCTTAACTTTTCATTGTTTTTACACTTTTGCAATATTTACTGGGTATTTGAAACAAAATGCGAAAATTTATAAATAAATACATATAGAGTATATTCGAGTTGGCGGAGCGGCCAAAGTATTACACACTTCACTGCTTTCGTGCTGGGTGTAAAAATGCGGGCGGTGAGTTGAGCCTGTGTGTGAGAACTACATAGTTTGAGTTTACTAGAGAGTATAGTAGGTCCGGAGCAAGCGGAGGCGGCTGTCTAATGGTTTACACGGTTTGCCATCATAGCCATGATTGCCGGCGAGAGATCTTCAAAGCGTTGATTACAACAGCAAATCGTCAATCCATATTAACGGCCAGCACACATACAATATATAAAAACAAACATATATATTCTTAGTTTACGTAGATTTAAACAATTAATCAGTTTTTAGTAAGAAAATTTGTCAATAACAGAAACAGAAAACAAAAATTATTTATTTTTCTTAAGAATATATAATGCTTCCTTTAAAATCAGATTAGGCAAAACTATGAGAATGTTGATTTTTCAAGGAAAATAATATATGAATATTTTTCGAAAAAACCTTCAATAAACTATTAGCACAAGTTACAAAGTTATCAATATCACCTTTTTCTTAAATATTCAACTTAAATTTACACAAAAAATTGTTTCAACTTAATGTACAATTGCTCATAAAGCCACGTTTCGCAATTTCCTACGTACGATTTTCAACGAACCGTATGAATTAACCACAGATTCTGACATTTTAGCGCGCTTATTTATTCATATTTGTTAGCTAACTGGATAGCTGCTAGAGTGGCACAATTTTCAGTTAAACGCTCGCCCTCATTGTTGCATTCATAACAGAACAGTCGCTAAAATGAACGTAACGACGTAAGCTAACTTCCCAATTTCATTCCCCATTGTCAGTTTCTTCTTCTCTTCCTCTTCTCCTCTCCGGATGCAGCACTGATAGCGGAACTTATACTATCTGCTAACACAGTGAAAAAGAGACGGAGAGAGAAAGACCGTTGGGAATTCGGAATTTGGTTGCCACTGTGTAAATGTGTGCGTGCGACACCAAATATTTATATTTCTCGCACTCGAATATTCAGTGAGCAACAAATCGACGCTTGGCCAGCAATTGCATTTAAATAGTTTTTCATTTGACTGGGCAATTTGCGTTGTACTACATACTTTTCCCACCGCTGGGCCGTTTTTCTGTTCCTTTTCTCTTCTGGGCCGACTTTTTGGCGTGTATTTTGTGCGTTTTTAGGGGAAACTCGATTCATTTTGGTTTTAGTATCCCGAAAAATGCGCAATTTTTTGTCCCACTGACACCATTTCCATGTGGTTTATTTGCAAATAGTAATTGTCATGCTAATGTGGTTGTTATTCCTAATAGAACTTTTGTTATTTTTGCATACTTTTAACGATGAGTTAGCAAATTGACAGTTGAAGAACACTACAACAAGTCGTTGTCGATAAAAGAAAGATCAAGCAAACAACTAAGTCCTTAAGCAACAACTATAGAAACATTTGTAAGCACAAAGCGGTTGCAACTACAAAAAGAAAAATAAAACAACTAAGTTTATGCACAAGGGCTTAACAAAGTTGACAATAAGAGCAAGAGACTTCGAATTAAAAAATAGTATGATTCAAGTACCACGCGCCAATAAAGTTTGTTTTAAATTATCGATAGCAAAATAAATGATGATATCATTTTTGGGCATCTGTGGAATTTTCATTAGGATCGGTTAAGAAGCACGAAAGATATTTACGATTGAAATTTACGAAAACACACTGCAAGTATTTTTTGTATACTCATACTAATTTTTGTTCGTAATAATGCCATTTTTATGTGTAAATGACTTTGTTTAAGTGTATCTCTATTTTAGCTATTTGACTAGATACTTGTTTTACTTTTCGGTTTTTTATCTTCTTATCTTTTTTTGTGTGTGTTATGCGTATGCCCTTGTTCAATTAAACACACTTTGCTATCCGCCAAAAAGCAACAACAAACTTTTTTGATTAAATTTAAGAAAGTTTTTGTTGATATTTTGGTTTTCTTCTTGCGATGAGTTTCGGTAGGGGCCACAGCTACAGCCACCCAACCAACCAACCAGCCAACAAGTGGCAAACTGCGAAGCTGGATGGCGATCAATTTGTTGTTGTTGTTTTCGTTGTTGTATGAAGCGCTGCTTAAGCAAATGTACGAAATAAATTACAATAATAATAAAATGAAGTGGCTGTGGCTGGCTAACATCGTTTTCATGGTCTGCTTGAACAATTGCAACAACGCCTCAAGTTGTTTACTGACAGAAAACTTTAACCGCAAAGAAATAAAATAAAATGAAGAAAAAAGTAAAGAAGCAAATTACAACATCGCCGCAAATTATCTGCGTCAGTGTCGCAGCTTTAGCTGAAACCATAACAACAACAACAACAACTTTTCAATGCGAAACTTATTCAAAGTCAATTGTTGGCAGGCGGCGTGCGACGTGCAATTGAAAAGCAGCAACAGGAACTAAAGTGCGGCAAGCCGTCAAGCCACGCCCAACGTGTCCAAAACGCCACCAACAACAACCAGAGCAGAGCAGACAAGACCAGATCGAAGCATTTGAAACATTTTCATGGAAAACTTTTCTCTTTGTCCACGTCCGCATGTGCGCGTTTTATTTCACATTTTTTTATTGCACTGTTTATTTTTTTCTTTCTTTCTTAGTCGCGCGGAAATCGTAATGAATAATTTTGCTTTTAACTGTTTTGGGGAGACCAACAACAACAGCAACAACAACGACAAGAGCGACTGAGCCACAAAAAAAATGCGAAACCGTATCTGGTTCGGATCGTCAATGTGGTATTTAGTCGCGTGGTTGTTGGGTTCATTTTTTGGCTTGGTTTGGTTTTACTTTGATTTTGTTTGTTGACAACTTGATTCACTGGCAAGAGCAAAAGCAAAAGCTGGGGCATATGCAGTGCCACTACCAAAGCTACCAAATGCCGCAAAAGGGGATTTAAAGTCGTAGCCTGTTAACTTATTCGAAGCAAAGAAGCCTCTCGTCAAAAAAAAGGGTTGACTAGAAGATACCCTGAAACTGAGACTTTATTTACTTATTTATTGAGAATTAAGATAACAAATTTGAATAGTAAATGTTTTGAGGAATTTAATAAAAAAAAAGTATTTTTCAGTAAGCAACAATGTTTAATCGAAGAATATCGATATGTTGTATGGAACATTGGTTAAACTTTCAAGGTCGATCTATCGTTTGAAGTATCTTATCTAATAAAGTCACAGTGTTATACAGACGAGCAGTTTGGAATATTAGTCGTCCTTATAATAAGCGAAACTCAAACATAAAAGCCTAATAAATTATTTCTTTAAGCTGCATTAGGCCATTATTATTATCAATTGTACAATCACCAGGCTCCGCTGATGGCAACAATTTTGTCATCGCACAAAAGCAAATAGCAAATAAATAGGAAGTTAGCCAACGCAGTTGTATTAAGAAAGGTGCAAATCTTGTTTCGCAGACGAAGAAACTTAAAAAAAAGACAGCTTAAGGTGATTAAATAAACAATAAAAAAAAACATTTCTACCAAATGCATTCGCAATTTGATCAGTAGACAACTGTAGCATATGTTATACGACTGTTAGATGCCCTTATTTATATTCATCACATCAAAGCTTTCTTCTATTCAGGCAGACAATGAAAAAGCTTTAATGTGACTCTAAAGTTGATTTGCCTTTCACTTAAATCTTAGCATTTTTCCTGCATCATCAACTGAATTGCCAGCCCTAAGGTGGTTGATGAGATCGTTTTCACTTTATGCATAAAATATTTGCGTTAACAATCAAAAAGCTTTGAAGAGCTTTCGTTTTGAATTCAAATCAAAGACGTGCCAAATAGAGCATTAGATAGGTGTTCATGTCAACAAAGAAAAAAGCTGCTTAAAATAAAGAAGGCCAACACTTGATGGCGCGATACTTGACCGCATAGTCAAAACCATTTAAACCAGTTCACTTGCTAACTGCTCTGCACTTTTTGAGCCTGCCAAACAACTATTGATGTTGTATTTCACCCATTGATGCAACCACCAACAACAACAACATCAAAAGCAGCTGCACATTTCCGTGGCAATAAGCGGCTAGCCGGCAAAATCGCCAAGGCTTTTTTTCCTTTTGGGATCGCTTAAACTGGTTTGTATTTTCGTTGTATCTCCGGTTTTGTGTTGTGCGCTGATTTAGTTTCGTCTGCCCACATCTCACATCGATTGCATAATGCATTTTAAAACGCTTTCTTTTCTTTTTTTTTGGTTTTTTTTCTTAGGACTCACGCATCGCATTATTTCCTGACCATGTCTACATACTACATACAGCTGGACATATTCGCCCGGGTAAGCTAATTAGTTGTCAGATAGACCAACTATAGGCCGCCTTTTATTTTTGTTTTGGGATTTTTTTTCGCTGGAATATGGCATGAATATGACATGAACATGAGCAAAAACTAGCAGCTATTAATTATGGCATTCCATTTAACGATTATGAAATGAAAATTTAATGACAAACCGCACATTTGCACAATTTGATTCGCGTCTCCATAATTACACGATTTCATAAATACTATATATGCACATATAGTATGTATGTATATTTGTATGTGCATCTAGCAAATTCGACATCGCACATTTTGCTGAAATTTTTGAGTTTTGTCCCTTGCGGGCAAATCTGATTAAGTTACTACATTTTTCTTTTAATTAAAATTTAAATTAGAACATTGCAAACGAATGTTTTTGACCAGGTTGTGTTTCAAGAAACTTACAAAGGGGCAAAAAAAGTTTTTTTTTCAGTAGTGAAAAATGTGTAAAGTCATGACAACCCGGCTTAAGCTTTATACAATGCTAACTGCTGAATTAAATTTAACTTTAAAATTGTTATACATATATGGAACTTAAGCAACAGCTCATTCGACTTCTTATTTTCTTCGACCTTTAAGATAATGTGAACAAAACGATTAGTCAATATATTAATCAGCTCATTGCTTATTAAGGATTTAAGTACCTGTTTATGAGGCATGCTACCAAATTGAATTAAGTCTGAATTTCACTGCCTACCAGTTTTTGTATAAATCTATTTTACATTTAAATTGGGCAACTTCCTCTTTTCAGTAAACACAGTCGTTCTAAAACTCTTTAAAAGGTCAAATTGAGCTGAGATTTTTATGCAAAATTTTTAAGCAGAATGGTAAATAATTCTTAATAAATATATAAACCTATAAACCAGCCTTAAAAAATATGTCCAATTAGTCTTATTAAAATATAGAAAAAAAACTGTCCTAATATACTTTTACACTTTAATATTCAGCTTTAATCTTTTAGTTTATCTTTTATAAATACTACCAAAATTTATTTAATTATTTCAGACAAGTTGTTTGATCATCTACGGTTTTCCTTTTCTCTATCGTTTTAGACACACAGAGTAAACAGCAATTTGTACAATGTATTCACAGTTTGCATTAGTGTGATTCCCCCTTACTGCTGGATGGATGCCCAGTTCTAAAAACCCATCTTAAAACTGGGGCAACAAAATGTTACGCGCTGGCCGATTCTAAGCACAAACAAGGACAATTACATGGTAAAGTAGTACGTGAACAGAGAGGTAAAACATAGAGAGAGAGAGAGAGAGGCCAAGTCAGTTGGTGTTCTGGCACTTTCTAATCCTTGTTGGATGTGCCTCTGTCAGTGTATGTGTGTGTGTGTTTGTGGAGTGCCTTAAACAGGCAACGGTATTTGTCAGGCAGAGGACAAACCACACAGCAGCAGCAGCTGCTGCCGTTGCCGTTGCTGCTGCTGTTAAGGCTTTTGTTATTTTCCAGTCAACGTTTGCTCTGCTAATTATAACTCTTTTACACCGGTATCCGAGTACCTATGGCAACGACAACGACAATCAAAAGGGATGTTAGAGGCAAGTGCCGCACTGCAGCCATCCGGCGCTTACACCTGCTCTTCCCCCTAACCACTCACAGATTCTTTATTTCCTTATAGTATGTTTGGCTGTTGCAGGAGCTTTAAACTTGCCATTTGCCACATTTTTCATGTCTGCAGTTGTTGTTCTTTTATTACTTTTGCGATAGAGTTTTGATGTTAAATTATTCGAAACATTAAATATTATGATATGCAAACACTAAAATGGCATTGAAAATTTTTTTTGTACTATTTTCACAGCATTCACAAAAATAAATTTTGTATGAAATACGTGAAAATGCTCGCTAATGAAAGCTTAAATGCATAACTGTATTTCGCATTCTCGCTATTTAGATACAGATTAATAAATATAAACTAAGAACGCAATAAATTCGTAAATGCAAATGTGAAGCACAAGCTCATAAACTAGAAACAGACGTTAATGGCAACAGCAAGAGTAGAAAAGAGGATGCCATGGGGCAAAAAATTTGAGAGAGGGTGAAGCACAAAGAATGACAGCAACACAACGTGCAACAGACAGCTAAACAAGGATGAGGATTAGAGAGGGAGAAAGCGAGACTGACAGAAAAAGGAGGGAGTTAAAAAAACAAACTAGATGGTGCTTTGGGGCAAACTATTACGCTGCTCGTTGACCAAACGCAAAGCCAGCGACTTTATGCTTGATGTTGTTGTTGCTGTTTGTTGTTGTTAACTAAGATTTGCATTTGGCCGCAACAAAGTGAAAAACGAGAAAAAATAATCATAAGAGCCGCCAGCGACTGCTAATTGGTTGCAATTGCTGCTGCGCTTGACAATGGGGCTGGCAAGCTGACAATGGCCAAGGTCATACCAACTTACCCACCCACCACACTCCCACCGTTCCCCACCCGTTAATGTTAATCAGTTAGTTGAGATTATGGCCATGATTATGTGTGCTCACCCCTCTGCAAGCTGCAAGCGACACACCAAAACAAACAACAATAATAATATACAGCTCGGTAAGAGTCCAGGTGCTTGCACCCAAATACTGCAAGTTGCATGTTGCATGTTGTTGGATGTTTGCCTATAAAATGCAGCGCCAACGCGTTGCCCGTTTCACTCTCACTTTGTTAGCTAACAGCACCACAACAGCAACAACAAAATAGCAATAAAAAAAACGTGATTTGTGATTTTACGCGGCGTATGCGTAATTTATAATTTTAATTTCAAAAAATATCCCAAACAAATTAATCAACTATAAAGTGCGAAATTCATATGATTTTTTTATAGTGTGGTGTTTTTTTCTCGTGTTAAATCAGTGCAAAAATAAACAGAAATAATACTATATTAATTATACAAACCCTATTAAATAAACATAGTGACTGTGAATAATGTCACCCATAAAGGTGAATAATATGCATAAATATATAATGGCTGCTGAGTTTTGTTAATAAACGCTTGTTGATTTACTTTCATTTCATAGTTCATCCATAAATTAAGATGTGCACAAATTTAATGTGTTTTATGAATATATTTAGTATAGGCAAAACTAATTAATATTAACAGAAAAACAAAACAGAAAAAACATAACAAAAATGATTTAGCTGCTAAATATTTAATTGATTAGCAGCTGTTCATTTAACGTGAAATCACTGAAGCTATAATAATATTTAATTCAGATTCACTTAGCATGTCATTTCTGTAGAACATTTCAGTGCACAATCCATATCGCTGAACTCAAACTTAAAAATTATTTCGCTCTCAGATCGATTAATAAAAACTAAAATAAAATTAAAATATTCTGAAATCCAATTTACAAAATGATATCCAAACCTTTTTCTTTTTTTAATAGCTTTTTATTGGCTTCACTTGTATCGGAAGCATACTTAAAGGGCGGCTTTTATTTTGTATTATTTTTAGTGTTGACTTTAAATGCAAAAATTTCGAAGCATCTTGAAGTCAAGAAAATGGTACTGAACACAAGATTAATTGCATATTCTTTTTAAGGGTCAGAGTTAATTTCATGTTCAGAGGGTTCAAAGCTTTAAAATGTCTTTCTTTTACTTTTGGTACCCAAAGCAATATTAAATGATTTAATATAATTAAATTTCGTGTTGAAAATTGAAAATTGCAGCATGAACATTTGTCTTTTAAATTGTTTATTGATTTTCATCTACTCTCTCTCTCTCTCTCTGTCTCTCTCACTCTAAATTTCCAACTTGCACTTCCACTTCCGAAGATTTGATATAAATTAAGCACATCTGCCGCTTGCATGCAATCGAAATGCATTTAACTATTGTTACTTGCAACTACTACAACTAATTACCGCTATAAATGCACTGGGTGTAATTGAAAACGGTGATCAGGTTCGTTGCACGTCATAGAGAGAGGGAGAGAGAGTGGGAAAAAGAGGGAGAGAGAAGCAGCTGCAGCAGCTAATAAATAGTTTTCAATTAAGTTGTATAGAGTAAACATAATTGTGATTGTAAATAGCAATTTATTTATGTGTGTGTTGGTATCTCAAATTAAATTGATAATTACATGTATAAATAGTTTTAATTTAATTATTATTAAATTACAATGCAAAGCACATAGCATTATTAGTTTATGAAATGTGAAACAAGTTTTTAATCAAATATTGTACGCGGTACTTTTGTGGTTAAGCCGTTGGCCCGGATTATGTTTGCCACACATGCCACACACCACATACTGTGCCATTATAATATCAATTTTGATGAAAAACTATCACAGTTCGTATGTTTGCATTGTATGCATTGTTTATTGTTGAAACCAATTGAAATGTTAACAAAAATGCTACAATATTAATTTTCTCTTGCTTGCATAGCTTGCAGTATTGCTCATCATTTGCTGCATTCATCTTGGCCATGCCGCAGAGCTGGAGGCCCCGAAACAGCCCAGCCCAGATGCCCAAATTGAGTCAGTTGTTGCAACAAAATTAACATCCAGCGTTGAAGAACAAAGGAGCAAGACCGAGAAGCGTGATTCCTCAGACCAAACAGGTCAGTATATAAAAGACAAGTTATTCAAAAGATATGTAGGTAGAACGTCATGCCAAAAGGGCATATGCATATCAATTCCAGAGTTACCTTTGACCTCAAAAATGTTTAATTTAAATTTCGTTAATTTTCTGCTCGTTAAAGCAGAAAAATTTTGTCTTTTATGGATTCTAGAATGAAACGCGGGATTAAATCCCACAAACGGCATTGTAAAATAATTTGTTTTAATATAATTGTCGGTTAATATGGGATTTTCGCGAATTGTTTAAATTTTTTTCTTATTGTATTTTTTCTGTAAAGGCCATTAATAAGTATTAAATTATAAAAAATAAGTTTTTTGTAGCTAAGCCGATTCAGGGTCGTTTACCATTGAAATTCAGTGCATAAAACTTACACGCCTGAGACCTATTTTTTGTTTGTTATCTATACAAATTTTAAACGGGTGTGAAGATAAGCTACTCGAAACGTAGTTGGTGCAATTTTCCATAAGTTTCTTATAGCTTTTTCTCTGTATTATCTGTGTTAAAGTATGTACAATGTACATACATATATTTTCCTTTAACCTTTCTTTTATTTTATATTCAATTTATATTTTATTATATTTTTTTTTATCTTGTGATGCAGCCAACGTTTATACGAGCAAAACAGCCAAAGAATCATCGTTTCGATCCATTTATCCGTCGGCGTCATACTATGAGGCCGCAGACAGTGGTGCAATCTTTGGGCCAACTACGCTGCGTTATACAGCAGCCGATGCAGCAGCACCACAGGTATGCAACAAAAACAACACCAGCAACAATTGTATTTAATTAACTAAAATCGAAAACAACTTGCAGAGCTACTATGAGAAACCGGAAAACGGAAACAGTATTCGCTATGTGGCACAGCCAACAGCTGCGGGGCATAAGCATACCACTGCTTTGGGTGGACTGCCAGGCCCAATACAACTTGCAACACTGCAGCAGCACCAACAGCAACAGCAGCACCAACAGCAACAGCAGCAACAACCACAACAACAGCAGCAACCGCATCGCTTTAGATTTGCAGTGCCGCCTCAAGTTGAGCTATATCAGCGTCCAGTTTCCAAGCCAATGACAATTTATAGCTATGCGGAGGCAGAGCCAAGCCTTTATGAACGCGCTGGTCCGCAGCAATATCAATTGACAGCAGCAGCACCACCAATGACACCGCAACAACATCCTCAATTGCAACGATTTCAATACATAATTGCCATACCGCTTTCGTATATGAGGCAGCTGCAGCAGCAACTTGCCACTGGCCTGGTGCCACAACAGCCACCCAGCACCGAAGCTACGAGCACCAGCAGCACCGCTGCCACACAAGCAGCAGCAGCAGCAGCATCACCATCAGCGCCAGCCCTGCAACTGCTTGGTCCACTTGCTCGCGATCATCAGGGCATGTATCGGCCGTATTATCAATCGGATTCGGCAAGTGCACCATCCGCTCTTCCCACCGCTGCCTACGGTCAGCACTATTTGCAGATACCAGCCAATGTATTGCTTGCTGCCGCACAACAACTGCAACGGCAACAAGCTCTCTATCCCAAGTCGACTGCAACACCGTCAACATCATCGATTGCCCATTATCAACCACTTGTATATCAGTCCCAACCACCTCATCAGCTTCAATTGCAACGCATTTATCATCACCATACGCCAACGATCTATGCCGAACAGCCGCCAGTGGCACCACCACAAACATCCGCACTGTATGGTGAGTAATATAAATATGGGATCGAACTTGTTCAACGCTCATTTAAAATTTAACTTAATTACCAATCTTCTTGTTCGTCTTCATCGATATCAGTCTACCTAAATATTATCTAATTCTGACTACAAATTATCTCATATAAAGTTTATTTTTCTACAGTTTCATTTTTGCAATAATCACAAAAATTTATTCAATGTCAAATGATGGTTTTAGCGCTAAGACTTTTATTAACTGTGAATTGATACGGAATCTCCACCCACTTTGATTCATCCGTCGTAACTATTTTTGCCTGTTTGTGTACCTATTCATATCAGAAGCCCTTAAGCCCTTTTGCATCAAATTCAAAATGAATTTGGACCAATGCTGGTTATTATATTTACGGCTAAACATAGCCTAAGCACACAAAGTTCAAAAACTACTAAAATTGAAATTGAAAACAACTGCAAAGTGCCTTTGGCAATGTGTGTCGAATGCCGACGCTGATGATGCTGAATGACAGCTTTGACGTTGACGATGACGATGAAGTTGGCTTGCTTACCTTTTTCTACCACCATTATTTTGCAGCATATCCGCTACACCAGCAACATCACCAGCAACATCAGCAGCAGCATCAACAGCAGGCGCGACTATTTCGACTGGGGGACCCAAAGCAGCAGCAGCAGCAGCAACATCAATACGTTGCCGCTCCATCAGCAGCAACTCCTTCCGCGTCAGCGCCAGCAACGACGGCATCTACAGCAACAACAACAACAACATTAATGTTACCCCCACCAACAGCAACAGCAGTAGCGGCAGCACCAGCACACGAACAGCAGCAACAGCATCAGGCATTGCCCGTCGTACACTACAATCCAATTTATGTGCAGTCACCAGCCGAACACCAACAGCAGCAGCAGCAGCAACATCAATTTGCAATATTGCCACGTTTTAGCAATAATAACCCAAAGGCAGCTTACAATCTAGCGCATGAGTCAACGCAACCAATTCATGTTGTCAGATTGTCAGCTGCGAACGCGTTAGGACACCACCAGCACCAGCACCTACACCATCAGCATCATCAGCCACAGACGACGACAATACAACACTACCAGCAACAGCAACAGCAGCAGCCTTACCAACAGCAATTCTACCACACCCATCCCGGGACGCTGTCTAACTACGTTGAGGAGCAACAGCAACAGCACTCACATAGTCCAATCTCGCCGGCTATTATACCATATTTTAGCCATCCGGGCGCCGTGCACTATGGCACGCATTTGTATCATCCGGCAACAGCTTCAGCAACCAGCGCAAAGCAACAGCAACAACAACAACATCAGAGACTTGCAGCAGCGGCAACAACCGCAACAAGTGGAAGGTTGCCAGGTGACAATGGAATGGGCGGCCAAGCGGGAGTCAAGCAGCCAATAGCTCCTGCGAATATTGTGAAATATCCCTAAGCAGCAATCAAGAGCACGGCTGCAACAGCAATATATGTTTATATACTATATAGTAAATACTGTGTGTGTGTGCGTTTGTGTGTGTGTGTATGTGTATGTGTATGTATATTCCTGGCTGATTTATTGTTGCTGTTTTTCTTTACTTTGCCACTAAACTAAATATTTTGATTTATTAAATTTTTTCAGCCACATAGCTTATAGTTGTTTTTTTTTATCTTTTTTTCATGCTATATTTATGTTTTGGTGCTTTACCATATATACTACATATATATATTAATTGACTAAATATTTGTTATAACTGTTCATTATGAGTTTTGGTTATTGTGTAAATATATTGAAATTTTATTAAAAATAATATGCTAAACTGATTTTTGTCACTATTTTGTTTAAAGCTTGGGCTGATGGCACAGCTAAGCAACGTGAACAAATAAATTTTCAGAGATACATTATTAATCGAAATACTATGTAAGGTATAATACTCTCGCTAAGGTCTTACAAATTACAAAACAAAATTAATGCCCAAAGAAACCAAAATGTTGAGGGTCGGTGTCGATTCACGATTCATTTCAACTTCTTAACATTGTTATTATTTTGATGATATAGTATTTATAGAAGTTATATACCACAAACAAAAAGAAGTGGATGCGAACATCAATCACAGTCAATGAAGAATGAACAAACTCGCACATGCTTTGGCCATTTAAATAGTAATGATAATTTATTAGCAATGGCAAATCGTAAGTCGCACACACACACACACATTAACCGACTTAAGTGGGCTTTGGGCAGAGCCCCAAAGCCAGGCCCAGACCCACACACACGCACATACAAACTGGCTTTGGTTTTAAGCTTGTTGTTATTAAATTGAAAACATTTCTTTAAATACGATTAAGCTAAAACTGTGCGTAAGCTGTGATTGTGGAGCTTTAACCGCAGCTACAATTAAAATGCTTATTAAGAACTGTAAACAAGTGTGTGTGTGTGTGCATGCGGCATGTGGCAATTCTGCTGACAAAGCTTTTTGATTATTTGCTGGTTTCTGGTTAAAAAATATTCTGTTAATTCGCTTAATAATGAGCTGCAGGCTTATTAAATAAGCCTTTTAAAAATCCATGGATAGCGTTTGTGTCCCAGCTTCAGCTGCAGCCGTAAGAGTTCGCCGACAGGCTCATAAAAATCACAGATCCGCAAATCCCGTTGACACGCGTGCAAAATACACACAAACAACAACAACAACGTAATAAAATTATAATCAATAGTTTGATTGGGCTTGTCGATTTGTAAGTACTCTTGCAAAAAGAGATCACAAATGAAAAAGCATTAAAATGACTTTTGACAAGTAAATTAAAATCAACTATAAAAAAATGATTGTTGAATGGCAGATACTGTTAGGAACCGTTACCATTGCGAGATATATATTGTAAAATAAATGTAATAATTAAGATTTTTTCTTAATCAAAAACTTTGGTCGAACGTTATGTGACCAAACAAAATGATCATCATACCCAATGCAAGGGAATAACAAAAAATAATAAAATGTACAAAAAGAGAAAGAGAGGAGGCGAAGTGTTGCAAGCAGAGTGAGCCTAGTGGCAAGTGCATAAGATAAACAACTTCCGTTCAACGCCAGCGGGTGACACTTGCATAAAATGCGCATTTCCCGTTGCAGTTGCATAATAAAAACGGCGACGCACGCACGCACTTCGCCATTTTCATGGACACGGAAGGCTGCCTGTTAGCAGCCGCCATATTGGTAGCCATTCAATTGGACGGACTTACATTTTATTTTTTATTATTATGTTTCTTTTATTTTTCTTTTGCGTGCACGCATTTTAAACACTATCGACGTGTGTGTGTGTATTTGTGATTGCGTGTCGATTTTAACAAGAATTTTCAATTTGATTGCACTCATTTTTGCCAACTTTATAGTGTGATTTCTATTTTAAAGTCCTATGAGTTGACTTCGTTTAATAGCGTGAACATCGTGTAAGCTGTTTTGATAACCTGCAAAAAAAAAGAGGAAAGGTGAAAGATATAACATTTCCAACTGTTAAGAAATTATGTTTAAGCTCAGGTCAATAAAAATAAATAAATACATAATGAAAATAAATAAAGCATGTTGATTTTCGTATTGATTTTGCCGTCTTAGCTACATATATTTTTTGGTTGAATCAACATGTTTTATTGTAAAACTTAGCAATTTTCATTGCTAATATTTATTTGGTTTTTTTCTCAGAGTGTATTTTACAATAAGAACAAACCTTTAATAGGGATGTCATGCTCACTGGCATAATACCGAATGCCATAATGCCAGCGGGACGCTGAGAGCGCATCAACATAATTAACAAAATACGACGAAATTGGACTGGCATATTTCTCCAGTTGCAATCGTAAATCGCACTTGTCATTTGCTCCGCCTCAAATTTGACCAGCTCGGAGGCATAGCAAATGATAAAGATCTCAATGAAAAGGGACATGAACATGACGAACACATGCAATAGACGAAAAAAGCTCAATTCAACGTAAATGATAAAAAACGAAATTGTACACATCGCCATGGCTGTGCAAAAGAATTGAATAAAGCAGCCAAATGACAAAGTCTTCTCCATGGTCTTAAGCAATCTGTTAATGGAAATGAAAGACAATTGATTATCGGTTATACATATGTAATTTGGATACATACTGCAATATTGTCTTGTGATCTTCAATGCAATCGATTAGTTGGACACGAGTCTGAGCGTTAGTTATATGTTTTGCACTGCCCAGGCGGGCAATGCGTAGGCCAAGCGCTTTCCAATGGGCAGCGACCATAAAGAGATAGGCAACCGGATAGGTATCATTGCCGACACAAACTGTGGCTAGCATGATGAGGCCCAAATTCTGCAGGCACAGTGTGAATAGAAAGTTTTGTCTCGTTCGCTGCCAATCCCAGGGTATCCACACTTGAAAGGGCAACTGCCGATTCGGTGCATTAAGCACAATGAAAGCAGCCGTTGCAATTGCACCCATAAACAAGCGAAATAGCCATATAAAGATACTCTGCGCCTGGCTGGCATAATTGCTGATAATGCGACACTCCGAACGCGATTGCAGTCGACC
Source organism: Scaptomyza graminum (assembly GCA_018901835.1). Classification (NCBI taxonomy): domain Eukaryota; kingdom Metazoa; phylum Arthropoda; class Insecta; order Diptera; family Drosophilidae; genus Scaptomyza; species Scaptomyza graminum. The sequence continues at coordinate 3,998,859 of JAEIFL010000001.1, read as the reverse complement.
ATCGAGATGATCCAGCATATCATTCAACTTCAACAAATGCCCACGTACACGCGCCACATTCACCAGCTTCAGTTGATGCACAATTATTACAATCGACACATAGAATGTCTCACAAAACTCCGTCAACGATTCACTCTTGTAGCATTTAATGTAGAATGATAATGGCACGCAGACATTGATGAATGCATTGACTATAAGGCTATATAAGAAATAATAGCGCGCAAAGAATTTATCTTTATTTGTCGGTGGATGTAATCCCAGTAGGCGCCACAGCGACCAAAGATATGAAAATGCTTGCGACGAATCAATGTTGAACATCTTGTTGCACTTTCGATTGTGCCACAACTTTGTGTGTCTCTATTTCCTTTTATAGTACAACTTGCACAAAGTTCTTTTCCCCCCCAAACACAAACACCTGATGGCTACTTAACATATAAGTTGCAAGGACATATGCTCATAAGTATTTTTCAGCCACCTGAAACCTGGCAAAATCGACAACTAAATTATGCACAACGAATGTAAGTATATCTTAAATAATATATTTATGTGTTTTGTATGTATTCAAATGCAGTTGGCGGTCATTTGTTCAGTCGAAATATTTTGAAACAATTAAAAGATAATGAAAATTTATAATAATATTAAATTTCCAAGTATTACAAATTATGTGTCCAAACTTATTTGGCAAAAAACTGCCAACATTTTTTTTAACTAACGTTTAAGTCACACAAATGATTTTCATTTCCAAGTAGTACATATTAAAATTCTATAATGCATCGTTATTATTTAAAACCTCTACACAAAAGCTATACAATTTTATTCAAATGGTTATTAATATTCCTTGTAAGTAATTTAATATTCAATAATTTGTATTTATCAACAACAAATATTCGCCACTATTTAAAGCACAAAATTTACAATTTTCTATTAAATAGCACACAAATTTAATGCAGTAAATTCAAAATGAATCAAAAATAAAATAAATGTAATTTAATTATTTTGTAAATGTAAAAAAAAAAGAAACAAACATAAACCCAGTTAAGTCCTTTTTGCAATGAAATTAAAATAAATAAACAGCGATAAGCAAATAATAATGGATTTGTTAGCTGGTTGATTAACCAGCAGACAAAATGCAAATACAAATATACAAAATTGAAATCGAATTAGATAAATTCAATTAAAAGCGCATTTCACTGACCAAACCAGTTGGTTAACCAAATTCGTATATTGAAATCGAATTGAATTGTGGGCGAAGTTCTGCATTTGGGTTTTGTTTGGGATTTGTTAGTTAAGGGAGAGAGAGAGAGGGCGGATGCCGTACTAGTTTATACGTATATACAGATACAGGTGTCAAGCGCGTCGTGTATTCAAATTAATAATGCCAAATTGATTACATAACATTTGTCAATGGGGATTTGTTTTTTTTTTTTTTTTGGTCGAGGGGAAGGGGAAGATTGTAGGGATTGTACTAGAACGGACTTAGCCATCCGTCAGATACACCGCACAGCGAATGCCATGATTGAATATGATTGATTTAGGCGGCATTAATTATGAATAGGCCATGACCCTTAGGAAGCCGGAGTTAACTATGCTTACTCTCTCTCTCTCTCTCTATGTTTTTCTCTTTCAATATGCCTCCAGTTTCAGTTTCTCAGTATCTTTCTGTTCGTTTGGCAACCTGTCGCGACCTTGAGGTCTTTTGACAAATGAGCTGCGTAAGCCAAAAGATTTGCGTAAAACGCATAATTAAATAGGCAAGCAGGCAGCGCAAATTGACATTGAAGCAATAAGGACAATGAGGCCTTTATTCAGACTCAGCTCAGCTCGGTCACTTATTGGAAATCGAAATACTTGTGAAAGTAAGCAACTGACACAATGACATTTGAAATTGGATTGACAAGTTTAAAGCCTTAAATAGTAAAAGCCACAATTTGAATATTCACAAAAAATTACAGTGATGGTGGGAAATGCCTTATGTTTAAACAAGTAAGAAGGCTACTAGCTACTTGCAACTAGCAAGATCTCGATTAGGAGATACCCTGAAGGACAGACGGGCAGACACCACGACGTGCATTTCACAAACCCAATATACTCTTTACCTTCGGTATCGAGTACAATCATTTTATTATATTGAAGCGCACCCAACAACGAATAAGATTCTTTCTTAAAAGTTAACTTGAAATATAATCAGTTTTTCTACACAAGATTTTCAACTAAACTAAAAGCTCTCAAATTCAGAATATAAATAAAAGCAAAAACATGAATTGGATAAAATTTATTTAATGAATATTATTTGGAAAGCATATTCAATAATAAAGCATGTTTTACAACATATTTACTATTTTATATTCTGCTTTTTTTTTACTTTTATTTCAGTTGTCGGAAATGTTTGCCAAAAACTAACAAAATTAATGTGAAAAACAGCAAAAATGAAAAATACGACATGACAACTCAAATATGTATCAAAAAATTAGCTTTTCGTTTATTAGGCATTTTGTTTTTTTACAAACGTCGCTTTTTGGCCCGACGGAAATTAAATTTAATGGTGAAGAGCAAAACTATTTACAACTTTAATGAATAGAAAGGAAAAATGCTAAACATTAAAAAACGTGTCTAAAAAACAAAACCAAAAACAAAGAATTAACATTTTGCAAATCTTAATATGATCTACATTGTTCACACACTAGCATCGTTCGATTCTATACAATACCAAACAAACAAAAGCAAACGCCTTCAACGGATACAAAAATGCTGAATGTATGGGCTGTAAATAATCTTAATAATAATTGAGTATACATTATACACAATACTATATTTGGGCTCAGTGTAATTTATTATGCGCATCTACTAAGTACTACATCCACACGAGCAAAGAGATGTCTTTACTATACTTGTAGCACCGATAAACATCAAATAAAATAATGAATTGCCAGCAACAGCAGGTTACATCAAGAGAGCCGAGCATGTACTAAAAAAATAATAACATCTTTTCAGAAATTTAAATCATAAATGTTTGTGCTTTAAAGCAAAAAAAATGTTGTAAATGTTGTGAACGTTTGGTTAGCATCCCCCAAAAAACTGCATCAAATTTGGAGCCACGCCCAGCCATTCCGCCCCCAGCCCCCTTACAATTCGAAATCAGAATCGTCTATATCTTCCACTGTTTTTAAGATAGAATCACCTCTTTTCATCATTTTTTTTATACCGGTATCTGAGTATACCGCAGTCGGTTGCGTCCGACTGCAACGCTTTCACTTGTTTTTTATGATATTTTTAGAATATTTGGCGCGAAGTGTTGCTTAGCTTGATAATGTAGGGTATCTACTGGTCGAGTACTTGCACATCTATGATTCTCACTAGCTTATTAATGAAAATATTGGCTGTGAGCTGAGCTTACGTTTCTTGCTACAGTAAACAAATAAATCGGTATTAGCTTTAGGTTAAATATTTATTTATATATAGTATAAACTTGTGAATATATGATAAGCTATAGCATACAATTATTACGTATCCGATAAAACAATGTGAGTTTTACATCAATAACAAATAAACACAAAAAACAAAACAATAATAATAACAATTTTAAATGCTGACACCCACGCATCGGAGAGAGCCTCCTCCTAAACCAAGCTCAAGTTGTCAAGTACGAGCTTATAAATTGTATATATGTGGTAGTAACATATATGTATGTACTTATGTATATATAAATAACTTGATGGATAAGTTTTGGCTCTTGGGCAAGTATGAATGAATAAGTGAGAATGACAACAAATGACTTTTAGCTTCAAAAATCAAACAGAACAATAATTGCAGAAAAACAAAACAAAAGCAGTTCCGACTGAAACTCACACACACACACAGACACAGAGCGCCAAGTTTGTCAAGTCAACTGGGTCTAGCAAAAAAAACAGAATGAGAATCGGTAAATGGTGACGCCAACATTGCGTTTAAGTTGCGTTGTCTCAATTCTCAGCTGTTCTCCAGTCTCTCTATGCGACCTTTTTGGTGACTGACTGACGAACTGATTCGATTCTGACAGGCTGGCTTATAAATAGCCCAAGTCCGTCTCGAAGGCGCTTCAGTTCAAATCGAGCGCTTCAAGTGGCATTAATATAATTATTTAAATACTATCCCATACTATCTACAAACAAATTAATTATTTACATATAGAAATCTGTTTTTTTTTGTTGCCAAGTCAAAAAAAAAAAAAATGGTGAGTGCTATCAAGTGAAGTTTGGATGTAAACAAAACTCTTCACATCAATGGAATCGTTGATTTTTGTTTTGTGTTACAATTTAGTTTATTTTTTTCTATTTTATTTTTATTTTATTTTTTTTTAAATTACACACAAAGACAAGACATTAAAAATGCATTATATGCGCTACGTGAGCGAAATATTTAAATCATGTCTGAAAACAAAACAAAAACAACCAAACCAAAAAAAAAAAAACAAGAAACATCGAAAAATATTCAAAGCGGCGCATCGTCACTGGAAAATCCCTCAGTTTGAGTTTTGTTTAAAGTGTTTGTTGCTTCCGGCACTTTAGAATTGGTCAATGAATCAGAAACAGCCACAACAAAAAATAAACAAAACAAATAAAATAAAACAAACAACAACTTATTCAGTTGCTAAAAATAATCTGTTGTATGTGTACAAGCATAATGGATTTTTGTAATATGCAAACTTTGATTTTAGGCTCTAGCTGAGAAGAAGGCTCAACTGGTTGATACCCTAAGGGCTACCCAGTTACGTGTACAGTCATTGTTTGTTTGTATACTCTATATGTATATATGTATGTTACTTTGTGCTTAAGCAAATTTCCTCGATATCTCCGCAGTTTCTCAACGGGTTTCGATGAAATTTCCACAGATGTTTAAAAAACGGCAGAGCTATCAATAATTTGAAAAGATCAATTGAGCTTATATTCAAAATTTTAGGTCTTTAACTCCTAAAGTCTCTGAGATCGACGGTCATCGCTATATAGACTCGATTGTTGATAATTTAAACTGCGTTCCCAGTTAAAAAAAATCTCATTTAAAAATTTATTTTTACTGAAGAGATGTTTATAGCCATATATTTCAGCAGTCAAATAATGCCACGATAAATCAAAGGCATTCAGTAATTATTTAAGCTTATTTATTTATGTTTTTGGACTTGACCTTGGTTTCTACCAACAACAACTTAATTATATCATAACAATTCTGGCTAAAAAGCAATTTCGTCAAACGGCAAAAAAAATTTGCATAATCTGACTAAGTTTATCGATTCACATATTTTTAAGCTGAAATCGAACTGAGTAAGAAGTTTCAAGAACAAGTTTAACGTAAAGTTCGCTTGTGTTTGTCATACACAAACAATGATCGGCTAATTTATCTCGTTGACATTTCTATATAGGCCAACGGGCAATAAAGTAATCCCAAAATTGGTAACAGCTTAAACCTGCAACTGCTGCTGGCCAAGCACAAACAAACTCAAAGTTGTACCGCACTTAGTCATAGCATTTCATCAGTGTTTCAAAATGATGACGTCGATTTGTGTACCCTAAAATGGGGCAAAAAAAGGGTATAATAGTTTCGTTATAACAGGCAGAAAATATCAGCCTCGATTCCATAAAGTATATGCATACTTACAAACATGTTCTTCATAAATAACAATTTAGACATGCCGAAGACTTTAAGACTTAAATACTTAAGATTTTTCGTATACCAAACAACAAATTATGATATCGGTAATAATATACATAATCTAAAATTTTAAACATACAGTCGAACTTCCATGTAACCATTTTTTTAAATTACGTTTCCATTTCAAGAACTCTGTAATTTGCAACTTAACATATTTGTTCATTTTGTTGTTTTTTTCAGCAGCGGGAGCTTGTGGGCGTGGCACTAATACTGCTGGCACTGTGCTGTCAGAGTAGCATAGGTAAAAAGTTAGAGAAACGTTGTGTCAATTGCTCATATCGTACGTATTACACCTACGGCGATGGTCGTAACCAGCAGCGCGTCATCTATCGAGATCCGGTCTATACACGTGGTATTTACAACAAGTCAAGTCCCAACTCAATTTGCAACAACTCTGTTTAGCACCCAACTTCTCAACTACTCAACTACTGACCCCCACCAACCACCTACCTCTCTCTTCTATGTGTTGTACCTTAACTAAAAAACTCCTTAGCTTAATCGAGTATTAACACTTTATGTAAAAAACACCCACACTTTTGTAGATACTAGTTTATTTGCAAAACGTTAAAATAATTATCGATATCACAAATGGTGCACTGAAACACATCCCTTAAAACCCAAACCCCTTGCCTCCCATTTAGCTGCCCAGACGTACGGCTGCAGCGGTAATCCATGCGGTGTGAATGCCGTATGCCAGGAGGCAGCCGGCGGCCGTCCGGTCTGCTCCTGTCCGCCCGGTTTCAGCGGTAATCCGCTTACGCACTGCAATCGTGGCGAGTGCCTGGACAACGTCGACTGTCGCGGTGACCTGCAGTGCAAGGATAATCGTTGCGTTAATCCATGTGTCGGTGCCTGTGGCATTGGCTCCAACTGTGATGTAAGTACTTCTATATAATTAAATAAAAATATATATGTATATAAAGCACATAAACTTTTGTAGGCCAGAAATCATGTAGCTGTATGCAGCTGTCCAGCTGGCTATAATGGGGATCCTTATACATCATGCCATCTCAATGATCCAGGTAAGAGATAAGACTTTCATATCAACTCAATCTCAAGGGCGACAAGAAAACACTTCGTTAAAGACAAAATTTGTTCATTGAATCAAATTTCAAGGCTTCAAGAAATTAATTCGTTATATAGGAAACTTTGTTTTCCCTGGGACTCGGCTTAGAACTGTTTTAAAGTCTTAAGCTATACAAAAATAATAAAGAAAATTAAATAACTGAAATGTAAGGCTTAGACTTCAGATGTTTATTACCATAACTTAAGGAAATTTACTTGGGGAGATTGAAAATGACAACAAAGATTATAAAACAATTTTTTTTTTTCAAGTAAAACCAATTTATATACGTTTAAACACTGTTGTTGTTGGTAATAATTTATAATTTGCACTGTGTGTGTTGCCGCCAATTAACTGGTTTTGACCAAAAACATCCATTTTCGGGCTGGGTCGCTGCTGTGCATATTCGATTTTTGATCTACAAAACGCTACCTGATATAAATGTATGTAGGTTGATATTGCTTTTTGGTATGCATTAAAACAACCCCGCCCATTACAACAATTCAGTTGCTCTTTTGTTATTTTATGTTAAATAGCTATTGTTTTATTATGCAATATGTCAAGATCAAGGACAGGGTCAGGTAGGCAGAGGCAAGAGGCTAAGGCGAAATCGAAACCAGAAACAAAATCGACATACATACAAATGTGCTTATTCTGATTTAAGATTGGTATAAACTGGTATACAAGTACTTGTATAACAGTTTCGTCAGCTTATACTACTTGTTATTGAACGGAAAACACAAAATATAGAGAAATATCTTGAATTAAGCTTACAAAATTTGTAAGACTAAATATTTTTATTTAAAAATTAAAACTAAAATTGCAAATGTGATTTAAAAAATATCGTAAAATTTATTATATTATTTTATAATGTTGCTCAATAACGAAACTTTTTATTTGCCCAAAATATTGCTTCAAGAAACATATTTCATCCGGAAAGACAAAAATACATAATACAAAAATTTATTAAATCCTTCAAAAATATGAAAATAATTATCTGATTCAAGTATGACAACTATAGTTAACTATAAGTATACTTGTGATTATGCATAATCAAAATCCATTACAAAAACTTATCGGTAAAATACCAAAAAATATCAAATGCGATTATGTACTTAGTATAATAATTAAAATCTTCGATAAAAATATGCCGCATATAAGAAAAGAAAAGAAAAAATCCCAACATATTCTCAAGCGTTGTTAGCTATTGTATTTTTTTGTTGATGTTGATGTTGTTGTAGTTGTTGTTATTGTTCATGTTATGTGATTTATGCGAGGTTATGTAATTCATGTGCAGTTCATTGGGTCGTTGGTCCGTTGGTTGGTTGGTTCCCTGGCACTGACCCCACAAGGGTTTTGGCTACAAAAGTCAGTTCGTCATTCAGTTCCTTCTCCATTCTTTATTCTCCCCTTCTTCTCGTACTTATCCTCACACGCACTTGAGCAATGTAACAAAGTGCAAATATTTGGGTGATGGGAGTGGATGGGTTGAAGAGGGCCATTCCACATACAATTGACCCTGAATAAATCAGCCAAACAGCCAGCCTATGCACCCAGGCTCAAATACATAAGTAGTCAAAGCTTATTTATGCGCATAATATTTTTTTTTACTTATAATTTGCTCTCATTTCTATGGCCCTGACTAAAAGTTGGGCTTTCCTTTTTTTGACTGGTTGTTCCTCATTGATGATGATGATGATGATTATAATGGGGGCAAAGTTTTGAAATTAGTATTTGTTTCCATGACAAAAAGTTGTGCGATAATCAATCAAAAGTCAACAAAAAGCTAAATGCTTATATTTATTTATAGATTTAGACAATTTGCATCTTTTATACATATTACAGAGGAACAATGCCATCCCAGCCCGTGCGGCATCAATACTAAATGCGAGATTATTAATGGAGTGCCGACATGTTCGTGCTTGCATGGCTTCTTGGGCAATCCGTTGAGTGGCTGTCGCCATGAGTGCGAGCACGACGGCGACTGCGGCGGCCGGGACATGTGCAGCAATTATAAATGTGTGCCGTCGTGCGGACAGTGCGGCATTGGTGCCAACTGCAAATCGGTGGCAAGTCATCGCGCCGTTTGCGAATGCCCCAAAGGCTACATTGGCAGCCCCTACACCGAGTGCCGTCCTGAATGCTATGGCGACTCCGATTGCCCGGCTGGACGGCCGGCTTGCTTCTATGGCATCTGCAAGAATACATGTGATGGCGCTTGTGGCGTTGGTGCCGATTGTAATCTGCGTGGTTTGACGCCCGTCTGCAGTTGCCCTCGCGACATGACCGGCGATCCATTTGTCCGCTGTCGTCCCTTCACCAAGGAGGACCTCTGCGACCCAAATCCATGTGGCACCAATGCCATCTGTGTGCCCGGTCACGATAACACTGGACGCGAACGACCCGTCTGCAATTGCCTGCCCGGCCACACGGGCAATCCACTCTCCCATTGCTCACGCGTAAGTCAAGCCACTAAATAAAAACTTTAAATATTTCTATGCACATATTCGTAGGGTGAATGTTTGAGCAACAATGAGTGCCCGGATCACAGGGCCTGCATCAACTATCAGTGCGTGGATCCCTGCAACGGCAAATGCGCAACTGGCGCCAGCTGCGAGGCCAAGGCCCATCTCGCTGTCTGCCGCTGTCCGCCGGGACAATCGGGTGATGCGCTCGTCTCTTGCCGCCAGACACGCAACTTCCCAGTGGCCAAATACCACTAAACTCATGAGGATGTGATGCAAAACGCCGCACTGCCTGCCTCAACTTTAAAAAATAAAAAAAAAATCCATCATAAAAAAACTGTTAATTTAACTTGCACCTGATCTACTGACGAATTTGTAGAAACTTCGATTTACATTGCAAATAAAATTAACAAAATAATTAAAAACAAGCTATATTCATTTATTAAATAATAACTGAAAGTTTGATCAAAGTGGTCAAGGAAATACTAATTAAAAAAAATATATCTAGACTATATTCAAGTTCTCCATTAAGGGGCTACATGGGATTCCTCGGCAAAAAAGAAACCGGACTATCTTCAATAATAATTTTTTTTGAGTAAAAAATAATATATTTCCTTCAAATTTTTTTAGTTTTAAAAATATTCGTACATATTACAAAGAATTTCTGAAATTTTCAAATCAAATTAAGAACTCCGCCTTTTGCGACGTCATTTCCGGTGACCCCTCCGAAAAAACAGAAAAATTCGAGCAAGCTCATTAGAAATGAAAAAAAAAAAAATGGATTAAGATCGGTTCAGTAGATTTCGAGACAACCGACTTTGAAAACACAGTTTCGAGAAAAACGCGTGAAACCCACATAACCCCTCAAGTAGTGTATTCAATTAGCTCGAAACCATTACTCGGATCGACTTGAAAATTTAGAACGATATTCTTTCGATTTATGGAAGCCGTGAAACCCATGTAACCCCTTTAGCTATATTTTATTATAATATCAAACAATCATAATGGACTTTTGATAAAAAATTTCGAACATTGCTTAAAAATTTAATTAGTTACTTTATTTGATACCGCATTTGCATTTTTCATCTTTTTTTTTCCTGATTCTTGTCCATAAAGTTATTTATGAATTTATATATGCATGATTTATATGGAAGGATATAGCATTGTTAAATACTGCATATAACATTTATAATTTTTGGGTTCAATGAATTACCAAGTATTTAATTATGAATCGCTCGCACTTTCTATCTGATCTGATCTGTGAATTAAATAATTATATTATATATTTGGTGCTGAAACGAAACAAAAATCTGTATACGATTTCGATTTATGCGTCTACTTTCATCAAATATACAATATAAAATACAATCATATACAATATTAATATCAGTTTCATTCACATATATAAGTATGTATATAATATACAAACATACATATAATTGGTTTTTCGAAAACGATTGCAAACTTATTTAGGCATGACAAAAAAATCAAATGTATATAGTAATATATTTATGGTGATTATGCATTTTTGTGTGTATGAAATGTATATTTATAAATGTATGTACCATAATATTTAAAATTGAAATACTACACACAACTCAACTGTAGTTACAGTGTTTTTTAAGTGGAGTTAGTTGTTGACTTCTGTGGACCAATTGCAGAGTGTTTAGATTATAGTAGGTAGGTAAGTTCAAGTTCTCTCAACTCTCAACACCATCTATTTTACTCCTTCCTACCTACAGAGTACTGCAATGACAAGAGAGCAATGTCAACAGACAAAATTGCTTTCTCTTTCACACTTATAGTACATACAATGGACAAAATTAAACAGTCGCCAATTTATAAATGTACTAATTACATATACATACATACATATGTATGTATATTTGTTTGTCTAGTCTGTTTCCAGTGTTGACTAAATGGTGAGAAAACGGTAAAAAATTTGTTTTCGTTTTTGTCTCATTTTCTCTGCTCTGCTGCGAATTCGCAATTATTGTTTCATTTCGTGTCATAATTTTGTAAATACAATTTTTGTTTTTTTTTTTTTTTTCGTTTTTTGATTTTCTTTTTCGTTTTCAAGTATAAATATATTCTTGTATAAATATGCATTGTTTTGTTTCTCCTTGTTTTTTATGTTTATATTATATTTATATATATATTTATAAATATATACATTGTATGTGTATATATTGTAAATATATGTATGCATGTATATAAATTGCTAAATACAATTAATTGCGCTTTACATTTTCATTAACGGCTCTAAAGGCTTTACAAAAAATTTAAAAACAGAAAAAAAAATATAATAAAAACTATGTCTTGTGTGTGAGTGTGATTGTGTGTGTGGGTGTGTGTGTGTGTTTAAGTGTTTTTGTTAACATACATAGGTTTGTCTAACTTCCTGTGTGTGTGTGTGTGTGAGGTTGTGTGTGTGTGTGCCATTTTGAACCTGTACTGCGCGACGCCCACAATGTATGCACATAGTATGGATGGAAGTTTCGCTTTCAACTGCAACATTTGTTGGATTTGCCCTTGTTTTTGTTTTGCTTTATAATAATGCGATCCTTCTGCTGTTCGTCGGAGGCGGTGCGCAGCTTGTGGTTTAGCACCTGTCGCGTTATCGACAGAAACATATCCTCCACATTGAGGTTGTCTTTGGCAGATGTCTCGAACAGCTCAATATCCATTTGTCGCGCAAATCGTTGCGCATCCTCCGTTATGACCACCTTACGATCCGGATCATCATTCTTGTTGCCCACTGTAAAGGTATGTATGTTTGAATGTTATAAATGTATGTACATATGTATGTATGTACTTACCTAATACTTTGTTAACGACATCGCAATTGTTTTGTATCTCCTCCAGCCAACGGCGGACATTCGCAAACGAATCACCATTCGTGACGTCGTAGACAATGATGACGCCGTGCGTGCCACGATAATAGGTGCTGGTGATGGTGCGAAAGCGCTCCTGTCCGGCTGTATCCCATATTTGCAGCTTGACCCGCAGCCCATCGATCACAACGGTCCGTATCTTAAAGTCCACACCAATTGTTGTTATATAACTGCCCGAGAATGTGTCATCTGAGAAGCGTATGAGCAGCGATGATTTGCCAACACCTGCAACAAAAATTTAAAAATGTCAAAATAATAATAAAAATAATACAGTTCAGTTATGTGCCGTTATAACAATAATTTGCAATTACATACATACATACGTACATACAAACATACATACATATGTACATGCAAGTGTGCAATCGTTGAAATATTTTCTGTTTAACCAACAGTTTGTAGCTGGCAGCTCTCTAGTTACAATTGAAGTAAGCACGATAATGAAAGAAACGCCCTTAAAATTAAGCTGCAAGAACACATTCGTTTATACGTTTTATTTACCAATAAAAACTCATTTGCATTCCGAGCAGTTGAGTCGCATGAAATTTAAGTGTAAATACGGCGTTTCTTGAATAAACGGTAAATACAGTTGCATGTAAAATGCATGCGTAGCTTTCTTGTTATCGATAACATAATGAGCGAAAAAAAGAAAAATTGCAACAATCGTGCAAAGATCAGAGCAACGAGATTTATAGTTGTTGTTTTTAAGAGAGATAGAGACAAAAAATAAAAAAGCAAACAGCTGATTGGACGCAGATAAACCCAAACACAAAACACAAACAGAGAAATCGGACAAACACAAACAGAAAACCAAATTGGGATTGAGCACAAAAACAGTGCAGGGTTTTTTGCCGTAGTTGTTGTTGCTACTATATATAAAGTTTTTGTTTTTTATGTTGGGCAGGTGACAAACATGCAAAAATGCAAGCATTTTGGTTGACGTCAAAAGTAAAAAAAAAAACACTTGCATGCATATGTTTTAATTCATGCATGTATTTACGTTGGTATGCATTTATGAATGTATGGATGTGTGTTGGTAGTATGTGTATCGAAATATTTGCATTTGCACTTACCGCTGTCGCCAATTATAAGTAACTTGAACATATGATCAAAGTGGCGTGCCATTTTGGAGGCTGCTGTTGTTGTTATTGTAATTTACAGTTAATCGGCGTTGATGCTGACGCTAGCAGCGACGTTGACGCTTGCGTCCAAGTTGAACAATGCGAAAATTTGTAAAAATGCTTGTAGTATTTGGCTTATGTTGTGTTTCGCCACACACACACAGACGCACACACAGAGACACAATCACACACATATACACAGTCGTGTGCTGCTGCCTCTCGCTCGTTCTCACAGTGATGATGATGGCGGCTGCTGCTGCCGGTTGCTCGAATAATAATATGATAAACTGTTGTTCTTCTGAGTGTGTCTGCTGCTGCTGCCGCTGCTGCTGCTGCTTGTGATGTGTGTTGCGTGTGATAAGCTTTTCTCCCTATTGTTGTTGGTGTTATTGTATAAAAGAGTTTTCAGTTTGTTACTTGTTATTTAATTCCCGGCGTTGAGCCACTTGACGCTGTTGTTGCTGTTGCTTTTGGTTTTGCTTTTACAAGTATTTATCAGCAGTGTGGTTGGGATGGCGGCAAGACATAAAATGTCAGACAAGGGCCGACTTGTTGTTGTTATTTATGTGGCTGGTTGTGTTGGAAGCACAGTTGCGAGTTTGGCAAACGATTTCTTAATTTGACTGGGATCTACTGTGCGTATTATTTAAACAAAATATTTTGATTACAAAGCTATAAAATCACACTGACAGCAAACATACAAAATACACGCACATTAAATTAGCAAGTCTCCCTCTCTTCTCCTTCGTCCTATTCCTTTCCCTTTCTCGCACACAATGCCAGCGTATTATATCTCTTTATTATTAGACGTTTTTGCGGTTCGCACACACACACATATGCACTTTGGTGTTTAAATTCTATTTGGATTATTTTGCACCTGGACTGCTGACTGGCTCTAATAACTTAATTAAATTCATAATCCTAAATAATATTCATATTATGAGTAAACTATTATTAACGCACGGTATATATGTATATGGAATGGAGTACGGATGTAAAAAAGCATCGATCTATCGATGATCAATGCGATAAACAAATATGTCCGACCATTTACAGCACTAAACATATTTTCGATGACTTCATATCGATACTAAATAAATAATCAATAGCCGCAAACAATAGCAATATTATAAATATAATAAAGGTTAACTTTGCTTTTAATATCTACTTTAATGCAAAAGTATCCAGGAACATTACAATTTACAATGGTTACAGAGATTAATAATCCAGATGTTTTTTGATATATCGGCTTAGATATTAAGTTATTGTGCTGCTGAACAAAAATATCGATGTATTTTTAATACAACACAGTGGGGCTGGTATGCTGTTCCTTATAAGATATATGTATGTATGATATTTTACCTTACTTAAAGTAAATTCTACTTTTCAAAGCAAATACGGCGATTTAAGTGTCAAGCTACTTTTACATACATATATTTTTTAGCAATTCATATTGTATGTATTTTTGATGACTAATGTTTAACATTAGTTCAAGTTTCGTACGCGAGTTCATTCGTATAAGTTTGCGGTTATAAATTAGAGCGAGACGTATTTATTTTACTATGTCTCTGTCTTCTTATAACCGCATAGTTTTGAGTTACAAAAAAAAATAATAATTACTAAAAAAAATAGTTTTAACAAACAAAAATAATAATAAATTAATGAAAAATGTTGCAACATTTCTCATCAGGTTTCTGAGTAGCCTTCATTATTTTTGGATAAGTAGTTAGTTTACTTGAGTTCCTTGTCATTCAAGCCCTTGAAGCGAGAGCGAGTGCGATTTGCAATGCAGTTGGGCTGCTGCTCAAAGTTTCGGGATGAGATGCGAAGACGGCGTGAGATCGGAACAGGACTAGAATTTGTTTGTGCGGAGGCTAGCTCCATTGGCTCCTCCTCCTCCTCTTCTTTGTCTTCTTCTTCTGTTTCTTTGGTATTACGTGAGGATGGCTTCTCCTTCACCTTTTCTACTTCATTGTTAGACGAAGGCTCTTCTTCGTTCCCGTCCTCCTCCTCATTTTGCTGATTCAATGATGGCTGCTCCTCCTCCATATCGTCATCCACTTTCTTCTTTTTTGGTAGTGGCTCTTCGTCCTTGTCCACGACTATATCTGGTTCGTCCTCAGCTTTTGCCTTGTTAGTTGTTTCTTGGGATTCCAAGTTGCGCACGCGAAGAGGCGAAACTGGATTTGTACGTGGCGATGGTGATGTCATTGTTGCGACTGATGCGGTTGTTACAGTTGCCGATATGGGCAACCACACCACGTTCGCCTCCTTGTTCTCTTTGTCTCGTTCGAAACGCGAAATTATCTTTTCCCAGTCACATGGAACCAATGATGGCTCCTCCTCCTCCTCCTCCTCTGCGCCATTGATGCCATTATTTTCGGATGCCTGCTGCGTCTCGGTAAGTTTCTCGCCGTTTTCAGAAGATGCCTGTGCCGACAGTTTATCGAAGAAATCAACATCGCTGTCGCTGTCCTGATTAAGGTCATCGGAATTGTTAGTTTTGACATCGACGTCAACGTCACTGCTACAGTCAATGTATGGGAGACGGTCACGTTGACCGCCCGTTGTCGTATCGCAAGCGCTCATTTCCGAATCAGTCTCCGAATCTTCCTCCCTGAGCCAAGCCAAATCATCGTGACAGTGTAGATAGCCCGTGCCGAGGACCTTGGCGCAAGTGTTGCAGCGATATTCATCAGCATCGAAATCTGTGCAATCCGGATGCATCGGATTCGAGCCGCACGTGCGACAATAGAGCAATTGCAGCTCGTCACCTTCGCGTCCATTGGTTGCAATGCAATCGGTGGCGGTGCAAGTGGTCTGAAGAGTAAAATGATCCTCATACATTTCATCATTTTCCCAAGACGCATCGCTGCAATGTCACAAAAGCGAAAACAAATCGGTTATTATAAAATTATTAAATACAGATCGAAAAGAAACTTACCAATCTGGCACAGAGATGCCATAGTCCACAATGGAACGAAACTTTTTCGAATCGTTGCACAATGGACACTTGAAGAAGTAACCCGCCGAATTGGCATATTGCTGGACGCAGAGCTTGTGGTACCAGCCATTGTTGCAACACTTGCCATGTATGTGGCTGGTGCATTTGAACTCTTCGCCGTCGAGCAGCGGCTCAAAGCATATCGAGCACTTTTGCTCCGGCTCGGGGCGCTCTTTGTAGCCCAAGACATGCGAGTGGCAATACGAACTAAATAAGCCTGAAAATTGATTCTGTGCGTGCTTCTTGAGTCCACAGCCGGTGTGAAATGTACGGCGGCAGCCCAAATTGCAGCATCCAATATTGGCGCCCGCACGCATACAGTAGCAACATTTCTGCAAAAGTATTAAATGTCAAAAAAACAAATTCGACAACAAAAAAAAAATGGCAAGATGAAAACTGACTGCAAAGAATAAAATGGCTGATGTGTGTATGCATACATGATGAATGCATATATGTATGGGTGCACATAAAGCACGTGTAATATGTCGAACAATTTTCTTTAACGCTATTTTAATGGAATTGACCAATCGAGAAAAAGAAGGAAAAAAAATAACTTACCAATTTACTGACGCGCTCCGCCTCGGTCTTAATGTCTGCGATATCAAAGTCTAAGATGGTATTGTTACTACTGCGGCGCTGGGTCAGGTTTGAACTCAAATACTGCAGCAAGTAGACAAAAAAAAAATTATTTTCAATAATGTCGCGAAATTTTTGTTGCACCAATTTTCGTACTTACCAGGCATTTCTCATGCACAAGGACTTCCTTTGTGTATAGCTTACCAAAGCGCACAACGTCATCTTCGGTCGAGCGACAGAGAACGCAATTATTCATTTTAAAACTAATTTTTTTGTATCCGATTTGTTGAATTCTTTGTTACAAAGATCTATACACAAAAAGGCGGTCAAGCTGTATGACAATTCTCGACCCGAGTTGCTCAATGCCCATCGATTTATATATTATCGATAGGTTTGTATTTGACTTGTTGGCCTTGCCGTACAATAAAATTTATGGATCCCTGCAAAGCGCTCATTGCAAAATTAATCAAAAGGTTGTGCAAAACTATTTAACTGGCGGGAAAACAGCTGTGCCGAACAACCTGCAGCCGAACAGACTTTTTTTTTATATACATATTTCTTTTAACATGAATATTAATTTTGTTTAAAAATGATAACATCGCGAGAGCCTTATAGCTTTTTAAATATATATATATTTCTTGGTACATTCTTACTCCTTGGAAAATAATTTATTTGGGGACATTTGCAGCCATTCGATGGGCGGGACATTTACAATAAAACGCGTTTACACACACACTATTTAAAGCAATTGCAACTTAGAAACATAATTTGACTGCTGCCTTAAATTCTATACTATATGTAAAGTTATCATAACTAGATTTTAGACCATATTCTAGCGAGCAATATTTGGCTTACGAATATATACTGCGGCTGTGTGAAGGACAAACACACTGTAAAAAAAACACAAAATACAAGTTAGGCTTAAGTAGACGAGCAATAGTAGTAAGGGTCTAACCTTATTAATAAAATAATTAATTTTCTAACTCAGATGCCAGCACGCTCCAAAGCGGTTAGCTGTGTACCAAGTCGCTCTTCCTTTGCTTTGCGCTCAGCGCTGATTTTCTTGGAGCTCTGATAGGTGTTGAGAAACGTTTGCACATCGATTTTGCCATTCAGAAAATGTTCCACGTGACGATCACAATCGGCATCGGCATTTGAGGCGGCTATCTGCAACAGTTCCTTTAGCCAGAACACAAACGAAAACAGAAAAAGTTCAAATTCGATATTTTAAATTGGTAATTAAGGTTTTTCGCATTTATACTCTGATGTGCTGCGGGGCATATTCCTCCGATTTCTTTAAATACTTTTTGTTCAGCAGGTCACATTTCTCGCCCAGCGTTTTTAAGGCCGTATAATCATCACTGAGCCGCCGTTTCAACTCCACTAGATGTGTGCCCTTGCTCTCATTTTCCCCTGCGTATAGTAAGCAATTGGAAGTTAAACCTTTTATAAATGTACAATCAACAAACATACGTGATATGGTTTCAACTTGATCCATCATCGAATCAAGCTCCTCGTTTAAATGCTGCACCACAGACATCTCCTCAATAAAATCGTCAAAGAACTCGGGATCCCGATCAAGCTGCTTAAGTTCATCAAGCGAAAGTGTTGACAAATTAGGCATATTTTCATCTTTTAATTCATCAGTGCCTTTATTGCTGTCCCCATTGTTTGGTTGTGTCTGCTGCTGCGTCGTCTGCTGCGCAGTAGGCATGTTTCAATCTGGCAACAATTTGCCAATTTAATCTTCCTTCCAGTACTATCTGAGGGTTCAATAACATATATTTTAAAGCTTATTTAATACATCGGTCTAGACGAATTGTTGTATGCCACCGTTTGTTTCTTGTACTAACATTGTGATTTCTAGAATTGTGTGTTTATTATGCGGCGCTTGCAAAATTAATATTAAAACTGGAGTTGTTCTGCTTTTTTTTGTTATATAGAACAAAAACAACATTGCATTACATGAAACACCGTTTGTTTGCCAGACAGTGCTGCCACATAGCCGCGAATAAGATACCAATCAGCTGGTCAGCAAAGAGGGCTTTGTTCCGTTTGTACTGTTGGTGGCGGCAAATATTGTTCTAGAATCTAGATGGATCTTTCCTAACAATATTTGGTTAGTGCCATAATCCATCTATATATAAAAATGTTATGAAAAAAGGAAAGTTATTCATCAATTGATGTTAATAGGCTGTTGAATGTTAAAATGGAAATGAACAAAGTCATTTGTAGGCGAGTTGTCGGGTAACTACTGCTGTGGTATGCAGTAAGTTCAGCACTGACGAACCAGCCCTCAGTCCTGGAGAGTTGTACACGCCATGGTAGAACCAACAAGGTGGGCTCGTATTTTACAGCTCGCTAAATTTGAGCCAGTCGCTCATCTGATCTTATGCTGTCTGTCGAAATTGCATACTGAGAATAAATAAGCTGAGGCGCATTAATAGAGGGCTGGCACGCTGAGTACGCCACCTATGTATATGTACACATGTATATAATTTCATAGTATGAAGAAAGCGCTCTCACAGCGTTGCCAGCGTGGGCGGAAACAGCATTAATAGCTCGCTTCTGCGTTCGTTCACAAATCAAAACAATAACATAAATAAAAAGTGTTTTTTTTAGATTGATAAGTCTTTTTTTTAGCATGTCTCATATTTTTATTTATCAATCGTGTGTCGCTTTTTTTTTTGAATGCTTATTGGAATGCCACTTCGTCTTGCAATAAAATGTTCATTTAAATGTGTATGTAAATTATACTAATAATAATAACTAGTTGGTAGTAACTGTATTAAAATTGTTACTCCCCATACATACACAAAAGTATTCTGGAAGTGTTTGTTGTTTTTTTTTTCCAGGGTATCGCTGAGTGCGACCAGAACTGCTGTTGTTATTATTTGTGTTTTGCTTGCTAAGATTGAAAAGTGTTTTTGCGCAGTGCGCTAAATATAGAAATTCGAGGTGCCGCAAAAAACATTTAAATTTGAATCTATGAAAATGCAATATACATATCTAAATTGATCGGCAGGTGTTTTTTGCCTGCGTGCGTGTGTGCTCATTATGCTTTAGGCACTGCTCGCAATGGAATCGCCCAGCTCAAGCGCATCCAAAAAACCATTGGCCATAAAGCGTGGCACGCGCATCCTTACCGAAAAGCCCTTCGCGTATGTCCTCAAGTCTCAATATCGTTTGGAACGCTGTGACAATTGCCTGGAAGCGTAAGTAGTACGCACACACACATACATACATACATACATACAGTTATCAGTAACTTTTGTTCCAGTGTCAAAGTGCTTAAGTGCTCGAATTGCCGTTATGTTTCGTATTGCAATCGCGCCTGCCAGCAGCAAGCCTGGGCACTGCACAAGCACGAGTGTCCGTTCCTGAAGCGCGTCCAGCCGCGTATTGTGCCCGATGCGGCGCGCATGCTTTGCCGTCTCATATTGCGTCTCGAGCATGGCGGGGATCTGGAGCGCGGCTACTACACCGAGCATGGTTCACGCAAGTTTCGTGATCTAATGTCGCGTAAGTAATTATTTAAATTGAGCTAAATGTGGAAATTGAGAAGATTTATTCATTGGGCAGACTATGCGGAAATCAAGAGCGATCCCAAACGGCTGGAGCATCTGGAATCGCTGCATGCCGTCCTTACAGACATGATGAGCAGCATTGTGCCCAACATAACGGAACTTATGAGCATTTATGGCCGTGTAAGTGTGGTGGGAACAACCAAGTCATAATTAATTTTTGGCACACAAAACGCGGCACCTGTTGGCATCAATTTTCATAATTGCCACCTGTTGCAATTGCAGCTCATTACAAACGGTTTCAATATTTTGGATGCGGAGATGAACTCAATAGCGACGGCCATCTATTTGGGCGTATCCATAACGGATCACAGCTGTCAGCCGAATGCGGTGGCCACATTCGAGGGCACCGAACTGCATGTGCATCTAACTGAGGATTTGGCCAGCTTGGACTGGTCCAAGATCAATATTAGCTATATCGATTTGCTTAATACGCCGGAACAGCGACGCGCCGATCTCATGGAACATTATTACTTTCTGTGCGGGTGCAGTAAGTGCATTGATCCCAAGGAAATTGATGAAATGACCGCCGCCGTTTGCCGCAACGCCAGCTGCGGTGCCAGCGTCAATATCGAGCTGGCCCAGTGCCAGCGTTGCGATGCCAGCGTCACAACCCAGCTACGCAACGATTACACCGATATTATGACGCTGACCCAAAGCAGTCTCAACAACATGAAGGAGGTGGCCTGTAAGTTGTCTTTCGTCTATAAAAAGAATCATATTTAATTGTGCCTCTTGCAGATTTGGATGTGTGCAAAGTGTGCTTGGAGAAGCAGCGTGGTGTACTGCATCCGTTGAACGTTTGGCATGTCAAGACGCTCGACGCCGCCTTTGAGGCGGCCATCAATGTTGGCAAGTGGACGGATGCGTTGGCCTTCGGGCAGCAACTGTTGCCGGGCTTCAGCAAATATCATGGCGAATGGAATCCGCTGCTGGGTTTGCTGCATATGAAGCTGGGCAAGATTCAGCTGTACGAGCGCAACTACAAGTTGGCCATACATCATTTGCAGGAGGCTCAGCGCATATTGTGCGTTACGCATGGACGCGATCATCGTCTGCTTTTGGAGCAGCTGCGTCCACTCTTGCTGCAGGCCAGACACGAGATGAGCTGAGCTTCGATGTTTTTGCATTTATTTTCGTATTTAAATTAAAACGTAGATTAACTGTATAATGTTTTGTTTGTGATTCTATCTAAACAATCTGTGTTATGGCCTTGGCACGCCGATCCGTGTCCTGGAAGAGCGCCCGTATCAGATGCTTGATTTCATTGGCCTGATAGTTGGCCGTCAGCGGACCGGCACCATCGCACCACAGCTCCGTTATTTCCTTGAGCGACGCATTCATCATGGTCTGGAGTTGCTGCAGCTTCATCCACGAGCGTACAACAACCACTTTGCGCTTGTCCTGGAAGAGTAGCGGTGCCTTCTCCAGCACCACATCAATCAAATCGCTCAACTCGCTGGCCATAGTCGCCGAAATGTCGCGCAGCTTAAAAACCCGCTGCACCAGCTCATTGGTAAAGACATGGATTAGTTCACAGAAGCTACTATTGTATACATTCTCCGGCAGCACCTGCTGCCAGACATTCTTCAACAGCTCCAAATGGCGCAGGCACTGACGCACCAGTCTTAATGGTGCTGTGCCCAATGTGTGCGGACTCTCGAATTCTGTGCAAAAAAGAAAAAGAAATTTGATAAGAATCATCTATTCTAGGTAAAGAATACATATCTTTACTTATATGGATATATGGAATAGCTTATAGTCTGGAATAGCACATTGTATCCCTTAGGGATACCCATACCCATAAGAGTTCCTTAGGGATACCCATAAGAGTTCCGGTCCCGCACAAATGTGTCTTGGGTATAGACTCACCAAAACCACTCATGATATCCATGAGTATGGACTCCTGATAGCTGACCTGAACGCGCAGCTGCTTATTGCCGGTGGTTTGCAGCATTTTGACCAGCGATGGATAGCTATCGATGTCCTTGTTGGCATGCTGGGCCACCCAATGGGTTAGATACATGCAATTGTTGTGGAACAGCGCCGATTGTTGCGGTATGCTCTGCAGCAGCTTCTTGTGCACCTTGGGCACCTCAATGATATATGTCTCTAGCAGCAGCGCAATGACACCGGCCAGTGGATCCGGTGTACCCTCCTCAACTTTATCTGTTGGCTGGCGCAAAACACGCTCCATAAGCTTGACAAACTCCTACAACCGAAAGTAATTGATTTAAAGAGAAACCTTTGGAGAATGAAAGTTGAAAGCTTTACCTGTACGCTCTTGGAGATCATGCAGCGTGGAAAGAGTAACGGATCACTGGCAACATTGGCAGGAAGATTACTGGGGGCAACTAGCGTCATGTCCTGCAGATCGCGCTGTATGATCTCGCGTGCCGTTGCCAAAACCCGAGCAGACAGCCGATTGCGATAGTAGGTATCAAAATGTTTGGTGAATTCGCTAAGCGTCGTATCCAGCTCGGGATTGATGAGAAACGTGTCGGCCAGCAGGTGCTCAAAGTGGGCAACATCGTCGCAAAGCGTGGAGCTGTTGTACTCATCCATGGTTTCGGGCACGGCTGGTATAAGGCACTCGTCAAGGAGCAGCTGCAGCATGCGATCCTTGACATGATCGCCAATAATTGTGAACACATGCTGGGTGCCATTGAGGCTGCTATTGATGCCGCCCAGCGTTTGCAGCAGGAGACGAAAGTGCTCGAATATGTCCTTGTATCTGGGACGCAGTGGCGGCAATGTATCCGCCTCCTTAATGGAGTACGAAAGCGTTAACTGGGTGTAAGTGCCATCTTTGGCATTCTCGTTGAACTCGACAGAGACAGGCTTTTGGATGAGCGGCTCGATGCAGTTTTCGAGCAGAAAGGAGCACAGTTTGGCCGGATTGTAGCGTTCCTGAAACAGTGCTATCACAATGTCCTGCAGCTGCAGCTCGTCCTTGCTAATTAAAAGCGTCACGCACTTGGATGTGGGAAATGATTTGCAGGTCAATTGCACGAGGCGATCGAAGCGCTCCTGCAGATTTTGCTGTAGTAAATGCGCCTGCACCTGGTATTTAACCTTGATGGACTCGTAGCACTCCAACGACTGAAAGATGCGCTCCACATCGGGGGCAATGGCATCGCTTGTACTGCCATCGCCGTAAATCAGACTGCGCAGCCTGCCCATCAGGTCGAGCACCACCAAGCAATCCTTGGTCGCCTTCGCCTCCTCCACGCACTGGAACAGATCATCCAGCTTCAGTATATGCTCACTGACACGCAGCCCAAGTAATTTCTCGCGCAGATCCCGACTACTGTTTGCCAGCTCGACGCTGGCGTCACTCAACATAGACAGACCCTCGTTGCCAACGTTGGCTAGCAAATCGCTGATTTCGTCACACAATGTGCTAGACTTCTCTAGGAAAATGTCGGGCGATGTGTGATTGGGCATAAAGTCGGCATAGTTCTCATCTATGTGCTTGCGTACCCGCGTTTGGAAGCGTTCGATGCGCACCAGCATTTTGGTAATAGCTGATTTGGTGGCTTCAATATTGGTGGCGTTATTATTACCTTGGCCTTGAAAGGTCTCCAGCAGCACCTGAGTTTGTGCCATTGTGCTTTTGCTCCAGCTGAACTTTTAACAAATAATATTAGGTGCGAATACAAATTGCAACGACGACGCTTGTTTATTTCGTGTATTTATCGATAACACCGCTTGAAGCTTGAATGATCGCAATTGCAAATGTTCGATAGGTGCAAGAACGATAAAACTCCTTTTTGTATCATTCGATAGTTGAACAATTATGTACTAAAAAATAATTGAATATTTAATGACCTACCAATTGAAATGTTCGCTTTTCTAACTTCTTTTGAACTTTTTTTATTTCATTTATTTTTTTTAAAAGATAATCGTATAACACTGTAGCACTGGGCAACATAAGATCGCTGTGTATTTGATCTAAATACACATGTTACATTCTTCTAATAAACTAAAAGGCACACGTATGTACAAGTTACTGCTTAAGAATGCTTATAATACCCACAAGAATAAATTTGATTGATGATTACCAATTGTTAATGTTTACTTTACTTTATTAACTTGTATAGTTTTCTACAATATTTTTAATGAATATTTAAACCTTTGAATAAACATTTTTTGTTTGCATCTTATTTTAAGCCCTTTTTAGTTGAAACATTTTTAGCCCTAGTTGGTCAAAAGTAATTAATTTAATTAAAATGTATTACATTCATTACAATTAATAAGTTTTCTGAAAATTCCATAAGCATTCAGATGTAAGAATTATTTAATAATTGAAGTCTACTCTTGAACACAGAACCTGCATTTTAATTTTATTTTTTTAGTATTCAATAATTGTAATATTTAGTTTTTTGTTTGTATTTTGCAAGATTTGGTGGTACTAATTTTTTTTAAATTTGTTATATTATTTTCAACGTTTGAAGATTTAAAAAATTGCACACATCCTTGGGGACATTCTATATAATATTCTGGCGGAATAAACAATTGATTCGTAATTTATAAAATTTGTTTAAAAATAACAAACTAGGGTTTTTCTTCACTTTCTCTTTTTGAAATAGTACATCGTCTAAATAGTGCTAATGGGTAAGCCTAAACGCACGTTGCCTGTGGGCAAGCAGTCTGCGTTTCTTTGGGCGCAGCTAGGAGGCGCTCGATTCGTTGGCGATGCTCATCATTTCGGCATCGATGTTCTTCAGCGCATTGTGATATTCGGTGATCTCGAGTGCCTCCCATTCGGCTTTGAATGCTGCCTTGGGATCCTGGGGCATGGTCATCGCAGCGCCGGTCATGGCATCTGCCTGGGCTTGGGTCTGATCCGCATGGTTGTTCTCGCCCAGCACAAGGGTGTAAATGGAGCGTAATCCAAAGACGTTCAGAAAATACCATGATGCCGACGATACCCACGCGGCATCCAGTGAGGCCAGCTCCACGCCACGCTGCAGCATAGGCTTAAAGCGAAGAGTCAAGGGAAATGGCACCTTGGTGGTCACAAAACCGGAGAACATCCAGTTGATCCAGCCACCAATAACGACCATGGGCAGCACATTAATAAAATTACCTTTTACCATGTCCGTCAGCATAGCCGAGGAGTTTTGGGCAACCGGAGCGCGTTTCTGAGTCTTAAAATATCCGGTCTCTTCGTTGTTGAAGAAGTTTTTTCGCATGGAAAAGGACTGGGCGCTCAGATATTTACCATTCTCGCGAAGCAATCGAGCACGTATCATGGCTTGGCTGTGTCCACAAACATCAAACGTAAAAATAAATATTTTTCATACGTTGTTAATGAACTTCGCTCACCTGTCCATGATTTGGGTCATCTCAGCCTTTTTCTGTGTGGATATCAGAATGGATACATAATGGCGCACGATGCCGACTAGAAATGTGATAAGCACAATGGGCAGGAACACCCAAACGCGTATGTCGGGGTCTATGAGTAACTCCGTCATATTTAATTTACCAATCTAATTAAACTTTTATTAATTCTTTTTAGCACCCACCCACAGATGGCTGTTCTGTGCTAGAGACTGGTGTGTATTGAGCAGGAGAATTATCGGATAAAATGACAAACGATGACTAACAACTATCGATTAACACAATTGCCTTATAATTTAAATGCGTATTTTTAGAACACGTCTGTTAAATTCACCGACTTGCAAGAAATTTAAATATATCGAAAAATACTTAAGTGTCAGCTATGTGGAGGTCATCCAATTTATAAGAGCGATCTATTATTATTGCTTTATCAAAATCTTTTTTGCATTTATTAATATATCGATAGCTGCGGCGAAGCGTAGGAAGTGACACAACTGCAAAATGTCTAATAAAAATGCATTTAATAATTGCTATAAATATAAATATTTATGTTCGGTAATTGTTTTAATTAACCTTTGTGCAGTAAGTTCCATAGAACCATTAACTATGGGTATTGCTGCCGGTGTAGGAGCGGTCGGGTATGGTTTTTTTAAGAGTCAAACCTACTGCCGGTATTATGAGTGCTGCGATAAACGAAGCATCCCGGGCGACATGAACAGTGAGTGGTTAATTTAACATGTGATTACAACCACCAGTAACATTTTTACTTTACAGAACTGCATGAGTCGCTTTCCCGCACTCTGTTTGGACAGCATATGGTGATTCAACACGTTGTTCCGGCTCTAGTTGCTCATCTCAGATCAAATAGTCCGTCGCGTAAGC
Organism: Scaptomyza graminum; assembly: GCA_018901835.1. NCBI lineage: Eukaryota > Metazoa > Arthropoda > Insecta > Diptera > Drosophilidae > Scaptomyza > Scaptomyza graminum. Next base: position 3,972,242 of record JAEIFL010000001.1, on the reverse strand, counting down.
CGCTTGTCATGAGTTTTCATGGAACACCCGGCACCGGCAAGAGTTTCGTTGCCGACCAAATAGCACAAGCACTTTACTTAGAAGGTACCAAGAGCACATTCGTGCACAAGTATTTGGGTCGGGCTGATTTTGCGCATCCTGGCCGCTTACACGAGTACAAGGAGCGCATCAACACTGAGGTTCAGGCGCACATCAAAAATTGTCCACGATCTCTTTTCATATTCGATGAGGTGGACAAGATGCCAATTGGTGTCTTTGATACGCTTACATCTCTTGTCGACTATGCGGCTAACACGAAGGACAATGACTATACCAAGGCCATTTTTATATTCCTGTCAAACACAGCGGGCGTACGCATTTCCGACCATCTTGCCGAGCTTATGAAAAAGGGCACACGACGCGAGGACACGCGTCTCTCTGACTTTGAGGAGATGCTCACCAAGTCCGCGTACAATATGGAAGGGGGATTGAAAAAGACAAATATGATCGAGGCGCATGTCATTGATCATTATATACCATTTCTGGCACTGGAAAAGGCCCACGTTGTACAGTGCGTGAAGGCAGAATTTGATCGCTGGAATAAGGACCCGACACAAGATGTTATAAACAATGTTATTAATAACGCTATTATTTATGATCCCAAGCACAGTATGTTTGCAACATCCGGCTGCAAGACAATCGAGAAGAAGGTTGCTATGGTCGTCCATGAGCGTCTTCCCACATGAAATCAAATACTTCTACTATAATGTTAGGATTTTAATGTTTAACTATAAATAATAAATGTTCATGCTTTTGCTATGAAACTTGAGCTGTATTTGGGTAGCTATTGGAGGGTACATAAACAACAAAATATTATTTTCATAATTGTCTATTTGAAAGCACCTCTAGAATGCCCGAAATTGTGTATATTTTAAAACATTAAACTTAATTGAATCGTATCTCTACCATGGATTAAGCCATTTTAATCTTGAATCCTTGCGCAAAAGCTCGGTGTCCAGGCGTTTCGGCTGCTGGTCAAAAGCATCCCGTGCGGCGTCACGTAATTCCACAGGCCCAATGTCCTTTGTAACCAGACACTCGCCGTTCTCCAGGAGTATCGTGTGCTTTATATCTTGGGCCGTGGGCTCGCCATAGGGAAACGTAACAGGCGTTACTTTTATTAAATGCTTTATCTTCCATAGTCGTGCATTGTTTTCCGGTATGTTTTTGACGACAGTAAAGTCGCTTTGTTTGCCATCTAGGCCCAGATCTTTCAGTATGCGTTTCTCCCAAAACGGGTTACCTTTGACGGGTTTGATGCGTTGCACTCGAAACAGCTTGGCAGGCTCGATGGGTAGATCCTGATGGTCGGGCGTTCTGCAAAATTGCGTTTTTTTATTCTTTAAAAGCAATTCTTGTACGCCGGTTGTCCACCTACCTGGGATAGTAAATTATGCTCTCGTATTTCTTGCCATCCTTGTACAAAAACTTCTTATTGTGTTTGCCGTAGTGACGTGCCACTGTCAGACTTAGCTGCAGTGGCGTCAATAGCTTGAACGCGCTCATTTTCTTTGACAAATATGAATAAAATTAATTGAAAACAATCGCTGCAAGTAGCAAGCAGCTGGTTGGTTATGAAAGCGTACCAGGGCTACATTGCATATTTGCCATTCACACAGTGCTAGCGATATTTAAGCCTATCGATTATAATAGAATTTGCCTTAGTATTGTTGGCGCGAAGGAAAAATAGCGAAAATAATTTAAATGCATATTTTGCCTTTATTGAAATCATTATTAATTAATGCACTGTATTTGTTGTTTTTTTTTTTGGGAAATTGGAAATGGAAAGCTTCTTAATAACAGTAATTACAGTACGCAGTGAATTGAAAAGTTTCTTAACAGGCTTTTACGCGATATTTATTGTTGCTAATTTTGTTACTATTATTATTTTAATAATAACTTTTTTTTCAACCTCTCTAGAATACAAGACCTATGGGTGTAGCTCCATCATGGCTGCTTTATTGTGTGGGCTGAACTTCTTTTGCAGTATAAAGCTCGACGCCATTTTGTTGTCCTTCATTGGCCCATCTACTGCACAGATCTAGCGCTGCTATTGGCTGCTTCCGTGCCATACGCTCGGGGGTTGCAAATAATTTGTGCTATAAATGATGCTGCAACATCCTTGCGTCAATTCAGTTCGGTGGCAAAGCTTTGGGCGTGCAGGACTTCATTTACCGTTGTCAGTCTCAAGAAAATATTGTGATTGCGATTTTTGTAAGTAAACCAAGTGAAATAATAATTTTTTTTTAGAGTTTATTCAACAGTGCATTAAACTTAGCTCTCGGGGGAATTAAGCTAAGATTCTTTATTGGAAATAATAGTTACACAGCGTATCCCCCTCAAAGGATTATCTCTTTGATTTTCCTGCAATTCGTGCGAGTTTTCATTGAAGAAAATTTTCCATTAAACCGCAAATCAAAGCAAAAGGGTTTGAAATCCCAACTCCCGCCGGCCAAAATAAATACAAACGTGACAAAAATTTTCAGTTATTTGTGTAGGTGTGAAAATATGTTGCGAACAAACAGGAATAATAATAATAACAATAAACAACAAAGAGCACAATAAAAACAAATGAAAACGCATAATAGGAAACGCAAACAGGACACGTGACCCAACGTGCCGTGAAAAGAAAAGGGGTCGCCTTTAAATAAGGGGTTGACATCCGCGCACCCTTTGAGGCGCCCAACAAACGAATACCATAAATAATGCAACTAACATTCGCGAAGTTTGCTTAATTTGCGGTTAGGTGGGGATGGGCGGAAGGAAACGAAAGAGTTCCTAAACGAACACTCTATATATCGAAAAGAAAAAAATTCGGGTTTTTTCTTTGCTATGAATCAAAGTGGAGGCTCAACCAGGGACTGTAACGATTATAATTTTTATATTACAAACAAATTTAAAAATAATAATTATTAACAAATTTTTTTGTATTTTACCTAAACAATAACTCTAATTATTTGACCTAAATAAAAAAAAAACTATTTAATTATTAAATTTAAATTTTTTATTAGAAATTGTGAAATAACTCTTATTGTTTAATCTTTATTATAAAAATAAAAATAAAAGTTATTTTAAATTTGAATTTTAACAATCAAAAATAAGAGTTATTTTTAAATTTTCATTTGAAAAGTTGAAAACAAAAATCGATTTTAAATATCTTTTTTGGCAAAAGTTTGCGTACCAGCAAAAATCTTCTAAAATCTTTAAGTAGAAATATACTTGAAGACTTAAAGATTTTTCTATTTCTATTTATATTTCTGACCCTTATTAATTACAGAACGCAGCACAGTTGGAGCAAGCGGAACAGGAGCAGGAGCAGGCGCAGGATTAGCAGCTCAATATGGTATATGATATGACGCATTTGGCACCGGCGCCGCCGCAAAGCATCTCGCTGAGCCGTTACTATATGGACCAGGATGATGAGCTGGCTGCAGCTAACAATGTGCTATCGAATGGCCATGGACATGGACACGCGCTGCATACGGGCGGCGAGGATTATGCGGCGAGCACCACACTGGACATTGATCAGCGCTACCAGGCGCGCATTGCCTGCGAAACGGCTGCCCAGCCGACACCGCCGCCGCCACCAACGCCGGCGCCACGTCGCCGTACCGTGCCCGTTGCCCATCTGGATCCCTCCGAGCTGGTGGGTCTGTCGCGCGAGGAGCGTCGACGGCGACGTCGTGCCACACTCAAATATCGGACGGCGCATGCGACGCGCGAGCGGATTCGCGTGGAGGCGTTCAATGTGTCGTTTGCGGAGCTGAGGAAACTGTTGCCAACGCTGCCGCCGGACAAGAAGCTGTCCAAGATCGAAATACTTAAGCTGGCCATCTGCTATATAGCGTATCTGAATCATGTGCTGGAGACACCCTGAGATACCGCCAACGCCTCCAGCTGCAGCCAGTTGCCAGGCGCCATGTTTCTTACTCTTCCTTCAAATATCAATTAATATTATAAGTACATATAGTTCAGTGGAACTTCTATATAACGAATTTATTTTCAATTCAATCGTTCCCCATAACGATGATTTTTCTCATTCCCTTTCGAGATTCGTTTTATGGAAGTTCGACTGTTTTACACATACATACATACATATAGTCGACTAGTACTAGGTAAGATATGGAATAAGATTTTTTTTTATATAGCATCTAATACGTGATATTTGTTTATGCTATGAATATGTATGAATATCCAAAGAGCAACAACAATAAATTAATTCTATGTAATATATGTATAATATGTACAGTATATATTTATGAATTAGTTTTATTTCTAGTATTTGTCGGCTCGGCCCTCCTCCTACTTCCTGCACTTATACCCTGCTCTAAAAAAGTTACCAAGTGGAGTATTTAAGACTTGATGCGTATATCCGAGTGATTAAGTTTTTTTCATGATATATATTCTAGAACTTTCTTTAAATGTTGTTAAGATAAAAACTATCAAATATTTTATTAAATATCAGAAATAAAAACAAAATAAAATTATATAATATTTCGCCTTAGCCAAATTCCAAGTTCCTTATATATTTTTATTATGAACTATATAAAGTAGTTATATTACTCTTATACAGGGTATTTTGTGGTTGGTCTCTGAATGAATTTGAATTTTTATGTATTTGTTAACTTGGCTCAGCTGGCGTTGGCAATTTATTTATTTGGTTTGCTGTCTGGCAAGCAATGTGCCATCTGCGACCCAAATCGCCCCCCATAACCATTGCATCCCCCATAGCATGTATCCTGCGTCCTTTTCGGCGGCTGCTGTGCGTAGCTAAAGCCACGCCCCATATTCAAAACATTATGGATCCAAGTGGGCGTTGCCAAGTTGTCAAAGCACACAAATATCAAGTTTCGATATTTCATTGTGAAAATTTTAGGTAATTTTTTTGTACCATAAAAATTCAAAATTCCTTAGGCCAAAATGGCGTTCAACTTTAGCGCATTGCAGGTGAGCTATTGACTTTTTTCAAATTTGGATGCTGTTCGCCAATAGGGCGCAAGAGAGAGAGAGAGAGAGAGAGAAGAGAGGCAGCAGCTGCTGATATAACTGTAACCCAAGACGCCATCTTTGCTAACCGTTTGTTGTACCATGTTTTGGTATCCATTAATTGAGCGTTCGTTCGGTAACCAAAAATCGCTTGGTACGGCTCCAAGAACTTGTATTACTATATTTAGCACAATAGTGAGGTGAAGTGTGATCGACTTTTAAATACTCTACATAACAGTTTATTTTGTGCATCAATCCACATGACTTGGAATACGTACAGTATGGCCATATAAATATATGTATGTATACATAGCCCATTTGTAGAACAACAACAACATCAACATAGCAACCAACATAGCGGAACACATCGTGGCCCCAATCTGATTTACGAATAAGTTAAAACAGCAACAATCAAAAAAACCGTCAGGGCCCAACTTGAATGTTCAACTTGTCTCTGTCTCTTTGAGTCTCAGTACTATAAATAAAACGAAACAGGCGACAATATAGATTATTATAATAAGTATGAAAAGGAAGGTTGAAGGTTAAACGACAGCAAAGATAACTAAGCAAATAAGTTAAGAGCCACTATATAATAACCTTTTTTTATGTATGAATTCATTTTAAATAATTTTTAATTCAAGAATTTCGGAACTTTCTTGTTTCATTCTGATAAAAAATGAAATATTGCACATTTTTGATGTCAGAACTTAACACACATTTTCGACATTTTTGTCGGCTGTCAGTTAAAGTCCCGTTCCAATTTGCATTTCTATGCTCCCCTCAACCGATTTTTGTCCAAAGTTTATTTACTTGGTAACGGTGGGTAACGGTACATCATGTTCCCTGTTCCAATCTGATTGCCACGCAACTCGTTTACAGTTATTTTTCATGCATAAAACAAGGCGAACCAAAAAACAGTCTAACGGAATTTTTAACGCTTGCACAGTCTTAACGGGATTTGAGCGGTCAAACAAGTCATTTGTCTCTCGTTGTTGTTGTTGTTTTTCGTCTTCTCCTTCATCATATCGTTCGTTCAATTTGTGGGATTAATGGATGGGTGCTAAAGTATCCATTTAAATGGCATTTCAATTGCAATTCACACAAATTGACAGCTGTTATTTGGCGACCCCCCCCCCCGTCATGCCGTCTTGGGCTTGGAAATTGATTGGCAAATGGAATTCGAATTGAAAAACTCTGCACTGCTTCGCTCTGACCAGATATTGTGAAGTTGCGAGAGAGCTGCTGCAGTGCGTGAAATTACCTTAAGTGTCGACTACTCCAACCTTCTTCATCGTGAGTCATTTTCGTCTGCTCCTTGTAAGTGTTGAAAGTATGTGAGTTCGTTGCAAGGGAGTGGTGTCGAGCGGGAGGTGTATAGAGATGTGCGGCAGGCACGATCATCATTTACCAATACAATTAATTTATTTTTTTTTTATTTATTTTTTATTAAAATATCATGAAATTTTAAATTGATTTAAGAAATATTCAAAATCAAAGAATTGCATGCAAAAAACTTAAGTGAAATCCTAACCAGAAAAAACCTCAACAAAAAAAGTCGCTCTAAGGTTAAATAAAGTATTTGTTGTTCTTAAAAATAGTCGAAATACATAAAGAAAATAATCGAAAATTCTGTAACACTCTATTCAAACTAAGATTGACTTTCGCGAATTTAATTTTTATTTCTAACTATGAAAGTTTTTGAGTTCGGACTGTCGTGAGTCACGAGCAACAATCACGAGAGTGCGCGACCAACTCTTAAAGTTTGGATGACACAAGTGGCACACACAAGTGCAGCAGCAGTATGTAGCATGCACCACCGACAAAAGGAGTACCACAAGCCCGTCCCGCTCTTTGTTGGTTGCTAGGCTGGCTGGTTGGCTGGCTGGCTGGCTGGTCGAGTGCACGTGCAGCCTTCGGTAGCTTTTTGACTGTCTAATCCTGCAGCAGCCGGGCGATATGAGCATGTGATAAATTGCACCCCAGAGGGTTGACATAAAAATCATCGCTTTGGGGGGCGGGGCGCGAGGGTATTTGGGTGGTAAGGGTGTTTTAGATTTTTCCGATTGTGTTTGACTGTTATCTATTCTATTGCTGCTTATCCCATTGTGGTGCTTCGCAGTTGGACGCCTTCAACTTTTGTTGCTAATTGAGTTTAAAATCAATTTGTATTTTACGGTCGGTCAAGTATGTTTTGCTGGCTGGATACGTTCGAGGATTGATCAGGTCCTCAACGCAACGCCTTGTGTTGTGTAATTGCCGTGCAAATTTAATTACAACGAGCAACGAGCTAACAACACCCCTCCACCTCTCCTTGATTCCCGTCCCCTTTTCCTATTTTTTTGTGGTCTTTGTGGCGCGTGTCTCGGTAGCATCTGCAACAGTCAGTAGATGCTGTTGCTGCTACGTGCTGCTACCGGTTCGCACGCACTCAATCAAGCACGCAACTCCATCAAGTGTTGACAACTTGCCACGTGCTGCAACGTGGGCGTTGTGGCCGTTGTAGGCGTGCCCCTCACCATATTGTATTACCAACACAATTTGCATTTTCGTTAACATATAATTTAAATGATGTTTGACGCGTGGGAAGTTCCAAATCAAAAAAGAGCTCCACTGCATTATGGGCGCACTTGCTTCTTGGGTGGGTGGGCGGAGGGCCGTAGGACAGAGGCAACAGCTGCTAAACTGAAATCCTCGCTGATAAATGATTGCACATGACTTTGATCCATGGTTCAATGCAAGCCAAGGACTTAACAACCGACTGGTATCAATTGCCATTTCCGGTTTTTCTATTGTTGCATCTTTTGATACCCTGGAGTTTAAGTTAAATGGGGTACTTATGCTGATAATGTTTTTAAGGACTCTTGATTATTTAGGAACAATAGAAAGCAATAATATTTAAGTAAAATATACTAAAAGTATACAAGCATACAAGCTCCGATACAAGTGAAGCTAATAAAAACCTTTTGATATAATATTGTATTGTATATACATTAAGACATTTTCAAGATTTCGTGATCAAATTGTAGGGTATTTTGCTAGTCGACTACTTTTGAGCTAATTAGCTTTTTGCCTTCTGTTCACGTCGCTCCGCTCTCTCCGTCTGTTTAAAAAGGCAAACACAAACAAGGCATTAACTGGCATTAGACGAAATGCTTGTTTTTTACACATGTTGCAACACGGAGATTAAGTTTACGTCGTGTAATCGTCGAGCAATGGTCGAACGCATCGAGGGTTGGCTCAAAGGGGGAGGGTGGGTTAAGGGTTTATCTATGTGTTTTTTATTATTTGGCTTTTTATCAATTGGTTTGCTTAGCGCCCATAAATAACGGCTTTAGCTATCACAATTGAAACAGGTGGCTAACTTGACCCACCTACCTTTAAATATGTAACTGCAATATCTTGCCCTCTCTCTCTTTCTCGTTCTCGCTCGCTATCGGTTTGGTTTTGGTTTTTGCAGTTTGAGCGTGACTTCAACGCAACGAACAATTGCAATTGGGAATATCCGCGCTTTTCGCCGCCCCGTCCACGCTTCAATCCCAAGCTCACAAAGCCCGTCGTCGACAAAAACGGACATCTGTTGCCCTCAGCACCTCGGTAAGTTGATCAACACTTGCCCAATTATCGACCGATCGATTACATTACGATTTTTGACATTCACAGCGACGGTAACTTCTTAGGCCAATTTCGGGGCACATTTCATTTACCGTTGAAAATCACCAGAAGCTTCGCCGCATCGTACAATCGGTGTTTGAGCGGACAGCACAAGTACGCCAATTTTCCACGAAATTTGTGCTGCTGCCACCGCGAGCGACCGATTCCGTGTGACTTTCGTGAGACCCTGGGCGCAAAGGACGATCCATTGTGGCAGCGTCCAACCAACTGCCAGACCAAGTGTGAGGGCCTCAAACAGATGCTGGCCATCAACGAGCTGCACAACAAGTGCAAGCGTAGGAAGTGCCAGCCTCAGGTAAGTTACGATTTTGAGTAACATCCCATCACTTGCACCTCATCTCACTCTCGCCTCATTCCACTCACCCCCTCCCTTCACCCCGTTCACACGCAGCCCAATGAGAAGTTAGTACCAATTTTGGGTGACTTCTCCTCAAGATACAAGAAGAAGATGCGCAAGCGTATTGTGACCGCCTTTGATTACAATCGTCGCGGCACTATCATCAAGCCGGAATCGCCGCAGCCGCCTGTTGATAACAGCAAATCCAAGAAGGTCAAAACACTAGCCGTCGTCGCTGAAAAGTCAACTGCCAAGTCAATCACTAAAGCACCAGCCAAATCGAAATCCAAAACCAAATCCAAGCCCAAACCCAAGCCCAATCCCAAGCCCAAGGCCAAGTAATTCACATTTAATCCACCAAAATTGCGGATAGTAATAAAGATATATCTTTGATAAATTGTTATTGGAAGTATTTGAATTTCTTATCCTGATTTTTTAGTTGAGAATTTTCGTCATTAATTTACTAATTAAGTTGGCATATCTTTTAAATCATGGCTTTTATAAAAGATTCTAGATCTTAGATTTTTAGTTCAATGTTATTATAAATCGTATTTTTTAGGTTTTTTTTAAATTAAATTATTCTTGATTAAATTTCTTTTTATTTATATTTAGATTTAGATTTACTTCAAAAAATTTTTCTCAAAATTTTAATTTATTTTAAGCTTAACGTTCCAAGTAAAACTTTCATTGGTTGTTATGATTTTTTCTCGATTTGAAATATTTTTTATTTAAATTCGGTTTTCAATAAGTTCTTCATTCTGTTCATAAAAATCTTATCAATTTGTGTCGAAAACATCAAAAAAAAAAATACACAAATGTAAATTGACCTCTTACACTTTCATTCAAATTTCATTCTCATCATCAATCATCGATCAACCCCATTTAACAATCATCCAAAAACCACTCACAAAAACCCAACAAAAATTTAGAGAAATCTTTGTCTATTGAGAGATAAATGTGACTCGATATATAAAATTGGAATCTGGATCATAAATAATATCATAATCAAAATATGTCGCAAGCAGCGGTCGTTGGGAGCAGCAATTATAAGCTACCCGATTTAAGCTATACGCCGGGAGATTTTACTGAACCGGAATATCGCCTGGCATCGCACCAGCAGCTATTGAACGAACCGAAGCGCAACCATAATCATGTCCGGGAATTGCCACTGAGTCGTCTGTTCTTAAGTGAGCCAGAGGCACAGCCGTTGGATAAGTATCGCGCGACGGCGCAGGCGGCACGTGAGGTTACTTCGGCGGCGGGTCGACAATTTCCGGCATTGGCCGCTGCACAGGCCAAATATACAGGACAACTTGACCCCAATAACCTGGACATATCCGAATTGGAGTTTTCACCCGGCAAGGATCTCATCTCGCTGCCCTTGGTTAACACACCAGCCGAGACAACGGAACCGGAACTCCAACGTAAAATGCCTCTGCACTCGATCACCGAGAAGCCCAACGAACGCTGTCCGTCGCCGGTGGTGCCAGCATATGCCAACTTTGAGCTGGCCAAGCGTATGCATCAGGACAATCTGGATCATCAGCCGTTGCCCGATTGTGTTGCGGATCTGGCGTATCGCAAGGCACAGATTAGTGGTGGTCATGGTGGACTTGCTCTCGACATCGATCCCATTGCGACGGGCATCGGGGTGAAGACCCACAATGCCGGACCCACCCATTGCACCAAGATGCGTGTCTATCGGCCCAAGACGGGCGGTGGAGTCCTGCCCAAGGCTTTTGGTGGCGATAATTTTCGCGGCATTGGTTCGGCGCCGCACAAGAAAATGGGTGCCATGGATTTGGCCATTGGCTGGGACTTTAAGCCGGCGCATCCGGGCGACGAGCCACGTCTGGCCAGGCATATTGATGGCTCCAACGACTCGGCCGGGCCGGCAGTATTTACCTGCGTCAGAACTCCACGCGAGGATCAAGCGACGAACAATGCGGAGCTGGGCCGTTCGGCTGGCGTCTTTACCAGCACACTGGGTGAACCGGACTTCTTTGACAAGGACATCTTGCGCCGCAAGTCAGACTTTGCCGGCCGCCAGTTGGAGCGTGATGACAATTGTGCCTGCGACTATTCTCCGCCGGCAGCTCGAGCTCGGAGCATTTCACGCGATTCCAGTGCCTCCCATTGCCGGCGTGCTCCGGCTTTGTGTGGCGGTGATGCTGGTGGCGCCTCCTTTGGCTTGCCAGGCAACCGCCTAGCCAAGCAATATCAGTCATCGCCCATGCTGGGCGACAAGGCGTATCAGGCGCTGCGCGAGAAATATCTGGGACCGGATACCGATTGCATGGCCGATTCGCCGCCACGTGGCTGCACCCATGCCAACGGTCCCAGTTGCAAGCGGGATCAACTGCTCCGCCGTCCGGCGCGACGACTCTGCCACAAGGTAGCTCCAGCGCCCAAATGTTGCTCCTCAGCTCATGGACATGGACACGGACACGGACATGGACATGGACACGGGCATGGACATGGGCACGGTCATTGTCTGGGCAGCAAGGCTGCCTTTCGTGCCGGCATGCCCAAGCTGAATGCCTCCGGTGACTTTGTTGGCATTTCCCATGATTGCGGTTTGGGCGCCGCTGGACGCGTTCTCGTCGTGCCTCGTCCCCGCCAGCCATATGCCAAGAAGAACTATGACATTGATACGCTGGTGCCGCCATTTCGCAGTCAAGGCGGCGGCGCCGGACAAGGTGGCTATCCGGAGCACTGGCGTTTGGCCAGCGTCTATCAGCATGCCTACAAGCCCATAGATCAGCGCCGAAGGCCCCTTCTCCAGACCGTCTACAAGTAAGACTCCAAGCCAAAGGCCACGGCATGGCAAGGAGCAGCAGCGGAAGAAATTTACTAATTAAAACAGTTTTTATAACCACTAAAAAGTGATTTTTTTTTATGTTGGTAAACCTATTTAAAGACTATAAAATATTGGTATGAGGCTCTCGATTAAAAGCAACTTTTAAAATTTTAAAATCCACAAATTTTTTTATTAATTTTTAAATAATAAATTTTTAACCAATTTAAAGGTTATAAAATATGACTCTCCATCCACAAATTAAGTTGTGTTTTTCTTATTCGAGAAAATTTGTATCCACTTTTCTTTTATTTCTTTTTTTATTGAATCTTAAAAAATTGTATTCCAAAAACCTATTTATTAAAATCAAAGAATTATATTTCATTAAAGTTGAGTACTTAAATTTAAGAATTATAAAAAAAGTTTATATAAAAAATATTTAAATACAAATATTTTTTTTTTTATACCTAACACTCACAGTAAAAAAATATAGATAAAAAAAAACAAAATCGTATAAAATTGTGCATACATAACATTTATGTAAAATTGAAGAAAAAACATATGTATAGAAATTGAATATACATACAAAAAAAAAAATTAATAAATAAACGTGCAAAACATTAAAACTTAAATGTAAAACTTAACATTAAATGCATTTGAAATTCAAAAGATTTGAGTACAAAAATGGATCTTTGGGATTATAGTATTTGAAACAGTTTTGAATGGAATTTAAATAAACGATTTAACTTAAGGCAAGATAATAAAATCTCATAAAGTTTGGTTACATAAAAGATCAGCTTATATAATACAATTTTGCAATGCAAAAAAATTCAATATATAATAATATTAATAAAAAACTTGATTTGGGTAAGTTGTGCTGGTTTGTGGTGCTTTGGGTGCTAAAAGAACTGCGGTATGTAAATCCGTTATCGAAAAAAGCTCACTTGGCTCTGGTTGCATAGGCATCCTGGCTCTTGTGGAACACATGCCGCAGCACATCGCGTGTGGAGCGACGAATACTGTTGCGTAGCGTATGCTTCCTCTCGTTGGTCAGCTGCTCGATGCGCATATAGTCGGTTTGTGGGATTGTGGAGCGTAGCTTCATTGTCCGTTCGCTGCTGTCGACAATCGAGATGTCTGCTTGGGTGTACTCCTCTGGCTGCTGTTTCTGTGTACGCCGTCGCAAACTGTGACGTATGCTTGATATAATGTTGTTGTTATTGTTGTTGCCATGTGGTGATGTGGACTCTGGCTGTGCCTGCTGTTGCTGTTGATGTTGCATGGGATGCATTAGCTTGCGTATGGATTTGCGTATCATGTTTCGCACACCATGACCGGCACTGCTAGCTCGAAGTTCTGCCGACTTGGCTGATTTACTGGAGACAATTGAGTGCAGAGAGGATTCGCTGCCAGCAATGGGATTGGACCCGGCTGGACGATAGGCGCGCACAAAGCGTGCCGGCGCCTTAAAGCCCAATTCCTCTTGAACTTCCTCCGGCTCCGATTCGGAGGCGTAGGCAACATCACCATCTGGCTTATCGTCTAGTTCTTCGAAAGATTTCTGCTGCTGTTCCACTACTTCTTCCACTTCCTCCGTTGTCTCTATTATTTCGGTTAACGTTCGCCTGCGCGTTGTGCACACTATCCGCCGTTCCGGCTCCTCAGTGGACATCATCTGCTTTGCCTCATCCAGCAGATTTAGGTCGGTTTGTGTTGCCTGCTCCGACACGATGCCATTCTTGCGCAGCTTTGCCTCATTTATGCTGTTCTCCAATTCCAGCTGGTAACGATCCAGCTCCTTGCCAATATCCATGCTGCTGCCCTCCTCGCTGATGGCGCCCAGTGAGCGTTTGGCTACTGTCGTCGATGGTGGTTGTAGCGACTGTACCGGCGAGAAGACCAGCTTTTCGGCCAGCAGTTTGCTGGGCGTTAGCTGGCCCAGCGACATGCCATTGAAATCGATGCGGCAGCCAACAGTTGGCGTAAATGGGAGACCGATTTGTAAGCTGCTCGGCAGTGGCTCTTCGGCGAGAGCGGGATTGGTGACTCCAACTGGATTGCTAACTGCTGCTGAGATATCGCTACGGCGATGAATCTCAAAGGGATTGAGAGAGGCGGGCGCATCGCTGCCTCGCAAATTTAACGCCTCATTGACAAAGCATTTGGTGGGCGTGGCCACAGAACGTACCACCTGGCAGCAGACAAAAAAAAACAACCAATAAGCTGATATAATCACTAATACTTTCAAACTTACCTCGTATGGATTGAACTGTCGCTCGGGCAGCTCGAGATTAAGGCCAGGATTCTCGAAGCAAGCGTGTTCGCGTTTCTTTTTCTTTGAGGCATGGCGCACCACTTCAAAGGGATTTAGTGTTGGCGTTGATGGAACTTGCTGCTGTTGTTTATTTTGCTGCACTGTGGCCAGTTCGGCGATAGATTTAATTTCCAATCCAGGATGTGCACCAAATGGGTTTAAATTCTCAATTTCCCTGGGCTTGCGACGACGCCCAATTAGTTTCTTTGGCGTTGAGCTGAATGCAGCGTTAGTGAAGCATGACGCAGTAGCTGGAACAGCAGCAGCAGCAGCTGCCTCTTCGCTTTTTAAGGGTGGCTGAGAAACGCAGGCAGTTTCCCTTTTGCGTTTGCGCGGCGTCTCATTGAATGCTAATGCGGCGATGCTTTTGGTTTCAAGCATTTTGGTCAATTGATGTTTCTTTTATTCATAAATAAATATGATGTTGGAATAATTGAATCAAATTTGGGTTTTACTTTACCCGGGCAGTCCAACTTACAAGCGATATTTACACAATAGGCAACTCTAGCTCTAAGATATGCGCACCATTTTGAATTTGGAATATGATAAGCAAAACGATAAGCGATAATACGAAATCCTTAACGATAGCTTATCTATCGTTTTACGAGGCTGGTTCGTGGTGAATGACAATTTTTTAGAATGCAGCTTGTTGCGTTAGCCGCAATTTTATGATTTAAATATAAGCTTAATAAAACAAAAAACACAAAAGGCACTTTTTGTTTCCCTTTATAATTTGTATTGCAGTTGATTGTTTGACTATCGATACATTCAATACCGATGTGTAACCAGGGCAACAATCATATTTTCAGTATAAAGATTAAAGCTTCGTAGGCTGAGCAAACATTTCAGATATTTCAGAATCTAAACTTTATTTTAATACATGGAATTTAAAGAAATTTTATAATATAACAATATAATAATAAATAAATGTGCATTTATATCGATAATCAGACTCAACCATCGATAGTCTGCACTCGATATTTTCAACGTAACACGTGTGCGGCGGCCTCAACGGTAAAAGGCAGAAAAGTAGCAGCACTTTTTGCAGCTGCTGTGGTGTGTGTGTGTACGGTGTGTTCCTGTTCCGTTGTAAAGCAGCAAGCCCGTCTAGCAGCAGCCCCCTCAGAAGCCCGGACCAGCATTAACAACCCAACAAATGCAAATTGGTTTCAATTCTTGTGCGTGACACGCTCTTTTTTTTGTAATCATCAACAATTAAAAGGTGAGATGTGGTGCTTTTAGCCAGCCGTGAAAAATTCAATAAATGTGCCCACGGGTATGTATGTACATACATACATATGTTATATGTACAGATGTCTGTGTGAATGTGTGTGCGTGCGCGTGTGTGCTGTAACCGTCAGTCAAGTGTTGAAAGTGTTGTCTATCGCCTATATATGGTGCAATTTTACCACCTCATTTCCCTTTTTTTTTACACAAAACTCCTGCTCGTCCTCCTTCTGCTATACATATGTATATCAGCTGCAGCGGAATTCCTTTGTGCATTTCTCAATACGCTACCCAACGGTGTGATTCATAAAAATGCGCTAACGCTAGCGAAATGTGGCTCAGCAACAGCTACATAGCAGCGAAAAGTACAAAAAGCATCAGACGTCGACGTCGCAATTTTGTTAAAATGTATGAAAAATTGTAACGCATTACAAAATGGGTGTTTGTTGAAACAGTTGCTTTCTAAACGGCGTTTAGCCGCTTTTCTTTCGTTGAAGTTCTTTTGGAATGTGATATTTTTCGTATTGTTGTATACGGAACACGCTGAAATGTGCGTTAGTATTGTTGATCAGCTTTCCAGCTGCTTCTTCTTCCTAACATTCCAGGCAAACAACATTGAATTTTCTATTCACATGTGATTGGCGTGAAGCCAAGCTCAGTGCTAAATTATTCGTTGGTCTGGCTGGTTTCTTCATTTAAAATCAGAAATAATGCCTACCTGCTAAATGTCTTTGGTTAAATTTTGGGTGAAATATTCATATATTTGTTATTTATTTTAAGATCGATATTAATGTATTCATTTTCTTTTACTGTCATTTTGCAGCACATATACACTAACATATTCATACGCACATTTAGGAAATAAGGAAAGAGTAACATACATATATATAAATAAATATATATAAATATTTTTTAGGCAAAAACAAAACACGAAAACACACATTTCACTTGGAATACCAAAAGTATTGTTGTTGTACGATAAAGTTAAAGAAAAAAATATAGAAAAAATGTCATCGGTCGCTAAGAAACGGGATGCGCAACGCAAGAAGGATGCGCGCAACAAGAAGATTCAACAGATACCATCAACGAAGAAGGTAAATGGCGTTAACGGGGCTGATCGCGAAATGACCGAGGAGGAGAAGCTGTGCGCCAAGCTGGAGGAGGAGGCACGTATCAGTGCCGAGGCACGTTCCTGCACTGGCTCATTGGCTGTGCATCCGAGATCGCGTGATGTCAAGATTGCCAACTTCTCGATAACGTTCTTTGGCGCTGAGCTGCTGCAGGACACAATGCTTGAGCTGAATTGCGGACGTCGCTATGGTCTAATTGGTCTTAATGGCTGCGGCAAATCATCGCTGCTAGCGGTGCTCGGTGGTCGTGAGGTTCCTGTACCGCCGCACATAGATATTTTTCATTTGACGCGTGAGATACCGGCGAGCTCAAAGAGTGCGCTCCAGTGCGTCATGGAGGTCGATGAGGAGCGGATCAAGCTCGAGAAACTCGCCGAGGAGCTGGCGATGAGTGAAGAGGATGATGCTCAGGAGCAGCTTATCGATATCTATGAGCGACTCGATGACATGTCTGCCGACTTGGCCGAGGTTAAAGCCGCTCGCATTCTGCACGGTCTTGGCTTTGACAAGGCCATGCAGCAAAAGCAGGCCAAGGACTTTTCCGGTAAGTTTATATATTTTATGTCAGCTTCTGACCATCTATCATGTTCGCTCATAGGTGGTTGGCGGATGCGTATTGCGTTGGCGCGCGCTCTGTTTGTGAAGCCGCATTTGTTGCTGCTGGATGAGCCGACGAATCATTTGGATCTGGATGCGTGCGTGTGGCTCGAAGAGGAGCTGAAGACGTATAAACGGATTCTGGTACTCATTTCGCACTCGCAAGATTTTCTCAATGGCGTCTGCACAAACATCATCCATTTGACCAGCAAGCGGTTAAAGTACTATACGGGCAACTATGAGGCATTTGTGCGGACACGCATGGAACTGCTGGAGAACCAAATGAAACAGTATAACTGGGAGCAGGATCAAATATCGCACATGAAAAACTATATTGCCCGCTTTGGTCATGGTTCGGCGAAGCTTGCCCGCCAGGCTCAGTCCAAGGAGAAGACGCTTGCCAAAATGGTTGCCCAGGGCCTCACCGAGAAGGTCACCGACGACAAGGTGCTCAATTTCTATTTTCCCTCGTGTGGCACGGTGCCGCCCCCAGTCATAATGGTTCAGGTGAGTCCTTTTTTAAGTCAAATATTCAAGAGTTGTAACTAACTTATTGAATTTCTCTTTCTTCGAAATAGAATGTCAACTTTAGATACAACGATGAAACGCCGTGGATTTATAAGAATCTGGAATTTGGCATTGATTTGGACACACGTCTGGCGTTGGTGGGGCCCAACGGAGCTGGCAAATCGACACTGCTTAAGCTGCTTTATGGTGATCTGGTGCCAACATCCGGGATGATACGCAAGAATTCGCATCTGCGCATTGCGCGCTACCACCAGCATCTGCACGAGCTGCTCGATCTGGATGTCAGTCCGCTCGAGTACATGATGCACGCCTTTCCCGATGTCAAGGAGAAAGAGGAGATGCGTAAGATCATTGGACGCTATGGACTGACGGGACGACAGCAGGTTTGTCCCATTCGTCAGTTGTCGGATGGCCAGCGGTGTCGCGTTGTCTTTGCCTGGCTGGCCTGGCAGGTCCCCCATCTGTTGCTACTTGACGAGCCGACCAATCATTTGGACATGGAAACCATTGATGCTCTCGCGGATGCCATCAACGATTTTGATGGCGGCATGGTGCTAGTTAGTCACGATTTCCGTCTTATAAATCAGGTAAGATATCGAAATCATAATTTTGTTGCATCGTTGGTACTTAGTGGGCTTTTTTTTATTAAATATTGTTCCAGGTGGCCGAGGAGATTTGGGTGTGCGAGAAGGAGACGGTGACCAAATGGAAGGGTGGCATTTTGGACTACAAGGATCATTTGAAGAACAAAATTCATTCGGACAATGAGAGGAAAGCCAAGGCGGCGCTTAAATAGATTTGATACAATGCACAATACACACAACACACACACACTTACAACACACAACACGCATACACTAACACTCACAAAATTTACAGTCATAGGTTGAATCATATCTCTCTCTCTCTCTTGCTCTACATTGTATTTTTGGTTGCTCTCACTCGCTTGCTCGCACGTTATGTTCGTTAGGTCTGCTCCTTGCTCGCTCGCTCGCTCTTAAATAAGCTGTCCAAAATATAGTCAAATCATGTAAACTATATTTTAACAACAAAACGAAGCTACATACACAAACACACATATACATATACAACTACAAATTTATAGGTGAATTTTTTTCATTTTCTGTGTCGATATAAAATTAAATAAAACGTGAACTATATACCATCAACAACAAAAACTACAAAACAGCTTGTGATCTTAAAGCTTAAGCTACATTTTCAATATTTTGATTTACACACACACACACACTGAAGCAACAACATCATTAACAGATTGTGTAAAAATGTTGAAAACGTGGCTTTTGCCTTTTATATTTTTTGTTTAATATTATTATTATTATTTATTTATACATATATATAAATAATATATAATTTTATTTAAAAAAAAAAAATCAAGTTAAATTTGTTGATTTGACGCTCTTAACGATACAAACAAAAAACCATTAAAAATAGTTAATATACTATATGCATAAAATATATATATATAGTAACAAGCTGCAAGACCAGTAAACGATACTGCTACTGCCCGCCCCTTTGAACCCCGCTCCAACAAGTCGCTCAGGCCAGACGCTTGGATTCCACCAAGACAGAAGATGCTTAAAAAATTCTAAATATAAATATATATATTATACAATTTTGAAATAATAAACTGATTTCATAGGTTATAAACAATTGGAAAATCTATGTTGTGCTAGAATAAAATGCAGCAAGAATTTTTTTTTCATATACACCACATTATAAAATAAAATTGAAGGAAACAAAACGAAAAAAAAATAATAATGTAAAATAGGCTCATGCAACTAAATATAAATAATTAAAAGAAACCACATGCCGAAAACAAAACATATTAGGATTACATAAATGTATTTAAAAACTTGTTTGAAAAAAAAAATAAAGTTAAAAATTAAATACATCCATACCAATATACAATATAAAATACATCAAAATATAAAATAAAATCAACATGGAAAAAACATAAATTGGAACTAATAAAAATAGATAAAACAATAATCAATAAAGTAGTTTTTATCTTTAAAGATTGAGAAATTACATAAAATACGAAATTTGTATGCTTAATTTAATTAATTTAATTTAATTCGATTATATGCGAATAGCTTTTTTTTTTTTTTTCTTGAATGTTAGTTGCATCGTGTAGGCACGTTAAAAGATTATATGGTAGACTTGATTACACTTAAGGTATTATACAGTTTTTGTCTTATACTAGTATAAGAGTGCTATCGCTTGCTGCCCTAGTACATCTTGGATAGCTCGGAATAGATGGTTTTGAGTAGCTGACGCTCTTGCTGACTAATGGAGCTAAACTCCATGCCAAAATCTCGTAGTAATTGCTTGAGATCGCACATCTTGCGCTCCGCCCAGGCGCATATGATCTCGGCAAGAGCAAACTGCTGTTGGAGTGGCACGTAGGCGCCGGGTCTTTGCACCGAATCTGGGCTGTTGTCTGGGCTAGGTTCGTCTAGCAGTGGTGTCTCGAACTGTGCCACAGCATAGTAGTACTCAATGAGCTTAATGTGGGCGGGCGATTGGCGTGCAGGCGGCAGATTGAGATGGACAAGAAGTAACAAGCGCAGCACCTCGACGCGCCGTAACAGATCGGTGTACAAGTGAGGCACTCGTCGCTCGTATATGTTGTCAACAATGTCGTCCAGTTGCAGCAGTGCCTCTCGATAATCCTCACGCTGCATGCTCATCTCGGCGCCCATTTCCAGATCATTGATACGATGTGTGGGCGATGCAAAGCTGCTGGTGCGATCCAACTGGCACTGCAGTTGCCCCAGCTCACGCAGCACAGCTGCCTTGAAGACGCCAGTATCGGTGACTCGCTCCGCCGCCCGATTATAACAATGCAAGGCGCCCTCCCGAAAGCCGTTGATGTTTGACCGCAAGTGCAGCATTTCGATATCGTTGTGTGCCTTCAGAAAGTTGCGAGCCGCACGCAAATAGGCTTCTGCCTCCCGTTGTTGCGAACCGCCGTATGATTCACATTTTGCATATCCAATATGGCACATGGCCGCGTATTGCATGATGCCCGATTCCTCAAAGCAGTGGGCCAGTCGCTGGAATTCCGCCTGCACGTCGCCCACATTGGGCGCAAAGCGTCTGTGTGAAGTTGGAAGTCGTGTAAAATAACAGGAAAATTGATATATGATTAACTTACTTGAAAAATACTACACGTTCAATTTTCTTGATTTTCGTTGACGCACGTAAATACTGGTCTATTAAGTTCTTGGGGTATTGGTCGACATTTTGTTGCTGCTGCTCTGCCGGCTGTCCGCTACCAGCGCTGCCGCCACGTAGTTTTTCCATAATATTTAAGTGCTATTCATTATAAAAATTGTTAAAACCAAAAACAGCAACAGCTTTGCCTAGTGTTGGTCAATGCGTACCTACATAGATAGTGTTTTGCACAGGTGCGTTATATCAAAATGACGTCACAACATGTTGGCATGATTGAACACAGCTTTTTCAATATTTTTATTCAGTTTAAAGTCTAAAGTAAATTTTATTTTCAATATACACCAAACCAAAATTAAGCTATGATAATGTTTTGCCAATTAAAACGCCATAACATATGTATACATACATTGCCAATTATTTGGCGCTACCTGATCATTTTACATTACCTGTTGTCCGATGTTAGTCAACACTGGTCATACAGCTGTTTCCAACGATGCATACAGCGCCATAGTATTTTGCACAACCGAAGAACAGAACGAAGAAAATTATTGCAGCGCACGCTTCGCAAACGCGCCGCAACGCATTTAATTTATAAAAAATTACACATAAAACCATTTTATCTTAATTATTGGCAAAAACGCTATCTAACATGGCTATTGCCGAGCATGATAACGTTTTCATTTTTGTGCCGAATCTGATTGGTAAATTTCGTTTAGTAAACAATTGTGACGTCGGTTGAAGTGGGGCAAAAATCGATTAATAACAAGCAAAATATAATCTTCAAAATTTTTTTTCGTCGATATTTTGATGAGAATTACTTTAAAAGAAGTTTAATAAATAAACAAGTGCGAACCTGTTAAGATAAGAATATAAACTATAAACAAAAGAGTTGTATTTGTTTTGGCGGTCTGCATTGATATTGCTAAAAAAAAATAATTTGTTTGTTAGTCCACAGTGCGCCGCATTGCAGCATACCACAAATGTGTATACATACCAACGTTGTTGTTGTTTTTTTTTTTTTTTTGCGAGCTTAATTCAATTAGCGGACGCAGGTAGCGCTGCAACCTGTCAAATGCTAGACAGTTTGCACCCCCGCACAAGCCACCGCCAAACAACTACAGCAATGTCACCTACAAAAGCGCCATCTATAAATGTATACACACAAATATTATCGATTGGAATTGCATTTGTTGATTTCTTGTTATGAGAAGTTATTTGAATTGTTCTTTTTTGTCATTTTGCAGGTTATGCACGGATCGTTTTGGCCCTTATTGCTTTTTGGTTTATGTCCACTAACTACGTGATCGCCGGTTGGTGTTATATAACAAGTGCACTCTTGGATGCAGTTGACGGACATGCCGCCCGGGCCTTTAATCAAAGTAAGTCGCATTAAACACAAAAATTCCATAACATCATAAGCCATCATCCCGCCGTTTGGCATACGTCAATCGACAGTGATTCATTAGCCGGCTGCCCAAAAGTACCGCACAATTTCATACATACAATATTCATGTTAGTATGTATGTGTAATTGTGCGCACTTTGCTACGTGTCCCAATTGATACCATATACTTATATGTATAATGTATTTTATCGCACACACCTGCCATAGTATAAATATGTATGAATGTACAAATATATAAGTACTATATAGACTTTGACCGATCCAATGCTAGTACTAAAACTTAAGCTTGGAATGCCCTAATTGCCTTATGTATAACACTTTTTCTGCTCCATTGCACAGGCACTCGGTTTGGCGCCATGCTGGATCAGTTGACGGATCGCTGCGGCACGACTGGGCTGCTCGTAACCCTGGCCTATTTCTATCCACGCTACATGTTCTGGTTCCAGCTATCGATTGCCATTGATGTTGCCTGCCACTGGCTTTATATGCAAACGTAAGTAGTATTTAAAGAAATACCTATTTGAATATACATATGTATTTATGACTGACTTTGAATTGCAGGAGCATTGTTGTTGGACGCGTTTCGCACAAGGTTAATGATAACTTTGTGATGCGCATCTATTATCAGAAGGATGTGCTTACCTTTATGTGCTGCGTCAATGAGCTTTTCTACGTTTGCCTCTATCTCTTGCATTTCACCTATGGACCCTTGAGTATGTGAAAGCTAACTGACATTTGCCAAATATCTAAATCTAATACTTTGTATTTTCCAGTATTTGGGTTCTCGCTGTTTAAAATACTGGCCTTCCTTACCGGTCCGCTTGCCGTGCTTAAGGCTTTGATCTCTGTAATGCATGCCTATGTGGCAGGCATTGATTTGGCAGCTGTCGATGTGCGTGAGCGTGTGGAGAAGCGTCAAGGCGGCGGGCCCTTTGTTGCTGGCAGGAAGATGGAGTAAGAAACGGCGGCGACTCCATGGCAAAACAAACAAATTCTTGATTCCAAAAAACTACTCATACTAAAACAAAAACTCTAAACAAAAACAACTAACTAATGATAGTCGAATTATAATTATTATTATTATTAGTATGCTTTTAAGCTTTTTGTTGACATTATTTTTTATTTTAGTTTTACTATTTAACTTGAAGTCTTCGCGGTGTGATTCAAGCATTATATTTCTATGCATATTTATTTAACTAAGTTATAGTTAATTTTAAACACATTGATGAACATTTTGTATGAATATTAATATATATGAATACATATATATATATATATATGCATATGTATATGTATAATAAGCGATTTGCATGTTTGCAACAGTTGTTAAAAGGGTTTTTGAATTGATGTCATCCATTTAAAATGAATTTCTTAATAACCAACTAATCCTGAATGTATATTTAATATATGTAAGTCGTTGTAGTAACAATTGGTACCTACAAAAACTTATTATTACTAGGCGAGAGACCTGCAACATACATTACATTATGTATAGATGTCTAAAAACTTTTACTGCATTATCGAATTAGTCGATGTGTAGGGCGATATAAGTCAAAATCATTACAAATAAACAAAAAGTAAATTGAATTCAAATTCAAATTTTGTCAGCGATGAACAAGAAAAATAAATAGTTTTTTGTGTGCAAAATCAAAAGTTGTAAACATATTTATTTCAAAGACACAAATAAATTTAAACTAAGCGCCCAATCGATCCATAAGTAGTACAACAATTTTACAATCGCGATAGCAGCCCTCACTGCAATCAACAGCTGACGCACATTGCTGTGTAGCCCTGGTACGTCTGCTCTCAAAATACCCATTTTTATAGTAATTTTTTATAATGCACACATACTAACAGCGCAACAGCAGCAGCTTTATATTGACCAATTGCATCTCCCCAGCCATTGTAACGATGGGCTTGGGCTACACGGTGCTATCGCGAATGCGTACCCTGGTACGCTATACAATCGCGTACGCTTGTATAACCCACTGTACCTTCGAGTATGTGGGTGACTTTGTTTTGGTAAGCGAGCGTTATTATTGTTTTTGTGATGAATGAAAATTGTGATCGAGATGCCTAAATTTGTAGTGTAATGGTCCGTCAATGGAGCCAACACTCTTTTCGGACAATGTGCTGCTGACGGAACGCCTCTCCAAATATTGGCGCAAGTATAAGCCCGGCGACATCATAATTGCTGTTTCGCCGGTCAATGCCAGCCAATATATATGCAAACGGATTGTGGCCGTATCTGGTGAGAAGATAACGACACTCAAGCCACATCCACTCGAGGCGGAATCAGCGTCGAAGCCACCAAATGAAATGTCCATGGTAACGGACTATGTGCCTCACAATTGCGTCTGGATCGAGGGGGATAATAAGGGCAATAGTTCGGATTCACGTTATTATGGACCCATACCGCTTGGCCTTATACGCAGTCGGGTCGTCTGCCGCATTTGGCCTCTCTCCGAGATAGCGGGCCTGTAGTCAAATTCTCTAGATGTAAATACAGATCGTATATAGCATATATCGTTAGACTAAATTGTATTTTCTCATGTTCCGTGCCTAAATTATGTATATAAATGAAGCTTAATTGCAATTGTTAACTTTACTACAAATTCAGTTTTTATTTAACATATTGTTATCGATAATTATCGATTTATCAACTTTTCTCTTACCCACCATATGCGTACTACAATTCAACTAAATATTTATGCAGGGTATTTACAAATTAAAACTAATTGTTATTAAGCCATAAGGAATCGCACTTCAATTTTGGAACTATGATTTTTGTTGGCCATCAACCTTCTCCTTCTCTGTGTCAACATAATACACTTGATACTCCTTTTTGAGCACCTGATGCACCATGTTGCGGCAGGTGAAGTCCAGGCCACGCCTCCGATAGTCCAAATATGTGCGCACAAAGAGCCGATTTCCCTCCAACACCAGCGGATCCTCCAGATACTCATCCACGGGCATCCAGCGAGCGCGCGCAATTTCACGGTCACACGGCTTGATCTCCAGATTAAGCGGCTTCAGACCAATCACCACATATATGTCGGAGCAACCAAAATTGCCGCCATGCGAGTGCCGCAAGCTGACCATCGAACGAAATTCGCTGTGGATGCCAGTCTCTTCGAATACCTCACGCATGGCGGAATCGATAAAGTTCTCGCCAGGCTCCACATAGCCACCGGGCAGCTTCCAAATGTTCTTCGCTATCGCATACTTGTCGGACACCACAAGCACCTCGTTCTGATCGTTGATCACCAAACCGCCAACGCCCAGCAGTGTGTGGGCATAGCTGGGCAGGTTGCTCGATTCGTGTGTGGGCAGCCAAAGGTACATGGTGACAACGCCGACGCGAGCATGATGGAAATCGAAGCCGGCCTCTGTCAATATGGGCACCCAATCCGATTGATCTTTGTACACTCGAAACCATATTGCGCGATTCTTGCTCGCCCGCCAGTAGTCCAAGGATTCTAAAATTTACAAAAAATATGTAGAATTCTGTTTGTATGGTTTGTCTTTTTTGTTTTTCAACATTTACTTTGTAGAGTCTCACGAAATTTTGTTTTGTCGGCAATGGCCAAATCCTTGCCGTCCACAGTGACGCCCTTGAAGCGATCCGATATACCACAAAATACATCCGGTGGAGAGTCCATGTTTTTATAGCTACGTTCGAGTATTATTATTATTATTATTTAAAGTTTGTCTATTTGGATTTTACCCTTGATAGCTGCGTGAATAGTTCTTCATGGGCTGTCGCTGGAATCGCTTGGAAAATTTGTTGATGTTGTTTTTGTGCGATATTCTTGTCGTTGTTGCTGTTGTGGTTGCTGCGATTGATAATTTGCGCCATGAACTAAGCGCATTTGACAAACAATTAGTGCGGCAAAGCAATGCGACTGACGACATCAAGTTCCAATTGAACAATGTGACCAGGTGTCGATGAAGCTGCGAAAGGCAGTAAAATTGCCTTTGATGAATGGCACTGAAATCAAAACAAAAACAATACCAAATATTTTCATTAAACATAATTTAGAAAAAATGCAAACATAGTTGATGTTAAAACATAACAAAAATGTGGGCAAAGAATAATTATCTGTCTGAAAATGATAAGCTCGACAAGATCCGTCCGCCCGTCTGCTGCTGTAGCGTGAATGTCAAATCTAACGGCGGCAACCTTGAATGACAATGACTTTGTTGAAGTATTTGTGTATGAGTGTGCGTGTGGGATAAGAGAGCATTGACAATTTTTTCCGTATTTGCAATGAGCTTTCTTTTTGTTTGTCAGGCATTATCCAAATAATGCATGCCTTTATGTAACACACACACGAACAAACACAATCATGCATCCATGTTTTATATAGAAATAAGCATAGTTTACTTAAAGAGTTGTTTGCCACTGACCACTAGTCGTGCTCCTTATGATTATTTAATTACACTTATAATTTCGCGCCAGTTTCTTGCAGCTTTACAAAGTCCACAGCTTCTAACTTAATGTGGCCAAATGCGCATGTGTGAAAATACCAAAAACATTTTATAAAAAGTACTACAAAAATACTCATATGGATATTTAACATTTTGCAGCTGTTTGCTGTCGTTACTTTATTAAATGTGAATGGCACTGGCAGAAGTCCGTTATAGTTATGGATTTATTAACAAAATTGCAATAAACGGCAATTAAAAAATGAGTGTCTGCACTGCAGAAAGTTCTGAAAACCCAATAGATATGGCAAAAGCCCAAAAATTGTGGATACATTGCAATTACTGCTACGTGCATTATGTCGATCAGCATATTGTTTTTTTGCTCGCTTGCCAGCACGTTGCCTGCGAGAAATGCGTCGTAGCCAGCTTGGGGCGTACGCCCGGCGATGCGCCTTCCTATTTATGCCCGATTTGCCGCAAAAAGGTGCGCGGACGTCAAATAAACAATACGCTGCCCCCAAATCTAAAGGATATGTTTCATCCAGAACCATGGCTCGATGGTCTGCCACATAACGTTATTGACAACTTTCAGAGAGCCCATCAGAATAGATTGGCGGAGCACATTTCTAAACAAGTAAGAGATCCTGGTTATAGTATTGGAGCTCTATTGTGATGGTTTTTCATTTTCGCAGAACAAAGTGTGGGACAAGTTGGATAAGGACATGCAGCTGGCATACAAGGTATGTCAGAAACACTACTTGGAAGTGCAACAGAATCGTATGTCACGGAAACAGCTCGAGTTTCGTGCACGCCAAATAAAATACCAAGCTGCCATTAGAAAAAAGGAGACACAACGTCGGTAAGGGATGCATAATCAGCAAAAAGCAAATAACATAATAATGTTTATTCCTTGGTAGACTTCACCAGCGCCAGAAGTGTAAGTCTATAAAACCGTCTGCGTCGTCCCGATCCTCGCCACGATCATATAACGAAAGAGATGCAGCGGATAACTCGCTTTTATCAGCGATCTCAAATAATAGTGCTGGAAATCCTTTAAATATTACCAGCTTTATGCATCATAAAAATAATTCATTTATCTTGTAGATATTAAGCGCAACATGCATTTACATAATTCTCAAATATAATTATAATTTAAATAAAATGTTAAATTGGTTTCGATTGACGTTAGCCAACACTAATTATGTTAAATGCTTCTTCTTGTTTGGCTCGCTTGTGACTGATTTGCTACAGCTCGACGCCATTTTAACGCAAACGAGATTGTGTGACTGTGCGTTTGCCAAAGCAATTTGTGAGTGTGTATTTTTTTTTAACTCAAGACAATTGAACACGCGAATGGCAAATAGCCAAGAAGTTGCGCATTAAAATCGGCGCTTCGAAATTGCAGATTTGTAAACACAGTGAACAAAACTACAAAACAAAACCGACGAATTGTTCTGCAAATTGCCAAACGAAAAGCAACATGAGCGGCAGCAAACCAGGCGTGCTTCTCAATTGCCGCACTTGTACCCGGGCATGTAAACAACACAAGTCGCTCCAAGACGAAATCGAAATTGGCCCCGAAGGCAGCACAACGCTGGCGAACATGCTCAACTATTGCTCGAATTTGTCGTTTGAGCCGCAAGACGGTGCCCTAATGCCGCAGCACATATGCCTGCATTGCCTGCAGCTGTTGGAGCAGGCGTTCAATTTTAAGCGCATGGTCATCGATTCCGATGAACTCTTACGTCTGGGCCTTGAGCAAGTGGACACAACACCCCAAGCACATACGCCCAGTCCCAGTACCAAAACCAAATCCAATGATAAAAACAATGAGAATTATATCACGATCGAGATGCTTGGCGACGAGCTAGACTCAAAGCGCGTAGCCAAAATCGAGATCGAGGATTGCACTGAGCCCAAAACCGAGGAATTTTTAGCCGATGAGCAAAATTCGAATGCCGATCCCGATGCTGATGCTGACGCAGATGCTGATGCAGATGCGGATGCTGATGCGGATAGTATGACAGAGGATGGACTAGATTCGCTGACCGATTTTCCAACGGCTGACATTGAGTACGTGACAATCGAAACGGAATACGACTCGCAGGCAGAAGAAGAGGATGATATCGAGGTTATGGACCAGTCCCAGAGCCTCGATTCGGTCAGCGAGCAAATGCAAATTCAAATGCTTGATGATCAAATGGTCATCCTCTCCGGCGAGGAGCCCATCGATGAAGCCATTGGCGAAGCCGAAGCAGAACACTTGCTGGACATCGAACGCGAGGAGCATTTGGTAGGTGAACCTTATATATAAGCATATGAACATATATTCAAACTTGTCTTTTGTAGCTAACTGGTGAGAGTGAAGATGGTGAAGAATATCTGGATGACTGTCAATCGGAGCATCTAGTTGTCGCTGGACGTCCCGGTGAAACGCTGCCGCATATCTGTAACATTTGCTTCAAATCATTCCGACAGCAGTGCCGTCTCAATCAGCATATGCGCTCGCATGTCGACGAAAAGAAGCATACGTGTGAGATGTGTGGGAAGAAGCTGAAGCACTTGCGCAACTACAAGGAGCACATGTTGACGCACACGAACGTCAAGCCGCATCAGTGCATGGTTTGCGCACGCTTCTATCGCACCACATCCAGCTTGACCGCCCACATGCGCACCCATGCCGACGACAAGCCCTTCAAGTGCGAACAGTGTGGACGCAGCTATGCGGCATTCGATCATCTGCGGCGGCACAAGCTGACGCACACAGGCGAGCGTCCGTATGCCTGTGATCTGTGTGATAAAGCCTACTATGACTCGTCGTCGTTGCGCCAGCACAAGATCAGCCATACGGGCGAGAAGGCGTTCACGTGCGAAATCTGCGGCGTTGGACTCTCCCAGAAGTCGGGCTACAAGAAACATATGCTGGTGCATTCGGGCGAAAAGCCTCACAAATGCCCCATTTGTGGGCGTGCCTTCACCTTTACCAGCAACCTCAATGCCCATGTGCGTCTGCACTCCGGCGAGAAGCCCTTCAAGTGCGACAAGTGCAATAAGGCATTCCCAACCAAAAAGCGCCTTGTCAGCCATCAGCGGGTTCACAACAAAGAGGCGCCCGTAACTTCATCTAGAGCCGGATCGAATGAGAATCGTATGTCTGCGGTGGCAGCTAGCCGTCGGGCAGCCATGATCATGTCCGATGGCTTGGATCATCAGGTATCCACATCCAAAGTAGTTGTGGTACTCTAAGCAACGACTTAATAAGCCTTTATTCAATACTTATCTTAGAAACGCCCAAATGTAAATACATAGCTTTAAATTAAAGCAATTATTTGGTTTCAAAGAATATTTATCCTTATTATTATTTCAATTCAGGTAATTTTAAATTGTGATCGAATGGACTCCGATCGCATTTTATTGTTTCTTTGGCGTGCTTCAGAATTTCATGTCTTTCAATAATATTTTTTTCATAATATACATAAATTAATTTTTTAATTACGAAAATAACAACATCGTATTAATTTAAAGTTTTTAAATTTTTTAATATCTTTATGCTAGGAAAGTTTTTATTAATTTTTTTTTATTCTGTTTTGTTAAATTTTTTGTTTTAATTTTTTTATTTTATTTTCCATTAAGGTAAATGCTTTACAGATAATGAAAAGGCTGTAATTAAATATATTTTGACAAAACTTATATAGAAAACTAAGAAAACAATACTTATTGTAATTTTTTTGAAGTAAATTTACATTAATTATACACAGAAAATTCGACTTTTCATATATTTATTGAGATCAACTCGGTCTCATATATATTTGAACATTTTAAATGCCTGTTGGCCATTTATTAATATAATTAGTACTAAATGATCTACAATAGAATATATTTGGTATGGGATTTAAATTGAGATTTTGACGCCTTTCAAATCACTTTTGGTGGCGCCTGTGGTGGCTCCTTTGCGTGTGTGGGATCGCTTGTGGGCGATAAGGTTGCTGGAATAGCGAAAATTGCGTCCGCAGGTGTCGCAAGAGTGCGGCTTCTCGCCCGTATGGATGAGCATGTGCTTTTTGTAGCCCGACTTTTGGGTCAGACCCTTGCCGCAGATGTTGCACGTGAACGGCTTGATGCCGCTGTGGGCGTGCAGGTGGGAGCGCAGCGACGATGCCTGTCGATACGTTTTGCCACAGATGCGACACTTGTTGGGATTGTCGGGATCATGGACGGTCATGTGGCCATCGTAAGCGTTGCGCGTCTTAAACGAATCGCCACAGTTTTTGCACACAAATGGCCTGTCATCGCCGTGCAATTGCATGTGATACTTGTAGGAGTTGGGGGTGCTCAGCTGCTTGCCGCAAATCTGACCAAAGGAACATTTCAAGTCAACAATTGAATGAAAGGCGAACATATTCGCTTACCGGACATATCAAGGCAGCATTAGCTGTTTTAAGGCGATGCGTGCCATGCACTTTGATGGGGCTAGATGGCATGTGGCTCGGTTCCTGCTCATCCGAATCAGCATCGTCGCCCATGTCAAGGTCTTCCACTTCAAAGACTTCAACATGGGGCTCATCGGCGGTAAAGTGTATTTCATCGTCGGATACTTCCTCGATCAACGGCTCCTCCTCTAGCTGATCCTCGGTTTCCTCCAGCACGTATTCGTATTCAGTATTCGCCGACTCCAAATCGATATCGGACACAGACTTCTCTGGCGATGGGCTGCGGAATTTGGCGGAGACTCTTTCGTTTTGTGCCCGCAATAAGTTTTCTGTGCGCAAAGCTTTGTCCTTAAACTCAATGAACTGGATTAGCAAGGCGGCACAGTGCTTGCAAATGTGTTTGGGCAAGAAATCCTCTCCGTTCTCAAGAACCTTTATATTGGTGCAATAGGTCAGAGACTCGGCCATTGATGTTAGCTCGCCGGCAATAATTTGCGGCTGAAAGAGCGAAACGGTTTGCTTCGATAGCACGTTGCAGACACGGCATAAATGCTGCACATCCTCCGAGTTGGACATGTTTTTGGATGCGGTTTTCTATTTTTGTTTTTATTTGGTTTGCCTTATGTTGCTTGTGTTTGCACAAACATTTTATGTCAGCTTCGATTGACCGGGGCTGCCAGACCGTTTGATGTTTATGATGTTAAGTGTTAAGTCAGCTGATGCGTGCGCAGTGTGACCAACTGACACAAACTTAAATGCACACAGATTTTCGCAGCTATGCCGGTTAAGTCCTAAATGGGGTACAACCTGGCCGAATTGAAAGCAACAGAAAATTAGCATTTGTTAGTAACACACACAAAAAGAAGGGCAATTGTGCGCCGCACTTAAAACACAAAGCAACATGAGCATGGCGCCATCGACAGTTTTTCAATTAATACGCTTAGGCGCACCACGTGCCCCCTTTCACACATTCACCAACCGTCTGCGGCGCACATTTGCATTGAATAATCAGTTGCTGTCGGCGTCCGGGTTTGCGCCTTGCTCGAATCACACACGTAAAAGGCAAGCAGCCAGGAGTTACAGTCAGAGCGCCAGTAAGTACTTATTATTACTCTTTGTGCTCAATTTGATTACTTAACACACGCACACACACACAAACGCACACACGCATAGAGGAACCGCAAACAGCAACAACACAGGCGGCAGCGGCTCCATTGCTATCGAAATTGTTTCCACAGACCTCGCCCGATGCGGAGGGCAATGCCGAGCAGGAGCGCCAGAAGCGTGAAGAAGATGAGGCCAAAGAGAACGAGCGCGCTTGGAAGCGTATGAAACTTGGGTATGCAAAAGCCTTTATCTTTGTATCTGCAAAGAATTAACATTTTTGTGCTCTTTACTTTGTTGAAGCTTTGCCATTTTTGGCGGCGGTGGCGTTGCTACTGTGCTGTGGGGTATCTATCAGTTTGGTCAGCCGGAGCGGGATGCCGAGGGTAATGCCATCGAGGATGAGTTCACAAATAAGCCGCTGATGCAGCAGTATTTGCAGCGTATGTGGAAATCGCTGCATTACTATCAAAAGATGATTCAGGAACCGTCGCGGGCGAAGCTATTGCCAGATCCGCTCAAGCATCCGTATGTTCAGCCACGCTACACGCTTGTCCTTGAGATGAAGGATGTGCTTGTGCATCCCGATTGGACATATCAGACTGGTTGGCGTTTCAAGAAACGCCCGGGCGTCGATCACTTTCTGCAAGAGTGCGCCAAAGATTTTGAAATTGTTGTGTTCACTGCCGAACAGGGCATGACCGTGTTCCCCATACTCGACGCACTCGATCCCAATGGCTATATCATGTATCGTCTGGTGCGTGATGCCACCCATTTCGTTGATGGTCATCATGTCAAGAATCTGGACAATCTTAATCGCGACCTCAGACGCGTAATTGTCATCGACTGGGATAGCAATTCAACCAAAATGCATCCGGACAACACATTTGGCATTGCCCGCTGGCATGGCAACGATGATGATGGCCAGCTCCTCGACTTGGCCGCCTTCTTGAAAAGTGAGTTGATTAAATACGGTTTGCATCAGCTTTATATATATGTTTCTATTTCGATTGCAGTCATTGCACAGAATGAGGTTGACGATGTTCGTGAGGTTTTGCATTATTATCGCCAGTTCGACGATCCCATCAATCAGTTCAGGGACAATCAACGCAAGCTTGCCGAGCAAATGCAGGAAGCTGAACGCATCGAGCAGGCAAAACCCAAGCCAATTGTCAAGCAATGGTCTCGCAACATTCTTGGCCGATAAAAACGAATGTTGAAGAATGAGGTTGCTCCTCGTCCATGCAACATGCGCTTACCCAACAACACAAAAAGCCATCGTTTTTATTTTTTATTTATAACAAACATTCAGTCAAAATTCAATATGCGTCCCATATGTTTTAGTAAGAGGGACATGGGACATCCCACACAGAGTGCTTCTCGTACAACGAAAAATTCATAACTTATTGAGAGTAAGCAATATGCACGATTTGCAATTGTTTAATTCATTTATTTTTCTTTTACTTGGCAATGCAACTATCCAAATGGTATCATAAATAAAAAGAATTTACATAAAATTAGCTAAGAATTTATTTAATATAAGGAGTATTTAAAATATGCATTTAAACATTCCGCGTAAATCTTCCTATCGATTAGGGCGAATCGGCCAAAAAAAAGATTTGAACTTTTGGCGCTCTGCTTATCGATGAACATTATGCCTATCGATTAGGGCGAAATGGGAAAAAAAAATAGTTTTGGCATCATGTTGTTGTTATGGTCTTATGCTCTGTGTATAATATACACTGTATATAAACGTTTGTATGTACATATGTATGTGTACACACACTCCCGAAGAAGTGGAGCATGCGCTATAATCGTTTCTTTTGCTTCTGTAAATGTCAAAGTTGAACTTTACTCAATCGCTCGCAGTCAAAAGGACCAAGCACAAATCTAGACAGCAACAATAGATTACATGCAGGGCAACAGTGACAATGTTTGTTTGTTGATTTTCCTGTATACACGAAGAAACGACGGAGCAGCGACACTCATTTTTTTTTGCTACATATGTTTGTTATGATGGGTTTACCGTTGTAAATGCACAGACGAGACAAATAATTTATTATCTAGTCAGTTTTGCATAAACATTAGGATGCACAAAAACTTTTTTGCATACATACATACATATTCACATTTGCATTTACAATACGCTTGTGTGTATGTATGTGTGTGGGATGCTTGGCAGCCCAAGGCGACCGTTCCGTCAGTCAGTTACACAGCCCCTTCCAAAATAGAAGCTAACGGCGACAGCGTCAAACACCGCATACATTGCCCTTTTTTCTCTCTTGCACACATTTTATCTCTATCTTTCTAAGCGCACAAGGACGTCGACAGCAACGTCTGCACCTGATGAACATACATACATAGTTGTAAGCGTGAGTGAAATATAATTGCAAAATCTAATTTGCAAGCCCCTTTTTGTAAATTTCCGATGCCTACGGCTCAGACACACAAGTGAGAGTGAGAGCAAATTGCCTGCGCTTAAGCATTTTTCTCGCGCGCTTTTGCTTCGCTGATCTGAATCTGCAGGGTCATTCCGCGAAACATTAGCCAACATAATACATAATATGTATATGATGAAATGATGAATGATGAAAAAAAAAAGATATATGTGTTAATGATATTTTGAGCTTTTTGTGAATTTTCTTGAAAATACTCGAACAAGGTAGATTTGCTACTTTTATTATTCGACAGCGGTTTATTGGAATATCTCGTTGATGTTCTTTCTCTCTCCCACTCTTTTCTGTATCTTAGCGCTTATTGGCGCTTTTACTGGTGTTCAGTGTTGCCAGAATTTTTCGAGCAAAATAAGCTAGATAGGCGAAAAAATAAAGCTAAAAAAAGCTATTTACCTGTAAATTTAGTGACTAAATTTAAGTCACATATGTAGATACCAAATGACTCATACAGAAAAAAGCTGTCCCATTTAATATTAGAAAACATTTCTCGCAATCACGTTTTGAAAAAAGCCAGATCTGACGGGAAAAAAGCGAAAATGGCAACACTGCTGGTGTTGCCTTTCAGCTGGTTCTGTTTCGTTTTCGTTTCAGTTCAAAAGTACACGCGGACGTGTGTCGGTCGTTGCAGCCGTCGCTCGCTACGCCTACGCTGTCGTTTTGTATGCTCATTTTGTGATTGCAAAAAGCAGCAGCAGCAGCAAAAGGCAAGGAAATTAAATGAAACTATTTTTCTTCTTTCGTGTGCATTTAATGTGTGCTAAGTAGCGCGCTCAAATAAAATAGTTTCCATAATAAAAGGCGGTCAAGCAAGGAAAAATAGCTGTTTCTCTATTTTTGTTATTATTTTTGTTATTTTTTTTCGTGTGTTATTGTTTTAAATAGTGCACAGCTGCTGGAAATAGATATACATACATACATATGTGAGTTAATACAAATTTACTATTTATATACGAAAATATGTTGATGATGTTGTTGTTGTTGCGTGTGGTATGTGTTATTGCAACAAAATTGTTGCAAGAAAATTTACAAATGGGCAAAATAGTACAGAGTGTATGTGTATGTGTGTGTGTGTGCGTACGTGCGTGTGTATTGCGCGTAAACGTAAATGCGTAACCTCAGAGCCTGGGCTGGTGCTTCGTTCTCTCCAGCTGCCCAAGGTTTCTATACCAGTAGTAACAGCATGACATGCTGCACTAACACAATTGCGACATGCGTGTGCATGCAAGTGTATGGGTGATAAGAATTTTGAGCTGCATTTTGGATATATGTACATACATACATACATACATATGTATGTACGTTAAGTGTCCACCCAGCTCTTCGCCCTTCATCTTCACTTTGCGTGACTAGCCTGTGATTTTATGTTGATTTGAGCTCCCAAAACGACGAGCAGCCTAAATTTTGCAATGTTCTCTGCTGCTTGTGATTGTGATATTTTGTTGTTTGTGTTTTATTTTGTGCTGTGCCTAAAGCTAAACTACAAGAAATGCGTATGCTGTGCGCGCGCATTGGCTTTGTCCAAAAGCAGTATTCTTGTTGCTTCTTACTGTGGTGTTGAGCTGTTGCTGCTTTGTACATGCACACATATATTTTTTGTAAATTATTAATAAACATAAAGCGCGCCACAGGTGTGCGCCAAGAGAGAGAGAGAGAGCGCGTGCTGGCGACCCAATGCGCCTAACACTCGCATTTGTAATTATATTTTCGCGTCTCTTATTCTATCTGTCTGACTGTCTGGCAGCCCACTTTTGCGGTTTTGCTTATATTTCTGTCTTTCTGTGTGTGTGTGTGAGTGGGTCAACTCGTTAGCCCTTGTAACTAGCATTAATTTGTGTTACTTTGGTTGTTCTCCCTCTTTCCAAGTCATTGAGATGGAACAGCAAAAAAATGCTAACGATCATAACCTGTGGTTTTGCCATTTAAATTATTTAAAAGCTAGCTCAATCTAGCTTGCTTTTTTTTTGCACCACTGAGATCACCACAATACCGCTGCTCTCTTATGTCTCTCTCTCAATTATGTATTTTTGCTTGAATGGTCAGCGGCAACAGCTGCAGAGCGCGCCATTAATAATCGTTTGTGATTTTGGGTTTTTCTTCGCTTTTTACATTTTACATACATATTTTTTACATTTGTTTGTGTCAAATACATAACTGTGCCAATTTATTCATCAAGCTGTAAGGCGTGTAAACAATAACACACTTAGACGTAAAAAACGAACGCGAGGCCAATTAAGAAAAGCAGCATTCAGCAGTTGTTTGGTTTTATTTCCTCCTCCTGCTGCTGCCTCTTCTTCTTTCTTTGTGCTTATAAGCGCATTACGTGCATTTTATTTTTTTATTGTTGTTGCTCGTTTTACCATTGCTATGCAAACTGTGTGTCGTCACACACTTCATAAAAGTTTCAGTTCCTATGTCTGTAAACAGCGTCCGTTGCGGCCTCGTCCCGTCCCCTTTTCCTACAGCAGCCCCTTTGACAAAAGCTTGATCATCAAACAAACTGTTAAATGACAGACTGGCTATAAACACGACCCGCATTCATGTTAGAGATTTTGTATTTAAGCTTTTGTGTTGCTTATTTATGTACATATGTATATGTATGTATGTATATTTATTTTTTTTGTTTTGTTAATAGCGGTCATAAACATCCGATATGTACTCGTGTTTGACATGTCTATAAGATTAGTAATTTTGCAACGAGTCAAACATACATACATACATACATATGTATGTTAGTATGCGTACAAATATGTACATACATAATTACCTTAAGGGACTCATGCGTGGTATGTGTGTGTGTATATGTACATACATACATATCTATTTTGTCTTTACATATTTGTCCCCCATAATTATTGATTATGTTGCTTTTGTGCGCTTGCATGTACAGTTATTAAGTGGTTACAGTACATCCAATATCACTCTATGTTCGATGGGTGTGTGCTGGAGGGGGGGTGGTAGAAAAGAGATGGCAAGGCAACATTGTCAATCATGAAATGTCATTAATTAAGTTCCAATTGCAAAGTGACTTGCGGGCAAGGCTAGTTCCATTAGTTGGATAGCCATACCACACACATACATACATACATATGTACATATGTACATGCATACTCACGTACATATTAACGAGCCAACTAGAGCACAAGATATTCAAGCACTTTCTTTACTCACCTACGATATATGCAAAAACGCAAATGAATAAAAATAAAAACACTTCTGTCAAGCGGCATAAACAATTTATCACAGATAAAAT
This sequence comes from Scaptomyza graminum, assembly GCA_018901835.1. NCBI lineage: Eukaryota > Metazoa > Arthropoda > Insecta > Diptera > Drosophilidae > Scaptomyza > Scaptomyza graminum. The sequence goes on along the minus strand of JAEIFL010000001.1, from coordinate 3,934,345 downwards.
AAATAAAAAAAAAGAGATAAGATTAAAAACGACATTTGCCGTAGACTCTGCGGCGTACAGCATTCCGCAAAGGGGTGGTGGGTTAAGGTGGGTGCGGTTAAGGTATTTGCGTATAACGGTACAAGCATTAAAATGTTACACACACATACATACACAAGATTACACTCCCACAGGTCAGCTACATACATACATACATACATACGAATGCTGCGAGCTGCAAATTTTAAACCAAATTCAAGGTCAGTTCTGCTGACAAATGTACATACATACAAGTGTACGTATGTAAATACTAACATTGTAAAAGTACATATGTATGTACATACATACATACATATGTACTTTTACGATGTTAGACAGGAAGACGACAACCGACCACAGCACGAAAATCGCATTTATTTTCCTAAAACTTTCCCATATGTCCTTGTCAAATGTGTTATAAGGCCTTAAGCTACGCAAAATATGTTTTGTCAAACAAATTAAATGTTTAATAATAATTCCGTTCCCCGCAAGTTTCAATGTTGGAGGGCAGACTGTATATCAAGATAATGCTTAAGCGATTTTTATACGCTTTGCTCTTATTATTCGCTCAATGGTAAATGTGCCGCCGACCTTGATTAAAATCAAGAGCATTCAAACCGACAAAAAAAAAATAACTCTGGACATGTACATACGTACGTACATATGTATGTGTGTGTGTACATACATACATACATATATACAAAATGGTATAAAGGTGATTAGTTGACGAAGCTTGAGCTCAATTCAAGTTCACGTAACAGTTTCAATTGCATTTTTAGCTACATATGTACATACATACATATGTACATAGATTTACATATATGTATAGGCGGATATTTTTGGTAATTCAACTTAAAACTGTTGCATAAATCGCAATAAATGTCTGCACCTTTGTTTTAATTTTTGGATCGATTCCACTGGAACAATCAAATGAATGATGAACAACAAGAATGACAACGGCAAAATAAGCTCTACGACATTTACCGTTCTTCCTGCTCTCCGTTTATTGCATAGGTCAAGCGCTGAAAGCGCAAAAGAAAAAGAAACTAGTGGGAGCGAGAGCAGGTATGTATGTGTCTATAAGGTGAGAGGGGGAGAGAGAGGAGGATGGTCTGTTCACTGTGCTTGTTGTCGGTAGCTAGTCAACAATAAATCCAATTAGCAGGGGCGGTTCAAGGTAACAGCAACAAATTATGCACAATAAAACCAAAAAAAAAAAAAAATAGCTTCGAGTGTTTTGTGAAATTTGAGCTGTGACGACCACCGACCTTATCGGACATTTTCATTCTTGTTGGCAATTTCATTACCGTTTTGTTCTACATATGTATGTATGTATTGGTCTCTGCGGAATAATACTCTGGAAAAGTTTAAGTTAGGACTGCTTTCAATTTACTTAAAATTTTATAGAAATAGAATCCAAATTTCCAATTTTTCTTAGACTGAAGAACATTTTTTTTGAGTTTTGTATTAACAAACAATTTTTCCAAGTGTATCCTATTTAAATTGCTGCAATTGCGGTACTAAGTAGTTGTCTTATTAACAGCTTGAGTGCCCCCGCCTGACATTTCGCTGTTGTCGCTGTTATTTGGCATGGGCCAATCAATAAATAAAATGGTAATTTGCATTTTAGATACCTGGCTCCATGAAGCGCCCCACATTACACATACACTAACACGGAAGAAGCCATATAACGCAACAAACTAACTAGGGCTCCGGCAACCATCGACCTCGAAGGCGCTGACATTTTAATCCAACCTTGCCACATTTGCAGGTCATAGACGCCAGCGTCAGCAACCCCAGCCATGCGCATCAGAAGCAGCAAGCGTCAGCAACAGCAAATGTCACAATAACAACAATAACATAGAACACTAACAACATCCGACGATTGCCTAAAGCCTAAGATGATTGCCTAAGAACTTAAACCAAAGCTTGCGAAACAAGGAGAAAGATATATGTAAGTACATATATTAGTGGAGCAAAGGAGTATGAGAGCGATATTAAAAAAGCTAAAGAAGAAGAAAAACCCGCTGTAATTAACACACATAATAATCCAAAATGTTGATCAAAGAGTATCGCATACCATTGCCGCTAACCGTTGAGGAGTACCGGATAGCCCAGCTGTATATGATAGCGGTAAGTTGTAATAGGATAAACAACAGACTATTTAAATTGCAACTACGATTTATTTACACAGAAAAAGAGTCGCGAAGAGAGCCATGGCGAAGGCAGCGGCGTTGAGATCATCATCAATGAACCCTATAAAGATGGACCCGGCGGCAATGGACAGTATACAAAAAAGATCTATCACGTCGGCAGTCATTTACCCGGTTGGATTAAAAGTAAGTGGAAGGTCAACTTTTTTTTTGGAAACAAATATTAAAAACGCCATCACCATTTCAGGTCTATTGCCCAAAAGTGCACTAACCGTTGAGGAGGAGGCATGGAATTCCTATCCATATACAAGGACACGTTATACCTGCCCCTTTGTGGAGAAGTTCTCGCTGGATGTTGAGACCTATTATTATCCAGACAATGGCTATCAGGATAATGTGTTTCAGCTATCGGGCAGCGATCTACGCAATCGCGTTGTCGGTAAGTCGGAACTGATCTTAAAAAAGATACTAGTGTAGAAAAGTTAACTTTTTTTGATTTCGTATTGTAGATGTCATTGATATTGTCAAAGATCAATTGTGGGGTAGCGATTATGTCAAGGAGGAGGATCCCAAGCAATTTGTATCGGAGAAGACGGCTCGCGGCCCCTTGGGCGACGATTGGCTGGAGGAATATTGGCGCGAGGTGAAGGGCAAAAAGCAGCCAACATCACGCAATATGTCCCTAATGACCGCCTATAAGATTTGTCGCGTCGAATTTCGTTATTGGGGCATGCAAACCAAACTGGAAAAGTTCATACACGATATTGCTTTGCGCAAAACAATGTTGCGCGCCCATCGTCAGGCCTGGGCGTGGCAGGACGAATGGCATGGCCTAACCATTGAGGATATACGCGAGCTGGAGCGTCAAACGCAGCTGGCGCTGGCCAAGAAAATGGGCAGCGGCGAGGAATGCAGTGATGGTAATATAAAAAAAACAACTTACATTTAGACAATGCCATAAAGCTTATCTTAACCATACACAGATAGTCTATCGGAAGCGTATGTCAGCAGTGCAACAGCAGCGCCTGCTTCTGGTTTGAATGAAAGGAAGAAATCCGCACCGGGTTTGCCACCAATTGTTACCCAGCAGCCACCCAGTGCTGAGGTCAGTTCAGATGAGGGCGACGATGACGACGATGTTGATGAAGAGAATGACGATGTGCATATGGATAATGTTGGCAACACCAATGCCGAGCTGAGCGCTCAAAATGCCAACAATCAGCGATCTCGTTCGCAAAGCATTCAAATGGCCAACAAGGCCAAATTTGGATCAAAGGGTGCTCTACACTCGCCAGTGGGTTCAGCTCATAGTTTTGATCTACAGGTGAGCTGATTGATCCAATTGTGTTGCTAATGATGCTGTTCCCTTCTTCATGGACTATTCTTGTTGTTGTTGGAACTGTTTTGTAAATGTGATTTGTTGATAGGGCTGTGAAGTTCCTGTTGCGTGCATAAGGAACAGGATTGGCAGCTCTACTCTATTTGTGAAGTTCAACTTCTTGTCCGTTTCCTACTTTATGTACATACTACATCTATGTTTCTATGTCTTCTGTCTCCTGTCCTTTGAGTGTTAGAAGTTCTTGTCATTAAAATAAATAACTTTGATTTACTTTACATCACACCGAATCCGATCCGATCCGATCCGTTACCGTAACCCGATATTGAGCAGAGCAAAAAGTCCGGGACGCGCCGACATGTAAGTTCCTGTTGCCCAACATAGACGTAGGCGGAACATAGAATATAGATAGAGATATAGCAGCCCACAATTAATGTTGTACAAGGAGGAATAAGCAATTAATGCTGTTTATGTTTGTGTTTACAGGTTGCCAATTGGCGCATGGAACGACTCGAAGTTGACTCCAAATCCAACTCAGACGAAGAGTTCTTTGATTGTCTAGGTAGGTTCGATCCAAACATGTTTTAAACTATTTATGTAATAAATTGATCATTTACCAGATACAAATCAGACGAACTCGTTGGCCAAATGGAGCTCACTGGAGCTGATGGGTGAGGGCGATGATAGTCCGCCGCCACATGGTGGCAGCTCGAGTGGCAGTGCAGGCACTGGCGGCACAACTGGACGACATAAGCAGGAGGATAGCATATTCAATCAGGACTTTCTAATGCGTGTCGCCTCGGAGCGCGGCAATAAGCGACAATTGCGCTCATCCGCAAGCATTGATCGCAGTCATGATTCCTCGCCACCGGGCTCACCAAGCACACCATCCTGTCCCACAACCATATTGATTCTGGTGGTGCATGCGGGCAGTGTTTTGGATGCGGTTAGCGAATTGACTGCCAAAAAATCGGATGTTACAACATTTCGTGGCTCATTCGAGGCGGTTATGCGTCAGCATTATCCCAGCCTCCTCACACACATGACCATCAAAATGGTGCCGTGCCCATCGATCTGCACCGATGCACTGGGCATACTCTCCAGTCTCAGTCCGTACTCGTTCGATGCATCGCCCTCGGCGGCGGATATACCAAATATAGCTGATGTGCCCATTGGTGCCATACCGCTGTTGGCGGTCGCTTCACCCGAATTTCATGAGACGGTCAACAAGACAGTCGCCGCTGCCAATATTGTTTATCATGAGTTCCTCAAGTCGGAGGAGGGTCACGGGTTCTCCGGGCAAATTGTTATGCTTGGCGACTCGATGGGCTCGCTGCTGGCGTACGAGGCACTCTGTCGCTCCAATGGCAACCAAGCGAATGCCGCCAATCCATCACAGGCCGCCGGTCATGGTCCAACCTGTGCCGTTGGCGACAGCATTCGTTTGTCGCGCATGGACGACGATGAGCGTTTCATTGATTCGGATTTGGATGCAAAGCGTTTGCTGGTGGCGCCATCGCCGCGACGACGACGTTCCAGCTCCTCCAGCGATTCACGTGCCATCCGCTTGGAGTTCGAGGTGTGCGATTTCTTTATGTTTGGCTCGCCATTGTCGGTTGTGCTGGCTGCACGCAAATTGCACGATGCAAAAGCGGCGCTGGCACGACCCAATTGCCATCAGGTGTACAATCTGTTTCATCCAACCGATCCGATTGCCTCACGCCTGGAGCCGCTACTAAGTGCACGCTTCTCCATTCTATCGCCGGTCAATGTGCCGCGCTATGTCAAATACCCATTGGGCAATGGACAGCCATTGCATTTATGTAAGTCTCAATGAAATTTTCATCCGTTCAGTATATCAATACTAATGCTTTCTCTTTCTATTCGATGATGCAGTGGAGGTCATACAATCGCATCCGCAGCATTTTAATGATGGCAACAATTTACTGGCCAGCCGTCGTCTATCGGATGCATCCATGCAAAGCACTATTTCGGGCCTCATCGAAAATGTTTCCCTAAGTACAATACATGCACGTAAGTGATTGAAATGATTGATTGATTGATTGAATTATTGATTGACTGACTGACTGTTGTTTTTTGGTTTGCAGTTCAAAACAAATGGTGGGGCACAAAGCGTTTGGACTATGCTCTATATTGCCCAGAAGGCTTGAGCAATTTTCCAGCACATGCTCTGCCGCATCTATTCCATGCCAGCTATTGGGAGAGTCCCGATGTGATTGCCTTCATATTGCGACAAATTGGTAAATTTGAGGGCATACCGTTTGTGGGCTCGCACGATGACAAGGACAATGCCTCGTTCCATCCGGGACAGCCGCGCGAAAAGTGGATCAAAAAGCGCACCTCGGTCAAGCTAAAGAACGTGGCCGCCAATCATCGGGCCAACGACGTTATTGTACAGGAGAGTCGCGAACAGCGTTTGAATGCACGTTTCATGTACGGGCCATTGGATATGATAACGCTGCACGGCGAGAAGGTCGATGTGCATATTATGAAGGATCCGCCGGCGGGCGAATGGACATTCCTCACCACCGAAGTGACCGATAAGAATGGACGCATCTCGTACAGCATACCCGACCAGGTCTCACTCGGCTATGGCATTTATCCCATCAAAATGGTGGTGCGTGGCGATCATACGTCCGTTGATTGTACCATGGCTGTGGTGCCACCGCTAACCGAATGTGTTGTCTTTAGCATCGATGGCTCGTTTACGGCATCGATGTCGGTGACTGGACGTGATCCCAAGGTGCGCGCCGGTGCCGTTGATGTCTGTCGCCATTGGCAGGAGTTGGGCTATCTGCTAATCTATATTACCGGACGTCCGGATATGCAGCAGCAACGCGTTGTCTCCTGGCTCAGTCAGCACAACTTTCCACATGGCCTTATCTCGTTCGCCGATGGCTTGTCCACCGATCCGCTCGGCCACAAGACCGCCTATCTCAATAATCTTGTGCAAAATCATGGAATCTCAATAACTGCCGCCTACGGAAGCAGCAAGGACATTAGTGTCTACACCAATGTGGGCATGCGACCCGAACAAATCTTTATTGTTGGCAAGGTAAGTAAATTCTCGATATTTCTATTGGATATTATATATAATTTGCTGTCTTGCAGGTTGGCAAGAAATTGCAATCGAATGCAACGGTTCTTAGCGATGGCTATGCAGCCCATTTGGCTGGTCTTCAGGCAGTTGGTGGCTCTCGTCCGGCCAAGGGCAATGCACGCATGGTCATACCACGTGGCTGCTTCAATTTGCCGGGACAATCGGCAAATCCGCGACGCAGAAGGTAAGGTCGCTTGGAGACACACACAACAACAACTTAGTGTGGCATGTGGCAAGGTGTTTCTTGGCGGAGTCCTTTAACCCTGTCTACCCCCTCTCTGTATGTGTGTTGTACATGTATATGTTTGTATAGGCTAAATATTGGTGTTATCTAGTTTTATATGGCCTAAATATTAAGTTTGTTCTGTTTTGTTGTTTTGTTAATTTATGCTTTTGTTAGTATATGTATGTGATTGAGCTGTTTGGCCGTTAATTAATATCCTAAGTGTCCTCCTGTTAACTGCAACCTGTTTGTGCCTCAATGTCCAATTGTTTCCCTTTGACCAGCTCTCTTTCTCTCAATCGCTTTGGCGTCATTTAATCATGCATCAAACTATAATTCCTCCTTTCAAATCAACAAAATTTATTTAAAAAAATATGATCAGCAATGCATTTGAGGCGCCACCCTTGATGCCACCAAGCACGCCCAACAGTGCCAGCCTGGGCCAACTGGACGAGAGCATTGAGTTTGATTTTTGCAAGGCTGCAAACCAACCTGGTTAACCAACCCGCATCCGCCCCCCACTCCTTCCTAAACAAGCAGCAGACCCACTAAAATGAAGAAGAAGAATGTGTTAATGATTAAATTTTAAGTTATTCAAAATAGTCAATTTGAAATGCCTAAATTAATATGCCTTAATTAATATGTATTATTCCTATATGCTTAGTATTATTTGCATTATTATTATTTTATAATGTATTTTTAAAAATATTATTATTATAATTAGCGTAAAACAGTATTATTTGGATTGATATTATTGTTAATGTAATTGCGACGATCAAAAAAATAGAAAGAACAGAAAAAAACACCTACAACACAAATTATACGAGTATTACGAGTATCTGTGCAATAAAAAGCTTTAACTATTATAATAGTAATAGAATAAAAACAATCTTGTATATAAACATACACATATCTATACTATATAGCATTTATTATTATAGACCTACCTACATATACAATATGATTTATAATGTTACGATTTCGAATTGTATCTTTTCTTTGTTTGTTCCTTGATTTGAATAACCGACGCTTTAAAAAACGTAACGTCACGTCACGCCTTCCCCCTTCGATCCGATTCAATTTTGATGCGATCCACTTACAATCCACAATCAATCAAATCACACACACAAATACACACACTCACACACACACACACACACAAACAAACGCACAAATAGGCTGCATGAACAACCAACGAATGAAGTTTAATAAACGTTTACCAACACTGTAGTTATAATGCAAGAGCGCCAAGCATTTGAAACAAAATTCATTACAGAAAATGGAAAAAAGAGTGCGCTCAAAGCATTAAATATACATATATATATAGTTGTATAAATATATATACATATATATTTAAATATATTTTTAAAGATAAATTGGTGTTTAGTGTTCAAAGTTTTGGTTGATATACTATTATTGAAGTTAAGTTGTTTTGTTTGTTATGATTTAAATGCATTTGATTAAATCGGTGTTGTGAACAAAACCAGAAAAAACACCCCAACAATTAAATTGGATCAATTGAAACCTGTCTCAACATTAACTCTATCTCTTTTCTCCAAAAAAAAAAAAAAAAAAAAAAAACGCAAACTCATACTTTATTCTAATAATATATAAAAAATTAACACATAAAATCTCTACACACACACACACACACATACACGCACACACACAAACAAACACACCCAACATCAATCGCATTGTGCATGCGCAGCAATGAGACAGGCCTCTCATCGCCAATACGCAGCGGCTATCTAAAGCGCAAGACCTACCTGAGTCATCACTAAAGAGCGAAAGCACAGCAAGAGAGTGCAAAAGCAAGAAGAAGAAACAAATGATCGCACTTGCTGTTCAACTAAAGAGAGGAAGCGAACGCAAGCGAGCGAAAGAGTTAGCTATATGTTTTGTAGTTTATAGCGCATGCTGATCGGAAAGAAACGCAACCAATAAAACTCCCACAACAAGTACAAGCCATGCAACTAGCAATCAACTACTAAATACTACATTGATATTTATAGCTCTACTACTTGTTTACACACATATACTGCTACAACTACTACTATAACTAAAACTACAACAGCTGCATATATGTAGTATAACAAGTGCTTCGTGCCTGTTTAGATGACATGCAACATCAAATCCTACTCTCTTATAAAAAAATGGATTAGCATCGATGCCTCCATATACTACATCTGTGTATAATGCATAAGCTTCATATACATACATATATTATGCGCGATATATAGCAAATTATATGGTGTATATACAAAATTACAAAAGAAAAACCAAAAAAACCTTAAAAAATAATAAATCAATTGTACAACATATAACAAAAGTCAAATGTGTCACGCGGTGAGTAGAAAATAAATTATTATTAGTTACACAATTCAAAAAAAAAATAAACATATATATTCAACATAACTGAAATACAGAAAGAAACACAGAGTTAACATTTTTAATGATTTTGAATGAATTTTGAAAAGAATTTTAAAATTTGTTTTTATATTTTTTTTTAATAATTTGCTCGAGTTTGATTAATAAAAATGTATTTTCAATCTATTTCACAGGTACCTGGAAAGAAAGACTGTTTCCTCCTGTTGTTTGATGGTTTTCCAAACCACTTAAATAATAAAAAAAAAACCAAAACAATACAAATCACACAAAAAAAAACACTCAAATTTGAAAGCAGAGAAGATACTTCATAAAAAACGTATATATAAAAGTATGTGCTGAGTTGTATAACAAAATTACAGTACTCTATACAAATACTTTACATAAAAATACATATTTACGTAATGGAAAAAAACAAAAAACCGTTAAACATATGCAAGCGAACAAAGTTCAATATAATGTGGTATATACTAACTGAGGGACAAAGAACAACAATTGGAGATAAGTACAAGAACACATGGGGAGATAAGATAAACGAGTATTACTACTAAAGATCTCTCTATACTAAGTATATAAAATTTGTACGTGGCTGGCTGGATTAATTGTTGGGCATTATTCAAAGCGTTGCTAAATCAAAATCGCAATTTTAATGCATTTCTCAAAAAACCAAGCAAAATTTACATACATACATACTACAAAAAACGTTTAAATGAAAAAAGAAAAACCAATTAAAAAATGCTTCCGAAAATGTATTAAGGCTAAGAACCCAATATTTATGTGTCTATATGTGTATGTATGTGTGTGTGCTTGTAAGTTGAAAACTTAATCAAAAAAAAAGAAAATAATAATAATATGCAAAAGAAAACAATCTGATTCTTATAGTTCTGCTTCTTAAGGAAACCTGTAGGAATTCTCTATATATACATACTATATTTGTGATAGTCTTTCGCTACTTAAGATTGAAATGCAAAATGTTATTCAAAATCTATTCGAAATTGTTTTCAGGAAAAATGTCGATTTTTTTTCTAAAAAAAAATAATAAAATTAAACATACATACATACATATATACATTAACATACTTATATTATATACATATATTATAAATAACTTACTTTTGAATGTGACATATTGTATTCGGTTCCAAAGTTCAAAAAAGATAGATTAGTGTTCTTATCGTTAAAACACAGACATAAGTACATAATAGATATACATATATATATGTACATCTATCTACATACATATAACCATAAACCAGATGCTAAAGAAAAGCATTTAAAACAATCTGCGCTCATTTGTGATAACAAATAATTGAGTTCATATAGTCTATGTAGTAGTGTATTTCGAGATGATAATGATGATGTCAGACAGTCTTCAATTAATCCTAAACTCAATGCGACCTGATCCATATGCATAAACACACATACATATATTTACATACATACATACATATGCTGGCCACACAAGCTAACTAAAACTAACCTACAAGACAAAAAAAACAAGGAATACTCAAAATGGACCCAAAAAATACCAAATTATGGATTAGTTAAACTTTCACTCAAGTATTTAAAGCTGAGATACGAAATAAATGTACTTCCTAAAAATGCAAATTGAAGAGTTTAAAAATTATATTTATTAATAAACATACATACATACATTCATACATATACATATGTACATATATAGTATATGTGTTTTTCGAAAACATACAAAAATACAAATATCCATACAATACATAGATATTAAATATAATGGAAGCAAATCTTCAAATTACGTTCCTTAATTCACACATTGAAATTCTAATAGGTAGATCAACATGGGATTGAGTGAATTGTTAATGTAAGAGACTTCCAAAAAATCCATTTTTGTTTAGAGAACGTTTCAAAATGTCAAATAGAAAAGCTTTAGTTATGAATGTGTAGTTTTATAGTATGTAGAAAGTTTCATTTCAACATTTTTCAACAGTTTTCCCAATGCTATTTTTTTTTTCATTTTCCTGAAACAGAAAGCTTTTGAAAATGCGTTTAAAACAGATAAGCTTCAATTCCAATACTGTAACTGTACTAGTTTCTATAAAGAAGAAGAAAGAAGAAGAAGAAAGCTAGAATTGAATTGAATTTGAATTGTATTGCTATTTTAACCCACCATAAACTAGCTGATAAGCCAATCCCAGCTGAGAATGTTATAGTTACTATATGTTTGTGCATCGTAAATGTAAATAAAAAAAAAAAAAATGAATAAAAAAAAATATTAAGGCAAAAAAACAAAGAGTTCATAACATTAAAATATATTGTATACTTACTATATATATTTATGTTTGTATGTGCAACAGTTGTTCAATATACATACAGGCATATAATGATTATGTATAAATGTAATCTTTTTTTATACATTTAGTGCAAAAGTCCAACAATTTGCGTTAGAGATTAAAAAAAATAAATAAAAAACATTTGAAAAAAAGTACATATTTACTATATAACTGTACACAGGCAGAAAAGAATATCGAATATGCATAATGTATTTATTGAAAGAAAATTCTACAAAAAAAAAAAACTAAGCAAAAATGATGAATGCAATCTATTTACAAAACTACCCGAGATAAAAAAAAACACAAAAATCGATAAATACAAAACTAAATATTTCACATTTAAAATGTTTGTGCAAGAAAGAGACAGATTATTTTCCATATGAATAACGTTTTTAAAAAAGAAAACTCACACAAATACAATGAACAACAACAATTTGAGAAGGTTCCGGCAAAAATTGCGGCGAGCATTCCAAAGGGCAGTCCAAATATTTTTCGAACTACATTAAGTTACCTGTTTGTTATACCAAAAAGAGAGGGACAGAGCGATAGGCAGCTTCAAGAAAAGTCAAGTACATACCAAAAAAAAAAAAAAACACAAAAATATAAAGTTCATTGCAAAAAAAAAAAAAAAAAAATTAAATCACTAAAAAATAAATGTTCTATTTGATGTTACAAATGAGAAAAATCAATATTAATAAAGAAAAAAGATGTGAAAAACCAACAAACAACATTTCGACTATTTATTTATCATGCGTACTTTAAACTGGGGTGCTTGAACCAAGTGCAAATCTGAATTTGCATTCAGCAAATTGATTAATTGAGGTTTCAATTGAATTCCGCGATGGATGCTTGGATGCTGATAAGGCCAATTGCAAATGGGTCAACTAAGTTTATTTATTATTTTATTTTGTTTTATTTTTATTATTTACTCGCTAAGTTGTCTGTGTTTAGTTCTTTACATAAATGATTAAACAAAAAAAGGCAACGTTCATTGGGAAACGTATTGTGAAACGTGGGTACAATTAGCTCACAATTTGGGCAAACCCGCTGAAATGGCGCTCTCGATGCCGCAATGATCCTGACCGCGCAGAATGCGGAAGAAACCATTGTCACCCCAGTCAGTGTTCCATGAGTTGCCAACTAGCCAATATGGCACACGGCTATCGCCCCAGACACCCCAGCCGAGAATGCGAATGGCATGACCGCCCAACTGCTTGCCATGGACATGCTGATAGACGCCCGTCTTGTACAAGATCAAATCCTCATAGACAGTAAATGCACCCTCAACGGGGCCATTGGTCATGATCTCGCGCTGTATGTCATGTGGATTGCGATTGATCGAGTATGCCTTGGCGCCGAAGTGCTTATCCTTCGAATAGTCCACAGAGTAGTCAGTTTGGCACTGGTGTTTGCAGTGTGGTGTGCTTCCTTCATGGCATGGTGGTCGTGTGCCATTCACATGATGCTCACAGGGCTCAATCTCATAGGGTCGGCAGCCCTGCAACGCCAAGAAAAAAACAGCATTAATGATTAAGCAAATGTAATGAAAGGAGTCGTGATTTCAATGCTTACCTCTTTGGAAGCATAGGAGCCGCCACTGACAATGCCCTTGCGGGTCCAGTAGTTCCAGGCAGCGCCAGGAAAACCACCATTGCAGCCAAAGCCGCAGGTGTGGCAACAGGACACCAAATCATCAGCCGAAAAGTGAAAGTTAACCCTTGCATTCGAATGTATGCAAACCTGTAAAATCACAAAGAAAAATAAAAACAAAACAAATTCAGTCTAAACAAAGAACACAAACAACAGATACATATTCGAGCTAGCAATGCAACGCAATTTGTAGAGTTGATAACACAAAGCGAGATAAGCATCAGAGCTGCGTCATGTGATTTGTTTTTGTTTCTTGTTTGTTTGTTTATTACTCACACGGTCCGACATGGCCTCAACAGCGCCAAAGGCCCAGCAGGAGCCGCAAGAGCCCTGATCACGGATTTCACCAATCGTTGGACAATTCGGCCACGCTGTGCGCGCATCGAACTCCTCGGGAATATCCCCACCATCAGCCAGCAAGGGATTACCCAGTACTTCACGCTTCTCGGGCAGCGTAAACTTGTGCGCGTCGGGATGCACGCCCATTAGGGCGCGAATATGATGCTCCGACACGCTCGCATCAAAGTTGCGTCCAGCCTGGAATTAACAATACACATATACATCCAACGTCAATGTCACGTCAGCAGCAAAATTATTATTGATTTACCTGCCAGGTTTTGGCCTTGCTGCGGACCAGCTCAATGAATTCATCGCTTAGCATATGCGGATCATCTCCGGTGGCATTTGAAATGGCAACAAGGGCCAGCAGCGACGCTATGAAAAATTTCATTTTTACAGCTGCACACTTGTCAAAATGGCGCTGACAAAGCAATTGAAAAAAAATAAACACCAAATTGCTGGAGAAAATCAGCCGACTAAGCGTTTGGATATTTAATACGTTTATATATGTTACTAGCCGACTTGTGACCAAGGCGATTTGTTATTTACTCGACTGTTAGTCAGCAGCAGTGAATGCAAACTGTTCAAGTATTTAGTTATTGTGCCGGACACAATTTTTATGCGTTGTTGTTCTTTCAAAGTTTTTGATTAGCGGCCATTGCTGTAATGGTGATGGTATTTTGCGTTTCGTATCGATACATCGCACGTTACGATAGTCTAGTTATACTGCTCATATTGATGTTAAGAATTATTTATAAGACATGATATATAGCTATAAAATAGATACTTTATATTTCATTAACATTATTTTTATTTTGGTAGTTTATTCAATAATCTTCATTAGATATAATTTTTGGTTAAAAAATTCGCCTATTTATACTTAACTTACGTGCTATAAACAATTTAAACTCAGATCCTTAAGTCTGACGGCCTTAACACATTCGTTAGCACTAAACATATGGATTCCAATTGCTGCCATCCTCGGGCAACAGATTGTTCGTAATCAGCAATATTACATCTATGATCCACCAGACACCTACGCCACCCATTGTTAATAATTTGCCCACGGCGGTGCCCGTTTGGCCCAAGCAAAAGCGATCCATGCCCAGAAAGCCTAGCAGCATGCTGTAGATCAATGTGGTAACAAAGTAGTGATCAGTATAGCGCACACATGGCACGCCGTCGCGAAAGAATGTCCTTGCGCCATAGCAATCGATGTCTGTGTAAACCGTACACTGGACTTTAGTGTGCTCAACCGACTGGTAGTAGGAGCCACCGAAACGCAGGCAGCCGTAGCCCTTCTCCTTCCACGCCGTTTCGTTATCCCGATGATCGATTGGCTCCTTGCATTCTAGGAAGTCGCGCGGCAAGAACGAGCACAGTACATTAGGGCCCAATGGATTAAATGTTGATGATGCCTGGGAATTGGTGCCCGCTTGCGATTGCGACTGCACGGGCACAACAGATTGCACAGCAGTGCCGGAGACTACCGTTTGGGGTTGTTCCTTGTCGCTGCGCGCCTGTATCGCATGGGTGACGGGCTTAATAACGAGAAACGATATAACAATGCTGTACACAATTAAATTTTGCTGCATTGTTTTGTTTTTCTTTTTGCCATTTGCTGCTTCTGCTTCGTTGTATTGCCACTAGTGATGAGCACTGATGCGCAGGAACATCGCATGTAGGTCTCGATAGTATATCGATATCGATATAGTTTGTTTGTGCCAGACGGTTTACATGACAGCGGGCTAATATTTGCCCAGTATTTAATTGTTTGTATTCAATTAGCAATGGATATATTTGAAAATATCTGCCGCACTTGCGGCAACGAGTGCCTAGAAGCATTATACATATTTGAAGAGAGCGCTGTGGTAATGGAAAACTCCATGCCAATAACAGAATTAATTTCACAATGCTTGCCAGCGTCGGCGTCGTTACCGCCATTAAGCCAGGATGATGACTATCCCAAGCAAATATGCCGCATTTGCATCAAGAAACTGACAACGATATACGAATTCAATACCAAATGGGTCACAGCCAACAGTGAGTTCAATGTGGCGCTCAAGTACGAACAACGCCGGAATCGCTCACGCCAATTGCAGCAGAATCGCCAGTCGTCGGCGTCTAACAAAACCACAGATAAGGCCGCTGATGGAAACATTATACCTGACCAATTGGATCTTAAAAACGAAATCAATGAGTGTAAGTGCCCAAAAAATCTGCAATGATAGCCCAATCGTAATTCGTTTTTGCTTTTTTAGCTGTCGACATTATTGAGACATTGAACAGTGACTCTGATATGGACGAAAAGGACAGCAGCCCAGGCCAGGCCGATAGTTTCCAATGTGCATTTTGTAAAGACACCTTCCTAACGCTGGCTGCCTATGAAGTCCACCATAAAGTGTTCCACCGCAATTGCGATTTTGTGTTGTATTTGGCAGAGCAATCGTCATCTCCTTAGTTTTATACATATAGACTCTTAATGTTGTTGGTTGTACTTAGCTACATACATATGTACTATTTATATTGTGAATAACAAAAAAAAAAAAAATTGAATGAACAATCGCAGTTTCACAGCGTTTTTATTTAATCATCGGGATCGGTGCGCACTTTTTGGGCGCGGGGATCATCGTGACGGAAGACAACATATCCGGTCTTGTACAAACGATTGTCACCATCCTTGGAGTAGTAATTGGCCAGACCAATTCCAGCCATAACAATACCAGCAATGGCCAGAGCGGAGCCGCCAACAATATCGGGTATCTCGTTCCAGGCGCGTTTCAGCAGTGACGTTGTGCCACGGGCGGCAGGTGCGGACATTGTAGGTGTCTTCTGCAATATTTAAATTAATGTTAAATGATATGTATTTGCGTTATTTATTTAGTTATACTTACTTAATAAATACGTGTTTCAGTTACACAACAAGATCAAGCCAGATGTTTAGCGATGTGCTATTAATAACAAGTGTATTTATCGATGCTATCGATAGATGTGAAGCAGCCTACTAGTAGTGCTGACAAACATAGCAACTTTTTTTCACCCACTGGTATAATAAACACATAAACCTTTTGTTAATTATCACTCTAAAATAAGGTTAGATATTTATGAACAAAATTGTTTGAGTTTTTGCAAAATTTTCCAAGAGCAAGCTTGAGAGTTAACAGTTTGCTCGCGTCTTAACAGAATTTACTCCTCACTTGGCGCATCTCTAACAAATTGGTGCGCAAGCATTGGCCATCACCAATTCAGATTCTAAGCTTTGAAAACATTCTTAAATTTCACGCAGCATCATAAACAATATGACGACTGCACTACAGGGACGTGCTCTACACTACGTATTTAAGATTGGTAATCGCGCTAAAAATGCGTTTTTCTTTCGTACTATTCTGGGCATGCAGGTAAGATAAAAATTTAACTAATTTGGCTAAACCAAAGACAATTAAATCTAGTCACAAGCCGGATTAGATTCTCGTGCATTTCGTACATACATACATACATACATTTAATTAATGCGAGTTTGTATGTACATATGTACATACATCATGTATACAGCTGTAATTACTTACAATCACGCATGTGGTTTTTTTTTTATCTAATCAACAATGCGACTTGGTAGTTGGGCATCATGACTCCGCAAATGATCGTTAGTTAATTATAGTGTAAGATAGGCAACAACTAAGTACAGTTTCGATATAATAGTTGTAAAACAGTCGAACTTCTGTGTAACGAAATTCCGTAAAAAAAAGTTTTCTATATTACGAATTAATATCCAGAATAGTTTTCTCTTGTTCCCTTGAGATTGAGTCATGACTAAGATTGTTTTGTTTCTTAAATCGTTTATAGGTTCTAAGGCATGAGGAATTTAAAGAAGGCTGCGATGCTGAGTGCAATGGGTAAGTTCTAATCAAGTTGTTAGATACAATGTATAAACATAAAATATTTTATAACTCTTCCAGACCCTATGACAATCGCTGGAGTAAGACAATGGTGGGATATGGCCCAGAACAATCACATTTTGTCATTGAGCTGACTTACAACTATGGCGTGAAAAGCTACGAACTGGGTAAATGTCAAAAACCCAACTGAAAAACCCTTATTAATCACATTTGTTTAACTGTAGGCAATGATTTTGGTGGCATTACCATACATTCAAAGGATATATTGCCACGTGCCGCTAAACATTCGTATCCCGTTAGTAAGCATGGCGAAAGCAGTGTGCTAACATCGCCGGATGGCTTTAAGTTTTATATTGTTGAGAAGACAGCGGTTAATCCAGACCCCGTGCAGCAGGTTGAGTTGCATGTCAGCGACTTGGAAGCCTCACGCAAATACTGGAACGAACTGCTCGGCATGAAGCTGCTAAAGAATGATGGATCGCTTTGGCTTAGCTATGGCGATAATCAGGCAACGCTGCGTCTAACGCATTTGTCTGAGCCCTTGGATCGAGCCAAGGCCTATGGACGCATTGCCTTTGCGGTGCCCGCAGCGACTCAACAGCCCTTGTTCAAAGCGGTGACGAAAGCTGGCGGCACCATTTTGAAGCCATTGATTGCGCTAGATACGCCCGGCAAGGCAACCGTAACGGTGCTCATATTAGCCGATCCCGATGGTCATGAGATATGCTTTGTAGATGAGGAGGGCTTCAACGAGCTGTCGCAGCTGGAACCCGATGCTGACAAACAACTAAACAAGTTCATTGGCAAGGATCCCTTCCAGGATAAGGAGCAAACGTAAGCCAAGCTTTAGAGTTGTTTTTCTTGCTGTTAAATTAAAAAAATACAGAATCTTTGAATTTTTTTATTTCTATGATATATATATTGTTAAAAAATGTTAATTGTAAGGTTAAGGCTTTTTTTGCAAAATATATGTTTTAAAATTTTCATACTATTGTAGTATCTCTTGCATTCTCAGACGTTCTTATGGTTTGAAACCAAATAAATACTTTGTTTATCTAAAAATCCTAAATTGTTTACGTCAAAGCAGGCTTCTAAATTATTCCAGTATTTACCATGTTTTTTTTTTCACATTTATTTCACATTCGAATCAGACACGGTTTTAGTTTCACTTAAATAACTTTTCGCTTTTTAGCTTTTTTCTATTTGATTTTTTTACGTGATATTTTGAGAGTTTTACATTTGCAACCAAGCGATGAGTAACACTAAGTTGGAGACCGCTGCAGTAGCGCCGCCGCGAGTACTGATGCGACAATTGCCACCTTGGGACATCAATGTTTGGTCCCCACAAGAGCGTCGATCGATATACCGGAGCTGGGCACAGACATATGCCCGGACAAATCATTATACTGCCGCCAAGAAGTATTTCGATAAGAGGGTCGATGATGTTGATGGCGGTGGCGAAAACGCTGGCGACTTCACTGCTTTGTGCATGCGTAGTAAATTCAACCGTGAAACAGCACATGCGGAAGAGGCACTGGAGGATAGCAAGCGAGCGGCCCAGATGGCGCCATTGGATGTCTTCGTGAATATGCATTTATGCGATGCCCTATACGATCTCAACCGTTTCGAGGAGAACAAAATATTGTTGCATCAAAATGTTGGCCGGTTTGTGGGAACATCGAAAATACCGTTTCAACAGCGCATTTCCTGTGTCGACAGCAATTTTCCGGATAATGTTGGCGACAGTTTGAGTCCGTTCTTTCTCAAGCATTCGGCCAAATTGCGCAACATTTACGAGAAGATACTGAAGCCACATAAGCCGGAGCCTGTGGACATGCGCTGGAAGATCCTAAGGGACCAAGCGAAGGGATCTTGTGACGTTCAAAGTGTGTTGGAAAAGGAGGAAATAAAGATTCCGCCATGGGACTTGGCGCGACGCCAGCGCAAAACGAAAAACTTTTATCAAAACTATCTACAAGGTGCCTGGATTGATATTGCCTTCCTCAAAACGTTGCGTCACAGTCCCACTGTCATGATGGACAAATATTACAATTCTGCGACGGAACGTAAAAAATATTTGAATGGTTCGTACGCGCGCATCAAAAAGTTTGCACGCATGCTACACGCCCGCAGTCCTATGTACAATGAATCCTATCATAAATTTGATAATCCTGATTTCAAGGATCGCTTGCGTCAGGCCAACATGTTTCGCATCCAGTATCAAACGCGTCGCAATATGTTTTCGATTTTAAGCTACGTTCGAACATTGCGCGAAGAAAAGGATACTGTGGTGAGTTTGATATTGTTAGTGGTGAATTTTACATATATTTTTAATCGAAAACTTTTTGTCACAGGGCCTGCGAAAATACGTGTCGAAGGTAATGAAGGAATTTAATGTGCTGAAGACGAAAAGGTTGATGCCATGGAAAATGGAATTTATGAACGAAGTGTACAATAACTTGGCATTGAGCTTATGCGATTGCTATGCCATGCCCGATTATCGGGTCACGCCATACGACAATAATGTTATGTGTCGTCTGCTTGGTGTTCAGCACTTGAAAGCCGCCGAGCCACAGTTGACTGTCTTTGGAGATCGTGAGACGTACACTTATGATGATAGCGGACCCGCCTACGAAGCCTCCAAAGCGTACATGTAAGAAGTACTTGCCATAATTGATAGCTTTCTTATGCTTAATTAAATTCCCATTAATAGACGAAAAACAGCTAGTCTGGAGAACCGTTTGCATTTCGCTCGCATGCCGCTGGAGCGTAGCTATCTGTTGTATGAGATAGCTGACCTTCATTTGGTGCACAATCATCAAATGAAAAGTCTTCAGAACGCCAAGAAAGCAGGTGAAGAGGCGCGTCGCGCGGGCAGCAGAATCTGGGAATTTCTAGCAGCCATGCTGGAGGCCAAGGTGCATGCTGTGTTGGGCAAGTACGAGCGTCAAGCGGTTGTGCTCGATCGGGCCTACAGTATGGCCAAGGAGCTCAAGTCAGCGTTTTTATGCACATTCATTGAACTTTGTCGCATGCTCAATCAGGATTACATGACGTTGCGCAAGATGGCCATGTTGTCGGCAACTAGACGAATTCGAAGTAAAAATGCATGGCGAGCCAGTGGCTTCAGTTATTCAACGCCATCAAGATCAAGAAGATCGTCGACCACTGAAGCGATTGGTTCGTCGGCCAGAGAGTAAATTGCGTGACTTTCCCGCAAAACTTTCTGTTCACACATCAATCGCTTCTTGAGGTCAATTGTCTTTATATAAAAAATTGCTTACTAATTTTTAAATTTTCAATATTCACAAATATGTTATGAAAGAAAATCTTTTAACGTTATACTGTAAATCATAAGCAAAAAAAAAAAAATTATTACTCAATGCAATTATATATTAAATTTATCAAATGCTAAGATTCAATGAATATCTGGCTTTGGCTTAAAGGTATAAACAGAATTTTTATTTTATAAAGATTGACTTTACTTTTTGCAGGCACCCACATTTTGTGCATTTATGACCTGAAGCACCGTTCTGCTGTACCTTAAAAAACCAACGGAATTATTTATTTTTATTCTTTATGGTGATGCAAAAGCAAAGGATGAATTTGCTTGCAACCAGCATACAGAAAATATTACTAAGCAAATGGAGGGTTTTTTTGAAAGTTTATTTTGGCTTATAACGCTAGTAGCCCTGGAGTGCGGAGAACCTTGAGTCTTGGGCAATACATGATCACGATATCAATGGAATATTGAATGCAGTAAGCAACGGTTAACAGCCTAAATCAACCAAATTTGGTGCCACGATAGGTGACAAATGGCAAAGAGATGTGTAAGCCACGGCCAATTGTTCCGCCACTAGCTGCTCCGCTGCCTTGTAAAATTTAGAATCGCCTATATCTTTGATAGTTTTTAAGCTAGAGTCATCAAAATTGATGGCAAGTTCTTTGTGGCGATGTCCCCATAAGATGTGCATCAAACTTTTTGTAAACGCCGTGCTCATCCCAGCCACACCCGTACCCGTATGCCTCTACTTTGCAAGCAGACTTCTTGCCTCGATACCGAAGGTAAAATCGGGTATGCGTGCATCTTTTTCAGTATTTAGGCTAGAGTCAGCAAATTTGGTGCCAAGTTAGGTGATGATGACCTCCAAAACACTGCATCACCACCCTATCTGCTAAACCCCCCCTCCCCCATCCCTGATTACGCCCTTGGCATTCAATATGAATTGATGAACCTATAAAGTCATAGGAAAACAGTTTTATTTGCAAGTAGTATTTCCACTGTCCATTGTTTATGGTGTCAATTTGTTGCTATGGCCGTTGCTGTTGCTGTTGCAACATTAAAGCACGTACAATAACTTGTGTGTTCGTTGTGCAATATTAAAAACTACAGTCGTAGTATGTACAACATTTTGGGGCACTTTTAGTATTTATTAGTATGCCAAATGCAATGCACTTGACTCCATTCAATTTTATACTCATACCCTGCATGCACCCCCCCCACCATTCTCATTCATGGCCAAGTGGCAGCTAAATGGGGACTTGTTTTTCATCGATGAATTGTCGCATGTTTGCTGGCCCCAAACGACCCAAAATGGCCAAAAACGACAACAACAAACTGACGAACGCTTCATTTGTCGCATGCAACGCGGCGTCAGCCGCAAATATGCAAAAGACCAAAATGCGTCAATAAATGCAGAACGCTTCACTTGCAACAAGATTCGGCAGCAGCAGCGGCAGCGGCAGCAGCACGAATGGAAAATGTGCTGTAAAAGTTTTATTGTGTCAATGCTGGCCAAAACACACACACACACACACACACTCGAACAGAGAATGAGAAAAGGAGTGAGAGGCATAGATAGAAAATGTGTCAAAGTGAGTGAAAGAGATAGCGAGAACCAGAAGTGAGAGAGAGCGAGCGAGCGAGCAAGAGTTGAGTTGAGTTAAGTTAAGTTAAGTTGGCAGAGTCCCGATGGGCCCAAACAAATGCGAAACGTGCTTCACTCTCTATGCAATTGTATTAGTGCACACACACACACACATACACATATGTATGTATGTATGTGCCACTTGCTCATTATGCCGAGCTGCCATTAAAATTGAAGAGAGACGAACAACAAAAAAAAAAAAAAATTGAACAAAAAATGGAGGCACTGTGCACAACTGTGGCATATAAATTATTCAGTAAAATCTTTAATGTTTAAAAAAATCTGTAAAAAAAATATAATGAGTCCGTCACAACCAATTTTGAAAACCTAAAAGTCAAGATAGGTCAGGGGATACCTCATTTGAGTTCAATTTGCAAATGTGTTGCCGTAGCTTAAAGTCAAGTACTACTGTATTCAAGCGAAACGAATGATTTTGTTATAATCAAAAACGCCTTGTTGTCAGGGGCATTATTTGGAGTTGGAGTTCGAGTACGAGTACGAGTTCGGTTCTCTCGCTCCCTTTCTTGCTTAACAAATCACTGCTAGTTAGATGCAGCGTAGTACTAAGTTGTAGCCGTCCAGCCAATATGGCAGCGTTTCGTGCCTTGCACTTCAATCTGTTGCCAAGAATGCTGGCAAAACAACAACGACAACAACAACAACGACAACAAGAACGACAACAATGGGGCATGCCACCTGCCAGTTATGTGCACAAAGCGCCAGCCTTATTGGCCAAAATTGAGGTCAACACAAGAAGAAGGTCGCCTCACCTCACCTCGCCGCGCCACGCTTTAGTTCGGTTCAGTTCAGTTTGTGCAAGTCGATTCAATTCAACGTTGCCAACGGTAACACAACTGTAGCGCACCGACTGTGACGCTCTGACGGCGACGGCGACGGCGACGGTGACGGTGACGGCCACGATAACAGCACAAATAATTGGCCATGGCAACCAAAAGGGCCCAAAATTTCATTGAACGTTAAGCTTCCATTTATGTGTTGTACTATATGAGTGTGTGCAACAGCCTCGAGGCAGCTGCCATTGCCTAAAAAGAACTTGCAAATGACATATATCAAGAAATCTAAATAATTTATTGCCTTTCCAACACAGGCACAGCCTCCCCTCTTTGCCCCCATTTCACATTTTGATCCGCACTTTAGACTTCCTTGACTCAATCTCAATTAAAATGTTCAAAAGATTACAAACACTACAGTCATAGCAGCTGTCCAATAAAAGAACGAGGCATAAAACTTAAAAGAAAAGCTAAAAATTCAAAATGTTGCTGAGAGGATTCGTTGTTTTTTTTTGCCGTGTATTTTTGTTGTTAAATGTTGTGATTTTTGTCGTTGATGTGTTTAAAGTCAGCTGCTAATTTACGACTGGGATGTCCAGTGACACAAAAGGAGTCTCCAACGACAGCAGCAATTGTCGACCCTTGACTAAATAAAGCGAGCCATTAAAACAGTTAACAAAATAACGTTTAGTTAACAATTGTTCGCATACTTACTGGGCAATGAAATACCCATTAAAAAGTGTGGCATCATAAATAAATTACCAAATTATATCGTTTATTTATTTGTTTTTATGTCTTAAAGTAATTTGAATAACTCCTTCGGTAATATTATTGATGATTAATTACTTTTATTATTTAAAGACAATTTAGAATACCCTAATAGATGTTAATTTTTTTTAGCTCACTTGTAGTCCATATTGTGAAAAAATGTTTTAGTTTGTACCCCAATATAATATACAAAACTCTATAAGCCACCAAAATAATTGCGAAAAATGTGCAAAACAAAACTTCAGCATATACAAATGTTTATTTGTAAATACATATATACTTATATATATATACTATTAGTATTGGCATTTAGTCATTTAGTGTCCCCAATAGGCGCATGCAATGCAATAGGCTTAGTTTCATGTGATGACTGTCATGCCTCACCCAACACGTTGTTGCCTCTTCCATCACTTCTCTGTCGAAAAACAAGCAATGGATGCCACCAAGGTGTCATTAGCCAAAATAAACAATAATATAGAAAGAAGCAGCTGAGCTTGAGCGATGTGAATGGATGCAGCAAAACAAATAAAATTAAATTATTATGTAGAATGCAAATAAAACTCTAGTACTTAGCATGCAAATCGAATAACAAATCGACAATAGACAACACCACATACACACACACACACACACACACACACACATACAAACGGTCAGACAGATAGACAGACAAAGACACATAGGCCAAGTTAGGGTGAGCCATAAAACGTTATGAGTAATCACAGACGCATAGCTAAACAACAACAACAAAAACAACAACATCGAATAGAAGAAGAATAAGCAGATATACTAAGTACATATATGCATTTACGCAATGCCGAAGTACGAATTCTCTTCAGAATTTTTTTTTATTATGTTTTTTATTTATTATGATTTTCTCAGTGATCAGGCGGCAATTTGTTTTAAAAAGTTGTCCTTATTAAATTGTTCTGTGTTTATAAAAAATATATTTTATTAAACTTCATATGTCAATGCATTTATTAATGTGGTTGGAACAACTTTTTTGTTGGAATGAATAATTACAAAAAAATAAAAAATTTGGTTCTTATATTTAATTGGGTATACCCTTGATGCATCGAGGGTATTACGAGAGCAACAACAATCCAAATAAACACATAAATAAATCAAACATGGTACTACGACAAATCTCGGTTGGCCGGCACATTAAAATATGGCCAATAACAACCAAATATCCATGATATGATGATGATGATGATGATAATGATAATAATGTTTACTGACCATGGCTAAGCGCTTAGTAATACGAGACGCAACAAAAACAAATAAAGAAGTTAAAAAAAAATATAAAACAAAAACACAACAAAAAAAAACAAACAAGTCAAAAACCAAATTCGACTTGCACATTTTTGTAATCAACATAAAATCCAATCATCCGTCATGGACAGCAGCCAACAGACGTTCAGCGGGGGAAAAGAAGGGCAGGAATTGGGTAAAGCGTCAAGGGGACATTTTGTGGGCAAAAGGGCTATATGCTTCTTCTTATTTCATTCTCAGCTTTTCGCCTGCTCGAGGACCCTGCGGCACAATAGTATGTCTGTGTGTCAGTAAAGTAAGTCTTTAAACAAAAAAAAAAAAAAATAAATATAAAATAAACAAAAAAAAAAAAATGAAAGGAAAACAGTCAAGAAAAAGAATGCCAAAAAACGAAAATTTTGATTTATGGGTCCGGGAGTAGCAAAACCAAAATATGCGCTGCTCATTTATAACGCGCTTAAATCTAATACGCTCAGTTCTCATGCGAAGAAGAGAGAAGTTGGACACAAAATTCTGGATGTGGGTTTGGGTTTGTGTGCTGTGAGTTTGGGTTTTGGTTACATACTGTCGTCTCTCGATGTCTTTGGCTGTCGCTGTACGGTCCTTGTTCTCGTTCTTGTCCTTGTCCTCGTCCTTGTCCTGGTGCTAGCGCTGGCACTGGTCTCGCTGGCTTGTCTTCTTGGCGCTGTCGCGTCCGTATCCGCCAACCGCCAAACGTGCGTAAAGCGACGCGTGTCCGCTTTATGATTAATATGCGCTACAACACAAAATACACGATAAATAAGCAGGACAAGCAGCACCAGCAGCAGCAGCAGGAGCAGCAGCAGGAGCTGAAGTAGGAGCTCGTTGCCACCAGATGAAAGATGGTGAGACAAGGCACAGCTCGCTGTCTTTTTGTCCTGATGCCCGCTCATAAGTAGGCAATGATATTTTTTGTTTCCAAAAACTGCACACAATTCCCATTTTGCTCTAAGCGAAAAGCGAAATAAATGTGTGCTTTGTTCGACTGTCTTAAATGTGCAATGCATGAATGCGTGCAGTCATCATCTATATCAATGACCATTGAGTGCTATTGTTCTTAATTTATTATTTGATTGGAGTTTACGATGCAGATTAAATGGCGCGAAATTGAGTGCAACTATTAGGTTCATAAATTGCTCTAATTGAAGTAGCATAAAAGAATAAACTTCTCATACATATAGCACTTTTGTTTGGGGATGACATGCGGTTTAGTGAACACCTTGCTTATGAAACCTCATCCACCAATTTAAAATGGTGAATTTTTAATAGATATTTTTTGTTGGCATTTTCCACAAAATTAATTAAGACTAAGTTTGAACGAATTGACAAGGTTAAAATATCAATTGGTTGCAGTGGGAGTTTTTAATTAATCTTGTTTAGGGGCAAACTTTAAAGCGGTTTAAGACGTCAAACAACATTCCCAGCTGACCTCTCTCTCTCTCTCTCTCTCCATCTCTCTTTTTGAGCGGTGTATCCAGTATACACGCTCTCTGTCTATCCACTGTATTTCTTCTTTGTTATTGTTGTTGTTGTGTGTGTGTTGTCTTTTTGTGCTGTTTTTGTGCTAGTATTGTGTGACAATGGTGACCCAGCTTCAGCTTCAGCTTCAGGTCTAAGGCACACAAGGAATGATAACGGCAAACAAACAAATTAGCACAACTGCCGCAACGGCATTTGTGGCTCTCCAAGATGTAGCTGTGTGTGTGGGCAAAACTAACACCAATTGCTCACCTTTTAGCTTGGCTTCCGACTGTGTCTGTCTGTATGTGTGTGTGTGTGTTTGTGTGTCGGGTTTTGGGTAACTAGAGTCGAGAGTCGGATTCAGGTTTAGGTTTAGGGTTTCTTGTGCGGTTGGGGAGGGTGGGGGGATATGAGGAGGTGTTTACTTTTGCTGTGTGAGTCGCATTCTGTTCCAGGCATAATTTTATCGCCTACATGTCATATTCTATTGTAGCATTCGCTGTCATTGTAATGAAACACAGCGCCGCACATTTGTTAAAGGCCAAACGAGCGCACAAATGAAAGGTGCGAACTGACCCCAAGCGGAACCCCCCTCCCCGCCATTCCCTTTCCCCTTTCCCTTTTCAGTTTCTTTTGTTGTAAATATTACTGCATGTGGCTCTCTCTCTCTCTTTCGCTTTGTGTGTTTGTCCTTTTGCTGGTTGTTTCGTGTATTGTGTGTCGCGGTCAGCTTGTTCTATAGCTATTCCTATCTTAATAGCCATCTCTTTCTACATCTTTCCTCTCTCTCTCTCTCTCTTTGCATTCACGTGCAATTCCTGAGCCTGTTTTTGCACCTACTGTTCTATACATTTTAACACAAACAAAATATATATTAACACAGAACACAAACAACACTTCGAAAAAAAAGGTAGTTAGTTTTCTCATTCATAAAATAAATATTTGTTACACTGTGTTTGGTTTTTTTTTTTTTTATTATTTTTTCAAATAATTTGTTATAAAGTATTAAAAGAAAAATATACCACCTGAGAAATTTTATTTTGTTAGTTTTCAATGTAAAAAGACCTTAAAAAATAACAATTAATTGTATTTTTGGTTATACATGATAAAATTAAATGATGAGGAATTATTTAAAAGAAAGTGGTTTTTCTGAGTGTGAAACAATGCTTTCACTTGCATGGCACGTAGCACAGACACATACACACACACAAGCATACATGTGTGTAGTAGACACACATACACTATATATATTATAGTTAGTATTCGTTTCAGTGGCCCCACTGTGCGCGCACACTGTGTGGCAGCAAAAGTGCAAATGTCATTCGATGCCTGCCGCATTTAAAGTATTACGGAATTAACATTTCGTTGTGCCGCTTTATTTTTTTTGCATATGGGCGACAAACTCTGTCACTGAGCCACCCCACCCCACCACACCCATACTTTCCATCTTCTTCTCTTCCTCTTATCCCCACTTCTTACTCCTTGTGTGTAAAAATTGCGCTTCCTTTTGTGCCGTCGCTTCACATTTTTCATTAGTTTAGTGGGTTTGTGGCACATGACAGTCACAGTCAGGCAGTGCACGAGCCTCAAACAACACACACACACACACACATTTATATATGTATATGCATGTATATACACAATTACCCAGACGTTGTCTTGTGCTTTTTGTTGGTCGCTCCGTCTTTTTAGTCCCTAGATGTCGTGGCCTTATGCCCTCAACTACTATTACAACTACAGCAACTGTTTTACTTTCGAGCCTCTTTCAGCCAGATGTTACCAATTTCATTTCGCTGCAATTGCATGCAATTCAACTTAACACACACACACACACACACACACACACATACATATGTGCATATTTGCAGATTAATTTAAATAGTTTCTCAAGATCAATAATTTAGTTTTTCTTTTTTTTTTGCTTTGTGCTTTCGCCTTAATCGATTGTTCTTCTTCGCAGAAGTGTCAGCCTTATTTTATGAGCAAATACTTTATAGTTAGTTTGTAGCATTTTTATGAACAGACTTTTAATGCACTTGTCGCAGGTAAGAATTATGGCACGGCTAACAAAAAGTAAGACATTTTTTATTGCACTTCTGAAAGAGAAGAATACTTTGAATAATTTTAGCACTCAGCCAACAATTATGTTACTTTTCTATTCAATCGATTTTGTTTGGTTTTTCGTTCAATCTCTTAACATTTTTAAGTTAAATAACAAATTTGTTCTCAAGGCTCTTTAGTCACAGTTTCGAGTTGCCGCATAGTTCTATTTACACGTTGCCTTGTAGTTTTATAACTTTTCTACAAAATTTTAACTTGTCTGAATATTTACTTACTTGCACATACACACACACACACACACACACACACACACACAGTAGATACCGCGCTCCATTATTGTCGTTCTTGTTGTACTTGCATTATTTCGGCTCTTTGACTTCAATTTTCATCTTCTTAGATTCTACTTGTTCATGCTCTTGCGCTGCATGGCACATATTTCGTAAATGATTTAAATTTTATATACGTTTACTCTACGCTCCAAAAGTACCAGAAGCACTGAAAATTAGAGCCTAAAGCCCATCAGAGGCAAAATTGCCTTCGTTCAAAGTCAATTTTAACTTTGGCAGCTCTGGAAGCAAGAGTTTTTGCGTTTATTATTTATGCTTATTACTTATGCTTATTTGAACTTTTTACTACAGTTCTTCTTCATTTTTTGCTATGCACTCATTCATTTAAGCAATGCTAAATCCAAAAAAAAAAAAAACGCTTTTGATTGAAATTTAGCTTGCGATTAAAATAAATTTCAGTGCTGGAATATTTTTGATTTTGATTTGCACAAGTTTGTGTTTTAAAACCCTTAATGGTATAAATTCTTGTTAAAATCTAGTTATTTTTATTCTTACATTTCAAATTAATATCGAATTATATATTCAAAAAAATATTATAATTTTTCTTAATATTTAATTATGAAAAAAATTGTTGTGTTCTATTATAATAGTTTATTTTATAGTTTCTTTTTTAACCATAATTTTTAAATATAGCTTTACTATAGGTGTTAATAAGTATAATATCAAATAAAGTATTGATGATTATTTTCCAAAAAAATTCTTTAATAAATATTAGTAGAAATTGATTGCTTGGAAGTTTTATCTTTAGGTATACTTGTTTTCGATGTTCTACAGATTTAATTTCACAAAAAGGTGAAAGTGGCAGCGCAACTTGTGGCAAAGTGTGGTTGGCAGCCAATGACAAATCAGGAAAATAAATAAAACCAACGACAAAAACACTTAAGTACGAATAATGTCTGTCAAAAAGTTTTCGGCTACATCGCAACGCCATCCAATCGGTCAACATTACACATAAACAATTGCTTAACCAAACACTCAGACTTTGAACTTCAGACTTGGCACTGGCACTGCTGGTCAGCAGCAGCCAGGAGTAAAAACACACACACACACACACATACAAGACTAAGTTGAAGTGCGTATGGCAAAACCTTTGGCCAATCTTATTGGTGGGGAGGGGGGACAAATGGGAGTCTCTGGAGTCTGGAGACAGCATTTTATTTGCTGTCGTTCTTATTGATTCATAAATATTTCAAAGCATTTCTAACACATAAAGCAGAAGCAGGAGCAAAAGATGAAGAAAAAACAAAAACAAAACAAAAAAAATAAACCGAACCACTTTCAATGAATATATCAAAACTATAAAAATACCGTAAAGTGTTTTTCAAACATTGGCAAAATGTTCACCTTAAGCAGCAGCACATCAGCTATCTCTCTCTCTCCTTCGCTCTGTCTATGTGTGTGTGTGTGTTTTTACATTCCCTCTACTTTCTTGTTTTTTTTTCTTCGCCTGTCCCTGCTCCGTAATCGTAATGTATCAACAGTTAAAGATTTTTTTTATTTTTATTTTTATTTTTTTCAATATTTTTTTCGTTTTATTTTGCACCGTTTTCGTTTCTGCTGCTTGCACTTTGCTTTGAATTTTCATTTTTATTTATTTGCGCATATTTGATTTGCCGAGCAGAGAGCAGGAGAGTTCTCTGTCCTCTGATGTTGCTGCTCCAGCTCCAGCTACAGCTCCTCCAGCTATCCATGAGCCATTGGTCCACAAAGCTTATGGCTTTTTATATGCCTTGTTTAGCTAGCGACCGTCGGAACATATTGAAGTAGGCGGCATGGATAGACGGACGCTTTTTATTCTTTCCCTACATTTGTTCAATTCTCGTAACCCCCCCTCCCCAACTAGACTCCTCACACTTTACCCACCAATGTCTGTTTACAGTTTTTACCAATAAAAAACTCATGCACACACACATACTGTGGAAGTATCTACATTTAGATAACCATATCCCGATGGCGGCATCGTCGTCCACCTTCGATACTTACACACACACACACACACACACACAGCTTACACAGCTATAAAGCATATCTTTATACTTTTGGCCTGCCATCGATATATATTTGTAGCGTGCCTCCCATTCGCATCTATTCGCATGTCCCTCCATACATATATATATATATATATATATATATGTGTGTGTTGGTACTGCGCTGATTTAAATATCTTTGGCGAACTAAGAAGGGGAAAGGGGACAGGAGGTTATGCTAAGTATTTATGCATGACTGCTTTTCTGTGACATCAAATAAATCACTTCTATGTATAGTTTTTGGTTTAAGTTTCGAGTTTCCATCGTTTAGTAGTTTAACCCAAACTCCAACACACAAAAACAAAAAAAAAATAACTTCACTGCTCCGCGCCGCTCTATTCGATTTCTTTTAATGTTTTTCTTTTCAGTGGCTTTTGTGACCGTTAGAATAACATCTTTAACTACTCGCACTTGTTTGTATTATTTGCACAAAAGTTTAAAATTAAGTTTCCATTTGAAATAATAAACTGATCAAATGAAGTTTGTCGTTCTATAAAAACATAGCATACCAAATTGGGCATATTCCTGACAGTTAATTACAAACTTCACATAAGATGCTGTACAAACAATGAAATATGTCACAATTTTCAGCTTGGCTTGACAATATTTATTTAAATGAAATTACGTTAAAACTTGGCTCATTTTTGCAGCTTATGGTTTGTTTTTTCTTTTTAGTAAATCAAATTTAATTCAGTCTGGTGGTTTTCAATTGAAATTAAAGTTGATATGTTTGACAGCCGGATTAACTTTTTATTTTATAGACTCTTTTTTGCACATCACAATATAAACAAGAAAATATTTTTGCATTTGATTAAATAATATGGCAGACTAATTTTTTTTATTGTGTTTAAATTAAAAAAAAAAAATATTAAAAAAATGTCTGGCAGGTAATTATCTGTATACCCTATGCCCATTAAAAATAGCTTAAAGAGGTGTAAAATAAAATGAGACTAAATAATAAAAAGAATGAATTGTATCGAAAATGATATATAAATTTACGATAAGTATAGACCAGAGTCTTAGGTATTTCCAAGACAATTTCTCTATTCTAAAGCTTTCATTCTTGATTTATTGATTCAAAATCATAATCATAATCCTTATTATTTTCACAACAAAAAGCCGCTAAGCTAAACAAAAACTACAACATTCTACCTGCACTTTGCAAATTTCTTAATTAACGAATTAAATGAAGTGAAGTTGAAGCTGTAACTATATGATTAACAGGTACAATCTTGACACAAAATGCCCGCCAGCTGTAAACATAACACAGCCGGCTAATGCAATCTTAACAGCAACAGCAACAGAGGCAGAGACAGCGACAGCGCCGCCAGCGCATAGCAGAAGAGAGCATAAGCAGCAGACAGAGAGAGGCATAGCGAGTGAGAGAAAGTGAGCGAAGTTTGCGCTGCCATTTGCCGCAGACGGCAAAAAAGCTTTAGAGCGCGTCTGGACAACTGGATCTCTCTCTCGCTTTGATGTGCTCTCTGCACTGTTGGCTGTTATTGTTGTTGGTGCTGCAAAACATATCCCGGTTCGCTAATGCATTTCTCTCGCAGGAGTTGCAGCTGGATGCTGTCGGCGTCGCTGCACAGTTTGTGTTTTCCGCTTTCAGCATATGTATGTTGCAGTTTCCTGCACGTTGAAAATGTTGTTACTTTGCAGCTTATCCTGGAAATTACGTAAGCAAGAGTAGCAGCAGCAGCAGCAGAAGCAGCGGCAGCGGCAGCGTCCGCCAGGCCGACGGCGACGACTACTGCAATGCTGTCGCAATGAATAAGGCGGCAAATCAAAACAAAACTAAATGAAAAATATATATTGACGACAGCGCGCAGCGAGCATAGGCTGTTGGAGAAGAAGAAGATGAAGGCGAAGAAGATGACGAAGAAGAAGAAGATACTGAAGAGAAGGTGCAATGAAGCGGCACAAACAAAGCGAAATTAGAAGACGGGCATCTAACATTTGCTAAGCACCGTGACACGAGACATGAGACACGATTACAAATGTTATGAAATTTTAATAAAAAAAAAATATAAATATAAAATATTACATAAAAATAAAATTACCAAATTAATATTAAATATTATCAATTTAAGATTCGTGTTCGTGTTTTGTAGTTTAAGATTTGCGCATCTTTAACAAAAACAGGCGGCAAAGTCGGCGCACCCTTTGGCTAATGTCACGACGCATGCAGTTAAAAGTTCACCTTACCCGCTCCCTTGAGTGCTTGCTGCTTCGCTTCTCTGTCTGTTCGTGTGTGGGTGTGTGTGTGTGTGTGTCTAAAGTTTTTGGCAATGGGCACGTGATTCATGTGTTTGTGTGTGTGTGTGTCACATATTAACGCGCACAACCTGGCGGCGGCTGTTGGCCGTATACCGAGAGCAAGTTAAAAGGATAATGACACTGGTTCTAGTCCTGGGTATTTACCGCTAGCAGCTAAGCTGTAGCTACTATACCTATGGAACATGTGCTTGTCGTTCTCTGTGTATGTCTGTGTGTGTGTGTGTGTTTGCATTTGCTTTTATGTTAGTTGGCAATGTACGCGTGACGTGATCGTAATTCGCGATAAACCGGAATGCAAGCAATTAATATTGATGTGCAACTTGCTTTCGTTCTTTCTTTCTATCTTTTTGCATGCCTGTCTGCCACCATTAGTACTTATCTTAAATGCAAGCTTTTTGCTTAGGCTAATAATAATACATATATTTTAAGCATAACGTAGTTTTCAACTTGTTTTTAAGATGCTCTTTTCATATTATACTACAACAAAAATTTTATTTTAATTTTTGATATTTTTTGTGGATGTATTAACATCGATTTTTATCGATTATCGACCTTTACAATTATATTTACATTTCTACAAAAATATATGGTTTATTGTACGAATTGATTTTATTCAACTTCAACTTAACTGTTGAGTATAAAAAAAACAACTTTTTGAATCGAAAAGTTCTATGAAACTCGAGACGAAATACCAATAAAAAAAAAAAACATTTTGTTTTAACTTTTGATTTAGCTCAGCGATGGAAATTTCATTTATCACTCAGCGGAGTTGATAAAAGCTAAATTTGAAGCATACTTTGAAGAGTAGAAAAACAGAAAAAAAAATAAACAAAATAGTACAAAAACCTGCATGACTTTGCACTATTTTAACGAACTTTTGTTTAAACATTTTGTGCTGACTGGCAGAGTTCTTGTGAAAGTAATGTTGAAAATCTAATTATTTTCATAGCTCGACTTTGTGTCCTTTACGTTTTTATTTTCATTGTTGTTGTCGTCTGCACTTAGTGCCTGCATCCTGCATCCTGTGTGTGTCCCGTGTCCTCTGCCTTTGTGTGTGTGTGTTGGTTTGTTAATTTTTTTTTGTTCTTGTTTATTTAATTAATTTGAGCAGCGTGATTTTCTATATAGGTAGGGTTTGCAGTTGCATCTGGCGTTATCATGAGAAATCATTGCAAAAGTTTGATTGCCTTTTGCCAGTTTTGTTTCCGCTGAGTGTGTTGTCTGGGGGGAGCGGAGGAAGGTTGGAGTGGGGTGCGGCACTCTGTTATCTAGTTAATTGTGGGCTCAATTGTGATTTTGTAGTGCTTGGCAAGTTTCGCACCTACAAAACATTTTGCCTTTTACAGCGCAAACCGTCGCCTTAATTAGTTTGTTATCCCCCAACATGGACACCGACACGGACACGAACACACGAACAGAGGGACACCGATAGCAACTATGACTTTGGTCTTGCAGGACCTTATGTACGCTGCTGCTCCCTTATTGCTGCCCTCTTTGGTTGGTGTTGGTGACGGTGACGTTGGCAACGGAAGTGGTTTCACAATGGAACTTAATGAGTATAAGCGGAAATTTAATCAGCAGTATAAATAATGAAATGACAGCTGAATGCGTTGCCTTGCCTCAACTGCTAGATAGATGTCCGGATAGATAAATTGAATACTTATACAAATATACAGTGAACACTTGATTATGTGAATCACTCATATTTGAACCGACAACTCAACAGAAAACAACTTAGCGCCTATAAGGCACATTTAATATGTAAACATGGAACAAAAGTATATACATACTTATGATTAAAAGTAATTTTATTTGTTGACTCGATACACTTCGGTTTTAATTAGATCACTGTTTCGAGGAAGCACTGTACGTATAAACAGATCCTGCATTCCGGGCAATGAATCAAAACTCATTTGTCGCCCTTGTTGTTGGCCAACTGTTTGCAGTTGTTGTTCAATCAACGTTGCCCGCCCAAGAAATGTTGCCCGTTTTAACAATGCGAACTTTTCAGGCATACAAAAATAAAACCTGGTTGCTTAAGTAGCGATAAATAATCACGAAGAAAAATACAAATACTAAATAGTTTCCCGTTGTAAATTTTTTAATTAAGTTAAAGAGAAAAAAAGAAATAAAACTGAAATCAAGTACGCTTTGATTTTTAACTCAAGAAATATCACATTGCATTAGGTGAATGATTAAAAACTTTAATACTGAAATTCGTTTTGAAAAAATGTTTAAATTTATAAAAGCATTATTCACGTATTTGTTTCTTCTGATGCAGCTGATTATAGCTATCTTTGTTGTAATATATGTTCTTAATAAGATATACATATGCATCTTTGATAATAAACCATTTCCACCACCGCCGAAGCCAATGCCAGCTTTTCTACCATTCACATCCGAGGTAAAGTCAAAAAAACAGAATCGCAGAAAGTGGAGCTCTCGCTACGTTTGGAATGGGTCAAAATTCGGTAAGCTTTAATCCAATATAAACAATACAAAAAAATGCCACTATTATTATATTTTTCTATGCCAGTTGCCCTGTCCAAGTTCAAGTTTGGGCAAAAATCCATTGGCACACAAGCTCGTTCGTCCACACTCTATCGAGGCTCAACGTCATCATACAATCCATATTCGAACGCAATGCGAATTACGCTTACTTTAAAGCCCTGCTATCTGATAAGCGTTGAGTTAGACATCTACAACAATCCCGGCCAGCACGCCAGCAGCCTTATAGACAACTCCAAATGGCTCACACCCAAACACACCTCTGGCCACATTGCTGACGTCAAGAAGAAAGCTAAACGTGTATTCAAGTACTATGATGATGTGTCAAGAGTGCCCAAGCTTAAAGTTTTGCTGCGCTCCACTGATGAGTCGGAAAATGTACATCATGACCTCGACAATGTCACGAATGATGCGACTGAGAAACGCCATTTTAAGTTTAAATTGGCCAAGCGAACTGAAACACAATAGAAGAGCTAAAGACAGTGGTAGAA
This sequence comes from Scaptomyza graminum, assembly GCA_018901835.1. Classification (NCBI taxonomy): domain Eukaryota; kingdom Metazoa; phylum Arthropoda; class Insecta; order Diptera; family Drosophilidae; genus Scaptomyza; species Scaptomyza graminum. The sequence goes on along the minus strand of JAEIFL010000001.1, from coordinate 3,897,957 downwards.
AGTTAACTTGGCATTCAAAAATCAGGCTCAAAGCACTCTCTTTCTATGCATTCTATGGATATAAACTAATCTATATAGAACAAAGAGTTTTCTATATATATATAAAATATATAAAATGTTGCAATACAAACTTGATTTTTTGTGATTAAGTTAAAGGAGTATGTTTGGCAAACAGTGAATGTTGGTTGGTAAATTTCGAAAAATGGTATAAATTTTATTTGGGATTTTCATATAGATCCTAAAAAAATCACAATCGAAAAAACAAATTTCACATCTACAACCTATGTATTTGTATCGGTTATTTTTATTTATTTCACACCTACAGGATTTTTTATTAAACGTTTTTTAACTAAATACTAAAGAGTATAGAATCTTTGGCGTAAGAAATAATTGAAAACGCTTCGTGCTTGTTTTTAATATAATGTCAATTTCGTGTTGTTGATTTTGCAAAAAGATGACAAAAAAAAGTTTTGCAGTCAAATAAAACATGATTAAAATTCAAATAAAGCCGGTTCGGAGTTGTAGATGTATGTATGTGAAGAGTGTGGGTGTGTGTGTGTGTGCGCGTAGGAGGGAGTGTATGCGTTTTTGATTGTGTTGTGCTGCGGAGCATGCAATTTGAATTGAACTTTCCAAAAGCAAATAAACTTCCTGCGAGACTGCGGTTCGCAGTTAGAAAATTTAATTTTCCAATTCATAAACAATTTCTGCAATAAAACGACTCAAGTATCAGTAATAATAGTAAAAATCATAAAAAATAAGTATGCCACAACATGAAGACGCATTTTGGCTTTGCTTTTAAGTGTTTCTTTTTTTTGTCTCGTTGGTGATTTTTTTTTTTGTTGGCTGCAACACCCCGATTTCAGTTAACAGTCACAGTCTTGGCCAGTTTCCCACTTCCCCATTGCCTTTGAAATTGTGAAATTTGTATGCGTTTAGAATGTTGGGCGTGTTTTGTTGGCTCGCCTTGCTTTTCGACGCGTTTTGATTTGCCTCTTGCTGTGATTGTTTTTCACCCAACCCCAGCCCCCTCTCGCTTCACCGCCCTGTTTTTATGTGTGTTTGCATAACAAATTTCCTCTTCATAAGTCAAGACATTCTCTAGAAATTCTTTTCTCTCTCTCTTTTCGACTCTTGCGCTTCCTCTTCTGGCTCTTTACGACCTTCTAAGCTGCACAAATCGTTTAAGTTGGTTTTTATCACACCCAAAATTGCCTTGAACCAGCAGCACCAGCAGCACTAAGCCTTCAAAAACAACAGCTAACAAAAAATTTGTTACATAGTACATTCTAGTGGAGTGTTATCTGATTTGTATAGTGTGTGTATATTGCACATTATCGCCTCGCAAACAGTGTTCACACAGTTCGGCACAGATAAGTTAATAGCGCTCTTAACAAAAAGTGAACTGCTTAAATAGCTTAAGTTAAAATGATTCCAAGCGAATTTGTAAGTTTATATATAAATTGATATTGTTTCCAAAATTCTCACAAATTGTTTCAGTATATTAAAAAAAAAATATTTGTCAATTATAAAGCTCTTTTGAAATAATTCTTCACTAATTTTGACAAACACATTTAAAGCAATCAAGCTTACCAAAAAACGTTTGGTAACGGAAACGGGAGCAGGAATCGGGATCGGAATCGGAATTAGGAGTCAGCGAAGAGGAGGACATAAACAGTGGGCGCTGCCTAAGTGCTCCAATAATCACTTCAATCACGTTTGCATAATTGTTCAATTATGAGGCAATTACGTAAATCCGAAACCTTCGAGCTGCTGCTTATTGTTGTTGTTGTGGCAGTTGTTGGGGGTCGTCGTCCATTTGCCGGGACTGTTATCAGTAATATGCCAAAAACCGAAAAACATTGCCAAGCGTCGACCGCATCGCCACCAAAAATCAGCAGACATTGGCAATTGCCAACGGGTCTAACTCTCGCTACCCATTTTGGTTGCAACTCCCTCTGACCACTCTATCGCTGTTGCGATCCCCAGTGCTTATGTGTATGAGTGTGTGTGTATGTGTGTGTGTGCTGATGTGTCATATTAATTAAGCGTTTGATTACCAGCCAGTTTGCCGCGTTGCCCACCGAAAAGTTCGGTTCGATAGTGTATAGTTTGGTTGTTCGCTGCTTGTTGCCGTTCTTGTTGTTTTTTTTTCGGTGTTGTTGTTTTAGTGGCACAGGAGATAGTGCTGGATTGGATAATTGCGTGCAATTTTTATGGGTGCCAGGACAGCGCTAAATGAAACTACTACTTGTAAATGTTGCAGAAACGATTGCACAAACAATTTACTTCATTTTCACACACACGCTCACTCACACCTTCACACAGCTATTCAATTAGTTTTATTTCGGCAATTATGCTTATGTCAAAAACTGATAATCGATTTATCGATATATTTAAAAAAGCTTTATTATTTTGAGCTAATGAATCAAAATATGCAGCTTATATCTCACTTAGTTTTTGAGCAGGAATCACTTTAATGTATAGGCAGGCTATTAATGACGCTCTATTAAACGTCCCGATAAATCCCATAAATATTTCACACCGATCAATTTTATTTTCTCGCTTTGGCCATCTTTATTATATTTACCTATTTAACAACAACTATTTAATTTGCTTAAAAACAGCCAATACCTAATTTCGAATTATGATTAGTGGAACTTCATTCGACTATTTTCGATTTAACGATATGCTATCGATTGCTCGAACGAAAACACAATTGGTTAAGTTTCTCTCTCTTTTGCTCTTCGCCTCTCGCTTTGGTCTCTCGCAAAGTTTGCAGCCCACGGAGCTAATCTAAATTGCAAATGGTCTTTAATGGTAGATTGAGTGTAGTCAAATGAAAACACATGTGTGTGTGTGTGTGTGTTTCGTAGATGAGGTAAATGTATTTGGCCGCTAGCTGCTTCATTAGAGGCAAATTTGTGCCACCTGCTCATATGGCAGTGGGAGGGGCGTGGCGGGGCGAGGAGCAGTTACCAAAATTAAGCATTCGGTAGAAATTAGTAAATGAAAGTCATTCAACCGACAAACTCGTGTCAGACTCGCTAACTGACTGACTAACCCAAACCTCAATCACCAACTGATCAATTGACCAACTGACCAATTGACTGACTGACTCGTCATCAATTAACGTTGACAAACGCAAAAATGGAGTTAGAACAGAGAGAAGCCAGGGGAAAGGTGTGTGTGTGTGTTCATAGTTTTCACACGTTAGATGGCTAATTGGCCAACAGCCCAGCTGAAAGTCAAACAAAAGCCACAAGAAATACCAAATAAAGCCGAACGATTAGAGCAGCAGCAATCTAAAAAAACAACAACAACACATCGACGAAGATATCTCCTAACGATGTTTAATGTAGCATAGTGTGTGTGCGTGTGTGTGTGTGTGTGTGTGTGTGTGTGTGTGGCGTGTGTGCGCGTGTTTTCATATGTGTGCAAATAAAGGCAACGAAACAAAAAAAAAAAAAAAAAAAAAAAGAAAAGAAAGGAAGAGGTTTGGAAGTGGTTTGCAGACACGTGTATTTGCTGCTTACATGTGTGTGTGTGTGTGTGTGCGTTTCTCGGGTGTGTGTTGTGTGATTATCGGTCGCTTGTTACACGTTTAATCTGTTAAATCCTGTTTACCAAGATTACAAATCAATTGTGGCTAAACATAAAAACCAAAAACCAAAAAAAAAAAAAAAAAAAAAACACATGAGACTTCACCAACCTTCACCAGCCTTTCCTCTTCCCCACCAATAATTATTGTGTTTAATTCCGTGTTAGTATGGGCAACAGCACATCTTCACAAAGTTTAGCAACACGTACGGTCATAAACAAAGCTATAGTCTCATACTACTGTATATACTAAGTATGTGCATTAAATTTTATCACAATTTTGATGTAGAATACTAAAATATTTTTATATGTATGTACTACTTGTTTATAAGACTTAAAATGCTTGTAAAAAATAATTAGACAATACTACTTTTACTTATAGTATTTATAGATTGTTTTTATAAGTAATAGAATGTTTTATCGATTTTTTTATATTGAAAAGTATAAAATAAAAAAATATAAATTCATTCGTTTTTGTTTTTATTGAACTGAACAACTTTTAGCAGAAAAGTGGATGTAGGTCAAATCCATATTGTATCTAATAGTTCAGGCTTTATTCCTAGCATTTTTAGTAGTTTAAAAGTGAAGTTAACTTTAACGAACCAATCCACTCAACCCGCTAATTGCGTTATCATAAATAATGTGTTTATAATAGAAAAAAATAATATAACTAACATTTATTCTATGGATTGCTGTGCTTAACACTGGCTTTCAACATAGCCAAAGGCACCTTGAAAAAAACTATAAAAAAAATTGTCCAATTAAGTAACACATAAAAATTCACATATTTTGAAAGCAACAAAAAAATAAAAATACATGTGTTGCAAAAAAGTATTTTATATGATATTTATAAATTTCCTTGGCCAAAAAAATCCTATTACATTTATAAAGGTGTTAACAGGCCATGTTTATGTGTGTGTGTGTGTGTTTTTTTTTGTGTGTTTGTGTGGCCTCAACACATTATATGACACTGATTAAAATCATGAAAGTTCAGCATATATTTATACATACATACATGTACAATATATCGTATTAACAATCAGATAAACATTTATGGCTTAAGCTACCACATGGCAAAAGTGCCAAGCTCTATTGTTTGCTATATATTTATTCAAACAATTTTTATGTGTATGTATAAGTGTTTGTGTGTGTGTGAGGTAAAACATGAAATACTCTTTAAGATTTACTTTGTACCATTAAGAAACTTTGATAACAAAATATAAAGCTTATGAATTATAAAACATAATTTTTAATCATTTATTAAAATTTGTTTATTTTTTCTATCACAGCTTAGAGTCTTAGAAACCATTGCTGAGAATCTTAGATGGTATGCTTAACACTTCCGATCAAAATATTATAATACCCTATCCAAAAAGCATAAGCATAAGGTAAAATCCTCACAAAGAAAGTTTTCTGTGTGGGGATTTGCTTTGGGTTATAGTTGAATCAATGACAATATTGTCTAAGGGTGTGCCGTGTAGGCCGTTCAAAGGGGGTGAGGTGTTTTTGTTGGAGGTTAAATGGAATAAGATAAGGGGGTAAAGGAGGGTTACTGTGGCTTTTGTATTTGGTTTGTCGTTGCAGCTGCCAGTGGAGACAGTAATTGATGTTATCAAAATATTATATGTGGTATAATTTATCAATAAACGCCAATCGGGTGGAAATAATTTGATTATGCTTGATTTGCTTTTGAGCCATATTTGCGGTGTAAACATTGTGGAAAGTTGCAAAACACACGTACATACACACACACAGACACACACACACACACACACACAAACACTCACACCCATACACATATGTCCAGTTGTGACACTCATTTCTGTAAACGATAAACGCCAAGGAGTTTGTGGGTAAAACAAAAATAATAATAAGAAGGAATCAAAAAACAACAACATATATTCATTAACTTTGTGTGCGTATAATTTATTGGCCTGTATTTAAAGCCTCTCCATTAATTTACTTTTAATCAACTGAAATTGGATTAAAAATTAATCTTTTACCATACACAAAAATTATCTAAGCTGCAATTAAATTGCTAATTTTTTCTGGTTATCTATCCATCTCAGATTGATTGCCACTGTACGAGCTCTTGCTAGAATTTAAGCTTCAATAAATTATTTATTTATTGCTGTTTAGGTTGGGCAATATGCAAATTAATTATTTAATAAATTCTTAAATATGCTTTAAGATAATTTTGAATTTTGTAGTTTATTTTCTTATGTGGTACTATTTTTGCTGATTCATTTGATTTAAATACGTTTTTCCGACGATATTCCGACCCATTCTAAGTCTAAGCTTTTCACTTACTATCTTTGTGGCTGACTTTTGCTTATAGAGCATAGTTCAGACAAGCTAGTTTTGGTTGCTCATTTTGCTCAAACTTACACACAGTAGCCGATGGGAGGATGGGAAGGAGTCGGCGGTGAGGAGAGGGGGAACCAAGAGGATAGCATGTCGGTGAGACACACGTGACTAACGCTTTATTACCATTTCTCTTCATTAATTTAATTTTTTCGTCTGCAGTAAACTGATTTCGTATGCAATTTTATTGTACTTTTGTACTCGTGCCTGGTGCGCATTGTTGTGTCGTTATACCCGCCTCTTCGCCCATTTGCCCCGCACCCTACTCCAAAGAACTCCTAAGCCCCCGTCAGCATATCACCCACCCCCATCTACCTCTTCGCTGTTTTTGGTGGTGCTTCGCGGTGTCTGTTAATTCCAACGCAAAGGAAAAGCAAGCACCATTTTTTTTATTGCCGCGCCAAATTCAAGTTTGCCTGCCTCGCCTCATTGTAGTTGTTGTTATTGTTCATGTTGTATGCTACTATATACCCTAGTATAAAAATCAAAAGTCATATAGCTACTAGGTCCATAAAACAAGTGCACAAATTTATTAGATTTTCGTCTTTTTATGGCCTGTGGGTAAAGAAAAGAAAGCAAAAAATATTTAAACAAATAAATTTAGAAAATATTCCTTGACTAATTTTTGGTGAATCAATTAAAATTAAATTATAATAATAAAAATCACATACGTATGATATCTGCCGACAAGTTAATTCAAGCAAAAAATAAAAAACAGATATACAAATATTTGTATAGCTAAATTACTTTTAAACTTTTAGTTAAGTCATTTCGGTGAGTAAGTAAGTAAGAGTATACATTAATCGGTGTTCTGTGGCTTAAATTTGTTTGCTTTTGTATTGTTGTTCTTGCTAAAGCTGCTGTTGTTGCTGTTGCTGGTGGTGTTGTCGTTGCTTTTCTTTGTTTCTGGTGTCCAATAGACCAATTTCTGCGTTTGTTGTTTGTGCACTTTCGTTTTTGGCTTTCCTATATGTGTGTGTGGGCTTCTTTGTGTGTGTGTGTGTTTGTTTTTTTTTGTGTTTTTCTTGGCCTGCCTTTTTGAATGGTTTTCTGTGTTGGCAAATTGTTTGCATTATTTATGGCATATTTTCGAAGATTTATAATGAAGTTGCCCGGCTGCTCGTTGTCCCGATTTCTTTTTTGTTTTTTTTCTGTGTTTTTGTTTTTTTCTAGCTCCATCTGCATTCAACTCAATAATATATTAATGAGCACGCCTGCTTGATGCCATATTGAAAATGCTGGTAGGTTAAACAGTGCGTATGCGTCATATACTTATACGTATACGAAGTTGGTAATAAATTTTTTTGAATTAACTTTCATTTTACTTTGCTGCAATTTTGTATTTTTCTTTTTGAATGAAATGTTTTGTGCTTTTTGTAATTTGTTTTTCTTGTTTTGTTGCTTTTGTTTGTTGGTTTTTGCATTCTACATTTTACGAGCAATTAGGTGAAAGATGGCGAAAGTACTTGGGCAACATTTTTGTGCCCAAAAAAAAAAATAAAATTAAGTAAGAACGGCATAAAGTTTGAAAAACCACGCCCATCACGCCTGCAAGTTCCCCGAGCCCAACGTCACCAGCATAAATATTTTAATATGCTTCAAGTAAGTTAGTGAGTGTGTTTGTGTGTGTGTGCGAGTGTGAATTTTGTGCGCGCTGCACGTCACTAAAAAGGCATCAAAGTTTTAACCACACGCTTGCTCGCCACTCAGTTGGGCATCCTGCCACTCCTTGCACTGCGCCTTCCCCTTTGTGTGTAACAGGGCCTATGCCCACATGCCACCGACAACGCAACTCTCGCACACTGTAAAATGCAAAAAGTTAATTAATAAAACATCAAAAAGTTCAGCGTTTTGTGTGTAACAATTAACTTTATATAAACTCTACGTATTTTATATATATATATTTTAAAAACGAGAGCGTCAACTCTCTTCTTCAAGTGCCTTTGCTGTTGTTGTCCCTGTTTCCGGCAACATCGTTGACTTTGCAATTCATTTAACAACTGTCTAAATATATATTGCAACAGCAACAGCAACAACAACAGAAACAGCAGCAACAACTACCTGCAAATGTTCAAATAGTTTATTTAACATTAAAATCACTCGTTTCAGTCACTTCACTCGGTTAAGATGCATAAAAATGTCAGTTGGTTGGGAAAATACTTTTTGCCAAAATAAACATTCAAACATTTCAACATCAAGCATGACAAAAATTGGAAGTCTTCGAACTTTACATGTCAATAGTACGTCATAGTTTATGACCGAAAAATCGTCAAAGGAGAAATTTATTGACATATCGATCTTATTTTTTTTTTGGTCCCCAAGTATATATCAGATTTTAAAATATTTCTTGTGATTTTATTTTTTGAATGATTTTTCACTTTGGTTCAACTTTAGCTACAGGTCTCTTCCCAAAATCTGTCCCTTTTCAAATATATTTTACTTATCGATGAAACGCATATTTATACACACACCATTTTAGGGCTGGACCTTTGGTTGTAATCAGTAGAAATCCCAAAAAGTTCTAGACAAAGCAATCAGGTTTAGTTTGAGGCTCAACAAAGCGAACATGAAAGTCTTCGGTGAAGCGAAAAGTTTTCGTCGCTTTGTTTCTGGCCAAAGAGGCAAAGAGTATCGTCCTGTGCTGCGCCGAGCCAAAAAGGATAACTCACAACTGACAACTGCTACTGTTGCTATTGCTATTGCTGCAATCGGGTGGCTTTAATTAAAGCACGGCTGTTCATTTAATTGGGATGTGATTTGTGGTGTGCAACACAAACGTATCGATGCCATGGATATACTAACTAAAAAAGTATGGACGAATAAAATTGTATAGAAAACTGAAATAAAAAAAGCTCAAAATTATTTTGCCCAGTCGAGTCATTAAAGAGAACTTGTTTGCATTTTGCAGCGGAGCTGTCTGTGTATATGTGTGTTTGTGTGTGTGTGTGTGTGGTCAGCCTACTATACTACTATGTGACTTTGACCGCAGCATCCACAAATGGAATCTGCCAGTTACAAAACCATGAAACGTAGGCAGGCAAGGCGGCTTAGACTGGTTTGATGTACAAAGAGTTGAATCGGTGCGAACAGGACTGAAATTGACAGACGGACATAGCTTTGACAAATCAGAAACAATATATATACATATATATGGACGTGTGAAATTATAATGACTTTTGCCTCTGGTCTTAATTTAAACTTACTTAACTTAAACCAAAATATGGTTCTATAAATTTATAAGTAAAATTGGTTGGATTAATACAGATTCAAAACTTTATTTTATCTAAAATATATAAGTGCTTACGTACTGTTGTTATATTTTCATGCTTAATTCGAAAGTATGAAATCAATATCCATGAGAGGAAAGCTTTTTGATCATATTATTTATCACACAAAAAAATATCATGTTTGTGCCTGGAATATATTTAAATAATAGTAGATAAAGTTCCGAATATGTACTTTATAAAACAGAATCAAGTTTCAGTGGAAAAAAACAAACATTTTTACATATTTAGGTCCTTTGTCACATTTTTTTATTATAATCGAAAAAAGATTCGTTTAATCACTTTCTAAACGTTTGCGCTGTGAGTTCTTCATTGGGGAACTGAATGGAGGTCTGATATGTCTGCCACACACACACACAAACAAAGAGTGTACAGAGCGAAAGAGAGAGGGAGAAGCTGAGAGCTGATATGACTCAAAGGCAGCTCAACTGTTCCATATATTTGACAAATGAAAGAGGCGCGAATGGGAATACGAATGGGAACGTTAATGGTAACGCTGTTTGGTTTTGCTAATTTAAAACTAACATCATAAATATTGATGGGTGGCTAGAGAGGAGGGAGTGGTAGCTGGAGGGGCTGAAGCTGGGGCAGTGCTGGGGAGCTCGAAGGTGGATTAATGCTAACGATGCCAAATCACCGTTTGAGATGCAAAAAGCAAAAGTATGGCATGCCCCCTGTGGCCCTATATGGTATATAGTCGGTGATAGGCAGTCAGGTGTTGGCAACTGCTGTTGTTTTAATAAGCATGGTTAGACGTCTTCCTGCTGGCAAACATTTGCCATACGCTTAGTTAACAGCTTGCCACAGGTAACTCTGACACGGTTGAGTGCCCACACACACACACACACACACAAACACACACAAAAACACACACAGGGCACGCAAACAAACCAGTTGAAGCAGTAACAGATGTTGAAACAGTGGGTGGATATGGGAAAGAGAAGAAGGTTTGGCGGGTGGAAGTCCCGTTGCGAGTCGCGAGGCCCATCAACAGCACGCGTGCAGCATCCCATGGCAATTGGTCTCTGAGTTATGCAACCACCACCCCCGCAACCACCCCTTCTTCTACCATGCTAACATTTTGCGAAAACTGTTACAAAGATGAAACGACCAAAAAAGCAGTTGAAAAGCACTAAAGCACTAAACTATGAAGATGAACCGAAACGGCGTGATACGGCGATCTGGCTAACTGGCTATCTGGCAATCCGGCGATATGGCGATACCAAGGCACCAATGCATTGCGTCCGAATTTGTATCTGTTTTACACAGTTTGTTTGCCGACTTCCTTCTCTCTCCTTCTCTTTTTCTCTGCTTCGGTGCGTGCCCGGCACGGCTGATAACGTTATGCGCTCGAATGATTGATGCGGCGGCAAAAGCCCAGCGTGCGGTAGCATCAGTTGCCGGTGTTACCAGGCACAACGCAACAGAGCACACCTTCAACTTCAAACCATACCCAGCATTGATAAATAAGTTAATGGTTGGGTATACAAACGACTTTAGTCTATTTGTTGAATAGTCAAACTTCTAAACAAATGATTAGAACAAGTATTCGAATAATATAGAAAAAAACGATTTCAATAAAATTTGAAAAACGTCGAAATTGTTGCTTTATAAGTTAAATATAATACATTTAATGTTGGGAATAAAATTTAAAAGTTTTGCTGTAACCAAAATAAATACAAAAATCTTTAATTTGTAGTTTTAATGATAACCATATAAATTCTTTTGTACCATTTTTGCATATTAATATTAACAGACCCAAATAAAATGTTTTGTTTGTTTTAAATCTAACCATTTTTGCATATTAATATTAACAGACCCAAATAAAATGTTTTGTTTGTTTTAAATCAAAATGACAATAAATAAATTGCAACCCTAGTAAATATTTCTCTTTTTGTCTTTAAAAAACGTTAATATTTATTAGCATTTTTACAAAGAACTTATGCTTATGCTTGTTTAAGTACATATACAAATTATTGCAATATATTATATTTTGAATACAAATTTAATCTTAATATTTTTATGCTTTTGAGTGTTTGATTTTAGTTATGCTAAAGGGTATTTTATATTCGAGCCAAAAATATTTGTAACATAATTATTTCTAATTTATATACTCGAACTTCATTTCAGCTACTTGGCCCAAAGATCAACAAAGACAAATTTCACAAATTTATGTAAATTTATTGTTTGACAACAAATTAAATTTTATTCAATTATGTACAATCACAAATACTATTTGATTTTGTACGTAGTCGTTGATTTAAAGGCTTTCCATTAAGTGAGAAAGTAGCCTTTTGCTATGTACTAGGCCTACTTTATGTCACATGCAAATACGATTTGTTGTCGCCATATTAATGTGGATAAATAAAGCCTGTGACACATAATACGTGACATAGTTCTTGGGCAATTTAATGTAATAAATTGGGGATTATCTGCCATAAGGCATAAAGCCTTCAAATGGTTGGCCATCAATTTGGTGTCGTCTCTACAAATGTTAACAGCTTCAATTAGGGTCTATTTTTTTGTATCAGAAAGTCTATTACAACTGAGTACGGATTACTGAATGAATGAACTACTATAACGCATATAGAGGATACTAAATATTATAAATTCAATTTCGTTCCTTTTTTAAGGACTGTGCTTTTTTTTATGTCTCTGTTGCTTGCCTGGATTTGGGGCAACATTATGTGGCACGCCCCAAATGAAAGGCTCTAAACCCTAAAATACAATAAAAAAGAAGAAAACCTGAACCTGAACACGAAACTAGGGCCAGCCGGCCAGCGTGGGCTTACGTGCTGTGTTGCCACTTCATTTTTGTGAATACTGCGATGGGGGAGAGGGGATGGGGAAATGGGGGAGTCTTTTCAAACTGGACAAAAACGAGAAATTCATTTTTCATCTTCTTGGGCGGCCGCACGTTGAGACTTTTACTTGTTAACGGGGTCATAAATCATGCGTAAATTTATCGAACGGAAAACAGAAAACAGATTTTCAAGCAGCCAACAGCCAAGCCAAGGCAGACAGACAGTCAGGCAGTCAGGCAACAACAATGACCACAATACAAAACCAAATGCAGCGACACTGTATTTTTTTGTATTCTTTAATTCTGTATATAGTGCGAGATATGATGATATTATACTGCTTGATTTTATAAGGTATTCAAAACTTATAAATTTAAGTTTAAATCGAATTGTAAGTAAAAAAGAAAAGTAATTTTACTTAAAAAAATTAATTAAATAAATAATTTAATTAATTAATTAATTAAATATTATTGTAATTTAATGTTTCTGAAAATGTCTTAAATGTGTGGAAAAAAAATATAATAATATTCATGGCTTGGATTAGCAATTAATTTTTAAAATTGTTGAGAGCAAAAGATATTAAAAAAAATCTATCTTACTGCCAGGCAAATTTTATTAAATTAAAGCTTAATTTCAAATAAATATTTTTAAAAAATGGCAATGTTGAACATTATGTCTCAAGAGTATTCAGCTTTCACCAAACTTATGTTAGCTGTTTTCGGCTCATCTTTGTATTTGTGAAGTTGACCCTTCTAGTTCCAAACGTTTTGTATGTGTGTGTGTGTGAGAGCTAATATTCGATTTGTTTGCTTATTTTTAATTTCCTTGGGCTGCTGAGCTTTTGCTGTGAGTCTTTTGTCCCGCTTGCCATCAAACTTCAGCCTAATATGACATATTTCTCTGTGTGCGATCTATTGATAATTTTTCGTTTTCTTCGTTCTATTTGTTCTATTTTCCCAACTGTGCTGTGCTGTGCTATTTTTGATTTTTGAAACCGTTAAGCTGATTTTATAGCGATTTTCCCATCAATCCTTTTGACCCCTCAAAAAGGAAAAAAAAGAAAGAAAAAAAAATACCTGCGACAAAGCCCCAAAAACCGAAACCGAAACCGAAACCAAACCACTCACATGGTTGTGTACTCCGCGCGGCTTTCAGCTTTATTTGGTTTGGATTTTTATTTTTCTATTTTTTTTTTATGGTTTCTTGTTTGGGACCTGTGTTGAGTTTTTAATGAAAATCACATCAAATCGATATGCAGCAAGCTGCTCCCTGTTATTAGTACTGTGACGATGATATCATGGATGCCAAATATGCCATGATACCATGATACCGTGTTGCTGTTCGGATACCTTCAAGCGGCCAACGTTCTGGCCATTTCTATCACAGTGGCTCACCAACTTGGTCCACCAAAAAGCGTGGGGCGGGCGCCCTAACTAATCCATACCTCTTTATATTGTTTTTTGTTGTTTTTTTTTAAGTCTACGCTTGCAGCTGCTCAATATTCACTGGCGTATTTTCAAAAAAGGGGATTAAAAAATGGTGGCCAGCATACCACTGTTTTAATTCCCCCCCCCCCACAATTCCGCTGAATGCTTTACTGAGTTAGATGAATGACCAAAACCCCGTTGACCAAATATAAAACGGACAAAGTTTTTCCAGTGCAAGATGAACAATATCTACATTTATTTACAACTATGTCAATTAAGACCCATTAAAAATTGGTAAAAAACGTGTTGTTTTCTAAGATAACAATTAAAATGTCAGATGCAAAATAGTGTTTATATGTATGTAAATATATATTTTTTTGGTTGAAAGCAGCTAAAAGCTGATGTTGCCACAATTCCCACTCCAACTGTCAAACTGAATACTGAATATTTACGTACTACACACACACACACTAACACTAACACTAACAGACTAATACACAAACAAACACCACAATTGGAAATGGACACGACAACTAGTACGACGAATGCGACACATAAGCCGCTGGACATTCGTTGATTGCCATATCCTGTCTAGCGTGCAATGCAACCAATTAGATGACCTGCATGTCAGCGACAGTGTGTGTTTGCCCCCCCTTGCAGTCCCAGTCTAGCTTACCTTCGGCAACGTGCTCATCACCTCATATGAATATGTACATAGTATGTATGAAGTATGTATGTGTGTCCGTGCCACATCGCTACATATTGCGTTTAGCTTAAAATGTCATGGCAAATACAATTTTTTCGCATCGTTTGCTTTACATCTCGCTGACCGGCACTTGTACGCACATTTGCGGTATGCTGTCATACTACATGCACCAGCTGACCTGACCCCAACAACCATATGCATTATAATCATCATCATCATCATGATCATGATCAGCGCTGCGATGCACTTGAACTAACCGGCCACAGCATGAGCTCTCTCTTTTTAACAGCTGGACCCAGTTCAGTTGAGTTCAGCTCAGTCGTTCAGCCAACCGAACCAGGTGCTTTTGTTGCACTAGGCTATTGTTGTTGTTATAGTAATTTAGCATTTTAGCAGCCATGCCAACCCATACATTATCAGCTAATAAAAGGATGCAACAGCAGCAACAGCAACAGAGTCACATCATCAACATATGCCAGTTGGATGCAACCACAAAGTGTACAAAATTCAACGAAAACAGCAACAAAAAAATAAGTTACAAATAAATAAAATAATTCCCTCTATTAAGTTGACAGTTAAATACATATTAATAATAATTGCCATAAAAAATTGCGAAAATCTTTTAAAATGTATGTATGCAGAATTTTGTAAAATGTTTCTTAATTACACAACAAACTAAAAATTGGATAATTATTCTGAATTAAATAATTAGTTAACAAACGAAAATAGTGCAGAAACATTTATTTATTAAAAAAAGCTATCTAGCAACTTGAGCAGCATATTGTTCCTACATGATATATACCTAGTATATAAGCTACAAATTGAATTCAGCTTCAAAAAAAGCTTCGCTCAATACGTGATATTCACTGCATTGGCAAATATTTCAAATAACCGATTGCATTTGGGTATAGAAAAAAGTAAAAAAAAAGCAAGCAGAAGCCGAAAAAGAACATGAAATGTTAGGAAAGTGTGTAAATACGTCAACAATTTTGTGCAAAGAAGAATTTCAATTTCCTTTAAGCGAAAGCGTGCTGTCAGCTTCGTATTTTGCGCCACAAATCATCAACTCTATCGGCCCCCCCAGTTCTTGGTGACTCTTGCTGTGTGTGTGTTAGTGTGTGCAGATAGATTACAACAACTGCAGCGAGGCTGTTGCTGGTTCTTCTCATGCCTGCAACAACAACATCAACAACAACAGCTACACACATCATGCATCCGTCCATCTAACAATAAGCGTCCAGCCAGCCAGCCAGCCAGCCATCCAGCCATCCATCTAGTCAGTCATCAGTCAGGAACTTTTTGCATGGACCCAACAAACACCAACCAAACTGAGCGATGGAGGAGATGAAGAAGGAGAAGACACACAGTCATGTTTGGCATTGGAACGAATGCTTCAACTGGTGGGAAACCAGGGAACTGCAGGTTCAACGCTGCGTGAGGAGATAAATTTATAGCGGTGTGTCAACAGTTGCCGCATAAAAATGTGTGTATGCAAAATTGTTTGTAAATGGCAATTTACCCAAAGAGAGAGCGAGAAAGAGAGAGAGAGAGAAAGATCAGTATGTGTGTTTTTCCATATGTGCAATTAATTAATGATGATGTTAGATTTAGTTAAAATCATGTAAGTATGAATAGCAAGATAGGAATTGAGATTCAGATTGATAGGCAATAACATTTTTATTTAACAATATACATATGTATATTTCCAATATTAAAGCTTATCAGTTAGATCTTAAGTATAACAAACAATACAAATTTGAAAAGCAGTTCATAAAATGAACTAAGGCTTAATTTATTTCCATTTGAATAACTTTAAAACCTTAACAAAGACAAACAAAACAACTTAATCAACTAATCTTTGCTCAATCTGTTACATATATGTATAAAATGCTTGATTAATTAAATATTACGTGACAAAATAATTCCAGGGTATCTACAAAAAACAAGAAGATGGAACATCGCACGAAAAGTTTTAGGCTCTGAATGTTTGTACACCGCTAAAAACTTTTCAAGCACCTACACACAGGACACACACGCATAAACAAACACCCCAAACTGTTGAGTATGGGGCAAGTGGGTGGGTTTTTAGCAGGTAGTTAGGTTTCGAGAGCTGCTGAGCACAGGCCACAGGCGGCTACACGGTAAATCGGTTTTGCGTGCGGTCGCGCAATCAAGTGGTAAACCAAAAACCAAAACTCTGTCAACAGCAGAAGAACACACAAACATACACACACAGGCAAAGTAACCAGTGACCAACTACTACAACTACAACAACTTCTAGTATCCATGTTCAGTTGGGAGCTTCAAGCTACAGCGAGGAATGGATGGACTGGACACTGGAGCGTGTTGATGGCCTCTCAGTGATTGTTCGGCTGCCTTATCATTACGACAGCTGCACAGCTACACTACGGTGATGAGGTGAAAACAGCCCATCCAAGGCGGGCAATGGATACCCCCCAGTCTAAAACTGAATTTAAGCACACATGCACAAAGCGCAATTAGAAAATCGCTTTCGAAAATTTGTGCTACAGATACGGTAAATGATGCCAAGCTGACAACGAATGTCGATTACTAGAAAAATATTGTATGGATAAAAAAAAATAATTATTGAATTACAATTTAATTAAAGTAAATTTAAAACGTACCGAAAAATGTATGATTTTTATTCAGAAGGTTTTTTTTTTAACAATAAATTGCGGGCACTAAATTTTCCAACTGTCTAAAAATAATTATAAAATTAAACATAAAAATCAGATAGCATACTAAAAATTAACGAAACACAAAATGCAAATGTAAATATGCTATCACATTTCGATTTAAACAATTTTGTTAAATAACATTAGAGATAGCATATGGATACTATTTTGAAAACAAAAATTGATTGTTATTGTCAATCGATGCACTGAATTTTTGCTTATGCTTATTACACATTTAGCCGCAGCGCTTAAATGTGTGCATGTATGTGCGTGTGTATGTGTGTGTGAGAGAGTTATCTTGGTTGAAAAGTACGTTACCAAATTCGACGTGCAGTTTTAAATGGGGAAAGTTGATGACCCACATAGAGTGCGAGAGTGCAAGATACGGATACAAAAAAAAAAAAAAAAAAAAAAAAACGGGAGCACTGATTCGCATCGTTTAGCAAACGCAATCGCATTGCAACGAAACTCTCAACCGAAAAAAAAACCAAACCATACCAAACCGAACCGGGTTTGACTCCAGCTTTGACTCCGGCTACCGCAGCCGCGCAACTTTTTTAATACGCAACACGAGTGACCCGCTTGCGGACAATTGGAATTGTAACTTTTGATTAAATTCGTTGCAATTTCAACAGGAAATCGGGCAGCGTATCCACATTCACACTCACATCCAGATCCCGTTATCCTTATCGTCGTCAATGCAAGGCAAGGCAAGGATCAACTTTTTTCTGCAGCTTTTTCAATTGCATTTGATTACCTTGTTGCGTGGGCCCAAACAGCGACGCATATCTCAGTCGCTTCAGTTGCTGTCTATCTGTCGTATCAGTCCATCTGTCGTTCTCTCTCTTTTTCTCTCTCTCTCTCTCTCTCTTGACATTCACAACAAAAATATACACTCTCTCCGTTAGCATTTCAATAAAGTTGCAGCAGCCCCTTTTTTTCCTACTTCCAACATTCCCGATACAGCTGCTACTTGTTTGGTTACCACTTGTAAAATCAATTTGAAAACTATATGAGCTAAAGTCGAAACACAATTTTCCATTGACATTTCATCATTTCGTTCTTAATGTCACGACTAATGCACAAAAACAACAGTAAAACAATACGTACAAAAATTTTGTATGCAAACAATTTTATTTATTGGCCAAATATGTATATAACCACAGAATCAACAACATCTGTAATTGTAACTAGAATAGAACAAAATATCAAAAACCGACAATATTTTCTATTGAAAAATACCTTAAACCAAAACAGTGTCGGGCATTAAAACATTTTAAGCAATCTTAATCCTAAATAAATAATAAAGAGTAGCAGAAAGAAAAATAAAATCGATATTATAATAAAGACCAAATATCTGTATACTTATTTATTTATAAGTATATGTAGATACTATAAGTACTTACTATATGCAAATAATTGAAAGTCGATCTGAAACTATTTCATTGTCAATGGCATACAATACCATCGGAATTATTTGTTTGAAAGCCAAGCAACAGTATTTTTGAGTGTGAAATGATTTTTTTGAATGCATTTATTTATGTCAAATATACATTTTTGTGAGTAAACAAAGAGAATTTTTTTTTTTTGAATTTTGCTCAGCTGTGACCGTTTGACTTCATATAAAATGGCACAAAAAAAAAAAAAAAAAAATAGGATAAACGGAAACGAAATTTATTCAATTTTAACGAATTATTCAAACACAGGCATTTCAGACCGAAAATCACAATTTAAATTCAATTGAATTGTGGCTGAAAAATGAGAAAAAGTTATTTAAATTAAACGTCGATGCAATATCATAGCATCGACAACAAAACATTTATAAGCCATACAATTAAAATAATTGCTGAAAATTATTGTGAATTTGGCTGCTTTTTAAAAAACAAAATAAAAATAAATATTATTTGTTATTTATGCTATGCATTTTTGTGGTAAATAGATTCAACTTTAAGCAGCTTCTAAAAATCTGATACACTATTAAATAATATATACTTACTGTTTGTTCTTAAATTTAAATAAAAGATGTTTTCGCCATCTTGCGAATATTTTAAAATAAAGTAAGCTCCACAAAATATATACATCATGAAATTAAATACTTGAATAATGTAAAACAGGCCTTTAAAAAATTGGTTCACTATATCGAGACATAGCTGTATTTATATATGTATACTTATATATTACATGAATATAATTATGAGTGTGTGTTAAGATAATGAATAATACATAGTACTTGAGTATCTCCTCTCATTTGACGCAAGCATTCTTCAAGCGGTTTTTTTTTTTGTTTTCTCTTAATATTCTTATTGCTTTTTGTAGTCAGATGTCCTTTGAGTTTTGTTGTCAGTATGTGTGTATACGTATACGTGTACGTGTAAGTATTGCATAAATGAGTAAGTATACGTATGTAGCTCTAAAGTGCATGCTGCCGACAGTTGACTGTTGACTGGCTCGCAATGTAATCATTGAAATGTACAAATTATAAATTACCCATAATGGGCAACGTTGCAGACTGGACATACTTCAAATACATATATGCATATATACATATATATATATCGATACATTATATATGTGTGCTTATGTATATATCTGTATATTGTGTGTGGCGTTGTATACAACACGAGCGACAATTTTGGTTCATTATAAATCCTTCCTTAATATTAATTCAAAATGTCCTGACTGCATTGAGCGTATATCTCTCTGCCTGGCTCTGTGTGTGTTGGGTCTGTGCCTGGCACAGTGCCTTACATATAATGCACACATTATATCCGCTGCTCCCTCCCTCCTCATTCCTCTTTCTCATGCAATAGCAACTGCAGCAGATGCAGCTCCTGAAACAGATGGAAGAAGTGCAAGTCGCGTTTCACAAAAGTTGAAGCTTCATCTCTCTCTTTCTCTGTTTCTTTCTGTTTATATATATTATTCCCTTTGTGTGTGTGTAAGTAATCATGTTGCTGACAGCATTGTGTGTTGCTTCGTAGAGCCACACAGTCGCGTTGTATGCTAAATTGTTGCACCGACAATGAGTGGCTGCCAAAAAAGGCATTCGGACTGAAGTTGGCGGAGGTTGATGGTGAAGGATGGCAGGAGGCAAAAGGTAAATCCAGCAAAATTCACATGCCACGTATTTATGCATATGTCGTCCTGCATCCGTATGCTCATGAGTGTATGCTTGTGTATGTGTGTGTGCACAGGCAATTCACAAATTGAACGTACGAAATCACATTAGTCCCAGCGATACACACACACATACACACACAGAGACAGAAAGACACACACACAGCACCCGGAGTCAGTACCAAAATGTTTGGCCTCAGTCGCTCTCGCTCTCGCTCTTGCTGAAGCTCACTGACTCCGTCTCACTCTGACATTGTGCAACATCTTCGCTTGTTGCAGCAATGAGCAGCAGTGGCCTCCGGGTTGCTGGCCCCGATTGCGACACGGACCAAAGATCCCGGGTTGCCGCTGCTGCTGCTGCTTTCTGCTTTCTGCCTGCTGCTTGGTGCTGCTGCTGGCTTATTTGGCCGAACACGTACACAGCCGCTGGCATTGGCCAATTTGGCCGTAGAATCCCTTCCCTTCCCACCACTCCCTCCCCTCACTTGCACTATGCCGCATCATCGTAACGTGCTGCAGCAAAACTTTTTCTGGGGTATTGATTTGAATTTTTCGCCTAATTGCAAAAAGTAAAAAATAAGTAAAAACAGTGCAACTATGAAACAGGCAAAAGGATAATGGATAATGGGGCTATGGGGTTGACTGTCAGATTGCCATTCGAAGCCACCAAAGTTACAAAGTAAATGCCCTTAACACATATCCTTGCTGCCTGTCTATTGCCAACATATACATATATCCTGTTCCACTTTTCCCAAATCAAAACCTACTATTTTTTGTACACAGCACAAAAATGTAAGCTTTTTAATTAAATTAACATTATTTACATTAAATAACTTCAAGGCATTTATAAACAGGTATTAAAATTAAAATTGAATTAAATAAAAAATAAATATATATATCAATATGCTGTGTGAAAATAGTGCAATAAATCAAAGCCGACTACGGTATACTCTGATAACAATCTAATGCCAGCTGACAATTTGTGGACAAAAGTTTATTTGCGAGGGGTTTCGATTTTAAGCGGCAAGTCTGGGCAATACTGACAATTCAGATCTTAAAGTGATGGGTCCAGCTTTTAAATTGCAAAAACTATATGTTTTGTCAAATATAGGTTTTCTTCGTCTTTGCTTTCAGAGTATCAAAACACTAATTGAATTGAAACCATAAAACCGTTTTATTTATTTTTATTTTATTTTTTTTTTTATAAATTTGGAAATTTAATTAAAACTAATCGAAAGCAACATTTTTCTTGTTTGTTTGATTTATTTTTTCTATCACTCCGTTTATTTTCCTAGATTTGTTGTGTTATAATTGAAGATTATATAAATTTTCGTGCAGTGAGTTGATTCTTATTTTTTGTTCAAAGACAAACTTTAAAAGCTTTAACTTTGACTGTTGATAGCTTTAAGTAGGTGTGTCATATATGAGCCTTTGACTTCTTTTTTTTTATATCTTTTTTTTTTCTAAGCACATGTGCATGAATTTGGTGTGTGCTTACCTGTGTGTGTGTGTGTGTATATTAGTACTAAAAATGACTGGCTTGGCTTGGACGAAGGCATTACTTTGAAGTCAACATCAATCATGGCAGTAACGAGGACAAGACGCTGACGTTGATGTTGTTGTTGTTGTTTATATTTGTTGCTAGTGGGGCTGAACTGGACGAAATGTGCACATGTGGCCTTTTCTTTGCTAGCTGTGGCAGGATCTCACTATCTCACTCTCTCTCTCTCTCTCCGTCTGTGTGTGTTTGTAGCCTGCAAAGGGGCAAGTCGGGCTGTTGAAGCGGGGTTTTGCTCGGCCCGACTCCCTTTCGACTTGAATTGTAATGACACAACAATTTAAAGTTTGTCGCGGATGCTGCAAAACTCAG
The DNA here is from genome assembly GCA_018901835.1 of Scaptomyza graminum. Taxonomy (NCBI): domain Eukaryota; kingdom Metazoa; phylum Arthropoda; class Insecta; order Diptera; family Drosophilidae; genus Scaptomyza; species Scaptomyza graminum. The sequence continues at coordinate 3,876,092 of JAEIFL010000001.1, read as the reverse complement.
TGCTAATGGCGTCAACGTCGACTCATCATAGCCGTGTGTCTGTCTTCTCCTTTCCCTCTCTGTGTGTGTCTGTGTGTTGTTGTTGATGACGGCGATTATTTGCGCCATGAACACATGAAAGCAGCTGCAGAAGCCAAAGGTGCGCTCCACTTGCTGTCGTTCTTTCCGATGTCGAGACGAAGTCTTTTTTATACCCTCCCTCTTTATGTCCGTCCGCCTCTGATGACTGTAAAGCAATTCAAACTTTAAGCTGTCGCAGTTGATGGCGACGAGAAGTGCAACTGTGAACTGTTGAGAGAGAAACACACAAACACACATACACACAGAGAGACATATATATAGAGATACCAGAGATACAAGATACAAGATTCAAGATACAGAGAAAGAGCCTGGCAAATACAAATTGAAATATAAACCTACTATCTCGCACTCGTTTCAACTTGCAGCTCTCTTTCTTTCTCTTTCTGTCGCTCGAGCAGGACTATGTACTATTAATATAAATGAATTATTTTAGAGGCGCTGCCTGCTTGATAGATTATATGATGGATACGCCTTAACGATGCTGCTGACAAAGATGACGACGAAAACGACGAAAACGATGATGACGATGATGACGATGACGACGATGACGTTGCGGCTTGTCTCCAAACTTGGCCAAAAATATATGGCCATGCACATGTGTACTCTTTCTGTCCAAAAGCTAAAAAGTGCAAAAACCGTTTGCTAAAAACGTATTCAAGATCCTGTTATGTGTGTGGCTTCTTAACAAGTTTTGTGATACATTTTTAAATGATTGAATTTACCATCCATTAACTCTAGACTAACGAGTCGTCGACGCCATCGTCGTCGTCGAGTATCAGTTTTAAGCACATTTTAGGCAATTATTGTCAGCAATTTGATGAATAAATTCATCTAAATTGATCTCATTAAGCCTCTTCCTTAAGCGAGCAAATTGCATTATAGAAACTTAGAAAATTAATTCACTTAAGCCCGTTGCTTGCAAACTTCTTGGCCATGAGCATAAGTGTATCAGCTGAATAAAATGGCGTGGACTACCCTTTTTATTCTTCGATGCAGTTGACTTTTTGTCACAAAATGTGACTCATGCCTTGAAAGAGAAGCTAAAGCTTGTGCATTTAGGAAAGAAGGCTTACATAATATTTTCTTTATTCCCATTTACTTTTCTATTAGAATGCAAAATTAATCCTGATTATTACCATAATTATGCTTAGATGACTTAAATGATTTTTCATAAATTGCACTCTTTCTTCTCACGACTTTACATGATCCGATAAATTTAATAAGATTAACACAGAGTACCTAGAAGTCTTCAGCAGCGTTCGTTTTTCTAATCATTTATTTTTTTTTTCCAACTAACTCTTGCGTTTTGTTGCATTATAATATTCTAAAGTATATGGTATTTGTTGCTATGCAACCATGAAGTTGTCAACGACAAGAGAACAGCAACAGAGCATTAGCAAGAAGAAGAAGAAGGATTACTTAGTTAGGCGACCAGTTAACGCCTGGAGCGCAACTCACTTGCCACTCAATTGGCAGCTAATGATATAATGAGCTAATCAATGCAATTAATTTGAATTGTCTGCATTTCTCGATAGGGCTATAGGGCATGCTTGTACTTGTACTTTTGTACTTGCGAGAAGGCAAGACAAAACAGAGCACAGAGCACAGAACAGAGCATTAAATGAATTGATTTAAGTCTTTACACCCCAACAAGTGGTAGTAGTATGGATGGAGGTAGAACTTTACTTACTTTTATAAGTAGTTCGAATTGCAACCGAAAGCTGAGCATAATAAGAGAAGACTGCTGCGCTTGTGTGTGTGGCAGACTTTTGCCTGGCAGGAGGTCTAACAATTATATGTGACCCCAAAAGGCGAAACAATGCAACTGCAACTGCAATTGGTAATGGTGTAGTAATGGTGGTAGTGGTAGCATAATGCGTGGTGTGTGTGGCAAGGAGTCAAGGCATGAGAATGATGTGCCCGCCTGGTGCGTACACCAGGACACCGACCGAATGACTGATGGTTGGTTAATTGTCTGGCCAACGCTTTTGTGTTTACACTGTGCATCGTTGGACGCTAGATGGATACGTTGAGTATACGACGCGTATACGAAATGGATGTGACGGCTGCCGCTGACGCCTGAAACATTTCACTTACAACATTGCAAAAGATATGCAGCTACACCAGCCAGCAGCAGCACAAACACAACACTTGAAAAAATCGACTACCGATACACAGCATATGTATTCGTATTCCAGCCCAACAAGCTTAAAGATTCTTTTGTGTAAATTGTTCTCAGTGTGCAACATGCAGCAGGCAGCAACATCAAAGACAATGCACATGTGATTCGAATACGTGAGAATCATGTCAGCGGCCACTGGCAACTGCAGCTCGACTCAACTGCAACTGCAACTGCTACTCAACTCTCGACTCCGAGTCGAGTCGAGTGTGTGGCTCTGTTTTCTGCTGTGGCAATTCACGAAACAGCGATACTTTGCAATTTGTATTGCAGCAGTGTTGTTAATTGTTTACAATTATTCAATTAGTGCAACAAGTAAGCTTAAAGTAAGTTGAACTTTAAAGGTTAGTTTATAAATTAAAATAAACAATCTATTTTAACATTAAAATAAAAAGTTGTTGACTGAAAATCTTGAAGTTTGAACTGTAAATAGTTTTGTTTATGTTTATCCAGATTTAAATTTCAAAATACTTACTACACATAAAATAATTTTATTTTTTGCTATCTGCTTTATGCTCGTGCTGCGTGCCTTGCTGCGTTGTCGTGTGGCGTGATTACATGGAACAAAAACACAAAAAACAACAAACAGTAGAAATTTTCAACTCTAAGCCGAAAAGTCGTAATGGGGCGATGAATGGGGGGGAAGGGCACAGAAGGGGCATGTAATAGTCTTTACTATTTGCCCTGTGTGTGTGTGTGCTGCTATTTGTGTATATGACTGTGTTTGTTTGTCTTTCTTTCTTTTTTTGCAATTCTTTTGTGTTTTGCAGTTGTTGTTTTTGTAAGCCACGTTGTTAGTGTTGTCTGTAGTGTTGTTGTTGTTGTTGCTGTTGTTGTTGTTGCTGGGCCTTTTCTTGTGCTTTATGCTCTAGTCTTCGAGGGGCTGGGGGGTTGGTGGCGAGTAGGAAAAACAAATGGCAGAAGAAAACACCGCATGGCGATGATTGTGACGACGATGTTTTCATTGTTCTATGAGGCTCGCTTGCGTTTTCCATATTTCTTTTTTACTTCTTCCCTCCGTCCCTACCGGACTAGAACTAGAGAGCAGCTACAAGCTCCAATATCATGTTACGCACCACCCCCATCACCAGCCCCCCTCTCCTTGTGAATACTTCTACTCCATCTGGTCCATTGCGCAGCTGCTGGCTACAATATTTTACCGACTGTTTGCTGTTGTTGCTGCGGCTGCTGAGTTTTTCGATGCTAGTTTTAGGCAAAAGAAGAAGATCAGGACATCAGCAACAACAACAACAACAACAGCAGCTTAAGCTGTAGCAACAACAATAACCACAGCAGCAATAACTTTCAAAGCACTTCCGACTGTTGCAATAGAAATCTGCATTTTTAATTTTATATGTTTGTGCGTGTGTGTGTGTGTGTGTGTATGTTTGTGGTATTATGCTTGATTTGTTTTTTTTTTTTTTTTGTTCCAGCTCATTTAAGCGATGGATTTTTTGTGGCCCTGCTGAGCAATTTTCGAAAACATCGTTAGAAAAACTAGAGAATAGTATGTAGTTAGTAAATCTTAGCTCATCTCTGTTTGAAAATTAGAAAAGTAGAAAAGCAAAGCCAGTTTAGGCCAACATTCAAACATACCTATGAACATACAGATGCGTCGTCTGGCTGTCGCATTGGCTTGCATCATCCCAGTTTTGTGGAGCGTTTGATGTTTTTTGTTTCTCCATATGTCAGATGCAACACAGCAGGCTAACCAACCAACCTCAGCTTTGTTTGTGTGTGTCCTGCAGTTTTGGTTTTAGTTTTGGTGCCTTGGTGCTTTTTAAGCCAAATAGGCCTAATCTAGTGCAACCGACAAGGGATATGCATTTTTTGGGCCCCAACAGAAAGTTCCAAAACGCACAACAGCAACCAACCCCCAACTGTGTGTGAACGAGCGTGTGTGTGTGTGTTCATTTAGCATTAAAGTAGTTGATGCATTTACATCAAACAGCAACAAACGAATTTTCGTTTATCGAAATCGAATCGAAAATAAGGTTTCTCAAATTGTGCTCAAAATTGTAAAATATGTTGTATTGCTTAAAGAAGTAATTAAGTTTAATTAATTGTTAAATCTATGAAAAAAAAAAGAAAATCATTCAACGCAATTGCTTTTAATAATAAAAGTATAAATATAATATTTATAGTGCATATAAATTCTTAATTAGCTCCTATGGAACAATTGATATGTTAATGAAACAGCGGCAGAGATGCGGGGAACGGTTCTTGCACTCTCTAACTAATTAAGTGAATTGAATTTTCAATTAAAATAAATATTGCTATTTTTATTTTATAAATTTATTTGTAAAGTGCTCAATTATTAAACCCCTGAATAATAAATTGTCAAGTCGAATGCCTTTGTTTTGGAACCAACATAATATAATTAAATGTATTGTATTTGCCTTAGGTTGGCAACAACTTCTTTTTTTCTAATTCAATGATTTATAGAAAATAATTGAACTATTATAATTTTAAAATTTTATATCTTTAATTGTTTAAATAATGTTCTGTAAATTTTTAATTTGATCTTTTTTTCTAAAATAAAATACATATTTCAATAAAGTTAAGTGTTATTTTTTCAATACCATGAATATAATATCCATGAAGGTAAATTAAAAGCTTTTACAACGTTTTTCATCTTTTTAAAAACTTTAAATTTTTGTGAAATTATTTTTGAGTGAAAAATAAGACATTTTAATGGATACAACAATTTTATTAATTTTTGTCGGTATACACGTCTGAGTTTTTCTTTATTTATACAGGAAATTGTGGAACAAACATAATAGAACTCCCATTGGTTTGTTTGGATGAGAGGGTGGCATGAATCCTTCTTGTTTGTTGCAGCAGCGGATATAGGAAATTTTGAGAGAAACACTTTAAATTTGGTTCTTCCTTCAACAAATTGGTGTTGCAATGTTGCAATGCTGCTGGTGTTGTTGTTAAACTTTTTGGTAGATTGGGCAGAGAGTTGTTGTTGTTAGTCTGAAGGAAGCCGCAACAGTAGAATTTGCTACAGCAGCCGCAGCAACAGCAGCAGTTGATTGTGATATGCGCACAAAAGCGGATTATGCCCGAGTCTTTTAGCAACATCATTTATGACATTCAACAATAACAACAGCAATACAAAAAGGAGGTGGGGAATGTGAAGGAACCCAGAAGAAGAAGCAGAAGTAGAAGTAGAAGCCTGGAGTTTTGTACACTCTCTCTTTCTCTGCATCTAGTAGTACTATTTGAGTGCTTACTGCCAACTGCAACTGGGACAATAGAGTAAACACACACAAATACACACAACAACACAGACACACACACACACTCTCCACCTCCACGCAATGCAATTTCGGTTAGTGGCCACAATGTTGTTTAGTGTATTGGAGTAAATATTTCTATTCTTTTTGTACTATTCGCCGTGCCACATGCATTGTAGTAGTAACAACATACCCGCGTATATATTTGTAACCCCTCCCGTCGCCCCTCAAACCATAATCATGACAGCTCCCACCTCCCATCACACACACACAAACACACACTCACAGCAAAGCTTAATTGAATTGAAAAGTTGAATTGGATTCTGGTCGCAGTGCGGCTTGGGCGGCATGTGCTCGAAAAGCAGCTTAAAATATTAGTTAGCTCCATATTATAAAGTATTACAAAATAATGGCGGAGTCAAGCAGAGATATATGTATATGTGTATATTTATTATAAACTCAAATTCCAATTCAATATAAGCCGAACTACTAAATTAAATGTTAATCTAGTATATGGTTTAATTTTGCCTATAAAAACAATGTTCTATTGATTAATGTAATTCGTTTTTGTTGTTTTTATATATTTTCTTAGCTCTTTAACTTTTTCAATATTTATTCGATCAATTTAATATCAATCAACATTTTCAATAGTTATAAATTGTTTATTCTCAACGCTTTTTTTGGAAAAACAATCAAATAAATAATGCTTCATCTTTTTGTTATTGGTTTGAGCCATTTCTTTATATTAAACGTCGCACATTTTGAATGTTAGCAATCGAAAAAGTTAATTTTAATTTAATAGCTAAACAATTGTAATAATCGTTATCTTTTTAAGGAATCTTTGTAGATCATTAAACAAACAAACATATGTCAATATATATATTAATGCTTATAAAATACACAAAAGCCTTTCAACGCACAATGCACAAGATGCTAATTTATGAAGAGCTCAGTTGCAAACACGAAACTCGAGTATATATTTATAAACACAAGCAAACAAAAAAACAAAAAAGGTAAGACATAAATTATGCATGGGCATATGTGCAACGAAACACTTAAATAGAGACAGAGAGAGGGAAAGAGAGAAGGATATGAGACAGTGAATCTGAATTTGAAGCCATACAGTTTGAAAGTTTTGTGTGTGTGTGTGTATCAGTATCTGTATGTGTATGTGTGTGGCTGACAAATGCAATTTATTGTGGCCATAAATTGTGTATTTATTTTATTGAATTAATTAATTTTACAATAAAATTGTGAGAGCCAAACTAAATGTAGTGCTGCATATATTTTCCAATGATTTTAAATCGTTATTTGAAAAAAAAGTAAAGAAAACAAAAAAACCTGAAGTTTTTTTAAGGTTAATTTAAAATCACTTGAAAAGATATCCCAAAATCAATTTTAAATCTATTGGATTGATTGTAAATATATAGCTTTGTTGTTGTTTGTGTGTGTGTCAGTTACTGAAGGGAATTAAGGCTATGCAATTGACATCTACTGTATCTGTATATAGTTTTTATTTTTTATCTGTTGGAGCTTAAGCGGAAAGTGCAGAATGCAGTAATGCCGCAGACATAGACATTGATTGGCATTGGTAGGGCCTCTCGTGTGGCCAACACATCTTGACATGCTACAAGTTAAATCCATTAAAATGTACGAAATGAGAATTAATTTACTGGGCCAAAACTGCAAAAAACAAAAACAGAAACTGAAACTGCGCCAGATTAACTGACAGACAGACAGAAAATCTGTGGCTGAGTAGTGCTTCGATCAGTTTTGAGAGTTTAAGAAAGTGAAATGAGTTGTTTGTCAACGTTCCGTCTGTCTGTCTGTCTGTCTGATGATGACGACTAGCATCTGTCCCAGTGGCAGTGAGCTCGCTCCTCCTCACACTCCCCCTCTACGAGAGAAGCGATGCGATGCGACGCGACGTTAATTTCAATTCCCATTGCTAGCGAGATAACTGTTGGTCCTTTTGGCCTGGTCTGGTCTGGTCTGGGTTTGGCTGGTCGTTGACTCATTCGCCTCGCTTCTCTTCTTGCAACTAAATCAAGAGCTGCACGTGGCAGATGCGCTTCAGTCTTGGGGGCAGTCTTTCCCTCTCTCTCTCTCTCTCGCTGGCTGCTTGATTGCTGTTTTGGTGCTCCTGCTGCTGCTATCGCACTTTTGGGCATGACATGGACATGAGCAATGTGCAATGGCGATAAGAGAGTTCCCCTTCAGCCCAGCGCTCACTCACCTCCTCTCTCTCTGTGCACTTCTCGGCTGTCGTAATTGGCCTGGTCAAAAGTCAACCAACTTCGGCGAATTGAAGCGTAATGGGCAACAGTTCAATAACTTTTTGGCATTGCCTCTTAGGCGATTTCTGATGATGCCTCTTGCTCTCTCTTTCTCTCTCACTTATATCAACTTTGCGATCTAAAATATATAATTACTAAAACTAGCCAAGTGCTACACACAATGATATGTTTGTTCATTTCAAGTAATGTGCAAGTCGTTAAGTTCTTTTCCTATTTTTTTTTTCAATCAACCAGACGAACATTTAAAAACTTTGCAATAGAAAAGCAATTGTTAAATCTTTTTTTTCAAACTGTTTGTAAAATTGTTTGAGATAAGTAGTGTCGAATGCCAGCTCGTTTCGTTTCTTTATCCATGACAGAGAATGGCAAGAGCTGATTAATTTATCTTATCGATAATTAACTTAACTTAATTTTATTAATTTTTGTTTTTCTATATCGGAAGTAAAAAACTTAACGTGAAGGCCTAAATAGTGATAAATTCGTCGAAAGCAATTTTTAATTACAAAAGCAAAAAGTTAAAAAAAAATAAAAATAAAATACGAAATGAATTAAATGAAAGCGGATATTCGCGTAAATTGTTCTTTTGCTATAGATTGCTCAACTAAAGCAAATGTGTTCTCGCATTTCTGTTCCCATATCAATGTAACTGTTCAAATGTGTATATGGTACATACAACTTCTATATTCCCGTGCAGTTTATTTACACTTGTGCATTTTTGGTTCGCCTTTAAAGAGTTCAATAGACTTTAAATCGTGGTTAATAGCCAGCTAGACCGAGACCAGAGTAAATCTTCGGCACATGCATCAAAAGCCAAAAACTTAAAGGCAATGACTAATATTTTTGGCTATCAGCGGTGCCAAATGGCCAGCGAACAAACGAACCCAAACCCAAACCCAAGCTCAACCAACAAACCTTGTTCCTTGCTTCGCCGGCTGCAGCCTTTTGGCCACCTTCTCTTCTTTGCCACTTTATGGACAAACACATACATATGCATGTGTTCGACATACTTGTAGGCACGTGTATGTGTGAGTGTATGTGTGTATACCTGGCTGGGGCTGATTTCAACTATGGAGCTCTCGGTGTGTGTGTGTCGGTATGTGTTCCGCTATCATTGCACAAGTGCGCAAAATTTTGGACTCAATTCACGTGCTTGGCTGCCAAAATTGTTGGCAGCCTCCAGCCGCCGTCTCCCCATCTCCAAATCTCTCGTTCTCTTACTTGGTCGGTCGTCGTCCGCTTCATAAATTTGCACATTGAGTCGCCCGCCCATACTGTGGCATGGTGGAGTTGTTGGTGGGTGAATGGGAAGGGTTGGAGCATCAGGATTGGCATCGGCATCGGTATACGCTTCTACATTACATCCTATTTGTATTTAATTCGATATGGTCTGGGGGGAGTTGCTTTCGAAGATTTTTGCTACGCGACTGAGTCGCAGCCACGCCCCCTCCCCCCACCCTCTCACCGTTCTCCGCCGCCACCCTCCATATACCGCACTCAAGTGCAGTGAAATAGTTGTGAAACACTTTGCCAAAGATGAAAGATAAACCACACAGGCAAAAACCGGCAGCTATGGAGACGTCCACGTCAGGCGCCATTTTTGCATACACACACATACACACACACACACACACATATATGTATAAAGAGGAGAAATCCTTAAATATGCAGAACTTTAAAGCGTTAAGCCGAAAGCATTCCATGCGAAATTATCCAACTGCTGCCAATGCAAGGGGGCACTGGCAATTGCAGTTCTATAAATACTATATGTATATACATATGTATATTTCTGTGTTGTCCTGTTTATTGTGTTTTGTGTTGTTTCTGGGATTCCTGAATTTATAGACCAGACTTGCCGACTGTCGAGCTTTCAAAAATTAAATACTTGGGAATGTGCTCGGCTATTGTTTTTTTTTTTTACCTTTTATGAACTCTCAATTTTTAATATCATATTTTTTTATTTTTTATTTTGGTAACAATATGTTCAAAGTTTTGTGGAATTTACTTTGAGACCACCAGAGCCAAATGTCAAACGCAAAAGTTGAAGTATGAAAAAATAATAATAAAAGCATATTGCAAAAATATGAAGGAGTACCAAAAAATTTAAATACAAATGTAAGCAATTATATTAAGATTAAAAGTTTCCCTTGGTTTAATAAACAACATATAAAAATGTATTTGATAGCCATAAGGTATTTAGCATTAAATAGTAGGAAGGAAACAATTTTGTTTAATCATAAAGCTTTTAATGTAGCAAATTAATTATAAATTGGCTTAACTAATGTTGTTAACAGTATGGAAAAAAATTTTAAAATTCGAAAATGACTCGATAGTATTATTTTAAATACACTAAAATCGGATGAGACCAAAAATATTTGTACTGCAGCATTTATTTCCACTTAGAAATTGAAGGCTGAACTATTCGAAAATACTGCGACAAAATAAAAAACAATGTCGCTGCGATTTTAATGATTATTTTTCGCTTTTAATTATTCACATACAATGAAAGTGATGTTGAAAATGAGTGATGACATTGGCAGAAAAACCCATAACGGGCTCGAGGGGGCATGAGAAATCTATCCCAATCTAAAGCCCAACAAAGATCAGGCGCAGTACTCATACGATTGGCATTATGTATACGCCACGTTTGCGTTGTTGGCCGCCTTTTTGCATTATTATATGCATAAATATTATATGTGAATAAGAACACATAAAAACAAACAGAAAATAAATATATATAAAAAATACGATGCGCACTTAAATAAATTTTTTTATTTTTATATATTTTTTTTTAACATATAAATAAATGCAGAGCCCGAAAAGTGACACAAAGTGCGGCACAGAAATGCAATGGGACTACAGCCACTCTTAAGGGTGGGGTGGGTATAGAGGAGATGGAGAGGGAAGATGCGGGAAGAGGGAAGAGAAAGCTTGTCATGATGGCGTTGCGTTGCGTTGACTAACATTGAACTCAACGGTTTTCTGTGCGTTCGTTCGCTCGGCTGTGTTGTTGTTGTTGTTCAGCACTCATTGTTTATTGTATTTTGTATTTTGTATTTCGTGCCGAGCGCAGCGATAAAAATGCTGCTAAAGTATAAATTATGCCAATATGAAAAGAGACTGAAAGCGCAACAACAACGAAAAAACAAAAATCAACAGCAACATCACGGGTAGCTTGTTAAGTTACTTGTTCCCGGACTGACTGACTGATTGACTAACTGATCGACTGACTGATTGACTGACTGACTGATGAAAAATCAAAAGAGCTACAATTTCCCCAGTATTTTTCTTTTGGGCTGAAAATGAGGGTTGAGATGCCGTTTTGCAAAGTTTTTACTCCGAGAAGTTATATTTTTTTATTATACTTACGATTAGAATATATCTAGGATGTCAGAAACAAAATCATAAAATGAAACTCAAAAATAAGACATGACATGACCAAACTTTATTGTTCTTACTTCAACATAGGCATTATTATTTTAATTATTATTTTTGTATTTCTTTCAACACTCGTAATTATTATTAATTTAATTTTGATTTTTATTGATCACCGCTCGCAACTTTTATATACATACATAGACAGAATACAACACAATATGAGGCAATGAGACAATGTGGCCAATCCGTGAAAGGCAATTCCGAATATACATACAAACATACGTAAATATGTATTTATGTACTATATATATACATATGTATATGAATATTTTGTATAAGTGTATTGGTGTCAATTCGGGTCATGGTGGTAAAAAATGCGCATAATTGGCAAATTTAGAGTAAAATTGCCCGATAAATATGCAAAATACGAGGCAGCAAGTGAAGCCTAACACCACCACCACCAGCAACAACACCGCAAAAAAGTACAAAAAAAAAAGCAAAAAACAATAACAACCATTTAGCAACCAGGAAAAGTTGGTGCATTAAAAATATCAATTTTCATTTTCGTGGCAAAACGGAAACAAAATCTATTTATTTTCGTACAATTTTATCAAAGTGCGATAAAAAAGGGTATACAAATGTTATGTTTATGTGTGTGTGTGTGTGTGTGTGTGTGTGTGTATGTATGTGTTTATGTGTTTGGATGATCCAGACATATGTGTGCTCGCCAATCCAGTCGACGACATTGACTTGAGAAGTACGCAGATAGCCATCTGGCCCAATAGGCAGGACAATCGGCATCGCCATTACAAGCAACATTATCCACCATCGATTCGTAGCACTCGCCACGTGTCAGAGCTTTAAGTATATTAAATTGGCCGGATAGGTGACAAGATGTCAGCACAAAGTAGCTGCATGAAATGATCGAACCAGCGCAGCTTTGGGCGCCATAATTACTTAGCGATACTTGATATGAAAATTGAGAAGGCAACCACATTATAGACAGAAATACTCTCTGCTGGTACAGCTGCTGCTCTCTTGCAAATTGGTAAACATTTTTGTAGTCGCACGTCAACGGGACTGAATGGTAGCAAACAACATCGAATGGCTCTAATAGAAAAAAAGATTGTGTCTCAACTTTTGACAGTTTTTTTTTTGCAACCCAAACTAGATACAGATTTCCGGAAAAGTCAGGCCCAATTAAATTGTAGTGACATTTAACAGTATTAACAGTTTCGATGCTAACTACAAGTTTAGGTCAATTATAACGCGATCATTTTATTCAAATATTCTAGTTTTTTCTTAGTTAAAACAACTAGTTGTTAATAATACTATGCAAAATGGTTCGATACAAGGTTTTTTTTTTTTCAAACGCCCAAAATTCTACCTTTGAAATCATTTATTCGTTGCTTAAATTTGTTGTTGGAACAGGCACATAGTAAACAGAAACGAAACGCAAACACGCACAAATATTTTAACACATACTAAGCTACTCATGCGTATGCATCAGTATACATGTATATGTATGTTTGTCAGTATGTATGTACATATATGCATGCATAAACTTTTTTCCTGAAGTGTGGGATGCTTCTTTTGCCGCAGGAAGCGGTCGCAGCTGTGGGTTTTAAAATTTCAATTCATTTCCGTTGGGCGTGCATACGCACACTTACGCACTCAACACAAACAAACGCACCGCACACACACACGCACACACCGCCCACACGCACATGTCTACAATTATATCTGTGCATATCAATATCCATTTGTACATAGATGTGTATGTATGTATGTATGTGTTTATTCGCACAGACCAGACAACAACAAGAAATTAAAAAACAAAACAACAACAACCAAGCAAAAGAAAAAAAAAACACAAAATGCGCCTAAATGGAAGACAACAGCAGGAACAGCAACAGCAACAAAAATAACAGCCACAACTTCAACAACAACAACAAACAGGCTGGCCCAGGGGCAGCTCGGCAATTTATGTGCCAAAAAATGCCAAATGTTGGTAATCGAGAGAGGGGGGTGGTTGGTGCGGGTATTGAAGGTGTAGACGACAATTGCCAATTGCCAGAAGCAACTCTACGTATACGTAATATAACTACGGGCTGCGTAATACGACACTTTGTACATTTTAAATGTTAAATGCTTCAAGTCAAAAATTCAATAAATGTTTGGCATGCCGTAGGCGTGGCCAGACTACGACGATAGACTCGTTCATTTTTAGCCCAAAAGGCAATTCTCTACCACCCTACCATCCCCCCCTGAAGCGTTGAATTTAATAAATGCATTTCAAATAAATACAAGCGACAAATTAAAGAAGTGGAGAAGCGTGCAGAATGCTTCACACACACACACACCAAAAATTTAAGCCATGGATGAGCTTCAAAAACGAACGAAAAAAAAAGAAAGACAAACTATAGCTTTAATACCGTCCCCATCCCCCCTGAACACATCCTCTTTCTAGCTAAAGTTGCTTTTCAATTTGCAAGTGTATTGTGAGTGAAAATTTTTGGCATTTTAGCTAGCTTAATGTGCTACTTTAGATAGTTGTTGGCAAACATCATTATTATCATAAGCATCATCATCATCAGCTCTAGCTTCTAGTTTTTGTGTTGTTGCTCAAACTTGCCCCACATCAATACTGCTGCTGCTGCTGCTGCCGCGTGTGAACTCATGACCTTTCGCTTTTGTTGGCCACTTCCATTTTATATAACCCTTTAAATGCGAAAATCTTTTCGGTGCACATTTGCAAAAAACGAATTAAATAAATGAGCACAATATTATCTAATTAATTTAAGTCTTTAAGAACACTTAACTTTTTAGTTTATAATAAAAAATAGTTAGTCTTTTTTAAATCAATTAAAATAAACTTGTGTTCACAATCAATTAAATCCACGAATTGATTGTTGCACGACTTTTGAGTTTCTTTTTTGACATTTTGTTTCATTACACGGATTAAAATATCAAACAAAGAATCACTTGACTATGTGCCAGCATCCCCAAAAATCGGTAATCTTTATAATGCTTCGTTTATTCTTGCGGCTCTTAAACAAACTATAAATTCTCTTTTTGTGCCTATTTACACCAATTTAATTTGAAAAACATTCTTTTCGTTAAGAAGGCTTCTGTTTTATTAAAAAAAAATATATCTATTTAATAGTTTTATTTGTGGCATAAAATTCTACATAAATCGATTAACTGCTCATCCTTTAATATTCCTTTTCAATTGTTTATGGAATGCTAAAAAAAATTTAAAGTTAATTTTAATAATTAACTGTGTTGGGGCATAAAATGCTTCATTAAAATATATATCTATTTCTACTATGTAATATGCATTTTTCTGCTGTAGTTGTTGTTGTTATTGTTGTTGCATTGCGGACAATGAGATGGAATGGCTTTCGGAGTTTGTTTTACTTTTAGCCATGTCTATAAAGGTAACCTTCTTAATTTGTTATGGCTGCCATTTTTTTGGGGGCACACGTAAATGGGCGCGGCTCTGTGTTATAGCATGCCCCATTGCCCTGTCGTCCTTCTTTTTTCTTCTCTATGTGTGTGTGTGTGTGTGTGTGTTTTACTGGGATGAATCGTCCAGCTGCCGCTTCGCCGAGTCCCATCTTTCCAGGAAGTGCCTCAAGCGTTGGCGCTGTATGCGGCTTGTCACTTTGCGTTATCCACATTTTGTTTCAGCGCCTCTTCTCTTGTTCTTATTGCTGTTGTAGCAGTTTTTGCTATTGTTGTTGTTGGCATATTTGCATTGCGGTGTCGTCACCGCTGCTGCTGCTGCTGCACTGGTAGGAAGCTTCTGCTTTTGCTATTTTTGTGTGTAAAGCTAAACAACAGCAGCAACAACAAAGAGAAACAACTTTGCATTGTTTACTTTTTGTTTTGGTTTTCAGCTAAAACTTTGTTGTTGCTGTTGCTGCTGCTGCTGCTTCTGTTGCTGCTGTTGGTGTTACTGCCCATTTTTCTTTTAGCATATATTTATATATATATATTTTTTTTTTTGGTTGCCACTCTGTGAGTTCTTGCCATTGCCTCCAATTTGGCAGGCTCGAAAGTAAACTAAAGCAAAAACCAAACAACTTAACAGCCAACGCAGCAGCGAAGCTTGCTGCGGTCAGATAAGCAATACATAATACATACATACAAATATAAATTCACACATAGACACATACATATGCTTACATACATATGCACATAGAATCTAAGAGCAGTCGATGAAAATATACATAGATGAAGATGTACATATTTTTATATTGGACAGAGAAAAAGGAAAGATAGAGGCGATCCTCTCGAGCAAATTATGTATGTATATATTTACCAACAGAAAAGATGATCCTTTGTTTTATCGTAAATGATTATGATCATTGTCTTCCCTACTCCTTTAAATACAATCAGGATGCTCTCGAGTGCAATGCTTTCTGAATAGACATGTTAGCTGCTGCATGTTTATTATAAGACAACGTGTCTAAAACTTTTTGCAACACACAATTACCATGATGCTGTTGTTGTTGTTTTTGCTGTGGGCTGTGAAAACGTTAAACAAACAAAAACATAATTGGTTTGCCTGTCATTTCGGCAATTTCGGCTGACAATATTTTGCAACATAACAAGAAACCGATTAAAAAGATAAGTAAAGCGAATTGAAAAGTCAAGCTAAAATTCCAATACGATAGAGATGTGCACGATTTTAAGGGATTTTGTGACTTTTAAACTAAAGTTGATAAAAGTTTATTAAAACATCGTAATCTTATGATATTTATTATTAATCTTTAAATATTCAAAAATCGTTTAAACTTTGCAAATTGTCAAACATGTCAGAAATTCCAAAAACCTTGTCCTGCGTGACTTCGCAGCATGCAACATTTTCTCACGTGTGCAGCTCTGTTGTTTCCTTTGTATGCTGCATATTAAACAACAAAGTGCTTACATACAATGTATCTGATATCGTGGTACATATGTACTTGAGTTCAAATGCGACTGGCAACAGCAGCAGCCGCAACAGCGACACGGAAAAAGGTGCTGTTAAAATGTAATAAAAACTAGTTAAGGTGCTTTTGCTCCAAACTTTTCTGACTAAAAAATACTCTGTATGAATAGATTATCTAAGTCGATTTTTTATATACTACAAACTGTTAGATAGACTTTGCTTTAAATGATAATCAAAAACATATATTTAAATATAAGTATAAGTTTTATCTAGGTAAATCTGCAACCTTAATTCCAATAACTTAAAGTAACACAGGGTATGCAAAAACACAAGAAAATACAACAACTGCTACTACTAATGTGGCTAAATGTTATGTTAAGAGACTACACGACTAAACAAATGCTCTACAATAGCGCAGCTTAGCGGCACAGCAACAATGAAAATAGAGAGAAAGCTAAGTGAGGCTGCGGTGTTTTTTTTTGGGCATAGTAATAGTGCTTACGAATTGGTTATTAGAGTGAGAATGAGAGAGAGAGATAGAGAGAGGGGAAATGGAAGAAGGATAGAGCATAGGGCATAGAGAGAAAGCTTTGTTTGTTTGTTTGCTTTTGGCTGTTGACTGTGTCGACCTGTAGCCAAAATGGTTAAAAAGAAAATTGAGCGCAAAATGCTTAACAAATATTTTATGACTTCGAAGTTCAAACGCTTAAATGTATTGTTGTTGCTGCCGCTGTTGTTTTTTTAACTGGCAAATTACCCACAAAGCCAAACAGCAAGCCAACTATTTTTTAAGCACCAACATACTACAATATATATGTATGTATATATGTGTATATATATATATTACCAGAGCTTGCAGATGCTGTTGTTCTTGATCCTGGATCCTGGTCCTCGTTGGCCGTGTCTGTTGCCTATTTCTGTTTAGCTATGGAAATTGCGCGCAGCATCGCTGACGTCCTCAAAAAAATAACAAAAAAATTGCATAAAAGAAAAACGAAACCAGAAATTGTTTGAATTTCCAAACAAAGCATTTTAACAATTTGCTGACATTATACGGCGACAAGTTGAGTTGAGAGTCAATAAACTGTTAACTCAAAAATTCTCCAAAAAAATGCGACAACAGCAACTGCAAAAAGTGTGTTAAAAGTGCTGATAGTAATAGACTGAAGAGACGTGCATCTATAGCCGCGACAAAAAAAATACCAAAAAAAATGTATAACAAACGCGGGTCCAGCGCGATAAGTGGTGGACTAAGAGGCGTTCGGAGGGAGGACGACGTCACATCATTGCATTGACGAAAAACTTTACACGATAACGACCAAAAATGATAATGATGTTTGTCAAAATCAGTGTGAAACAATCGGTGAGACAAGATGACAGTAAAAAATACAAAGAAAAGTCTGAAATAAATATTTCATATAAATTAATAACGTATACGTAAAGTGAGTCAGGTTTGTTAACTATTTTGCCCAAATGTTACTGTTAAGCTGTCAAAAATGGATATTCATCGTGATTTGCCTTGTTTAAAATTAAATCACGTATACGTTATGTTTACTCAGTTAGATGCATCCTCAACAACATAAGGTAAATAAGTTAATCATCACATTTAACACTCGAGTCTAACTTACAAAATTGTTTCTAAATCATACAAAATGCATTCTCTTTAGAGTTTGCTTGGGCTATTTGTACCTTATTTAACAGTGGTATTTAGCTTATTCCACTATCTTGATCCGTTGCCTTAGTAACCACTATAATTGTTATGAACAACATCATAATATTCATCATCAGCAGCAGCAGCAGCATCAGAATGCACTGCGGATACGCCACAAAGTATGCAACAGCAAGTTATTAAAACTGTTGGCGCTGGTTTATGATGAGAGCTGAGCGCGTTGAGCGTTGGGGCGTGGCATGGCAATAGTTTTTTAGTTTTATTTTATATATATAGTTTATTTTTAATGTTGTTGTTGTGCGTCAGAGTTGCTGTTGGTTTTATTGCTTTTGATTACATTAGTTGGATGTTGTTGCAAGTTGTTGTTGTTTTTTTTTTTTAACGCTTGAGAGCGGTATACTAAAAACTCTGTTTTACGTAGCTTATTCGCTTCTACTACAAATTATATATGCATAACTCTCTCTCACTCTTTCTGGCTATATAAAAAATCTGCTCAGTTGTTCATGCATATGCATGAGACAAGGATAGAATGATAAAGCGACAGGGGCGGTGTGGAAGGAGAGGTGGCAACTGCACCGAGATTAATGTTTTATACTATATATGATTTTCTTGTGTTTAAGGTCAATTTAGGAACATGGAGCAAATGCAGCTGCCCGAAGCAATTTAAAATAATAAGTAAGTAAACAAAAACAGAGCTTACCTAGCACTTAAATTAAATGGCAAATATATGTACATATATGTATATGAAAAGCTAAAACAAAAGCATAAAATATGGTAAAAAAAAAAAAACACAAACACTCAGCTGTCTGAACAATAATTATTTCTTAAGAAAGATTCATAATTACGATAAACAACGTCAACAGCACACACACGCACACTATCACACTTACACAGAAAGGGCATTAAAATGGTGCCAAAGATAAGCAATTGCTGTCTCTTGTTCTTTGCAGCAAGGATTTTTGTTCTTGCATACAAATGTGATAAATCAAACAGTGAGTGAAAGAGAGCAAGCAAATATATATGAGTGGAGAGCGAGACGGTAGAAGAGAGAGAGACAGACAGTGGCAAAAGCTGACACAGTGGGCTGAATCAATCAGGGCGCTGCGCTTTTAATTGATATTGTTTGGGCATTGTTTTAATTGAACAGCGGCTGACAATACAATAACAAAATTAACAGCTCTGTTCCGCGTAACGTATACGCCACAGTTTCGCTGAAAAAAGTGTCAATGAGGCATTGTTGTCATTTATAACTTGAAACTAATGACATAGTTTTAGTTATTAGTTATTTAAAATTTTAAGGTTTTGATTTTCTATTTACAAAAAAACATTTTTGTGTCTGAGGAATTAAATAAATTGACTTTGCTTAATAATGGTATGTATTTGATATAAGACAAATAAATTTTTCAGCTAAATATGTCTCTTGTGTCTCTTTGCGGCATTCAAAATTGAATATTATTTCTGTATGCCAATTGGTGGCAAAACAAAAACAACTTTTGGAACAACTTTTGCATGCAAATTAGGTATACGCATGCCAATAATAGAGAACTGTGTGTGTGAGCATGTGTGTGTATTTTGTTTTCGCCATTAATTGGATCATCTGGAGAAGCCTGCATGCCAGCAGTGTATGATGAACACTAGCAACAACAACAACAACAATCGAGTGTGGATATATATTTTTTGTAGACACTTAATTTTCGCTGTTGCAAAAGTAGCAAGAAAAATGCATAAATAAATCAATTAAAAATGTGAGCGATGCTGCAATCAGTCAATCAATCAATCAATGTCCCACATCTCGGGCTGCCTTTAAGCATTAGCTGCTTGTCAGCGACAATGCATTCACGTATGCTGCATGGCCCCTTTATCTCAACCCAACCCAATCTTCTATTGAAAAGGCTAAAACTCAACCAATCAGCCATATCATACACTCATGGCCAAACACTCACAAATGCATTTGGCCAGACAGATAGACAGATAGACAGGACAGACCAACAGACAGACATACAAATGTAGAGCAGTGCTGTGCATAGAATTTTCGGGGGGCACTGTTCATTTCACGCTGCGTTGATGCAATGCGTTGGTCAAATGTGTGTTTGACATTTTCGTTATGTTTCTGGCAAGGAAACGTGCGCCATTTAATACCTCAGCCATTTCGGTTGATGATGTTGTTGTTCATTTATTCATTCGTTCGTTCGTATGTTGCTCTTGTTCGTGTTGTTGGTGTTGTTGTTGACGCTACGGTGTCTGTGGTAGCTGGCTTGCACTGCTATTGCTTTTGTATTTTGTATGAAATTTCCTCAAAACTCTCTGTGTGTGTGTGTTTGTGCATGTGTGCGTTGGTTGAGGTTGCTGTTATAATTTAGTTGAAAATTGTACGCACAAACATGCCATACAGATATAAACTGGCTTCGGTATATAGTTTAGGTATATTAACCCATTAAAATTATTTCTACTCTTCATTATCAAATTCGAGTTCGTCCAATAAATATGTTTGTTTTATGTTTTTAAGCATTTAAAGACATTTAAAATTTAGTTTTTATAGCAAATAAAATGGGGGAAAGGTTGACTTAAATTATATTTTTAGTTAAATTGTAAGTTCTTAAAAACTTTTGCTCTCTTATGAAGGCAAATTAAAATTAAGTTTTGAAACAACTTTTCCGATAATAACCATTAACAATTCAGTACATTTTCTTGTTAAATTCCTCATTGCAATGAACAGCACCTTAATGGGTTAATTCATATACATTTTCAATTTAATTTGTGCAAAAGACCAAATTTATTCGCTAACGCGCTTTTGCATTGCTTCAGTTCGGTTTTTTATGCTTCCACTAATTCCATGGACAGTTTGTTAAGCCCCCCTACGCGGTTCTACCGGTCATAATAACCATTTCGGGCCAAGTGCATTCGGATACTATCATAATACTACTATTACTATTACTATACGATAGTCGCCTTTTGCGCATTTATAAATGTGAATGCTGTGTGTATGTGTGTAAAAGTGTAATTTTGGCAACGCGAATTGGATTTGCGGCTTATGGGCACATTATAAATTAATGATACATCTATGGTCCATGTAGCTGGGTAATACTGTAGAAGTAGTAGTATCATGTGAAACAGTTTATTTGCCAAGTGAATTAATCAAATATTCTATTGTTAGTCGCAAGTGCTTTCGCTCTAACGGATACTTTGCTTATTTGTTTTTTTAAAGGTATTTTTTAGTAGCTGCAGTTGTTGTTGGAATAAAAGATATATGACAATTGTTTAACACTTATCAATTTGTATATTTGTTATTTTTGCTTTTTAAATGGTTACAAGGCATCATCAATTGAGCCTCATTCAGCATTTTAGATAAGCTCTGAAATTTGCTACAATTAAGCAGAAGGTTAAATATTTCAAAGTGTATTATGTTTTGTATTTTGGTATTAGTTTAAATACGATAACGAAAAAACCTTTAAAACAAATAAAGTTTGTAATTATCTTAATTAAAGCAGTGTTAATAATTTTAATGCTAAGCTTTCTTGGTAACAACCGAGACGAGTTGAACTCTTTATTGTTTAATCAGATTTGAAAATTAAATGTCAGCATAAATATTTACAACAACATGATGCATATATTTTTATTTGCATTGACAGTTCTATTAATTCAGTACAATAATCATGTTATTCAAATAAGTTGCGCATTTGCAGCTGATGCAATATAATTAAAATTTGGTAAATATTAAAATGTTTCAAACACTTACTGATGGTTATTAGCTGATGGTTGCAACAAACACTGACAAAAAAGATAGGCTGCTTTTATCAATGATTATAAAATAATATTAACTTTAAGAATACTTATACAACAGAGCAAGAAAATAAAGTTGTCTTGAGATACCCTCATCCAGAAAGTGCATGCAATACTGCAAGACTTAACTTCGAACTACTGTTTTGTGTCTTAGCCGATATCCCATTACCCATCTCTTGGGGTCAGGGTATTAAAAAATTGTAAAGTAAAATGTAATAATGCGGTTAACAAATAATTGAAAATCTTTTAAAACATTTCAATACACTATCATCAGATTCATTTTAGAGAAAAACAATCGCAAGGACTGCAAGAATAAAACCCTACTATTATTGCTGAATATTCTAAAAATATATATTGACAAGTATTGATTGGATTATAAGTGCAGTAAGCCCCATTTCTTTTAAGAACCAATTAGTAGAGGGTATAAAAATGATTTTAACGCAAATTATATGAGAAATAATAAAAACTTTATAATTGAACTGCTTTCGTGTTATGAAAATCATATTAAATCACATTGACATAACATTATATTTTATATAAAAACATATGCAAATTTCTCAGGCACAAGTCAAACTAAATTATCGTTAAAATTTTTAATTTTATTCAATTCTGGATGCGGTTTGCAAAAAGGTAAATTCATATACAAATACAGATGCACCCAAATATAAATTTTTTGTAAGAGAAATTATCGTTTTATAAGTAAATGAATATTTCTTTAAAATGTTTCTTACAAAAAAGTTAGGTTTTTTTTGCTAACTTTTATGACCCAAAGAGAGAGAGAGAGAGAGCGGCCAAAAGAAAAAAGTGTTCTCCAAAATTGGCAACAAATCGTGCGAAAATTGCCCTTACATAATGTGCCACAAGCCACGTGCACACAAAGTACATGCCACACAGAGTTAACTTTGTTTCTATGCAAAAATTGTCAATTAATTTTGGGTTTTATTGTTTCACTCGTCCATAAATTCATGAGGCATGCAATGTTATGCAAATGCTGCGTACAAATGATTTACTCACCTCTGCCAAATAAACAGTTAGATATACGTTTATTTCAAGGAATACAATTGTTGTCTTAAGCCAGCTGTCTAAAGCTTAAGTCCATTAAGATTTCGACTGGTTGAAAGTGCGAATTTGTATGTTGCTCTTTTTTTTATTTCTATTAAGAAACATTAAAGTTCTGTTTCGGGTTTATCTCAATGCTTAACTTAATTTGTGACACGTTTATTATTTAACATTTTAAGGGCTTAAGTGTGCTTCATAAATTTGTTTAATTTCCTATTTAAAGAAGATTTCCAAAATTTATTTTTTTAACGAAAAACTCAATCCAAAAAGCCTACAAAATAATGTTTGCCAAATGGTCAAAGTGAAGAATTATTCATATAATGGTTTTTTAATTAAAATTCTTTGAACAACTTTTTCAACGAAATTGTACATGATTATTTTGAGCATAATCAAGTTTTCAAAAGCATAATAAAAATAAAGTATGCTCTAAAATACGAAAAAAAAAAAAAAAAAAATAATTTAATAATTTGTTTCTTATATTATATTTTTTTCTCTATAACTTGTTGTTTGTAACTAACACAACTATAGTTGTTCTGTACTTATTTGTACATCTGTTAAGAGCATGCACGTTTCGTTGTCATCATATTCACAAATCTTAAGTAGCTGTTGTTGTTGTTAACACAAAATTATCACTTGGCATTTGTGGGAGCTAAGTACTTTGAAATGGCAATTAAGTGGTAGCTGAAAAAAACACACACACAGACAATTTTGGGAAGCAAAACAGACACTCGATAAACGAGCACTTCAATTTGCACTTCATCTGTCTGAGGGCACACACCACACATACATTCATACATATGTATGTACGCGCTGCTGCTAATTGCAAATTGATTTTGGCCATATGCATTAGTTTGATACATTTATAATTATGCGTTTCAATTGTCGGCCGGTTCAAGTGCCTTAAACTGAATGCCTGCAAGGCAACAACAAGCAAAAGGAGAGAGGCTGTTTTGTTAAGTGATTTTGTTGTCTTGGTATGTATGAGCTATGTACATATGTATTTACTTGGGAAAGATGCTTGAGACAAAACAACAGACAAAAACAGCTAAGCACCGAAAATATACCAGAAAAGTTTTAGAATGGGTAGGGCAAAGTGAAGGTGTGAAGGGGTGTGAATGAAAAGTTGTGTGTCAGAGTCAAGTGGCACGATAGGTAGTAGCTGCAAAGTAGCCCGAAGCTTTAAAAGACGCCACCGACGACGCCGACGCACATAAAAACCACTATAAACTTTATTAATTTTAATTAAAAACACTACACTCATTCTGCGAGTTAAATTCCCGTGCACATCTTTTTGGGCTGTGTGTGTGTGTGTGTGTGCGTGACCATTGGGCAATGTTTTCGCTGTTGTTACTGGGCTCCTTGCTGCGTGCTGTAAGCCGCAGAACGCGTCCGGGTCAGCAGGCGGTGAGCAGTTAAAAACAGGAAAGCCATCAACAAAACTTTCACTCGCCAGAGTCGATGCTAAAAATGCCCTTACCTTGCTTTGAAAAGTATTTTCAAAATATATAAAAAAGTGCATAAAACTATTGTAGAAGATACTAAAAAGAGAAAAATTATTTATATTTGATAAACATTTAAGAAATATTTAAGTAACTTTAGTTTTTTTTTTTTGTATTTATTTAAACTTCTAGTTGTAAATGAGCTATGCCCCGTACTGTTAGTGTATAGTAATGAAGAAGCTGCAACTGAAAAATCTGGCCAAAGTTTTGCTGAAAAGGCGTAAGACGTTTAAAAGGAGGCAGGTCGGGGGGAAAGTTGATGAGGCAATGGCGAAGGCAAAGAGATTGAGGGTCAGTTGGTTCAGGGCTTCGGCTAACAGCTTTTGCGGACATTAGGGGCGAGGGGAAGTTGTAGGTCTTTTGGGGGGCCGGGGGTTGCTGTTGAGTTGCTTATTTATTGTTTTGGCGGTGCGCGGCAGTTGGCCGCTTAATGCCATAAAAAACAAAGGTGCCATGGCGATAAACAATAAAGAGTGGTCGCAGATGGGGGGTCCCCTGGGGTCTGGGGTCTACTGGAGGTGAAGTGGTTGCCAAAACGTTTTATGCAAATTTATGACTTAAAAAACAATTTTCTGGTTTTTGTTTTTTTTTATTATTAATTTTAAATAGCAGGCGAGAAAAAGAAGCATTACAAAATATATTGTAGTATTAATGGAATGAAACAAAATACACATTTAATATTACCCCATCATAATGCACACACACACACACACACACACACAACACACACACACCCTCTCTAACTCCAACTCAAATTCAGTCTCGTTCTCAAGCTTAGTACTTAGTTGGATGGTTCGTTGCTACGTCGCCGGCCGTCTAGCTGTCCCGATGTGAGCGATTGACAGCTGGAGTTGCGAGCCAAGCCATTCAATGGACCGAGCAGACTGAGCACAACAGGCAACAGGATAAGACCGTGCGCAGCACCAATCAATACAATGCCCAAATACATGCGAAAATAGAAGACCTGAAAGATCTGCGATTTGGAGAATGCCAGCACAGCAATGCCAGCAAATTTGGTTAACGTAATGCCCGATAGAACACTGCTGCCAGTAACGCTGAGTGAATGGAATGCCCTTTGTTGGGCATTACCTTGGGCCTGTTTGAAGGAGCGCACAATGTGCGAAACAAACTCAACACCAATGCCAACACACACCACCAGATTGACCAAAGAGATGGCATTCAGTGTTATGCCCCAGGCCCACATCATGCCACCCATATTGATCAGTATGCACACGACCATGAAGAGCACAATTACAGAAGATGTTATATCCATTCCAGTTAGCAGCATTGTGACCAAGAATATGGCCAACAGTGAGAGACCCAGCGATAGCAGTACGTCATCCCAGATGGTCAGATATTGTTCGTAAAATATGAAGAATACACAGTATGGAAATACTTCCGTATCGATATTGTTCTCGGCAAACATCTTATTCATGTCCGATTGTACGCGCCTGGCCTCTCGCAATGCGGCCACAAATTGATTTGATGTTGTCGATGTCGTTGAGTATTGCATAAAGTGTGTATCCAAAATGGTTGCCAATCCCTTATCATCCAGTGTATAAATCACAGCCTGCAAAAGGTTAACATGCATAAGAATAAGAATTATCTATCGAAGAGTTTTAACAACGAGAATACTTACATCCGCATAAGATGGTCGTCCTGCCTTGGCGCACTCCGCATCGGGTAGATCGGATAGAAAGAAGGGTACATATTTGTCAAA
This sequence comes from Scaptomyza graminum, assembly GCA_018901835.1. Classification (NCBI taxonomy): domain Eukaryota; kingdom Metazoa; phylum Arthropoda; class Insecta; order Diptera; family Drosophilidae; genus Scaptomyza; species Scaptomyza graminum. The sequence continues at coordinate 3,850,255 of JAEIFL010000001.1, read as the reverse complement.
TGTATCGGAGCTGGGTCTCAATCCATCTTCCGAAAATTGTCGCTTGCAGGGCAAACAATCATCGCTCTTCGAATCTTAAATAAAACCAAAGAACAAATTAACCATTGAATGAGCTTTATACTCTAAGTATTCCAAATAAATGATTATGAGCACTTACTACTTGGACAGAAACCACCGGTTGTGGCATTATATTTACAACAATCGGGAATAGCAATCCAATCGATATAGTCATCGATCCATGAGGATGCCGGTCGAGCTAGAGCAGTGATCTCCGGATAGCGGGATTGAGTGTAGAGTTGCACGGAAAGTGAATCGTTGTTGCATTCAACACCACCACAAATGAAATTTTGATGTTCGGTATTGTTGTAATTGAGACCCGGTTTCAGCACCCAATAGACGGGAGCACCCATTGCCAACAGATCGTCCATGTAGCGGAAATACTTGACCACATGCGAGTCCTTGGGCATAGACATTTCCTGATCCAAGCCAAGCTCAATCGAGGGCATCACCATCAGTGATAAACAAGTGACCACAGTGAAGACCAACAGCACAATCATCTTAACGGATCTGAAACAGAATGATTTGAGTTTGAAATTGTATTTTCCCTGACTTAAACTTGCTCTTTACTCACTTGGTGAGCAGAAAGGGTGCATAGAAGTTCTTGAAGAGCTGCTCAAGAACGCCAACGTCATGAGACTTTTGAGGTTTCTTGCTGCTGCGCACACAGCACAGCATGTCCAGACGCCCGTCCTGATACCGACGTTCATCGATGGCCATCAGTGCCACAAAGGCAGTGATCTGCAGCAGGAAATCAAGCAGAATGGCAGCTGCTGCGTACATGGCAAATGTCTTAACCGCTGGCATATCCGAAATAGCCCCTATTGCAAAGCAGGCGAATTCACTGCCCGCTGTCTGAAGGATGGAGGGTCCCACCTGACCGATTGCCTCACCAATCGCCTCGTGTGTCGTAGCATAGCGGGTGTGATCCAATCTCTGATAGGTGTGCACCATTATGAAGATGTTGTCAACACCAACGGCCAGCACCAGAAATGGTATGACCTCAATGGCTAGCATAGTGGTCGTAACGCCTACATAACCCCAGAAGCCCAGGCTGCAGAGAACCGATGCCAAGACAATAACAATGCCACTCACGGCTAACATGATGCGTGAGTCTCGCAGGAAACCCACACAGCTTCGTATGCGTCCCAGGGCGATGGACACATAGAGGAACATCACCACATAGCTAATGACGACTGTGCTTATCTCACCTTCGGACAGCTCCACAATGGCATCCTGAATGGAACGCTCCGAGGAGTAAGCAATGTCCAAATTCTCGCTGCTATAGTTTTTCATGAAGTCAACGAAACGCTTTTCCCACTGCAAGTTTGGCTCAAGCCTTGACTCATCGTTCTGGTTCTTGCCTAGGAAGGTTAGAACGAGGCCAGTGGCTAGCACATAGTCGGGATCCTCTCCAATTTCAACTTTTGGCATGCCACCAACAGCAATGGCCGGCTCAATGGGCCCGCCATATGTGCTAAAGCAGTCCTCCATCAATGGGACGCTGTTGTTCAATGCTTTCCATTAATGTTGTTTTTTCTTTTCCCGTTAAGATTTAGACTTACCGTAGACAATCCTCTAACTGATTTAGATAGTTGACGGTATAGTTATTGCTGTCAGTGTAGGTGTTTTGGAATTTACTCATGTCATTCTGATAGTAGCCATAGATGGACTGAATCAAGCAGTCGTCGACAGTTGGTGTGAGTCCTGGATACAAAACGGGTGCATAACATGTCTTGTCAAATCCAGCACCCTCCGACATGCCCAGCTGCATTATTTGCTCCTGCAGCTCGAATACCTCCTGTAGGAAACTCTGCTCAAAGGCAGGACCAAAGGTTATAACACCGTTCGGTGTCTCATGTGTAAACTAAAAGAAGAAAGGAAATGGTAATCAAAAAATTAAAGCAAGGATGGTTAAGGTCTTTTTAGACCGATCTTACCGTATTTTTGTTCAATGGCTTCACAAAAAGCTGATTTGTGCGATAGAAGGGTCCAAAATGCTGATCGAAGTATTCTTTTTCGATGCGTGTCTGACTCACGTCGCTGGCCCACAGCTCGACGGGATCTGTGGTCACATTCATGTAGCGTACTCCATAGCCGATACCAGCGATTGCCCAAGAGCACAGGGCAAGCACCAGAACCGGATGCTTGGCACAAAAAGTACCCCAGCTGCGACAGCCACGATACAAAAAATCGCCATATAACGTTGGCATACGAATTTTAATGCCTTGCCGATCTCCTGTTGCACCCCAGCAAATGAAGGCGATAATCAGTAGACCCAGTAGTAGTGCGATGATGAAGGTAACACCATACAATCCGCCTATCTGCCAGGGATCCTGATAGCCCGTTGGAGCTTCAGTCAGTGGACATGATTGTTCACAATCGATGCAGGCACAGGGAAAGTTGCCCGGATAGCTTTGCCCGCAGTCGAGGGGAAAGACTTCCAGATAGATATCGTCGGAGCCCTCCTCTGCATCCTCTGACCAAAGGTAGTTAATGTTAAATGGCACATAATCGCTGCTATCCGCATCGCCCATAAAGCGAAACCATCTGCGATAGTTGCAGGTCTTTGCATTATATGCACCACAGCCTAGATCCATGGCGGGTCGTCCTGTTTGTGGATGCTGTATGGTTGCACAACTGTTGTAGGTCTTAATAGCGCTGTCATCCACCAAACGGTAATCAATGTGCTCCACATAGTCTGCACCCATGGGATTCTTTTCCTTGTAGGACTTGAGAAAGAGCGAGTGATTCTGACCACAGCTCATGGCGCATACAGTAAGAGCCATATTCACTGAACAGGTGGGACATCTGGAGAAGACACCATCTGCTTGATTTAAACCAGCATCCATTGTACGAATCTGTTGGCCATCGCAGCATAGCTTTAGATCACTCTCTCCAGCACTCTTGTATTCCGTATACAGAACGGGGCAGCGTTTGGCAAAGATTATCTCGGCCTCGGGATCATTCAGGGGAAGTGCTGGACCATCGTATGCCAGATTAACGGCATGCTGACCTATCATATGACTTTCACCATACCAAATGCAATTGGCTCGAACTCCCAGCTGCACAGCTGTTACAAGTAGCAACGCAATCAGCTCGAATTTTACTTCCATCACAAAGCAAAAAATAACACGCACAAAAAAAAAAAATTATATAGGAACGAAAATTAATAATTTTACAGCACAAATGACCACCAACCGACTAACTCACTAACTGACTAACAACTAAATTAACCTAACCGAAGCATTTAACACTGCGCGCCCGAAAATCACTTACTGTTAAGAGTGAAGTGCTGGCTAACTGAATGCGAAGCTGATAAGATTCTTGATTAACGATTTCGCGAAGTTAGCGGCTAGGGGCTTATCACGGCCGATAAGCTGGCTGTTGATAGCCAGTTCAGAAATCGATTAAGACATATTAAACTTTTTTTTGTAATTGTTGTTTTTTGATTGTGATTGTGTTCATTAGCGGCAGCATTAAAAAAATGATTATAATTGATCCAGCAGAAACTTTGAGCTAGGACTTGGATATATTTAAAAAAAAAATAGTTAAATGTGGATGTATCATATGATGCTTGTAATAAAAAAAAATATATTTCATGTTTTTATTGTGGAACTTGATTATTTGCATTTTGTTGTTTGTGTGATTTAATTGGATTATGTGCTTTCTACTTTCTACAACGATTTTGGTTAAGATATTGCCCTGTTGCCGATGTGGACGGCAATATAATTTTTATGATGTGCAAGTGTTTGCCACTGTTTAGTTGTTGTTGTTGCTAACATTGTTGAGGCTTTGTCGACGGTTGCCTTATCTGGACACGACCAACAGGTGCTCACTTGAGACGTCAACATCGACTATCGAATAGACCCCAAATGGCAATTCATTTTTATTGGCGATACGCTTTTATTGCAGGCAGCTGCTTAAACAGTCATCGACAACAGATCGCCGCAAAGCAGCTGCTACCAAGAAAGCGATGATGCCAACATGCCAAACACAAAATATACATATTTTGTATACCTCCAAAAATGTTAACTTTAATAGAAATAAGCTTAAATCAATTTGGAAATTATTTGGAAAAATAAATTATTTAGTTGTAATTAATAGGTAAAAGAGACAGTTACAGAATTCAGCAGACGATGCCTCACCCGGTTGGAAAACATTGAAAACCCACTACCAACTGATCTTCTAGACAACAGTCAACAGCGAAGAAGGTTTCAAAATTCTACCCACAGAACCTTCCTTAGTTATTCTGCCTACCATACTCAAGCATAATGTCATTACCATTGCAACTTACTACAAAATTTAGTTATTTTCAATATAGATGGATTCTTTTAAAATATATATGTACTTACAGCTAAAAATAATTTGAATAGATAAATGTATGATTATTACCAAGTTCAACATTGTTATGATTTCATTTGAGATCAAAGCATGCGTTGAGAGTTTTTCTTATTTAAAATCATAGTGGGTTAAGTCACAGTCATTTAATGTTTTAGTTAGAAACGAAAAAACACTTTTAAAATTCCAAGCACAATTTTATAATACAAAAAAAAAAAAGTGAAACCGCACACACCAAATTAATATTTGAAAACCAATTGTTAACTCAAAGACCACGACTTTGACTTAGTGGCATTCAATTATACAACCATCAAGAACAGGAGTGGTTGCAGTTGCAGCTGCAACCAAAACCTCAATGTGAGTAGCTCAATCGGGTTAACCATTATGTTGTCTTAAATAAGATGGTTTCAGCAAGAATCCCTTGTATAAATGATTTGAAACAATTTTTGATACCATCTTATATAGTTACATCATTTAGTTATTGTAGTGCTAGGGACTCAGACACATCATTTATAGGTAGAGACTTGCTTAAAGGGTATCCTCATCAGCAGCCCCTCCAAGAAAGATCAATAGTTCACTCACAACAGCTGTTGTTCAAGTGTAGCCAAGCGCAGACTGTGAAGCAGGCCAACTCTTCTGTTGACTTTGTTGAGCTCTGACGACAGCGCATAAGCAGCAAGCAATTGGATTTAACGTGGACAGCAGTGGAACGCATCTCAATGGGCGATGAACTGCAATACGGGACCCACAGGCTTAGGTATTACCAGCCAAGAGGCAGGCAAATGGTGCCACCAGCTGAACCAAATGTCCAACAGAACTTATATGCAGCTGAAGAGTTTCGTGAGCAGCAGCCAGAAACTTCCACAGTATCAATCTCAGAGACTGCAACAGCAACGTCATCAGAAACATCATCAGACGCACAGCTACAACAATCAATATTAGCCTTATTGCCAATATTGAAACTGGATGTACCACCACTACGACAACTGCCACCACCACCGCCACCACCGGCTTGTGGTTATTTTGCATTAATTAGGGAGCCAGTTGTGCAACACTCTCTGCGCGAATATTATTCGATGGACAGGAATCCTCGCTCAGAGACTTTGGACTCTATAAATGAAGACAAAATATTTTTTTACCAAATGCATCCTGCTGCAAATCTTTTGGGATCATTTGATTGCACTAAATATGAATTGGAGAACAATATTACAACTCCCAAAGATAAGGATAACGAACCGGATAGCTCAAATGCATCTAAGGATGTTGAATCGGATAGACCCAAATGTGAGGATGTTGGATCGGATAGATCGGAAGTACCTCCCAAATATGAGGATTATGCTTTGCAAAGATCGAAAACACCTCCCAAATATGAGGATTATGATTTGCACGGATCAAATACACCTCTCGAAGATGCAAATGACAAATTGGCGAATCTGCAAATATTTCCAAAAGAGGCACTTGCCAAATATGTCAACTATAGATTGAAGAGCCTGGATTCACCTTTAAGAAGTTTGAACGAAAATTTGGAGAGCCTGTATTCATATACACCTTCCAAAGAAACGGGTGATGAAGACACTCCGTCAGAGTACTCAGGGCACCGACTCAAGCGTTTCGAGTCAGGTGGTACGGTCAACGAAGTGTGGATGAATCCATACGGTTATCGTAAAATTAAACTTAAGAATAACATCTTTATACCGGATGGTCCGATCCCGTATCCGGATGTCACAATAACGCACACTGGCTACGCGGGTACTCCGAAACTTGAACACGAAATCGCATGGATTGCTATTGATCGTGCCGTCCATATGAGTAAGGCATTTGATTCACTTAGTCGCAAACGCAGAATCTATCACACTGGCCAGCATATGAAGCAGGTGCGAGCGTTCCAGCGTGCAGCCGTTTCCGAATTTGAACACAATATGCCAAATCAAGTAAGCTCGGATGAATCAACACCAGCTTTAAGGTATAATTTGCCTAAATATAGAATGTTTGAATGTCCTTTGCGTACGATTGGATGTTCGAAAGTCTCAAGTAGCATACTGCTATCCCACTTTATGGATACACATGTAGATGAGCGACTGACGTTCAATGAGATCCATATGGCCAATAAGGTACTTATGCTCTTAGAGCCATTAAAATATCCGCGTTCAAGAAACATCTGTGTATTAATATTGGTATATGGAGGAGTTAAGGGTAGGAAAATTGTCGCGACACCCAACGAACACTTCAATGTGGGTCTGCCCAGGGACTATAGACGTCTTTCAGGACACGTACCCATCCTTGTGATGACCTGTCGCACTCGATTGAAAAATAGGAACCTTCTGGCTGACCCAGAAGAGGCTGGCGAAAATGTTATGGCCCTGTGGCTAGTCACTCCCCATCTGGAGCGACCGTTGCATGCTAACTTGACCGTCTTCAATCGTCGCATGGACATTGTTCGCAGCTGTGTTGTGCAGGCACGTGGCATTGAAAAGTCCAACAACATTCAGGATATATTGCTAAACAGCAAAAACTTTATGCGTCTCACCTCCCAGGATCTACGATTGCTCACCAATAACCACACCGAAGACGTTATCTATATGGAACTATTCGTGCGTGAATTTTTGTCAAACAAAGATTGACTAATCAAACAGTTTCCGGCATTAACTTAAAATCCACGTTTAATCACAACCAGAACAAACATACACAAACAAATAATGTTATTTTTCAAAATTAGTATCGATGTTTATTCATATAGTAACTAGTATTCTAATCCATGTTTGGCACACACAAACCAATAAACAAACCAATAACTAAACTCAAAGCTCAAAGAGACAAGCATGTTTTAAGGATGTACAATTGTTGAATATTTTGCATTATCCTGATTGAACTTGGTATGTTTTCGAATTTTTGCTGCAGTTCAGCACACTAAGTACTATTTAGGAATAGTTGATCGCAAGATATATCTATGATATAATGATTCTTAGACTTCTCTTCCTCCATTAAATGATACACTTTAACTCGCATTATATTTTTCTCTCCACAAAGGTGCACAAAGAATCGGACGTTTGACAAAATATGCATATTTTGTTTTCAAACTATGAGTCGAAGCAAACAGACTAGAATAAAACTACATATTTTAAATTAGGAACATGATTTTTGGAGAAACTGTTTTTTTTTTCAATATGATCTTGGGTTTTTGAATCAAGTTATGTTATGTCTGTTTTTAACAACGCCAAAGCTTTAGTACGCTGTTAATGTTGGCTGTTAAGCGACTGTTACAAAACATGTACATCTCTTTTGTTGTTGTTCTTGCAGCGGACTTCTCTGCATTTTCTGCTATATCTCTGTTGCTGCTGCTGCTGCGGCTGCCGCCGTCTGCTGTTCTTGGCGTCGCTGTCGCTGTCAAATGCTGCTAACTGCAGCAAGCGACGGCTTTATTTATTTTTTAATGCCGGGCAGAATGCTATTGAACTCACACACACGTACGCACACACACACACATTCAGATAAAAGAGAGAGAGAGAGAGAGAGAGAGAAAAAGAGAGAGCGCGTGTATATTTTGCATTTTGGCAACTGCTGCTGTTGCTGCAAAATGCATAATGCATAAGTTTTTGTTTGCCGGCATTCAAGAGGCAGCTAATTTGATTAGTTGGCCTGGTGCCTGTCAACTTAGGAAAACATACAAAACAAGCAAGCAACCAAATGCGACACCAGTGAAACCAGCCAACAAATCAAAAGTCAGAGTCTCAGCTAATTGAGGCACTGTCAGCTCAGCTTATTTAATTGCCCAAAAAATCGTGGCATAATTATGGCAAAATGTGGGTAAATTCAAATAAGAACTGTGTGTGAATTGAATACACTACATAGAAATGCGTGTGTGTGTGTGTGTTTGTGTGTGTGTGGACGGACACGTGTTCTCAAAATCGTAGACCTACATCAACAATCTCAACGAAGACTGCGACGTTGACTGCGACAGCGTTGCGCATCTGCAAAGCCGGCTTCATTCCTCTCCTCCCCTCCCTTCAACTACTCCTTTCGACAACCTGTTCAAGCAGCGCAAAGTTCCCGAAAATCTCTGTGTGTGTGTGTGCGTGTGTGCCTGTTCCCGTTCCCGTTCCAGAAAAGCGTTTTCCAGTCGCATTCTGGAAAATTGTGTCAAGCTGACGACACAATTTTCAAATCGCATGCTCGGAGTTGCAGTTGGCTTCCCAAAAGCAAAAGAAATAAATAAAAAATATTCAAAAAAATTCAAAAAAGAGAAGAGCAGACCAGAGAGAGAGAAAGAGAGAGAGAGGGGGGAGGGAGGGAGGGAGGGAGCGCGAGAGAGTGAACAAGCAGAGAAACAGACAGTTTTGCTTACAGAGAAATGGAGAGAAAGCAAGTTATCAGGAGAGACAGAAAGAGAGAGAGAAAGAGAGAGAGATGTTTGCTCTGTTGGCGTTGCACAAAATAACGGTTAAGGTAAAGTGCGCTCTAACGGTACAGTAGCGTAACAGGAAGTGGTGCATTAACACGCGCCGCAGCTGACAACGTTCAGCCACCAAGAAACAAGAAACACAAACTTCACACAGAACTCAAACAGTGGCCCGGGCCACACAAAACAAGAACGCGTAACTCAACAAGAACAATAATAATAATCATAATAAAAATTACAATAATAATAAACAAGAAACCAAAGCATTAATTGACCAAATACACGAAGGCAAACAACAACAACAACAAAAAGCCGAAGCGGTGGAAGAAGCTGCAGTTATTAAGGTAGAAGCGCGCTGGAAATGTGTTTGTTTGTTTGTTTTTTGCGAGTGTGTGTGTGTGTGTATCTTCTATGTGTGTGTGTGTGTGGGCATTTGAATAACGCGTTGCTTCGATTGCATCACCAAAATAACGAAAACAACAAGAAAGCCAAGAAAAATCCACAGTTGCAGTGCTTAAGTTAAATTTCGATTTTGGTCGGATTTGGCTTGCGACGTCACTTGCAACAAAACTGTGACGTCGCTGCCTGCTCCTTGTGTGCGTGTGTGTGTGTATGTGAGTGTCATCAATTTTTGCATTTGCAGACGCAAAATGAGCAAACGAATGACGTAGGATCCCCCAATTGATGCTGCTGCGTTTCACTTCGCAAAATTCGCAATTCGCGTTGCGGCAAAAACAGCCGAAACCAAAAAAAAACCCCCCCTCACCCGTAAAAAGCCAACAAAAAAGTAACCGGCTAAAGCGAGAAAGAGAAAGAGGGAGACAGGGCGAAAGAGAGAGTGTATAAGAGAGCGGGCGAGAGAGAGAGCGAGAGAGCGAGCGAGAGAGCGTTACAGAGGGAGGATGCGGATGACGCTGCCGATTGCCGCAAGCCGAGTGCCAAAATGCCGAACGCCAAAGTGACATAAAATGAACACACACACATATACAGACGTACACGTAAAACGTGCACACGTGCAGCATGCAGACCAACAAGACCAACAAGACGGACAACAACTTTTTCGGTGTGAATGCCTTCTGCACAAAAAACGTGGTTTTTCGGCTGTCAGCGTTGCAGTTGGCGTCGCAGTCGCCGTCGCTGTCGCAGTCGCCTTCGTCGTTGTCGTCGCCGTCGTTGCTGCGTTTCCATTTTTTTTATGATTGTTGCAACGTCGTGGCGCTCGTAACTGTTTTGCAGCGTAACAGTCGACAGCACGTAACATGATTTTAATGGTGGGTCTCTGTTAAGCTGTTAAGGCGCTGTTAAAGCAAAATACATTATTGTTGCATACGCCAAGGCGCTAATTGAAAACATTTTTTATGCAAGATCGTTGCGTACCCTTTCTAGGTGTACAATTGCGGAAAGGGAACATATAGTTTTTCGTTTTGATAGAGTAATGACAGCATACTTTATATACTGCTTAAAATTGTTTTTTTTTATTTAACTATAATCAGTTCGTTAGAGTGATATTTGTAACGCGAATACGCTAAAGGGTAAACATTAGGACCTATTAAAGAAAAATCAAAATTTGCTCACAAAAACAGCTTAAAAATTTTTAAATTGTTCGTTTTATTATTATATTAAACGTTTCAGAAAAGGAAGACAATTTGTTTGCACCAAAAAGATTGATTGACAATTGGGTTTTATAATGATTTATTATTTACCAATGACTTGTAAGCCTTAAGTTGTTTTTTATTTATTTTTGTGTCCATGATATTAAATTAATCTTTGTTTATTTTTAACTGAATCGGTCTAAGCTGCATATAAGTACTTATATTACGGCTTAGGTTGCTTTTCTTTTCCTTCCTTGAGAACAACGACAGTCATACATAAAACTAATATAACTTATACGTCACGTTGTCGAACAAATTATCTAGCATACTTATGTGAAATTAAAAATGTACAAGCATCAGCAGCAACAAAAACAACAATAAAAGTGTCAAACTGCTATTCCGCGTCAACTCTCATTAGCTGGCAAATGCCGGCTTCGTCTCCGTCTCTGTCTTCTTGTGTCTCCGGATTTCAGACTCCGGCTCCGGCTCTGTCTCTGTCTTAGGCTCCGGCACCAAACTCCTGCTCTGTTGTTTCTTCTCCCTTCTTGCCTTTGGCTGTATCTTGTTGCTGTTGTTGTTGCTTGCTCGCTGCTTCCGTTAGATTTACCGGAAGTTGCACGAAGTGCACAAAAGCTTTCGGCTGTGCAGTTTTCTCTTGTTTGGCACACTGTTAGCCTACAGAGCAACGGCGGCTTCCAAATGCAAATGTTGTCTGGCCTGGCAAATTGGCAATGCCCAACAACAACAACAACTTTAACAGACATAAAGAAAGAAAGTAAAAAAGGCACGAGACACGAACACCAAACACAACGACAAAGACCAGCGCAACAGTCGTCGCTGCTACTTCTGACGCAGTTACGCTGACGTCGCAGTCGCAGCAGCAGCAGCAGAAGCATTTTGTTGTTGTCAGCATTTTGGGACGGTCTCATCAACATCGCAGTCGCATCTCGTTCTCATTCGTGTGCGGCGCTTCACCGCTAAGCGACGTCTGAAAATAATATAACGCTCCCTAAACTGCTGCTGTTGCTTTTCATACACGACCACAACAACGACGACGACGCCGACAACAACAACGACGACGAAGTCTTTATAAGAAGTATGTATGTGAGTCTGTGCCTGTCTATACGTGTATGCTTTCGTTTCGTTTCTGTGCTCGTGTTTTGGGCTTTTCATTGCTTCGTGTGCTTCGTGCTTCGCTTCGTGTAGTTCGGTCGCTGTAGGTCGGCAAATCATCAATTGTTCCGTACCGTTTCGGGTTTTTTGTGCTGCTGGCTGCCTGCTGCTGCTGCTTCCAAACGTTTGCTGGCCATGCAGCAAAAACAGTTTACATTTGTTTTTCCGCGTGCTCGCACACACGTTGACTGACACGGTGGTCTACGAGATTCGAGCGAGCGAGCGAGCTTTGTGTCTGTCTGTGTTATGTGTGACTCTGTGTGTCTATGTGTGTGTGTGTGTGTGTATGTGTGTGTGTGTCAGTCTCTCTCTCTTTCTTTCTCTCTATCTTTCTCTTTTTTCCGACCCGGAGTTGCCACAGAGTGACCGGAGTTGCATGGCCGAACTATAGAAAAAACAAATATACTCGAGCTTGCTCCAGTTACTGGCGTGGTCTAGTCCGCACCGGTCAGCTCCGTATTCTGTACATTATAATAGCTGCAAGAGCTTGCAACTGCAACTGGCAACAGCAGCAAACACTGCAGCATCAGCACAGATCAGCAAATATTAGTCAGCTAAGCCTTCATTGCAAAAACTTTGCCAGTTTGACATTTTGATTTTTGCGATTTTCCACTTGAATATTTCTCTGACTGCAGTTCGGCTTCGGCACCAAGTTCGTGAAACGCTGCCGAAGTGTGTTTCTGGCCGAGCTGAGAACTGAGCTGAGCTGAGTGTAGGAGTTGCAGCAAAGCTCGCGACTGTCGTGTCGAGATCGGAACGCCGCGCGGAAGTGTAGTGCCTATTAAGCGGAAACGGAAGCTCAAAAACTTTCAAACCCAAAAACACACACAGTTTTCTTTACTTTCATACACTCGAATACTTTGAGGACTGCAGTGTGCACTTATATCTTAAAATATATACACACACACACACACTAGTACATTTACACACAGGACTTCACTCTTATAGTTTGTTTTTTTCAATATTTTTTTAATGTGATCCTTTAATGCAGCTGCGCAAACAAGAACAACAACGCGCGGTGTTGTCAGCTGTCAAAACGTTGATCGAGATATGAAAAAATCATCATAATGTTACAAGCAAAATGTTACTACAACAACAACAACAACAACAACAAAAAAGAGATATTTGCAGTAGTGTGTCGTGCATTAAATAAACAAAGAAAAACGCAACAACAATAATTCCAATCAAACTACATCAATAGCAACCACAGCATTAACAACAACAACATGCCCAACAATAACAACAACAACAACTTTGAGCAAGTAACAAAAGTGTGAGAATATACAAAACATACCCAATACATACATACATATAAGTAGTAAAGTTTGAAAATCCAACAAACAATTAATGCAAATTGAAAAACCTATAAAAGGCGCCAACGCAGCTGACTTTTGAGCCTTTTAGCCCTTTTGTGTGAATGTGCCATGTGTGTGTGTGAGAGATCAGCAGTAACCATGGCGTATACTTGATTTTGTTGTTGTTGTCTTCTTCGTAAAAGTAAAAAAACAAATATATGTTTGAGTGATTTTTTTCTTTGGTGATTTATTTATTGATTTGCCTTAACGAATCACGAATTTATGTGTGTTTGTTTTGTGTATTTATCTGCGCCGCGTGATTTGTGATTGCAATTTGCTTTGTTCTTTTGAGTTGTAATAGGATTAAATGAATACTATGCGTTAAAGTGAGTTCAATTAATTATGTTTGTTCTATTTTCATGTTTTTTGTATACTGCTGAAAGGTTAAATGCTATTACGCACATATGTGTCTGAAAGTGGGCCAAAAGTAATTTAACTTTCAGTAAAAATATGTCAAATTATGTGTAGTTTCTTCAAAAATGTTCACAAATATTTTTAAGTCTGTCAAGCAACTTCTTGCCGCATTCAATAATAAAATATGAAGCTGATCCAGGTTCATTAAAAATAATATTTTGTTCAAAACATAATTTTGAACTGATCTGATATGGGAATATTGCGATTATTTTGATGTGGCTGCTTTAAAAAATTATAAAAAAAATCATGTTCTTTGTATTTAGATTATTATTGAAGCAATAATATGTCGCCTTCAAAGAAAATTGTTATCTGTTTGACAGCAAGTAAGTCGTTCATTAAAAGCAGAATAATTTTAACTTTGAATATGCGTATAGGAAAACTTAAAAAACAAAATAATTTTGAAACTAACTTTATTTTTTTATAATATTTTTAGCTGCATTTATGCTAAATTAATAACTTTGTTGCTTTTTTTTTTATTTATTTATACACGTTTTTGGACAAATACTGGCGTCAGCTGCTGTTCAAGGCATAAGCAAAACAGAATCAAAATAAAATACTATTATTCCCTTGTGTTTAATTGTTTTTGTTGTTCTTGTTTTTTGTGTGGCACGCTCATATCGCACGCTCTACTTGTCGAAATCAAATAAATCTTAAATTTGAAATTACTCTTCACGTCTTTGGCGCCAAGCATTTGGTTTTCTTTCTGTTTTTCTTTTTTTTTTTGTATTATATATTTATTTATTTTTATTTGAAATTCCGGTCATTCCAGTGTTCATACAAACTGTTTGGGGAAATCATTTCTTGTTACATTCCGTATATTCAGTGTGGTCTTTGTCTTTGGCTTAAGGCTTATGAAATGCCGTCTAAAAATCTAAGTGAAGCAATGCTAATGAAAAGTTTCTTTCATCTTTTTGAAGCACGTTTAATATTGTGTGACAAATTTTAATTCATTTTTTTATTGTGCATTAGATTTTATCAAATCGAATCATAAGTATTCTAATATCATGATTGGTCGAAGTGTTCAGTAAGATATTATCCTTTATTATGAATAATAAATATAATTTTTTATTAAGATCATGAAAAACTTAAACTTAGAAGATGAAAAAAACAATGATTAGTTCAATTAAATCTTAAATGTGATACCAAATAATTTTAGCATAATTTTTTAAAGACTTTTGGCGTATTTGAAAAACTCAGTTCATGCTCATTGAAGTTAAGATTCTGTGAAATTTTATAAATTGACATGTTTAAGCAACACAATATTTATTGTTCAATGTATATTGAATTATTTATAAATTTTAAACATACTGAATATATGAACTAATAAACATCTAAGACTGCTAGCTACTGGGCCACCGACTCGTAAAAACTATAGGCTTTTGGGGCAATAAATAAATTGTTATGATGTTAGTGTAGGTTTCTAGTAAAAACAGTTTTTATAGAAAGAAAAAAGAAACGCAAGAAAAATATGGTATTACTGGCCAAAAAACACTTATAAAAGCTCTTTTAAGCATTGAAATTAAAATGTAGCACAATAATCTACACCAGCATTACGTTAATTATATGAAGCAGTATTTTTATGTATTGCAATGCATTTTAAATAATTGGAATCTTATTTCAAAAAATAAATTATACAATTCACATTTTAGCAATAAAGTCCGGACCCAAAAAATTTGTTTATACATAGATATATGTACTCTAAAATACTTTATATTTATTTGTACCAATATTGTAAAATATAATTTTCAGTCCATTTGAACACTTATTTTTATGTAATTGCATTCAAACTGTTAAAAGCAAATCTCTTACTCTTCTCTTTATTTTGTTTATTTATAGCTGAACTTGTCACAATAATCCAGATTTTCTGTTGTGTAACTTTTTTGATGGAGTGATCCAATTGATGGATGACACATACTGTTGTGTTGATGCACTTTTCTTCTATTCCGCTAGTTTTAATAACTGTGAACGTACACACAATATGACAAAAAAAAAAAAACTGGCAAAATGAGAGCATTTTCACACACTTTACATACTGCTGTGTGTACTTTAATATCCCCAATGCAAACCAGTTAAATAAAAAAAACTCTGCCATGTTTTACAGTTAACGTTAAAAAACATGACATGAAATTTCATTTTAATTTTATTTTATTAGCGGAACAAAAAAATTGTAAAAAAAACAATTGAAGAACGAGATAAACGAAACATTTGAGAGGAAATCATGACCATAAACTGTAAATTTGCCTGCACATAATTACAGTAAAAATAATATGCGAAAACAAAATAGAAAAATTTTATTTGAAAATAAATAATTTTTGTATTAAATTGCCATAATTTGCAAATGGCGAACAGCTGCAAAATCACAATCATTTTTGTCTTTTTTCATATTTTTTTTTTTTGTGATATGTTATGGTATATTTGACCCAATTTATATTTATAAAAAAAAATATTAGTATCACACACTTACACTGGCGAAAAATTGTAATTGGGCACATTTAACGCTTTATACATGCCGTTATGTTCTTGTTGTTGCTGTTGTTGTTGTTGCTTAACATTTTGATATTTAATGTAGAGGCGGCCTAGTCGTTGCTGCTGCTGCTGTTGCTGCATAACGGCAAATACTCGGTAATGCGGGCTAAAAACAAAAGTGACGCCGCTTCCTTTATTGTCTCCGACATATCCTTTCATTGTCTCTGCTGTATTTGTTGTTGTTCTCATTATGTTGTTGTTGTTGTTCGCGTTGTTGTTTGTTGCCTGCCTGCCTTCTTGCGGCCCCGTTGTCCCACTTTAAGCGGTCTTTAGGTCTGGGCTGGGCTATAGAGAGCGCGCATTAAACTCTCTTAACTACACTTGCACTCCACACACACACACACACACACACACACACACACACACACATGTGCTATCTGCATATGCATGTTTATATGCCATGTTTAATATGTGTGTGTGTAAATATGTGTATGTTTTTATGCTTATGTGCTGTGCGCTTTAGTAGGGCTTTACTTGCTGGCCGCAGCTATCGCCATCAAATTGGGCAAAGACAACAACGGAACACACACACACACACACACATTTTGCATATTGGCAAACATAATTGTATGCAGCCTGTCTAAATAGTAATTACATTCCCCCTTATCTCTCTCTCTCTCTCTCTCTCTCTCTCTTTTGCTCGTTTTAAATAACATTCCAAATGCACCGAAAAAACTAAAAAATATCAAAGAAAACCTTTATAAATTTAAGGACGCTGCAGTGATGACATCGCACTGCACAACAACAATGCATTGAATTAGTCTTAAGAAAAAGAGAAGAAGAAGACTTTCTCGGCAACCACAAAAGTATGCATCAAAAAGTGTGAGGCTTTTGCCAAGGTGCAACGCAAGTGGTTAAGCGGAGAGTTGGGGGTTGGATGGTTAGGCGGTGTGCTTATGGATGCAGTCATAAGTCGTCCAGTCATGTTGTTGTTGGAAATACTATGCTTGCGGTGGTGTTGCAACATGAAAGTGGCGGAGTCTTTGCCAAAGTCGAGAATACAGCGGGCTTGTGCTTGTTAGTTTGTCTCCATGTCACCAAAGAAGGCGTTCTCAATAATGTTTCCCGCTCTCCCGTTACTTAGCACTTTCGTTGCAGTTGCACGTGTCCCTATGTTGAAATTATTATAGAATTTTCAGTTGGATCGAAAAAGTCGAAATTTCATTTAGAACTTAAATTAAGTTATTCATTTTGACATGTTTTTCGCTTATCCAGTTAAAGCTTTTTAATTGTTTTTAAAATATGTTCAGTATAATTTTACAAAAAAGTTGTTCTTGAAATTTCTTAATATTCTTATTATCACGTTTCTAAGTTGGGAATTTTTCAAACATTTTCATTCGCGGAGTTCTTCAATTTTAAATAATATGATTATTATGTGTTTGCCAATAATATTGTTTAGTATGTGAATGAATAATTTTTTGAAGAAAAACAATTTCTGTGCTCGCAAATTCTTGAAGTTTTCGCTTTAA
Source organism: Scaptomyza graminum (assembly GCA_018901835.1). Classification (NCBI taxonomy): domain Eukaryota; kingdom Metazoa; phylum Arthropoda; class Insecta; order Diptera; family Drosophilidae; genus Scaptomyza; species Scaptomyza graminum. The sequence continues at coordinate 3,832,932 of JAEIFL010000001.1, read as the reverse complement.
AAGTTTTGCTTTCCACACGGACAAAAATAAATAATACATAGATACATATACATATATGTATATATACAAATAAACTTCGAGTTTGGTCTGAAGGGGGTGGGTCCACTATGTACCGGCACATGCAAATCGAATTGTTAACAGAATAGAGGAGAACAGCCCCCTATTAGAACAAGTGAAGCAACATTTAATTAAGTTTAAAGAGGGGAGAGTGTAAGGGAGGCGCAGCAGCTATGTTGGCAATTTTAATGTGATTGTATGTGTGTTATTATACAATATTTGATTTGGATGGCATGACTTTCGCCTCGTCAATTGATGTTGTCCTAATAATACACTGACCGACATTTCTTTCTTCTTTTCCATTGACTGACAAACTCTACCATCGTCATCGTCATCGGCATTGTCTTTTGCAGCTTTGTCTTTCTAATCATCACCTTCTACTTCTAATTCGTCGTACTAGTATGCTGAAAGCAGCCCGGAAATTCTCGGTCCGTTGTATTTTGTGCCATATTTTGTAGCGTATTGCCATTCTCCATACAGAAGTATAGTAGTGTTTGCCTCATTATGCATATAAGCGTTTCTTGCAACTCAACTCTCCCTTTACCTTTGACCTATTATTGTGTCTGTGTGTGTGTGTGTGTGTGTGTGTGTGTGACAGTGTTTGTCTGACAGTTTTCACCTCGTGGCTGTTGCCTCTTTAAAATACGTTTTTTCATTCTGTTTTTCTCACACACTCTTTCTCTCTCTCTCTCTCTCTCTTGCGCTCGCTGTTTCCCTGTTTTACTCGATAAATTTGGAGTCTTCTTTTCGCTACGTTTCGTATGCAATTTTCGCATTTTCATAGTCTATGTGTGTGTGTGTGTGTGGGTTTGTGAGTCGCTGTTAAATAGCAATCTTATTGCTGCACTTGTATTTGTTTGCAAAAGTAGGACACTTTGATGCAGGCAGGTAAAGACAGAGACAGAGGCAGAGTCAAACTCTTGTATAGCATGTGCAGCATGTGGGCCACACACGCAATCACAAACACACACACACACATAAAAAGAGGAGTGACAACGCGGTGGGCCGGGTAAGACGTTTTGTGGCTGGCAGGCACGAAATGTGCAACACAAAAGTTTCGTTATTATTGGCTCATAAGGTGAAATTTATTGCAGCATAATTCAATGAAACTCCGCATCTCTCCCTTCCACTCGCTTGTTCTGTCTCTCTCTCTATCTTTTTGTTTGTCACTCTTTTTCTCTTTGTCTCTTTCTTAAGTTTGTCTTGCTTGCAGCTCTCAGTCTTATAATCTTGGTTAACGTTTTTCAAGTTTTCAGTACAAATGCTGGGGACTTAATAAAATTCAATCTTATTAAATTGTAGAAAAACAAAACATATTAAGACCGACTTGTATTCAATACATTTTACTTCCCGTTTTTTAAATAAAATATTTAAAATATGACAAAAAAATATTTTCTCTCTGTTGAATGATTCCATGTCCTAAATTGTTGTCAAAAACTTCCTTACACGCCATTAAAAATAAATTTTTGAGAGTGAAATATGTTTTAAATAAAAAAACAAAATAGAAATGAGTTTCGATTTTATTGATTTTTGGAATTCTTATCTCGTTATAGCACACAATGTCGTCGGATTGAATTATTTCGATAATGGACAACAATTAAAGATATATAATACTGATTACATATAATAATAATAATGGAGCATTATCGAATCGAACAAATGAAGACTTAAGACCGATTAATGACAAGAGCGAACAAAACAATGCATTAAAAAATACTCATTTATAAATATATTATTATTAATCATAATCTTATTTAAATAAAAATAATAATTAATAATAAAAAAATAAATAATAATAATACATGAAGCTCAAATAGACTGAAATAGAGTCCAAATATATTACGAAAGTAAATGCAATTAATTATACATATCATAAAATAATTAGCAATTGCATTTAAGTTATTTAACAATAAACAACTTATAAAAGAACAAAAAATAAAAGAAAAGAAAACGGCCGAAACATCAAACAACAAAATCAAAAAACCAACTCTCTGTTTAAAACAAATCAAATAGCAAAAAACAACAACAACAAAACGCGTAAAAAAGTGAAAGAAAAAGAAAACAATTTGACGCGAAAAAGTGTTTTGTTGTGTCTAGGTTTGGGGCAAGTGGCAAGTGTGCGAGCGAGAGAGCATCATATGACTGGGCAGCCGACAACAACAACAAAAACAACATCAACAACCAGCGACACGAGGCGCCAAACAAACCAAATATTAATTTAGAAAAATTAAAAAAAAAGTCAAATAAAAATGCGTAAAAACTTTACGCATCTCAAGCAACAAGGGAGCAACAAATAAACAATAAAAAAAAACAAACACAACAACGACAATAACAACAACAACGTCAACAACAGCATAGAATCAAATACGACCGAGAAGAAAAGAAGACAAAAAACAAATAAACGAAAGCCAGGTAAGTTGTTCTCCCTTAGTATCAAATAAGTGGGTGGGTTGGGATGGCTTTATTTTGGGGAAATGAATTGCTGCTGATTGATATTCGACAATATTTAAAATAATTTGTCTACACTGCGCCTTGCTTTTGAAGCCGTCGAAAAGAAAAAAACAAAAACAAATTCTACAGATTCTTTTCACGCCCATTGACAGCAAGGGAAATTCGATATGTGCGTGTGTGTGTTAAGGGAAATTGTGTTGCGGCTGAAGCATTTTATCTATTTGGTCCATCAATTGGAAATCCATAAAACACTCGATTAACATTAATGTATTTTACATTTCATTTTTTATTCTCAAGTCTCATTGACACCGTGAGAGTGTGTGCTTGTCTGTCTGAATATGTGTGTGTGTGTGTGTGTGTGGGTGGTAGTTATTATTTTATTATAGTCATAAACTAACATTGTTAGAATATAAATGAATTTTGATATAAATAAAGTAAATGGGTTTAATATTTGCTAACTTAATAAATTAAATAGTTGATTTTAAGGAATTCGCAGCGATATCGAATTCAATAAAGCTTAAAACATAAATATATAAATTTAAGCAATTTTACATTGACTAATGAAATGCTTTTATTTTTATATCAAAATAATACTAAAATGATTTTAAAAAGCTTACAAAAAAAATTCTAAATAGAATTAACTTGAGCCTTTATTTCTTTGCGATTTTGCGGACTTGCTTTGATAATATGAATTGGACTTTCATAACTCAATTTGTAGAAGAAATAAGCAACAAACAAATATTTTATTTAATAAATAAAATCGGTAGCAATGGCTACGAAAACAGTTGCTAGGAAACATGATCAAAAAGAAACCTACGGTTATACTTTTTTGTTTGTGAAGAAAATCAATTTCATTGAGAAACTAAGCAAAGAAAGGAGAAGTTAGCGAGAGTGAGGGAGAGCGAGAGAGAGCAAAATCAATAAGCTTAAGCGAAATCTTTTTTTTTCCTTCACTTGGTGAAAAAACGTAGCGCGGCTAGAAAATTTGTTGGCCATTCATTGGATTCATTCATTGGGAACTTGTACTTGGCAAATGCCAATCAGGCATATGTGAGTCATCATGTGTATGTGTGTGTGTGTGTGCGTCTAATCAAATCAAAGTCTTGCCAAATCATAAAAGTCACAAGCACTTCCGTTTGGCAGACACACTCGCTGCTGCTGCTAGCTTTAAATTTTTCAACAGGCGAACAAATCGAACAAACAAACAAACAAAAACTGAATACAGGAAATTTGAAATTTATAGGGGAGCTGGCGGAGAATGAGAAAATCTTTCAAATCAATTTTAAGCAAAATTTAATAAATTATCAGAGAAATTTCATAAGCAAGCCACAGATGTTGGTTTGTTTCTCGTTTGTCATAAATTGTCAAAAAGTGTTTCATAGTATTCCAAGACATTTTGAGTTATGTGTGAACATCTAATTAAGCTAAAGTGAAACGCATATGCTTGCAATCAGTCGCAGGAAAATATATTTGCTCTTTTCCCCTTCACTTGCATTTGAAGCGAATCGAAGATTTTTTTCATTTTCGTTCAACTTGTAAATTGAATTTGCTTGGTTCGAAGAAGAAATTAAAACAAAATGCATTCGAAAATGTAAGCTTTACCCACACGGTCGCACACACACATCATATAGTCACACGCCGCAACCTCCGTCCCTCCACGAAATCGTTTGTGTGGCCCTCTTGCTGTGCTGTCGAACGTTGCTGGCTTGTCGCCTGCCACTTTGTGGCAATAAAAAGTTCGTTTATAAACAAGCAAACATGTCTAGTTGCTGCAATTGTTGCTATTTTTATTTGTTATTGTTGCTGCATATCACTCAGCGCCTTGTCGACTCCTACGACTCAAAAAATAAAAATATTAAGATCAAAAAAGAATTCAAATATATACTTACCTCACAAAAGTAGCACCAACTTAAATTAAATCATAAGCAAATCATAAACAAATAAAATAAATGATTTTCTTTATTACTGCCTAAGAAACGTATTATAATTTTTAGCTCTATTAATTGAAGAGTATTTAATCGTCGTTGTGTCAGAATTGTATACATTTTCCACATTCCTGTTGTGTGTCATGTATATATTGTATATTTTTTTATTTCAGCTTCACGCTACGTTGCTGATAGCAGCAGCAGCCGCCGTGTAAAGGTGCTGCAGCTGGAAGGGTTGGGTGGGAGGATAAAAAAAGGGGTGGAGAATGGTAGAGCAATAAAAAAAAGCACAGGCGCATATGTGATGATTGATTTTTTACTTGGAAGTCGATGTTCTTGGTGCCATATTGCGTATACGTAACATTGCCTCCATATAATGCAATTGATTGTGAATCTGTTTTTTTTCCTTTCCTTTCCTTTCCTTTTTACTTTATGTGCGAGGCATGTTGCAAAGTTAATGCGATTATTGTTGAATACGCCATTGTTCTTACACACTTGCCCTCGTTATTGTTATTGTTGCTATTGTTGTTGGTATTATTGTTGATTGTTACTGCCAATTAATTTTTATATGTATTTATCGAACAATAATTGGTGGGAGTTGGTTACAATGTTTTGTTATTGCGCTTCGGTTGTTGCTAATTTGGTGCTGGCATAATGATTGCTTGATTGATTGATGAATGCGTATGCACGAATGCGATTGAACACCCAACGGTATTATATACATCTGTGCGTGTGGAATGAATTGCTATTTCATCGATATAAGCAATTTTTGATTGGAATCTTCTGTTTTTTTTTTTACTCTAAGGAAATTGCCATCAATACTGTTAAGTGGTAGAATAACATATTTTGTTATGGGAATTTGAATTATTATATCCAAATGACCCACGGAAAATTATCCAATGTGAAAATAATTTAATAAAAGCGTTTTGTTTCCATGTTGATAGCACTTTGAAAAAGTTTCGAATTATTCTAGTTATGAAGTCAACATTGAAGGATATTCTTTACTTTGGATAAACACACAATATGATATTTGCACTAAAAATGTTGTGGTCTTGGTCATCCAAACTTTTATTATGGTTTGGCTTATTGTTGGAGGGGAAGTCCAGATTGTCCGGAATGCCACGCCTAGTTAAACGAATTTATATGTTGTTTAACGTTCAAAGTGCCTGTGGCATGCCATTATTTTGCTGCTCACAAATGGCATTCAATGAAATTTAACAATCAGTTGCACATTTCCCCTGCCTCCCATCATTCTTTTTAATTTTTTGTTCCCCTTCATAGTCGATAATTTATAAACTTGTCAAAAGCGTCGCTCTGCGTATGTGTGAGTGTGTGTGTGTGTTGTATTTGGCCAGACAAAATTTATTCATGCGTCTCTGCAGCAAAATACAATAATAAAACAGCTTTATTTATTGTGAGTGGTAAAAACTGCACAACAAATAAAAAAAAAAAAAAATAAAGGAACCAACTTAACTTTATGGATGGCTGAGCCAGCGAGCCCCAAACGAATCCACGCACACATACATAAAAGAACAAAAAAAATCCCGCATGGCTATCTATAGTCAACATTGCCCCTGCCCTCCTCCACTGAATAGACTTGCCTCCCTGTCTATTTGCTTTTGAATAAAAGAACATCAAGTACATTGCATATTTGTGTGTGTTTGTTTTTGGATAAATTTTAAAGTACGCGCCAAAGGAGAGGGACAAGCCAACATTTTTCTGCAAACAAACATGGCCAGGCCATCGGCCAAAAGCGTTGTATCGTTTCTATACTTGATTTATTGTCCAATGTCTGCTTAATTAAAACTCGATTTAATTGGTTGAGCTGGAGGTTAATGCAAATCAGTATAAGCGCTGCACGTTTAACAGTTGTAAAAGCGTCGCATTATTTTTTAATATTTACACAAACATAAGTATGTAAATGTTGAGTAAATTTGTGTTTAACGAATATTAAATTAAGTTTCAACTACATAAATATGTACCTTTCAGGCAACAGTGTGCAAAGTTTCCATCACAATCAAATAAAATTAATCAATATAGTATTGCTGTTATTTTGTAAGAGAATCTTTAATTGATATGGCATTTTCCCTTTACTTCACATTCAATAATATTGCTTGAGTGCTTAAGTCTTTATGGTGAAAAAAAAGAAAAGAATTTGTGTAATAAACGTGTTTTTATTATTATTATGATTTATTGTAGTTGTTGTCTGTTTGCAAATCAATTGAGCTTTTATCACACACTTGTATTAGGCAGAGCAATGTGTAAATTCTAAAGCACATTCGCTTAGCCTTTGCCATCAATCATACGCCCTGTTGCCCAAGTTAAATGCAATTCAAATGCGTTCGGCGAGTATTCCACATGTGAAATGCAATGCTTATTGCATTGCATCATTGCTCTATACTCTTTGAATAGATTCCAGCTTAGAATCCTTAGGCCACATTTTGGCATCTTGCGTCTTATCGGGTTGCTGCAGCGACCCTTTTGTTGCATCACTCGACTACTACTCGACTGTGGAGTGTTTTGGGCAAAATTCTCTCTGCGGCCATTATTATCGCAGCATTATAGAGAAATGACATATTTACTTCTCACTCACACACAAACACACACATATGTAGAGCTTTGAAAAATGACAGCAGGCCCTCGTATATTATAGTACAATATTGAGTAATGGGCGTGTGGCTGGTCACACTGCTATCTACTGGGTGTGGATTAGATGATAGGCGAGGGGGTGAAGTTGCGAAATGACGTCGCCAATGCGCTGAGAGTCAGGGAAGAGACATTGCAAAGCTCAAGCGATGACAATGATAGAAAATATTACAAAGATATGCGAAACCACATAAAGAAACGAAGAAGGCAACTAAAAGAGAAATCGTTTATTGCCAAAGAAGCCATAAATTGATTTTTTCAAATAAAAATAAAATAATACAAATATGTATAGTATATATATATGTATATATTGGCCAGTGAGCCGAAAGAGAGAGAGAAGCAAAAGGGACTAGACAGAAAAAGACATCACACAGAGGCCAGCGATGAACTTCTGTTACATAGCTTTGACAAAAGACGAAGGACGAAGATGCTTTGGCAAATGGCTAAGATTGTAGCGCCTACAACAACAACAACACCATAAACGTCTCAATAGTCTGAGCCCAAGATACAGCAGCCGCCGCTGCCGCGGTAGTCGCCGCCTAGACGCCAGACATCCTATCCATATCCCACCTCTCTACCCCCCTCCTCCACATTCTTTGTTGTGTAAGAAGAAGAAGAAGAACAGTTAAAGGTACTATACGCTGAAATTTTTTCCGTTTCCGTCTGCGTGTTTCAGTTTCCCATTCCACACATTTAAATTGAAAACTATTACGAACTTACCCCCAAGTACATAAATTAGGTGACACGCCCCATCTCTTTATACCCCAACCCCGTTACTACAGCCGCAGCAGGAGCAACAGAACAGAAACGAAGAGAAAGGAAGACATTCTTGGAGCTTGGAGCGCAAAGGCCTTCTATTAAAAACTATGGCTGCGATTTAATATAGCACCGAGCACTGAGCAACCGAGCAACTGAGAACTGTGAGCACTCTGTGACTATAACACACTCGCACACACTACCAAGAAAAGAACAGCCAAATTTCAGTTCCAAAGCCCTAGACCATAAATAAGCCAACACCAACACACACAACTCAAGTTGGGTGAGTGAAAAAAACAAAAGACGTTGAAAAAATAATGGAATGGAAGTAAAACCAACGAAACCAAAGACAAAGTAGTTTGAGCGACAAAGATGTGCCCGAAGGAGTTGGTAGAAGGGGCGGGCATTAGCGGGCTTGGAGGTATGGGGGTTTGGGCTATGGCATTTGAAGTTCCTGGTCAGTCCCCCTCTATCATTACATATAGTATATCTCTTTATGTACTATATAATGTTTAATACACTGCAAAAGCTGAGTAAGAGATATAAATTATTTCTACAGGTTTATTTAAATATTAATCAAGAGTACAATTGAATAGTTAAATAAAGAGCAAAGAGTGTTTGGATTGTCACAAATTAGTTGTGGTTTTTTTTTCCAGTGACATTCATAATTCAATCTCTCTCTTTTTATTTTTCTCTGTGTGTGTGTTTTTGGGTTTTCATGGAATGTGAACCAAATGTATTTTTTTTCCTAAAACCACAATGCGTGCTGCATAAATTGGAAACCTCCAATTAAACGAGTTATGAAAGAAATATGCTGATTTGACTATGTTGTTTGTTTCGCAACATTTGGTGGCATGTGGAATCCAGTATGAATAGGTTCCCCTTGCCTAATTTAGCCATTTATTTATGAGTTTTGCATTTGCGTATTCAAAAATAGAAACATTTACAAAAATAGAAACAGTAACAATAATAAATTAGTCAATTCCAAGTTATATGTTTGTGATTTAAATTGATTTGCCAAGCTACAGTTTTGCTTTGATTTTTTGTTTTCTTTTTTTCTTATCTTTTTTTCTGGCACATTTCAGAATCATCCAATGAAGCGATGCCGTTGAGTACTTAAGTATATAAAAGTCTTGAGTGAAATTAAAAAGCAACTCAGAAAGGAAAACAGCAAGAAAGAGATGAATGGCAATGGGAATGGAGCTGTAAAGCGGAAAGTTTCGTTATATGTAGGTAGTTTCAGGCCATAAAGTTTATGACCGTTAATGTTAAGGATAAGGTTGAAAGCTGTTGGCTGTGTATGGCAAGGTAGTATGCCAAACGGAATCATACATTCATATTCTTATGTTTATTTAACGATGCTTTTCACGCTGTACGCAAAATGCTAAAGGATTACAACGTCCGTCAGTAAGTTGATTGTGTGTGTGTGTGGCAGGTGGCAGGTGTGGCAACTACCACCTGGTAGGTACTTCTCTTGTCAGGCAATGCCGGATGCTTCTTCTGCTTCGTACTTCTTTTGCAGCTTTAGCTTACTTCAGCATCACTTCAAGTGACGTAAAATTTGGCACGTCAAAAACCGAGACAGAGGGAGAAGGAGAGTGTGACAGAGAGAAAGAGAGACAGTGAGAGAGCTAGAGTGAGAGAATGCCTAACTTTTAACTAACCTTCTGCTGGGCATCAGCAGCCCATACACACACTGAACACCGACATACATACATCCATTTATTCTTGCATCCACCAGAGTGTGTGTGTGTGTGTGTGTTGCCTTTTAAGTAACTCACAGTTCCTAAAATATTAAAAGCAACTTTTACTTAACACACATCAAACGGAAAAGAGTTTTAAACTGTTGTTGCTTGTAATAATTTATTGTGTTGTTAGCTTTTCTGCTTCCCTTTTCCTCTTAAAAAATAATATATAAATGCCAATATAGTTTTTCTAAATTAATATTCATAGTATAGAATATTATATTTCATTCGAAACGACTAGAAAATAAATCTCTGAAAAAACTTAAAAAATAATTCTTGTGATTTAATTTTACGCTTTACGCACTGGCCAATTATCAAGGATAAAAGCAAAAGGACGTGGCTCAGCGGGCCGAATGTCAATTTGCAAACCAATTGTCAACGTTTGTTTGCTGTTGCGCCAACAAGGATACAAACAACAAGGAACAACGACAAGAACAACATAGCTGCCATTGCCGTTGCCGTTGCACGAGACGCAATTCACAATTGACAATTTTTTAATACAAGTGCCTGACTCAGCAAAAAGAGACAAACAAAGAGGGAGAGCGAAAAAAAGATAGAGTGAGACAGGTTATTGAAATATTAACAAGGTAAACTGCATTGATAACGATATTCGCAGCAACTCTGTATATATGTATGTATGTATATCATACTTTATGTCCAGTAGGCTTAAAAGGCGAGGGACAGAGAAACGGGTGCTATGGGGGCGGTCTCAAGTGTCCTGGCAGTTAAAAGGCCAAGCTAATTAGATGCATTTTGTGTGATTTCCGTATAATTAAATTGCCCATTAACTGAGTGTAGTTTTCCATTTAGTTCAGCGCCCCAGGATGTATCCAGTTAGGACTAAGAGCTCAAAAAAAAAAAAAAATAGATACAATACTGAGAAAAAAAATATATAAACTGCAAACTTTTTCGCTTAGACGGATGCAAGCTGGGATAACTCGCTCCTTATCTCTCAAGCCACTCCCTTCATCGCTCTCCATCTCTTTCTCGGGCATGTTCAATTTGTGCTAACTACTTGCAATAAGTAACCCGCAAGAGAAGGACGGACACACACAGAGTGTCTCATCGGTGCTGAATGAGGCTGTCCGTCTAGCAAAAGCGTTTGAGTTGACGCTTCTTAATGTTATTTCCTTGCCTGCTCCAGGATACTTTGTCCTTTCGCGCTTATTCCTGAGTATGTGTGTGTGTGTGTGTGGGGTGCCTTGTGGCAAGTTTATAAGCAGCTCATAAAATCGCGTTGTCTCTTCTACTCTAGGTATACCCCCACTTACATACATACATATATAGTTGAGCTAAAGATAAATAAGCAAATAGGCAAATAAATCTTCATTTCAACTTCTTGCGGGGTTTCTTTAACTTTTCTTGTGCCTCGTTGGCTGTCACCGTCGCCGTCTTGCTCGTTTTCCAGCAGTTCATCTCATTTTCTTTCCCCTTTCCCCTATTTTTTTTTTTTTTTTTTTTTTGTCACTTTACTCTTTTTTCTTAGCTTGGCGTTGTCTCTTGGCTTCTGTGTCCTCGGTGCGGCGGCCAATTCAAATTTTCCAACTTACGCTACTAAATTGTTGGGAAACATGCACTTAAGTCTGCTGCCACGCCTTCTTTTCTTTCAACCCACCCACCACCACCACACTCACTTATAGCTCCTAATGCCCGCAGCCAGGACATGTGTTCCATGCACACGCTTGTCTCTTTGCTCTTGCCATTAAAAGTTGGACCTACAAGGCACATTTCTCTCCAGCTCGAACTCTCTTTTGAGTGTGTGTGTGTGAGTGTGTCTTTGGTAAGTGGAGGCCCATTCATTGTGCCATAGTTCTTGTTCAGTAGTTTTGCAGATGGTATTTTACTTTGGAATTTTCGAGTTTGGTTTGGTTTCATTTCGTTACGCTTTTTATTTATTTTTCGGCATTCACAAGTGCAACAATTTAGCTGTTTGTAGGAGGCAGGTGGGAGGTGGGGTGGCATGTGAATAATAGTCGATAGGCGATTAGACCCACAATTGCACCACGCATTTCAGCATTCTGCCAAGCAACCATCAGCTGTGTGCCACAAAACTAGCGAAGGGAAGCGAAGGGGAGTTCCTAAATTGTTAGCCAGATATTTGTAGTAGTATGTTGCGGTTACCAAAATGGATAATATATTGTGGCGCAATTTAAGGTTGAGTTTTCTCTTTTTTTGTTTGGGATGCCATAGTTGAAAGTATTTTCCCTAGTTTGTTTTTTAGTTAACATCGAGTAACCATTAAGTACTTGGGCAACATTTAAAAATTTCAAGCACTTTCCAGAGTTGCAATAATATTTTCGCCAAAGCTCTTAAATTTTATGTTTATATAAATTGCTAAAGTGAAAATGGAGTACTTGAAGCTTTTAATAATAATCACAACTCAAAAAGGCGACATTTAAAGTTTAAAGCAGTTCTGTTCTTGTTTTTTTTTACACACAGTTAGATTTGTAAGCTACTTATTTGATGCCATATTATAATTACGCTTCTCTTTGAGCTTTCGCATAATTTGTGCCTTTTGAATTGATTTAAATTTATTACACTCAAAGTAAGCTGCGTGTCAAATATTTGATTACCAACAAAAAAGTTTATTTGTACAGTCGAACTTCCATATAACGAATCCGAAGGGGACAAGAAAATACTTCGTTGTATAGAAATTTCGTTATATAGAAATGTTTGAAATTTTGTGTGCATTAAGTAGTTTTATTTAAAATAATCAAAAATTCGTTATATGGGAGTTCGTTATATGGAAGTTCGACTGTATTTTGTTTGCCGTTTTTTTGTGTGTCAGCTTTCAGTTGGCTTGGCCCACCTGCTCAGCCAGCCATCCAACCATTCAGTCAGTCAGTCAGCTTAACACTAATTTCATTTTCCTGAGCTCCTCCCTGCCAAACTGCTGCTGGGACAACTATGCGCTTAGTTGGCGAATCAACTTGCGAGTCCACATAGCTGTAAAGTTGTAGTCGAACTTGGTGAAAAGCACACACAGTCTCTGTCTGTGGTTGATGTTGGACATTTTCGTGCTCGTCGCACTTAGGCACTTCAATCAGACAAACAGCCGCCCAGCTGGCCAATCTCATTTGCAGCTATACCAAAGCGAGCCACCTTACTTCCCAATGACCCCAGCAGTCAGAAACACTTTGGAAAAAATATATAAAACAACACAATAGTGTTGATCCTCAAAAATGTATGTTCTTACCAAAAATAATACTTGGGAAACTTTCACATAATTTAATTGTTCTAGCTTTAAATTTAAAAATTCGAAACTTTTTGAACTTACTTATAATGCATCAGTGCAAGCTAAGTTAGTAGAAAACCTTTAATTAATACAGGTACACAAATCAATAATAACCTTAAAAGGGAATCCGTGGCACTTTAAATATATCAAATTTAAAAGCTTCTTTAGACAAATAAATAAGTAAATGTTCTTAGTTCTACTTTTTATTATTATGCACTGCTCATTTATTTTGTTCAGTGCATTCATTCAAGAAGCGCTGCCAGCCAAGCCAGCCAAGCATTCAGTGCTTCATACGCTTTCCGGCTGCCGGCGCTTACCTTTGCATATTTTTGCAATTCTGCGCAAAAGCTTACTTGACTTTGCCTTTGGCTTTGCTTTGGCAAGCGTGTGGCATGTTGGCATTTCCTCTTTTCCGCGGCTTTACTTCGACTACCCTCTTTCTCTCTCTCCACCTCTCTCTCTTCACCCACCCAACAAACTCCAACTGCCACTTACAGTGGCTGTTTGCCTTATGTAGAGCTCTCATCTCATCTTTCTCTCTGACTCTGCTCGTGTGTGTGGGTGTGTGTGCAGTGGACTCTGCTTATGTTAGTAAACTGTAAATATTTAATTAATTTGCATGGATATTTTTTTATAAGCCGGCAAGTTGAGTTTATTAATCGGGAGTCGGTCTGTTCGTGTCCCGCATCCGCATCTGCATCCACATTTACATTTATGTTGGTGACACTGACGTGTCCGGAATGCGATTGCTATTCATGTCTCTTAGTTTTCTCTGTTTCATTCAAACTACCTCAACCTTGTCTCTCTCTATCTCTCTCTCGCGCTTTCTTGCACTGCCACGGTTTGTTTGTTCTGGCTATACGCTTCGCTTTTATCGTTCTTTTGTTGAACGCTTTTAGATTTCATTTTGCGTTTTCTCAGTCCGGCTTTTGTGGCTGCCTTGCATAATTTGCCAACAGATTTAAATGTTTACATGTGCGCGCCATTTTGTTTGCTGCCAGTGCCACAAAAGCCACAGCTGGCCAACTTAACTATACCAGGAGAAAGACTGAAAAAGAGAGAGAGAGAGAAAGGTTGAAGCCTTCTATAACTCTTTCACGTTACACTCTCTTCTCTTCCCCTTTGTCTTAGTTTGTTACTAAGGCGGCATTGGCTTTGACTGACCGCAAAAAGCGGGTTTTCTCTTCGACCTTTTTTTATGGTTTTCGTTTTACAATCAATGGCGTTCGTAATTTGCTTCGGACATGCTTTGTACTTTCCACAGCGCTGCAAAGTATGCAATACAATTTAACTTTTACACCAAATAACATACATCAGATGCATTCGGATGCATGCATGCATATGAAAGATAGATTTTCTACAGCAATGATATTGAGAACAATTTTTAATCATCAAGCAATTAACATATAGGTAAAATACTATTTAAAATTACCAAGTTCTAAACTTTTTCATTCAGGCGCTTCATTAATTTACAGAAGATAACTTAACTTAACTTAACTTAATAATTCTAAAGCGACACAACCTTTTAATGTCTAGTCGAATTTTTTGTTTTGTCTAAAAATTGCTTCAAGTTTTGTATAATTCTTTTTCTTCAGTTTCCATCTATTTAACAGATAATGTGAGATGAATTTACTTAATTCAATCTGAATAGATTTGATATATACAATATTTTCATAAATCATTTTCATTGGATTTTCTTGTGCTTGGCAGTGTGGCAGGCGCAGCTTAAATGCTTCAAATATTCAAATGTTTGGATGCGACTTTCATTTTTAATGCTAACGATGCAGATACATACTAATAACTTCTTTCATTAAAAATTCCATGGCATCATGATACTTATCCATCGCATTACCGCGCACCGCATTATACCATATCCTCCCACACATACACTTGCAACCATTCACATACACACAGACGAACACACACATAAGTAGAGCCCGTACAACAAGAGCCTAAGCAGCTCAACAGTCGCAGAGCATACACTTGAGCGCCGCTAAACTCGTCCAATTAGTAGCATTTAATTTGGTAAACAGCAGCATTTTCGTGCTTTTGCATTTTTTTTGTAATTAACAACAACAACAGTTACAAGAACCAGCAACATGAAGCGTGTGATGATGATGATGATGATTATGCCAAGTGCGGGTGGCTTGGGATGGTTAGGATGGTGCCAGCAAGACGAAACGGCAACTGATGAGTGGGCCAAACTGCTTGTCTCCTGTTTTATGTGCCACTTGTACTAGTGTTTGTATGTGTGTGTGTCTGTATGTGCGTGTGTTGTGTATATCTTGTGCATATGTTTGCTTTTGCCAGCAACCACAAAAACGCGCTCTTCGTTGTTGTTGCTGTTGTTTCTGTTACTGTGGCAGATTTTGGGCTCATGCTGCCCGCCACAATCCACATACCACATCCGCTATCCGTATCCGCAATCCACATCCGCAGTCCCCGCATGTCCCCTAGAGCTCGACAGTCATTATTTTGATGTCAACAACGTGCTAGCAGATGATTGCCTGTGCGCATCCCTCCATCCCCCAAGTTACATAACATCCCTCCCCCCCAAACCTCTATGACCAACACTTTTTACTTTATATATTTGCACCTGTCCACAAAACGAAGCTTATTAAAAAACATAACACACAAAATACCAAAAAATAAAATATAACAAAATAAATTCATGCAAGCGCAAAAATTGTGTAACGTAAGGTTTTTTTTTTTTTTTTTTTTGGGTTTTTCAAGCGAACCCCAAACAGAGCACGGGGCAGAACAAACAAATTAACCGCAGTAATGAACATGGTCAAACCGCGCACATAGAAGAAGCTGCAGGGGGGGGGGAGGTGTGAACAGGACAAGGATGGACAGCATAAACACACACACACACACACACACTTGGCCCGATGGCTCAACGGCTGTGCCGTGTCATGTAAGCGCGACCTTTTAATCCACCTGTCAGCCCGACAGGTGCTGTCTTTTTAGAGAGAATACCCTAACCCTCAACATAATACTCTTTCCAAAAACATTTAGACCTAAAGTGATCTAGTCAAATATATACAGGTTTACGCAATGTCAAAGATAAATTAGGACTAAGTTTTAATACTTGATAAAGCGAGCATTGGGCTTACAATAATAGAATGCACGAGATAAGATAAGTTTATAGTAAGGTTTGGCATTTAAAATCTTTTTAATCCGTAAATTGAATAAACAAATATATTTATTGTCAACTTTTTGTTACATTTTTGCTTTGCGAAAAATGTTTATTTTATTAAGCCCAAAATTTCCGAAGAATATATTGAAACAAATTTACAGCTTTTAGCACGCAGCAAAAAACATCTATAAGGATTTTGGGAAAGAGCATTTGCCAAGCTCTAATTAAAAGACGCCTCGTTAGTGCCTTCCTTTAGTTTTTTATTTTTTATTTCATATTTTTCATATTTAAGTTGAGCCCGCTTCATGATGCTGTTGGCCCATCATCGGCATATTTGGCGGTGGCTGCTGATATTACTAGCACCATTACTTCCATTTTGTTGGGCCACATTTTGTGTTTCTGTTGGTATTCTTCTTGTTCGTAGCAATGACACACTAAGACCGTTAAAATGGGATCGTTTTGCAGGATGCGCTCAACGAGTATTTATTTATTTTATTTTTAATTTTACCCTCTCTTTGCATTTAGTTCATTTTCTTGTTTTTTTTTTAGTATATGCGTATGCTTAATATGCGTATAAATTCTTGTTTGCCAATCATAGTATAGTGTGTGTGTTCTAGCTGAAAAGCGGCTTTAAGCCTCCAAACAACTATCTGAAAAATGCACAAAAAATAATTGAAAAAAGTAAATTATTATATTTTTTTTTTTTTGAAGCGGAGAGAGATGAAGAAAATGCAATAAGTTACCATATGCAGTGAACGGAACGACAAATTTATTTCTGTCGTCTGTTGATTGGCTGCTGATGACATCAAGAGCGAGAGTTATGGTATTGTATGTGACTAATGTTGTTGTTGTTCTTTTTCTTGTTGTTAGAAGGGGGATGTGACAACAAAATGTGATTTATATTTAATAAGTTTGTAAGTGTTTTACCCCCTCCCTCTCTGTGTGTGTTTGTTTGTGTTGGTGTTGATTTAAGCTTTCGTTATTATGTGTATCATGTTCTCTCTCTCACACACACACACCCACAGCCTACAGCAACCGGATTTATTTGTGCAAAATAAATAATTAAAAATGCCTGCACGAAATGCCAAAAGCGACATAACAACAACAACAACAGCAAAAAAACAAAAAAGGCAGCTGGAAATTTTATGAAAATTTAATAAATAAATAAATAGCAAACATGCCGAATTTTAATAAACAACAACACGAAAAGTTAATTAAAATTGTCGGCCAAAAAGTAACTAAATCAAAACTCAAACAAATTTCAACTAAACGCCAAGCGGCAGCAAAAAACACAGCTTAAAGAATTGTGCCTGAAATGCGACAATTTCGGCAATGCTGCAGGCACTTCTGGAATGTGTTTGCAACAAGAACAGAGAGTGAGGTAGCGAAGGCAGGGCAACATACGACAACAAGCGATAAAGTATCGACAGCAACAGATACTTTATATAGGATTGAATGGGGTTTGGGACACGATTGCCCGCCTGAAGGCAGAAGCTGGTCAGAGCGAAAGAGAGAGAAAAAGACTTAAATGTGACAAAAATGGCTGGCAGCTGTAATGCTGAATGGGTCTTAAAGCAAGTGAACTGAATTTCGAGCAGATTGAATAGGCTAAATACTAACAACACAAATATGTAATGCTTGCTTGCACACAAGCAATGTCTGGTGCTTCAGGACGATTAAAGCCAAGCCAAAGCCCAGGACATAAAAACTAAATTACAATACATATACATACACATACACATACACACACATGAGTAGTCATCGTATTTGGAATCTTATTTATAAGTACGTACGTACGAACTTATATGGTATACTATATACATAAAGCGGACATAAACGCTTTTATATGTGTAATATGCCATGTCGCATTTATTTATTAGCCATAAAAAAAAATAGCTGCAAGTAGCGCTTAGAGTGAGGGCTTACAGGGATCACAGAGAGAGAGAGAGAGGGATCACAGAGGGATGTAAAGAGAGAGAGAGAGATGGAGAAGTGCTGTTAACTAATGCATTAGCCAACATTTGCTGCACTTGCTGCTGCTGCAGCGTTGAGAATTTATTAAAATCATTTATGATTATTATACAGTATTCATTATTCGTATTAAATTGAACACACACACACTAAAGAATATGCATTTCATCAGAGCATACACAACAATATAAATATAGAGAAATTTAACAAAGATGGCCGCCACTTTGTTCATTTAGTAAATATTTGTTTACAGGGCCATTGAACCTTAAAACAAACTGTCAGCTCACTCTTTTTAGAAACCACTTTATCAAAAAATATTATATGCGAAATGCAAATAGTACTTGAAGATTTTAATTAATTTTGATTCAATTCTCATTGTTTTCAAATAAATATTTGCACAAATTAGATTGGTATGCTGCAAAATGTGAAAAAGCATTTGATATTAAATACTTTATTTTCGTGTTGACTAAACTAATAGCTGAACTTGTCTAAACTGAACTGATGATAGCTACTGGATTTTGGAGCAGCTTAGTTGATAAGTGTATTCAGTAGTCGGACGAGTTAAACAGCCATGGGTTTTGCTCTTTGTTTTAAAAATTGACATGTTAAGTTATGTATGTATATGTTTATATTATGTGCGCCCTTTGTATTGTATTAATTGATGTATTAAATACATATATATAAAATTTGGCCAATTAGTGTTGCATATTTATGAACTTAATTAGTTATGCACAAATGCAGTTAATTCTACTTTTTTTTTTTCTATCCAACATTTTTGTAATATAATAATCTGGTTTAGGTGTATATTTTATAACGATGTTTTGACAAAGGGAGAAATTTAATTTAACATGACATAATGTTCGCTTTTTCTCAATATATTGTGCATAATTAGAGCAGTTAGTGACTTTAAATAAAGTTTTATTAAAAGTACACAATTATTTGGCATAAAGTTCAAGAACAATATTAAATCAGATTCATAAGTGAAACAATTTAATATGGATTTAATTAAGTTTCATGATTATCGAAAGGTATCAAAAAGTGACTTTCAAATTGTAAAGTAGGAGGAATTAAGACGCACTCTTTCTTGACCCTCTTTTCTCACCAAATCATTCTCGTGGAATATAGCAATCGTTGTTGTTGCTGTTTTCATTGTTGCAGGTAATTAGTTTCGCACGAGGCGGCTTGTATTGGCTTGTTGGCAAGGTCCATAAATTTGTGATTTGCATTTGCTAAATGCATTCTGCTTTTTGTTCAAATGCATCTGGGTATTATACTTGGATAGAGTCTCTGTGTGTGAATATTGATGCAGTTGCTTTGTTGTTTGATTTTTGCGAGCAAAAAAAAAGTGTAAAAGAAAATACAATTATTGTTATTGTGTCTGCTAATGCTGCCTGGTGCTGCTTTGGGCTTTTGTATATTTGTCTAGCATCTCATGATGTTTACTGGCCAAATAAACTTTTCACACATCATCAGTAGAAACAATCAATGCCAGGCCAGCATAAACGCTGCCACCAACCAGACACACTGACAGACAGTCGGATGGACAAATGGACAGATGGACAAAGAGACAAGCATGGGCAGACAGATAGAAACAGTACCATAGAACTAACTGACAGACAGACAGACAGATAAATCTACAGAATGACGTTGCCCATTTCTCGATTTAGCGAGTTTCTGCTGCTGTGCTAATTTTTCACAGTCTGAGCGAGAAAGACACAAGAGAAAGAGAGAGACAGAAAAAGAGGGGTTGAACAGTGAAAATTGCATGAAGCATTCTGTGCTGAAGCATTTTGTGCTGTATTTTTCCAATTTTTGCTTGGGTGCCTGGAACGTGCCAAGTGCTGGCCAACAACAGCAAAAGCAAAAAAAATCAAAAGGTACATTGCACGATCAAGTGAGCAACTTCATAACGGTTTTTTTTTAGGCCACTGACTTTACAATGACTCGACTCGACTCGACAGCACGACGGGATTGGGATGAGGATTGTCGCATATGCGATAGACAAGGACAACCAGATGCAATACATATACATAAACGTACGTATACGTATGTATGTGTGGGCAGCCTTGTAATAATGAAATTTCTTCTTATTGGTCACGTACGACGGGCAAAAGTTGCCTCTTGCACTTTTGGCTTTTGATTTAGCTCTAAAGAATTAATAAGTGAACGTTGTCAAGTGCATTTATTAATAACATCACGTTGCCACAGCAAACGATGAGAGCCAGCCTCCTTCATCTAACCTTCCCACACCCCCTTTATTCATTCTCTGCATCTCCCATACTATCTATGAAAATTTATCAAAAATCGTCTTCCTTATTGCTTGCGATTAACAAAGCGAACAAACTCAGTCTCATTGCAGGTGATCAGTTTAAGAAGAAATCTTTAATTAAAGCATTCAATGTTATAGACAGAAAGTCATAATTAATGTAATTTGTATCAGAAGGAAGAGATAAACATAAAATGCTTTCATTTTTCAAATAAACTTTGAAATGATTTTGATTAATATTTGTATCAAAAACATTCTATGACCTCGCACAACCGATGTCAAAGTTTCATGTAGCTTCCATAGCTCATTTCCTGATACATACGTATATATATATATGAATGTGTATGTGTATCGATGCTGGTGTGTAAATCTGAATTGAGGTCACACGACACCATTTGACTATTGCCAACTGGCGTCGCAAATTTGCTGGCTGGCTTTTATATTTACGATTCTGCCAAGTCGTTAAGTTCAACCAAAAAACTGGTGGACACTTTCAATGTGAATCTATTGCTGTGTGTGTGTGTGTTTGTGTGTGTGTAGTCTCTCTCTCTCTCTCTCTTGTGATAATGCGCGCCTTGCTGCGCTTATGACATTGTTTAAATTGCAAATGGTATGCGTTAATGACAATCACGGCGTACATAAGATATTGGCAAAGGCCGGGCAGCCGGTATACTTCTAGTTCAAGTGAAGCGTTTACAAAATTCATTTAATGGCTCCTATAATGCTCATTTACGATGCTTGTATATGTATATACATATTTGCCACAGAATTAATTATGTTGAACGTTAAATAAACATCAATTAAAAAGTTGCCTTGCCTGTCGACTTGTTTGCCTGAAGACCAGCATGGCGTATGGGTAAAGCTTTATGTCAATTTCTTCTTGCCTCTACTTCAACTTCTGTTGTTTTTGTTGCTGTTGCTGTTGTTGTTATTGTTTCCATGACAGCGAATGTTCGTGCATTTTAAAGACTCTTACTCTGACTACGACGACGACGACTCGCTAGGCATGACAATAAATATTCATAGCTGGAAATCGTAAAACAAATCAAAAGTCATCACAAAGTGCACTTTGTTCTAATTCCATTTGCTGCTTTTCGCCAAAAATAAACCAGGCCCAATCTTTTTTTTTAGTTGGAGGATAGTTTCATGACAAGTCATGCCAAGGGCCCCAAACGAAGCCTAGAAATAAATCAGGTAGCTGCAATAAAAAAAAAAAAACAACTTTAGCTGAGTAGCAACAGCAGCGTAGCAACAAAAATTGTGCAGTCAAACTTATTAATAAACGTTATAGCTATGACGACAACAATAGTAAAGAAGAAACAACAAATGACAGAAGCAACATCGACGACAATAGAGGCAAATGAAGTCGGTGCTGGCTTCTGCCGACAATGTCCAAATTGGCAAAGTTGGAACAAAAAGGCCAACAACAGCAACAATAACAAGGAGCAACAACGTTGTAGCCGTAGTGGCATAATTACAGAACCGTTTCTATAAACCTAGCAGCAACAGTACTTGTAGCAACAGCATAGAGCAAAAGACCAACCAACAAAAACAACAACAGCATTGAAAACGAAGTAGCAAGAACCTACAATCGAATTTTCCATATAAAAGACCACAGGGCAACACAATGCACAGTGTGGCAAAACAAGCAAGTAGATACTGCTTGCGAAATCTAAAATACGCATTGCTATGGGAATCGATAACGAATTGTATTCGACTTTCAATTTACTTGCTTCTGCTTCACAAATCAGTGACTTTAGAGTTGGCAGTTCGTAGGCAAAACTCAAACAGGGCAACGATGCGTGTTTCGAAGCAAATCAAAGGTACTTCAAAAGGGACTCACAAGAAGACCAGTTGAGCTGTTTTTTCAAATCACGTCTTAAAAACTGAACTGATTTTTCCCTGAATAATTCGAAAAGGCTGTGCTTCAAAGTAACCTATAAACTAATAAGGATATAGCAAGAAAAAACACAAAAAAAATCACAATCTGCAAAATCATTTTTTTTAAATTGTATTTTCTTCTGATTTTCTAACCACTCGAATTTCCTATACAATATTACATAATCGTTAACAACTTTCAATTAACAATCGATTTTCATCCGTGCAAATCATCACAGCTGCTGTTACAGCTCGATGTTTGTTTGTTTGTGTCGACTGGGTTTTGCGGCTAAAGAGGGGGGGAGGGTTTTTGATTGGGTTTTGCTTCTGTTTTTGTGTGTTTATTTAGGCCAGTTATGGAAGCGATGATATTATGAAAATGAAATTAGTTTAATCATTAAATATTCATTAGTCGGAGCCCAATTGTAATTTGAATTAATTGAATTGTTTGTTAAATTGTTACATTTTCCCATTTTCGCCGTTGTTGTTGGGTTGTTGGGGGTGGGCTTGTCTGGCGATGCTGGGTGACCATCAACACAGTAATCGTTACAAAAAACAAACAACACAACCATTGCGGACAATAAGAATAATAATAAAATGAATTAAATATGACCGCAATTTGATTAAAATCCCGAAAATGTCGCTGACTATTGCCAACCGCAAAATCGTCGAATTTACAATGAAGCCAAGCCAAGCCAAACAACCACCCATAGATGGAGCGTACACGCATGGCCAACATTGCTTGAGAAAATAAGAAAATACAAAATATATATACATACATATGTGTCTAAATATCAAAAAATAACATTATTCACACATTTTCTTTGCTCTTCACTCCACTTTCATTGCAGGTAAGAGACTTCTTCTCCAACTAAAAATATACATCCCATATATTTCTGCATCCAATTGTGAGTAAGTAAGTAATATGATTTTTATACTGATTAAATTACGCAATAGATATATATATATATATACATATATTTGTATTTTTGTTTTTGCGATTTCTGTGTGTGTGTGTTGCTAAAAAAAAAATGTGTCGATAAATGTGGCAGGCAGTTGAGTTATTAAATGTGAATTTCTTTTAGTACTTTTCATACGTACTTACACATAACAATTGTGAATTTGCACAATCTCGAGAAATTTATTAAATTCATTTGCTATAGCTTCCCCCTGATCCATATGCAACTGTGTGCGTAACAGTTAATTGCAACAGATTGAACCATTTTATAACCAATTTCTATAATCAAGCAATCTAAATAATAAGCCGTGCTGTGCAATTATAAGTGTTTGCAATAGTAACACTTAATTGATCCCAAGTATGAATCAAACCTCAAACATCGGTTCGTGTTCTCATACATTGCAAAAATATGTAAGAAAGTATACAGGGAAACTGGGTTAAGCTATGTTTGGCGCTCATATTGCGTAAAGCATACTTAATTTATTCTGCGTTTGTCTGTTTGCTTTCTTCGCTGTATGTTTCCGTTTCGCCATTTTGACCGCACATGCATTTTATGGGGCGCACGTAAGCGTGCTATACTTACTTGGTGTTGTTGTTATTTTTTGGTTCATCTTTGGCATCTTTACATTTGTTTTTCGTTGCTTTTCGTTGTTGTTCCTTGTTTTTCAAAGTCACGCATACACACACACACACGAACATGGAGAGAGAAAACATAGAGTTTCAAGTTTGCTTCTCAACTATGATACCAAACACGTAAAATAGTTTTGATACCCATTTAATACAAATGCTATTTACCCCCTCGCTTTTCATTGTGTCATTTATATTGTGAGCCCTGCCCTAGGGCACCATGTCCACCTGCCCGCCCCTTCAACTCTCTCTTCGACTGCGACAACACTTTGCAGCTTCTGCTTCTGCTGCGTTAAAGCAGAAAAGTGAAAAATCCCAAACGGAAATACTACATTCATTTGCTTGTTTTACTTTTCCAATTCCAATGCCGGAGGTTTTTCATCTTCTTGGCTTCATGTAACGGCTGCTGCTACTGCTACACTGGTTAGTGGTGGGGGTTCAGTGGACAGGCTGGTCATGGGCGATGGGGTGTAGGGTGGGGGATGCTAGCAAACTGCCAACTTCGTGCCGCAGTCACGTTTAAAACATTAAAGTTAGATTTATGACTCTTCGGGTTATAAAATGACTTTAGATTGATTCCCGTCATCCGATGACAGTTTTTCGTTTTTCATTCAGTTTGAGGCAACCGCTGAAATTTCCAAATTCTTATGCGTGTGTGTGTGTGTGTTAGCGTTTATTCACAACATAGAACATGGACACGCCTGCAAGGCAGGACACAACGCCACCTTAGTCCTGGGTACCATGTGCAGACAATGAATTTTTAAGTTGTTTATAAGTTCAAGCACTGTGTGTCTGTGTGTGCAAGTGTGGGTGCGCGAGTGTGTGTGGGTGTGTGCCTTACATATGTTTGAACATTCCATTGGCATTCTTGTTTGTCGCCCATTGCGGCATTAATTTAAGAGCGCAACAATTTCAAAGCACAATTTTTTAATTTGACAAATTGGTGCAACTTTGACACACAATAATCCAAGACACAAATACTCACACATTTTAATGGTGGATAGCCGCAAATTGAAAAGAACGAGTTGTTGTTGTTCGTTTAGTCCTTCTTGCATTAATTACTACTTACTATCATTTGGGCATTATCAAAGGCAATTTTTAATTAGTCACTGAGTGCTGCTGATTGATGGTGCTGATGCTGATAAAGAAAAGAAATGTCATGACAGCAGCAGCTGAGCATCAGCAAGCCACATTGGCGATATTGCACAAATGCCACATTGCTAAATGGCTAAATGAGAGCGCAATAAGCGAAATGGGGCAAATGGGTCGCGTTCATTAGCGTGTCGTCCAGAACCGCATCGGCTGACAAAAGGAAGCTGGCCGCTATGGAATTATCAAACATGGCCGCACAACCAACTAACTATAAGGTAATGTGGGCTGGTTGGGTTGCTTTGGTGTTGCACAGTAGTAGCTTACGTGCACTGCACACATTGTGGCACATTGGGAGTTCGTTTGGGGTTGGGGTTGGGGTTTGCTCTCTCTGATGATGCTTTGCTGATTTCAAGCGCTAATTACGTGGTCATTAATTGCGCTAATTATTTTTCATTTTCTGCCCTTTTCGTTTTTATGCACACACCCACACACACACAACAAGCAGCTCAAAGCAACTGTTCTACTCTAAAAAAAAAAAACCATAGCAACAGCAGCTGCCATCTGACAAGCTTCTCCTCCTTTTACCACTTCTCACCACTCTCAACTCTCAACGCTCTTCACGTTTCATTTTCATTTTCAATTTCATACATTTCATTTTGCGTCATTTGCATGGCGCATTTGAATTTTTCTTCTATTCCACTTCCATCTTTTTCTTGTCTCGTAACATTTCTGTGTTTCTGTGAGTATTCGCTGTTTTGATTTTCTAGCGCATCGTCTTGCAATATCCTTTCTAAGAGTAACATGAATCGTTCTACTTTTTAGCAACCGATTTGTTTGTTTATTTTAATATTAAACTTCAATGAAATAAGTTAACCAATATAAGTAGTTGCAATTAACTTATTAATTTTTGTGTATAACACATTTTTCGACTTTCTGTGTTGAGAGTATTTGCAATTCGACTTTGACGTTTATGAACTTTTAGCCGCTGAGTGTTTTTTCTTTTCTTTTATTATTACGTTCGTTTTCTTATGCACATTTTTGTAATAAGAAAATGCGGACTAGGTAATTATCCTGGCTATTTGCACTATTCGCAATTTTTTCGCCAGAAAATGAGAAAGAGAGAGTGGGAGAGAGGGAAGGAGATGGGAATTATGGGAGTGCTACTCTTAAACCGCAATTGACCGACATTTTGTGTCGTCGTCGTCGTCGTTTGTCGACCAGAAATGAAAATGGCTAAAACTGTGCCACCGGAAAGATGAAAACACACACACACACACAAAGTGCGAGCACTTGTTGTGGGTGGCTTGAGTTAAAGTAGAGAGAGAGGTAGAGGTAGAGTTTGGGCGGTTGGGGTCGTCGGTGTCATTTGATAATTTGATGAAAATGACGCTGCTCTATATTACACATTGCACTAATTGAAATTTTCATCATCATCAGCAGCAGCAGAAAGCAGCAAAGGAAAAGTCACAGCAACGAGCAACGAGATAGATTTTTGCTATTTTTTCTGTTTTCTTGCGTTTGCTCTTAGCATTGCACATTACAAGCTGCCACGCCCACTGGCATTGGTGACTGTGTCCTGTACTGGTCGTAAAATTTGTTAATGGCAACAAGAATATTTAATGAATGAAGTGTTAATCAGCAAATGAGTTTTAATCACAATCAGTGAAAAGTTCAAATAGAAATGGCAAACGTAAGGAAGAAACTTTCAGTGAAGAAATTCATCATTGATTAATTTTTAACCGTTATTAAATTTTTTTTTTTGGGCTACATTTGTGTAATATAACGATAGAATAAGAGAATGCTAACGTACTACGTGTTTTCAAACACTTGTTTTGATTTACTCTACTGCTCATATATTAAAAGATTCTAATACTTTCAAAATGAAACTCATCAGAGAGGCAAACAGCGATAGAGAGCGAGTCAGACTTTAATTTTGCAATTTTGCTGGCCACAAAATATGAAAGCAAACATGGTGACAGAACAACGAACACACCCAACTTAGCCTAACCTAACCCAACCTTACCTAACCAAGTCACCCACTTTAAGGGTATTTAATACCGGTTGGTTGGTTGGTACACGCCCTAGAGAGAACTATACATATGTATGTGTATGTGTATGCCCCATGCGGGCAGCCATTAGCAGTTGTTGCCAAATGCAAGGCTGATTATGATTTATGCCAGGACAGTTTGACTCTGTCGATACGACGAAGGCTGGTTGTTGAGCATGGGGTTGGTAGCATAATCTGAGCTATTTTTAAAACTGGCTAAAAAAAGAGAAGTACAGACAGAGAGAGAGAGAGAGAGAGAGAGAGAGTAAAGCGAGACATAGCTCGCAATGTGTCCTGGACGGTGGCACGTTTCTAATTTAAGCTATCTAACAAAATGCAAACAACAACAATAAGAACAAGAACAGAAAGAACAAAAGACCAGCACAAAACTTTTCACAATTGCTCAGGACATGTGTGTGTGTGTGTGAGTTAGTTTGAAGCATATCTAGAGTTATTTGAGTATCTGAGCATTGCGTGATTTTGCTATCTATAAAACGTTTTGCTGCCAAATGCCTTGTCCAACTTTGCGTTCGCTTTGTCTTGGCTTCAACTTTTCGAACCGTAGAGGAGCAGAGGATTTACTTTATGAATTGTATCTTTTACGGGTTTAAGGCTATTGTCTGGAACGTGGCTCTTTCCACAGTTCGTGTTGTACGGTAACATAGATAGGTAGAAAGAGAAAGAGAGAGAGAGAGAGAGAACGAGAGAGAGCGAAAGATATAGTTTAAAGCTTATTGACGGCCGTAAATAGCTGGATATCATTGTTTATTTTTGTATTCATGAGTGTGTGTCCGGTTCGGTCCAGTCCTGTCCTGTCGTGATATTAAATACATATGTTTATATATGTATTCGCTTTGGAGCTTTTACGAAACTAAAATATAGAAATAAATGGTCAGTTGCAAATTTATTGTAGTTTAACTTAAAATAAGAGGGGCTAGTAAAAACTACCAATTGGGATAAGCAGACGCCGTGACAAGACAGATTGAACGCCATTGCGAAAGTGTTACGCTTGAATGTCCTTTATATAGGAAACAGTCGAATATACGTTTGTACGTGGGGGACATGGGAAACTTTTTATTTTTGATGCCATGCTAGAACGATAGTTAGAGAAAAGTTTGCTCATAAATCGAAAAAAGGTATACAAATATGTATATCAATGCAAAACTAGTTTTAAGGCTTAATTTATTTAGAAATTTTGATTATCTGCTAGCTCAAAAATGGTATTAAAAATACAACTTACTGTTTCAAAGTTTATTTAATATTTAATACAAACCAAAACACATTGAGCAAACGTGTTGAAATTGTTAGCGCAGGGTAACTGTTAGCACATCAGCAACATTTAAGCTTTTTTGTTGATTTTTTATATTTAGTTAGTTGAGTTGGTGAGCACTGAGCGCCTATGGTTGACGAGGCATGTAATTTGAAACTTGGCACTCGAAACAAAAAAAAAAAAAAAAAAAAACAAAATCAGCTAACGCCACAGCAGTGCAGTAATGGGAAGGTTAAGGGTAAGGGTGAAAGATAGTGAGATGCAAATGTTTGAAGCACAGAGAGCCAAACGTTTTGTGCGCACTCAAGTGCAAACAAATATGTTAAAGTCGAAGTGACCCAATCTTGAATATTGCTATCGCATTGCCTCAACAACAAATGCACACACAACAACATAAAGAAGAAGAAGAGCAGCAACAACAACAACGGACAGCAGCTGCATTTGTTTTATTTAATATGCAACTCATGCTGTTAATGCGCTATAATATTGTAGTTTTTATGGCTATCTTTGGATAGCTGGGTCTGATTGTTATTTGCCTGCTGCTGTTTTAATTTATCGCGCGATCTTTAAAGTTACATACATAGGTGTGTATGTTTGTGTGTAAGACTAAATCAGTCAACTAAATATTTGGCGTGGTTTTCATTAAAGCTTGTTAAATATTCTGATTGATGAAATTATAACACAGATTGCCAAATCAGTGTGTAAATTCATCAACTTAATTCTTTTTGCTCTGGAA
Source organism: Scaptomyza graminum (assembly GCA_018901835.1). Lineage (NCBI taxonomy): Eukaryota > Metazoa > Arthropoda > Insecta > Diptera > Drosophilidae > Scaptomyza > Scaptomyza graminum. The sequence continues at coordinate 3,804,133 of JAEIFL010000001.1, read as the reverse complement.
ATAAGCCTTAAACGCGAAATTCATATGGAGCTCCAATGATTAATGCAGTCTTAAAATGTTCGAACTACACAAACCTCAAGTTCGACCATCAATTTACTTATCGATGTTGTGCCTGCATAAACAGAAACATTTAGAGCACAAACAAAGTGAAAGCATTAAATTTGAAAGAGTTGAACAGTTATAGATTTGTGTCCTTTCTCACTTTGACGTATTTTTGCTGAAGAGCTGAACAGTTTTTAGTAAGTTAAGGGCAGCCTAATTTTGTGATTGAAAAGAATTTATGCGCCACAAAGTAAGCAACAAATATGGCGTATTAAATCCCAAGGCTTTTGGGGTTTGCCAGTTGCAACAGCACTTAACAACATATTCAATTTGCACAATCAAACAATATTTATACCTGAACACACACACACGAACAATACCTATGTGTGTCAGTGAATGGTACATGTAAATATTATTTGACAACATTTTGGCTACAGCTCCAATTGAAGTGACCGCAAAAGCCGAACATCATCAGCTGCTATACAAACAGTGTGTGTGTGTGTGTGTGTAAGCGTTTAAGCACGTGTCAAGTGGCCGCCATTGTCGTCGTCATTCGCGCATCCAATGCATTGGCAGCAGCCACTTTCACATCGACACTGCCACTGCCACATCCATTTCCATTTCCATTACCATTACCATTTTCATGTCCAAGTCCATGTGAGTCGCTGTCTGTCAGTTTCATTTTGCACTTTGCATTTCACATTTAACATTTCGAATTTTGCATTTTGCATTGGACTGCAGTCAAAGTTGGCATTGGCGCTGGAGCTGGCGTTTGGCTGTGGCTCTGGCTGCGTCGGCTGGTTGCATTAATCAAAATGTTGAATAAGAAATGGAATTGATTTCCGCAAAGCAAATGTGCGATATTATTTAATTTTTTGATTTGCCTGCAAAACGGGAAACGTTTTTCATTTTACCAACCGGCTGCTGCAGCAAAAAAATAAAAAAAAAAAAAAAAACATAAACGAAACGAAACGAGTAAAGAAAAGGTAAAAAAAAGGCAGTAGCTGCAATGCAACAACAACAAAAACGAGTCAAATGCATGAATTTCAACAAGCAACATCATTTATCTGAATCTGAATTGCCAACTGGGTTGGGTGGTTCTGGTTGGTGGTTGAGGTGGTGTTGGTTTGTATTACTATGTTGCGTCTATCGGTGTCTCTGTGTCTACCATGCTATGCAAATGGAAGCCAATTGAATGACGACATGGCTCAGAAACCCAAAAAACTATCCAGATGGTAAGCCTTTGCAGAAATAATTGAATATTATAGATGATTCTATTATTAATAACTGCAGACGTGAACATTTTGGTGGAGGTTTTCAGTCTCATATATTTTTGAGTATTTGGAGCATTGTGTTTATATATTAAAAGTTATTATTGATTGTTGTTTGCAAACATATGTTATGTTTCGAATATAAAAGAGTTTAGTTTGCTCTCCTGCTCAACCTATTATTCGGTTAACAAAATTGAATCTTTTGGAAAACCAACTGCATTCTTCTTTAAACCATTAAACATGCAGCTGTGTTAACATTATTACCAAGAATTCTTAATGATTTACTTAATTTGCTTGCTCGATTCATAACAAATCAAGTTTGGGTCACTTGAAAAGTGTTTGCTTAAAGCATTTAATGTGTTGACGCACGGGGACCTCCGAATACAAATACAAATCGAACAGCAACACTAACAACTTTGAATTATGACTTGAGTGCACGCCACTTTATTTGATTGCCAGCTTAGTGTTGCAGTAACAACCCCTCCACCATCATGTTTTTTTTTTTTTTCGTAGGCGAGTGCATTGATTGGCAATTTTGCCAGTTCCGATGATTTTTTTCTGGCAAAACTTGACTCAAGTGCGACGCCATCCATTATAGAAATATTATTTGCCAAAAAAATTTAAAAAAGCGACAGGAAAAGAAAGAATTGATTTCGTTTAAGAATGGTGTCGTTCAGAGCTGGTCAAGTGTGGTGCGGCTTTGGCAATGGCTCTAATTAAAAGACCAGTAAAATGCGGATAAATGAAAGTGGGATTGGGTTTGGCTTGGGTGTTTCTATAAGTAAAGTGAACTTATTAAGTTGCCATAAATTATGGTGCGAAAGGGCAAAGAAAAGAAGAATGAAACCAAACCAATCCAAACCAAAGACCAAAACCAAACGAAACGAAACGGAACGAAACCGAACGGAAAAGCCAAGGAGCATTTGTTGAACAGGTCGTTGCACGTTGATAGCTGTGCGGCTTCCTTTTAGCCTGGTTTTAACTTACTACCTTCACTTGCTACAGCTGCTGCAGCTATCTACAAAGCTTGCTTCTCGGTGCATTAGCAGCTGCCAAAGTGCGACTGCCCTGGGTGTGTGCGTGTGTGTGTGTGTGTGTGTGTGTGTGTGTTTGCCAAAGCATTTCACATTTCACATTTTCTCTGTAATTGCTGAGAGGCTAAGCACTGAGACGTAGTCGGAGATGGAGAGCTTAGCTTTAGCGGACCAGTCTTAGCTGCCAAGGGACTGTTGCAGGAAGTTACATAGGTAGATATGTATGTATGTATGTCTGTGTGCAGCAGCTCGACTTCATCTTGTATAGCATCTGCAACTACCGCTTGCACTATGCACTGTGAAAAACTCCTTAAAAACTTTCAGCCGAAATTGAAAAAAAAAACCAATTCGAGGGATAAATTGAAATATGTATTAAGTTCTTTATTATTAATGTTATTAATTTTCAATATCACAAAATGAATACACCTTAATCGCTTTTGCATTTTCTCCAAGTGTATCCTTGCTGTTAGTTAGTAATTGAGTGTGTGTGTGTGCATGTGTATGTGTGTGTGTGTGTGTGTGTTGCTACTCAACAACTGACTTTGCCCGCCTGACTGACTGCCATTACCATTACCCGCATCAGCACGCGTAAACTTCGTTTGCACCAAAAAATGAGAGGCAAAAAAAAAATAATAATAAGAACAGCAGCAGGAAAAATGGTAAAGCAGTACAGAGAAGGTGCCAGAAAGACGAAGAATACGACGGAGAAGAAGAAGAAATTCAAACTGGCAGCATCAGCACTCAGTAGCATGCCCTGCCCGGCACTGCCCTGCCCTGCCCTCGGAAACGGAACGGAACGAGAAGTCATTTATTTTAAGCTCTGCACAGGCACTTTTCTTGCACATTTCAACTGTAACCCCTTAATTTCCCCTTTCCCTTTTGTTGATAGGGGCACAGTGAACTAAAGATGAGTGTCCATTTTTAACTTTCCGCAAGTACACTTTGTACTTAGCTACTTGTTAAGAGGGCGGCTTACAGTTGAAATCAAGTTTAATCAATGAAAATGAATATGAATGCATATACTATTAATGAAGGCATCTACAAATGAAAATTTAAAATTTAAACACAAAAACAAACTTTAAGCCTTCAAACTTGAATCAAAGTTTTTTGTTCTTTCCTCGGATAATACAGATAATACAGAATTCTTAAATCAAGTCTAGCTTAAACATAGTTATAATGACTTTTATCAGTGTAAACCACTGTGTTGAGTTAATCCCAGAGTTGCACACGTAGCAGTTGCGACATCAAAGAGTGCACTTTTTTTTCAAAGCCCCCACATACATATATCTATCTATGTGTGTGTGTTAGTTTCAATCAGTTTTGTGGCATTTTCTGCAGCTGACTTTGGCTTTTTGCCTTTTGGCTTTGTTTTTTTTTTTTTTATTTTTTATTTTTAATTTGACGCTTTCTTTTTTGTATATCTAATTTGAGCAGCGCATTTCATGTTTTTATTGCTTTCATATCGTTGCGAGCTGCTGCTCCTGCTGCTTCCTCTTGTTATTTATTTATTTATGTGTGTCTGTCTGTTTGTCTGTTTGTGTTTATGTAACACATACACTTACCTACTTACTGACAGCTTCCTCCACCCACTGTTTTAACCACCCCAAGCATTGCTTTGGTTTGGTTTCATTTCATCTCATGAAAAAGCTTACATCCTCAATGCAAGCAGCAATGGCAGCTCTCCCAAGCCCAAGCCCAGAAAACTTGAGCGCAATTCTAATGGGAATTTAAAATTTTTCCACCATAAAGATGTTGCTGCCTCTGAATGTTTTACTCTCCCGCTACTGCTCCCTCCCGTTCCCTCTTCACTTTGCATCGCACTGTTTCGCTTCACTCCAGTTCCTGTCCAGTCCTTGTTTCTTGCATAAAATGAAATTGTATTGCAGTTTTTTTTCTCCATTTTTCCAATGTTTTTTTTTTATAAGTTTTTTTTTCGCTGCTGTTGCTGCTTTATGGCTGGACACACAAATTGCTGCCTCAGCAGCAACTATACTGCTTCTCCAGTTTGGAGCGGGTTCTGTCTTGGGTTCTCTTCGTATTTCATGCCAGTTTCATGCCGCTGCTGTATTCAGTCCATTTCACGCCAAACACCCACAATCCCGTTACCCTACCCCCTTTCCTCTCCCTCACTCTTAGCGAAACACAATAGAAAATCGCAATTCGTATTTTTCTAGCAACATGAAAATTTATGATACATTTGCCGCGTCACATCGCGTCGCCATGCCGCGCCTCGCCCACTTCAATAGAGGGTCGGTTTTGTTTGATGGAGAGAGAGTGGGAGAAATGGAATGGAGGATGGCTCTCAACTTGTTTTTTGTTATGGCCAGGGCTGTTTTTCAAATAATTTCAGTTAAATTAAATGTTGATAATTGTAATGGAATTTTAAATTAGATTTTTGCAAAACACTAATAACAATGCCATCAGGAAGGAAGAGGAGTCTATTTTCTAAATTGAAATGCAATCAGCAATTGTATATTGCTCAAATGTTTGTCAAGTGCTTGTGCTTATTTATTTTGAAAACTTAAGTCAAGCACCTAAACGAACTAAGCAGCTCAAAGCCTTGCAAAGACCAAACATAAACAAATAAACAACTGAATGGGGCACACACACACAATGGGGCTGCTTATACACTCTCATAAATATACACTACATACATAAACATATATTTGTAAAATATTGATAGATTTTTACTTGTTAATTGATCCTTCATACTATAATATCATGTTTAAAATTCGCAATACAAATAATTTTTTTAAATAATTGAATGGTTTTTTTTTTATTCTTAGCATATTGCTATGTCACATCCGTACGTATACATAATAGACATTTTATTGCCATACACACACTTTTGTTGCATAGGGTGCAAAATGCCATCAAATAGTTTTCCGTTCCGATACACAATGGAAACGGAACGGACAAATGCGGCATGAATGCGAATTGAGAAGGATGAAGGATGAGGTAAATGGTGAATGGCAAATAGTGAATGGTAAATGCCTTTATCAATTTTATCTGTGAAATATTTCCGAAACATTTGACATTATATTTGCATTAGTAGCCACAGTTTCCTTTTTGCCGTTGTTTGGTATGCTTGTTTGGTTGGTTGCTTAACTGTACTAGTTTATTCGCATTTCTTTCTCGTTTCTCGTCTTCTTTGTGGCTGGCGGGCATCGGGCAGGATCCTCCTACTCGACACACCACACCAGTTCAACGCCAATGAAAAGGAAAATGGCCTGCCTGACTGCCTGGCTGCCTAGCTGCTGCTGTTGTATGTATGAACAGTGGAATGGAAACGAAACGTAAAGTAAAGCAAATTTATATAAAATGAAAGGCAAGCCTAGACCAAGAACTACTTTATTCACTGTACGGGCTTCACGCTTCTCTTTTCTTTTCGTTTGGTTTTTTTTTTTTTTGAGTTGCTTGGTTGGTCTATTCCCAAGCGGAAACTGCTTATCACACATTTCCACACAGCCATGCAAATTCACACACAAGTGCGGCAAAACGAAATACAATACGAAAAAATTACAAAAAAAAAAAAAAACAACACAACACAAAAAATATACATAAAAATGAAAGAAGAATGAAAGTTACGTTATGGAGTGTATGCTCTGCAAATGGGGTGTGGTGGGGGGGCAGGGGGTCGAGTAAAGTAATAGCGCACAAAGAATGATGCGTAGACATGATTTCCGTGCGGTTGATTTTCCGCACACGCTGCCCAATCTTCGCTCTCTCTCTCTTCATCTTTTGTTCTTTTTGCGTTTGTTGCTAGCAGCAAAACTATTTGCTTGGGAATTTAGTGTCTGGTACCTTTTTGTGTATATGTGTGTGTGCGTATACGTAACATCCTATCTACATGTCTTGGCGTAGCTTTTGCCAAAAACCTTAGGCCTGTGCCTCTGCCAGTGCCTGGGCGTCAAGTGCCCGCTGCAATCGTCGTCGTTCCTTAGCTGCCAGCTGCCTGAAGTAGCATGTAATTCATCTTATTCCCCAAAGACAACTCCAACAACGATGAAGAGGTTTAGGTTAAGGTGGGTGGTGCGCCTGAGACGGACATTTTACAAAGCATATTCAGTTATGCTTCGGGCTGATACGGAAGAAACAGTTTGAAACGGAAGGTTAAGGTGGGCGTTTGCTAAAGGCGTTGCTGTCATCGCGCTGAGCGTGAGTCTCCATTTGGGACACACATAAATGGCATGTGGCACAGAGCTCACAGCTTACAGCTCTTAACTGAGCTGAGCTAAGCTCGGGCGAAGAAAGAAGAGACACGCGCCTCATTACGTTGAGTCGTTACGTGTCGAGATGGAGTTTTAGTTTCAGTTCGAGTTCGAGTTCGAGTTTGAGATGCCCGACGAGATGCGGTCCGCATAAAATGCGTAATGAATTTTAGATTTCATTGCAATGGTGCTGTGAAAGCAGTTATTTCAACACAAACTCATCAGGCTCAATAGGCATGGACACCACCACAACGGTAATGAGTCTATCTCTTACGAAAAATAAACTTAATTTTATGAATTAAATTTGTATTGCAACGTGTAAGAAATACATTTGAAGAAAGAACAAAACATTGATATGAAGTTTTAAGACATCAAAATTTTTAGAATATAACTATTATTGAAACTTCAATGTTCCAACTACTGAAATATCTTACTAAGTTATGAGCTTCAATCCTTTTACGAAACATAACTAAAGATAGCATAAAAGTTTTTTACTCAGGGTCGATTGCGGTAGGACATTTAGAGGTTGGCAAATACTGCTGCTTTATTTTTCTTATCAACCTTTTGTCTATCCCTCTCAAGCCCCAAAACTGCAAACATAATATTTCTTGCTCCTTAAACTAGATAAATGCACAAAAGAAGTAAAATATCTTCACGGTAAAGCGAAAACAGCCAAAAAACAAACACACACAAAAACCTGAAAAATTGCAAAAGAAGATGTAAAATTTTTTTTTTTTGGTTTTTGTAAAAGTGCTAGCTTAAAGTTCTTTAACCCCAAGTGGTTGCACAGCCTTCCCATCCCAGCCAACGCTTTTCTAATATTATTTTCAACATTTATTTGCGTCGTAAATAAAAAATGGGAAGAAAAGGGCCGAAAACGAAATAAAAATAAAACAGAAAAAACCAAATCGAAAATTGTAGGCGATAAGAGGGTAAAGCGGGTGGAGCGGGTTGGATAAGCGGAAAATAGGCAGGGGATTGGAGGAAATGTTAAATGGAAAATGGCTCACTCAATAATGGAAAGCAGCAAACGCAAACTGCAGCTAAAGGCTGACTTAAGCCAAAATGGGGGCGTGGCAGTCAAATGCATTTTTAGGTAAACATTGGGGCTGTTGTTGGCAGTGGACGAGGTGAGGTGAGGCGAGGTGAGGTGGGCGTGGCTATCTGCCAGCCGCTGGCTGCCGCCCAATTGACGTAAATCGTGAGCAAGTTTTTGGCAGCCAAATGACTGCGGCTAAGCCAGCTCCTTCCAGCAAAGGTCAGCAAACTGTGTAGAAATCCACTAACAACCAACCCCCAACCCCAAACTCAATCCCTAACCCTTGCGATAAATATGCAGTTATCTTTTGCTGTTGAGTATGATGTCAACCCTTTGTTCAGTACGTTGATAGAAAAGTTGCATTCAACTTATTTCAAATGTTTCATGGCAGGAATTATTAAATCTGAAAATTCTTCTTGGTAAACTACTGGCAGTGCTCTCAAGATTCTTTTCCAAGGGATAGTCGAGTGCATCGATATACAATAAACATTTTGGGACTGCCAACTCAACATAAACATAGTAGACTTTTAGACTTTTATACATAGTGGGCTTGTCACACGAGTCACATTTAAAGAAAAGTCTGTCTCGTTCACAGCAACAGCTACAAAAAATATTTACAAATCATAAAAGTTTTATTTATTTTCACGCGATTCTCGCTGTAATCTTTTCAACGCCAAAAACACATTCACGTTTAAATTAAAACAATTGAAAACAAATCAGCAGTATGGAAGACCAAAAAGTTAGCCAACAGTCAATCAATCTTGGTCTTGATGCAGAGCCCAGCTCAACAACCATCATGGTCAATGATCAAGGACCTGGGTCGGAGTTTAGGTCCGTTACTGATATGGGTCTGGCAGCGACATCAACAGCGATGCTTTTGCCAACAGCTGGTTCTGGAACTGGATCTGTGAATAGCATCACTGCTCTCGAGGAAAGGCCCAGCGCATCTAGTGTTCATTTGCTGGTGATGTGCATGGGAAGAAGCAGCCATGGACGATCTGTGTCATTCCATGAGGGCGTCATCGACAATGAGTGCATGAATCGTCGCAAGTCCAAATGTTGCTGCGTTTACCGCAAGCCCCATGCTTTTGGCGAGAGTTCCTCGTCTACAGATGACGAGTGCGAGCATTGCTGTGGTCACCCCGAGATGCGTTTACGTAATCGCATCAGGAAACATAAAAATCAGTGCGGCCATGGCTGTCATTGTCTGCATTCAGCTTCAGCTCCAGCTTCAGTAGCAGCTTTCACTTCAGCTGCTGGTTCAACATCTACTTCATCGCTGGAGGAGCCCACCGAGGACACCGAAGAAGCTGGTGATTCAAATGACGGTGTGAAGATCAAAGACGAATCCTTATCTTGTCCTTCTCAAGGCCTCAAGTCTCAAAGCCTGAGCAACGCTAGAGACAACAATTTTGATTGATGCCTACCATGCTCGAACATATGTCGATCTATAGTTACTTTTTTTTGGCTGGCCTTTCAAATTATACTGCTTAAATTCATGGTTTAAAGTTTGTTTGATGCGAATAATCATATAGTTAATAATCAACAATGAGTAATAAAATAAAAATAATTTAAGCTAGTATGTAACAATACTAGCATCAAAATCGTTTGCGTTCTTTTTTTCTTGTTGATGTCAGGCGTTTAATCTCTTGCTTTTTAGAGCTTTGACGTGAAAAAGCCTTCGGCCAAAAAGAAAACCGCAACGAACTATAAAAGACATAGAAAACAACTGTTTAGGTTGGTCAGACACATCAGAAACATGAGAAACAGCAAAAGCCACAGCTACAGCCGGTACAAGCCTCGCCATTAGTCAACGCCATGCCACGCCCACTGTCCACGCGCGCCCCCTTATTGATTGATTATGCGAACTGTCTGCTTGAACTTGTAAATAGATTAATGAACTGTTGCCGCTGCACTCTCGCTCGCTCTCTCTCTCACTCTGTGTGTGTGTCCGACCATGTGGTTAGGTTAGTGGGTGAATGACTGCTGTCTGCTGCAGTTGTTGGCTAGAACAGTCCTGCGGGCTTTTTGAGTGGGGTTTGACTGGGACTTGTTTCAACTTTGACACGTGGCAGCTGCAAGTCGCCAAAGGAGAAGTCTATGCCGATTCAAATTATGCAATCGTGTGCGTGCTACTATATAGTACTATATACATATGTATGGCACCAATTCGCAAAACACCACAGAGAGAGAAAGAATGAGGGAGTAAAAAAAAAAACAACACTTAAATGGAACGAAACATTTTCGTTTTACCCATTTCTCTCTATACGTTTTTTTTTTCTTCAATTTATTTTTTTTGTTTTTGTTTTTGTTTTTTTGTGCTGCCAAACTTTGAACCCTTTGCGACTCTGTCTGTGTTTGGTTGTGTATGTGTTAGTTTGTGTGTGTGTGCCTTTAAGCCGCATTTTAATATGTGATAGTGTACGCTGTGTGCCGTTAGTCGTTTCTATGAGGTCTCTTGGCGCTTGATTCCGCGGCCCAAATGCCGCCAACCGCATTTGAAGTGTCTGCTGAAAATGAAATACAGCCACACAGCAAACAGTTACCACAGTTTGCATAACTCAACATTTTACATATGTATATATGTGCTCAGATCTATGAACATATGAGTCCAAATATAGTACAAACATACATACATCTCTCTTTCCCTATGTATGTATGTAGTCAAGCGATAAAGGGAAACAGTGGACTTTTGTTTTTTGATAACTTGGTCAATGGGTCGGTCGACCGCCCGCCCGTTTAGAATGTGAAATTCGTTATTCGTTACGTTCGGTATTTAGGGTACGGCATTTAGGGTTTCAGTTTCAGATTCGGTTTCGGTTTTGATGATTTGATGGTTTCATGCTGCTTAATCGAGTTAAACGCTTGGGATTTACATTGTGTTTGTGGTGTACAAATTTTGCTCACTTTCAAAACGATTTTATTTTAAATTGAGACGAAAAAATTTAATATTATTTAATATATGAGTATGGTTATAGGTCGAATTATTAAGCGTTTTGAATGGTATAAAATGGAATACATATTGATGTTAAGTATACGGCGATGTGATATTAGTAATGGCTACAGCTTTTTGCAAAGCTCTTTCCATTAATCTATGTCTTTAAGATGATAGTAAATATATTTAATTCGATTTTAAATCAACACCTCCTCCGCCTCTTTTTTGTCATCACCCTTTGAGTACTTATCTTGATTTTGTGCTCAGTGTATTGTTGTTGGCTGTTTGGTTGGTTGGTTGGGCTCTGTTCAACAAGCAATCTCATCTACTTTAATGCTCCCTTACTCCAACTACCAATTCACAATCCCACCGCTGCGTTCCCTCTGCTTGTCTGTCTGTTTGTTACTGTCAAATGATGTCCTTGGCTGACTGGCTTATACCCCGAGAAAGCCCCGGCCTGGCCCGGCCCGGCCCAGGCTCAGCTGTCAATGCGAATGTTTCCTGTTTTTTCCTGTTTTATTTTCGAATTTTTTTTTGTTTTTCGTTTGAATTTTTCTTTCTAGTACTCAGTTGCCATTTTTCGCAGGCTCTGCATTGATGAGGTTGAACATTTTGTGTGTCGGGATGCTCCATTGCTCCGTTGCCCCAATTTGATGTGTTTTAAAATGCGCCCCCATAAATAACGGTAATGACAGATCCTGACATCACAGTCGTCCTTTTGCTCACACACACTCGTGCAAACACTCGAACACATAGACACTGAAAAACAAAGCGAATGCGAAATCGCAATCACGGCAAGCCAAGCTGTGACTGCCATCCCCCTTTTTGCCTTAGCTTAGCTACAAACCCCATAACGAAACCGTGACACCCACTCAGCAATTGAATCGCTTGTAGGCTATGAATAAGTCGATTACTAAAGCAAACTGACAGCTCAAAAACAACAACAGATTTTCACTGCTAGCCCAGCAACAACATCAAAAACAACTCACGCATAAGGCAACGCTTTCGATCTGATTTCCACGCCCAACTCCGGCATTTCCAGCTTTTCATTCTGGCAGACTTTTCAATCGTTTTTTTTTTTGTTTTATTACACCCGTTAAAATTATGTGTTTGTGTTTTGTTGCACTCTCCTCTTTATGTATCATTAAAAAAACACTTAAATGGAAATTAAACAGAAATTATTCACTTTGCCACATTAAACATTTTACAACAATGAATGGAACAGCAACAACAATAAAAACGCACCTGGAATAAAATATTTTCTCTCTCTTTCTCGCTCTCTCTCTCTTTTCTTCTCTCTTGTCGCCTTTGTGTGCCCAATGGCCCTCTTGCATTTGTGTAATTTTTGCGGTTTACCTCATTATTCGAGCCCCGGGCAATGTTCACCAACCACAAAAGTCCACAAACCAAAGAAAAAGTACCTCCATTTATGTCCCCTGTTGGATAACACAATACCCATCCCAGACCGGACCAGCCCAGTCCATGCCAGTCCAGTTGAGCCGAGTCTTCCAATTGTGGTTTATTTTGCCCTCGCTTAGCCATTGGCAACATTGTTGTTCACTTTCCATGCTTCTATCCTTTTGTGTCAGTTGTGTGTGTTTGGCAATGGTGCATGTTGTTGTTTTGTTATTGTCCCGAATGTCTCTGTGGCATTTATGCGCACTTAACCACAATATTTAGCATTATTTTAATTGTTTATTACAACCTCAGAGCCAATGGGCATTATGGCAAATAGGTGTGTGTATAAAACACACACAAAACACAAAATGGAATAAAACCCTTAAAGGCAAACAATTAAATTGCCGCTCAACGTATGCTTTGCTTTTGTTGTGGCATTTAAATGGTAAGTTAAGATTTCTAGCATTTATCTTTACTCTTCCCTTCTCCCTTATGCAGTTTGAGGTAACTTTTGCTTGAGATATAATCAAAAAGTTAATAAGAACACAGTAACAAACACATTTTAGGTAAGTTTTAAGCTTTACTTAATTTAATTTACACATGCCAAAAATAAAGCATGAATTTGTTGACAGTTGACACAAAAACTTTGTGCTCAGCTTTTGTTTGTCATTTTCTACTTTGAAATCTCGTTTTGAAGCCGTAGTTTGACTTTAATAATACTTATTGCATACTGTCAAACACAAACTGTCTTGATATAATTATTTTGTGCAAATTTAACCTTAATGCAATTGTCATAAGGAGAAGCAAAATGCGACAGCAACTAAGAAACAAAGAGAGACTTTTGCGGCAAACGAGGTGGGCAACGACACCAGGACTCTGGCAAGCCAAATGGCTCTTAGGCAGCTTCAAAATAAAGCGATTTAAGCTAGTAATATCTTTGGTTATAAATAGACTTTGGATCACCGGTCTTCTGACAGGACACTGCAGTGCATTCATCCCCACATACAGAAAAGAATATATGGATAATTATACATAGTAATAAACTATTTTTTCAATTATTGTTTTAATTACAACATGGAATAAAAAGCATATGTTCTTGATATACTTCGTGTGGAATATAAAGCATGTGCTATTGAAAGTTAAACTAGTTAACAGTTCACACATCAGAAGGGCACACTGACATTTATGTATATTCATACATATACTGTCACATGGTACAATTTTTCTTCAATGAAGAAATACTTCTACATAGCCATCGTATAAAAATGAATATGTATTGTATGATACCATAACAAGAAATGGGGCGTTTGGCTGAATATAATTGTTATTTATTTCTTATAAATTTTGCAGCATTTTCACTTTACTTTTATTGTGCTGTGTGGAAGGGGCTGTCAATTGCCTTAGTTTGTTTGTTGTTTGTTGTTTCTGTCTTTATGTGTTTTGTGCTTTGTGTTTTGTTGCACGCGCACAAACCATGTAGACCAGGCAATAATATTTGTTGCCCCTAAAAGTATTTACTGCAAAATTATTGACATCTAAATTACAAGCATTTTACGCTTGGGTGTGTGTGTGCGTGTCTCTTTCTCGTGTGCTTATGGCTTTGTTTGCAACGTGCCCTGCTTTGCTTTAATGCCACAACTGCCGCACAATCAGTTACAGTCTCAGCTGTCAATAGATTGTTGACATTTTTCTTTATATTTTCATATCTCATACACACACACACCCACACACACACGCACACGATTCCTCATATGGGCTGGGTTCTATCTGTGCTGTGGTGTGCTGTAGTGTGCTGTGCTTGGAGCCCTGTTTTGTTGCCCACTTTTTGTGTTTACTGCTTAAATCTGCCAATTTACTCGTTTACGTTTAGGCTTAATGCTTGTTGTTGCTGTTGTTGCTGTCGTTGCCTTCTAGGGTTCTTCTTTCTCGTCTTCTTCTTCTTGTGGGGGGATGGTGAGTTGGGGTTACCAGCACGTACATATGTACATATATCGTGACTGCGGCTCCTTCGTGTGCGAAATTAATATCTGTGTCACTTCTTCTTCAGTTTTTTTTTTTACTCTCTTTCTCTCTCTCTCTCTCTGATTTTCCTTTTTCTGCTTTTTGGGTTAATAAGGCTAAATTGAGAGAATGTGCGACGTACTTAATTATCATCATATTTATTGTCTTTATTTATGTCTAAACACGATACAGAGAGACAGTGCCATTTGGAGTGTTGGGGCGCAGTCAGGAAGTTTGAGATAATGGTGCAAATTTCAGTTTGTTTCTTTTTTCTTTTTATACGTACGTGCGAGCTTAATGATATGATCGTATGTTATTTGCAATCATTATTTATGATACCTCTTGCAGGCAGTGCTCAAGGCATAGCTCACAAACGAAGACATGGAGAAGATAATATTAGATATGAGTTCAAATTCAATGTACATTTTATTAGTTTTATGGGCACTTGGTTAAAATATGAGCTCCTGAGCATGTTCATTATTTATATTTTTAGGAATATCTGACTAATGAAAAAAAGCGGTTTTTGAGTTTTTGATGCGTACACAAACCAACACAACATTTTTATAAATATAGATTTTAAATTCTATGTATACCTTTTCTTTTGCCTTTAACTAAATGGATAGTTCATCCGCTTTGTTCTGTTTTTGGTACAGTACGAGTTTTGTGGAAACACGTTTTCACTTAGTATTCACGTGATTCCAGTTCGTCTAATCCCAACGAATGACTTGCACAACTGTCCCCAACATAACAGACAGCTCTGCTGAGCTTGACGCCATGCCATTAACTTTTTCCAAGCCATGTTCCTTCTATCTCCATCTCCCAGCCCTCGCCGAGACTCGTTGCTTTTGCAGTGTTTGCTTTATCAATAATTTGAGTGCAACTTTTCAAATATTTTTATTTCAATTTAATGACTTCGCAATAAGGCTGGGTATCAATTAATTTGCCGTTTTATGCGGCCGGCTGCATTGCCCACAAAAATCGTAGCAACTTTCGCATCGAAAAGTTGTCGAAATTCAATTTTTGTGTTCGTTCCTTGGCTTGACTGAATGATGTTCAACTTTTGCGTGTTGCTAGGAGAAACTTTTTGATTTATTTACAGATTTGCAGCTCAACTTTGTGTATACTAAATAAATTTCCGTTTAATTGATTATATTTGAAATAAAAAAAAAAGAAAGAAGAACAATCGAATAACAATTAAAAACTGTTAACAAGTTTTCTATAAATATATTCTTTTGAGATACTATATTGTCATAAATCATATTAAATTAAAAATGTAATCCTTTAAAGAATTGTCCTAAGATAACAAAACGAAGGACACCTTAGCCATCATCTATCAAAAAGCATATCCATCATATGCATTAAGCGTGGGTATCTTTTCTTTTCACTGAGATTGCCTCAAATGGGGATGGGGTTTTTTTTTGTAAAAGTGTCCGCAAAGTAAAAGTCAAATAAAATTTGTGCTCGCTGCTGGTGAAATTTTGTTTTTGCCTGCTGTTTGTACAACCTTAAAACAAATGCCAACAGCAACAGCAACAACAACAACGACAATAACAATGTAAACTTCTTTACTTTACTAGCACACAGGTGCACAAATGACAAAGTAAGAAACCAAAACAACATCAGCAACAAGAAGCCCACCAACCAAATTTACATAACAAAAAATTTGTCAAGACTTAGGAAGCGGCAGGTCGCACGTGTCGACATAAGTATACATACATTATATACATATATACATATGTATACTGTAGAAATTGTATGTGAAAGAACAGCCAAGCAGCCAATGGGCATAAAAGTCTTAAGAAAGTGTTGTTTGCAACAGCAATGAAAAAAAAAGTATTAACATTTGTTGTTGTAGTTGTTGAGGGGTCGTCGTCACCAGGTACAAGACGCGCTCAAACACTAGACTCCAGTAAATGTATGCATGATCATGTCTGGATTAACTTAATGAAAGTACAGCAATGCAACAGCAACAGCCACAAGAGACAGCGAAACAACGAAACAGCAGAAAGTGTTAGCAACGACATGGCGAACGATAAAAAACGTTGTCATGAAACGCTAAGACGCTGACAACATCTTTCAAAGCCATAAGACACAAACACACCTACACACGCGTACACAACCTCACTGTTAGCTATTTACATACTCTTTCTCTTTGTTGCAACAGCAAGCTTTTGTGGCATATGAGGTAAATAAAGGTACAAGTTAATATGATTAATACGAAATTTCCGTTAAGTTTTTGTTATATATAAAACGTATATTGTATGCTAACTTTGTCGCATAACAAACCAGTTTATAAGGATTTATTTAAATCAGTTTATTTTCTTTGGACAGAAAAATAAATCAAATAGAAAGTTAGAAAAAAAAAGAACATTTAATATAATAATATATGTAAGTGGCAATGTGGACAGAACGTGAGACTGTAAAATATGTGGATATATATATACTTATTATATTTTATGTTTTGGTGCATTCGTATTCATTCGATGTTCTTTGAGAGCAGCAACACTTCGGAGTGTCAAAAGGTGACTTTTTAATGCTATATATGTGTGTGTGTGTGTGTGAGTGTGTGTGCGAGCCTGACATGCTGACGGAAACATGCAGCGTACGTGCAGCAGCCGTAGCAGTAACAACAACAATGCAAAAGGCATTTAAAATCCTTCAGAGTCGCGTCGCGTTCGTCGTCGTTGTCGTCCGACAGACAGACTGAGGGACAGACATACTGACTGAGAGACATTGCTGCAAAGATTTAAGGAAAAGTTTACAGCCCCAGAGACATTTGTTGTGGCCTTATAAATTGTCTGTGCGTGGGCCAAGGTGTCTTTTATGTGTGTGTGTGTGTGTGTGTGAGTTTCTTCACTGTGCCAAAGACAACGTCATGCTCTAGAAGCATATTGTTGTTGTTGTTGTCATGCTGTTGCCGTCGCGTCGATTGCTGCAGTGTCACCGCCTCGACAATGCACAACAGCAACAGCAGCAACAACAACAATAACAACAATCGAAAAAGCCAACAACACCGACAACAAAAAAAACAAAACACGGAACACGAAACACGTTAAGCACATTGCCATTTGTGCCACATCATGAAGGGAATGCCAAGGACCCGTGGAGCAGCGTGTGAAGAACTGTGTGCTAAAGCAAACCCAAGACAAGGACAACGACAACGGCAACGACAACGACAACAGCAGTGTGTTGAAGGAGGATAATGCTTGCATGGGAACGTCTAAAGCTGCTGGCACAATGCAGACAGCTGGCAAATGTTGTGTTCAATAGTGTAAAATGTGCTTTGTAAAATCGCCGATGGCTTAAGGTAGATTTTTTCTGCTTCTTTTTTTTGTTTTTTGTATTTTCCTTCTTCATTTTCTGTGTGTGTGTGTCTTGTGTGTTGTGTGGAGTATAACGTGCTCTGCCTGGCCGTTAAAAGGATGTTGGAATTTCAATTGATTAGTCGATAAGGTTGATTGATGTGTGGAACTTAAATGGCAACTTCAATGAGTACACTTTGGCATCGATAAACTTCCAGAAACTAATCGAAATACCCTTACGTGTGCTATATATCCGTTATCCGTTTTTATGTTCGTATTTTTTAGTGCAAAACTTAAGTTAGTTCTTAAAGATATTCCATTTTGTCTTCGGAACTGTCGGAACTTTAGTTCTTGTTTAGAGTTCATATCTTAAAGTGGTTCTATGCCAAAGTGTCACTTTATTTAATGCCAATTGAAACTCTAGTGAACTGCAATTGCGTCTCATATTGCCACAAATGCATGCAACGCACACACAATATAAACAGACACTTTCGGCGCTTGCAACGTGTGCATGGCCAAAGCAATTAAGATTAATTTCGCATAAACTTTGCCACGTTGCGTATACGAAACGTATGTTGCATTTTCACAGTCGTAATTGGTTGGTTGGCAGGGAAACGTACACACAAGCACAAACTTAAGAAACTGTGTGAGTGTGTGTGTGTGTGTGCAAATGTATGTCTGTTTGGCATTGCACACAAATTAACTACTCGCGATTGTTTTGCACGTCATCTTTCTTGTCGATGGCGGCCATTTAAGACACAATGCTCAGGCTCAGCTATTATCTCAGTTTGTGTGTGTGTGTTGACTGAAATATGTTTGCTTTATGCCAGCCATTTCACAAGTTTATTGCTTTATCTTGCAGCTGAGTGCTGCTGCTGTGTATTTGTCATTGGCTGCTGTTTTCTGCTTGCTTGCCGAACGGCTGGTTGGCTGGATTGTGCATTGGTGTGGGTGCAAATGAGTAAACTCCAGCTCAAGTTGACTGAAAATTGTTTCAATTAACAGCAGCATCATAAACAACAGCAACATCAACAACGAGAACAAGAAACAAGAATAGCAACAGCTGGGGTAGAGCATCCAACTTCCGCCTCCTTTTTCGCCCCACTATTTGTGTTTCACTCTGAACTCTTTTGAAGAAACACACACACATACACTGTACTTGAGTCTGGGTATTTGTTGAGGATTATGAGTTAACTTTGATATCAAATTTACAAATTCCCATTCATGCAAGCACAAACACTACTTAAGCATTAATTTCACTGTCTCTCGCTGTCGTTTCGAGAGTGACAAGTGACAAGTTGGAAAGCAATTAAGACAAATACTAATTGCTTACTTAAGCCGCACCCACATACACACAGACACACAAAAGAATTTTATATGCCATCCACCTTTACAATATGTCCAATCGTAAGCACACAAACATCAATGTATTTCTCCATAGATATGTTTGCATGCTAGTGCTATATACTTTGTGCTGCAGCTAAGCCAGCACATTAGAGAGTCAAGTATTTTTAATGCACATACGTTATTTAAACTGACAGATTATACTATATAACATCAGACACCGTTTAACTGAAAGCAATTCATTAGAGCGTCAGGCAAGACAAGAAATAACTTTAATAAAGTGAAAAAATTAATTGAAAATAAACATTAAAATGCATAACACCAAAACATACTAAAAACAAAATAAAGTGTTGTCAGAGCTTTTGATTTAATTGCGCAGAGATTTTTTTAAACGTAAACTTAAATTTTAATTCTTTACTTTTTCATTTATAATCTTTGTTGTTTTTATTATATTTTGAGTATCTTTGATACAACTTTGCTTCAATTCATCAATGTACAAATATTTTAGTTTTTTACTCGAGATTTTTTGTCTTTTTTTTTAACTTCTAGCACATTCGCTGCAGTCTTTAACGTATTATTCTATATATGTATTATATGACTATATACATATGATATATGTTTTTGTTTTGTTTTTTTTTTTAGTATTTGCGGTTATTGTTTGCTTTCTTTGTGTGGCTTAGTTGTTGCTGCTGCATTTGAGCTGGCTCTAAGGATGGGCTTAAAGATGTCGTCAAATCGTCCAGAGAGCAGCTTTTGACTTTATTTCTTAGCTTCACTCCCACTTCTCTCTCTCTCTCTCTCTCTCTCTCTCTCTCTCTCTCTCTCTATCTCTATCTCTGTCTCTGTCTCTGTCTCTGTCTCTGTCTCTGTCTCTCTCTCTCTGATTGCGTGTTGATCCACACTTGTGTTGCTGCAGTTGTTGCAGCTGTCTAGCGACAGTTGAAAACTCTGAGACAGCGTAACAAAGAACAAAAAATAAAAAAATTGAGTAATAAGAGATGGTAAGATGAAGAAACTGGAAGAAATACGAAACTGAATCAAAAGCTAAGCAATAAACGAAGCAGCCAGCTGCTGCAATCGGGCAAAGCGGTCAAAGCCCAAGTGAAGCAGGGAGTACGAAGTAGAAAGTTGCAAAAGGCATAACCAAATGGCTCAAGCACGTGACTCTCCCTCTCGCTCTCGCTCTCATGTCTTCATCTCTTACTCCTCCCTTCATGGAAGTGTTTGTGTTGTTCTAGCTGCATTGTAATGACCACGGAGTAGAGGGAATGGGCGAGGACCTAGGGATTTAATACGAATGGCAATCGGGGAAAGGCAGTCGAGTTCTAGTAACAGCAATACAACAACCGCTGTTGTTGTTGCAATGCTTCTTGCGTTTCTATTTCGCAACTCAAGAACTTGAGTTGTTTGTTTTTGCTTTGTCGTATGTTGACACATTTTTAGTAAAACATGCCGCATATATAGACGTGTGTGTGTGTGTTTGTGTGTGTATGCTGGGTCCGCTGCTGGTGTGCAAAACCGGAAATTGCAAATGCAACAAGATGTTCTGCGGGATTTGCCCCATTGTTTCTGCTTGCCACATATCCACAAACCGAGCATAGCAGCTGCAACAATAAAAAAAAAAAACAAACAACCAGAACACCCAACAACAATAACAAAAAGTTTCCTGTTAAGCTGCTGCTGCTGCTCCATCTGCAGGCACAGCTTTTGCTCCTGATTCCCAGCATGTCTGGAACATTGGGTAAACTTCTCGTCCACAGTCCAGACAGAGACTATGCACAAACACACACATATAAATATATATAACTGGGTATATGTATGTGTGCGTGTGTTTGATGTTAATATCAAGGATTATTCTTATTATGCTCAAACAATTTTTGATTGCTATGAAAAATATGTGTAAGGCTGTGATATATAAAGCTGTACAAATTTGTTTTACAGCAGGCATAAAATTAGAATCAGAATAATATAGTTAGGCTTGCAGATTATTTCTTATGTATCTTTATTCAAATTAGAAGCAACAATCTTGCATTCTCAAATGTTCCTTTCAAAATGAAAAGATTTAAATTTTCCTTAATTCTTAGCTTTTATCTTATTCAGCTGCTGGTAAGTTTTATTAACGTTTCCACTTGTTTTGCTTCGATTTTTGGTAGAATTTGTTTGGCAATACCTTTTTTTTCGAAACATAATTACATTATTGTTTTTAATTAAATGTTTGCTAGGCAAACCGTGTATACGTCACCGCATCCTATCAGCTTCAACTTCTCTCACTCTCTTTGGGTTTCTCGTCCTGCTCTCTTCACCTCGGCAGACCAACACAAATTTTCGCAAACGCCGCATAAAAGTAGCAACACGTTTGCCATATGTGCAACGGTTTCTCCTTCAGTAGTTCGTTGGCCATCCGCTGCCACCCAATCCCTCTCCTCTCCCTCTCTCGCTCTTGTGGCACCCCGTGGGGCAGCAACTGCATCAACAACTTTTTAACCAACTTGCCAGCCAGGCTAACAAGACCGCAGCCAGTTTCGGACGACAAAGCATAATGTGGGGAGGGATGGAGGGAGCGACAAGCAAACTAACTAACTCAACGCTCGCCACTTGTAATGTACCGTTATTGTTGCAAACGTCGCACGGACTCACAGAGAGAGAGAGAGAGAGAGGGAGGGAGAGTGCTAGAGCGAAATAGCTTGTGTGTTAAGTAAAGAGAGTTTTGCTTTGTCTGCAAAACAATTTTATTTTTTTTGTGCATTTCGAGAAAACTTCAACTGCAACTGCAGAGATTTTTTTTTTTTTTTTTTTGGCTAGCGTTAATGCAGCATCCCAGCGGCCACAGTTTTGCCTGCAGCAACTCCCTGCTGCCTTCGTCTCCGTCTCCTCGTCCTACTGCGTTTGCTATGTCGCATATCCTTAGTTGTAGTTGTTTGACTGTATTTAGCTGCTGCTGCTTTTGAACGCTTTATGGCGTCCCCGTCGCCGTCGCGGTCGAAGCAATTTAGTCTGCTCGTATGTCTGCCAAGTTTTTTTTGCTATGCAGCTAAATAGTTGGCAACTTTTTTATGTTTCACTCCTCAAACTTGTCCCCCGCTTTCTCGTTAAAACCCCTCACGCTGTAAATTACACACAAATTGGCAGCACTTTTTACTGCTGTTGCTTGTTGTTGCTGTTGCTGCTGCTGCCTTTGACAACATCTCTCGGTGAGCATGTGAAGCGAACTTTTGTGATTGGCCAACGACTTTTAATAAAAACTCATTTCAATAAAACTAAGACAATCATTTCGTTTTTCTGTGTATGTATATGTGTATGTGTATATGTATGTGTATTATTTTTTATTTTTTTTTCTTACATTTCCAACTTTGAGTTTGTTTCTTTGGCAGCTGCTGCAGCTAACATGAAGTGTTCGCGGTTTGACTTTTCTGTTCTTTGCCGGTGCCATTTTGGTTTGCATTATCTTCTAATTCTTTTTTTCTTTTCTAAACTGCCAAAGTTGTTGCGCCATGCTCGATATAATATTATTTTTTGTTTTTATTATTTCGTTTGTGAGTATTATATTTTTTTTACAATTATGATCTTGTTCTTGTTTATAAACTTTGCTTGATAATGTATATTTGAAAATATCCTTTAAAGATTTGATTTATTTTATATAAAAAAAAAAAAGAGTTTGATGATCAATATCAAGTATACGCATATGTAAACGTTTTTATGTGTGTAAATATTTAAAGACTTGATACTCTAAGCATTCGTTTATTATGCTTAATACTCTATACACTTAAGCTTTAATTATGTTTATTGTATTCCCCTTTGCTTTGATGGCAGAGAAATATTCACTTACTTCCTACTTCGTGCTACTTACTTAGTTTATCCAGGCAAATATGTACGTATTGTTTTTTTGATGGAGCTGTAATTCGGTTACTGCCATATGCAGCAGCAACGTGCAACATAAGCCAGAGCAGCCACATTTGGTTTAGCTAGCGACATTAATTGAATGTTTCATCTATACATATACAAAGTATTTCCCTACAAAGAGTACATAACACTTATGTACTACATATGAGTATTGTACATAACACTTGATATGCATATGTGGCAATGTAAATGTATGTATGTATGTATGTTTGTATTATGGGCTTTGGTTCTTACTTGCTGGAAATTCAGCTGCATCATGAGTTCTGATCCTGGATAAAGCTGGAGAGCTGTCGTTGTAGCCAGGTGGGGCAATAGCTGAGGTTACATTTGCCTCGCTCGTTTATTGCATTTCAAGGCACGTACTAAGCAAACACACGTACACAAACACAAAAGTGTGAATACACACATATATATATATATATATATATAGTTTTCAATAACAGCCTCACTGCTGTCTGCCAGGTTCTGGCCTTTGCCCCCGGCTTCAACTTTGCCAACAGAAACTACCCCACACTCTTCTGCAACGCCCATGCAATGCAACTTGGCCAGCTTGCACTTGTTTATCATTTATTACTGCAGTTATAAAAATCTCTCCCCTCCCTGTTCTTCTCTCTCTCTCTCTCTCGCCCGCTTTCTTCCTTTGTTTGCTTATGTGCAATGCAGGCGCTTCTATTTATTTTATATTTTTGCATATTTCATTATGGATACCAACGATATAAGTAAACATACTACATATACATACATATATGCTGGCACATATGAACATGTGTGTGTGTGTGTTATTTTTATATAAATTTTTTTTTTTTTTTTTTTTGCTGACACTTTTACCACATTGCTGCTGTAAAAGACTGCAAATGAAATAGCATGAGAGAGTCTACAAGAAAAATAATGCTGCAAGCGATTAAAGACAACGAATATTGGGATACCCTAGCAGTGCATAGATGTGCGTGTGTGTGTGTGTGTGTGTGTGTCTGTGTGTGTGTGTGTGGGTAATGCTTATTTTGCACTTCATGAACCGTCATTACTTCGTCAAGGCATATGCAATTTTGCAAACATTTTGTAAAGATTCTTTTTTGTTTTAAGCTAAATTGATTTGCTATGGAATTGAACATATATTTATTTCATGCTTAAACAAGTGCAGGGCATTTAAATAGTCGTTTCATTAACAATTTGTCCGCATTCATTCGCTTAAGCAATAGGTTATAGTAGGCTGATGGCGTCTTCTTCTATACAAGCCACAAAAGGTGGCAAAGTCGCGTCGCTGACTTGCAGTCTTATGCTCTTATGTATACAAATGTATATATACTTATACATACGTTGTCCCACCCTCCTCCCCTCTCTAGTTATGTGTGTATATCATAACATGTTTTGCTTGTTGTTGCTGCTGGGTGATAAAGTTCATTTACCTTTTGTCGTTTATCTAAATACTGCGTATTCCGACTGCAGTGGCAAATGTGTAATTGTCTATATTCTGTTTTAAGCTCACACACACACACATATGCGCACACTTAAGTTGTGGCTTTTATGGCAGACGCTAACTTTGTTTGTTTGTTTGTTTGCCTGGCATTTGATTCAGCTTGAGTTGAAATGCTTCACAACATCACCGCCTGACAGTCTTTGAGTGGTAGTGTGCGTATCTGTGTGTGTTGTTGTGGGTGCTTTGTGTGTGACATTAGTGCAGCAGGTCACTTGGTCTGCCTACCTGTTTGTTGGGTTGAACTTGACTGGGCCCTAAAGTCAAAGATATTATAAAGCCACAAACTTTGCCAGACAGGCTTGCGAAATTTCTAAAATGCTTATTAAATCTAAATAATAGATGGCCAGACATTTTTTATAGATCAAATAAAAAAGTTTTCAAACATTGATGTTTATTGCAAGTGCTTGAGAAATCTATATAAGTTTTCAAATGGTTTTAAACTTTTTTGAAAAAAGTTTTTGTCCATTTTTAAGTTTATAAACCTCTTCGCAAAAACACTTTCGAAACTTATTTCAATTTCCATACAGCATTTTTTTACTACATTAATCATATAATATTTCAAATAAATTTTCCCCTGATAAATGTTTGTTGTAAATATCAAAATATTCGCTTTGCACTGAAAAAGCAAACGGTATTTAATATTGCAATTTGTTTCAATTACAGCGAATCCTTTGAAATGGTTTGAAGCTCTAGCGCTGTGATGATTACATGCAACGCTGTTGCAATCAAACGGATTGCATTACGCATTTCGCGATTCGCAATTAGTATTGGCCAGGTGAAAAAGTCGAGTTAAATTAATCAAATTCAATTTGTTGCATACCTCAGATACGCAGCCTTTTTTTTGCAAATATGCTGCAATATTGAAATACCAATCGATAATATCAACCCTCCCCCCATTATAGTACTTAAATAGAAAATTTCTGCCATAGCTCTATATCTCTTTGTGTTATTTAACTACATATTTCCCGCACGCATTCATTCACACAGTTATGCATTATGTATACTTAGTACAAATAATAGTCTGTCCAATCGCTTATCTAAATTGAAACTTAAGAATTCACTTTGATAGCCGCAACTTCGCATGCAATTAATGAATGATTTAATGGCAGATATAAAAGAAAATCGAGCAATATGTGAGAACAGCAGAAAAGAGAAAATGTGAAACTGAAACTGAAAAAGTGGCAAACTTTTACACTAATTCCTTTATTTAGCCGCATTCGCATTTGCAACAATCAATGCAGTGTTGCACACTGGTTGACTGTGGTTCAAAATCTTAATTAGTTTGTATCATTTAATTGAGAGATGCAAAAGAAAGATGAAAACATCAAACAATAAACTTAAAATATTGTTATATGAAATCTATTTATTTTTTTCAAATCATCAAAATCAAAGCTTTAAATTAAAACTTATCACCTCATCATATATTGATTGACGCCTTAAAAAAAAAATATTTATTTTGTACTTTAATACCTAAAGGTACTGAATGTCAAATTTCGTGTGCTATCGATAACTAAGCGACAAAAATCGATTAATATATTTTATTATGCATTAACTTAGCATTTCTGTAGCTTAAGTAATGTATCCACTATATATCATTGTTAAGCCCAAGTTTATATTGAGATTTGTATTTTGAGGAATTCAGTTTCATTTAATTCATTATAATTATTTTATTTATTTTTTGTCTGCTCCACTGTTGCACAATTTGTTCGCTGTCCAGAGTCATTGCAGTCCGCGGCTCAGTCATGCCATCATTAATCGTTACGTTAGCTGCTCTTGCCCCTTATTCTTCCTTCTACTGCAATCGTTCACCCCGTCATGTGCAACCCGTAATGCCCCACCCATGTTCCTTCATCGTCTGGCACTCTGTGTGCGGCTCACGATTTGGTGCACCCAATCGACCCATAAACCCAGTTATTTACTTAGAAGCGCCTTTTAACATTTTTATTCTTCGTCTCTCTCTCTCTCTCTCTCTCTCTCTCTCTCTCTCTCTCTTTTTCTATCTTTATGCGTGTGTTGGTGTGTGTATTTGCTGTTTTGGTATTTCGCATTTTCTTCATCGTTTGCCTGGTTTAGTGGCACAGCAAAGCGCGAGCGTCTCTGTCGACGTTCTTGGCGGCTTTTTGCATTAAATCAGCGCCGTCAACAATAATCAACAACACAACGAACACAGAAAAAGAATGAGAGAGAGAGAGAGAGAGAGAGAGAGAGAAAGAGAGCGAGAACGCTTACTTCGGTAGCAATAAGCAATACCAAAAACTTGTCCCTACAGAGTGGGCGGCGTAACACTCACCCACCCCACCTCACTTGCCCACTACTCACACACCTGGCTCACTGCAGCGAAACCAATTTCAATTGCCATTCGAACTTCAATACTACTACGTGAATTCGTTTCAATTTGTTGCAGTTGCCACCCAGCGTAACCGCAATAAAGGCTTAACCCAGTGGGTTTGGAATGTGGAAGGCGTTGCTTGCCGGGCTGCCAAGAATTGATTCGCGGTGCAGGTGCATGCAAATAAGGTCAACGTGCGCTGCTTCTACTTCTGATTCTGCTGCCGGCACTGCCAAACGTCAGTCAAGCCCCCTTTTTGCAATAGACTTACGGGCGAATGCCCCTGCCACAATACCCAGGCACATTTGAGACAGCGCCAGAAAGTATACACGCACACATACTTGTATGACTAATGGGAAAAGGTAGTCCTGGGGAGGGCTTGCTAGGACCCAGATTCCAGATTAAGTCACATTCCAGCTATGTTGGTGTATATTAAAGTACAATTTAAAACCAGAATTTTTGGTATTTTCAAGCCAAATATGAAATTCAAAAATCATAAACACGTCAAAAAATTGACAGAGATAAATGAAGATAACATTGAATAGCTACTTAGCTTAAGTTAAATATCCTTATACTCTACATGTATGTTCAAAGGGATTATTTTTCGCGCTTGAGCTGCTCACAGAATTTGATTGCCCTAAAAAGTGTGCTTTACTTTTTTGCATAACAAGTTATTACTAAATTTACCTTCAAATACCAGATTTTTATTACTTCAGATCGATCAACATACACTTTTAGGAATTTCAACTACAGCCCTTCACGTCCCTTTGCCAAACCTGAATATAAAATTTGTTGTTGTTTAGTTCATTTAAGTAAGTAAAAAGACAAACGCTCGTGAGATGGAATTGATTATCACTGAATTGAAGCGAATGTGCAATCTAATGCAAAACGTTTAAGACAAAATCAACAACCAATGCATGCACACACACAAACACTAACACACACACACACCAACACATAAAAAAAAGAAGAGTTCTAGCTCAAAGCTGCAAACAAGAGCAACTCTAATGGGGAAGAGGTTTTGCGGGCCTGGTTTGTTTGCAAATAGTATGAATATTGGGATTGGGATTAAAGCTGGGAATGGATCGGTACAAGTGCAAAAAGGCGTATAGAGTAGGGGAAGGGTAAGGGTACGGGTTGGGGCTTGGGGTTAGTAACGTGGCCAATCAATAAACTCGTTCAATTGCTGTTACCAAACGCAATACATCGAATATTCGCCCCACTACCCTTCACCCTCTTAGCACACACACACACAAATACATATTTTCCTCCTTCCTATAAATTGCTTGCAACGCTTTGCTGGTGCTGCTGCTGTTGATGTTTTGCATGCCACGCTTTGCTGGTGTTGTCTGCTTTGTTTAGCTCCCATTCTGCCCAACAACTGTTGTTGTTGTTGTTCCTATTTCGCTCGATTCGCATTGAAAATGGGGCAACAGCGGCAACAACGTCTACGGCTAATTGATTTTATGAAAATGAAATGGCTAAAATGCGCTCTATTTAGCAATAACAATGGCGCTGTGCCTGTGTGTGTGTCTTTGTGTGTGTGAGGGGAGTTGGGAGCGGTGTGGGAGAAAGAGGGGGCGATAGCGGTTAGCTAACGCAAGCAAACGAGCAGAGAGAAGTTACGTGGGGAAGTGGAGTGGCGAAGGTAGTGGAGATGGCAGTCAGAAGCAGGAATGAATGAGAACAGTTGGCAGCTTGTTAACGTGACGACACGATTGTGGCGGGTGGGTGAGTGGGGAGTGTGGTTGGGATGTTGGGAGTGAAACTGAATTCGCTTCGTTTCAATCAATTAAGCGCCAATAATTAATTCAATTGATTTCAATTCATTCTTCAACACAAACGAACGCTAACCGCCAACCATCATCAGCCGTCATCAGCCATCAAACCACAGCCACGCCCACAATACCCCCACTGCCCACCACTGAGACATTCAAATTTTGCGGCTCCTCGTCGTCATCGTCATCGACAGCTTTAGCGTCAGCGTTGTCGTCTGTGCTGATGTCTAGCGCCATTTGGATTTCAAACGCCATTAATTCAGTTTAAAATGTATGGCCTACAATTTGCCGTCGCTGCTCATTTCGAGCACCAACAACTATCTCTCTCTCTCTCTTTCCCTTTGGCCATTTGCCAATTAATTTGTAACAATTTTTCATGGCACTCGGCAATTTCTATTTATTACTTATATTATGCATGCACATATACTATATATATTGATGTATGAGGTTTGCGGTCATTTTATAGTGCCAACAGCTGCTGCCTTAGGGGCGCAAAAAGGAAACGAAAATACAATATTAGAATTAAGTAAAGAATTGAAAATTTTGTTTTTAACAGTTTAAAGTTTTTGTAATAGTATATTCCACAACCCTTTTACAGAAGACGATACAAATTTTAGCTGCATTTTATATAAACATACAATTTTGATACGTCGTACTAAAAAAAGTTCTTTATGTCAGTCAGGCGATTCAACAACTCTCTCCGAGAGATGCATGTTATGCATGCTTATTATATTCATACAAACTTATTATATTCCTATTCTGTCTGTACTATATATCCAATAAACAACTCTCTCCGAGAGATGCATGTTATGCATGCTTATTATATTCATACAAACTTATTATATTCCTATTCTGTCTGTACTATATATCTAATAAACATTTAATGAAATATTTCAAACCTAACCAAACAACATTATGTTCCATTTCCTTTTCATAATTTACATATCATTTAATTTATTTATTATTATTTTACATCATTACGCAGTCCAATCATTATTTTTAATGTTATCATATTTCTATAACTTAAATGTTTTTATTTTTTTGTTTTGTTTTTCTTATGTTCAAATGCAATTTATATCCATATAATGCTTTACGTGTATTAGAGTTGGGCGTGTTTCTGAATAAGACTCGACGTAAACGTTAACGTAAATGTTGTATATGTAATATGTACATATTGTATTTAAGTCTCAATTTGATGGTGTTATATCTTTATTTTCCTATTTAACCACACACTTTACTTTTTCACACGTTCGTGTGTGTGGCTGAAAAAGAACGAGAGCGAAGCGCAAGAGAGGACAAAAGCTGCGGCGCTAGGGGGCACCACTTTTAAACAATTTCACACTGTAAAATCATAAATTACGCCTTTTAAGTGGGTCAAATGGAGGAATTTGTGCGGAAGGCGCTTCAACAACGGCCTAAAAGGGTAGAGCAAGACGGCATAAGGATGGGCTCTAAGGATGGCTCCAAAACGATGCCGTTGCCCGCCTGCTCTCTGACAACGAGTATATGTGTACTATATGATGTGCATGTGTATGAGTAGGCGGTTGTTGTTGTTCTTGTCGTTGTTGTTGTTGTCGATGCGGCTGCTTTCCATGTTACTGGGTCACTGCAGGCACACAAATTGCGGTGAACGTCGACGCCGCATGATGACTACCAAACTCATCGGAAAAAGGGTATGGGAAAAGGTGGGGGTGGGGGCTGGGGGGGTTCGGATAGGTCACATGGTTGGATGGCTTGGCTTGGCCTGGCTTGTCTTGGTTGTAGAGGGTAGTCGGGAGTAGGGGCAACAACTTGGCCTGGACTCGGTCTACATAGAGGAAATATGTACAGTCTCAATACTATAAATGAGCAATGTGGACTCGACCGTCGACTCGACTCTTGACTCTCAACTCAACTTGCCTCAGCGCGACTCGACGCGACTTGTTGTAAAGTCAAATAAGCCGCAATAAAATAAACCAAACGGACCGACAAACCAAAAAACAAAACAAAACGAAAGCGAAAACAAAACGAGCCGTTGTCATCATCAATTGTTGTTGTTGCCCCAGTCACATTTGCTGGAAAGTACGCAAACAACGCTTGCAGCAATTACTGCCAAACAAGCGAGATAGTTTTGGAAGGTGGAATTGTGGGCGGTTATATTGCTTTACCCTCAAAAATCTACGACCTTGTCATCAGTTTTTTATTTGGTTTTTTCTGTGCTGCATTTTGCGCTCAGCTTTTTTTCATCACATTGACAATTTTTCTTTTAGTGCAACTACATAATGCACTCTGCAGTTGTCAATTAGGCAACACCAACAAGCCATAACTAATGAATATTGCAATGATATATATTTATATACATTTGAGCTTCAAACAAATATACATTGCCTTTCATATATACATTTATAGATTGGTAGACTGCGAATCTGCTGGCCGCAACTAAAATTTGATAAGCCTTCTTTAGCGATCGATCCATTGAGATTGTTTCACTTCACATGGCAAACTCCACTGTCGCATGCCACGGGTGTCACATGTCACACACAAACGAGGCAAAGTTTCCCCTACTGACATAGTACAGTTTTTTTTGTTGTGTTTCTTGTGTGTGTTGTGTCTTATGCCCTTGGAACATATTGACAACGAAATAACCACAAAAAAGAGAGAAAGTGAGATCTAAAAAGAGACAGAGAGTAGTTGACAGTTGATATAAAAAATCTATAAACATAAATATATTGTGATAGATCTTAAAATGCAGATCAAATGATTCAGAGAATTAGTTCAGATAACATTAAAATCAATATAATATTATTTTCGGTTTTTATACTTAAATTGTTAGTTCTTAGATATTATCTTTAAAGTTGTAAGCTTACTAGCATTATCTACTTAGATTGGGATACTTTTTAGAAATATAATTAATATTGATTGAGAAACTAAAACAATACAATTTTCACTCTCTGAGAAATTTCAAAATACAAATATTCTTTGACTAATAAACCCCGACCACGCGATGATGTTTTGATTTTTGATGTTCACTTTATGAACAAAGAACACATAATATTATGTAAAATGTGACCAGGAGAAAGACGAGCTTATTTTTGTATATACAGACAGAATGTGAAACGTAATATAAGTATTTTGTGTTATAAGTCATTAACAAAAGGGTATACATATTATATATATTAAATCAATCATGCTACACGTTCAACTTCTAGTGAGTTTTGTCTTATTAAATAGTTCTTGGCATCTTCATTACTTTGACATTTAGTTAGTTTATCTCTTTAAAATTTCCACTGCAATGCAATAAACAGCAAATTAAGATTTTCCTGCATTGGAATTTCCATGAATGAATGAATATGTGCGTACAAAAATATTCATGGTAACATTCGTAAACTTGTTTGCTTGCTATTTGTTTATGGCCTTTTTAGTATATGGATATTGGCTCTCTTGTTTCATTGGCATTTCGGATTGCAGAATTTAGATTTGGATTTGAGATTTGGGTTGCTTTTAGATATAGATTTGGGCTTCGCACTGACATTTGCCTAGTTATTTGCTCTCATATTTGCCATTCAAATGTTGTTTGACTATTGTTTTGTTGTGCCACAGCAACAGCACCAACAACAATCGTCATACATTTCGAGTGTAATTTTTAGATATTCCAAATACTGTCCACACACTCACACACACACACACTTGCACTCGATGAACGAGTTCCATTCTTTTGCCTAGTTTGACTTTTTCACTCTCTCTGTCTCTCTCTCCATCTCATTCTTACTTATGTATGCTGGCCTGCTCTGTCTTTCGCGAATGCCTCATCATTTCTATATGGCACACACACAACCAAAACCACTCACGTTTCCCCCCCATTGCCACCACCCTGTGCCTGGGCACATTACAAGCCATCGCTCACTACGTTCCTTCCGCTCTGCTTCGAGGTGGCATTCACTTTTACTATTGTTATTATTATCGCAGTTGTAGTCCTCATTGTTATTGTGGTTTGTGTTGGTGCTGGTGCTGCTGCTGCTGTTTTTATTCGATGTTGGAGCAAGGATCTAGGTCGCTTTTTGAATATATTGTTTGTATCTAAGATTAGTGAGCCAGATATCAGTTTTATATAGCCATGCACAATACAATATCATTTGCATATCACTGACTCAGTCAGTCAGTTAGTCAACCAGTTAGTGTGTGTGTGTGTGTGTAAGAGTGACAGAGAGAGAGAGAGAGAGAGAGAGAGAGAGAGAGAGAGAGTAAAAAGATCCCTTACCAGTTTTTGTTTTTAGTTTGTTTTTGGTAGTTGAAATTTGGCATAAATTTCTGTTTGGGATTTGCCATTCCAGTTTTCATTTATTATTATTTTTTATGAAGAAAACCAACAAACAGAAGCAATTGTTAACTGAATTTTTATTTCTATGAATCACAATCGTTAAACAATTTATTACTCTCCCGAGCATTTCTGTTTTGTTTTTTTTTTTGTTGTATATTGAACAACGAGCATTTGATATGAATCTCTGTGTGTGTGTTTTTATACGCTTCCTAAAAGCTCCATTAAAATTTTAATGGCGTAAATAAAGTATACGCAACAACTTGCACTTGAAATTGTATTTTGCTTGTCCTTCTCCAACTCCAACGTCAATGTCAATTTTTATTTTCATTGTTCTCTGCTCAAGGGCATAAACAACCACTACATAGAACAAGCTTATTGATTAACTGAATTAAAGTGGCTTGAGCTTTGGCTGTGGCTTAAATAAAAACAATTGTCAGTACGTTAACGTTAAGTAAGTAGCTAGCTGTCACAATGGCTCAACAAACATATGTGTTGACTTAACACACACACACACAAACATATACTTTGTGTATAAAAATTTTATTTTCTTTGTTTGACAACAACAACTACAATAAACATAAAATCAAATTACAAACTAATATTACTTACAGTGCGTTTAGTTTTCCGTATCGTTAGCTTTCACTGTCAATTGGCGAAAGGCAAAAAGCGAAATGAGAATGGACCAAACATCAAATTCTATGCCAAAGATGCTAAACAAAATGAAGAAAACGACGTCGACGAAAGGGGGTTGGTTGGTTAGTGAAGTAGTGTGAGTTTTTTGGGTATCTTTTTTTTTATACATATAATCTGTGTAAACTGCAGCTTTAGCAAAAGTAGCGTAAATACACATACTACTTACTGTAACAAGAAGACAAAAGCTAAACGCTAAAAGAAATGGCAAAAAACTAAAGCTAATAGCAACAACTACAACATATGAAGAAAACGTATGTGTGTGTGCACAACCAACAAGAATTGCCAAATAGAATAACATAACGTAAATATTGCTTAGCCTTCATCGATTTAGGCCAGAACGATATGAGCAGATGGCAAAAGGCAACGATTGAATAATAATAATAAAAGAGAGGTGAAGAAGGTTAAGAGATTGGAAATAGAACAATGATTGAGCCGATTTGTATGTATGACATATACATATATGTACAAACAAAAAGTGTTTGGCAAGAAAACATCATCTCATAATTTAATTGACTAGATTGTTATATAATTGTAGTTAACAGAACTACATTAAATGCAGTTTGATTATTTTAAAAGATTTTTATTTAGATTATTATGGAAATAAAATTAGAATTTGAGCTATTTTAAAATCAGGTATAATAACAATAACAGCAATAACCATATAACATATCACAAGGGGACAGAAAAAAGCTTCGTTATAGAGAACATTTTTAATAGAGAATGGGTTTTAGATTGAATTAAATTGAAAGGTTCTGGAAATGAATTCGTTATATAGAAAACTTTGTTACACGAAAGTTCGTTGTATGGAAGTTCGACAGTACTGTAAAGCTTAGTACAAACATTTAAGCTGAAACGAAACGAATTGTGAATGTAAAATTAAGTCCCTTTAGTAACTTTAATCCTCACAAAATGCTTTTCAATTTGGTTCATTTTTATTTAAACTCTCACACACACACACTCACATGAACATGATGTATATACATATACATATTATGTATACATATACTTACAAGCACAGGCTGTTTTGTAAGTTTGTATTTGGGACTTGGCAACATTATGTTAAATTGCTTGCAGAACGCATCAAAAAATCATGTATACGCACCATCGTGCGCCTCATGCGTCGTGGCTTATCTCCTTGTTGTTGTCAGGCCATAATCGCTAGTGCCATAAAAAACGCATTGTTTATGCGACGTAATTGGACACCACGAAGCCAGGCCAGCCACCACTACAACCACCACCACCACCACCAAACAACCCAACAAACAACAACAATGTTGACGTCGTTGCGTCGCTTTGGTCATCATTGTGGCCCATTTCCAATGCCATTAAAAGCATTGTCCATCGAGCGATGGAAAACACAAAGGCAACAACCACCAAGCAACAACCCCTCCTCTCCACTCCACTCCACGACAAACCGAACCGAAATGAACCGATCAAAACTCTACCTCCACTCCTCAAAGCATTTGTTGTGTGCTAATCCATCGCGTATTTTACGCTGCCTGACTTGGCGAGCGTCCCAAACAATTTCAGCACACATATCTATTCTATTCTATTCAGACATATATTGAGCAATCCCCAGGGCAACTGACCCAGCTTACTATGACTTCCACAAATAAATAAGCCCAATAACTTTTGGTTGGAGTTTGGGAAGCGGCGACGACGAAAACAACGCTAAAACTAGGCTCATATAACATGCTTGTGCTCGCACATCAGCTTATGTAAATAGCTTATCAGAACATGAGTAAAGCACACAAAAAATGATATCTCTCTTTCTCTCTTTATGTATGCCTGTGTATGTGTGTGTGTGTGTGTAGGTATGCAGGAGGCGAAACTTGGCAAACAAGTTTGAAAATTTGGAAAATTTTGGAGTGCTTTTTGCTTTAGTTTATGGATGCAACATCATTTTTTTGTGCCAAATATTTTCAGTCAGCTAACTTTTCTGGCCACACACACACATTCGAACGTACTATGCAAACTCTGTGGAAAATTTAAATTAAAATTCTGAAAAGTTTCGGTTCGTGTATTTTTGCGCAAACACTGCGCATAATTTTGCTCAAATCTTTGGCAAATATTTTTACATGCTAATTTCACGTGAGACGCCAAGCCAATTCCGCCAAAAAAAACAGTAAAAAATAACCTGGTTGTCGCCCCAAATACCAAAGGTACACAAAGTATAGAAGCCAAACCAGCTTCTGAGCCCACTTTTTCAGCCTCACCTTGCCCCCTTCTCTTAGGATTTGTGGAGTTTTTGGCAAATGGACCGAAGGATTTATTGTTGCGTAATCAAATTCCGGAGCATTAAAAATCATACCTCTTACTCTTTTTACCCTTTTTTTTTGTACATGCCACATGCCACATACCCAATTATTGTCCATTTTGAGGGCATGACTCGCTGGGCGTTTAGCGTTAACTATGCTCGAATTAAGGCAAGGCCCAGCAAGAGATTCAATGATGAAAACTGATTTTGAAACAAACGTGAGGCCATAAACTGGGCCAAAAGCATTTTCTAAAGCTTTGCCATCAAAGTGGCAACTCTCCGTTCTCCTCCCACCTACCCCCTACCATTGTTTGCTAAACAGCCTGGCACGTAGTTCAGAAAAAAAAGGAATGGAATAGAAAAGAGAAATAGACGATGAAGAAAGTTTTCGTTTACCATTTTTCTTGCACTGGCAAGCCATTATTTTTACACTTAACCCTCTCTTCAATTCGCCCCGCAAGCCGTCTTGAAAGTGCAGCATCAACCCAAAACTCTTTCAATTCCATGCCATACGGCCCACACCATGCCACCATATTGCATTTGGTGCAACAGCCAGCAGCACATGGGTTAAAATTTAAATGCAATCCCCACGGCCGCAAGACTCCCCAGGCAAAACTCGCTTCGCTGTCTCAAAGTTGCTTTTTCATGAATTTCGGGCATGTCTTGCATAAACTTTTGCCCAAGAATGGCGGATGTTGACTGGATGCGTTTGGGATGTGTCTTTGAAATGGAGAGCTCTGCCTTTCTCTCTCTTTACAGACTTCGCGTTGTTCGTCAACAATTTTGAGATAATCTGCATATAAACCTTCGTGTTTCGTTGCTAGGTCAGAGACGGAAGGCGAAGGGCGAGGGCGAAGGGCGAGAGTTCAGACAGATGTTTTGCGCGAATTGAAAAGAATAACGTGAAATCAAAATTTGCTAACAAGTGTGTTTTGGGGTGAAACGTATTTCTTTGGCAACTGCCTCTTTAATTTGTTGAATAAAAATAAAAAACAATAAAATAAATAAAAATGATTTAAGGTTAGAATTGCTTTGGAGAAATGCCAGTTAATTAGATTATTTGTGCTGCATTTTAACTGTTATCTTAACTTTATTCCGATTGTAAAAAGTTTGTGTGCTTGAAAAGCCCATTAAAAATTTTGCAACTGCAACTATTTAATCTGCTTTTTACGGCTATTCAACTCAGCTTGTACAAAAGCTTTCGGACGTAATCCATATTTACTTGAAAACATGTTGGCGCAAGGAGGCGTTGCGGGGCGAGGGGGCGTGGAGGCGTTTAAGTTGAAACTGGAAGAGAAGTGGGTAGAAAACCTTTATGAGATTATTTCAAATGCTGTGCATATTTTCATTTAATGCCCTGCAAATAAATTTCACTCGAGCGTATAAAAGCCATTGGGCTGCACAAATCCACTCGCCTCTCGCACACAGATACTATGTAGCGTATTTATGTGTCTTACATATCTAATCAATATATACACCATAAATGTATAAGTACAGTAAGTAAGTATATGTTTTCGGGTATGGCCGCAAGCGAAACGAAATCAAATTAAATGAATTATTTAATGAAAGAACATGTGAGATTACGAAATAATGTGAGTAACGCGCAAGACATGTTTTATGAATGTTTATGGTCGCGTAAAATCTGTTACGTCACGGCCATACAATATATGGATGGATGGCAGGGCACAACACTCGAAACTCCAACTCCAACCGAGTGTCCAGAGCAACAGAGCGGTCGTAAGCCAGAATCCACTGGACTCTTTTTGAAAAAGAGTCGAGGAATGCATTTCGTAAATGCTTTAAAGCTCTCTACACCACTTTATCATTTCAATAGCGACCAATGTTGGTTGGGCTATATTCAATGTATCATGAAACTTGTGACATAAATACACTCAGACAAATCATATTGTACCGAAACAAATATACAATTGTTTCTATGAAAAATATTTGATGCAACTAAAAATCATAAGATACACAAATTTAAATATAACAAGAAATTCTATAAGACTATTTTTCTCTTTCTCTCAAGGAAATTATCTGATTTTGTTAGCATATCTGATAGTCGTTAGTCATAGTCACATCATCTTTTTTTTTACAGTGTCCTGAGCGCTTGTGTGTGTGCGTGAAATTACGATACACATAAGGCTAACTTTCATGAGCCGCCTGCCATGCATATAAATGATAAAAATAAATGCTAATGCCGACTCTTCGACTTCTTTTCCATCTCGGCTGGCCATATCGCACCACCACCATCAACATAAGCTCTCACTTGTACTTGCTTGTGTGTGTCTTATGAGCTCGCTGCAAAGTAAAGCAAAGCTAATGGCATGCTTAAGTTTCAATTATTGGTAATAGAGTTGGCATTAAATCAATTTATGCCCACTCCGTTGTCTATGGTCGTGGCTTATCAAAGCTTGCTGAATTGTAAAAGGAAAGTAATATAACCATAGCATACTTTTAAGGGCACTTTTAAATACCAGCTGAAAAGATCTTGAGTCTAGTGGCATTAACCAGTAATGCTCTGAGACTATTTTAAAGTATGATTTTTCGCAAGAGTTTGTAATTTTTCCAAGAAATGGCTTAGAAACGCAAAGGGATGGCTCTATTACTGAAAAATTTAAGTTCTACTTGGCAACTTACATTTTAGTTTTAGTATCCTTTTTCGAATTCTTTTGGTGTCCTCCTTTTGTTCGGTTTCAGAGCTAAGGAGTTGAGTTTGCCTTGCGTCTCTTTGCTTACCTGGCAAGGTTATGTGAAATTATGCCTTGTTGCAAGTGGAGCAATGTTACTGTCATGCTTCTGCTTCTGCTGCCATCAATAATCTCTTGAACTAAACTAATTTGATTATGAGATGGCATCCTTTGTTTATTAGCCATGTCTGTCAAACTATGTAGTATCTGCCTTCTTCAGCCAAGGCTGCCCTTGTGCAAGCTCAATTAAAACTAAAAAAAAAAAGCCTGCAACAATGGCAGGCAAAAGGGCTTGTGATTAGCAGATACATTTATGTATGTGTGGAAGGGGTACATAAAGGATATCCGTATCCACTTACGTTGTGCATATTGCTAATAGTCAGCAGATTTCCTGTGCTTAGGACTTAAGGTGGAATGGATAAAAAGCAGCCTGCCTGCTGTCTTTAGCTTTAGCTTTGGGGTGGACATCAATCGAACGGATTCAATCAAAGCAAAAAATAGAACAGAAAAGAAAGAAAAAGTGTTCAAGGTGAACAGCAGTCTTATGATATTCATATGTATTTTGTTATTGCTACTGTAAGGGTTAGGCTTAGGGGCTGGTTTTTTATATTTTTCATTTTTATTTTTTTGTGTTGCCGAGAAGGTTTAGCGTCAGCATAAAAATCTTTTGATGCCGCTGCACAAATGCAAATCAAGTATTTCCATGCGGGCGCGTGTTTATCTATGTATAGACTTAGCCTTAGCCTTTAGCTCAGCTCTAATCAGCTCAAGATCCATAAATGGGGTCGCCTTTCATTGTGTTGTTTTTGTTTATTCAGTTGGCCCTGGGCCACACCCGCACACACACAACTGCCACTTTGACTAATTAGAGAACCAGCTTAAAATGATCAATTTGCATTTCTTTGCACTATGGCTTTTTTCGTTACTTTTTTGGAATCAAATACATAACTTACGGGACAACTACTATCATATAGCTCCCATATGAAAAATAGGTCGAAAATCAAGAATTGGTGGAAAAATGTTGTTTTGTATGCAGACGAGAAATATTATTCACCCTATAATTTAGAAAAAATAAAATAACATACGAACAATATATATTAAATAGCTAGGATTAATCAGTAAAAAATTTAATTTTCTTTATATGTAAATCGTTCTTATCTACAAATATTTTTGAGCATAAAGATATTTTGTCAAGACAGTTAAATTCCAAAAAGTGGCAAAAAGAGCCATAGTGCACTGGCGTCAATTATTAGCCCGCAGCAACAGCAACAATAGCCACATAACGTGCTCTTCATATGACCTAAACAAACCGTGCGAAACTTGCAAATAAAGGCAGCCCGAAGCAAAACAAAGACCCCAAAGCGAAAGGGCCGCAAAAATTGTGCGAACCCAAACATATCGTAAACTTAACCCTCAACCAGAAGACTAAAAAAAGGCTTTTTGCTTTCGCTTAGGTCAGGTGAGCTCTTGCTCTCTCTCTCTCTCTCTCTCCTTCTCTCTCTCTCTCTCTCTCTCACTCACTCCCTTCCGAAGAACTTGAAGAAATTGAATTTTCAATTTATATCCACAAATTATGTGCGAGCGAGAGAGAGAGCCTGTGTTGTTAACTGTGTATGTAAGCGAATAATTTTATCACTTGACAAAAAACATAAATTTCTCGTTACACAGCAAACCCCAAACACACTCACAACAACAAACCCCGCACACACAACCCCAATCAAGCTGAGCTCATTCATTCTCTCTCTCTCTCTTCTTCTCTGTCTATGTCTGTCTGTATGCTGAATGCGCTGTGTTTTATGGGCAAGTCGGGTACTACTTCATATTCAACTCCCGTATGGCTAATAAAGCATAATTTAATGAAGCATTCTGCAGTTACTCAGGCAAGGACTTCCGCTTTGTGTGAACAATAGTTTATAATTCACACACACACACACACACACACACACACAATACTCAGACAAGAAGGCAAAACGGGTTAATAAGCAAACCTGAAATCAGCCGAGTCATGTGAATGAAAGGTAGACTTTAAGTATAGATGCCCATATACAGCATATACATACAAGGCTAATTGCCATTTTGCTTAAAGCTTAAAGCTACAAAAAAAAATACAAAGGTCCAGTTGTAGAAAGAAGAAATGATTCAATTGTGAACAGTCTGTTTTGCGTGATTTTTATTGCAGGCTATGAAAATATTATATGAATTTAAATGTATATTCATTGTTTTTTTTTGCCATCTTTCGCATATATTTTATTTTGTCCATTTGTGCTTTTGTTGAACACCTGGTCTAAGCCACGATAACAGACCGAGATGCCCCGATCAGCTTGAGGTCTTTACAAAAATGCCAACCCCAAATAAACGCATAATCCTTGGCCCACAAAAAAAAGCATAAAATAAAATAAAAATACAGGCCACAAAACGAGCAGCGACACAATATGCTTACCCCCCTCCTCTTACTCTTCTCTCTACATATCTGTCACTCGGTATGTTTTTGGGCCAAAACTGGTCTTAACATTTTGAACAATTTTTATCGCCGAGCACCGGCCACAATTTTTATGTTCGCATAAACCCTTTTTAGCTGGCTGCCTGGTCGGCTGCCTGGCTGGACGGGGTCGAGGACCCAGCTGAAAACAAAAAGCAAAAACTGGTAAAATATGTTTTTTTAAAACTGCCTTTCGATTCCCTTACCAACTTACCCTCTTTCTTCTTCTTCTTCATCTCCTTTACCACCTTTTCCACCTTCTTTCACTCACGCACACCGGTTTATTGCACTTTTTCTTTGAGTTCGGTGTTGAGAGGTACGGTCGGTCAGTGGTGCCCGGCTTGGCCACCTTTGACTTTCCGGGCACCTTTGTGTTGATTTAGCATGACTTTCAGTTTGTATTTTTATTTTTATTTAACATACCTTTGGAAACACCGAATTTTTTGTCGGTATAGTTAAGATTAGACAGTTAAAAGTTGACATATTTCTTAATATTCTTGAGACACGTTGTTCTATGTTAAAACTTTTCTCTTATCTGTAAAAAGAGGGTATTAATTAAGTCGCCCATAATCGACATGAGCAACCTTAATTTAAATTTTATTATTTTTTACTTTTTTTCATTTTATTTATTCATTTCACCTTGTTGTTGCTGTAACTTGTCGCCTCGTGTTTGTGTTTCTTCTGAGCGTTGACATGGCTCACAGATTAACTGCAAAGTTCAATAACTGGGCGAAATTCAAGTTGTTCTTGTGGTAACATTTACTCTACCTTAATTTTGCCCTGCTTTTTCTTCAGTTACTTCATATATTAAAGTAAATTAATTTAATGGAACTTCGGGTGTGCTATCTGCCTTTGATATTTTCTATCCATTGCTTTCAACTGACTTCAACTGCTTTGCAACATGCAAACAATTGATGCTACAAAAAAAAAAACACTCGGTCAATTAATTGTTGGCTTTTGTTGGCCAAAGCTCTCTCTCTCTCTCTTTCTGTCTTTCTCTACCTCTTGGATTCAACTCTTTTTGACTGCATGGCCTTTCAGTTTGTCAGTTTGCCATTAACCAGTTGTTGCCTTTCTCTCTTAGCTTTGACTTTCAAATGTCAACTAGAATAGGGATTTGGCTTGGATTTGAGATTATTGGAACGGAGAAAGGCGGGAAGGGGAGCGGCACATTTGCGGCACTTGGGCCGACTGCAGAATTTTATGTATAATCGATGCTGCAAGTTGAGACGAGGATGCCATCTCTGCCAGAGGTTCAGACACGTCGGCTCATATTGCTTTGGACAGCCAAAAGAGAGAGAAAAAAGATGACGCGGGGAGGATGGTTTGGTAACAACAAAAAGTCTAACGATAGCTTAATCCTTTTAAAACTGAGAGCACATAAAAGCAACAGCAGCAGACACAACATAAAGCCGCAAAAGATGAGAGGGGTTCGGTTTGGGTGTGCGAGTGGGGTTAAAATACTAAAACAGAAAGAAATAAAACGACAAAAAAAAAGACGACTAGAAACGGAAAAAAAAAATGAAATCGACACCTGAGACACGAGAACAATAAGGTGCTTTCGTATGAGACCAGGAACATAAGTGCATAAGGCGAATGAGAATGAGGAAGGAGAAGGAAGTGGAAGTAGGCAAGAGTTGAAGCGACAGCGTGACACAATAAAGACAGCCGCAACAACTGTCATTGCACAGAGCCAAAGTGTAATAACTATAAAAATAAACCGTTACCCAAAAAAAGCAGAGAGCGAGAGAGAGGAAGAGACTGCACAATGACAAGCGGATGGAAACGATTGTAGGCCGGGAAAACAAGGGAATTGAGGCGATTAAAGAGGGATAAGTTAATGTGTATAAGAGGTTCAGTGAAGCGTTAGGTAAAGACACACTGGTCAAGAGCCATTTTGTTATTACAAATCTTCAAAATATATTCCCCAAAAACCAATATTACTGACATACCGTATACCCTGTAGAGAAAGACCACCTTAAAGTAACTGAAACCGTTGAGGTTCAAATAGATTAATTTAGTTTTTATTACAGAGTACAGAATTTAATCCCAACATTCTTTTAAGTTTACTTTGCTCAACAGCTTAAGCATTTTATTGCAATTATGTTTATATTCGTTATAACTATGCATCAGCTTAACTTAAATCAAAAGCAGCTTGGAAATTAATTTTTTGTAAGATCCTGTCAAAAAACAATTTCTTCTTGTTCACACTATTCAGGCTTGCCTGTATCACTTAAACAAATATTATGCTCTCTCATTCTTTTTGTTTTCTCATATAATTTGCATGCATTTAAATCATAAACTGACTAGCTGACCGAAACTAGCTGTTAACTCGCGTCATGTGTTGGCCATAAAACGTAGACCACAAATTTGTAGCTCTCAGAATGAAGTTAATCGGTATTATTGGAGCCTGTTCAGGGGAAGGGTAAGAAGAGAGAAAAATGGATTTGTGGACCAAATACTATATACGGATTTTCATGCAAACGAAACGTTTTATGGCTTTAAGCTATTTTGCCAAATTTAACCTAAATTGATTATTATTCAGCTGCCAATATGAGCCACTAGGACAATGCCAGGACACTGCACAGCATAGCACAGCCGAAAAGGTGTGTATTTGTGAGTGTGTGATGGAAAAGTTTGTTAGTTTCAACACGTACAACAA
This sequence comes from Scaptomyza graminum, assembly GCA_018901835.1. NCBI lineage: Eukaryota > Metazoa > Arthropoda > Insecta > Diptera > Drosophilidae > Scaptomyza > Scaptomyza graminum. The sequence continues at coordinate 3,760,994 of JAEIFL010000001.1, read as the reverse complement.
ATCCCAAAGCAAAGCCTTTTAATGGCATCCAAAAACTAACAAACCGCATTAGCACAACAGAGAAGGCAGTTGGGAAAACGGAAAGCAGGAAGCTTTAACTAAAGCTGCCAGGCAACAACAACAACAACAAGCGTCAAAACACATATAACACACATCCTTTCGTAAGGACAAACACACACACCGACAAAGCCAAATCTAATAATAAATCCAAGACACTTAACGCCTTAGCCGCCAAGCATGACCCACTAACCAACAAGCCAAGGAGTGGGAGGGGAATTGCTTGGGTAGTGGAAAATAAGAACAAGGAAATGGTGGGAAGGTTAGGGAATGAAGGAAGTTTCTAGCTGGTTGCTGGTTGCCCATTTCCTTGGGGAAATGTAAATCGCCGAAAAACCCAACGAAGCGTCTGGACGCCGAATTGAGTTTGAGCATGATTTCCATGGCAAAATCAAAAAAAAAAAAAAAAAAGAAGGAGGAGCTTAAATTCACAGCTTGCTTGCGGATTTCACTAATGTGCCACAAATCCATTGCACTCATTTGGGAACTTTTGCCTCTTTTACGCCCAGTTAACAATCTCGATTAAGCGCAATGCAATTTCAGGCTTCAGCTCCAAATAAAAAAAAAACATTCGAAAGACCTCACCTAGAATAAGTAGAGGACTCTTCTGCAACTAGAACTTCAATAATAGTATCGGATTTCTTATTTTTATTCAGTATATTCTTTATAGGAATAATTTGTATTAGATCCTTATACCAATGGATAATTTTGATAGTGAACTGTTCAAGGCCAAAACACAATTACTTTCAATTTTGTCAAACAAATTCATTCAATTTAAAAGGGTGTCTAAGTAAGGGTATTTTCGCATCAGGTTTCGTCTCATTGCCATCTTCTCATTCTTGCTGTACTCTGGGCAGTTGGCAATTCAATTGAGCTTGCGGTCAAACGTTGGAAATCATTGTGAAATTACTTGATTCTGATTTGATTTGCCTAGACAACAATCTAAGCCAAGACCAAAACACCGAAATGCGGGCTGTGCTTTGGGGTACCCTTTTGTTTTTTTACTTGCCGCTCAAGTGGATTAGGCCGGCAAATACTTTGGGCAAACTTCTGTGCTGGTTACCAGTGGGGTTTGTATCAATTTGGATCATTTTTCTGCATAAGGCGACCACTGAAATGGATAAATGCTTGAACGACAATGCTAGAAAAAGAGAGATAAAGAAAGAACGAGATAGAGAGAGAGAGAGAGAGAGATGAGCTGAGAGTTCTTTGCAACGAAGTTAAGGCTCTCAACAATGATTACCCAAAACTAATTTGAATTTTATTGATTCAATTCGGCGTGGTTGTGGTTTCTGTTTCTGTCTTAGCAGGCCATTCCAGCAAGCTACTCCACCAGACATTGCTATCACTCCTTATAGTGGTCTCCCTCAACCTATTTCTCTTTCTTTCTCATCTTTCCATCTCCGTACTTGCTTGGCTTTTATCTACATCTGTCCTTGATGATGTGTTTATGATTTGCCTGACCGTAATCTTCTTTTCCTTCAGCTTGAGCCCAACCCAAACCCATTAACAACATGGAAAAGGATCATTCTATGTGTGTGTGTGTGTGTGTGAAAAGGATTGACAATGCTTTTGATTTTTGTGTACCAGCTATGTTCGCTCTGGTTTTATTTGGCTAATACTGCAAATTGTATTTTAATATGTTAAACGCGTATGCCTATTGAAATCGCATTATCAACATTTCGTTTATCGTTTACCCTTCGGAACTTGTAGCATAACAGAAAATTTTAATCGCCAAGTTTCCCTCAGTGCATGACAGGCTTATCTGGGGAAAGTTCAGAATCTGTGAATTCAAATAACAAATTAAAAAGCTGCCAATATGTGCCATATCATGTTGTACTTAACTCACCGTACATATACATACTATGTGAATATATTATGTATCATTGTCCATCTATCTCAGGCATCATCAATCACACACATGTTACATAAGTATGTGTCAGTACAGTCTCAAAAATAAATAACAAAAAACAAAACAAAAACCGAAACAAAAATAAACAATTTTCCTTAACAAACAACTTCAATTCTAATCTAAACGAGTCGATTATATAAATATAAAAGAAGTTTGTCAACAGCGTCATTTATACGATTTTTCAAAGATATTCTAAGAGCAACTATGCTGTTATTAATATCATGCCATATATCACGAATCAAATGGAACGTAAGATTAACCCAATCACGAAACACTTTTTGGTTTTTAGGTGGTAGAAACGGATCCATAATTTGTGGCTCATCAGATACCAAAGACCTCATTTTATGTTTATTTTGGTCATACCGCAAGAGTCTTTTCCATCGTTCTGTAGGAACCTTTTTATAAAAATCTTCGCGGATGGCATTTATTGCCTTCATATTCGTACAATCGCAATGGTCGCGCATCTGTCCGGGCAAGCGATTGTATGGCCATGGATCGTGAACTGGACAGCCATAGATCTTAAAGTTAACGTCAAGCTCTTCATCATCCATTAGATTAACGCAATCACGAAACACTTTTTGGTTTTTAGGTGGTAGAAACGGATCCATAATTTGTGGCTCATCAGATACCAAAGACCTCATTTTATGTTTATTTTGGTCATACCGCAAGAGCCTTTTCCATCGTTCTGTAGGAACCTTTTTATACATATCTTCGTAGATGGCATTTATTGCCTTCATATTCGTACAATCGCAATGGTCGCGCATCTGTCCGGGCAAGCGATTGTATGGCCATGGATCGTGAACTGGACAGCCATAGATCTTGAAGTTAACGTCAAGCTCTTCATCATCCATTTTCTTGTTCTTTTTGAACAAAAGTCGTGTGTGTTTTCTTTTAATTATTATTTGAATTTTTTTTTAACATGACACGCTTGAGAACAAAAAATTATATGATTTATTTTGCTTCGAATGTTATCAGAAAATGTTCCTAATTTTCCAAAGGTCTACTAGGAAGTACAATATGTGTTTAATTAATTCTTGTTTCTTTGTGTTAAACGTGGAGTAAATAGAAGGAGAAAGAGTTTCAGCTTAGAATACCTAAAACTTTTAGATATATTTCAACCCACGGACTCCATGTTAATCACTTATATTTTTCTCAGATACGAGTATGTCTGCTTATACTTTACCAAACACTTATGTATGTATGTGTGAGTGAGATTCATGCGATCAGGATTTGGCAAATCGAGGCCGTGTGTATATTCTGCAAACACCCGTATAAATAAATGCAAACGGAAAATGAAATTTGATTATTTCAATATTTACAAAGAGCAGCTCTCTCTCTCTCTCTCTCTCTCTCTCTCTCTCTCTCTTTCTCTCTGTTTTTCTATGCCAAGCTGGACATCTATCTCTTTCGACTGTTTGTTTTGAGTGTGGTTACAAAACGTGCCTTAACACTTGCTAAAGTTGTGCTCTCCATAATTGTATGCGTATGTTAGTCAGTGTGTGTGTGTGTTTGTGTGTTTGTGCGAATTTCAATGTTTGTTTAGCTAATAAATTTTCGAGCTAAAGTAATCAAATAATTGCCGAGTGTACGAAAAACACAAGAGCGTAAGAATATTGCTTGTTTTATTGCCATTTTATTTCGCAAAATTTACGAGCGACCAAAAGTTTCGTTTCGCTCTTTTTCCCTTCCTTTTTCCTTTTTTATACAGCTCCATGACAGCAACTCCAACAATAACAACAACGGCAAAAGCAATAGCAATAGCAAAAGCAATAGCAATAACAATAATAAGAAAAGCAAAAGCAATAACTTGAACTTGGAACATAATAAAGTACTAGTAGTAGAAGTTGAAGTAGATGTAACTCACAAAAAAAAAGTAAAAAACAAGAAATAAGTTAAATAACAAAATCAAAAATCATGTTGCCTCATAGTAAGTAAGTACTATTCTGATGACCATGATTTCATGATCTCATCTCACTCTCTCACTTGTGAAACTTCGCGACTCTGACCCCCAAGTGAGGTCGAACGAATGAAAAATCTGCTCTGAATGCATTTTTGCTTTATGATTCCGCTTATTTGTACTTCAATTGATTCCGGAAGGAAGAAGTTATAAATTTATAATTAGGATTTAACTAATAAAATACCATTTATCACATTTTCAATCGCTGCTTAAAACAATTTTAATAATATTTTGGCATTTTAAGCTCAACAACAGTCGATAAATGTAGCCCAAATCTTTAAACGTTTGTGTACACAACACAAATACATATATACAATATATACCCAGTGTATAAATATATATAAATTTTGTTACAGTTAGCGAAAGCATGAATGTGTTTGCCCGCTTTTCTTTACAATAGACAGTGAGGTGGGGGGTGACATAAATAAACGTCTATTTAAGCGTAACGCTGTTGAAATTGTGTCATGAACTCCAGAAAAGAAGACGCGTCAACACAATCAAAATACTTGTACATATGTATATCTTGAAGCACTCACACTCACATATATATATATATATAGTGTATACGGACAACAAAGAAAATGAGTCGGATGGGTCGGATGGGTCGTCGGTCGGTCGGTCGGACTGCTTACTGGCTGAGTCAAAGGAGCGTGTCGTATCTACAATCAGCTTTAGTCTTCCAAGCGCCCGGCATCTTAAATTATTTTCAGCAAAAATTACAAATTCCACAACTAACGTAACACACACACACACACAGACAAAACCAACCAACTAACCCACCCATCAACCCGCCATACCCGCAGCACTCTCTCTCTCTCTCTCTCTCTCTCTCTCTTCGTGTCCTGTCCAGTAGCGTTAATCGGAATAAGGAATACCGCTGTTGCTGCTGACCATTCTATATCATCTTTTTCTTCTACTTCTATTTGAGTCCAGTTTGTGGCGCTTACGAAAATATATGAGTATGTACAGAAAAAAATATATGAGTATATACAACAACAAAAAACCCATCTGTCCACGTTGCCCATCTCAATATATATGTATATATATATCTCACTAAACTTTCTCTTCGTTTCTCCGCTATGTGCTGTGCTTTCTTTTTTGTGAAAGTGTGCTACAAATGTTTTGAGCCACTCGAATGCAGCTTAGAGGCAAGTGGTTCGTGTGTGTGTGTGTATGTGTGTGTGTGATAAGGTTGTACATGTCCAGCGGCTGAATCAACCACAATGCACGAAATTTAATGCCAACGGCAAAAATAATGAAAGTATTTGCTTTGCTAAGCACAAAAATATGTCAAAGTAAATTTCAATTCATTTTTTTTTTCATTTTTCGCTCTGTTCTACTTAGCTGATGCTGCTGCTATCCATTCACTCTACGTGCGTGTGTGTGTGTTTTGGTGTTTAGGTTGATAAGCTTTGACTTGGAGATTCGTTGCATGTTTGCACGCAGCACCAGCATGTAGCATGTGGCATGTAGCATATTTTCCTCTGCGCAAAGTTAAAAACTGTATGCTTAACTAAACGACTTAAATATGCTTCAAGTCCCTTAATTAAATACAACACAAGTAGCATACACATTTAATTTATGTTTATTATTATGCTTTTAAATAATTGTTGGTATAGTAGTTGTGTTAGGGTAGCTATTAGTTGTACAGTAACACCTCAACTGCAATTAGCCACAACAAGAAAAATGCATTAATTTGAGTTAGGACTAGTTACAATTTCACACACGTTTGTTTGACAGCTGTAAGCCAACAATTATTAAATCATTCTTCACTTTGGTATAACTTTTGTGAGCCCAAAACTTTTGCAACTTGGGTATTATGACATATGTATGTTTTGTTTTAAATCTGTTCATCTCTGTTTCTGTGTGTGTTTTTATTTATATATTTCTTTTCCACTTGCCCCAACCATGCTGTTGTCCAATGGGTAAACAAGCGAATCCATCAATCAAGCGCACTTAAATGTGACAATCTGAAAGAAGGGCAGGTTTGGAGAATTATGATAGTTTGAGTTTTAACCTAAAACCTAAAAGGAAACCCCAAAAACCCTAAATAATACACAATTATCAAATTCAATATGCAATATGACACTGAAAATTTTTATTAAACAATATAACTGACTATTTCCCCTTCTCTATTGCTCTCTTTCTTTGCAGTCATACGGAATTAGCTGAGCAACGCTGCAAGATCGATAATAGCACGATACCGATAACGATAGTCAACAATCGATAGACACCAAAAGTGATCACGTGTGGAAATACATTTTTTTTTGTTTTTTTTTTTTTGTTAAGTTTTGTTAACTGGAACAAACTGCAGAAATTTAAAAAAAAAACCACAACAACATACACTCACACATACACATGCCGCTGTGTAGGTGTGCGTGGGTGAGTGAGTGTGTGTGAGAGCCGCAGGAGACGTGAGCAGCACGAATAGCACGACGAAAAAAATGGATTGGACTCGGTGGCAAGACGTTAAAGCCAGAGACAGAGCTGGCAACAGCAGCAGCAAACTTTGCGATTGCGAGCATCAGCAGCAGAGCCAGTGGCGGCTATCCATTTGATTCGTCCAGCTTCATAAAGTAGGTTCAATCAATCGATCAATCAGTCAATCAGTCGTCAATCAACAATAATATCGGTCAGTCAACCCGTCAACCAACCAGTCAACTAGTCAGTATCTCAGTATATATACATACTATATATCCAGTCAGTGCACACGTCTCATCACTCAATCAGTTAGTTAATCAGTCAGAGTTGATCAATCAATTTGATCACTTTGCTAGTATTTGCAATCGGTCATTCAAAGCAAACTGTATATAAGACAAGGATCATATATATATATATATATGTAGCGCAGTGCTTAATATAATCGAAAAATATAAATATCGGCAACCGAAGGCGAGCAATAATTGGATTTGGATCGGAGAGTTGGGCGGAAGGAGAGCGGCGCATGCTGCGGGTTTGTTGGCCTAGTGGAAGCGCCAACAATTGCAGCTGCAACAACTGCAACAACAGCAAACCAAATAAAACTGCCAACAGGGACAACAACTGCCAACAAGAACAGCAACAGCAACAACAACAAGCAGCAGCAAGGAACAATAAATCCCAAAACAAGAACCGCCTCAAAAACAGCCAATGCCCTCATTGACATCATAATTAATCAACAACGTCATCATTTGTTTAGACTTGACACAAGTGAGTTTAGAATAACAATCAAACTAGCATGCTCATTATAATACTATATAGATATAATAAACATTCTGATTTTAATGTTAGATCAAAAAAATACTATACAAATACTAAGTATATAACATAGGTAAATATATACTACTTATCTCAATGTCCAACAAAATTTGTAAATACATACATCGTGGACATGAGTTTAAAATCTCAAATTCTTGTACAAAAACCATTACAATCGTTTCATGCTAGAGCATAGTGCTGGCCAAAAGTATCGATAGTAACTTATCGGTTATCAAACACATATACAGTTTACATACATATACACAATTTTAAGTGGTTCGAAACACAAATACCTTCTTATGACAATACAATGAGATTTTTACATATTACATGTTCAAGGTCCGATAGCTTATAGAAGAAAACAATCGCAAAATTTTGAGCATATCAAAAAGAAACTAGGAAATTATTGATAAATCTTTTTTTTTTATACATAACACAGAGTTTTTAATTGGTCTAAACAAGCTTTAAAAACTAAGTTTCTTGAAAAAGTTCAGGAGTAAAAGCATTTATATTGGGAGTGGCGTAGGGAGAAGCACGCTACGACAGGAGCTAAAGAACCAAGAGAGACTTTTTTGTATCAATAACATTTGTTAACACTTGACTTTTGCATAGACCGCAGACTTCATACAACAACTACATTTAATATTTCTTAGTAGTTTAATTAAAAACTAATCGACTAAACGCATACAACATACTTCTAAATAGTCTCAAGGGTAGTCTACGTACTTATTCGCTTAGAGTCAATTGAATCACTTGGTGGTGGTGGTGCATTAAGCCAACTTGACTCCCCACATACCTACCTACCCAACTATTAGTGGATTCGTCTGGTTTGCCATTCACACACAATATGCACTCGAAACACACACACATTATTAGTGCAACCGAGAACATTCATTGCAGTGCAGTGTTGGCACCAAATACAACATCCACCACCCACTCAACCCACTTAACCACGTTAGAGCGCATTTTGTACGTATGTATTTAGTGTTAGCTCCACCTTCCTCTTCTCTCTCTCTCTCTCTCTCTACCTCTACCTCATTCCCACTCTTTTTGCTGTGTCCAGTCTTTTTTTTTTATCGCAATCTGACAAAGCAAATCTCATGCAAATCACATGCAAAGCAGGACAAAAGAAAGGACGATGCAGGGGTGAAGAAAAGGAAAGGCCGATGTGAAGGCGACAAGCAATTTGTACAAACATTTGCGCAAACAAAACGCAGTCGGTCACGAATCACGTGTCACGAGTTGAAGTTGAAGGTGAAGGTGGACGCCAAATTGCAGCCCAGGTCTGTCAAACGGTCGCGTGACCCGCAAGTTTTACACACTCGGCAACGTAATTGCTCATAAAACGTCGCTGTGCCGATAACAGAACCCAAACAGTTTATAACAATTATACCCGGAGGAGAAGAAAGAGAAGCAGGTGGTGGAGGTGGAGGTGGAGGTAGAGGCAGGGTTAACACAACTGCTCAACTTGAAAAAAAAGTGTAAAATAAATAAAGGAAAACCCAAAAAAAAGTTTCATAATTGGGTTGTGGTGGACATTCTGTGTCCCCACGGACACTCCCACATGAGTGGGAGTGAACCATCCTGGCTAAATGTATAAGCCCGAAACGTTAACGCGCCGCGGCAGTCTGAGATCCCTGCGCAGCGCCCCGCTGCTCAGTACGGTATTGGAAAGCACACTCTCACTTACGCGCATCCATCCGATCGCATCGCTGGAATTGCCCGGCCTCGACTATGCAGTGCAATCCCAATCACATATCGGCGCCTACCATCATCGCGAATTAGGCACCTCACTGCGCAGCGGTATTGCTGCCATCACAGCGGCCAGTGGTGCCGCCGGTGGCCTTTCTCAATCTCAGAGTGCGCTGCTCGGTCGTTACGGTCCGAACGCCTCAATACGCAACAACGAACGAAAGATTGCCCAGCCGAAACGGTACGTCTACCTAAAGTATCCTTCCACCCCAACCTGACCTGACCTGAGCTAGGCCTTCTTTCAACCCTTTACACTCTCTCTCTCTCAGCACAGATACGGAAATAATTCAACTCAATTTAACTCTTAGCCCATTTGTAACCTCACTTTGAGGGAATACTACTTTGGGATTACTTAATTTTTTTTGCCTTTATCTACTTATAACCAAAAACGACAATATTTCTAACATCAAAACCTTTATAGCAGATGTTAAGATAATAATACCAGTAAGAAGCCTGCAGTCGAAAAAGCTCGACTAGGCGATTAAAGGCTCAGTTACCCGAACTTATCTTAACGTGAACTTAGAACGATAAGTTGAACTTTAAACTTGAACTTAATAAACAGCTCTTTGTGATTTTTTTGACATTCTCAAGCGATAATGATATTGTTTTGAAAACAATTTTCAAGTTATTCAAACTAAAGATGTTATTGTTATTAATATCTTTTTTATATTGTAAGCTGAAATAGTTCTGCCTATTGTAAAGCAATATGTGCATCATTTAAAAAACACTGTACAATATTTGTGAACAAATTTTGAAGTCAAAAAACACATGTTTGTTTTCTATGCAACGAAAAAAAAAAATGTTTTGCGTTTTGTTGTTTTTGCGCGTTTAATACAATAAAAGAGATATAGATAAACATGGACTGCTTTTTAATCAACAATGATTACTTTATTAATTGCAATCAATTTCAATTTACCTAACACAACAATAAACAATGACAATCAATTGTTTATTATGTCTGCGCGTGTGTGTGTGAGAGCGCGCACGTTTGTCTATGTGTGTCTGTATGTGTATGCAAAAACAAATATAACCGAATAATTAAATAGCAAATATTACATTCAATTGAAATTTTAAAATTAATTTTGCTCAATAAAATCAACTAAATAATTCGATGAGCTTGTTGGTGCCAATCGCGAACACGATTACAACGCTTGAGATTGCCATCCCAGGGTATATCTTCCAAGCCAGCCTGTGCTGCAACAGCTGCCTGGACACGATTCGAGAACTCAATGGGTGACTCACGGTTGCGTCGCTTCATCACCGGCATATACCAAACATCACAGTAAGTTGCCCACGACGAGATTACCAGCAGTATGTAGCGCCACATGCCGAATCTGGTGCTGTCCCAGAAGGCATCGCCAAAGCGTCGATCGTAGCGCACAGCAATGGGATAGACGACACTGCTGATGGCAAAGCTGCCCTTCCAGAAACGAAAAACGGCCGTATTGTTGATGCACGTGTCCTCCGGGAACAGTAGAATGGGTGGCATGTTCTGGCCCATGGCATGCATGCGCAATATCATGGCCAATTGCTCGCGATCCCCCAGCTGCTGACGGTCGAACCATAGATGAGGCGATGCCCGGCCAAGGACACGCTGTATAATGCCCAGGATGCCATCGTGTCGCTGACCCGTAAGCGAGTAGTAGACATCACACATGAGCACCAGGACATCCAGAGGACTGGTGTGATTGCTCACACAGATGCCAGTGCGGGGGCGCAGCTCCGAATTGTGAACACGCCGTATGATCGGAACGAAAAAGTTGGCCATACGGAAGCATGGCAGCAATATCTTATGAACCAATCGACGCTTTAAGCCCCTCTCGGGCAGCAAACCCAGCAGCGTCGTAAGCACTATTGTCAGCAGCAGGCAGGCAACACAGCCCAATGCTCGCACAGGCACCAACAAACTGTAGCGAGAGATTAACGAAAGAAACCACAGGATGAGCAGACGCCAGCTGAGTTGACGCGTCTGCATGCGCAGATTGCGCGTCAATAGATTCCATTCGCCAGCGGGCAGCTCAGCGGCTGCAAAACGTGGAATCACATTGTCCTCGAGCACCATACGCAATCCATCGGCAATTAGATCACAGCACTGCTCCATCCGGGCATTTAGGGCATCTTTGCGTGGCTTCACTCTGCGACTTGAGATCAATCTGACGACTCTCCTGGGCTTCTGCTGTTGCAGCTGCACCTGTATGGCTCTAAGTCTATCTATCCTTTTCAGGCACACCTTATAATAAATATATAATAAATAATAAATAATAAAATCAATATTTGCCACATTTTTGATTTGATAGCTGCGTACAAAAAACCATTATTAGAAATAGATTCAACAAATTGACATACTGTCAAATCTTTCGATTCGAATGTATCGAGCTATCGATTAAAATTCACAGCACACAGCTGTGTGTATGTGTGTGTGAGTGTGTGTGTGTGTGTTAATATTAATGGCAAGTGAAAAACCGGCGCAAACAAATTCTAAATTTAATTCCTAATTCAATTTATTGCCGCCTTTTCAGCTTTCAGCGACTTTTTCTTTTTGTCTTTGGCATCTTGTTTTATTTTTCCTTCATATTTTTTTTTCGGTTTGTTGTCCTAAGCTTCGTCGACTGTGATTTATTAAACAAGCGCAAAAGGCGCCAAAAATATAAAATGCCACAAGAGAAAACTTTGCCGTCACTGTCGTCTGTCCGCAGTCAGGGAAGTGGGTAACGGGGAAAAGAGGGAGGGAGGCTTTTTGGGTTTATTTAAGGTTCCCGCATATTTTGTGTGGAAGTATGGAGTTTGTGGTTCGTTCTTTCGTAATCCCTTATTTTTTGGCTTTTGCATATGGCAATAATTCAATTATGCACAACAAGGCCGCAAAAATAATTGGACGCCGCTTGACGCCGCAGGACCTGTTTGTGGGGTCCTCGTCCTGGTAATGGTACTGACTGATCCTAAAACTGAAATCACTTAAAATTCCGCAAAAACTTCTGGCTTTGTTAATTCGTTAATTAAATGGGCCAGGCAAACTCTCTCTCTCCCTCTCTCACCCTCTCTCTCTTTCCCTCTCGATGACAGCTTGTAAACAGGAATTCAACTTTAAGGATTACGCAATGAGCGAGGCCACAATAACAACAAAAACAACAGCCCCACAATCATAAGCACCACCACCACCACTACCCATCCATTGATGACATTGGCTGGCTGTAGAATCTATGCTTATCAAAGGCAAACAACGACATCAACGACGTCTACGAAGTCAACTCATTTAGGCCTCCTCCCCACACAGCCCTACCGCCCATTATTTTTCACTCTCTTGCCCTCCTCCCTTCACCTTTTTAAGCCATCGCCTCCCTCTAACCTCTGCCCTAAAGCCAGACCCTTAATTAGCATAGAATGTGTTTTAAAAAAGCCACTTGAGCTAAACATTCAAAACACCTACACGACGTCGACGACGAGGACGATGATGTTGTCGTCGCCCCTTCCTTCCCGCCTCCCTCTAACTCTCTTCTAACCGCTTTTAAGCCCGAAAGAAACAAACCAACTGCTACGACCTTAGACGCTTGCGGCTAAGACTTTGCGCACGAGACGTCGCGCCATGGCACAGTTAGACAAGGCTACCACTTACTAGCTACCAATGCAGGGTATATACATAGGCATTTACAAAAATTCGGTAACATTCTTTTCTCTCACTTTTTCCTATAAGCCTTTGATTATAACTTTTTGATAATAAAAGAGATTTCTTTTGAGCTGTTTAGTAACAGCATCTTACACTTTTGTGCTATCTTAGGTATCTTGCAGATATGTAAGAGATAATGGAAAATGTATATAGACATACTTTGAGAGAGATTCTTCAAATCTTGATATATTGTTCTGTACTCTTATTTTTTTTCGTTTGACATACTGCAAGATACAGTAAACGCTTTATGCAAATTAAGTTTATAGCGAAACCAATAAATTTAACCAGTCTAAAGCTTATAGCTTGCTTTAAGAACCCTTCAGTAGTGCTTAGGAAAGAGCATCAATGATTTGGTTTGACAACTTTGCTTTATATGCTATATTTTTTCTTTCTGTTGCTTGCTGCTGGCAGCGCACAGCGCAGTCGACGTCGCGTCGGCCGCACGTGATGTTCAAGTGTTGGGATAAGCATTTCCGCTCTTCAGACGATACGTTAAAAAAAGCGCCCCAAACACACTCACACATACAATAACGATAACAGAGGCGACCAGAGACGTGTGTTTTAGGGGGGATGGGTGGGTAGTTTGGTAGGTAGATGAGGAAGCGCAAAATGAAATTGTGTCGTTGCTGCCACGCCTATATCAACGCAACGCAACGCCCAGCTCAGCCACCAACAGCTGCCATTCAAAAGTAATTTAGCGTTTAAAAAACATTTTTCTGCCTGACTTTTAAAGAAAAAAAAGTTTTTTTTCTCTCTCTTATTTTATTTTTCATAGTGCGCCCGCCTCGCGTTTTTGTTTGTGAATGCATGTGTGTGTGTAGGGTGGGGGGGATGTGTCAACACTCACCTGTTTAATGTGGCCACGTTTCGTCGTCGTTGTCGTCTGTCTGATTCAACTGATTGTATTACAGCACATACTGAACACAGAGCGAGAGAATGAGACTGAATGGCAAAGCACCTAAAAATTTCCTGTATATTGACTTTTGACGTTTAGCGCAGTGCCAACGTGTGTGTGTGTGTGTGTGTGTTGTAAAGGAAGTGTGCGTAAGTGTGAGTGTGTAAAGCAATTGCTTATGAAAATCGCGTTCTGTAATCTGTAAGCACTTAAAGCTGATGTGCTTAGAGAGAGGATAAAAAAAAATCAAGAACAACCTGCAAGTCATGCGGAAGGATTCATCTTGTGTTTTTTTTTTAAGAGGAATCGCGAGTCAAACGTTATAGAAATAAGTACATGAGTTTGTGGACCTTTTTCTTTTGAAGAGACTCAGAGTAAAATTAATGGGTTCACGCTTTTGGGTAATTATCTAAGAAAACCTCAAAGTTGACCATTTAACGTTCATAACTTTTTTGAAAGCAATAGAGAGAGAAGGAACATGCAAATAAAATGGTCATTGCAATCTGTTTGCCCCACTTTTAACCGAGTTAATTACCAAAAATAAAAGAGGATAAAAAAAAAAAAATAATTTAATTTGCAAGCTCGCCTAGTTAAATGCTTTTCTTTCTTGCTTGTGTCCCTTATTTTTGGACACAATTTGTAATTGGCTGATGGGAGGCGAATCCAAAAATAAATATTTGCTGTGGTCCGACCACAGAAAAATATAAAATGTAATTCATTGATGCTGGCGTTATATAATTATGGCTTACACAGTCAAAAGAGCGACGACCCATCAATAATAGTCTAAAAATAATTTGTTGGCTGATTTTTTTTTTTATAGTATATTGTATAGACATTTACCACACACCAATAATTATGTTGGTGTCATCTAGTCATTATTTAATAAATGTATATCGTGGTATGTTAGCCTACCTTGATTAATTATTTCCGTGTTGGACGCGATGCAACGTGACGAAAGTTGTCAGCTCATATTCCTTCTTACTGTGGACGTGGGCGAGGTGGTCTTTGGTTTGTTGCCACCAACTTGTGCGTTGGTGTTTGGGGGCGACTATAGTCGCGCGCGTTTATTTGCGCAATTAATCAATTTAGCTGGCTGGCGCTGTTTGTGCAAAAGTGATAAAGATTTATCACTCATCCACTTAGCTCTCTCGCTTCTCCACCACCAACACCATTACCAACCCCACAAACGCGCCAAGAGCGCCCTTCACTTAGCTAAAATTGTGGTTTGGAGCATTAGGAGAGAGCGCATTAAAGTCCACCCACCGCCGACGCCCACGCCAAACATTCATTGAACCCAGAGCTCTGACTTTTGCGTTTGAACGCACATGAAAGGCATTTGGCAAAAAACCGTTCCAACTCAACCTTCTCACCAAGTAGGAGGTGGTGGCGGCGGCGGCGGCAAGGACCAAAGGTTCAGTGTTTACTTTTGACTAAATTGAGAGAAACCGCTAAATAAATGAAACCTGCAATCCTCATTCACTTGAATATCTTATAGATTTTATCGAGTCCGAGTATATATTCCTCTTGCAAACGGTTCAGTGTTGATTAAAAACATACAAAAATAAACCTATCAAATAAAAATACGATTAGATAAACCATTTTTTGAAGTAAACGCTAAGTTCTTATTGCATTGGGTTTTTTTTCCATACATGAATCACACATTGACAAGATGCTTTAAAGGCTTCAAGGCTTTAAATTATTTATTATATGCCTAACTTTAATTTAAAGAGTCTTGCGCACACCTTCTACACTTCTCGGCCCTCTCGCATTTTCGTCTTTTAACGTTCACTGATTTTTTTTTTTGTATTACGCAATGTTGGGCCATGGTGGCCTGGCTCAGTCTGCTTGCCAATTTGTTGGGTGGTATGGTGGATTGGTCTGTCGGGTCGGTTGGGTGCACTATATATGTATATATGTGTATGTGTATATGTGTGGTTGTGATTCGACTGTGGCGGCTGGCCGGTCAATGCTCCCGAAGCATAGGCAAAAGTGCATAGCTGCTAGTGAAATCAAAAGGAAAAGGCTGAAAAAGTGGCGGGACAACCCACTCAACCCCAGCAACCACGACGATCAACCAATCACACGAGTCCGCCGATATGGATGTTAAGCCAAAGTCCGGGCCCGATGTCGATGTATTCGTTTTTAAATCGTAGCATTTTGGTATTTGGGCATTTTGGCTTGTCAACGCCGATGCCCAAACTTTGTTTTTTTGTGTGGGGGGGGGGGGGGCTGCACTTATTGAAAATGGTGGCCCGCGGTATGTTGCACATTTTCTTAGGTGCGAAAATTTGCACTTGGCTCATGGCCAAAAAAAAAGTGCATTGGCAGCAGGGTGGCAACCGGGCGGCACTGACTGATTGAGTGGTGGTCGTGTTCGGCCACTGAAACGTAAGTGCTGTTGTTGTTGTTGCTGTTAAGTGAAGTGTAGGCGCATGAAACGAAACACGCGAAACTTGTCGGTGCAATGTAATAAATTTTACAAAATGTCCGAAGCCCACTATAACGAATGGCTTACCCAATGCACATGGATAGGCCAGAGCCAGCGTATGAATATCAATGTGGGTGTAAATGGTAGTGTGTTGGTATGGCACACACTCTTACAAATTTATTGGTGGATATTTGGTTAGTTAGGGTTTCTTTTTTCTTTAATTTTGTTTTTTGCTGCTTTAAAAACGTTTATTTTGTTTTTGGTAACTTTAAAGGTGCAGTTTTATAAAAAAGACTTGCCTGCTAATATAATATAACTAAGTAAGGTAAATGTTTATGTATGTAGCATGTGTCTATGCATACAACAAGTACTAAACTAATACATATATATATTACAGCGCTATTCACTAACGAGATAATATTATCATTAAATAAAATATTTTTGAAGCTCTTGCTAGTTTACCTTTGCTCTTTTTTGGGTTTGTAATGGATTTGAGTGCCTGGGAATTTGTTAATTGGGATTTTAAATGCAGAACACACATATTTAATATCCAATACATTTTCAATACTCTTTCTTTCTATTTTTACCACTTGCGCCCTTTTATGTATTTCACTCTGACCATGTGTGGGTAACCGAGTGTTGGGTTTGCCTGCAGCTTGCAATCGCTACTTGAACTATTTGCCTTACAAATTGAAACGCAAATGAAATGAGCTAAGATATGCATTCAATGTAAATAGAATTGAGCAACTTTGCCGCCAGGCAGCAGCTGCCATAAATATTTTGAATAGTTCATAAACTCTCTCTCCCTCTTTCACGCATTTTCTCCCTATTTCGTTCTTAGTGTCTTAACTTTTTGTTGAGATATTGGCCCCATTCGCGATATCAGCTTGTGTCTCTATTCTCCATTCCACTTATCGCTAAATGCCAATCAGCAACGCAAATTTGACACAAGCGGCAAAAGATCGACGAGATTCGAAAAAAAAAAAAAAAAACAAAACGCAAAGCAGGATAAAATCGAAACATTAAACGAAAATAAAGAATGTTTTAGTGAAGAGAAAATAAAGCACTCGAACAGATGATACCCTCGACACATGTTCTTTGATATATTCAGCTATGGTCAAAATTGTATTGTTTAAATATATGAAAACTTAATGAAAAAATTGTTGTGAAATTCATGTTTTTCTTTCTTCTTTTCTTTTGGCCTTAATTAAACCGTAAAGCTGTCTTTAAGCTGCAGCTGACTCCTAATGCTTCTTCTGCTATGCAAATCGAGCTCCTTTGCAACTCACATTTTTCAAATATACATATGTAACTAAACGTGTGTGTGCTTAAGTTACTAAACAAACGGGGGAAGCTTGCACACAAAATGTTCCAACAAGAAAGAGTGATGGAACAAAAATAAGAAAGAAAGTAAGCACCATGCAAAAAATACAAAAGGAAAACCAAACAAAAGTACACAGAAGTTGAGAAATATACGCAGAAAAAAAAAAACAAAATAAAAATGAAAAGTAAAAATATGACTGCAAATATTTTCTTATGCTTGTATGAAATGTAAGCATGTAAATACACAGACACACACACGCATGCTTCTGAATACATATAAATACATACACACTAAAGCACACACACACACACATACATATATCTTCGTGACGCAATGCGCTGCAATTGGCGAAGTAGCTCCAGTTGCCCGAGGGCTACACTGAAAGTTTTCATGTGTTCATTCTACCAGCTTAAATATGATATCAATGCAAGTTGATATCAAGAATAATATCATATATAGCATTTATCAATACTATTTATATCTGCCACCCTCCTGTGTATGCATTCACTTGCTGGATCGCTGCGAACTTTTGCAAATATTAATAACAAAAGAATTTAAACTTTCAATGAAGACAACGCGCACTGCCTCAATTTGCATGGGTCTGACTGTCTTTCTCTGTCTCTCTCTCTCTTTCTGTGTGTGTGTGTGTTTAGTGTATCTGCAGCCACGTTTACATATACACACATCAACAAACACATTTAGACATATATGAATACTGCTCCCTGTAAAAGTTCTGAGAGTCCTGAGTTGCTGCCAACTCCTACTGACGACTGACTACTCAAAATGACAATCAGGCAGCGATTTGCAAGCCTAACAACCGTCAAACACACACACACATGTGTCCTATATACATTTGTATTTGCAGTTAGTCCTTAGCGTAAACCAAAGTCTGCGAGCCTTGCACTTCATTTCCATAGCCGAAAGAGCAGCTGCCGGCTAAAGCTCTCTACAGACGAAGTCTTACACACAAATTGGCTTTAAATCGATGTCAGCTGCTAAATACTGTTTTTGCCCAAATACTATTTTACGAATGCTATAAACTTAAAATTATATTTTACGTTTCATAACACATTTGGATTCAACTTTATTAAACTTATCGCATTTAATAGCATTTATGATTTTAATTTAAATGCGCCGTGCACAATCTGAAATTGTCATATTTCAATTAAGTCCACGGATAAGTTTCATGCATCTTAAGTTATTTTTTGTCAGAAACACGTTGTCAAATTAAATGAATGTCAAAATCAAATGCAAATGAAATAAAACGTTCAATGCATGATTTAAATTTATATAAAAAATACCTTGTCAGAAGTGCAGCAATAAATCATGTTAAGGCAAACACAAGGTTGATTTTACGTCATATGTGCGCAAAAGTTAAGTTTATCAATAACACAAATTAATAAGTATACGCCTTAACGCCCCCGCAATAAATAACACAATTCCGTGCAATTTTTATCCAGTATTTTTGTTTGTATTTTTTCTTCGCATTATTATTTCTTGTTTTATGTTGTTCGCTTGAAATAATAAATCGTTGATGCATAGTTTATAAGTATTTAAGTCGCTGACGAGCCAAACCAACGCCCACTCCATTTAAGTTGGCTCAGCCCACACCTGAGCCTGTGTCCAGGTGCAAGTCTCGTCGTTCTTGTTCACGTTCTTGGTCTTTGCTTTGGTCGGATGGACGGCCGAACGGTCGGTCGGTCGGTCGGTCGGGCGGGTGGGCCTACAAAGTGTAATTAAATATCCATTTAGTGTACATTACGTTTCCTTTGGCCAACAAACGGGGCCCAGAGACTTGCTGAACTGTGTTGGGTTGGATTGGGTAGACACATTACGAAACGTTCTTCTTGTTTTTCCCGACTCTACTTTAAGCAAACAGGCTGGAAACCCCTTAAGACTAAGTAAAGTGGCGAATGCAGCTTGCAGAGGTTTGCCAGCGTACGATGGCACAAGAAGTTTAAAGAGCTGTGCTGCTTATGTCTAAATTAATTTAAAAGTTCGTTCACTTGAAAAATGCTCGCTGTTCGCCCAGCAACCAACATACACCAGCAAAATTATTGCCTAGTTGAAGTTATGTAATTGCTAGAAGCTTAAAAGTCAACAACAATTTTCTGGAATTTCCATTCCTTAAACAAATATACATATTATAATATATAATAATATAATATTTCTAGTCTAAATAACCAACTATTAATGTACAAAAGCAGCTGCACATACATTATTTTGAGTGTACCTTTACAAATACATTTTGTCTGTGTTATGCTCATCTAGTTCGGATTATTCTCTCATCGTTTATTTGCGGTCGCTTGAGATTTGCCCGCGGCAAGCTGGACCAACTGCAGCTCAATAGCAATGGTAGAGAAATGGACCGGGGGGGCTGAGCTCCCAGGCGCTCACTCGTTTATTAAAGATTATGCTTATAATGACGACGACAATGACGACAAGCAGCTGAATGCTCGCTCTCTGTCTCCCTGCTCTCTCTTTCTCTCGTTCTCTCTCGTTCTCTCTCTATACAAGAGTACATGGTACTTGAGTGAGAACCCTAAGCAAACCCATCTTGATTCCCATCCCATCAACATTCGTGATGTTGATGATGCTATTTTCCGAAAATCGTCTTTTTCTTTTTTTTGTATTCCTTAAGTGTGTGCGTGTTGCTGGCTCTTTCTATCTTTCTTACTGTCTTTGATTCTTTTTAGCTATCTTTGTTTCATGCCATGCTTTACTTTCTTTCATTTTATTTTATTTTATTTCATGGCGCTTTGCGCCGCCGTTCGTTTCATAATTTTCCTTACAATTCCCTTCTCTTTTGAGCCATTAAAGATTGTTTTTGCTTTTGTTTATCATCGCTGGACCTGAACCGTATTTGTGTTTTGTTTTCGGCCTCCTTCCCGCATATTGTTTGTGGTAGGGGTTAGAGCAGCAGCCGTTATGGTGGGGCTTGAGTAGTGGGAAGCTGAAGAAGAGCACGCGAAGAACCCACGTTGAGTATGTGACGTGATTTGTTAAGCAATTTTCATACTTTTATTCTTATGCCACTCGAAAGGACACATTGGGATACGTGCACCACTTTGGTGGTTGGTGGTTTAATGTTTTGTTGATGCCAGCGACAACCTAGCTTCCATATCTTTTTCGAAAGACCAGACAACAATTCTTAGAGTGGAAATATTCGCACAATTTCATAAAATCACATTTTTGTACAATGCTATAAACAATCTGTAGAGTTCTCGTTCTAACTTTTCAAGACTTCGCAAGGCATTGATTTTTATGTCAGCTTCTTAACTGTCAATTTAAAAACTGTTTACATTTTCTTTCTATCAGCAAAAGAATAATAATTTTATAAAAATTGGTGAACTTTATAATGGATAGACTCCACGTCGTCGAAAAACAGCAAATATTAACCACTTTTATGTAGGTTTGTGCACACTTTTCACGCACCGTGCGCTGTCTGATATACTATTATCGAGTTTATATATATAAAGCTTAGAATTCGTGGCTGTGTGAAATGTTTGCGGTGAGCTAAAATCCTTTGGCTGCTTTTTTGCTCCCTTGTCGCCTTTTGTCAGCTGGCTGCTGGCACATTATAATCGGCCAGCTCGCGTTTCGACCAACTGTGTCTCAATCGCTCATGCTAGAATCCCATCCCAGCCCAGCCCAGCCCAACTCAACCCAACTCTCGGTCGACCCCGTCAGTCTGTGGCTCAACCCATTCTCTGTCTTTCTCTGCGGGGACATATTACTCGTAGTTTCCATTGTTTCTCTACTCTGTTTCATTTCTATGTCATTTCCGTCGCCTTTAGCTGCCGCTTTTGCTTTTGCTGGTGGCATTTCACAGCTAATTTCAACGAGAAATTTTTGGATCGTGAGATTAGGCGGTGACAAGGGGGCCAAGTTTGCTTTTGTGGCAAGAAGAGTACAGAAAAAGAAAGGACAAGTTGGGGGAGCTAGAGGTGGAGGTGGAGAGAGCAAAGGGCCACAACAACCATAAGTCATCCGACCGCTTGGCTGTGCGACGCTTATGCAAATTTGTGCCAGCTGACAAATGGGGCAGAATTTGCACAATGCCGACAACGCAACGGGGGGGAAGACATGTAGAAAAAAAATTTGTGAATGTAGGGGGGGGCTAGTCAAACTGTAAGCCAGTGGGAAAGAGATAAGTCTGAGGACTAAGCAACTAAGACAATTTGTTTTTATTTTTCAGCACAGCTTTCGTTTTTTTCTGTTTGCTAAAATGTTTGAATGAAGCAATCATCTTAAATTGAGGTATATGTAAATACTACGTTATTGAAAAAAAATCCAGACAAATTATTATGTTAAAACAAAAAATAAATAAGAAATGAATTTTTGAGATATGCTTGTATTTACGTTTTGTACAAATCAACCGTTGCTTGAGAGCTTCTGAAGCAGATAACTGCAACGAGTGTGTTTGTGAGTTCGCTCGAACAACCCCAGCGTCACCCATTTTTTCAATCGCACTCGGCACTCGTCTTTAAAAGATATTTACGAAAACGAGCACAAACGAGACAAAATCGTTAATTAATACCGCACGTCTTCACTCGCAAAAGACGACTACTCGCGCTTATGATGGAATAAGTAGTACTTGCGTACTGTACGTCACTCACTTTAGCGGTGAGAGTATATTTTGATCGACTATCGATACAACATTGAATAATTGGGCACGATAGCTATCGTTATTTTATCCTATATTGAAACATTACGATTGTTGTTGAATTAGTAATTAAAATGATTTTCTTCCATTTACACGCCTTATTGGTGAAGTGCTACGAAACTATCAACTCGTTATAAAACATTAATGAACATCGATTAGCTCAAGCATCGATACTTCGATACATCCAGCGATCATTTGCCGCTTTACTCGTTCGTAGACAAAAATATGATACTCGTCGCAGCTCTCTGTACTAAAGCAAGCCACATTTTATTTCAAGCAAGCCACAATTATTTCTGGCAGGAGCGTCTGCTGTTCATACAGTATTAAATGGATACTATCGATAAGAAGCTGCTGTCATATTTGTTTGTGTGTAGCCCTTGGGCCTTTTATTTAAGCTGTGACTCGCAAAAAATTTGATAAATTCATAAGTTTTTTATTGCTTTTAAAATGGTCAAGACAAGATCGAAAAAGTTGCGTCAATTAATACGCGCTGAAAACAAGCGTAACAAGAATATGTCGACGTCGTCGATGAAGGCAAAAGGGATAAAAAATCCGAATCTTCCGGAGCACAAAGAGAAAAAAAAAGACAAACAATCGACGCCACCACGCGAGGAGAATGCAGCACCGCAGACAGAAGAACTGCAGCAACGAATGCCGTTTTTAGTGCTAATGGATGATGAAATTTGTGCAGAAGGGCTAAATAAGAAGAATCTTCCGGAGGAAATAAAGCAAGAACAATCGACGCCACCACGCGAGGAGAATGCAGCACCGCAGACAGAAGAACTGCAGCAACGAATGCAACGAATAGATACTCCACTTTATACTTTTGTGATAAGCGAAGTGATTGGAGATGGCGCTTGCATGTTTCGGTCGATTTCTGTACAGTTGTTTGGCGATGAGAACGTACACTACGAAATTCGACAAAAGACTATGGACTACATTGAGTTGAATTGGGATCGCTTTGAACCCTTTATATGCACTGAATCGCTCGAAGAGTATATTTTTCGAAAGCGCCATATTAACGTGATGGGCGACCATGTGGAGTTGCAGGCGCTGTCTGAAATTTTTGACTGCCCCATAGAAATCTACAGTCCCCATGAAGAATATCCCGATGCTGTTTGCGTTCCTATTGCATATGCGCAAGGAGAACAGGAGTATATTGGTTATCCATTGCGACTTCTTTACACAAACAGTATTCATTATGACGCCATCATAAGAAAAACGCCAAAATGTTACGATACAGAATCGATTATCAATGCATATGACTTGCTGGAGCTAAGCAATCAAAACGATAAAGACGATGCTCTACTCAATGATTCTGGTTCTGGGATGTCCGACAAAACGCAACATCCGAGCTGTACATATGACTTTGCTGATTCAAAGCCTATTCTTGATGGCACACCTTCACCCACATACGTTGAAAACCAATCGGAGGCAAACCCGGACAAAGATGAAGAAAATCAGGAGCCGAAGGAAGCAAGCTGATCTATATAAATTAATATTTACAAATAATGTCAAGCTAAAATGAAAAAGAAGAATGCAGATAGATATAAGAGAAGGAAAGAAGATCAACTCTAAAGGCAGGCAAATTAACTGAATAAAATAAATAAAAAAAAATGGCAAGCATAAAATTATGTGTTACATAATTTATTACTTATTTTATTTATAATATAGTGTGGCATATAATTCAAACTTGTTCACACACACAGCAGCAGCCATAGAGCTCTTATCAACATTGATGAAGTCTTTGCTTTTAATTTTTTCACTTAGTTTTCTTGCTATTGCCAACAACAACCGGGTCTTATAGCGTTGGCAACACACACACAAACACACACGCCAATAAAATTATTTTCTTCATATAATAAGGTTTATAACTTTCTTGTGTCTCTGTGTAAATAAGACAAGTGCGAGGGTCAAATGAAAAATTCGTTATTAATGTATTAACTAAGGTTGGCGTAAATATTATGTCGTTAAAATTTATTTCTTTTAATTATTAGCTGCAATTATTTTATTAGTAAATACAATTAATAACTCTAGTGCGAGGGCATATTGAATAGTTTTTAATTAATGAAAAAGCCTTAATTGGCATTAATACATTATTATTATTTCGTTAAAATTTACAAACTAAAATGTATTTGTTTTAAACTCTCGCTGCTCTCTGCTCTCGCTACCGCTACCGCTCTCACTCATATATAGCGAAGCCATACACGAACGACAAAAAAGTGTTGTCTCGTTGTAGTTTTGTCGCTGATCCTGTAGCAATAGCAATAGCGTCATATGAAACGTTTTGCTCTGCGTGGGCGAAGCGGTAGCCGAAAACCAAGAACGATATGAGAGCAGGGCCAATGCAATTTTTCATTTTCTACGGCTCTTATAGGTGTTTGTTTTTGCTGCAACTCTGCGATCGTTTTTTTAATCGCTGGTCCTTTAAAACTTTTAAATATTAACTGCAAATTCACTGCAATTATTTTATCAGTAAAAATCATTAGTTATATCAAAGCTATGAAAAGGCATTCGTTATAAATGCCATTCATATATGTTATTTGGCATAAACAAATACATAATTTTAAGTTCGATAAATTATTAAAATATAATCCAGCCCTCGCATATTTGGCTCCCTTCCTCTATCTGACTCGCTTTTTGCACATTTTCACGTGCTGCTTATGTGTGTGTAGCACTTAAATGGAATTCTGTGCGAGCGAGAAGGAGTAGAAGGAAAGAGGAGCGCGATGTCCTCATTTGGGACTTGGCGCACAAATGTAGCATAAGACAATACAAATCGCTGTTGCTGCAGAGCTTACTTTAAGCTTCATGTATGTACATATGTATGTACTTATAGCTGTTGGGTCATTCGCCTGTAAGTATCTAATCATTTTCAAGGGCTGAGCTCTCTCTCATGGCAATTGACTGTCTCACAAATGAGATAATCAGAGCTGCTAATCGACTGCCAATTATCATAAGGAACAAAACTGCACTAACTCGAAATTGCCGCCGGATTAGATCTCAAACACTTTTCAATTGGTCAAGCGAATCAACGACAACAACAACAATTATTATGCATAGTTAATACACACACTTGCAAGCACAATCACACACAATCACCCACTTGTAAATTTGAACTCTTTTTACGTTTAAACGTGCGTGCGCCGTCTCGTCATTGCCCTATTGCCTATTACAGCATGTGGTACTGAAAAATGCCAAAAAGTCAAATAATTGCAAGACCTTCGCTAGGCAATTGTTCCGCTTCGATGCAAGCAGTCGGTGGGGCATGCAACAGCAGGGTCACTGGAGAATAAACGGACGGACAGACGGATGAACAGGTAGCCTGGTTTAATTGTCAGCAATAGCAATGGCAAGCAAAACTAAAAACGAAACGATGCGAAAGCCAAAACCACAGTGTACTAAATACTCAAAAGGGTTGGAAAATGAGGGGAAACGGGGTAGGGGAACAACAACAACAACAATAAGGAAATGCAACATTCGAGTTTCCTTGTTCATGGTTGATCCTATCGTTCAACTGTTGTTTAACAAATTGTGACCCACTCGGGCCAATAAACGAAACGAAATAACAAAAACCACTCTAAATAGTTTTCGTTCTCGTTATGCTATTGTTATAGTTGTTGTTGTTTTAAATGGCATGCCGCTTACAATACACGTGTAAACAATAGCTAGCTGCAAAATTACGATTATGATACTAATGATGATGACGAGTTAGTTATTCATTATAAAACTTGGTTGGCATAATCGTGGGTATTCATTCAAAATCGACTCAAATAATAACCTTTGCCATTCCGGGTAATTATTTCTGCATTGGCATTTTGTCAGTCAGCCAGTCATGCAATTTAAGAGCCTCAGTCATTTTATTTGCTGCTTAATAAATAGATTGGGATAGTTTAGCAATAACAAACTATTCATGTTAATAGCCTCAAAGCAATAAATATATTTCTGCGCATCAAACGATGTTTATTTATCAGCGCTAACAGCTGATGTCGCAAACTATCGTATAAGTTAATTGAAATAATCGATAGCTTATGGTGTATACTCTCGCGAGTCGCGACTTAATGTATCGAAAAGAATATGTTTAGTAAACCAACTTTTTAGCGAAAATGTTATACAGACAAACCTTGATAGTGTGAACAAGAAGAAATTCAAAATTTTGATCACACTATCCAGGTTTTTTATTTTGTTAAAAATGTTGAATGTTGATATATGTATAAGAGTACTACATAGTTAAATAAATCATTTAATTTTTACAAATATATCTGGCCCCAAACCAAACTAAGATCATTTTAGAATATTTAAAGTAAAGTATAAAGAATAAAAGCAGGCGTCGGAAGAGATTTTAAAATTAAACATCTTAAACTATTTCATTGCCTTTCAGACTTTAAATTGCATTTCTTTTATACTATTTTCTCGCAATAGTTACGCTACTATCCTCCTTTCTCTATCTCTTTCTGTCTTTCGCATTTCGCTTGGCTGCTAATTGCGCTTATTATGCGCTACTAGAGCCGAAATGTCATAGAAAAAATAAAATAAAAATGTAATAGTATTTTCAGAGCAATTTCATGTCATCGCTTGTCCTTCGCCTCTTTCACTTCCTCCTCTTTCAACCAATCGTTTTGCTTTTGCTATGGTTGTGTGTGTGATTTTGCTGCTGCAATACGAACACTGACAAATAATGCTCTTGTGAATTTTTTTATTGCATACTTTGGGGCTGAACGTTGCTTGTTGTGCCTTCCGAACCGAACATATAGTTCATGTTTTATCCTCTGCACAATTATTAGTGGTCGTTACTAAGTCGCGGGTGCAGCATTTCAAAAAAGGGCCACTAAGCTGTGAAACTTTGTGTTTTTTTTTAAGTGCTTATTAGTAAAGACAAAAGTGTTACTCTTCTAAAATGTGTGATAAAGTTGTTCAATTCCAGATCTTCAATTAAAATTCTTCTTTATAAATCTCGTACAATATATTAATAATAGATGTGCAGGTGTGCCAAGTCAAATGAATATGAACAAGATATCAATTCATGGATCATCATCGCGCTCTTTTAAAAAATTGCTGCTGTGTACTCAAAAATCATAATAAACACATTTTTATTTGCGTTCATTGTTTGGCAGAACGTGCTCTCATTTAGATTTTGTGCGAGTCAAAGAATTTCTGTCTCGTTTCCATTGTGCATTGGGCTATGCAGATTATCACGTTCAAACTAAATTTATAAACTTTTTGATTTTGTGTCAAGAGACAAAACCAAAAATTTAACTTGATAGCTTAAGGCTCCAAAGTGGACTATATGTTCACAATATATAATATGTATAAACGATATACATATATAAATTTCTTTTTATATTTTGCCAGTATTCTTGGGTAACAAGCTTCTTCTTGCTTCAACATAAACTAATGTGCTTGCCACATATGCACACAGTCACGCACATACACTCACGCACACACACACATCACACACACACACACACACACACACACACACACACACACCCAAACAGAAGAGTATGTAATTATAAAGCTTAACAGTTGGAGGGAGTGAAGTTAATTAGAGACTCAAGTGTCGCTTATGGCTAATTTGGTCGCATGTCAAGTGTCCCATCTGTGATTTCGCTGTGTGCAGCCACAAATAACCAAACAATCCCGACCTTTGGCTGGGCCAAATATGATTGCGACTTTATTATGCCTGCCACCTGCCAGCGACAGCAGTTGCTTGTCTCCCTTTAAGAGCGCCCTGGTAACAGTCTGCTGTGGTGAATGTGTTAAATTTATTGACTTGGATTGCAACAAAATTAACAGTATTTTGAAAGAATAATCCGTGCCACAGTTGTAGCCAGCAAATGACTAAATTGAAAGAAGAATAAAAACAAATGCTAATATATAAAAACAAAACACAAATAAACGAAACTTTATGGACATTTTTTGAAATGTTTTGAGTTTATTTATTTGTGACCGCGAGGAGCGCCACACTTTGTGGCAGATCAAAGGCAGACAGTCTTGCTTTGGTATTGTTTTTATTTTTTGTCTCATTTTTTTTTTTAATCACTTGACCTTTTGCGCGGCGAGTGCTTTTAATTTATTATATTGTTGGCAGCCGCACTTAGAATTTCTTTATTTATTTTGTGTTTTTATTTTTCGATTTGTTTTGTAATTTTTTTTTTGGGATTCTTCGTTTTGGCAAGACAAGCGTAACAAAAATGATTAACTGCGAGATAGAAATACTTATAAAAAAAATGTATATATATGTACATATATGTATGTATAAGTATATGTATCTTGAAATTGACTTCCTTTCAGTGGGACACCGCGAATTTTCTTGTTGATGTTACCTTTTTACAAACTGTCGCCTTTTTGAGATGTTGCTGACAGCGTGAAAATCAAGATAAATGTTTTTGTTCCTCTTTAGGTTTTTTATATATTTTGTTTGGGTTTGTGCTTGTATCTCGTATTTGGTTGCTGTTGTTGGCAACAACGGTTGGTGCTGGTGGTGGTTAGAATGCCAGCATATTTAATTTGAAAAATAATTTTATTTAAAGATCGAAATCTGCAAACGACAACTGCCAACAGCAATCAGTAGCTGATATAGCAAACCAAAAACGAATCTTAGTATTTAATGTTCGGTTCGCTTTTTGCGATGTACAGTGGATTTAATGTTAAGTACTTGCAGCTGAGTTTGGTAAGGAAAAAAGCAACATCTTTGCGATTGAAACAAAGTGCTAGCTTAATGTATGGTATTGATTTATATATTCCAATGGCTTATTGTTTCTTAGGAAAAACAATTAATCGTGCCATTTATCCACAACAAATCATTCAAAAACTTACAATGTCCGTTGGGTCAATCCGCATCAGCTGCGGTCATCATTACGTTATCTGCTTAATCAAATAAAATACCAACTGCCAAACAGCTAGCTTAGCCGTTTCAATCAGCCTGACAGAATCAGTTCTCAACTGCAATTATATTAAATCTGTTTTTTCTTCGGTCATGTTGAACTTTTGTGTAACTTTTATCATCCTTCCATTCCACGCAAATAAAATTCTCTAGAAATATTTAAAGTTGGTTTCTTACTTCTCTCACCGAGCATTATTTCTATTATATTTGTTAAGACTTGAAGATGTTTCCATTCCTGCGAATTGAAGATATAATATTCTCACAGAACTTTCGTGTTTAGCTTAAATTTATGATATGGCATTACATTAACGGGGGCATTGTGGATGGCGTGGTTGCGTGTTTATGTATAACAGAGTAATCAGTTTTCGGGAAGAAGGGAATTGGTAGCGAGGGTAGATGTATGTGTGTGAGTGTGTGTGTGTGTGTGTGTGTGTGTGTGTTGACTACTGATTTGCTCTGCTTGGTTTGTAAGTCACGGCTTAAAAGCTTAGCGAATAAAACTGAAATTATGCGCTTCAAGCGACTGAACTCTCGGCAAGTGTGCTTGTTTGTGTGCATTAACTATGTAGCTTGAGAGTGTGTGTGAGTGTGTCATTCCTGTTACTTAGAGCACTTAAACGATAAGCGTAATCTGCAGCGTCAATTTACCAATTAACACTGTCACAAGTGCGTAATGGCTTCAACGAGGATTTTCTATTAGCCAGCAAATGCCATCCACTCACACACAATCGTCAAAATATATACTACTGTGAAATTGCTTTCTACACGCAATATTCTGAGCTTGATTTTGATTTAAGAACACAAAAGAAGGAGTTCTTGGAGTTGAGAAGATTTTCTGCTTATAAAGTCATTGTTTTAAAGTATAGTATACTCTTTCCGTTCGGCTAACATAACGTTTGTGTATGTGTGTGTTTGTTTGGCCTTTGCGCATATTTTATGAACTTGAGAACGAGCACAAACACAACACACAAAATGCCGTCAGTCAGTGTTCAAGGCAAGGGGAACGTTAACGTAATGCAGGGTACGAAAAAGTGTTGTACAAGGAAGGGGAGAGGGGGCGAACGCTGAGTGCGGCCAATTAGCACAAAGGCATTTGACTAAGTACGCAAAAGTGTTTCCGTTTAGGCACCACGTCAAGTGACAATTAGCCAGGCCGCAGTCGGTCCGTGATTCGGCTTGCATTTTTAAGAGGCCTCGAGGCCGCGACAGTGCGACACACACACGCACTCACACACACACACACACGCATACATAAATGAATGCTATGCTCTGTAACATATAGTATCTCTTGCTTTTAATCTTTCTATTTATTTAAAAAACATTTTCATTGTCTTTTGTGGTTTGTTTTTTTCTTCCTTTTTTTTGTATATTTTTGCAGCGTTCTATCGCGTAAACTAAAGCCACATTTGGTCGCCGACACCGTTAAGCAGTATATAAGTCGGGCGCAACGGACAGCTAAGAAGGGTTCTGAAGAGCAACAAAATATGGAGTTTTTACGAGGCGTCTATGCGTTTATGCAAGTGAGTAGATCATCGGTGAGTGTCAACTGTTTCCACTTTAACAACTGTACTAATCCATATCAACTTGCTCTATTTTTATTCCGGCAAAACATTTTGGTTTGTGTTTTTCCATACTACATATACTACATACTACTACTACTATATTATCTCACCATCCTTAACAATGGTGATTCGATTCGAACCCCAAAACTCAAATCGAAACGCTAAACGAAACAATACAAAAACAAACAATTTAATAATTATGTAACTACTATCTGCTACTATCTTAATTATGAATACTTCTACTACTACTACTTCTACTACCTTTTGTTAACGTAACAAAACCAAAACGATACTATACAAAACAAATACAAAATGAAACAAAAAAAAATAATTATTTGTTTACGTCAAATGACAATTTTATGTCTCTTACTTACCATTCATGTAAAAAAAAATCATCAACATATAATGACGATGTCAACGATAATATAAAAATTCATCTGACTCTGAGCGAACAACAAAAAAAAAAAAAACAAAAACAACGAGATATTAAACAAAAGGGAATAAATAGGGTCATCAACGATAGAAAAATGAAAAAAAAAAAAACAGCCAAAAAAACGAAAAACATAAAAAATATTATTATATTGTTTTTTGTTTTCATTATATTAGACATTTGTTTTATATATACTGCATATGCATTATATACTGCATATACTATTATACAAAATGAAAGCATAAATCATTAAAATATAATAACATCAATCAAGAATCATCTAATATGCATAAAAAATATAAATCAATATGAATATGTAATCGAACAATAAACATTCTATAAACGAACGAGCTACAGCTTCAACCAAATTGCATGTCTTCCATTTATACGAATTCTACCATATAATTGTCCCATCGACTTTCAACTCATCAACTTCATAAGCAAGATGATACTATCTTGTAGCATCATTCAAAAAACATAGCCAGATGTGATGACACTTAGCGAGCGAGTGAGCGTGTGGATTTCTTTAAATAAATAAAAATTACTTATAAATATTAATCAAAGAAAATAGCTTTAACATAGTTCGTCGTTTGCATACTGTCTGAACAATGCAAAAGAAAAAAATACTATCAACAAATACTACACAAAAAAAAAAGAAATGTATTTGTATGCCTTACAAAAGGATTTAAATAAATGGCAGTGAATACGACAAAAAATGTAACAAAGGACAGACATAAAAACTAGCAAATGAATGGAATGACCGTCAAGAAAAAAAACGAAGAATAACGCGTGTTGAGCAACAACAACAACAATTGCATACAAAAAAGTATGGCCTGAAAGCGGGCCACCATCTTCATAGAGCGACCACTTGCCCATTGCCCATTTTGGCCATTTTGTCCATTGTCCATTGTCCATTGTCCATAACCATAGCCCATCTAATAACCATTGTCCATTTGCCATCCCATTCAGATTCAGATTTAGGCAACCATGCCCATTTTTCTCTCTCTCTCTCTCTCTCTCTCTCTCTCTCTCTCTTTCTTTTCTATCCATCTATCTTTTTCTCTCTAAACATATATATACATACATATATAGTCTTCTTCTTTATGTCTCTTGTTTAAAACACAAACACAATCACACATACAGAGAAACAAACACTCAGATATCCTCTCTCTCTCTCGCTTTCTCTGTTTCACTTTATCCATTTCTCGACTATACAAATATAATAATATATATCAAGTATACGACTTAACCTATTTGTCTAGATTTGTGTTCTACTACTATTCATGTTTTTGATGTTGTTCCTTATTTGTGTGTTACCTCTCATACTTAATTGTTGATTGGCTATATAATTGACTACTAACATAAACATATATGTGCGCCCCACAATTATCTTCACAATTATACAACTTTCTTTTCATACTTGTGTTTGTAAATTTGTGTATTTTATTTACGAAAACGAAACCGAAAACGAAAGTTTGCAAAATTGCCAAAATTTGTAATATAGTAGAATTAAACTTAGTCTTTGTTTGTTTTTTGTTTATTCTATGCCTTTGTGAACGTTTATGTCAAAGTCTTTGTGTACGTATGTATGTGCTTAAGAGTACGAGTTGTTCAGCACTTAGGCTTTTGATTTATGAACAGCACACACATACTCGTACAAACAGTATGTATATGCCTAGTGGGACCCATACCAACAATTAATTGGAATTTGCAGCGCAGACAAAATATTCTAAATATGCAAATATTTTGTATTATTTCTCAAACAAATATCAAATATACATAAAAACATCTACACCAATGATAACAACAACAACGATTTCGATTCGTAATACGAAGGTCGACTACAGCAACGGCAACGGCAACGGCAATAGCAGCGGCTACGAAGCGACACTTAGCCTGGTTAACGATGCAAATGCGACAGCTGTCTCAAAGACGCCGATGACGACACGAGATGCGGGGGCTGCAAGTATAACGGCAACAACAACTGCAACAAAAATCACAAGAGTGCAACGCAAACAGCTGCTAGCTGGAGTTGCTGAAGACAACAACAAAGAAGAAACAACAACAACAGCAGCAGCAGCAGCTGCAACAAAAGCAAAAGAAGCAAGAGCTGCCTTAAGACTGGCCAGCAACAAGCCAGCAAGAAAGGAGCTCCAGCCAGAGAGCAAAAGTCAGAAGAGCCATAGCCAAAGTCAGAGCCAGAACCAGAACCAGAGAGATAGTTACAGCCAGAGACGACTGAACCAAAGAGAGAAACTGCATCTTAATCTGAAGATGAGGCCAGCGATTGCCACAAGGACAACGACAGACAGTTGAGAGTGCAGCAATATATGGGCATATGATGCCAAAGGACAGCAAATAATGAGCAAATGATAAGCAAAAAGAAAAAGAAAATAAAACCAAAAACCAAAAAAAAAAAACAATGATCAATGATCAACTGTGATAATGTGTATATAGGCCATATATATACTTATTGTATAACACTTATTAATTGCAATGATCGTAACGGGACGTAACGTAACGAGACATGGCGTGAGTCGCGAACGTAAAAACGAAAAATACACAGGGCAACTAACACAGTGTGGCCTTAGCTTGTGCGACTGAATCAAAATCGAGAAATAAAAAATAATCGATAGACGATAATACTGATATACCCGATAGCCGATAACCGATAGCCGTAAATCGAATAATCAAATAACCCATTATCGAGCATCGATCAAATCATCATCGTGTAATCAAATTAACCAACAAATTTATCAAAAAATATACACACATACATAATAATATATACTTACATGTGTTAATCAAAATTAATATAAAAAAAAAAAAAAATAACAACAACAACAACAACTGCATCTCCAGCAACAGTCACAGTACAGGAACAGCAACTGTTAACAAAACACAAAGTTAATCATAACCGTCAAAAGATCTTACACTCAGGCTACTCTACTGTTCTACCGTTCTGTTTTGCGTGCGTGCGTGCGTCGTGCGTGTGTGTGCGTGCCACGCCCACCACCGCCCACCGCGTGCACTCAGAGGGTTGGTTGGTGCCCGCGGTGCCATCCCCCCAAACGCAAAGTGATAGAAAATGGTAATTACAAAACAAACAATTCTAGTCATTAACTGTTCTTTTAAAAGCAACAACAACAAAAAATGTCCTCCAAACTTTCTCTCTTTCTCTCTCTACCCAGCTATCCAAAAGTTCATATTTCTATCTCTATCTGCCTCTCTTTCTCTATCTTTCAATCTCTATATATCTCTCTCTCTCTCTTTCTCCATTGTTCTCTTTCACAAATGCGTTTATTTTCCATAATTAATTAAATAATTGCATATATTGTAGTTGAGAAACATTATTAGCTGCAATATTTTCAAAGCGTTATCGTTTCGTACATACTATTTCTATTTTATGATTTAGATGCCCATGATTTAGCCGATTAATCAGCGCCACCTGGCGTCAAACGTTTGTGTTGTACACATATTTCATATTTGCATTTGGTTTTGACATTCGTTTTGCTTTGTCGCTTCTCTCTCATTTAGCTCTTGAGTTTTGAGTCGGATAATATGAGCGCGATCAACCCAAACGATAAAACCAATCGAAAAAAAAAAAAATTATAAATCAGGGGATGCAAATTGATTGCAATTGAAGCGTAATCAAAAATCGATATTTTATCAAAAGCTACATTTCACGTGGGAAACCAACTATAACTATAACGATAATCGATTGCTCGCCTGCTACCAAAAATATGCTGTCGTCTACGGAAAACTTTAAAAATTATCATAAAAAGAAACCAAACATACGAATAAATGAATAAATAAATATACTATAATCCAAATATAACTAAACCAATTGAAAACTACAAATAATCAAATTTAATACAAAACTACTTTTAATTGTGAGAGAAACCCAGCCAAGTCAAGAACCTCTCTCATTACCAAATCTCTATCTTTCACTCTTGAATATTTGAATATACCATGTATATCTTTTATAGCATATAGTTTTTATTATATGCCACACACACACATATACACACACACACACACACACAAACACACACTCAACCATGTATCGATAGTTTCTGTGTAAGGGGCAACAACTTTGTAAAAGTATAGTAAAGTGTTGAGCGTCCCTCCATTGAATGATGATGATAACTGAACTATCAATATATAAAACGATTATACATATGAATTATTGATAACTGGGCCAAAGCAAAATATCAGCGGAGTTTCTTTTCATTTAATTTCTATTATACATATATATACATATAATTTTCCACATATATCAATAACGATGACTATTTATGCGTATCAACTAAGCGAACTTAACCATCTAAAGTACAATACTAGTATATAACAAGAATTTCGAAACAAGCTGCGAAAAGTATGACTGCAAGTCCGAAACATCGATTCACAAACAGCATTTTAGCCCCTAAATATATATATACTATATAGCTCTATTGCCGCGTATATGTTGTTCTGTGTAAATATTTTGCCTAAAGGCCCAAAAAATAATTAAAAAATTATTAAAAAACCATACAACTATAAGAAGATAAAACACATAAAAGCAACTTGAAATTTAGCAACAAAAATAAATAAAAAACTCAACAGGATACATTGCCCACCCCCTCTCTCTCTCTCTCGCTCTATCTCTCTCTCTCTGTCGGTCTCATTATCTCTACTTATATATCTATATTTGCTCTTTCTCGCTGTCTCTTTTTCTGTAATAATACAAACATTTTATTTTGAGTTATGAGTATTATTAGTTTGATTCGAACTATAATTATGATTCCCATAATTGGTTGTTGCAGGTTGATTGGTTTCTTCTACTTTCTCATTTTTTATCTTCTTTTCAAGAGTATTTAACACTGAACCACCCTCCAAAACTCCGCCTTAAAACTCACTTGTGCACACCTATTTAGCCGATTTTTTGAGAGGCCTCGACCAAAAAGAAAAACAACAAAAAAATTACAACAGAATGAAAGATGCAAAAGAGGATAACAAGTTTTTGATTACAGACTACAGAATTTCTGTTGCGTGTTATCTTATCATGTTTTCTGCTTCTTCATCTTCTTGGTTCTGTTGTCCTATCGTAGTTAAGAGCAAAAATGCACGTGTCTAACCAGTGAGTAAATCTACTTTAATATTCGACTTAAAGCCTCTTGGACACAATATATTTTATTATTTTTTTCTTTCGGTTTTGTCGAAAATGTGTACACGGCAGTTAAGCAAATTAACCAACTTAATCATAACCGTACTCGCATTCGTATTCGTATCCGTATTTGTATCCGTATACTTAATTTTGTATTCGTAACGCATACAATAACCAATTACTAAATCACACGGCATACTAATGAATGTATGATATACTACACGTACGTATCTCTTATCTACATACATACTACTATCTCTCAAGTCTCTAAATCTAATCTATCAATTAAGCAGCTTATACATGTAGTATATATGTACATGCATATAGTACATGCATTCATGCTAGCATACACATGTACATATGTGCATACTTACATCACCTACAATTTGAAAATGCAAATATCGTTTGTGAATTCTATATTACGCATACGCAGCATGTTGCGGCCAAATCTGATCGATCTGCATTATGTTAGGTATGTACTATAATAGAATTAAAAGGTGGTATATACTATGAGTAAATGGATGTATGTATGTATGTACATATGCACTATCTGATGTAAAACATATGTATGTGTATGTGAATGCGTTTGTGTATGCGAAGATTAATGTGTATTTGTATGCGTTGTTGAACTCGTAACTTAAAAATAAAATATTGAACACTAATTTATCGTACCACTATTCCAAATGCCTTAACTGTTAACTGTATATTGTGCATTGTAATACTATTGTCGAAGTACTACTTTTGTATGTTAAATCTATTGAGTTGTGTCATTGGTTAATTTGTTGTGATTTGATGTGATTTGATGCTGTTTTATAATTTACTAAATGTACTTGTTTGATTTTTTTGTTCAATGCTCGATGCGCAACGTAAACAGAATGTCGATAACTTTCGATAGCTATCGATGAGTATGCGTGCGGATTGATGCAGATAAGCAACCACCATTAAATCTATATATTTATATATATATATATATCGTATATGCAACACAAATACTCGTACTTTATACTCGTACTCATACTATTTACTCAATACAAATATATATATATTTATATATATACATATATATGCATACGTATGTTATATATCTAATCAACAAAATATATCGTATACATACACATACATATATATATGCATATACATATATCTCTAAATGAACAAAATAACAATAACAATAATTATTATTATTATTCAATACCAAAAAGTAGTTGTCGTTGTTGATGTTGTTGAAAATGTGCAATTTTGAATTGATCGAAAGCAAAACAAAAAACCAAAAAGAACGCAAGATACCCAAAAACAACCAAAAAATATGTGAAGAATTTTTATCAAAAGAAATGCCAAACTGAAGCTGAACCAAAATAAAATTAAATAAAATCTATGTATATAATTTTAATACAAATACAAAACATATAATAAAACATTATTAAGATATGTACAAGCATATAAAATATCAAATATACTACATACCATATAAAAAGAAAATAGTTCAAAAGGCGCCTCGCCAAAATGTATGCAATTTTATTCCTTTTGTCTGCCGCCGCTGCATGCGGCTGGCTTTTTTGCAATGGAAACGCTTTATTTTTGAATACCAGCCAGAAAAAGAACCAATAACACCATTACACCAAAGAACCAAATAACCAACTAACCACCCAAGCAACCACCCACAAGATCCTTGTGCCCCACTCACCCTTAAACAAAAGGTCTCTCTCTCTCTCTCTCTCTCTCTATGTTCTTCTCACAAATGCTAATTTCAATGTTTTTGTGTGTGCGTGTGTGTGTGTATAAATTATTTGTATTAAATTTGGTTAACTAAACGAAAAACCAAAAAACAAAAAAATAAAATCAAAAAGAAAAACCATTTATAAAATTATAAAATCAATTACAAAAGCAAACGGACAGGCAGCATATATGTTGGCAATCGAGCAATTCATACCCCTTTATTCTTATATATATGTTCAAAGATATATATATATATATATGTGTATATACATAAATATATAGATATATATCGTTGAATCGTAGAATCAGCAGCTGATTAAAACATATATCAATCAGCAATGAGAACGTCTTAAAGCTCAACTCAACAACAAGACAAACCAGAGTTTTGAGTGTGTTGTTGTCAGTCAGAATTGATAATTTATTGTTTTTATTTTGAAATTTCGATAAGTCCAAAAGAGTAACAAATATCACAGTGTTGAACGAAATTAAATGTATGCCAAACACAAAAGGAAATGCAAAATACATAAACAGTATTACTAACAAACATAAACATACTACTATATAAACTAACTAACACTTATACGAATACCAATATTAATACTCAATATATACTACTATATACTACTCTCTACATATACTTACTATGCTTAACAGCTCCTGTTCTAAATACTTACTAACAACTTATTTATTATAACACACAACAACCCCAACCCCCCACCGACACCTGCAAAAGGTCCACTTGCAATAGACAACGTTTTTCTTTTTAGGTTTTAACTTTACACTTGAACTTTATTTTAGCACCCCAATGTAAAAGGTCACTTGTAATTTGTAATATTTGTATCTTTAAACTATGTGTGTCCATATACTAATAACTATCTCTACTTACACCTATTACACATGTATGTATGTATTTAACTATCAAAATATATATTTATCTTAAATCAATAGTACAATATACTATATATAGATTTATGTATATATGTATACAGAAAAGTGCTATATTTGCTCGATAATCGTTCTGCGAATTAAAATTGTCCTTGGATTTGTTTGCCTTTTTGCAAGGACTGCAAAGGAGCATGCCATGCTTTCGTGTCTATGTCTGCCACTCGTAGTAATCGTAGCTACTCAATAAGCCAATCGACTCAGTATACACAAATTAAAGCACATTATTCACCACTACTTTTACAAAAACTATACTTTGATGAAAATGTAATCACAACACAACAAACACGCACGAGTAAGTTGTTAATACATACATCATCTCCATAACTATAGATTCCCCATTTGCCAAATATGTATATTTTTTTTAATGGGTTTTGCTTTTAATCTCTTCTTTTTTCTGTGTGTGTGTCTTTTTTCCTTAATTCTGAGCACTTTTGACTAAACGCATGCGTCTCGTATATATCGCAATATTGTATTCCAAGTCCGGATATTACAAAACAAAACAAAAATGAAAGTATCATGTACAGTTATAATCATTTGCTGCGTACTTTGGAATCGATTTCAATATTATGAATCCAAAAAGGTAACAACAAACATTGGTAACTGATTAATTGCATAAGGGAATCGAATCTTTAATCCAAAGGGGGCCTTTATGTACATAGTATATACACTATTAAAAAAACAAACTAAGTATTGAAAATTAAACTGAAATAAACATATACATATGTATGTTACGTAAAAATCTATAAATCTACATATAAATGTAAATGGTTTGTGCATAATAAATACTATATGTACTTCTCTTAATATGTTGTATAACAAAACGCATAACTAATCGTAATAGCTAAGAAAGAAGCAAGTGCTTGCGCCCTAATTCTGATAATCCAAGTTTGTTGCTCGAAAATCTCAGTCTCTATTTATCTTAAAATCCTCACAAACAACCACACACACATGGACAAACACACACAGCCTAGTGCATACTTGATATTTTATAATATAATGTAATTATTTCAGTTTATTAACGATTTCAATCGCGTGTTAGTATATCAACTACTTTTCTTA
The DNA here is from genome assembly GCA_018901835.1 of Scaptomyza graminum. NCBI lineage: Eukaryota > Metazoa > Arthropoda > Insecta > Diptera > Drosophilidae > Scaptomyza > Scaptomyza graminum. The sequence goes on along the minus strand of JAEIFL010000001.1, from coordinate 3,721,358 downwards.
TCAAATTTTTGAACATAGTTGTCCTGTCCAGAGTTGAATCGTGATAAAAAATTCACCTGTAACAGATTTTTAGTTGTTACTCGTTAGATTTTTCTCGTTACATTGGTTCTCTTTACTGTCTCGACTTTAATTCAGTTGGCACTTTGCCGCTTGACTTCAATTTATTATTGAATTGCTGCAAAAGTTCTTAGACGCGTCCTAATGAGGCGTAAGTGCCAAGCACCATCACCAACCATAATAATAACAACAACAAGAAGCGGCAACAATATGTATGACGCTTAAGGCACTCTCACAGGACACTCAAAGGCAGTGGCTAAGCTAAGCCAGCCAGCCAGCCGTATTGTAACAAAGCTTATTTTTATTGCCCAAATATATTGCCAATGTTGTTCTAATAGCAGAAACGAGCCGGCTCTCTCTCTTTCTCTTTGTAAGCCAACCAGTGCCAGTTATTGCCTTGTACTAGTAGTAGCAGCAGTCAAAGGAGCAGTGGCAGGGGCAGTAACAGTTTCGTAGCTTACTTGTTCAGGATTGCGGGCATAAAATTCATTGTTATGGTTACTGGTTACTGGGCATAAGTCAGTCAGTCGCACAACCATTGCAGTTAGTCGACCAGTCGGCCAGTCAACGGCGGGGAAAAGCCATTTTGTTAATCAGCCCGTAAGCGTAAGTCACTCAGTCCAGACTCACACTCACAAACAGTCACACATACATACATATATGCACAGTAGAGAGTGGTCTGGTACACATATGTGTAATGAGTTGGGAATATATTCGGGCCTGGGGACCCAAGCACAAATGAAAAAGAATTCACTTCGGTGCGGATTTGGCTTTGCGTTGCTACTTCATTTCATAACGTATTTAGTTTCGTTTCATCTCTTATTATCTTTGGCTCAATTGGGTTTTTTTTGTTATGTTGTGTTATGTTATGTAGACAATTGTTGCGATTTGTTTGGTATTTTTATTTGTGTTTGTGATTAACGCCTTTGTTTATCAAAGACACTTTCAATCATCGAATTCATCATCGTTCTCGTTTGTTTGATATATACTTACTCCCACTACCTACTACTATTACTACTACAGTGCTCCCTCGAATGTGCTTACTTTTTTAAACATAGAAAAACTTAAACTTAACAGTTTCAAAAAATATCAAAAAAAAAAAATAATAATAACTATAAAAATTAAAACTAAAATTCTAATTAATTTGATCCCATTCCTCACCCAACAAATATGAAATAAAACCGAAAGTATCTATTCAACAATTTGTGACGAAAATGTTGACTGGCCCTCACCAAAATCACAAGTCACACAAAAATCAACAAACAATCAAAACCAAATTACCTAATTAAATGAAATGAGAGGAAAAAAAAAATAAACCAAACAAAAACAAAAACAAGCAAAGAAAACACAATAAAACAACAACAATTAAAAACGAGCAAAAGCAAAATGTTTAACATGCAATTATTCTGGACACCAACACCTGTCACCAGTCACCAGCTAGCAAATTATATTGAATCAAAAAGTAGAATAACACTTGATGAACTACAACGATAATATCACGCCGCACACAGCTATAGTTCCACATACAACCCTAAAGCAAACACTTGGTTACTTACACTCCATATGAAAGTGGATCCTATCGCTTGGATCCAACAAGCCAACTTGTTAACTGCTTACAATTTTGCTTAGTTACAATCACAATCAACTTTCTCTCTCTCTCACCCAATCACTCACTCATACACTCACTAAATCACTCGTCACTCGTTACTCTTCACTTGCCACTCGCCACTCTCTCTCTCTCTCTCTCTCTCTCTCTTTTTTTTTTTTTTTTTGTCACTGCGGAATGGCCAAGTAAGAACACACGCTCGGCGTTCCTTGTAATGTCAAACACTCGTTCGTATTCAGCAAGCGGATTACTCGTTAAGATCACAACAAAACAATAACAACTACAAGCAACAACAACAGCACTCTCTCCAACACTTTTTACTCATCAAAATAAAAGACAAAAGAAGCCACTATCAAATTTAACTGAAATCACAATTAAATAGTATATACAGAATACTTTTATAAACAAAACAATTGATTAACTAAACGCCAATTTTACTACAATATAAACTCACTCTTTCAACCTCAATCACTCACTCACTCAATCACCAAATGTCACAGTAACTTTATCTCTCTCAATCACGCAGTCACTTAATCACGCAATCACTGACTCTCACTCAAGTTAAGCCACAGCCAATGTCAAAAGTAAAAAAAAATATAAAAAAAAAAAAAAAAACTAATCCAATTGCCAAACTACTAAATTATTACAAAAAGAAAAACCAAATACCGTTAACTGACAAATCTAAAATAAAGCAAATATAAATGATAATTTTACTTTGTATTTTACTTATGTCTGTATGTATATGTATCTGCCATTCATTTATTTTATCTAAAAAATGTACCAATATAAATCAAAAATGTATCTACGTATGTGTATACTAAATATACATTATATTTAAAACGTACTCGCCCCGTTACACCCAACCTTTGAAATATGCTAAGAACTAGTAAAAAAAAAAAATACAGTATTAAATTTAAAAAAAAAACTTGATGAAATATGATGAACATTCCCTGCAATATCAAAGCCATACAATAAAAAAAATAAATAAATAAAAAACATTAATAACGTCCTAAAAATTTGTAAATATTAAAAAGTGGCTTTATATTTCCAGAGTTTTCGAGACATTTCCACAATAAACCAACTACCAAATAAAAAATTACCCGTTAAATAAACTTGACTGTTACTGTACCAACAAAATGCTAGAAGCAGAACATCCAATACCCAATATTTATGCTTACTACAGATTAAGAAGTGTGCTTTTCGATTTTTAGGCCAGAGTGTGGGTGTGTGACGAATCGTATAAATTTATAAGATATACCCATATCTTATATAACTGTGGTTGTAGTTAAAAGGCAAACGGCCAAAAACTTATGCTAAGCCTCAGAGCAATGAGTAAATTCGAAAAGCTACCTATAGCCGTAAATAAATGTATCTCTATCTCTCTCGCTCTGTCGCTCTCTTTCTCTGTTTGTCTCACTCTTACTTGTATTGTGTTGAATATTTACTAGTTATAACGTACCCAAACATTTACAACTTACTTAAAAATCTGTTCGTACATATTTTTCTTCATTCAATTAAAATAAATCTAGTTGTTCACAATCTAATACCATCTAAAATCTTATAATAACCCTGATATGTAAACATTTTTCTTTTAATCCTTTTGTTTTCGAATATATACATATATAATAATTTTTGTGTACAACACACTCTCACGCTCACTCTCACTCTCCACTCTTTCTGTCTCTCTTTCTAAATATATATATTTATATATAAAATATCTCTCTCTCTCTCTTTCACTCGCAACTTTATCACAATTACATGCACAGCTTACAGCTGTCGCACACACATTTTTATAGCTCACTGTTCCACAACTCACCACAAGCGACACCACCACCACCACCACCACCACTATTCACCAATACTCACCACGCTCACACTCAATCAATCGCGATAAATCCCTCACCGTTCACCGGGTTAGACTTTGATCACTTTTCAAGCAATTTGAACTACAAGAATTCACACCACCGCTCAGCTCACAATTCACCTCAGCTACAATATAGTAAAAGCTCCAAAATTTGTTTTGTTATACTCACCACTACTACTACTGAGACGATCACATTTCACTTTATCACAAAAACAAAGCAACTACCAAACTATCAAACACCAAACTAAACAATCACTATTCAAATCTGTGCATTCAATTTGAAACAAATTGATTTAGCCATTATCGAAATTTCATGGGTGTGACCAGACCGTTTCACTAATAAATATGAATTCATTGCATTTTGGATTTTTAGACTTTTATTTATCTGGATTAGTGGTTAATTTCTGTCAACTTTTCATAGTCAGCCAATAGTCAAAAAAGTGAATCCATTTTATAAAATATCGATTGAGTGGTCATCGTTACAAATAGTTACAAATAAATTCCAATTAAAATTCAAACATCTACGAATTACTTTGAGCCCAATTGGCATTTAGTCCACAATCAAAAGGCGGTCAATCTGAAGTGCAGCAATTGGCAATCGATAGTTATCTCTATCTCCTTATCTCCTTCTCGCTCTCTATTTCTGTCTCTTTCTCTTTATCTTTGTCTCTATATCACACTAACTGTGATCAACTCACTTCAGTGGCCGGCCGCCTGTCATTACAAAATTTGCATTCCCAGCAATTGAATCTCAAGTTGTCAATAATAGTCAACATACTCGTAATTCGTAATTTCACACTTCACACCAAAATTAATTTATTTTGAATTGATTTTATTTTCCTATTGTTTCTATCTATTTTACTGTATAAACAGAAAAGCCAGCTATAAAAATTACTAAATTGCTGTGACACCTTACTATACTTACTTGAGAATTCGAAATTTATCTGAAACGAATTCGATACATCGAAATTGCAAATTATATTTGTTTGATATTAATTAATTTATTTATATTCCCCCGGTTCACAAAAGCGCGCCCAAATTGAACATAATCCAAGGCCCCAATCTTTTATATGTGAAATTTACAATTGATATGATTATCCTTATCTAAATTTGTTCAGAGTGGTCGCGTTTTTAATGACCCCATTGGCAAAACAGGCCAATCCTGATCAGAGCAAAGTAAAGTAATCCTTATATAGAGTACTATATGAAGAACCCTGTACGTATAGGAGAACTTTCATTGATTCTCTATCCTCTATTTGTTAATATTTGTAAGTCAGTTACACTAATTGTAAGAAGAATCAAAAAAAAAAAAAAAAATAAAAAAAACGAAAGAAGACAAAAGAAAGAAAGAAAGTAAAACCTGCCATATAAGTAAATGTACATATATATACATATATATATACTTATTAAAATACTTATAAAGCACAACTAAAACAAAAATGAAAAATACAACTTACCATACAGAACAGACAAACTTAGCAAAAGAAAAGAAGAAATGTGTTAAACAGTTTTGCATTGAAACTCTTTTCGATTTATACTACCACTCGACCCAACCCCTTCAATCACCCAGCTGCCAATACGCTTAATAATAATGTTTTCTCTCTTCGCATACGCCCCCAACAATATCGACTATATGTATTTGTGACCCGCAAATAGGTGTCTCATGTCAAAATCGATTCACCTGTTTTTCGCCTGCACACAAACGCAACGGTTATTTTACTGATCACATTCTCGATTGCTGTGACAACGCGGCAGTACGTAGGAAATCCCATAGACTGTGTACACACAAGGTATGTTTAACTAATATGTAGTATATATGTAATATATATTTACACTGATATGCACTTATTAATTGTTCACCCACAGAGACATTCCCGAAGATGTTCTCAACACATATTGTTGGATACACTCAACTTATACAGTTGTGGATGCGTTCATGAAAAAGCAAGGTTCCGAGGTGCCTTTTCCTGGAATTCACAATTCACAGGGGCGTGGCCCTCTAACAATAAAGCACACAAAATATTATCAATGGGTAGCGTTTACACTATTTTTTCAGGTAAGTGTCTTTGAACCGTTTCGTTTTATTTCAAATGTAACAAACACCGACCGTTGAGCGTTTTAAAGCTCTATCGAGAGAAATTCTAGTTGTGTCCATGATAAAGCTTGAGCAAGCTCAAAATATTTGTTCAGCTTTGATGCAAAAACACACTAAAAGCTCGTTCAGTTTTGTCAATATAGATGTCCTTTACATCAAAGCATTTAATTGCTTTAAATGGAAAAAAGCTTTTTGTTCTTCATTGAACGTTTTCATGAAGGAAATGAGAAAACTGGAGGAATATGGAATGGAAATGGGTTCATGTCTAGTCTATGAAACTTTTGCAAAGTTGCAAATGTCTTTGTGTTGTTAAAGTTTCATCTAAGTTCTTGAGAAGCTAAAAGTAGCTTTTACATTTGTCAATTAAGTATGTCAACTTTTGGTATCGCAATAATCGAAAACTAAACAAAGGGAATGCACTTATAGTTAGTTAACCTAAACTTTGCTGACCTAGCCTAACAACAACAACATTTTGACGCACAGCGTAATTCGTTGCCCTAGCTGGTTGCCTGGTTGCCTGCAATGCGTCAATGGGCAATGGGCAATGGGCAATGGGCAATGGAGAATGGAGAGAGCAGGCACCAGTCGATGTCTAGTTGCAATAGTAGATGTCTAGCCAGGCACGTGGATATCCAAACGCTTGGGAATTGCCATTTGTTTTAGAGCCACTCTGCCACTCTCTCTATCTCTTGTTCTCTCTGAATGCTTGTGTTGATAATGGATTAATGCGTCATATGCGTAGACACATTGCATGTGCCACAATGCAATTATGCGCTGCGTCAATCACAAGCCACAAACCCTATTCTTTTCACCCAACACAAAATCGCACCCCCAACTCCAACACAAAAAAAAATCGCTTGGAAGCAGTTGGTTGAAATGAAGCGACGACTGCTCAACTATTTTTGGAGCAGCCGCCACAAAACTTATCAATTCTCTTTCTCCAACTGCGCACTTTTTTCCATATTCTTCCCTCGCTCGCGTTCACGTCTCTCGCCCAGATTCAATATTATTATATTTCGTGTGTGCGTCTGTGCTATTTTTGGGTAAAAACTGAAAGAACGGAGAATGCAACCGCTTGACCCCGTTTAAACTTTACCAATGGAGCGGCACAGCCTCTGGGTAAGTGGTAAGGTGGTGGTTGGAGAGGGGAAGGTGTGGGATGTATTGCGTTGGCGTTGGCAGACCATCCGCTTGAGGCGGCTTAATTACTCACCCCCTCGCTCTCTTTCTTGGCTGTATTTGGCTTTTGGGGGCAGCGTTTATTTTTTATCAATTTGATGCACGATCTGCGTGATATTTGTATTAATTTACTAACGCTGCCTTAAGAGCATCTATATAGACAGGGAGCAGGCGAAGCGCGAAGGTGCCGAAAATAATAAATCTATATATTCAGAATATCAGATAAACTGATGAGAAAACAGCATTTAATTAACGAGTAGTTTTGTGTGTGGCCAAAAATGTGTTGGTTTTCTGAAGATTGTCCTCTGGGGAATACCTAAACAACCGAAGCCTAAGCATGTCGTTAAATTATAATATCCTATTTAACAAATCATATTTCATCTTGATCGCAACAACAACTGACGCAACCGTTTGACATATCTCAAACGCAGGCAATCAAACCAAAATTGTCAGTCATAAAATCTTTCTTTAAATAATCTCTACCTTAGTTAGTGGGTGTTTAAGTGATTAGAAAGCTAAAAAATAATATGACAAAACTACAAGATTGTATGATCCATCCCGATAACCAAAATGAATATGTGTAATGAATAGTTTCTATTGCAGACTTCAATATTTTGGAATGATAATTGAGATTTGTTCACCGAGGCAAACGGCAAAAATTTTTAATGACTTCATTTCAATCGAAAGTTATGTGCAGTAATAATAAAAATATGTTTAAATATTGAGGAAGTCAAAAAACAAAAAAAAAAAAAAGTATTAATGCACATAAAAGTACACATATACAAAATGCATGCAATTCTTCGATACTGAATGCTTGGCTTAATTCAATTCTTCGATATCTGCGGTGTTGCTCAACCGAGGTCGATGAAATTTTCGCAGATGATCATTATTTTGTCTATAGTTTCTGGTCTGAGATTAAAAATGTTCAGACAGCTACACATGTGCAAATCGCCTTGATTGTTGAATCTGATTAAGTATATTATGCTTCCTGCACAAAACCACAATACCCTTTTTTCATATTTAATGGGTTCTGGGTATAAAAAAAAAAAAGTAAACGCCAATTAGCCAAGCTTAAAGAATATTAATGAACTAATAATAATAATAATTTTGAAATGTATTTTTTAATTAAACTGAAAAAACTAAGTACAGTCAAACATCTCTATTACAATAGCAATGCTTATTGTTGCATATTTTTGACATGAATGATGAGTAAAAAATAAAAAATTAAAAACAACATCAGCATTGGCTCTAGATTTTGTTTGGAAAAGGTATCTGGTATTATATTTGTTGTCTGAATTAAGTAGCTGCATATGATTTCGTCAATTTTAAGACAAATATGTATATCCGTTTGTTAATAATTAGCAAACACTGCGACTATTTAGTTGACTCACTCAGACAGATTCAGCATAATGCACAATTTGGCGCCGTTCCCAGATAACAAAGTGTTCATGCATCTCCAGATGCCCGTCCTCCATCGCTTTATTTGGCTAATGTGCATTAATGAGACGACGGTTTTTCCGGCATAGACGTCGCGCCGCCTTCAACTGCACTAAAAGCCTGAAACTAAATATGCAACTATGCAATCGGATATTGAAGAAGCAGAACTATTGTCTTAATAGCCGAATTATGCATTAGGATTGTTGGTATTGGTGTTGGGTTGTTGTCTTAAGTATCCAACTCACGTATACCCAAACCAATTGAATTTTAATGGGCTCAGCAGCTTCTACTAAATATTATATATTTGTCTATGATTTTATGTTTGTATGTACCCAAAACCAATCTTATGCATGGCCAAACACATTCATAAGTATTTTATTCAAAATGCTCGCTTATTGTCACTGTTTGGAATCAGTGTGTGGCATGCTGCAGATGCGGCAGCTGTTCATCATATCGCTGTTAGTTCCCCTGCGACAAATGACAACTTAATCAAATCACCAATGCATGTCAGACAGTTTATTTTTTTTTATCAAACTCGTAACTCCAACTCTAACTGAAAGCTGGGCTGCCAGTCGGCCTTATTGATATGCTCGACATGATGTCTGGGCACAAAATCAAAACACGCATAAATTCCATGACCATATCCTGCATATGTCCTTTTCATATGTTTGTGTGTGTGTGTAAGGAAGAAGCCATTGTCTGGCTGATTGCAGCAATAATGAGCGGAAATCGCACAAGCAACAAGCCGCAAAGAAAAATACATGGAGACAATGTGTTGAGAGACAAGTAGACAAACAGCTGGACAACAATGCAAAAGGACATTTTGCGTCACGTACTATAACCCTCTCCCCCCACCCTACCCCCTAAAACTCCACTTCTCGACTCGTTTTCTATTTGCATTCATTTCACTTTTGTACTATGTGTGTCTGCATGGGATGCTGTTGATAGTTGCGGATGTCTCGTGAGTGTCGCGAAATAAATATAAGCAGCATGTAAATAGTTTGGTTTCACTGTACAGTGGTCGAACACTGATTCGAACTTATCAATAGGAATGCGTTCAATAAAAAGTTGAACACTCTTTGTTTTATTTTGTTACCTTGTAGGTCTTATGAGTTTATATTTAGTGTTTAAGACTGACAAATGACTTGGTACCACTGTGTGCACAGTCTGCTCATCTTGGTCATTTTGCTGAAGCGGCCTGCCAATTGCAACGGTTCCTGTTACCAGGGCTGTTACTGAGTTGAAACTATGGAGCTTGGCCATTGTTCGTATGTGTGCATGTGTGTATGCGCGCATGTTAGTGTGGTGTTCTCCTTCTACTTCTGTTGGACTGTTGGCCACAGATTGTTGCAAAAGCCAGAAAAACAATGTTGAGCGTATCGAACAACGTCGTCATCGTCGTCGTCGTCAGTCAGTTCATTGTTGTTTACAGCCGCCAACATTTACACACACACACATACAACAAAACAGCCGACCGCCAAATGCAACACACAAAAACACACTAGAGACAGAGACATCAACAAGCCGGAAGTGTGCGTTGCTCGCGAGCAAGATGGCCACAGATGCACAGAGAATGAACGAAAAAGAGAAGCTAAAAACAGTCAAGAGATGTATAGATAGATTGAGAGTGAGAGGCTGGCTGGACGGTTGGCATAGGCAGAGGCATAGATCGAAAGAGAGAGAGAGCGAGCGAGTGGCCAGCAACGGCAACGGCAATAGCAACAGCAACATCTGGCCCGGCCAACAAACGAACGAAACTAAACGCTGCTCTGTTAGCCATTTCAGCAGTGTCTTTTTGGTTGGCGAGGCTAACGCGCGCGCGTATTTCTGCTGTGATCTCGAACCAAAAACAGCTAAACAGCCAATCAACAACACCACACAACAATCAAGCACGCCGCGAATCTCGAGTAACAAAACGATAGTCAAGTAACCCACAAAAGAACAACTGCAAAAGATTCTACATTTATTTCGATAATAATTTGTTGAGTCCTCGTTTGAAGTTTTCTAAAAAGTTATATTCGGTGTATTCGGAATCCGAATCATTATTTAATTTTTTTTGTTGTTCCTTTTGTTTTGGTGATCGAAAAATGTGAAGATTCGTCCTTTTTGACACGTGATGCAGCCGTTCGCAGGCCTTGTGCCGGCTCACGCGACGCGAGTGACAAATGCGATCGTATGAATACATATATGCTATATACTATATAATTGATTCGATCTGTTTTAATATTTTCACAAATTTAAACACGCACACACATAGACAGATGTTGAACAATTCGAAATCGTGCATGCTGACCAATTTGATTGGTTGGGTGGGTGGGTGAATATTGAGACGGTTTTGGCCAACGCTCCATCATAATTAACTCTACAAAGTAAATAAACGAACTGGCCCCAAAATGGACCCCAGCCATGTGTTAATGGTGCGAGGCAACAACAGTTTCACCAAAAATTTTCGGATGGCTTTTGTTTTTACTATTTTCTTTTTTGTTGCCAATTTTTGGTTGCAGTTGTTGTTGTTTTCTTTTATTTTCTTGGCTAGAAGAGTGGGTAGAGCCGGTATACGATACATTGCTCAACATTTTATCACCCATGATTGTGTTCCTTTAGAAAATGCCACGCCCCCTCATTTCATTTCATTCAATACAATGCGAGAGAAATAAACGAAATTTTGCCTCAGTGATCTCAGTGTTATTGTCGAAACGTGTGTGTACATTTGCAATAATAATAATCACAACAATTTTTAATATTTAATTTTTCATTTTATTTGTCATAAAGTCTTATTTATATTTTGTACGCTGCGTTCTCGACGTCGCTGCTGCTGTTGTTGTTGTTATTATTTTGTTTTTAGTTGTTGTTGTTGTTTTATATCACTCACACTTAGTTTAGAATGATATATTAGGTTGTGGTCTCTTGTTTGTAAAAGCATTGAAAGTGTTTTTATGCTGAACTGAAAATAGCAAATTTTCAGTTGGGCAGCAGGAAGTTTTTATAAACTCAATACAAAAAATACTACGAGATGAGTTAATAATGGGTTGGAGAGAAGTGTGAATAGGGTAATAGATCTGTTAATTCAAAGTCATAAATCGAGGGGATTTGATTTAATTAAAATACAAATATTATCATGTTTTGTTGTTAGAAAAGTGGCAAAAACGTTATAAATATAGATATTATAGATACAAATCTAAAAAAAGTTATTCTTAAAATTAAAACCTAATTTCGTATTTATTTCAAATCGACTTTCAATCAAGCTTATTTATTTTAATCAATGCTCTTATGCATAGGTAAAAAAAGTCTTATCTGATTATAGCACTTTTAATTTAATTTTTGAACATGTCCTTTTTGAATTTAACACACAAATAACAATATTTTTAATTGGTTAATAGAGTATTGAGTAAATTTAAAACTCATGACATTACTACATTTTTTAAGATATTCATAAGTATTATAAACGCATACGTTTGTGACTTAAGCCTATCAACCTCAAACTGTCTAGTCGTCTTTAGCTTTTATATCTCGTAGTATTTGCTCACCCTCCAAAAAAATACGCTTTCATATATATTAATAATTAATATAAGCTGAAAAATTTCTCATATATTTGTTTGTTAACAGCAGCTTAGGGTGTCAAAACTATATTTATTACATACACATGTGTTGAAAGATCTTTCTATTTCAGCATTAATCAAATATGTTGTTGGTTTGTTCTCCTCGAGAATTGAATAGCATTTGATGTATTTTATAGAGTATTGTTTTGCAACTGATGTAACATGCAGTTGTAAGATTTTTATGATCCTATTTGGTTGAATTCGATTCGATGTTTTGTAGACACGTAGTACTCGTAAATACTGCGTAGATGATCGGTTGTTTTTTTGGTTTGCTTGTTGTTTGGTTTCATTTTGTTTCTTGTGATTCCTCATTACTCATTGGGCACGTTTGTCAAGCGGCGAGGAAAACCCAATTAGTCATTGGAAGATGCCAAGCTTTGGGAATCCGATTAAAAAATTTTGTTTTTTTTTGTGTTTTTTCTTTTCTTCATATTTTCCGACATCCTCCCAATTTAAAATCATAATTATAGATGCGTTTATTTAAATTTAGACGCGCATTGTTAGCGCTGCGCCCCCCTCTCTCTCTCTCTCTCTCTCTCTGGGTCACTTTTTTTTCGATATGTTTAGAAGTGAAAACTAAAAAAATTAAACAAGAACGATTTCGGGAAAATTGGGCATGAGTTTTGTTTTTGTTTTTGGTGGTAGGCTGCTAGGGTGTTAGTTTTTAAATTGGGGACGCGTTTAACTTAATTAGGCATGCGTAGCGATAACAAACAAATTTCGGAATAGTTTTGGAATTACTTGGGCATTATCATGGAGCATGCCTGGCATATTTCCAAAAAATGCCCTCGCCCCAAATATTTTTGTTGAAATGTCAAGTGCAGTTGTAGTGGCCAATGCCTAAAAGCGTTTTCGTTCTATAAACAACAACAACAACAGCAACAAATTACAAACTAAACACAAACAAAATTTATGCTTGTTGAGTTTTGGTTGCTGTCGTCAGCTTACGAAATGGGCCTTGAGTTGCAAACTAATTACAATAATCGATCGTTTACCTACAGAGGTGTTCATCCTAATACTATGTATATACTCACTCAATGGAGTGGAGTTGAGTCTAAGGTCTAAGGGGTTAATTATTGTGAAGCCTTCGCCATTGACTTTGCTTTGGTTTATTCGGCCACGTGTGAGTATACGCAATTAGGCGTATCGACGAACATATGTAGTTGTTCTTTATGCATGTGTGTGTTGCTGTGTTTTATTATGCCTTCGACTTGGAATTTGTTTATAAACATTGCAATTTTGAATTTTTACTGTTCATTTGGTAGCCAGCAAGTTTTGTGCCCCAGCTGCGTGAGCATAAATTTATTAACATATGCATACGTACAGATAAAGATACAAATAGAGATATACTATATGTATGTGTATTTGTCTATTTTAACATACTTTTATGCGATTTGATTATATTAAACCCTAAACCAACCTATGGGCACTAAACTGGAACTGGCCCATCTAATGCCACATTTTATTTATATGCTCAGCGCGTTTTTTCTTATTTGTTTTTGTTTTTTTTTTTTTGTTACGAAATTTCAATTTGTTGTTTGGGAGGCATTAAAGGTACCGACTGCTTCATTGAAAAATGTTTCGAATTGCTTTTCAATAAATAATACTTGGTGAAAATATTAAAACGAGTTTTGCATAATTTTCAAACAATAAATACAATTTATAAAAAAAGTTCATCGCGTTCGCCTTTTGAATAGTACACATCAGGCAAGAATGCTGATCAGTGATTCAATCCAAAACAGTAGACAAAAACTAATCAAATACGAAAAAGAAAAGTTTAAATAATAATTCACCCAAAAAACAAAAGGGAACACCACACCAATTCGATTTGAATGCAGCCAAAAATGCCCAGGTCTATGCAAGAAATTAAACGCATAACTGAAAAGTGTTCAACCAAACCATCATCGTCCACCCTCCAGAAGAATCAGCTCAAGAAGCCATATCAGCTTATCGATAATCCGATAAATGATCGAGCTGCGTACCGAGCCTACTGTTGCTGCTGTTGCTCAGCTTTTGCTCAGCAGCCAATGATGGGCTGGCCGCGCAAGAGAAAGAACTCCAATCCTCAAAGCGATTGCTCGACAAGCATCTATCGATAGGCCTATAGATCACACACACACACACACACACACAAGAGTTAAATAGAGATAAAGGATTGAGCGTCTCGGGTTGAAACCAATGCAATCAATTGTGTTTTGGTAGAAGCAACAGCAAAAAAGAAAAAAACATTCAGCGCTCCGCTCTGTTTAACAAACCATGTTAGATATATTTCGTGGATTGAAAAACCTTGTAAAGGTCAGTCACGTTAAAACCGATTCAATAGTATTCCGCCTGCACTACTCAATAACTGTGATGGTTCTGATGTCATTCTCGCTAATTATAACCACACGCCAATATGTGGGTAATCCAATCGATTGTGTACACACTAAAGATATTCCAGAGGATGTTCTCAACACATATTGTTGGATACAGTCGACGTATACGCTCAAGAGTTTATTTTTGAAAAAGCAAGGCGTTTCGGTACCATACCCGGGTATCGGTAATTCCGATGGTAATCCATCCGATAGGAAGCACTACAAATACTATCAATGGGTATGCTTTTGCCTATTTTTTCAGGTGAGTTTTATATTCAAAAAAAAAAAAAAAAAATAATTTTTCGTACTAACAAACAAAGAATCTACTACTTTTCGGGTGTGTGACAATTGAATTCAAATGGAATACTTACCTCAAAACTGAAAGTTTTGAAAAGATTTAGCAGTTGTAATCGAAATAAAATATTAAACTTTAACGATAGAATTTTAATGTAAGAAAAAAATAAATATGTTTAAAATTTAATTAAAAAATTTTAAATTCTTAATAATCTTGTGTCCTTAGGTCCTTTCCAAAAAAACTAAAAAAAAAAAAATATTTGTATGAGCATTAATGAAAGTGGAAATATTTTAATATATAATTATTCTCCTCTCTGAACTGAAAACAATCAAACCCAAATTTGCTCATACATATGCATGTGTACAAATCCACTGCCAACCTCCATTATTTTGACCAAATTTCAGTCATAGTTTTTTATTCGAGCATTTACAATGCACACAGATGACATTTATTGTCAAGCCACAAGTAGAAATACATTTATCATATTTGATGTATTAAGTAATTAACAGCTTCACTGTACTATATCTATGTGTGTGTGTCTACTCATTGTGATCTGCTTACATACATATTACAAATTGAAATTTCCAAATATTTGTGCTAGTTTTGGTGTTGTTATTGTATGTTGGCTTTTTAAACGCAAGAAGCTTGAATGCGCATAGCCAATGAAATAAAAATGTTTAAACATATATCCGTATTGTTCGATTTGTTTTTGTTGCTGTTGCTGTTGCTATTGCGAACAATTCATTTACGCACACTCAAGGCCAACAACAGTTGACTGGGCCGAGATAGTTTCACATTGTTGTGACGTATGTGCGTACGTTTACGTCTACGTCTGCGTCTATGTCTGCGTATACCAATATATCTATGTTTGATTGTCTGTTTGTTTGTTGATCGAACGAAGCGCATGCAAATGTTTCACATGTTTCCGTTGAACTCAAAAGTCCTTAGACTTCGATACTATTCGCGAAATGTTTATACAATAAGTTTATGTAAGTTGAACAAATATTGCGTATACGTCGAAAGTTGCATGAACAGAGAGAATGAGAGAGAGAAAAGAGAGAGAGAGAGAGAGAGAGAGAGAGAGAGAGCGATCAGCTCGTGACATTGGTTATTTGTTTTATTGTTAATCAAGAACTTTAATATGATCCTTAGCTAAGATCGCCGCTATTACTTGCAGCTAGAAATTTATGACTTGTTCTCATTTATGCGAGAGGCGCCGAACGATTACACAATAATACTATATCTTCCCGCTAACAATGTACAAATATTAAATGTATATTTTTATCACACTTTTGTCACAGTCGCCACTCGTTTCAGTTGTTGTCTCTTGCCCTCCGTCTCTTGCCTTGGGGCAATGGTTCAGTTTTCTCGGTTAGTGTCACAGTGGCGATTATAGACATCGTTGTCGTTGTTGTTGTTGTCGTTGTTACAGTCACCCAAATAACTATAAATACATTTATTATGGTATTCTCCCTGCTTAATGACGCGTAGACGGCATTTCTATAATTTAAACATTTTCCATTCTGCTTAATTTGTGGATTTATTAATAAAAGCGACAACTGCGACGGATGCGACCTGAAATCCAATAAATGCACTCAACATATATCAGTTTGTATGCTTGTATTTATGAATGTACTGTACATAAATAATAAAAGTCAACGATCATAAATGCCACGAGAAAACAAGCAAAGCCATAAATCCATTGGCAACAACTAGAACTATGAAAACAACACCTGGCATTAACTTAGTTACCCAATACCAATACCATCGCATTTGGTGCAATTGGGGGAGGGGCGGGATTCGGCGTGATTGGCATCGATCATCTGCTGATCAAATATTTATCGCTCTTGCTAATGGCCCCGGCAACTAAGTTAAGACAATGCAGCTATAAAATTTAAAAGCAAAATTGCCTGCAGTAAGCAGCATTCATGATCTTCGCAATCCGTTGCTCAGTTTTCATGTTCGTTGGCTTTTTGTTATTTGTTGTTATTGTTGTTTTTTCATTTACATTTTTCCAATTTTCATTTCGATCGGATCATATCGATCAAAATGGCAGGCAGGCAGGGAAGCAGACGCTCCCCTTTGGATATGTCAAAAGTTGGAATTTTTCATTGCCTAGCTGGATATTTATTGAAAAGGCACAGACAAACATAAAAGTGAACAAATAATAATTCTGGCCAAATGCCAGAAACAAAGCAGAGAATGAGGAGTATGATGGAGCGAGAGGCGGTTTGTGTCGATATGCTTTAATATTGGGAATGGAAGAGAATGGGTTGAGTTTTAAATTTGCCTTCGTTACATTTCGTTTGGTTTTGTGTCGATAAAAATGAGTATAATGATTTTGTGCAAATGCATGTGTAACATATATATGTTCTTGATCAGCAACAACAGACAAGTCGATTTAACCATTAAGAAACTATAAAAGCTAAAGATTTTTGACATAAGCTCTTCTAACCCATAACTCTTTCGGTTTTCGCCATACACTTGAAGTCGATAACAACAACATTTAAAATTTGGAAATTTTGTAACTTCATCAAAAAACTCTAGACTTAATAATGATCATCTGTGAAAATTTTATCGAAGATTGACGTAAAGTCAAGCATTCGATATGCGCAGAATTGAAAGCACTTTCCATATACACACACTCATGCAAACAATGTCTGTAGGCGTAATGTCTGGGGTTCAGGGTATCGCACAGTCGAGCTGTTTTGATTACTTTTTTTCTTACTTGATTCTTTTTTTGGTTCCGCTTATGCGCTGGGAGACGGGCTGGCAGCATGACGCCGGCAACGAAGGCGACGACGTCGACGGGTGGACTCCCCACCCGAGTTGCATGGACATGTGTTTATATTTGACTTATGTGATTTTATTTTTGTTCATGCTGTCCGCAACGTGCGTTGCAAAGAGATGGAGTGGGGTGGGTTGGGGCTGAAACACCGGGAACCCGGGATCAGGGCAAACTGACAACTGGCGGCAGCAGGCGCTCATTGGGCGTTAGTCTTACTAGTCTTCCCTTAGATCCATGGACAGCTTGCGTGCCCACTAGTTGAAAACTGGCTGGATGTTGAAAAACGATGATGCCGAATTGAAAATGCAAACATTTCCCCCTTCATCCTCCCTTTTTTTCTCTGTGGTGTTGATTTTTGCCATCCCTTTTATCTTCATTACGTGATAGGATGCACACTGGTTTTGGGCTCATTTAAATAGCTTAAATATTGGTATAAAAATGCAGCAAATTTATTTTACATACTGAAAATCATTAAAGCTTACAAGTTTCTTAGCCAACGTTTAGATTTTCCCCGTTTTCTTGAATTTTTTTAAGTCTTTTCCAAAAATAATTTTTTTATGAAGTGTAAACGATCTAAGCAAATTTTATTTTCACGACTGTTTTTTTATGATCGTGTGAAAATAAAACTGTTAAAGCTTTTTGTTTGCTTGTGTCTGTCATAAGAATTATTATAAAATATTTAATCAAATGAATTAAAGTTAAAAAAAAAAAAAACAATCTATGCATCATCGATGATCGTTTTTCTGTCCATAAGATAAATGCTGGCATAATTCAGTATAGTATCGATACTTTCATAATGCACAAATTTGGGCGACAAAAAACAGAGGTCCACAGAAAGCTATGAAATGAATTCCGCCAAAGCAATTCGCTAAAATAAGAACAGACAGCAGAATGACGCAAACAGGAGGAGCGTGGGGGGGGATGTGATTTTTGTGGCACCCTTGATTAGTTGACTTTATTCGATACTCCAATTTCATCAAATTATTTCACTAAACTACATACTGTTATTATTTTGCCATGCAGTTATTGTTTCCGTTTTACTTCTTTGGCCCACTGTGCAGCGTCGTGCGTCTTTTGTGTGTGTTGCGGGCATGCCACAATTGGTGCATTTTGTTGCATTTGATTCGTTCAGCTGGCAGCTGGGTTTGCTGGGCCTTTCACTTCATTTTTGCTTTGATTGCAGTTGCGTGTCTGCAATGTTTTTATAGCAATTTGAACGCATGCCAAATTGCTTTCTCGACATTAGCAACTGCGTCCCGCAAACCCTGAAAAGCAAATAACACCCAACCTCACCCACACACACACGCACACGCACACACATACACAACTATAACTAAAACCACTGCTCTTTTTGTGTGCTCGGGCATTCAAAAATGATTTTGGTAGCTGTTGTTATTGTTGTTATTATTGCTGCTGCATGTCGTCGCGCCAAGCCAATTGGCAGAGAGAGTAAAAGGGACGAAACAAGGAAAACATATAGAAAATAACAAATGTAAAGGGCGAAAGGGTAAACGAGAAAGCAAATCAAACGCATCATTTGACTTCCGGCAGAGCGTTGCAAGCTTCGGGCCCATCACTTGTCTGTCCACTTGTTTTGTTGTTGTTATTATTATTATTGTTGTTGTTGTTGTTATTGCCATCATAAGGCGATACAATGTGCCACAGATGTTTGCCAGCTACGAGGCCAATATCAATGCTCCCGGCGACGTATTGTTGCAACAGGCATGCAAAATTATAAGAAAGCAAGCACGTTCGCCTTTACCCAGCCTAACCCAAACACCCAACCTGCCCTCTTATACCAAGCCATATATTCAATTGGGTTTGCGCGTGGTAGTGAAGTTTTGTGGAATTCCGCATCGTGTCTAGTATTTACTTAAGCATTTGCCAAAACCAAAATCAAAAAAAAAAAACCCAAAATGATAATATAAAAATAAAAGCAACGCATGCGAAAAATGAAGAACAGAATTGTAGAGAGGAGAAGTGGGGGTGACTTTGGGGATCTTGGGGATTTTTTGTTATTAAGACAGGCGACAGTTGGGCGCCCACTAAATAAACTGAACTCTCACCTCGAGCAAAAATTGTTGGTTCCAACTAAGCCATTGCCTGCCACTTACTATAAGGATTAACACCTGCCCACATACAGAGAGAGACAGAGGGACCCAAGAAACCAAGAATCTAAGACCAACAAGACCAACCAAGAGCAAAATCAAAAAAAGAGCTGCTACTCGCCAAAGTAAACATTTGCACAATTTAGCATTCAAATTTACGATACAAGTTAGTAGATTATTAATATGTCATTCGAGCTAACACGCAAATGAAAAGTTGCGTTGCGTCCGAGTCTGAAAACAACGAAAGATCCATTAAATTGGGCAAGATTTAAGTCTTTGTCACTGTCTGTTTCGCCAACTAGCCCCATCTATCTAAGTATATATAGTATATAGTATCTGTATCTGTATCTGTATCTGGCATGAATGTTTGTCATTTTATTGTTGTTGCCTTGCTAATGGATCACGGCTAATTGTTTTGATGACATGCCTATAAATACCAAGACTTTTGGATACATTTAAATCTATCCATTTTTCTGTTTGTCTGTCTGTCTGTAAGTAAAGAATATTAGCAAATAATAATAAGAACTTAGCAAGCTCATTCACCAAGGGCAATCTTAAGCATGTGTATTAAATGACTATGGCATTGCTAACTGGAATTACGTTCACCTCAATCTTTATTTGTGGCTAAGAAAAAAACAGCTGGCGTTTGTCACTTGTCAAATTTAAGCGCATTTACGACAAATTCGAATGCGACAGACGCCTACACAATGCTCTCACCTTTACAAACAAACTTAAAAAAAAATAGACTATACATTTCAATCGTTTTCTCACACTAACTATTTATTGCTCTCTCTCTCTCTCTCTTTCTTGCAGGCAATCTTATTTTACACACCAAGATGGCTGTGGAAATCTTGGGAGGGTGGCAAGATTCATGCACTTATCATGGACTTAGATATAGGCATTTGTTCCGAAGCCGAGAAAAAACAAAAAAAGAAATTACTTTTAGATTATTTATGGGAAAATTTAAGGTAAGTGCCACAAGCATCACTTTTAAAAAATAAATATGTATTAAATTCAAAAATCTCTTATACTAGATATCACAATTGGTGGGCGTACAGATATTATGTGTGTGAACTGCTCGCCCTAATAAATGTGATAGGTGAGTAGAAAACAGAAGAACAATCCATGATGATCATCATCATCACCATCATTATCATTATCATTGTGTAATGCAGGTGCAGAGAACTGTTCCACATTTCTTTCTTTCTTTTTGCACTATAGTATAAACAATTTTGGGGTTAACCATACACAATATAGTATTTATATATGTATTACCATTCATGTACATATACCATAGTACATCTATCTGCGTATACATGTATAGTATCTAGTAGTGCTTGCATTATTCACTCATTCATTTTTCGATGGAAAATCAATGACGAACTTTTATCGACTGACCGTAGCCCCGCCGTAGCCGTAGCCTGGCCGCATCAAAATAAACAAAAGTTCCTGGCTTCGATTCAATTTTGGTGTTGGGACAACGTGCGCCACGTGCGCTATTATCGGAAATCTAACAAAATAATTTGCTGTCAGAATATATGCGCGTATAAGACATAAGAAGTAAAAAGCAATAAACAATTATCAAAAAACAATGAACAACCTACTATATAGATTTAGCATTAACAAATGATTAGAGTTCACACTAATTGAATGTTGACGTTTGATGGGCAGAAGAAAAACTTTTAGTTCATAAATAAAAAAGAATTTGTTGAAGTTTGGATCTTGTTGAGTTTCCATAACATTGTTTGCTCTCGTATCAAGATATCAATCAGTCAGCTACTATTAAGTTACAATATATCAATAACACTTTACAGCAAACGAGTAAACTCAAGATCACAATTTGTAAACATACTTCTTATAGACTTTCGATTGAGTATAAAAACCAAATGATAGATGAGCCGGATAAATAAATTAAATTAGTTAATTAATTAAGTTGCTGACCCATCAGTTCAAAAAAAAGGCAGCAATAAACTCATAAATAACACCCGCTTATTTCGCACACTCACACTCATTTCTATATACTACACACACATTCAAACATATAAGTCATATGCATAATTAACTTTGATTTATATTCATAATACTATATTACTTTATTATATGTGGTCATCGCTATAGGTCAAATGTTTCTTATGAATCGATTTTTCGATGGCGAATTTATGACATTTGGCTTGGATGTGATAGATTATATGGAGACCGATCAGGAAGATCGCATGGATCCGATGATTTACATATTTCCCAGAATGACCAAATGTACATTTTTTAAATATGGTTCAAGTGGGGAGGTAAGTAATTACTACATACTTAGTACGACTAAACCAAAACTACTACAACTACTACTACTATAATACTGATTAAATTAAATATTGTTTGAATAATGTTGAAAATATAATAATAATAATAAATATGTTGTTTCTATTTTTGTGTTAGGTGGAGAAACACGACGCCATTTGCATTTTACCATTAAATGTTGTTAATGAGAAAATTTACATTTTCCTTTGGTTTTGGTTTATATTATTAACGTTACTCACATTATTAACGCTAATATACAGGGTGGTTATTATATTCTCGCCTCGAATGAGGGTCTATTTATTTCGAATGAGATTTAGGTGAGTAAACAAATACAAAAAAACAACAAAAAATATTGTGACTAACACTATTTTTTATTTGTTTTGTCTTTTTCAGGTTAGTGCGTCGTGACGCTATTGAAATAATCGTCCGTCGTTCCAAGATGGGCGATTGGTTTTTGTTGTATTTACTAGGTGAAAATATAGATACAGTTATATTTCGTGATGTTGTACAGGACTTAGCGAATCGTTTAGGACATAACCAACACCATAGGGTGCCTGGATTGAAAGGTGAAATACAGGATGCATGATATTGGGAGTATTAGAAAGGATACAAAATGCAATATGTCGTCTCTAATTGAAAAACATTAAAAACAAAAACAACAACAACATTCAAAACTACTTTAGTACAACAACAACAACAGCAGCAGCCGCTTCATAAGTTCAAAAATATAAAACTGATAAAAAAAAACGTATCTTACAAATACAACCAAAAAAACTATCGTCAATGCTAACACATCGAAGTCATATATTCAGTCACATACAAAAAAAAAATATTAAAATATAATTAATGCAAGAGAGTTAAGCACAGAGACACGGCTCGATCATGATCGAACGATAACGATACCGATAACGATAACAACAAGGATTAAAGATTAAAATAAATATCAATAGAGCCAAGCAAACAACGAATGAAAGCGGACTTAAAACCGAAACTGAATTGAAATTGAAATCGAAATTGAACATTTAAAAACAAATATATTAATCAAAATTAGCCAGCAAAAAGCAACAACAACAACACAAAACACCAACGAAGAATAATTAAAGCAGATATTAAAGAAATGAAAAAGAAAATGAATAGAGATTAATCACGAGGAACAGCAGGAAAAGGAGAATTGGGTCGCAGCAATCCAAAGAATACTGCACCCAAGGACATTGCAAATAGATGCACGTAGCGACTGCGTCTGAGTGCATGTCCCTTGGATTCAAGTCTATAAGAAGAAGATGATGATGATGAAAATAGAAGTTGCCCAGCGACAAGAACAAAGTGTGTGCACAAACAACAACAACAACAACAAGAACAACAAACACACACAAAAAAAAAAATTAATGAACAAAAGAAAGAAAGAAAGAAGGGAAGATGGGAAGATGGAAAGAACGAAATGAAAAAATGGTTAACAACGCTCTATCTCTCTCTCGCTCTCTTTCTCTGTCTTACACTCTCATCAAACATCACAGCATGCACAACAAACACATACACACACTCACATACATACTATCACACGGCATTACTCATACGCCCCCGTAGACGCTGCCGTAGCTAGAACACTCTCAAAAAGATCCGCACTTTGCTTGTCATGCCAGCAACACAACAAAACACCAACGAAGTCGAGACGACGCCCGCGTATAATTGCATTTCTGTATTAAACCAAATATCAATCAAACAACAAAAAAATAAAAAATAAGAGTAGAAACTCTAAAAAAAAAATCATCCACGAGCAACAGCAAGGAATCGAAAGCATCACGAGTATGCAGCAACAAAAGAACAACAACAAACAACAGCTGCAACTGTTTCAAGCATACTTAGAAAGAGGGAAGAGGGAAACTCACAAAAAAAAGATAAACAATTAAACATAATCTCTCATCTAGTAAAAAAGAAAAAGTAGGGAGTAAAGAATAAAATGAGTGAATAAAAGGAAAAAGGAAAAGAAAAAATATATATATATTAAATAGAAAAGGGTTAAGGGAAGAAAGCAAGCAAGAAAGAAAGAATGAAAAACAACAACAAGCAAAATGAGAAAGAAAGAAGCAGGCAAATACACAAAAGAAGTTTAATTAAATTCAATTCAATTAAAATCTCTTATTAAAAACAAAATGATATCTTGAAGTGTTCATGTATTCGAATGTATGTAGGTTAATAATATAAATAATTCTAATTGTAATACATACTTACGTATGCATATATGTAAACATATATACATACACACATGCATATATCTCTCAATATATATGTAATGTATATGTCTATGTACATATATGCATAAATAAATATACAAATATATATAAAAATATATATATTTAAAAAAAAAAAAAATATATACATATATATATTTAATAATGATAAACAACAAATTTTTTTTTCTAAATATAAGTATTTGTATTACCCGCTAAAGAACAAAACAAACACAAAAACAACAACAACATATAAATGTTAAAACACACAAAAACAAACAAAAAAAAAACAACTCAGTTTTGTATACAAGAACAGAAAACGAACAAAAACAAAAAGAAACACAAATAAATGTAAAGAACAAAAAATATCAGTAAATATCAGCGACAAGTTAGTTAAATGGTAAATAAAAAACTTAACTGCAAGCAATAATACTCACAAAATACAAACAACAACAAACCAAACAAAACACAATAAGTCCGAGGATTCTTACATCACACATGCATACAAACACACAAAAACACTTACACACATACATTCATCCATAGTTTAATTAGGTCAAAACTATAGCGCGCATCATTATTATACTATATCCAAAACAACAACCAAAAAGCCATAAGCATATTATAATTATATTAAATAATAATAAAAAAAATGAAACACACACACACACACAAAAAACAATTAACACTCATGAACCATATTTTAAATTACATACATAAATAAATTGTCAAAAAAAAAAAAAAACAAAAAATAAACAAAAAAAGAAATAGCAAAAAAGCGAAAATGAAAATTAATTTCCCACATTATTATTAATCATTATTGTTAAACAGAAATTGAGGGATTTTTAACTTCAAATTACCAATTATCAAATACGATTACCACAACAAAAACAAGTTAACTAACGAAATTATAGAGAATATCAGAAAACTAAAAAAAAAAAAATAAGCACACACGCATAGTTCATATAATATTCTTCCCAAAAAAAAAAAACACAGATAATTGCAATAATTGCAAGTATTAATCATGTTATTCAACACACTATAGACCAAGCTTCAACAGCAAATTGATTTGTCACAAATTAATTGCATAGCATTAAATTTTAACACACACACACACACACCCAGCTTTTTTTGTAAATTCCCATTGGCATTGCAGCTGTGTTGGAATCATGCTGCAGTCAGTCATTTAGAGCTAAGTGTAGCACACTGACGAATCTCAGCAGCAGTTTCAATCTCTCTCTCTCTCTCTGTTTTCTACTAATTTTTTCTCGTACTTACACAGACTAACGCACTCTCTCGTTTCACATTTTATTCACTTTTATTCACACATCGAAATATCGAATTGACCGACCACATCATGTGCTACAAATTGTAATATCCGTCCAGAAAACTTTTTGAAGCGCACTTTATTTAAGTAAGATCACTACAAAAATAAAAACAAGAATAAAAACGATCCGTTTGAAGACTTAGCCTGAGCCAGATCTGATGTATAATTTTTTGCTCATCATTAAAACCAAACAAACTAAAAACCAAAATAAGATATCAACTGAAAAAGGACCAAACAATTCGCAACAACGCCACTTAAACGCTCTTACCTTTGAGTTCTCTTTCAAACTGAAACCACCTTCTATTTCAAGTTCATCTCTTTGTATCTATTTCTCAGTTTCACGTACTATCTCTCCATTATCCCTTGACTTTTCTAATTTTCTATTCTCATGCTAGATATATACAAGGTCGACGACTATAGACGACTATCAGACACAGCCAAAGATGCCAAGCCAACGAACAAACACGTCACTGCCAGCCGAAACAAACAGTTGTAGACATTAACTATAGCAAAAACTCTCTCTTGTATACCCAGTTTTTTTTTATATAGATTAAAAAAAGGCAGCTCCATCTCCTCCATCCATCAGCTACAATGCCAATCACGAATCACGAATCACGAATCGACAAAACTGATTCACAAATTATTATATCAAATACCACAAATGCAGCCTGGCAAATTCTGCTCATTGGAATTTCATGCACACATCCATCATAAGTGGAATGCGGGTGGATTGGATTTGGTCACATTTCCAGGAGCTTGTCCCCAATAACAGGAATCATCAGCAATCGCTTACAAAACAAAGCTTTTAGTTCATAATAATTTAAGTAGTTATTTTTGTTAAATTTATATACACATGTATATATAGATATACATATTTTATTTGTATACTATTTAGTTTGATTTTCTCACAACAGCATTTTTAAAGACGCATTAGATTTTAACCAACATGGTTTGAAGATAATAAAAGTAAATGAAAAACAAAAACAAAAGAAAACGAAAAGAAAAACTAATTTCTAGGTCGCTATACAACTTAATAGTAAAAATAAAAACAACAATAATTATTAATTATAACAATAAATGATAACATGTAGTTTTAGCGTATTTTTTTTAACAAATGCTTATCGCCAAATATGTGTAAGCCTAATGTCTAGTTCTTGTAACAAAGTAGTGGACAAAGAACTCTATGGAAAAATGGGAAACTTGGTCAATAAGAAAAGAACCTAAGCCGAAATAATTAGTTTGTTCGATGGTTATTTTTTCAACATGCCATGTAAAAGATGAATATGCATAATAATAGTATTGAATGCAAACAGAAATCTATGCAACACACAAAACAAAACAAAACCAAAAAATTAAAATAATTAATAAATAAACCATGTAAAAAATCATCTATACATAAATGAAAAATACCAAAAATTGATGAATGATAAATGGTATTTAATGTAATTTTACGGAAAAAACCAAAATGAATGATTGATGGAAGAAGTATGCAGAACATAAAGTATTCACAAACATACATATACTTGCATATGCGTAATGGAAAATGATGCTGGAGAAAATGCCATTAGTTGTTAGTGTTAATGCGATACGTACATGCATACATAAAACTACATACATACATCATATACATACATATGATATGATGTATCTTTATCGTAAGGTCTACATTAAACATAATACAAATATACATAACGATATCGATAACGATAACAGATAACGACAACAGATAAACAAATAGCGCTGTAAGGAGATTATCTTTCTTTATTTGTATGAACCCAGATTATATAACTAAGTAAGAGGTGCAGGCTTCAGCAAGCAAGGCGTATGAAAACAAGTATATCTCAAATTGAACTAAGAGCAATTGTAAAATAACTTAACTCTCTCAACAAATCGAATACCCAAGCATCGTATATCGTATATCGAGCATCGGTCATCATATATCGAATATCGAATATGTCACAATGTATTCCTTTTCCAATTGAAAACTTTATTTTTCAAAGTGTTTGCAGCATTATTAAACTACGATCCAAAAACCATACATACATATTGTATTAGCTTAGAGCATAATATAGTACTTATACAACCTACTTATACTAATACATACATAAGCATGGGAATATTTCATTCTTGAATAAATGAATGAAAAAAACAAAAAACAAAAAACCCTAGTTACAATAAGCCGCAAGCAGATCACTTTAACTTTCGCCAATCTTTAGACATGATTCGATTTTTCACTTTTTTCATTCACTTTCCACTTTACAAGCAACACAATTTCTATACAACGATTCTCACTGACAGTTATTTCACAATCTAAAGTCCACTTTGCTCTTTAAATCTAGAAAATCTTGTACTTACTCGATTACCTCATTCTTGCTTTTTACTTGTTATTATTGCTCAACTTAAGGCAACAGAAGCAATAATTATGACACTGAATCTTTTAATAAGCCCTTTTTATCGTATCATGTACAAATAACATAAGGTGCTCCTCTCACGGAGTCTCAAACGTTAACTCGAACTCATAATTCTTAAAGTACGTACCCAAACTACGTAACCCATATTTTTTTCTACCTAAAGCTCTTACGTAGTAATTTGTAAATAAGGTTTCTTAACATTTCTTGATAACAAAAAGTTTAAAAAAAATTTAATTCTGAGCTAAAAGCGACATTTGAAAGTAGCTCAAGATAAGTGAGATTTTCCTATAGCTATAGCCCCGCGCAAATGGCAACGTATTTTGGGTACGTTCCCTTTGTAATAATTATATTTTTGGATTCACATAGTTTTGTTGTTGCTGAGTTCTTAAATTATTTTCTACTTGATAAATTATTTGGTATTTTACTTTATTGTTTATTCGACAATACAACGAATACATATCATTGTTTAATTAAATTGATTTCATTCCAATTATACAGCCCGTAATGATGAGATTGAGATGCGACAAAAGTTTCCAACACTTTTTCCGATTTAACACTTTTCTCACACCCAGAACGCTCTCTCTCTCTATTTCTCTTTTAAACACACACTTTTTCTGCACATCCGACATCAAAAGCGCCATACAGCAAGTAGGTCAATTCTCTCGGCTTAAGAGAAATCCACAATAAACGAAGTACTATATTGGTGAAATTTTCTCAACCTATATTTTAAATAAATTTTGAAAATAACATATTTAGCATATGCAAATACTATAATACTTATTTAGTTGGACTACAACAAATTATACTTATAGCTAAATAAGTAAATAACAATAAGTGTGCAAGTAGTGCAAATAAACTTTTTATTAGGACAAATGTTTTTTAATGCAAGCCAAGTGAATCGAAATTGTTAAAACGAAAACGAAAACGGAAAACAAAAAGAATAACTACGAATTGAAATTGGAAATTCTGATATCTGAAACTGCCAATTCACGTTCCCAGACATATTTAGAATAATACAAATTAAAAGTAACAAAAACCACACTTAATTTATAAAATCTGCAAGCATATTAAAGTAAAAACATATACAATACGAACTCATATACTATATACAAGGCATCTTACATACTATAACAACAAAATATGAAAATTGCTGAATATTTAAAATGCGAAAAGAAACCAAAACTAAAACAATAATACTATTAACTATAGTATAATTAGGCATATGTACTATTTTGTTGTACTCTTCGTTACATTGGACACATGTCGGATGCATTTTTAAATGTTTCAGTTCGCAAAAATATCATTTTGGGACTCGGGAATATTTTTATTGGGTTTCGGGTGTGTGTGTGTCAGAGTGTGTGTATATGTGTATGTACTATGTGTGAATAAATAGCAGACAATAATTAGTAAATTTGCAACAAAAGAAAAAATAAAAATAAAAGGCAAAAGAATGCAAAAAGCAAAAAGAATATAAACAAAAATCGAATGGCAATTTTTTGTGTGTACTATGCGTTAACCGTTAACTTACGACACCCATAACAGGCCAGGACAACACACATTAAACACACCAACGTACTACGAACATAAACAAATTTATGTGTATCTCTCTGTCTTTTTGTATCTTTGTTTGTGGTTTGTTAGGCACAACTTTTGCATCTGCACCAAACAAAAACTATGCAAGTAAAAGTACATAAGAAAACAGGGTATAATAACAAAAAACAAAAAAATAAAAGAAGGAGCCGAGCTGACGACTTGCATTTTCTTTTGTCTTTCAAGATGTTTTTTTGTTTTGTTTGGTGTTTTTTCTGTTTTCTTTAATTTTTTCTGGTTTTTGGGCTAGCTGCGTACTGAATCGAGAGTTATGTTTTATTGATTTCCATTGATATGCAGGCACAGCTGCTGGCAGGCGCAAAGTAGTTCCTAAAATGTATCCAAGGATCAAATTCGAGCTAGTATACAGATCATGATCATTGATTGGGTGTGGATCACATTTGCCCTTACACTACAGTTGGCATTTATTTTATTCCTCACCGTTTTGATAGAGTTTTTCTAAGTTTCTTCTTTTTCAATTAGTAGTTATACATATATACATATATAAAGGTAGTTCCTTTCTCGTTAGCACAACAACAAATTTGACGTATAAGAAAATGCCTTAAAGTGATTTTCAAATTATAAACGATTTAACAACTATACAATGTACATAATATAGTGCCCAAAAAAAGGAAAAACAAAGGAAAGAGAACAAAAATATTGGAAAGAATTTTTTTTAATAACAATAATTAGAATCGTATGTATTTTAAGCGGAAGCATGACTTTTAATTAACACCTAAGACACATACAATTGTACATAACTTATTATACATATATATATATACAAATATATATACTTATACAATATACAACATATGAATACATATGGCATGTATTTTATAATAAATAAGTAAGTAATAAGCAAAACGTTCAACAAAATTACAATTAAGTTTTCCATATTCAGATGACTTTTGAAGCAGACAAAGATCATATTATATCTAATTGAGAACCAAAACCAAAAACACAAAACAAAACAATTAAAACTAAAGAAAAGATTTTGTAATTTTAATTTATTTTCCACAGCTCTTAAGTTTAGTCAAACGTAAATTTAATACTTATAATTACAATACAAATACTAAACAAAACAAAAAAAAAAAAAAAAAAATATGTAAAATAATTGCATAAATAATTTCAAATATATTCGCCGATTGCCTTCAACTAGAGGAATTTTGATTACAAAATTAATAATGAAATATTAAATGAGAATTATTAAATATTGCATTACGAACATATTTATACAATGAATGGATGAATGGCAAACTAACAAGAAGGATGGGACGAGATGATTAAGCTGAGAGTAAGGAATCAAGATGAAGAAAAGGATAATACAAACAGCAGCAAAACCAAGCAGAAAACAACAACAACAAGAACAACAAATCTACACATAATGAAATTCAAAAAGAACTGAAGTAAAAACAAAGATTTTAAAAGCAGCAACAACAAAAACAAAAATAACAAAAAATAAGTAACAAAGAAAAAAAAAAAAAACTCGAGCATCAAACACAGCGAATAACAAAAAAGTTCATATTTGTATACAGAAATAAAATAATAATAGTATGAATAAATCCCATAAGATGCATTAAAGTTATACACAATAATAATAGATTACATAGTACATACTACATTATCCATAAATACATACATACGTACGTACATAGTATATTTGCCTTTATCCATTATCACACAGAGAAAACAACAAACTTCAAAGTTGAACTAAATCAAAGCATAGAAATCTAGCCAAAATCTAAATATCTTAACCCTGTATAACTTGTCTCCCTTCAAATACCTTTTGATTTTCTAAATATTTTGAAAAAAAAACACACACATATCCAGCAATCTTTTCAATGCCGAAATTCGCTTATTTTCAAATACTGACAAATCGTCATTCGAGAATCAATATGAGGTAGAGGGAGAGCGACCGAGAGAGAGAGAGAGAGAGAGTGAGTGAAAGTTCTCTGGTTGGGTGCTTAAAGGTATAAGTATTCTGCGCCCTTTTTGTGCTTACTCTCTCTCTTTCGTGTAGGCGAGCTGATACAGTTGAGGGCCCTACTTTTCCCGAGGGTCCTTTCATCCATATTAACATACATACATACTACATACATACATCTATATAGCAATATATATTTGTAACTAATGCCGCCATAGGAAACATAAAACACAAGCAGCAACAAAAACCACAAACCAAAATGGACAAAAAACCATAAATAAGCAAACGAAAAAGTAAAAGTAATATTAAAGTAATTAATTCTAACTATAGTTCACACATTTACAATTAGATCGTAAGTGTATTTCTAATTTACATTAAATTCTAATAAGCATATACAAAAATAGTACGGACGATGAAATAATTAAATTAATTAATAACACAAAATATATATACACACAAATTATATATACTACATATATATAATAAACTAGTTCAAATTGCGCGCTAGACAAGACAAGCAACAGTTTTGCAGGTCCTGGATTAGAGAAGGGTTTTTTTTTTTTTTTTTTTTTTTGATATGTATCGAAGTTTAACTAGTTATAATAATATTAATAATAACAATTAAATAAATATACTTAATAGTATGATAAATTATGAATTGATTATGAAATCTTGAGTACGACGATTATTATGAAACGTTTAATTTTGTTAATACGAAAACAGAACGCGAGCATGGTTAATAAAGCTTTAATTTGAAGCTATATATATTTATATATATATATATACATATACATACATATATACAGTACATATTATCTATATGTATATATATTTCATATATATAAAGCAGGCGAAAGAAACGTCCTCAGTTTATAAATTTTCAAATGAGTGACAACAAAAAACCACAACAAAAACTAAAACAAAACAAACATAAAAACAAAAACAAATTATTGTAACGTATTTAAGGCCCATACAAGTACTATATTACAATTAAAATTATTTAAACATCAATTTATTACGGTTAGCATGCATGGCTGGCTAGAAGGATGGAAGCCCGTTTCCTTTGCCGTTTCCGTTCCCAGAAAATGCAAAATAATTTAATACATTACATTACTAGCTGAATATGTTGAATGACATCCAGTTGGGGAAATCGAAGGTGGAATAAGCGAATGCCAGTAGTATTTGTCACATACATATGCATACATTCATTCATACATACATAAGTATGCACATACGTACATGTATGAGCACATGTATTTGACACTTACCAATCTACATACATATATCTTCTATAGCGCAAGAGTTTTTAGTCTTTATACTAATAATAAATGAAGCAAACGAAACTCAAACAGCAAAAAAAAAAAAAAGAAGAACTTTAAAATTAAAATCGATATACAATAAACATGGCAGTATATACATATGTACATATATGTATGTACATGAGGCCCCTATATTGAGGATATAAACGTGAATTTTTAGCAGTGTAAGTAATAAATTATACACACACACACACACACATACGCAAAATGGCGCCCACGTGTTGAACTAAAACAAAAGCACCGCGAAAGTTGATTGACAACAACAACAACAACGTGCAGCAGGATCACAAAACATCTTCTTATATATATATATATATATATATATATATATATATATATATATAGGCAAGTGCGCAGCATACATGACACGAAATGGCATACGAATAATAATAATACATAATAATATAATATTATTATTCAACAATACAATGAAAAGAGAAAAGATAAGATCCAATAGTAAAATTCTAATTTAAGCATACATATATACCTACACACATACATACATACATACACAGTCACACACAAACATATATTATTAACAATTGTAAATAACAAAGAAACACACACACACACATACATACATATAAATAACACACAAATCAGACTCACACACACATACATACATACATACATGCATACGTACACAAAGAGCGTACATCGCGTAACATATAACAAGTAAATGGCAAAGAAAGAATACCAAAAACAAAAATAAATGAAAAACAAAAAAAAAAAAAACAACCAAAATCATATGCATCAAAGTAAAAGTAAAATACGAAAAAAAAAAATATAAAAATAAAAATAATGGTAAATGGTAAATGCAAAAGTTAAGTACATACAACAGCAATTAAGAGCAGATGAGGAATGAACAATTTCGATAGGCACGGTTAAAGGATTCATTCAAGGGTCATTCAGCTATGATTGATGTCCGCTGATGATGATGATAATGATGATGATGATAATGATGATAGCGAGCGAAGGAGCATAATGAGAATTAATAAATTACCAAGTAATATTATACAAATATTATTATATAAATTATTATAATTATAAATTACTATTAAATGAAAAACCCAAATGAGAAAAAAACCAAAACAAAAACAAAACAAAATAAAAACAAACACAACAGATAATGAAACAAAAACAATTGACAACGTTGTATGATTTTGATCAGAAAGTAATAAAAACAATTTTCGATTTGTTACGAAATATACATAAATATTATTGTGTCTTTTGATTTTGGGAACAGCATGCGCGCAAAAGCAGACTATGGAAAAGTGTTGCGACGAAATAGCGCCTTCTAGCTGTCAGTGGCTGAAACTGATCGAAGCCTTAACGTTAGCAAGCTGTTCATTGCTTTACAAAACTAAGTGTTATACGTTCGTATACCACTGGTAGTGCAAGCAGTGTATACGAACGTATAACACTTTTAGGTATAACTTACAAAACAATTATATTTCGACGTCAAGCAAGCAGTTATCTGCATGCGGGAACAGTTTAAAGCTGTGTGTTTATTGCTTGGTATGGCTGTTGATATTTTGCTAGTTGCCCACAACATGCTCTAAAGTTTATTGTGCAAAGTTAAAAAATTATGAGATAGATGGCGCTACAACAATATCTTGTTATAGAACATGCGACAGATGGATTAAACAAGGTTAAATAGATAGGGCGGCATAGCGTCATATCTCCGCGCGACATATCTCCGCCCAGTACATTTTGCTGGCGGAGATATGTCGTTTTTTTCTGGCGGAGCTATGTCGTTTTCTAAACGTCATATCTCCGCGCGGAGCTATGTCGCTATTAAAACGACATATTTCCGCCGAACTAAGAACGACATAGCTCCGCGCGGTAATATGACGTTTTCAAACGACATAGCTCCGCGCGGAGATATGTTCGCCTGGAAACGAATACTTTGGCTAAAAACTTGTAGATTAATAAAAATTTTTGATTGCGAACTTTGTACCAGGCGAACAGAATCTGTAGCTGAATGCTACAAAAATTTTTGATTTGTAGCATTCAGCTACAGATTCTGTTCGCCTGGTACTTTGGCTAGGCGAACTTTGTACCAGGCGAACAGAATCTGTAGATGAATGCTACAAAAAGTTTTGATTTGTAGCATTCAGCTACAGATTCTGTTCGCCTGGTACTTTGGCTAGGCGAACTTTGTACCAGGCGAACAGAATCTGTAGCTGAATGCTACAAAAATTTTTGATTTGTAGCATTCAGCTACAGATTCTGTTCGCCTGGTACTTTGGCTAGGCGAACTTTGTACCAGGCGAACAGAATCTGTAGCTGAATGCTACAAATATATATGATTTGTAGCATTCAGCGACAGATTCTGTATGTCGCTTTTAAAACGACATATCTCCGCGCGGAGATATGTCGCTGTTGTGAAACGACAAATCTCCGCGCGGAGCTATGTCGTTTGAAAACGTCATATTTCCGAGCGGAGCTATGTCGTTCTTAGTTCGGCGGAGATATGTCGCGCGGAGATATGACGCTATGCCGATAGGGCAATACAAGAAAAGAATGAATTGTTTCTCTTTACCTGATATTCACGTACGTAACATTAATATTGAGTAACTAAGCTGATGTGATAGTCATCTCTCCGCTCTCTCTCACTCTCAGTTTGTCGTTCTTGCCATTTAAGGATGTTTTGAAAACACAACATGAGCTAATCTCTGAGCTACGAATTATCACAATCGCAATCGCAATCGGTGTAATGAAAACGTTGTTTTTAATCTCAAGGACGATATACATATATGTATGTATGTGTGCGATATAATTACTGCTGATTGAATTGTCAAAAGCTGATGCCTCAACATCCGCACGCTCCTGCTCTGACACGTATCCAGTGTCACAAGACTAAACGAACCGCCGATCTGCAACTCTAACCCTCAACAGCAACAGGGACAGGAACAACCCCGACCCAGACCCAAGCATCCAGCATTTGATGAGTCCTTAGCGATAAGCGCGCCTCTTTCCCGAAACATTTTATACTTTATTCTCTTTTTAAAACGGAAACGGCGGACTCCAACTGGACATCATTCATTCTAAATTTTAATTTTGTATATTTGTTTTTGGCGGCAACAACTGAACAATTGAACAGTTGTATATATTTGAACGTGGCTTTACTTCATTAGTTCGGTGATTCGGTCATTCATTCGCTCAGTTAGTCATTCAGTCAGTTAGTCATTCATTCTGTCAGTAAGTCGCACTCAGAACTTGTTTGTGGAAGCTGAGCTCAGCTGATGAGCTGGCGCTTATTTTGGACAAAATTAAACGGCGGCGCCATTACAACTGATGAGCTCTTCCATTGCCACAGATCGTTGCACATGCCACTAACTCGAATGTCAGTAAAATAGATATACATAGATAAAGGAGAGAAAAACGTACAGATAAACACAAATGCCAAGTGCAAAAATAAAGCTACATACTATGTAAGTTATAAGGGTATATAAGGTTGAAATGTCAGATTTGCATTTCAAAACAGTGGCAGACTTTTGTCAACGGATGTTCTTGAGTTTGCACCAGCGAGAAAGGTTTTTTTTATATTTTATTTCATTTATTTCGATACCAAGAAGATTTGATTAATGTCAAAATATTAAAGAATTTGGTTAGTTCTATTAAAATTCCGCTTTGGTTTAAAGGAGTTGGAGTCACAAAACAAAAAAACAACAGCAACAACCGAAAAATGAAAATCAAAAATTTGAATTTAAAATCGCATCTAAAACCTTAAAAAAAAAACGCCACGTTATTTTTGTTGTCGTTATTTTTAATGTTTGTGATTTATTTATTTACTATTACATTTGAGTGATTGCGAAGCGGTCTGCCCTTTTCGAACCGCCCCGCCCCGCAGTTAAGCTCATGTATTATGAATAAGATTATTGTCGTACTCTATGTCTATTTATTTAGTGGGGGGGGGGCAATTGCAATTGGTGCGCCTTTTGTCGGCACAAACTTGTCAAATATTAAAAAGTGCGTGCTAATTTTTCGTTGTCGTATGTCGTATGCCAAATCATATTATGGGGCTTCTGTTATGCAGGAAGGAAATCTCATTTGCGTTTGTTTATGTTGTTGTCGGTAGCAATGATAAAAATGTTTGGTATCAACACGTGAATACAATTAGAATTAGAATACTTCAAACGGACTTATTATCAGCCAAAATAAGGGATTGCCACTCCGAAGAGTGAAAAGTACTTCAAATCAATATGGCTTTCA
The DNA here is from genome assembly GCA_018901835.1 of Scaptomyza graminum. NCBI lineage: Eukaryota > Metazoa > Arthropoda > Insecta > Diptera > Drosophilidae > Scaptomyza > Scaptomyza graminum. Next base: position 3,684,664 of record JAEIFL010000001.1, on the reverse strand, counting down.
TTTATGTAATAATAGTTAAATGAGCAAAATTCAATTCAATGTTAATTGTTAGTTCTGTCAAACAGTTAAATGGACTTCAGCCTTTTGTAAATAAAATTTATATTCAATTTCTTTGGTTCGGTTAAACAATTATTTTACTTCAGTATATTTCTTGCATTTATTGCATGCCACGCCCAATAAAAGGCATTAAAAAGGAAAGCAAAAGTTATTAGAAAATAGGTTTTTTCCAGTTAGTTGGGCATTTATACTAGAGTCGTCCTGGGCATTAGTTGAGTCAACAGAAGTCCTTGCACATCGTTACAAAACTTTCAAAGTATTAGTTGCTTGCTACAAGGGGCAAATGTTGCCCTGAATATTCGGTCTACCTTTAAACTAACCATTTCGCCCCACCCCTCACTTCTTCACACTACCCGTTAAGCAGTTGTTCGTCTCTCGCTCGCTCTCTTTCTGATTGTATGCCTTTAGCAGTGTTGATGCTATTGTCAACGACGTGGAAAATGTTACGCTACAATTTAATTGAAAGGATAATCAGGCGCACAGCGGCAGAGCGTTATGTGAGGAGCGCACTCATTCAAAAAAGAAAAGGGGCAAGCAAGGACACAAGGACGCAAGCGACGGCGACGCACACACAAAAGCTCTGTAGCTGTGTGTGTGTGTGTGTGTGTGCAATGAATGAATGAAATGAATGTTGCAAATAGAAATAAATAGCAAAACGCAGACGCGGCAACATCGGCTTTTGTTGTTCCCGTCAAGTGTCCTTTTTTAATGGCGACAACGAAGATGATGATGATGATGTTGTTCTTGTTGTTGTTCTTGTTGTTGTTGATGACGTTTCGGGGTTGCTTTGGTAGACCTCGCGCTTGTGGCCGGGTCTTTGAGCCCACAACGTGGCCGGCTTTGCTTCCGTGCGATCCTCGGGACATGCCACGAGGAGGAGTTAGGGGAAGAGGAAGAGACGAAGCACTAAGGTACTGAAAGGGGGCTTGGATGAGCTGGAGGAGCGCCCGTGGTGCAAGGCGTGTGAAGAACACGGCAGGAGAACACTGCTGTTCCATCAACAAAAAATCAAAAAAAAAAAAAAAAAAGGGTCGCTGGACGATGCTCGGGCGGGAGTCTCGTGACTTTACCGGCGCGATTGGCAAATGAAACTAAATAAAATTAAATGCGTTACACACAAGTTGCAAATTCATGCACAATCAAAAGGATTCATGCTGCGTGGACCTCGTCCTGTGCGCTCCCTCTGCCCTCTGCCATCCTCTATCTCGCTTTCTCTTTTGCCAGCAGCCAACAGCAGGCGGCAAAAAATCAAAGTACAACAAAAACAACAACAGCAGCTAAAAGTAAAATTCAAATAAAATAAGAAAAAAAAAACAAAAATGTAATTTTAATCGAATTCATTTCTCGCCCCTTTTATTGCATTCATACGAATAGTTTTTTGATTCATTCAACATTCAACATTCACATTCAAGTGGCGCAGCCCTTTGCCTTTGGCAAACCTTATTAGAGTCTTTCGCGCGCACACCCGTCCCCTGGCCCTGGACCTGGCGGGGCCACTACTATTTTGCTCTTTCTCTCATTTCAATTTTTCTAGCGCACTTCACGAGTCCTTTGCCTGATTTGTGTTGTGCCAACAATCGACGGATGCTCAGCATGTTTCCCCCCGCCAGCCAGCCACCCCCCTCCCCGTGCCCAGTCAACTGACACAAACTGACTAACAAAAATTGTATTAATCGCGTTTAAATAAAACAAAGAATCCTTTATTAATTAACATCTGTTTGCATTAGCACCAAAAGGACCCACAAAACATAGATTGAATACACTTTGAACAAAAAGTGGATAACAATGTGCAGTGAACTCAGGTTAATATATGTAGCTCTTAGATATTTATTTACTTTAGGTTTAAGGTCTCGTCCTCGTCTTTAGAAACATTTAAATTTTGTGACAGTTTGTTGTATCATAATACAGGCAAACCTGGATAGTGTGAACACTGGATAGTGTGAAATATATCCAGGTTACAAAAGATTTGTAAAAATGAAATGATTTATTTAACTATGTAGAGCTCATATATATCAATTTATTAACAAAATAAAACAACCTGGATAGTGTGAAAAGATTTTAGAATTTTGAATTTCTTCTTGTTCACACTATCCAGGTTTGTTTGTGCTTAAAATAAATAAATGAGTAAAAGAATAATATTTGTAATACCAATAGCAACATAGAATGTAACTAAATGTAATAGTTTCAGGGTCTTTAATGTATTCGTTATATTGATTTGTTATTGCTTATTTAACTATAAAATAAATATCATTGTGATAAGCGCCCTAAATTATATTTAAATTGAACTAAAAATAAATAGATTCAAATAATTCTTCCTTTCAATATTTCCATGCTTTTGGACATCTTTAAGACTTCTCATTCCAGTCACAACACATTTTTTGGGAATGCACATGATGAGAATGAAAATAGTTTTTGCACTTTCCAACTAAATTTCTGATGGTTTTTTGGTTTCGATATGACACAATAATTTATGTTTGGCATTCGCTTGATTGGTAAGTATTCATATTAACTTAATTATTGCTTAAATATTGAACTATTTCAACAATTCTTATTTATTTTTTTGGCTCAGCTAAGAGTTTCCCCACTTGCCAGTTGGCAGTCGCTAGTCGTCAGTTACCTCCTATTTGGAGCGCAATTCTGTGTTGTTTGCCCTTGTACAATAATATTGTATTTGGCTGGTTGTCTATTTGCGCTGTGACAATGTCGTTTCAGGCTAATGAAGGGCCCGCTGGGGCACGAGGCATTGAAAAGGGGTACATATATATTTTATATGTGAAGCCCTAACAATGGGTACACAAAAGTTATTCAAGCTTGCATACGTGTGTGTATGTGTGAGTAAAAATAAATACTTATGCATAAGCAATATTGAAATGTAAGTAGAGCGGATGTTATATAAATGTACGATGTCGATAAGAACCTAGAACTAGAGCGAGGCGCCACTTGACAGCTGCGTCCAGAAACTAATTTCTTTTAGGCGCAAAGCAAAAACCAAAGCAGTTGGCTGACATTGACCAGGAATTAATGGGAAGCACTTTGCAATTGAGTTGTCAAATGGGCGCAGGAGCTACAAAAATCACAAACAACAAAAAAAACAAGTGCAACAAGAACGACGGCGCCTCGTTTATTAGAAGATGTAGATGAGGGGTCAGAAACACAGACAGATATACAGACAGCTACCAGGAACTGTTTGGCAGAAGCTGATGCACTCAAATGTTGCATGTTTTGACACAAGGCGGCAACAACAACATCAGCAACACCAACAAACTGTAAATGGACACTGCCAACTGCTGCAGTTGTTGTTGTTTCTAATGCGCTGTAATTGGAACTGGAGTTGTTGTTATTGTTGTTGATGATATGGGTGCCGTTTTTAACACGCCTTCCTCCAAGAGCAGTCAGCTAGCTATAAACAAGTATAGAGTTGCTACCTGATCTCACTTTTCGGCCTGCATTATTCGATCTACAATATAATGAGGCACTTACTCAAAATGCGATTTCACTGATTAGACGATAAAAAAGAAGAAATGGATATGGCAACAGCAACAGCTGTTGGCCCTTTCATTACATCATTTCACAGCTCAAAAGGTTGTCTGCAAAAACTAAACGGTTTCATCCTGATTATGTAAAAAGCAATTCCCGAAAATTCACTTGGGCTATTTTGAAGAATCGAAATAAATAACAAATTTTATCTAGATTAATCACAGGCAACAATTTTTGAAAGAATTTACACATAGCTTAAGAACAAGTATTTAGCCAAATTAACATAAACTCAAGGAGCAAAGAAACTAAAATATTTAAAGACGAATTTAAAGAAGACTTATAATTTTAAAACTATTAAAAAGTTGCTAAAGAACTATAACTGCACACGTTTCATTTTCTGTTAGAAAATGCTTAGCAATAGTATAGTAAAATTGTTAATTTTAGTTTTTGGATAAATTAAATTTTGTATTAAATGGTCAAGTGTGACTAAAAGTACTCCTACTTGTAGCATCATGTTGTTGAAAGTCATTAAAAATGTTGCTCCTGTGGCTTAGCAGCCATTTTTTAAAAGCTGTCGTGCTCTGATTGCTAATCAGCTGTCCGGGCACATTTAAAACGATATAAGCCAGTTCCATGGCACAGTCGGAAATGCATGACGATGATGATGAATAATGAATGAGTGAATAAAAACGGTCAACCCAGTTTACCAACCCAAAATTTAGCTGTTGAACATTCAGCTTGACCGCTGGGTGCTGCAGTGCCCAGTGCCCAGTGTCCAGTGCCCTGATTACCCAGAGCGTTGGTCTACCGCGTAAATGACCAAAAGGCTCTCTGGCGGCGATCTCAACAACAGCGGCGCAGGCGCAACGGATTAGCAGCTCGAGCAGGGAGGCGGGGCGGAACGTACGCATAGGAGACAGATGAGGAGGGGCGCGGTCCGTTTGCCGTCACCTTTTATTATTATTTTATTTTATTTTTTGATTTTTGTGACTATTGTCCGCATCACGACCGCCTGGCATGAAAATGAAGCTGTTTTGGGCACTGCGCTTGTAGTATGTGGCAACAATGCCCCAGTTACCCAGAGCTGAACTTGCCTCAAGCATCATTGTTCGTTTGTTCGTTCGTTCGTTGTTGTTGTGTTCGTAATTGCCGCCCTGAGACCGAGCATTAGTGCCCCGGCACGCAGCCATTCCACCTTCCCGTCCCATTCCATCCCACCTTCCTTGTCTTGTTGTTTCCGCTGCTTGGGCAACCGCATTGAAGTCATTTTCTTCTTTTTTTTTTACTTTATTTTGAAACTTTACCGAGGCATATGCAAATAAAAGTGAGAAGAACACGTCTCTCTCTTTCTCTCCCTCTCTCTCTCTCTCTCTCTCTCTCTCTCTCTCTCTCTCACTCACACTTTGTTGCAAAGCGGGATTAAGCGACACACAAAAAAAAAGGGAAATAAATGTAAGCACTTTGCCGGAAACACACTCGAAATGCAGACACCTCAAAGGCAAAAGTAAAACACTTTTGACCAACAGATATATATATAGAAAAAGAGCTCGTGACATGGCAAAGGATCAGTCTAAGTCTCAGTTTGATTTGTCATGGCGACATGCCGTACGGCAAACTTGATCACATTATTTGCAAAAAGATGCACAATAGTTTTGGGAGAAAAACGGATACCCTGCCTTTCGTTTCGTTATCCTGCTTGGCTGCTGCATGTTGAGCATGAAAATTGCAATTTATCGCCAGATAATTTCAATTTGTGAGCTCAATGCGGACAATGCGGCAATGTTGCACGATTTCACACTAACCAAAGAGAGAAAGAGAGAGAGAGAGAGAGAGGGAGAGAGCCAATCAATTGATTCGATGCACCATCATCAGCATCATCAGCATCATTTTAAAAAATAAAAAGAAGTAGTCGTCGACAATGTCAATGTCCCATCAATGTATGGTGAAATCGACCGCAATCATTTGGCCACAGCGGGTACTTTTGGAAAAGAAAAAGCCGCTACGCCTTAACTCGGATCGGAACGGAACGGAACATAACAGATCGCAGCTCCATTTGATGAGCGTGCCGAATGTGTCCATTTATGGTCGGTCGGGGGTAACTATTAACTAGCCCCTAAGCATTTGTCATGCAACATTTTGCACATAGCTGCCTCTATCTCTCTCTCTTTCTCCCGCTCTTTATGTCCCTTTGTGGATGTGCGATCTATGATGTATTCATTTAAGTGTTGGACTCCCTGGCTATCATCATCGTCGTCATCGTCGTTGACTGAAGTGCTAAGTGGCCGCGTGTGACCAATTTTGTTGAGCACAGCTGCCAATAATAATGGGCAGCATCGGACCAGCCGCCCGTTGTTATCTAAACCAATAACGTGCAAATGCGCCGCCATTGAGCTATTTAAAGCCATTGAACCATTGGACCACTATTAAACCATTGAGCCATGGGTGGTGCCTCTGACAATCTAACAGCGAAATAAAATCATTGACTATGCAAATGATTCAAATAGTTTCTAATCAAAAATTCCCTAAAAATGCTTTTTTAGTAGATATATAATGCAATTTTATAAAACATTAATCTTAATCAAAATCATAATAAGACAATTACAAATTTAACCAAATAAGTGAATATAATCAAATACAAATTTAAACAAATTTAATCAAACAAAGAAAAGCTTTAAAAATTGTTGAAGTAACTTTTGAGAACTATAATTTTAACTTTAGGTTAAGCTAACAACAAAAATTTTTCTGCATATTTTTGTTTAGATACATAAATACATAATATGCACGTATGTACGTACATACATATGTGAATTTTGGTAGTGACTAAAAGGAAATGAAATGACCGGAAGTCAAATCAAGCCAATTCAATGGCTCCGACTGTAAATTGTCAAAGATCAAAAAACCAAAATAGAATGAAAGACGATGGCAAAAATTGTATGCCGGCCACGTAACAAAACTAAATACATATATGTTTTTATTATTGTTGTTGTTGTTGCTGTTGTTGACACCTTTGTCGAATAATTCAAATAAAACTTACACCTTTTGACCGGTTGCCTTCCAGTTGTCGAGACCAAATACATAGATACGTAGATAGACTTTTGGTTGCCTTGCTGACCGAGACGGGACGACAAACGGAAATCCTTTTTCAATTTTATTTTATAGCATACACACACACACACACACACACACATGGACAGCTGCTGCAAGTTATAGGAGAAATATATATATATATAAATTGAGTTGCCGGCCACTAAAGTTGATTATGGTCTACGCTTCACTGAATCTGAGCCAACAAATTTTCTCAATTCGGTTTTAAAATCAACACCAGGGCTACACCCTGCCCCCGAAAAAACCGCTCCACCCCCCGCCTGCTCCCAAACAACCCCTAGACAGAGTAAACCCAAGTAAGGGGCTGATTTTTCTTCCTTTTGTTTTTTTTTTTTTTTTTGTAACTCAACAACAAAGACTAAATAAAAAAAGTGAATGAAGAAAAACAGTAGCTGCCAATTTGGGGGCTGGCCAATATACTGGACTAGTACACTAAGGTTGTTCGCATATGTGAATGTGTGTGTGTGTTTGTGTTTGGGGCTTAGCCCTGCGGCTCACATATCAGCGTGCATTAAAACAAAGTGGGTATCGATGTAGAGCCCGGGTCCAAGCCGAGCCCAACCGAACCAAGGCGCTATCGAAAAAAATAACCCTCTCTTTAACAAATTTCTGTTTGCTGTTGGGTGTTGACGCAATTTGCACAAAAGGCAAGAAAGAAACCCTAATCAACATCCACCGACTAACAATTACACTCTAATAGAAATGGAAATTTACATTTACATTTATTTTGAATTTACATTTATTTTGATAGTTTCTATCGTTAAGCAATAACCTTAAAAATTAGTTTGGAAATATTTTTGTTTTGCATTTAAGATATAAAAGTCCAAGGACCCTTTAACTTTGGTAGAGCATGTCAAAGCATATATAAAGGGTCGGGTATTCTTCTACGGATCAAACGGACAGCGGCAGCTTTCACTTATCAAAATGGTCGGGGTCCAAATTATTTACGCCTTAAGCTCCAAAGCCGATTTGTCCATCCCACTGGGCCACCGATTATACACAGTTCTCAGGCCCAATTCCCAATGCCCATTCCTAAATCACACACACGAACATATGATATATTTTGATTTGATGTAGTATGCAAAGTATGCGAGTAAGTTTTGAGGATAAATGCGGCACACACATATAGAACATATTTAATTTGGAGGTCCGTTTGTCGCATTTTTTCCCCAAGAGAATATGCCGGATTGAAAGATAGGAAGTGTGTTGGTGGCACTTAAGGCAATACTGGCGCCGGAATTCGTGTGAAAAGAGGCTGTGAACTCATCATCTTGACTCCGCAGTGTCATCTTGCAACAGACAGGGCAAACACAGTGGCAAATACAAAATACAAGTGCACGGGACCAAGGGCCAAAGGGCAAAGGGGCAAGTACAAAGGGACAAGTGTCAAAAGTGTTTACGCAATAAGAACCGAACCACTGCCATCCATGTCGTTGGTTCGTTGGTTCGTTTGTCGCTTGTTTCTCACTTATTAATTGCATTTCGATAATAATTTCATGCTCGTTAACAACAAACCATGGTCATGGTCCGGAACCGTATTAGTTACAGGATCCGTTCCAACTCTGTCTGTCTGTCTTGCTGTCTTTCTGTCTGACTCTGTCGTTAAACAGACGCTAATTAGACGCACATGTGTAACACAAAACCGCATTTAAGCGTTACAAAAGAATTCAGAGATGGCAGGCGTAGGACATGTACATACGAGTGTATGTGTGTGTGAGTGAGTTTTTCACCCCACCACCAACGCTTCTCTCGACGAGTTCCGGCGAAGCACTAAAACTGTCCCAATTGTAACGAAATTATACACTTGAACTTCTTAACTTTGCCCAGGGGTCGTGTGCGTGCTGTGTGTGTGTTTGTGTGGTGTTCGCTGTTTGGTGTTTTGTGTCTCCTTGTATATTGTCCTCTCAGGTTAAGCATACTGCATGGCCCATACACCCAAGTTGAGGGATATTTTGCTAACGATTACAACATATTTCGGTAAATATTTCAAAAAAGCTAGGAAATGTTTTAATTGTTTAAATAAGTTAAGTTATCAAAATAACTTTAATTTTTTTTTTAAAACTATTATTTCTTATAAGTTATGGCATAACAAAGAAGAGCTCAGTTGATTTTAAAAATTATGTAACTTTTCATTAATATTATTGATTATTTTTATAATATTTTTGTAACATATTATTGCAAATATTATAAATATTTTATGTATATTCATTTGATTGCTTGATTGCAAAGATAAACACTTGTAAATAAATTTTCAACTATTTTTTACCTTTTTGAATATTGTTAAATAGACCCCGCATTATATAATTTGTGAATGTGTTTTGAACCCTGGTTGAAATTGAATAAATTTAATTTAAATTTACTGCCGGAAAAAATTAAAATAAAACCCTTGGCAGTCAACTTTAATAAAGTGTGCAAACAGCTGGCTCCAAACAAAGTTCACAGTCAGGCCAAACGGCAAATCGAGCAATCACAATCACACAAAACCCAAACACAAAAACCCAACCCCTAATAAAAGAAAACCAAAAAAAAAAAGGCAAGAAAAAGCTGAAAAGAAAGAATTTCAAGCTTTACTTGCTATTCTCATATTTTTATAAAAATAAATTTCAATACTCAAACTGAACCGACTGAATGACCCACGAGGACATTGACGTTGTTGGTTGGGGCATTGATATGGCTGTTGACTTTGGTGCTATTCTCCTTGTTGTTGTTGTTGATTCTCTTTTCGTCTCGTTTCGTTTCGTTGTTGCTTTGGTCATCGCAGCATTTGCATGCCTCATTTGAGGACAAGTTCCTCTTTATTTATTTATTTTATTGCGGCCTCATTCGCGTTATGAACTCAATGGTCTGTGGACATTATTTTAATAATTGCAGACTACAACAACAACAGCAGCAGCAGCAACAGCAATAACAACAAACTCAACCCCAACCCAACCCCCTTTGCAGACCAACTTGTTTATTGTTGTTTGGCATTGTTGCCTTTTATTGCTCGCATTCCATTGATTTTCATGGATTTTTGTAATAAACTTTTGTATTGTAACTTTTTATTGTATGTACTACACTCCCCCCGTTCCCAGTTCGACAAAAATCATCCATTGCGAGAATTAATACTTAAGAGTACTGTTGTATATATGTATGTATGAAGGTGATAATCGACCGGAAGACATGTTTTTTGGGAGAACAAGAATTGCTGCTCGGATAATCCCCTGGGTTAAGCTTACACACAAATGTTGTGGCCTAGCCTAATTTATCTTGAGTGGATCAATTGGCCCAAAACAAAACAAGCAACCAGAACGATATGATATATAAGTAGTATGTGCATACGTTTGTTTAGTAGATCGATAGATCGATTGCTACTGCTGGTTTAGTTTTTAGAGAGGATCAGATGACGTGCCAGATTTCAGGTTTTTGTTTGTTCCCATAGTGGCCGGGTGTGCTTTTGTTTGTTCATTGGCTGGACGACCGGCCGGCCATTGGATATGTTTTTGGTCATGCATTGCTTGAAAAGGGGATTAGAACAAGTGGTGAGACGAGCCGGGTTTGAAAGGTGGTTGCACAATGCTTCGTTATTGTTGTTGTTGCAAGTGCATATGGCCCAAAACAAAGGACATACACGATCGAACTGCGATAAAGGGCTATGATCTTTTGGCTCAGCTCTCTCTTTCTCTTCGATTCAACATGTGCCGACAACAAGTCTAGCGCGCATCCTCACATGCCACACACACACGCACACAAGTGCCACTCATATTAAGCCTAAATGCGGATAAGCCAAATGCTAATAGGTTTGCTTACGTGAAAGCATCGGCCACACAAGCAAAATATCTACAAACACAAAACCTAGCCCAATTGTTGGCCAAATCAGGCCAGGCTTAAACCATACACAATAGGGCAGTGGCTTTTATTGTGTGCCGCCCTTTTATGAAATTTGCTAACTTCATTGTTGAGTAAATTGCTAAACAATGCTAAATATAGCGCCGGCGCTGCCAAACGATCCGACCAACAACAAATTCGGGCTTAGAGATTTTGGTTAAGGCTGGAAAAACTTAATGTTCTATTCGTTCTGGTTCTCATTTGTCAGTTGAGATTCTTTTTTCGTTGCGCTACTCCATTAATATTTCAATCACTAAAATATGCGAACCTAAAATTTTGAAATCGCTTCGATGGAACGTTGCACGTTTTCCCTTTGCTGTTCATTGCATTGAATATCTATGCAGCACAAGTAAAGGACGTTGCACAGGATATGTGGCAGAGTACAAATAAACACCCATTGAATATGGCAGCAAGGGAATGCTAGGCTGCATTCTAGCACTGCATTTATCATATACAAATAATAATAATGTTTCATTACAAAACATTAGCTACAAATCTAAAGATTAACAATCGCCTTTATATTTAATCTTAAGCTTTAGGTAGTTCGAAGCTAGTATCCTTAAAGATCCATTTATCATCAAAGGAAAGATTGGATATTTTTAAGAGATAGTATCAGTGTATGCCTTAGTATACCCTCACATCGTTGTAGCTTCTGTAAAAGTGCATAGAACATAGAAATGTCAAAGTTTCTGTTTTTTGCCCGGATGTTACGACGTTATCGGCCTGTTAGTTTTGTTTTTTAATTCCTTTTTCAATTCTAAAGTGGCGTTTGCGTTTTTTAAGCCAATGCCAAAAGTATTTTTATTCCATTTTTTTTCTTTTGCCCCGCCATATATAAGTACTATGTACGAGAATGTTGTTTTTCAGCTACTATTTTTCCGTAGTTGTTTGTGTTTTTGTGCCTGCCGATGGCTTGGTTCGTGATGGTTGTTGGTTCCTGAATGCTGGTGGCTGTTGGCTCAGGGACCGGAATCTAGAGTGGGCAGCACTAGGTTTCTAATCAGTGCAGCTTCCGTTTGCCGGGCCGTCATTCAACACTGCGCGATATTTGTCAACAAGCGGAACTATAAATATGCATGCAGTTCTTTTCCTTTCTATTTTTATTTCTTTCTTTTTTTGACAAAAAAACGAATGGTGTATGTATGTGTGGCCGAAACGTCAGAGCCTGTCCATTGGCCGTAAACGAGGCAGGCTTTGAAATTGCACTCAAGCGATTTGTCACAGATAGAGAGAGAGAGTGTCGTGCATTTTATTTCATTCCTGCTCGACTTTTTTTCTAGCACTACATCAAAATATAAAAAAAATAAATAAAAGCAATAAAAAACACAACACGAACACACAACTAGTTGTAAATTGCCATACTGTAATACTGAAAAAGTGAATTAAACACTTTCAACACAGCTCCCCAAGTTAGATACCAAAATTTGTAAAGTTCCAAAACTTTATACCCGATTGCCAAAGATGTTGCGTCAACTTCAATTGAGAGCACCATTTCAGGCTATGCAGCTAAAACGCTGCTCTTCATACAGTGAGTAAAACATAAAACGTAAATATTTTCAGATTGTGCTGTCGAACTTCCATATAACAAACTTTTCCAAAAACACATTTCTAAATTACAAATTTTCTCTACATAGGAGTTCTTTCTTGTCCCCTTGAGATTCGTTATATGGTAGTTCGACTGTAATACCAGCAAACGTTAAGATTAGCAATGCTTCCATTTATATGCAATTATTCTTTAATTGTAAACAAAAAAGTAATCATTATAAACTTTTAACTGTTATCTCCTAGATGCAAAGCAGTTAAAGTTGCCGCTGCTCAAAATGGTAGCAGAGCCAATGCGTCCGTTTATTCGGATTGGTTCGTCTATTCAGAATTCTCCCATCAACATGCGTCAATACAGCGTTCGTCTGAATCAGGAGGAACCCTTGAAGTCGAAACAAGATAACGGAGCTCAGCTGAACCGCAAAAGTATCAATATGACTGGGGGCAAAGGAGTCGTCTACCCAAACATAGCAGTAGTGAAGCCGTCAAACAGTGTTGCACTCGTTCCGCTCGAACATGCAGGCACTGTTCAGATGTCGCAGGTCAATATGCCGGAGCTGCCGCCACGCAAGCCCTACTATAATCCACTGAGGCGTCGCAGTATAGTTGATCCGCGACGCGTTGAGTACATAAAGGAGCGCTTCAAGATGCTAACCATTGGGGCAGACAATCGGGCCAAGAAGCCACTGGAAAATAAATTTATCTCGCGCACTACGCTGCATTCAGGCCGCTTGGACAAAATTGATTAGATCAACTAACATGTTGAATGTTTTATTTACTTTGTTTACCTATTGGCACTATTAAATCAGCAACAAGCAATACTCAACAAAAATTTATTTTCAATGTCTCAAAAACTGAAAGTTCTATCCATGCCCTGACAACCATCGAACATCGAAGTGAGACAATTGGAAAACGGGAATAAGAAGTCGGGTTGGCAGAAACCGTCATGTCACGGATGCGAGTGCAACAGCTGCAACAGACCCTTAAAAATATAAACAGAAAAACCAAGGGAGAGGAACGCCTCGGACGGAGTGCAGCGAAACGATTCCCAAAAGATATTTTTTTTTTATTTTTGACCAATTAAATAGAGTTGTATTTTTAACTGTTGGTCAATTTACAGTTCGTCATGCAACATATTCAAATTATAGTAAACCAAAAATATATTGAGCTAAGCTTGTTATCTTATAAATTTGTCAATTTAAGTTTAAGTTTCTTAACATGCATTTTGTGGCAAATTGAAGAGACATTTTCAGGTTGCGTTTGAAATATATATATTTGACACAAACCTTACACAACGAGCATTGCATCTCACAAGCTCCCGTCGCGACGGTAAGGCAATTTGAACAATTTCTTGTATTGTAACCTTAACGTTATTAGCAATAAATATCAGATTAATACAGGACCGTTACCTGATCTGAAATATTTCTATTGTTTATCATTTCACAGATTTAAATATATAAATACTTGAATATTGTAAAAATCCTTCTCAATTTCAAGTGCTTATTATCAGGTGGATATTTCATAGCTTGCAGTTTTTGCTACTTTCTGACTTTTGTTTCTATTGGTTCATGTTAACGCCAGCCTATTTGTTGTTGTTGTCTGTTGTTTTCTGTCGAGTCCATTCACTGGTTCAACTAAGTGCTTCGTTTTCAGCTCCGTTTGATGTGCACAAGTAGTGGATGCAGCAGCGGCAGCTTTTGGCTGGTTTTGCTTCTGACTGAGCTCGTAAAATCGCAATTCAGCTTCCTGACTTTTCGATTCGGATCCATATATCTAGTTCACCTACCCCCCTCCACCAACCGTTTAAGAGTATCGGAATTGGAGCGGGGTCGGCAATGTCTACGCATACAAATCACACTAAACCGAATACGTCAAGGCAGCTGCAGCAGTAGCTTAACAACAACAACAAGTACAAGGAGATAGCTTTGGCTTTCCCTTGAGTGCGCCAAACAGCAGCCGGCTCAATATCACAAAAAGTACCCGCAAAAAATCACATGGCAGAAGTGAAGCGAAACGAGAGAGAAGAAGAAGAAGGAGGTGTGCAAGAACACGACCAGGGCAAGCTAAATAACATAAAAAAAACAGCAGCAGCAGCAACAACATCGAGATGCAAAAAAACTGTTGAACAAAAGCTGACTGACTACAAAACCAAAGTCGGAACGGACGCGGTATCGACATCGGCACGCTTGAAGCTCGAGAGTGGGAGAATGAGCTAAAGAGAGAGTTGAGATGGGAGGAAGAGTGGACTTTAAGTGGGTTGGGGTTGGATGGATTTGACTTTGACTCCAGCCCCTCTCTGTATATATACATATATCCTGTTTGTGCAGAGATTTAGCTTTGAGCTATGGATATCGCTCGTTCGTTGCTTTGTGTCATGCTGCTGCTGCTGAATCGATGAGCTTCGATGGCAACAGCAGACGTCGTCGTCGTCGAAGAGGAGGCATTGAATCATTCGGCTTGGGACTGCTTGCTGCCACTCTAGAGAACTGAGACGATGAGGTGGAGAACGTTGTTGCTGTTGAGTGTCGATGTCGTGCAGCAAGTTTATATGCTGTCAGTACATGCTTTTTGCTGCCGTTTTTTAATTACATCCTCAACGAGGGCGGCATCAAGCATACGCAGTGTATGACGCGCCTTTGGCAAACAACAAAACAAAACACAAAAAGCAACTGCAAGGAGACACACACAAAACACAAACAGAAAAGTTGCACAAATAACACAACATGACAACAAGATGCTCATTAGAAGTTACATCCACAAATAAGGTATGTACAACGTTTAAAAATCCATCGAATTAAGAATAGTTTTTTAATAAATTTTTGTAAAATATTGCTTGGTATTGAAACTCTTTCTTAAAGTTCAAAATCAAATGAATGATTTAAGTTATAAGAAACCTCCTTTTTTGCCAAGTTCCCGATAACAGGGTATAAATATCCAAAACCATTAAGAATTGCGCAAATGTAATGGTTTGCCCTTGGCCTATGTGCGGTGGTGAATGATATGCACCCACCACTGCAGCCACCGCCATCAGAGACTAACGTGTAGTTTTGTGTCGTCGTCACCATCATTGTCCTTGTCATCCATAGCACTGACGTGATACATGCCTGGTGGCATGGCGCTTCGCTAGTTTATTGTGAAATTCCAACAAATGCAGTTTAAGTTGAACCGTCTCGCCAGCCAGTGGAATAAACGTGCTTGCAGTGAAAGCCTGCCCAAGAGGTGAAACCAAAAAACCGAACCACACACAACCAATTCCTGTTTGGCAAGCGCCTAGCCTAAAAGTGCGCAACACAACGAAAAAAAAACCGATGCAAATATCGTACAAAATCGGAAAATTGGCCACGCAACGGCACACACACAAACCGTTGAACGAGAAGAAGTGCAAGTAGAAGATGAAAAAGAAGCATAACTGCTGATACACCAAAAAAAAGAAGATAATAAAGCGCGGGTATTCCTGCCAGATGAACTTTGATGATGCTCTATACTTACATTAGATATATCTTAGGCTTATAAAGTATTTAAACTTTAAAAACATGCAAAGACTATATGTTAATGAGTTAACATAATTGTTAAGAAAATAAAATAATAATAATAATAAAATATTTTTTAGTTTATTTGAATGATTTTGGACTTGACACAACATTATTGTCATTTAAAAATAATAATTATCAGCTAAGAATATTTAATATTATATTTTATTATTTTATTCTTCATTTGCTTACATTTTCTTTACCTTTTGATTATGATACAGATACAGATATATTTTTATTTATTTGTTATTTAATTTATTTAATCATTAATTAGAACGGATGCAAATTGATTCTATTTTTTTGTACAGGTACATTAATAAATACTTTATTAAGTTGGTCATTCGACTACTCCAACTGGCTGCAACTGTTGCTGCTACTGCTACTGCTAGTGCCACTGCTACTGCTACTGTTTCTGTTGGGCTGTGAGGCGAGAAAGCCACCCACTTGACCAGGCCAAGCATATTGACGATTGGCACCCGGGAGGCACTCAGCTCAATTGTGCAAGGGATTGTGCGATTGCGATATGTGCCAGGGACGCGCTGCTAAGGGCATTATTATCATCATCATCAACATCATCATTATCATCTTTAACAAGAAGAAGGTAACGATGCGGCGCAGAGCAGTTGTCGCTGTCGCTGGATTGGCATCCTTTGCATCCGATGCTGCCGATGCTGCCATTGGTACTTTGGGGATTTTGTGCAGATTTACATGCAAACAATCAAGATATGCCGGGCTTTCAAGTGGCGCTGCTTTGGGACCTGAATCTGAGCCCGGGCCCGGACCCAACGAACAACCCCAAACCTGACTCAAAGCTGACAACGGATGGTTAGGGGTTTAAGGGGGGTCATGCTTGTGCCAATACGTCATGTGCGCTTCACATGATTGGGGCAGCAGGTGTGGGTGTATTTGTGTGTCTGTGTGTGTCTGTGTTGCAATGCTTAGCGTGTGTCGTGTCCCCTTTCCGTTGCACGTCTGTTTGCTTTTCACATCTTTTCACCTTTGATTTTACTATATATAGATACGTTTACTTTTCATCTGTTTTTGCTCTAGCTATTTTTGCAATGTTTGTTAAATAAATATCTACGTATCATTCCTTCTTTCTTTTCACTTTTTGATGTGTGTTTTTCTTCTATTTTTATGCTTACTATTTGGTTGATATTATTGGTTTAATTCAATTGCTACTTATGCTAAATGCTTTGTCTTTGCAGTGGCTCAGCAAATTGGGATTCACATTTTTTTTTTTTTGCAACATACCAAAGAACTTGACTCGTTTGTTTGTTGCCCCCATCTCTTTGTCGTCTTGTTGTTGGCCTTGTGAATGTTAAAGGCGCGTTAATTATTTAATGCCTGTCACCCAGTGGCTAACACTCGGTGTTAAATGCAAATTGGCATTGTCACTGGACAGCAGGAACAACGAACAACGAACAGCAGCAGCAGCCAGGAAAATAACAAGGATATCAGCGGCAGCACACAGCTTGAAACATGGCACAGTTAACCCAACTGACACATACACACGGGGCTTATCCAGTGCGACATCAGCACAACATCTGTACAAGTGACTGGTTAACAAAAACACACAAAAAATAAACGTAAAGGAACACGTAACACATCAACAAAAACAACAACTGGGAGTCAGACAGACTCCGTAGCTCGTAACCCTTTTAGCGACAAAAAAAGAAGAGCATATATATATATATGTATATAGAAAAGTTCCCAAGCAAGACTCAATTTTTACCTTTACCCCAACCACAACCCCATTCAAACTATACCACAGACTCGGACGCCACACACACACACACCAATGCGCACACATAATCATAGTGGTTTTAACTGCGCAAGAGGGTTGCATCTCATTGCGGCTAAGCGCAAGAGCCCCACAAGGCAGGGGATTGGGTCTGGGCTTTGGCTTAGGCTTAAGGTTAGGGTTGTGGTATCTGGACTCTTTGTTTCGAAAGGGTTTTTAGTGCGCATGTCAAGACATCTTTGATCTAGGGGTAGGTCTTAATTGCATCTTAACTATCATTACATATTAGTTGCAAAATGTTGAAGAGATATTTAAAAACTCATTTTAGTTTGAATTTACATTCAAAAATTAATTGAGATTTAATATATTTATGCTAATTAAATAGAAAGTATTATAAAATTAATAATGAAAGTATCACATTATATTTTTATAATTTATACACTTAATCTTTACTTAAGCACAGCATCTTTCATTAAGAACGAATTTTAAAATATTACTTTTGGTTTAAGCCCGAAATTATAAAATTTTTGAATTTTTCATGTATGTGTTAAAGAGACATTAAATCCGGTAAGCAGACCAGCGAAAAGTGAGACATTGTGAAAATTACAAATGCATAAAATAAAAGAAGATTTTAAGACTTGCTTGAATTATTCAGATCACTTTATTACAGGCAGACAGCCAACTGTTTGCTGGTCACTCGGCGACCAACAACTGTTATGG
Organism: Scaptomyza graminum; assembly: GCA_018901835.1. Taxonomy (NCBI): domain Eukaryota; kingdom Metazoa; phylum Arthropoda; class Insecta; order Diptera; family Drosophilidae; genus Scaptomyza; species Scaptomyza graminum. Next base: position 3,666,622 of record JAEIFL010000001.1, on the reverse strand, counting down.
AACTTGAGTGTGTGTGTGTGTTTGTGTTTGGTTGGAACCCGGCAATGGTTAATATTTACGAGTTTGCTGCACGCCATATCATTAATTAAAGGGATTAGGGGGAGCAAAGAAGTTAAACATCAAAACCACAGAACCGCTTTAAAGGCAAACACTTCCTACAAAACAGCAACAACAAAAAGAATGGAAAAACACTAAGTGTTCCTGGTACTTTAATTGAGTTGTACGCATGCCCGTAGGGGATGGTATGATTCTGTTGATAATGATGGCAAACAAAGATGTAGGACGTGTGCGTGATTTAAGGCAAATCCCAAAAATTGTGTTGATCGACTTTGATGCCGATTGTCGCCGCCGCCGACAACGCAGCGTGCTGCAATATTGCAACATTTTATATGCAACACTCACAAATGTCGCCTAGTTGCAGCCTTTGGTCTGTTGCTGCTGCTGCTGCTGTTTTCCCTGAGACAAAAGGAACCGCTCCTCTCTCTCTGACTTTCCGTAGATAACTCAACAGATATAGTTGTAGCTGGGACCAAAACAAAATATCCTGTTGTTTTTTCCGCATACCCCTCCATCGTTGAGATTCGGCGACACTTCATGTGGCAGCCGCCTTGCTTTTATTACACACACAGACACAAACACACGAACATCCTTAGACAATATCAGCAGAAACTCAGACGACACTTGGGTGCAAACGAGCCGATTATTGCCGCCTGATAATGCTCTAATTGCCTTGCAGCGACAACCCGTCGGCAGCCCAGGGCTCCTACTGTTCGGGCAACGTACCAATCTCCTCGCAACGGGGTCAGAATTTTGGCAAAAAAAAAAAAACTTAGCAGATTGAAACTGAACTGCGCTGCACTTTGCCTTTTGTCTTTTCTAAAATTTGTTTTTTTTTTTTGTTGTTTTTGTAGTTGGCAACATGCTGCGTCTTATAGTATGTCTCTTTTTCCTATGTCCTGCTAACCATTTTTATCTAGTTGTATCCTCTGTCTGTCATGGATTGTAGGTGTTTTATTTGCCCTTTGCCCGTTTGTCAGAGTGTGGCGAGTGGGAGAAACAGAGCACTTCATTAGTGTCGTACGTCTGTTAGATGATTGCCTGCCAATGCCTCTGTCTCTGTCTTTGAATCTGCGTTTAGCAACTGTAACAATCTGTTTCTGTATATAGTATGGACACAAGTCCTATCACAAACCGCAGTTGGTCACTTTCTTGGAAATGGTTCGGCATTTCTTATGTCGCAAAACAACTGCACATTTCAAATTGAGTTTTCATTTCTCAATTTGTTCGATCGTTTCGACAAAAACAGAAACCCTCAAATGTGGTAAAAACTTACTGACATTTAGGTCAACCTGCGAACCAAAAGAAAGATCTTTCATATGGTTGGGTTTGTCACTCAGAAGAAATTTATTAATAAAGTCAGTTCTCATCTTAATATGTTATAATAATGATGAGTTCGGAATAAAATCGCTTGGACAGCTGCTGCCGTTTAGAAACCTTATAAGCTAAACAGAATAAAAATGTACATTGTACATACTTATATGCAACATTCGATTGAGCGTGGCCTAATAAAATGAAATTCGCTCAGTTTGCCAGCAGAGTAGCAGCATGGGAAAATTGAAAAGCCAAAACAGCCGCAACGGGAATGAAGACCTGATGCTCGTTTAGGCGGCCTGCTAGGCAGAGGAATGGAGAGGAGAGGAGAGGAGAGAGGTGGGTTGGGTTGGGTTGGGATACTTAAATGTCCAACAAGATTTGATTTTTATCGCAAGTATATTTGAATTTTATTGCGTACGAAATTTTCGATACAATCAGTGGCCATAAAAAGCGACTGGAGACGTGTCCACGTTGCCTGCCAAATGGTCCGCCGGTTGCCCAAACTAAGCCAGTTCATCCAATTGGCTGGCAAGATTAGTGAGCAAGAGCTAGAAAGTGTGAGAGCGAAAGGAGGCATGAAGAAGAGATGAAATCGCAGATGGACAACAACGACGAGAAGGACTGTGTGAAAGACCCGGGGGGAGAGGGGCGAGTCCGTCGATAAGGCGGCGACTTGGACATTTCTTTGGCCACGTTGGCGTCATTTTCCACGCAATAAAAGAAACATTCAAAACGAAATCAAACTAAACGCCGCATGTTTGGATACTGTATACGATTTCTAAGTGTGTGTGTGTGTGTGTCTGTGTTGCACACTCAAAAAAAGACAGATAAAAATACAATTGAGAAAATATCCATAGTAAATTTATACAACGGCAGGTTTTGTACTCCATATTTTGAAAAAAAATAACAATGTGAAATTTAAATTAAAAAAAATATTATAAAATATTATTGCGACAAAATAAAAACCAAGTTTTACCAAAACAATGTTAAAAATGCCAAAAATAAATCAAAAAAAATTTGCTGTTCCCTTAGCGGGCTTAAGTCTCTTAAGTCTGCTGATGCAAAATAATTAAACTTTTCAAACTTCAAGATTTTAATTTATTTATTTTGTATTTTTTTTTTTTTGAGTGTACATAAAAAACCTTCTTTGAACTGGCCAGGACTCCCGCAGCCTGCCCCTCGGGCACCATTCATCAATTCAACACATTTAATTTTATGCTCATTTTTATTTGATTTTGCATTTTATTTGGTCCCATCGCTGGTCAGCAGCAGAGGCCGCAAAAGGCACAAGGATGAAATCCGTTCGATATCCCCAAGCACCCAAATCCTTTAGCCAACTAATAGTTTGGGTAAACAAGAATCGCTAAACCGAAATGGTAGCTGAATGTGTTATTGTTGTTGTTGTTGAAGGGGTTGGTTGCTTGGCATGGTTTGTTAGCTTTTGGCAAGCCTGATTTAATAAGCCGAACATCTCAATCGTCTTTCGATTTCTATTATCTCCCGTTCTCTCTCTCTCTCTCTTTTTGACATAGGCACAACAAATGCGATTTTATTGCGACTTAAATGCAATGTGACAACTTTGAATGGACGCCACCCACGCTATGGATAAGGGTCCTAAAGTGCCCTGGCCGCAATGGATATACATATACGGTTAGAGAGAAGAGAATGGGCTTCACTGTGAGCTCTGCTTTTTGCTTTTATATAGTATAAAAGTTAATGTTTGGCAGCAGTGGCACATAGATAATCGTAAAATGACATGAGAGAGTGTTAGACAATAAGAATACAGGAACAGGAAACGACAATGGCGTAAGGGCCTTCTCTTTTCTCTCTCTCTCCGTGTGTGGTGACATCATCGCCCATTATAATTCTTGGGCACAAGGAGCAACTCACAACAATTACCACCGGGTCAAACTAGGCTACAATGCCAGCATCTTATTCTGCTTATTTTGGCCACAGCTCTTGATTGCTTCATTTAAGCAGCAGCAGAAGGAGCAGCGTATCCTGCGATTTCTCTATTGCATTTGGTGAGTTATAGACACAACTCACAATGGTCTTTGAGTTTGTTGTTTTTTGATTTATATTGCGGATGCGCCTGGCACTTTGCAGCCGCCGTTTGACTTGGCCCATAAGACTATGATTTTTGGCAGCAGTCATCAGCTGGCTTATTCCTTAAACTAGACTAGCTACTTATAAATGATAAACTATATCATTTTTTTTTTTTTTTTTAAAGGGGTTGCACATTTGGTCTGCGGTCCGTGACGCCCCAAAATCTAAACGATATTGCGATTACATAAAAAAATTACGAGCCAATCAAAGGGAGCAAATCAAAGTCTAAAAGCAATAATAAAAACGGTTAAAACGACTACCCCTGCTACTCTTCATTCCCTTTCATGTGCAGCCAAGAAAATTGTCATTAGACATGCCGAATTTATGATTCTTGTTGTGATTTTATTGTGCAGAGCCCAAGCAGAGTTAAAACTCAAACCGAACCACCCACTCACCCACAAATATATATATTTTTTTTGTCGTTTTTTGGTTACCCTTTTCCAAGCTGTTGCTGTTGTTGTTGGTGCTGCTGTCGCACATTCTCACAAGCTCATAAATTGTATAAATTGTTGGGCTATTATTTCTCGTTGCTGTCAGCGCAATATTGCGGAGAAGCAAGTGTCACAGGCGGCCAATACTCAGCGCGAGACAGAGACAGAGAGTTTTTCAAAAATACATACAAAATAATACTATATGTACATATGTGCATGGTCAGACATGTATTACATATCGTTTGTCATCTTTTTATTATGTGCGCAATTTTTTCTTTTTTTTTGGTAATTTTTCTCCTTTTTTTTTGCTGTTGTTGGTTGGGCAATTGACTTTGCAGCCTTGACTTGCGCCAAATGACATAATTAAGCCGCTGGTCAGGTAGTCGATGTGAGTATTAGGGTTAGGTTTGTATTGGTGTAAAGGTTTAGGTTTAGGGTTATACCCTAACCCTAGCCCTAACCCTGCCATACATGTGCCATAAAAATGTATATAATTCGCGCGAATTCGCGTTTGTTGAACAAATCCTTTTTTCCGCGTCACTCTTTCTGTGTACATTTATGTTTAGTTTTCTTTTTTTTTTTTTTGCACATTTAATTGCAGTTGTTTTATCCTTTTTCCGACGAATTTTCCCTGTTTTTTTTTTTATTGTATTTTTTTCGGCAATCGTTTTGTTAATGCTTAGTGGTCTGTTTGTACGGTTAAAAAGTCAATTTCTTTATGATGTAAACCCCTGTAAGAGTTTTCCGCTTGAAACCTAAAAATCGTAGCAGGCTGGAAGCAAGAATGTCAGCTGGAAACAAATGTTGCCTGCACATTGAATACAATCATCGACATATCACAGCATTTAATTCTCACGTTCTTACTTAAAGCTCTTCAACCATGTCGTGCATTTATTTATTATTATCTCCGACATATATCTCTCTACAGTGTCTGTCAGATTAAAGGTAAATTAACAACTTTAAGATGCCTGCACCACATCCCCAAGAAAGCTTCCAGTGACGTGACACAGAAAGAGATTTGTTTTCGCCTTTTGTCAAGTTTTCTGATTAAGAAAGCAAAGCGCATAACAATTACATTATGCTAGAAAACCAAAAGCAAGCAATTCGGTTTCTATTTAAGGTAACGAAAAACTGGCTGCAACTTCCCGGTAATAGCATGCATTTACTCATAGTAGATAGGTAACTGGTAACTGTGTGTGTGTACCTTACCAGCAGAAGGGCGCGTCCTTTCGTCCATTCGTCGTTTATGGCATCGGAGCTGAGGTTTTGCGGGTTGCATAGAGTTGAATCATCTTCTGGGTAATAAGTATCTACCTGGGCATTGTTGCTGGCCATTGCGTCAGGCCGCAGGCAACTTTATGCAATGGTCCGCGAAGTCAAGGACATATCCTGGCCAGAACGAAGACCAACAAGAAACACTGTTCAACCGACCGACTGACTACCTGTCACGCTTCGAACACGCGGCCAAAAACTCTTTGCTTTTTTATTATCTTTCTTTTTGGCATATGTACAAAATACTCCTTTTCGGATTTTGTTCACTCCTTCCTCCATTTCGTGCGAAAAAAATATTCGAGCTAAAGGATAGGGATATACTATATATACTTTTCACATTTGTCCAGCAATAGAAACGAACATTTGGAAACTGCAATTGAAATTCAGCTAAAAAAGGCTGGCACTCAATTCTCAGTCATTTAACCGTTTATTTGGCCGTTTATTTAGCCGTTTATTTTTATTTTTACGACTGCAGTCAGCGGGACGGCTTTGTTAATGTTTTTTTTTTTTTTTTTTTTGCAACTTTCATTCTCCAACAATTATAGTTCAATAAATTTTTGCAATCACATCAAAATATAACATCGAAAATGAGTCTTTGGATGGTCCAGTTAAATGTAGTTTTCACAAGCGAAGTGCTTAAATAGGAAAATGTGAATAGAATGCATCGTCAGACATTCACAGGATAGAAGGAAAAACAGAAGAAAATTTCCCTTCATGTTATATTTTTCACATTGTATTCCGAACTCAGATTTGCATCTCTTTTATTCTAGCTTTTTTTTGCACTCGTTTTAATTGTTTAATGTAATGTTGGAATCCTTAATTTCAATAAGCTTTAAGTTAAATTATCAAAAAAAAAAAAAAAAATATAAGCTTAGACTTTATACCTATGAATATTTTGCTATTTGGCGAGGTTTTAAATGCATTTGTTATTTGAACAAATTTGCTAGTTTGATTTAAACAATTTCGTTAAAATAGATAAAATATTTTAAAATTAAGACTAGGTCAATCGGAAATGCATACAGGAAGATGAGACAAGAACAAAGCTCAAAGCTAAATTTGGTATTAAAGTTTACAAAAGAAATTTCATTAAAATCTAATTTAAAATCGAATTTTCAAAAAGCGCATTTCTTGTGTTTTTTATAGCGTTACTGGGGAATAAATACCCCTATGGCTATGGGTCAACGCAGATAAGAGCAGGAGGTGAGGTGGGAGAGGGAGGGTGCAGGTTTGGGCCAGACAAATGGTGGCTCATTGATTAGCCAGCCTGCATAGTCAATATGGCGTTTTGGGAGTTTGGAAACTGAGCATGTTTTTTATTATTTTTGTGGTGTGATACTATTTTTTGGGGGTTGGCTTCTGATTTTCAGCCTCAGCCAAATTACCCTGTCAAGGGCTGCCCATTGACTGATTCCAACAATTTGTTCGTTGTGCGAATTGCGTATGATATTTGATTTGGATATGAGAGCATATTCGCTTTGTCATTAGGTTTGTAACTTGTTACAACATCTATTTGTAAAAATAATGTTCGAAAATATAAAAATAGACACCATTTTAGGCTTAAGCAAAAACATTTTTCAATGTAGATAGTGTAGTTGTGCTTGTTGTGCATTAGTATTAGTTTTTTTTCTTTAATAAAAGTCCGCAATTTGCGCATTGCTTTAAACCACTCCCGCACAGTCCATCGTTTATTGTTGGTTTGTTTTTTAATTTTTTTTTTGTTCAACAATGGCACAAAATGGAAGTGGCCATTGAACACAAAATGTTCTTTGTTGTGTTGTACATTTATTTAGTTTACTTTTTATTTTTTAAATTTGTTTTGTTAGTGCATAAAGAGCACACAGACAAACTGATCTACTATTACCATACAATTGTAAAGCTGTAGAATGTTTTAAGCCAGGTTGATGACTGACCAACACTCGCCACTTGGACAGAAACAGAAACAGAGACAGAGAGAGAGCGCCTAACAGGCAGACATGCAGAAGCAGAGACAGACCACAGACCATAGCCACACGGTGGTCAATTAAGCCGTTAATATGCGACTGACGAACCGGTTATGATGGCCACATGGCAGACTCCAAAACCGAATTGAGTAAATCTCTGAAACTCTGAATCAGACATCTGAATCGGAGGCGATTTGTCTGTCCATCTGACTGTTTGTGGCTATGTCTGTGTTAGCCCTATGTTCCCTGCGGCTATTTGTTTAGCTCCAATGTGACGGACACCCCAGCGGGGTGGATCAGCTTTGCTCGCCACTTGGTGCGAGAGCCGTTTATTGAAACATTTTTCATCGTTTCTTAACCAAGTCCATGTGGATACGAGTATTGCAGAAGGACAATGGTTTTGATTTTGGGTCTTTGGTATTATTATATTTTTTTTTCTTTTCGATACAGTGGAACACTTCTGGTTCATAAATCATGTCACAAGCTGTGGTCGTCGCTTAGTTTTTGGTGCCAGTTCGTCTGGGGCCACACCAAAAAAAGAAAAGTGAAATTAAAACTATTATTCGTTAGTATATTTTTTTTGGGTCGTTTTTCTTTCCATTTCCCCCCTTCAATTGTGCGCTTTGTGCGGTTTGTTGAGGTTGCAGGTCGTAACGTCTATCTCTATCTATCTCTCTCTTTCAATGACAAATAAAAACATCAAATCATTCATAACACTTGTTTGGCTGTGGCATTGATTGAGCCAACAGCAACAACAACAACAAGAACACACACACCCCATCATGATCCTGACCAGAAAACCCGAACAAAATAACCAGATACCAGAACACAGCCACAATCGCAATCAAAGAAAATATACCTGACGACCATTTCCCTTGCATTGTTCTTCGTTCCCCGTTCTTGATTATTTGTTTGTGGACAAGTTCCCAACCTGTTTAGCTCACAGCTTCACTTTCATTCATGTTCCCTCTATCGTGTGGAGGGAAAATCGTTTTTAGTGCCCAGCGATTTATTGTTTGTGTATAAATTGGTTTATGAAAACATTACTTGATTGCTGTTCTCTTGAATTCCTTTTCAATGCCTAACGCTTATTGTCTGATGAGATTGATTAATGCTCGTCGCATCGGTTCTACGATTTCATCTTCCTTTGGCTTTTATATATTGTTTTTTATTTATTAAATACTCATAGTTGACTCTTTTGATCGGCTCGAAGTGACTCCCCTAGCTTTGTGTTTGTTTGTTTATGTGGCTTGTTTGGCTGTGCATTTTTTTCTTCATTCTTCTTCCTTATTTTCTTTGTGAAGTTGGTATTTTTGTATCAAAGGTGGTATTCCAGCGTTTCGTTGTTTGCTGTTGTGTTGTCTTTGATTTCACGGTGGGTATTTAATAAACCGATCAATGGGTCAATTAGTAGACAGAGCCTGCAGAGATTGAGTTAACAAGCAGCATTAATCGTTAAATTTTGGACAGGAAGTCAATAAAGTTGTGTGCTAAATATGCTTATTTACTTAAGTTATTCTTGGTTGTCTTGTTCTACTATACATATGTATATATAAACACTTCTGCAACTAATAAGTTTGTATTTTATATGTATTCAGTATGTTAGTAATGTTTTCAATGTAATAATAATATTTACTAACACGAGTTTATATCAGCTTCATTAACTCTTAAAAGTAGGCAACAATTATTTCTTACTTTAGCATTCTGTAAAAGTAATGTTAAAGAAATAAACAAATAATTATTTTAAACTGTTGATATGTTGAATTGAAATTATTTCGACTTTATATGTTAATTTGAGACAGAAATTAATGTTAGCAACTCAGATATTAATAACCAAAAAGTAATTTCTAGTAATTTTTTACAAAGTGAATCTTCGTTTTTATTTTTATATTTTTCTACCCTATTTATAGTTAATTTTTAACATTTTCAACTTGAGTGACCTGCAATCGATACACTTTTGAACCTTAAATTAACACCATGTTTGACCCATGTCATATACCATTTAATGTTATCCACCCTCCTCACTTAACCTCAGTTGGTGTTGACAATTTATTTTGCTTGTTTTTTGTAAAAATATTTTTATTATTTTTGATTGGAGACTCGGCTTTAGGGCAATTAAAATTTCACGCTTTAGAAACAGACGCAAGCGCACTTGGTATGTGTGTGTGTGTGTGGGTTCTTTGTGCCTGTGTCAATCAACAAATTTATGTGCAAATTATCGCGGCAGCTATGACAACCTCAGGTGGTGTTTTCGAGGTGGTTGATTTCACGACTCAAACTCGTTGTCAGTTATTTGTAATTGTTGCTGCCTGTTGTTGTTGCACTTGCTTAAACGCATTCGCCATGCCTGGGACATGCGAACAACAATATAAATGATACGCAGCATCGCTGACAGACTTCTACCGAGGGTTGTCTCAACATTCAGTTGGAGTTCTTACACTTGCACACACCCCCATCCCCCATACGTAGTCCACACACCGCATACACCCCACCGCACCCCAACCCTCTCTGCTCTTTCTGCCCAGGCGGCCTCAAGCTCGGTGATAACGCGAAATAATTGCGTGACAACCATGTTGCGATAATTTTCAATTAAACGGCGTTTTCGTTTTTTTTTTCTGTTTTTTTTTCTTGTTGTCGAAATAAAACGCACCAAACACACACACTGCCAAAAAGAATGCTCAGGCCAAGAAGAATGAAAGGCAAACTGCAAAATGAGCCAAAAGTGAAGGGGGGAAAGAGAGAGACAGCCAGCGTGAAATTCCATATTAAAATCAACTTATTTTCTGCTTTCATTTATTCATGCTCAGTTGCTACCAAACACACACACACACACACACGCGTAGTGATAAAAAGCAATTGTAACAATTTGCTCTTGTTTCGTGTTTCAATTCCGTAGACGGCGACGTCGACACTGACGCTGACTTCGCTGCCGCCGCCGCCAGAAAAGTGTCACACTTGTGCGTCATTAACGCCGCCAGCCGGTCACAGCTGGTGGGTGGGTTTGTGGGTGGTTGGGCGCTTGTTCATTTGCCATGCTATTCGGTGTGCTTTTTTCGACTTCTTCTTCTTCTTCGCTTATTTTTTTGGGGGTGGCATGGCGGCCATGTGGTTGCCGCCTTTTGGGGGTTGCTGCTGTGGTTGGCAGCGACATTGCCAACCATTTTTCTGCGGCCAAAAAGACAACAACAAGAACAACAACAGCTACAGTAGCAACAACAACAAAAGCGCATCGCATGTTAATTTGATTTGCGCGCTTTGCAATTTAAAAATAATATTGTCATCAGTTTGAAGGTTTTGAGAGACAATTGTTAAGGGTTGGGGCTAAGTTAGCGTGGCCGATGCTCATTTAATTACATTGCAACGAACCACGTGGTCCATCCCACTGCAGAAAGAAAACAAAAAACTAAGTCACTGCGAAACGAGTCGACTTTAATTAAAAAATAATATTAAAAAATCTTAGTGGTTGCATTCAAGTCATTGCATTTTGCAATTCTTTTTCACAACAAGTGCGATAGAAAGAAAAAACTAATTGTTCAGCACTTTCATACAAACGGACGAGCATTGATAAATCGAATCGGTTGTTGATGCTGATCAAAAATATAATATTCCTTTTGCTTGTAACATACATTTGTCCAATTTTGCATATTTTGTATTGGCACAGGCTGAAAAATTGCTTTCAAGTCAAAAGCTTAACTTGATGAATATCAAAGATTGATTTTATGACCTAAAATACAAAAAATTATATCAATTTACATGTAGTCAAACAATCAGCAATTAAATATAATCTGGTTTTAGGCTGTAACATAAATTTTGTGTAAAGTGCTACATTGTATGTATGTATTCGTTCCTTTCACTTTTGGATGTGTTTTTGTTTATTTTATGCATTTTTATCTCCATTAATAATTTGAACATATTACCGTCAAACTTTCATATACAAATAAATCGATTACAGCAAGATAACTCTTGAACTATCTTCCAGTCCCACATTTTTGACATCTCTTTGTTTGTTGACTTGCCAACGAGCGCATTCTGGAAGTCAACTGTTGGTAGAAAACAATCAAAGTAGCAACTGTTTGAATATTTTTCAGCAATTTGGCGCCCTGTTCAAAATTGTGACATGGATTTTTACAAAACTGACAAAGCGGCAAAGTGACGACAGATTACACAAGACTCTCGTCAAAGTGGCTGTCAGTTTGGACACGGCAACCACACCCGGCAAAATCATAATACTCACACACACACACGCATTTAGGATATATGGCAGATATATCTTTTTTCTGCCTATTGCTCTTTTGCAGGACATTTTGTGAGTGAAAGACAAGCAATAAGTGTAGATTCCAAACAAAGCAATTGACAAACAAAAAAAGAAAAAATGTGTAAAAATCCAATTGACTTTGCGAAAGAGGATTTAGCTCGCGGATAAGTGCACAGGATGCGACTTAGTAGGATAATAAGGATGAGCATGACAATGACGATAACGATCTAGTCTTACGTTAGACAAGAAATTATTAATTCTACAATTAAAAACATAGCCAAGCGCTTGGTTCATTTCTTGGCAAACTAAAACTTTCAAAGTTCTCCTTAATCATTTATCAAATTCAAATTAACGCTGCAATTGTTCGGCAATAAGTCCTGTCATTAACAATGAGTCCTGACAAGTGAGTAACAGAGGCAACAGCAACAACAACAACAAGAATAAGAACTACTATAAGCCACCCCTTATGCACCTCATTGAGTGACATATGCGTTGTGAATTACAATATTCAGCGGTACTTTGCCTCCTTTGCTTCTGTTTGACCTGGCTGCCTTTTTAATGAGTGCAACGTGTTTTTGTTCACATTTCGATTGTCGACTCGAGCACCCACTGTCCGTCGCTCCATCCCATCTCCGCAACCCTCGATCTGTCCATCATTCAGTCATTTTCATTCATTTATGCATTCATCTGTTCATCTGTGTTTTCTGGTTTTTGGTTTGGTTTGGTTTGGTTTTTTTTTTTTATTAATATTTGCGGTTGTCGATGGTTCCGTTGTTAAGCATCCTGCCAGCAACCCCAAGCAGCCATCCAGACCATCAACATCAACTTAAGTTCAATTAAAATCCACATCAAACAATAAGCGGGCACGTAGCCGAAACCATCAACTACTTCAAAATTGGCACAACAATAACAACAATACACACACACACACACACATTCCATACTCATACTTACCTCCTCCTTCACAACAACTCATATTCGTATTCATACAGTAATTGCTGGCAGGAGTGGGTGGGTGGATGTTGAGTGTTTGGCTCGCTTGCCTCGCGTCTTTTGTAGGTGGTTGTTGCCGCTGCTCGTGCCTGGGCTTAAATCGTTGCCCGACCCAAGCACACAGAGAGAAAAGAAAAGAAAGCTGCACACGTGTCATTCGTCCAGCAGGCGACAAACTTGTTGCCCTCCTGCACCGCTTCACACACACCCAAAGCTCATGGCTCATGGCTCGTCACTCTGTTAAGTTAAAATCAATGTCCTTGTCTTCTTTTCGTCATCCTGTTGCATGGATCACCGCATGCTGATTAGTCCACAACACAACACAAAACATCGGGGCGTGCGGTTATACAATATGTAGGTTATATGCCTTTAAATTGGCGAGCAGTCGACCATAAATCCGCTGATACGAACATAACAAGTATGTGGCTTAGCTGCCTAATTTATATTTTTTCTATTTTTTTGTGGTTGAGAACTTTTGTGATGTCATCCCAAAAGATGCTTTTTAATTGCGTTTTCAATATTCGGATTTTGCCTGCACCTTAAAAAAAGTTATAAGTCATTTTTCTTTCTCTTTATTCGAATTTGTTTTTTTACAAATATTTTCTTTAATAATGTCTTACTTTATTTTCGAAAATATTTAATAAATACGAGTGTGTGGTTTAAACAGCATCAACTTCTAACCCTGATTCCAGTCTTCCTTCTCTCCATATCCATATGGCAGTATTAATACAATAAAAGCGAACTCGCTTTTGGCTTTGTCTTTTGTCTTTAGGGGTCGGGAGTCAAGTCCAAAGTTAGCCACGTCTCGGATCGAGTAGCGATGGCAATGAGTAAGCTATGCGGGGAATGCCTGTAAGCCAATTAATGCGTCAACTTATTAGTTTGTGCCCACCACTGGACAAAAAGCTGTAGCAGCAAAGTCCTGACTCTCTGACTCAGGCTATGATTTGGATTGTGATATTCAGACGCTCTGGCGCAGCTGTGGCTCATGCCATTCCGCGTGCTTTGTTTGTGGGCGAAAAATTATTGAAAAGCCCATCGGGCTCTTTGGAGGCTGCTGCAATGAAATGTGGCAGGAATGTGAGCGTGCAGGGGGGGGATAAGGGCAAAGTGGTACGGCAGTGGCTTCATTATTGAAATAATGCCACAATGCTGGGTGCAAAGGCGAAACTAACAACCACGAGAACATGGCCAGCACACAAACACACACACATACATAGAAAGAGTGAGAGAGAGAGATCACATCAAAGCCGGACCAGCTATCGAGAAAGCGGTGGCTGCGTTTTGTGGCCAATGCGGCACCCTCAACAAAAAAACAGCCAAATAGCAAGGAGACAGACGAAGGGGGCATGGAAATGCGAAAGCGAAAGCAAATGCGAAATGTTTTTGTAAAGCAATGGTGGGAAGGGGTGGGGGCAGAAAGGGGAAGAGCCAGCCGTTCGATTTCTCAGGATGCGGCTCTTGTGTGGGCCCACACAAGAGGACATCGAGGACATGGAGTGCAATTAATGTTAATGTTGAGATATTTATGATGCAACCCCCTTGCGATTGACGCCGTTGCTGCTGCTGCTGCTGCTGCCACACAGGGGTGTGGGCCACCCTTTTGCTTCTCTTTTTTAAACTTTTTTTTTGTTCGAATATTTGCGTATGAGCTTCGAGCGCAATTTAAATAACCCTGCGCGTCATCACAGCATAGTGCACACACACACACACACACACACACATACATACATGTTTCGAGTTCTGCGAGAGTCCACCCTCGAATTGACGTTGGCATGGCCACAAAACAACATTTCAATTTCTGTCAAATAGTTTCGTATTGTCGTCGTCGTCGTCGTACTTGTTGGGACACAGGCTGCGAACGGCGCTTCGAGGATTTGTCAAATCAAAAACTTATGTTACAGCTGGATTAAAATTATACATGTCACTGACTAAAAGCAGCGGTGTTGCAAGTATTGCGAGTGTAGCAGCTGAGGCTGAGTGCTCGCTGCACGCCCGCTGAATATCCTTGCCCCCTTACTGTTCTTGTTGTTGTTGTGCTGATTTAACGCATCAGCGCGCCAAATAAAACTTTCAAATGAACAGTTAAATGCGCGCTAATAGGGGTTCAGATTTCAGCAACCTTAGCCCTTTGCGTCAGTCGTCAGTCGTTGTCATTGTCGTCCTTTCCCTTGTCTTCATGGCTTGGCCTTTTGTGCAAGTTTTGTAACCAACCCAGCCAGAAGCCTGAGCCTACTTCTTTTTTATGTTGTTGCTGTTGTTGTTGTCGGTCGCTCTATTGTCCTGCAACGGATTGATAGTGACATTAAGTAGGATTTATTTATTTATTTACTCCTTTCGATGCTGCTGCCTTTTTTTATTTATTTATTTTTTTTGTAGTTTTTAATTTTAACACAAGATGCAAATTATGTATGTTTTCAGTTTGTTACACTTTCCGAGGTGTTTGCCGTATCCGTTCGGATTGGATTGGATTGATTTGGATCAGGCGGGATCAGTTTGAAACGGATTGTTTTCGGGTTTGTTTCGCTCGCTTTCCCCTTTTGTGCGGGTTGTTTTGCCGCAACTTTTATCGCTAGCTGTTTGATTTTCGCATTATGAGCACGTTTTCGTTTTCGTTTTTTTTTATTTTAGTTTATTGCTGTTTTTTAAGATTTAAAGCAAACACATAAATGAAATATGCATATGGTAATGTTGGTCGCTTTTCTGTTACAATTTTAAATTCAACTCTCAATCAACACCCCAAAAAGGCTTAACACTTTAAAATTTATAACAGCACAGTAGCAAAATTTTGATTAGTATCAACTAAGGGAAATTTTGTCGATAGATTGTTAGAGATTAATTTTTATGAATTTATTTTTTATTTACACGCTTATTATAATTAAGATATTGTCTTAAAGTTGTTTTTTTCAACTTTTAATATTTATATGTTGGCTAGAATCCAATTTAGATCTAAACATAAATTATTTACGGCTAATAATGTTATATATTTTCTTCTTTTTTATAATATTTTTTTAAACTTTGAAGCCATTTAGGCTCATTGAATACTAAGCGTTAATAGTTTTCTAAGCATAAGAATTTGGAATAGTTTTTAAAATAAAAAGTTAAAAGAGTTCTTGGTTTATAATAATCTTTTTTTTACAATTACTTTGAAACTTCATACCACATTTTACAAATAAATTTTCACTAACATGTAAGCTTAAAAGATCTAAACATATGTATCCAAATAAATATGTACACACACAAAAATTAAAATTCAAAAAATGCACATTTTATTCATGGATTTTTATTGTTTATGATTTAGATCGTGGCAACTGTTCAAATAGTTTCGGGCTAATCCCTTCATGCAGCAACCAACCAACCAACTACCCTACACCAGAAAAGGTTGCCATATCGCAGCCAATTGGTAGGTAGCCGTAAGCCCCAATGAATGACTCAAAGTAGCGCAGCGACCTGTGAAAAGCTGCCCAAAATCTGCAACACATATTCAGACCAATATAAATGCTAAGCCGAAAACAAAAAAAAAACAGCCAAAAGCGACAAAAAATCGACAACATATATGCACTAGTGACTGTATATATGTATAAAAATTTTATACGAAATAACGTTGCATAAAAAAATATATATGGAAAAAAGCTAGTTTGCTTCTGTAAAGTTTTCTTCTTTTTGCCAATTCATGGTTTAGTGATTCAATTATTTTTGTGCGCAGTTTAGATTTATTGAGTTTACAGTTGATTGTTGTTGGACCACTTGCTGTTGTTGTTGTCGTCGATGGTGGTGCAGAGATTTGCAACAACAAACTGCATAATCAATACTGAATACCGAAATGCGAACGTGTTGTGAAGTTTGCCATTTGGCAGAGAGAAAAGTAAATAAAAATGCATCGCATCAGAAGCTGAAGCTGCCCTGCCCTGCCCCCCCACCAACCAACACCAACGCCCACACCCTCTTTAATGGGCCATAGGGGCATGCCACATGGCCACATGCAGCATTGGGGTACGAGTAACGAGCAGCGAGTATAGCCGCTAAAAGCTTAACGCTCCACAACAACATCGATGTCGACGTCGACATGCGCTCGTGTGTCACGTGACGCATGCAATTCGCATCCGTTTCCGGTTAAGCACTGTACACATACAGAGTGGGCCGAGAGTGGTGAGGTGCGGTAAGGTGAGGTGAGGTGAGGTGTGTGGGCGTTTGCTGGGTCGCTCGGTCGTTCGCTCGTTTTAGCTGGAAGGTAGAGTAGAGAAAAGAGAAGAGCGCGCCGCACGTTTGCCAGCAGGGTTAAAAATCATTTTAAAACCATAAAAATAAACTCACGTGTCAGATATAAAATAAATAAATAGCTAAATAAAACGCGAGACATTTGTGAGTTTTTATTTCTATCTGTTTGTGCTATTTGTTTTTGTTTTGTTTTGATTTTTGTTTAAGCTTCACACATTTTTGTTTGAAAATCCTTTCACTCAACACGTGATGCAACTGTATGTGTGTGTGCGGGTGTGTGTGTGTGCTTACGCGCGCTTAGGCACAAAATGCAATTTAGAGTATTTGCAATTCCCTTTGGCAACAACCAATCTGCCTCCGGTTGTCCGCATTCCGCCTTCCGCCGTCCGCTTTCCGCTTCAGCTTCCCACACGTGCATTTTATGCCAAACAGTAATTTTTAGCAATTTGTTAAAAAAAAGCGAAGAAAA
The DNA here is from genome assembly GCA_018901835.1 of Scaptomyza graminum. Classification (NCBI taxonomy): domain Eukaryota; kingdom Metazoa; phylum Arthropoda; class Insecta; order Diptera; family Drosophilidae; genus Scaptomyza; species Scaptomyza graminum. The sequence goes on along the minus strand of JAEIFL010000001.1, from coordinate 3,649,564 downwards.
CTAAACAAAAACCCAACAAAGTCGACTACAAAAATTTAGTAAGCAATAGGTTTTTAGTAAGAATGTAAGAAAAAAATAAAAATTAAAGAAAACAATAAGCTAAGCTAATAAAAAGTCCTAATTATTTCAGCCTGCTTTAAGACATTTGCATTCCAGTAGTTAGTTGTCCCATCCATAAGCCGTTTTAATGCTTAGAAACTTTCGTTTGTATTCATTTATTTTAATTACTGTTTCATTTAAATAGGGTATCACCATTCGCGTTACAGCCCGCACCGCACATTCGCATACGCAATAAACACAATTTTTATTAATCTTTCACACTCAATTTTCGGGCTGCCGTTCTAATTAACAGAGAGAGAGAACAAGAGAGAGAGAGGGGGAAGGAGAGAGTAAAAAAGAATCTGCTTGCTAACTGACCTTTTATTATTATTTTTTACTATACTATATCGTTCAGATTTCATTAAACGTAGTGCTTAATTTTTCAGTACAACATCAACACCCTGTACGACAACTTGTGAACATGACAAAGCAATTGAGCAGGACCAACAATAGGTTTCGGACGTCTAAGGGGTTGGATGCCTTAATGTGACCGTGGTTAAAGGGGTGTGCGGGTTGTACGGGGTGTGCGCGCATTGATTATTAAATGTTTGAAGTGAAGCCAATGTGCCACGAACCCTTTTTTTTTGTTTTTGTATTCTAGCTTTTTGTTGTTAGACTCATCTGTTCGCCGTCCTTTGGCTCATAATTCGGACTGTGTGCGTCAAATTTATTGAAGTTAATATTTGTCGCAACGGGTGTGGGAACGCACAGGAGCGGGAGGTAATGGGCGCGAATTGAACACACATAAAAAATATTGCAACAGGAATAGCAAAAAATGATGTTGCCAAAAAAAATAATAATAATATAAAATACAGATATGTCTGTATAATACATATAGTATGTTACCGAAAAAGGGTGCATAGAGCTCTCATTCCTAGCTGGTGAATGGTGAATTTTGAAGCGAGCATAAATCAAGCAACATATTGCATTATCATTCTAGCTAGGAGCGACTTCACTCTGACAGGGCGGAGCGCGCGATTTGTCCTGCCTGCTAATGGCAATGGTAATCGAAGTGCGAAATAAGCCAAAGAACGGGTTGAATTCGAGGGGAAGAGGAAAACCAAAAAAAGATAAGAAGAAATGGTAAAGACGAAGAAATTTCTAGCTATATACTTAGTATGTCAATACTCGTAGAAACTGGGCTTGGTCAATTGTTAAACAATGACAATTGTCGTAGTACATGTCTGAAGGTCAACTCAACCTTTCCAAACGATGCATTTGCATAAAGGATTTTTCGTAGAAGGCAACGTCCGCAACATTGCGTCGTTCGTTGTCTTCGTTCGTTTATGATGCCCCTTTTTGGCCGGTTTAGTTTTATGATGCAATTCAAAAACTAAAGCACATTTCTAAATTTCTGCAATTTTACCCGAAAGCATTTCTAACATTCCACCCGCTGCGGTGATCGGCTTTCGCCGGAATTGAATCGGGTAGAGTATTAGTTAAGGCATATAGGGCAGTTACTTGCGCTGGTAACTGGGCATTATATAAAATTGCGTAGCATAATGAAACGAAGCGAGCGGGTTTTTATCACCACCTCTAGTATCTCTTTCTTCCTCGCTCGAAGAAGAAATTGTTCCTTGGAATTTCTACCTTCTCGCCTAACTTCTCGCGCGCAGCCCACATCCTTTTAGCCTTTGTGCCACCTTCAACTCTCGCCGAGTTTCTCCTGTCTATGCAAATATCGCAACAGCAGCAGCATTGTTTGCCACACAGTTTGAACATGTAAATATTGGTTATTAGGCCTTGGTAACCATTTCAACGACCTCGATGTCCTTTTGTCGCAATGTTATACAAATATGCGTCAATCGGGTTGAGCCAAACGGACTTACAATCTATTGACATGTCGGTTGCTGTTCCGTGTCCGAATTCCTTTCTATTCCTTTTCATTTGTTTTACACGGGGGTGGGCATCATCATAAAACTTTTGTGGCTAGTGGGCAATATTGACAGCGTGACATCAGTCCTGATTTTTCTAGCCTTAACTATTTGCTTCTCAGAAATCCAGCTAATCAATTTGGTCGCCTAACTTCTTCATTTTCTTCATTATGAAACGATACTCTTTCAGTAATTGATAAATAACTTTCGAAAAATGTGTCAACTTTGACAAGTCACCATTAAACAAAAAGGTTTACGAAAAAACGCAAAACAGGACTAATCAGGATAAAACAAAAAACGCTTGTCACCTTCACAAAACGATACAAGACATACAAAACATTAGGAACGCCCATTTAGCCATTTGAACAAAAAAAAAAATTAAATAAGGGGTTTTCAGTTCTTTGGACCATTTTGTGGACCATGTGACCCATGTTGGTTACGGCGGCGGTTGTTAATCTCTTAATTTATCAATTGAGAGGCAAAAACACACAGCGAGAGACACAGAGAGTTCACTTGTATACGGTTTCAATTTCAATTTCAGTTGCAAATGAATTTCCATAAATGCGCGACGAGAGCTTGGGGTGGGGGGAAGTTGAGGATAGTAGTAGATTTGGGGTTGCAAAAAAAGAGAAAAGGGTTTGTCGACAAAAGTTATGTTTACATAATTAATTAAACAACACAAAGCCCGGGCAGGCAAGGCTCGAAGACCTCGACACAAAAAGGTAGCTAGGTAAGAACACATGTGCAGTCCACGCCCGGCTTGCAATGCAATATAATTTATATAATTTCACACACACACACAGAGAAACACACCAAAAGTGTACTTGCCACAACAAAAAGGGTTGCACATTGCACAGACGAACAGACGTCGTCAATTCCGGCGTTTCGCAGTTCCGCTCGAAAATTGGGAAAAGATTCTGCGCATCGCCGCCGCATCATTTACTTTTGCTTGCTGGCGGCTGATAATAAACTCATAAAAAAGCCAACCGAATAGGAACATTAAAACAAAACTAAAATGTCATCTCAACCCTGCCGCATAATGGAGCAACAAAAGGCCTCGACATTGCCTTTACTTCAGACCAAACCAGGCAACCCAGATAATAAAAGGGTTACAAACGTTTTTGTTGCGTCCTCATCTGTGCACGTAAACTATTTGTCGCACACACACAGAAAGTGGGCGGTGGGCGTGCACATTTGTCATTACGATTGGCCGTGAGGAAGGGAAGAGGAGGGGGTTGGAGTTGAAACCGAGTCCAAGACCGGTAACCGGACAAACTGGTTCGCCAAGCTGGAGGCTGCCTAACACCACACGCATAAATGACTTTTTGATTCACTCACGACAGTGTATGTGTGTGTGTGTGTGTGTGTGCTTCAGCTTGGCTGAATATCCCGAAGGATTTGAAGTCCTTACATGTCTGTATACCCCTCTCCAAAGCAACCATCCAACCATCTTCCTACAGTGTCGCCAGTGAATTAAATCGCTAGCACTTGGCGTTGCCATTTTACGGCAATTTTGTTATCCACTTCCACTTGGCTGCGCCACCTTTCCCCTCCACCCTTCTCCGAACACCCACAATTTCAGTTACCAGGTGTGAAATTAGCGCAATTTACAAAAAGCTGGTCGAGAATGAACAAACATGTGGCCCGTTGGCCAACAAAATGGCCTCGTTTTCCACCTTGGGCTGGCGGTACACAGAATTGGAATCAGCATTGAGTGTAGCTAAAAATTTAAGAGAAAAGTGCTTGGTGCAACAATTTTACTTTAGTAGTTGCAACAAATGCAAGAAAGAGTTAAAGGTTAGGGTCTTCAAAAATTTTTTGTTGCATTCGAAGTTAGTGACTTTTTCTTTTAGCTTTATATTTTTTTTTAAACTTATAAACCAATTTTAATTTTTTTAATTTAATTTTTTTATTTTGCTGAGAATGTTTATATGTTTTTTTTGTTAAATACCTTATTAGGAACTATATTTATTTGGATCGATCGACTATAAATTAAAGATGGATGATTATTAAATGCACTCACTTAGTATCGATATGATATATTTTATTGTACTATATGCTAATGTCTAACGTTCATAAATAGTATAAGCAGACTTAAATTATTCTCCACTTTTCATATAGATGTATTTTATTAATAGGCTTCTTTGATTCTCAATCTTTCTCGTGCTGTTGTGTTGTCGCTTGATTCAGGTCTTAATTACTTTAGTCAAGTTGCCTCATTTATCACACAGCTGCCTTTCGCCCCCGTTCCCTCCTCCCCTACTCCGCACACTACATCATTCAAACTTTCAATTGCGTCATATCTTTTGCTTTGCGCACAATTATCAAAACGGTTTTCTCAATCTCTCAGTTGTTCTTCTATGCCTAAAATAAGGCACTAATCAATTGATGGGGTGACGTCTTTAACCCACTCTCCCTGCTCTCCTGTCAAGTAATCACTTAATGCCACACACAAACATTGTCGTCGACTAGCCTCCCCTCCGTCCCTCCGCCCCGTCTATTTGTTTTGTTTAACAACATTCTTGAGATGCTTTTATGAGGCGCGCTAAATGCCAGTGCGGCACAAGATCCATTGAAATGTTTCACAGTAAATCACATGACCCACGACCCGATTGACTATATATATATATATATGTATATATATAGTTCACTTTCTCTTCCCTCTATCCGTTTACTAGTTGTTGGCGCGTGAGTAATGCGCATGGCTTAATTTAAGTTTGTTGTCACATATTTGGAAAAGGCGCCCAGGTCCCAAAAATACGTCTAGGCATAAATATTTATAGCTGCTCGCTCCCCCTGCTACCCCTTCCAAATCCCCTTCTCAGTGCAGATTAGAAAACGCTTAAGTGCGACTTTTGGCTCGTGACTTGTCTTAAGTGTACAGCCCTTCCTTCCATCCTCTCAAACGTTTACTTTTCCCACACAAACAGACAGTGCCTACTTTTGCTCGAATAGTATAAGAACATTGAAGATGCCAATGACGGCACGCGTCATCTTCAGCTATCCTTGCCACACTTCATCTCATTATCAACCTCCCTCATCTATTGTATGTAGGAGGTGCTACTACCCGCATGTGTTTAATAGTTGGGCGACAAATATGAGCGACACTCGTGTAATTTGAGGCATTTTTGAGTAGCTGTCGCAGCCGCCTTTTTCCCTTTCCCTCTTCCCTTTTCATACTCCATCTACTACATATTTAGTTGTCTGGGCTGTTTGATTATGTTGTCGCACGCCCTGTTTAATATGAATATGAATACATATACACATATAAACGTATGTATACGAGGGTTGATGTTGTTGTTGATGTTATTGGTGCCAAGACGTTTGGCGGGCTAATTGAGAAACTTAAGTGCCAACAGTCGTTCCGGATTAACCATATTCAAAATTTAATTAATGCCACTTTTGATAAACTATTTGAGATATGTTTTGCTATTGTCATTAAATATTGAGCATGTCTTTCAAAAAGCATGAAATACAAAATGTGTGAAAAGAAACTTTAGTTTCAAAAATTGAATAACAAATTCTTACAACATATTCTCTTTAAAATCAAACAAGCATTGAAAAAAAATATAAAAAATTCAATGTTCAAGAAGTTGCTTATTTCAACAAATTAAAATTGTATTAAAATGTTTTAGAAAATCAGAATAAAAAACCATTAGCATAAACACAAAAGAACTGAAATAGTAACGGAATGATTTTGCATGCTTAAAAATAGTAAAAAAAAAAAAGAAAACGATAAACGCATGCAATATTGATGAGTACTTCAATTAACACTAATAGGATGCAAATTTCATAACATTTATGGATATACCAAACAGTCGATATACATACTATATACATGAACATATAGTAGAGAGAAGAAATTTGTAGCGTCATTAGCCTCGCTACAGCTAACATTTTTTTTTTTTTGCGCTAGTGTGTGGAAAATCACAACTACATGAGGGTGTACAACATTTATAGAGATATTCAGATAGCCACAGGGCATTTTTCGTGTGTGTGTGTGTGTAAGTAAAACACTTTTGGTAATTCATTAAGTTACGGAAGTTGAACTCAGAACTGCAATTTCCCCTAGAACCAATTATAGAAAAATTTAAATTCGTTTTAAAAAGCAGACCAAACGCATGTCCCATGTCCAGCGAGTTGATGTTGTTGTTGTTGTTGTTGGCCCCAGACAGACAGACGATGACGACGACAACGACGACGACGACCAGAACCAGGACCTCAACCAGCACTGATGCAAGAGCAGAAGCCATACAGGAGCAGCAGCAGAAGGAGGAGGAGGAGATGCTGTAGATGGCCACTGCCGTTGCCTCTGATGGATGAATGTAATGCCATGTGTGAATGTCCATGTGTGTGTTTGTGTGTGTGTGTATTACTTGGTGTGGGTGTGTGTGGACAGCGGCATGTTCATAAATTGAAATCACTTCCATATCCAGAGGAAAAAGTTTGGCAACAAAATAGAGCAAGAATAAAAGAGAAAAAGTAAAAAAAAAAAAAAATAACTAGAAAACAAATAGTAAAAAGCAACGAAAAAAAAAAAGAAGAAAAACGCTGTGGCTGCTAACGTGCCACCAGCCCAGCCCAACCCCTTTACCTCATATCAAGCATGAAATGGAAATAAAAAATTCTGTTTTTAAATCGCTGGCAGACAAAAAATAATGGTAGAAGGAGGGAAACAGATTCAGAGTCAGAGTCAGAGAGCTTGCCATGTACGACAAGTAGGCAACACTTGACACAGTTGCCACTTTCAATTGCCAACATAACTCGAGTGCCGCTCACTAAAGAAGAAGAGCACCGAATTGTGGAGTGGGCGGAAAGGGGGTTAAGAAGGCAATGGAACTGCATAGTTGAGGGCGGCGCTCTGTCTGCATATAAATACCGCCTGTGGCCATAAAAGTGGAGACCATCCGACCGACGTGTAACAAGCCCGAAATAAAAAAAAGTTGCTCTGCCTTGCAAACAGAATGAGAGAGAGCGAGAGAAAGAAGGAAAGCAGTGGAACCAATGGAACGACCAATCTTTCAACCCATACCACACTACAATCATATCCACCTCCCACTACCGCCCACAAGCAGGCCAAAGCCCGCACTAAAAAATGGCTAACCAAATGTGTGTGGGCGCGGCTGTGGATGTTGCATGGAGAGATCAATGGGCAGAGGTGATGAAGGGGAGAGAGAGGATTGAGTGTAACTCTGACTGGGTACTTGGCCACTTGGCGAGGTTGTCACATCAGAAGCTGCAGCCCAGCGCAACCAGAAAAAGACCAAAAGAGTGAAAGAGTTGAAGAGGATGTTTTTTGCATAGTTGAGCAATACTCTATGGCATAGAAAAGTACTTTATGGAACAAAGAGGTTAATTCATGGCATAAATAAAACTTCAATTATAAAACACATATCTTACATACGAAAATAAATAAAATAAAAAAATTGTAGGAAATACAAAAATAAATTATGTTGAAATTTTTATGTAATTTTTACATGAATTATTTGTTATAAATATAAAACATAAAAAGAATAAAAAAAGAAGAATCTAGTGCACTGGTCACAAAACAAATCAATTAATTAATGTACATGGCAAAGAAATCATAGCTTAAAAAAAAATTTTAAAACAATGGAAAATCTTTTCAATTATTAATTTTTTAAATAATTAACCCTACTTTAAGTTTTTGCTTATTCTAAAAATTATAGGTATGTTATTTTGTAGGTACAAAAATTCTTGATTATGGATACTTTAAGTACTAAATTTATACATGATCCAATGATTAATTTGCCGAATTCTTAATCAAAACATGTCTTATCGACTATCGTTTCAGGTTAAAGCACATATTTTTATAGAGTATCTTCAGCTGCAGTTATTCCAACAATGCAAATATTCTTTAGACCATTTGATCTCTTTTTTTTTGTTAGCTGTGTGTGTTACCCCCTTTCTATTTTTTGCTTAACTTGTTGTATAGTACTTCTCCTGACGTTTGCGCTCCTCCTGTTACCCACATCACATTGCATCGGATCGCTTTGCATCGCATCGCATCGCATCGCATCGTTGGTGTCCAATGTGTCCAGTGTCCAGTGTCCATCGAGTGTGCCTGTTGTTTAGTTACTTTGGTAGTTTCGTTATATTTATTGGCCCACATCGGGTGAAAAATGTTCAACGCTTTGGCAATTTAGTTGAGTACCGTTATATGCTGGCAGGCTGACTCTCCATCCACCCCCCACACTTTGATACTGGCAAGCCAGGGCAAGCTCATAAAATGCGAAAAAGCTAAAGCAGAACAATGAATGCCCAGGCACCGGGAACAACTCTCCACCACCTAGACGACAATCCGTTGCAGGATTTACAGAGACAGCAGAGTGGCTGAGTGGCAAAAAGAGGGGAGCGTGGTGAGTCGGGTGGCTGGGTGTAGGTGAAAAGTGGGAGGGTAACGCTTGGCGCTTGACGATTTACGAGTTGCCATTTTGCTGCTCAACTGGGCCGTGAAAAGTAAAACGAAAAAAATGAAGGATCACCATTCACAAAGCGAACACAAGCAAGAAGAAGAAGGAGTAAAGGTTTGTGTATGAGTGTGTGTGTGTGTGTGTGTGTGTGTGTGTGTGTGTGTGTGTGTGTGTGTGTGTGTGTGTGTGTGTGTGTGTGTGTGTGTGTGTGTGTGTGTGTGTGTGTGTGTGTGTATGTGAATATGTATGACCTCCAGCACAGCTTATCATCACTCATCAACCTGCGCTTTATTTCATACATACATACATACATGTACATGCATATATATGTAGTACATATATTACATAATTGGTCGTGTAATGAGTCTAATTGAGTTTTTATGTTTTGGCCAAAAAAGGATTCGGCCAAAACGCAACGCAGCTGCACAAAACTCTTTTACTTAACTTCCTCTACTTTTAATTCTTTTCCATTTTTGTTTTTTCTCTTCCTGTTTGCAGAGACTAAATGAGTTGGCATTTGTAGCCTCTGGTCATTTTTAGTGACACGCCCCCCTACCGGCCTGCCTGCCGCCCAATCGCCTCTGAGAATGTACTAGTATGTAATAGTATTTGGTACATATGTCTAGCCCATTTTCGTGTGAGACACTAACTCAATTAACGTCGCTGGCAACATGTGTTAATATCCTCTGTGCTTCCGTTCGCTCCCATTTCGGACTCAACTGGCCTCGAGCCCGAACTCAAACCCAAACCAAAATCCAAGCACAAATCCAATCTGGGAAACACTTGTGTGTAATTGCGTGTGTGATTGGGAAACAGTGAAAGGCATTGAATTTGATTTATCTAACAACAAAGCTGCATTCGTTGACGGCTTAAGAAAGTTCTAAGAAGTGAAATGGAAAAATTCGAAAAATAGCCTTTGAAGCTTGAACTTGAACCCAAGCAACTTTGCTTTGTTTAAGTCGCTCTCAAAGGAAATGTATTAGTTTAAACTAAAATCGTAAACAATTCAAGCTTTCGTCCTGGTTTGGTTCCTTATCCGATTTAGATTTGGCACCATTTGACTTATTTTTTGACTAAACCATTTCAGATCGCCTTTAAAAGAATTTGTTTCGATTTAAAAGCGGTTTTTTTTTCAGGCACACATGCCAATTAATTAGAGAGAGTTTGAGGCCTTTAAGGGTTTCGTTTAATTTGTAGTTTGACAGTTTGACATGCATCACCGCTAGGTGGCGGCGCCTTCGCTTGCTTGCTTGCTTGGTCGGGGCACGCGTTTGCCATCGCTGGATATTGGACACGCCCACTGCTGACGCTGCTGCCCACCCGCTGTTGTCGGCCTTGGGCTGAGTTTTTCATGCTAATGCAACTGTCGAATGAAGCGAATGGAAATGAAAATGGGACCAACTGCTGAGCAATGTCCTCGACACTGGTCTAACTGCCAAAAATCAGCGAGCAATTGCCAAGGATCAGAATGTGAACCTTTCTTTCCTGCCGTACTGCAACGCGTGCACAGAAGCTGCCTTACCTTTTCAGCACCTTTTTCAGCACCTTCTAGTAGTATTATTCACTCACTCTGTCCCGATTGCACAGCACGAAGACAGACGAAGCGAAGCATTCTCGTCGCCTGCTGAGCTGCGCACGCGAATTGCAATCGAACGAAAGATATCGCCAAACAGAGAGCGTGAGTGAGGGAGATAGAATGAGAGTGTACGAGAGAGAGAGAATGTTCATTTACAACTTTCTAGGGAACACTGCATGCGCCATGTAGCTTTACGATATGCGCTTCATTGGAATGCGCTACGGTTTTTGGCAGAGCGTGGAATGCATGATATTTTGTGCTGGACAGGATACAGGATACATGTAGCACCCTGTGGGTTGCAGCTAACCTTGTCTCTAGCTGTGCTCTACCGCTGCGCTAGTCGCGTGCATTTACTACAAATACGATAAAATTCGAGACCAAAGCGTGCTGTGCGCGCGACCAGAACTCAACCTAACCTTTAAAATGTGCAGCCGAACCAGGGAGCAGGATGACGAAGGAGTAGGGAGTTATTTAGTATCGTCGTGCCTAGAACACGCTTATGCCTTAAGCATGGCGTATATTCACAAATAGTTAAATGCTGTACAAATCTATTGTTCGCAAGTCACAAATCGAACAGGACCTCATGCAGAGCATATGATTTGCCAAAACGATAGTTTCCGGTGACGATTAAATGACAAAAAATTATCATAATAACTGAAATAGTATACATTTATGGTATTCAAAGTATTAAGTAGATTCAACCATTTTGTTTTTGCTTGTATTTTATTTTGGTTGCATATTAGTTGAGAGTATTGGTCGCATAAGAATTTCGACACTGAACGGATCAACCTTCCGTACCTCATGTAGCTTCCACTTTTCACTAGTTTACCGTGCATTTAATTAAGCTTCCTTATTCGTTTAAAGTGGCTTAGGCATATATCCATAACTCCACTCAAATCTCTGCAGAAGTATCCTTACTGAGCACACAAAAAGCTTCAATTTTTATTTGCCATTTTTTTTTTTGTGCGTTGCTTTTGTTGGCTTGTTCTAGCTAATTTGCTAACCTCCCCCCCCCATTGTCTTCCTTTTTGCAGCACACAAATAGCTGTGCTGCTTACCCTCTTTGTTTTGTAGCTCAATATCTTTTGTTCTTTTTGTAACTTCTAACACTTTTGTAAAGACTAACAACAAGTACTACAACAACAGCAACAATAACAAATGCATTGTAACGCAGTCAACTTATTCGTTGCCTCCTCCCCATCTTACTACCCCACCCCCTCTCTTACTTGCTTTCAGTTTAGTATTGCGCTTTGTCAGGCGTTCAGTTTTTCTTAATGTTTTTCGTTTTGTTTTTTTTTGGATTTTTGCATCGTTTTTTTGCTCAACGATTTTTGCTTTATGGCTCCAATTTTGCTTTTTTTTGTCTTGTGCAACATCAGCTTCTGTTTTCTGCAACATGCTGCAATTGTCCAACAAACTCTACTACACCCATCATTTCTTACTCTTCACCCTATATAGTAGTGAGATTTTTTTTTTGCGGGTATCCGATATAGTTGGGTCAGTGCTTGTGGCCAGAACGGTTCTGGTTGCGGCCTCCCACCACTATCCAACTCCGAACGTGTACACTTCCCTCGACCCCCCCGTTTCCCACTATTTCTCTCTCTCTCTCTCTCTCCGCTCGTACGTTATTGAGTGCAAATAGCAATTTCGCAACAATTCTGCCTAGCAGCATTTGGATATTTGTTCGTTTTGCCATTCAGCACTTTAGGCCAAGAATTGAGGGATGAGCGTTCCTCCACAGAGGATCCTGAAACGTCTATCCGACCATCTCCACCTCCCCGCCCAATGCAATTGACTTCATTTTAACGATGAAGGGTGCACGGCGAAGCGGGGGCAAGGCAGTTTCCCGGGCGCATTGTAACGGATTTCTGGTAACGGTTTTTGGTTGCCGTCGCGTCGATTTTTGCTGGTACAACTGCGTGCGCCACATCCTGGGCCACCACCCCCCCCCCCCTCCCTTCCACACACACACAATAAACTGTCAAATATGTTGTGTTTGGTATTTGTGTCTCGTTATTGAAGGGGAAAGGGGTTGGTGTGGCGAAGTGGAGATACACATTCAACATTCCTGCAGTCGATTTTATTGGATTACGGTTTAGATTGCATTGGAAAAAAGTGCAACTGTGGCAGCAACAGCAGCAGGCATTGCTATTCATGTTTTTTATATTGCTGTTGGTGCAGTTGGAGCTGTTGGTTGTTGGTGTTATTGTTGTTAGCGTTGTTTAGAAAACATAGTGAATGCAAAAAGGACAAAAATAACAAAATCTTTGGTGACACTCGTGACGCTTGTCCACGTCCACACCACGCCCCTCCCATAACAACCTCTTTATACACACTCTCACCATTTTTATTGTCCTCTTTTTTTTGGCATTCGAATTGGGGAACAAGAACAACAACAACAACAAAAATAATAATAACAATAACACAACGGCGTGAACGAATTGAAATTTGTTTTTTTGGCTCGTTGTTCTTGTTGTTGCTTGATGTTCGATGCCCAATGCGCTTCCGTTGCGTTTTGTACGTGCAACTAGCTCTCTCTTAGCTTGTATTTCGAATGCTCTACAATGTAAGTGAAAGGCGTTGGTTGCATGTTGCACAAAGCACCAAAACATGCTCGTCAACTAATTTTTAACTTACCAAAAATACTTTTCTTAACATATTTTAATCTGCTTAAGCTGAGTTACGGCACTGTTTGGACAATATCGCTTCTAGATTTCGAGAGAATTGCCAAAACTGCTAAAAATGCACAATTCTGAAGCTGCGGCACATACAAAAAATAATATACACAGCATACATCGGGCATATGCTAAAAATAAATGCCGAAACGATAACCCGCTTTAAATTTTCTAAGAACGCAAAAACCACTAAACCAGTAAAAGTATCGTTTTAATTTTTTTTGAAAATTCATTTCTAAGCATTTAGCTATAATCTGACATAATGTTTATAATCCAATCTTCTTGATTTCAATATTTTATATATTTTATAGAGCATTTTGAATAAAACTAGCTGGTTACGAAATTAACGTCACTTCCTTGACGTTTGTTCTCTATAAAATATTTTTTATATTTAGTTTTTTGTTTGTTTTTGTATATTTTGCGTGCGAGTATTGTCCTATTTTGTCCCATTGCCCATGGCGATTGCATTGTTGTTGTTTATGTTATATTGCAACGCGAGTGTGTGTGTTTGTGTGTGTGTGAGTGTGTTTGTAAAGTTAGGCACTCTTGTCACATGATTCGATAAAATCCGATTTTCAATTATTTGATTTTGTTTTTAGCGCGTTGCAAAATCAGGCAGGCAGGCAGCAGGCAGCAATTGTCTGAAGCGCATTTGAAACTGAAACCGAAACCCGCTGATAGACAGAAGGACGGATCTACGGCACCATCCCTGTGGGTGGTGGGTATGGGTGGAGGTTGGCATGAGAAAGTGTCTTTAGCACATTTAGAAACTGGACCTAAGGGCATGAGCTATGGAGATTAGATGCCATATGTGTGCGTGCGTGTGTGTGAGTGTGTTTTTGCCTGGGATGTTAATAATGATGCTACATGTGGCGCGTTCTCATATGTGTTTTCGTTTTTTGTGCCTCTGTCAAAGGATTTTTTCGGACTATGTGGCCCAATCTAAGCTAATTAAAATTTGGCCACGGCGCATCGGGTTTTTAGAAAAGCAAAAGAAAAAGCTAAAAGCACACAGCCAAAGCCAAAGTCAAAGCCAAAGTGAAAGAGCAAAAAGCCAAAGGTCAAAGGCCACGAGATAAATGAGCTGCAGCAGCGTTTTAATTAAAATTTGTCCCCACCCCCCATTTCCCCCATTCACCATCCCATCACAGCTTAACTGAAACGCCCGAAACCCCAAAACAGGATCAAAGGATCAAACGCTATCGCTGATGCGGGAACGGCGACCACAAGCTGCAACAGAGCACCAGGAGAACAATCAGGAAGGCGCATCATGCTGTGGGCGGCTGTGTTATAAGTGGGCGTGGCACGCAAGTAAACAAAAACGAATGGAAAAATTCTTTTGCAACTAATTTGCAGCTAATTAAATGCACGCCAGCTGTGCCAGAGAGAGAGGGAGAAAAAAGAATGAGGCGTGGATTTTTAGCTAGAGAAACGGGTTAAGTGCAGGTAGAACTAACTAGCAAAGACTACAGGGAAATGTATTGTGTTTGTGCTTTTGTGTATTGTATGCAGCTTGGTTTTTGGTCAGCCAAAACAATATGCTAACCGGGTCAGAGGTTTATGGCCCAGACCAGACCAGCCAATGTTCAATGTCAAAAGCAATACCCAAAACGAAACGAATCGAATCGAAACGAAACCAAACCGAAGGAGTTAAAAGGGAGTGAGGCGGCACTCATAAAATGTATCCTTTTCTACTTTTCGCGGCTCGCGGACAGTTTAATTTTGCCGCTCTTCGCTCTTGTTTTGTTTATTTATGCACTCGCATTGTGTGGCCAAAGTAAACGGTGATTGCTTATAGCCCTCTCCCTTTCTCTCTCTCTTTCTTTCTCCCTTTAGTTTATGGCAACTAACCATAACGGCGGCATTCTCACAAACACACACACACACACACACAACCTTTTCTGCGCCTTTCATTGGAAATTTTTTGTTCGGCTCTACTATACGTTTTTGGCCATCCTTTTTCCCTTACCTGTACTACCCGTACGTACTGGTTTCCCGGTTCTCGCGTCCTCCCGTCTTTTTTCCCGTCACCGTTCTTCACCGTTGAACTTTTAACTGGCCCCGTCGGTCGGTTCGTGCGCGTTTTTACAACTTGTCAGTCATTTGAACAAAACTAATTTGCATGTCATTTCTTTAGCACTCTTGAAATTTTTGAACATTTTGCACGAAATATATACAATATTTAGGCATGGGGTTGAGGTTAAGGGTTTTTGGGTTTTGTTGTTTGTTGTTTGTGGGGGTTAAGTTTGGTTTAGCTTCTGTTCTATCTACTAGTATGTGGGTGTTGGGTTACCATTTTCAGGCATTCAATGATGAACTTGCGATGCAATTTGCACTCTACTTAACAAGTCTACAAAGCCTTACTTGGGAATTCAAAAAAACATTGAAACATTGAACGAAAGGGTAATTAATATTTCCATTGCTTTAGTTGCATTACTTAGTTGTGCAACTTACATTTCAATCATTTTTGAGAACAAACAAAAAAACACAAAATATTTGTCTTACGATTCACATTTATTTATCATTCACTTAAGAAGAATCAAAGGAATGGAATGAATCGAAATTTACTTTACATACATTTCCACAACTTTAATTTGCCTTACAAATATTTCTTAAGCTTGACATAAATCCAAAAATTTCTTTTATTTTTTTTTTTTCTTTCCTAATCGAAGTTGAGGAAAATGTCAAATTTTGTGGAGCGCCGATATATTTCACTTGCTTCGGCTTAGTGCGTCCAACGATAAAATACATGACCAATCGAGGAGGCAATCCAATGTTAACAGAATGAAAAAACACATCAACAACAAGCCACTATTACGACAGACGACATCAGTTGATAGCTCACACAAGACGTCTCTGATCCATGTGTGTGTGAGAGAGGACGTTCTCTAGCAACTCCAACAACAGTTGATGATGCACTAGATGGCATCACCATCGGGATCCCGCGGCGGGTTAAGCGAATCATCCCCCATGTGGGTCAGTTTCTGCGATACATCATCAATGGTGACATTCAATGTGTCCAGTTGCGATTGCAAAAACTCACAAAAACTCAACATTATGTGCACCTGCAAGCGCAGACGTCTCAGCTCCTGAGGCTCACGCCCAGCTGGCAGGATGGCAAGGGGTGGCGGCGGAAGTGGATCTTGAACCACCATTCTGGGTGGACCATCGCCAGCGCCAAAGAAGCGCATCGGATTGGACATAAATTCGGCATCGCCATCGCCAATGTTGGCAATCACGTTGATGTTGTCGCCCACCGGGTAACGATCACCGGCCATAATAAAGTCACCAATAGGTGGCAAGTTGCGAGCCCGGACGCGGTGAGGTCCACGCCTGCGCCGCAGCGGGAAAGGCGGCATCGGATAGATATCGAGCGACTCATAGGGTGGTGGTGCATCATACGGTGGTGGTGGATCATCGAGATTTGCTCTTGCAACATATGCTCGGGCAAAATGTTCTCGCGCAACATTCGGTCGTGCAACATTTGGTCGTGCAATATTAACGTGTCCAACATTTATTGTTGCCATATTTACTGGTGCAATATTCACCTGTGCAGCATTTGGTGGCACCACCGCATACGGCATCTGTGTAATTACGTCCGCCATCCTCCTCAGCATATCTCGCTCTCGGAACATTCGTGCATGTTGTGCGCGCACATTGACCAGGATCGGATTATTATTGGCATCAAAAAGCTCACCCAAGTTAAAATACCAGTTACGGTCGTTATTGTTGTTAGAGTTGTTGATATTGTTGTCGGCGGTATTGTTGTTGTTGGCCGCCATTGTGTTTTATGCAACCGATTTGAATTTTGTATACACCCGAAATAAATCTAAAATAATAATCATAAACGAGCACCGATTTAATTTGTGAAAAGATTTGAAGCGACACGTACGGCGACGAAAAATAAATGATGAAAAATCGTCAAAAAAAATTATAAAAAACAAAATCAAAAAGCAAGGGATACTAAACAAAAAAATATAGTTTTATTTAACAATTTTGATTGTATTTTTAAAGCATTTATTTTATTAGTTTGACACCGCGCACCATGAATGATGAATATCATTCAAAAGACACTTAATTTCTACGCAGTTCCTTATTCAAAATCTCATCTTGCGAAGCCGCAACTCGCCCAGGACAAAGTCACAAAAAACACACACAAAAAAAGTTGCTGTTTTATTAAGCTTTACAATATTATGCATGCTATCTCTCTGGTAGTACACACACACTCATAAAAATGGAAGCAGAAGCAGCACAGGTGGAAGAGCAGAGGACACAGGACACGGGACAAGGAGTAAGGATACTGGAGACCGAAAAGCGGCCAACACAAATCATATTACAAAACTTTACACGCTTAAGAGCGCATGTAATTGGCTTTTGAAATGTGCGCGCGGCAAAAGGTTAACACGTTTCTGGTAACCAGGAGTCGCTAGCTGTTAGCCTGGTTCACTGGCCAGCCAGTCAGTTATGGGGTTGGCGAGTTGAAAGGGAGTACGCTTAGCTCCCCATGTGCTGCTAATAACAATAAGTGTCGTTTGTGCCAGTAAAATGTCGCTTGTGTCCGTCCACGTTTGAAATATGAGTAGAGACCAGACTCAGACGCCGTACAAGAATCGAGCAAGGACAACGGCTGGCAACCCCTTTTCGGATGCCACTGGCTAATTTTTGACGCTGCCAACAACTTAACGTGTGTTGTTATTTTTGTTGTTGTTTTGGCTGTTGGCGTTTGGTTATATCCTTGAAACTTTTTTGGCGCTAGACATGTGCTCGTTTTAGCTTGTGACGTATATTTAACATGCCACACCGCAACTCCAGCTCCCCAACACCAACAACGTATTCGTATACCAAACAACCACCAAAGCAATCCATCCCCCCGCATCTCCATCCAACCTTCTCGCAAGTCTCCAAGTCCCTCAATGTACTACGGCTGCTACGATTTTTGAGTGTTGGCATGTTTGCTGTCAGAAAATTGTCAGAATTTTCTGGCCCCAATTGCAAGTACGTTTAGTTTGATTCCCATATTTAAAGCCTTTCTTCCATTTTTGTATACCCCTGAAATGGGTAAAATAAAGGTATAACGGTTTTGTGCAAATTTTTGTTACAGGCAGAAGGAAGCAACTGCGACCCCATTAAGTATAAGTATATATTCTTGATCAGCTACAACTGTGAAGTCGTCTTAAATCCGTCCATAAGAGTTTAAAACTCCAGATTTTTAACATTAGCTCTCCTATGCCAGAAGCAGATCAAGATTGTTTCAAACTGTCGTTTCAGTATGCGTTCTATATGCACTTGCACACACACGCACACACACACACGCACAGACACACACACACACGCACATGCATATAAACAATGACGACTGTTGGCGCAATGTCTAGGGTTGAGGGTATCTTCTAGTCAAGCTCTCTCGACTTTACCTTTCTTAGTTGTTTTCGTTTGTATTCGGTTGAATTTTCACAAGCCTTGATGATTGGAAAAATTGACAGGCGCATTGCAAAATGCGATCACTTGATACGAGTACAATAATATATAATTTAATAGCAACCAAAGTTGTGCCAATTGTTTGGCCAGACAATTGTTGTTGTTTTTATTGTTATTGGTGATGGTGGCACCACAACAACGTATAATGCAACATTGGCAAAAAAAAAAACACATTCTCTCAATTGAATCGAGCTCTCGTTCTAAGAATATCTTTCTGTTTTTTCCATATTTTTTTTTATCGTTTTTAAACTAACAAGAATTGGGCTCTCGGAATGAATTCCAAGTCAGCTGATTATATCTGGCGATGTGAGACGCTTGTAGTTCGGTGCCTTTGATTGCATTTTTTTTGTTGAATGTGAAAAGCTGGTCGAGCATAAACAATTCAAGATGCAACTGGTAAGTTTGAGAAAAAACACCAGGCAGTTGGTAAGATAATCTTTTTTTTATTATATATTATATTATTATTATATTATTAATACGAGCAACATCAGATATTGAAGGCCCACGTTCTTAACTGATAGATCCAAAATGCTTACAGGATAGCGTTGAACATTTTTGCGGTCCTATAACAACATCAATCGGATTTCTAGCTAATTATGTCACTATATTCTGTACACAAGATGTTTAGTAAAATACTGTCGAACTCTCAAGGTGACAAGAAAAACTTTCGTTAAAGACAATATTCGTAATGCAGGATGGGGGCTTGAATAAACATGTTGTTTATCTTTTAACTAAACAACTATAAATGTAGTTAAGTTTTCTATAGTATCTCATATGTTAACTGAAGGCGGGTACAATCAAATTTTGTAAACGATACATTTAAACCAACTTGACATACATTCTATACTATGGCCGCCATTTGTGCTTCAAATTTGCGCCCCTTACCGCTCCCTCCTCACATTTTCTCATCGTACTTGCTTCACGCATTTTAATGATGGCACTCAAAGAGCACTCACAACGGTTCTTCCACCCAACCCTTAACCCCACTTTTGGTTTGGCTTACATTCGGCAACTGTTTTTGCATCTCTCGAGTCAGAATCGAATCCCGTCGCATCCCATTGACTATGTGTGTGCATATGTGTGTGTGTGCGTGTGCGGCCATTGTTTGGTTATCTAATGCCCGCCAGGGGGCCGCCAACGACGATGACGATCCCCGGTAGAAAGAAATTCATCATAAGTGTGACGTACTGAATCCTCCGCCCATCCAACCGTTCGACTGCATATGCTTGATAATGTTATCCGGGCCAAGCTCAACTCTATGTACGATCTACCACCAACACCACTACGCCACCTACCCCTCCACCCCTTGTGGCAAATGCTGTTTGAAGTGGTTGTACGATTTGGATTTTGATTTCAATGCCACTCAACTGGCCGTTCGAAACGGACTCTTTGGCCCTGGGAAAATCGCCTTAAACAGTCGATTTCGGAAGTACGAAAAACGCGCGCGCGACCCAATGCAACCCGTGGACGGGACGAAAAAGGACGGGGTAAGGGAAGCCCAAATCACAGGGGGCTGTGCCTGTTCCTCTTCCTGTGCCTCGGCCTGTTCCTGTGCCACGCAGCCTGAGAAGCAGTCAGTCAGTCAGTCGGTCGCATCAGATTCAGTTCCACAATCAAAGTGAAGTAAAGAGAGAGAAAGAGATATAGAGAAAGGGAGAGGGAGGGGGGAGAGTCGAGCTATTGGCCATGCACAGGGTGGTTTTTCATTATCATTTCTGCCCTGCACATAAATTATTTATTGTTAGCGATTTTCCAAAAAGATAACAGTAGCAACGCATTCGAGGGCGCCGCAGCATTTTATTTACTTTGGTCGCGAATCCATTGAGGATGCCGAGAACGATGTCTCATCCATCGTATATGTATATATGTACATATTAAGTCAGATATGTGTGTGTGTGTGTGCGTACTCAATGTTAACCACTCGATATAGTTGTTATGTTTGTGTTTGTGCTTGTGTTTGTCTTCACCCTAAATCGACACCCTGAAACACACACATTTTATCCAACCCGGATATACATAAATATTTATAAGTTTGTTGCCTTTGCCGCATTATGCGATATACTATATGTGTATGTTACCATATAAAAAGCAAATTAATATGAATTTTGCGCTTATAAGTAAATAGCCAAGGGATATGTACAAACAGATACACACACATGTACATGAGTACACTCTGAGAAAAATAAACATAAATATTTTAGAACATATCTATTTTTGAAATTTTGTAATATTTTATTAGTGTTATGGTTATTCAATAAAGTATAATTAAACCTGCAACATCATAATTCTAAGCTTTGACATATTCGTTTAATGTACTTTACACATAGCGGAACAGAGTACTAAGCACTGTGCTTTAACAAAAAACATATACCAAGTAACCTTCAAACGTTTTCTCTTTATTTCATGTTCGACTTTTAACCCAAAAGTTGTAAAACATACAAAAAAAAAAGAGAAGACAAAATATTACATTAAAATGGAGCATCGAGAAAAAAGGTAGTGAAGAGTCGAGAAGGAATCTGTAAAAGTTCAGCCGCAACCGCCAAACAACACCACTACATTAGCAGATGCACCAAAAATAAAACCGAAAAAAACAACAATATCTACATAAAAATTGTATTTTACAAACCTCCTGTTACCCGAAATTGCAGACTTGCCTGCCAAATAATTGGACTTTACGCCGATGCAATGCCCAATACACAATCTCCTTTACACCATTCCCCCCTTTATTTTCCCTCTCTCTCTCTGACTGCCCACAAGAGCGGAAGTTAACTTGCGTGCCAGAGCCCACTCCAGCAAAAAACAACTCAGCTCCTACCCACCCCCACCCCCGACCACCTTGTTTGTTGCTGCTGTTGTTGGCGGTTCGGCTCGTTCGTTTGCGGTTCAAATTTAATATTCACTCGCGCAAATAATCCATGGACACAGACAGACAGCCAGACAGAGAGACAAATAGACAGACAGGGGTAAACACAATGGTAAAATGGCGCTGCTAAGCTGACATTGCGCGATGGGATGCAATGCACTATGCTCCCCCCGCCCCACTCACCACACCCCTCTTCCTTTTGGGCCACAGCCGCCAGCTATGCAAACTGCAAACTGCAAGTGAAGTTTGTCTGTGGCTAGCCCCTGGCTCTGACTCCGAATCTGTATGTGACTGTGACATTGTGGGTGTAACACTCATTGTGCACGTGTGTGCGTGTGTTGTGTGCGTGTGTGTTTGTGCGCTTTTGTTTATTGTTTGCCAATAACAAAGCAACTATCCAAGTTTCATAAATGCACTAATTAATATTAGCATACGACCAAGCATCTTCGTTTCAAGCAACCAAATCAAATACTTACCGAAATGAGGACTGAAATTGAAGCAAAGGATATCCCAAAATTATAATTCATAAAAATTATTAAGCTTTTAATATAAAAAATATTTTATAAAAATATACGTTAATTTAAAATCAGGAAAATTAACAATACTCAAACCTTTATCTAACTTTAACTAGAAGAAATAATAGATTTAAAACAAATTTAAATAATTAAGCTGTTAAATTAAGTGTGTAAAAAACATTTTGTTATTTTTGGCATGGTTTTTACATTTGTCAGCAAGTTGCAATTAAACTTCCTAATTTTTTGTCCAGCCCCTCGAATCTTACACATTACGCATACGCCGCGTTTTTCATTTAGTTTGACTCAAGTTTGTTTTCCATCTGTGATTTTCACATTAAATATGTACAGCGAATAAACATCAGCAAACTTTCGGCATTTGATGCCACAGTCCGCGGCAAACAATCAAACAGCATGAGAAACTTTTCTAACTCTCTCTCTCTCTACATATACATCTTTACTTTTGTGTGTGATTGTATTTTTAGTCATAGATATAATTTGAGTAGATTTTCCAGCTGAGTGACTGACCAGAGAGTCAAAGCCAGTCTGCAACGTAGTCCACTCCACCCCCGCCCTCTCTGTTGCTACTGCATTTCTGTTAAGTCACAGACAGAGAGAAAGAAGAAAAATAAAAGCGATATGCAAAAAAAAACGAGTGGAACAAAAAATAAAAACAGTTGCTTGTCTGCCAAATTGCAACTGCACGCTGACTGACCCCACTCCCCAACAACTCACACTCCACATTCCCCTTACCCTCTTTCTTTTTGTATCTCGCGACTGCTGTTCCTGCCTCTGATTGTTGTTGTTGTTGTTGTTAGCGTTGCTTCATTTCATTCGTTTGTTTTGTGCCTTTTGGCTCGACGCGCTCAGCTCGTACAACTGCCCAAGTGACAGCTGCCGCCGTGCTTGACAGGCAGTGCCTACCTTACCCCCCCCCCCTTCCTTTTCACTTCCCTTTCCCCTTCTATCAACTCCTCCGCGCTTCATCATCCCCTTTGCTCGCCATCCCAATGCGCAATCAGTTGCAACGCAATTTGATTTTGTCGCTTCATGGCTCGTAGCAGTTTGCCCATACAACATGCAACACCCAATCACCCCCCACCGACCCACCGTTCCTCCCATTATGTGGCAATAGCGTCCATCGCTTGGCCGCCATAAAGTGCACATGTCGCTTCGTGTTCGCAGTGACATTCATTCGCCGTTACAGTGCTTTCTTTTTTCGGCTGCTTGCATCGCCCCCGACCGCTCCCTTCGCCACTCTGCAGTTACACCCCTTGCGTTGCGCATACGTCGAGTGGGCCATAAAAAGTTTGTCCTGCAATCTGGCCATTGCGATTGTGTTTCACCTCTGATCCTTCTTCCTACCCCTGTATACCTATGATAACCTCCATCACACCAACCCCTCCCCCCCCCCCCCCTCGTCTCTCCAGCGAAGCATTTGCATTGCATTTTTTAGTATTGTTGTTTGTTGCTTTTATTTTTCGACAATTTTATTTGACGGCTTCAAGTTGCCGACGTTGCTGCGGTTGCAAAAGTGCATTAGCCGCTGCCTGTCACTCAACAACAACACAAACACAATGACACACACACACACTGAATGGAAAGGGTGTGTGTGGGGGAGGGGAGGAGGGAGTAGGTGTGATATAGCAAACACAGTGTTGTAGATTGGACACTTGTCTATCGAGCGTAGAATAGCATAGCATTGTAAGGTAGAAGTAGCATGAAGTAGCATGTTCTATGTTTCACCCCCTCTGCCTCCCACCACCACCACCTCCGCAAACTAGCAGCCGCAACAACACAATACAATAGTCGTCGACACATCAAAGTCAAGTAGTTCAATGTTAAATATCTGGCTAAGTGGCAAACTATCCTTAAAAGCAAACTATCCTTAATTAATATACCCAAAATAAATTTCAGCGTAAATTAAAATGGATTAAGCTTATTTTTTTCATCGCTCTTTATATAAGTACTTACTAATTAATAATCTAATTAAATATAAAATATTTACAAATATTTTTAGCCCAGAAGTCTCATAACTTATAGGTACATACACTTCTGTTCCTTTTTTTAAAAAAATAAAAGATAAAAATAAATTATAAATAATTTTGCAACCATATAAAAAAGAGTTAAACTAATTTTTGAAATATATTTCTGCTTCCTTAAGTTAATCCGAAACAAAAAAAAAAAAAAATTGTTGTTGGCATGGCTTACACTTTTACACGAAATGAGTTTGTTGTGAAGATATATGATTAAAAAAAACATTGATTTGGAATTTAACTAGCTTACAGCTTTTCAGAGCTTGCTGCATTATTTCTTCTTAGTTATATGATTTAAATTTGAAAATTTGCATTAAAAGCTTTTGCTCGACTTGTGATCCTTTTTATGATGGGAAAACATCAACACCAACGGCCAAAAAATATCTCTCTCTCTCTCTCTTTCTTTTTCGCAATCGCATTCACGCTTTTCTCATCCAAAAAAAAAAGTACTGAACAACGAATGCAATTTTATTTTACTGTCTGAGCGTTAACGGCAATGACACTTGTTGTTGTTTTTTGTTATTGTTGTTCTTGTTGCTGGTTTTAGCACTCAATTGATTTTTGGCTGGCATTATGGTTGTTGTTGTTGTTGTGGCATAATGGCTTGGGGGCACGGCCAGTGTTGCTAATGTTGGCAATGTTGCCATGTAGTTGATGTTGCGTTTGTTGTTCTTTTGTCGCCTGTTTGCGTTGCAAGGCATTTTTTTATTTCTTTTTTTTTTGCGTATAACGCGCTGCCAGCTTCTGCCTCGTTGGCAATGCCGAAGCGTTGCGGTCGCCATATTGCGTTTGCATGCACGCCCACAGTCAAACACACACACACACACACACACAGAGTGGTAGCTACATTGACATGGCCATATTGATGGCCATGTTTCATGCGCCGTTGTCGTCCAAATTTAATGCGCGCCGCAAATATGCAACAAGCCCTCCCAATATACGACCTGTGTGTTACAACGCCCCTCCCCACCCGCAATGGCAGGACTCTTTTGGCATCGCAACACATCGCATGGCAGACAATAAGCGCGACTTTTCATTTGGCCATTTAATAAAATGCAGCAGTGAAAGATGCGTGGGGGGGGGGGTAGGGTGGGGTGGGATGTTTTGCTCATGCGTGACCCATGGCTGAAATTGTTGTTGGATTTATGGCGGCATTACATGACATGATTAATGGCCATTGGGTAGACGCGAGAGATAGGTGGTGGGGGCTAGAAGGAGTTGTTTGGTGCAGCTTAACTGCCCATCAAAGCAGCTGCCACACGCTTCCTCTTGACTCTGAGCGTGTGTGTGTGTGTGGGGGGCAAGATGGGATGACCGCCAGAGAGCGGCAACAAAATTGAATTCGAATCCGAATCAGACAAAGAACGCAAAAGTTGACCAACAATTGAGAGATTGCGAGGCAATAAGCTAAAAGGCTTAAAAAGTACTCAAAAGGCAGTAGAAGAGGGGTTGGAGGGGCGGTTAGCTGAAGATATGAATTTTTATTGTCATTACAAATATATTAAGAACAGAATATTAAAATGCAGCATAAAGGTTTTTGGGAATAATTTCAACTAAAAATTGCCACAAATAATGAATTTTTTCGTGCTCTGGGAAATTTTCAGTAACTTAAGATAATAAAGTAAGATAAAAAACGTCTATTTGCTCAATTTGCAAAATGTGATAGGTTAAAAAAAAATAATAATAAAAACTGGCAAAAATAATAATGTTTGACTTGTTATTAAAATCTTAAAATAATAATTCTGACATAATATTTTTTAATGAAAGATATAAGAAAATTATGAATCTCTTATGTTAGAGGCGAGCCAAAATGTTTAGGAATTATATTAGAATATAACTTCCATAAAACGAACTCCACGCAATTCCCAACAGCGAATATTTCTCGACACATAAGAAATAAATATCTTAGACAGTATAATAAGGTAGGAAAGTAGGAGAGAAAGAATGAAAAAAGTCTGTTTTAATTATGGAATTCTAGTTGTATTGTACAACCTTTTTACCAGAATAGCAATAGTACATTCCGAAAAGCCAACCGCTTTATCATAAAACCAAAGATACTTTATAACAAAATTTTTACTGCTATTCCGAATCCAACAATTTATCATGTGCGCTCAACGCAAGTAAGTTTTAGCTGTAATATGAGTTGTTTTCAATATTCGTTGCATATTGTTGAGTAGTATCTGGTATCTGCTAATCAAAAAGCCACAACATTCACCTCTTTTGCATCGCCAGTCAAAAATCTCCCCAACACGCTGACGACACCCCGAATATCATATACGAACTGTGACAATCAAGTCTAGCTTTTAGTTAGCTGCTGTCTCTGTCTTTCTATCTCGCTCTCTCTCTCTTTCACTCACTCTCTCTCTCTCTCTCTTGCTTTCCCTAACTCTGCATTTTGGCCAAACAGAAAGGCAAACCAAATTCAAACCGTAACCCAATCCCAAAAACCCAAACCAATTCCCAATTACCTCAATGCTCGACGTTGGCTCGCTTACGATTCGTTTATTCTGTTGATCCATCAAATTAAAAATGTAATGCTTCAACATTTAAACTGGAAACTGTTGCCACCCGCTGCTCTGTTCCCTAACACCTACCTAACGCCTCTCCCACCTATACGCTACAACTGCTGACTGCTAACTGCTGAATGCCGAATGCTACTGATTCTGCTTATGCTTCTGCTGTTGCAGCGTTGGGTCTGGTGGCATGGCATCGCACTAAGAACTGCAATCAGTGATGACTAAAGCTGACTTTCAACTAGCAACAGCTATCCTACAGTTGATCAATGATGCCGAGTGCTAGCTTCACTCAGAAAAATAAATGATATATATATACACTTTGGAATTAAATATTTCGGCTTCAATAATATAAGACAACCAGAAATAAATCAAAATTTGAAGATTGTCTACTTGAAAGATATTTAATGATTTATTTTATTTACGAAATAAGACGAAATATATATACATTAAGTCGAATACTTAGAGTGATACTATCTGAACCTATGATTTTTCATTGAATATATATTAAAGTTTTTTTAAAATATTTTCTAAGCTTAACTGCTTAAAGGTTTTTTTTCGAGTGTTTTTTCGTTCTGTGGTGCCTGGTGCATCGTGGCCTTTTGTTTTTTCGGCATACGTCTCCTAATGAACTGAGCGCGCAACAAGCACAGCACAGAGGTGGTGGAGGCTGAGTCAAATGGGAAGAGGAGGAGGGGGATGGATGGGTGGAGGAGCAAAGTGGGGAGCATCAGTAGACCATGCCATACACAGTAGCGTACCATCAAGTGCCATCAACGTTGTCATGATTTCTGCTTGTTAACATGGCTACCGTGGCATGCCCCCATACCCAATGCTCACCACACACCCCCCCCCCAACCTGAAACTGTGACCAGGGTATAGTCAGTTAGCAGTTAGTTCTCTCTCTCTCTCTCTCTCCCATATTGGTTTTGCCATCTTGCGAATTGTGAATTCTGAAAATTAAACTCTTAACGTAAAATGTTAGCTCGCTTTTTGGTTGCTATTGACTGTGACCGAGCCAGAGAGACAGAGCGAGGGAGAGTGGGTGGGGGGGATATGGGGGATATGGTGAAGAATATTATTACCCTAGCTAGGAAGAGGACCAAAAACAGAAATAGAACCAGAACCAGGACCACAGCCTGCTTCTCTGCCATAATTCGTCGACGACATGTCAACAGTGCGCATTGCTCCACATCCGAAATAACTGCATGGATGAATTGGAGGGCGGCAGGTGGGGTTGACGATGGGAGAGGGAGAGGGAAGAGAGAGTGGTTGTTAAATGAACACACACAGAGCAACGTGTTAGTTCATTTTGATTGCTAATTGGTTTGTTACACAATGGCGCAATGGGTTTTAACGAATTGGCCAATAATTTATCAGCGAACCGAACAACTTGAAAGTTGCTCACAGCTAGCAACGACAAAGAAGAAGGATAAAGAGTGAGAGACAGAGAGAAACGCAGGGGCAGAGAGAAGTAAACACCGAGCAGTTGTTGTAAAAGTTAACGATTCAATATTAAGCAAGATCTACACAAAAGTTGGTAGAAAATGAAAAAATTATTTAAAAATTATACTTATCCTTAGATACTTTCTTTTCGGGGAAAGAAACCCCAACACAAACATATTGTCATATCGAAACGTCATTGAACGTGGACCGAAAGACGCACGAATTACATTTTTAGCTCCCACCTTTATCAGCCAAATTTGACTTTTGTTGTAGATTAATGTGAAATAAATATTAAGGAATATTTATTTACTTTGCAGTCGATTAAAAATTGCAAATAATTGAAGACATTCCATTCAGTGAGCATTGTTTCTGTTTCTAAAACCTAAGCACATGCGTTTGCCAATACAAAAAACTTGGTTCTGACCCCACAACAAGGGCATAGTAAATCTTGTAGCATTTATCGTCGAGAATGTTAGACAAGTTATGATTAAGTACTTACTGCTTTGTGTATGAGTTTTTTAAGTCGAGCCATTAGAGGGCTCAAGGACGCGCTGTGATTTAACGGCCTAATTGTCGAGACGATGGAGAGCTGGACACAGGTAGTACCATTAACGTTTTTGTTATTGTGTGAAATTAAGTTGCCGCAGTGAACTGCAATCTCAGCAACAAGTGAGCCAACCGCATAATCCACACTGACCACAAAGGTCACACTCGCACACACACACACACACACACCTTACAGACGCATTAATAAATTTTTGCAGCAAAAAGCTGTTGGAAAATATTGAAAAAGCGATCTCTACACAAGTTACAATAAAGAGAGAGAAGAGAGGCTGGGTGTTTTTTTATTTGTATTTTTATTTGCAACCACAGCAAGGATTAAAGTGGACAGAGTACAGCAAGCAGTAACAACAACAGCAACAGCAACAACAACAGCAGCAGCAACAGCATTGTTGTTGTTGTGACAATGTGGCAAACAAAAGTAAACAACAACAATGCTCTGACTCTTTGATATTGACAACTTTTTAATCACTTAATAAATTCAATAAAATTAAATGCGGTCGCGTGTCAACAAGGACAATAACAAACGAGAGACAGGCAGGAGACTGGCAAGGACACAAGCTGAATGGGAACAAAACCTGTCGCAATGTCAATCAGTCAATAAGTCAGGCAGTCGACTCAGTCGCTCAGTCAATCAACACTACTCAAAGCTGACAATGAACAAAGCAACAGAGCCAAAGGGTTTTCAACTAAAAATTCTTTCGTTTCTTCCTTTGCCTACTTCATTTCCTTCTCCTTCTCCATCTCCATTTTCATTTTTTAATATTTTGCCACGTTTGAGCCGTTGTATGCTGAGTCTGTAATTAAGTTGGCAGCTTTTTAGTTAGTTCAGTTAATAAAATCTCGTTTTTTATCAAAGCACTCAATTCTAGCAAAGCAAAGCATTACGACATTTCCTTCTCATTTTTTCTGAATTTTCAAGGCTTGCAGTTAAGAAAATAAATGGAAAAAATATTAAAGCTAATTATAAATTTAAATTGTCATAATATAGAAAAATAGGAAACAAAACAATTTTTAAAACTTACTAACAACAACATTCTGTTTTAAAATCAGATTATATTAAATACTTATAATGAGATCTAGCTTTCAGTCATTTAGCTCTGACAACACACTCTTATCAACAGTTATTTTTTTAGTTTTTTTATATTATGTCAAGTTAAGCTGTTCTTAAAATACTTATAGTATGGATAAGGGCATTTTTGATTCGGTATTCGCTTTTTGTTGCCTTGTGCTTAAATTGAATGTCATTTAATTAGCGTAAAATATTTTTTCGCAGCACTTTAATTTGCCAAATTAAGTGGATCTTCGAGGCCAGTTCAGAGGGTTGTCGGGTTGTCGGGTTGTCGTTTGACTTTTAGCACGAATTGTGTTGCACCACTGTCCTCGGTAATGGAGGGGTCTTTCGAATGGGGATAAGGTTGTGAGATAATGATTAAGTGGCAGTTTAGGGGGAGGTTGTGGGGGGTGAAGAGTAATTTGATTTGTGGGCTGGGTAGTTTGTAGACTGAGGGTCGGTTTTGGTTTAGATTTATGCGATGTTTATTTCTAAGCTAAAAGTCGCATCGATATCGATACCTACTCCGATACTTAGGTAGAGCAAATCTCAGCTATTGGGGATTACGGTGCCTCACCCACACACACACACACACACACACACACACACACACATACACAGAAAGAAACAAGCGGCTAATTAGATGGTCTCTTGATTTTTAAGCTCAAACTAAGCGCATTAGAAATAAAATAGATAAAAAACAACGCAAAAACACACTTGGCTAATCATTAAGAATGGCCAACCCCAAACTGGGCTAACCGCGAACCCATAGCCGGGTCTCCCACTTAAGCACAAGTCTGCCCCCCCCCGCACCCCACCTTCTCTTTCTTCTTCTTCTTCTTCTACTACTATTAGTTGCTGTTGTAGTCGTAGTATAAGAGAACGACCTGTCGTCCGGTTAGTGACAAGTTACAAATCGCCAACATTGGCATTTAAATTGTAAACCGGACAGCTTTAAAGTTGCCCAGACAATTGACTTCGCTTGCGTGACATGCGACCAAAATCCACTTCATTTTGTGGTGGTTAAAGAGGGTGAAAGAGGGGGTGGGGGGCAGTGGTAGGCGAAAGGGGAGGAGGCAGGACTAGGCCACATGCAATCAGCGTCGCCAGTCGCATTTCATTAGCGCTAAATTAAGCAAAAATCAAACCAAAAAATGCAACAGCACCAAAAAAAAACCCCATCAAGTGCAAATGTTATGCGAATGTAAAGCAAACACTTAAATACACTAACAAATTAAAAACGAAACAAAACAAACTTGTTTTTTCACAAATGCAAAAATTTAAAAAAAATAATAATGAATAATGAATAAAAAATAAATCTATTTTAATTCAAGTAAAATTTTACTGGATACTTCATTGCAGCTGATTTAAGATTTATGCGAAGCTTAATTCACGATGAATCTTAAAAAACGCAACAAGAAATTAAAAAATTTTAATTTCTTTGAATTTTGAGTTTTGTACCGTTTCATTGTTTGTACCATCCAATGTTTATATAAACTCATTTGTTTTTGTCTGTGTTTGTTAGCTGTCGTCTGTCTTAGCTGATGTACCCCAAATTAAGTTGCAGTGTAATTATGTGAAACAAAGGCGATTGCAATTCATTTTCCAATGTCAGGCGCACCGAAAAACTCTCTCATTTCGTTTGTAATTTGTATTGTGGGGGGCCATGGTGCGGTAACGGGTATGGGGGGATCGGCAGGCGGGACCAACCCACCCTCACCTCTCCCCACCCAGCTACATATACTTTTGGCAATTTCCACTGATGCGCTCTTTGTAATTTCTGGCCAACCATTTTCCATTGCAGTGCTTGGCAATTTTTGTTGTTTTTTTTTTTTTTTTTTTATATTTTCAGTTGATTTCTTCTTCGTTGTACGATTTTTTTTTGCTTGTTTTATTCGGAATCGCGTTTGCGTCGCGCGGTTTTTGCTTAACTCAATACGCCCAAAATGTATCTGCAGTGTGTATCTCTCTGTGTGTGTGTGTGTGTAGGCATTTTTGACTTTCGCAGTTTTTCGCTTACCGCCGCCAACAATCACACAGTCAACCTCAGTTGCGGCGGCGGCCACCGAATAACAAAAAAAAAAAAAAAAACAACAAGTGCAACAACATTAACAGCCAAAGCTAAATAGTCAAATAGTTTTCCTCGCGCCGCATTTAACAACAAAAACATTTTTAACGCATCGCAACAAAATAAAAAATGAAGAAGCTGAACGCTGCTGGAAAGCTGTCGAAAAACATGCAGAAAAGTGTAAAACACATTGTAAAAATGTGAACATTTTCAACATTGATTAAATGCGCGCAAAATACGCACTGTAGTCAGATACAGATACAGTTACAGATACAGATACATACTTGCACATTGTATGTACATACATATGTGTAATAAAAATCATGCATTAAGCTGCCGTTTTTTTGGTGGGGATCTGCTTGGACTAAAGATTTAAAATTCGATTCATACATAGAAATGGACAAGGGAATTACTTTGATTTTAATTACTGAAAAAATAAGCTAGATGCTCAAGAAAATAATTCAAAGCAATCACTGTAAGTATTTAAAGAGTCTCGGTTCTCTCGGTGCGTGTCTTGACAAAATTGCACTGCGGTTGGTCGAAATTGCCTGTGTACAGGACGTCGAGTGATGTCCTTGAGCGAGCGGTCGCAGTGTGTGAAAATGTTGTTGCGTTTTCATTTTAAGCTTATTAATGGTGTAAATGTATTTAATAGGCACATGCTGATGCGACACCAGAACCACCAGGATAATTGCGACAGCCAGGACGAACAGGAACGAATCTTCGACACATAGCCAGTACAGCTGCTCTTTCCAGCCCCCCCAGGCTCGTCCTCATTATTATCTCTCTAATTATGCGTCTTAATTGCCATTATCGATTCGCATTGTACGCACTGCGGTTGCCAATGTCCTTCAATTCAAAGGCCCGAACACAAAGGTCCAACAAAAAAATCCTTGCTAAAAAATTGGTAGTTGGTAATGTCAGCACATTGGCCAGCAAATGAGAACCACAATTTGTAGTTTAAAGTCAAACAGGGGAACTAATTCAAGGTTGCAAAAAGTACTTAAGAAAAAAAAAAAAAAAAAAAACAATATGAGATTTCTTACTTTAATGTGTCGAAAGATTTTTCAACTATTTGACATTGCTTGTAACAGTTCGATTATCGAAAACCTCTAACAGAAGTGACTATTTTAAAGTTAACTTCTCCTTTTATATCAATCTGATTCTAAAAAGCATTTCAAAGTGTTAACATAACTTTTTTTATCTTTATAGTAGATCAAAATATAGATATTTACTCATTGGCTGCTATTAACTCACAGCCAAAACGGTATAACATATTGATCTTCCTTTTGGCAATATGATTTCATATGGTGAATACTAAGAAAGGATTTTTTGCGCCTGAAAGTTTTTAGCTTTTGAAGTCAAAAGATATATATAATCTCACGCAAGCAAAGCGAGTCTGCGACTCTTTATATACTACATATATATCAAAGCTGTCCATTCAAACCCGCGCAATTCTCTCATTATTTGGCAAGTCTAAGATAATATCAAAGAATAACAAAAGATTCTTGGCATATTTTTCTGAAGACCGCAAAAAATTTTTCAATAATTAGTTTGACTTAATCAATAAAATTTGGAATTAAGCTCAATATGTTGCCATTTCATGTAATCAATCTGAAAACTGTAGAGTAATAAAGACAACTTGATTTTTATGTTTTTGGTTTTTATCATTTTCATTTGTTTTGTTTTTTAGTTTTTTATTTGGTTTCAGAAATTCGTTTGTGTTAATTTTTTTCTTTTTCTTTCGCGCTAAAACTTAAGGCTATACAAAAAAATTGTTGTTTTTCATTTACATACACTTATTGACTAAAAATAAACTTAAACATTATCAATAGCTAAATTCGCGTTGTTTAAAAAAAAAAAAAAAATGGTTTACCCTCTCGATATATATGTATAGGATATATGTATGTATATCGCTGCTGCTACTATTTACAATACAACATTCAAAAGTGTTCGTTACGGCTACAATTTTTTTTTCGTTTTTGGTGCAGTTTGGTTGTCAATTAATTTCGAAAAAATTTTTAAGAAAAAAAAAAAATAATAATAATTAAATAAAAATAATTTAGTTTGCTTTTACCCTAACGAAGACATGTTTTGTTTAGATGGAAAACGTAAAAATTAAAATGAAATATATAATAAGAAAATCATAAAATTTAACTAAAAGTGAAACGAAAGTTGGGGGGAATAGGAAAAGGAAGCGTGGCTTTTAGTTGGCTTTAGTTAACAGTAATTTTTTCCGTGACGTTCGCCGCTGACGGACGATCGCTTGAAACTAACTTTGGATAGTTATTTTTGTTGTTTGTGCGAGTGTGTGTGTGTGTTTTTTTTTTACCAGTGTTGTGTAACGAACTCGACGCACGACTTTATGTCTCGAGCATAAAACTTCGATGTGAGCTCGACGCACTTTTCTTTCTCTTGCCCAAAACTAAATCCATTTTTGCCCGCCTTTCTCCCGTTTTCCGTTGTATTTTCATGTTTTTCTTTTCCTCTGCTCCACACTCCGTTTGCCGGCCGGAGTTTTTCGACATTTTCTTTTGTTGTTGTTGTTGTTGTGCTCTCTCTGTGTGTGTGTGTGTGTGTGTGTGTGTGTGTTTGGTGTGTCTAACTTATATGACTATATCACAATGTTGCTGCCGCTCTGCGAATGCATCCTTCCTTCCCTTCATTAATCCGTTCTTCATCAACTATCACGCTGTCTGTGTGTGTGTGTGTGTGTGTATTTGTATATTTGTGTGCTCGAAAGCTCTCTCTTCCTTTTCTAGTTTTTAGTAAGGCCGCCACACCGTTTTCTGTTGCACGACGGCATTTTTAAGCTTTGTTGCCGCCGGCAACGTTGTCTCTGGCGATGCTTGACGTGGCGCCGCCGCCGCTGAAGATTCATGATAAAGTGGCTTAAGGGCGGATGGTGCTTTGAGATCACAACGCATGCGAAGCGGCACAGAGATCTGATGATGATGTGGATGTTGATGTTGATGTGGATGTTGATGGGGCGGTGTGGGTGAGCAGCTGCGGGTTGAATCGATTGATTTGTCGAGCTCGTATTCGGATTTGACAACATCGATTTGCTCATCATCGGAATCAGCATCCGAGGCGGACTGTTCGTGGATGGAGCTCGTCTCGATCGATGTGTTCAGTTTGAGCAGGATGTGGGGCGTGGGCGTGGCAGTGGGCGTTGGTGAGGAGCTCGATGGACGCGATGAGGCAGGACTCATGTGTGAGGCATCACCAGTCCCACCGCCACCGCCACTACCATGATGCAGCGCAGCAGCAGCCGCATTACGCGCCCTCAAGCCCGCCGCCGCCGCAAAGTTGTAAGGATGAAAGGCATGCGGCGTTGACTTTTGGCTCTGATGGGCAGCCGCTGCTGCCGCGGCGGCAACATGATTGAACGGAAACTGCGGCATGGCATAGGCGGCAGCAGGTGCGCCACCCGGCGGCGATGGCATCATCGAAGCTGGCGGCACACCCAGCACCGATGACGCCGCTGATGGCGGCGGCGGTGGCGGATAGTCGGCGGAGGCAGCGGCATTGGGCACCGCCGGCGAGATGACACCACTGGCGCTGCCATTGGGCGATGTTGCTGCCTTGGAGAGGGCGGGATGATGCACGGCCGCCGCAGCGGCCTGCTGATGGCGGAAATAATCCGCATAGCCGTAGGTCATATAGGCGGCGTCCAACCACGCCGGATTCAGCATGAAGGGATTAAAAGCGCCGGGATGTGGATAGCCATAGCCTGCAAAAAAATCGGCAAAAACAAATCGGGCCAAAAATTAGTAAAATTCAAATAATAAAATAAGGGTTTTTGTTTTTTGTAAAAATGGGCAGCGTGGGTTGGTTGGAAGGGGGTTTTTTTGGTGAAAGGAGTTGAACTGAAAACTTTAATGGAAACTAAAAAACTCACTTTGCTTACTTCTTGGCTCCCGCGGCCCATCGACCGTTACTTTGATCGCCTTGCTATAGCTGGCTATCTGCACCGGATATGTGGCAATGGTGATTGTCAGCGTAAAGGACTTGCCCCGGCCCGAGCGTCCCACGAAGCGCAAATCATTGAATTTCGCCACCTGATTCTTCATCGTTGTCGTACAATTGCGCAATTCGCCGCAGTAATTCTCATCGTTGCCGCACTTAATCGACACCAACGTGCCATCGGGCACATCGTCCAAGGCGATCACCTTGAAGGCGCCCGGCAGTGATTTGTTGGAGCGCCAATGGTTCGGCAGGGCGCTGCACAATATTGAGGGCGAGCCCGTCTGCGCCAATTCGCCGTGATATTCCTGTAGCATCTCGTGCAGGCTGGCGAACATGTCAGTCATTGAGCTGGGCATTTTCGCCGAGTTCGCCGCGCTCGAAGAGCTTGTGTTTGAGCTTGAGTTATTTGTGTTTGTGTTGTTGTTGTTATGATTGGAGCTGGTACTATTGTTGTTGTTGGTTGTATCTGGTGTTGAGCTGCCAGTGCTGCTCGCCGAATGTGTACTAATATTAGTGGCTGCTGCGGCTGCTGCCGCCGCTGCTGCTGCCACGGCCAGGACCTGCGTATGGGCGCTCGTATTGGCCACCATTGTGGGTCCCGCAGGCAAATGCATATTAACAACTCGAAACTAACTTTGCACGTGCTCAAAAAAAAAAAAAAGATATCTCCACTTAACGAAGGTTAATCCAAGATGCGTTGGGCTGTAATCCTTGTTATCCTCTCACGGCACACACAAAAAAAATTATAATAATATTTTTGGTTTTTTTGGCTAGCTGGCAATGCCGCTGCTTTTTGTTTTTGTTTTTTTGTTTTTGTTTTTGCTTTTGTCACTTCAAAGACACACGTCAAAAAAATATGTTTAATGCATAAGTTTGATTTTCGTATTTCATTTGTTTGCGTCGAGCAATGCGCAGTTTCGCTTCACTTTTGGTTGAATCGCGGCGAATCGAAAAAAAAGTAACTGTTAAATATGCTCCTGCTGCTGCTGAGGCTGAGGCTGATGCTGCTGCTCTCGCTCTGCGCTTTCACCACTGGCTGCGTTCTCGACACGTTAAAGTCGCTGTGTGAACTGTTTCTCAACTGCGATCGTTGCCAGTATTTAAAGTAGAATGCGCTGAGCGTTGCCGCTGTCGCCGTCGGCGTCGCTGTTACGCCGCTGCAAGACAAGCCAAAGAGTCGCGCGCGCTCGCTTCCACTTGCTGGCCCCGGCCCCTTACCAAATCGTTCCAGCTCGCTTGCGCACGCTACACAACATTTAAGGACGTCGCTGCGTGGTTTGGTTGGCTCGTTCGCTTACCTATCCATCCATGTGTGTGTGTGTGTGTGTGTGTGTGTGTATGGGCTAAGGGTGCAGCGGCAGCGTCAGCTGGCGGCGGCGGTGGCGGTGGTGACCGGGGCAGGTATCAACCACCATTGCCACAACAACAACCACAGCAAAAAAATTTCCCATTTTTCCATTGCGGTGTACACTCCGCGCACACAGAAAAACACGGCCAGCACAAGCAACAACAACAACGAATGAGCAGCAGCAAGAAATAAGGGAAGTCGACTGCAGCAGCAGCAACGGCAGCAGAGGCAGAGGCGTGCGTTGTTGTTGTTGTTGCTGTTGCCTTTGCTACTTGTGGCCAGGGGCGCGCGGTCAAACCGACAAACGAACAAGAAAAAAAAATAAAATAAAGAAAAAGTAGCAGCAGCAGCAAAGGCGAAAAAAAATCATCGTTGGAAGCAAAATAAAAATGTGCGGCATTGCGAGAGAGACAGCGAGAGAGTGAGAGTGGGGGGAGAGAGAGAGAGAGAGAGAGAGCGCGCGTGCGAGGTGGCTCTCTGAGTGAGTATATTGGAAAGGCGCAGGCGGACGCAGAAAAAAATTACAAATGAAGAACAGCGAAAAAAAAAAACAAAATATACCAACACACACACACACACACACACAACAACACTCTTTGGGGTTTTATGAAAAGCGAAAAAAAAAAAAAAAAACAGCCAAGGAATAACTCATCTTGCTCTCTTCGCTTGCCTTTGCTCTCGCTCTCTCTCTCTGTTTCTGCATGTATTGCCATCGCATTTACACCCAGGCTGGCCGGCTAGCTTGCTCTCGCTCTTGCGCTTGGTGTCAACGGGCGGTCGCTGGCTGGAAAATTTGTATTTTCCTTCAAGGCACGCAACATTCAACATCGGCATGCAACAGTTCCAACTGAGCGCGTGTGTAGGCACCCCACAGTGGTGCCACACGGTGCCCAGTACCCGGGCCCAACCAGGAGCCATACCAATATCCTTGAGCCACAGGTAGCGGTAATTGTAGATGTACCAAGGCGAGGGGGCGCAGCGCAAAGATCGCCAAATAATCACAAGCAATAATCATTATAATAATCTTAGACTTGAGGATAATCTGTAAGGATCAAATCTTACTTAAGATCAGCTTTAATCCACAGCTCTAAATATTGACGGAAGTGAAAGCTTAGTTTTGGATAGGTTGATTTATAGGTTTTTGGGGTTTTTGAACTCGTGAAGAACCGTAAAGCTAATCTTACGAAAGCAATCAAGTTAAAAGAGGGATAAACAGGGATAAAAGTTCATAAATAATGTACATATAAGAATTAAAAGTAAAATAAAAATATACTAAAAAAATACCATTTTATAACTTTGGATTGTTCGAAAACTAAATCAAGTGTAAATATTATTATTATTAAAAAAAAATCATAGATA
This sequence comes from Scaptomyza graminum, assembly GCA_018901835.1. Lineage (NCBI taxonomy): Eukaryota > Metazoa > Arthropoda > Insecta > Diptera > Drosophilidae > Scaptomyza > Scaptomyza graminum. Next base: position 3,611,702 of record JAEIFL010000001.1, on the reverse strand, counting down.
AGATCAAAATAAAATATTTTCACTATTCAAAATAACAGAAAATAAAATTTGAATAATTATACAGTCGAACTTCTATATAACGAATCTCAAGGCGGACAAGAAAAACCTTCGTTATAGAGAAAATTCGTAGTACAGAATGGGTTTTTGATGGAACCAGGTTGCAGGGTTCTGGTACAAAACTTAGTTATACGGAAGTTCGTTGTATGGAATAATTGTATTTGATACAGGCTATAAATAGCTTAGTGCCACAAAAAGATACAACCTTAAGTTCCGTCGATTTAAATTGGATTTAAATAGTTTTTAGTGAAAAAAGTATTAAGAAAATGTTCCTCAAGCTTAGTGAAGTTTCTTGTACATAAGGAAATCGTTAAATAAAATTAAAAAATGATATAAAAAGAAAGACAGGAAAATTCCCAAAAAGCGAGTGATTACTGTATGAACCCCTTTTGCAAAAAGTACGCCCCTGGTGTTGCAAGGACGACAAATCAAACTCGCGGCCAAACCCAAAAAAATTGCGGAGCACCAAGCAAGTTAAAACGAGGCCACAAAAACTGCCATTGGATGGGTTTGGTAAAAGGGGGGGGGGGAGGAGGTTGACGAGGCAATTGTATTTTGGGGCAGGGCAACCACAATGGAGGGATGGCTGGGGGGAACGGGGAGGAGATGCGACTCAAGTGCGAGTCAAGATTGTTTGTGTGTTTCCGGAATTGTTGCATTGAGCCAACCAAAATGTCGCGAGAGCGAAAGCGACTCTGAGTAGGGGGGAGGGGGGGGCAGAGGGAAACGTGGCAATCGCTGCTGCTGTCGCAGTCGCCGTCGCAGTCGCTGTTGGCAGCAAGGAAGCTGCGTGCGCGCCCGCTTGCTGTGAAAAAGGCATAACAACAACAACAAAGAGAACTTGGCAAGGACGCCAGAGCCAAAGAATGTTGTTGTTGTTGCTGCTGTTGCAGGTTATAGCTTGGGTAGTTAGCGTGCGACAAGGACGCGCAAGGCTTCTTCCTTTTCCATTGAAACCAGCGATAAACGCTTCTGTACGTCTCGACCCGGGCGATCTTGTCGATCCTGTCGCTTTTCCATGTCATTTTCGTGTGTCTCATTCAACACCCGCTGATCTCCAATTGTGATTGCACAGAAGCTGCTTGCAACACACGCGCATCTCGCGCGCATCTTGCACCGCAGGAGCGCAAAAAAGGATCAACGAGCGCGAAAGAGAGAGCGATATGATCTTTTGGCTACCTGTTGGCTAAAAACACAGCTGCATCTGTTCAAGTTAAGCTACATACATATAAGCCACCCTTTTTTATGATCGTTGAACTTTTTTCATATCTTTTTTCCTAAATACATATATAAATTGATGTACCAGGTAAATCTCATCGTCCAATCGCCGAAAATGTTGTAGGTACTTCAATATCCAAAACATATTTACAGCCGCTTAATCCTTTACTTATGAAAGTCAATCGGTGCGGATTATCCAGCACGCCCAGCAAATATTTTGGGCGATTAGCCGCCCCGCAAGAAGCCATAAAAACCCGATGTACCGAACGATGTTCCCTAGCAATACCTGGCAAAGAGAGAGAGAAGAAAGAAAGAGAGAGAGAGAGAGAGAGAGTAAAGCTACCTAATTTCGCTTTCGTTTTTTGAAGTATTTTACAAGTCTCTCTTTCTCTCGCTCTCACCGCAAACAAAGCTTTTAACCTCAGCAATAACTCACCACAGAAGGTAAGTAACAATAAATTAACCGTTGTTTCACTTATCTCCATTTTGTGCCAATGATCTTGACAAACGACCATTCGAGTTGAGTTCAGCGCACGCAGTGCGAGCGCAACTGTAAAAATCTATAAAACATCAGCAGCAAAAGCAGCTGATCCAGGCCCAACCCTCTCTCTAACACACACAGAACAAATAGGGGAGGGGGGCGCTGCCTGACAAAAGCAAGCAACCAACCAACGTGGCACGCATGGAATGGAGTAAAGCGAACGACAACCAACCTGAGCACGACGCGTCGATCAGTGGCTGCTCTTTGGGGTTGTTTATTAATAGACGCCGTCCATTGCGAGAGCGATAACAAGAAAGAGAGAGAGAGCGAGAGAGCTACGTTCGTTCCAATGATCGAGCAAGCGAACGAAATAAACGATTTGGCTCCGCCTCACAAAAAAAGAATAAACCAAAAACGGCAAAAAAAAAACAAAACTATTTGCGATCAGCAATATTTTGGTTCGCTTTTGGCAGCTGTTGAGTTGCGTGCGCTTCTCGCCGCTTGTCTCCAAACGCCGCCGTTAACTAGGCAACACTAAATGCTCTCAATTTCCAACAGACCAGCTGAGCCCCCAACAGAAGCAGCAGCAGCAAAAAGAAACGTTCGATTGAGAGCCATTTTTAAAATTCTGCCAGCGTTGGCAGCGACCGCGAACGCCGCTTGTAAGTGAATTGTGGTTTGTTGTTTTGGTTGGCGCGCATGCTGCCGCTGCCGCTGCCACTGTCGGCGTTGGCGTTGACGTCACGGCCAGGATCAACCACCGAGCGCAGCAAATGCAGAAAAGAAAAAAGAAATACAAAAAAACACCAAACAACAACAAAAAATTGAGGCAGCCTTTGAATTCTTTTTGTTCTCCCAACTTGCTGTTGTTGTTGTTGTTGGGTGCCTTGCTCTTTATGAATGAGCTCTCACGTGCACGACGGAGCGAGCAAGTCGGCAAGTGGCTGAGTGAGTGAGTGAGTGAGTGAGTGAGTGAGTGAGTGTGTCCTTCGCTGTGCGAGTGAGCGCGTCAATGTCGTTACACTTCCACTGGCGTTCGTCGTGGAACAAATTTTTTTGATTTGAGTGGTTTTTTTTTTTTTTGTCTGTTCGGGGTGGCTGCTTGGAGGAGAGTTTGAGCTGTGGTGAGTTCGAAAGATGAGCATTTTTTTTGTTGTTTTGCGTGCGGCGGCAGCTGGTGGTGACACTCCCACACACACACACACACATACACACACTCTCTTGTTGGTGGCCGCAACATCGACAACTGTGGCCCACAAGTTTGTGCAATGTTTGCCTTAGTGTTGGTGCCAGACCCAAATGCCCAAGCATTGGCTGGCTCAACGGTTCCCTCCGCCTCCGCCTCCGCCTCCGCCTCCACCACCATTGATGCTCATTCCAGCTGCTGGCGTTATTATTGTTGTTGTTGTTGTTTTGCTCTCAACACATGTCGCTGTTCGCTACGTGCATGCTCTTTATACTATTTATGCCTCGCACTCAATTTGTATTTTGTTTTGTATTTATTTTTGATACAAATTCCCATAACAAAAAAATAAACACAGATCATTTTCTATGTCTGCTATTTATTTTACTTTTTTTTTTTTTGTTCCTTCCCTCGCGACAATTTACAGCTGCAGATCGCCGAAGAACTAAAGATTTTTGTTGTTGACTTGGCATGAGATATGGAAAGAAAGCGGGGATAGATATAACAATGGTGGGCAATGGACGTAGATACTTAAGATTTCCAAAAAAGCAGGCAACAGACAAAGGAAATCTTGTCAACAAGGCTTGTAAAAAAAACGCCAATAAATTTGTAAATTCGTTTTTGTCCATAAAAAGTTCTTGAGATTTCATACGTAACCTAAAATTATATATTCAATTTTACAAAATTATTTTAGAGGAAAGTTAATTTGATAATCAGTCGTTCAACGAAATCAGACATGAATTCTGTGTAACGCTCCCAAATATGTCTTAGTTTGATTTCGTTCTGAAAAGTCAATATTTAATTTTTAGCAATTTATTTTTATGTGAAACTTAAATCCCTTTACAATGCATCTCGTATATGTTAATGTAAATATAATAATACAAATATATACATACATATATATATTAGCTTTAGCTACCTTTCTGCCCTCCCTTTTGGTTGGCCTTAGGCTAAGTTGCGCAATGCAACTTTCGGCTGTTGTTATGTGATACACACACACACGCACACATACGCCTGGAGTATTGTTAGCAATAATGATGCTAATATTAGAGTGAGCCACACTCCACATCATACACGATATATGTATGTATGTACCCTCCCTTCCCTGTATTTCTGTCTGTTTGTTTTTTATTTTACTTTTTTTGCCGCACGGCACTCGAGAAATGCGTAGACAATATAAAGATTAGAGACTGAAATCCGTTAAGCCTAGCAATGGGCCCTTAATGCGATTGCGCCCTATGCTATAAAGTTGCAACAACAACAACAACAACAATAACAGCAACATCATCAACGATAGCTGACAGGAACCAGTTTTATTTCGAATTTTGAGTAAATATCAAATTTCATATAATTGGCGGCCATTTTGAAGTTGCGCTTGCATTGCAAAATGGTTGATGTTGTAGTTGTTACATATCGCTGACCGAATACAAAATGCCGCTTCTTTGGCAGGGCAGCAGCATAACGGTAGTTAACTAGCGAACGTTAGGCGCTACTAGGTGGGGGAACGTGTGGAAATGGGAAAGTGCATATATGGGAATGTGTGGAATATGTTTGCCGGCGGAGCGCAGCTTGCAGTCGAACAGGATTTTTTCTTTTCATTTTTTTTTGTTGTCGTTCGTCCGACTAAAGTGCAGGGGCGTCCTTGGCAGAAGGGGCTTAAAGCGAAAACTTAATCAAATTGCATAAAAAAGCATAATATTTAGTTTTTAATACAAATAATGACCGATGAATGTTAATTGATTTATATTTATTGTAAAATCCCGGTTTAAAACGACGCCACTGGTTGCAATGCCCCCCCTTCGTTACCCCACAAGCGGCTCCATGACAACTCTTTTTTTCGCAATATTTTTTTCGGTTTTCTTTTTGCAGGCCAGGCAGCAAGTGAGAGCGCCTGGAATGCTTATCAGAGCGGAGAGCAAAGCAAAGAGCGTCGCAGTCGCAGTCACCGTCGACGTCGACGTCGCAGTCGTTGTCTTGGAAATGTGCAGTCGCGTCGCAGCGACGATATATTTATTTACATTTTTTTTTGAGCCCAACAACGAGGGGTTGTCGTTAGCCAAACCCCACCCCACCCCACACTTCACGTTGGACAACCATAGCTACACTAGCTTCACTTTGCCACATTGTTGTTGTAGTCGCTGCCGCCGAGCTCGGGCTGCCACAAAACTAGTTTGGCTTTGGCTTTGGGCTTTGGGCCCTTCCTTTGACAGCGACAGCGTCAGCGTCAGCGGCTGTGCACAAAACCGACTTTTCCACCCACTTTTTCTGGTTTTTCTCTGGTTATTCCGGTGGCTGTCTTAGAGCTTTTTAGGGGTTGCAAATCAAAACGCGGTTTGTCGGTTTGTATTTTTGGCCAGAGTCGTCGTTACTTTATCGCACCGCACGTGGGAACGTCATAGAGTGAAATAGAGACAGAGACTGCAGCGAGAGTGAGAGAGAGATAGAAAGTGAGCGAAATAGCAAAGGGTTAGCCAAAGGGGTTGAGTGGTGGTAGCGTTAGGGGTAGGGCTGGGGGGTATGGTTGGTTGTTCGTGCAGCGTTAAAGAGTCATTATTGACACTTACCAAGTGTTGGATACCACCCCACCCCCCAACCCCTTGTCTTGTGCTGGAAGTTGTCAACTCATATGCATAATTTGTATATACAATATATATACCCATATATATATATATATATATTGTGGTGGGCGCCATCGCTGCGCAGTTTTCTGCTCTCCAACCCAGTTTGGGGCTTGCTCTCTCTCCCTCTTTCTTTCTTTCTCTCTCTCTCTCTCTCTCTCTCTCGTTTGCTAGTTGCTATCTCTTGCTTGCTTTCCCATTCGCTCCCACTCGATGGCGCCATCTCTTTCCCACACTAAATGTTGGGCGTATTGTTGTTGTTTGTGTGCATTTTAGTTTGGGATTTTCGTGGCATTTTTGTGGCCTTTTGTCTGGTTAACCGTGGTTGGTTATTGGTCAACACACACACACACACACACACACACGCATACGAGCATACTACAACCACACATGAAACCGCTATAAAAAAAATATTGACTTAACCAAAAATGCTTGATTAACTGTTATCGTTTAAAATACAAGCCATTTAATAACTGCGATAAAAAACAAACAACAAACAACAGCAACAACAGCTATAAAGAATGATGTGTGAAATGTTGTTGTTGTTGTTTATTGGCCAACAACTTATGCTGATCATATAATATATTGTAGCTAACGATGAATTATAATGATTTTGTTGATGAAGTAAAAAAAAGTACAAAAAAGAAATAACAAGCAATAAAATTTTTGTTTTTAAATAATTCTTTTTTTTTATAATAATAATAGAAAAATTATATTATATTAAAATAAAAAGAAAGGCCCTCGTTGCTATAGCTATAAACATTGATCAAATTGATGTCTTTACTATTTGAAAATTATATTTGTTTTTTGAAAAAATCCGTTTTTGAGCTTTGAGGTAAAATGTTACTTATCTCTGAGAAATCGTTAACTGACTTGACTTTCCCCTTCGTAATGCTCATTTAGTTTTATAATTTTACAAATTTTGGCCAACAAACGAGTCCAAACTGAACTTAAAATAGATGTAACAAATTGATTTTAACTAAATATAATTATTATTATAAAAGAGAAGGCCAACCATGAATCCTTAACCTTACTTAATTTTTAGAGCTCTTGCTGCAAGGCTTTCGGCTCGAAATGTACTTATTATCCCATTCAATGTCGCTCTCGAATATAACTTTAGTTCAGAGCATCTATACTCACTTATTTTTAACTAAAAATTAGCATACACAAGAATAATTCATCTAAATCTAATTTTTATAAAAAAGAGCTTGTTTAAAGTTTTCATAGCTCGTTAACAATGCCTCATATCAAGATTCTTTCTAAATATATCATCTGCTTACCACGCCCCTATATTTCAACAACTGCTAAGCAAATTTCATAATAGATAACCTTTCTCCCACCACCGCCGATACTTTCACACATTTTTTTGTGGCCTGGCCTAACCGCAAAAAAAAGACACAAAAAAAACATAAAAATCAAAAAACAATGGTTCCTACAAAAAAATCAAGAACAACAAAACCGAAATGACAAAACAGTAGAGCAGACCGATTGGCCACATAAAAATTCTACTCTAGTTTTTTGACCAATTTTTAGTGCTATTTTTTTGTATGCTGTGCAATATATATATTTTTTTTATTCTCTTCTAGTACAAAAGGACAATCGAAGGATTCTGAGTAAAGCCAAAAGTCGAGAGTTCGTTCTTCGTCTTTCGCTCGCTCTCCCGTTCTGTGCGAGATTAATTATGTTGAAAAACGAGGACGACGTGTTTTATGAGCTTGTTAAAAAAGAATCATAAAAATCTATTTATGCTTAAAATTTAATCTAGATCAGGTCAAATGCAAAATCTGAGCCTAGGTCATTTAGGTCATCATAAATCTTCAGAAGATCTCGGCCTACAAGTTGTTGGGAAAAAGCAAAAAAAAAAAAAAAAAAAAACAAGATAGAAAAAACATTGCTCGAATTTCCAGGAAACAAAACGAGGACTTGCGTAATAATTTGCATGTTTTTTTTTTTTTCGTATGCTATTTGTCGTGTTTTGTGTCGCTTCATTCAACAAAAGGAGGCGTGATCCTTGGCCGGAAAAAGACCAGGGGCAGACTACAAAAAATTGGGCTAAAAATTACCTAAGCTGTGTGTGTGTAAAACGAGAGCACACCGAGTCGTAAAAATGCGAGAACTTAGAGCACCTCGCAGGACATTATGGCAGGACCTCCTCCTCCGACCCGCTGTGCGAATGTTCTACTTTTTTGCATGTGCCACAATAAAAATTTTTTTCTGTTTTGTTTTTCGCTCTGTTAAAAATGTTTTCACAATTTTCGCATGTTTTTTTTCTTCTCATTTTCTTGTTGCTTTTTTCTTGTGTAGGATCTCTCTCATAAAATTTGAATTGTGACGGGATGATTATCGTCCGCATTTCAAACTAATTGAGGCGGGTGGTGGTCTATGGCTTTATGGCTCCTTGATCCCCGCTGCATAATCCTCCAGATCTAGTTTAGGTTTTTTTTTCGACTTTATGGTATGGCTTAAAAAAATTAAACAAAAAACATTCGAACAATAAAAAGAAGAGCACTAAAAATTGGTCAAAAAAATAGAGCAAAAGAATATGGTAAAAAAAAAAACCCATCTTGGCTTTGACATAGGCTCTAAGTATTTTTTAAGCATTGAGAAAGAGACAGAAAAAAGGGGGAGAGAGAGAGGTGTTTTTGTTGTTGTTATTGGTGTTGGTGTTGTGTAATTCATTTGCAATGTCAGCGCCACCTGCTGTTTATTGCCAATCTGTCGCGATTTTTTACCCTATATATATACATACATATATACACATGTTCCCAGTGGACTGACTCCTTGCTTGTAATTGGTGGCGGTGGGGTTGGATTTGGGTTGGGTTTTGGGTTATGTTTTTGGCTGGGTTTCTGAAGCGTTTGTTTGCCATCTAACCCCAACAGCAACCAACTCGCTGGGTAACCGTTCCGTTTGCCAGAGCCAACAACAACAAACAAGCAACAACAAACAAGAAAACAAAATCAACAACAACCATGTTGTGTTAATAATTTCACATTTTATTTGTCAAACACGAGGCAAACAATCAAAAAAAAACTCGGCTAACACTTTCAAGGAGCCAACAGTAAGCGGGCGTTTAGCAAAAAACAAATAAGATAAAATACAACGAATACTGAATGCACAATAAAAGAAAAATAACAGAGCTATATTACAGCAATAACAAATAATACGACCTAATTAGAAAACAAATTTTTATTGCAAATTATAAATTATTCAGTTTATTTTTATATAATTATGTCTCGAATTTTTCTTTAAATAAATTCAAAGGGTATATGTACATACTAGTAATTCGTTTGATTTTATTTGATTTATTTACTTCAGCAGACTTTTTTTGCACGATAATCCTTTCCGGCAGCAAGCAAGTACAACCCCCCCCCCCCCCCTCTACACATGGAGTAGAATAAATAAAAAAAAAAAAAAAAAAATTACACCGGCTTCGGAATTGTGCGCTGACATTTTTGCGTTTGGCTCTGTCAGTAACGTCCTTGCTGTTGTCATTTGTTTGCATTGCAGCAACACGAATAGCAACAACAACAACAATCGCAACAACAACAAACAACACTCAAACAACACAAAAGGTGATTGCGATTGCGAATTCCGTTGACGTTTTTATGGCGCATTCAGCAAATCTAACAATTGCAAAAACCGACAAACACAACCCGCTCGAAGCCAAGGAAGCCAACTCCTTTTTAGACGTTAATGCAGCCAACACGGCCAACAACCAACCAACAAGGCAACACATACACATACATACACAAAGGCCCGCGAATATGAACACTTGCCTTCTTAAATGTTGACGCCGACGACTTTGGAGAACTCGACTTGAAAGGCGGTTTGAAGTATTTTTGTTAAAAGGACAACTAAGTAAGTGAGTGAGTAAGTAAGTAAGTAACGATGGAAGAAAGGAAGAAGGGACGGCAGGATGGATTCGCTCATGCATGACACGACACCCACAATAGCATAGGATAGACATTTCTGCATTCCTTTTTGGACCTATTGTTTAACGCCTTTGCGCATTGTTTTTGTTTGTTTGTTGTGCAAATTTTTATGGCTTGCTTAACAAAACGCAAAGTTACATGCACACTTACCAACATACGTCTGTATGTAAGTATGTAAGCATGTTTGTAAGTATTTCGAAAAAAAAGAAAACCCTCCCATGGCATTACCTTAATAGCCAACGAGCTTTAATATCAGTTTTCCCATATAACTTTCAACTGAGTTTTCTGTGAAAAAAAAAAAAACAATTAAAATCCGCATGAACTAATATTTTATTAACATTGGGGCAGGATACAGTCTGGATATATAATCAGCAACCAATTAATTTATATTTAATGTTTTATAGATCCGGTTAATACTATGAACAGAGTTTTTATATTATTATCGCAGCTCTTTAAGTTTCTTTGCTAAAAAAACTACAATAAATTGTTCGAAAATTATTTATTTGTCATTTTGTTGCACATTGCATTAATGCCAAAATATTTAAAAACCAATCTCGATTAACGCTTTTATTAATAAATGTGGGAGATTGTCGGAGGGATTGGGAAAGCCGCGTAATACCCTCAGGAAACCAGTTTGGCTATAGAAACGGACATAAGCCTGCAAAAATGCTGGATATAAATGCCGTGCGATGAGTGTCAAATTAATTAAAATGTCAGCAAAATATGTTCAATTGTTTTGTTATATGTTTTGCAAGTGAGATGGATGGACAGTTCGACTCGACTTTTGGGCTAACTGTCAAACTGCATTGACAATATTGGCAATAAGGCAGGCAGGCAGGAAATACCCCACCCCCCTCATAACGACCCTCAACAGATTGACCAGCCATCAGCGACGGCGGACATTGAGATGAAAATAATAATAAGACCCATTGCGTTGTCATATTTTCAATTTGTGATAGATTCGCAAAAGACTGCTGGTACTACATACATAGTACTATCCGCTATCCACCCCTCTCCGCTATCCACGCGTAATCTCATACAATATATATACACATAAAGAGGCCGTAACCCCTGTCAATACGTGTGTGTGTGTGTGTGTGTTTAGAGGGTTGCCGTTAATGTGCATTTGACATTTGTGAAATGAGAATCTCGGGGCAAATGATTCGGATTTATCGCAAATTTGTCGAGCGATTTGCGTCGATTTACATGAGTGCCAAAATGCCAAGTGGCCACTTGAGGATGGCAGCCAACGGCAACGGCAACAAACAACAGCAACAACAACAGACGAAGAGGTCCTTTTTGTGTTCTACTGATGAAGTTGAGCAGTCGCAAAATGTGGGTCAAACAGTTTGTACACTTTGAACACACTTAAAAAGTCACAGAGCCATACTACTAGTATATAACTTGAGATTTGTAGAGACGAAACGGAATTCGAGTCTTGAATGGACAATCGATTGGCAAAGAAATTGAATATACTCGGATATTCGAACACATTTATATGTATTTAGTGTTTGTTGTTCGCCAAAAAGCGAGAGTAAGTGTCGAAAAAAGGATCAGAAGTAGATCAACTACTAGTAAGTAAAGGCAAGCTTGCAAGGCGCGTCCAAAGTCAGTTAATTATAGCTAAACCCCGTTAGCCGATCTGGGCTTCGAGCGAAACAACAAACGCCCCTCACTCCAGAGCAGCGCAGCTCAGTGTGGGAGTGGCTGACCGGGCTGGCTTAGCAGGGCGATGGCAAGCAAATGTTAATTACCAACTTTGGATATAGCGGAACCAAAGTAAGCCACACTTTCCGGAAAAGAGGCGAAGGCGAAGCCGAGATGGACGTAAAAATAGGTGGAGGTGTCCACGACATTGCAACTGATTCGCACTAAGCCAAGTGTTGGGCTAAGCCCGAAAAGTCAAAGGATTAAAAATGTGAGTGCGGATCAGTGACCCGATACGAATGCACACATGCGTACGTACATGGGACGACGGGAAAGGGGTGTCGCTTGTTTTCAAAATAAACAAATTGCAAACGCACACGCATGCGTGGCGTAGCGTGGCATTAAAAGGAAACCGAGTTAGGCAAATGTAGCAGAGGACTTTTCAGGCTGCAGGATCCTTAGCCTTGTGAGGCGACCGCGGATAGTTCTTAATTGCCTGCAACTAATTATGAATAGGATGTGCCTTTTGCGAGCCTCAAAAAGGATTGAAAAGGAGTGAGCGTGCAGTGACAGCAGGCAGCAGGCTATATATCCTGGCTAAGGATACATGTATATGGCAAACACTACTGTTTGTCCTTGTCGCGATTGTCGTCATTGTTGTTTGCAATTGTCATTTTATAGATGATGCCATTGTTCGAAACATTTGGCAGCAGTTTCAGTTTTAAACAGCACCCGCACCCGCACACCCCCGTAAAACTCGGCCGGATTAGTGGGCATGAAATCTATCTATACTGCTTGCGAAAGGATTAAAACGAAATTAGTAGACGCTACAGGACCGAGAGAGAGAGAGAGAGAGAGAATCGAGTTAGAGCTAGAGTTAAATGTTGCAGTAGCCCAAAAATGCGCTCTACCTAATGAACATATACTATTTGTATTCAAATAATGTATAAGCTATATATGCGTATATATGTTTATGAATTGGTGATCTTGCATTAACATAAACAAGGATATTGGAGGAATAATATGAGGGATATAAACAAAATTTGATCGACTTTTGTTTTAAATGGCGTATAAAATTATAATCTAAATTATTATAATCTTTAAAGTAAGAGGTTAACGATATTTTAGCAATTTTTATTTTAGCCTTTGATGATTTTTCCTTTATTAAAATTTCTATCGTTTTTTTATTGATACTGATCTTGATTGTTAATATTCAACTTACGTCATAATAATAATATTAATAATAAAAATATCTTAATTTTATGTTTTTTGTAAAAATATAAATAGATACAACTTTATAAATATTCATAGCATTCAAAACTAATTACTGGCCAACAACTATTGCAATAAGTTCAATATATATAGTTTTCTCTATACAAATATAAAACATAATTGAAGCATTTTAAAGTATTTTTGATTCCATAAAGCTTAACATACATTTAAATTAACACAATCCTGTATGTGTGACTGTAATTATATAAGTATATATATATTCTGTTAGATCCTTTTGCTTAACACCTTTAGCTAACACTTGCTCACCATTGCAAAATTAATTATGTGGGAGCGTTAAGTTTTTGAGCATTTGAAACTTGATCAATTATGCCAACTAAAAGCGCAAGGTGGCAAGAATATCAAAAAAGAAGGGAAAAGAGTGCAGGAAGTTGAAAGGGGACGCTGCTGCTTATCCTGTCTCGTCTCGTGTCGTCATCTTGTGCCTTAATCATTAATGCAAGCTCAGAAGAAAATTAAAGTGATTTCTGGTGTCGCAACAAACAGAAAAAGTTGTACTCTGTGACGCTTTTCGGTGGTTGCTGAAAAGGATTTTCAAGGACAACGCAACAGCAACCACATCAAGAACCTTAATATGCGCATCCATTTAACTGGCTCGAGGATGCTGCTGCTGGAATAAAAATCAACTCACATAAAACGGTGCTTAATGTGCCCTTTGTCAATAATCAATTTACGCTGAGCTTCGCGGCTCTCCTTTTCGGTGCGTGTAATAATGCCAATTTATTTGGCGACGTACGTAAAAAGGGTTGACTGACTCCACACACACACACACACACACACACACACACATGTGACGACCCACAGGCGCACGTGTCCCCAGTCTGCTACTATGCACCCAAATACCCGCAATTTATCTATGTGATTTTTGAGATATGCCAGCACAAGCGCAAGCATCAGACAAAAAAACTTTTATTCGCATCCGATGAAATAAGCTGATAGCTAAAGAGATGCCAAACGCAAGTAAAATGCTCGGATCACTCAATCTAAACTGCCACGGATTATGCTGCATATGTGGAACAGATTTCCCTGATATATATGTAGTACTACTCTACCCGACATACTCACATACATATCGGATTATGGCTAGACATAACAACGAGTAGAGGTAAAAGAGTTGGACAAAAGTTAAGACGTTGTAGCTGGGATAAGGAATTGATTTTTCTTTGTAAGAGGCAAGTTTGTCTAAAATATACTTTTAAAACTCGTTTATTTCCACATATAGAAGGAATCAAGGTCAGATCCGGACACTTAGGATTAAAGATTTTGCCTGACAGATTGTTTTGGTTTTTGTGCTAAATAAAACATATTCATTATCTTGACCAAAAACCTATTCAATCTTGGCCATTGATGACTCAATGAGTTGCCAGCATTCATAGGTGAAACCGAACATAACCTTTGTTGCATGCCACCCAGGCGTTGCCTCAAGTGGCCCGTGGTCCATTGATAATGTTCCTTTTAGTCAAGACAACTGTAGGTGACAAAGCAATTTTTCAAAATTTCATGACTTCATTTCTGTTAATGTTGCTGTTGCCAGCTGACCACACGCACTGGGGCACCCGGGGCAGCAACCTTAATGACAACAATTAGTGCAGATTTTTGACGGCTTTTGCCAATGTTTTTCTCTATTCTACTGTATGGTTTTTTTTCGGTATTTTTTGCATCTCTGTCTTTCTCTATATTTTAATAAAAGGTTTTTTCTTTATGTTTTTGCTGAATGGTGAGGAGCGTTTTTCCTTACTACTATATATATGTACATGTATTTGTAGTATTTACGGGGTCAAGCGACGGGAGACTTTGCTGTTGCAAGTGCAGCAAACACTCAAACTCAAAACTCAACGACAACATAATCAGCAGCAGCAGCAGCAACAGCAACAGCAACGGCAGCTAACACTATGGGGCAGCAGGGTGCACTGCGTCCGCTGTGCAAGGATGCTGGAAGCCATTTGCCAAAACGGGCCGCGGGGCAGCAATAACAGCAGCGTGCAACGTGCAGCGTGCGGCGTGCGGTGAAGCGTGAAAAGGCAGGAGAATAAAAAAGGCAGCAGTCAGTCAGTCAGTCGTCAGCTCAGTAGTTCTACACTTGGAAAAAAGAGTTGGCAATTTGTTACATAAATTAAGCACAAAAGTTATTTAAAGCTACAATAAAATAATGACAAAAGCGTATTTAAGGAACCTAATTAAGTTTATTAAATCATTTTTAAAAATTGTCAATCAAAAGACAAAATTCTTTTAATAACTTAAAAATATATCTACAAATACTTAAAGTTTTTTTTTTCGAGTGTATGGTTCTAAATTGCGAGAAAAAAAGTGTTTGTTGGTAAAAGAGAGCGAGAGAGCTAGCGAACACAAATGGCGCAAAAATTGCACGCCAGGATGCTTAAGGATATATGTATGTATAGTATATGGGAACGTCACTCAGCAGAACAGACACTTCAATTATGAGAAAGGTAAATATTTTGTAAAAACAACGCAACAGGATATCAATTGAGAATTATGTACGAAGCGCATTATCAAAATGTGCCCATGTGTGCGTGTGTGTGTGTGTGTGTGTGGGTATCCTGACATTTGAATAACTCAATTTGACACAAAGTCAATGGATGAGCCTGAGGCTGAGGCCACCCCGGAAGCCAAAAACTGGAGTGCCAATTGTATTGCTCCGTGTTCCAGCTATATATATGTATATGTGTGTGTGTGTGTGTGTGTGTGTGTGTGTGTGTGTGTGTGTGTGTGTGTGTCCAGGACATTGTCCAACATCAATGCGCTTTTTCTTGTTTTGCTTCTCTTTAATTTTTTGCACACAGCTGCCGCTGCTGCTCTATTATCTAGCTTAGCAGCAGCAACGGCAGCGGCAGCGGGCGGATCGAAAACGTTACGTAAGCCATAAATCGACAGTTACGCCGGTATTTCCGCGAAACCTTTTCTCAAATCACCCACAACCGCCGCCGCGTGTCAACCTAAAAAACTACAAAACTAATAATACAAGAGCTACATACAAAAAAGAAACGAAGGAAAGAAAACTGCACGCAACTAGAAGTTTCACTGCCTCATAAAGTTGCATAAAACGCAGACTCTCTCTCTCTCTCGCTCTCGCGAAAGGTCGGCCTAAAAAATCGACAGCGCACAAAGGGCTGACAAAAGGATGTGCGCGTTTCGCGAACGCATCATAAAATCGAAAAAATAGAAAACAGAAAACGCTACCAAAAAGCGCACAATTTCGGGCTAGAATTGCATAAAACGCGAGAGTTAAAAAAATGCAACAAAAAATTCGTAGAAAAAGAAATTTAAGAAAAAACAGAAATCATAGTTCTCGGATGTTTTGGGTATTCAAGTATTACGCAAAATGCAATCGTATTCGTCCGAAAAATTGTTTTTTTTTTAGCTCGAGTTTGTTCTTTTTTTGTTTTTTAGGTTTTATGACGCGTGCAGGCATATTTACGATAGGGATAGCATGAAAGATTACGTAACATGGAATGGGTCATTTCAATATAAGGAGATTTATGCTCCTTGGTTTATTTGGAGAATGTACGTTTAGTTTTTTGTGTTTTTTACTATATTACTTTTGTGGCCAGGGAACAATTATTTTTAAGATGGTGAAAATATGTTAATATTCTTTTATGATGTATGCCAATTTTAAGGAAATAAAGCAAGTGAAATATTAAACCAAGAACGCTTTGAATAAATATTGGGACTGCTAAACGTATGTTAACAATTAACATTAATGCATAAAACTTGCTAAACAAAAATGCCTGCCATTAGGAGAAAACTGTGGCTAAGTGCAAAAGTATTCCCATGTGTATGAGAATATATGTATGTTTTGTTTAGTGTTTTCTTTAATGGTTTTTTGCAACTTCAAAGTGCCGATAGAGAAAATATTTTCATTAGGCGTTAATTATGTTTGTGCCGCACAGTAGCCAAAATATTTGCAGTCACGAAAAGTCAAAGAATGCGCCGAATAAAGCAATTCCATGTAAGCGCATAACCAGGCGACAAAAGGGGCAACCAACTAATGAACAAGGATGATAAGCAATTTAGCTGGTGGTCGGTCGGTCTTCTTCGCCGGAATGTGCCTGACTAACAACTTACTTTGTGCCTGACTAATAATAAGGTTTTGTGCACTTTTCATTTTTCCCTTCGCATTTCGCAAATCATGGAGGCAGAGTGGAGACAGAGGGAGAGTGAGGAGAGAGTGTGTGGCACAATTAGCTTGAGACTTGAGGCGGAAGTGGCAGCTACTGCAATTTATAATGGATCTCGGACAGCCTTCGGTGTGTTACAATGCAACAACTGCAAAAAATGATTTTACTACTGGAAAATTAAAACGAAAAATTGCAATCCACCCTGTCATTAGATGTGTTGTTGCTTCTGCTTCTGCTCCTGCTCTTGCTGCCTGTCGATGTCGATTCAATTGTTTGCCACAAAAGGGTCCACACACACACGCACACACACTCACATTGATTGGGCATAGAGTTTCATTTGAGCTGCTTTTGTTGTTTAGCTGCGTTGCAGATTCATTACCTCATTGCCTCGTTTGCCTCGTTGACAGGGGGGACATAAATGTTGTGATTTCTTAATTTTTGTTTGCATTTTTCTCGAATTTAGTAGGCTGTTGAGGTAATTACACTAATTATATGGCCCCGATCTCTCTCAACGCTCAACGTGTGTGTGTGAGTGCGATTGGCTCGCTAAGGGTTGCTTGCACCACGTGCAGCACAAGGCAACAGGGCAACAAAGGCAACGAGCGACGAGGTCATCTGGCGCGTTGGATTAGTTGACATGTCAAACGGCACAAGACTTTCGCCAACAGCACCAAGAAACTACTATAATAAACAATAAACGCACTGTGTTACCAACTTTGGTAAGGAGGGAGCTACTGGCTTCCCCCAAAAAGTTGCATCAAAAATGTTAGTACCACGCCCAATCCTTCAGCTCTCAGCCGCCAGGAAACACAGTTTTTGAGCTAGAGTCACCAAATTTGGTAGACAGATAGCTGGTAACATACCACAGCAATCTGTATCAAACTATTCAGCCACCCTCGCACTCCCCTTTAGCAAGCTGACTTCTTACCACCCATATTTATACTGACGGCAACGTTTTGACAGAAAGCATTTCTGACCCCACAAAGTGTTTACTATATTGCCGATAAGTATCGACGCCGAGTGTACATACTATTTTCTGTATGCATTTATGAATGATCAGGGTAGAGTTTGGAATGGAAGCTCTCGTACATCATATAACTATCGATGGCTCTTTTCTTTTGCAGCAAAAACATGTTATCGATAACAGTGAAATTAATTACAACTCTCCAGAAAGTCTTTACACTGGCTACATTAATACGACCGGACTTTAAAAGTGTTTGCTTAATTACTAATTGCATGCAAGTTTTGTTGTCTTTGGCAAGGGAAGTTAGTCGACGACCAGGGCTGGGGAAAACATGCGATTCGTTTGACGCTCCCGCTGCCGATTATGAAATTGCTGCAGGGCTATACATTGGAATTGCGGTTATTTGTTTGACAAGTCACTGAAAATAAAATATGTATGTGGACATGAACGAACATTGAATTGCTGTTAACGCTGTTAAGTATGATCATAATCTTTGTGCATTATCGATATTGATATTCGGCTTGATATTTACCGAAACATCGATACTTTATGGTGACTGCTTTAATCAGTTGATTGAAAATAAAAGAAATTGTGCACGTTTGTAAAATATCAATTTTATTAAACATTTTTGCTAAAATTACATTAAAACAAAAGCGGCGGTCGAATAGCCTGTAAACCTTTTCAATTTTGCTCTTTACACACCAAACAAATAGTGAAGTAAAGCCACCAAAAAGTTGTAAACGCGTTATTACTTTTTGTGTAAAATCTAATTGCCATTGCTTGGCCCGTAAGGCATAGTCTTTATTGACATTTTGGTTTTTGTCATGTTTTAATTCACAGTAGCTGCTGACCTGAGCGCTTTTGTTGATTGTAATAAAATTTTAGTCTCTTTTAAGCTATTCCATTTTTTTGTGTTCTTTTTTTTTGTTTCTTGTGTGGTTCTTTTATATTTATATTAAGCTATTATTTGTTTAGTGAAAAGCAGAACTTACAGCAACTAGCGCCAAGTGAAGAAAATAGTAAGTAAACAAGTGCAATTTTGTCCATCTATGTAAAATGTTTTTATAATGAACACAGAAAGCATATTATAGACTATTTGGCTCCTTCGTCGTACTACGTGGACTAATCAGTGATGTCAGGAACAAGCGAACAAGGTCAAGACTCAATGGATTCTAGCACATGTGACAAGCATGGCATTGATGCAAGCAAATCGCCAACATTGGAGAAGGATGAGCCACCCAGCAAGGACAGCAAGCAAATCAGCATTCAAAATGATTCATGTGGTTTCCTTATCTACAATATTGGAGATAAATTGAACGACAGATATGAAATTAAAGCCACACTGGGTGAGGGCGTTTTTGGACGTGTCGCCAAGGTCTATGACACAGTACGTAATATGCACTTGGCATTAAAGATTACGAAGAATACTGAAATATATCGCCTCAATGGCATTGAGGAGATTCAAAAGCTACAGAAGATAGCAGCAGCGGATCCAAATGATGCTTACCCTTGTGTCAAAATTATGGACTCGTTTGATTATTATGGACACATTTGCATAAGCTTCGAGATGTTTGATCTAAGCGTTTACGATTTTATGAGCCTAAACAATTTTGAGCCATTTGAGTTGGACCAAGTGCTTCACATTGCTTATCAATTATGCTGTGCTGTCAAATTTCTACACAAAAATCATATAACGCACACCGATCTCAAGCCGGAGAATATATTATTTGTCAACGCGGCCTGCACTAACTCCTTTGGCCTCTCAGGTCTCGCACCTAAACGCCGTATCAACTGCACTGATATCCGCCTCATAGACTTTGGTACGGCCGTATATGACGACGACTATCATCCACCACTTATATCAACACGACTTTATCGTGCACCGGAGGTTATACTGGAGCTGCCCTGGACACATTCCAGTGATGTCTGGTCCATCGGTTGTATCTTGATCGAGCTGTATTCGGGCCAGCCACTGTTCTTTACTGACGACAATCTCCAGCAAATAGCCATGATGGAGTACACCTTGGGACCCATACCAAATCGTCTGGCACAAAAACACTACAAGTACAGCAAAGCCACAACCAAGTACTTTCATCGAAATGGCAAACTAAGAATCAGTAAAATATCAAGACTTTATCGTTGTTTGCGGTATCATTGCATACCATTGGCTCGCCATCAAGTCAGTTATGCCCAGAGTCATTGTGAGTTTTTCGACCTGATCAAGCGGATGTTGGAGTACGAGCCACGTTCGCGCATCAGTGTATCTAAAGCCCTGAAGCATTCGTTCTTTGGTACGCTGCCGCCGGATCAGCGTCTTGAATGAATGGGTCGACAGCAAGCTCATCACCATTACCCATAGTCTATTCACAAGCACTTATATATGTACATATTTTTGGAAGACTGTGAATCAGTGTTTTCATCGATGAGATAAACCACACCATACTATATTATATAATATTATATACATTATATACATTAACTTTCTTAGCTTCAATCTGGTGCCATTATCATCATCATTCATCAGTCGAGGCTATCTGTTTCTTTGAATGTAACTAATTCCTCAACTTCAAGGAAACTTTATTTTATGCAATATTATAACGCTTGTTTACCTTGGGGACGAAAATTTTTAGAAGAATTTGTCCAACTTCCTTCGTTATCGACCATGTCTGTGATTCAATATTTAACAAAATGTAATTAATGTTAAAAAATAAAAACAATTTATGCAAAATAATAAGGTAATTGTTGCTTATTTGATGACTGTATATACTGATTACTAATCATTTAACATTCAAATTTACGCACACAAGTTGGACCGAGAATAATACACATAGACTAATCCGAAAAAAAAATCCTAAAGGTTTTTTCTTTTTCTGGGTTTTTTTGGTTGTTGCAATTGTTAATATTTGCGCTTGATATGCGTTGGGTGATTCAGGCTCTTGCATACTTTATATATGGCTGACTCGATGTCCGAAGCTTTTGGCTGGTGCTTCGTGTCCAAGCAATTATCATGTGATTGTTGAAGTTGCTCAGGCTGACTTCTGTTTTTAGCACCAAACTGCACGTCCGAGTTGTCCGAGTCCTTGTGGGCCGGTGTGTAGGGCGGAACATTGACCGGCTTGTAACGAGCGTTGAACCCCGGATGCTTAAAGAATGCGGCGGTATTTGTAGTGTTGAGCCAAGTCTCGTTGGCGAATCGCATGCCGCGTATGTTCGGCTCTCCAATAATGGTTAGAGTTTCCTTCAATTGTGCTTGCAGTTTCATGCGCTCCAGTCTCCTCACTTCATCCAAATACAATTGGTATCGCTTATCCTGCTCTTGCAACTTTTGCATGTTCGTCTGCTGAACCTTCAAACATTTAGCGAGTAGCTTATCTGCGATGCGAATATTTGCTGCCGTTGATTTTTGCTCTTGCATGGCCTGGTCAACGGCGCTACAATTGGGCCCACTTGGGCGACGGCAATCAGGAGCTGTAACAAAATCACTTGCTATATTTATACTAGTTTCGTGTTTGGGAGTAGGCGGTGCACGGGGCTTCACCAACTGACGTCCCCTTTCATTTTGGTTTTGTGCACAGGGAAATGGAAACTTCGGCAAAATCGAACAAAACGATGCATAGCGTGTCCACATGAAATTGGTTGAGACTATATGCAACACAAATTTTTAGTATTTAATAGTTTTGCAGATTTCAACTATTCGCCAAACATTGCAAATTGTTTAAATATTTGCGATATTTGCAATGTTTTATCTCGTGTTCTACTCACTTGTTTTTAACGCCACAGCAGGCACCATATTGTTAAACAGACCCATATTTCCTAGTTGATATAAATGACGGAGTCAAAAATTTCAAAAAATAAAATTTCTAAAAAAAAATAAAATGTGTTGCAATTTCGTAAGGAAATAAAAAAAACTGATGTGTGCTCAGTAAAACTAAAACTAAAGCTGCCTTTAAATTCGTCCAAAATTTGGTCGACGCCCACTGAGAAAAACGAGAACACAGAGATTTTATATTTATAATTTTTCATGAGGAAGGAATGAAAAAAAAAGGTAGATATTTTTATATTTATTTTTGCCTCTGTAACTCCCTGTTACATATGTTTTTTTTTTTTTGTTATAGCCTTGAGCAACAACATGCAGGATCACAACTGATAATTAGATCACACTCGTAGTATCGTTATTAATCAGGATTCGGGGTGGATTATGCCCAAGGGGGAAGGGGGCCCGGTGTGAATTCAACTACAAATAGGTAAATAAGAGAGAGAGATAGAGAGAGTGTCTCAACTCGAGCGGGGGGTTGAAAGTCGTCAACATCAACGCAGTAAATGACCCAAAACAAACTTTATCGTTATAGGATAAAATGGCCAACCATGAAAACCGTGTGGAAAATCGACGCGCGTAACGGTTTGAAATGAAATGCATACAAAGCAAAATTCTAAAGCTGCTTCTCGCTCTATCTGTTGTACTCTGGCTCTTTCGCTCTTCCTTCCCTTCACTTTTACCTACAAGGGTGGGGCGACGTCTAAATAAATATATTCACTTGGACATATTTTATGCATTTGACAATTGCCACTTCAAAATCAAAGCGAATTTATGACTACAAGAGAAAAAATATAAAAATAAACTTGCATAATTTATGCATTTAAAGTAAACAGACAAATTAATGTCTTCACATTGAAAAAACTTGATGCGAGATGTGTTTTTGTAATATTTACTATTGTTATTGACAGTTAAATTTCAGTAAAAATTGCATTGATTATAATTTATTTAGGTTTTCGCACGAAAAATCACTTGAATCATCCTGTCTGTTTTTTAGCTGCCCCGAAAGCAGCTGAAAAAATATTTATATATATAAGTGGCAAAAAAAAAAAAAATTACATTAAAACTACTTACGAAAATTATTGGCCACTATGCAATGGTAAAACCGTGTTGCGATCGGGAATCGGAAACTTTCGTTTATCAGCCACATATAAAACATACAATATAGCGTTCCTTAGCCCAATGTCAGGCCCATTTGCGATTTCCGGCAATATTTGCTCGGGATCCGGCAAAATTTGCTTCCCAACCTCATGTTCATGCACATAATTAGTAGGATTATACGGATAGATTTGATCCAGATCTGGCAAAGTTATTTTAATGCTATCGCCATCCATTTTGCAATTACGCTTATTGCAATTTGCACAAAACACGCTTCAATATTTTTCAAAGTTGTTAGTTAACGCAAAGCCTACTTGCTTTAGCCGAATAAAAAGTTGGCTTGATAGTGCTGGAAAACGTTCAACTAAGAAATGCAATTTTGCACCAAAATATGTAGCTTTGATTTCTTGTAAAGTTGTTGGTTAACACAGGCCTAAATGACAGTGTTGGAAAGCGTCCAACTAAGAAACGTGGGGACACGTAAGTATTGCAATTTGGCTTGTTTCAGGTTTGCATTCAATAAACGAATAAGAGGAAGCATTTTGCACAGCTAATCGATTTGAAATTATTGTTCATCAATTCCACAAAAAAAAAGTCAAATATGTGACAAAAATTAATAAATAATTTTGAAATAAAATAAAAAATATTTTTATTATGTATATATTTTGTAGAATTTAAGCTGCAATTTGTTTTGTGGCAGCCCTCGGAGAAAACAATAATTTCGGTTGACAGGCAACAGTCAGCGCCGCATCAAAAAACCAGCAACAAAGCAGAAAAGAAAGAAAGGTGACAAACTGTGGAATGGGGTCAAATGCAAAGCAGGATTGCACACGGCATCAAAAAATACTTCTTGAAACAACACCCAGAGGGGTGGTGTGCTTCCTGACGAGAGGCATGGTTCATTGACGTAACAAATTGGAACTTCCTTTGGGAGCAACTCAAAATGATGACGAGAACGAGGACAATGATAATGATGATGATGTAACTGAGAAAACGCAGCACGGTAATACGTTTTTTTGTGTTAGAATTGGAAGGGGCAGGTAGTAGAATGGGAACTAAAACTGTGGCACGCTAGAGCGGAAGTGCAGCTAAAGAAAGTATCTCATAGATACATTGCATATAAATGGCACTGATTGTGCCGCACTGATAGCGCCATCCATCCATCCACCCGACCGGCTACTTGAATTACAATTTTACATGCCACCATCTCATTCGCATGCTCATTCTGTCCCTTTCTCGACTCAGCTTAAAGTAGTATATCTATATCTAAATCTGTCACAATTTGTGCCGCCCGCACCCAAAACTGATGATGAGAATGCGTCACAACCCGTCCTAAGCGCATTATAGACGACAATGAATGCGATGTGAATGAGAAGAAGACATTCAGTTGTACTTGTACATATATAGATTCAAATTCATTCATAAAAATCCAAGCGAGATCTTTGTGCAGTTGCTTCTTCGTCTTCTTCTTAATTCTTTTTATTATTATGTCAAGCAAACGGATGAGTTTGTTTACCTCACAAAGATATACGAGACGAGACTTACAACAGATACAAGATACAGATATAAGATACAGATACAGATATAGTCTAGATAGATTGATATAATGTGCGAATGTCTCTTTCGGAAATTCTCTCATCCGCTTTGGCAGCAGGTCGTTAAAAATCATCTGGCCACTTGTGCATTGAACGTAAATCTTTGACGGAATTGCTGGAGAAGAAGCAACTGGCAATGCCTACATCAAAGTGGCGGCGCCCCCGTCAATGCGACCACATAAAACATGCCAACATGTTGCAAACATTGTTGTAAGTAACGTGATGGTAAGATGAAAGTGAAGTGCATTGGAAACATAGAAAAATATTTTAATTTCTGACAGCTTTAGAAAAAGTTTTGTTTCCTTAAGTTTTGTAATTTTTAGGCTCTAAATATTTGTAGCATACTTTAAAATTTAAATGCATTTATTGAAGACATAATGAAATGGCAAACCATAGAAAGTATTTTTTTAATTTATTTAATTTTGTACTTTAGATAAATCATTTGCAAATCTTGTTAATATCAATACGAACTAGAAAATGTTAAAAATGACAAATCATCAAATCATTTTTTCATATTTTATCACAGTTTTGTATGGACATATTGTCAATAATTCTCGCTAGGGTCACATTTTTTATGGATCACCATTTGCATAAATTTGTATAATTGATATATAAATTGAAAACAATTCAATGCCTACCTGCTACCAAAGTACACAGCTGTTGCAATCATTAAAAAACCTATTGAAAATTTAATATATAAAATTCATAATTTTGTTGGAAATAACAAAAATTTGACAGCCTTAATTAGTTTGTAACGTTCGCGAAAGGAAGAACCAACTGCTAAATGGTAATTGAGTAACTAAATAACTATGTAACAGTTAAAGGGCAACATCCGCTTTACCTTTTCCCTTACTACATAGTATATCCACACTTGGCATGTGCATACTATGTGTGGTGACCTGACCATTGACGATTGGGCGATTGAACTTGTGCTCAAGCTAAAAGCAATTTGTGATCATTAAAATGGTTCCGCTGCTTAAAGGCTAGGACGCATTCGAACGTTTACGTTTACACGCTAGCCCCGAAGTAGAGAGAATGGAGAGAGAGGTGGGGGTGACAACAACACTAACCGAAAGTGTCATTCGAAGGGCCCCAGGGAGCAAGTGGAACTCCAAAACATGTGGGAAATGAGCAATAAAACAGAAACAGAAAAAACCTAAAAACGCAGCCAGGAAATTCGAAAGACAATAGAATTGCGGCAAGCAGCGCGGCGTCGTAATTGTTGGCGTTGGTCATGGTGAACCGTAACAACAGCAACTGTCAGACATCTCGGCTAAGACAAGAGAGAAGAAGACCTTATAGTAAGGGTACTCCCGCTTAAACAAGTGCCTAGGCCAACACGTGCGCGTGGGAGCTGAACGCAACTTGACCAGGTCTCTGTTCCCGTCTCTCTCTCTCTCTCTCTCTCTCTATCTTTAATTAAGGCTTAATGCAGCTAGTAACAACAGCTGTTGTTGACAGCAACAGCAACAGAAACAACAGAAAAACCGCTGGGTCTCGAAATATCTCTCCGACTGCTGACGTTTTTTATGGAAATATTCAACCAATTATTACAATACCCTTTGACAGTATTCAGTATTTTCACAATATATGCAATTTTACACTTTTTAATCGATTTCGAAACAAGAACTTATCATCACACTTTTTAATTGTATTTTTCCCTGTCAAAAATTCGATAAAATTTTGGAATATAAAAATGTTTTCGAACTAAATAAATAAAAATTAATAAAGAAATCAGAATTACAATAAGTGCTAGTAAATAAGGTGTTTTGTACATCGAGATACAAGCCAACAATATTATTCTAACCGTGCCCCCAAACTTTACTTTCTCAAAGATTTTTTGAAGAGCTTAAGCCGTTTCTTAAGTCAGCCCTTCAGATTTTTAAAATGTCGCAAGCTAAAAATATATAGGAAAACACGATTTTTCACATATTTAATTCGTTTGTTGAATTTTTTACTTAGCCTTATTAAGATCTACTTTAGCTTTCAACCAATTTGATACTCAAAAAGAGTTCAAAGTGTTTATTTTATTATTTATAACGAGGTTTACTTACTTTATTCGATGTTCCCAACATCGAGTCAGATAACTGAACAAATGGTAAAATAATTAAATGTAATTTAGTTTATTCTAATACAATTTCTTAGTGCTAAAGTATTGCTACTATTAATTTAAGCACTAATCACAACAGCTCACCATAATATCGTTGATGCCAACACCAACAATTGTTCTTAGATACGCTAGCTGAATTTGTAAAGTGTTGTGTTTGTATAGATTTATGTAAATTAGCTGGCCAGTGCGTCCTTTTCAAATGCACAAATGATTCCTAGAAGGCAGCAAACAACCAACAACAACAACCAAACAACAAGAGCAACTCTTTCGCCTTTGCCGCCGCCGCCGTTTCATTCACGTGAAAAAAGTGAATTTTATTTCATTTACATAGGCAACGAAAAAAAAAGTGAGGAAAGGAAAGGAAAGGAATGCGCATTGCTTTATGACATTGTTGTGAACCCTTTTAGCACACACATACATATATCCTTCTTCTTCATTTTATTTTTTTTTTTTGTTTTTTTATTTCTTAAATAGATGGACAGACCGCTGACCACCCTGGCCACTGTTGATTTTTCGCGGTCTAATAAAACAGGCTCGGTTTGAAAAGGTTTTTTTTGTTTTTGTGTGTGTTGTGTGTGTTGGGCAGCCAAAGAGTTGAGGCTTTTTGGGTAACAAGGCTTTACCGCCGCCGTGTTAAATGCTAAGAAAAATCAGTGCATTTTTCCATGGAAATCACGAAACAGTTTTTCTTTTCTCTCTTTAATTTTGCAGCGGCATTCTCACTTTGTACTACTTACTCAGGGTGTGAGCATTTGCATAACGCTCAGTGCTACTTAAACACACACACACACACACACACACACAAATAGGTAGTACATGTAAGGTTGCAACAGCTGTTTGCAATTCCCAATTCCCCTTCTCCTTCATTCAGTTGAAATAGCTCCAACTTTCAAGTGCTTGGCGTTTAACTTTCTATCTTATGGAACACAAATATTTTTCAGCTTTTTATTTGTACATAATTCTTTTTTGATTCATTACTAAGTATAAACAATTGTGTCTCACAGTTTTGACAAGCTTCAAAAAATGTTTATCTTGAGCGCAAGGAAAACTTCAAATGCATGTTAAACAAATAATCTCATCTAATCTCAGATAAGATCATTCTAAAACAAAACAAAATAAATTCCACTCAACATATGGGTGTACAAAAAAATATTTATATTCACGAAGTTTACAAAATATATAATATATTTTTTTGATAACTTTTTCTCTAACGAAAAAATACCTAGAATTAAGTAAAAAACAAATAAATATAAGTTTTTGCTTATATAATGGGTATACAAAATTGAGAGAAGGTATTTAATGTAATTAATTTTCGTACAATTCGTAAATATTGTCGATATTGTTTTAATTTTTCAGTGTTTCAATATTTAATATACAATTTGCCTCGCGCACTTTTCAGAAACTTTCAAATCAACCCACTATAACCTTCCAAATTGTTTCACACTATAAAAAATAGAGAAAGAGGGTGGTGTTGCGGAGGAGGGGGACGGGGGGCTAAGTAGGTGTGGGCTTGTCTTGCACTAAAAATGTCGAGCGATAGAGAGAGAGAGAGACCAGGGGGGTAGGGCAGGCAACTGTAGAGCCAAAGAGCAAATTAAAAAACTGATAAGCTGTTATCAAGTGAGGGAGCGATGACTGGACAAAGGTAAGAAATAATGCAAATAATAAAAACAATAACAAACTTGTAGAACGTGGCATATTTGTATTTGTGGCATACCAAATATAGTAGTATGTGTACTAGTATGTGTAGTATATATATATACTAAATTAACAATAATATTTGTAAGTTTATATATGTATGTATTTACAATTGACTGACTCTGTATAATGTTGATGGACATGATTATAAAAAAAAACAATAATAATTATGATAATGATAATGATGGGGATGATGATGGGGATGATAATGATAATGCTTGTGCTATAAACAGTCAACAACTTTGAGGTAAATACAATGTTCGCTGGCAAGCAGAGCAAACTTGGCATTGAAACTGATGCGTTCGACAGTCTTGTCACAGAATTCGACACGATGCTGGCGCAGAAAGTAGATGAGTCCCAATTTGATCATTAGCTGGCCAATATGCAGCCCGATGCAATTGTGTGGACCGGTGCCAAAGGGCAAATATGACATTGGGGTTTGCTTTGGCTTATTTTCGGCGTTAAAGCGTTCCGGATCAAACCGATCGGGTTCGGGCCAATACTAAAAGAAACAGTTCCTTAATTACATATATTCAAATTCTTTGGTCATCATCTCTGGCTTACCTGTGGATCGTGATGTATGGCCAGGTTGGATATGAAGACGGGCATGCCACGTCGCGCATAGCATTCGGCGTGTGGACGCAGCGAATAGAAGCGCTTTTTGTTGATGGGTGTGCATTCGCGTTCGAGTAGCGGCACTATTGGATACAGGCGCAACGTTTCGTCCACAACCATTTCGAGATAATGCATGCCAGCGATGAGCTCGTAGCTCAACGAGCCGTTCGAGCCATTGGCGGCAAAGGCGCGTCGTATCTCGCGGCGTAGACGCTCCTGGATGAGCGGCTGTTTGGCCAGCTCGTAGAGGGCAAAGGACATGGTTGCCGAGCATGTGGCAATGCCGGCGACCTCAAAGCTAGCCGCTTGGGCGGCCAAAAAGTCCTGATGATGGGTAAAATGTGATTTGTCCTGCTGCAAATCGGCCTCCTTCTTGAGCGTGAGCAGCATTTCGATGAGATCATTGCGCAAATCGCCGCCACGCTCCCGCTCCTCGATCACCAGCTGGATGACACGGCGCAGAAACTCCGAATGCGATTCGGTGAACAATTTGGCACGCACTAGCGGCACCAGCTTTGGCAAAAAAAATATCACAAAGAAGTCAACAATGCGACGCACATTCGGTCGGAATATATCCTGGCAATGTGAGCCAATTTCCGATTGCGTATTCCTCAGGCTATACGAACGCAAGCCGAACGCAATGCTCGCTATCATATCTGTATTATACAAATCGCACACGTCCTTGATGCTAACAACGACTCCGGCTCCGCCGCCTCGTTCCGCCTCGCCGCGTCGCAAGTCGCGTGTCAAACGCTTCAGATACCATTCGAGATCGCAACCAATCTGGAAAAAAAAAAAAAAATTTAACAATTAGTTCGAAATCGAAAGAGCTAAAACACTGTGCAACAAAATCGTATATATTTTCTACAAAATTGCACTTTTGATGGGGGTTCAAAGTGCTTAGAAAAAGCAAAGCAATTAATTCTAATTTCGATTCAAACTCAGATCAGGCGATTGAATCATCTACAGTGTCATAACATTGATATTTGCACACACTTGTTGAAAAGTCACTTGTTCAACCTCTTGGGTTAAGAGCGGCAAGTGCAAATTCTAAAAGTTAAAAATATCTCAGAACAGGTTGCTAATTTATTTTTCTACTAAACTTTCGACGGATCTTGTTTGTTGTTAAACAAAATAAAATTTATATATAAATTGACTCCAAATGACTAATAATGTTATGTAGAAAAATTTTCAGATTATTGAAATATTTTTTGCAAGTCAAGTTATTACTCTTGCCAAAGTTTTTTATTTTTAGTATTTTTGACATTTTTCAATATTTTTACACATTTTTTGTTTGTTTTGCAATTGTTTGTTGCACAGTGTTTTTGTTTGTTTTGTTTAGTTTATTGTTTAATTGGTCCTCTCACACACACTCTATCTCTCTCTCTCTCTCTCTCTCTGAAGCACTCTCTCACCTCTTCCATGAGCGTATACATCTGCTTGATCTTGGCACCGGTAAAGACCGAAGAGAGTCGTGTACGAATGTCCCGCCACTCGGGCTGACGGGCAAAGAATAGATTCAACGAACCCATTTTGTCACGACGAAAATCACACTGGGCAAAGCGATTCGAAAAGCTAACAAAATCCTCGACAAGCACGGTGCGCACCAGCTGCAGGTCGCGTATCAGCAGCGCCGGCTGATGGAACAGATAGATGCCGACGACGGGTTCGTTGCGAAAACGTTCATTGAAATAGAAGCGGCGCAGCTGCAAGGCAAAGGACTCCTCCAGTTTGAGCACCTTCTTTAGATTGCCCAGCAAGTGTGTGGGCTGGACAAACTTGACGCGCCTGCGCTGCCAGTAGACGTAGGTGCGGCGGGACCAGATGAACACAGCGGTCAATATGGTCACAATGCAGAGCAATATGTTCGTTGAATATACCATTGCTGCGGGTGAGCGAGACAGCGTGGACGGCGTGCGTGCGTGCGCGCTCGCGAGACAAAGAGCGCGCGTATGGGTGAGCGAACGTGCGAGCGAGCGGGCGAGCGAAACGAGTGCGTGAGCTTTTTGTTTTGTTTTCTTTTTTTTTTTTAAATGTATGCAGCTGAGAGAGAGAGCTGCTGCACTTTGGTTCTTGTTGTTGTTTTTGTTGTTGGTTTAGATGCAGTCGTTGTGGTCCGTCGTGGCACGCGTTTTGCCAAATACAAATAAATAAATACTTAACAAATTATATCACAATCGAGTTTTCTTTTCGTTTTTGGTCTGCGCGGCGGCCACGACGGCAACACAGCAACGAACAAACGATGGCAGCGAACAACAAAGTCGGGCAAGAAGAAGAAGAAGCAGACAGCAGCAGTCACAGAAGAGCAACAACACTCACACATGCACACGCGAATGCGAATGAGCGAATGGCGAGAACTAGTACGTACTTACAAAATAGTAATCAAAATAAAGTAAAAAAAAAAACCCCGCGCTAGCAAGCTGTGCAAGCCGACGCAATGAACTGACGTGACGTCGCAAACAGCGCTGGGCCAGCGGGCCCCAAAAAGTTATTGTGAACGAACACTGCGCGGCGGCGGCGGCGGCAGCGTCGCCGCTACCGATTATCAACAAAAGCAGAATACAAAGCAAAGCCAACGATTGACAGGCCACAACAACCGCAACTGGCGTCGCCGAACGCCCCCGTCGTCATTATTAACCGCAAAGTGTTCTCGCTTGGCGAGGGGCAAAGCAGACAAGCGGGCAAGCTGCCAGCTGCCAGCAAGCAACTCTGAGATCTACTTACGCTCTCTCAAAGCGCAGTCCCATATCGACAGAACATTGACGCCGAGAGAGAGAGAGAGATAGAGAGAGAATGAGAGGTCTGTTGGAATCGGCACATGTGCATACAACTTGACAATTAGGCAAACAACAACAAACTTTAAACACAGTGGTCCGCTCGCTTAAATATGTATTAAAGTTTCAATGTATGTATGTAACTAGAATTGTTTTGTAATGATCTCTGTTTACATTCATTTATACACATACAATAAATAAAAGAGAACAACCGAAAGTCAATATTCAATTCACTTTGTCCCACTGTGAGCAGGAATGCCGACCCAAATGCCCAACCGCAAATAAAAGTGAATATTAAAAGCGAAAAGGCGATTGCGACAACGTCAACAACAACAACAACTCCACGTGACAAAGCTGTTTTCACAAAAACAAACTGCGCTCCCAAGAATCCAAACTGAACGGCATTGAGAGTAAGAGAGAGAATTTGTTAAGTTCAACTGCCCAGAGAGAGTGAGAGAGCGAGTCGTGTCTGGTTTAAAAATAAACGCATGTTCTTTGCTTTAGTTCGCCTCGCTTCGCCTCGAATGTTCTTATTGCGGTTGATGTTTTTTTTTTGTTTTGGCTTTGGTTTTCGTTTCTACTTAACCACACATTCCTCTTTAATAATAATCAAACCAGGGCGCGAGCACAATTCTTTTTTTATTTTTCTTTTGCCATTCAACGTTTGAGAAGTGCGCGCAAATTAAATCCAATGCATTGGCAACCTGCTGAAGCCAACTAAAATTCAACAAATCGTTTGCCGCCCAACCAATTGTTGGGCAAATTGCTGCGGACAGACAGACGACGCTTTGTCCAGAGCGAGTGAGCAGGAAATAGGAAACTCCATTTACAACAATTGACAGAAATTTGCACTTGTGTGTAAAACTTTCGACGTTCCGTCCAGTTTACGTTCCCTTCACAACCCCATTGTGTTTTATGTATATGCTCTAACATCAACAGCAGCTTGACCACTAACTCATTAAGTTAGCTAAACATTTGAAATAATATTAATGTACTGGATTTTTCCCACGTATTTTTAAGTTCATTCATTCACAGCAAGTATATCAAATCGATGCCAATAAATACTATATGCCTTGCTAAATAAAAGGGTGTGCAAAATTCGTCACACGTTTGCGCATCAAAATGGAAAAAGAACACAAAAAAAGTTTTTTCCCTTTTATCTTGGTGCCCATTTTGCGTAGAGAGACAACACCCGAAGCAAGTTACAGTTACAAATGTGCAACATTTCCGCTTGCTTCAGTTTGGGATACCAAAATCTGTTGCCCACATTCATGGGCTGAGAGCGGGTTATGTGTTTGTGTGTGTGTGTGTAGAAGCAAGGGGAACGTAACGGAACGGGGCGTTCGCCTTGCTTTGATTAAATTTCACGCACGACCGCATGAGAAGGGGGTGGGTGGGGGGATTGAGAGAAGGTTGATGTCTACAAATCGAAATTGGAATTGGGATGTAAGTACACATACACACACACGCACACATGTTCGTAAGCTGACTGCAGTTCGATTTGCATTTGTCTTCTTCGCGCAAAGTGTTTGCTATTCAGCTCGAGAGTTACACATCTCTCTCTCTCCTGTCCCATCCCACCCATTCCATCGCGTAGCCGGTGATGTGTCAATAATCGGCGTTGCTTATGCACACAACGGCTCTACAAACACAAGCGCACTTGTCGTGAGGGTGGTGTGTTTTTAGGAGCGAGGGGTGGGGTGGGGTTTGGGTGTTAGCATCAAATACAGTTCAACTGAGGGTTTTTGGGCTCAACTCTGGTTGCACAAATCAAAGCCTACTCAATAAACAAACAACAACGTGCACATTTCATGCCACCCAGCGAACGAACCCACAGGAGACAGAGAGAAAGTGGATTATTATTTGGGCTGCGTCTTGTGCCATTTAGTTTTGGCAGCGACTTTGTTTTGATTCCATTTATGCTGTTGACACTAGAAATCTTTTAATTATTGTCACGCAACCCTGCACGCAACCAAACCCAAACAACAAAACAAATAAGGAGTGTTTCACGCCTCAACCAAATCCTAGTAGTAGTTCGTCTTTTTTTGCCATGACTGTTGACATTTCGGTTTTCTTATGGGAGTTGCGTCAGGTGGCAACACTTAAACGCCCTAACGCCCTAACGCCCTTACGCCTTTCTAAGTGCTTTCTTTAGTTCCACACGGAACTGGAACATAGTTAGTTATGTATGTATGTATATGTTCATTAATTTGTGGGCTTAGCGAGAGATCATGG
Organism: Scaptomyza graminum; assembly: GCA_018901835.1. Classification (NCBI taxonomy): domain Eukaryota; kingdom Metazoa; phylum Arthropoda; class Insecta; order Diptera; family Drosophilidae; genus Scaptomyza; species Scaptomyza graminum. The sequence goes on along the minus strand of JAEIFL010000001.1, from coordinate 3,578,234 downwards.
AACACTTATCAAAACCACAGTTGCGGCTGATTGAATTTGGGAAGGTAAGCAAAGAAAACCGTTACATAGCTGTAAATGGAGCAGCGCAAAAGAGCGCGAGAGAGCACGACACAGGGTGTTTCGACTAGAATGCACACTCACTTCGCTCAAATTTATAAGCTTAATAAGAGCCGCCGTCTGGAAGGATATTAAATATTGCACATACATACATACATATGTATGTTTGTATTTACATTGTTAAAAATTCCCTTATAGTTATCTAAATATCATTCTAGGCTGTTGGTCAATCAGCTAACCTGCACGTGCAAACTTCAGAAAAAAAAAAAAAAAAAACAATAGAAATGCCAACACAAACAAACACACATGCTGGCCAACATATGACGTATGTGTGTGCGTGTGTGTTCGTTATGATTAAAATTGAGATTGAGATATCGGGGCTCTCTATTGATGTCGAAAGATAAAGTGCGCAAAATAGATGCGTAATTTGACGTTAATGATACGCTAATAATAATCTGTCAGCTCGCATTAGCCATGGCCTAAACACACACACACACACATGAGGGAGATTGTTAAGATTTTGGTATACCTAACAAGTACCCAAATTCCAAAACCCAGGCAGCTGATATTTATCTTATGTGTGTGTGTCAATGTGTTTGTGTGTAGCTCTACGATTGCAATCAAAATGCGAATAAGTATGCGAAATGAGAGTACGTAATGTGCTTAGTGTGTGTGTGTGTGTGTGTGTGTGTCCTGTGTGAGAGGCGACGTACCTTGGGCTGATCTTGGACCGGTAGTTCGCGCTCCTCGTCCCATTCCTTTGGGTCCGGTGCCGTTTTCATTGTTTCGCTTGCCATTTTGACGGGTTTCGATTACACACGCATCTTGTTTGTTTATTCTCTCGCTCTCGCTCTCAGTCTCTCTCTCTAACTGCGATATGTATTCTTGTTTCTATTGTGTTCCGTATTGGAGATGCTCTGTCATGTGTGTAATCCACTCTGCTCGTTGCTCAAAGTTAAATGATGCGCGCCTAAGTTGAGCAATTTCCAAAAGGGAAAAAAGACCAAAGAGGCCGAGAGTTCGTTTTCTTTTAAACATTTATATTTTCTATTACGATTTCTTCTTTTTTTTTTTTTTTAGACACGCCTCGACGGCTGATGAAAGCAAATTGCATGAACAAATAGAGCCAAACGCATTGCAATTAATGGACCTAACTATGATTATGTCATAGTCCCACTGGGCTAACACCATCAACCACCTCGAATTGCACTTCCCCAGAGAATAACTAGAATGAGTATCAACGTGTCTCTCTCTCTCTCTCTTGCTCACAATGTATATGTAAATGTCAAATTTTGCTACCAGTCTGGCCATTAAGTCAAATCCCAACAAATGCAAAGTCAAAACGCAGCAAAAGTGTTTTATTTTTTATATTTTCACGAAGAAAAATAAGCTAAAAATAAAATGCACAGCGTTAAATGGAACTGTTCCTTCTACGAACTAATAAAAAAAGGATGAATTGGACAAAAAAGGAAGAAGAAAAAAAACCTAAAACAGATCTTTGGTCGTTGTGCTCTGAAAACCTAGAAATCTAAATAGTTCGGTTCAGTTCAGGGAAAGAGTTGAACCAAAAAAAAAACCAACGAGCACAAAAAAAATAAAGAAGTTATCCTGAGCATAAAATGCATTTCCTCGTATTAACGGTAGGTAAGGGCACGCCTTAACCCGTTACTGCCCCGCACAATTGCAAATTGTCGTTGTTTCGAAGGGGTTAAAAAAGTATCGAAAAAAAAAAACAGCACCCTATTATTGTTTTTTTTTAGCGCGCTCGTAAAACAATAAAGCCATAAACCTCGGAACGACATAAATTAGAAGATGTGGAACAGAACCGACTAAGGGCCGAGGGCCAAGGGTTAACTCTAACTGTAACTATACGATTTTTACACACACTGTGTGTGTGTGTTATGGTTTTTTACACTGGTTGCATTTATTGCCTTTCATTTTCGTCTCTTTTTTAAATGTCATTTTATTGTTGTAATCCCCTTCTGGCAGCAAGTTGGCTTAATTGTTTACAGCTCTGGCCAAAATGGGTTAAGTAATGCAAAAACTAATTCACAGAACTCGCTACAACTACGCGGAATTTGTAAAGTGAGGACAAAAAGAAATGGTAACAACGAGATCCCAAACTGACTCATCTCGGTCAGTTCTGACTGCTGTGGAAAGGAAAATCAACTGCTTAACATAAAGGGGCAATTAACGTTAACCCCTTTGTGCGGCTAGATCGCCGCCTTTTCGAGTTTTTTTTTGGGCCAATAAAACTGTCGCATAAGTTAGAAATTTCGTTGCGCCTCCAAACAATAGGCATCAGAAAATATACATTTTAATTAAGAAAAATTTCGAAGCTATTTAAAAATTGATGTCTTAACCTGCTGCTGTCGTTTTTTTTTTTTTCTCAAGTTTTTCTCGATGTGCGGCCTTCGTTCACTTTGCTCATTTTTGTCGGTTTTTTTGTTTTCTTCATCAATTAATTGCCGTTCTCAGGGCTCCGACGCAACCATGCCGCCATGTGTTGCATGCCGCTCAACATTTTTATGAGCCTTAACAAATTTGTACAAATTGCTATCGAATATGTTGCCCATTGTTGTTGTTGTTGCTATATTTATCTGTCAGTTAGGTCAGTTTAAAATACCCAAAATGCGACCAGACAAGACAATGGGATCCCAAAAGTGCCGAAAGAAGCGTATAATTTGATATTATTATGATGGGAACAATCTCAAAACAAGTGGAAACGCATTTGGTAAAGTGTCAAATTGATTAAAGATTGCAGTTTCTACATCAAAAATCTTAGATATTCGTCTATTCAGGGAGTTAACTTACTTATCTACTTACTTTCCCATATACTTTCTCACTTACTTACCTCGTTACTTTTTTATATGATCCTGTTGAATTAATAATAAAAACTAAAATAACTAAAGTCCTAGGAATAAAATGTCTTTTCCTTACAAACTACGTATTCCAAAGCAAAGTAAAATCTCTTTTCCTCAACCCTTTAGTCAGGCTACTTTAAAACTTAGTTAGTCATTAACTAACTCCTCGCTAAACTAAGGAATTGTTGGTGAAATTAAATCAAAGACATTTCCAGTCGTATTTTGTATACACATTAAAGTAAGGCTAGCAAACATTTTGACGTTTCTAGTGGCTGTTTGTTGCCCCGGTTGCAATACTCCTTGCAACGTTGAATTTTGGGCATTGTGTGGCGGTGTCGAGGTGACTCAATCAACATGTCGTCGTGGCCATGTCTCTGAACTGAACAAAGCCGACTGGCCAACACTCGGCCGGCCACAAGTGCAAGCCCGCAAAACTGTTATGCAGTTCTGCCGTTTCGAAAAGTGCAGCAAAATGCACTTGAAAAAACGCATCAAGAGCTAACAAAAAAATCACAATAAATATCTTAATGCATACAAGTTTCAATTCGAGCATTTTTATTGAGAGACAAGAAATGATTTTTAGACGCAATCATTAACTGTTTAAAGAAAAATGTTGCTGTAAGATAAAAAAGTTAACCTGAAAGTTATTCTTAAGATACCAAAAGTACCTTTTAGTTGAATTATTAACTTAAAAATGTTTCAAAGAAATACAAACTACATACATATGTGAATTTATATTTTTTTGAGATAAAAATAAATTATTTCAAAGAGTCAAAAGTATTTTCTTAAGTTTATTTATACACTCAACATACTATATATTCCTAGAAAAAAAACCATAATTTTGTATCCATGCCATTTCTTGTGTTTTTGTGTTATTTTTTTCGAGTGTAGTTAGACACCTAAGCCTCTGTGCAGCCAGCAAAAGCCACTTGGACCAAAATTGCAAAACCAAAACAGCAGCTAAGTGCATGTGAATGGAGCAGAAGCAGGAGCAGGAGTATAGGACCAGAAGTGGAGTGGAGGAACTGATGCAAAACCCGCAATGTTTGCTTTAACTAAGACCTTCCCGGAACCCCTTCTCTCTCTCTCTCTCTCTCCGCTCTACCTCTTTTATTGTCCAGTGCCTGATTAATGATGGCATTCATACTAGCAAACAGCAAACAGTTTCGTGACCTTGTGTTTCAAATGTGTGTGTGTGTGTTGCATGCAACGCACATTCTTTGGCAGCCTAATTAAGCCGGGTTGCAGCCGGCCGGCCAGTGAGAAGGCAATATTTTTGTGTTTTCGTTAATAAAATCAATTGCGTATCATAAATTTGTAAATGCCAAAGAGAGAAAGACTCCAACCCCCTACCTACCCCCTTGTCCGCCAACATCAGAATGGGATTGGCCGCAATGCCGGCCCACCCAATTTGGTGTTGATGTCAGAAGCAGCGCTTTGGTCGTCGCTCGGGTGCCACATATTAATTCCACTTTCGCACTCTCTCTCTCGCGTCAGGACACGGACATGCCGTAAATAGTTCACCACCTACCGCCTTATCCTTCCTTCATTCATCCCTCCACCTCCTCCTCCTCCTCTTCCTCTCCATTTCCAGCAATGTGGCGAGGCTGCATTCATGGCTCCCGCTGGCGCTGCTTTTGCATTTATTAATAATTATAATGTCTGCGCTTGTCGTGTGCACACGGCAGCAATGCAGCAAACTCGACAGCCCAACAACATTCCCCAACCATTGTCCTAGATTGGGTCTCTTTTTGACGGTCCAATGGTCGGCTGTGCTTGGTTGATGGAGGGGCTGGCGGGGTATGCTGCAACATTGGCATTCATAAATCGCAGCTCATTTCGGCGTGGCCACGGAATGCACACGCATAATTATTTCAACATGCAGTTTGCACTCGCTTCGCGTGGGCGTCGACTCTCTGTCTCTGTCTGTGTCTGTGTCTGTGTCCAGGGTTCGGCCGTCCTGGGTCCAGGACCTAGTGAAATCTGTTCAAAATTATGTAGAATGTATGTAAGGCAAATGCGGAATGCAGAATGTGTGGAATATGTGGCGTGGCGTGGTGCACGGTGTGAAATGCCTCTATAGAGGCGAATCAGTAAATGATTCTCTGCATCTTTCTCGTTTCTCTTTCGTGCGTTTAGGCGCATCAGTTTTGTACATACACTGCAATTTGGGTCTATCCAAAAACCATTCCAGTATCTTACAAATTTTCTCTAAATATTACGACTTTTTTATGATGACATAGCTTTTTTATATCGACTGTTTATAGTTTATTTGAATGCTTGACGATGATAAATGTATTATTATACATAAATTATATTTGACATTAAACTACCTTAATTTTAGTTTGGTTGAATTTAGTATTAAGTAGGTTAAGCCCAAAATGTTCCCCAAATGAAATGAAATAATATTTTAGATGGCACAAATATTCTTTCTAATGCCATAAATTATAAAAAACATATGACAAAATCTTAAAGTAATTAAATGGAAATGGAAAATTGAAAATGAAATCGCTTTGTCTAAGCGTTTTGTTGTGCGATGATAGCAGTCAGTCGGTTGGCCAGTTGACAAACATCAAACACAAAAAGTGTCAACACACTTTACTGAACTTTCAATTTTGCTATACTTTTTATGTAAGGGCAAAGTATTTAACAAATTGCTTAGAAATTTAAGGAAAAACTTCTTTCTTATCGTTGTTGTTGTTGGTGTTGTAAATATATAGCAAATAGCGTGGCTATCAACTTTTGGGGTTAACCAGATTTTCTCATTTGAATGCAAATGCACAAAGTGCCACCATTGACAGCCATAATAAAAGTTTGCCAAGGAGCGCAATTTTGCACACATTGGATTGTTAAGTTGCTATTGGATATACATATCTCACTCCCAACACACACACACACACACAAATGGCAGTTAGTTATGTCTGTGTGTGTGTGTTGCCAATTAGGGGACGCCCCGGCGCCCAATGCCCGATTTATACCGTTACAGAGTAACCAATTCTCCATGGTTGCGCAATAACTGCAAATTTAATTTTGCAATTTCGCGCCTTTCGCACCCCGCAACCCGCCGCTGCTACCCGTTGTTCTGCCTTTCCCAGGCGCACATAAAAATCTTTTACACACACACACACCTAATCTCAGTCTGTCTGTGTGTGTGCTATAAATTTACAAATAAATTGGCGAAAATGCTCCAAGGCCGTGAAAGCCTCAAAATTCATTTAAAAATTAGCGGCAAGTTTTTCGCAATTTGGTTGCGTATTTTGGGCTATTTTGGGATTTTGCACTGAAACTAGATAAAATCAACATATATGTATATATAAGGGAGTAATTGGCCAGTTCAAATCATAATTGCCAAAGATGTTTTGAAAAATTCGATTTCCAACATCTGAAATATTCGAGGAAAAAGCCCTTCAAGATGCTAGCCATTTGGCATCCTGAAATCAGATCCAAATACGGTGTACAAAAAAAAAAAAAGACAACCGTAAATATTATTTGTGAATGAGAAATGTGTGGCACGATAATATTGCCACCAAAAAAGCAATTGTTGATGTGAAAGGAAATTCCATTTCGGGTTATCCGCGAATTTCAATCAGTCTCGCGACGCTTAACAAAATACATGGAATGCTTCTGCTCGAGAGGAAGCAGGGGGGGTTGTTGGTAGGGCGAGGTTGAAGAGTATACAAATAAATTAACACAAAGGGCATACGTGATAAGAAGATACATTCGAGCACAGTGGGTGTCACAGCAACAACAACAACAACTAATACAACAGCAACAAATGCCACGTGCAACATTTTAAAGACACGAAAACAGTTTTTTTTTTCGTTTTCATTTTTGGTTGTTTTGTTTTTGGTTAAATTGCCATAGGAAAATCCACTTAGGCTCGTTTAACAAAACTACTCGTCAAAAAAGACAGACAGAGCGGGGGAAGGGCGGTGGGGGGGGGATGGGTGGTGTGTAGCATAATGGTGTATTTAGGTTGATTTAAGAAAAGGGATCGTAGCTGGCGCGCGCGCCCTTCGAGCACGGCAAAAGAGATTTATGGCATCTTTTACGTGGCAGCTCAACTCTTTTGGAGCTGGCTTTGGCTGAGGAGCTGAGGAGTTACGGGGCGCAGAAAATCTCATCAAATTTATTTAAATGCACATAAATCTTGCAAACAGCTGCACATACATTGGATCTTTAATATATGTACATAATAGTGGTGCTAAACACATGCAGTTGAGTTTTAGCTTAGTTTTGGCTTAGTTTAGTTAAAGCATCATTTTCTTTGCTTCTCCCTCAATATGCGCTTAAGCGCATTGTAAACAATTATGCAGCATTAGATCGGCGATGCCATTAAAAAAACTTTAACCATTGGCGCCACTTTCTGATAATAAACAAAGTACTGCAGTTCATATAGCTGTGTGTTGGATCTGTCGGATACAGCATTATCATGTGCTTTGAATGTTTTGCCATTTGGGTTGTTTATGCATTTGGCTGGCTGACTGAGTTGGCGTGAGAAATTTTGTTCGTGGCCACGCCTTTCGACCAGCGGTCATAAAAGCTGTCCCATAAACAAATCAACACACAACAAGAACAACAAACACACACACACACACACAGGGAGAAAGCACTAGTGCAACAACATTTTCCAACAAATCGCCAAAAGGCAAATATTTGGTTTTCTGGTCATGCCGAAAAGAGCAAGGCGCCAAAGGAACAAGTATTGGATTGATACGATATATATACTCCATATATAAACCATGAACGCAAGACTCAATAACCCAATGGGCTAATCGTTAAAGAGCGATGCGTGGCGGATGGAGAATGGAGGGTATACCAGATACTGTTGCTTCCTAAACATTTTTTTTAAAGCATTTTTATGGCGCTGCATTTTTATAGCCAGTAAAAACAGTCGAGCGAACAAGAGGCAAACAAAAGCTGTGTAGCAAAACGAAAATGAAAAATTGAAAATGAAAAACAACAATAACAACAACAACGTTAAAAAACAAAGATATTTTAAAAAGTAGCTCCCAAAACTAATCGGCTAATTGAAAATAAATAAACAAATTTGCATAAATCGAGTACAAATTGAACGAAAAAATAATTAGAAAATGTTGTAAGAGAAAATTAAATCTTGTTTAAATAGTTAAGCAAATTTGAGCCTTAAAATCATAAAGCAAATTATTTAAGATCAATTTTTTGATTTATTGCTAAAATGAATGAAAATATAAACACAAACAAAGAAGTTTATGCATTCAATAAATAATCAAATATTTAATATTTTGAGCCGAAAGCCTTGCAGCTAGCGCTCTTAAAATTAAGTAGTAGGTTAAGAATTCATTGTTGGCCTTCTCATTTATAATAATAATAATAATTAGTATGAAGTCTTAACTGAAGTATTGAATAAAGAAATAAGTTTTAATGTTGTTTAATTTTTAGGACACATGCAATTTAATCTTATTTGTTGTTGAATTATAAAATAATTATAAATAAAATGGTGAATTAAACTTAAATTTTATTTATACTTTAATCCTTACCATTCTGTTATCCCTCAAACTATGTCAACCGATTGAGAATGGTTTAAGGCAATGGCTTAGGAACAAAATATTTTACTGCATGATGTAAGCAGTGATATTACCTACATAATTCGTACACAGAGTATTCATTCAATGTTTTTTTTTTTGTTGGAGATTATTTAGCTGCTTTCAAAAGTGCCGTCAACTGATTGACGCAAAAAGTTGTATGATACTTTGCAACAACCCCCCGTAATACACGGGGAACGAAACAACAACAACACACACACACACAAAATAATGATTGGGGCTGCTGATGCGGCAGGCATAGAAAAGAGTCGGAGTCAGAGTCGGAGGACACGGATAGAGATCGTTTATGGACACCCTTTTTATATAAACGCAGGGCAAGCACATCAAAAGTATCTTGGATGTTGTTGTAGTAGTAGAAGTCGTTGTATGTGTGTGTGTGTGTGTGCGTACTTCTAAAAGTTTGCGAATTGAATTTGCCACACGACTATGCCACGCGCGGCTCACCAAATTTCGCACAATTTTGCGTGCGAAGCGGCCGTGTAATGATGCCATGTGCCCTTATGGGCGTCTCTGTGTTCGGATGGGTTGGGGGGGGGGGATGGGGGCGTGGCAGTGTCAAAGCATGTCAAAGTGCCGCATACAAGTCACTTGGTGGGAGGGGAGAGATAGAGGTGAGTGTGGGGTTTCAGATTGTGTGCGCGCGGCGCCTTTGCAATGAGCCCAATAAAGTCAACATGAGGTCTGCTCGCCAAAATGCAGAGTTAAAGAAGCAGGAAGCAGCAGCAGCAGATGAAGAAGGAGAAGGAGACAATAGTACTAGAAGGCACAGCAACTGGGTTAAAAATACACTTGCAGAAAAATCCTGTTCATAGTTAAATTGAAATTTAAATGGAAACTTGTATTCCTTTCTTAAAGTTAAGTAAAATACTATATTTTCAAATCCGAAGTTCTTATTAATGTTTTGAAGTAAATTTTAATTGTATTGTGTATTAACTTTTGTTCTTTCCATTTTACACTCAATAGTTTCGTATGAATTCGAAGATACTTGAAAATATTTTTGTTTTTCTTAATATAATATTTATAAACGTTTTTATAAATGTTTGTCAATGTTTGCAGAACGAAATAAAGTATTGAACTTAAACCAAAAACTTTTGGAAATAAGAAGAGTAAAAAACTGTTTTGACCTTGAACAAAAAATGTTTTAAATTATTTTTCTAAGTTCAAATAAAGGGGCTGAAATGGCAGGCAGACAATGAGGCAAGCACCAAGCGAAGCGGTATGCCCTTAGCCCGCTGGCAAACTTTGCTGCGCCCCTCACCCCACCACACACCCTACCACCCACATCGCAGCATGCCAAAGTGAAAGTCACTCCCCAAACGCAATTCAATTCAACTATTACAGAGTCCATTGTGTGCTTCTGATTTTTGATTATCGTCGTACAACAGTCAGACAAGGAGGCACACGGAGGCACAAGAGTCACGTCATGGGCCCTTTTTTTTTTTCGTATTTTAATTTTTTTTGGCTTGCGGCTTAATCGAAGATGCCGCCAGACAGCAGCCAAACCAGCCACAGAAGCTGTTATTGTAGTGTATGTGTGTGTGTGTGCGTGGGGCATCATCAAAGTCAATTGTGTGGAAAACTGGCAGAAAGAAAGAAAGTTCGCGGGCGTAAAACATATTACGCAGATTGTATTGATTTCTTATTATTTTTGTCGCGGCACAAGATTGCCTCGAGCTGCCGTTTTGATGCCGTTTGATGCCGTTTGATGCTTAGATTTATGGGGCAAGTGAAATTGCCCCACGGATTCGCAAGATGAGCACTCAATATGTCCGTGTGTGTGCGTGTTTGTGTGTTGGTTTATGAGCAGATTGTGGATGTGGTTGCGGCTTGCGTTGTAAGTACGCATTTCTATGTATATATATAGAATATCTATCTATCTATATGTATACACGTATATGTATATGTGTGTGCTTATGCTATATTTCGTGGCATCAATAGATTGCTTAGCAGTGTGGCATAAATTCACTTCGCATCATCAATACACACAGACACCAAGCAGCGACCAAATCAACTCAGATTTAAAGGAAAAGCATAACTAGTTTTAAGCTCTACTTTTTTATTTTGTCAATTGTCAATTAAATTCTTAGTGTGGATGTTAAGAGATTAGTAAAATTTATTATTATTAACTTTGTACTGAAAAATATTTATATATTTGATTTATTTATTATTAAGGTTAGAGTTGTGTAAGAACCAAGCTAACTGCTGAGTATAGCGATGGCTGCGTTGCCGTCGGCTATGTGTGCTGTGTTATATTTACATATGTTATTTTTGTTTATTTATTAAAATTGATAGGTAAGCTTATAAAGCTTAACTAACATAGAAATTATCGCACTGGCTGCTAAGGCCGTCGGCTATATTAACATATGTTATATTTACATGAAATGCAATATATTTTTTCATTATTAACATTATTAACGTAATATACTCCATTCAAATTATTGTACCACTGACAAATTGTTAAATAGTTACGAATTTCATTAAAACTTAAACATTTTAGACATTAAAAATTTCAAAAATTATGAAAGTAAAATACCCACAAATCATTCTGACAACAAATTATGATTTCAGTTTAAGTTTTTCAGCTATTATTTGTATTTTATATTTTATGTTGAAATAATGAATAAAAATAAAATTTTCCATATCGTTAATTATTGAAAACATTATATAATACATTAATTGAAAGTATCTTAGTCATGTTTTGGTATAATTTATTACAAATTATTTTTCTTGTCATAATACTAATTTAAAAATGTATTTCTACTAACATAGTTAAAGTCAAATTTATTCTTGATATCCCATTTTTAAAAAATAATATCCCCTTCAAAATCAACAGCAAAAAAAAAAAATGAAATACTTTAAATTCGCATTTCAAAAATTGTAATCCTAACCTAATTTTTGTTTTTCCCTTAAGAACTTCATTGAATCCCGTGCCTCTTTCCCCCCCACTTCTTCTCCATTGTCTGAACACATGCCAAAAAATCAACAGCAGCAACAACAACAACAACAACAAGGAGAATCGAAATGAATACCAAAAACGAGAAACCAAACAAAAAACCATTTTGGCCAAAGAAGCGCGGTGCGCATTGCAACCCGCAGATTGCCACGGTTCCCATTCCACACACAAACACACACACACACAGCGCTTCTCACTCCTCCCCTTTTTAGCTACTCCTCATACTACCTCTCATCATTCTTCGCTTGATGATTTTGTATTTTTGTAACAGCCGCAGCAACAGCAACAACAACACTAACAACTCTAGCCGCCATTTTGCGCGCTGTGTTGAAGTATGTTAGTGTGTGTGTTTTAATACAAAGTAGCCAGCGCACACCCCAAAAAAAGAAGGCAGGGGGAAAATAAAAAGAAGAAAAATGCGCGCCCCGCTTCGTATTCATTTAGTTGTGTGTTGTTGTTGTTGCTGTTGTTGTTGCTGTTGTTTGTTGTGCGGCTCTTGAAGAGCTCGTCCTAACAAGCATAAACCACCGCGTGGCTCTCACGCTGAGCAGGAGTGTGCGTGTGTGTATGTGTGTATGGGAGAGGTAAAGATGAAGAGTGTGAGTGAGTGTGTGGATGGCCGCGCGTTTTTGGTTGGTGACGGCGTGCCACAGATGATCATCAGCAACAACAACAACAACAACAACTGCAGCAACTGCAACAGCAACAATATCAAGAATATCTGTCAGCGGTGGTGGTGATGGTGGTGTTGGTGTTGCTGATGGTTGGTGGTGTGGCTGCTGCTGCTGCTGCTGGTGGTGGTGGTGGTAGCTGCCGCGTGTCAATATGCATGTGTGTGTGTGTGTGTGTTAGTATAAGTATATGTATATATGTTTATTATTTTTGTTGATCTATGTGGCATTGTGTGACTGGGACCAGATAGTGTTGATAACAACATTAATAATAATAGGGCTAAATGTAAAGAGAGAGAGAAAGAGAGAGTTGCTGTCGGTCAGACTGCCCGTTCATCAAAGTCAAGAATACATATTACCAAAAATATATATATTTGTATATAATGAATGTGTAAATGCATAGCAAACTCATTTAGATAAAAATAAACAAAACAAAACGTTTACAATAAATAAAGAATATTCATTTTAAGCTTATATTTTGAATTAGGATCTTAACAAAAAATAATAAATATATTTTTAAAAAGCACATTGAATACAAAATTAAATTGGAACAAAGAAAATCCATTAAGCTTGAAATACTTTTAACTTATTACAAAAATGATTATTGTTTAATTAAAAACCCTTTCTATCATCATTTATCTATGCTTTATTATATAATAACTTCATTTTATCTGCCATTCCATCATCCGTCAAAAGACTTTTGTTACAACAGAAATAGAAAAATAGTTAAACATTTTTTTCGCTGATATATCTTTTGATTATATTAAAGATCTTTTGATATAATTTAAACATAATAAGTATAAATTTATAGTCTAAAAATATAAAATAAATGTGGCATATATTAAAATATTCAAACTATCCTTATAATATTTTATTAAACATTTTTTGATTGTGCTGTTTTCTACCTAATGGAATATTTATAAATGAATTTTAAAAATATTTTTCTTCTCCCCAAGTTGCAAGTTTTTAAAATATATGTATTTCATTACAGACTTTTCACTTAGATTATCTAACCATCATAACAAAAGAAACTTTACATTTTTATTTAGTTAATACATAATTGTTTGCAGTTCTTAAAGTTATTATTTATAATTTTGATCCTGCCATACGTTTTTCTTATATGATTTATAAGCTATCAAAACCCATCGGTTGTTTATTATTGATTATACAAATATACAGAGCATTGTAATACCCTATTAGAGTTGCCCTAAGTACTACTAAGTATAAAGTTGTAATCATTTTTGGGGTGTGACCAAAAAGCTGCTGTGTTGCAACAACGTTTTTCTACCCGCTGCTGAAGTGTCTGGGCGTGCAGTTTGCCACTTCAGCTGCCTGTCTGTCTGCCACTGCGACTGTCAGTGCTACTGCTTAATGCCACTGCTACCCCTACTCTGTTTAGAGCAGCCCCTTGTGCTGCACAGCTTGTTGTCGCATATAAATACATACATACATACGCATATATACTTTATATATCTGTATGTATGGTTTGGTGGCAATGTCGCATAATCGCAGCAAAAGGTATCTGAGACTTTTGAAATAATAATAAAAGGGCGCGTTTACAAATATTTGCCGTTGCATCCGCTGCAGCGAAAAGGACATTAATTTTTTTGTTCTCTGCTAGTTTTTTTTGTGTATCGGCAACATAATTCTTAGTAGCATTGACGACAAAGGGATAACATTGCATTTGTTGTCAGCCCAAAAACTGTCACAGCTCGCCAAAGGATCACATTTTCATTCAGCAGTTTTTCATTGATTCCAAACGCCCGAAGACCCGAACCCCCGAACCAACGAACCTACGAACCCTCAGCAGAAGAACAATGGGCGCATTCGAATAGAAGGAAAATGTTGACAAGACACATTTTTCACCAAATGCCTACAATATTTGGCGTTTTTTGAAATTTTATAGCGACAACAACAATAAGGACCAAAGTCAACAATGTCCTTTCGCGTTAGAAGCATTTGCTATGTATACACGATCAGCCCCCTTTTGTGTTTCGGTTCAGTTCAGTTCAGTTTCAGCGCCCAGTATTCAGTTTTGTCAGACAATGCGGAGACGAAGACAACGAACGAGATGATGATGTCTTCGTTTATGTCTTCGTATCGCCAGCGTCCTTTTGTCCATTGCTTACGCTGTCGCCTTTGTCACGTCAACGTCGCATTGTCTCCGGTCAATAGATTTTCCAAAGCCGTTAACAGTTTTATCTGCTGCTCTGCTTCTGTTCCTCGTCTGCCATATTGTAGTTTGATTTGCGTTATTTACGACGTCATCGACGTCTTTCAGTTTGAGATGTTTTAATTTACGCTCCTGAATTCAATTAAATGTGTACCAAACAACAAGTACAAAAGATCCGTCAAGTAGCTAGTTAAAAATATATCTATGCATTTTAATAGAGCTCTGTTTACTTTCAATCAATTTTTTTTTAGCTACCTGTAGGCATGTTTTTTTTTTACTACATATTATAAGTAAAGTACATTCAAAAGATATTTTTTGTGAGCTTGTAGAACATTTTCTTATGTTTTATTTTTTAGTCATTTATTTTTGGCATGCTTTCAAATGAATAAATACTCTAAAACAAATGCTAAAGAGATAATCTATTAATAATTTTATATATAAAATCTAATTTACAAAATAAGAAAAGCAACAATGAAAAATATTTGAGCTAATAACTAAAACTATTTTACGAGAATAAAAATTAATGTTGTTCAAGTATTTTTGATAAAAATATTGTGTTACAATGATGTTTTTAATGTGTATTTTTTGTAAGTCGAAACCCATATTAATGTTTTTTATTTTATATTTTCTTTAGATCTGTTTTTATTTTATTTATTTTGGAATTCTGGTCATAAGGCATTTACATATGCATAAAACTCGCACATGCGAGAATTATTAGCTCAAGATTTATGCGTTTCAGAATCACATTCAATGCATATATACAATATACACAGCTTTTTGTTGTTGTTTATTTGGATGGTTTTTGCGAATGATTTATGCCATGGCCATTTTGCGGGGCAACGTTTTAAATTGTGGCCGCATTTTGGCGAGCCACAAATATTGAATAATAATAATATATATAGCACTAAATCATGCCTATATATATATGAGTATCTGCATATATATATTTTGTAGTGGTAAAAATCGAGATTAATGACCAAACAATTCTTGCATAAGTTATTAGTTCTTAGAGATATATGCTTAAATGATTCACTTGTTGAAGTTTCCTTTACTTTTCGGGTTTTTTGGTTGTTTTTTTAATTTTTTGTTGTTACATTTTCTTTTATCCGATTTGCAATTGTGATTCCCACGCCCCATTTGACTAGATCGGTTTTTGCACTGGGGACAATGGGACTTTGATTTGCTTTAAATTGAGTCGACTACCAAATGCCAAATGTTTTGTAAACATTTTTCCAAAAACATGTCAATGGCTAGCCAGCTGACCAACTGATTGTTGACCAGGGTCCAGTTCTGTTCAGTTTGACCTGCCGCTTTGTCTGACTCGCTCGCCTTTATGTTCTTTTTTTCCCAATCCCATTCCCAATTTTCATTCTTTTTAATTTTTTTTTGTTTGTTTTTTGGGCGGCGGCAGACATGAAACTCAAATTGACTTGTTACGATTTTGTTGATGGTGTCTCAATGTCTGTTGCTCAATGTAGGGGCCGCCAGGGGTACTCACAATTTCACCGGAATCACACCTTGGTCAGAAGCAGGAGTAGATGCGGGAGACTAGTTTGCTTGCAGGTGGAGAAGAAAGAGCCAGGCTAATTTATTGTGGCGGCAACACTCTCTGTACTTTCTTTCAATACGGGCGTGCAACAAATTGTGTTGCACAATTGAAAGAAAGGTCAACACATGTTACACATTGAATTTTTTTAAGCATTTCTTCATCTTTTTAAAAATTAGTTAGTTTGTTTGTTGTTACTTTTTTTACTGGAATCCACAAAGGAAGTCACAACAAAAAGTCCTAATGACCTGACCAAAGGCAAGTTTTCAATATCAAATGCATTTCAATTGTAGTCATATTTGTTTTTGTTTTTTTGAATTGAAGGAGGTTTTTCAGGAATAGCCCAAAACAGGACATTTGGTATCAAATCATATACAAAGTATTAAGCTAGAAGAATCGAAACTATTCATAAATTGTAAGAAACTAAGTATCTTTAAAGCCAATAAGGCTTGAATATATATATTTTAACATATTCAAGAACGCCTTAATCAACTTGGAAAATTGCCAATTCAAAGTCGGGTTTTCAGTGTCTCCAATCTCTCAACACTCAACACTTTCATATCCGCTAAAACTGAAAAACTGAATGAGAGTCAAAAAGTTGGTGCTATAAAGGCTTACGAAGCTAGCTGATTTATGGGCTCACTGCCAGGTATTTGTGAAGTTATATTAATGAGCTAACATTCCCAACACCCCGCGAAATCTACCAGCCCGATAACTGTTAACTGCTATCTGCCCCATCCAACCGTTGGTTGTCACTTAGCATAAAGAAACAATTAAAAAATTGCCCAAAAAACCCAAAACGCTTTTGGGGGTAGCCGCATAGCAGTCAGATAGAGCGACAGATGGAGAGACAGAAACGGAGAGCGAGAGATTGAGAGGGAATGAGTTAAAGTTGTTAGGTATTAAGTGCACCCGATGGTGGCATTTGGCAGGCGCAAAAGCGCGAAACTCATTAACTTGTGTCAGGCGCAGAGCTCCCCAAGAAACGACCCCATCCCCTTCCCACCTTAAAGGAAAAGTGCGAAAATTATCATTATCACCAAACCGGCTAAAACAAGGAGCAGCAGCAATAGCTGGAAAGCAAAAAGCCGCTCACCATTGTTGCGCTTAATTAACAAGCGGGTGGTTTGGCTTGGATTGAGTTGGGTTTGGGTTGGGTTGGGTTTTTGGTTTGGGTAGTGCGTGGCTGGGTGTTTTTGGGGGTTCTGTTGTAAACCTAAAGTACTAATCATGAAAATTAAAAATAATTAAAACTTTTCTTTCAATTTCGAAAGGCCCTTTCCTTGTCTTTAGGCTTTTTTTTTTGTGTGTCAAGTGAATTTCCTTGGAGGCCATAAAAACGTTGCCGGAAATGTTGATAAAGTGCCCCGGAAACACAATGGGCAGGAGGAGGAGGCGGGGGGTTAGGGTTTTGGTAATGGCCGCCGCGGTTAAATGGCGTTCCAGCGATTTTAATCACAATTTACGCGCATTCGCATTTGAAAGGGTTTCGCTTATTTATTCGGTCGACATTCTCTCTCGTTAATTATCACAGCAAGTGGCACAAGGACGATGACGATGAAAGGCGGATTGGAATTAAGATTTGGGGTTCATGGTGCATTTAAGTTTGCTTTTAGCAACATGTTGTTGCGGCAGGATTATTCAAGCTAAGCCGCTGGGCAGGTTAAGACGCATAAGCGGCCTAACCAAAAAAACTGTCCCCCAAGGATCAGTTTCTTCTTGTTTGGTTTGTGTTGAATGCTGTGTCATCTATGCCGCCACAAATGCCTGGCAAGGTTCATTCATTGATGGGAAATTATTGACTAATCGCATCGTAATCGGTTGGGTAATCAATCTGCCGCATTCTCTGCTACTTGCAACTTGCCTTCGTTGCATTGACACAGGTTGTGTCACCATGCCGACGACGACGACGACTTTCCCATGAAGATGATAGTTTTTGTTTTTGCTGGGTGTCAGTGTCCTTTTTGCCGCCGTTATCTGTGCGAAACAGAGCTGAGCCGCTTGCGCACGGTTAGCTGCATTGTCCTTTTCTCTGGCTTGTTTGATTCCTTGAGCCTTGAGCGCATGCAAGATGATGCATTATGCACTTCCGACTCCCAAACTGAGTTCTGAGTCGCCCGACTTTAACATCGACTCTCATCTCATTTGCCATAATCCGCTTAGCCAAGTGTTTTGTGCCTAGTTGCATGCACTTAGAGAAAAAGTGTACAAATAACAAGACACCCAAAAGAGTATAAAAATCTTATACCCTCGAACAATATTCAGTTATTATTATTTAAATATGTTACCCTGATTCTTTTTGACATTTTTGTGTTTTCCATAATTTTTTCTCAGTGAATACACTGCTGGCTCCTGTTTATATTGTCTATTGTCTTGGCCAGGCTCCATTTGCGTTTGACATTCGTTTCGTAGTTTCATAGTGTGCGTGTGTGTGTGTGTGTGTTTATTTGTGTGTTGGTTTAATGCATTTTAGCAAATGCGCTTGACAGCTGAGGCCAGCTCAATGTCAGCATTCAATCATTTTTGACTATAGTTTCGCGTTGCTTTTGGGTTCTCAAACAGCTGACGAGTGCGCCCAACACTCGCTTTCATTGCTCCCCCGCTGCCGTTTGGCTCTTCCCACCCTTGTTCGACTCTTTTTTGTTTTTTTGTTAACCACTCTGACCGCTTTGGAAGCAGCTAATTATGTTATTATGTTGTCACAGCATTCTCGCTGAATATTTCTTTTTTTGTTCGTTTAATGTTTTTTTTAGCCGCGCCACTGCGTCAAGCTGCTAAACGTTGCTGGTGCACTCCCGCCACTTCTCAAGCTGGCTAATCAATTTAATGTTCTATGCTCTCCCAAAACCCCCCACCCCCGCACACCTTTTTACGCTCTCCGCCGTTGCGGTTGACCAAACTTGCTGGCCATTCACTTGGAACTTGGATGTCTTTTTAGCTTGGGGACTCGCAAAGTTCGCGGCATCTTGTGAGAAGTGTGTGCAAGTGAGAGAGAGAGAGAGAGGAGGAGAGAGAGAGGCATGCAGCAAGCCCAGCATAACACACCCTAATGCACATGCTAAATAGAAGGGAAATAGGGGCGTGGCCAGCTTTAATAGAGCTGACAAAACAGCTGTCGTAATTTTGTAGGCTTAAGAAACTAGTATAACTTTGGAAATTCGATTTATATTTAATAATATATAGTTGAATAATCACAACAAAAAATGCATTTCGCAATGACGATGACTTACGAATTAACAGAAAACTTAATAAATACAATTTTTTTTATCAATATGTATATGAAAGAAGTAAAGGAGCTATAATCGGCATGCCGAATGTTATGGTTGAATGTTAAAACTGATGGACTTATTTGCATAGAAACAGACGGACATAGCTTTATCGACTCAGTCCGCGATGCATGTCAAGAATATACTATTTACTTTATGTGTTCGGCTATGATTCCGGCTCAGAGCTTGAACTTTAAAAATTAATTCCAATCAAAGCCCAACGTTTTTCCGCATAGTGTCCCCCTTGTTGGATTCATCTAAGCGTCGCTCATTAATATGATATAAAATATGTTAAGTTTTGTGTTTATGTTTCGTTGTTGTTGTTGTTGTTGTGTCTGTTGAGTTAACTGTTGCCCTTTGTTTGGTTTGGTTCATGTCGCGTTTCGTTGCTGTTGTTGTTACTGCATTTTGACATTTTGACGAAGAGGAAATGTCACGTCACGTCGTGTTTTGCCGCACACCTCCAATTTCCGGTTGAGTGAGCTGCCGCTGCCGTTGTTGGTTGCCAGTTGCCAGTCCGACGAACCAAATGTTGCGTGGGTGAGGAGAAACAGAAACAGTTAACCCAAAACCTCTAGCTCTAGCTCCAAACTGTAGCTCTCTATAATGGCCAAGGCAACTGTGCCCCCTTGCTGTTGCACATTGCAATCCAAAATTGCACACGCACAAAACTGCAACTGCAACTGCAACTGCAACTGCAATTGCAGTACTTAGTCGCTTGGCCTCCCAACCCAAAACCCAACCAATATACTATGTTTGTAGATGGTGCTCTGGGCTGCTGTGCTTCGGGTTTTTGGTAGGTTGGTCTATTGGTTAGCATTTCTGGTCGTTTTGCGGGCTGCATAGCGACAGACGCATGGACGCACGACACCACGCTTTGTGGTCTAGCCGTTGTCTGATTGGAGACCATTTCTATCTCCCTCTCTCTTTCTCTTGCTATCCATCTCTGTTTAGTTGCCTAGCAATACGAAATTTGTGTGTGTGTGTGTTTGTGTGTGCAACAGCATTGTCAGTCAGTTAACAACATCAACAAAATAGTCCTGTTCAAAACTCAGAATAAAAAAAAGAACGCACGCAAGAATTTTTTCCTCTTTGCACAAACTTCAAGAAGTTTTCGCTGGCGCCATCTGGTGCGGTTCACTTGTAACAAGCAAGCTAAGTTATTTTTAATGCTAACTGTACAAAATAAAGCGCCAATTTAAAGTCTTAAAAAATGATTTAGCATATAAAATCCAACCTACATTTATTGAAATAAATTTTAGTTCGTTGGTCAACTAACAAGATTTATATTCTAGCGACTATTGCATTTGATTTTGCCTTAGAAGTCGCATAAAAAAATCCGCTCGCCTTTTTCCATATGCCGGCCGTGCAGCGCCATCTGGCGGCAGTTGCCATCAAGCGCACGAAGCATTTTTATTTTAAAATGGCGAAAGCTTTGGCGCCATGGCTTAAAAAGCGAAAGGGTTGCGCTGCGCCTGTTTGGTGTCGCCTTTGTAGCAATTTTTGTATCGCAAAGTTTAAGGCCCCCTACCCCGCCGCCCTACTGGTTGCTAGCGGGGCTGGGGCTGTTGGTTGTGCGAACGCTTTGGGCGCTGAAAGTTTGCCGTTGCAATATTTAATTTAAATTTATTTTTTTTTCCTGTGCTTAACTCAATTGCTGTTGTTGATGGTTTTTATTTTGTTATTAAATTTACATTCCTTTGTTGTTGTTGCTGGATAATTTGTTGACTTCATTCAAAATTGAATATTATTGAATATGATTATAATATTATATAATGTATAATTGTTTTATCGAATTGCATAATAATAATGGCAAATCGACTATTGTGTGTTGCAACAAAAGTCGTAACAACAGCAAAAGCATAAATAGCACAACAATCAACAATCAGTAAATAAAAACTAATTGAAAATTATGAGGTTATTTTATATAGTCTTATTACTGTGATTTAAGCGATCTGGGAACTTTAGTTCTTATAAAGCAAACTATCTATAAATGTACAAATCTTTGATTTAAGAGTCTTTTAGGTGAATTCGCTAAGCAATCTATTAACGAGAATGTCCCTTTGGTCGACGCCTCTGTATTTTAATAGTCTGAAAAGCGGTTAAGGACGAACTACTCATTGAAGGACTTAGTGCTTGCCTCTTGAAAGGCCAATCGTCGGTGTGTTGTATGTAGTCTTTTGCTGCTTAAATGTACAATCGATTTATTTACAACATGTGCAGGGAAAATACTTTAGCAACTTTTAAAACAGAACGCAATGGATGGGAGTTGGTGTGTGGTGCGGCAGGGGGGGAGCTAAGGTTGCCAGTTCGTGTCTGCATTTCTGATGTACTATGTGTAATTTGTATGTGTGTGTCCATATATGTAAGTGTGCGTTGGTTTGCTCATTAAATAAAAGCAGAGAGACCCTTGCAGCAGGATTTAAAAAATAAAAGAAACGAACGCAGGGATTGGCTTTTTAATGCCACTTGGTGTTTTTTTGCCTTGGTTGCCAGTTGCCTGCCTGCCTGCCCCCAAGCCATCCACTTACCTACATACGTAGCCCGCCCCCCCCCCCCCTCGCCAAACAACCTTCTGTTCGCAGTCCTTCCGCTTGTCTCGTCTCTTTGGCTTTTTCTCAATCCACCAGACGTTTTTTGCGCATTTGCGAATTACACGCATTAATTTTCTTTTGTAACCCTTCTTTGTATTTAGCATATGTTGTGTGTGTGTGTGTGTGTGTGCGTCAGTGTGTGCGACTATTTAATGAATTGTTACACATGTTTCGAACAGCAATAATAGCAACAAAGTGCGCTGCTTTGTCTGCTCATTATGTCGATATTGTTCAGCGCCGCGTTTTAATTGCAAGAGTTTCAAATAAGTTGAACAAAAAATATAAAACACAAAAAAAAAATAAATACAAATAATGAAAAAAGCGATATTTTGCAATAGCCAATCTTAAAATACTCTGGCAAACATTTTATTCAAGCTTGGAGAGAGGAACAGAAATATTTTCAAGTTCCGTATTCTTAAGTATTTAATAAAAAAGGTTTCGAAACTAATTAAATCACAATGTAGAAAATAATCTGTAAAAAAATTGCATATTGCTTATAACTGAATATTATTAAAAAAAATTTAGTCAAACTCAAAACTGTAGCTAAAAGACTCTTACTTGACAAACATTCAATGTTTTATGTTCGTTGAGGAAATTAGTTGAGTAACTTTTTGTGCAGGCAACTTCAAAGGACTCTCACACGGAGATCCGCTTCCGTATGGCATTTTTTTCTATCTGAAATTTAAGACTGGACCCGCCAAATGCGCCATGTGTGGTCTGTGTACTCTATATCCATATACATTATAACGTTTGCTATTGTTAGGATCGGGTAAGGATATTGATTCAATGTATTTGTTGTTGTTGTTGTTGCTGTTTTGGACTCAAGTGGCCACTTGAATAGCCGCCAAGCTGTCTGGCACTGACAAATGTCTGTTATTCTGTCTAGCAGAGGATCTTGATGGTAAGTGCATAAATCTGCTTCCGGCCCTTAAAATTGGCGGTCAACCAACAAACATTGGCCGCCCACTTGACCAGGACATGCTCGAGAATGATGATGAGGATGAGGCCGAGGGATCCAGCTACTGCTACGATTGATGCGGGTATCTGGCCAGACTCTCTGGCGGTATCGGAACTTTGCCTATCCAATTTCAAATCTGACGATGGAGATCCTGTCGCTTAAGAACTAAAGCAATCTATTGTTATTGTTTTTTTTAGTTTTTTTTGCCGGGATGGGTGCTCTATATTATGACCAAACCGAAAATGTCAAACGTTGCTGCCGACTGCTGATAGATATGCTTCATGATTTATGAAGCTGGGAGAGCAACAGGCAGCTGAAGGGAACAGGGAATGTCTAATGTCTTTGGCTAATGATTCTAACATCGCTTAGGTTAAGACAAATGAGATATTCTAAGTTGTTAGTATCATTAATAAATCTTTGATTTTTACTTTTAAGGAATATCACCAGAGGTAACAAAAATATGAAATATGTTCGGCAATATCGCGATAGCTGAGGTATCCCGTTGCAGGCTATATATATATATATATATATAAATTTGTTGCAAGAGTGCTGTGACTTTATAGCCCACGAACGAGTAAATACAAAATCGTGCGAGATGTTGAAATTAGAAATTTTATATTAAAATTTAATATGAATAAAACTTGAATCTTAATTTTATTGTGGATCAATATTAATATGTCGACACTTAAAATTAAATATGTATGAACAATATTGATAGAAACTATTTTTAAGTAATTCTTGATTACACATGTGATTATGTCAACTTAAGCATATTCGTATTTGGTGCTAAATCATACATGGAAATAGTTGAGCTATGAACAACGTTTTTCTCTGAGTGTACTCTCAATAAAATTTCGCCATATATCGTAGTTTAATATGCATACAAAATCATATATCTCCGATCACACCTTTTTTACATTTTTTCAATTACATATATCTTTCACTTTAAACATATTTTTTCGGTCGAAAATTAAGTTTATTTCTGATGCAAGTTTTGTTCTAGTTTGCATACTGCATTTTTAAACTGCCATTTCTGTTTTCTGTTTTTATTTAATTTTATTTTCGTTTTGGTTTAATTTGTAATTTAAGCTGAGCCCTCGTGCAATTGAGTATATAATACTTTAAGCGGCTTCTGCAAGACACCAAAAGCATCCGCACAAACATAATTAATGAGCAAACAGCCAACGCACACATACACACACACACATGCACACACACAAGCTGACATTATCCCCCGCTTCGCTGAAAAACTTAATTTTAAATTGTTTAGATTAAAAGCCTCATAGTTTAGTGCCCAACGCATATACATATACACACACACACACACACATACAATACATATTGTGAAACATATAATACACATATGCAACATACATCGTTGGTCTATTTGGGTGGGCTTAGAGCAGCGCCGTATGCAATAAGAGGGTGGAGAACGGGCTAGAGGCAAGTGTGCGTGTGTGTTCAGTTTGTGACTGAGAATGAGTGACAACTGAGACGACGCTTCGGCAAAGAGTTGTCTCGCGGCCCTGTCACTTTTGACAAATTATCAGCGTCATTGGCATCGACTTTGATGGGTTGCTGCTGTTGTTGTTGTTGTTGCCTGTGTGCTGAATTTGAAAGTTAACCCGCCTGATTAATGCGATAGTTTTTCGCCCCGAAAAGCCACTTGAGCTTGTGGCGTGAAATTAATTAAACAATTTCCAAGCAGCGAACGAAAAAAGCGAAACACAAATAAGATTGCTCCATCTCGAAAGAGATAGAGAGCGAGAAAGAGAGAGTAGGATAGAGAGTAAGATAGAGATAAACTAAAATCCAAGTCTTAACCTGTTAAAAGTCAGAAATGTTTTTAGAAATGCAAACCAACATGCTGCACGGGCCGTTGTCACTTTTTGTGCGTGTAAGATAAACACAAATAACAAAAGTTTATACACAGAAAAAAAGCCGTTCTAAATTAAGGAATTTTATTCTAGAACTATTCCGATTAGTACTTACACTTTTTAAGTACAATTCATGCTTAAAAATTCTTATAATAAAACGTACGTGATGAGTAATTAAATAAGTTCAAATCTTGATGCAATCCCAAAGGATTTTTGAGTGAATTGTTTATTAATCTTCATAAAAATAAAATTGATTTTTTCTTTGTAATTCAAATAATAATCGTAGTTCGCGTTGTATACGATAGTTCAAATGCCATATCTTTATGTTGAAAGTCAGCATAACAGACGAATTTGGCTATGTCGATTCGACGGATTAAGAATATATATCCAGAATATATACATATATATGCTTTCCTTGAAACGTTACACATTTTAGTCTCATTGTATACATTTTAGTCATTTCTTTATTGGTAACGGGTGTAAAAAAGATAATAGAAAAAAAAATGAAAAATAAATAATAAAAAAAACAACGCCCACAACGCGAAACACGTGACGTGGCCTAAGCTGAGCTGAGGAGTCAATAATGGGAATTACTCAACAAATAAAAAAAGGGAGCTGCATTTACTACATAGTATATCCTGACAGCATGTCAGCGCCTCAACGGGCACAAACGTTTCTTCAAAATTATTTATGAAAACGTATTGCTCGACTATTTGTTCTCAATTGAACGAAAATTCCACGTATTTCATGTGCCAAAATACAAAAAAAAAGAACATGTAACAACTGCCGATGCCAACCTACATCTTGTTGAAGCGAGCAGCAGGGCAACCCCTGACTGACTGACTGAATGCCAACAAAAACAAAGACAGATGAAATTTAATAACACTAATAAAGCTATGAGCTCAAAACACGGGCCAACAACAACAACAAGTCCAGGGTTTTTTTTTTTGGCGCAGGCGTATAATAAATCAATTAACGATCAATGGGCAACAGCAACAACAACTGTTAGATTATTGTAGGGAGCAAGGGGCTTCGGCTTCGGCATCGGCATCGTTTCGAGGATCAGCGGCAACATTGTTGGATATTTATTGTTTACAGTTCCGGCTGGACGAGCGTGCAAAGGATGTGCAACGTCGCGAATGAACCATGACAGACGAAACACACGGGGGATCGAGAGAGGGGTGACTGTCTAAGACTGCCTAAGGATTAGATTCGTTGCATTGGAGCTCTTTCTCTCGCAGCAAAAATGGCATGCGCCAAAGATTGTTGCAACGTTGTTGCGCGCACGCGTTTCTCGAAAGAGTTTTCAATTAGCGCCTTGCGTCTCGGGCATCAGCTTACTCCTTTGTTGATCTCCGTCGTTGTAAAAGATGCCTGCTTGCAACAACATCTGGCATATCCTGTGGCACCCACACACGACGACGACGAAGACGCTGACGGCAAACGTGCCTCGAGCCCTGCTAATTATTTGTTAAGGCTAAGGGAGTTTAAATGGTAAATTGTTTGATGCTTTACGTTATTTGTTTTCATCAATTATGATGCGCCTGTTTATTGACATAATAGGTTTCCCTTACCAAAATAAAGTGCTCCATAAAAGATGTATCCTTTATTTTAAGCACAATGCGTCTTTGAATGAAGTGCAATTGCCTTGGGGAAAATTGATTTGCAATAATTACATATAAGTTGCACCAAAAAAAGATGTAAGAGAAAGTATATAAATAAATAAGAAACAATTAATTAAATACAAATTGTGTATAATTGTTTATTTTTGGGCTCTTTATTGAGCAAAATTAAATGATCTAAGGAAAGTATCATTTCATGATGTAACCTTAAACAATAAAACAGGTTTCTGATGCAAGAATTCTTTGATATTTTTGCTCTGTCAAACTATTTTTGTTGCTTAAATTCATGAATTACCTGTATTTTGTTTTGCATTTATTATTTATTCACCCACAAAAAAAAAATAGAATAAAAATTAAATACTGCCTAAGTTGAGATGAAACTATAATTTAGAAAAATGTGTTGCATACTTTTTAGCTGATCGGATTATAAATAAAATGGTTTCAAATACGAACTGTGGATGGCGTTTTATATTTGCGTTTTTGGGTAAAAAATGCAACAGAACCCCACCAAATTTGGATTTCTGATAATTAAAAGTTGATGACTACAAAAACTATCATAAAAATACACTGATTTTTCATCTGAGTTTTTAGAAATGGTTCAGTTTCTCCAAGCTTACATTGTTATTTTGTGTGTTGGTAAATTGGTCTATAGTAGTAGTTAGGCACCTAAAACATGTGCACAACGGTTAATTTAAGGTTGTTAAGATCTACATTTTGGACGCAGGCAAACAAAGGAGCGAGATAGAGCGACGGAGTGAAAGAAAGAGAACGAGAGAATTCAAACAATTGCCATACTAATACAACTAACGAAGTGGACATTTGCCATTTGGATAAAGTGAACATAGTTCCACATTTAGCTTCTGTTTCACACACACACATACGAAACGACGACGACGGCGACGACGTGCACGCGGGCACTCAATGAGAAATTCTGGACTCTGGAGCCATATGCAAAGTGCCAAAGGGGCTCGCAATGAAAGCAAAAGTGAAACTATACAAAAGGTAATGGAGTAGCGGTAGGGTGGTTAGACGGGGGAACGGTTTGTGTGTGTGTGTGTGTGTGTGTGTGCGTCGTTGGTGGCTAAGTGGAACACCCATAAAGTGCGATAGAAAGCAACACACTCACACACGCACACACACAAAAAGTGGAGGCAAAAATATAGTCAGGAGTTAAATGAATGAACGGATGAATGAATATAAACCCCACCGCATGTTACACAAGCGTCTGGCATAGTCTCATTGTGTGTGTGTGTGTATATATATACACTCTAGTTTACTTTGGGATTTATGAATGCTTTATGGCGGATGTCTGGGCAAGGTCTGTGTTTTTGTAAGAAGGTCGCTCGGAATTTTTGCCTCCCTCTCTCTCTCTCTCTCTCTCTCTCTCTCTCTTTTTGTTGCCCAAAACTAATTTATTGCCAACTTCCGGCAAGGCAAATAATTTTGTTTAGTTTTTGGTGTTGATAATGAACGAAATGGTCAAAAAACCATGCAGACAGACGGACGGAACGAAGAACCCCCCGCCTTTGCCTCGCTACCCCCCATCCATCAAACATCTCTTAAGCATGCGGTGCCTTTGAAAGGGTTGATAGCTTGTTTCTGCTTTGCTTTTTCACTTGCTTGCCTTGAGCTTAGAGGACTAGGACATTGGACGACTGCTGACCACCATTGACTTTAACTTGGTAGCCACCCAGCCATCCTTTAGTTAAAGGGTTTTAGTTAGGCAATTGGGGGCGTTGTGGGTGGTCAACTTGACTGACCAACCCCAAAAAACACAAAAAAAAAAAAAAGGAAAAAGGGAAAAGTTGTTGGCTCTGCTCATTTAATTTTCCAGATATTTTGCGCATAAAACTTGCCATGAATTTATTGCTTTTTAAATAAATAAATGACCAAATAAAGTGGAGAATTTGTGTGTGTGTGTGTGTGAGGAAGGATGAAAGGGTGGTGACGGTGTGGGTTGTTTAGCTTTCATAAGGGAGACAAAAGAGAGACCGCTTGTTGAAGTAGTTGTTGTGGCTCAACTAATTGAAAGCCACTCAAGTGTATGCAAAAAGGGAGGGGGGGGGAGGGGGGGGGTAATGTTTTTCGTGTTCTGTTCTGCAAAGAATCAAAATAAATATGTAATTAAAATATATCTATTGAAAGATGCTTAAAAAGGCGAAAACAACAAAATGGGGGCGCTAATCAAGCAACCTTTTTTGCCAAAACAAACATTTTGCTCTGTTTACTTGCTTTACTTTGTATCTTATACGCTATCTTATACACACACACACTAACACACTCATGTGTGCCTTATCTTTTCTCTCTATATTGACGTACAGTAAAAAGCTTTCAGCAGCAGCGCAACCTCAAAATCGTCTGCCATAACTAATTAATGCTTCACTAATAGTGGATGCTCCTCCCCACCAACACAATAACACCACACCACACCACCCCTTGTCCCTTTTCTCGCATTCACTTTAAATGCTGTGCCAACTCTATAGCTATATATATTTGTATATATATTTGCATATATTTGTATATTTTTGAAATTTTTGTTTTTTGTTTGGTTTATTTTGTTAGACGCCCCCAGAAGCTGAGGCAGCCAACCACAGCCACGCTGGAGGCCGCACCACCATCGCATCAAACCGAACCGCCACTAGGGGGCGCCACTTAGAGACGCTGCCAAACGGGGCAACAGCAAATGAAAAGCACGAAAACTTTCGTTTTTCTATTTTTCACAATTTTCATTGCATTGCATTTATTTTTTGTCCTCCCTTTGCCCAGATGCGATGCGACGGGATGCGATGCCCGACCTACGCCACAGAAGAGAGACTCGTCTCTATGTATAGAAAAAGCTACGATGTGAATGTGAGTATTGAAAGGGGGGGGAGAACGGGGGCAAGGACGAGTTGAAGTAGGAAGTCACTGTTGCTTTTTCACTTGCAATTTTTGTTGCGCTCAGCGGGTTGGCGGTGGGAGTGGTTGTTGGGTGGGGAGTGTAAAAAAGTCTGCGCATGTTCCCTACCAAAATTGAATATGTATGCAAAAAAAAAAAAACGAAAGAAAGGAAAACAAAAAACTAGAAAAGAGCGATAAAAGCGAATGATGCTACGGCAAAAGCGACTGCATGCTCCATAGAAGACATTCAAGGAGGGGCTTGAGGGAGTAGGGAGGAAGTTGTCGAGGGGAATTATTCGATGCTAGACTAGAGAGCATTCAAAAATGGCGGCAGACATCGCAAACTAGTGAATAGATTGCAACGACTGTCAAAGACGCTGTAACTTCTATTGTATAAAAGTAAGCCTATATCTGATATGTGTAAAAGGACAAAACTTTATAAAAGTAAGGGATTTAAGCAGTAAGTTATATAAAAATGCGACTCTAAAGTTAATGTGCAAAGCTCTGCAAAATTGCGTATACGTCACGTTGGCTTAACAATTTGAAGATATATCGCATATGATAATAAGGGGAAAAAAGTGCTTCAGCTTATTTTTTTCAAAGGAGCAAAAAATCCCAAAAATATTAAATTCGAATTCGAAAGTAAAACCCGTAACATAAAATGGGTAATATTAAAAACATCGATATAAGGAAGTTTGTTATTATAGACAGATTCTAAATAAAAAATCTTTAAAAAAAAAAAATAATGAGTTTGTTATAGGGAAGTCCGAATGTTAAGTAAATAAATTGGTGATTGAAATATAAAATCAATATCAAAATGAAGCTAATACATATTCATTAAACTTTTGGTTGCTTTATACTGAAATCAAAGTTGCTTTTTATCTTAATCTAAATTTTAGGAGCTAATAAATTTTGCGCAATTCGAACGATTCTAATAAAATACGGAATTTTGTTTTAACAATTTTATTGCCTTAAGCACAATTTTTGTACTTTAATATTTTGATAAAATTTCCTATTCGTGATGCTTAAAATATGCAAGAAAAAAGAGAAACATAATTTAGTTTGATATGCAATTATTCTTTTGACTTAACCTGGAACTTTACAATTTCAATTTAATATAATTTAGTAAAATTCATAGCAAATAGTTTACAATAAAAAATACACAAAAATAAGAGTAAAGTTACGTTACTTTACTTTGGTATCCAGCTTGATAAAGTTTTGTTTAATTAGATGACAATTTTTATTTTATAATCTTTGTGTGCGTTACGAATGCCGAACGAAACTAAATCAACTCAAATTGTAGCTGATGTTGCATAAAATAAGAAAAATTGTCACCCACAAGTATGCGCAGAGCCCCGCCAAATCCCGTACACACCGAGAGCGGGCGGAGGCGCCACCAACGAAGCGTCGTCAGTCAGCCAGCCAGTGGCATACAACCACAAAAGTGCAGCTGGTGGGAATTGGTTGTGGGGGTGTGCGTATATTTGGTAAAGGGGATGGCGGGGGGTAAGGAGAAAAAAAACAGAAAAAAAAACTACATAAGCATTGCCGCACATCGTTGGCGGCCCTCTTCCAATCAGCGGATCCCATTTTTCTCGTGCCCCAGCCCAGAGCACAAGAGTAGAAAAAGGCGCAGAAATAAACTAGAAAAACGACTCTGCGCTCCGCCCGTTCTGTTGCTGTTGCTCTTGTTGCACAGCCAAAGCGGCGTCCGGGGATGCTCAGCACATTTGGCATGCAACTGTATATGTGTGTTTGTCTGATGTCTGTGTGTGTGTGTGTGTGTGCCACACTCGATTCGCGTGAGTGTAAACAGTGAACAGGCAGTCGAAATGATGAGTAGTGTGTTGAGAGGCGCTGAGCAATTTACTCCCGAGCGAGTGCTCATCTCTGTGATAGGGTTGCCAATGCTCTTAAAATAATAGTTTCAAAACATGAGTTGAGTTAACCAAATTAGCTAAGCTTAAAATTTAAATTGTTAAAAAATAACAAGAAATATCTGATATCTTCAACAAAGAAACACATATAAAGTGAATATAATTTGTGATTTTATTTACCAAAACTTTTTGATTATAATTTATTTTTTGATCAAAATAACTTAAGACTCATATTTCTTAACTATTTTGCAGTAGATCTATGTGAACAAAAAGGGGTCGGAACCTTGGCCTAGGCGACTTTCAAAATGTTGACAACTCTGTTAGCGCTGAGTTGACGTCAAATGCAAATTGAGTGCAATTGCTCGGTTGCTCCCGTTTTTCGCACTCAACTTTTAATGGGGGGCGCATGTTCTGATTTATATAATACCCTGTAAATAAAGCTGTCAAGGGGTTGGCTTTCACAAGCATATTTCTATCAAATCAAAAATTTAGGGCGAACATTCTTTGATTTTTTAAACTTTCCAATGCAAAAAAATGAATAATTAACACATTTTGATACATTTCTATACTTTAAGCTTTTAAATTGATTCACAACAGATTAACTTCAAATATTTATTAGCATTCGTAAAAGTTATACAATTTATTTTATTTAATTTTTTGTATGTAAAAATGTAATTTTTTGTCTTGAATTTACTATAAATGTTAGTACAATTTTTTATTATAAAGTAAATTTAAGTTTTTATCCTTTTCGCTTCTTACATTTGACACTGGGTATTTGTATAGTCGAGCACTCTACAAGCTAAATGACTTAATCCATTATTGTTGTTTCTGCATTTGAACAGGCACGTGGCACAAAATGTAAACAAGCCACAATACTGAAGCTCCTCAGAGCAAGAGTTAGACAGAGAGAGAGAGAGAGAGAGAGAGAGAGAGAGAGAGAAGAAAGAGTCAGAGAGTTGGATTGATGGCTAAATGCGACTCTTGCAAAAATCAAGTCGCATAAATTTAATGGAAATATTCAAAGTGCAGTGTAGTGTAGACAAACGTGCGTACTATTAATAAACAAACTACAAACTATGTACAACATTAAATTATAATCAAAATGTGTGAGGTTCTTAGCTCCAATTGTTCCGCACAGCGATTGCAGGCTTAACTTAGTGGAAAGATCGGGTTGGGCTGGTGGTTTAGTTAACGGTATGGTATGCTAATACCTATCATAGCTAGCTGAAGATTGGCGTTCCGTTGCATTGGTTTATGCTTTTGTTACCGCACTTTGAGGCTGTGTTTTTGCATTTACATAAGCGATGGGGGGAGATCCCCCCTAAATGGTTGTTGCCCCAGTTGAGGCAAACTCTTCACTCATCTGTCTCTGTTGGCCATTGAACTGAACGTGGCATGAAGCGGAACTTGCCAATCTCATGTGCGTGCGTACTTTGGGGCACGCATTAAAACCGCCCTCGAAATGCACCACGCATCGCTTCCCACACACACACACATACATTTACCTAACAGGTCCTCCTGAGTTTTTTTTGCGCATAAAACTTGCCTTACTGGTTGAATTCCGTTTAGTTTTTCTACGCTGGGAAATGAGGTTGTTCAGTGTGTGTGTGTGTGTGTGGAAACGCATTTAACATTTTTCCTGTAAAAAAACAACAAAAGTTTTGTAAAAGGGGTTGACTACAAACACACAGACACACACACACACACATGTGGGACACGCAGGACTCGCGTTAAATTAAAACGCGCATGTTGCACACATTAATTGTCGGGGAAGTAAATAATACAATAACAACAATGCATAGTCAAATGCCGGCCAAAGCTTTTCTAATCATTAACACAGTCAAGTCAAGTCACACACACACATACACACACTTCTTTGAAACTTTGAAAATTAGAAATGCCCATCAGAAATACGCGTCGTATGTATGTGCCCATGCCCACCTGTCACGCCCCCATCCCACCTACCCACCCTTTGGTCTGGATAAAGTTAGAAAAGGTCGCATTGACACAGCGGCCGTGTTGCATGTGTGTGCGTGTGCAAGGATAATGCTGATGATGGTCGTCGTCGTCGTCATCGCCGTCGTCGCCGTCTGAATTTTTGCCCAGCTCATTGAAGCTAAAGCTGAATCTGAATCCAAAGCTCGAGCTTGTATGCCATGCGTTGGAGGTCAGAAAAGAGAGTTGGGCATCTAGTAGGATTGGGTGTGTGTGTGTGTGTGTGTGTTGCTGCTGCTGCTTGCAGCACATGTGAAAACAACCGCGTTGCTGTTGCCACAGTCGTGGCCTCATAAAAGCACAGTGGTTCAACTTTTATTGCATACACTACAAGAGTTAATAAAATATTGAGTTTTGCTTTAGATTTATTTTTTATTTATTTACTTTGCTACAAGCAGGAGTACTTTTAATTTACAAATAAACTATAAAAAAAAGTCCAAAAACTATAATTAACAATTCTACTTAAATATTGCTTATCAAATTTACATTTAATTGAAAATCGATATGTTATTGTTATATGAATGCTTGAAAAAAATTAAAAATGGAGTTCCTTTAAATCTTTACCATATTTTATTTATTTTACTTAAGTATTTACATTCCAAATATATAAAAGGGCTTGTATTCTTTCTATTTGATTCAAAAGATTTGGTATATGTTTCAGGATATTGATTGAACTATCCATATAAAATATTTTCACTTGAGAAATATACACTTAGTTCGACATAACAATTCTACATTATCGATATAAGTTAATCTTACATTTAATCGCCGTTTTTTTAATTGCATTTAGTCACAGTGCATATGCATGTATGTATGTATAGCCATGGATATATGCATACATATTGAAAATAAAGAACAATCAATTTAAATAGAGATGTGCTCGGCACTTGCATATTTAAGTACAGTCTCGTCTGCTCTCGTTCTCGCACACACTCTCACATTCACATTCACAATCGCATTCCCATTCAGATTTACATTCGCTCGTTCCACTCCCGCCACCCAACATTTACTCACCTCCAATCAAAACTATCGCTCGCTAAGGAGTAGAATGTTAAGCGCTTCTTGTTGGTACGGGTGTCTGGTGATGGTGGGAGGGTGGCAAGGGGTTCAGGGGTAAGTGTGTGTGTGTGTGTGTTCGAGCTTACGTTTGCAACTTTTGCTACCCGCAATGTTTCAAGTTGAAACGCAGCTACAAACTAATGTGGCAAATGGCGCCCAGCTATACGATAGTTTTCCCAATAGTTTAAAATCCATTTTATATGCAAAACTTCAGCAACACACACACACACACAAGCACACACTATACATGCTCTCAACAGTTCGCTCAGGTTTCGAGTTGTATATAATTTGAGCAGCATTTTGTATTCACTAAGTATGAATGCCACTATATACATACATATACTATTTATACTCTATGTATGTTAGTAGAAATCTACCAACTACTGGCGATATACTACTATCTACATACCATAGATATGTATGTATGTTTGTACATTCATGCGTTTGTGTATGTATGTATGTTTAAGCTCAGAATGTTTCTTGTATATTATGTAAAATGTTGCAGCGAGCAATTTGTTGGTGGATGGTTGTTGCTACTGTTCTGTTGTTGTTGTTGTTGTTTATGATAATGAGCATTTCGCTCATGTGGGCCACACACACACAAACACACACACACACACACACACACTCATTAATATAGCCATCTCGCTTCATTTGCCAAACAGTTGCCCCTCCTCATCTCCTCCATTATCTCAACTGAATGTTTTTTGGGTGGTTTTCTCACACACACACACACACAACATCTCATCTAGTTGTGTTCGCTCGCACTCATACACACAAAAAACCCGTTTGATAATGATGCAAAATTTATGTATTTTGTGTAGAAATAAAACCTGATTTTCACAGGCCGGCCGAAACATGAGTGAAAATTTCGGGGGCAACTGTAAACTGAAAAGCGGAGAGCAAGAGCTAAAAGCAACTAAGCTAAGCTGAGTTAAGTTGATTTGAGCTGAGCTGAGCTAAGAGCTGAGTGGCAAGTGCCAAGTGGCGAGTGGCGCCAACCCTTGACCAAGTGACCAAGCTAAATGCAAAAAGGGGTTGACCTATAAGTGCCCCAAAAATGTGCGGACATCCCTCACACCCGATCCCCCGCGATGTCATAAATTTTTTATCTTCGCGAGCGCGCCTTTTTTTTTCTGATAACTGACCCGCGTCCAGTTAACTCCAAGCTTATTGCTGAGCATTATTTTGGTTGCGTTTCCGTTTCCGCTAACAGCTAAGGAGCGC
Organism: Scaptomyza graminum; assembly: GCA_018901835.1. Taxonomy (NCBI): domain Eukaryota; kingdom Metazoa; phylum Arthropoda; class Insecta; order Diptera; family Drosophilidae; genus Scaptomyza; species Scaptomyza graminum. The sequence goes on along the minus strand of JAEIFL010000001.1, from coordinate 3,543,030 downwards.
GCGCACACACACACACGTACGCGTATATATCGCCGCTTTTAATTGTTGCATAAATCTGAGAACACACACGTAATCCGTTTTGGGGGCGCTCGCTCAACATTTTGCGCTCAAACTCAATTTCCCTTTTGAGTTATTTAAACCAGAAAACACACATGCGTGCTCATGTGTGTGTGTTATATGTACGCCCACACATACGCACACATATGAACAGATAGACAGACAGACAGCGACGTTGATGGCGTCGCCGGCGCTGCTTTGAAAATTTGAAAAGTTTTTTGTGTGAAAATTTCGAAAATTTTCATCGAGCATTTTGTGTGCGTGTTATCATTTGCAATTGTGCTGTTAACCGGTTCAAAGCGCACGCACGCAGCCAACAACTCAACATTCAGCAACAACAACAACAATAATATTACTACCGGACACGGACTTAAACTGGTCTCGTGTGTGTACGGCAATCACAGCTTCGTTTTGTCGGGTTCTAGTTCGTGTCGGACTTGTTCGTGCGGTTGTCGTTGGTCGCGTTTACCGCCTGTGTGTGTGTGTGAGTGCATGCGTGTGTGGGCATTTTTGAAGTTTGAGGACGTTCGGCAAGTGCAACACACTAATCGGGCGCGCTCAAAGTGACTTCGGCATTGCCGAATGCAGTTGGAGCCAACATTGGCCGCATCCGCATCGTCATCGGCAAAGGCATCATCAACAGCATCGGCATCGGCAGCAGCAACGACAACCGACAAGCAGCATCGGCAACAGCAGCAGCAGCAGCAGCCATCATCAACAGCAACTGGAGCTGGAGCTCCATGTGTCACTCTGCATTCTGACCACTAACTCGGCGGCCGCGTTTCCGTTCTCCGCTCCGGGCGTACATCACTAAATATCGTCCGTCGAACAATTCGTCGATTTCTTCTCTTTTTTTGTCGTAGTCGTCATATTATGCGCAACAAGATAAAGCACACGGTTATCAATATCGATATATCATCACAATTGTTGTTCGTTAATTGTCAATTTCGATAACAATTGCCAAAAACGTCAAAATATTGTATATATAGTTTAAATATTATTCATTTTTTTTTTAAACAATACAAACGCAATTGTTTGTGGATTTTTTGTGTTGGTGTTGCTATTATTATTATTCATAAAAAATTGCTTGATTGCTTTTCTTCCATGGCCTGCATCAAGTGCATATTGTGATCAGCCTAGAATTCTACCAAAGCAACTGAAACTGCAACAGTGCCTGCCAATCGTTAGCAGCAAAAGCAATTAAACCAAGAAAAAATAAAAAAACAAATATATCTAATTAAAATATATATGTGTATACAAATAAAACAATATTGTTAGCATCTAGCTTCAGCGACAACACCAAATAACAATTGCAAATTCCTGTCAAAAGGTGAGTTTTCTAGATTTTTTTTTCACATATATTTTTTAATTAAAAAACTTAGTTTGGCTGAACTTTTTAATAATTCAAACAAAACTTAAGTAAAGAAAGATATTTTGTGAATTTAATTAAAATACTTCAAATATGGGGTTTCTAGCGTTATTTGAAGAACAAGTCAAATCTTAAAAGTCTTAAATTTCAATTCAAGTTTCAAGTTGATAGATATGTTATTGCTATACTATCATTAATTAAAAAACAAATATTTTTTGATGTAGATAAACAAGTTTTCTTATATTTAATTTTGAGTGCGGCTCTACTTTTGAACACATTCTTATTTTGAATACAAATTTCCTTTCTAACAACTTTTGAATAAATTTGTTTGTATACAAGTTTATTTATTATGTAATGGGCTTAATCTCTTTGTTTTTTCTTTGAAATATTATATTTTGTATAGTCATTTCTCGCTCGTCTTTAAAAAAAAAAAAAAAAAACATTATAATCCACACATAAAAATAGTATGGCCACACAAATGTATTTATGTGCAAAATATTTTTGGATTTTCTTGAAAAAAATCTGTGCAAATGTCTTTGTGGATATATATTCATTAGCATATGGCTGCCATATTATGCTCTTTTGGATCTGTGCAAAATTTTAAAAACAGATATTAAACTGAATTAAATTGCAGACAATTTTTGAAAATAATTCTTACATTTAACTCTTACTTGAACTAAAGATAGATGAGGATATAAAATGAATAAAACGCAGACATTAAAAAGATTTGTCAACTGATTGACAACATGATTAAGCAAAACTAAATAAAAAATGTAGCAAACATATGTATGAATGTAACGTTTATTATTAAGGCTGTTATAGCCATTGAGATAAACGCTTAATGACCCACTTCACATGTCAAAAAGCGAACACAAAATGGACGCAATGAACAATTTTTACTTAACGTAATTAATTAAAATTTAACGTATTCATTTCGGTCTGACAAACGGCAGACAACAATGGGTAAATACAAATAAAACAACAACAACAGTGCGTGCATAATATGATACCTTGGAAAACTCATCGGTGAACCGCACTTATGCACCGCAAGTTCTACCGCGAAATTGATAATTCAACGGTTAACCCAACCCAAAAATAAAAAAAAAATAATAAAAAAAACTCACACACATCACAACAGCAACAAGAACCATAACGGCAAACAAACCGCGTGAGAAGGCAAAAAATTGGCACGCGGGTGTTTAAAACGTTTAAATTAACTGTGTAGGCATTCAGCAACAAAAACAGCACAAAAGATTTAATAAAAAAACTCGCACACAGCAATGTGATATTTTAAAACAAATATAAAAAGAGCAACAAGAACAAAATACAAAATTACAAATAACAAAAAAAATGCGAATAAATAAAAATAAAATACAAATACAAATAAAAGAAGGCAACAAATATTGGGCATATAATCAACACACATCAAATACAACAACAACGTCTATGTGGAAAGGGTTCAGACGAGCTCACCACTCAAGTTGTTTGCACTTTTTTTTTACGTACGTACGTTATATGTATGCATGTGCGTATTTATGGTTGCTTTTTTCGAGGCGTGGGCGTAGGCGTGGCTATGGCTTTGGCTATATTTGAAAGTGGTCAACCAACTCGTTGACCGCAAAAGAGAAAAAATAATACAATAAAATAAACACACAAATACAAATATATATATGCACAAGAGCACACACTTGTGTGTGCGTGTGTGTGTGTGGCAAGGCAGTCAAATCAAAAACAAAACAAATTGCAACTGCAACTGCAACAGCAACAACGACAATGGATAACAATTTCAGGATAATGCGCTGCCGGCGCTCAAATGTAGGCAACACATTTTGTTGAACCCGTCGGCGTTAGTTAAATGTTTGGCTTGGTTTTTGTACATATCATTTAATTAAATTAGAATTAAATTTGAATACATGCACACACATACCATATATTTATTGCAAATGCGCAGTTCTGTTGCAGCTGCCACATGCTGGCCAATTACTGTATTTACCGCAGGTTCACAAAAAAAATAAAAGCGAAAATCGGAGATACAAAAGCGTAAAATTAAAGGCAACCTTATCAAAATATGATATAGTATTTTACATTGTAAAATAAAGTAATTTTTAATCGCAATTCAAACAACAAATCAAAACAATTTCTTTATAAATTGCAAATAGTTCAAAGACTATGAAATTGTAAAAAAGATTAGATAAAAGATGTATGTTTAATTTGAACAATCAAGTTGTGAACAATTTGTATTGAAATTTCGTTAACTTTTTTTTTAAACAAAATTTTGATATTAAATAATTATTATTATTACAAGCTCAAACGACTGAAAGTCCTATTATGAGATTCTTTGTGATTTTATAAATAAAAATAAATATAAAATGAAAATAAATAAGTGTTTTTTTACGTTAATATTTTTACTCTAGAAAATCATAAAACAAAGATTGTGCAATCATCCAATTGTTATAATTGGGGCTTTAAACAAAAGTTTTTAAAGTGTTTTTGATTGTCATAATTAAAAGTTGTTGCCTATGAATGCAAACTGAATGGAGACCAGAGCTCAGATAGGGATTGAATAAGAGCTGTAATTTGGATTGTGATTGGGATTGGAACTGCAGCCGTTGAGGCACGGTGCGGGGGGGGGTGTATTGAGGGTTGCTTGCAATTTATTTTGCATTGTGTTGTTATTGTTGTTGTACTTTCGTCTGGTTTGTTTTTGTGCGAATGCAACTTTTATCGATTTAAATTAAAAACGCATTGCTGCAAATTGTAAAAATTATCTCTACGCTTGTCTTTGTGTGAGTGTGTGCTCATCATGTGTATGCAGGCATGTTTGTGTGTTTGTGTGTGAGTGAGTGCGTGTGTGTGTCAGGAAACGCCAACACATTAAGTTGGTAGGCCATTGGACATCGCCTGGCGGCTGTCGGTGGCCATTGCCGCCATGTTCATGCTCATGTCATTGGCCGGAGCAATGCGGAAAATCGCATTTTCTCATTTGGCTTCTGTCATGCAAAAATATCAAAAGCGCGTTGCGAAAATCTCGTTTATTTTTCACACGCATTTCTGACATTCTCTGCAGCACAGCAGACACTTCCTCACTACACTCACACATACACACACACATGTCTCCACAATATGCTTCGCTTCCAATGAGCTCAATTCCCGAGACGGAGACCAAACTTCAACCAAACTCGATATGTGACCGGGAGCCATTCTTAAATGGCCTTTGAAATTGGCTTAAAGCTTATGCAAAATTTTTCTGATTCTCATGTATTGTTTGCTATATAAAACTCGAAAGAAACCGTACAATACTTAAAACAAAATGTTCCCGAGAAATTAAAGCCAAGAACCTTGAAAACAACTCTGAAAAAATAAGCTACACCTATCATCCTTTGGCATTGGGTTCTTGAAAACTGAGCTTCACAAAAATACACATAAACTTAAAACTTAATTTTTAATTGTGATTTTCCCTACAAACATTAGTTTCAAACACAACTATTTGAAATATATTTTTATGGTGAATTAAAATTGGAAAAGAGCAAAAAAAAGTCCTACAAATTAGTTCTATCATCTTTGAAGTACTTAAACTTTATCAACCTTACAACAATTGATATCATATTAAAAGACGTTATTAGGGGTTTTCTAAAACAACTCAACAAACAACAACAATTGAGCAGTTGTTTGATGCCAACTAGTATTTGGGAATAGTTTTATTGCCTCTGGAAAACATGTTATACACAGACTTTCTGATTTTATTAAACGTTTCTTTTCTCATCGCGATTGAAAAATATATTAAATATTATTTGAACAATATTTGTCATTAGGATTTAAATATTTACATTTAACTTATGTTGTAAAATATTGGGAAAGAGTGTTGGGAAAAAAGTGAATATAATTAAATTTTTTGAATAAAATGTATTTAAATAAAGTTGTGTGTTAAGCATAGTTCTTAAGCTACAAATACCAGAACTTAACTTGCTTTTTAAAAGTCGCACACACAGTATCATAATTATAAATGTTATGTGTCTACAGATGGTTATGAATTTTTGGTTAAGCAGTTAATGTCCTGCGCCTTAATGAGCAGCCGTTGCGATGCCGTTCCGTGAACAATATTGAATATGCAACCACACACACACACACACACATGCAACAGCAACACACAATTAATAAGAATTACAAGTTATACGATACAAACAAACAAACCTACACATATGTATGTATGTATGGACAGTGGCTCTGGTTGGCTGGCTGGCTGCATCCTGCTGCAAGCTCTGCGTGGGTAGCCACCAGCAGCAGCCGCACAAGTGCTAATGACTTAATAAATCATCGCGTGCGACAAAGAAATATACGATGGTCGAGGTCCATGATGGTTGAGCCTGCCATGCCTACTGATGTTGCAGCTAGTAGTGCTGTTGATGCTGTTGGTTGGTGCCTGGTAACCGCAGCCAGGACGAGCGGCCAAAATGCATAATTCAATGAAAATCCGCAAATTCCTTTAATCCTCAATATTCATTAAAATATGCCTGCCAGCCGGCCGGTCGGCCGTCCGTCCGGCCGTGACAAGCACTGTGATTCGGCATTGCATCCGCTACTGCTGCTGCTGCATCATCCTTTTTGCGCAATTTGCGCAGTTTCAATTAAAGGCATTTAAAATATATACAACACGAAAAAAAAAACATATGTGCATGCGCCACGCCCACAATTGCCCTTTGACTCGTGTAGTTTATTAAGCGGCAACCAAAAAGCTTGCTCCAAAAGATCAGCTGCCGCTATTTGGTGTTGCTCACAATAATGCTGCTGCTGCTGTTGCTGATGCTGATGGTATTGGTGGTGGTAATGGTATTGGTGGTGGTCATGTATACAGGTCATTACATCTTTATGTGCTTAAGCACATAATGTACACACACACACATGAAGCGTTGCAATGTTGCCAATATACGCTTGTATATATGTACAGGTCGTATAAAGCGGCCAGCTTAATCATCAACTTAAATGTGTTGTGTGCGGCAAAGGATTTAATGTGTTTGAGTATGCCAGGCAAGCTGCTGCTTAATGCTACTGTTGCCGTTGCTGCTGCTGTTGCTGCTTGCCGCGGTCATTTGCACGTTACAAAAATTAATTCGATTGCTGCCTCGGCGGTCGTTTTAATCGCTTGCCGTGCGGCACATTTAATAAAAGGACACAGACGACAAGGACTAACTAGTAGACGGTGGCGGTGGCAAATAAGAGAGAGACTCAGCCTGCCAATGGGTACAAAATGCAATTAAAAATGTAAAACGTGAGAAAAATGCATAATGAGCTCTCGAGCAACACTTCATTAAGGCATTTTGTTTGCACACTAAATATCAGAAGCAGCAGTTTGATGGTTGAGCGAGGGAAGATGGCGAGAGGAGTCGAAAATCGGTTTGCGTCCACAGGCAACAACCAGTCAACAAGGGAATCCTTGCGAATCAGCGAATCACAGGGAACAAACCAAACAACACACGGCAATCACACACACACATACATATGCTCAATTGAAGGACACCTGTCCCCCCACCGTATAACCGCAAACAGATCAGCTGCCCAACGATAACTGTCGGGCTTTTGGGCTACTCCGTCCGGACTCTGTGCATTGATAGGCGGCAAAATGTTAACAAGCTGTTAAAAAATTGCCAAACTGCCCAGCAAAAATCACACACAACACAACACACACATTGCAAGCGTCAAAAATGAGAAGAATAAAATGCTCCTTTTGTATGCTAGACTTCTGAATACACTATCAAATTTTTGTCTGGTCCAAAGAAAACGCAATTTTTATACTAATATATTATAATATACTTATTTTTTTTATAGGCATTAAAAAATATGTTGTTTTGAATTTTGGGGAAAAAAATTAAAAAATTTAAATTTAAAACATTAAATGTGATTTTTAAACCTTATTTTAAATAATTTAAATTTGATTTCCTTTTCCACCTTAATTTCTATGTCACACCTAAAAAACATTTTTGATAAACTTTCTGGAATATATTCGGATATATTGCAATTATTTGTATACGAAAGCCTAGCGGCCCTGTTGTGTAAAGAGTATAAACAGCCAACTGGCACAACTACTTGACCAGCGTCATAAATTTACATGCTGGCCAAACAAAGAGGCCGACAAAAAAATAAAGGCGAAAGAAAAATGAAGGTAAAAGAACGAAACAACAACCAAAATCAACCAGAAACAGGAACAGCTTTTGTGGGCTGCAATTGGTGATGGGTATGTTGTTGTTGTAGTTGTTGTGTTGCTCTTGTTGTCAGCACGCTGGAAGGCAGCGCCGTTCGTGGCCTCAATGTTGGCCTCAAAATGCAAAACCTTAAAAAGGAACAAGAACAAGCCAGAGAAATACATAGGTAAAGAATGGGCGGGGAAGGCTGTGTGTGGCGAAAAGGGGAGCACAGGCCGTGGGTCGTTTACTTGCATGCGAGCATTGTCAACAAGTTTGACTGCAATGAACACGTTGAATGTTGCAAACAGCAAAATAAAAAATAAACCCTGACATGTGGGTGACTCGGCGCACGTTGCCGTTGATTCCGGCTGTGTGTCCTGCATGCATTTTTTTTTGTATGCATTTTCTTTTCTCCATTTTTTTGTTTTTTGTTTTTTTTTATTAATACGCTGTTTTTGCGCTTCCCTATTGATTTTTCGTGTTCATTTCGCTGCGCTTTTCGCACATTACGCATACGCGGCGGCGTGTGTGCAACGGAAACCAGGCGACTGACCAAACGCGTCCTGCTTAACCCCGGTCTACCGGAATCACCCCTTCTTGCCTCGCGTTTACATCCTTGTGTCCGGCTTGTTTGCCAGGGCTCTGGCGTTTGTACAGCTGTCAGCCCCTCGTTTGGTCTCACACCTTTTTGACCCCTGGTTTGACGTTGTTGCTGTTGTTGCTGCTTTTGCTGCAGTTGCTGATGCTGATGAGGCAGGCCGTAACGCAACAGCAACTGTAACAGAAAGAACGCCCGCTTCGTTTATTGTTATAGCCCACCGATGCTGGACACGCGTGTAGCACATTGTGTTTATTATGCCACAGTTCGTGGATTGCTGTGCATTTTCCGTTTGCTGTTGTTACAGCGCAAAAACTGCAATGCAATTTTTGATTCAGTCTTTTATATATTCGATTCTTTTTTTTTCTTGGATTTTCCGTGCTTTGTTGAGCTCATCCTTTGACGATGGCGGCCGCCAAACAACTCACCTGCTCTGATCGCTCACATGATCCCCTGTCCACTGGTTGTCAACTTGCAACTGAATTGTATGTGTGTGTAACTGACGGGTTTTGTTACCATGTTGCACAAAATTGGTTAAATAAGTACTTGATCATATTTTCATCATTGTGCTAAAAACAGATTTGAAATATGATTCTCATAATTTATTCATAGAACTTCAACTATAATCGAGTTAAGGCTTTTGTGTGTGCTACAGGGTATCTTTTAGTTTTACGCATTGTACACTTTTGCAATCTCAGTGGCCTTTTGTTTGGTCCTTTTGTTGGTGGCAACCACATATTTGGTTGCTGATTTTTGGTTTCGTAATTTTTTGTACCCACAGCGCAACCTTTGTCGCTGTTGCTGTTGTTGCATTTGTTTGGCGTTGTTTTTGTTTGTGTGTGCGTGTGTGTTTGGCGGTTTACCCAATTTAAATTTTTTTTTTTTTTTGGTTTCTCTACAAATTATTAACGTGTTCCGCACGTAGTCCTTGTCCTTGATGAGGGGGAACGACAGTTGCAGTCTTATTACATTAACATATTTAAAAAATTGATTTAAGGTTTTTATATTATATTTTCATTCAACAAGATACTAATTTGCTGATATTATATTTTTTTTTAAACAATTTTATTTGCTTTCCAATAAAACTTATGAGAATAGAATCTGTTGAAAAATAGCGATGGGGAAAATATATATTTAGAATCTGTCACAAAATTTTAGCCTCAAAACCATTTGAAATTTTTATTTTGGGGTCTTTATTTTTTAGCGAAATAAATACTGCTCCATCTTAATAATATTTCTAAAACTGTGCGAGGCTGGTATATAAAATAACAGCATTGCAAATAGTGAGTGGGAAAAAGATAATTTTATTAGTAAACGTGCAAATGTGAATAGTTTTCAATTAAATGTGTTTAGGAAAATTATAAAATAAGTGAATGCTCTTCTCCAAAATAATAAGTTGTAAACTAAGTTAATTTTCACAAAAATAAAGTGAAACAAAGTTCTAAAATGTACATATTCCAAAATGTTAACTCAGATAAGTTTAATAATTCGTTAATCTGTCTGCCATTAAATTAATTATGTTTCTTAACTTTCGGAAAGACATTTCTAAACATTAGCTGCTTTTCTAGAGCAATGCCAATGCAGTTCCCCGGTGATTTGAAAGAAAATTCCGTATACAAAATTGCTGCTGCTCTGTCAGCTTTTTCTCCAAAATAATGCAAATCTGTTGCATATAGCAACATTCAATAATACAAATATTTTGTCCCTAGGTGCAAGACAGAATTTAAAATGTGTGGGTGTGTGTGTGCGTTGTGTGTGTGTGTGTTTGCCAAAAATCGACAAAATATTTACAACAGGAGCAATAGCAACAACAACAGCAAAGCCAAAGGCTTTTTAGGTCTACCAATATTATTCCACACAACTTCAAACCCACAAAACGTTGGTTAGTTTTTGGTAATAACTTCAAATCTGCACTTGCCACTTTGTTGCTGAAATAACAACAACAACAACAAAAAAAAAGCCCCAAATGCAGTCGGCAAAAAGTACATGCACAATAACAAACACACACAACAGAACACACAGCACAAGCTTTTTGCATTTAGGCCTAAAAATAGAAATTGCATCGAATTTGTGCCCTTGTGTGTATGTGTGTGTGTAAGTGTGCGTGTGTGTGGGAGTGTAAAAATAATTTAGCTAAAAATTGCACACAAAAATGTTGGCACCGGTTTGGCTCGGCCGGTGCACCGCACCGCACAATCCACACACCACCGCCACAACGCAGACTCGGCCCCTTCTCCTCTTCATGTCCAGCCACCAAGTTTGTTGTGTTTTTTGTGTTCATTTTTCTATTTTTCATGCAGCCTGTTGCGACTCCACTCTCCTCTCTCTCTATATCTTTCTCACTCACTCTCGCTCTATATCTCTGGGGGCACAAACACATACCGCAAAATGCTGTGGGCGGCATTTGTGGCACAGTTGGTGCTGCTTGGTGGGCTTTGGTGTGGGGTGGCTAGCTTTTATTTGGTAAGGGGCGGTCACTGCGTGATTTGCAAATACGAAACGAAATGCTGCACAAAAACATACGCAAAATAATAAAATCACTGCCGCAAAAATATAAAACCAGCCAGCAGCAGCAACAACAACACCAAAAACCATCCCCAAAATATACAAATATAAATACAAAAAAAAAATTATACAGAACTGAACACAAAACTGACCGCACTCAAACACACACACACACATATGTTACATGTATGCAAGCTGCACTGGGATCATGAGCAACGGGGGCGGAGTCCAACGAGCTCCAAACAATTTGAGTTGAGTGCAAAATTGAGAGAAAAAGAGCTCCAAGTTTGCAACCCTTGCTAAGAGTGGCATATGAATATGTGTGTGTGTGTGCTTTTGGGGCGGTTGAAGAGGGAGAATACTTAATTTGCTAATTGAGAGACGAGTTGAGTAAAATTAAGATGAGTTGAGTTGAGTTTAGTTGCTGCGTTGAGTGTGAGTGAGTAACTAAACAGTGTTGAGTGAGTTAACAGCAAAATAAAAAGCAGCCAACTCACATGCAGATCACACACATACACGTACACATATACTCTCTTGAGACCTGCTCACTCGCAGGAGCGCAACCCATAAAAAAGCAGCACACAAAAAATAGAATACGCTGTTAAAATGTTTTAGCGCACTCATCATCAAAAGGCGGCAACGACTCAAATGTGGCTACATATCATAGTGGATGCCCAAGCGCAAATGTTAACGATGCTAAGGCAGCACACACATACTAGCACACATCCAATGGCATGTGTGTAATTTACACCGAGATCCAATGAAATGTTGGTTAGCTGAACGTCAGAGACGACACACAGAAGACAAGGCAAGTAAACGAGGCAGCTCAACCGGCAGCAATATAAAACCAACAACAACAGACACCGCACACACACACATGTGGCCGGACAGTCACAACACACGCACACACAAACACATACAGAGGTAGACTCAAACCTTAACTCAATTTTAGACACGCGCGAAGCATTCACAGCTGCGGTGGCGCCCAAACAATGACAGAAATAAAACGAAAAAATATACGCCATTATATAAAAGGGAACGAAACCTTCACAATTTAAATAAATATCAATAACACAAAAATTTAGAAGAACCAAACGAGTGTGTGAATAACAATTAATTTAACTGTGTGGGAAAGCAGCCAATTTTAAAGTAAAAAAAAATTATCAAAAAATATTTAAAATATTTAAGTGCTGTGAAGTGAATAAAATGGGTACAAATAAATGTTAGAATATATAAGTAAGTAAGTAAGTTACGCAAAACTTTAAGCTAATCAAAATGCATTCGAGATATTTTTGTATTGATTGTGAGTTAAAAAAATAAGTGAAAAATAATGTTAAAGTGCCATCAAATGTTTTAAAATAAAACAGGTTAAAAATTCATAAGATATATAAGCATTTTAATTTGATAATAGTGTCATTCACAACCGTCTCAAATAGTTTGAGTCGCATTTTCATTAAAAAAAAAAAGTAAATGTTGTTGACGTGTTTGTTTTGTTTGTTTTTGGAATTGTTGTTATTGGAATTTAATTGCCATAAACAAATGAGGCAGCTCGCATATATGGCGCACGCTGCAACATCGCTGATCATATTTTTGTTTTGTTGTTTGTCGTTTGTCTGCGTTTGTGTGTGTGTGTATTTATAAAGACATTAAACCTGGATGGGGCGCGCAAGACAAACGCCATAAAAATAAAAATTTGATGATGATGATGCGTATCAAAGGCGGCCGGCCGCGTGTTGCAAGGCAGCTGGGTGGTCCAGCGGTTCGGTTTGGTTTGTTACAAGGAGCCAGCTCAACTTTCTTGGCAGATGGCAGCATTAAAAACTCTTTTGCTATATTTATATGATTAAAGTTGTGCTCGTGCCACGTTTTGACTGCATTCGGCAACATATCATGCTAAAGTTCAGGGCGGCATTTCCCTAACCGCTACCTTCTGCTCCTGCCCCTGTGCATCACCCAACCACAATAACAATGCAACTGCCTCTGCCTCTGCCCCAATGAAAATCTCAATGAATGTGGCAATGTAAAAGGGAGTCGGGCAACAGGAATTGTTGCCTGTCAAATGCTGCATATTGCAGGTGGGCACCCAGCTGGGAGTGTCGAATCCGAGCAATCAACAGCAATTTTGCAAAGCCTAGACGCTGCCCATACTCCAGCCCTCGCACCCTGCAATGCAAGGACATGCATTGGGATTGGTGGGGACATCCGTGTCAAAACAATGTACGCACTAGAAGTCATTTAATTTGTTAAACTCGGTGATTTGGACAAACTCGCCAAGTGTTCGAATCTATGTGTGTGTGTGTGTGTGTGTGTGTGTGTGAGTGTGTGCGACGGCATGTCAATTGTAGAGTTTTTGAAGCTTTGTGGCCTGTAGACCAAAGGTATCAAGCAGGCAAACAAGCAAGGCAAGCAGAGATGTTAAGAGTTGAGAGAGTTGCATCCGACAACTGTGACAACATGCATATTAAAGTGACTACACTGCACAACTGGGTAATTGTTTAAAGCTATCTTTGAAGTGTGTCTGCTTTGATCAGTTATATTTTGGAGGAACTAACTCGATTTGTAAGAAAACGGCAGATTATATATAAAAATAATCAATTGCTTGTCTAACGCAGGGTTGCTAAAGATTATAGTACGAAGTGAAAGACAGTTATTATACATTTTTTGTAAGCTCAGTGAAAGAGATTAAAAATAATATTAATAATAAAAATCATTAACAAAGAAGACTTTAAAGATTGACCTCATTTTGCATCAGCGCCAGTCTATCTTTAATTATTATCACAATATTAAAAAAACAATCCCAAAACCTGGCTGACTAGTGTTATATCTAAGGGACACAAATATCTAAGGGTCTGTCATATTAAGAAGAAGAAAGGGCTTTAAAAGGGTATAGAAGAAGGTGGCGGCGCCTTCAAGGGTTGCATGCGTATTCGTATGCGCTTGCACGTTGCCATTGCAGTTGCCGTAACTGTTGCTATTGGTGTCGTTGCCATTGTTGTGTTGCTGCTGCTGTGTTGCAGTTGAAGCTGCATTCATTACATCATTTATGCATTTAAACAATCTAAAGCCCCAGGGTTGCCCATCAAGTGTTGTTATTGTATCAGAGAGGTGGGGGGGTGAGGAGGCGTTTGGGTTAGGGGGCGTGCCAGGCGCCGGATATGCAAATTATGTTATGTGTCAAGTAACCGGAAAATTCATTTTAATTGCCGTAGAAATGCAATATTGCATTTACACACAGACATGGGCGTGGCATTGCACTTGGGCACTTGCCACTTGACTACAGTCTGTTGTAACTAGGGCAGGTGGGGGTTTGAAGGCGGAGCCGGAGACTGCTTGAGGTGCTAATAAACTGTTAATGGGCGTTGCAAGCTCCTTCCCCTCAATTGTTTGGTTGGCCTTTGCCTAAATCGCTTAAAATGCGTTAGAGCAATGCTTGAGTTGATTTATTTAGTTTTTTCTTTCGATATGGGGCTGACATTTTGTTTAGTTTTTGTGCAGGATTGTATTGTGGGTGAGTGGGTGAATTGTGTATTGGCGTTACCAGCCACATGCATGCTCACCGCAAACGAGCCACTCAACGAGTATTTCAAAATAACAGACAGCCGCAGGCTGGCTGACCAGCAAAACCAAATGAAACCAAACCAAACCAAAGCCGACTTCATCAACAGTAACAACAACAATAAAAACAACAAATTTTAGACTGCAAATAGCAACAAAGTGCAAATTGCAACAACAGCAGCTTCTCAAAATGCAATTTTTCACTTTACTCAGAGGCCTGTGTAAAATCCAATCAAGCCTCAAAAATGTTAAACGCCTGCTTCATTCGGCAACCGGCTGCAATTGTTGTTAGCTCCTCGTCGTCGTCCTGGGAAGCTTAAAAGCAAAAGCCAAAGCAAACAGCTTCTGCAGCAGGCGCAAACAAACAAGGACTCCCCCACATTTCACACTCTAAATCTCAAACTCAACCTTCGACTCGAACTCAACTCGAGCTCCGGGCTCCACAGGCAGAGCTCTCAACGACAGCAATCTGGACTTATTACGCCACTTAAAGCTTAAAAATAAACACAGACAACTTTGATGCACATTTAGTTATACTTATATTGATACTCTTTATATACAATATTTTTTTTTTATATTATATGGAAAATTGACTTTCAATTTTGTCTCTTCAATTTTGTGATTGTACATAAAATATATATGGTATATTAATACTAGTTCGCCTTTGGCATAAGAAGGTTTTTTGATCGTTTACTGAAAAATACGTTCGTTTTATATTTCTTAATATTCAATTTAATACATGTCCAATATATTGTAATGTTAATTCATTAAATTGTGCTTAAAATAATTGTCATTAGCTCTGTTTCTTATCGAAATTTTATTTTAAATAATTAAGAAATATTCTCTTCACTATTTAAAATGATATACATAAAAAAGTAAGGGCGTAAGATATTTGCATAAAAATAATTATTTAATTAAAAATTAAGTTTATGAACCAAGTTGAATAATGCAACAAAATAAATCTTATCATGTCTTATCTTTTGGGTTAGTTTATAAGAATTTCGGCCTCAAACTTGTCTTCAAAATCGAACAAAAATTCATTTTCTTCGCTTGCATCATATGACGAATGTCATTTGGCTTAGCATTTGGATAGTGGATGGAGTTGGTCGTGCAGTCATTCAGTCAGTCAAGTTTGACACCCTTAGACACCTCGGACACCAGATAATTCAATGGACACAAAATGTCGTCACATTGTCGTCTAAAGGACAACAACAACAGCAAACAGCTTCAGCCAGCTGTGGCTTTTGGGCTGTGGCCTGCACACTTGGTTCCCTGTGTGTGTGTGTGTGTGATGGCATCTCGTTTGGCATCGTTTTGTTTCTTCGTCGTTTATCAAATGGCCAACGGGCAACGCCGTTGGGCAGCGCGTCGGCTAAGTGACAAGCAAAACCGCGAATTGACCAGAGAAAGTCCAACTCTCCAGTTCCAGTTGCAGTTGCCTTTTTTGGTCTGCCCCAAACAACACGCGTGCACCAAGGACATCAAGGACATACACAGTGCATGCACACTGCAAGGACAAATGGACAAATGAACCAACGGGCGACGCATGCACATGCAGCCTAGACACAGAACGTGTGCCGCTGCACGTTATTAATGCAGGCGAGAAGGCCGACGAGCAAGCAAGGAGTAAAGAGAATGCAAGTAAGGGAACGAGTCGCAAAAGATGCGTACGTAGTGTGCCCATTTTAGCATTCAGTTTTTCAGTTTTTGGCTTGCTCCCTTTACACCCTCCCTTGCTGCCAACTGACTGGCTGGCTGCATGGCTGGCTGGTGGTTGGCGCCTGCTGCAGTTGTCTGGAAGCATTGTTTTGGCCCAAAGTTGACCAAAAACTTGGGATTGTTGGTTGCTCGTTTTTGGTTTTTCTGGCCGGCCAGCCAGCCAGCCAGCCAGTCAGTCGACCAAGCAAAGGAGGAGGGCAGCGGGAAGGATTGCATTGCACTGCATCGTCCTCAAAATGCAGCAAGTCCTTTTTTGTTGCTGCATTTTGTACCGGAACAGGGGCAGGGGCGTGACTCCGAGGCGTGTTACTGCATCAATTTATGGTTGAATTTGGTGTCTTCTCTTTGGTTGTTGATTTCAGCATAGTCCTTCTCTGTCTGGTTGCACGTGTGTGTGTGTGTGTGTTGACATCTGGGAAATGTTCTCGGCATGCCGGAAATAAGTTTGCTGCCCGCAAAGTTAGTTGATTTAGGCATTAAAGCGAATCCAGCCTGCAGACAGATAGGTCCTTCGTCCTGCACTTGAGCTTTTATAAACAATGTATAGCTTAATTTGCTGTTAGTTAGTAGCAATTGTTGTTAATTTAGAAGCCCTAAAAGGCATACAACATATACAGATTGCAATGATGTTTCAACATGAATGCAATTTAAGATCATTATAAGAGAGTAAGAGAGAAAGGGAGATAGTAAATGACAAAAATTTATGTAGAAGTATATCTAAATATTCTCCTGGTCACGCTAAAGCTTGGCGACTTTTAAGTTTTCCCAATTGCCAGGAGAAGATTTTACCAAAAGAATTGCACCGCAAGTTCATTTTCCAATACAAATATGATGTCAATACAATTGTTAACAAACTGGTTTTGGAATTTGTTTGAAATGCTTAAAACTTATATAAAGCAATACGTATCTATACTCTTATGCCGAGAGATTAATAGTTGGTGTCTTTTAAGGTCTTTAAGACAGAATATAGCTTGCTTCCTTGTGGGACAAATTATTTTTATCAATTCTCTTCGTCAGAACATGAAGCTCTTAAATGTGTTTGACCCATTTGTCCATTTTGCAGTTGTTAAAGACATTGCTTAGCTTCCATTTTTCTTCGGAATGTGTTAACATAAAATGCTAAATTTCCAAATACCATAATAACTGCTAACACACACATACAAATACATTTTCCTACTCATGCACTCGCATACATGAAATACCACAGACGGGGAATAAAAACCCAAAGTCCAATTAAAATTTAACTACATCAAAGTAGCAGCAGCCACCGCATCAGTAGCTGTTTTAGATGAGAAATTGACGACACCTATACAAACGCACACCCAACACACAAACACAAGCATATGTATATTCTCTCATATATAGCTATAACATTTAACAAGTTTAGTATTTTGGGTTCGGGTGCGGATTTGGTTCGAGTGCTTTGTGGGAGCCCAACAGCTGGACACGTACATGAATGGACATGCCAACTATGAGCAACAAACAACAACAACAACAGCAACAACAAAAAAAGAAAAAAACATGTGAAGAACGAACACACACACAATGAGCAAACAACACACACACATACACACACACACTTTGTAGCTGCGTATCCATGGCATGTCGAAAATTGCGCAGCTTTACGGCAAATGCCGCAAATTGAAACAATTTACATGTTGTACGTGTGTGTGGGACCATCAAAGGGTTAAGCTTGCGTGTAAACCGTCTGCTCACGTCTCCATGTGTGTGTGCGCTTGTGTGTGTTGGCCGGCTATTGATACCAATGCGCGATTGAGCAGCGCCAACTGCGCCGCCTCTAACAAAACCATGAATTTTGATTTAGTCCCCCAAGCCAGCAAGCTAAAGTTTTGAAACAAAAAAAATTCGCCAGTCGCACAAAAAAATTACAAAATATATATAAACAATAGCAACAACAACGAGGTGACAAACCACGCGTGATCCAACGTTGCCCAGTTGCCAAAAGTAAAAAAATATACATACCCAAAAAAGAAGAGAAGAAGAGGAGACGAACGTTGATGGTGTCGGCAAGCACGGATTATGGCGCGCTTCTTCTGCTGAGTTTCAAGCTGATCAACGCATTTTATTTTTTGTTTTAATCTTTCTCTTTTCCTTCACAATAAAGTACGGCTCGCCCAACAGCTGCAATACGCTACTTAAAAGAAATTACCATCACAGGCAATTGAATTTGATTAAGGAATGAAAAATTGTATTCAAACAAGTTCTCATTTTACAAATTCATAAGCTTTACTTAACACAAATGTGGGCATATTTTTTACCAAGATCTGGTACCAATTTCAATTTACCAACTTATTCTTGCAATTTTGTTGGATAGCTTTTAAGAGTAAGACTCCTTAAAGTTTTATTTATTTAATGAAAATTCGATGAAAAATCTTTTCTTAATTAATCTTGCAATCTGATGAAATACAATAGGATCTATTGATGAGCAAAATATTCCATTGTATATATAAATAATTTTTGCATGTTTAAAATAATTTTTTTTGTTCCTATAAGCGATGTTTATATTTTTTACGGGCAATCTACACTATTTCACAAAGACATTTTCTTGTTATTGCTCCGTGGAAAAACATAAAAAAATAAATAAAAGAATATTCAAATAAACAGTCAATGTTAAATAAATACTGCAGTGTTGAATAGGTCATTTAACAAACCCACAAGAGCAGACTTTCAGCTGTTGTCAAACTCTGGCTCTCCTGCTCCTCTTCGAATTTATGTTCAGCTTGGTAATAACCTTTATAAAGTAAATTTACAATAAAAGGCAAATGGCCGATGGTAGAACGAGTCAAAGTGGAGAAATGGCAACAGTCGGATGTTGAAATGGCTGCGACACGCAGCCTCCGTTGTTCATTTTCTGCCATCGCTGCAGCTTTTTTTTTCTTCCGTTACTGTTTTTCGCTGTTTCCCTTTGGTTTTTCCTTTTTGGTTTTTTTTTTGGTGCTTTGCTGCCCACGCGTCGACACGTTTGGCTTCCGTTGGATTTTCGCCGCGATTTCCTTTCGCGCTGTTCCATAGCCATTTACATACATACATATGTCTCTGGCCATTGCCCATTTCCATTCCCAATTGTCAGCATTGCTCTGTTGTTTTTTTTTTCATTATTTTTTTTTCGTTGTTCTTGTTGGCCAAAAGTCAACCCATGAGCTGTGGCATTTTTAAGTAATTTTTATCGGTCAACTGAAGTCGGGGTAAATTTGGGGAACATATCGTTCAAATTGGTGAGTGCGAGTGAGGGGGGAGGGGGCAACTGTTTGTGGCATTGTCGTTGGGGTGGAGGCATGGTTGGTGCAAAAGAAAAATCTGCAGCTAGGAATTTTAAAGTTCTTACATGACCTAACAATAACAATGACAACTCCGCCGACAAGGTCAGCGGATGCGGTCAGAATACACTTCCTACACCCCCTCTTACCTTTCCCCTACCATGACTACTTTGGTGCGTGTCTGTTTTGGAGACTAGAGACAACATATGGGAGAAAAACTGGCACTGACTGATGATGATGATGGGTTGATGGGTTGATGGGATGTGTGCGAGAGAGGTTGAGGAGTTTGGGTTGACGTTTTGGGCGACGAGCGTCGACAAGTGACAAAATATGCAAGTATCAAACCACAAATTCTCACCCGTGAGTCCACAATCATTTTGACACTGGTTACAGCGAGGCGCAGTCGTCGTCGTCGTCGTCATCGTCGTCGTCGTATGCTGTCTGATGGACGCGGATGAGGACTAGATTTGCGTTTGGATAGTTACATGCCATATCTAGCCACATGTCCTGTGTGCCCAGTTCCTGTCGTTCATCCTGTCTGCCTTTATAGCCCACACCACTTTTGCCTTCCTGTGTTGCAATGTCCTTTGTCGCGTTTGCAGGAAATTGAAAAGTGCAACGCAAATTGCGTTCCGCTCAAACTTGGACGTTGCACGTTGCACGTTCAGCATCAACCATTTCATCCTCATGATGATGATGACGCCATTGGCATTGCCATTGCCATTGCCCTCGCGTCGAGTGGTTGACAATTGATTTGTGTTTATGTGCGCTGTCGAGAGTTCTCTTTCTCTCTTTCTCTCTCTTACTCTCAGGATAGAACCATGCAGCATGCACCATGCACCATAGCCATGTAAAATGCCGTTTGGGCTGTGATTTAAAGACATTAACATGATGGCTCTGCAAATTTGGTGTTGGTGGCAAACACAAGCTGAAATTTAAGTCAATTTAACACCCAATCCCATCCGCAGTTTGGTTTTTGCTTATTGCACGACAAAACTATCGAAAAGAGGGAAAAACTAGTCTATTTTGATATTTTGACATCTCAATGATGATATATAAACACTAACTAAGGCTTTGGGAAACTTGTGAGAAGAACGGATTCATTACATGATTTTGAGAGGTTTTTACATAGTAAAGTCAAATTTAATTTAAGTAAATTCTCGTATTATAAACTTTGTCATGGAAGGCGTAAAGCATAGAAAGAAGCATACTATCTCTTAGTCTAGACTGGTACTCGCACTTGTCTAAAATCAGTGTCTTTTATTTAAAGACTTCCGTTTAGCAATAAGTCAACAACAAGATTCTTATTATCTAAATAGTAAGTCACAATCAATCTATATGAACAATTCAAGATATAATTATTCAAATGAAATTTTTCTATTAACTATTTTTAGCTGGCCAACGGGGCGAGCTAGTTTCGTTAATTCAACATCGTTTTGGTGAAAAGTCGACAAGATTGTGCGATTAAAAAAAGTGCAGGCTCACGCTCAAGGACATCTGGAGCAGTTTGAGCAGGAGCCGCAGCAGGACACAACATCACATTATTCGCATCATCACTTGCAACACTCACAACAGGAGCATCAGCAGCAGCAGCCACAGCACCAACAACTACAACACCAACTGCAACAGAATCATCAGCAACACTACAACAATCACTATAGCATCCAGCAACATCACAGCAACAACACCATCTACAATAGCAACAGCAGCAACAACAACAGCCACAAAATGCATTTGACAACCACAAGCACTAATTCGACGGCATCAAATGCCAACACCAACAACAATAACAACACTAACAACAACAACAGCAACACAGCCAACAACAACAACAGCAGCAGCAGCAACAACAACAACAACACAGGCAACACAAATGGCTCCAACAACAACAACAACAGCTCGAGTAGCAACAACAACAACAACAGCACAGAACAAAACACACCCCCAACACCAGCCCAACTACTAAATGAGGCGTACACCAAGATGACCTCAGACATTTTGGCTGAACGCACTTTGGGCGATTTCCTAACCGAACATCCCGGTGAGCTGATAAGAACGAGCAGTCCCCTCTTCGTTTGCACCGTCCTGCCACCGCATTGGCGTTCCAACAAAACGCTGCCGGTTGCCTTCAAAGTTGTCTCCCTGGGCGACATCATGGACGGCACCATGGTCACAGTGCGTGCCGGCAACGATGAGAACTATTGCGCCGAATTGCGTAACTGCACCGCCGTAATGAAGAATCAGGTGGCCAAATTCAATGATTTGCGATTTGTTGGACGCAGCGGCAGAGGTGAGTAACATCGTAACTCTGTATATAAGTAAAAGTACGATTCCTCGAAAGTCTTGCTCAAATTTTGAATCCGAAATATCAGTTTCCATAAAACATTAAGTCACGGCTGGAAGTATATTTTATGACTACGTTTGGACCTTTAAAATTTTCTCCAGCTTCTCACAGAAAAAATAAACCGTTTATTTTGTTTACTTATAGCAGCTGACGAGGTGTAAAAAAAGCTGCCAAGTTCATTATGGAAGTCTGAAATAATACCATTCTCTCGACCTTCCTTTCCGCTTTGGGTAAACGTTTAGCTGTTATCCAAATCTAAGAAATTAATTTTCGTTTAATCTGGACCCGCAAAATTTTGTTATTGTCGTTACTGAAAGAATCTAAATCATGTTTTATTTTACAAAAACTTAAATTTTCTTGATATTTTTCTTTATTAATTTTAATTTATGCGTGCATTTTTCTACCCATTATTTATCTTACATTCCATCAGAGAGTCCTGTGGCGTCACTGAAACTGTTTAGCTTTTATAGAACATCTATCTCTCACTTTCTCGTTATCTTCATTTCGCTTTATGTTGGGAATCTATTATTTTTGTGACAAAATAACTTTTTCAAGTGCTACTCAATAGTCAGAGTTGTGCTGCTGGTGTAATTCTTATTGTTGGGGGGCGGCCTTTTCGTTCCTTTGTGGCCAAAATGCACTCGAAACAATTTGTTCAATTATCGCAGCCCCTCTCCGCCTTTTTACATCCGCGCTTGCTGAGTGGCAAAAGTTTTGAGTGCGCTCTTCTCAACTTGCCCAGCGTGCTTTTGTCCAAGCATTATTCAGCCACTTTTTGCACTGACAACATTTTGTTTCTTCTCTTTTTTTATCACAGCTTTTTTTTGCTGCCATCCTTTTGTATCCTTTTGTAAGCGCTGCACAAAATTGTCAGCAGTTCATTAGTAGACGAGCTCCGAGTTTCGAGTTGCGAGTTCCGAAGTCATGCTGTAAATGTCCTCATCTTGAAAGAGTTTAATAAACTGTCAAGCGAAATGAAGTGTGGCAAATGGTTGAAGTGTAGTTGAATCAGCATTATAAATTACAAAAGGCTGTGAAAGTTTTTGCTAAATACCTGTAACTTTTTTTGTGCTACCAAACTTTACAGATAAAGGCACAAATGGCGACTGAATCAAGCGAACCCAAAAACGGACTCAACTCAACTCTGGCTATTTTTTTTATTCTGTTTCTATTTTTTTGCCATGTCAAACAGACAGACGGGCTGGTTGGGTTGGGTTGGGTTAGGGAAGCGTGGGTATACGCATCCGCTGCGGTAGAACCGCAAAAACCAAAGCTTTAACTGCGGCATTCGTGACAGAGAGCGAGAAAGAGAGAGAAAAAGAGATAGAACCCGCAGCAAATGTCCGATTGCCCGAATGTCTATTGTGCCGCAGGATTCATGCATTGTCATTCATTGGGCATGCCAATAGACGAGTCGTCCATCTTCTGCACATTTCTCATTTTCCATTTCGCGTTCACATTCGCATTCGCATTTGCATTGAGGCGTTTAATTGTAAATTTCCCCATTCATTTAGGCCTCGTCGTCTGGCCGGGGTTAACAAGCGGCTGCAGACCATGTCCATCACGCCCATGCCTCTCGGGGTAACATGAGAACCCCCCTCGGCAGCTGCAGCTTTGCCGCAATCGCGTCTCGTTTTGACAGGCAGCCGCAGCAAGGATAAATAAATTGTGTGCTGTTGCATATCGCATCTTTTTTTATTGCCTTGGCAACCAAGTTCATATTGAATCTAAACTGTACCACGTTGCGTGTGCCACGGCTTAGTAAATTAACCAAACATCCTAAGATTCAGATTCAGCAAAGATTTGCATTTGCCTGCCTCACGCCCTCTCCCTCTCTATCTCTCTCTCTCTCTCTCGCTCTCTATGCGTGTGTGTTAATTGCAAAACGGTTCGCTTGTGGTATGGTTTGGTTTGGTGTCGGTTACGGTAACGGTTACGGTTCGATTTAGTTCGGTTGCTTGTTTTGTGTAACGCTACGTATGAGTGATTTGTGTGGCATTGCCGCTAATCGTTGTGCTGTGCGCTTGGCCATAACTATGGCCGCCATAGCCGTTGCCGCCATTTTGTTTTAGCTTCTGGTGCTGTCGCCCAGCTAATTACAATAGCAAAATAGCAAATGCATACCACACCACCGTACGTCTATACTTTGCCGGCCCCTCGCTAACTCAAATTGCGCTTTGGATATCGTGTGCGCCCGGCATCATGCAATTTAATTACCCAGGCATCGATTTATTTTGCCCCAGCGCCCAGCACTAGGCTACACTTTTAATTAGCAAAGTGCCATGCACATGCAGACACACGCGCACACACAAGAATTAGAAGCTGGGTTAGGGTGTTGCACAATCGGTGCCAGTTGGCGATTGTTACGAGAGTTTGCCACGTCAATAACTTCTCTATCGCATCATATCACAACAAAAACAGCAACAACAGCAAACGCACCACCAACAAAAACATTATCGATAAGGATGGCAAGTTAAGCTTTGGGGTTTCGCTCGTTCGTTGAGGTTTTTATTTACACAACTCTTTCAAGCCATTTAAGACAGCCGCAAAATGAACTCCGCTCCACCCAAAGCCACCCAAGCCAAGCCAAGCCAAAGGCAAACAATCAAAAGTGAAAGGCGGTGCGCGTTGCCCCAACAAAATGTATTAATGCATAAAAATACAAACGACAAAAAAAGGGCGCACGGTTTTTAGTGTTGCCTTTTTTTGGGTCTGAATTGGGGCTTGGGCTCGGTTGTTTGTTGTGGGGGCTAGTCAAAGGCAAGACAAATGTCTGCCAAAAGTCGAGACTTCATCATCCTACGCCCCACCCTTTGTTCAACTTTGTTCTAGTGTTAAAAAGAAGGCGTTAAAAAGGCAAGACACCAAGCTGAAAAGAAGAAAAAACAAAGCATAATACAATACCCAAACAAAAAACTTCAACAAACTGACACCTTGACTGCCTCAATGGTGCGGAGGCAGGATCCATGGTGTGTGTGTGTGTGACAAGAACAAGCCTTGAGTCTTGAATATTTTTTGTCAGCGCGCACAATTTGCTTTTGGTTTTTTATTGTGGGGTCCTTATCGTTGTTGCTTGTGATTTTTTTGTTGTTGTTGTGGGTGAACTGTTTGGGTAGCTCGGAGTCTTGGGGGTTTGAAAAGAAAGAAAGCAACAGGCTGGCATTAAACTGTGTCACTTACAATTATGATGAACTTCACTTATAAAGAACTCAGCGTGATAAATCACAAGTCAAGTCAAGCTAAGATCTAGATATAAGTCTTATCGTGACTGTTTTTGATAACTTTTTATTAGCTTCACTTGTATTGGAGAAATTGAAATTTTAATTGAATTTCCAACACATTTTATAGAATATTATTTTGTTCTTAGTTTTAAATTTGATTGTTCAGCACATCAGCATTAATTGCAACATTTGAAAATATGTGTGTAGTTGGAAGGCGGAAGAATAAGAGAAGAAGGAAACACTTTGTGTGCGACATTAAAATCAAAGCTGTTGACAAATAACTGAAATCCTTGTTGCAAATCCTTGGTAATTTACAGAACAAGCGTCATAAATCAATTGGGTAATGAAAGGCATACAACGCACACACGTGTCATCCGTAGGGGTGTTACGATGATGATGTTAAGGGTGCGAGGGGTTGGTAGGGGTGTGATGTGTGTGGCATTGTAAGACAAAGTGGAGTAGGCCACACATTCGAACGATATACGATACAGGTACATTTGTACATACATTCATTTATCTGGCTGGCTGGCTGGTTGTCAATGCTTATGGCTGTATCACAAATCAGAAGAAGACACATCCTTTGCACACATACTCATAAGAAAACACACACACACACACATACACAGGCAAAGACAACTTAGTCACATAATCGTTTTCGTGGCTTAAAATTTACAATTTGCGGATTATTTGCAATTACATTTTTGGCACATCTCTAACAACTCCGATATTATTGTTCAAATATTTGCGTCGTTTGTCATATTTTACTGCCACACACACACACACACTCACGTTTACTTTGCATACTCGTTTATTTGTTATTTGTATATATTTTTTTGCCTCAGCCATTTGCAAACATGGCAGCCAAATTTGAAAATTTTACTTTACCTTTTTACCGGTAAGCCTTTAAAAGCTTTTTGAGCCTTCTAATCCAGCCAGTAAGTCGGCCAACACAAAAACGCATTTTGTGGCTTATTTGGATTCCTTTCGAGCATTCTTTTGAGGCATCGTTTTTCTTCCTTATGTTTTTTTTTTCTCTGTTGAGCTATTTTCCTCTTCGATACTTGTTGACTTATGAGGGCTTGTAGAATTGGCAATTAAACTGTTTTGGAAATCTATTGGTCATTGTTGAGGTTCGAACAATTATCAGTTCATAGTGGAAATCAATTTTAATTTGTTTTTTCGAACTGATCTTAGATCTGCCCAGAAACCCACAGAAAGCTCAATAATCAATTTATAAATTTATCTTATGACTTTAAACTAATCGAAATTTTAATTCCCTTAAAAGATGCTTTACCATTTAATTTAACCTCTAAAATTGCCAACTCAAAAGCAGTATCAAGAAATAATTGCCAAAAAATAGCGCAACAATGAACTAAACTTGATGACAATAAAGACCAAGTGTGATAGAATAAAGTGAAAAAGCATTTTGCAGCAGCAGCCGGAAAAATAGAATGGAGGTGGGGCCAGCAAAGGACGAAGGGCGACAAAATGCCACTTGAAGCAAGTGCAAACAGCCTCAAGACGAAGTTCATTTTTTACCAAAGTTGGAAAATCAACGACAAGAAACTAAGGGGAAGCACTCTATAGAGAAAGTGAGAAAGAGGAAAAGAACGAAACAAAGATGTAGACCAAAATCAAGGCGGCGTTATGTTATCAGGCGCATTGGAGTGTGTCAGCAACATGTGTAAGCCTTGGTCTATGTGTGTGTGTGTGGGTGAGAGTTGTTGGTTTATTTGTTGTTGTGTGTGCTGAAATGATTTAAGCTTTGTTTGTCAACTTAAAAAGCAAACGGCGGCAACATGGGCGAAAAACACTTGAAGACATTGCACATACGCCGCGTTGTCATAGACAAAAAAGTTACCCCGACTACTTCAGCCGAGGCTATATCAAGTTGGCGGGAGGGAACTCGGCTGAAATGCTTTTAATTGAATCGCTGCAAAATTATCGTGGGCCTGGCAACATTTGACAATGGCAAAAAGAACTCAGCCAAAAGTGGTTGGGGCAGGTCCATCTCCAACGTGTAGAATGGGCTTGCTTAGTGAGGAGGGAGGAAGGAGGCGGGGTGCGGTAGGTAGGCGTAACAAGTTAATTAAAAGAAAACTGTGTGGTACAAATGAAATAAATCTTAGCTTTCATGTATTGGGGAGTCTTCATCTTCTTCTTCGTTCCCAAAAGAGCGTCGTATGTGAGTGAAAGTGTGTGAGTGGGTGTGTGTGTGTGTGTTTGAGTCATGTGTTGCAGACAATGAGTTTGAATTGTAATTAATTCCATCATTGTGAAAAGGGCGACACTGTGTGTGACAGAGAGAATGCTGGGTGGCTAAAACACTTGCCAAAAAAGCGATATATTATTAATATAATTCAAGTCTGATTTGTAGAAAGTAATGTGCCGAAAAAGTTTTTTAGGAATAGGTAGAAAAGACACAGGGAAGTTGAGTAAGTTAAAGGTGTTGAAGAGTTAATGAAGTGCAATTTAATTATTACAAAGAAGAACTCAAAAAAATATATATACAAAAATATAAAAATGAACAATTGCTATAGAACGTTATAGTTATATAACACAACTCCTCTTTTTTTAAGTGGCAATTGCACAATGGAATAAAATTGATTATAAATTCATTTTATTTGCCATTTTTCAATTTTTAGGTACTGAGATTAGTTATTAATATATTTTGAGCTTGCCTGTGGGCATAATTTTACTAACTTACCTTAACGAACATTTTCAATTTATTGATTTCAAATTTAATGTGCAGAATCAAAAATACAAATAGATATTATAACAAGACAAAATGCATAGGCTAAAAAGTATATCTAAGACTGGTGTAGATCCACTAGGCTGTAACGAAATGAATTTTTCATCAAGTTGTATATCTTCCGCTTTTCCTTGCTTGTTAACCGCACCTGGGACTTTTTAGTTATATGAACTCAACATGACAATTTATTTGTTAGTTGCATGCAATCTAATTTTAATGCCAGCCAACTGGCTATATATACTGCAGTATATTATCTATGTAGTACAAAATTTTTGTGCTGTAGTCAAGAAAACAAAAATTTGTGTTGATATTTACGATGTGACAATCGACCGATGTTTTGAGGCCATAAATGTGTCGCGCGTGTCTGGAACCAATTAAGCAAAAGAGCTGCTCAGCTTGGTCATAAATTTAATAAAAATGTTTTGTTTTGTGTTTTTTTTTTCATTTCTTTTTTTTGCCTAACCTCATTGCAGGGAAAAGCTTCACATTAACCATCACCGTTTCAACGAATCCACCGCACATAGCCACCTACAACAAGGCGATCAAAGTAACTGTCGATGGTCCACGCGAGCCTCGCTCCAAGACAAGTAAGTATGCAAAAGCAAATGACCAATGGCCAATCGAGTTATGGCTAAGAAAGAGCTATAAGCCAATGGCCAATAGTCAAACAGCACCAAACACAAACACACAAACATTTCCAAGCTTACATAAGCAAATCTAGTTTATTAATTTTCACAATGAATGAGACTTTATTAAAGCACTGAACACACACATAAGCACATTCTCTGCCCACCTCTCTCCCTCTCTCTCTCTCTCTCTCTCTCTCTTCCCTATCTCTCTCTCATATTTTCATTCTCTTTAGGTACTCTGTGTCCTTGTTCAGAGTATTTAATAAGCAGTGTTGACTCGTTCGTTTAGCAGCTGCAAATGCATATTTATAAGCATGCAAATATTTTACTTTGCATATGTTAAAGCAAACCCAAACAGCTCAGACTCAGATTCACACGCACACAGACTAACAACAGTTGTAGCTGCCAGGAGTCGGTTTGTTGGTGTAGTTTTTGTCCTTGTTGTTGTTGTTGTTGGCAGTGGTGTAATCTGTTGGGTCCGAGCAGCAGCAACAATTCAATCCATGGCATGATTTATATCCTTAGATGCCAGACTGCAACGTTTGACTCTGGCTTTTAACAGAGGGCACAGTTTTATGCGGTATATACAAAAACACACTAACACACACACACACACACACATGCACATAAATGGCAGTTGGTTTTAAGCTGCCGCCGCCAACGTCAGACAAAAGGTTATTATTTTATAATGAATACAATCTGCCGTAAAACGGCAACTGGCAAATGGGTGACAACGCTTGCAACGAGAGAAAGAGAGAGAGAGAGAGAGAAGAGAGAGAGAGAAAGTGAAAGTGAAAGATAAAAGGAGATAGAGGAAAGACAGAGAAGTTCACACTTAGCTTAAATCAAATCAAAGATCTCAAAATCAACGTTTTCAAACACATAAACACAACAGTAACAGCAAATTAAACTTTTAGTTAAGGACAGATAATTAAAACTGAAAAAAACTTAGTGTTATCCCTTTTAGGGCAACAACAACAATTTCATTTCGCCTTCGGCCAGCGACCGTTCCACTTCTCCACGGATCCATTGTCAGGCTTTCGCATGCCACCAATTGGCAACTGTCAAAGTAAGTACAATTTATCAACAGATCTTTATCAAATCAAATAAATATATTCAACAATATTCTACATACATTTATATCACTCTTCTATTCTTCAATCATAACTGTATCATTGTTTTGTTGTAGCCTTTTTTTCTGCTTTTCTTTGAACACTTGAGTAACGGATATATATAAAAAAAAAAAAGAAGGAAAACCGCATGCTACAAAAATGATTGTGGGCTTATTGAGAGGGTTGGTTCGGTTTGGGGGAGGCAATGTGTGGTGTGCCCCAATGTAACCGCACAAAATCACACAAAACGATTAGGAGGCAGGCTTTAACAGAATAAAAAAAAGACAACAACAAAAACCAAAAAAAAAAAACGATTACAAAAACACTGTTCAGTTTTAAGCTGCGGCCACACAAACCAACAACAACAACAACGAAATAAATGCAACAATACATAAATGTATACAATTTTAATTTAAATGCACGAAAGTACATAAACTATATAAGTAAATGTATGTGCATTTACAATAAATATTTAAATAAATCTTGACATCCATTTTGCAGGCGCTTAAAGCGACTACATTAATTAGGCGCTCAATTATATTAATTTTTTTTATTATGTGTATTTGTTTTTACTTTTTTTATTGTGTAATACGAGAGCCAAAATTAAGGCAACATCAAAAAAAACCAGTTGGAGCCAAAAACTTTCGACTGATCTATACTCTTCTGTCGCAGTGAAATAAATCACTTAACAAAACAGTTTTTCCTATGTCAGGATATGGTTTTGTTTTTTAATTAATTTTAAAGTAATTTGATAAATTCAGTAAGCTTGGGGTTAAATAAATTTATATCTGAATAGGTACAACTCATGAGATACTTATTTTGAGTGGTGTGTAGAGTATTTGAAATTAAAAATTGGCTGACATTTTGCTTTGCCTTGCACTAAATTGTTGTTGTTGTTGTGCTGCTATTAAACTGTTGGCCACTTTATTTAACCAAAGTTTACTATACAAACAAATAAACGTTGGTCAAATACAACAACAGCATTGACAATCGACAAACAGCACAAAAAGCTGGCGTCAAACAAATTTTTTTGTATTGCTTGTGTTATTTATTTGTCTGTCTGTCTCTGCACGTAACTGTGTATGCGTGTCTGTGTGTCTCTGTGTGTGTGTGTGTGTGTGTGTGTATTTGAGTTTGTGTTTGAGTGTGTCTGTCAACATTTTGCATTATATTGCTGGTGTTGGTGCAGCAATGGGCATCTATCGGTCATAAATCACGAGGCGCATACAAATTATGATTCCAATTCACAAAACTACAAAAGCTAATGTCAAATATTGTGTATATATGTGGATTGATATAAAAATCTTCTCTCATACAAATATGAAAAGGCGTTTATACATTTAAAATGTCTATTATCAAAATAGTAGGATATTAACTAACTGCTTTTTGATGGGTTTTATTATTATTATTATTATTTTTATAATTATTATGCAACTGTTTATTGATGACATTTACTTAAGTATTGAAAGTTAACTTAAATGCTTGTGGAGCTTACTGCTGGCTTTCAAATTATAAATCAATAATTAAAATTGTGTAAGTTTTTTTTTTACTGTTTTCTCTGCGTTGTAGGTGGACTAAATTTAATTATACACAGGCATTTATATTAAATTTGATGTTTCAATTTAAATTGACAATTAATTGCATTATAAAAACTACAAATAACAAGCGACAAATCGTTAGTCAAATATGACAGCATTTTTCGCTTATATTTATTTAAATATATTTTTGTTGTTGTCGTAGCATATTAATTTTCGTTTGATTTTTTTTTTTAAATTTTAACATAGTTAAGATGCATGAACAGAAAAACACAATCAGTTGTTGCCTTTTTTTGTTAGGTTTTTTGTTTTTTTTTTCATGCGATAATTATTATGAAAAATAATTATTCAAGTTGAGCAAAAAAAATGTTCTTTAAACAAATATCAAATGCAGTTCAATCAGAAACACACACAAAATTACCCTAGCAATGACTGTCAATTTGGACTTGGTTTCAAACGCAGTAACAGTCAATGCCTCTCCTGGACTCCATTCCCTTTACAAGCCCCAAACCCAATGTCTAGCGTGAAGCGCACAAATCAAAATGCAAATTGCGCGATTTACAGTCTGACATTTTCCAAGCACCATTGCAATCTATGGTTACTTCTCATTTATGTACACACAAAAATTATATACATCCTGTATATATTTGATATAGTATGTATGTATTATATGCTGTTCAGTCACATATAGACACTCTGTGTGCGTGTGTAAATAATGATTACTGAAAGCGTCTGTTGTTACTGATTACCCATAATTTAATTGTAAATATGCAAAAAGCAAAATAACCTGAATTATTTATTAACAAATTTTATTGGCAGTCGCTGCTTGACTTAATTACTGGCATATATTTTATTAATTTCGCAAAAAAAAATAATAAGTGGAAAATCAAATAAAGCTGAAATAGCAAGTTACATGCCCATATCATGAAATGTGTAAAGGAAAACAGACTCTTCACATAACTTGAAATAAGTTGTTGCAGTGTGAAAACACAATTATTCAATGAGGATGTTAACAAGATAGATTCCTTTAAGACTTGCTATAATAATTTTTATTTTTTGATGTTTTGATTGGTCTTTTGGACCAAAAAAAGAAAGGAAAGTAGGTTGGTCGGGGTGCATTATTGGTCAGTATTAAGCAGCTACAGCAGTTGACGGTAGGCAGCCCACAAATTTGAATTGGCTTTGTGAGTGTTTCAACGTTTGGTGCTTTCAATTTCTTGTTAATAATTCAGTGACAACATATGCGATGGATAAAGTCAATCGGCGTGACAACAAACATCAGACAGACCCGAACACCACCAAGACCACCAACAACAGCAGCAACAAAACATGAGAGAACAGCAATAGCAACAAACTGTACACAAAAAGCAACGTAATTAATGGAGGTAGAAGCATTTAAGCCAATAGCATTAATAAAGCCACCACAAAATCAATATCCGGATACGAAAATGCGCCCGTCGCCGATAAAAACTAATTAATAATTTCCGAATGGGCTATTAATTAAGCCTAATTATCTGTGCATGAGTCTGGACCCGCAACGTGGTCTGCACTTCATCCGAAGCCCGTTTATTCCTCCTCTCTCTATCTTTCTATTACCCAGTCTCGTGTGCTCCCTACTGGAGCCTAAAATTGTGATTTTTGGCCTGCTTTTCGCGATACTTTTACATTGATAGCAATTTTGGGGTCCGCTGTCCGGCGTCGCATCAGATTTGTTTGTAATTTTTATGCACCGGCTCCCGGTTCTAGCTGCGACTAAAAGAGAATCCCGCATAATGGCCATGATGGGGCTCCAATTAGTGGCCCATATGTGCCATCCATTTGCTAGCCAGGGACGCCCGGAACACGGTCATAGGCGGTGTTTACTTATTGACGATAATTGTATGCAGTGTTGTTAAACGTTATAGGGATTTTTTTCATAAAGTTTCAGTTTTGCATTGGTTTTGTTTTTCATTTATTGTTTTGTTATTTATTTTTTTAGTTTTGCACACGTGTCGTATACTTTATCTGCTGAGCATTCTAGTTTTGATCACATTCTTCTCTTTGTTTGTTTATCTTCTAATCTCATCTCACACACTCACTCACTCACACACGTACAAAAACTAATTAACTAAAAAAAACATTTGTGAAACGAAAACGATACCAACAACAAAGATATGTCCCAATTTGGTTTAGGTGCCAGCAATACGCATTGGGGCTATGGATCGGCCGCCTCTGCCTACTCCCCGTACTTAGCCAGCAGCGGACTATCATCGTGCACCACGCCCACCTCAGCCCAATTTAATAATCCAGCGTTGGGCTTCACCTGCTCCTCGAACGATCAGAGCAACAATCAGGATTTTGGTGGCGCCACCAATCGCGACTGTGTACCAAGTAAGTAAGATTTTTTATGAGAAGTATACTTCGGGATACTTGTAGATTATAATAAAAGGAGATAGTCAAAATTTATATTTTACTCATACAAAAAGGGAAAGATTTCTATGACTATTTTCATCAGTTTTTTCTAGGATAAATAAGTGTAATATATTCTTTTATTTAATTTCTAAGCAGAGTAAGTTTCTTACCGCGGCTAAATTCTTCCAATTCTTTTTTTTTTTACTTTTGAACAGTGCTACCCGACTCAACGGCCAGTGACTTGGATCAGCATCTAAGTAGTCTGGTTGGATCAACCAGTGGCCAGATGTCGCACCACAGCCTGTTGGGCGCCAGTGGACAAACGTCCATTACATCGACGGTGAATGGAGCAGGTGCTGGCAGCGGGGCAACCGCTGGCAGTGGTGCGGGTGCTGGCAGCGGCGGTGGTGCTAATTCGATACTGGTGCCACGATATCACACCAATGCCAGCAACGACTACAATGTGCATTCCAGCCAGAACGGACCGCGCAGCTTGAGCGACAGCTCGCAGGCCGAGTCGCCGGTGCAGGAGGATCTGCTATCCACAAATACACCAAATTTGGGCAGCGGCAGCGGTGGTGCGACAAACGGTGGTGCTGCCAATGGCAGTGGCAGTGCTGCTGGCGCTAACAGTGTTGCCTCTTCGGTGGCATCTACGGGCGCTGTCAATCCCGCCATGCTGGGCGCCAATCAAAACTTTCCGGGCATTGTCAATCAGCCACAGCACGCCTCTGCTTCGGCCTATGGCGGTGGTGTGGGCGTAGGCGTCGGTGTCGGTGGTGGGCATGGTGGTGGTGCCGGTGCATCAGCCGCCGGATGCAATGGTTCATTGTATCCGGTGCTGCCCGCCAGTCTGCTCTACTCACAGCTGTATACGGCCGCCAATCAGTCGGCGCATGGGTTTCACTCGCACACGCTTCCGGCGCATGCGTCCCCGAACTCTTCGGTGCATGGAGAGCTGCAGAGTGTAATGGATCACATAAGCAATGTGGGTGTGCGGCAGCAGCATAATATTATGACTGGCGGTGGTTTGGCGCATCCGGGTGATCTGACGCTGATTGGCAATTGTGGTGCGTCGGTGAGGAATATTGAGGATGGGAATAGCAATCGTCAGGTGGCCGCGCTCGCTGCCCATCGCGGCCACCACAACCCAACTGACAATGGGGGCAGCGTTTGGAGGCCATATTGAGGTCAGGTTCTGTGGTGTGGATCCGCTGTCCTTTAGTGCCACGAGCACCTCGAGGGGCAAGTGACGGAGAAGCAGCACACACACATCCAAAACTATGGACATGATATTGGAAATGGGAATGGAATTGGGAATGGGAATGTCATGGGTGGGGATATGATGGGTGGGGGTGGCAATGGGATTGGACTTGGTAGCGTTTGTGGGGATTATGGAGTGTAAATAATTGTACATACGAACATATAGGCCATATGAGAAACATTTTTTTTTAATCCCAATAATAAGAAAACGTAAAAATTAAATTTTTAGTAGAATTTGTTGCTGCTCATAAAAGCTCAATATATATACATATACTTACATATATAAAAATAAAAAAAACTCACTCGTATGTATGTATAGCATACAAGTATAGTCAAATGGAAACACACAAGAAATTAACAAAAAAAAATATATATGAAAAAACCGAAAACCAGCTATAAATTACTTAATTAGCAAATGGATGGTGCGAGAGTCAAAACTCTCAGATTCGCTTTCGCCTTAAGGCGTAAAAAAAAAAGCGAAACGAAATCGTGACGTTTAGCAACCGATGTTTATTATTAGATATTTTTAAAAAAATAACTTTTGTGTTGTTCACAGATGTAACTTAACTAGAGTTAGACAGTATTGGGTCTGTTTGTCTGTGTGTATATCCATTAAGGATGTTATCAGCAGCAGTCCCAGGCCCGTGGAATGCCCGAGCCATAAAACTACACAAGCTAGTCATAGAAACAACAACAAAACAAACTCCCAGAAAACACAAGCACACAAACAAAACTACGAGTTATAGGAAGGCGAATTTGAAGCAATCGATTATTAAAAACGATGACAATTTTTGATGTACTAGTTCTCAATGTTTATAGTATAGGATTGTGTAGAACTTATTTAACTTTTTTTATTTATGAATGTCTTTTTTTTGTTGTTGTTATGTATTTTTTAGTTTCACACATGTAACATATTGAGTAGATGGAATTGGGAAGGTCAGAAAGGAGGAGTTGAGGAGTTAAATGAGATGGTGGAAATGCGAAAGTAGAAGAGCCGTTGTATATGAGTTCCTAAACCGTAATCCATGTTCGTGAATTTGTTTACTGTTCATTTCATGTGCTTCGATATGCGTGTCTGTACTTTAAATGTGTATAAAAATCTGTGCAATTTAAGCTAAATACTATTAAATATATGTATACGTACTAAATATAAACTATAATTATACTATCAAACTTGAATGCAACACAAAAATAAAAAAAAAAACTACCACAAAACCGAAAAACAAATTGCAAAACACTTATAAATAATTGTAATAACTATTTTTTTTGGCTAGCACATAAAAGTTTACCAATTAAGTGAATTCCAACAGATGCAAAGTTTATTGGCTAAAAGTTTCAGATAATAATAAAGTTGATTATGATAATGATGATGGTGATGGTGGTGGTGATGATAAATATTGAGAGTTTACTCCCAGCTTATCAAAAGGAATGTTCTAAAGTCAAAAAAATTAGCTGGAATCGCATTATGGTCTGATCTATTACAGCTATATAGAGTTTAGATTCTACAGACAAGTAAGTTCCAATAGTTCACACACACGCATACACACACACACATATACATCTACACTCGTATGAGTGTTGCGACTTTAAGATCTTCTTAAGCTGTCAAAGTGAAAAAGAATGAAAAACATATTAGAAAATTAATGCAACAAACGCCGCAGACGAGCCACATAATAGAGTGGTATTAGTTTTAGAGATCTGTTCATTTGCGAATGTCCAGTAGCACACTTTTTTTCTGAAACTTTAAAATAAATGCATATAATATATTGAAAACTGATCGTAAAGTACATAAATATATATAATTGATGTATACCAAAATAAAAAGCAAAAAATTATTACAAATAAAATGAAAGAAAACCAAAGAAACAACCAAAAACTATGTGTATAAATAGAAGAAAAAAATATGTCAAATCAGCTTGAAGAATTAGAAATTTTTTAAATGCATTCATGCGTATATATATTTAAAGATATATATATATATAGTATGTATAACGTATGTAACGATTTTTGTGCAGTAAAAGTTCTTTGTATTAAATTGAAATATATCTAATGCAAGTTGAAACAACCAAAACGATCAAAGACAGTTTAATAAAACGAAATACATTAATAAAATCATTATGAAAATTAATAAGAATTATTCAATGATGTTTGTAGTTTGTGTGGGTATGTGGGTTGATGTTGATTTGTCTGAATCTAGCTCAATTGGTTTCGTGGAATGCCTTTTGGACAAAATGAAAAGGTATGCATTACAAATTGCTTGCCACTTTTAACGACACAATCGGGACAATTGGCAAAGGTAAAATTATATCGAGAACGGTGTAGAGCGTCTAGCTGCGGTTTAGATTGGCGGGCTACGTAATTTTCTGCTCAATTTATTTCACATTGTGGCATCCAATTAAGCTGCAAACCAACCAGCCAGCAGCAGCAGCAGCAGCCCCTCGCGACCCAGACAATGGCATACGATACGATACAATTTCTCGTTCATCTCCTCTTTGTACTCCTGCTTCGTTTCCTGTTCGAGTTTATAAGTCTCGTAAAAATGAAGAGCACAAGAAACGCAATGGGGTGAGTCGTTGTAACAAATGAGTGGAAATGGAGCCAAAATGGCAAAACGTATGCAGCCGGCTGGCAATAACCGCAAAAGATTTGTTAGCTTCAGGTTAATTAGAGTGTTCGATAGGAGAACTATATATATATATACATAGACATATATGTATATGGGGAGCACAGACTTCCTACTGTAAATTCCAATCTTTAGACTTTCAATTTTACTTCTTGCTTTTCTCTTTTTCTATTGTCTGGTGCAACTTTTAATTATTTCATTTGTGCCTACTTATAAGAATTCTGAAGATGTTTTGCATAGCTAATTAGCAGTCAAGCAGCGCCCCAAAATATGCAGCAGAAAAATATTCCTCCCTACTAAAATGCTCTTACAGAGTGTGAGCATGAATGTATGCATGCTAGTGTGTGTTGGTTTGTGTGTGCAGGGGTTAAATAATTAAAAAATGTTTCCCATTACTTGCGTCGCTTGATAAAATTTCAAACAAACACATCATCTATACACATAAGTAAGTATTCAAAGTATATACTCAGCAGTAGCTAAGCTGCAAGGAGGCTAGGAAACCACTTGAGATGCTGTCTGTGAATCCCAAAGCAAGCAGCATGCTTTTCACTCACACCTTTTTAACTGTTGCCTTTGTTTGCCTTGCCTACCCTCCTTGTGCCTCGTGTCTCGCATATTAACACTTTTCATGTACGAGCAACAAGGAGTCCCTTGGCAACCGCATTGACTGATTGAGTAAGTGAGTGAGTGACTGACTGACTGACAAAGTTGAACTGCACTGAATTAATGGCTAGCCGAAATGCTTACATGCTTGTTCTTTGTTGTCATACAGTTAGATTCATTTCTATACCCTGCAATAAGGAGAAAAGAGATAAGCAAAATCGAGGAAAATCATAAATTATTGTTAAAGCCGAACTTTCGTATAACGAATCTCAGGGTGTCAAGAAAATACTTCGTTATAAGAAAAATCCGTAATATAGAATGGCAGGGTTCTGGGAATAAATTCTTGGTATAGGAAACATCGTTGCATGGAAGTTCGTTTTGTCGAAGTTCGTTTTATGGAATTTCAACTGTACTATATTATGTTATATTTTTAAAAAACTTAATTTTATATATATATAATATAGACGTGACATTAAACGAAACAAACAAATATTCGAAAAAACATTTTTCACTTAGCTCCAACTGAACGATAAGTATTTTTCTGTACAAGTCTCATAAGCTGTTGTTTTTTTTTTCCAAATTAATTAAAGTTATACTTAAGGCAAATGCTTAACAAAATGTAAATGTAAATGCGTCTCATAAATTCGTTTTGACAAATCTTTTAAATTACATTTTGGAATCATAAAGATGAATTTATTTAATAAAACAAGTATGTTAATCAGCTAAATGAAATGTAGCAATACAGATACACCTGATATATAGACACACATTTATGCCTACATATGTATGTATGTGAGGCCTTTGAGAATTAAGTTGGAGCAACCCTCAAGCTTCTTCCATTCATAATGATGAAAATCATCTTTTGCAGTCGCTTCATCTGTTGAGACTTTGTGTCTGTCTCAATTACGCAAGTGATGAGTGTGTGTGTGTGTGTGTGTGTGTGTGTGTTTATTATGATACCAATTACAGCCACTCGTGTGTTTGTTTCTTGCAGGAAGAACCCTGACGCTGGCTTAATTAGCAACACTTACAATGAACAAAGTCCAAGCCCACTCTTTCTTGCTCTCAAAGACGGTACAACAAACTTTTTAATTATGTGCTTATATTTTTAACTTGTTTATGAAGGAACAAACAACACGACCCCCCACCCCCCCCCACTTTCAAACTCCACCTCACCTGCAATTTCAATTGAATTCATTGACACAGTCGAATAACTGACTAACTGACTACGAGCAACAAAGAAATGGAAATACACAAAAAAAAAAATTTAAAAATATTTGCAAGCCCACAAACCACAGACAACAACATTCAACAACAACAATGCAAATGAAAAGAAAACTTCGAATGGCTCTCGAATGCCCGCT
Organism: Scaptomyza graminum; assembly: GCA_018901835.1. Taxonomy (NCBI): domain Eukaryota; kingdom Metazoa; phylum Arthropoda; class Insecta; order Diptera; family Drosophilidae; genus Scaptomyza; species Scaptomyza graminum. Next base: position 3,503,933 of record JAEIFL010000001.1, on the reverse strand, counting down.
GATGCAGGTGAATGGCCAACAAAATATTGCAGTGATTTTGGTCGAAACAAATTATGTGGCAGCGCTCTATCTCTCTCTCTCTCTCACTCGCTTCAGTTCTTTCGTCTCTGCATTTGGAAATCAGTTGCTGTTACTCTCGACGCGCAAATATTTAACGGCTGCTACATATTTGCATCTCGCCACGCACACAAACACTCACACACACACACACAGAATGAGAGACAGAGGCAATGTGCTCGCTTAAAGGTATGAAAACATTCTTTGCTGCGGTTTTTATTGTTTTTATACATTTCCGTTTCACTGGCGTTGCATTTTTGGCATTCGCGCTTTGACAGACATCCCGGCAGGGATGGCAATTGCCAGGTCGTAGTTCGTAGGTCGCGAGATTCACACGGTTCCACAGATTCAGAGTAGGCCAAACGAGAAGAATGAATGAGCTCAAAGCTACAATTATCTGCGTTACATTATTGCTGCTGATGATGCTGATGCCATTGTTGAGCTGCTGGTTTGTCTTTTGTTCTTTGATTTAATCAAATGCCAATTTTCAATGCGGTACGAACTGCAAACGCAGATTCTTTTAATTAACTCTTTTCAAATTCTTAAAATGCTTTTCATGGTGAACCTACTTATTGAACGTTTTTATATGTATGAATTATTATACTCACGGTGTTTTGTTATTTTAGCTTTTACCAAGTATCTTCAGAAATGGGAAATCTAAAATGTTTTTTGTTTTGCAAACAAGTAAATCCATTTTGTCAAACATCAAAAAACAAAAGTTTTAATTTTAAGACACATGTTTTCATATTTTATTTATTATAAATTTCAATCGAGATCTCAAATAAACATTGCCATATTTTAAGCTAAAATTTTAATGCATCTCAAGAGTTTGGTACATATACATATATCTAAATGAACTTAATTTCATACTCCAATCCACAACTTTAATTTTACCTTTAAATGGTACTTTAGCACTGTTCGTAACTCGTTAAATTATAATGTATGGCTCATACAGTTAATCAGCTTACCCAAAAACCTATACAAGCATTAGGACTTTGAATTTGCAATCTGATTGTCAAATTGCTTTAATGACCCGCTCACACGGACTGCTGACTCGTCTGGCTGGGGCAGCACCTTATTGTATTATTATCAATTCCTATATCAACTAATTAAAATGCATTTCAACTGCACGATTTCTGTTTATTTGAACCATCCACACCCGAAGACCCACCGACGCCCACACACACCCCTTTTGACCTGTCGACAGACAATCATCAGCCGCATTTGTGTCCCATGTTGGCATTGCAATTTTTGGGCAAGACAGATAAACGCGACACAGGAGGACTGCGGTCCGTTTGCGAATTTTGTGTTTAGAGAGAGAGAGAGAGAGTATGTGTGTGTGTGTGTGTGTGTGTGTGTGAAGTGGGCGGACTGGGAGGTGAATCGAAAACTGTCAGACAAATCAAACTGAACTCTCAAACGATTGGAGCACGTTTTCAATATGGTTTGTTAGTGTGGCCACCGCTGAGGCTGGCGGCGTTGCTCCTGCTTCTAAATGCTGCTGCAGCGAATGATGCGGATGATGTGGATGATGTGGATGAGTGTTGGGGTATTGGGGTATTTGGGGTATTGGAGTGTATTGGGTGTCACCTTATTTGGAGGGCTGCTAGTTCGGTTTTTGGTTAGTTTTTCGAGCATGGCCCGAAATGCTGAATATTGATTTGAATCAATTAATTCGTGCGGTTGTCGCTGGAATTACTCCCTCGAATCTAATTAATTTTAATGCACGACTACAGACGAAAATCACACACATGAATACACCCACTCATACACATGCACATGCACATGTACAGATACAGACACACACACAGACATGTGGCTAGGCGACACTTTGGCTACATTTTAGTTAGGCGCAATAAACGAAAATTTCCATTGAAGTCGAATTATGCAATTTGCTACTAAATTGATTGCATTTGCACAGCTGCATGTTTGCTTGGCAAAGATAGGGCCGTACTATATATATATATATATAACACACACACACACACAAACACAAGAAATTGAGTTAAGATATCTAAAACCTGAATAACAAAAAATATTTGTAGAAATAAAAAATATACATATTTGAGAATAAATTTGGAATTATGGCTTATGAGTTGAGGGCTTCAGCTTTGATTGTTTGTTTTTTGGACGTAGTCTGAAATTAACATTTCACTTTATATTGTCCAAAAGTCTTACTTAAAGCATTAGGCTGGGGTTTGGAGAACTTTTACCAGATTTATAAAACTTATTTTTTTAGTATTTTTTTCTTTAAATCTCAGGATAATCACAGATATGGTAGGCACTGTAAAACATCGATAAATCAATTTTGTTAATACGTTTTATTGAAAAGCTAGAACTAGCGAACTTTTTTTTAAACTCTCCTTTGAGTTTCTGCTTTCACCACATCGATAAAACAATCCAATCGATTGCTTGTCAATATCTCAAAATATCGTAGAAACTCAATATATATATATAATACTCAACTTTAATTTTAACTTATAACATTGAAAATATATTTGTCTTATCTGCATTTCGAGTGATTTGATTTCCCTTCAAATGTGTACAGGGTGTCTTATTGTTCGATATGTGCAGGACATTTAAATTTTGCATACATTATTTTCAATTGGCGGCGAAAATCATATTTCATATTTAATAAAATGCGCTCCATGCATTATTATTATATTCATTATATTAAGCATATTTCTATTATTTTCGGCCAAAAGCATTAAAACAGTTAAGCATTCAAAGCGCTGACCACTCCAGCTAGCAAAATGTACAAAAAGCGAAACTCGTTTCGCTTACCACATAAAAGGTTAACCCACACACGAACACATGCACTGACTGTGTTTTACGGCCAAAAACAAATATTGTTTTTGGGCATGTTTTTGGCAGCTGCAGCCGCGACGATGGCAGCAAAAATGATTTTGATTTTTGGCAATTGCAAAATAAATGCGATCATTTTAAAACAAAATGGCAGCAACAGCACACACAACAATGCCTATGTGTATATGTGTGTGTGTGTGTGTGTTGTTGCTGTTGTTGTATGATATGATTTGAATACATTTTGGGGACTCGGGCCGAATGATTTGAAATCGTTTTGCGGTTTTTACGAGTTGCAAATCATTTTAATTAAAATATCAAAATTAGAAAATGGAAAATGATTACATTATTCATTAGTTTTCATTACGCATGTTTATTTATTAGCAAACATTTGTGGCTCGTTGCACTTTTCGATGCGCTCACTGCACGCCTGGCGCCATCTACCGGCCCCACAACAACAGCCCGATACAAGCTAAATCAAAGGCGAGAGTAGAAAATAAAAATAATTCTAGCAATTTTCATAAGCAGCCGCATCCAAAAAAAGCTTGCAAAGTTTTCTTAACATTTTCTTGGCTGAAGAAAAGCGCGCTGTCGACTACAAAAAAATCACTTGCGATTTATATAAGGGTTGTCCCATCTATTCGTGTGTGTGGGTGTTTTTTTAGCGCGTCTGCGCAAAAGTTCATCGAGGGTCGCGACCCTTGGCGTGTGTGCGTCTTGGCGCTTCCAAGTCCAAGACGTTGGCCAAGGCGGCAACTTTTGCGTTTTCGCTTGGCGCAATTTTTATTTTGCTTGGCGTGGCTGTGAATTTTTTTGATGTTGGTTCATCAGCACTGTTGCAACAATGCGCCAACAGATGGCGCTAGCTCAAAAGCTTTGCCACTCATGCTTAAAATTTGCATATAATAATTTATTTCTATATTTTTTTTATGATTTGTATTTATATTTGGCAAATATTTGCTAAGAAACTAATAACTGATTGTCAAACAATATCGCCATTATTTCCACACACACACATATGCACTCATACATGCAAATGCTATAAGGGTAAGTTACACACACACACACATTGAGAGTCACCTCATCTGTATTCGGGCGTAAGGCATTTCAACCAATTATAAGTTGTGGTTAACCGCAACATTTATTCAAGAAAATGTTCGGCATATGCCTGACTGAACGTGCGTGCGAGCAGGCAGGCAATAGGTTTAGCTACAGAGAGCCAAAGAGCGTATTGGAATCGAGGTTTGAGGTTCTATTTGGGTGGGTGTGTGTGTGTTGTGGAAATAAAAACACACACTGGAAAGCAGACAAAACTTAATTTTGTACTAAACTCAATAAATTGATTTCTTTGATTTTCTTCGAGATTGCGTTTCCGATTGAAAGTATGTAAAAAGTAAAAACTAAATGGAAAATTAGCGTTTAGCGTCGAAAACAAAAAACAACAACAAAAAAACTGTAAGCATCTTAACTCGAAAATGCCAGGCAGCAGCTAGAAGTAAAGTTGAGTTTGCTGTAAAATTAATAGTTTGCCAAGTTGAAACGAATCGCCTTTCAAGTCGCAAGCCGCCGACAATATGTTGGTCCACAGGCGAACGTTAGTTTTTTGGAAAGCAAACTCACAGACACACACACACACACACACACACACACACACATAAACACACACAGATCAACCACATGTATGTATGTAGTAGTAGTTTTTGTATATTTGGTATGTACTTTGTACTTTGAAGCAAGCTTGCGACATTAGTTTAACGTTAAATCCATTAAAAATCCATACTGATATATGGCAGGCAAAAGGCAGCGCATGCCACAGCGCATAATGAGTGACGGGTGGCGCTGGTGCTGGTGGGATAGATGGTGCTGGTGGGATGGATGGTGCTGGTGGGATGGATGGTGCTGGTGCTTGGTGGGTTAACAGCTGACAGCTTAAAATAAGATACCACACATACACTTTGTGCGCTGTCTTTGCACTTTTCCACTTTACCTTTTGGCTTAAGTGCGACGTGCGACGATGCCATTTTTCACATTGCCACACAATGATTTTTTGGTGGGCAGCGGGTGGCAGTGGTTGGCGCACTAATGAAACTACGAGATTGAGAGACGACCATAAAGCCAGAGCAGCTTAAAGTTATTTACTCCCCCTACCAAAACAAAATATTCCGATTCCGCATTCTCGTCAAGTAGCAGCTTTAGCTTGCCTCGTCTCGTTTCGCGGCTCTTACCACTCCTCCCCTTGGACATCATCATTTTACTGCCGCCGTTTTTTATTGATTTTATAAAATTTTTATTAATAAACATTCGTGGAATATCCAGACTCCAGTAAAATTTAAACACTGCGGAATTTTTAATAGAGACTGAAGCCAGCTTCCCAAAAAATTAAAAAAAAAAATATAAATAAAAAATGAAATAAAATAAGTAAGAAAAAAAATTAAAACCAGCAACAACCGCACAAATCAACGTAATCAAATGCTATGCTTCAAGATGAGGAAGAACTTGATAATGATGATGGAAAGGGAAAGGGAATGAGAAAGAAGGATAACAACAACAGCAGCAGCACTTGAAGAGGAAAAGGCGAAAAACGTCAGCAATTAAAATGGCGCTTGGCCATTCCACTACGATGCCGCCGCCGCCGATGCCGCCGATGCCACGCCGTCAGCCAAAAGACTTCAAAAAATGCCAAAAAGTTCAAATACTAATGAATTATCCTTTATTAGGATAATGTATGATGTGGTTCTCTGAAGAGTTTGCCTCTTCACGCAACAGCAACAACAACAGCAACGTCCAAAAGTCGGAAAAAGGTTCACTGTTGAGTTTCCGCTGGTCTTTTAACATACACTTTGCCACAAGGGGTAACATTGTTATGGCAAGCAGCTTGCAAAAATTACGTTGCACAAAGCTGCCTTAATACCTAGAGGCACGAATATTCAGAATATATTTGTTATATTGTATTTGATATAGTAATTTGATTAAGTTTACTTTACTTAAGTGTGTTGAATTTTCGTTGTGCCACAAAATTGTTTTATTTTTGACTTCTTCACTTTGTTTTGTAATGGAGCTGGGTCTGCGGACTTATCTTTTCTGGCTTATGGGGGTAGGCAGTGGCAGTGGGGCAGGCGGGGTGGATGGCTTGGGGTATCGGGTGGTTAAGCAAACTGTGGCTAGGATGCTGTTGGCAATTTATGAAAAGAGCCAAATTAATCAGACTAATAACGAAAACACGCCGACGAAAAACCGGCTGTGCAAAAAAGAAATGGCAAAACAGGGGGTGATGGTAGATGTCAGACGGGCGGGTGGATATAAGTTTGTGATGAAAGCAACAACAACAAGCGGCAAAAACTTATGCAAAGTTTTCTTAATGAAAAGATTTACGATGGCAATACTCAAAATTAGCAAAAACTGAGGTTGTGGTAAACAATAAGTGTTGGGACCGTAAGGAGGTAGTGGGAGGAGGAGGCTGGCTGGGGGTGGGGGTGGAAGGACTACATGTTGACTGGGATATATATTACTTTGGCATTGGGTTGTATACTTATAAAGTTTTTACTGCTGCTGACGTCGCAGCCGCCGGTGGTTGAAAAAGCAAACTTTATGAGAAATTTTGCAGACTTTGTTGTATTAGTTGCAGATGTTGTTGTTGGTGTTGTTTTTATTACTTGGAAATGCTGCAGGCAGTGAGCTGGCCAACTGACCAGGGTTGCATTCATATTTGTGGTATCTACTCTAAGCATTCAATAGGATGAACCACCAAAACCCCGCCTAACCCAATTAGTAGACGAAAAGACGTAAAATCACAGAAAAACTCAACTAAGTGTAATAATAAATTAATAAAATAGTATATGCTGGCAACCATGGCAACTAACTGTAACCGTAACTTTGAACGAACGAATGGCATCAAAATTAACAATCAAATTCACAAGAATTCAAAGATGTGAAGTTCACTTCATAGTTCAGTTATCAAGTTGTTCTGTTGTTCTCAAATATCACAGCACAGATTATTAAAATAATTCGCATGACAGCAATCCTTAAAATATTGAAAACGAAAAAAAAACAAAAATACTAAAGAAAACCAAATACATTTACTATCATTTTGAATAATCTTCCGTTTGAGGTGCATTAGCTATTTGATAAGCTTAAGCACGGGCAAATAATTTGAAACTTAACGAAAACAAAAACCGGAGCATATTAAAAGTAAGAATAATAACAATGGTTCTCTACTTTTTTACTGCGAATAAAAGTTTAATGCTATAGAAGAATTAATATCTGTATGTAATCAAACCAAGTAAGCAAATATATTCAAAACAGTAATAAATAAAGTCTTTTAAGTAATTTAGAATATTTGAAAAGCAATAAAAATTCAACCAAAAAATTTAATTTATGTAGCTTTATAAGGTAAATTTGAGATTTTTATGAAAATCCTACTGTTTCTATATTTAAATAATATATTCCGTGCAGGACAATTATTTTTCGTCTTCGGTTTTTAAATTTTTAGTTCATTCCTCTGTAAAGTAAAGTTATGAAAGTTAAAGACGCTTCACACATTCGTAAAATTCCTCAACTGTAAAAATTCAATTCAATTTAGCATTTTGTATTTTGTTTTTTTTTTTTTAAATCGATGCCATGTAATGCCCACAAAAGTCACTACCCCTTTGCCACCGTCATTTGGCTTCTGCACGAGCAGCAGCAGTAAAAGCAGCATGTATACAAATACTATTTAGAAAAAGGGTTAAAACAATAGAAAATGTTGCCAGCGACAACGTGGACAAGAATACAACGTCTGAGACAGGAGGGAGGGGTAAAGGTTCTGAGAGTTTGAGAGTTGAAGCTCCGCAAAACAATACTTTATGTGTATTATGCTCTGGGAACGCTTTTAACGGTCCGTTCAGCTGTTGTACCACAGCTACATACATACATACACATGGGACCTTTCTGTCCCCCACCCCTGTTAGCCAAATCATTATTACAGCAACAACAAGAACAATACGAACTTATCGCACTTGCTTCTATTTCTGTTTCAGTTTTTGAGTTTCTGCTTCTGTGTTTCTGGTTCTGGTTCTGCATTTGCTTTTGCTTTTGCCCTTGCCTTTTGCTACTGTTTTGAGCGCCGTAAGCCTTGCGCCCCATTTGCTCGACATTTTTCAACTGCTGCAGCGCCGCCACGCCCCCCGCTCGATCTACAGCTGAAAAGGCAGTGTGGACATCGAATCCTTTCGTTCATAAATCAAGTCTTTGGTTTAATTAAATCTTGTGTTGGCGGTAAAAACGCTAAAAGAAAGAGAAGCAAAAAAAGCCGAACAACAACATATAGAAAAACGCCAAGCATGGTTTTAAAGATATCCTGTTTTAATAATACTCAGAAAAATATAACTTTGTTGATCAACATAATAGAGATCAAGAGAACTATTTTCGTATAATAGCTCATTCGTGAATAAAGCTTTCTTAAAATATGTTATTTACATATTTATATACCTTATCTCGAATTGAAGTACAGGGATGCAGAGGTGCCTTTGGCATGCCGGCTGCCTCCGGCCAAAATGAAAACCAAATAAGTAGAAGAAATGCGAACCAAATATTGTACATAGCTTCAGGCGCTCCATTCAGTTGGGTTGGTCACCGGGAGAGGGCTGGTAAAGGGGGTAAAAGCGCTGGCAAGAGCCAAAGTCAACAAGTCACGTTTTAAAATGTCGCCGCGGTTGTTCTTCTGATATTTTCTTTTTCAAGCTCATTTCCGTTTTTGGGGCTTTGAATCCGTTGTTGCTTAGGCCCCACAATTGATCACAGTTACATAAATAACAAAACAAAACAAAAATAAAAGATGAAATATGACGTGCTTAATGTTACCCATTGACAGAAATTAAGCTTAAACATTGAATAAATTTAACGTGGCTGGGGAGAAAAAAGAAAATTCTGACTTACTTCCATATAGTGAGTCGCTTTTTATTGAACCAAAAAAAAACTTCCTAAGGAAGTTCTACCGTAATATAAAATGACCTGAAAATACAGAATGTAAAAATTATTGCAGCTTTAAAATTGATGTATCTAAACAACATTATTTTAGATCGAAAACTAAAAAAGTATACTTCCCCATGAAAGTTCCTAAGTTTAAATGAATCCTTAAGACTTACGAAATGAATTGAAATGAATATAAAATGTAAGAGCTTAAATTAAATTGCAAATGTTGCAGTTGCCTAAGATTATTACAATTAAAACTATGCAAGAAAATTTGCAATTGATGTGAAAAACGTTTAAAGGTTTTAAAGTGACTTAAAAGTTTGACCCTTTATCGTAAGAAGCAAAAAAGAGATAGAGAAAGAGTGAGAGTGAGAAAGTGTGAGCATTTAAAGTCGCGTAATCAACCGACCTGACATGAGAAACCAACAAAAATAACAACAACAACAAATGTTGAAATACAGTTAAAACCAAAGGGGAAACGTAAAATTGAATGCAAGACACGTTGCAGGATTTATGGCCGAAAGAAGCAGCCGCCAAACGCAGACTAATAAACATTGAGCGAAAGAGAGAGAGAGACAAAAGAAGAGAGTGAGCAAAAAATTAAAAATACAGATAGAGCAAGAAAATGACTCGAGCCTTGGTGGCCTGGTGAGAATAACAGGCAACTGCCAGCGGCGTTTAGGCCAAATTTTACGTGAGGCAATGCGCTGACGGCTTTTCAGCAATGGGAGGAGGACTGAATGAATTCAAACCTTGGACTAAGCCGTGCGGCAAAGGGCAAATGAAACGAAACGATACGAAACGGGACGCATAGAAAGGAAAGGAAATGTAATGAAATCCTTTACCGTAAGAATTTCATGCACGTCAACACGTGCTGAGCTGCGACATCAGCGTTGACAGCACGCTCCACAAAACACCCGCATTCGCATTCGTATTCGTATTTGTATTCGCATCTAAAATTTGTATCTGTATTTCCGTATCTTCGTTACTGAAGCACCATCACTTCCTTGTCCTGCTCATTGAGAAACTTGTAACAATTTCTAATTCATATGTTGCCGAGGCAGCAGCCAGCATGCAAGCCCTGGCCTCGATGATTTATGGTGGACGGACGCGAATACGAAATGAAAGGCGATGGCACTCCTACGAGACATGGTCTTGGTGCTTGGTCCCTGGTCCTTGGTCCTTTGACTTGAGCTTCAGTTCGGTCTGGCCTTTTAATCATTCAATAGGCAATTTGTTTTGGCCTCTTGCTGAACAACGCATCGAAATGAAATGAAATGTTTCACACATTATGCTATAGCAACCAACACACAACTAGTTGGGTATTTTCGGGTAACCGAATGCTCCAACTCCAACATATTTAATATCATTTATCTTTCTTTCGGGGTCCAGTGTGCGGTTTGCAGCATCCAGACACCTTGAACTCACACTACACGTGTGTGTTTGTGAGTGTGTGTGTGTGTGGTGTGCCTGGGTCGTGTTGTGATTTATGATTATCAAAGTATTTGTTACCTTTATGTCCAAGTTATTTGCTCGCACATAAATCATTTTGCTGGCTCAACTTTGGCGCTTTGATTAATTTCTTCAATTGCTGTCGCGATTGGCGCCTTCGATTGCCGGCATGGGTAACACTCACTCAAGTCCCTCGTTTTCACCTTCTCAACGCCAATTGAGGCAGCTTCTTGATATGCCAAAGTGTAAACGGGACACATAACTCACTAGCGGTCAACGGGCCACGCACACAAATCGGTGAAAGCCAAACGCATGAGAATTAATTATTTACTCAATCTAGTACTTGAATACACAAAGTAGTTGAAGCATACCAAATGTGTATATATAGAGAAGGTAAAAAAAAGCGATACTAGCGGAAGGACTTATGTAGGTCTTAAAGAAAACAAATCCACTATAATTTATAGTTTTGCAAATCAATAATATTTATTGAATTTGTAAAATTAATTTGTCATACTTCATAATATGGAATTAAAAACCTATTTGCTTTGTCAATAGTTAATCTAAAGGTTTGATTGCTAAATAAGAACATCATAAAACTGTGGAATAAAGCATATTGATCACATATGTAAGTGTGTGCATTTTTCGGCAATCTTGAACATAATTCACTCGCTCAACTGGTCAATCAGCTATATGGGCTTGGGGGCTTCCGGGTGATTCCGCAAGTAAATCCTTAAAGTAAACTCAACGTCATGAATTATAGATTTGGATTTATTTGAGGCCAAGTAAAACAAATGACCCAACAATCGTCGTCGCCTTCGCAAGGAATTCACATTAAAAAAGGTCGACAAAGGCAAAGTAACCAAAAAATAAAACAACAACAAAAACCAAGAAGAGGGAACGGAAACAGAGAAAACAACAAAGCGAAAGCAGCGTAAATAAATAAACAGCAAAACACAAAGCATATTAGGCTAAGCTACTTGCGATATCCGTAACACGGCCGTAGGCTAAAAAAAAAAAAAAAAAAGCAGCAGCAGCTTGCTATAAAAATGCGGAAGCTGATTAGCCATCAGCCATTATCCAACCCACCTCCTCCTATAATAAACTGAACTTAGCTGGCAACCTGTCGAAGTAGAAGAGGCGAAGGGGCAACAGGGAGCCTCAACAGCCGGGTGGTTGAGTTTTATGAGGCACAAAAATTAACAACGCCTTTGGGGTTGTCTTGAGGCGGCCAACGACAACGACAAAAAAAAAAAAAAAGTTGCCAAGTCTCATAATCGAAATTGGTCACAGGTGGCCCTTTCCTTCCCCATGTCCTTGAGCTCAGCTGACCAATGCAATGGCCGTCGTTTAGCCCCAGAGAAGGTTCCCCCAATGTCAATTCCGAGTTGGCTTATTGAAATTAAATGTGCTGGCCAGCAGATAATACCCATTTAAGGCGTGTTTAGTTAAGTTGAGTTTGATTTGGGTGAAATTTGCCCCCTGGTCGTATAAATATGTACAGGGAATAAGTAGAATGGTGATTACCTTGACACTTAAAGCGTTTTGAAGCTAAGGCAATTTTTTTTAAAATTGCATGAATAGCTATATTAAGAAATTGAATTATGCAAAACCTTGTATCTACAGAGTCCTTAAGAGTTAATGTTATAGCATATTCCCAATATAACAAGAATAAATATCGGTTTATGTTTAGCTTTAACTTATACTTTCTATGTATAGATATTAAAGTCAGCTGACTTAAAAGGTAGCTCAAAAAGGCAAAATGTCATCATCTTCCCGAAAATGACAATGTGAAGGGAGATTGAAAAATATGGATAAGATGCCCTTGAAGTGTGAGACAGTCAATGGACAGGACAATGTTTCCCACTTATACTGAATTGAACCAAACTGAACTGAACTGGAGTCCGGACGACAAGCTGACACAAAATGTGTCAAGTCAAGCTGAAGACGGCGTGACATTTTGGGCGCTCATATTTCTCCCTCTCTCTCTCTCTCTCTGCCTCTCTCTGTCTTTCTCGCTCTTTCTGTTGTAAATTTTTAATCAAATCTGTGTGAAACGACAGCAGTCATTAATTTTCCTTCAGTGTCCAAGATTGTGGCCATTTTTCTTTAGGGCTTTGTCACTGCCGTTTCAGCTACCTTTGTCGCATTTACATGCTGGCCAGAAAAGCCAAAAGAGTAAAAATCCCATAGCAAGGGGCACGTCACTAACCACAGGATTGCATAGAACGAAACTTTAAGTCGACGAGAATACAATCGGATCGTTTATTTTATACATAGACCAATGTGTTGAGTCAGTGCCTTCTAGATAATTGAATTGATGTTGCGTTTCCTGCCAAGGGAAATTAGGACTGTTAAAAGTTAAAGATTTTACCAATATTTTGGAGTATCAACATCTTTAATACATAGCTGAAAATTGAAACATCGCTATAACTTTAGAGGGCCAAATAGTTTTGAAGGGAACCCAAAAGGGAAACATATGCCGCTGTCACATTGTACTATGTAGTAGTTGTAGTAAAGACGAACGAGAACATATGAGATGTGACAGGGTGATGTTGGGCTCTGGATAGATGGATGACGGCATGTCCGGACATTGATAAATCACATATGTATGCTATTCTATTAAAAAGACCGTGGACTGTGGACAGTGTGGCCATATCGACTATCGTGGGCTATTTGAAAACGCAACGTTGCAAACAAAAGAACGAAAAAAAAAAACCTATACTCCAACACCCTTTTCCACACTCACCCAACCCCTACCCTATCTAGGTGTACTTGGCGGCTGTCATGTGCTATGCCCACGCTCGCACACTTGGCCAAATTCAACAATTTTCTGCTGCGACATCAAATTACGAACTCATTATTGTTAGCGAGGACAATGGGGGCCTTGGACATGGACACAAAGTCCAGAACCTGGATCGGAGCATGAATATGGACACGGGGCTCGGCATTTGGTATTGTTGTTGTTAGTGTTTGCGTTGGCGCGAATTTTACCCAAAAATACGTTAGGGTGGGCGGGATGGATGGAGGGGATAAAGGGATCTATTTGTTGACGTTGATAGCGAGCGCTTTTCATGTGAGCGAACAAGTTCAGTTTTTGTTTTTGTTTTTCTCAACTCCGATTTTTTTTTGTTTTTGTTTTTGTTTTGTTGGTACTTTTCTTATTCCAATCGCATGTTAGAGTCCGTAACGACACCCAAAACGGAACCCACATCAAACTGACCAAAATGCATGGAATGCCTATGAAAATTGTAAAGCGTTGTTCTTTCACATCATGGAACACACCACCTCCCCTCCCCCACCCTCTCCTCTTTCATGCACCTGCTTTAGCTGACTCCGCGGACAGCTTCAACGTTGCGCTCATTAAATGACACTCACAGCAAGGCGGCCAGAAATTGCACGCTATAATGCACACATGTACACTCGCGAGTTGTGTGTGGGTGTGTGTGTGTGTGTGAGAGTGTTTTTGGGGGAGTGGTAATAAGGGGCGTGGCGTTGCATAATTTTAGTTGCACCAGCCACACCATCAGAGCCACCCCACCCAAATTGACCCACCTACACTTTCCCTCTCTCTCCCATTCTCTCACTCTCTAGTTTTCTCTTCTATTGCTTGTCATACGCAGAGCGCGTTGTTGGCTTTTGTTTTACGAAACAGCCTCACCACCCTCCCCCTGACTCGCTCCCATCTATACCCCTTTCGTAAACCCAATTTTGGAGCAGGTCAGGCTATATATACTATGCTGTTCTTGTTATGCTCCGGCGAGGGTAAATTGGTTTGTCACGTGAAGAAACTCAGCTAAAGCTAGCAATTGGTCCAACATTATACTACCGCAACAGCATTGTTGACTGTATATACATACATATATAATCATATATATTGCTTCTTGTAAATTAAAAAAAAATGGTTTATTTTTATGGTGGGGAATGTCCAAAAATCATACCCTTGCAATTAAATCTACGGACAATTCTAAGCAAAATTTGGACAAAAGATCATATCATATCAAACGTATATCATCGCCTATGAATGCAAAGATTTATATTTTAGCTCCATAAATGCAAAGATTTATCCATGACATTGCTTAAAAATCCATGCACATTTTTTAAGAAATATCTCCAAGCCATTTTTTTTTATTATTTAAAATACACAATAGCTTAAAGCAAATATTGCTTGAGTATGACACATTCGAGTACAAAACAGAACAATTTTATTCTTACTTTTCAAATATTATAGTCTTACTTTCGGTAAGAGTATTTCATATGCGCTTATTTGATATGTCAAATGTTCGTCTTGTTTAGTTTTTGGGCAGCTAGAGTTTTCGTTTACGTATTTTCTCGTTTTTCGTATTTGCGAAAACCGTGAAAATTACATGCCGCTGACGCAGCGGCGCCGTCACTCATGATGATGATGGGGGTGTTAGGGATGTAGGGGCGTTGGGTGGTTTGGATGGGTGGCTGCTCGGTTTTTGTTAACCACCCAGACCACCCGCTGCTTCAACATCCTGGACCAGGACTCTCTGTTGTCGTTGTCGTTGCCCGTCGCTGTTGCTGTTGCCCGTTGCTGGTGCATTTTTATTTTTGGTCATTTTATTCGCGACGCGCTGATACGGCACGAAGTTGTCCCTGACCGCAACATCGCATGTTGTAGGTGCGCCAATGACGCTGATTTTGTTCCTGCGCACGGGCTACACATTATTAACAGTTCCTGTGACAAAGCGCGGCCACGGACTGCTGCTCGAGCGGCACTGCTACTACAACGGACACTGGGCACTGTGCTTTGTGTTGCGTTTTGTTGGGTCTATTCTTTGCTGAGAGAGAAACAGTTTGGGTTTGGGTCTTTGGGCCACCTGTCATATTACGGACAACGGGGCACAGTCAGGCGTTGTTGTTTTTGTTGCTATCCTTTGCCGGCCGTTTGCTGTCCAACAAAATGTTTTGTGGTTCCCGTTGCAAAGTTTCTGCCTCCGGCTGGTTGTTGACTTTAGGTTCGGTAGTAAGCAACACTAAAGGGGGGCGGTAGACCGACCCCATTGCCAAAATGAGGCTTTAATAAGAAATCAGAGTTAAGTATCTGAGTTTTGTAGAAGCTTGAAATATGTTCACTTGCTTCAGTGTTTATAGAGTGATTATTTTACTCACCTTAAATAAACCATACAAATTAAAAATACTAACAAACACTACAAGATATTTCTTGGCCTGTCCAATTAGAATAAAGCCATTACAAAGTTCGGAGGTCCTTAACACAAATGACATAACAGCATTTTTCTTTTCTAGTTTTATAATCCTTGCAGTCCGCATATAAAGTTTAATTGGAGTCAACGAAGAACATAAACTTAAATACTGAAAAGCACAGCTCCATTGTAATTCATTTCCCATGATGCCACTCAAATCATGGCCACATGTGGCTCGCATCCCCAAATAGAAAAATCACAACGAAAGAGAGAGAGAAATAGAGACAGAATGGCGTTGAGAAGACCATTGCAAAAGGATAGACGATGAGAATTTTATGTAGCGTGTTAGGATTACTAACAAATAGCATAACATAAAATTTTGCTTATGAGTTGGAACTGACAAATCGTCAGCAAAGATATCGTAGTGCCTGTGCCATTAAAATACGAAATTAACATACTCTAAAATAAATGATGTGCCCCACCTTCAACTTTCACCGACAACCCTCACATGTTGCAACTACAACAACATTTTTTGGGCACAAAATGTAAAAAAAAAAAACGTAGAGGCAGAAATTAAAAATGAATCTTGAATCTTGAATGTTGGATTTGGAATTGGCATTGGGTTTAATGGGGGTGTAAGAGTCTCGGACCAGTTAGTCCTAAATCTAAACCGGCTGTCGGAAGCAAATCAACACGTCTCGGTTCAATTTGGATTTCCGTCTCTGAGTCCCTCGTTAAATGTGTACTCGATCTCAGGTCATAGTGAAATTTTAGTGTTATTTCTTTTGGGGTTGTTTCACTTTAAATTGGTTGACGTCGTCGTCGTCGTCTTTATGTCACCTTTGACACCGGCTGGTCATTGGCATGACGAAGCATTCCAGCCAGGCATGGCCTAAGAGTATGGCCATTGAAATTGGATTGCATGCAACGTTGGCTGGTCTGTGGCTGTGAGAAAGGACAATTGACAACGCATCAGTCGTCCTGGCGACGAGCAGAAACTCTCCAGCTCACCAGTTCTCCAGTCAGTTTTTGGGCTAGCAAGGCCATCTTAAGAAACGATAATGACACAACCTAATAAACTGTTGCCTCGGACGACAACACAATATGGCACATCTGAGGCGAACAAAGGGCAACCGAAACTTTCCCGTATCTAAGTTTGAGGTTTAAGCAGCTTCGAAATTGAAGTACAGCCAAACACACACCAACACACACGAAGACTTTGCCCAAAAACTGAGCGAATGTCGCTCAAGCGTTAAATAGAAAACTTTATAGCTCTACTTGGTAACCTGGGCAACACTTGCTTGCCACTCACCCATACCCACACCCACTCCAACATACAATATCTAAGAACGTTGTCAACATCAATTGGCCCACACCAACGGTGCGATAGACACGATAGACAGATAGCACATGCAGGCACACGCTTCAGCGCATACTTCGGGTACTCATTGCAATGAGTGGGCTTTCAATTATCATACTGACACGCCTTCCCATAGACATACACCCACACACACACACTCATAGCACACGGCACGTTAGCAATTTGACTTGATGTCATTATCAACGCCTTTAACTGTTCGCCTCTTCAGGCCACAAAATTCAGCTAGTATCTCGAGTATCTTGCGACCGTTGGCGCCTTTGCTAATTATGCTATCATTAGAGACACATTTTAGCACACACACACGTTCACGCACGCACACACACACACACAGCATGCACCCACGTAGGCATGCAATAAATTTTAATGTCATTGTCTCATGCGTTATGCGTTGGATGGTGTGGCAGGAGGCACTTACTGATGTCCCCCAACTCTGTTTATTGCAAATTGTTTGCTGTTTATTATGATTCCGCTGTCAAGCATAACATGTACAAATGTGCGTACATGTGTGTGTGTGTGTGAGTGTGTGTGTGTGTGTGTGTGTGTGTGTTATACATTTCTCGAAAATGCTGCACATCTATTAAATCATTTTTGGTGCTAATTGCAGCAAATTATTATTCTAATTGGGCGCATTTAAAATGTTGCTACCAGTTTCAATTTAACAAATAGATATATGTATTATGATTTTAACGTAGCATATACTAACACATATATGTATGTAACCCATATGCTAAAGGTATTATATCATATTTCAGAGTTCTCAAAAACTTTGAAGTCCCATATGATTCCAAGAAGAATCTACTCTCAGAAAATGTTTTGTCATGGTTATTTAACTTCCTTTTGGGATGCTTAGCTAATTATGTTATTTATTTGAATCTGTCAGCTTCATTTAATATGCGCTTAACAGCCATTTATAAATCGCCGTCTTAAGCAAAGCCCAAACGAATAAGCTAAAATGCATGCAAATGTTACGAAACGCACAGGAAGAGAAACCCATATCCTTAGTATATTGTGTGTGTGTGTGAGGGTGTGTGTGTGTGTGTGTAAATGTCTCGTTACCGGTGGCATCAGAGCCCGGTTGGTTAGTGGCTGTCTTTCAGTTGCTGGCTGTTTGGCATTTTTCGCTTTCAAGTTTGCCCATTAATTTAAACTTTTTATTTGCTAGCTTTCTATTTACGCCAACATTCAAGACCCGGCTATAAATTCGACCAGCCTTTTTAACCCCTTAAATGTGGAGCATGGTGGACCGGGACGGAGCGCGGCATGGGGCAGAGCTAGTGGGCGGCGAACGCAGTGCAAAAGAAATGCAAATTAATTTTCTTAAAAGCTTTTCTTGGCGGCGCTGATTATCTGACCAGCTCGCCCTCTCTCTCTGGCGCTCTCTCTTTCTCTCTCTGTCTTCGCTCTCTATCTCTTATTTTTTTTCTCTTTCTCAACTGCATATTCCTGTGTTTTTTTTTTTAAATTTTAATTTGGAATTTTATTAACGAAACTTGGCGCGCTACTTAAGAAACTATATACAAGTTTTCACTGAGCTTATATTTATTTTCAATAAATTTTTATATATTCTGTATTTGATATTTTATTTGGTTTGCATTTCTGTTAATAGTACTTTGGGTTTTTCTCCTATCTTTCTAAAAAAAAAAAAATATTTCGTTCTTATCGACTTAACGTTGTCTTGCAATACATAGACATATTTTTGTGGAGCAAAATATGCTCAAAATTTTAATTTACACACAGATGGTATCTCTATAGTTATCTATATAATCATTGCCCAAACTTTCTATACCTTCTCCGTTCCCCTAAGGGCACCCAAGAACGGGCGCATTTAAATACAATTGAGTTTGTCCCTTGGGCAATTATAATTGATTTAAATTCGATATGTGAACTTAGAATTCTATAAAAAAAAAACACTAAAAACTAAATAAACCAATAGAATGTGCGAGAATTGCTTATGGATCTTTCAGTTTTGCATTTAAAAATAGTTTTTTGAAATATTTTTTTATTAAATGTTACGGAAATTTTTCTTCATAAACTAATTTGAATGTGAATAAATAACAGAAAACAGAAACATTTATGAAATGATGTACAAATTTTATAAAAGTTTGTTGTTCACTTGTTTAAGAGAATAAAAACTTTAATCATTAACATGATTATTTTAAATTAAATGTATTTCTTGTTCACAACTTTTGTGGCATTCTTGAAAGAGTTATTTTCGGGGAGAACCTTAAACAAGATATTTCTTTAAGCAATGTCAGTAAAGATCTCATCTAAACTGATAAGAATTTTTAATTTTATTCAAACTCTTAAGAAAAAAGAAAAAAAAATGCAAAAAATTCATTGATCAACACTAAGCAATGAAGCAATTCTCGCACATTGCAGATATGACCTAATTTTCCCAACCCCCCAATAAAACCGCACCCACGCTTAGTCTATTGCTGACCCAGTTCCCAAGCCTAATTCCAGTCCCTGTTCCCGTTGCTATTCCTGCTCCTGTTCCTGCTCACGCGCTGCCAGACAACTGCCCAGCAAGGCGGCAGCCAGTCGCTAGTAAGGACGCCAGACATCCGATGTCGGCTTGGGCGTACGGTTGCGTATTGGACCACCAGCACCACTTGAGCCGCTGGCCGATCTTGAAGTGGTGCTAACATCGTCCAAGTCAATTGTCTCCACCGGCGAGGGTGAGCGTCGTGTGGAGCTAACTGGCGGCGATGCATTCGGATTGGCATTCTCTGCATCCGGCGGATTGTGTGTGATCAGTGTGACACATCGCTTAATCAGATTCACACTATCAGCATCACCAGCTGTCGTTGGTAGAACCACTGAATCCTGCTGTTGTGGCTGCTGCTGCTGCTGTTGCTGTGGCGCTGTGCTTGCTGCTGCTGCAGCCGCCGCGCTGCGCAACCAGGGAAGATCACTGTAGCTGCCATAGAGCTGTGTGTAGAGCCACTGACTAGATTGGGGCAACAGTGGGCTCTGCAGGAAGAGCTGCGCTGCCAGCGCCGGATTGAAACTGTGCGCTGCTGGCGCAAAATGGCCGGCGGCACCAGCGGCCGCAAAGCCGCCAAAGAGCTCTGTAGGATTCTTGCTGCGTTGGATCAGCGCTGTGAAGGCGCCACCGCTGCCTGCTGCTGGTTCCGTTACAGTTGCCACACTGCTGGCATCCGCACTTAGCAGCGTTGGGCTGCGACTACGACCCGCCTCCGCGTCCGCGTCCGCTTCGGGATCCAGATTTGGTTGGGACTCCTCATCGTCGTGGGTTAGCGAACTGATGCTTTTGCGTGGAGATCCTGTCACCGAGATGCTGTCACTCTCGAAGCCCGCATCGATGTTGCTGCTGCTGTTGTTGTTGTTATTGTCATCATGATGTTGCATGCTGCTCAGCGTCAGTGGCGGCGAGCTGCCCGCACTGACATTACACGCTGGCGGTTGAACAAAGGCGCTCAGCGTCGCGCTTGTCGTTGTTGTTGTGGGTGAACCCTCCGGGCTGGTGGTGCTATGCGCCGCACCCACAGTCGCCAGCGATTGCTGATTATCTGTCGAGAACGTGAGAAAGTGAGCTTAGGTGAATTGCCAAAAATTTTAAAATATGGAGCTCTTTAGTTACCGCTTAAGCCACGCATGCCGCTTGCTGCCGTAGACGGAAATGTGGCACCATGGTGGTGCGCAAAGAATGGGCCAGCGGGAAAGCCGGGTCGACCACCCAGCGCCATATGAGCCCGCCAATCGGGCGCATGCAGATGACTGTGCATTCCAACCAAATGGTGTGCAAATCCTGAAAAGATATCAGATGATGTCAAGGATCAGTAAATAATACTTTAAATGCACATTAAAAAAAAAAAACCAAGCAATTCGCATTCAAAATACCACATTTTAAACTTAAATTCAATTAAGAAATATACTTCTGAATTCAAAAAGAGTTTTATCGGAAACAACAGTATTGTATACAAAGAGTTTTCTCGATCTCATGAATGGACTTTAAATATTTCAATGTCATTCAACTTAATATTATTTTGGTTTTTATCTGTCTACAAAATATAAACAGCTTTTTCTCAACATTTTAATCCATACATATCTTCAATTACAAAATGTCGATTTGATTAAAATCTGAATTCTTTGAGTTATAAAAAAAACGAGTGTTCATTAATTGCTTGTAAAAATTTTACATAACTGTGACTAACGAGATTTAACAACTAGTTAACTATTAAATAACAAGAATACATCGATTCAACATATTTTTTAGTTTTAATTCTCAGAATCTAAAAGATAAATATAAAATAACAACAGTTCATTATTTGAAGAAGTTGAAACTAAATGTACAAAAGAATTTTCACAAAAGAAACCAAATACATAGTTAGAACTTTTGAAAAATTTTAAGCATGTCAAAAAGTAACATTTATTATTTTAGATAGCAACAGAAAGGCATCATAAGCCAACAACAACAAATATGAGAGTACACTCTCAAGTCCAAGAACAAGAACAAGAAGGACTAAGGAGCAAGCAAGGAAACACAAGTCCAATGCCAAACCCAAAACTAAGGCTACGTCCCCGCCCGACCACATATAGCCCACTGTGCAAGACCAAAAACGTTGCCGCACATTTTGGTCGCTGCAAAACAACATTGGGCAACATAATCCCGCCTACTACCTTCCCTCGGTTTCGTCTTCGCCTTTGCCTTCCCTTTTTCTAGTGCCATCATGTGATCAACAAGCCGCCATATTGCTGCTTATGTAAATGCATACCACCCCATTCCCTCCCAGCTCCTCCCTACTTCTTCTTGCGTATGTACACGCCCAATAAGAGCTCCACCTTTAGGTTGCGAAAAGGGGGAACAGGCGGACAAGACAGCAGGCACCAGGCAGCAGACAGTAGCAATAGACTTTGGCAGACACTCTCGCCTGGATGCGACTTTGGCCAAATCTGACAGTGTGAACGAGAGAAGAGAGATACGAGAGCTAAAGAGCGAGCAGTTGTACAAGGAACAAGAAGTTCTAACGCAACCTCCTAAATAAATTCATTAAAATTATAACAGTCGCCGATGTCGTTGCTCCGTCTGGACGTGCCTGCCACCGCTCTGACCCGCTCGCTCAAAAAAGCTCAACTCCTACGGCATTGCCCGCCATCAAGTGGCAGCCCACATTTGTGGGCAAGCGAAGGAAACGTTGTCTTTCTGTCAGCAAAAGAGAGAGAGGGAGGTAGGGAGGTAGGTAGGTAGGTAGGGACTAAAAAAGGCGGAAGCTGCTTGCATCCAGTCTTAAATGCCTCAAATGCCAGGCCGCAGTCGCACATACTACGCGGTCGACGGCGACGCTGGCGCTGAAGATGCTGCTGCTACAACTGTTCAGACTCATTGTGTTATCGTTTTGTGTGTGTGTGTGTTAGTCTCACTTAAGAAAATGCCAAGGCAGCAAACATTGAGAAAATCTCGTCTTGCTTAGCTCCTCTCGCACAGTTCAAGACGAAGACCGACCACAACACACACACATTAACACACACACATACGACGCCCACATGCGCGCTCTCAATTGCACTTGCTATGGCGCTCTCTCTCTCGCTCTCTCTATCTATCTTTCTCTCTCTCTTTCTCTTTCTCTATCTCAGTCTCTGTCGTGCTCACACAGTTAGATTTGGTAGCCTTTCTCAATTTGGTTGTCTCTGTCCCGCTCTGTCGCACTTGAGGCGAAATACTTGGCCAAGTTTTGCCAAAGTTTGCAACCAAAATTTCACCGAAAATGTGACACCAACAACCAACCAACGAACCAACCAGACCAACCAGTCAGACAGGGCAGCCGAGACGATGGAGGGAAGAGTGAAAAAAAGGGTATATACGTATGCGAAATATTAAGAAAACCGGCTGCGACACTCTCTGTTTGTCTATCTATAGTCTGTCTGAGTGTCTTAATGTCTGGTAAAGAGACAACCAAAAAGCATCTTAGATGTGGCAAAAACACACACACACACACATTTTATAGACAAATATATAAGAAAGACAGACTGAAAGCATCTTTGCTGCATTACTTGATTGGCATGCTGCATTATTTTGTATCCTCTGACATACTTACACAAAAGTATAAGTATAAGTATCAACTACAACTACTACAAAAACAACATATGGATGGCACTTCATAATGCTCCTTAGCTCAGATGCTTCTGATGTAGGTCAAACAATTGTCTTGCTCTTGCCTGGTGTGGGTGGGTGGTGGAGTGTAGTGGATATTAGTGGGTATTCTGTCTGCGATTTGGATATCTAGTTGCGATTTGCCATGCAGCAGACAAAGCAATGTCAAGTAATCGATGGAATTTCCATGCATCATTGCTGATGCACTCTGGATGCGTCTTTGTCTCACATGGATTTCAGTTATGAATTCATTCAATAAAGTGTATTTACATACAAACGGCTATGGCATTGTGTTTGTAGTAGATAGTTGTCGGGACACCTGATACTGTCATTTGCAACAACAAATATTGTTGATTATAAACCTGCAAATATTTAACATTTGCATATTTTTACATTTGCCAAGGACTCTTAGAACAGGATTTAAGTTGTAAAACCAATGCAATGCATTTTAAGAATAAATTAATAAATATTTGTACATATTTTTCTTAAAACTTTGTTTCCTTAAATCTGCGTTTTTTCCTTTGATGCTTTTTAGATCGAAACAGAGCAGCTTAATTAATTCTCTTAGCTATTCTTCTTTGACATTCTTTCGGCAAAACACAAAACTAAAAAAACATTTGTTTGTATCAAATAATTTGATGATGCCTAAATAAAATGTTCAGTATCAAATAATGCACAAATTATAAGGCATGACTTTGATTATAATGCCTTGTTTTCGAAATGTGCAGAGCAAATGTATTTTGCATTAGTTTTTGCAACATAATACAGATTGGAAAAGATTGGGGAAAAGCAGGCATTGTTTAGGTTTATTGTGATTATCAAATAATTGTAAAATTAATTTAAACAGCAGAATGTGTTTCTGATTTGATTTAAATATATTTTGTAAACGCATCAACAAAATATGTATTATTAAAGCAATTGCAACATTATTCTCAACTTTCAGATTTTTTTTTGTATATTTCGCAAGCAAGCATTTTAGTTTGAATTATATTCGCAAGGCTTTTGATTTCTTAAGTCGATAAGCCTTTTGCATCGCTGAAGCTAGTTAAGTCAGTTTGGAGTACTTTAAAAATATAACGCTTATGTATATGTATAGTATAGTATAGTATGGATGTGGTATGCATTCGAGGTTTTTAAACAACTACATTTGAAATAAGTTCTAGTATGTTCTTGTTCTTCTTTATCTTTTCGCATTCTGTTGCTGCATCTGTTTACTGTTTCTGCGTTTGCTTTTGCTGCATCTACTACAAACATGGAGACCCTCCATCCTATGGCCAAACATGCATTAGCACTCATTATAGTATTTATTTTATTCTATTTTTATATCATTACAAAGTTCTGCTTGCTGTTGTGTGTACCCATGCCATTAGCATATTCACTGCACTAACTGCTTCTTTTTATATACTACAAACATACATACTTATTTATGTGTGTGAGTGTGTGTTTGTGTGAGTAACTGCTATATACTTTTACCAGCTGGGGTATAGGGGCATAGTTGGGTTTTAGTTGTGTCACACAAAATGGCAGCAGTAACAGCCCACAAAACTACAACGATCACAAGCTCACACTTACACACATACACACACACACACACATACACACAGACACGCCCACGCTCTTGAGAGCTACTTGAAAGCTGGCTGCGGGCACCCGACGGTAAAGCAGCAGCAGCAACAGCAGCACCAGCAACGATTTTGGTGCGGCGGATGCGGCGGCAGGCATTGAGCAAATTGTGTTTTCCATATAATATAACATCACGTCGATTTTGGTAACCCAAACCCAAGAGACTTTCTACTGCGTGTGTGTGTGTGTGTGTGTGTGTGTGTGTGTATGGCTTGGCCACTGCCCACGCACACACACACACACACGTATGTTTGTGTGTGTGTGTGCATAGAGAAAGAGAGACCGCATGAAGGCGTACCAAGGATGGCGACAGTAAAACCCCATAACAAAAACCTAAATATGCGGTCCTGTAAGGAAACCCTATGTGCGATAAAGGGTTAGCCGCGCTTGGTGTCAGTTTGGGGTCGGGCTTTCTTCGGCACGCCACGTAACGGTATTCGTCGGAGTCAGAGTCGGTGTCGGGCGTTCTCATCTGGGCCGGTGGCGGTGGGGGCCCAGGTGGCGTTGGTAGGGTATGTGTGTGTGTCGTAGCCATAGCCCAGCCCCCATACATGTGTGAGCGCATTCTCTATGTGTATATGTGTGTGTGTGTAGCGGGGCATAACGCGGTGCCATTGGTGCGCCACAAAAAGCTTTCATGAGTCCAACTTCCCACGCTTTTTTTTAGCATTTTGTTTTCTTTGTCTTTTTGGGCACCGCATTGCGGAACGAATCTGCAGATAGTAGAGGGTGGGGTAAAATAGTATGTCTAAAAGTGCAATGTACAATTGTATGCAAGTTTCTAAGTGTGCGTGCGTGTGTGTGTGTGTGTGTGTGTGAGTGTGTGTGATAAGGCTGAGTGTGGCACATTAACATTCCCTTCCTAGAAATAAAGCTTTCTAAATATTTTTTAAATATTTTGCGAATACATTTTTTTAAGTACATAATTTAAGTTGCGAAATTGCTGTAATTTTTATCATATGCATCCACAATTTTTTACCTATAACATAAAATAATAACAATAATATTGTACGCTATTATGCATTTGCCGTCGGGCCAAAAATCAGTTGCGATGTTTTACCGACGGCATTTCGACATGCCGCAAACATTTTCTGTGTGGACCAGAATGCCCCATTCCCCGCCCAAATGTGCCCGCAATGAAAACGAAAGGCGCTCAGAGAAAGCTGCAAAAAAATTTACTCAAAACAGCGCGCAACAATTTCTCACCACAAGACGCTGTCTTGGAAAAAAGCAAGTCGCAAGTCATCGTCGTCGCAAGCAAGTCGGCTTCTAACTCACCACAATGTGTGGTGGGTGTTTGGGTGTGAGCATGTTTTGAAGCAAACCCCCCCCACACACACACATGCACACCAAGTTTGAGCAGGCCAACGAATCAGGGGAAATCGCAGTATATGAGTTATTCGATAACACTCGACTCAATTTCGCCAGTCGCTGGCATTGCACGCAACTCAGCTCAGAGAGAGAAAGCGAGTGGCATAGAGAGCGAGAGAGAGAGAGAGCTAGTTGCACTCAAAGTTGACGCCTGCGCGTACATACTAGTTAACGTCGACAGCAACAGCAATGGCAATAGCAGCAGCATCAAGCATCGAGCATTTCTGTTGCCTACTTTACAGCGCGGACGCTCAAATCCTTCAATGCTCGAATACTGGCAGTCGGCTGGTAACTTTGGTGCGCACTATGCGGTAAATGTTTTTTCTATTTTTAAAATCCGTTTTATTTTTGTCTGCTTTTAGCCGTTTTCTGAGCTATTATTGAGCCATCAGGCAAAAGTGCTTGCTTTGTGGCTGCTGCTGTTAAGGTAGGAGGGTTGATTGGCATGGGAATACTAACGAAAGCGAAAGCGAGCTATAGTTTTGTGAGTGGTATAAAACTGCATCTTAAAGTTCAAAATAATAATAATGACTATGATGACTGCGTGTGTGTGTGTGCGTGTCAAAATATGCCGTATCTAACATCTAGTGTGTTTTTATGTTTGTCCTTAAAGTCCGCGAGCTTAAGCTTATTGATTTTGACCACTTGACCAGCCAGAAACAACATTGAAGTTGCAAATCTTATTTCTCCTAACATTGTAACAATCATCCAAATTTGATTTTAAATTTATCCAATTTCTAATCAAAGTTAATATATATATCTCATAAGATTCTTAAAATAGATACGAATAAGTTTGATGCATATAAATTCGATATTGTGAATTTATTTATTTTATATAAATAGATTAAATCACTTTCTAAACTGTATAATTAATTTCAACAATTAAAAAAACATCAAACATTTATAATGTTTTTAAAATATACAATTTATTTCAGCAGTTACATATATTCATAGCACATTCTACCAACTTTCAAAATGGTGTGGTATTTAATGAAGACATTTAGCCAGCTATGGCTGCCAGGCAGCCAGTCAATTTCAATCCATTCTTACACCGCTACAGGTGCGCTCTCTCTTTCTCCCTCTCTCTCTCTCTCTGTCTTCTCTTCTTACACACTGTGTTACTTTCTGCTGTCTGTCTGTCTGTCTTTATCAATTTCGAAGTCAGTTTGTTGTCAAGTGGCTGTCATATCAGTATTTACACGTAAGTATTTGCCGAAGATTTGCAAATTGTTTTGGCAAATTTGCAGCTATTTTGCAAAGCATGCCAAGAGCTTGACAAGACCCCAATTTCAAATTCAAAAACACAGAGCAACCCATGCCGATTCGATTCTCAGCCCAAATCCACCCCCGACTCCGGCACACGCACAATACGCACAAATTTACCGTTACACAAGTGTTGTCAACACATGCGAGTGTTGGGGAATTGGCAAACCGAAAGACGGGGGGAACTGGCGTTACGTACATTCCAGTTCACCCACCCACACACACACACATGGCCACTGCGTAACAGGCCGCAAGTTATTACAAAAAAAAAAGGAGAGGCAAGCAAAAAAAATCGGGCGTGCTAAAAAGAAATTGCAAAGCGACGCAGACGACGGGGAGTTGTTGTTGGCATTTGGCAAACATATTTTGGCAAATGTTATAAATAATTTTAAACGCACACCTTGCCCAAATCCACCACCCAATACTCCGCCCCTATCCTTAAGCGCCAGCAATACGAGTCGTGGCACATGTCAGGTCGCTGTTGTGGGGTCAGGGGTCAGGGCAGCTTAACGCAACAGCCACGACCCTTGGCGTATTAGTGTCGCATTGACACGTAAATTGACATGAAATTGAATCAATGCTGTAATATGTCCTTGGGGGGCAACGGCACACAACTCACATCCCAAAAGCATCTCTCAGCCTGCCAATACACACACACATACAGTGAGGGCCAGGGACAAGCAAGGACGATGACTTTAAAATTTCCTTTTGCAAGCCAAATTAAGCTGTAGGCCTCTTTCAACTCCCCCCACTAGACTGTGACTGTGCAAATTTGTCTGTCTGTCTGCATGTTTGATTATATGTACTAAATCATTTCGTTTTTGCAAGACATGCACAACGACAAGAGGAAAGGGAGAGAGTTTATCAAGTTGTTTAAAGATTCAATGATTTAACCCTTTTTTAAGGGCAAACAGCTTATAAAGCAAAAAAAAAAACGACGATATAGAATATGTTAAAAAGAAAACAAGGATTTTTTAGTTTAAACTTAACAGTTATTTATCGAGTTATAATGACTACTGTATATTTATTATAACTGTATAATATTTATGTTCAAATATTTTCATAAATTAAAAGGATTTTTAACACATTAAAAAACTATTTTGAAGACAAAATTCGCACGCAAAAACTTTTATGTTTTAGATTAAATCATCATAAGTGCCAGCTGCTGATCAACAAAATAATCGCTGAGTATACGCTTATATAGGCATAAAGGACTAATGCCCCAAGTGAGCATGCAAGTATAAAAAAATAAAGAAAATACACAAAATCCTCAACATGTGTGTGTAATGATGGCGTGTGCGTGTTGCGCACTTTGATCTTTGCCTTTGCTTTTGACGTACTACACAGCCTGGTAGCAAGGTCCTGTGTAAGGCAAACAACACACACAAGCGGCAGACGTCAAAAAAGGGTTTTAAATAAATATATATAGAAGTACAGGAGATCTTAAATCAAATGAGCTCTCGCTACTTTTTTGCTTTTTTATGTAGCCGTATTTATATGGGCTGCTGTGGGCTGTCAAGCTCAAGACAATGAGAAAGCGCTGTGAAATGTATTCAAGCCGAAAATTCATTTAAAACATTAACGCCCGCACACATGCACATACACACACACCCATATACACACGCTTTGTAATTATGCACACATGCGTCTACTTGCCAATGGGTTTTATGACATAAATTACATCAAGCACAAAATTTTAATATAATTTTCACTAAAAACGCGAGAGAACGAAACTTTTTTAGTTGCTTCTGTTGCCGCCACCGCCGACGCTGATGAAGGCAAGTTCAAAAGGCTAGGCAACGCACACACATACACACATTCGCTGGCAAAAGAAGGGTCGCGCGTGTGTGAAACAGGATATCCGTTGCGGAAGTTACAAATTTTCCACTTTCCACACTAACTCACTCATGCCAAGGCCCCCGAGCACCTTGCACTCTAGCAAGGAAAGCGATTGGAGGGGGGATTGGGGGGTTGTAAGGAGTAGGAGGAGGGGGCCGTAATGTGTCCTGCTTACGACGCTATTTTATATATTTATTTCATTCCATCAAGAAAAGCACTTGGCTTGCCTTTTTCACAAACCCGGGCTAAAACTATTTTTGCAGGCAGCAGGCAACAGCGTTGAGAGTCCTTTTAATCATTTGGCAAACTTTCTGTGACACGCAGCAAGCACTCCAGTGTCAACTACATTTTGTGTATGCCAAAAAACTACTCCATTCACACACACACATACGCACACGCACGCACACTCGCATACATAGTACATATGTATATATGCCTGGTGCTTTTTGGCTGCCTTTTAGTTTTTAATGTAATTTTGAGAGACTTTTTTTTTGTTGTTGTGTCACTTTGCAGTTTCGGCTCACAAATGCTCAAAACTTTGGTCGTCAAAGTTTTTTAGAAATACAAAAAAATAAAAACAGCATACTATTCCCGCGCAGCGTGTCTCGCAGTAACTTTCTTTAACAAAATCAAGAAAACTAAATAAATTCATTGAATTATAAGCATATAATCAGTTTTAGGTTAGGAATTTCTACGAATAAATCAAATAATATTATAAAAAACAATTTGCTACAAATAATAACCAGAAAAGAAATTTATGATCGGAGCCACTTCAACAAACAATAAAGTATTCAATACAAACTAGTATTTATATCGATGTGGGTTTGCGAGAAACTTTCTTGGAAGCTTGATATTGAAAACATTTAACAGCCGCCTGCAATTGGCTGAGTTGGAAAGAAGAAATTGATAGAGACAGTAGCTGTGGCAGTGGCAGTGGCAGTGACAGTGGAAATGGCATTAGAATTGACAACGCGCACCACCAAAAATTGTTCACCCACTTTGCCCGGCTTGCCTCATAAATTGCATAGTGAAATTGTTAAATTTTAATAAAATCAAAGCGTATCAAACGAGATTTGTTCACCAGGCGACGCGATGCCGACGGCAACGACTTCTCGCAGTCATCTGCGTTGTCCTTGCTGCCATCGTCCTTGTTGGTCCTTGTTCACAGTCTGGTTGTATCGCGTGTTTATTGTCGCAACAGTCGCTCGCGCTTCGAGCGCTTTAAAATAATTTAAGGATATGCCTGCTGCTACTGTCAATCAGGGGTGCGGGGTTGCCTGTTCGCTGTTCAGTAGTTCAGGGGTTGCACCCTTACCCATACAATGTGCTCATCCTTAGGAAGGCGCAAGTCGTCGACGACGACGTCGTTGTTGTCGAAGCCGTTTTGTGACTCGTTAAAGGATTAAAATCATTTTAATGGATTTTTCAAGCTGTTGTTCTGTTACATAATTGTCGCCTCTATTGTGTAAAAGTGTCTATGCCTATGTGTGTGTGTGTGTGCATTATGGGCGCATAAATAGGGCACAGATACACAACAACACTTGCACCAAAAGTTTTGTTACAAAAAGGCAGCGCGAATCTTGTTTGCACGGTTGTCGAAGGGACTCGGCGCCTGACTGCCTGCACATTTGTCATCATCCTTATGCTAATGTCTTCGGGCTGTTAATGATACTATGTAGCTCGAATGCAGTAACAAGTCGCAAATATAAGCTAGCGGTTGCTTGGAACAAACAAGTGGAGAACCCTGTTTTCTTATATTTTTATGTTAGCCGGCTCGAAATTTATTCAAACTTAGCTTTAAGCACAAGGAATCGATAAAATTTAACAAGAAGAGAAAGCTAAATGAGATGGTAACGTTTTTCAATAAGCTTTTTATCTTATTTAGCTTGACTTATAACAAATAAAGAATTATTTAAATAACCAACAACCGAATTTGCCCATCTAAGTTGAAAGCCAAAAATCTTTTAAGCCGAAAAAGTTTGATTGCCTCAGGGCAATGGAGCCGTAAATGCGGCTTTAGGTCATTAAACCCTTGTAATAGGCATATTAATTTACAAATAACAGCTAATCGTGTCTATCCGCCAATTCATCTCGCAACTGGCCTCGACATCAATACCTGTCCTAATGAGCAGCAAAACGCTTGAGGCAATTCGGTTATGTTGGTTTTTGGGGGTATTAGGGGTGAGTCGCAAGAGAGAAAGAGATTACGTACCTGGCAACTTAAAGGGCAATCCGGCCATAAGAGGATCCGGCCCAAAGCGTTGTGGTCCGAACGCAAACGGATGAAAGCCCTGATGACGCACCTTAGAGCGTGGCTCACGCGGCCCATCCACTGTCACCTTAATGGCCTTTGTATAGGTGGCTATCTGTATGGGATTCGTTGAGATGACAATTGTCAGTGTGAAGCTTTTACCTGAAAAACACAGAGAGACAGAGAGTTTAATTAGACCACATTTTAATTAATACTTTTCGCAAGAAACTACCAACTAAATCCTGGGGTGTAGTTTTCAAATCCGTTTTTGCTAAATTCATTGGAAACGGTCGGCAATCAGCGTTATCGCGTACACGCAGAGAAAATATGTTGCACTATAAACATGGCTAAGGTTGCGCCTAATTAAGAATTATTATTGATTACAGGTTATGTAAGATTGAAGCTCAAAAACATTGAACGGATAGAAAATTAGATTTAGTTAAAAAAAAGTGGTCAGATCTTGCTATAAACATAGTTAACACTGCTTAAAAAAAAAAACCATTAAAATCTTACTTAAAATAAATCGAAACAACATAAAATATAGAAAGTTGTAATTTTTCAACTCAATAATTTGTTTCTCTCTCTGTGCTCTAATCGCAATATCACCTATAGAAATAAAGTGGCGGGGATGGCAGGCAGCAGAGGTAACAGAAAAAAGAACACCCGACCAAGCCCAACGCAATTATAGCGTAAATCTATAGATTTGCCATGGACGAGAGGCAAAAAGCGTGGTTGCCATGGCTGTCCATGATTGCTGTCAGGCGGATACACTGAAATTAAAGTACGGAATTTGCGAATTGTGCGCCATGTGCGGCATGTGGCATGCCCCAATGCGAAATTAACCCCAGCTGAATTGGCAAAGTTACACAAAATTTTGCGCGCAATCATTAAAAATGAAGCTGGCACGCAGACACCGACCGACCGAAGTGAATGAATAAATGAATGACTAAGTGAATGAATGAATGACCATTTGGCCAAAAAATTATATAGCGTGTGTGTGTGTGTATATGTATTTGTGTGAAACGCACCAGCAGCAGCATTTCGGGCAAAATGCAATGCTCAGACACACGGCGACTTTGACATGGCAACTATTCTAAGCCCAAAGTGTTGCCATAACACCCACGTCAATGGACTCGTCGCAGCTTGGAACTTTCGAAACACGGGCATGCATATTTGGAATATTCATAAGTCGGCGCGAACCTGAATGCGTAGAAGAATGGGAATGTGTCCGGACTTTAGCTTGGGTATGGGGCAAAAATGGAAACTGTGAAATCGACTCGGGGTCGTTAACTTTAACATTACCCAACTAACTGGCATCTTAAGTGGGGGGAGGGGGGGCGAGTAATGCCAACGCTTCCAGTACCAAAGTCAGTTCGAGTTAATCAGCAAAGATGAGCGAAAAGTGCAAGGGGCTAGATACAATTATTGAGAGCTTATCGCAGCTGGCATAAATAAATGTTAGTTAAGAGCTTAAGAAAAGTGGGAAAGTGCTTGTTTGCATAGAATTATTTAAAAGTATATTTAAAAAATCTTGTTTTATTTAAGAGAAATTCTACTTGAGCTAGAATTAATATTATAAGCTTCTTAAATTTGAATTTAATAGCGTTCTTTAAATTGATTTTCTCTTAACTTAATGTGTTTTCTACTGTCACTAAAAGTGAATTTCTAACAACATTTAATAAAAAGAAAATCAACTCCAACAGCATATGCTTGTGTGTCTTGCCCATATGCCGCTTATAACGTATCGATGACACATGATTCAGTCTGTGGGGCAAACTTTTGTTAACTACATACTTACCCATTTACCACCACTTGGCTCAGAAGGCAACTTGTGAGTAGCTCATAATATTGCATGATGTAAACTTCTCCAAGAGACACAGATACACACACACAGACTGGCATTAGGGAACATGGCAAAACCGTAACTCATTTGCAAGTTTCTGGTCTAAATCAACGCCATTTTGTTAGCAAACACAACAAGGACAAGAAAAACACGTGAAACGCAAACAAACTTCGTAGATTAATATTAAATTAAACGAAGCATGCAAAAAACGCAAGAAGGCGGTAATCATTAGGACAAGGGCGGCAAAACAGCAACAGCTACCAGTTTTAGCCATAGCATCCCCCTCTCCCTCTCCCCCCCTCGTGCCTAACCAAAACAGAAATATTGCCAGCTTCTGGCAGCAGCAGCAGCGTCAGTGAAGAAGAAAACCCAAGAAACCTACACAAGAAAACAAATGAACATAACAGGCGAAACGAACCAAGAAAACCAACAAAATGAAATGAAACTTTTTTAATTATGCAGCCCTCAGCGGTCCCCCCTTGCATCCCCGACACCACCACCAACCATCAAACTCCGAAGAGCAACAAGCGACCAACACTAACAAGGAGGAAAACAGGGCGTGGGCCTGAGCAAACGTCAACAAACTAACGAGATGGTAAAGAGAGTGGGAGATAAACGTAAACGGAGGGGTAAGCAAACTGACGGGGCCCAAAGTGGCTAAGACAAAAGGCAAGGCTCAAACGTTGTTGCCGTCGACGTTGAAGTCGCCGGTTTTGCCAAATGAGCAAAAATTGCAAATAAATCTGTTGCTGTTAGCCATTTTGTGCAGTGTCGACCAAAAAAGCGCAGAGGCGTGAGCGCGGCAACAACAGCAACAGCAACAACAACAATAGCAGTAACAGTAACGGCGACAAAGAACTTTGCTGCTAATAAGATGAAAACCATTAAAAGTCGACACAACTCGCGTCCGTTGCATGCCAAAAGCGATGGGTGCAGGGCGTGGTGGCAGGTAGGTAACAGGCCAGGCCAGGGCAGGGCAGGGCTGAAATGGCAGCTGGGAAGTCGGGTTAAAATGTTGTCATTTTCGCAACAAAGCAAAAATTATCACCACTTTGTAAAAGGCGACAGCGCCAGCAACAAGAGGACACTCTCTGCACCCTTTTCAACACTGTACATGTGCGTGTATGTGTGTGTGTGTGTTGCAGACGCTAAGTGATTTTAAACAAAGTTTTTCAAACGTTTAACGGTACAATTTTGCCAAGTGTAATAGAAATTGTAGCGTTGTTGGCTCTCCTTGGCTCTCGTCTGCGTTTTAACTTTCGATGCTGATAATGAAGCCAAAGAAAGGAACTGAGGACAACGCTCTCTGGGTACAAGGGTTCGTTTGTTCGTTCGTTTGTTCGCATAGGCAATTTAATAGCAATGCCTCCGACTCCAACAACAACCCCGCCTAATACTGTGTGTGTGTGTGTTGTAATGTCGTTAGTAGCATGGCGCCATAATTATAATTTGACATAAGACAAGAAGTCTGAGGTTGACAACAAAATGACATTTTCAATACACACTCCAGCAAGGCTATGGGCTGCCTCGACAGGACTTGACAATGAATGGTCGAAAAGTCTATTGCAACCCTCCAGTAGTTAAATGCAACCACCCATACAAACGCTTAACCCACCTAGTAGCTATTAAGCAGCCGCTCATCTTCGTATGGCGTGGCTCTGTGCGTATTTAGACACTTAACAGATCATAATTTTAACACTTTGCCTAATGCCCCTGGAACGTGTTGGAGTAGTAGAGGTTTGGGACTTCGTACCACGTCTCGCTAAGAACCTCTAAGACTTTAACATTTAATGGATTGTCTGAGATGTTTGCGGTACAAGTACAGAATTTTGATGACTTGAGCAGATAAATACTTTTTGAGAACTTGGACATTTAATGCATGCACAATTCTATGTTGGTGAGATTTCAAGTTGATGCTTTTTGTAGACTTGCTTTTTAAAGGATTTTCTTCTTTTGAACGATTTCTAAGAACTATGAAGCAACATTCAAAAGATCATGTTATAAAAAAAGTTTTCATTCAAAACTATTTAAAGCTTAAGATGTTGCTGTGCTAACAAAGTTTTACAGTTTTAAATAAATTAGTGAATAATAAAAATAAAAAGAAAGAAATTTTTGCTTGAGAGTCGAGCTGAAATCGTACCTTTCATTGACTTTACATTTTGAAAAATTTGTTCAGCATTTTGCATATTCCACCATACTACTCTTCTTCACATCACTATAATTCTTGGCCTGCAAATTCTCAAAATAAGCCATATTATTGTCAAATAGGAATTATAATATTTCTTATTACACATATAATTTAATATTTCTGAATAGTACACCGTGCAAGAGTATTTAATTTTCGTCACATTGTAGATATCAGGTTTTTGCTCTTTGCTTTGTTTTATGTTTCTGCACATGATACATTTGTTGTTTTTGCCTTTATAGCATTTGTAGTCGCTTTTTGTGCTGTCGCTGGCTTCCAGTTGTGCGGGCGTGATGACTAAGGGTATGAGATTGTTGGTCGAGGGGGTTCAGGGCACGGTTTAATAATCATAAATTTTAACCCTTTTTAGCGCGACATTTGCCATTTTTGTCCTTGCTGTTGGTGCTGTTGCTGTTGCTGTGATGACATCCGTTTTGTTCTTTGGCAGCCGTTTAACCCGATTTGTAATACATGGCCCAAGGGCAGTGTCAGTGACATTGACTTTATACTTCATGTTGTTGTTGCTATTGTTGTTGCTGCTGCTATTATTACTACTGTAACTGAGCTACCATTGATGTGCGCGGCAAAACTTTTTCCCAAAAATGCCAACACAGATGCGAAGTTGAACTGCAACAGGAGTGCCAGCAGCAGTGGCAGCAGCGGTGGCAGCAGCAAGCAAAAAGGAAATTAAATTTCCAGCAAAGTCAAAAATTATATTGGCAATAAATGAAGACGCAGCAGACGCGTCGCAGACGCAACATGCAGAGAGAGAAGCGACTCTGCAATTACGTTCAGTCAAAATCAACGTTTGGTGGAGGGTTTTTTTTTCGCTTTATTCCAACTTAATATGCGAGTATATAGCGTACGACGCCAAAACAGGAAGCCGGAATCGACGTTTATTAAAACGGAAACTTGAGACAACTGTGCGGCGGCAAAGGATAGAAGAAGTAGTAGAAAACGCGTCTACACCACCAAACGATGACGATGAAGACGATGTCGATGGAGGTGAAGATGAAGATGAAAATGAAGACAACGGTGCAGACAGGGCGAAAAGGCAAACGCGATGATGCCAAGGACATAATTCTGGCAAACAATGTCCTTGGACGACGGCTCTATACTGAATCCTGATGCTGCCTGACTGATAAGCCAACACCAACGCCCCCCACAAACTAACAAAGCGATTTGCCCCACCAAAAAAATAAATAAAAATGGCAGAGACAACAAAACGAAAAAATAAACTCCCCTCCTGAAAAGCTTTCACAAAATGACCAACGGACACACACACACACACAGAGAGAGAGGCCGCTAAATTGCAATTTTCAAGATTTAAGCGTGAACAATAAATGTCACATAATCTGTAAGTAGCTAAATAAAAGCGCCCGCAGCCAAGTGACTCTTGGTTCTGGTCTTGGTCGAATTCGAGTTTGAGTTTGAGGTCTTGGTTCTTGGTCCTTGGTCGTTGGTCGAAATCGTTTCGCCCGCTTGCTATTTAATTTAATTTATCGCATTTTAAACAGGCGTCTAACAATAAACAAAGCGAATGCTACAACCAAAATAATATAACAAATTTATTTGTTGTTTCCTTTTGGACCTAGCACATTGATTGCGGCTTTGTCTTTTATTTTATATTGTAGGGAGGGGAGCAGAGTAGAGGGAGAGAGTTACTTTGCCCCATAAATCTGTCGGTGCAATTTGTAAACGCTTCACATGATAAGCAAGCTCAGCCTCGAAAAAAAAGAGCAACTTGATTAACTAAATTTTATAGGATTGACTTTTTAACGTTCTACAAACTCGATTTAGGATAGAGAATAATGATTCTAAGGTTAATTAGATCTTGAACCGCTCCAAACAAACAGTAATACCTAAAAGAGTGTGGGAACTCTTATTGGCGTAAAATGGGTAAGTAAACTGTTCAAAACTTGTTCAGCGAGCGATCTAGTTCGTACTAACTAAGCTCTTAAGGTGTCTCAGCGAGTGGTTCAGTTGAATAGTGGCTTAAGAAACGGTCTAAAAATCCTCTACTGTTAGTAAGTGGTTAATTAAACGGTACAAAACTAGTTCGTTGATCTTTTAAAAGTGCTAAAGCTTTGTTTTTGTTATCAGATTGGTTCAGAACCACAGATCATAACACTTTTAGCGAGAATTACGAAAATGTACTAGTATGGCTAGATGGCTCTTCTAATGCAGCAAGGCTTTCTTTCATTGTATCTCTATCTCTCTCCCGCCGTCTCGTTCTGGTCAACCTGTGAAACGATGCGGGCAAGAAAGGCCTATAACACATTTCATTATACAAATATCAATTAAGCCAACTGCAAATACTAATTGTAAGTGTAGGCGAAGGACATTTGCTACCACCGCCAACAGCATCAACTCCACCACCACCATTAAAAATAGCAACAAGACACAGCCAAATTTCCACACCCATTCAACATACACACACACACACACAACACACAAATACATATATGCCATAAGGGCTGGGCTCAAGGCTGCAAATGTTAATGAAAATTAAAAATTCAACATCAAACTGAGAGACGAAGGACGACACAGGATTCGTCGACATCAAACGGAGCTGGTGTTACGTACCAAAGAACCCAAATATACTTCAAGTCAAATGGGTATGGGGGATGGCAATGAAAAGTGGGGAGGTTGGGTTTCTGGTTCTGGTAAGGTTTCTACAGAAAGAAGTGTTAATGTGTTATCTGATTTATTTATGTTAAGCTCATGCGTGTGCATATACGTGTGTGTGTGTATATGCATGTGTGTGTGGTGCTTGTGAAATTGCTTGAATTTGTGGAAATCGTGACTTCAATTAAATTCCATTCGATACTCAAGGAATTTTCAACTGATGACGCGCAAGTAATTTCGGAAATTGGATACTGTATGCCAACTGCAAACAAACAAACAAATGTATACACATTTGCATATGCCAGCCAGTGTGTGTTTGTGTGCGTGTGTGTACTTTTGCATTAAATCAAATTTTAATTGCGCATACTTGTCCCTCGGCAAATATTTGCAGCGAGCTCGCCGCCTTTGACTCGCCTGCTGCTCTGCTAGCCAAAATGCTTAAGCGACAAAGAATTTAAGGCAACATCCATCCATCCAACCAACCAACCAAACAAACACACACACACACACACACAAACAACAGCACACACACGCACACATACACAGTTCGTCACCATAGCTCTGCACACAAACATTATGAGCCAACAGACAAACAAAACAGAAACTTTTATATACAAAACAATGATGCTTAAATACTGTTACCATGCATTTAAAAAAAAGGGCAACTGCAAACATATTTTGTATTTATATATGGCTGATAACAAATAATCTTAACATTAAAATTATACTTAAGCCAATAATAAAACTAATTAAGAATTTGATTTATGTCTGTGAATTGGTTTCACCTTTTCTGTCAACTTGCTGTAAAACTTATTTTCAGCTCATAAGCTTAATTATTGAAACCAAATTATTAAGAAATTGGAGAGTTATGATTTGTAAAACCGGAAAAAGTTTTATGCAAATCTCCCTCGTTAAAGCTAGAGACTTGAAATTATAAATAATATAATATATAAAAATAAATATATTAATAAATCTTCTGGTTTCCAATATAATCATGCAATCGACTGCAGCAAAATTAAGAAAATTGAATATTTGAATCTCAAACCAAAAACTATAGACTAAAGACTATAGTACACCGGAGATATAGGTAATTCAGCGTGCAGTACGCAGTATTGCATGCTCTATCTATATACATACATACAAACAATGCCTGTACGCGAAATCATCAGGGTCCGGGTATCTCCTAATCGAGCTTTTTCGAAGATAGCCTTCTTAACTTCTTTTTACTTCATTCTGAGAAAAACAACGTTTTGTTTTCTATATGTCTAAGATATGTATTTCGCTTGAGAGCATGTTCTCATGCACATGCACGCAAAAAATGAAAGGTTCGTTAATAATTGACGATATCATTATTAAGTATTATTTTTCCTTAAACTTTTGCCTACAATCTTTTTCGTGCACTCCTAAAATAAAAACAAAAATGTTATAAGGAAATGTTTTTACCTTTCAGATGGAAAAGTTGGCATATTGATTTCTTGATATTGAAATCAAAAATGTACGTTTGCATTTGTTGTGCAACGCAATTAAGCACAATACTGGCAAACTCTATTTAAGAGCCTTGGAATGGGGTGAAAATGACAACCTTGGGCGGCCCAGGACTAATGCCTAAATAAGTAGAAAAGTGCTGGCTATGGGTATCTAAGCGGCTGCCGTTGCAAATCTGTCAAATGTCAGCGCCAGCAGCGACAGCGACGTCAGCTTTGGCGTTGGCTCATTAAAAACACAACAGCAACAACAACAACAACAGCCAAGAAAGGAAGAATAAACTCTGCCCCAATTGCCACAGTTGGCTGATGTAGCTGTAGCTGTAGCTGACACCTGGCAGAAAGTTTTTACCCGACGTTTGCTGGGCGCAACAAAATGGCTACGCGTCGGCCTTTCTCTGTGTGTGTGCCAACCATTTTGGCTGGGTGTTTATCACATTGTTGCTATTAATTAAGCTTAACGAGGTTACCGTTCGCAACCACACCCAGCGACTGAGAAAGAAAGAGAGCGGTAGGTGTGAGAAGCGGTAGGGGTTTAAGCTAAAGTATCTTGAAATGCTGCTGCTGCCGCTGCTGCTGCTGCTGCTGCTGCCGTGCAAATCCCCAGGCAACTTCATAATGAAATTTCGCCCTCATCTCATTAAAAGTCTTAAGCATTTTCAGGCAGCAAATTGATGCTCTAGCTATGCCAAAAAAGGGTTCCATCAGGCGGCAAGGCGTAAGGGCGGTAAGGCCGGAGTTGGCCGCTTAGGATCAGCAGCAGATCAAACTGCCACGCCCAGCGCTAAGCAGCACAAAGAAACCTGAAAAACAAAAACAAAAAACAATCGCTTGCCAGTCGCCCGTTGCTTGTTGCTAGATGGCAGCTCGCAACGCTGTGGCGCATATTTAATTTTTAATGAAGTTTAATGGATGCCGGAAGCTTTAAGATAAACAAAATGCCAAAAGCCCCACAGTGCCAAAGTAACGGAACACGCCCAGCCCCATCCCCCCGCAAAAAAAAGAATAGAAAAAAAAGTATGCTAACATATTATTTACTCGCCAGCACAGGCTCTCAGGGCACTCCTTTTGGAAAGGTCATATTAACTTGTTCGCTTGGGGAGGGTTTGAAAAAACTCACTTTAAGAAGACTGGCATTCTGAATATGCTTTGACTTGTTATAGTTTTCAAGCGAGAAGAAAGCATTTACCCACTGATTATGATAATACAATAGTATGTACATAGATAGCTGCCATTAAAACTTTTGTTATTCTAGATCAATAAAGTGGATATAATCGAATGTCGTGAAAAGAAAAGGAGAATCACTCTTCTCGAATCAAGTAAAATTCAACATAAATTTAGATAAACACTGTAGGCCAAAGCGTTTTCATTCCAAATGATAAATCTAGGTTTAAATCAGATGAAACTTTGTCAAAATTAAACAGATTTTTATAAGCAATGCTTGAGTAAAAACCTTGACCTTAAGATTATAACAACAGGATATTACAGGGTATCTTAGCAAAAGAAATTCTTGCACTAGCATTTCAAATATAAAATGGCTGAAAGTAATTTTAATTTAATAATAAATACACTTAAATCGCTTGATTGAAAACTTGATTGAGTATTCGAATGAGCTTTGAGATTTTTGGACAATTTTGTAGCACTTTGGCCGTGCGGCACTTGATAGCTATTTAGCTGTGACCAAAGCACCTTGAAGAACCCAATTCATAACCTACTTAACCTAAGTACAATGGCCAAATAATTCCACATGTTTTGCAATGGGACTCAAGTGCACTTAACTAATGAATTGTAGTCTGTCTACGAGTATGTATGTCTGTATGTATGAGTGTGTGTATGGAGAAGTGGGAGGGGGTAACGGTAATTTTCAGTTAGGCCCGTTGCCACGGAGCATCAAAGCTGCTTGCCTCAAGTGGCAAGGCGTCAAAATCAACTGAGCGATAAGCATGCCATAATCACAGCGTACGCCGAACTTTGAGTTAATTAATATATTATCGTAAATGCAATAACAATTTAACTGCAGCAACAACAGCAGCAGCAGCGCAACAAGAAACTAAGCCGCAGTTGCTTCTGCTTCTGCTGCTAATGCACTTTGGTAATGCACTTCAAAGTGCTTACACATCAATGTGCAACATGCAGCAGCATGCACAACTCATTTACATGCATACATATGTATGTAAACATATGTATACAGCAACAATAATTACATGTGCTCGTTGGCCTCCCCCATTTCCGTTCCGTTTGCCGTCCAGAAGATTTTAATTCATTAGTAGACAACGGCCAAATGCATTTCCCATGTGTGTGGATTATGCAGTTTCCGCTTGAATGCAACTGCAACTGCAACTGCTGCTGCTGCTGCTGCAGATGTTGCTGTTGCTGTTACAGTACAGAAATTATCGATGCCGCCGCCATTTTATCTAATTGCACCCACATTACGCATACGCAG
Organism: Scaptomyza graminum; assembly: GCA_018901835.1. Lineage (NCBI taxonomy): Eukaryota > Metazoa > Arthropoda > Insecta > Diptera > Drosophilidae > Scaptomyza > Scaptomyza graminum. Next base: position 3,462,082 of record JAEIFL010000001.1, on the reverse strand, counting down.
CATAGTACACATCATTAAAATTACGAGTGCACAAAAATGCAAAAGCAAACCCCAAACCCCCCCCCCCCTAAAAACTTCCCTCACTTCAAGTCCAAGGCCCCCTTCGGCCAAAGCTTGACTAGGGCAGCAGCGAGGGCTGGTTTGCAAGTTTACATATAACATACATACTTGCATTTTGTATACCCTGTTCGCAAAAATAAATAAGTTTTTTCAACATAAATAGAAACATAATTTAAGGTCAAAAATTAAATTGATATTTTATACTCGATACATAAGGTATAGAGTATATTGGATGTTCTTACAGTTAGAGGTAACAAATTCGGTAAGAAGAAATATTTAAGTATGCAAGCCAATATAATAAAGAAAAAAGTACTTAAAAGTATATTAAAAATTGAATAAAATTGATTAATGCCAAAGCACACTCTATTTCATTCTGAACAACTTAGCAAAATAAAAAAAAGTTTTTCAAAAAAATAAATATAATGCAAATTAACTATTTATGTTTTTAAATGCTTTCAAAATATATAAAAATACTGACAAAAGTTCTGTTGTATTATAAATACCAAACTTTATCCGAGAAATCTATATTATAACTATCATCTTGCTGTATATATTATTATTTAATTTATGAGTAGCCCACGCTTAGCGCTTAAATGTCTATTGAAGCGCATGTTGCACATATGTTTGGATGAATGTATGTATGGGATATACATCCCACATAACGTTGCCGACCAAGGGGCGTATATCGTCTGCAGCCTTGACGACTGCAAGAGGTTTTAGTTGCAACAACAACAACATTAAATTGTACTTTTTCTAGTACAAGAGATTTGCATTTGTTTGCTAATTGAAATTAAGCAAATTTTTACAAGCAGTTGTAAGTGAATGGTAAGGGATTGGTTGGGGTCTAAAGCGGCTGGGGTCTTGACCCAAGTAATCCTTTTGTAGCACATTACAAACGGCTGGAATGAGCTACAGCAGCAGAAAGAAGTTGGGAAAAAAGGACGAAAAGCGTCGTCAGATAATTTAAATCCATTTGTACAACATTTGCTGTTGCCTTTCAATTGCAATTGAGAGTTCCTTCTTCTACTACTTCTTCTCCATTTTTTTTAAAGGTATTTTTCTATTTCATTTTTCTGGTAATTAGTAAGAAAAGTGCTCAGATAGCATTAAGCATGGCAAGGCAGAGAGAGGAAAGAATGGAGCGTAACCGGGTCCCATAATCAAATGTTTAAAAAAAGATTTGCAAGTAAATCCCAAGGAATTATTTGCCACTCGAAACGTTTAAAAATGCCAACAAGAATCTGTCGATGCTGATGAGGGTGACAGAAGAGAAAAAAAAACATAAAGACTGTTACAAAGCAAAAAAAAAACAGAAAGGGCCAAAGTGTAGCAACCCCAAACCCAAAAGAACCCACAACGTCTAGATGGTTCGGGGTCAGACAAACTTAATGAGCAAATTGTCAAATGCCGCGGCAAAGCGCGCACTTAAACATGCCGGGATCTGGAAAATGACGCGCCCCGCAACAAGAAAAATAACTTGACGAAAAGTAGCAAACAAAAATGATGATAAGGAAGGCAAACGAAATACGCAAAGTAGATAGCAAAAAAAAATAAAAGTAAAAGTTGCCGCCGTAACTGTTGTTAGCCATGTTTGGGGATTTGAATAAACAGTTACGCTGATTTAATTTGGTTCGCCATGGCCCAGGGTCAGAGCACCAGAAGAACAGAAGGCCCACGCAGCCAAATCATTGGCAAAAAAATAAAAAAAACGAAAAAAAAAATTCTATCACAGTATGTCGTCTGTCACCCTCGATTTGATTTTTAAATTGCGTTCGTGATAAATTGACGAAATGAACAGCAATAACGCCACCAAAAAATAAAAAAAAACGCACGCATACATTGAGAGCAAAGAAAATTGACAACTGTCAAGGCAGCTCCCCCTGAATAGGCATATAAAAATTAACTACAGACTACTTATCTTATTTGTTGACGCAGTCGAACCAAAAAAAAACCCTCAGACAGAAAAGCCAAGAAAAGCAAAAGCAAGCCAAGTCATTCAATGGAATATGAACGGAAGCCAAGCTAAAATGTTTGTTCGCTGCTTTTTCTATGATGTATGTGGTGGTGTGTGGTGTGTGGTGGTGGTGTGTGGTGTGTGGTGCTTGGTGTGTGATGCTTGCTGCGTGTTGTATAGCGATATGGATGCTACAATATGCTACAAGTATCCGGAGGCGGACCGTAGACAGGAAGCAGACAATCAAGCCAAATGATACGCTGAAAAGAATTATTCGTGCGCAATGTTTCCTTTCGCCACTCTCGCATTCACATTCACTTCAGTTCAGTTCATCATTTCAATTAAATCACACTACAAATTTGCCTATTTCTTTCTCTAATGAGCGCTACTTAGCAGGTGCCTTTTACAAACAATTGGACAATCAAACAACGTCAAATGTTGTTACAAACTTTACTCAAATTGACATTGATTACAATTGGTTGGGATATTTCCATATACAGTTGACATTTAATTTCCACGCTTTAATATGGCTGAAGTAAAAACCCATTTTATGTTACGAATTTTTGTTCCCTTAACATTCGTTATATGGAAATTTCGCCAGTATACACATTGAGAGATTTACTTTATTTTTAAGTATGGATATCTTGTCATCCTAGATCAACAATCTTCTACTTTTATCTCTCTTATTTCTGGCGTTTTCCTATTTTTTTTTTTAAATTTCTAGCTCAATGACTGACTCACCTCTGCCGCTGCGTCCCACAAAACGAAGATCATTAAATTTGGCGACTTGATTCTTCATGACGGCGGTGCAGTTGCGCAGCTCACCGCAAAAGTTCTCATCGTTGCCGGCACGTATTGTAACAATGGTGCCATCCATGACCTCGCCCAGCGCCAGAACCTTAAAGGCAATGGGCAGAGTTTTATTTGAGCGCCAATGTGTGGGCAGCGTTGTGCACACCTTAAGCGAGAGAATGAGATAGTATTTAAGTTTTAAATTGTCTTTAGCTCTACTCACCACGTGTGGTGAACCCGTTTTGACAAGTTCGCCAGGATGTTCGGCTAGCAGGACATCGACGGTGCGTTCGATCAGATTCTCGGGCGTCAAATATGGACTTGTATCAACGGGTTTGCTTTTGCTGCTATTGCTATTATTATTGTTATTGTTGGTAGTGCTATTGTTGTTGGTTGTGCTATTGTTGTTGTTATTATTTGATTCGCCATTATTTCGACGCTTCGTTGTGCCGCCGGTTGTTGTTATTGATGTTGTTGCCGTTGTATGCTGCTGCTGCTGCTGCTGTTGTGTTGCTTGTTGTTGCTGCTGGTGCTGTTGTTGAGAGTGTTGCTGCTGGTGTGTTTGATTTGAGGTGGTCGAACTGACCTCAGCCGAAATGTGCATTATTGCTGTTAATTCCGAAATGTTTTTTCTCTTTTTTCCTTGTTTTAGTTTTGTTTTGGTTAAAGCTACTTCAAAAAGCCGCGCACTTCATCATCTGTAAATTCGGACACAGTATTAGTTGAGGAAGTAATGTGTGATTCGAATATTTTTCTAACCAATAGCCTGGCAAATGATGGTCGGAACATCATTAAGATGTTCTTATCTAAAACAGGGCCTTTAATTTCATAAATATTTTATAACAAATGTTAAATTAAAATTTAGTTCCACAAAAAAAATATGCACAGACAAAAAAAATTCTTAAACTTTCAAAGCACGCTGCAATTAACCATAATAATTCACTCTGTTAGTTTCCATTAAGTTAAAAAATAATTTTTGTATGATACAACCAATTTCTCACTATTACTTTCTTCACAATTTATGATCCAACAACACACTTCTTTATTTTGTTAATGTACAACGCGCTGGCGTCAAAACGAACTGCTTGATTAAGACACAATTGATTCTAAGCAGCTGCCCGCATAAGTATGCAATATTTTTGTATCACAACTCTATTATTCGCTGGCACTTTTTTTGTGGAATTGCCGGACAACCGCACACCTTTGCGATCAGTTTGCATTTAAGCCGGTGCCGGCGAGTGCAGCTTAAATAAATATTAAAAAATCATATTCAATAAGATGGATGACGAATTACAGCTGGAATATATGTTGAAAAATGCGAACATCAAGGCACATCACAAAAAGAAAAAAAAAATTTGAAACAGCATGAAGAAAAAAATGCAAAATAAAAATAAAATATAATAATAATAATAAAGCGCCAGCTGTTTCCCGTTTGTGTTTGGCCGCCAAAAAATCAACAATGTGCAATCACACACCCACCCACAAACACACACACACGCACATGCACACAAACTTTTCAAGGAGTATTGCTGCGTTCTGCGTGTATAAATAAAAATAATTCGCCTCCCGCGATGCGTTTTGTTTTCGCATCGCTTTTTGTGCCTTTCAACAACTACTTTTTTGTTCTTGTTTATATACAAACACACACTCTGATACGTGTGTCTACTGGCACAATCTGTAGGTAGTATATGTACTCGTTTTTTACAACTTCCGTTTGGATTTTTGCGTGCAGGACATACAGGACACACAGGTCAAACAGGACAGAGCACAGCTGGACAACAAATGAGCTCGCCCAGTGGCTATGCGGCGACATATGTGGCCACAGAGACGGGACACGGGACACAGGTCAGAGCACACAAACAGCACAAGCGCTCACACAGACAATGCAAAATGAGAATCCTTTTTTTTTTTTGGTGTGGGAACTGCAGGTTGTGTTGTTGGGACAGGTCACCAATGCGAGCCAAATGCTGAGAGGCTTGACTGAAGTAGTGGGTACACACAACAATTTTCATTATTTAAATTATTATTACTTGTTTCTCAGCTTAAGCTTTTATTTACGACTATTAAAAATCTCTAATAATGGTTTAAGTCAGTTTATTCCCGAGAAACTAAATTATTTCAGTTCAATATGTTCTTTGTAATACCTGAATTATTTTTAATATTAAAGTTTGTCTACTAATACTTCCATTTTCACAATAAATATTATTATTGTTTGATTCTCTAGGGATTGAATTCTAGGGATTGTTTAAGATGGCTCTTCGCTTAGATAGAAATTAATTTATTTTACTGCCTAATAATTACAACTTTATACATTCCAAATAATTAATAAAAACTTATTTTTTTCAAAAAAATTGGCTTAAAACTAATTTTTTGAAGGCAAGAATGAAAGGCCTTGCAATAATAAATAGTCCTTGTTTAGTGAAAGATTATTTAACGATCGTCAGGCTTAGCATATAAAAAATAAAAATACAGTACGACCTCGTTCAACGAAACTCTCGTTCAACGCAACTCCTCGATAATTGCAACACCCGAATTATTAACATTTTAAAACAGTTGGGAAAAGTATAAATTGTAAAATAGTTCAGAGCACAATTTCTCAGTTTTAAAAAAATTTAATAAAATAAAATTAAATCCTCAATATTCGCAATTGGCAAAATTTTAATAGGTTGCGATGAGCGAGGTCGTACTGTATTTGTTAAACAGAAAAATTGTTTTTGAAAATATGCATACAAATTTACTACTGATATAAAAAGGAATCTATAAGTTTAGGAAATACATTCTACTGTAAGGTTTTTTCTATATTTCTTTTTATTTCTGTACACTAAAGATAAAATCTCGGAACATTTTAACTATACTTCTTACGTATATTCAATAATAGATTTGATACCAAATCAAGGCAAAGCTCTAATCAAAGTTCGATAATGTTATAAACCAAACACTGGGTCGATAATAGGGAATACTTTAAAGTTAACTTACATTTGTATTGCACCCTTGCAGTATTAACAGTTTGGCGAATTATAGTTTTGTTATTTATTTTTTTTGGTTTTTTTATGGATAATGTATGAAATTTGTGTTTTTATTTTTGATCACCATCCAACAAACACAAAAAAAACACAATTTGTATTAAATATATGTATATATATATCACAAATGTGCACAGTAAAAAAATATCGATTATAAATTGTGATAATTATATGTATTAATATGATGATATTCAATATATAACAAAGCACTGACACACGTACACTTGTAGTATAAGCACTGATTGATAGAACCGCAAATGAAACTTGAGATTGCGATTAAGATTGCAATTTAGATTTAGATTGATATGGTGACACTTTGCAGCTTGTTGGCTCTCTCGTTTGGGGCTCTGGGGCTGGCTGGCTGGCGATCGAATCAAACGACACGGAGATATTAAACTATTTTTTTGCGGTAACCATGAACGCGACCACTACGAGCGGTTGGCGACGCCGACAGCGAAGTCAACGGCGCGTCATCATAATCACGACGCGGACAAGGACGAAAACGAGTGCGAGGACGAGGACGAGCACCAAGACCGACGAAGCATCAGCGACGTCGATGTGCGCTCTGAATGTGCTACTATATGTGCGATGTAGATGTGGTCGTAGATGCTGGAGAAGACGGTGGGACCTGTAACTTGTTGTATTAGAATCGTTGTCGGAGTCAGAGTCGGAGTCGAAGCTGAAGTCAATGGCGACGATGTCGCAGCCCAACCGCCATTTGGAGTGCGAGTGTGCCGCCTCTTTTTGCGTTTTTCAAGCAACCGCGTTGGGTATATAATTCTTTTTCTTGGCTTAACATTTACCACGAGAACCAGTAGCAGTGGTTTTTACTTGTGGTGTCCCAGCAGCGACGCAAACAGCGACTGCAGCGTCGCGCATTTCGATGGCAATGGCGATGGCGATGGCGATGGCAATGGCGACGTCGACGTCAACGTTCGACGCAGCGCTCTGACGAGCCGAAAGCCAAGCCAAAAACCGAAACCGAAACCAAAAACGTCAACTACACCACAAGCAGAAAGGCCGCAACGATGTCTTCAAGTTGGTAACCCCCAACTACCCAAAGAGTCAACCTCCGATCAACCCAATCCAAAACTCCCCCTCGCTGGAAACGGTTGGAACAAAAAAAAAGCGCTCAATTTTGGCACTCGCAACACCTTTGCCACTGGAAATGATAGAGAGAGAGCGTGAGAGTGAGCAAGAGGGAAGTGAAAAAAATGCAAAGAAATCGAGTTGAATTTCTTTGCTGCTCTGGAAGCTGCTGTTGCCAACCTGCTTCTCCACTCATTTTTTTTTCTATGAACGTTTCCTTTTTCTTTTTCATTTCCAATTTTTTTTGTTTTTCTTGGCGCTAGCAACCCCTAAGACATCTTGGAAGTGCGCTGCGACAAACGTCTTGTGGACCTTTTGACTCAAGATAGAAGAAAAAAATCTCAACGCTACGCGTATCGTGGTAAGTAAGTAAGGCGACTAGCGACTCCCCACAGGCGGCAGCACAGCTCACCGACCTCAAGATTGCAAGTCCGAGACGTTGGCCAAAAAATGAAACTGGTGCGCGGCTTTGCGGCGAGCCTCTGCTAACCAGAGAATGTGTCTGCCACCCATTCAACCAGTTGAGAGCAACTGCGACAGAACGAGAGAGAGAGTAAGAGAAAGCGAGAGAGACAGAGAGAGAGTGAGAGTGAGTGAGTGAGAGAGGGACAACGTGAGATGGCATATTTGGAAATGTGTGTGAGCGAAAAAGAGTCGAAAATACTAATAGTAGTGGGTAGTACGGTAAAATCTTGTGGCTGCCATTTGCGGCCAAAGACGAGGCAATACTTTCGAAGCTTCTGCTAGCATTAGGTGCTCTTCTCTCCATAATCTTGACTGGATGCCTGCTGTGTTGTGCCTTCCTTCGAATTGGTTAAGTTGAGTGAGAAATTGCAATGCCTAACCACACGAGCATAAGATGTTCCCCTCACACACGCACACACGCGTTTATTGTGTGTGTGTGTGCTTTTTTTTGTTGAGGAGATGGATTCGTTAGATTCTTTTTTCTTTTTTTTTTCTTGTCACCAGGGCGGAGTTTTCTTTTCTTTTAGTAACGGCGCGTTTCGGCATATTAACGTTCAACCCTCCTACATTTTGCGGTTTTCGAACGCGCGACTTGCTAAAAAAAAGGGAAAAGGGCTGCTGCTACTTCTACTGCTAATGGTGGTGGTGGGGGTAGTAGTGGTGGTGGTATGTGTTGTCAGTCGGCGGTTGCGCACCAAACATGTCGAAGGGTGTGTGGTTGGCGTAATGAAACCGCAAGAATTATTATACGCTGCGGTCGATTACTATATCAAAATTCGAATCCAGCCAAGCCCAAACAGCCAACCAAACGACTTCCCGCAAGAGCCAATGAGCAACGCCGCATTCCAAATAACCGAGAGAATCGCTCAGAATATACAACACTTAAAATGGTGGTCACACATCTTAGGGCTCGAAAGCAATTTCAATATTAGGTGCATATCAAAGAACTTAAAGTCCTTATTGCAACTTAATAAACAGCAACAATCTATAAAAAAATATGGAAATTTTTGCATTATTTGGTGAATAATCGAATTATAATCAAACTTTTATAGCACAAACTTTTGTTTAACGAAGATTTTTATACAACAAATTCATTTATAAAATATATCGAATTTTTTTCTTGTCTCCTTGAGATTCGTTTCATAAAAGTTCAAATGTACCAACTTTATACAAAGTTAGATAGCTACAATACTTATAAGCTATATACATATATTATTAAGTAAAGAGCTTTTTATACATTCATATATAATATTATTAACTTTTCAACACTGAAGAAAATGTTAAATTATTGCGTATTTAACTCGTCATTTTTAACTTGATTTCTTAATAAGAATTTAAGAAGATTTTTAGGTTCGTTTGCTCTTTATTCAAGTACACCTTAAGGTTTTTCGCTTCTTGGTCACAATTTTTATGAGCACGATTTAAGTTCGTGTGTACTAAAAATAAAAATGTGATTTAATATAATTTAAAAATGAGTATTTTGATTCTTCACAACGGAATTTGTATGGTTGTACTCTCGTTAGTGCGGCGGGTGCCTTAGCTGTTGAACCAGTTACAGACACACATCGGCTGCAAGTAATGTTAATGTCAAACGAACATAATTTGACTTTTATAACAAAAATAAGATTAAAAAAAATAATCTATAATAAAGCCGAAATAACAAATATATTTTTATAAAAGAGTATCAGATGTTCTGGAGTTGTACTTGATTAATGTTCACTCATTCTCATTTTAAGAATCTTTGTGCTTTTCTTAAGCATTTAAGTTTAAAGGTTATTTTTTACAAATAACTTAGCAAAGATACGGCAAAAAAAAATATTTGAACCGTTCCCAAATGAAATTTCATTGCAGAAGAGTTTAAATATGACTTTCGACGTTTCTTTGGATCGTGTTTCTTAAAAGTTAAAAAGTTTAGTTCTTGGATTCATATTGTGACATGAGCTCTGAAAAAATTGTGTTTTCAAAATAAAATATTGGTTATTTGATTTTGGCAGAAAATTGTCAGAAGTTTACCTTTAAAATCGTGCATCTACTATTAATTAAATTATTAAGCAATTTTCATAAAAAAAAATAAAACCTAAATTTTAAACAAAGCAAACTTAAGAAAAAAAAGATAAAATCATATTAACATTTATATAAGTTAAGTTTCTTTTGATTTGGCTTGTATGATATCCTTAAAGTATTTGGACACAAAAATAAACATGCTTATTTATATGTATGTTGGTATGTTGGTATTAAGGGATTTGTATGTTTATCATTAGCCGCCCACAAAACGATCGGTAAGTGGTAAGTGGCCGGAAACCTACGGCGTGGCTCGTTATCAGCGCCTTGAAGCGGGCCAATTAAGACATAACCCAAATGCATTCGAGTACCAAGACGAACAAATAGAAGAATGCTTGAGAGTGCGAATGCGAGTGCGAGTTGAAGAGAAGAGGACGACCGCGAAGCGACACCCCGACAAATGGCGACGACGAGGCGACAATTATGTGCAAAGGAAGAAGTTGAAGTTGGGAAGATGTTGATATTGTTGGCGAGGAGGAGTAGAGTGATGTTGTTGGCGAGGAGGAGTAGAGTGGAGAAATTGTTGACTGTTCTTGCACTTAAGGCGGGCAGTTAAATATATATGTATATAAAAAGAGTGAAAAACAACAGTAAGTATAACAAAAGCAAAATCCTTGCCTGAAAGATTTTGTGCAAATAATTCAAGAGGCAGTAAAAAGTAAACGACGCTTCGGTTGTATGACAAGTACGGCTGGTGGTGGTGGGTGGTGTTGTAGCACACACACACACACACAATTTAATGGCCAGCAAAGCGATGACAAGCGACAAAAGCTGTCGGCTGTTGACGGCTCTTCTGGCAGCTTTTGTGTGTTGATTTTTCTTTTAATTGTTGCGGATTTGCATTCTGACACATTTGTCAACCTCAACCTCAGCGCCCGTCCTCAGAGTCGCGCCAAGCCAGCCAGCCACCGAGCCATCGAGCCAGCCAGCCAACGGCGGCTACACGAAAAACACACACAAAAGGGTTGCCTACAAGCCCTGGCTAAGAGAGTGGCTGGGATGTTGGGGGCCATAATGATGGGAATGGGTTAAAAGGAAGGCGGCGCATTTGTTGCAAAAACCTCGTTTGTACAGGTTGTATGAGCAACGTTTATTATTTATTAGCTGGCATGTCTCTCTATCTTCTGTATGTGTGTGACAGGAGGTGAGGCCTTAAGCCCGTTGGGATAATAATAAACGCCAGGGCCAAGTCATTTTTCAAAACGAGAGAGAGAGAGACTCAACAACAACACCTACATATGTATGTATATGTGTTAGTGTGTGTGTTTTGAGTGACATGTGTCAAAACTGAAAAACTACGCGAATTTGTGTCAAATACCCTTGTCAGCAGCGCGTTTCAAGTGCAACAACAAAACACTCGAGAAAGCACGTGTTGTTATTGGCTAAGAAGTGTGGGGGGATGGAGAGAGAAAAGGAAGGATTATGTATACACATACTTATACTATTTAGGGCATACGTGTGCATAACCTAAAAGCCAAAGGGATCTTCTGTTCGAGTTGCCCGAAACAGAAGTGAAGTTGAAGTGCTTTTTGTACTCACACATTCAAATCAATATTTCAAGTATATTAATATAGGATGCGATATTAAAAATAGCTATATTTCCATTATAATTATACCTACTATGTATATATGTATGTATGTACAAGCATTCAAGCATCAGGTACTAGATGCTAATACATAAATGCCTTTTCGCCTTGCTCTTTTTGATGATTCGAACTTCGGTTCTAGAGTTTGCTTATATTTACGTTGTTCTCGCCGATCTACGATTTTGTTAAAGTATACGTTCCTCAGGCTAGATGATATGTGATTTAGATTTTTAAATTTTAGTTTTTCTTCATGCCAAGAGTTTTTGTTACACAAAAAAAATGTCGTTTTATTACGTTCAGTACAACGTGTCCATAGCGCGATCTTTCCCATAAGTGCCATAAGGTACAAATCGTTTAATGGCTTAAACAAGAATCGTAAACTTAGAAAACAACCGTTAAGTCTGCTCTGTCACAATTCGAAAACTACTTATGAGGGTTGCTCGCTCGTCAAGCTTTTCGCAAATTTCGTATATGACTACAATAAAAAAAGAAGACAGAGAAGGAAAAAACAACAACGAAATTGCCTTTGATCAATGAAAACAAATCATAAAACGCGGTTTACAGCTCCCATGTGTGTAATCGCTGACATTTAACGTTTGGCCTTCTTTAAGGCTTATGACTGGCACGTGAGGGTTGATTTAACATACTACATATAATAAAAAACAGAAACAACAAACAACAAAAAAAACAAATGACGGCGACGCAGATAGAAGAGACACATGAGTCACATGCGCCATGGGAATTTGTATTTAAGAAAGTTAAAAATTTGAAAAATGTTTTACAAATCGAGCCTTTGTTTTGATTTTGGCAAATCTCTTACAAGCCAAATGGCTTTCAAATCGTTTGGCAATTGAAGCCATTTGCAGCCGATTGGATTATGGAGTTCACAAATTTACAGGAGTTTTTTTATTATTTTGTATTTTTGAAGGGTGTGTTTCAATTGTCAGCGAAGCTTTGGTAATCCACTTACTGACTCAACTTTGTACATAAGAAAATCATTTATTTCAAGATGAAGAATGACTTATATGAAGTTAATTTTTCAAAACTTGAGTTGAGTAACAAGTTTTTTAACTTTCGAAAAGCCAAACCATAGCAAAAATATTAGAAAAAAGAATCCATAAAAAACTTAAGTGCAAATTTTTTTGGATTCGCTACGTTACGTGCTGCGCATAGTAAAAAAAAAAAAAAATAGCCATATTTGTTTTAATGGTCAGAGATGGACGCACACAACAAACAGCCAATGGCGACAATAACCGTAAGAATAAGGACAATAATAATAAGTGACTAAGTGAGTGAGTAAGTGAGTGAACACGGCGCCAGATAACGATAATGTAAATAATGACCAAACGCACCAGAAGATGAAGTAATAAAAAACACAACAACAACAAAAGGAAGGAAGAACGTGCTTGATATTGAATAACCGCACCGAACTTTCTCTCGCACTCTCCGTCTCTCTCTCTCGATGGGTGCAAAAAAATTGAATTGAACATTTCCGGGCCGACGCTGATGGCAACCATGTGTGGGTAAGGACAATGACAGGACGCACACACACACACACAGACAGACCAATACATTGGCACCATTGGCATGTCCATGACTGACCCATTCAATTAAGCATGAAAAAAATGACCCAAACGCGAAAGAGAAAGGCGGCCTACGTGCCATGATAGTCGAACTCATAAAAAAAAAGGGACATCACATGCGAGCAGCACTTAAGGAGCCAACGACAAGCGTTGCCCGCAACAAAACACGCATCACTTGTCACACATACTTAGCAGACGAGGCGAGACGAGAGTCAAAGAGAGAGAGAGAGATAGATACCAATAACGCGTCCCCAAAAGGACTCACTTATTGTCATGTCCTGGTGTTGTTATTGAGGTGTAATACAATTTTTTCCATGATACCCATAACAATGCCGACGACAAAAACAAAAAAAACAACAAAAAAAAATACCCAAAGAATGAACGGAGAATGAAATGAAAACGCCATGCCGACACAATCAGAAAGGATAACGAGCCGGCGTCGTCCTGGTCACATATGGCGGTATTAGTTTTAGCAACAATAGCGCAAACGCACAGCAGGACGGGTGGTGGGGGGGGGTCAATCGAGGGGTTTTGGTTGAACGCCCGTGCGCCCGTCCGGGCATTGCATAAACTTGCAATTGAGCCAATTTGTAAAGTGCGGCAAGCCCATTAACGAGACTCTGTGCGATGTGTGTAACTACTCTCCCTCTCTCTCTCTCTCTCTCTGTCTCTCCCGCTCGTTAGAGGACAATGGCTGGACGACAGTTAGTGCTGCCAATCGAACTCAATACGCATTCAGCACCTGCGTCCTCAAAAGCTCTAAGAAGGGCAGCAGCATTTAGTCAATAGTCCGACGGACAGTCGTCCGACAACTTGTCGGCGCGTATCCATTTCTGTTTTGTCTACTTTGCATTACAAGCTGCCCAAAACAGTTAAAATTAAAATAAAGTTCTTACTACGGGCAGATGTACTGAATATATCCTGGATAAGTTGGGTAGATTTTCAGTCCGTTTTTTTTTGTTTTGTGTGCTTAACTACAAATAAATCTAAAACTCGCATATTCCTCAAAGCCTCAACGCTGATGGATGTTGTAGTTCACAGCCCACACACACAGGATATGGCAGGATACGGGTCGGCCACAGTTGGGCAACGCAATTTTATTTTGCATTTACATGCCCACATGCATAATGCATATATTCATTTGTATGTGTATGGTCCTTTCGTACATTTAATACTCTATCAATAAATAACAAACATTTTTGTTTAATTTTCCGATATTTCCGATGAATGAAATCATTGTGTAGACTGTCTCGATTCGACTTTCAATCACAAATATATGTGAAGCAGATAATTATTATTTTACTTTAATCATCGGCGCTTAAAAAGGGTATGCAAAATTCGACGTAAAACTTAAAAGTTGTTTTTGATTTTTGCATTTTATGTTTTATTTTTAAGTTTTGCACTTTTCTGTTGAGTTTTTGCTTTTTTGCTGCTCTTACTTTTTGTGTTTTTGTGCAAAAGACTTTGAAACAAGGCGCAGGATATACAAAAAACAAAAAAAAAGTATGCAAAAAGTAAAACAAAAAGCATCAGGCACAAAGGATGCTACAATAATATCCTTAAGCTACGAATGCAACATGAATTTGTCTTTGCTCGACCCGAGACAAAGTCCAGGCTCCAGGTCCGCAGGTCCCCTGGTCCGAGACTACGGCTGGCCAGCCATGCCCTCCGCCCACTTATCCCGCACTCAGCAAATTTTGTTTTGCTGCTGTTGCTTTTTCTTCGGGTTGAAAAAGAAAGACAACAACAGCAACAACAACAAAAAAACATGAGCAAAAATTAAAAATAAAGGATTCTCGAACTTTACAAATGCATACACATTAGAACGCCAACCCACCCGATGTGTGTGTGTGTGTGGGATATAATCTTATGCGTATCATGTGAACTCCACATATGCCTTGTTTTTACTTTTTGTGTCCCTGTACTTCTAGTCCTTTGGTCCTTTTTGTGTCCTGCTTTTGCTTCGACACTTATTTTAATTTATTTCATTTCATTTATACTATATGCTTCAAATGTCCTTTGTGCGTTTGTCCCTTTATATGGATGTTTGTGTGTGTGTTTAATTAAATAAAAAAAAGTTATGCAAAGCGACTTTAAAACACACACATACACAGAAGCATAAGTTTGCTTGCAGCAAGCTTTTATTTTAATTGCACACTGAAATGACTAAAAGATGCGAAAAAATCTTAACCTTAATGAATCGTCCTCAAAACACGATTTGTCGTTTTTTTTTCTACATTGAGAATTTATTTGTTATAATACATGAAAGTCAGACAACATATTGTGAAAATCATTAACACATCGTATATTTATGTCAATCGAAAAATGCACATTCACTTAATTATTATCAAAAGGTTTTCGTTTTTTAACACTATTTTTTCTAATAAATATAAGATGAATAAAATTCGGTCTTATAAGTATTTCGAATGCATTCGGTCTCTTTTGATTGGTCATTAAGTAAAAGTGCCTAAAATTTACGTTAAGTTTCGCGTCCAAAGACAAACAAAAAAGAAAACGGATTATTGTAAAAGAACTACTAAAATGACAGTTTGCGTTGTTAATAATATGATCTCATTGATCCGGATTCGTGTCGTTAGTTGAAGTCCATGATGAAGTGGATGACGAAGAATTCTTGTCTGTGACTTCTGCTTGCGAAACTTGATTGCGTCGCCAAAATTGTCAACATTTTTTCGATGGCGGACCATCCTGCCCCATTGGCATCAATTTACGCACTTCACGAACATAGTAACCATCTCCGGTCGTACCGTTGATCACTCTCAGTTCTCCATCTTGACAATTTGCATGTGTATCATTGTTTGCTATTAAAACAGGTTAGAGAGTACAACAACAACAACAGAAACAACAAGTGTATTACAGAACTTTCGCTGCAAGCTTAGGTAAATTTCAATCAGCGATATCTTTCGGGTTCCTTCACCGATTTTCATTAAAATTTTACACATGATAAATATTTTGTGAGAGCTAACTAATAGAAAGCTGAATCTTTAATATTTTGGGCTTTTTTGCTATCGATAACGATAACGATATTAGGGATAAATTGAAACAAACTTGACCTGTGCCTCAACTTTAAAATTCCTTTAAAACCGAAGGGTTCATAAAGACATGGACATACTTTATGGACTCTTTCTTCCCAATTTTGATCGAGAAATCGATATCTTACCTATAAAATGTTGCTGTTCAGTCACATCACCCCCTTCGTTATTCATTGGCACTGGTGAGGCATATGAGGTATTTGGCCCACTTTTCACCCCTTCGCCGAGCAGCTGTCGAGCACGAATTGACAAGGAACGCTTTCCGAACAACACATCCTCAAAGCCCTTCGGCAATATTGCTGTATTTACGATATAGTTTGAGTAAATTCAAATGGAATGACATGATACCTTAGGCTACTCACCCAGATCACAACTGGGATCTTGACTGCGTTGTTTCATGTCCAGTGGCTCCCAAACCTGACGCGACATTTCGATTGTCTGCCACTTAATCTCCTCGTATTGGGGTATTATTTGTTGCGGCTCCTCGCTACTCGGTAGTATAAATAGGTCACACTTTGGCTGCTCCTTTTCAAATATCACATTCGGATACTCAACTGTAGGCTGTTGCTGCGGCGGCAGCTGGTAGCAATAGCCACCTATTGCTGGAGGCGGCACATGCATCTGCCAGCCCATGGGAAACGGTAAGCCCTGCACGCACGGTACGTATACCGGAGGATAGTATCGTGCATAGTTTGCCACATGCCAGTTGAGGTAAGGATTTGGTTGCTGTACAACATAGTTGACATATGGATTGGCCTGCGGCGACAGCTTCGTATCTTGAGGCGTTGCTTGCTTCTCCGATGATACAGACGACGAATCAATCTCCTTCGATATTGGCGAGATTGGTGCCGTCAAAGCTGGCTTTGAATCTGGCGTCGAAATCAACGTCAAGGTTGGAGAAACCACTGGTATTGGTTTTGGTGTTGATTTTGGTGTTTTTAGTGGTGTTAGTGGTGTTTGTATTTGTGCGGGCGGTGCCCGTTTGGCTGACGCATCATTCGACGGCAATCCATCGGTCAACACACTTGCAAACGAGGGCGACAAGATGGTCTTCTTTGATGAATCATTTGCTGGGCATTCAATGTCCTTTTGCCTTTGGCAGGAGCGTACACGACTCTTGCGCATTGATGACCGCTTCGTCTGCAGTCCTTGGGACACCACCGATGCCCAGGTGGGTGAGTGTGATATCAGCGGACCGGATCCTTGAACTCGAGCAATTGAATGTTTCATAGCAGCGTATTTTTGATACAATGAACAGTCTCTAGCAATGTCTATAGAGCTGTTAAAAATAAAATAAAAAAATTTCGGACAACAAAAAAAATATTTGTCACTTTTTTGTGACTAACTACGATTGGAATGTTAACTTAATTGTAAAATATATTACATATGTACATTACTGAAAGGCCACGATGCTTTGTGAAAACAAAGTATGTATGTACATGGCATGCTTTGAGATTTATAAATTGTTTTTATTATTTTTCGATATTTCATGGTTGAAAACCAGTTTAAATAAAGATTAATGTTGTATACAATCAATGGGCACTAAAAAGCTGCAAGCTTTTACCTAAGTTCTATACCCGCATGAACTTAACAGGACAAGAAAGCTTAATGACAACAATAGAGTCAAAAAAAGCACATTAAAAGCTTAATTGCTTAACAAAGTCATAATCAAACTAAGAGCTTTTCATAACAAATTTTTGCATTACAAGCTTACATCAGTGTCGCCCTCTTTTGGAAATTTCATGTTAACTTTGTGTTTTAATTAATGTTTAGCTAATTCAATATAGTCTTTTCGTTTATTTTAACTTAATAAAATCTAATAATATAACAATTGCCAGATGTGCATTGTTAAACAAAATCAAAAGTTCCTTCCAAAATGTAACGTTTGAATGTGCTGTGATGTGTGCTGGTTAACGCGGCGCTATTTCAGCTGTTTACAAAATTCGCCGCGGCGGCGACACGTTATCCAACACCTTATAACTATTGATATATACACACAGGTAGACACCAACACTGACATACGCACACTTTCTTTCAACCTGAAGATATTGTAACCAGCCAACCCACACACAAGAAGAAATTATTGCAAACATTTCAAACGAGATTCGAGAAAGCAAAATTTGATTAAAAATTCAAATATATTCAAATGTGGTCGGAGCTGTATATATAATAAATGCACATACATACATTAAATAGTGCTGTGGTTTAGGGGTACATACAGGCAAAACATACATATAGATATGTGTTATGAAGAAAATCAAATCTTCAATGCATACATTTGTATATATGTGCACAATTTAGAGAAATATACGTATGTTTACTCGCATACTTAAGGCAACAGCTGTTGGCGACAATTGTAAACATTAAAATCCAACAACATTCTGCTATCAACAAGTAATTCATTGATTTATCACTGGTATGTATGTGTTTGTGTATGCGTGTGCGCGCGTCGTTATAATGCATTTGTAATTGTGTGCACTACGCTCGAGCACTAATAGTATTTTCTGTTATCGCTCAACTCACCCAACGGTTAGTCAGAGGCGTCATCATCATCAACATTATCGTCATCGCAGCGTCACATATTGAGTAAGGGTCTGCCCGTCGGTCATTGCACATTTTCCACTGATAAGAAGCATCGAAGAGCGAAGGCGGACGATCGATATGTCTGCGGCGGTGGCAACGCCATCTAGTGCCGGGGAGAAGAACTTATTGCGCGGTCTCAATAAGCTGCGATCCCAAGGCAAATTAACAGATGTCACGCTCATCGTCGACGAGCATCGCTTCAAGGTAAGTGAGGTACCGTGTTATATCAACGATAAATCAATTAACTAAAGCTCCATATAACCACAGGCCCATCGCGTTGTGTTGGCTGCGAGTAGCGATTATTTTTGCGCCATGTTCGCTGATTGTGCCATGATCGAGTCGCGCAAGGAGGAGATCACACTGTATGGTGTTACGGCGCGAGCGATGAGTCGCATTATTGTCTATATATATACATCGCTGCTGGAGCTAAATATTGATAATGTCGAGGAGACACTAGCGGCAGCCACTCATGTCCAGGTCAAGGAGGTAATCGAACGGTGCACCGTCTTCCTGGAGCAAAAGATTAGCATGGACAATTGTCTGGCGATTGCGAGCATGGCGGAGATTTATGGTCAATTGGCGCTGGCCGAACGCGCCTATCGTTATATATGCGCACATTTTAAGGAGTTTGCCGCCAGCAGCGATTTCAAAGATGTTAAGCTGGAGCAACTGCACTTTATTCTGTCCAGCAATTATCCGATCGATGTTAGCGAACTGGAATTGGTGCGTCTGCTGTGCACCTATGGTCGCGATCAGCAGCTGAAGGATGGTTCGTTGCGTGAACTCTTGCGTCTCATCAAATGGCAATATGTTAGCTGTGAGGAGCTGAAGGCATTGCGTCACCTAAACTACTCGCTGGTCGAGGAGTGTCTGGCCAAGATGCAGGAGACGAAGAACGCCAACGCCAATGGCGAGGGCTCAAGCAAACAACAAACAGTGCCAGCCGATCAGGAGTGTGTCCTCGAACAGGGACCCACCAATATGCGCGGCATGGAACTGAGTCTACTCAAAATTGGTGGCTTCGAATGGAAGGGTCTTACCAATGAGATTATGTGCTTCTCACCCACACAAATGAAGTGGTACGAGCTAACCTCCATACCGCATATCGATCAGTGTAAGCAACAAACATCTCCCAATTCTATATTATATATACATATATATGTATTTATTGAAGATTAATTTTTGCAGGCAATTTTGGTACAGCAGTTCTGAACAATGAACTGTTTATTGTTGGCGGCGCTTATGATGTCTGCCTCAAGGAGTATATCCATCCATTTGGCTTTCGGTATTGCCCGTTGCGCGACTCCTGGGTGACGATTGCACCCATACAACTGGATCGTTGCCGCTTCTCACTCAATGCGGTTGGCAAGAAGCATTTGTATGCTGTTGGTGGCATCGTCGAGCACGAGGATAACTCCGAGGAGGCATTGCGTCGCATCTCGAATGTCGAGCGCTATGATCTGGTCAACAATTCGTGGACCTATATGCCAAGTCTACAAGAAAATCGCAGCCAGCATGCTGGCGTTGTTGTTGGCGAAAAGCTCTATATATCAGGTACATATATATATCCGTATATATTTATTTAGTATGTAAACTAAACTGTCGCATCCACAAACAGGTGGCATACATCTGGCAAACATATTGGCGAGCATGTGGTGTTTCGATACGAAGAGCGAACGCTGGTTGGAGCTGGCACCAATGCCGACACCATGCTGCGACCATGTCCTGGTGGCCATCGATAATCGCATCTATGCCTGCGGCGGTTGGCATGAAACAATGAGGGAGAGTCGTGTGCTCGTCGAGCATATCTATGCCTATGACATTAAGAGCAATACGTGGAGCGTTGAAACTAAAATACCCGCACCCAAATTCTATTCGGGCGTCACCTCAATGAGGCGCACCATCTTTTTTGTGGGTGGACTCGACTCAACTGAGTCCATTGATCGCGCCAGTTCGGAGACAATGGCATATGATTTGGATACGGGCGATTGGTGGCATCGCAAGGACTCGTGGGATACGCCCAACGACGTTTGGGAATCAACTTGCGCCACCATCTATGTGCCCAGTTTTGATCCCTAGCAACGAAAGAAGCCCTCTAAGGTGCGATTACTTCAACGAATTTAAGCGAATTCTATTTAAACTACACTCAATGCAAATACAAGAATGAAATTCAATGCAAAATATTTAAAGAGAAAAAAAAACATTGATATATATGTATGTACGAATCGAATGTTTTAATCCCATCCATGCTTGTGATTAGCCCTAATGTGCTATTTATCCATCCCCACGCTCCCCATATATATATGTTACTACTGTACAGTGAATAAAACGTGCCAAACAAAAGGCCAACAACAACAAAGTGTTGTTAAAAAAAAAACCAAACAAAAACAGAGCCGGTCAACGTTCGACGATGAAATACTTAGTAAAAAAAAAATACTAGCAAAACGATTTCGAATAGAAATTAGAAATTTTTGTTTAGCGCAAGATGCTTTTTGATGTCTATATATTTGTGTGAAAGAATAATATCTTGGTGTCGTTATAATATATTTAATATATATATATGTATTAAAAAATTATTTATATAAATTTATTAAACTGTGCTAACCGACTGAAAACGGCACCCACAATTCTAAAGAATATGTGTGGCAAAACTAAAACATGAAACTTCATTGGTTTCTCTCATTCAAAAACGTCTTTAAACTAGTTTTTCAATATACATGTGAAAAAAATATCAAGATATATAATAAAAGTATCACTAAAAAAACTAAACAGTATTTTAAATCCACTTTCATAAGTGAAAGTTATAGTAAAAACATCGTTGGTATTTGTTTTGGGATTTGCCATAAACTCGGAGCGGATACGAACCGATGGCAGATAATTTCATATATTTTTGGTAAACATACATATGTTGCGCATACACATACATACTCATAAACTACACTAGTTTCATAGTTAATACAAAATAAAATACGAAGCAATAGAATCTTAGAAGTCAAGTGTCAAGAATGGCTAAAAAGTCTACAGAAACAAGCAAAACTTAAAACTAAAACATATTTTGATTTGTATAAACTAAACTTATATAGATACAATTTAAAAGCTTAACAATATGAACATCAACTTAACAAAACTACACAGAGTACATACATATAGCTATATTAAAAAAAAAATAAAGGAGCTATGTATTGTGATGCGGCGCTATAACGACCCAACCATCGTTCTCCACAGAATCACTGCTGGTAGTCAGCTCCGAACTATTATTCCCAACAGCAGCTATTGGTGGCTGCAAACGAGCATGAGTATTGGCCTGGCGGGCAGCTGGCAACTTCTCCCACTGCTGTTGCAAATTATTGTAGAGACTTTGCAGGCCCTCCTAAGCAATAGAGAAAGGTTCGATTAAGACTTGCGACTATGTATAAAAAGAGAGAAATAGTAACTTTGCACCTTGTCTTTGATTTTGCGCAACAGTTCCTGTTTCTGTTCACGTTCGATGCGATCCATTTGCAGTATTAGCTTCTCCTTAAAGTCCTGTGCATAATAGAGGTTCGTATCAACGCTCAGATACTCTTTGGCCATGTGGCGATGATCGCGATAGATAGCCTGCGATTCCGGGTTATTTGGTATGGGTGGCTCGGGTTGCAATTCCGGGTCCAATATTTCGGCCAATGATTGCTCGGTACAGCCACAGCTGGCATCCACATCTGCATCAGCATCCTCATCGATTGAGCCTGTGGCATCGAGGCAATCGTTTGGTTCGTTGTTTGTTGCAGCATTGGCCGCATGACTAAGCAGTCCATTTTGTGTATTGAATTCGTTGTTGTTACTGTTATTAATATTATAAATGTTATTGTTATGGCTGTTGTTGTTAGTGAGGTCTGTGGTGTTGGCGTTGCTATTGCTGCCGCTGGTCATGGTCATCGGCTTTGTATCCGTCACTGTCAAACGTTCTCGTCCATCAGTTTTGGCTGCAACAGAAACCAAAAACACAAAAACCCAATTAAATTCAAGTTGTATTTATTATAATATTATCACATACTATAGATGATCCAGCAACTGTGCAGATCATTAGTCTGTTTGGTGGTGATTAGGGCACGTGTATCGCACATTTTTAGTTTAGTTTAACACTAATTTCTAGTTGATAATAACTATAAGTAAGTATATATTGAGGCGTACGAATTATGTGCGAGGCGAGATCATTTTTCTTTTCGGGATTTTGTGTAATGTTACTTTAAAAAATATATATATTTAATATACTACATAAAGAGAATCCTTCTTCTCACTGATGACGTCTATATATTTTCGGCTATATAAACATGCAAAAGCATTTTCTAGTGAATTTTCTTTCTATTTTCTTTGTTGCTCCAATGTTTATTTGTTGGATTTTTCACAGCACACAAAGTGAATAATTTCGTAGATTTTTTTTTTGGATTTTATTTTTTTGTTTTTGAATGTGTAACAAGTTGGAATATGTGGTTCTGCAGGGAAGGGGTGAAGATGTGGTCTGGAAAGTTTTTGCTTTTTGGGGTAGGTAGGGTAAGCGGATGTCAATTAAACAGCCGGCGTTGACAGCAATTGACGACGAGTACGACGACGATCTTTGGCGCGTTGCGTTCTCATTTGTTGCAGTAACATTGCGGCACTCAACTTGCGACGGCACGGCGCTCAAACGTAGACTGAGTACAACAAAATTTAGCTGCTTTTCAGACCACACACACCACACTCATCGTGTGTCGAAGAAAAACCATATAGTGAAAACACAAAAACACGAAAAGAGGAAGAGAAAAGTTGACGAGCACAAAACTAGGAGAGTGGAGCAAACACACACACACACACAACACACAATGTGTATACATCCCCCAAGCAAAAAGAAGAAAAACAAAACATGGCCATATTGAGATGAGAGCCGATATATGTGAATGAATAATGCGACTGGCATGCGATTGGGAAATCTTCCCTGCCAGTGACATACCCCGCCCCATTATTAACTTGCAACGTGTGTGTGTGACTAGGTCGATGCATTTAATGAGATTAAAAGCAAAATTGAATTGTCGTCATTTACGATCATAAACGATCTTTTCTCGCTCGTGATTTGGTTTTTTGATTTTTTGTCCCCGTGCCCATTAAAATATAATTTTCACTCTTTGAATCTGTAAACACATTCATGTCTATATATATATATATGTATATACTATATATAGTATTTGCACAAAATCAAAATAAAAGTGAGATTATTGCCGAATGACTCATTGAAGATGGAGACGGCACAAGGAGAGGAAGAGGAGAAGGTGCAGTAGGGTAGATGAGGAGCTCGCTGGGCGTACTACTAGAAGATGTTGGCTGTCGCCCGATTGTCGGCCTCGTCATTTGTATGTGTATGTGTGTGTGTGTGTGTGTGCGAGCGTTATTCTGGCATGCCACAGCCATTAGAGCTCAATATTTTTTGGTTGTACATTCTAATTCTTATTTTTGTTTCGACTTGTTTATGTGTGTCTGTTTATGCTTGGGACCCAAAGAGGCGACTGTGGTGACGGTGCATGTCATGGCTATAAATCTAAACGAAATTGCTAGCCAGGCTAGCTAGCCAGGCAGTCAGCCAGTCAGCCGGTCAGAGAGCTAGCCAATCTACACAATACGTTAATTGTGCACAGCGTAATGTGCAACTATGAGTGAAAAGCATAATACACTATCTTTTTTTTGGTTGGGCAACATGAATTGCGGGTGGCTTTTGCCAGGGCTAAGTAAAATAAGTAAGTTTAGGATTTGAACAAAAACCTACAAAATTCGGTTGAACTATTAAAAAAATAATAAAAAATTTTCCATAGAAATCTGGAACATTTTACGCAAAAAAAAAAAGCGTAAACTAGCGCAATTGCTAGATCTAGTTTTACCATAAACAAAGTTCAGAGTTCTTAATTCTCTATTTTTAGTAAGAACTTAATTGTTATTTCTGGGCAACTCCTCAATCTTAAGAAGAATTATCTTTTTAGCTTTTTTCCTTTAACGTATATGCATATCATAAATCCAGAGGAATCTTAAGATATAGTTTGATTGGAATATAACTTGATATACTATAACAATACCAAGTCCTGAGAAACAACTAAAAAGACATTTACTTTTTTTCCTAACTATTTCAAATAAACGTTATTATTGCCTAACTTATTTATGTTCTTCGGATTAGATATTAGATTAAATTTTGCAGTTTGGAAAATTGCTGTTTTTTATCTTTCTTTAAATCGAATTACTTAAGACAGCTTTTTGATTTGTCATCAGGCGAAAGATTTACATTTTAATTTCGTTTTGAACTCAAGCACATCGCATATCAGTTGGTATTATCTTTGTGATGGAGGTATTTGTTGGCAAGTGCATTGTTGAGATTGCACTTTGTTGATTCGGTGATTCTGTGCCATTTATATTTATTTGCATATATTGCATGAGCACATCGCATATTTATAAAGTGCTCGCAGC
Source organism: Scaptomyza graminum (assembly GCA_018901835.1). Lineage (NCBI taxonomy): Eukaryota > Metazoa > Arthropoda > Insecta > Diptera > Drosophilidae > Scaptomyza > Scaptomyza graminum. The sequence goes on along the minus strand of JAEIFL010000001.1, from coordinate 3,437,374 downwards.
CAGAGACATTGGTCAATTGACAGAATCTCTTCGTTTGTTTTTTTTTTTTGCATAATAACAATAATAATAATAATAAAAACAATGCAGCGACTAATTAACCGAAAAATCAAGCGATTAAACAATCATAAAAAAAGCCAAAAAATTGTTAATTGTTGTTGTTGTCATTGGTAGTGGTGCGTCATGCTGCCACATTGTAGACGAGACCCGAACAGAATGCAAATGCTGACAATACGCTGAGCTATTTGCAACAACAACGACAACAAATGAGAACAATTGCTATGCCATGCTACATCCAAAAGAGTGTGTTAATGTGCGTGTGAATCATTCGAACAACACAGACAATGTGACGACAACGCCACCAACGACAAGAACGATTCGGACAATAGTTGATATCTGGCACTCACCATGCAAACTGTTGCGGCTGCTCTCGCCCCGATTCAGATCAAAACCGTTCTGTAAAATAGAAGAAGATGTATTGAAAACATATTTGAATTGTATATAAAAATAAGTGACGCACCGCTTCAACATCGAGGGTAAGCTGTTTCATTGGTCTGCTAGCCTTTTGTAGCATGTCATTGCGTATGGTTTCCAAACGTTTGTTTGCCTCAACCGATGATGTTAAGTTGAAGCTATCGTTTTGACACTCGCTGTTGTTATCCTCTTCGGGTATGGCATCCCACCGATTGCTGCTGCTCATATGGAACAGTCCGTTATTGTCTAATTGGCCCGAATTTGTCGGCGTTCTTTCCGATGAGGTATATTCGGTATCGCTGCCGGATCCAGTCTCAGTTGCAATCTCAATTGTCATGCCACGCCCGTTGGTCGGTGTTAGCTGTGTGGATGCAAGACTAATGTCACTGGAGCTGTGACTTAGGCTATCATATTGCGCAGCCACCGTGCCGTCGCTCTCTTTGGTCACAATCTGCATTCCCAACGAAAAAAAGAAGGTTTTTTAAATTGTCTAATTTTCTATTTGCCACACTCACTTGTTGGTTGATAAACGCATATTCTAGCGGCTTGTCGGCGCCAACATAGTCTTTGATAATCTCATTCATTACGCTCACAATGTATTGCATTGAGGGTCGATCCTCCGGCGCTGTCATCCAGCACGCAGTCATCAACTGCTCAATGTGCCTCGGGCAATTATCCAGCAATGGCGGTCGCTCACCTGCACACAACATTAATATTAATATTAATAATAATAGCTATACGTATAGGATCTGCTTTAAACTAACCTTTGTGTATCTTCCACTGTATGGTGTAGGCATTGTCAATGTCCATAAACGGCGGCTTGCGTGACAGCACCTCCCACAACACAATTGCCCAGCTGAAAATGTCGCATTTCTCCGTGTACTTCGAGCCCTCAAAAACCTGTTGACCCAAATCAAAAGAAATTCGAGTTTAAATTTACCTCAACAATGTACACCTTTTAAGTACAACAACCTGTTGCATTTCTAATTGCAATTACTTGGACACTTTTGAAAGCATTAATTACGATAACAACAGACCTTATTTAAAGCAAATCAAACATTGGCGCCAAGCATTGACATATGATACTATTTTTATAACAAGAGTTTGATTGAATGTTCTGCTTGCGACAGTATTTGGGTTGACACCTTACTTAAAGTCGTTGCATTGCTGTATTATATTTAATATTGTAAAAACGATAAAGTAACTTAATCAATTTTACAGTAGTTCTCAAACTGGATTTGAACTTAGTTTCGTGCTTACCTCGGGCGCCATCCAGGCAGCGCTGCCACGATTATTTGTCATCATGGTGGACTTATCGGCGACGGTGCCAAAATCACAAATCTTCAAATTGCGCCCCTTGTTTGTCAGCAGCAGATTGAGTGGCTTAAGATCGCGGTGTATCAGCGGCTTGGGTGTCATTCCATGCAGGTAGGCAACGCCCTATATTTATACATAGAGATTTATATTTTAATCAAGTTTTTGCATTTCAGTTCAGAGAGACGGTGTATATAATATCGTACCTCGGCACACTGGAGTGCCCAGCTCATGGCGTGCGCCAAGCTATAGGCAGGCTTCACTTTGCCGTGTAGGAAATTGTGCAATGATCCGCCCTCGGCATACTCCATTATAAGAAAGGTGGCCTGCTGAGCGAGGGAGATGCCGTACAAAGCAATAATGTTGGGATGCTTGACGCGCGACAGCTGCTTCACCTCCTTCTCAATGTCCTTTTGCTCAGCGCTGGCGAAAAACTCCTTGACGGCCACCAGCTGGTTGCGCCACATTGCCTTGGAAACAACCCCAAACGATCCATGGCCAACTTTCTAAAATATAGAAAGAAATCATCGTATGTCAGTTATACATGGGACGCTAAGAAAACACTAGAGCTTACCTCGCCGAGTGTGATTTCGCTAAAGTCGACATTGAAAGCTTGCAGTGCATCGGGAGACGTGACGGCGGCGGCGGCCATTACCTGCAGCTCCTCTTTCTATTCGTTGTACTTGTTATTGTAGCAGCAAATGTCTTAAGCGAGAGCTTGAACCTTCACTTGTTGTGCTGCTTCTAAATTGGGTAGGTTTTGGAGCCTCTTTTTCCCTTATATCGACCAGCAGTGAATCGCTGCAAATGCGTACGCTGCGCACATCTTCCAAAATTGCTAACTGCGGTTGCTGGCGTTGACGTCAACGCTACCCCTTGGCGGCCAGACCAATATATAGTCAATATTTTGCGCTTCGATTGCTATCCTTAGACTTTCCAACAAATATTTGTCATTTTTCTTTTCGTTTTTGGCCTCTTCGTTTGTCGCTGTCTGGCTAGTGGTTGAGATCTTCATACTAAATATCGCAGCCATAGAAGTTGTACAAATCATCGTGTAATTCATTGACGTAAAATTTGAAAAGAAAATTCATTATTAGGTTTTGAAGAGATAAGCTATAAGAAAAACATGTGTTTAACTTTTTATTGTTTTTGCAGTTTAATAATTTATGCCATAATATGACATTTTATACAAATTGTCAATGCATATGCAATGTTCACAATTAATCTACGCACTTCGATGTGCCTCCTCTATTAAAATAGCAATCGAATCAAATCGTGCAATAGTGCTGCCATTCATCGATTACCCAAACCATATAGATTGACAAAATATTGGACAAATTATAAATAAAACTATTTGCGGATAGAAAACAGAACAATTACTTTTCTCAGATATATGAAATGTATGCTATTTTTTGTAAGGTATACCTGTTTTACGGTGAAAATAATAATTTGTTTCAAATCAGTTACAGTACAAGTTTTTGTTCGAATTTGATATATAAAGCATTAAATTTGTGGCATATGCGGTTGGTTTTGTTTTCTTGCGTTCATCATTTGGCGCATAACAGATATGTCAATTAAAATGCATAGCTGTCCCACTGTGCCATAAAATGACTTTAATTAACCGGGCTGCTAACAAGTTTCTGCAGGCAATGTATCGTTTAACTGCTTCCATACCGAATAAAATATCGATATGAGCTATAAAAAAACATCGTCCAAAGACTAGGTCTTGTCGATATTTGTATCCATCCCTAACTCATACGTTCAAGCGCTCGCTTGCCAAGCGGATGCAATTTCGGACAAAAAAAAGAATATATATTTATTTGTTATTTTTTTTAACGCTCGTATGATAACACAAACCGTCAGTATTACATTTACAACAACAACAAGTGTGCTGCGGCCCGCGTGAAACGGAATCGGGAATTTGTTGTGCGTGTGTGAAATTTGGCGTTTGTAGCAAAAACAAAAAACCAATTAAAACAAGGCGAGTAAAAAAGTGCGTCTAAATATATTAAAAACGAAAAAATTGTGATAGTTGTGGTGGGGCGGTTTGGGGAAACAGCAGCAGCAGCAGCATTTGCTCATAATTTTGCCAAAGTGTTGAAGGCGACGCCGCCAATTAATGCCCGTCGTCGTCGTCGTCGCCGCCGTCGTCTTCGCCGCAAACTATTGATGCCGACGACGCCAGTGTCACCGCGGCAATAACAAGAGCAACAACAACCACAACAGCAACAACGATAACAACAAATGCAACGTGAAAGAAATTAAATGTCAAAACTTTTGCAAACTTTGCATATTGAGAAGAAAAAATAAAACCACATTATGTTCGCTTCTCTCTTATTAAGTTTTCTTCTTGTTGTTGTTGTTGCTCCTGCTTTTTTTTATAAATTGTTTTTTGTTGTCTGCATTTCATTGAAAATGAACAAGTTTAACCAATGTACATAGTTACCCCAAAGAGCCAAGAGAAGAAGCATTAAAAGCTGCTGCTGCTGCCGTCGCTGCCGCCGTAAAGAGAGTCAAGCTCGTCATTATTAGCATTGTGAACTTCATCATCATCATCTTCATCTCCTCCACATTCTCTTCTTTGTTTAGGCTGTGTGTGTGTGTGTGTGTATGAGTTGGTAATTTGTTTTGTCTTATTTTTTTAATGCGTGCGCGCCACATGAGGATGAGGAAGCACAACCAAAAATTATTTTGCGCCTCCTATGTATATATTAGTATGTATATGTATGTGTGTGTGTGTGTGGAAATTTTTATTAGCTGCCATTGGCAAAGAATTTGCAATAATCTCTTTATTTCAGTTTCGGCTTTTTAACGCTAGTTTTGGTTTTTTTTAGAAACAATTCTCAGTCACAACAACGGCCTCTCAACTGGCTCCCAATTGCTCTTTGTGCATGTTTTTCGAGTGTGTGTGTGTGTGTGAGTGCAATTGAAGCCGCCGTCTGTATTTTTTTTTTTTTTTCGAAAATAATGTGAATTTTTGTTGTTTATATTTGTGTACCAATTTAAATGTATTCTCGTGTTGATGTTCAAACATAAACAATCAGCTAAAGAAAACGAATTATGTACTTCACTCCCCCCCTTGTACTTGCCCTTCTTCTTCTTATTGCTCTTGAGCTGCTTTTACATTCCCGCTGCCTGTTGTTGTTATTGCTGTTTGTATCTTGTACTCTCTCACACACACACACGCACACACACACACACTTATTTCCCGTTGTACATAAACAGCGAAAGTTGTCTTCCTGCTTTTTTCCCAATCGTTCCACAATCCAATCGTTCCTTCCCAATTTAGTTTGACTCGCTCTCTCGCACTCTCTTTGATGCTCCTCCAAGCTCTTCCAAACACTTCCAAGCTCACAATTCCTGTTAGCAAGGGCATATGCAAATTTCGGCTTTACGACCTTCTGCCACGACCATTCTTCGTTCTCTGTTTCTCTCGCTCACTTTCCCCATGGAATGGGGATCATTTTGCATCTACAATTCTTGACTCACTGATTCCATGATCACATAAACAACAACAATACGTCTTATTTTTCATTATGCCGCTGCATACACTTTGCGTAATTAGGAGTTAAAAAATGTAAAGCCCAAACGAATTTAAAAAAAGAAAAGGTTTAACAAAGACCTTTTCAAAAGTCAACAAACAAGCAAAAGTGAAAGAATGCTGATATTTGTACAACATTATTTGTGTTTCTTTCAACACTTATTGCAATGCGTTTTTCACACTGTATTGTTGTTGTTGTTTTGTTGGGTGCAGTAATTGCCAGCGAATTCGTTTCCTATGCAAAACACCTTGAACCCTTACAGCACAGAGCAAAGGAAGAAGAAGACGTGAAACAGAACAGAAAACAAAATAAGATGAAAACAAAAAAAAAAACCACAACAATATTGTAGTTAAATACAACAACAAAAAAGAAGGTTAATCAAGCAACTAGGCAGGCTCGCTGTTGTTGTTGTCCATTCATTGGTTACTTGGAACGGTTTTGTTTTGTTTTTGTTATTCGTCGTCGTCGTCGTCAAAAGGCGAAGACAGTTCCCATGCCCGTTAACCCAAGTATGTACGTGCGAGTATGTGTGTGTGTGTTTGCTCCAAGGTTTTATGTAATTATTAATTTAACTTATTATGTTTGCCGATTTGTCGATTTCGTTTACGTTTATTTTACTCTTTGAATGGGAAATTAATAAAAAATATATATATATAAATGAGATAAATTCGATTTGTATTTCTTATGTAACTTTAAGATACAAATTAATGCAAAATGTTGCTCTTTTTCCCCTTAACTTTTTGAGCTTAAAGTTTATTATAGGGTATTTGTAAGTCGCGCATGCTTTGGCAAATGCATTCTTGTTATTATTTGGCTTCATTTGTGTGCTTCTCTTGCGTGTGTTGGTCGAATCCAACAACAACAACAACAACAACGACGAGTATAAAGAAAAAGGTGATTTCTTACAATATCGTGATTTGGCTACAATTGTTATTGTTTTTGTTGTTTTTGCTTGCCAGCTGAGACTGTCCGTTATTATTATTATTATTATTAAGTATTGGCCCGCTACATTTGGCCCATTTTTGGCTGCAACAATCGCAATTCTTTGCTCCTCATTATGTGCCAATTATCTATTGACTTTTACAGCTCAATGCACAATATACGAATACACCGAAAGAAAACTCTTGATATTGGTTAATTGAGTGAGGGGGGCGTTTCTATATTTTTGCCATGCTTAATTCATTCGATGATTCGATGTTTTTTGCTTATGGAACAAGAATCCATCATCAGTCTGACCTTACTACAAGATCTTCATTTTGATCCTTATAGATAAGCATTCCTTATTATCCAAATTAAATTCCAAACTATCTCAATCGAAATTCAATCAATGCTGTTTTGTTTGAGCACAACGCCCTCTAGCGGCTGCGGGTGTAACCCCCCTTTTACATTACTCACACTTATTTTATTGCCGTTAGTTTGTGGTTATTGTTATTGTTATTGTTGCACTTTGCTGGCCATTTGTCAACTGTTCGCCAAATCGCGTTACACAATTTAAATACTAGAATTAACAATTTATTATTGCTGCTGCTTGTTGTTGTTTTTGTTGATGTTTCTAGTATTTGGGTTTGCGTTATTTGCGGTGCTTGTTGTTGCATGACTGAATAACACGATAAAGGTATGATGACATAACCTTACATTGCGCTTTTTATGCCACCAACACACACACACACACACACACACATGCATACATATGTATATTTTTATTTATGCACTCGCACTAATATACTACAATAGGGCTCAGGCGACGATAAAAAGTATTCCACTTTGCAAACGTTGAACGCAGTCGACTGCGATATACTCAATACCTTGATAAAAATGGCATCCATAATTGTTGATGCTGTCTTTTTGGGGATGCCCTTAGCTATATTCTTACCAAGTTTGGTAATTCTACCTGTAAGTATGTGGGAAATATAGGGATTTATCGTTTTTCAGCTATCGAATTTATCGATTTCCCAGCCCCGCAGTAGGCTTAAAACCCCAATATTGACTCTGTATTTGTCTCGGCTCGAAATCAAAATGCTCTTTACCTTCGATAGCAAGTATAAAAATAAAATAATATATCTATATGTAAAATATATATTTTGTTTTATTATATTTGCTACTCTTTCTCTGTTGTTGTTGTTGTTAAAGCTGGCACATTTCCGTCGATCGCCAGTTGTGTGTGTGTGTGTGTGTTATTGCCAACTAACTCGATTGCTTTTTCATGCACTTGTCATGTCTTGATGCGTCTCGTGCCGCAGTTCCGTTCCATAGACTTAACCAAAGTTCGTCATTTCATTAGAATTTCACCTTATCGCTCCGAAAGCAAAAAGCAAGAAGCAAAAAAAAAACAGCAGCAGCAGCAACCACACAATATGATTATAAAATATAATAAGCAAATAACTGGAGTAAAACGCAATTAAAAAATAAACTTAAAATTTGTTAGAAAAACAATTAAAAACTATGAACCATATTGTTCGAACCTGAAACATATTAAAATGTCAGAAAAATTCTTTTTAATTAATTCCATCAAAACTTAATCGATTTTCATAAGCTTATACCCTATGAGGTTGCTATAATCTCTATCAAAATAAACTTGAATATTTAGGGAAATGCCCAAAACGTGACAATCCCAACCTTTTGTAACTGCCCAGCTTATTAGAGCCAAGCTTGCCCCTTTCGATTTGGAACTCAGAACGTGTCCTGGCACTCATCTAGAAGCTATGGTGGCAGTTACTAGTGTTCGCAGATACAATTTGTTCATTGTTCAATATAATAACAACAACAAGAACAAGAACAAGAGCAATGCAGCAGCTTCCTTCCTACCTTTTGCTAACCAATGTCGTTTTCATGGTCAGGGATTGAATTGACAACAACAGTCGTGACAACAGAGGGGGGTGAGTGTGATAGGGGCGTGAGGGTAGCACTGATAGCACTAGCCAAACAAATGGGGCACAAGCGAACGCAATCAGCTAGCTTATCGGCTGCCCAAACAAAGGCCAGTGCAAAAATCAAGCACGAGAAAGGGGAAAGAACTGCGGACAAGTGTCGCCTGCAATCCGACACCTGACACGTCGTAAAGCGGTGTGGTGTGGTGTGTGGTGGGGTGGGGTGGGGGGGGGGTGGCACGCACAGGTATCCGGGCCAAGTCATGTTGTCGTCGTCGTCATTCTCGCCGGGCCAATTTCAACAAAAAGGAAATGCAACCAAAGCGACAAGAGGTCATCTGTCTTTCTCTCTGTCTCCTCTCTCATACACTGAACAAAAATACGTCTGACAAAGAAACTTCTTTTGTTTCTAAATGCATTTAATGCACATTCTGATGCTAAGCTGTCGGTCTTCTGCTCCAGGTTCAAACTCATCAACTCAAGCGCTGTGATTATCTGATGATTCTCAGTGCAAAGGAACGCCAGAAATGGGTGTTTCCCCTTAGCGTCGCGTCAGTGGGTAGTTATTATATCATACTATATTGAGGTCTTGTTAGGGTGTTGTTAGGCGAGCAGACACAGGAGACAGTCGAACCTGGACGAAGCTAAAAAATCACAAAACAAATCTTACCAAAACAGTCTGATATAGAGAAGGCGCGTGTGTGTGTGTGTGTGGGGTTGTTGGCGACTCGTTCGGGCTGTGGTGGGGGGAGTTGGGGTTGTCATAAACGGTAGCATTGAGCGATAACCAGCAGCGAAAAAAAAAATGCGTTGGACGACAACAACAAAAACAAGAACACTTGGCAATGGCAGCTGCTGCCGCTGCTTGCTGTTAACCTGTTGTTGCTGCTGTTGACGCTAAACAACAGCAACAACAACAGCAACAACAACAACAGCAGCACATTACCCAGTAGGCCTGCCAAAGGCAGTCAAATATCGATCGATATTGTTATTGTCGAAAGTAAAGTGAAAAAAGGGCAGGAGTTTCAAGCAAAAAGCTTAAACAACATTGTTGTTCCAGTTGATTATTGAAGATGGCAAAATTAAAAATGGCAACTTGACACTATCAAAACAATCAGCTGAGAAACTCTTTATATATATATATATATACATATATCTATCATATCTATGTATCGTCATTCTTAACCTCATCCTCAATCTACCATTCACTTTCCATTTAGATTGCAAGGCAAACTGCACAGGAAATTACTTGAAACGAATCATTTGGGAGAGAAGCAGAATTGTGTGCCAATTGCGTTCGCATCTATTGAAGAAAGAAAAAAAGGGACTTAACGCAACAACAACAACAACAATAAGAACAACAACAATTGCCACTATCATCGATACAATTTGATTCGTTTCGTTTCGATGCGATTCGAATGCGATACGATTCGACTCTGACTTTGAGGCTGTGACTTGGCGGTTTTATGTGCGCAATTTCCGCTCGTCGGACAATGTAACGACTTCTGCCAGTTAACAGCGACAACAACAACAACAAATAGTAAGTGTTTCATTGGCTAGAAGGATGCAATGCGGGCCCAAACTGAAGCAGCTCCGAGAGATGCTGAACCTATAGGGTTCCCAAATACAAAAACAACTAACAACAAAGCTTGGGTTGAGGCGAGAGGGAGCGAGAGCGGGACCTCGACCTCGACTAGTAGATACCCTTTAACTTAATGTATAGTGAATGCAATGAAAACAACTTTACAATGCCTCTCTTATACCCTATTTAATCAGGCTTAAGTGGGTATAAAAAGTGAAGCTGTAGGTTTGCTGGTTTTGTTTTTTTGCAGTTGCAGTTGCAGCAGCAGCAGCATCTGCTGTTGTTGTTGTTTGTGTCTTTGTGATGCGCCTGCGTCGTAACAATGCGCTCGGTGCTCAGATTTAGCTCTTCTCCAGCTTGAAGCCGGTTTATTGTGATTATTCCTCGTGTGCTGTTGTTGTTGTCGTCTTTGCGGCAGCGGCAGCGGCCTCGGCCTGTTTTGTGGCCTCTCTTTGGCCGGGAGAATGGCTTGGCTTGGCCTGGGCTGGGCTGGCCTGGTCCTTGAACCGCTTCGACGCTCAGCGTCAAGCTTCATCACAGCTGGGGCTAAAAAGGCAGAGAGACTCTGAATCTCTCCCTTCCTTTTAGCAGCAGTAGCTTCTTCTTCTTCTTCTACTTCGTCGTCTTCTTCTTCTGTCTTTTTGTCTCCTTTGCTTCGCTCTCGCAATTGCAATTGCAAATTGCATTGAACTGAATGCATCAACAGCATTAACTTGGCCTCGGCGTTGCACAGAGAGCAAAAGAGAGAGAGAGAGAAAGCAGAAGCTGGAGCCGGGAGAGTTTGTATCCAATTTATCAATGCCCGCAAGCCTTGCAGATGCAACAGAGACTGTACCCCAAAGTTAACAAAAAAAAAAAAAAAGAGAGCGAGAGCGAGAGAGAGGAGAGACAGAGAGAGATATCTGCATTTTCTAGTGCAAGTCGAGTTGAGTCCGGGAGCAAAGCTTATCTATTAACAGTTGGTGGCGCCGCTTCATTATGCTTATCCATGTTTGCATCAACTGCTCCCCTTGTTGCAACAACCCTTGTGGCTGCCGCCGCCGCCGCCGCCACCCCTGGCCTGGCTCAGTACATACAAAAATATGTCTCGATTGCATTTTAACACTCATTATTAATGTACTTTGCATAGGCACACGGGAACGCGAAGCCCTGGGATTTGGGCACCCACCGACGCCACCCAACCAAGTATTGTGCGCTACGTAAAGCCACCCTTAAAAACATGCAACCCCACCACCACCACCCAAACCCAATCCAACCCTGCGGCTGGCAGCTGTGCTTTCATATGCTTTAAATGGATTTTAAAGTGGATGCAATCCCGGCCAGCCTGAAGTTCATTTTCATTCCTTCTTCTTCTATTGCTTTTTCTTTCGTTATGGATAGTTAAGCCCCCCCCACTTAATGCGACCCTGCCTAGGGGGTTGTTATGCATTCAATTGGCAGGCGTACTTGTTATATGCACTCAGGGTCTTCATTATGAAATTAAATATATACACACACACGCACGCACACACATTTGCATATGTGCTGTACATTGTTTTAGGTACAGTTAACACTTGAGACACAGACCCTTGCCGGGTTAAATAGCGTTATGAGAAAACATACTGTGAAGATAAGCGGTGTATAAAGTATAGGATTTTTGGGAATTAAGTTTGAAATCGAAACTTTTAATCACTTATCTGAACGAAGCAGCTCAAGATTGACTTCAACCCCAGATCAACTTTGGGTTGGAACATTAATCACACAATTATCCATCCAGCCAAGTGAATCCCAAGTGAGCTTCGATTTTAATACCATTAATCAAACATATCTTTGGGGATTGTGATAAATTTAATCAAAGAAATGCAACTTAAATAAATCGAACAAATCTGAAAATACCATGAAATATAATTTTCTATTCAATTTTCATACGCAGCATAATTCTTCGTATTTGACATTGGCTTTGACAGTTTTTCCAGCTGAAATATGCAAATAAAAATTTCTCTCTCTCTCTCTCTCTCTTTGAAGCTTTTAAGCTTCCCGGGAAATGTAATTAAGTTATTTCTTTTTTCTTTAAAAGCCTGCTCTTTAACCGAGAGAGCTATTGGCTGGCTCAATCAAGTCGATTGATTCCTAGTTAGGAGCAATTATCTGCCCACCTGCCAGGTTTATTATAACAAAATCAGAACAATGCAATCGGGCAGGACTTTAATTGAGCTGTGACACGGCAAGGTGGTGGGCGGCAGGCACAAGGATTACGGACATCAAATATATAATAATGACAGCAATTTTGTAATTACTTATTCAATAGTTGAACTTGAAATTTAATAAGCTTATGACGCCAATTATATGATTTCGCAATTATCTTTGGACAAATACAGTTGTTTCTCTTTAAAGACAATTTCAATAATTTCCCCTTAAATATTTCGATGATTGTTAACGTTGTTTTTGTTGTTGTTTGCGATGACTATTTTTATGGCATTTGTTTCTCGCCATTTTTGCAGTTCACTTCAATTGAACCTTAAAATCATGTCAATGGGCCCCAACAACAACAACAACAACAACAGTACATTATAACAAACAACAATGTTGTTGCTCTGTCGGTAAAGTCGGGACACGATTTGAGGTTTTGTTTTTTTGTTGTTCCTCTGTTTTCTCTATAATAAATTGGTCAAAGGCCTGAATAATTGCAAATTAAATGCTTAAACAAGAGATTTCTCTTGAGAGTGGTGGTCGGGGGGTGTTGGAGTTTGGGGCTATCATTCTTAAACTTCTTCGCTATTTTTGGGGCAGGTCGTTTTGGCAGCATTCAATATTTGTTATTTTTCTTTCTTTTTTCCATCTATTTTTGTATGTTTTTCGGTCAGTTTCAATTGGCTCGCACGCTTCGAACTTGCGCCGGGGTCGTGGCAGGGCCTTGGTATTGCTTTCGTACGCGTAGCATGCTGCAGTTCATACCGCCCATACTTGCGTCCCACCCCCCGCCCCTTGATTTAATTATTTTTGCTGTTGTTTTTATTGTATTTGCCTCAGACATCGCGCGTACAATATCATTTTTTGTTTACTTATAAAACACGTTGTTTATCTTACGTTTGGTGTCGTGGGTTTTGCTTTTTGTGTATGGATACCCTATAGCCATCAGCTAGTTGCAAAAAGGGTAGCTGACCTCAAATAAAAATAAACAAACATTACGATCGAATAACTATATATATATTTAAACAAATATTACAGAGTATCCGAGCATTCGTGTTGCTGCACTGAGTATTTAATAGTCGCGTTTACTTTACCTTGTGTATTTTAGTGTTGCCTTCGGATTGTTTCAGTTTCACTTTATTTTTTTTGTTATCCAACTAAAATGTTCATCAGAGTATTTTATTTATCTTTAGTTGAACAAGAAAAGAGAATTCTTTTTTTAAACTCACCAATCGATTTATTGAAACGATTTAATTGTTTTTTATATTAAGTCGAAAGTGAAAATATTGAAGGTTATATTTGAAAAAAAAAACGAAAAATGAAATAAAATCACAGCAATGAAAATAGAAACGTTTGAAATGTTAAATATGTACCTTTTACTTTTAGTTGGGTCCGTATACTACGTAAGTAATATAAACATTTACTATATTTAACATTTTTGAGTTGTGCTCTGCTCTCATATTGTTTATACAAAATATTCATATATACATATTTTTTTATTTATTTTTTTATCTATACTTCAAAAGCCGCAACTCATTTGTCAGCATTTTGCGCATTTGTGATTTATTACGACCATAATCCCAAATGATGATAATTCTTCTCTTTCTCTCTCTGTGTCTCTCCCGCTTTCTTTCTTTCTCTTTATGGATGCTGTGTCATTTGTTCACAGTTCACATTGCAAAAAGTCTTTTTTTTTTTTTTTTTTTATTATTTTGTGGCCATTCGTTGTGTGTTTATTTGCTTATGGAATACGTTTTCATAAATATCGGCAATTGACACAGACACACACACACAGCGCCCCTACACACACATATTTGATACAGCAAAAAAGAAAAAAAAAGAAACCGAAAACAATAGCAAAATTTCTAATTGCTTCCTTGGCGCTTGTCTATCGGCGGGGGCATTTTTTTTAGTTGGCATTTCTCGCTCTTAATACCCTATATACAAACTGACATCAAGCAGGGTTGCTTCTGTCCAATCATAAAACTTTTGACAATTTTTGCTACAAGATAAGATAATATGAAAATATTTAGAAGCAATAAAAACTGAATTTTCTTTAATATTTTGTATTAGTATATAAAGATTTTCAGTTACAGGGTGTCTCCAAGTCGTGTTTGTTGCTTAAATCTATATCTGTTTTTTTGTTGCCTTGTGCTGCTATTTTGACGGTAAATGTCGAAACCTTTTGATGCTGCTGATGATATAATGTATAAATAGTAGAATTAAATAGAAGCATTGCCGATTGCTGAGATAGCTTAGATATACCCGGCTATGCCACGCCAACTTGCAACTCACACACACACACACACATAATACATGCGCAATATGCCGCTGCCCACCCCCTTTCTTTACACCCTCCCCTCGCAGTTAGTTGGCCATAGAGCTGTGACTGAAAAGGTCGGTAAATGAGGTCAAGGTATCTCGTTCTCTCTTTCGCTCTCTCTCTCTCGCTCAAACGCATATTTGGGTAGCGAAATTTTAACACTTGACTTATTGATTTGCCGTCGATTGTCAGAAATTTGATTGTTAAGGCTCGACTGGACCCCGATGTTAATGTTCGACTTCTTCGCTCTCGCTCTCTATTGCTCGGCCGTGGTTAAGTTTGATTTGGGCCTGCTGCCGCATGCCTCGGCAATTGGCCAACCGCCCAGCTATCCACACTTTTTCGAACGAGAACATAAAATAAACAATTCAAAAATAAACGTAACAACAAAACAAAACAACAATTTGAAAATGTGAACAGCATGGGAAGGAGGGAGTACGAGTTTGTATCTCTCGAGTGTATCTAGTATGTGTATCTTTTGTAGTATCGTCTGGCGTATCTCTTCTTACTTGGCAACAAGTTGAATGCCAACCCATCCCAATCATGCCTGCAAGCTCCCACTTCTAGGCACAGTGCCCATATTGTGCTCCTTGTGTATATACATATATGTATAGTATATGGTGTATACCTGCCAACGGACAGAGAACTGACCGATCGGCCGACCGACCGACCGATCGATCGACTGACTATTTGAGTTGTCGATAAATACTCGAGAGTTGCCGCGTTGCGCCGCTAAATGCTTTGATGTGCGTGCGTGTGTTGGTGTGTGTGTGTGTGTGTTTAATTTACCATGTGCCAAGGCGGCAATGGCAATTTCAATCTATTCGAAATGATGAGAAGAAAACATAAAGATTACTTTCTTAAACTTGCTCTACATAAACTGAGTTATTGTCGATCTATATGCATATATACATACTTATGTATATCTCTTATCAATAGATATACTGGTTAAACTATCTTTCAATTAGATAGAAGAAGAACAAAACACACACAAACATATACAACAATGCAGATGATAAATGAATTATTTTATTTCTCCTTTTTTTTTTAAGCAAATATGCTTTGAGCTATCTCATCTTTTGAACACACCCACCTATCAATAATGTTCATTGTGTATATAAGAAATTTGAAATTCGACATAATAATAATAATAAATATGAACCGAAAATATGATATGCTGCCATTCGCAATTTATGTCCAAAAAATAACCACTTCTTTGTTACAATTACGGTGTTGTGACAGTTTCAAATTAAAGCTAGCCTATAACTGTCAAGGATGAGCTTATCGCCCACAGACACAACACACAAACACCCACATGTGTCACTCATCCACCTGAATACTCGGAAATGTTCTATAGAATGTATGCCATTTGCACAATGGGATTGGAATGTTAACAGTATAATCCTGAAGTTCCTTGAAAGCACAATTCGTGTTAAGCAGATCCAAAATGTAGTAGCTTTTGATTCCTTGGAACTGGTGATTAACTCTGTAGCTGTGTACTTTCTGCAAATACAAATACAGTTGCTTTCCACGAATTGAAAATGTTGACAACATTTTCGATGAACTGCTTTTGTGTAAAGTTTTCAGTGAGAGAGAGAGAGAGAGAGAGCTCTTGTGATTGCTATTTGCTAGAACCGAAACTTAATTAACTGTGCCACAGCAATTGCAACACGGGGGGGATATGAAAACACAATGTTGCTTCAATCCGTTTAAGAATCATAATTTTTCGATTCAGTTTGGTGTGCTCATCAGTTGAGTTTTCCGGCTTTTGCGTGATACGGATTAAACATTCTTATTTCTATAATGTTTGTATGTTGTTGTTGTTGTTGTTGTTGTTTTCTTGTCTGGTCACCGCCCCGCCCCCTTGACGCTTTGATTGATTTGAATAGCTTAAGATACAACACACTTTTACCGTTTGTTCGCTCATTAAACGCATGCTCTTTTGTCTCTTCACAATTTTTCTCCATTTCCAACAATCAATTTAATTGTTATCACGAGGTGTATGGGAGAAAAAAACAAAATGTAGAAACGTTAAGTATAGTCAATAAAGCTCCGTGTCTTTGTGATAACAATGGGTTTTGTTTTTCTCTTTATTATTTACTCAGTGTGAATAACAGTTAAACAATCTTGTGCTTTTTATATATCGAGCATATAAAGCGATCGTTTCGATTATAGTCAAATCATATCACAAAGTCAACGCAACTTTGAACTACAATTATCAGACGTCTGATTTTTTTTCGTTATCAGTTACAAAGTCAGTTGATAATTATCATTTGTACTGTTTCCTTGTTAATGTCTGGACTGAAGATCATTGAAAGAAACATCCTTGTATTAGCTATCGATTGTTTAATCGTTGTCTCCAACTGCTAATTAAAGTAATAGATAAAAATTTATGTTTTTTATTTATTTATTTTTTTTTTTTTATCAATTTCTATCGGTGCTCAAATATTATATATATCAAGTATTATTTTTATTTATTGTACTCTTTTTCTTTTGAGATTTTATTCACTTTTTTTTAACTCTAAATTAAAGTAAGATTATGGCGATAGCACCAATGTTTCAACAACCAAGGAGACTTGTTGTGTTCGAATGTCTTGGGAATAGTTTAAGTACTTGTGGCTATTGATAAGACTAGAAAGATTCATAATAAAAGTTGTATGTTAGCTCTGTTGTTATTTGCCTTGAATGGCCGACACGCTGGAGCGCATTTTCATAGCTAGAACAAGTATTTTTTGTTGTCTACAATTAAAAGTGAAGTGTTTTAGTTGTGCTGGCCCCGTCGAACCCGCTGTTTGACAGCTTATCCAATGTATAAACGGTTTACGCTGACACTTTTGCACCGACAATGGAACAATTATAGGCCCCAGTATTTGAATGATTATATTCTGTATTTATCTGTTGTTTTATTTTTAGTTGTCTGTTGGCAATTACACGTGTGTTGTCGTTGTTGCTATTGTTGTTTAATTACGTCGACTTTACGATAAAAACAATAAAAATGCATATACTACACACTATTAAACATAAACACAACTAATCCATAAGCTGCTCGCTCGCCCGCAATAAAAACAAGCAAAACAAAAACAAACCCTACATAAAATTGTATTCAAGGTTTGACCCACAGGGAGGGCATTGATCGGACAATAGCTACTATAATGCAAATCTTACAAAATACCGACTAAGAGAGCTTAAGAGCTCTGGCTTTTGAGCCATGTTGTAGTAACCAACCTCCTCCCCCCGCCCCCTCACCACCCCGCACAGTAATGGTAACCAACTCAACGGGCGGTTCCTGCTCCCAAGCGAACATTAGCCCAAAGTTTAGCCTTGTCATGCAAGCAACAAATATTTCAGTTATGTAAGTGTTAAAGTTTCAGCACTTTGCTTAGTGAATGACCCACTTGAACTATTTCTTACTTAGAACAACTTAAACTTTAATAGCATTCCATTCATGGCCAAAAGTTTCGGCTCAAATGTGCTGTTAAGCATTTGGTGCCAACTTAAAGATAACTGTATCTTTTCGCTTTTATTATGATATGCGATCCAACCACAAAACAACAACAAAAACAAACAGAAAAAATACAAAATTACGTTATGCTAATTATCAACTTACTTAAAGCCTGTCGCTTTGTTTGAGAAGGGGTAAAGAAGGGGTGGTGTTGAGAAAATTATGAATAGGCGTGTTACACTTTTCAACTGCCAACATTTTTGACGGTCAATGACTACACACACACACACAGTTAGTTGCGGCTATTTTTCATTTTCTTGCGTTTTGGTTTTGGTTTTTAATGAAGTTTCTAGTTAAAGCCGTAAAGTGTTGTAAGTCTTAAAGCTTTTTGTGGGGGCTCTACTTAAGTAACTGTAGATTCATAGAAAAAGTGAGTACTTTATGTATATTGGTAGATTGTGGTTGTGGGAAGATGCCAAAGAACTTACCGAGTTAATAACCTCAACTTACTCGCTTACCAAGAAAACAAAAATGCCATATCGATAAGGTTAGAAACTCATTAGCAAGAGTCAATAAGTTGAGCTGTAAACTAAAATCTATATAATTTCTAAGAGCTAAGATTCTTTTTTTGAGGCATTCAGGATCACTCTGCTATTTTCTTATTGACGTTGTCCCCATTATATATTTTTACACATAATAATAATTTATTCGTTTTTGCTTTACTTCTAGTTCGCAGCAAAGAAACACACCACCGATGTCAAAAGGAGCTATGCTCCCCTCGAGCTATATAATGGGCGTCCTGACGCCCCAAGATCGGGTCACACAACAACAACAACCAAAACAGCTTTAATTAGAAGGCAAAAAAAAAGTGGAAACACGAGCCTAGGTGACGATCAACTAAAAGAAGCAAAAAACATAAAAAAAAAAAAAAAAAACAGACGACTTGGATATTTATTTGTTGTTGGTTTGTTTTTTGCTCGGTGCTGAGCGCAACGTACGCCCATACAAATGAGGGTGCAACACGTAACTAGCAAAGCAGCAGCTACAGCAACGGCAGCAGCAGCAGGTTGATCAACTAACCAGACGAAACCAGCACCAGAGCATCTCCTGGATCTGAGAAGAGAGCAGCAGCAGCAGCAGCAGCAGCAGCAGGATCGCTAAAAACAACAGCTACAACAAAAATCGACAGACAGAGCAAAAAGGTGCAACTCTAAAATGTTACAAAACTCGAATGCAGTTGGAGCAGCAGCGACGCCCAGCACAGCAGCTGCTGCGGCATCGGCAGCAAACAATGCGGCAATCGCCGCCGCATCCATACAGCCAAAGCTGGTTGTCATACGGAGGCGTCCGAATCAGGGCTTCGGTTTTACGCTGCGTCACTTTATTGCCTATCCACCGGAAGATGATGCCACCAGCTGGCCTCAGGTAAGCGTCGCCGTCAACGTTTGCAGTCGATGTGGCAGCCGTTGGTGGGGGGGGTGGTGGTGAAGAGAGAGGAGGAGAAGGGGAGTTCAAAACAGAGTGAGAGCTAAGAGACTACACTTGAAGAGAGATAACAAAAACAGGGGCCGATTTTGTAATTGATTGTAGATTGTTGTAATATTAAAATATTCCAAAATTCATAAAAGCCGAAGAATATGCGTTTAACTAAAAATAGGCTTATGTATGTATGTGTTAAGGGAATATCGAAGCATCATCGACCCCATAAGATTATTATAAAAGAGATAATTAGATTCGATTTGGAATATAAGTGCTTTTTTTGGTATTGAAAATTTAAATAAAGCAAACAGTTGTGAATTGCTTACTGGTTTTTTGTCGAGTGTAGAGAGCGCACTAAGAGTGCGCAAGCGCGCCAGTCTGCTACATACATACTGCATACATACATATGTGCTTGTGTGTGTATGTGTGTGTGTGTGTGTGTAGTACATAGCCTGGGTGCCTGCATCTCCAATTAGTCATCGATTGCCTTGGCACTTTTGCTTTTATTTTTTTGCTTTTGCGCTTCGCCGAGTCTTTGCCTCTGCCTCGGTCCCAGTCGCAGTCGCTGCCGTTACGTGAGCGAAACGACGCACGCGTCGCGTATTCAAATGTCCATTTGCTGCTTTCTTTTCGCTCTTGACTCTCGACACTAGTCAAAAGTATATCGAGTGTGGCGAATGGTTCGCAACACAACAAAGCCAAGTGCAAGTACAATTTAAAAATAGAAAAAAACAAACCGTTTAAGTGCAATCAAAAGTATTATGCTCTAAATTATATTATTAGTTCTGGAAACAAGAGTATTCAAAATTCGTTGTGTTGATTTTGTGATTTGAAGAGCCTCTCTTTCTTGCTCTCTGGCTCTAAATCTCCTGGCGGCTTAGTTTTTTATTTCTTTCCGCCAATTTGCGTTTTGCTCGTTCTATTTTTATTACAACTCCAAGCTTTCGGAAGCACTCTCTTCTGCGATCTCTCTGTCGCTCTCTCTCCCTCTCTGTTTGTTTCACACTCTTTTCTCTCTCTTGGCTTAAGTGTGTGTCTCTCTCTCTCTCTCTCTCTCTCCGCTCTCCTTGTTGCCATTTATTTTATTGCTATGTTGTTGTCGTTTCACGTTTTTTTTTTTTTTTTCGTTGAATGTGTGTTCATTTATTTATTTTTGTTGTTGTTTTTGCTGTACGTTTTGTGTAGGAAGCGACCAACGTTGTCGGCAACAGCAGTGGCAGTGGCAACAACATGGAGCCAACGTCACCAACGTCGCTGCCGCCATACCAAGTGAAAGCGATGGAGACCATTTTCATCAAAGAGGTGCAAGCGAACGGACCGGCTAACTACGCCAATCTACAGACGGGCGATCGGGTGCTAATGGTGAATAACACGCCGATCGCTGGCATTGCCTACAGCACCATTGTGTCAATGATTAAGCAGACGCCAGCGGTCCTAACACTCCACGTAGTGCCCAAGGAGTGCGACGTGCTCCAGATGGTAAATTACAAAATTACAAACAAACGTACATTAAAATATATCGCATTCAATCGAAATATTATTGAATCCTGTCTAATCTCTGTTGTCCATTTACTTTCTCTCTCTCTCTCTCTTGTTGCAGCATTATACATCGATTGCCCACACACCAGAATCGAATCGTTTAACGATGTCCACACAAGGTTCATCCGCTCTAATGTCGAATGGCGCCAAATCGACATATCCGCAGCAACAGTTGATCTCATATCCCGCTGTTGCCAATTCGTCGTCATCGCCATCAACCTCAATATCGCCAGGGCCGCCATTGTCATCGCTCCATGCTGGCAGTCGTTCCAGCAGCATCACAAGCAATACCAGCGGCACTGGCAACAATAGCCATTACCATCAGTTCCATCAGCAACAGCAGCTGCATCCGCAACGTCATCCGGCGTTAGCTGGTGGCAGCAGCAGCATCGACTTTGGTGACATGGCCCATGGACTGCGTCAGCATCATCAGCAACAACAGCAACAGCTCTACCAGCACCAACAACAACAGCAACACCAGCTACACCAGCAGCAGCAACATCATCATCATCAACAACAGCAGCAGCTGCTGTCGAGCAGCTTTATGCGGTAAGTGTAAACTACTCGCCTCACCTGGGCCATTGACGTCAGCAAGGGAAGTGGGAGGGTGTGAGGGAGGGTTTGGGTAATAGGCTTGATGTGTGGATCATTTGGCAGAAACGGCTGTTAATCTTATCAGTCTGACAGTCGGCAGTCGGCAGGTTGTGACGACACTCACTGCCCACTGGCTTTTCTCTTTTCTGCCAAACAGCCAAAATGGCAGTGCTTAGTAGTGCAATTAGACGGGCGACAGCCAACGTTTTTTTCCAAATGCTACAGTGGGTCCAACGCACACTTAAAACCCAACAAAATCATTGCTGCAAACTATAATTGACTCTACTGTTAAAGTTAGGTCTGATAAAATAGCAAGAGCAAAATATTTGAATAAACTTTATAGGGAAAGCAGAAGAGATTTTTGAAAGGAAAAAAAAATCCAATCTACTTCCTTCCTCAAGTAGTTCGCGTTTCATTTAAGTGTCATTAACCAAAAAAAATTCATATTTGTACATATATATTTATATATATATATATATATATACTTATATAATAAGTATGAAAGCATATTTATTTTACATTTAATGGTAGCACATCAGATTGTTGAACATTGATTTTGTACCACTGTCGATGCTAATAGACATATATGCATACGCGTTCATAAAAATGCAGTTGAATGTTTTTTTATTATTAATATGTATATACAAACATACAACCATTGCAGCGAGACAAATTGACTGTTTACTGGGCAACAGCCTTTGGCGCCGTCGCCATTAGCGGTTTCAATGAACTTGATCGCACTGTGCGCCTATTTGATTTATGGTGGCATCAACAGACTGCTTACCTTTAGCTTCTCTCCTGCATCCTCAAGCACATCACATTATTTCACTTTCATTCAAAAATGAAACACAAACAAATAATAATTAATGTCCAGCGGACACAGGAAGATGCATAAAACATTTAAATATATATGAATAAGAAAAATAAAAAACATTTTGTAAATTTGAAAATTAAGTTCATGCTCTAAATGACATTTGCTTAGCACAACAATTGCAACAACAACAAACAACAACAATAATTAAAAACAATTGTTGAAATGAACTTTGTGTGTGTATAAAGTATGTATCCCCTTTTGAACCCCCCCTCATTTACACACACACACAACCAGCCTACCCCTCTTTGGTTCCCATGACTAATTTCCAGTAGAAGCTCTTTTTTTTTTTTTGCATTTGACATCAAAAAATGTTGTTTCGCACATTCTTTGCCAGACGTTTTGCTACACTATCATTAATTTGTACATTACATATGTATGTATGTATGTACACAAGCATCTCTATGTAGGCGCATAATAATGATGACGAGTCCATACTTTGACCGACGACGAACACGACGACGGCCCATAAAATTATAGAACCACACACACACACACACAGCAGCTAAATGTGAATGCGACGCGACACTGTGACTACTGCCACAGATGATGATTTCATCGTACATTCGCTTTATATTAATTATTTTGGTCAATACCAAATAGCTGGATAAAAAGTATTTATGTATTAATGCAACATAATTGTTGAGAATTGTTAGAGATTTGTTCTTTCATATCAAAAGTCTCGTTGATTGCTTCAAACATTATCGTATCATAAATAGTAGCTTCATATAAAAAGCTGCTTCAAATTTCAATAGCTGATTAATATTTAGTTGAATCCATCAAGAAGTTAATATTGAACAGTTAATAATAGTTTAAATTGTTTTCTTTTTTTTTCTTTACTGCCTGCCTCATCAATTTCATTCATAATTTGTTCGTCTCTGATCATCATATTTATTTTGTTGTTGGTGTTGACTTTTTGACTGTGTCTTGATTTGGCAATGACGACCAATGCATTTATTCATGTTTCTCGTGTTTAAAAACAAACCATACAAAATATCAAAAATAAACACATGCATAAAAATGCCATTGGCCATTGGCCATTGGCCACTAGGCGAACTTCCTCTTTTCACTCGTGTCTTCGTATCGTTTGTGTGTGTGTGTGTTTATGGATAGGGCAATAGACAGTTTGAAAACGTTGGAATGCGAAAACTCTGGCTCCCATCGTGGGCAATGCAATTGAACTTTAAAAAGTAATAAATATTTTGGTTTATTTTTTTTTCTTTCTTTTCTTTTAGAAAGTAGTTCTGTTTTTAGTGATTCATTTTTGTGGCTACAATATTAGTTAAGAGAATTAAGTTGATGTCTTCTCTTCTGGTATATCTTATGATTGATTTGATTATTATTTGCCTGTGTCACACGCTAATTGTAAAACAATGTTTAAGTCATCAAACTCTGTCACTGTCGAAGTCTTAGCTCATATTGGCACGTGGTTTTGGATTCCGTGTCAGTGTTTTTTATTTAAGTTTCTTTCTTGTGTTTGTTTGTCTTTCTATTCGTATTTCTTTCATATCGTGTCTAATTACGTGCTGGCAACTTGTTGCGAACTTTTGCTACAAAAAACAAAAACCATTTGAGGCACCACCCACATAAACATATACTACATACATATATACATATATGCATAAGTATGTTTTGACTATGAACAGCTTTTAGCTGTTTACTTACCTTTTGGCTTTGGCTTTGAAATGACTTTCTTTCAGACAAAAAAAAATCATTAAATTGTTTAAAGCAATCAGAATCATTGTGGCAGGGTATCTAAGGCCATGTCAAGCACACTTCCTTTATTTCTGTTGTTTGCTTTGCTTTGCAAGCCACAAAAAAATTTTAAGCAAAAAAAAAATAAATAAATAAATATACACACACATATAATGTCAGTGTCTGGATTTTTGAAACTCGAATCACATTTTTTTCTGCTTTTCTTCAGTGTATTTTGAGCATTATGACGCCCACATTTCGACATGTACACGGGAAGACAAACAAACAATTGCGTATACGCAACGTTGTCCGTGTGATGTAAATCATATATGTGTGTGTAATTTTGCAATCAATTATAATATGTATATACATATGTATGTAATATATATTGTCACCGCAATAACGTCAACATCAACTCATTGACTAATCGCAACAACAACAACAGCTACTAAACCGCATATGCAAAATTGCCAAAGCCTTAAATAAACTCATATATCTATATATGTTTGTATATAAGTGAACAACAACAATGACAACACGAATATATTTGTTAACGCTCCATTGTTAAATGATTACGACAAATTTAATTGAATTTTGTACTCGCAAACACACACACACACAGACACAACAACACCAACAACAATCAACAAAATGTATCTTTCACAAAAAAAAAAAAAAAAAAAAAAACTGCTGTGAAATGGCATTTCAATTTATTGCCCGCCTGGCTGGATGTCGTCTGCCTGTGCTGCCACGCCCCCTCATCACAGATTAAGATGTACTAGATGGTAACTGAAAAAGATAAGATTGTGACTACTGGCGACTCAAGAGAGATAAAGATGATGTTCGCGCATTTGTGTAGAGAAAAAAATAAATAAGATATTTACTTATATACAAATTATTGGCTACTTGATGTCTGTAATTGTATAATGCGCTGCTGTTGATTCCATCATTTAGTGCGTGATTATCGTGTACAATTGAAAGATACAGATAGGGCAAGATAAAGTTCTACATATATATATATATATATATATATATAGAGGGGGAGAGAGAGGGAGAGAGCTCTTGGCTGTTTGACCTTTTATTCGTTTTCAAGCTGTGTTCTGTGTCAATTTGAATTTAACTAATATGATTGATGGATGGATGAGCTGACAAAATGTTGTCAGTTGGTGCAAATGTGGCACAAGTTTGACACACACACAAACAAACACATACACAGGTACACAAGCACAGTGGTGCACAATGCAAATATTCTATATGACAATAGACTTTCATTGCTATAAAATTGTTAAGTTTATGTATGACAGATTTTATGTTCTAATAATCGAATGATTCTAAAAATCTTTGATCGATTTGTATCGCATTTTAAGCACTGTGCATGCGTTAAATTCATTCCCAAAAATGTATCTGGTTAGCTATTGATTTATGAATATTGATGAGTTTTTCATTTGAATTTAATTTCACAAAAAATCTCCAATATCTATTTGACGCCTAGTCTTATCAAACTGTTGGTTTCATGTTGCGTTTTACAATTGAAACCAACTGAATTTGTATTCACTTCTATATATATTTGTTTTTATGTATATTCCATTGAGACCGTGATGCATCCATTTACAAAGAGTAGCAGCAGTGGCACATTGTAGTGAATTGTGTGCAGCACAATGAAATATTTTTGCACTATGTGCGCGTGGCACAATTGGCTATAAAATACAAAAAAAGAAGAGCGTTTTGTTGCTGTTGTTGTTGTTGTTGTCGGTGTGTTCGGTGGTTGGGTGGGTCGATGGGTCGTCGCTGGCTTGTGACGGTAGGTAGATTGTTCGACGGTTTTGCCCACTCAATAGCTTGGGGCTCTTTTCAATTGCCCTCCGCCGCCTGTCTCGTTGCTGCTGTCTGTCGCGAGCTTAATATGAATTTCATACATGCATACAAAGTGGATTCTTTTATTTTGTATTTCTTTTTTTTTTTTGTTATTTACTTATTATTGTTAGCTTAGTCGTATGGACTTTGGGTTGTACTTTAGTTTAGTTGCTGATGGCGAGTGGAGCGCGTAGATTTCGCATCACAACAAATATATGTACATACATAAATACTAAGTCTTAAATCTAGTGAGTTTTGAATTAAGTTTGAAATGCATTTATCATTGGATATTTTGTGCATCTTCGCTTAAAAGTTTAGTACTTATTTATGTGTTGTGCGATTTTTGTTTTGTCTGGAATGCGTGGTGACACTTAGAGAAAAAGAGAGGCAGTTGAATAAGAGAGAGCGCTAGAAAACGAGAAGAAAAGAGAAAGAGATCACTTAAAAACGATAAAAGGGATGGAGAGAGCTTAGAATACCGCTAAAAAAAAAGAGTGCTCACAGAGGAGGAATGCAAGAGAGCACCGAGAGAATAAGTTTAGAATCAGAGCGTAGAGAAAACACAATAGAAGGTCGATAAAAGTGATTGTTGAGACAAAGAGAGGTTGAAAAAGTGCTGAGAGACATAACTGAGAAAAGACCGGTAGAAAAAAGGAATGGCAATAGAGAGAAACTCTCAGTAGGCGCGTAAAGAGAAAGCCGACTAAGCTGAGAAAAATGAAAAAGACCTCCCGAATATGGAGAGCGCAAAGGGAGAGGGTAAGAGAGAAGTTGGTAATATTTATATGTCTGCTTGTTGATAGATACATTTACTTGGCTCTGACTTATCACTGATAAGCAGCCAGTAAAAATAATAATAACAATAACAACAACAACTTATAACCAACAGACATTAGAGTCTTCGATATATACACGGTATATCATTGAATCACTTGCGTTGTCAATGAATCTATTTATTTGTGTAGTCAATGTTATGTTTTTCGAGCTTATAGAAAGATAACAAATTCACTTTGATTCTAGATACAACTTCATGTATTTGTTTCGTTTGATTTTGTCGTTCTTTTTAATCAAAGCGCTTTAAACTTACAGTTTACAGTTTGGTTGCAGCTTTTTAGCTTTATAAATCAAATCAAATTAGCCATGTGTAAAACTTTTAATAAATCCCAGCAAATGCACTTCATGTAAAATAACTAACAAAGAGAGGGAAAACGAACGAAGTAGTATGCATATTGAATTTCCTAGAACTTTCCGTAAAAATTGTGTGGCAATGTAAAAGTATCTAGTTGCAGTGCGTTTATAAATCAATTTGACCTCAAACTTGAAACTCAATCAATTACGTTATTGCGTTATTAAAAGCCTTTTTAATTTACAAGTGCACCTGCAAAATATCAATATATATATATATATATATATACCATAGATATTTAGGTGCTTGTTAGGTGGTTGGGTGGTTGGAGGTTATCAATTTTACTTGGTTGAACTTTAAGGTGGCTTTTACTGGCTTTTACGGACTCGCAAATGTTCATCGAGCAAGTTTCGAGTGCACTAAATGAGTTAAACTAATTGAGAACGTTCGTTTTGTAGTTGGCTTTGTTGGTAAACACATACGACTGCATACAGGAAGCCAGAATGTCTTCTCTGTGTAGTACTTCCTGTAACCTTCGATGTGCGCAAAGCATCCTTTCACATCAAATTGAGTTAACTGGAATGCCATGACATCCTGCTGCGGCTGCTGCTGCTGCTGCAATCTAATTCAATCATGTGTCGAGTGCGTTTGGGCTTCTGTGGCTGCAGCTGCAAATGAAGCTTGGTCGAACACCTACACACACACATAAAGAGAATGAACACTATAATTCCATTTAGCCCCAGCTGCCCTTATTTGGGATAGCATGGTCATGTCACGGTCATGGCCATTAGTCTGTCTGCCTGCCGCTGCCTGCCTGCCTGCATTGTTGGGACAGTATTCGAGTTGATTTTCGTCATGCATTGACGCTTGTGCCACCAAAACAACCACCACCAACCCCCCTTGCGTACCCCACAAACTCCCCCATTTGTGCTTAAAGTTAGCTGGAAGCCAGCTAGCTTATTGGTTTAGTTTGCGTTCTGCTCACCGCATTTTTAAAAGACCACAAATTTTTGGAATGTTTCTATAACATGTTGTTTAGCATATCTGATTACATAAGCTTAAGAGCTAAGCATGACATAAGAGCCTTTAGAGTCTTTAATTATGGAATAGTTTATTTCATCCTTACAATAACTAAGATTCAGAGTATGTTGAATAGAATGTTGACGTTATAATAATTGTAGAAGAAGGTTCTTGTTCTTTCCATCACTCACTCCCTCGCTTCCACTATTTATTGTTGTTGTTAACTATTTATGGACATGGCCAAGCGCACCTGTGGCCCGAGGTGACGATACACGAAAAACAAAACAGAAAGTTCTCGAAGTGATCCGTTGCATTCATCTGGATGCTTGCACGAACAAATTCTTAAACAAATACGTTTTCGTATAAACAAACAACAACAATAAATAACGCATTCAAAATCACAAATAGCATCGATCCATTTGTCGGATGAAAAGACAGTGAAAGGGCGGTAAGGAAGGGGGGTTGTGCACGCTTGCCTCTTTAGCTGCTTTTGCGCAGCTTACGCATATTTGGCAACAACCAATGTCGTCATTCAGTCGTCACTCAATTATCGTGACCAGCATACCGAAAGCATTCGGATATTCAAGCTTCCACTACGACGATCTCTACACGTGCCGCCGCCGCCGCCGTTAACATAGACGCTTACGGCACGCGCCTAGGCTTCAAGCTTTTTGTATGACAATCAGGTGGCGTTGGGTTAAGAAAAAAACAAAATTAAATATGTTGGGTAAGTTACGCTTGGGGCATAGATACCAGATGTCTCTTAATTAAGAACAAAATAATGAAATTATCCACAGATGCGAAAATTTATCGCAGTCAGAATCTATTAAAATCGATAAATAACAAAGTAAAAACAAAACAAACGAAAATACAAAATTTGTAAGCTCTGTGGTCAATCTAAAGCATCTTAACATAATATTTATTTTATTAAAGTTAGCTGCTTCTTAAATTATTGTTAAATATAATTTTTATCGGTTTTTCTTTTAATGCTTACAGCGCCAATCAGCCGCCAAATCTAACAGTATTAGCAAGCACAACACCAACCACGCCCACAACGCGCCAACCCAAATCGGCAGCTGCATTGAGTCAAGCATTGTATGCAGTGAATGCCAATGGCGGCGGCGGTGGCGGTGGCGGTGGTGAAAACAGCGACCTAATGATACGACTGCGTGAGTCGATTAAACAGAAGGAGGAGTTTCTTAAGTCTCCGCTACCCTCTGGTGTGCTATCCGCTTCGGCAGCATCGGCATCGAACGGCAACGCATTGCAATCATCGCCACAGCAGCAATCGGTGCAACATTTTTTCCCATCGCATCCAACGCCATCTGGTGGACAAGGTGGTGGAGGAGGCGCCGCTATAACCCGTGGACGTCAACAAGTGTTGATCAAACAACAGCAGCAACATCAGCAACAACATCATCAGCAGCAGCAGCAGGTTGTACTCGGTTACGACATGTACAATAGCTATACGGGTAGTAAGATGGCGTCACGTTCATTGGGAGCGGTGCCCGCCCAGCAGCGACAGGTGGTTGTCAGCGTGGCCAGCAGCGGTGGCAAATATGCCAAGGAGCTGGACTACTTTGAGACGCTGCAGGAGACAGGAGTAACCAATAAAGTGTTAGTTGAATTGCATATCTCGCATCTAATAACCAAACCTGGTAATGATTTGTTTTAATGTTTTCATGTTTTTTGTTTGTTTTCGTCTTCAGATTTGAGAGCAAACTGGTCTCGCACATGTCCAAGGGCTTTGATCCGTTCAAGCCGCTGTCAATCAATACAAACGCCGCCTCCGAATCGAGCAGCGCCTCCGTTGCGCTTGCCAAAAAGCAAAGTGTTCTCTACGAGTCACTGCAGCAGCATCCACTGCATCAGATGCAGGCCAAATACCAGCCGAGCACCAGCAGCAGCAGCAGCTGCAGTGCCGTCGATGGACAGACCACAAGTCGCATGGAATTGCACAAGGCAACGTTAGCGAACGCTACCATTGAATCAATGCCAAGCAGTTAGTACAAATAGCAAAATCATCTTAAGACTATAAATTCTAATGCTCATTAAATGCTTTCAGAGCTAAGCAATGTGCCGGAACATTCGCAGACTGCCAGCAGCTCCTCCCATACAGTGGCCACTTTGGCGGATATTGCCGAGAGCAGTGGTAATTAAACTTATTAAACTAACCTTATTTAATTACCCAGCCAGCCAAAGGACATAAAAAGTTTGTTGTCAAGCTAGCAAGACGTTCACAAACTTAGATATCACCTGCCTATATATTGCCTCTAGCCTCTTCTATCGAAGAATTCTAACACACATCACAACTCTAATCCAAATTTTCACTATTATTTGTATCACAGCTGCTGCCATTGTTGATGCCGCATCTGTGTCCGTAAGCAATGTGGTGCGACGCTATAAGCCCCTCACATCCAGCTCTTTTGACGAAGGCAAACCGGTACGACGCATCTCATATCTGCGCGCAACCAACAATGAGGCAGAGTATCATGGCGATGGACCAGCGCCCGATGGAGCAACAGCGACCAGTGCAGCAGCAGCAGCTGTTGTTGCGGCCGCCGCAGCTGCAGCTGCTGCAGCAGCTGTTGTCGAACCGCACAAGACTAAAGTGCTAGTCGAAGAGCATCCAGATCCCACATACGATGTGGTTGCTGGTGGCGCTGGCCACGAGTTTATCGAGACGCCCAATGGCTTGGAGGATGTGCGCCTATCCACACTATATGGCAGTCGTCGTGCCTCAATGACTAGTGAAATGCGCAGCAGGTGAGCTTAAAACGATTACAAATCCAGTTGCTTACTTATGTTCAATTACATTTGAACAGCATTCATATTGATGCAGAGCTGAATGGCAAGTATGTGCCCAATGAGCTGGAGGCCTTTGAGACAGAGATCGAGATCAAATCCTCCTGCATTAATGGCAAGGTAAGTTGCTGTGAATAATTTTGTAATTATCATGTAGAGATTTATCTAATCTATCTATCTGCAGCGCATGTCCGAGTATCGTTCTTGGCGTCAGGTGAAGCTGGAGATTAAGGGCGATATGTTGCGCATATACTCTGGACGTCATGCCAAATCGGACCACAATGTAACCCCACGATCAAAAATGAAACTTAATGCACTATTATTAATATCCATTTTATTTGACAGGTGATAGAGCTTGATATTAGAAATTTTAAATTTTTCGACGAGTCGCAGGACAAAAAGAAATACTTGATACGCATGCAATCGAAGCCCAGCACCAGCACTGCCCATTTGGCCACATTGGGCAATGAGCTCAATTTGGATGATGCTCACGACAAGCTGACCTCATCGGGCAGCAGCAGCGCTGCCGAGCCACAAACGCCAGCAACAACGGCTCCAGCTTGTGGCCCCTACACCGAAATTCTATTCAAAACCAAAAGCAGCAACGAAATGAAGCGTCTCTTTGGTCTGCTTCAATGGAAGGATAGCCTCAACTATGATGATAATGTAAACGATTTAAGATTTTAAATGAAAAAATCACTTATTATAATTTTTGTGCAGGAACAGCCGGCAGCAGGCAAGCAGTTAGCGGAGCCACAGAAAACAGCTGCCACAAGCAGCTATTTGGATGATGTCGCTGGCGCTGCGGATAGCTCGCCGCTTAGCTCGCATTCGGGTAGTGGCGCTGGTCTGCTGGAGGCACCAGGTGCTGCATCTTTAGCTGGAGCAGCAGCAGCAGCTACCACCAGTGACTCCATATCACCGGTTATGAAATTGCGCAAACCCTCCTCCCACAAACATATACCGGACAAGGATTTGGGATCACCAAAGTCAAAGAATTGGAAAGATTTGCTATTTCGTCGTGGCGGTGGCAGCGGCAGTGGCGCCGCCCACGGCGATTTGGCATCACCCTCAGGCTGTAGCAATAAGGCAGGCGGTTCCATTGGTCTGCCGCTGCGCGCCTGTCCTATGGCCAAAAATAATGCTTATGTGCCGCATCTCGTCGAGGTGTGCACCAATATTGTGGAAACAAAGGGATTGAGCGTAGTGGGAATTTATCGCATACCCGGCAACAAGGCAGCCATTTCCGAGCTCTCCGAGCTGGTCAACACTAAGGAATTCCAATTTGAGAGCTGTGCCACCGATGTGCGATGGGAGGATGTGAATGTGGTTAGCAGTCTGTTGAAGCTTTTTATACGCAGCCTGCCGGATGCACTGATGCCGGCCAGTTTCTATATCAATTTCATTGAGGCGGACAAGAAGACGGGCATGGAGCGCATTATGCTGCTCAAGGAGATTGTCGAATCGCTGCCGCGTCATCCGTATGAGACGATGAAGCACCTGATACGGCATTTGTGCCGCGTCAGCGACAATTGCGAAGTCAATCGCATGGAACCAAAGAATCTGGCCATCATCTTTGGGCCATCCATAATACGCACACCCAACGATACCCTCGAAACAGCCGTCAAAGATATGAAGCATCAGTGTCGCATTGTCGAGCTGCTTGTCACACAGGTGGATTACCCACAATTTCATCGATCTGTAACGATTATTGAAATCTCTTCTTTTATTTAATTGCAGTACGAGTATTTTTTTGAGGGCGGCATTCTGCCGGAACTTGCCGATTTGAGTGGTGGGGCTGCGGCACCAAGTCCCGCACAACCACAGCAGACGCAGGAGGATCAAACGAGCATGCTGCTACACAATCTGTCCAAGATTGAACGCATCACAGAGCGCGAGACACGCTCCTCCAGATTTATACCGCAGCTACGCAGACGCACCCATGGCAAACGCAGCGCTGTCAGCTCTGACACCTACTCCGGCGAGAGTGTTCTGGTAAGCGGCACTAGTCAAGCCAATTCTCAATGCATCACCACCACCACCAACAACACCAATACCACCACCACAACCAACATTCGCACCAACAACCAAAGACGTTTGCAGCGCAAGGCTGTGCAAAGCATTTGCGATTTTGGTCTAATCCTGCCCGCTGTTCACTTTCAGTCGCTGGACTACGCCAAGGTATCGGCGAGCAGCACGACCAGCACCAGCAGCAGCTCCACGCTCCACAGCAGCAAACTCAGCACCACCAGCAAACTGCTCAGCTCGGCCATGGGCTCATCCAGTCACAGCGCAACCGCAACATCATCATCGACAACAAGCAAAGGTGCGTCGACAAGCACCAAGAAGCGCACAACTGGTGGCTTTCTATCCAGCTCGAGTTCACGCAGCGCCCAGAATCGCAAGGCCAGCCTCGATGAGAAGGATTCGGCCAGCGTCGATTCCGCTGGCAGCGTTAACAAACATGAGCAACAACGAAGCAGCGTTGATATCTCCATACTGCTCACTGACGATGATTCCAGCAGTCGTCTAAGCGATACCGGTAAACTAAAAAGAAATTATTTCTTTGTGACTCTGTGTTAAATATTTATTTTTGGACAGGTTCCATGTCGCTGACTACCATTACGGACACATTGGACAGCAAGCTGCGCAACTTGCGCAGCGGTTCCGAGTCAAACGATGAGAATGGCTCACCGGAATTTCCAAAGAATCGGCGACACACATTGGGCCAGCCGCTGCACTTGCACTCCGAAAACATTCCCTACGCAGATGAGTCGCCAGAGCGACTGTTCCACAGCTTTTGTCCATTGGACGCACCGCACTCGCTGCTCCTGAGCCGCTCGTGCACGGCTACCAACAGTTTGGGTGAGCCCAAAGAAGACAAGCATCACAATCAGCTAATGTTGAAGCCAACGGTAGCACCACTGCCCGCCAGTTTGCTCAAAGCGGCGCATAAATTGCAACATTCAGCAACGGCGCCCATTCACCAGGGCAGCTCAACGGCGCCGGCAAGTGGAGCTGCCACACCAACCGCGGGCACTGGCTCGAGCAGCGCCTCAACACCGTTGGCTGGTACGCCTAGCTCCCAAATAGGCGGTGTTGTTGCATCCATGCAGCGCAACTCGTATGGCAGCAAGAATTTGCGCTTTAGCAGCTCATTGGCATACGAAAGGGGTGGTGTTGGCGTTGGCGTCGGCGCCGGCTCCGAAGATGACTCGGAAGGCTCCACAACCAGTGACCCAAAAGAGAAGCTACTGATGGCCGCACCATCGCCGTCGTTTTTTCTCGAGCGCTACAATAAAAAGCGACGCGACCATCGACTCTTTCGTAGCGCCAGCTTCAACTGTCGCAACTATTCGACGCGACACATGAGCAGCAGCAATTCGAGTGCAGCTGCAGCTGCAGCAGCCGCTGCCAATGCATGCTGTTCACCAACGTCGTCGTCGTCATCGTCATGGGCACATGCCGCCGCAGCGCTGACCAAGGACGAGAAGACTGACATGAATCTGACGAAGAAGCGTCAGATACAAAATAAACAGAATCGTTCGATTAAGCGACGACACACTGTTGGCGGAGCGCATGACTATGCGGCCAATAGTGGTGCTGGTGCTTGTGGTGGTGCAGCAACCAGTATATCAGCCGGTCACGATTTAACGGCCATCAATTATAATCATCACAATCGGCATCATCAGAAGCAGCTGTTGAAATTGGGCGGTGCCGGTGCTGGTGGCGCCAATGGTGCTGCTGCCGAAACAACAACCACAACGACAACAACAACCACAGTGTTGCGTAGATTGGGTGCAACAGCGGCCACTGTCAGTGCAAATGTAAGTGGTGCTGGCGCAGTTGTCACTGAGGCTAATGTGGCATTGCCTGCACATTCCGGCACAAGTTCGACCAGCAACAACAACAATTCACCACTAAGCGACGGCAGCAATAGCAACAGCTCTGGGAATGTTGGTGGTGGTGGTGCTGTCGGCGGGGGTGGTGCTGCCAGCAAAAGCAACTCATCAAGCAGTAGCAGTGTTGGCGGAGTCGCCGCAGCTGGCGGTGATCAGGTGCTCGAAGTTGGCATCCGAATCAAGAATATCAATAGAGCGCGCTACTAAACAAACAACAAAAAACAATACGGATTGAATCAGGTATGTTTTTATGCAATATTTGAAATACATTTCCAAAACTAATTGTATTTAACACTTGCAGATATAATCTAAAATTGAAAACCACAACATATTGGAAAATAAGAAAATCGTAGTATTATATTAGTATATACAAAACATATACATATTTTATTATATTCAGGCAAAAGTATTTATATCAACAAATTGTGGCGCAAGCACACACACAAAAACATACACATTTAATACATAACACCACCACAATCACACACACATCGAGGGAACAAAAAGTAAAAACAAATGTTACAATATACTAGAAGATAGATTGGTTGGCATAGAATCAGATAGAAAGAGAAAATTATACATACATAACTATTTTGTAAAATGTATACAGAGTACGAAATATTCAACATACAAACATATATTTGTAATATGCATACATGCACACACACATATTTATACATACGTATATAAGCTACAGTTTGGCGCAAAACTCTTCGAGAGCCATAAATAATTATATATAAGCAAAACATGGTATATCCAAACATATAATATAATATTTATACAATTAATCAAACCATGTCGCCTGTGTCCAGTGCATAAAGAGAGACAGAGAGAGAGAGAGAGAGAGAGAGAGAGAGAGTGAGTGAGTGAGTGAGTGAGTGAGTGAAACAGATGTAGGCAGCTGATGTTGTATTGGGATTTTGACTGTCATCATGTATGTGTATATGTAATTTGTACCTGTACCGATCTATGCTATAAATGCGAAAGCTTTGTTTGTTTTTTTTAAACCTTTTTGGTGCCTTAATTGATTTGCTTTAAAATTTGTTAGTGACATGATTTAGGGAATTCACACTGGCCAAATTTGGTGCTAATAGGTGCTCGCGTGTCATTAAAATTGAAGAGAGTCGAACGTGTCTTTTTTGTTTTGTTTATTTTGTCATACAATGTCAAAAGTAAGTTAGTTAGTTAAAAGGGCAAACAAATCAGCTGCTGAAGATTGAAGGTGACAGGCGACAAAAAACAAAATGTGAAAAGGGTGCAAATACGCTAAACTACGCAACAATCTAAACATTTCGTTCAAATATAATCCCCTCGGCAAACAATCTGCTATACATATTTATAT
This sequence comes from Scaptomyza graminum, assembly GCA_018901835.1. Taxonomy (NCBI): domain Eukaryota; kingdom Metazoa; phylum Arthropoda; class Insecta; order Diptera; family Drosophilidae; genus Scaptomyza; species Scaptomyza graminum. The sequence continues at coordinate 3,401,437 of JAEIFL010000001.1, read as the reverse complement.
ACATATATATATATTTAAAAAGTTATTCAGCAATTGCTGCATAAGTATAAAGCATAGTATAACATATACATATATATTTTTGAATGTATCTGAAATCAGGACGGAACAAGAATCAATAACAACAATTTCACAAATGCGCATACATACCTATATCTATATACAATACAAAATATATATATATGTGTAGTTGGATATTTTTTGTATTATTCTAAGTTGAATGCAACACGTAAACATAAATATGCTATTAGCATTAAGTAAATATATATATAGTATAGAGTTGTATGTAGTTTTATATATACACAAACACGCACACATGCATGCGTATGTATACACACAAACACACACACAAAAATTATATATTTGTGCTTATATAGGATAAATAATTATTGTATTGCGTTAATACATACGCATGCATATTGTATAGACATTTTTTTATGTTTCATATTTTTATTTTGTATATAAACATTTTTATTTATTTTCCTTTTTTCATTTTTCCTATATACATACTTATTTTTTTTGTAAACCTACTTTTATTATACATATTATGTTTTGTTATCGCAAAAACAGAAAGAAAAAAAATAAATTGTTGCAAAATGTTAGAGAACCAAGCGCGTAACGTTGCTATATATATTATATTATATATTATTAATATTTTTTATTAGTTTTAGGTAGTTATTTTTTAAAATTGTATTTTTTTTTCAATAAATGTGAATTTATAAAAGCTACAATGACGACACAATAAAAGAAAATCATATAAATAATTGTAAAACGAAGGTAAAATTGTTGTTTTTAATGAAAAAATGGGACGAACTATTTGTGATTTGAGCTTACTTTAATTCGCATTGCTTGAATCATCCCATCGATAGAGTTGGCCAGGCAAGAGCTTTAATCTTCCTTCTTAATCTCATCTTTAAAATTGTCTGAAGAATTTGTGAAAAGTAAAACTAGTTTTCAATCAATATACATTTGATTCTTTGCTCATAGCAAAAAAAATCCGCTGACTTTATTTTTAGCCTAAAATTATATTTTACTGTTTTATTACGAAAAATACTATTTGAATTTATTCTGTTCATCGATAAAAATATTTATTTTGGTGCAGAAAAACTTTAAAAATTGTACAATACTTATAAAAGAGTATTTCAGTTTGATGTTTAAAATGTTTTTAATCTAATTAAATTTAATCTATGGCAACTTAACATATGTACATGATAACGATAAGATGTCATATAAAAAACAAAAAAGATAAAGTATGTACATAGAGTCAAACAAAAACAATCCCCTATAATAAGTACATGTACATGGAAGATATGGAATGCTCTTAAAGCTTGGCTTGTGGCCCCGTGCCCGATATTTTGTAGACAAATGAATGGGCAACATCGTAATGTGGATTACAGCTGCGTCGCACTCGCTTTAGCCAGGCTCGTATCTTTGGGTACTTAATACGCACATCATAATCAGCCATGCCTAGTACACGATACAAGTTATATCAAAGGTCGCATTTCAAGTCGGATAACAAGTTAAACTATGTACTCACGTGTCTGTTCAATTTCACAGGCAGCAAATACATCGGCAACGGTTAGTGTGGGTCCAGTGAGGAACTCTCTCTCATCCAGCCACACCTGCTCGACAATGTCCAGATTACGTTCCATATGCTTGAGCAACGAACTGATCTTTGTCTCGGACGGCGAACGTCCCGTCAACAACGGTTCCAACCAAACGGAGCGAAAATACAAAGCACAGCTCGCACGTAGTGTAATATGATGCCATTCGAGGAACTCGTCGACACGCGCCTGTTCCACAAAATACTTTGGATACAAATGCTCAGGTATCTGGCCCTTGGCGCTCAGATAACGCACGATGGCAACGCTTTCCGCCAGCTTATAGCCATGGTCATTAATGCAGGGCACACGCTGAAACCGATTTATATTCTGCTTGAACTCCTCCGTCAGATGATCACCTGTGCCAAAGTACAAAGTTACACATACATAGATTGTGAAGATTAGATAGGTGGTGCTGACCACTTACCGTTGCGTACGGCCACAACACAATTCTCAAACTGGATGCCACTTAGGCGAAAGATGATGAAGAGCGCCCGCGAAGGTTGTGACATCAGATCATAATAGAAACGTAGCGAAGACATTGTCTTCAACTTTGTCACTGTTCGGTTTGTAACTGTTTGTAAACACAAGTTAATTATAAATATAAATAAACAAACGTCCAGTGATACTTAAATCAATCAGGCCGGTCGGTGCAAAGATCATTTCGCACACTACACACCTTTGATCAGAGAGAGACGAAAAGAATATGCGACAACAAACAAGTCCGCAACCAATTCGACTTGCTCGCACCAAGCACAGTTGTTCACTGAATCCACCACACTCAAAGCGAAAGCTTTAGCTTTTTAAGTGCTTACGCATAAAGCTTTGGGTGCCTACTTTTTCTCTCCCTCTCTCTCTCTCTCTCGTCGCTCTCTCTTATTACAATTTGTCGGTATCTTTTCCATTTCAATGTTCATATAAATATGTGCGATTTATGAGAGCTTTAATTTTATATGGAAGTTTTGGTTTTAGACATTTTTATTCAAATTGAACGTACCTTGATTTACGTAGTCTCATAAATAAGGAAAGTAATATGAGTTTTCCTAAGCCATATACTATCTTTGTACTATTTTTCCAATCAAGCCATTCTCATTTAAATATTTATCACAGACAACTTTCAATAATCTTATTTAAGTTCTTCTGATAAAAATAACTTACGTTTCATGGAAACCGGAAGATTTGCTGAGCCCTCATGTTTTGATGAAACAATTAAACTGGCCATTTGCGACGACATGTTCTGCCCGAGCTAAGAGTGAAGAATTCCACAAATCGATTGCAACTGCAGCCTTATATAGACAATCATATACTACGAGTCGATTGAATGCGTAAATGGGGCATATAAACAATTCCGAATGAACTTCGTTAAAAGTTAACAACAAAGATTACTACAGAAGCATTTACGGATTCTCTATTATTCTCAATGGAGAATCAACTGATGAATTCCGAATAAACATAAATGTTAAATAAATAAATAGCACTCCTACTCTGATTGAACTAATTTACAAAGAACCAAATAGGATTCTCGGTTATACAAAATCTATTTTGCTTAGTTTTTAATTGGCAAAGCTTAGTTAACATTGTTTTTGTTATGGTTTCTACAATTTTTCAAGATTATTTGCTTAGTTTTGGTGTCAAGTATATTAAGAATATGAAAAAAAACAAGTGGTTATATCAGACGATAACTGGACGCTACCGTCTGTTGTTGATATTGTCGCTAGAAACCCATTAGGATAGTCGTGACTTACCAATTTCACAGAAATAATGTCAAACGCAAAACGAAGTCAAAAGAATAGCACATGATTTAAAATTTTTCTAGAAGCCCAATTAAATAAAAAAAAATTCAAATTAATGCACAATTCAATATTTATAATTTAAGCACAATTACATATTTAAGATACATATACATAATTAAAAATATTGTTTAAACTAAGGTACTTTGTGTATGATTAGCATAATTAAATGTGAAATTATTTGGCAAAAGTCAAAAGTGAAACGAACCGGGACCACAAATCTATTCGAGTGGATTAACGATTAACAATTGTAGATTCTTTGAATAAATTATTATAATTATCGTTTCAATTTAAATCGATTAACACGGCATTAACTGTATGGTTATGTTTATGTTTATGGTATTAAATTCCCGAATAATGGTAAGTATACTTATGTATATCGCAATTATTTCACTTATCATTAATTGATTGTTTACTGATTATATTTTCATTCATTGATCAAAGAGTTACATTTTGGTACATGTTTTATTGAATTTTGCAGCATTTGGCTACAAGAGCTATTGATTTTTGATTAAATGTTACATATACATATCTGTAAATTTGTTATGTAAAGGGTTGTTTGTATACATAATGTAGTACTTATATATTTTTTCTCTTGATATATATAAATAAATATATATTTTTTTTTTAAATAATTGCATTCTACTTTATACTACACACATTGATTATTATTTGATTGATTTCTTTTGATAAGTTTCCAGGTGGGAACAATAACAATACAAAAAAAAAAAATACAAAAAACACATTTAAACTTGTTTCTAATAATATTATTTACGACCTGATGTCTGAAGTTCTGGTAATCTTTGGTTACAGTGTGTCAGATTCACTTTGTAGTCTTTTACGTTGTCGGCCCCTTTGCTCAATAGGATCGGGGATATGGGGAGAACATCTACGAACATTCACATAAAATATAAAGTAAGTATATATATGCATGTATAATAACAGTCACAGTTACAGTTACAGTTACAGTTACAGTTAGAGTCAAAGATCTGGATTACCATTTAGTGTTTTTTTTTGTTATTTGTGCCTTTTGGGAGAATGTGTGGCATTCAGTTATTTGGCAAACATAGATAAAACAACTACGACTACTATAATTTATAAACATTTAATATTTTTGCGTTAAAACGATTATTGACTTATTTGTTCTCAATGATCATCTGCAGCTGCAGAACCAGACTTCGAGCCAGTTGTAGAACCGCTTGGGCATTATGTCGTTCAGCCATTTCTGAAATAAAATAAGTAAATGTATCGATAACAAAGGTAGTACTTAAGTATAAATTACCATTAAAGAACTTGATGACATCGGTGAAGTCCATGCTGTTGGACAATATAATGTCGCGATAGGTTTCGAGCAGCGCCAGAGCCAGGAAGAGCACAAAATGACCGGAGGCAATGTGCTTGGCTGCCCAGATCACCTCCCAGGTGGCAAAGACATCGTCATAGATCAGCTCCCGCTTAAAGTCCAAGAGGAACCAGCGATAACAGAAATAGAAGTGCGTATAATCGCCATTCGAATCCATCAAATCATACATCTCCGAGTCGAGTATTTGAATAAGCGAACTGTTCACGAAAACAGAAAACAAAAGGATTGACTCGTTCGTCCGATAGGTGAATAGTAGTTCGGGTATCACTTACCGCATATTAGCGAAATGCATGTCCATGGCACCACCGCTGGGAAAGTTCTCGATCATGCGCTCCATGAGCTTACAGAAGCAGCTGTAGCTGAGTGACTCATCATCGAAGATGACCAGCAGAGGAGCGACAAGATCGCACATGCCTTGCATGTAGCCAACGTCCAGATGCTCCCACACATATGTGGATATCACATTGCGCAGCTTGTCCAAATTCTCGTTGGCAAAGTACCAATAGTTGCGATCGCATCGCTGCACATCCTTCTCAATCCGATGCAGATTCAAGCCGAATTGCTCCAACAGCTCGCTCTGTTAATGCAATATGCAAATGAGAGGTGTTAGGTTAGAGTGAGAGACAACACTTAATATGAGTTTTAGTCTCTCTCTACACCATATGCAACGAATACTGCGTGGGTGGCATGGGTACACAGAGCGAATAAGTCAAGTTTTTCGTAGCTAAATTTTTAAGCTTGATTTATTGTTATAATATGAAGACGAAAATGTTAAACTGTTGTTGGAAATTTATCTTTCTATCTAGGAAAAGCAAATACATATTTGATTTTGGCTGAATTCAATTTTTGACTTTGACTACCTAAGAATCTCACTCTGAAGCATGAAAAAGTTTGCGAAGGGCGTTTAACGAAAGTTTGATTTAGAGTATTTTTGTTAACACTTACACTGTAGACACCACCATTGGAGCTGGCTGGTGAGGCGCAGGCAGATTTTGGCTGCTGCAGTGCATCCATATTTGGTATACTAGCTCTGTTCTCCAGCTGTTCACTCAGCGGTGGCATCTGTTTAATTTCTCCAGCTTTCGGACTACGCTCCCAATTGGCAATATCCACTGAAGCATTTGTAATGATGACAGCGGAATGTTGCTGCTGCTGAGGTGGTTTAACAATCTCCTCGTCGTCCGGCAGCTGTGCCTGCAAATCATCGGCACTTAGATACTCCGGACTGAGTACACTGCCCGGCTGTTGAGCACCTCCAACTGTTTCGTAGGACGAAGTTGTCGATGTCGAGTTGCTTGCCTGTTGCTCCTTCTCCACCAACTTAGCGACGGCTGCTTCACGTTGTTTAAGTTGCTGTTGCTTTTGGTCAATTCTATTGCGCTGCTCGTCCTCCTCGTCTTCTTCTCCCTCTTCGTCTAGGTCGTCGAGACCTTCGTCAACATGTCCGGAATCGGTGCTGGTTTTCATGGCACGAGGTATGGGCTTGACGCTCAAATGCAAAGCACTTACAACTGATGCCTCCTGATGAGGCAGCTGATGTTGCTGCTGCTGCTGCTGTCGTTGCTCATCATCAAACTCCAGATCACCTGGATCCGATATATCCGAAATGTCCTCGAACACTTCGTTTTCCAGCTCACCGCCCGCATCAATATCAGCGGCACGAACTGTTCGCTCATTGCCGCTATTGCTGCCCGAACTGAGTTTGGCCACAGCCCGTGCCGTCTTCTCTTTCTCCCGCTGTTGCACAATGGCATCCACGGCAAGCCATTCGCTCATCGTGGTCTCATAGTAGTGTTTGCAGGTCTCGTCCTGCTTTTGTCGCTCCTCCAGTGTAGTTTCGAAGGCATAGTGTCCCAATAAATAGGGCCACACCTCCTTGCGCAATTCTGGCTGGACGCCGCCAAAGTAGATGAGGCGATAGAACTCGGTGGGATTCTGCAGTGTTCCATCTGCATTGAGCAGTTTCCAGCGCTCCTTCGTCAGTCCCTCTTCATCAGCTTTCACTTTGGAAAATAGATCATAACATGAGTTCGACCACATCTCAAACCATCCATTGATAATACAATGTTTATTTGGTTTTACTCAAAGATACTACTTACTCTCCGGTGTAATGCGTCCGTGAACGAGTCCGGATAAGTGCGTACGCACCGTGGATAGATGACGGCAATAGGCCAGCCAGCCGTAGAAGGCCCGGGAGATAATCTGGCGACGCATTGTGGAGCAGACCATTTCAATGCTGGTATTCTGGTTATGTTGCTGCAACAGCGGTGACTCCATTGGATAATGATCGATGGACAAGCTCTTGTTGGAGCACTCGCTGCTGCCTGTTGTCGAGCAGCTGCTCAATTGAGCACGCCTCGGAGTGCTCCGGACAAAGTCCAGAATGGAATGTGTGGCAGCTAAAACGGGGAACAACAACAATGAGCTTTCATTTGAGATCGGGTGGTATGGCAAACCTACCAAACTCCTCGTGACGACTCTTGCTGACAATGCGAAAGACATAATCGATTGGTGTCTCATCTACGGACTCCATGACGGAGGGCAGGATGCGACGACGCATACTTTTGGGCCAGAGAAACATTTTGCCAATGCCACGCTGTGACCAAAGTGGCGGATCCAGTTGACCGTGCGGCAACAGACCTGTCTCCAGGCAGCTGAGAAATTGCTGCATATGTCCGCCCTCCGGGAAATGTATGGGCGGTCGTTGTACGCCATCCTGGCCAACGAGTATAACAATGCCGCCGCTGTCCTCGCCACGACTCTGATGACAATGCACATAGACAATCTCATCGACATTGATATTGAGGGCATATGCCCAGTAGGCCTCCTTGTCAATTTCAATTTCCTCCTCTTCGGAATCGATATAACCGTTCATTAGCTGATTCGGTGTCCACTTAATGGTCAGCGTTTGGATGTGCTGATGCAGACTCAAGTAGCCCGGCATTAGCTCGGCCACATCTTTGGGCAGCACTTGCACATTGTTCTTGCCATAGAGGAGTGTGGCCTTGGCATTCTGATGCAGTGACTCCACATAGTCTTTGGCCACACTAGCCGATGCCATCGACTTAAACGAACAGCTGCTGGCATCATCCGAACTGGTGTTCAAGCTACGCTTAAAGTTTATGATCGCCGGTCGGGAACAGGTGGATGAGGAACGACGACAACTGATGCGATGACGTTGCACCTAAACGAAATATACAGCAGGTTAATAAATAATTTAAAAAAAAAAACAATTATAAAATCAATAATATATGTATTTATTTTAACTAACGTCATATAAATAAACAAAATCAATTATTATTATAAGAGAGAAGGCCAACAATGAATTCTTTACCCACTACTTAATTTTAAAAGCGCTAACTGCAAGGCTTTCGGCTCAAGCATAAAGTCAATTAAATAAAATTAATTAAAACTGAATTCTATAGACTATTTTAGACAACAAAATATTTTATTTTTAGCTTGAGCATGAGAATGCAAATAATAGTTTAGTGAGAAATGTACTGCGTGGCAAGTACGAAAGTAAGTTTAGTTGATAATGCAATTATTTATTAATTGCCAGCACGCAGCAAGGATTTGCTTGCAACTCCTTTCTCGTCCCCAATACTATCTTTGTCCGCTAAGTTTTTGCTGTCGCCTTTAGATATTCAGTCGCCGCCTTGTCAGTCAAATAGAAGTTTGGGTTCGTTGTAAATTCAAAAACTTATCAAGAATTTAATTATGGAGATGGAAACGGAAAAGTTTTGCTTAACATCAACCTTGAACTCAAATGAGTTCAAATGCTGTTCATCATAGTTTTTCGCCCAACACACAATCAGTGTAATATATAAATTGATTTAAATTTAACATTTTTAAACGAGCAACTTGACTAAAAATGCTTTCGCAAAAAGTGCTTTAAAAGATACCAAAGTCACAGCAAATCTTTTATTGTTATTTTCATATTTCTAGAAACTAAAATGATTGCTTTCGCTTTAGATAATGTTCTATAAAAAAGTTATCCTAATGAACTTGGCGTTTTTTCAAGCGAATCGTTCTCAAGACTCTAAATTTTAAGCTTGATTTCTCACTTAGAATAAGGTTTCCATTATCGAAAATGTCGAATGATTCTATATAGTATATATACCAAGGAGTTCTCTGTGTTTTTCTTACCAGCTCATCGGCATGTGGATCTGTCCAGTAGTGATCTGCAGTTTTGGTCCGCGTAAAGTCCAGGGCACAGGGACCGACCAGCAGGGAGCTGAGTATGGAACCATAATCGGAGTCGGCGACCAGGGAGTCGCGATCATAATAGCTCTGAGCATTGCACACCAGATACTCAATAATCTTGGTCAGACGTTTCTCAAACAGAGCCAAGCGGATCCACAGATATCTGAAGGGAGAATAGAAAGAGAAAGGATAACCAAAATAGACTTTAAAGGTTTTTTTTTGTCAACTCACTTCATGCCAGCCAATGAAATGCTGGAGTTGCTGACTGAGACCGTTGAGGTTGTGGCGGCCGTTGCTGCTGATGTTGTTGCATTTGTGGTGGACATGGAATTGTTGCTACCCTTCTTGAGCATTGGTGGTCGATTGAAACTTTCACTGCTCGAGGACGAGCGCTTGTTGGGATCAGTGGCCTCGATGGCCTGCACCATTTTACTAATATGCTCCGCTTCGGCACAGGTCTTGGCGATCTTGTGTAGCAAAGCTGTTGTCGACGAGGTCTTGAACAGGCCCAAAGCACGTCGGCGCAATCCCTGGCTTAAACAGGCCTCGACCGCTGCGCACAGCGAGGTCACCGAGCTGCTTTCCTCGTGCACATACTTCTTGGTAACTGCCTCCTCCATTAGCTGCTTCACCTCCTTCTTAACGCTGGCAATAAGCCGCTCCTTATAGTCGACGGCATCTGAAAATTTGCGCCAGCAGGCAAAGAACAAAAAAAAAAGTGAGTCAATATTAACAACGTTCGGCTACCAACGGTGAGCGCCACGCGAATCTCATTAAAGCAAAACCCCACGGGGTCTTAAAACCAAATCACAGCAATGACTCCCATTTTCTACACTTCTGCCACTTTTCCACTTGCCCCTACCGCTGCCCATTGTCGCCATTACAAGCTGAAACTAAATCTGCTCAACATGTGTTAAAAGCCCTGCCTACGCTCTCTCTCTCTCACTGTTCTGCCGCTTCAATGGAATTATAAACGGAGAACGACCCACCCTCCTCGTGTGCCCAGTGACTGACCAGAGTACGGCCACAACAAAGCTACTACTTTTACTACTACTGCGACAGGTTTGATACTTGCGGACATTGGACGTTGAGCGAATGCTAATGGCATTTGCACTCAAAATTCATGATGGCTTTCGGCAACGTATAATTTAATTTTCATTAATTGTTTTCCATCTACTATAGCTAAAAGCCCCCCACACACTCTCTTCTGGTCGTTTTCCAGCAGCCATATCAACGGGAAACGCAGCTACTATTAGATACATAGAATTTTATTCAAAGTCATCTGACTGTGTTCATAAACAAAGCTGCAGTCGGCAAAACCAAGCGGCTTAGTAAAGCAACATTTCGCTGAAAAGGCATTCGACTGTGTAAACTGTGTAGACAGATTTTACCTACTTCAATTGAATTTTTCTAAAAATAAATTCATTTCAAATTAAATTTCTATACGAATGGTTTCACAATCGTAGTAAAAGGTTAATTTAAAAGGTTCTAGGAAATATTTCTCTGATTATAGTAACCTACTTTGAATATATCTAGTTAAAAAGTTATTTATAAATTTAATTTTACGTTACAACAAAAATTAAAAAATATTTGCTTTTATTAAATGCATGTTGTTATTAACTAAATAAATATAAATTGTGTTTACTTAAAAGACTTTCAGTCTCATGTTAAGTTTTAATAAATACTTTTATATCAAATCTCTTGGAAGCCTATAATTCATAAATTCGTTTTCAAATAAATAAATGAATTTATTTTTTTTTAATATTATTATATTATTAAATAAGTATAGATATTTATAAGGATTTATACACAGCAAAAGACTCAAATATATTTCAACGTTATTTCAAAGTCAATACAATTACAATATGTTTTTAAGAATGACAGGAGGGAAAACTTTGTGTCGAGATTCGCAAGGACCTTGGCCCTAATCTCATATTTCTATTTGGTTTTCTTAGTTTTCCTGACTCCAGATGCTGAGGCTTAGTCTGAGGTCACTGGAAAGCATACTGCCCCAGGTGCAGCTAACCCCATCAAGCGCATTACCTTTAAATAATCTTTCTAGACATTGTGTGCCGACTGCTTAGCTTTGAGGCTAAGGCTGTTGCGATTAATGAACAGATTTCACAAATAGCAAATGAAATGCCACTTTGCTTGAACTGGAATTAAAGCAAGACCGAGGGTTGGCATGTGGCAAATAGAGCTGTTGCAACTTGGCAACAAGTCTCTTTAACTTAATAGCTACAAAACACACAGCGAACAAACATTTGCTAAACGCACATTCTAGTACATTTATGTATTCCCCACATTTATGCAGACGGCTGGCAAACAGCGAAATGAACACACACTGTGTTAAGGCACCGTTATGTGCCACACCATGTGTGTGTGTGTGTGTGTGTAGACGCAGCTGTTGTTGCCGCCAGTCCAGGGGATACAGTCAGCAGGGTGCTGCGTCCGTTATGTGTCGCTCTGGCGACAATACGCCGTCTGGTATGCATTGAATAGTAATGCCCGGAGCGGCTGGAAGGGATGACGGGGCGGGGGCATGAGGTCAGTTCAGGCCACATGCTGAAATAATATGCGTACACGCGAATGCCACGAGTGCAACACGCTACACGCTGACTGCCTGACTGGCTGGCTGGCGTCAATTGCTCCATAAAAAAAAGAAGGGAGAGAGGAGAGACTTTAATGCTTGTTGGCAAGCATTATTAAATGTGTTTAATTGCTGCTGCTCTTTTGTTCATCACACATGCACATTTGCCACAGTTTTCTATAGCACATAATTATTATTTAAATGCAAGGTACGCAAACTACAGCACAAAAGGACAAAGTTATTTGTGAAACCTCAATGCAAAGTTTAAATGGCAATGTGAAAGGGAGAGAATGGTATGCATGTATGCATTAGGATTATATGTAAATAACTGTGTAAAGTTCATATTTTTATTACAATTTTTTTCCTTTGACATTTGCTTGTTTACGCCTGAAAGATGAGTAAATAACACATAGATAATTGTCTGGGTACCGCAAATGTCATGTGCACAAAACTTTGCTACGAGCACAAACAAGACTTATTTACATACACATATACAACATTACTGTGCCGGGCGGAGGGTGACAGCGTTGCAATCCCTATGGCCAACATGGGGCGTATTTGTAATGTCACATAAACTTTTCAGTTTAAAGGCAAGTTGCGTTCAAGTTAAAATCTGGCATGCGAGCATTGAGCACACAAAACTTAATCAAAAAGTTTTTCAAGTTTCATTCGCAAATCGAGGGCAAATAGCCATTTAACTAGCAGCTGTTTATTCATTATTGTATATTCATTGGGTCAACCAACAGAAATAGCCAGAACACCACCCACAATAGCAAATAGCAAATTGATGGCTCAAATGTCTCAAAGCTTCTGTGGCAAGGATTTAATTGGCGCACGGACAAAAGCATGCCAAAAATGTTAAAAATAAATCCATAATCGCATTTTTTTCTATTTGAGCTCCACGTTCATTTTATAAAGATTTATTTTGATTTTCCCAATTTCAGGGCAGGGAACTCTTGTTTGCCGTTTTGTATTTTGGGCTGCTGTCGCCGCAAATTATTTGACCCTTGAATGTCATTACCCAGGCTCTCGATGTCCACACAAAAAATTCAATTGCATTGTTCAAAATTGATGAAAGTTTACACTGAAATTTTCATTTTTTCGAACAAATTTAAATTATTTCGACAAAAAAACGGACTAAGAAATTTGTATAAATTTTCCAATAATATTTGCTTCTCATTAGCTGATATATTATTTGTCTGTGTAAATATTGTATTATAATTAAATGTATAAATTATTTTTAACGGATTTTTTATTCCAGAAATATTCAAAATTATTCATTACTTTTGACTGATTAGCTGAGAAGTCTTTTGGCAGTGTGCGCTTATATATAGTATAATCTATTTATCTATCTATGTATATAGACAATCTATGTATAATATGTATAAAGTTTATGTACATTTGTTTAAGCCACAAGCGAATTTGCAGTATATGTTTATTTGCCTCATAAGTTTTTTTCAAGCTGCCAACAACAACAACAATATTCATATAATTAAGATAAACACTTAATTAGGCACGAACCAGGCAAAGGCACTGACAAAAACACAAAAATAATAAAATATATATGTAAATGGGAAAACAAGGCCGTATGCCGGGTTTAGGTGCGGGCTCCAAACTCTAGGGATCACACATCTGTTGCTCTTTATTTTTGTTATTGTTATTGTTATAGTTGTTTCTGTTGCTGTTATCGCTATTGTTCGTGACATTCTTTGGCTGTGAGCGCTTTTGCCAAATGAGCTCCATTTGCTATCAGCAGCAAAACAGTCGCAAGCCCGCATGGAAATTAACTAACAAAAGCACACACAATATGCGAATGTGGCCGCACATTAATTAAAGCCAAAGGTATTTTAATCACATATATATATGTATACATATGATAGATATGTTTTATATATTCAATGTACGTGCCTGCGCCCAGGCTGCATAGGCGTTTTTGGACAAAAAACATTGACTACATTTTAGCGCACGCATTTTTGTTCCTTAGATAGTTTCTGCAACTACATCCAACAGTGCCAGCGGCAGCTGTTTGTAGCATAAGGTCAGCTATTTGGAAATGCCTGCGAGTGAATTTAATTAAATCGCTGCCTCATCGTTAAACTCAGCAACAGCTGCCAACTAACGCATATACTATACATATACATATTTCCAAGTGCACTTTGGGGCTCTGATTTTCCGGCTCATTTCCATTTAGTTTTGCAGTTTGATTGTATGGTTGGCTAATTAGAATTTCACTTGCAGCCTTTGTATGCATGAGTGGGTGTGCGTTTTGTGTGGGTGTGTGTGTGTGTGTGTGTGCGTGGGCAATTTCATTTCGAATATTACACAATCTTGCATCGAATTTACTTGCAGGAAATGAACGAACTAAGCTCTACACAAAAACGCATGCTCATGACTTTTATGCACTCTCAAAGGCCAAAGTGCAGGGTGAATTCAAGTGAAATGATTTTAATTACTTCGTTAGTAACAGTTGCAGATTGCAAAACTAAAACGTAGTTATTATGTCGACAGATACAATTTACCACTGCAGTTATGATGATAAGGCCAAACATGGCCAAGTACTAGTCAATGTATTTCTCTATTCCACCTTACTTAGGCATGTGTCATTGGCCACGTGTACTAGTCTATAGAGCATATGGACTAGTCAAAAAACAGACCATATGGACTTGTATTAGAACAATCTGGCGAAAACAGTGCCTTCGATGCACATCATAATCTGTATTTACGTATAAACGTAAACTAAGTAGATAATCAACTTTGACACATCCATGAACTAGTTTACATGGCATAGGCAGTTAAACACACAAATGCTCATTGATAATTTTAAAAAGTATTTTCGGCCGATGCATCTACATAGACTGTTTGGCTCGTCATGTGCTAGGCTTGAACGAAACACTGCCCCAACCAGTGCAAATTTGTACACCTGCTTAGACTGGCGCCTGACTCGTCCATAAAAGCCAACTAATGGACTAGTCTATGTGAGCAAGTAGCCCAAACCAAAACCCCAAGGACGTTACTTAGTTACCCATTTTGCAGTAAATTTTGACATTTTCTGAGATTCTTCGAACTTGCCATCATTAGCATGTTTGTCAACAGTGTTGTTTATTATCTATTATAATTATCTTTGATTCTGGATAATTTTGATACCAAAACAACGACATTTCACTGCTCATCTAACAATCAAGCATTGTATAAGTTAATTTGATTTCTATTTCAAAGCAACATGTTCAAGGAAACTGTGAATAATTCCTACAAAATTAAAATAATAATTAAATTCGAACTTCCAAGAATAAACTTTTTTATAGAGATAATTCGTAGATTGAATGGGTTTTTACTTCAGCCAAATTAAAGCTTTAGCTTTTAGCTTTATGCTTAGCGAGAAGCGTGAACAATTTTACTTAAATTTATTTAATTGTTTAAGTATTTTGTGCCAAAGTATATCAATTATTTTGATCAAATAAATTTATTTTAATGCTTAGGTAATACATATTGTTTTCCTTTGCTGTAAATTATTTGTAAACATTCTCTTACCTATTTTGTGCCAAAGTATATCAATTATTTTTAAGCTGTCTTTAACTTTTGTAAATTGCATTTGAATATTTTATTAAGCATAGGATTATCTTCAACTTAAGTTTGATCTAGTCTGAAGCTTTTGTTTGTCTGCTGCGTTGGCTGAGTATAAGACGTTTGTTATTAACGATATCCAGACAGTAGATATTCTAATTTTAAATGACAAGAAGCATGTGTGTTTGCAATATTAGCGGGCTTGAGTTGAGTCAGGACATGTGACTCGGACGCAAAAAAAAAAATGAATGTACATCCTTACATGTTTTGATGCTACATGCTTAATGGGTTGTTAGCAGCAGACACGGACACGCACACATGCACACGCGCCACAAAACGTGCCCCAAACGCCATTCTCGAATCCCTTGCCATGCACTTAACCCCCAAAAGTATGCAGTGCGTGCGTTGATGTGACAAGCATTTAGCTCTGTGCTTTGTAACTATCAGCTATAGTAGAAGACTCTTCTTCTGTGTGTATGTGTGTGCGTGCGTAATTTTCCCTCTGCTCGTGTTCTAGCTCGTGCTTTGTACTTTGTATGACGAAATAACTACTAGATGATGTGTGAAATGCGTTTTAGGAATGCTTTGATGGTACTACATACATACATGTTGTTGGGATAAAACCGGCTTTCTCCCTTTTTGGGGCTATTTATATAGTTTGCTCAACTGAGAATTGCACGTAATCATTTTTTTTATTTGTGTGGAATGTGTTTGACAACTCACTTTCATAAGAAATGTCACAATTAAGCTGAAAAATATATCAAATACCTTTCGTTGTAAGAGCATTTGCTCATAATTTAGCTATGTGGCAGCTACTTACCTGCAGCTGAGCCTCAGCTGTTTCCCCGCTTTCGCCGGTTTTGCTCTACTTAAAAACGCCCTTCTGACGTACCTAATATCCGCCCACAAGTTCGAGTTCGAGTTTAGTAGAAACATAAACAAACGCCCACTATGCACTTGATTGTCTGCTTTAGCCGGCAACGTGCCTCGCATTTTTGCTGAATTATGCCGAAGATTGGCTATTTTCATTCATAAAACTTTTGCGCGTCCATTATTTATTCTAGCACCTAAGTTGCTTTAAGCTTATGCAGGCGATTCGCCAATACTTATTCAGATCGATCAGAAGAAACCATGCTTAATTCCCTTAAGCCCTTTATGATGCCTTCACCTGTGCGCAAGAACAGCTGTGGTTACCAATTATAACTAATTATACATTCTGCTATTGCGCTTTTTATTTATAGCAGTAATGCAATGAAAAACGGCAAAGACATGCCCATGTGCCCACGGGTGACTTTAAATACCATAAATTTTCCGGCTTAATTCTTATAACATTCCACAAATACTACTGCAATAATTCAACGATGAAAATAGAAATAAATGAAACTAATTCTTTAGCAAAGTCAGAAAATATTATATGACTTTTTATAATCTCTATCTAGGTGATAGCAGAAAGTGAAGGAGGGACGGATTTATTTAAAGTCGTTCGATGGAACTTGTTTTTACCTGGATTTAAACTTAAAGTAGAAAAGTTTTAAAAAAAAATAAAATATAGAAAACTTTACTTTGAATCAAGTAAAACTCTGCTTAAAATAAATTGCATTCTTGTGAAAAGTTAAGTTAAACTCGACTTTAAGTAAGTGAAACTCTACTTGAAGTTCAGTGAAACTCTACTTAAGTCAACTAAAACTCTACTGGATCCAGCTTAGCTCCACTTCATGTAAGTAGAAGTTCTACTTAAATAAGACGATTTTAATGCTTTCAAAAATTTAATGAAAACAATACTTTATGTTTCATATTAATTAAGCACAACTGTTAGCAATATTCTTTTCTTTTTTCGTAAGCAATTAATATCAACGAATAATACTTGAATTACAGTATCATATTTAGCCTCCCATCGTCGAGCGAAACCAAATTCTATACAAACACACACACATAACAAATATTCAGCAAACGCTAAGCAGAGAGTAGCCAAAATGCACACAATAGCCAAGAACTTTAAAGCCTTTAAGCTTTGTTGTCGCAATTACCATTATTGCAGCGATTATGCTGTTAATGCTGCTTCTAAGCTTCATAAGAATCCAAAATGAGTGTTGCATTGTTGTTGTTAAATTTCGAGGAAAATTCAGTTTTGTTGCTGCTGCTTAAATTCCAAGGAAAATGCAATTTATAGTAGCTTTTGGCTGCCATTTCAGCTCTAATAGGTTGATGGGTCTGCAATTTGTTCAACATATACACACACACTCGCGCACCGAGTAGCACATAATTTCAAGGTATTGTATTACCAATTGCTCTGGCACAAACAAAGGCACTTAATAAGGCAACATATGTTTTTCTCTTCAATATTGTACTGCTTATGACTGAGAGCATGATGAATGGATTGTTTTAATAGATAATATGTACAATAAAAAAATAAAATAAAAAAAATATATATATAAGCATTTAAGTACCTGCAGTTGTTAGCACCATTTTGTCAGCAGCAAAGCTGTAAAGCTTTTTACACACGCGCGCGTAAAGTATGTTTATATATTATATATGTGTGTGTGTGTATGTATATATTCATATATAGTATGTATGTTATGTGGTATGTCTGATTTTCGTTTTCACCTTTTATTATTTGCTTGCTGTTGCCCGTTGTTATTGTGCGGTTGTGGTTAGCGTTTTGGCTTACGCAGCGTATGTGTAATTTACTTTTTGTTATTTACAATAATGTAACGAGTCCTTTGCTTTCACTTTCACTTGGCTAGCCTCTGCTCTGGTACTCTAGCTTATTTACTAGTTGCTGGCTGACTGCGCTTTATAAATAATTTGGCATAATGCCGCTGGGGAGCAACGTACGCTGTTGCTGTTGCTGCTGCTGATGATGTTGTTGGTGTTGGTATTGGTATTGCTGTCGCTGCTGCTGCTGCCATTGCCAGCGGTGTGCTACTACTTACTACGACGACGACTACTACTATTATAAACTGTTGTTCGAACAAAATATCCGAATACTTTTGGTATAAATGTTGCTTGATATTATTTTTTTTTTAGCTTTTTCTATGTATGGCACGTTACTAATTTTTCGTGTATGTGACTGTGGTGTTTGTGTGTGTGCGAGTGTTTGTGTGTCGTTTAAGCAAAAAAGCGTAACGTCCGCACGCAAGCAGCTCGAAAGTTATACTGAAAGCAAGCATTCATTGCGTTCCCCACAAAACGACATAACGAAGCTGTTGCCGCCGCTGCTGCTGCTGCTGTCGCAGTTGCTGCTGTCGCAGTTGCTGCTGTTGTAACTGCCAGTTTCCACCTAGCCTTATGCTGCGGCGCCAAAGCCCTTACTGCCTTCTGCCTTTCTGTCACAGTCAACGCGTTCGTTTTGGTTCAGGAGCTTTTTGCGCTGTCCTTTGGCTATTGCTCTCTCGCTTGCACGCCTGGCATACTTTCGTGTATCTGTATGCGCATGTATAGTTACGTGTATATGTATGTGCTCGTGTGTATGTAGATGTTAATGTGCACGATGCTGACGTCGAACCCTGTTTGACACATCTTGCCACAAGCAACAGGAGAAGCTACTCTACCCCGGCTACCCAGCCTCGGTAAGAGCCTGCCCCAAATTCGGTTGCCACTGTTGCTTCACAGTGTTTCTTTTTCTTGCGAGTTTGCGCGCTACACTTTCCCCACGCCAACCGTCAGCGACTACAACCGTTTAACTTCGCTTTCAATTCCTCGAAACTCAAACTCCAGTTGCTTTTCGGCCCCGACTAAACCTAAACCTGCCAAAAATTGAAGTCTACCTTTCCCACCAAAAAAAAGGGAAAAACAAAAAAAAAACATACCACAATTGTCATCAAGCTGATATCGAAAGCTGTACGAGTTTAGGTACTGTAACCCTCACCCCTTCCTTTCACAGCTGTATCTTAAACAAGAATCTGTCGTTAAGCTTTTTTGTTTTATCGATTTACTGCGTCGAAATTACTCAAATAAAGAGCTTACTTTAACTGCGGTTGAGCCTTAAGCAGGCCTACATACATACAATCCACATTAAACTTTCGATGCGTCTAGCCAAAGAATATAAACTAATTTTATATTTTATCCATCGACCACCGAAAATGGTGAAAATGCCAATGAGGAAAAGCACAAAAATGCCAGTCACAAAAATGTTGGTTATGACAAATTAAAATTTCAGCCGGCTAAAATGTAAACTCAGTTTGTTTTATATTTATTTGCTATTTGTTAACTCTTGCTGCTCTTGCACACAAGCATTTTTCATTTTGTACACTCAAAGAAATTTTTAAACACATAACATAACTCAAACTAATAAACTGTAATAATTTTGAGCCCCGCTTTAGCTAAATATATCGTTAATACTCCTAAAAGCTTTTGAGGTCTGTCAAAACTTTTGCGTTTTTCAAAGTTAAGTAAATACTCCAAAAAGCATATATGTTAATTTAAAAACACAATTTTTCTCGCAGCATGTCAGTTGTAAATCTAGATAAAAGGTACCAGAAAACTTGTTTCAATAAAGTTCACAAATTTATTTCAAAAAGAAAAGAATGTCATATCAAACCCAACTTAATTTAAAAATAACTGACTTACTCTTTCTCTTTGGACAGAACGCCAAAACAAAAATATTATAAGACATTTTTATATTGTTAATAAAATGTAATACTATATTCCACAATTGTATACGCATGCAGAATCTTTGTTGTATTGTATGGGAGTTTGGAAAATGTTCTCAGTGTGGTTGCAACTTACCAAATTGAAAATATTTTTGCTATTTTACCGTTTGTAATTCAAATTCTTGTTTGGTGTTGTAAACAATTTTGCATATTTTCACATTTATTTGTATAATTTTTTCAATTATTTGTTTTATATATAGTATATATTTAGTATTTACTCATTTCGTACATTCATTTCACTTTAGCTTTATAGAATGGCAATTGTAACTTCTGTAATGTAATTTGCATACACACGTACAAGCACAGGTAAATGCCTATAAATGTGTGTGTTACACATATATATATGTATATATATGAATGTTTTGGATAAACTCTAGTTTTAAGTCACATAATATATATATATTGTATATTGGGTCTTAAATGTATGTATAGTATGTATATACCTTTTGTTTTATTACATGTATGGTATGTATGTATGTGTTAACGTACTACGATTTTACAGTATGTATATTATAGTATACAGCGAGAGAGTTGAGAGTTGTTGTTGTTTTCTTTTAGTCGGTTTTGCCATTTCCGCTCGTCGAATATGTGTATCAAAAGTTGTTCAAATCTTTCAAATTTGCATCTTGTATTTTATTTATTTTCAATAGGCATGGCCCAAACTCTAACCCGCTTTTGTGTTTGACCTTTAAATTGTATATAAATTTATAGTATTTTTGTTCTGTTTTCTGTAAAATTTCCATTAGCGCTTACAAAAATATCAATATTCAAAGAAGCAACAAGAAATCACATTACGTTTTTTTTTTGCTTTAATAGTTTTTTTTTTTCACTTATTTGTTGTGGGGGTTTTTGTTTGTTTGGGGAAATGTGTGGGAGTAGGGTGGTTTCTATACACAAAAAGCGTGCTACTCGCGTTTATCTATCGTATGTATATATAATTTTGTATGTATGTATATGCATTACATGTGTGTAAACAACAAACCTTTAGCCCAATGGAGGGAGTTTTTGGTGCGCCTGCACTCGCCACATAAAAACAATAACAATCATAATTAACCAAATATATAGTATATATATGCGCTCTAGTCGTGTATGCTCGACTAGCAGATACCCTGTACCAAAGTCCCTACCGATATCCGATAATCGCTTCTACCATATACATGCCTTTATCAAAGCTACATTTTATACAATTGTTAACTATTGGGAATATACTTTATATATATTATAATATTGTTGTATATATTTTACCGAGTATCAGAAATAGAATATCTAAAAAATTTAAAACACACTTGGTCTTCGTTAACATTTTTTGGGAATCGCCATTATTCAATGTATATATGTATATGTATATTCGGACTTGCGTCCAGAATGAACATACATATACATATGTATATCTTTTCTTTTTTTTAATAGGTTTTGATAGGTACAGGGTATACAAATGCCTGAGAGTATTTCCATCGCAATTAGCGGAAAAAGTTAAATTTGTTTTTGTTTTCGTTTTTTCTTCTTTTTTTTTTTTGATTATTGAACATAACTGCTTTGCTTGGCTATAACAATATGTATATGTATATATAAATGCTCATGCAAAATACATTCATAAATAACGACCGGCATTTCATTCAGAATATCTCATAATCATACATTATTGTAACACTAGTAAACAACGTTTTTTTTTTTTTTTGTAACATTTCTTTAATACACTACAGTTTTACGATCTACACAGAGCTGGTCATGTATATGTAATATATGTACTCTAGATCAAAGTTAACTGGCGCTTCGTTTTGAAGAACAAACAAAAACAAGTCAGCACCAAAACCAATTAAACTAATTGCCTTTCCCCCAATTAACCATAGCAATAATATTTTAGTACTCGTTAATAATATTGTATATATAAATGGTATATAGTATATATATATATATGTGTGTGAGTGTAGGTGTCTCCGTTTTGTTGGATGTGTGAAAAACCATAACAGCATAGCATTATTAACAATTATATGGAAACAGTAACTGTCTCGTCTTAAAAACCCGCCAAACCCAAAAAACGCGCACAGCATTGCAGTTAGTCCTTAGTATGTCTATTTTTATGTATGTATATGTTTATGTTTGTGTATATATATATATCTGTATGTAGTATAATACAATATTCTCATCTCTCTGCATATACAAAACGGTATAAATATTATGCAACTGCCTCTAAATAGGTATTTATGTACATATATAAATGTATGTATTTATGTATATTGTGTACGTATAATTTTATAACATATATTTATTATTTTGTTGTCGTGTTTTTTACTAGTTTTTTTTCTTTTCAGGTCACTACATTTTTGTATGGCTTAGTTTCGTTATGCATTTTGTCTTTGACTTAAATTTGTTTTTCATTGTTAATTTTATTATGTAATTTGACTAGTGGGCTCCGCCCCCTACTCGTCCACCCTCAAAGTACGCAAAACAATATAAATGCTGACATGAAGATGACGATGGCGACAACGACGACGATCCCAAAAAGTACACAAACTTTTTTATAGAATAGACAGATTTGCATGCATTTATTGTTAACAATAATGTGCCGAGTTGATGCGCTTCTCAAACGCTTCTCAGCCGATAATTTAAAATTGCATCGATAACAATTCTTTTTTTTTCGATTATTATTGATAACTAACCAACAACTGCCCCAAGAGCGTTCGGTGTGTTCTAACGGTGCATTTCACATATATTTACTTCTCTACATTCTAAATAGTGTTCATCGGTCCCCCCCTCAATTTCCGATTCTATCCGAATATATTCTTCTTAAGTGCTCTCTACTATAATTCCAATACTGATTAGGATGCACGAATGCTACTTGTTATTGCATGCGACTCTGCGAATCGAGAGCTAATCGATTCTTTTGAGCCTACTATGTGCGGTGATTACACTTTCTACACTACTCTACAACACTCTACTTTCACTAATACAAGCACACACATGAAAAAAAAACATCACACATAAACACACAGGTATAAGTACATGCAACCAGATGAGCCCTAAGGCCAGTGCCAGGATCTACTAGTTCCCAATTGCATTCCCAACCTGATGACGATTCTTTTGCACCTATTTATTCTCAATTATTGTCTGCAATTGCAGAACCAGACTGCGTGAAAGCTGCAGAATTGACTGGGCATTATGTCGTTCGGCCATTTCTGAAATAAAATAATAATAAATACATGAGTACATGTATCGACCACAAAAGTATTTAAGTTAAAATGTTTTACCATTAAAGAACTTGATGACATCGGTGAAGTCCATGCTGTTGGACAATATAATGTCGCGATAGGTTTCGAGCAGCGCCAGAGCCAGGAAGAGCACAAAATGACCGGAGGCAATGTGCTTGGCTGCCCAGATCACCTCCCAGGTGGCAAAGACATCGTCATAGATCAGCTCCCGCTTAAAGTCCAAGAGGAACCAGCGATAACAGAAATAGAAGTGCGTATAATCGCCATTCGAATCCATCAAATCATACATCTCCGAGTCGAGTATTTGAATAAGCGAACTGTTCACGAAAACAGAAAACAAAAGGATTGACTCGTTCGTCCGATAGGTGAATAGTAGTTCGGGTATCACTTACCGCATATTAGCGAAATGCATGTCCATGGCACCACCGCTGGGAAAGTTCTCGATCATGCGCTCCATGAGCTTACAGAAGCAGCTGTAGCTGAGTGACTCATCATCGAAGATGACCAGCAGAGGAGCGACAAGATCGCACATGCCTTGCATGTAGCCAACGTCCAGATGCTCCCACACATATGTGGATATCACATTGCGCAGCTTGTCCAAATTCTCGTTGGCAAAGTACCAATAGTTGCGATCGCATCTCTGCACATCCTTCTCAATCCGATGCAGATTCAAGCCGAACTGTTCTAAGAGTTCTATGCTGTAGACGCCACCATTGGAGCTAGCTGGTGAGACGCAGGCTGATTTGGGCTCCTGCAGGGCATCCAGTGAGGCGACGACAGTGATGTCATCGTTCATTGGCGACATTAGGCTAGTTTTGCGTGAGGTAAACTCCTCGGTGGTCTCATCGTCATTGCCTTGGGCATCGAGATCATCCAGCGAGGCAGCTTCAGTGATAATAACAGCCGTTGCTGGATGCTCCTCATCATAACGGACATCGTCGGCGCTATGAAATTTACTCAGCTGACCAAAACGCTCTCCCTCCGTATCGGGATGTGCGTCTGGATCTACTGCGGCTGGTGGATCAACTTCATCCTCGTCAAGAACTTTGTCATCTGTCAAATCGGTGAACTCATTGCCAACTGTCTCATAGCTACTGGTAGAGGGTGAACTCTTAATGCTTAGCATCAAAATGTTGTTACTACAGTCAAGGGTTAAACCTAGATCGCCTTCGGTTTCCGAGTCGGCAAAACAGTTTTCTTGCATACGAAACGGTTCCATGTCATCGATGTTCTCGAACTCTAACACCACCTGCTCACTAAGCATTGGCAACTCGACTGTTTCCTGCTCAGGCTCCTGCTGCTGCTGTTTCTCGTCTGACACATGATCATCGAACTCATCACCCGGATCGGAAATATCCGAAAAATCGTTGTCATCATCAAATACATCGTTCTCCCCCTCAATCAACTCATCGGCCAACTCCAGATCCAGCTCCAGCTCAAGCTGCTGCTGCTGCCCCTGCTGCTGTTGGTTATTGCCATTAGGCAGAGGCATCACCTTATCCGAAGTATTCGCATTCGCATTGGCAGCTAGTCGTGCCTGCTCGGCAGTCAGCTTGGCCACTGCCATAGCTGTCTTCTCTTTTTCCCGTTGGCGCACAATTGCCTCGACGGCCAGCCATTCGCTCATTGTGGTTTCATAGTAGTGTTTGCAGGTCTCGTCCTGCTTCTTACGTTCCACAGGCGTCGAACCGAATGTATAGTGGCCTAACAGATAGGGCCAGACCTCCTTGCGCAACTCGTGTTCCACTCCGCCGAAGTAGACGAGACGATATAGCTCCAGTTCACCAGCGACGACACCATCCACATGCATTTCCTCCCATTTCTGACGGGTAAGACCCTCTTCATCCGCAGACACTGCAAGTAAAAGTGGTAGGGACGATAAGTTAGCTTTATGTGTAAGACGCACGAAATCTTTCGTTCAACTTTTACTTACAATCTGGTGTTATGCGTCCATTGACCAGGCCAGAGAGATGTGTGCGCACCGTGGATAGATGGCGACAGTAGGCCAACCAGCCGTAAAAGGCCCGCGATATAATCTGGCGACGCATTGTGGAGCAGACCAACTCAATGCTGGCCGTTTGACTGGCCTGGATCAATGGTGGGTCCGCATTGCTGCTACTTTGTTCAATGGACAGGCTCTTGCTGGAGCAATCGCTGCTGCCCGTGGTGGAGCAGCTGCCCAGATGCTTGCGCCTTGGACTTGAACGACCCAGCTCCAGAATAGGATGTGTTGCCACTATAAAGAATATAAAGCTTTATGTTTATGGAAATGGTGCATTTGAAAACACTTACGAAACTCCTCGTGCTGACTCTTGCTAACCACACGAAAGACATAATCGATAGGCGTCTCATCGCTGGATGACTCCATTACCGAGGGCAAAATGTGACGACGCACGCTTTTGGGCCAGGGAAAGAGCTTGCCGATGCCGCGCTGCGACCAGAGTGGCGGATCCAATTGGCCATGTGGCAACAGACCCGTCTCCAGGCAACTTAGGAACGCCTGCAGATGTCCACCCTCCGGGAAATGTATAGGCGGACGCTGTACGCCATCCTGGCCAACGAGTATGATGGTGCCACCTGTGTCGCCTCCACGATTCTGATGGCAATGCACATAGACAATCTCATCCACATTGATATTGAGGGCGTAGCCCCAGTAGAAGGTCTTGTCGCTGCCATCGCCATCGTTATAGCCGTTCATTAGTTGATTTGGGGTCCATTTGATCGTTAGGGATTGAATGCTTTGGTGCAGGCTGAGGTAGCCGGGCATCGGTTCCGCAACATCCTTGGGCAAGACGAGCACATTGTTTTTGCCATAGAGCAAAGTAGTGCGTGAATTTTGATGCAGTGACTCCACATAATCCTTGGCCACACTGGCCGGCGAGCATGCCTTAAAGCTGCCGCTGCTCGTATCCTCCGAGCTGGTATGCAGACTTCTCTTGAAATTTATGATGGGTCGATGACAGGTGGGTGGCGTGCGATTACCCGAACTGATGCGATGACGCTGCACCTGAGAGAGAGAGAAAAAAAGATTGAGAAAGAGAAAGAGAGAGCAAGGCAAGAATCTCTTTGTTTTTGAAACCAACCAGCTCATCGGCATGTGGATCAGACCAATAATGGTCGGCAGTCTTGGCACGCGTGAACTCCAAAGCACAGGGACCAACCAGCAGGGAGCTGAGTATGGAACCATAATCGGGATCGGCGACCAGTGCCTCGCGATCATAGTAGCTTTGTGCATTGCCCACCAGATGCTCAATAATCTTGGCCAGACGCTTCTCGTACAGAGCCAAACGTATCCACAGATACTTGCCCAGTGGTGTGGCAGCACCATTGGCATTGGTTGTTGCAACCACCGTATTGATGGTCGTCACAGAGTTGCTGCTGCTGTTGCTGCCCTTGCTAAGCAGCTTGGGCTTGATGATGCTATCACTGCTGGAAGATGAGCGCTTGCCACTCACGGTATGACTCTCCTGGGCCAATTCCAGCTCCAACAGACGGCGACTCACATAGTCCGCCTCCGGACATATCTTGGCTATCTTCTGTATAAGCGCTGTTGTCGACGAGGTCTTGAACAAACCGAGAGCACGACGGCGCAGGCCGTGACTGAGGCAGGCTTCGACGGCGCCACAGAGCGAGGTTACCGAGCTGCTCTCCTCGTGCACATACTTCTTGGTTACTGCCTCCTCCATTAGCTGCTTCACCTCCTTCTTAACGCTGGCAATCAAACGCTCCTTTAGCTCACATTCTGCAAACGACAAGCACAAAAAGCAATAAGCACTTAATTAATGGCCAAACATTTTGTGAAACTGTTTTAGAAATTAGACATAATAATCAAAATTTGTTAAATTTTTCATCGAAATCGGTTAATAAACACAAGCACGCATGCAATTTCTCACTGTGTACACACACATATATACATTCAAAACCAATGACAGCAGGCGTGTGTACTCTATGGCTAAGCATATCTTCAAGTCGAACTTTCTCGACTAGAGCCTTTGATGACAGCAAACATCATAAACACATGCAGCTTTCCAGTCTTGCATTGTAATTACGCCCATCTGAGACGCCCCTGGTCAGGCTTGATTAATGGCACTTGGCAGCAAGCAGCCTTAATCTTTGCTTCAGTTCATCCTGCGACGAATTGCTTTTGAATCAAAGTTCAGACAGATGGCAGATGGCAGATGTCAATCATATTGCCATCATTATCTTAATTCAAGTTCCTCAGCTGAGCTCTGCTCTGTGCACAAATCGTTATCCTTACTATAAACTATATACATACTACACATACATATGTGTAGTATGTATGTGTGTATATGCATGTAATATGCCATAGAATTCCAATTATAATGGAAATGCGAAATTGCAAGCATAGGACTTTGAGATGAAGGTATGAATATGAAACTTGAAGCAATATTTTATTTCAATATAACGATTTTTTTCCAAACGGTTTTTCTTTGATTGAAAAATGTAATATCTGAAAAGTAAAAATGTATATATGTATATATAAAAATAAATAGGATTTCTTAAGGGTAAGTCTACTTGTACTTGATTTTGGGCACTACATACTAATTTTTGCTGGTTCTAACTTATATCAAGATTAGCTTAAAAGCTTCACAAAACCTTTTCTTTTTAATTAACTTCAAGTTGTTTTTATTCAAACCAAAAATGGGCGACATTTTCAAAGGTTTTGTCTTAGGCGACTGACGTCATTAAATAAACCACGGTTCCGTTACTTTTACGGTTTCGCTGTTACACCATAAATAATCTACTTAGTTCGATAATTTGACACGATAAACTAGAAAACAAATCACGACAAAGAAAATGTTATACAATTTGATTGGCAGTCACAATTAACTGGATCAAGTCCATCTATTTATTTATTTATGAAACTGCAAAAAGAACCTTTTCATTTTCCGCCAAGTTAATTTGCTTAACCTTGAAATTGCATTCAATATATTCAAGTGCGATAATTATACCCTGAACAAGTGTCGATTTAATGGCACGTTTAGCATTCCGATCGAAATATATAAAATGAAAAATTGACAAGCTGAATATTCAATTTTCATATGCCAATAACAGTTGTTGCTATTCTCAATTGGTATTGTCTTGAGTTCTGATTTAATGATAGGGTTTAACGATAGTATTTTCTCTATACATATATAGTTTTACAAAAAACCCCTATATATTAAAAATTAGTGATTTCGGAATTGCCAGTTGGCGTCCATTTGAATAATGCATCGAACGGTTCAAGTATCAGGAAACAAAGAAGCTACGCAATGCCTGGGCAGCGGCGGATGTATGGAACTGGGAAATGTGGGAACTGGGGGAACTGGCGAAACTGGTGACCTTGAATCGGTGCGAAAAGCACAAAGGAAAAGAAAAGGAAGGCAAAGAAATACAATATAATGAAAAATGAGAACGATGAAAATGCTTGGGTGAATCGTAAACTAGACAATGTAACTGTGTGTGTGTAGGGTGTGTTGTCGCGTATGTGTGTGTGTGTGTGTGTGTGGTGTTGGCAGTTACACCTGCCACGCACACACACTCTCCTTGACCCTGAACAACATAAAACAGCTGATGACAGGCAAACACACACACACACACACACACACACAGCAAAGCTCACATTACTTTGGTGCGAGCAAGATGGCGTTTGTTTACGCGTGGCGTGCAAAACAATGCCACACACAAGCCGTGTGTAAGGGATGGCAAATGCTGCTCGTGTTCCTTTAATTTGCTGTCAGTAACACATGCCCGGTGTGTATGTATGCTCTCGCCCCCAGGTCCTTCTGTTGCATTGGGCCAACGCCATATTGTAAATTGGAAGCTGGACCCAAACATATGTTTGAAAGGGAGAGAGAATGAAATAGAAGAAACAGTGTAGCTTAGTGTGTGTGTGTGTGTGTGTGTGTGTGTGTGTGTGTGTTCATGGCCAAGGTACGAAAGAAGGGCTTCAGATTACTTCCAACTGCTAGCCAATTTCTTAAATATTCAATACCAACCAACCCAACCCAACCCATGCCCATTCCATTTAAGGCTTGATGATATAATAAATGTGTAAGCTGGCGCAGGTGAGGAGCGTGAATGCAATTACCGGTCCGCAAAGTCCTGTCATTAAAATCCGATATTTGCTCAATTAGCCTGACAAAGGCAGAGGCAGAGGTAGGGACAGAAGAGGATTCAAGGAGCGTGCCACGCGCCACAGCAGGTCACACAAAGCAAATGGCGGCAAATTGATGAATGCAAATTCTCTTTCATGACCTTGAACTTTTTCATTTTACCTCTTGAAGCAACAAGCTGAACAAAATAAAAAATAATAATTATAAAAAATCCCAACGTCAAGACTCGCATAAGTATGCGTAATTTAATTGGCCTTCAACCTGAAGTCGAGGTACAGGTAGAGGGGATCTCCATTGTAAGTGCACTCAAATATTTTCTGCCAATTAGTGGCCTCTTCATGTTATGCAGCTCAAGTAACAATGGCCAAAGGCCAAACAAAAGAAGTACTACACACAAATTAAGCACCACTTATTGTTATATATATAGATTATTGTCCGGATTGAAACGCTTTAATGATGATGAACTTGAACGTTGTATGGGACTTTTGGATATGAAATACTTATGGTTGAAATATTCAAAGACTAAACTATAATTAAATCGACACCTTTTATAAATATTTAATTGAACTTTATTCAAGAGTATAATTATCGCTTTCACAAATGCAGCCAACAGCAATCGACATCGAGCAAAAGGTAGTCATTATATTGCCTAGTTAAATATGTGAAAATATTTATAGCAATCAATATTAATCAAAATAGTTGTATCATAACTCAAAGTTATGCACATCATCGATACACAACGCAATTTACTTTTATTTACCGCTTACATTTGCAATTCGCTGAAAAGTATGCTACAAAAAGCTTACCGGCATTGATACAGCATTCCAACATATACATGCACAGTCATACGCACACACACACACAATCATACACAGACATAAATCACTATGGATCTGTTCTCGGAAACTTTCAATATATACTCGACATTAATATTGCAAAAAGCAAAATCATTTGATTTGCTCACCTTCAGCTCCAACGCTTTCTAATCATCAACAACACACACACACACACATTCATATGCGAGTAAAATACACTGAAGAAAACAATGGGTACAACTTGACGATTACGATAATATCCAAATGTATTATTTTCTCGTAAGAAAGTTAATCAAGATTCTTATTCTTAGCTGGAAGAAAAATACTTGGCTCAAGTCTCAGGTTGAATAAAGATTTTTGAATATTCAATGAACAGTTTGATATATATTTTACGTCGACAATTGACAAATTAAATATGGAAAATGTTGATTTTAGTGTGTTGTTTTTGTTGCAAAATTATCAACGCAAATACGTTTTTCTCTGCGTGTACTTTAATAGTATATATGTAATTGGCATTGCTATATCTTTTTGTTATTGTATTGTGGCATGGAGGAAAACGAAGAAAAGTAAAGCAAAAACTTTTTCACACTCACCGCCATTGGCATCGCTGTTGACGTTGGAGGCGCCACCGCTGCTGAAACTGTGTAGCATATTCATTTTTTTGGTTTTTGTTTTTGTGTTTGTTCGTTGTTCGTCGTACGTGCTTTGCTCTGAACCGCCAGGCTTCCAAATTTATTCTTCTTCTTAGTGTTTCGTCCGTTCTTCTTCTTCTTGTTCTTGTACTTTGGTATTATCGTTGTTGTTGTTGTTGCTCGCCTTTGCGCCTCTTATTTATTTTGGGTGGGGGAGATTATATATACACATACACAACTTATTGTATATATGTATATGTACATATGTATGCGTGTGTTATTCGTTTGGGCAAATATTTTCAGTTTCAGTTTTGTTTATGCGTCGTCGTCGTCGTTGTTCTCTCTTCCTCTCACCTTTTTCGGCACTCACTCTCTCTCTATCGTTCTTTTACCGTTATCTTTGGCTTACAACTCTCTGGCTTTGTCCCAGCTGCTGGTTTTGGGTATTTAATAAGTTGATATTATTTTCGTTTCGAATGCAGAAAATCAATTTGTATCAAAATAAATATTCGTTGTATTTAGGTTTTTTGACACAAAAACTCTTTGTTTGTTTTTTGTATTATTATTCAATTATCAAAGTTGTAGTACGCACGTACACACACACACACACAAAGAGACGCAAACACACATGTAGTATGTATGAATGTGTGTGTTATTTACGCACTGTGTTGTTGTTGTTATTATTATTATTATTGTTGGTGTGTCGTCTTCTTCCTCTTCTTATTCGTGTCGTTGTTTCAATAAAATTAAAGCCTTGTCCAAAAATAATTGCGCATTTGTTTGCATTAAAGTGCGTGTAGTAAATAACAAAAGTGCAAATAACATATGTATATATGTAAATGTGCACATATACATATACACAAACAATCAACTTTGATGCATCACATTTCAGCTGCTTTTTGGTGTAGTTGTCGTTGTCGTTTTGTTTTTGGTGCTGCTGCTCTTGAAATATTGTTGTTGGTTTTTTTTGCCAATTGTAGGGACGAATATTTTGCTGTTATGCCCTGTTATGCTCAGTTCTTTGTGTTGCATACAGCATTTAGGCACTATCTTTCTCTTTCTTTCACACCATTTTGCCTCCACACGGCGTGTGTGTGTGTGTGTGTGTCCGAATCCGTTAGCTTTCAGTTCATTTCCGTTGCTCGTCCGTTTGCTTGCAGCTTCGTTTGTGTACTAACGGCACTTTATTGACACAAACTGCTCACAGCCGCCGTCGCCGCAGTCGCCGATCACAATCAAATCAAAATGTGTGTATATCGATAAACGGCGATAAATGTAACAAAGACAGCGATTTGCTGTTGCTGAGCGCGCGTATTTGAAATCAACATTCAAAGTTCAGTTATGTTTTTACTTTATAATTGCATTTATTTGTAAATATTATATATGTACATCTTAAACTCAATCACAAATACAACGTTGCATGAGTAAGAGCGAGAAAGATAAATGGTATAGTCTGAATATTTTTGTTGAATTTCTAAATATAATATGATACGATATTTAAGTAATTGTTCAAATTTTGAAATAACTGTCAAATATATATAAACTGGTTTTTTGGAAAAGTCACTTCCCAGGGAATCGATGATCCAGGATCATCATCAGGGAATGTTTGTGATTAATCGATAACAACAATGGGATCGCCGCATGCAAGTTGATGCTGTTTTAGTGTTTCGTTACTTAATCGAGAAATGTAAATGCCAAAACGCATCTTGCCGCTTTGAAGGCGGGCAATTGTGGTAAGGGTATCGGGGGAACGTTGTCCCGTCCGCTGATTAATGCAGATCATATCACAGCGCTGGCAAGGACCGTCCACCTGAAACTGGACATTGCCGATGCGCAGCTGTTCGAACTTCAACTCCTCGAAGGGCACGCCCGTATCGATGACAAGATTCGCCCGAAAACGATCCACCGTCTCGTCCAGCTGCTCCTCAAAGTCCAGGGAACGCACCGAGGCGCGATTCACAAGCAGAAATTGTGCCTGGTTGACGAGACTGAGCAGGTTTTGGTCACCGCCGTTGCCGGCACTGCGACGCTGCGAGGATTGACGTAGCAGACGCACTCCGTCCAGGTTCAGATGCTGGCTCAGCCAATTGGCTACCTCATCGCCGCAATCGTAGCCCTCAATGGGCTGGCGGCAAACCTTGCTGCGGCAACGCAACGAGTTGGCAGCCTGATCCTTCAGTGAAAGGGGCAATCCCACAAAGGAATCCTCGTCGTCTCCTTGGAAATGCAGCTGCAGTTGGTCGTCAACGATGCTTGGTTGGATTAGGCAGAGATCGGTGCAACGCTTTTGGGTTAAGGCCAATCCATTGACATCGACAATCATCCATTCGCGATCGTACTGCAAACCCAGATCCGTTAGAGCCGATTCGTTGAGCTTTAGGGCAGCACATGACTTCACCGGATAGATGGCCAATTGGAGCAGCTGCGGACGCAAGCGTTGAGCTCGCTCTTGGAGCTCCTTGGGCAGCTGCCCGGAACGCTCTTCAATATAGTCGAGGCGTTGATGGGATTTGACATTCAAATAGCTTGAACGCAACATTTCCACCAGGCGATCCACATCCTGGCGGCGTGTCATATAGCCAAAGGAGACACGGACCGCACCCGTTGGCCGGCCATCGAGCAGATCATAGTAGTCGCCGCAAATGCGTCCGGCACGCTTATAGATTGAATCCATGGCCATGTCGTCCAGCTGCAGGAAGTGCTGGCAGGCGCCAATGTTGCAGAAGCAGCCGGTTCGCAGCAGGATGCGATGCAGCGATGCCACACAAGCGACCTCACCAAAGCCCACATAATCCCCGCTGGCCGTGCGCACATTGAACGTCACAATGCCGCCTTGCTGCGAGCGATCCTCGTAGCCGGCATGGTTGTACAGCTGGATTAGGGATGCGCCGTTGGCATGCTGCAATTGGCGCAGCTGGCGGGCACAATAACGCGCCAGATTGTGGACATGCTGCGATATCCGGTCCATGCTGCGTCCGGGCACCAGACGTTCCAGCGTCCGAAAGCCCTGGAGCAGCTCGACGATCGAGAGGAAGGGCAGCGTGCCGTCTTCGAAGCGTTCGTGGAATGTGGAGCGAAACTCATGATCCCGCAGGTGGGGGTAGGCAAAGTTAATGGTGCCGCCGCCAAAGTAACGCTTCTTCAGCACCTCCGCGCCCCGCTTGCTCACCAACAAGGCGCCCACTCCGGTCGGATAGCCAAAGATCTTGTAAAAGCTGATGCACACATAGTCGGGGCGATGGCGTTGCAAGTCCAATGGACTGCTTGCTGCATACGAAGCTGCATCCAGGCACACAAAGTATTCCATTCCATCAACGAAGACTTTTGGGTTATTCCCAATACATTTACCCGGCAGCTGAAGACCATTCCTTTGGATCTTTTCGATGACGCCAAGCGGAATTTTGTAGCCGCTGAAATTGCATTGAGCCGAAAAGGCGACCAAACAATTGGAGCTACCCGGTTGTCCGAACGCTGTTGTTGTTGGTGTTTTAAGATTGGAGACGATTTCATCGTTGGTCAGCATATGGATACTTTTTGCTTTTATTAGTTCCCGCATGCCCAGCACCGAGGTGTGATTCTCCTGGCAATAGTGAAAGGATCCATTGTCGAGAAACTCGAAATGCTCGGCAACAAGACGCAGTGCAGCTGTTGCATTTGCCGTGAAAACAACATCATATTCATCTGCATTCGTATTGAAAAACTCCAAGATTCTGTCAAAAATCAGAACATTTGAACGGGGCATCCTTGGATTGGACGAGGAGCTTACTCACTTGTAGCGCACCTGATCCACGTAGTCGCCGGTGATGCGACATGTGTGCGGATTGCAGAACACATTGCGCTGCAGCACCTGGGCGGCGTCGGATATTTGCCGTGAGGCATAGAGCGTTGTGCCCGCATGATCGAGGTAAGTGCTATCTATGTACATATGTATATATACATAAGTGGGGATGATTCAGTTGATTCTTATCAGTTTTTTCGCCACTTACCCTTCAAACGATCGAACTCTGCGTCGATGGACGACTGCTCGTCAGCTGTGAACTCCGCGGTGTACTCGCCCATTATTACTGCAGCAATATCGAAAGAAAACAAATGCAAATGCTAGAAGCATCGGGGACATTGAATTCTTTTGTGAAATAGACGATGTCGATTGGTGCCACGATCGTTTAATCGATCCGTTTAATTGTAATTTCGTGTTTCAGCTATCGCGATAATCGATAGTTTAAATGCAGTTCGTGTTTCAACAATCGCGATACCACCGCGATAAGCATGGTGCTCGATAACAAACAGCTGCTTGCAATCCAGAGCAAACACTTTGTTTTGTGTCAAGTTTTTGCTGCAAACGTTTGCACCATTTTAAGATGCCCAAGGATAAGTCGCGACGACGCAGTCGCAGCCGGGACAGAAAAACCGAGCCCAAACACAAGCGCAGCCGCGACAAGCAACAAGAAGCATCCACATCGCAGTTGAGCCGAGATAGGCAAGAAAATAAGCGTCGGGAGCAGCGCAGAAGAAGCAAGAGCCGTAACAGAGACAAGCAGCCACCACGACGCAAGGAGCAACAACAAAAACGCTCCTCCTCTTCCTCCTCCTCTGCATCCTCCTCTTCATCATCATCGTCCAGCTCGTCGTCAGCAGCGTTGCCACCTCGGCGCAAAATACCCAGTGCCGAAATGAGTTCAATAAAATTGCTGCAAACGCTGGAGGAGCGCCGAATGCGCGATCAACAGGAGCGCCAACGCGTCAAGGAGCAACTCAAATCGAAAGAGACGCCCGAGGAGAAGCGTTCGCGACGCCTGCACGAGAAGCAGGCCAAGGAGCAGCGACGCCGTCAGCGCATGGGCTGGGACAACGAGTACCAAATGTATTCCAATGAGGACAATCCGTTCGGTGACTCCAATCTGACGTCGACATTCCATTGGGGCAAGAAACTCGACGTTGAGGGTCTGTCCAATCTGTCCACCAAAACCGTCGAGGTGCTCACGCTTCAGAAGCAGGTGGAGAATCGTCGCGAGTTGGAAAAGGTCAAGAAGCGGCGTCAGGAACGCGAACTCGAGCGTCAGGCACGCGAGGATGATGCCATGCAGCAGCAGCGTGCCAAGGAAGCGGTACAATTTCGCGTCTGGCAACGCCAGGAGGATCAGTTCCATCTGGAGCAGGCGCGTCTGCGCAGCGAGATTCGCATACGTGATGGACGCGCCAAACCCATTGATCTGCTGGCCCAGTATGTGGCGGCGGGCAACTCGGAGACGGCCATGGAGGATGCCCTCGAGATGCAGATGCACGAGCCGTATATGCTGTTGCAGGGATTGCATATGGAGGAGCTGGAGGATCTGCTGGTGGATATCAAGGTGTACGAAGAGCTGGAGCAGGGCAGGCACATTGACTTCTGGAACGACATGATCACCATTGTGCAGGATGAGCTGCAGAAACAGTTAAAGATCCAGCAGAGCGAGGCGAACGCCCTGAACCAGCGGCGGGATGGCATCCACCAGAGCGTTGTCAAGGATGTGGCGGACATCTTTCGCGGCAAGAATGCCAAGCAGCTGGAGGAGATGCGCGGCCGCATCGAGGCCAAGATCAGTGGACGTGCCGACGGCGTTGACATCAGCTATTGGGAGAGCCTTCTGTCGCAGCTCAAGGCGCACATGGCTCGTGCCCGTCTCCGGGATCGCCACCAGGCACTGCTGCGTGAGAAGCTGCAGCTGCTCAAATGCGACAACGAAGAGGGAGCAACAACATCCAGCGCCATGGAGCCATCTGCCATAAAGCAGGAGGAGAACAAGCCGGAGGACATGGAACAACAGGAGGAGGAAAAAGAGACGGAGGAGAAGGAGAAAGAGCAGCCGCCGGGTATCGGCAACATCATCGATAATCCGCTCAAGGAATTGCAGAATGCTGTCCGACTGTACCAATCGGGCAACTATAGTCCAACCTATATACGGGAGGAGGATTTCAATGGACGTCGTCTAACCAGCGGCGATGAGGACAATATCGATGGCGGGCTATATGCGGACAGCGATGATGAGCGACGTGTACAGCGCCAGCGTTTGCAGCTAATCTATCCGGAGCGTGCGGCCGCAGCGGATACCCAACTAACGCCCCAGGAGCAACGAATGCGGGGCGAGGCGAGGAAGGGGATGCAAGGCGATGAGGCAGAATTTAGTGTTGAAACCCAATTGGATGCAGTGCCTCAGCTGGCCACCGACAAGTATCGGCCGCGCAAGCCGCGTTACTTTAATCGCGTCCACACCGGCTTCGAGTGGAACAAGTACAATCAGACGCACTACGACATGGACAATCCGCCGCCCAAGATTGTGCAGGGCTACAAGTTCAACATCTTCTATCCGGATCTCATGGACAAGTCCCAGACGCCACAATATTTCCTGACCCCGTGTGCCGATAATGGCGATTTTGCCGTGCTGCGATTCCACACTGGGCCACCCTATGAGGACATCGCCTTCAAGATCGTCAATCGCGAATGGGAATTTAGCTATAAACGCGGCTTCCGTTGCCAGTTCCACAACAACATCTTTCAGCTGTGGTTCCATTTCAAACGCTATCGCTACAGGCGCTAAATTAATCGATAACTTTTTTTTTGTGTCCCAAATAATTTTACAATAAAAAAACATTTATTTACATGATGCGGCAATCTTTGATGGGCGCCGCTTGCACCTGTTGCAGTTGTTCGCCGGTTTGGGCACGCTGCACCTGGTCGAGGACACTTTGGTGTTGGGGAAAGGCCAAGCTGGCGAGCTTCGAATGCACCAGCTGATCATCAATCATAACCTCGAAGGAGCCGCGCCGGCCCTGACGGCAGGTCACCTCAACGCCCGGCGCCGCATCCACCAGAAATTGTCGCAACATTTGGCATTGCATTGAAAAGTTACAAGTGCCGCTATAATTGATATTTTATTAGTTAATAATTTAATTTAATTTTTAGCTTAACTTGCCAATATTCTATGTCCACATTAACCATATCGACAACAAAACAAAGTTGAGCTATTGGTATTCCTTAATATTGCGAGTTTACTTGAAAAGTTATGTAATCTATTATTTTTTTAATTGAAAATAAATACTCAAATTAACATCTTATTTTTAATGATTTATACTAACATAATTGTTTAATTCATATTTAATTTATTAATTAATTTTTGCAGGAATGCCTTTAATATAAATAACAAAAAAAAATAAATTAATCGAAAGTTTGCGATTATGTATTTATCCTTTATTGACTCGGGCACGCAGCAATGTTTTGCAGGCAGCATTGTGTGTCTTCAGCGGCAATTCATCTGGGAATTTAAAATAAACATTATCATGGCCAAAATAAATTAAATACTAAATGCGACTTACAGATCTTGTGTTCACCCTGCACTGGCAGCAAAATGGGCAATTGTTCCGGCTTGGTGCAAACTAAGACATATGGACTATCGGATTCACCCTGTGGATATATTTCACGATACTCCTCCTGGGGCAGGCAGCTATCGACGTTCACGCAGCCCAGCAGGCTGCCAGTTGGATAACGTTCGGGAAACTTTAAATCCTTAGCTGTCAAAACAAAAAAACGATTTGTGATTCGTGATGACAGATTTCGATAACTATTTACCATCGTAGAGCAATCGATAGAACTGTTCCATTTGGGCAATGTCATCGGCCAGCGGCTCCTTGGCCGTTGAGGCAATCCACAAACGTCCGCGATGCTCGCTATACCAAACGCGACCCTCGTGCCTGCAAGGAATGAATGAATATTGGATTCAAAACAAAAAGATATCGAAGGATGACATACTTTTTGATGCCCGCGACGAGGAGTGATGCCCAGGGCTGGTGCATGGAGAGGCACTGGCGCATGTCTTGCATTTCGAGCAGCTCCTTGTCCTGCACCCGATTGTAGGTGCGCTCGAGGCCATCGTTGAGGCGCGAAGTAGTTGGCGTCTGTTCCTCGCTCGCCTTGAAAACGGGCGGCTGGGCCACATCTAGATTTGAGGGCAGCCCCATGGATGAGCGTCCAGTTAACAAAGTTTCAGCGGCAGCTGCTTTGCTGACAGCCGACACTTGCCGCAACACTCGCTGCTCATATTCCTTGCTAATCTGCGACATATCGGGCAGTTCCCGGCCAGCAAAATCCACCTGGATCTTGCGCTTAATCCGGCTGCCATGCTTCATTTCGTGCATCTCGCTCTTTAGCTGCTCGAACTTGGCGCGCTCCGTGTCCGATAGCCAAACGGAGTTCTCCTGGAAGTAGTCCAGCTCATCGTCAATGACCGTTGTCCGCTTCTCGCTGTTCCGATCGTACTCGAGCAGGCGATCCCGTTGCGCCACTGCCTCCTGCAACTTATCGGTTTGCTTTTTCTTTTTCTTTTGCGCCTTTGTCAAGGGTTTGGTGGTGGAGGACGAAGCCGACGGCGCCGCTGCTGCCTTGGCCAGCAGCTGCTTCTCCTCCTCGTTGGTGTAGACGGGCGTCGAACAGAAGAGGCAGGGACCGCTGCCTTCCTGCTGGCACACAATGCGTCCGCAGCGCAGGCAATTGTTGATCAGCGGATGATCGGCCGCCTGGCAATTGCAGATGCGACGTCCCTTGAGCAGAATGCTATCGCCAGCCACTTTGTTGAGGTTAACATATTTTCCTAGCTTTTTGGCAGCTCCGCCCCCAGATCCAACGCCAACGTTGCTTTTCTGGAAATTTGGAGCAGCTGTTGGCGGCGGAGGGGGGGTTTTCTTTTTGGAATTCATCTGGCTGCGTTGCTGCTTGCCGCTGAGCAGCATGCGACGACAATTGTGCAGAAACAAGCGATGCTCCTCCTCCTCCTGGCACAACAGATTCCCGAAGTAATCATCAAACGCCTCATCATCCTTAATGGCCAATATAGTGCTAAGAACAAATCGTTTAGACATGGTTATGCATTGTGGACGCCACTTACGCCATCATTTGGTCGGTGACCACACAATCCAGGCACTTGGACAACGTTTCTCTGATGAACTTTTCCATAATTGACCAAATCCGAGAACCGAGACAACGCTTTGAGGGATTAACGAATATAAAAACAAAATACGCCCCGACTTGGATAGATTTAACAAACCGGTGTAACTAATAACTAATTATTAAGAATATGTTTATTCTTTTTTTGCCAACGAACAAATTAATAGCTTTGCGAAATACAACTAGTTCAAAATGGTTATCGATAACTGTGGATTTCGTGCTTGGCGATAGTTTGCCAGCAAAAGCCGGCTGCTATAAAGCTGTAAAGAGGCGGCAAATAAAATGAAATGACTCGATACCAGACTCCATTTCTAGATATTTATTAACAACAAATTTCAATCTCATTTTAATTAATGAACCGTGTTTCGTCAGGGGCTATTAAAAAGCATTTGCTTTGAAATGCTCAACAAAACAAAAAAACAGTGCTGCACAACGTGCCAAGAGGCTGTATACATCCATACAAAGTCTGGCAGCGCTGTGACAACAAAAATAGCGAAATGCAAGTATAAAACAAAATACAATAAATGTTCGTGAAAGGAATGGAAACATTTTAAACGCTCTACCGCTCCCGTTCGTATGATGTTGCTGCTCTTACTGTGATCTTACATTAAATAAATTAAATATCGTGCGAGTGTGCGTTAAATTGTATTTTAAGACCGAGACGCGCTGTGTTTGTTTAATTGGTGTGTGTTCAATTTGTTGTAAACAATATTACATTTACTTGAATAACAGACTGTCTGTCCATTTAAATTTTCTCGCTTTATGTTTGTTGCTGTTGCTGTTCAAATAGAAAGTGCGCCCGATACATTAACAATAGCTGCGGAAAAAGCTACAACAACAAAAACGAAATTCATTTGCAAAAAAAAGAAAAAAAAATAATCAAAGCAGACGTCAACGCTGTTGGCAGCGACGCGACGGTAGCGTCAGCGGTGGGGACGCCTCAGTCTGCGTCCAGACAGCAGTAGCTGTAGCAGTAGCCACCCTCATTCGCATTCGGCACAGCACAGCTGTAATATTTGTCGTCTACCAAACACACGCCCCGTTTCGTTTCGGTACGCCTTTGGGGAAAAACTCTCATCTTTGCTCATCGCTCTCTTACTCGCACTCTCTCGGCGTACGGTACATTGAGCTAACGCTATTCTGTAATAACTGGAGCTGCTTAGTTGTTGTTGCTGTTGCAAGTATTGCTGATGGCAAATTGCGTGTGGCGTTGTGCCTTCTTCGTCGTCTGCCTGTCATACGCAAACTCTTCCTCATTTTTCTTCGCCGCTCTCACATACTCCAGACTCGGGCGTTGCGCCGCCGTTGCCGTTACGTTTAAACTTGACACGCTGCATAAATTAGTTACATATTACATACATATTAGTAAATTTGCTTAAGTACATTTTTCGTGGCATACATTTGTCGACGTCACTCGAATGCGCTTAGCTGTCAAATACAGAAAGAAACACAAATTGCCAAAAATAGCCAAAGTAATTGTTAAAACAACAACAACTAAAAACAACATCAGCTGCTGAACTAAATAAAAAAGGCTCTGCTTGCGCCTGCGCCATTCTGAGTATTCGTGTGTGCGTGTGTGTGTTTGCCTTCAAGCCGGCAAAACGGCACTTTTATTGAAACAGCTGAAACGTCAAATATATACACACATACATACAGTGGAATGACATTAATATATTCGGTATTGTTTTTTGTTATTTTTCAACTTCAAAAACGAATTAAATAAATAAAATTGATAATAATAAAAATTACCTGTTTTTTAGAGGTATAATTATAATAGATGTTATTTTAAAGTAAAAAATAAAAACAACAAAGAAAGGTCAAAATATATATAAGCAAACAGCAACAACAACAAACGCTACAAAAATGTATCGAATCGGTCCAATCGGGCGCAAATCAAACTTCCATTCGCGCGAGAAATGTCTAATTGGACTCGTGCTAATCACACTGTGCTTCCTCTGCTTCGGCGGTATCTTCCTGTTGCCGGACAACTTCGGCAGCGAACGCGTCCTCCGTGTCTACAAGCACTTCCAGAAGGCCGGTCCAGAAATCTTCATACCCGCCCCGCCACTGGCCGCTCATGCACCACGCAACGAGGATCCCCATTTCATGGGTGATCGCCAGCGCCTGCAACAGAAAATCATCGCCGAACTTGGCGATATCTTGGATGAGCCGCAGGCAGGTGCAGCAGCAGCAGCAGCGGTGGCAGCGGCAGCGGCGGCAGCAGCACAAGCAGCAGCTCAAGCAGATGCTGATGCTCAGGCGCCAGCGCCAGTTGCGCAGCAGGAGCAGCCGGTTGAGCAGGATTCGATGGGAGAGCAGGTTAATCGTGCTTCCATGCCCGGATTCGATCCAACCACCCACAACAACAACACTCCACACACCTTAAAGTTGCCCATGGGCATGGGCATGGGCAAAGAGCAAAGGGCGGCGGGGGAGCATGGCGCCGACGCTGGCATGGAAGAGAAGCGTCTCAAAGTCAAAG
This sequence comes from Scaptomyza graminum, assembly GCA_018901835.1. Lineage (NCBI taxonomy): Eukaryota > Metazoa > Arthropoda > Insecta > Diptera > Drosophilidae > Scaptomyza > Scaptomyza graminum. The sequence continues at coordinate 3,359,452 of JAEIFL010000001.1, read as the reverse complement.
AGGTGAGTAATTATGTACTTGTCTCATTTGTCGCTCTCCATTTGAGTTGATAGCTTGCGCGAGCAAGTCAAATCTTAACAAAATCCAAAGTTCTTCTCAGCAAACAATTTTGTCTCTCGTTTTTTTGCCTCTGGCTTTATTTGCACTTCCGTTGACGTTGACGGATGCTGTGACGGCGACGTCGACGTCGACGCGTTGACGCTGATAACTCGTTGATTCGAATTACGAATCTATTTATTTTGCTGTCGCTCACAATAAACGAGCGGCATTTGCGGGGGGAGGAATGCGATGAAATTCATTTTTGCACATTTGATGGCAACGCATGTCCCACCCCCCCCGCACAACCTACTTCGGTGAAGTTCGGCTTCTGTGCATACGAGATTTGAGCATTGAGTTGGAAAAAAAGTGAGAGAGCGAAATTACATTGAGAACAAAAACAACAACAACAACAACAACTGCTTTTGATCACGCATGCATTTTCCAGTAACGGCTCTTACGCTCTTCAGCTACTTACATATGTAGTACTTCGGGCAGCACTTTGATTCCAAATACACGACAAATTGCGCTAATGGAAATGATGGAATGTTGTTTTTGTGATGGAATAAATCAATCATAAAAATAAAACAAAAGTAACAATTGTACACATGTTGGCCATTAAAGTAAAGCACAGACAATTTGTTGCTGATAAAAAACCAAAATAGTATAAATAGAATGGTTTAGTTTTGGGCACTTTTTGTTACTCATCAACCCACCTACTGACCCAGAACCCAACACACACAGGCGCTAAACGATATTAAGTAAGCATGAAGCATACTAAAACAAAAGTCTTAAACAGAATCAGGCGAATCAAAGCAACACCAAAACGTTGACGTGTTCTTTGCTCTAACTACATACATATATTTTTGTTTTGCTCTGGCGTTCGTACATTGTTATATATTAGAGAAAAAAACTTCTGATTTGATTTACAAACATCGAAACATGGAAGATAAGAAAGAATTCCCAGAATTAACACCTTCTATACTATTTGGTGGCTTATCAGCATTGCGTACATTGAACTACATTTTATTTTCGCGTCCGTCCAGTTGATGTTCAGTTTCGCTTTTCGATCAAATGGCCTTGCTCTGGGCTACGCTTAACATCTCCCTCACTCCCTCTCTCTCGCTCTCGCTCTCTCGTCTCAATCTCTTGATTCCACTGTTTCTGTTGAAGTTTTGTCACGTCACAATTTTTGCAAGCAATGCGAGAGCCAACAAAAGCGAAAAGCGAAAAAAAATAAAATCACTCAATTGTCTTAATTTGTCGCTCTCGCACTAAGATCTTAAGCTATAAACCAGTTTGTCGATCAGCAAATTTTTTTTTGTCAATTGAGATACATAATATGAACATACGTTATTTAGATAACGTAACATACGTATTACGCAATTATCAACAATTGCTGGCAGATTCAACTGAACAAATTTCGCTTTAAATCTATAAATATGTTTGTCCATTTAACAACGATTTTCGGAAATTGACTCAGACCCAATAATGATTATTTGTAGCAAGATAATTAGGGTTTTTACCACATTCTTTCGAACTAACCTAATCTGTTTCCTGGATGCTTTTACGAATTTCCAGATGGAAACTCGCCCAAGTTGCAATAAAATAACAAAAATTATCAATTTTATTGAATCTTTTTTGATTTTCTGATCAAATTATCATTCATTAGATAGTTGTTGTGACTTTGTACAGTGGGACTAAGATTCAACGGATATTTTTACTTTCTTTGCGTAAAAACTTCTTTAATTGAAACATTTATTTTCACGAAAATCGATAAATTATTCCACTTCGATTTATTTATAAAAATCGATTATTCGGTGCTGATTTTGACCATTGCCAATAGCTACTGTACTTAAATAGACGCGTCTCTCTCTCTCTCGCTAACTGTCAACTTCTTCGCACTCTCCCTCCCTCTTTCATCACGCCTTGTTAGCCAGTATCTGATGAGAGAGAAAGAGAGAAAGAGAGAGAGAGAGAGAGAGAGAGAGAGAGTGAAAGTATGTTTATTCTAACTAGAAATATTATTTATTATTTTATATGTATCAAATAACTCCCCGATCCAGATTCGCTTATTTTTTGCCATTGTCAATTAAGTAATTGCGTATACATTTCCACACTAATTCGGCCACAATACAAAATTGCTGACTGAATTTATTTATACGTTTTTTTGTTGTCGCTTTTGGTGACATTTAGTTTTGACCAAGTTGACGCGCGGCGGGCTTGGCTTTCACCAATTCGTGCTATGCATGCAGATATATATATATATATACAATATATATAGTATATTGAGAACAACAACAAACATTGTCCGGCACTGTCGTCTAGCGATGTGTGTCAATAACCAGCGGCGGCGGCGGCGGCGGCAGCGGCAGCGTCAACATCATTGAATCACTTGCCACAAACAGATGCATTGTCATGCGACATATTTACATAGAATTAAGTCGGGAATGTTGCATGTTAAAGTCTGTACATTACTAATCTAATATTACTTCAATGCAATTGCTTAAAGCTCTCGGTAATCTTTGTCAATTAGGTAGAGATTAAAGTATTTCTATTCAATTCCAATTAGTTATTTGAATGGATTTGATAAATTTAGATCAAAGATCAACTATAAAACAGATAGTCCTCAACGTCTCAAGCACATCTTCAGAGATGATAACACTGCGATCTCAAGTTAGTTATTAAGTTGGCCTAGAACAGTTAGCGTTTTAGCAAGGTCTGAACGCATCTCATAACCCCAAATGGCCTCTGACCCTTGGGCTTTTTGACCTTTACAAACTCCTCTCCCTCTCCACAGAGAACAGAGCATCTGAGCATGTGTGCCAGCCGAAAATAACATTGGGGCTTTGGCCAGCTCTCGACTTGAACCGTTCTGCATTGCGGTGTCGAGGCAACTAAACAAGAAGCTTCTTCGTCTGCCTGCCGCAACGATGGGAATTGGGCGTTTCACTCGTTTCATTGCCAAGTTGTTCCGCCGCGCTACGTAAAAGCTCTTGTGTAAAAAGCTCTTTGGCGTTAGCTTTAACAAGCACATCATCATATTTTGGTGCCAAAAAAAAAAGACGCGCGCGCTTGCAACTTAACTTTGAAGAAGGCAGGGCGCAAAGCTCAAAACAATATGAAAGGGTTCATTAGCTACGCATTGGGAAACGTTACGTATTTTAATCGAGCTCCAAGTTGAAACATTATTAATTAATTGTTCTAAATTTATATCTTGATTCATTATTTATTTACTTTATTGAAAAGAACTGTAATATTCAATAACACTTGAAATTTTGCAAGTTAGATTTTTGTCTTTGTTGTTTATTATTGGAAAGGGTATTTTTGATGCGTTACGTATACGCAGCTTGTTTCCCATTCGCAAGCGAGCAACTCGTTGCGACTCGCCTCTCGACTCGATGCCAATCGTATGCCCAGCCGAACGCCATTCGGTTAACAGTCGTGCCTGCCCAGCGCGCTCGGCTGTTGCTGTTTTTGGTTTCTTTTTTGGGCGCCGTTTGGCCGCCTGACTCTTCTGGCCGGTCGGTCGGTCGGTCGGTCGGTTGGTTGGTTGGTTGGTCGGTCCCTTCGTCTGTCTGTCTCACACTGGCTCTGGCTCTGGCTCTGGCTTGGCTGGCTGGCTGGCTTGGCTCGACTCGACTCGACTCGACTCGACTGCCTGGCCTGGCCTGGCCTGGCTTCTTGTGTTGATGTTTTGCTCTGGCGCGTTTAATGTCTCGTCTGCGCTAGAAGCGTCAACTCCACCACGCAACATTCGCACGCTCGCGACTCGGTGTCAATCGGGCAACTAACTCTTGCGCTACACTTCGTTCAACGTTCAACGTTTGTCACAGTCGTCGCAGTAGTAGCAGTCGGTTCTATTCTGCTGTCTGCACTCAAAGTGTTGTGTGTTCAAGGCTACCTGCAGCAGTGGCGGCAGTGGCACCAGCAGCTTCCTGCATAGCGCCTCAAATTAAAAAATAAATATAACAAAATTCGGACAAATTTCAAGAGTCAAGAGTCAACGCTGTTAACGCGTTTGTTAACCACGGCCCAAATGTCAATGTGCTATTGTTTTTGGCCGGCCAAAAGCGCGTAAATAAACAATAAACAATGCACTGAGGCGCGGCAAAGAAAAACGCCGCAGGGGCTTGCATTGTTTTTTTTTTTTTGTTTTTTAATTTATTGCTGGTATTAATTATGGTTGGAACGTTGCAGGATGCAGGATGCTGCTGGCCTCTTGTGCGGCAGCCAGGCGGGCGTGAACGGATGTGTTGCAATGTGTTGATGACGCCAAACTTTTCCCGTTTTTTTTGCTTTCGGGGCAGCCTTGCGCCGTTTGTTTTTTTTTGTGTTTACATTTTAATGAGTGAATGACAACAACAAAATAAAAACAAATTACAACAAATGCAACCAGTTAATCGCCGAGTGTTAAAGAGCATTCGAATGCATTTTAATTTACATAAAATGCAAAAACCAATTAAATGATTTCCAAGCCATCAGAGCTGTAAACAAATTGCATTCGTTATTTTAACTGATTTTATTGAAAACATTATTTATTATTCATTTGTTTGCCAAGTTTTTATGGTTTTTTTTGTCTGTTTTTTCGGGAAGCTTCTTGAAATTTAAATAAGATTTTCCAAACACAATGCTAAAAAAGAAAATTGACAATTTTATTTTGACCTTTAACGATTTCCATATACGTAATAATATAAGCCAAAATAAATTTAAATATAAAAATAGAACGAATTTTGCAACCACATTTTAATTAGCAAAGAGTATTTACAGAAAAAAACCACAAATAAAGAAAAGCTTTGAAAATTGCACATAAAAATCTGTGGCAAAAGTCAAAATAAAAAAAAGAAGGAATAGAGAGTCTATTTTTTCGACTTGGGCATCATGAGAAATAGGCATACGACTTGCCAGCCCCGAACGAATGGCTGAAAGCTGTTGGTAATGCTAATGCTATATTGCAGCTTAAATTGATATTGTGTGTGTGTGTGTGTGTGTGTGGTGTGGTTGCCGTGTGAATTTGAAGCTAAAACCAAAGCTCAAAAAACCAAAGCAAAAGTTGAAAAGCTGAAACAAACAGCCAGTCTTATGCCCCTTCTCCACTTGCCACATCCTGTTGAGCCTAGACAAAAGCATATCATGTCTAACATTTACACCAAACAGGACGCCTCCTCCTTCAACCTTTTTCTATGTTTGTGGTTACCCGCCCACAGACAGTGAATGTTATGTTTATATGGCTACCTCGCGCGCTTAGATGCGCGTGTGTGTTTACAGGCAACTCGAGTGCACTTAAGCGCTGCAAGTAAGCCCTGGCTAAGCCGATGGCGGGACGATGATGTTGCTTGTTTGTTGTCGTTGTTGTTGTTGTTGCCTGGATACATCCACTTGTGATTGTGTGTTTGGCATGCAACAAATGCAGGCAGGCCTCAGGTCTCTCTGATGCTGTTCAACATCTCTCTCTCTCTCTCTCTCTCTCTCTCTCTCTCTCTAACGTTACGTACGTGTGCTATCAGCAACATGTAACAGCATTATCCAACAAAAACGAAGAGACCGAGGGATGTTTGATGTCTTTTTGACAGGCATTGAGTCGAAATTCAACCAGCAAACGACAAGGGTTAAAGCCAAGCTATCGTTGTGGCTTTACCCTAACAAAAATCAAATATTCTCAACAAAAACTAGACTTATAACTTTATCAATCTATTTCCTTGTTAGTTTCTTTAAATCTCAGTTTGATTCGATTATAATGGCATCCGCTTTAGCTTAATCTACTTTCATATTCTTTCTTTGATTGTTTTTCATATTCAGTATTTATGGTATTGCGATTTAAGTATCTCTCGCTCTCTCTCTCTCTGTCTCGCTCACTCTTCCACACTAGTTTTCCATAAGTTTGAAGAAAGTTTTTCTGCATTTTAGTTTGACAACACAAAACCCAAACCTGTCCCAATTATAAAATTGTCTTCTTGCAAATAGCTTTTCTATGTTTAACTATGTCAACTGGATAAAGTATGTGTATGTATGTATGTTTATACTATATACTTACTTATATTCTAGATTGCTTTCGCTTAAAACTTTGAAGACAACCCATTTATGTACACACAAACACGGAAATGTGTCTTCAGTCTGCCGTTGACCTGTTAAAGTTAAAACATATGAACTAAGAAGAAGGAAAACCATTTGAGGCAATGTGTGTGTGTCGTGTTGGCTTGTTCACTCTCGGCTGGCCACTTGTTCTCAGTGCTCAGGTCTTCAGTTTGACACGTCTGATTTGATGTCAAGACAAATTTACATTTACATTTATCTTTGTTGTTGTTGTCGGTTGTCGGCATTTGGTGTTCGATATTCGGTTTTTGGTTATCGTGCGGTTTACTTTACAAGCCTTTTGCATATTATTGACTTTGGGTTTTGTGGCCTTTCGCCCCAGAGCACCTTCACTGTGACTGTGACTGCTATTGCGGCTTTGGCCACATTATTAATAATTCATTGCGCTTTCCACGCCTTTTTTTTTTGGTCTGTTTTTGTCGCCGGCTCATAATTCGTAGCGCTCCGCCTCGAAGTATGCAATGAAAATAGGCCAGCAGCCAACAACAAAAGAACCGCCAACAAAAGAACTACCAACCAAAAAAAAATAGAAGGAAACCCTCAATTTATCAGCACACACGATGCCCAGGCTTGTTGTACTATCCACTTTTAACAAAAAGGGGTATATGAGCTGTAAGTTGTTGTTTTGCCAACAAAGTTTTCAAGGCATTATTTGTGCCAAAAATATTTCAAATTTCCAAACGGCGGTTGAGTTGATTTATCGGAAAAAAGAACAATTCATAGTTCTCATTGACAAAGTGCGTTGATAAGCCATCAATCAGTCAATCAGTATATCAATCAGTCATTAAGAACAAGCTCTTTTATATTATATAAATAGTTGTTGGAGTATTTAGGCTTCAATACTTTGGAACTAGCATTTATTTTACCTGTTTTCTTTTTTTCTTTTATTTTACATATTTTTTGTAGTCTGGCAAACTTTTTGTGCAATTTCTCTGTGTGGTGTGTGAGTGTTTGCACGTGTGTGTGTATTTTTGTTTGTTTCATGAATTTGCCAATTTTTTTAAGCCCGCCCCTCACTCGAACCCCCACCCCGGCTGAGTTGTTTGCCCAGCCATTTGTTTATTTATTTCTTTTTCTCTGCTATTTTTTGACAGCAACTGCAGCGTTGGACAACAAATTGTAAAAAATCCTCTTTCACGTTGTTATTATTTTATTTTATTACCAATGTGTATGTGTGTGTGTGTGTGTGTTGCAATTTAATTGCCAAGTACAGTTTGATTCGATTTTGCGGTATCTGCTCGCAGTGTTTTGTCCCTTTTGGCAACAGCCAAACTGATACCTGTCAGCCAGTTGCTGCAGTCTTCGCAATCCTTTAACTGAATTGCAAAAGATGGGATTGAGCCAAAACTAGAATGCAAAATATGCATGCATGTCAAGCCGTTTGTCAATTAGAATCACAAATTGCATATAAATAAATGATTTGTATGGCAAACAAAATTCATACTAAGAAATATCGAAACGGGATGCATTTAATTGAAGCTCTTTTCATTTGACACATTTTTATTTGTGTGTGTGTTTTAAGTAAATCGTTATTATCTTATATGCTTATCTGACATCTTGCCCATTATCAATTCCTTTAAATCAATTTTCCACTCAAATCTTTGCTACCAATTCAAGCATGTTAAAGCATTTCTGATTGGAAATAACTGTGCATAGAATAAACATAATATGCTTGTTTTTCTTTTCTTTTTGTGTGTAACTAGTAATTTCATTTTGTTTCACGCTTATGTTCTGGTTACCTTAACGTTATTCAAACACCCAACAGCAGCAGCAGCAGCAGTCAAGGGATGCTAAGACCACAGCAAATACACCAATACATACATATATACATACACATATAAATGCATGTATGTTATCTCTTTGCAGTGCTCGGTGTGTGTAAATACCGTATTACTAAAATTCCATTTATTCCATGCTTGACCCTGTTCATGTATAAACTTAGATGGCTCTCGTCGGGAAAATATCTAGTCACTATATATATGTGTGTGTGAACAGAATATGCCTGCCTCTGCACTATGGGCAATTTTTGATTGAGTAAACTGTGATTAATGTTTCCCAATTGGTTTTGATACAATTTTCACAAATGTCTTCAATTTCTAAGAATATTTTGCTTGGTAAGCTCATTTTTTTGCTATCGATAATATGTGAAGTTATCGATAGTTCAACACTGCCTGGATAAAGCTATGGTGGACGAGACTTGGCGGCTCTTGCTGATCCAAATATTCACAAACAACTTGATTTTTTGCATAGGATGCATTTTCGTCCTTCTATACAGATGCAAAGGTGTGTTGTATGCGCATTAATTTGTACTACAAAATGCTGTACATGGAAGTTGAAGGTAGCTGTAAAATATAGAATTCATAACAACAACAACAACAACAACATTCTTTTGCTTTTCCTTCTTGTCACATCACGCACAAAACCAGGCTATGCTTTTTTTTTTTTTTTGTTTTTTTTTTTTTTTTTTTTTGGTAATGAAAGAACATTTTGTGGCGGCAAAGCACGCCTGTGTTGTCCCCAAATTGCATAAATGCAAATGCGACACTCGAAATGGTTTTATTTTTCGGGGCGTGGGAGGAAAAGGAGCGTAATTGAAATGCGAAGGCAAAGACTGACAAACAGACCAACTAAGTTGTCAGACATGTCTGGCATTGTGCCAGTTAAAGAAAAACAGAGAAAGAGACGGAGTTGGGCATTCTTTCTTTATTTTTGTTGTTGTCCAAATCGACATTATCATTTAATGCAGCAGCAGCTAATTTCCTAGTTGTTAGTTTCATCCTGTCATGAATTGACAATGCAACTTTGTCCTTGACATTGACTAATTAAAGGTTACTCTTTTCGTGCTTTTTTTTTTTTTTGTTGTGTTCCATTCAGTTTTGGACTACGTGTGTGTGAGTATCGATTTTGATTGGGCAAACTTTGACCTTTGGGGGATGAGGCTTGCAGAGTCAGCAGGCTGCATGCCGAATTAGATTGAACGGACATATCGTGTTTGCTTCTGCTTAACAACTCAAATGTACAGCACACACAACACTCGCACTCACACAGAACCAGACACCACAGCAGGGGACAGCAGCGGCGACAGCATACTTGAAAGCACACACACACACACATATGCATTAACACAACAGCTGCAATAGACAATGGCCATGCCACACAATTGTGACTTGCGTTTTTGGTTTCTCTCTCTACGTTTTCCTTGTTGCTGTTGCTGATGCTATTGCCGTTGCTGTTGTTGTTGCGTGCTGTGTTTTGTTACGAGCTGCTGCTGCTGTGTTGCAGTTTTAATAATTCAAAGTGCTGTTAGCCGTTTGCTGCTGCTGCTTGCCGAAACGGCTCCCTGCTCGTATTTAAAGTCCTTTTGTTTTGCTATTTACACCGACCCAACTGAATAAATGCGTATACGTAATACTCATCTCTCCCCTTTCCCATCCGCCTCGCCTCGCGTTCGCATTCAGCCAAAGCAAAAAAAAAAAAAAACTAAATGACAACTGCTTCAACCAGATGTCAGCACATTTCAATTTGTGATGCGGATGGCTTTTGAATTCATATACATACATCTGTTTGTATATATATCCAAGTGTACTTTATGTCAGTGTCCAAAAGATCTGCAATTCGTAAGTGCATCTAATAAAATTAACTAAAGTAAAACATGTTCAAAATCATAAACAAAGGTCGAAAATAGGGTCAAGTGTCCGTTCTAGCTTTCCGTATTAAAAAAAGTATTCAAAAACTCAACCATAAATGTATTAATTAGATAAGTTCCAGCTAAAATCAAATAAACTGTCCAACAACATCAAACTTACCTTTGACCTAAAATCTGGTTGATAGTTTTTCTTGATTGGAGAGTTTTAGATTTTTGTATGCCATTTCGTAGGCAGGTCAGATCATTGCTAGCTGTTACTGCAATACAATACCTTGGCACTTGGCACTTTACATGAATTACTTCATAGTTGGTTTGCCTATGATTTCTAGCTAATTCTTTTTTGGTTTGGTATTTTCTTTTATTTTTTTACTTCAGGCTTAATACAACTGTGTCATGGACATGGATATTGCCATACCTTATTACTGAGTTGAATTCAAAATAGCTTTTAACCCATTTACTTGATGTGCTTTCACATTTACTTTCACTTCTCGTTCTGTTCTCAATGCCGCATTTCTTTTTGGAACTCGGCTGCCTGGACGCATTATTTTGTCATTTTGCACATTTATTTATTTATTTTCCTTTTTCTTTTTGTTTGGCATTCAAATGCTCATTTTATTTTGGCCACGTTATTTTTCATAGTTGTGTGCAACGCAAGCGTTTAGGCTTTATACTTCATATACATATTTAGCGTGTTTATTTTTGTTGTGCTTAATGCTCAGCAAATGTTTTACTTTTTTTTGTCGCGTCTCTTGATTTACATCCAAGGCCTGCACTCTCTCGCTCACTCTCAGCGCGTCCTTGTGAATCCAAAAGTGACTTCATTTCTCGATTCAATTTCAACTAAAGCCGACTTAAATCAACATAGCTGCAAACAGCAGCAGCAAAAACAAAAACAGAACTTTCTAAGCTTCATCCTTGAAACGTATCTCTAATTAGTCGAGCGGCTTGTGGCCTCTGGCCTCTGGTAGTAATGCCTCTTATGCGATATCTTGCCCTGCCACACATTCCTTCAACAAGAAAGAGCTGCACACACACACACAGACACACACACACACACACGTGTGCGATAATTATAATGAGCCTTAAATTGTCTGTCAATACAACGCACCCATAGCAATTACAGAATGTATCCAAACATTAATGAATTTCTCTCTTGACATATTCTTAGCATCGTTCGAGTGATTTATTAAGCTCTTTTAACACTTGTATTATTTTTTGATTGACAATACGAACTTCATAATCCTTCTATAAACTCAGTTGGTTTCAATTTAAAACAAACAAATGTGCTTAAACATAATATTTATAGATGTAGTTCATTTGATTTTCCTATTTAATTGATTTTATTATTTTTCGGCAAATATTTGAGTTTCTTTCTAACCTTGCCTATTTCGTATTATTTATGACATTTGTTTGTTGGACAAGATGAATAAATATTTATTAACATTTGGTTAAATTCTCTCTGTTATTGTTGTTGCCGCCAGTGGAAAAAAGGCAAAAGCTATTTATTACTATTAAATTATTAATAATAATCTGGGGCCGTATTGTAGATATGGCAGCTATGCCAACAGTAGGCCAAAAGAAACCTTCAGAATAAAAATATATAAAAGTCGATAAAATCCTTAAAATAAAAAGTTTGCACCTTTGCAACTGAAAACATTTTTAAATTAAATAAATGAATGTTCTTAAAGGTCATGCAATTCCAGGAATTGTCGGGCACAAAGAATACCAGAAACTAGCTAACAAAAAATATAAATAAAAAATTCCTAGAAATTGATTAAAAAGCTTTTGAGATGAATACTTTATTATATATGCCACCCCGTTTTTAGCACGAAGGAATTTAGTTAATTTACTTCAAAGTAATTTAAATAAAAAAAGGTTTTTTCCACTTTTTGCTGCCATCAAGTTTGTAATTTAAATTTGCTAGTGCTAATCGATATTTTTTTTCCTTTTTTTTTCATACAAACTTAATATTTAGGTCTCTTGGCTATGTCCTGTCACACATTATTGTTAGTGTGTATTGGTGTTAGTTAGGGGATGTGTGAAGTATTAAGTGCACTGAGCGAAAAAATTACTTTAAACTTTAAAATTTCAAGCATGGCCTTTGCTGAAAATGAATTTGTTAAAGTAAAGAGTTTTTACTTGTGAGTTTTAGTTGATTCTTACCTTAAGATATTTAAGTACTTGTTTTAAGTATTTTGTACACAGTTTAAAATTAATTCGTTTGAATTTTAATTGATTTAGAACTTTAATTGATTCAAGTAGAGCTTCAAAAAGAGTTTTGCTTGATTCAAGATAACTTTCTCTTGTTTTAAGTATTTTGTAGACATTTTTGGTAATTATATTGAATTTTGAATATGAAACTATTTTCTCTCAGTGTGTGAATGTGTGTGTGTGTGTGTTGATGCAATTGTGGTCATCAAAAGTTGTTCATATGCAAGTGCGTCAATTATAAGAGCAAGGGCTAAGGACGAATGAAAGGACACTAGGGAGAAAGTTTGAGCTAGCTCAGTGGGGCGTTACTCCAGTTGACAAGCTGTCCACAGCCGGACGGACCGATAGACAGACTAAAGGACAGGCAAAACCGTTTGGTGGACGGGGCATTTTCTCGCTGAGAAATTGCTGTTCATCTATTTATTATGTATACGCAACGTTGTTGTGATTTTGTTTTTGCTTTCGCTCGTACTAAGCTGTACTTTGCTGAGAAACTGCAATTAACTTGCGTCAATTTAATAAAGTGGCCAACGGTTAGTGTTCCAAGAATTCAATACCCTCTCTCTACCGCCCCCAACCTGTTGCAAGCTCGCTTCCTGTTAAATGAACAACAGCAACGTCTTATCCATCTGCCGCTTGTTGCACGGCCGTCTGTTTGGCAGTTGCTGTCGTTGCTTCAGGGGGTTGGTTAAGTGTACGTGTGTGTGTGTGTGTGTGTGTGTGTGTGGCATGCCTTGTTGTAATGCAATCTGTTTGCTGGTTCGCTGCTGCTGCGGCAAGCTGTTGAAAATAATTACTCGAAAGTCGAGCGCAATTTTCATGCCTGATGCACAAAGCCGGGACTCTAGTGACGAGGCACGAATTATGATGATGAGCACTGAACAAATGTGACGAGAATTGTTATTGTGTGTGTGTGTGTGCATTTAAATAAAAACCCTTTTAGCTCTCGACTGCATTGTCTGGCATATTTATAAATATTATCAAATTCCGCATAAGTGCTTGCTCAAAATAGCAATAAAATCAAATTCAATCGCTGATTGAAGTAGCTTAAAGTATTAATGGCAACATTTATTTATTTACATATTTATTTATTTATTGATGCAGCTTCAAATTTAGGCCAGCAGCAATGATTTGCATTTAAATTCGAAAATACTATTTTTAGTCAAAACAAATCAAATACAAATTGAATAAATTGTTATACAGTTGGTATCGCTGGTGAATCTGATCTGATTGATCTGATAATATATGTATATATATGAAGTTCTGAAATATCGAAGATTATAAATATTATTATTATTATTATTCTTTTACTATTTGGTATAGGGCAATATTTTGTTATATGAGCATCGCTTATCAATTGTCAGCTGTTCTGTTCTTCCATTGGATCAGCACACGCGCTACACACACACACACACACACACACGTAACACGTAACAATTGTTTTGAAATTCGAAGTCGAATTCAGATGCGGACTCGGCTGGTTCTTTGCGGCATTATTGTGTTGGTTGTTGTTGCATTGCCATACTTGCCGATTTAATTGAGCGGCATGCTAAAGTTGTGACACGCACACACACACACGCACACACACACACACGCATACTCAAACAAAAAGTTCTATAGGCAAAGAAACTCAATTAATTGAATATTAACGCGCCCCTTGCCAAGATATATATTTTTGGGCAATTGACATCGACGACTAATAAAGTTGTTCATCTCCCCCTCACCCTTCCTTTTCACCACCCACTCCAAACGTCTTCCTCACGTTCCACACTTTATTTCTGCCTGTGACGCAAGCTTTAACTTTTTTTTTGTGGTTTTTGTTCTAATTTTTGTCAATTAATGAAGCTGCGTCTTTTTTGTTAAATTAATTTGGATGAAAGAGCCCTTTATTTTATGTACCCTATATTTAAGCAAAGGCTTCTTGTTATTCATTTATATATATATTTTCAACAAATGCTGCAAACTTCGTACATGAAAAAGTAATAAATTCAAAATTGTTGGCATATTTTTTGTATATTACACACACAGCAGGGTATCTTGCAGTCAAACACTGCACCGACCTTGACCATTTTATTCCATTTCGAATGCGGCTGGTAAAGAGAGTAAGGGAGGCGAGGAGGCGAGGCCCCCCACCCCTGCTGTGAAGCAGGAATGTCACGTTTAAGAAAAATTAACGGATTACATTTTCAATTGAAGATGCTTAAGGCATTCCAATTAGTGGCAATCGGTGACAAATTGCTTTGCGAAAGGCGTTTGTGGTAAAGCAAGCATTCCGGTTGACTTTTGTGCTTTGCTTACAAGCATTTAAATTTTGTGTGTGTCTTGTGTGTAGTATTACTCATATTTTGTTTTTGCTGGGCACACCCTGACTTTTTTTTTGGGAAAAGCAATTAGTAAGCGCCAAACGATATTTGTTGACTCCTTTTGGTGTATTTTTGTTATTTTAATTATTTTTTGCTGGCGGCACAGGGAACAGCAGCAATAAAAAAAACGAATTACGTAAAAAAAACAAAGTCAAAGCAAAAGCAATACAAACTGCTAAATATAAACGAAAACGACAACAAAAACAAAAACAAAAAATCATCATGCAAATTCGTTTGGAGCAGCGCGCAGCTGCGACGGCTTCGCCGGCAATGCGACCGGCAGCGGCGCCGGCGCCAAGGTGAACGAGCATCTGAACCACAGTGAGAGAGCGAGAGCAAGCACTAAACAAAAAAGAGCGTCGAGTAACGGTGTCAAAAGCAACAAATGCACTGAGTGCATTAGCGTCGCTGCAGCAGCAGCCGCTGCATTCGAGTTTCAGCAGTTCAACGCAGCTGACGTTGGCGGGCGGCAGAGAGCGAAAGCGAATCGAAGCGCAGTTAACTTCAAACTTTAACACCGAGCCAAGTCCCAAGTCGAGCCGAAGCGAAACGAAACGAATCAAACGCGCGATCGCTGCATCGCTGCCGAAGGGGCCAAAGTGTCAAAGCGTGCTAAACAAAAACAAATTGTATTTTTTTGCCTGTGCTTCGTTTGTGTGAGTGTTGAACCAAAACCAAACAAAACAAAAAGAAAAAAAACCGAGTGAGACAAGGTAAACAATATATAAATATATACAAAATGTGCGACCGAAAATGTTGCCGCATGCCCACGTTAGTCATCTGCGGCGTTTTACTAACCATCGTCCTGGTCTGCATAACGGGCATCACATTAACCAACAGCATCAACATATCGAATATTGTTAAGCTGCGCGAAAAGGTTGCCAGCGATTCGGCGGCAGCCAATGGCGGCCATCAGGCCGCACAGACGCGTGCCGCCCTCGTTGAGCAACAGTATTCGACGCTGCAGCAGCATCATTTATCGCAAAGCGATTTGAATTACATATCGGCGGCAACGCATCCAAAGAATTTACAACGTGTCTTAGGCGCACAACAGACACTGCAACAGCAGCAGCAGTCCAACAAAATTGTTATCGAAATTGGCTTAAGAAGCAGCACAAGCAGCAGTCGAAGCAGCAGCAGCAGCAGCAGCAACAATGGCGGCGACAACAATGACAGCGGTTCTAGTTCCGGTAGCGTTGGTGGCAACATCAACATGATGCCCATGCCGCATATGTTGCAGGATGCAGCGGATGCCTTAATGGATGGCAATGTTGATTCTATATCCTTGCCAGCTGCGGCTCCACTAAGAACACAAATGCCAACAACAACAACAATAAACTCAAGCACAATAGCAACAACAACAGCAACAACAAACTCTATCAACCCACCGGTTTGGGCAATTACCGATCATAATCCATCAGGCATTCAATTTGAGCGCCGAGCATTCGTCAAACAGGTAAAAATATTTCACTCGAGAAACAACAAAAACAAAAAATGCACTGAACAAATTTGGTGTTTTATTGACAAAAGTGCCCAAGAAACTCTTGGTAAAAAAAAAAATTGAAAATATCTTCACTGTATCTTAAACAATCTTGAGGAGGTTTGTCAAAAATTTCCTAAAGCTTAAAAATATTAACTAGAAACAATTATTTATTTATTTATTTTTTTTTTATTTTTAACAATAAATATTGTAAAATATCAATTGAAATTTGAACTTAAAATTTGAATATTAATATTCTAAGCTTTAATTTTCGTTTAGCATTGCTGTTCAGCAAATTCCAAAAATTAACTTTTCCCAAATTGCCTTCTGTTTCGTTTAACTCATTTAACAATTGTTGCTGTTTTTTTAATTGTTTTTTTTTTTTAAATTGATTTTTTATAATTTTTTAAATTTACTTTATTTTATGTCTGAGCACCTTTGCTAATCATCACCAATGGCATTGTTATGTCAACAACAAACAATAATAATATATTCTATATGTAACAAAACAAAAAATAACTCATAAACCCCGTTTGACGAAGCATGAACATTTACAAACATTTATATGAACGGCATGTGTGATATACGATATGACTTACGGCATTGTACTGTTATTATTGTGTAACTGAAACTCGAACAGCTAACAGTTAATTAAGTTATTAATGTTCTAGAGAGGAAAACAGAAAGAGAGAGAGAAAGACAAAGGGAAAAACTAACGTTAGCCGAACCGATAAAATGATTTGCATATGAATTAAATTTATATAGATAGGAATTATATTTCAACAACTGCGGAAACATGCAATTATCGAAAATACATTTTAAAATTGTTGCATTTTTTAGTTGGAGAGATTTTGTGATGGGAAAATTGCTACAAACATCACTAGCATTAGCTTAGATATCGAACCGTTCATTCTGTTTTTTATATCGATAACAATAAATAATTGAATTTTCCAAATTGACAGAATGCCTCAACAACTTCGCTATAATAATGAAGATCAGTAAAAAATGTAGTCCAAAAACCGTTGGGAAACACCGAAAATATCACAGATTGAAATTCTCTCAATGTCTAGGGTATCGCCTAGTCGATCTGATGTAGGCAACAAAAGCTTAAGCACGTTTCTGGTTAAAACCGAATCGAACCGTTTAGACATGCTTCGAACCGATCACCGATCAAAACAGCTCCTCATTTCCCCCTTTCGCTCCCCCTTTCGCTCTATTTCGAAAACTAGTTCAATGAAACTTTTGCAAAACAGCAGCGCGAATTGCTTTTGAAGCAGCCAATTATTTCTGAAACCCAGAAGCGCAAACAAAAACTAAATTAACTATCTATAAATGAAATATATTATATGTACAGCATAATAATCCCCCACTCGCTCTCTCTCGCTCTCGCTCCCTCTCTCCTTCTTATTAGATTCTGTGCCTGATTACAATAATGAACATAGTTTTAATGACACTTGAAACAAAAAATAAAATACTCATTTTCTTCCGTGCCCCACCCACTTTGCTCTCTCTTTAATGGGCGGACAACCACAAAATCTGTTTTTTTCTTTTTGTTTTTGCACCCAAAGCAAACCTAATGCGATTGCTGCGAGAAAGTTCTGTCCGTCTCTCTCTCCTCCTCGCTCGCTCGCTCGCTCGCTTGGTTGGGGTCATGCCTAAGTTCAAATTAAAGCTTTTGAACGCCCGAGCTGCTTCTGTTCATAGTTTTGCATCGCGGCGAATGCAATTGCAAAACGCAAAGTGAATAGAAAAAATATAAAAAAAAACGTTGTGTTGTTGTTGGCAGCGAAATATATAGATGGTTGGGGGGGAGTGGTTTGGTTGATGAATATTTAATGCTAAAAAGCTCAGCGCCCGAACCAGCAAATTGCTAGGCGATCTGACTGACGGCCAGTCAAAAGCCAACGCTAAGCCAATTAACTTTTGCACAAACTTATTCCGTGTGAAATTAATTACTTGAAATATTTCTGCTTCAATCAATGGCGGCAATGTATTGTTGTTTTTGCTGTTGAGAAAAAGATACACAAACAAATTAAGCTTACGAATTGTTGATGCGTTATTTATTAATGAACAGAAAGCAATCATATTTGAACGCTTCCGTTTTTTCTGAATAAAGAAAAACACACAAGCGCTCCTTAGAGATTCACACAAGTCATGTGTCACAAATCTCGTGAGCGTATTTAAATTTATTCACATGCAATAATAACAAATGCATTCTATGACGATGTTTTAGTAATTAATTCGAGACTTGTTTCAAACCATAAACCAGTTGAAACCTGTAAAAACTGACTAAAGGCAGCTTCGTGTACTATTTATAAATAAAGGAAAAAACTATTCAATCTCGTTTCTCTCTCTGTATTTAACTTTTATTTTCTATTCATTCTAGACGCAATTCGCAAAGCCAAACAGAAAATTGTATTACATTTTCTTAATTTTTTTTTTTTTTGTATAGAGTTTTTCGTTGATTATGTTCCTAGTACTAAGTATTTCGTACTGTTCGCTGTCATTACATTCTCTTTTAACGAGCTGCCTCCTGGGCAGCCCTCAGTTTCAGAGCTCCTAGTCCTCTTGGCTTCCTCCCATAGGCTATATAGTACTTATTGTGCTGCTGAGTTTCTAGTTATGTTTTATTTAATATGCTCGTTTATCATACACAGGTCGCCCCATTGAAGAATTTTGTATGTATGTACCTTACATTTGGACTCTGTTTTTGTTGTTGTTGTTTTTGGGTGCGGCCGCCAAGGGCCTCCTGTAAAAGTTTCTTAATAATAAATTGCTTAACTTTTAGGTAAACAAAAAATCACACTGTGTACCCCCAAGGAGGTTTTGTGTTTCAGTTCTGTTCCGCTTAGTTCAGTTCAGTTCAGTTAAATGCTTGACTTGGCACTCCTTAACGCTCTTAGAATGCCCTCGGCACGACAAGTCCTTAAGGCTTGAGGACTACATTTGAAAAGAGGAACTAAGTTAAAATCACAAAAATTATTTTTGCATTTATTTTATTTTAGCAGTATGTTCTCCTAACTAACCAGTCGATTTGTTCATATAGGGCGAAGTCAGCTAGTAAAGATTAGGATAAAAAGTTGGATGTTTTGCGCCATTTATCGTCTTATCGATAGTGTTATCGATTGTTTTGCAAAACCCCAAAACAAAAAGAGTTCTATAATGTATAATTATTTTATTCATTTTGTTTCCGACAAAAACATTTAATCGCCGCTGTTGCTGTGCAACAACTATTTCCTGGTAACTGTTGACTGTTTCCTGTTTCAGGTTTTATTAATTTTGCTCCTTTTGTGTGTTTGGTCTGAACAACAGAGTTCCGACGAACTCATCAGCATCCGTCATGCGCCGGTTTCATATTTCGCATAATAACAACTGCAATGCAAAGCAAAAGCTCTTTAAATGTGAAAACCCGCGCATCTGCTCCGAACCAAATGCTGTCAGAACTGAACTGAACCGTAACTAAATCCTTATTTACTTCTCTTACTTATCTCTTCCTTCATCTTCTTCTCTCTTTGCAGGTGAGTTGCAAAAAAAAGAGGTGGCATGCTATAATGCTGCTGCACGCGTAACAAATAATGGCTTCGAGTGCCACATTTTGATGCAATGTAGTGTATGGTAAGTAGATGTATGTATGCATGGAAAGAGTTGATGCACAATAAGCACCAATTTGGTGCAGGGCCATTGAAAAGGGTCAGGATGTCAAAGCCGATACAGGCATTATCCAAAAGTAGTAGGAAAGGGGGCGGCGAAACTTGTCTTTCTTTATGTAATGCCGAATGTAATGCGTTATGTTATGCCTGAATGCTTTCAATTATGCTGCCCAGTTTCTAACTAACAACAACAACAACAAATATTGGAAAGAACTACAAATGCAACAAAGCAAAAAAAACAACTAGATGCCAATAGGCAAATGCCGTTTGCAAGCAAGGCTAGGCTAGGCTATAGCAAAGTTCTTTCTTTGACAGGCATTTGGGATTGTACATGGCAAAAGTTTTAGTGAAATTTATGACAGAAAAAACGAAAGACAGAATTCGAAAGACACGAAAAACGGATCACAGCAAACTAAGAAGGAGCTGCTCAAGGCAGTAAATACCCTAACTTGATAGAACCTATAGCGATACTTAACGATTATTATTGTCATAAAGGTTTTTCTAGCTCTCTTATTCAAAAGCTTAAGTACAACTTATGCATTTCGATCGATTGCCAGTAAAAACGAACTAAGTTAAAAAATAGACATCGATAATTATCGAATTTAAAAGTATTTTTTCCTTTTTGTTAACAGTAGAATATAGGTTAAAGTTATAAAAACATAATCATTTGCAATAATATTTTTTGGCATTAGCATTAGCTTTTGTATGATGATCAGAAATATGCACAAACTTTACTAAATATTCAACTTTATGATGACAATATGCAAACGAGCTTACAACGAACAAACCCAGAAAACCCCCATAAATAGTCGTTAAGGTCAACCCAAAAATTCGTAGCCCATTGATTTGGCTGCCAAAATCCGATGTATATTGAAAGTGGGGGGGAGTGGTTGGTAAATGAGGTGGGGCTTATGTCTCTCGCTTGTCTCTCAGTTGTTTGGTTTTGACATTTTCATGGAAGAAAGGGAAAGGGGAAACCCGAAAGTAATCATTGTTCGATACCGGAAACTATTCAATTTCCGCATGACATGAAGCGTGTACAAAACACAAGCCAGGGAGCACACACAAAGGGGAAGAGAAAAAGCAAGGACATGGCACATTTGCCGTTGATGACAACAGCTAAACGGAGAGAGGTTGAGGTACCGAAACGTATCTAAAACCAGCTGTCTCGAATGTAGTTCTAGTTTCTCTTGTTATTTGCTTTTTTTTTGCATCTGTGCAGCACGCATTTCATTATCATTGATTAGGTTAGCTTGAAAATAAATTGCATTGGTTAAACAATGTAAAATTGTAGCAAAATATGCTTGCAACAGCTTTCTCCAATGCATAAGGCCAAATAGTAGTGTCCTGGCCTACAAAAAATAACTTTTCAAATGAAAACAACAAGCAAAAACAAACGAAATTGTTTGTGTTTTTTTTTTTTTTTTTTATTTTTATTAAACCTCAAACAGTTTTTCAGGTCTTTTGAATATTGTTGCAGTTGCATATTGTTCATTCTAAAGACAAATCCTTGAATGCCTGTTGTTGCGCCAGTTGTTGCTGCTTTGGGAGACAGCTTTATTGTCTCAGATTTATCTAAAGTGCTGCATGCTTAGACATCTTTATTCAAGCCAAGGCACTAACACAATTGTTGTTGTGTCTCTCGCTTTCTTATCCACATCCTTCACACACACCCTCACACACTCATACATAGATGCGGCTACTGGCATTTTCTTACCTGTTACACTTCGTTAACTATTCGATAGCATAAAAAGCTTTTGGCTATCAATCAAGTGCTACCTACTACCACCCCCTTTTCCTGCATGCTTTCAATTATTTAGTGCATTTACTTTTTTGCCGAGTGTGGAATGTTGTATAGTCTCTCTATCTTTATCTCAGCTACATATTACAACATGCCTTGAGAACAACAACAACACGTTGAACGCAAAAAATCATAAGAATGTGTTGTTATTCAATTAGCTATTTCATAGATTGGACTTCTTCCCCACATCCCTGGCCCACCACACACGTGGAACAACTCAGGTGCGATTTCTCATTCAACTTGCAGCATCACTTGAATCTCATAGATCACTCTCGATAGCTACGCACACACACACACACACACACAACATTCTCTATAATGCTTCATATAACTAAATTTTTCCATTACTTATTATTATTCCATGACTTATTACACTGAAATTTATGAAGGGAAAGAAAACAACATTCCAATTCCAAGTTGCCGTTTTGGTCAAGAGAGAGAAAGATAAAGAGAGAGAGAGCGGGAGATGGACACATGTTCTGTCCCATGTTCTGTTACGAAATAACAAAAAGCAAGATAAAAACACTATGAAATATTTGTGCAATAGGGAAATAGGTTAAAAAGGGTGCACGGATCGAAAAGTGAAAGTATTTTATGCTTAAAAATCCATATACAGTCGAACTTCGCTATTACGAACTTCCTATATTACGAAGTTTTTTTGGTCCCCTTAACATTCCCTTCATCAAGCTTATTTGTTACTAGGACTGAATGAATAAAAGATTTAAGCTTATAACATATTTAAATCACACTTCAATTAAGAAGGAACGAACGGTTAAACAAACTATCAAGTACTTCGAACTTGGAGCACAATTCAAAATATTTCTCTTACTAAGAACGAAAAGGTTAAATAAGGTATAGTTATAAAACTATACTTTATTTATTCCTCAATAAATAATGTAATTTCTAAGAATCGCAAATACTTTATTCCAAATTTTGCAACTCTTAACAAGTTAAGATTACACTGGAATTAAAATTAGGACAGTTAAGATTTAGCTTTAAGTCGTGTCTTCCAACACAAGATAACCCGCATGAACCCAGCTCTAGTTTCTTTAGCCCTTTTGAACTAACATACTTGCAAACTTGGCCGAGAAGGCAAAAGCAAGTGAAACGCTTGTACTTAAATTATTGGTCTGTGGGCAAAAACGGACAGTTCGTGTTTAGCACAAGGAAATTGCCATCGATAAAAAGAAATGTTTTATAGGCATAGGAAATGATGGCGGTGAACCTCTTAGTGTAGGCATGTGAGAAATGCCTATAAAATGGTGTACTATACAACAAAAAAAGAAAAAAATACCAAACAGTTTATTTAAGGCAATAGCAAAAGTACTGCTACACACACACACACACACACACACACTTAAAGCTTAAGTGCTGCACAGCGAAAGCTAATCAATTGGGTTTTGCTTGACAGTCAATTCGGTTATACTTACAAAAAACGATAATCAAAGAAAAGTAGCTGGAAATGCTAAGTGCCTCGACTCAATTTGCAACTTGCAAAACGTAAAAATGTTTTCGTCACCCGCTGTTGCTGTTTCTGTTCCTGTGTTGTGCTGCTCAAGAAAAAACTTTACTTTGGAAAACCAAAAAAAAAAAAAAAAAGATACAAAAAAATTCAAACACACATTCAATTTTTTTTTGAGGAACACCAGCTGAGCAAAGTACTTTACACACTTTCGTAGATTGCATTTCCAATTAAATCCCAAAGCAAAAGCTGATGCTGCAGCTGCGAATTCTTGTGCGTGTTTGTGTTTGCTTTAGTTTGGTGTTCACGATTTAGCTAACGGATCGTTATACTCGAAAATATGTTTATTATGAAGAAATTACGCAAGTCACACACACACACACACACAAACAAAAAGTTTTTCGAAGTCATTGTCATAGGCATCCCAGGCTGCTCGTAAAATGCGTGTCGCCCTTTATAAATATATTATGAGATTTCTAAGAGCAAGAGATATAAGTAAAATATGTATACATATAAAAAGGAAAAGAAGATGTCTAGGACTGCGAAAAAGCCAGTCAGCAGTCAATGCTTAGCCTGAGAGAGAGAGAGAGTGAGTAGGGAAGAAATAGACCGCAATAGCATCAGCAACGCAATTCGAATCCATTTTGTCTGATTTAACAACACACTCTGAATGTGTATGTGTATGTGTGTGTGTGTGTGTTTGCGGGTCAAGTGGAGTCATTAAAGCTGACAAGTTGAGTAAACTTTTTATATTCTTTACCTCATCAAAATGGATAAACCGACAAAAAAAGGGCATGCAATAAAATAAAGCTTACGTCTTACAAACGAATCAGGCATCTTAAATCAAGAGCCAATAAATTGGCTACTTAGTTTCTCTGGGCAAGGCAAGGAATCGGGCCAGTTCATAAGCTTTTTTTTTTTTTTTGGAATTATGGATCGTTTCAAGTTTCTTTGTATAATTAAGAACGTCATGGTGTCATATGCTGTCATAAGCTTGATAAGTCGAGTAGAAAACTAGCTTAGATCTATACACATATGAATTAAATTGTGTTTCTTATGATTGCTAGATATAGAAGCATAGGGTATCTCTATGTTGAGTATTCCCCACTAGAAAACTGTTTTGGCATGAATGTGTTTAATGATTAATTTCAATACTAATCGGCGGGATATCTATAAGTCGTGCGAACTTTTTAATCATAATTTTATTTGCTTCTCATTTTAATTAAAATAAACTCGTTTCCAGGGTAACTGCTAGTCGTGTACTTACACTAGAAGACCTTTGCAGGATTCATTTGATTGCCTTTGTAATGAATGCCAGCAGACAAGCATTTCTTTCCTGCCCTCTCTCCCTCTTAAGCAACTTTGAAATACGCGGACAACAACAACAACATTATCTAGTAAAACTGTGAAATCGAGAACTTTGAAGTTCGTTAAGTTAAATGCCACGCATTTCACAAAACAACAACAACTGTTCAAAAATTGTTGGGCAAAACTTCTTCTGGCTGTGAAGTGTTCATGTCTGGTTTTGTGGTTGCAACAACAACACATCTTTCGGCCACCCACCCGCATGTCAATAAAGAATACAAACAAAATATACTTAAATATATTTTTGTTGACCGCCAACAAATCTCATCCACCACCCGACTTTAGCAATTCAAATATTTGTTTTTGTTTTGCGTTTTGAGCGTTGAGCGTTGAGAGCGGCTGCTGTTTAATTTTTAGTTTATGTTGCATAATTTGGGCAGCCAAGGTCAGTCAGGCTGCAGAATGATGAGCAGCAGGCATTCAGAGAAGCAACTTGTTAAAAGGTTTCTTTTTTTTTTTTTTTGCTGACGGGAGAAATTTAAAACGATGATGCGTGTTATCTAAGAATCATTTTTGCTTAGGTCCGTTCGTTCGTTCTTTGGTCCAGCTGCTGCCAACGCTGAACGCAAATCAAGGAAGCGGAAGGCAGCGCAATGCCAGATGATGACTAAGAAGAACAAACACCGGCAGGGCGGGGGCGGGGGCGGAACGGCGCTATGTAAGGTGGGGGATTCAATGCTCAATCACTTGATTGACAGGACAACAGAGACCGCATCGAAACTAGCTGACAACAAACATTTAGGCTTGACAAAACCATTTTGTTTATCTATGAAATGAAGACAAAAGCGAAAATATATTTGAATACATAACCGCCGAGAGTTATAGTAGATTCGTTAGGCAATATATTATTATGCCCTTTAAAGATTTCTATGCTGTGCAGCTTTAAATCGTATCACATTGATTATTGATGACATAATCGGAGCGCACATATTGCGATTCATTTGCCCTGACCATAAGTATTATGCATTCGTTGTTGTTATTCAAGGTTAATCGCTACACCTGCAATCTATTCGTTATCCGTCTGTGTGTGTGTAGTTAGGCAACCGATATTTTGGCCCAATTTGCGATAGTCAGCCAATATGGTCGACGGCTAAAGGTAATTGCAGACGACCAACAACAACAACAACAGAAAAACCAATGGCAATGGCAATGAAATGAATTCAATTACATGTCCTGTCGCAGCAGCAGCAGCAACTCACTGTTGCCTGCCACAGCGGCAGTGTTGCCCCAAACAAAAAAGATAAGAAGCTTTTTAGCGGAACAAATGTGAAAACGTTGGGAGTTCGTTTAATAAACTGTTGAATTTTATATAATTCATGCTTAGATAATTCCAAAGAAAGATTCTTCTTCTATCTGAAGGTTTCTTCATTTATCGCAGAGACTTAATAATTTAATCGCTTCCATACAATAAACAGATCTAACAGATCTATCGATAACACGTTAATGTTAAAATATTCAAGAGCTATCTTTCGAAATTTTAATGTAACTATTCAGGATCTGTAAAATGTTTCCCCCAAATTACAGAGAAAAATAGCTTTATTTCTTTTTAATACTCAAACATTGACAACACTGGTGCCATTTTACATTAATGTTCAACTTGTGTTTCCATGTTGTTGTTATTGTTGCTGATGTTGCCGATGTTGGCTGCCATAAAACGTATGGAAGAGGAAACATTCATAATGCCTGCTGCCTGGTCGAGGCGGATATGCACATTGAATGCGAATGGCGGTGAATGTGTGGTGCGGAGTATGTGTGTGTACTGCAATGCACAGTGGTGCAATGTGGTTGGTTGGCGCTGTATAAAACAGATGTGGCTCAGGCTTGGACTTGGTTTGGGGTCCTCCTACATTTGGCTTATTGTGTATGTTTTAATGAGCGTCAATAACATGCGATATTTATTCATTAATGTTTTGCCATGTCCAAACATTGCATTGAGTTTCTGCTCATTGCTGCAATTAGAAATTTCATATGCAAATATGTTCCGAGTTCGAGTGTGTGTGTGTGTGTGTGAAAAGGAAGCTGTAACAGCAATAAATCATTTTCATAGCTTTTCAGGCGAACGAACATTAAATTTTGTATGCGAAGCAAACCAAAACAAACCATAACCAAAACCCAATCTGCATTTGACAGACGTTTGGCATTTAAAGCCAGAGCCATTGAATTTTGTAGGCGGCCTCTTAATCAAAAGATGAATGTTTGATAAAGCGTTGAATAAATCAAATTTAAATTATATGTTCAATCACATTTAACTTGTCAAACTTTGTTTGTTTCTGTGATTCTATTGAAATCGAATTTTAATTGTTTTAGCAAAGACTTTGACTTTAAACATTTATAATATAAACCTGGCTATGATTGGTTTATTATTATGTTTGAACATTTCTTGCTTAAATCGTTTGAGATTGTAGCAACTCAATATAGTCCTTGCCCAAAAGGTCTATTCGATTTCTAAGTTTTTGCCCTACGGCCCGGGCTCTCTAAGGAGTATCTCTCCTCTCCGGTCATACAAAGTGTCGCCATTATTGTTTCTTGACTCCATAGACACTGGATAAGATGGCTTGGTTGGCATATAACTCGGTTCCCTTTTCGGACGCAAATATGCCAAATTTAAATGAAAGCGCATTACGGGCAGCAGCTGCAGGAGTCACACAGACTCAGTCGTAAATGTCAATGGCTGCCATTTTGGACAGAGATACATGCATACATATATGTTGTTGTTGTTGTTGTTTTTTTGCAGTGTGAACTCTTGCGAATGCCAACACCCAACGGCATAGTTAACATTTCTGTGCGCACTATTTTAGCTGTGGGTTACATAGTAGTATTTGCCGACATACCAGAAAAGGTCGACGGGGCGGGGCCGCCGGGATGTTGGCAAGTGCATAAAATGTCACAATAAATCACTTTTTATGTTCTGCTACTTTGTATATATGTGTGTAACACTGCAGATGACATAAACCAAATACCAGTTATACAATCAATAAGCGGCATAAACGAAACAAAAAATCAACATTAAAATTGAAGTGTATTCATTGGTTTTTTCTGCAGGGCAACTTGATAGTCGTATCGAGTATCAGTTGTCATAAAAAATATGTGCTTAAAATAGATGCACAAATATGTATCAGAACAACAACAACAACAACACCCGATTAAAACTATAAAAACCAAAGTGCAGTGAAATAAAAAGTTCGATAAGACTGCCAACAAAAAGCGTCATGATGGTATATAGAATTATATACATAATATATCTATATACGCGCATCGCGTAACAAGATCAAAGCTATTTTCATATTTTTAGTTTGTTTTTGTTTTTGCAACAATTAGTTGATAGCCTGGCACCTTTCGCTTTGGCCATCATCATGTGAAACAGAAGCAGCAGCAGCAGCATTATGATGGAGCTAGGCAATGAGTGTGCAACAGGTTGTGTCTGGTTGCCTGCCATGTGCGCACGTCCTGTTGGCAATTTTGCCAAGGACGAAGCTCGCTCGTCATTTAATGCGCGCTAACTTCATAAGTTGATTGAATTTGCACAGGGCACCCTCTCCCTGCCCTTCAAGGCCCCCACATATCTATATCTCAGAAATTAGCTTTGACTTTGACTTTGATTTGCCAGCATAAAATATATTACGCATACGACCAGTATATAGGCTAGAATAAAGAACTTTTTTGCTTTGAGTGCTCTCAAATATTACGCATACGCAGCGTGTGCGTATGCATTAAACATATATTTTGTGATTGTTGTTGTCAGGATGGGTTTTTGGTCCCTATTAAATCTGTAAAATAGCTGGGCGTGAAATCGGTTTTTCTTTTGGCAATTTATTTAAAATCGCATATTAGCACGCTTTAATAGCTTGCACCAGATCGCCACACACACACACACACACATAAATAGCGAAAGAAAAAAAACAACATATTTTTATTTATGACATCGCATAAAAAATAATACGCCAAAGTTTATGGCTAGCCGAGCACAATATGAAAAATTGGTTTTACACGCGGCCGAGCCGCAACAATAACAACAACCACAACAATAATGATCATAAAAATGATAATAAACCAAATGATGATGACGTCCATGATTTAAATGATAATTTATGTTTGTGTGTGTGTGTGTGTGTGTTAGTGTTTGTGTGCGACACTGCGGGAGCAGCTTAACCGGAAGCTGCACGACAATGCCCAACTGGGCATGAATTATAGGGCTCGCCGCCTGGCCCCAGCGATAATGTCGCACACACACACACACACACACACATGTAAATAGCCAATCGATAGACGATAGAACCTTCGATTGTTAAAATAAAAAATAACACAGTCAATGTGTGAAACTGTTGTGGTGGTGCTTCAATTGAATTGTTATGAGCGGTTATTAAATTAATGCTAATGGCCATTGCGTGTTCGCAAGCACGACATTAACCCAAGCTGGATCTAGTATTCAATAAACAATATTGAGCCACATATTGATGCGAAGTCTCTAAGTGTTGCAGGCAATTCGATAAAGTTACGAATTGAAAGTTGTGTTCACAATTTGTATCGATTATTTATTGAAAATGCTTTTAAGTTTCGATGACACGATTTAGTATATAAGAGAGTTAACCAATTTTTGATTCGATTTGATTTAAATATCCACCAAAAGTAAAGTTTGTCAATTAAACGACAAAAATGCCATCGATTAACAATAAAAAATTAGACATGTATTTCATTGAAATGATAACACTGTTATCGAATTTCGATAGAATATATACTTTGGACATACTTAGACAATTCTGCTTTTCCGTACTGATGATGAAACGATTAACAATAATGTCAATTTTCAAAGAAACGTATCAAATTTTCCAACCGTATCTGCGTCAAAATCAATTAAATCATTCCCCCATGTCCAATTAAAATTTGTTAATATGTTACCCTGAGCTGAAATGTGCATCCAAAGTTTGCTGTATTTGTTTATATTTGTATGTATGTATGGAAGGCACTTATTTGTGCACGCTGCGTTTACGTTTTCAATTAGCGAATGGCGAGAAATCAGAACGCGATGTAATTTCAACACCGGATTGCATCAATAAGCGAGGCAATTAGCAGCATTTGCACTGAAAATGCTCGTCACTTATCTCGGTGATGGGGATTATGGGGAAGAAGGAGGACGGAGCAGGGGAAGGACCTTGGCCACAATACACAGATTCAATATTTTGTTGGTTGCTCTAATTGCATGACCATTGCTGTGGCAGACGACAACGACGACGACGACGACACCGAATGCTGCATTCCTTTTTGGCCTGGCTTGTTAATTAGATTTCGTTGCTCAGTAAAAACTTTAACCCCCCACCGCGCCCTGGTGGCAATAATTCTCGGCAGTCATAACCATAATCGCAATCATGAGCACAATTTCATTCGAGAGTTTTGCTCGCATTGCCAACTTTTGCCTCACAGTAGGAGGAGGAGTGGGGAAGGGAAGAGAAAAACGGTGCGTTTAATGAGGCTAATAAAAATGAATGCTGTTAAAATCCCCCCCCCCCACCTTGGCTGCGTTGGCTTTAACAATTGCTCTTTATTTTTTTTTTTTTTTTAAACTCATTCATAATGATCTTATTGAATAATAATTGATTGATTTTTATATTGGCTGATTTGGTCGCCTTTTGCTGCCGCGGCTGCTGATCCTGTGTGTGAAGGACATACGCCTTGGGTGGACTATATAATGCGATTTTTCTTCTTTTTTTTTGTCATTTCTCAGTGTCAGAAAAAAATCATAGAAATTTTTTGCCTTTAATTTTGTACTTACTTTCGAACGTTCGACAATTTTTCTTAACAGTTAGCCAACATATTGCACTTGCCATATTTCCCGGGCCAACACACACACACACACGCAGACACACAAACATGCCAACACTATGACCTGTGGGCGTGGCATTGTAGTGCTGGCCAAATGGCGCCTGGAGTGGGCATAATGTTTAGTGCATTTTGTTGTAAAGAGGTTTTTTGTTTTATTCTCCTTTGCTCGTGCCATAAATTTAATGTGTGTGTAATGTGCTGCAGCCGACACAAACACACACAACACACACACACACACACACACACACAATCTGCAGTATTACAGTGTGTGGCATGTACTCAGGGGATTTCTCAATTGCCCCATCCGCTCTCTCTTTGAGTTGAGTTTTCGAAGTGCCGGCCAGCGCGAAATGCATTTATAATTAATAATGCATCAAATTAATTACAGCTAATAATGCATAAAATATTTACAGCGTTAGACAACGAGCGTCTCAGCCATTTTATATGTAAAAGCCAACAGCTGCGTTTTGATTGAGAATTATAAATTGCTGCAATTGAAAATGAATTCAATAGGAATTCGAACAATAATAGCAACAAACATTTCGATTAAAGTTTGAGTAATGAAAACATTATTTTTTTTTGCAAAAATATTATTAAATCTTTTTAGTCTATTTATTTTATATATTTGACAAAAACCAATTAATTTGCATTAAAGCCTTGAGTATAAAATTCCCAATAATAAACATATTTATTTAGTCATCTGACACAGTTATTAATTGATTTTTAATTTGTATAAATTTATCTCTTTCTTTTTTTTTTTTTGTAAATCCTTCAAAACCATTTACCATAATTAGTTAAAAAAAAAGGTAGCACTCTGCCGGCCTGGGTGCCTGCTGCCTGTCATATATAATTGGCAATAAATACTATCATATCATGGCCTAAAAACACACACACACACACGTTCTGCGGTTTATTCGATCCCTGCACTGCAAATAAAGTTTAAATTGTCAAGGCCCATAATACTAAGTAGTATACGTGGCATTTAGTTTTTATTATTTATCGTTTTTCACACACACACACACACACACACACACATGATTAGCGCCCTACTGCCACCAATTTTCAACCACTGAAATCAATAAAGGTCACACAATGTACAACAATTTAAATATTCAAACATAAATTGCTTTACTACTTAATGGCAAGCTACTAAAATGTTGTCGTTTTACCCTGATGCCATGAAATATGTAAAATGGGTATAATGGTTAACGAACTGGCTTAAGGTCTATATTATCTTGATCAGAATCGACAGCCAAGTCGCTAAAGCCTTTAGATTTGGACAAGATGCTCTCTAAAACCTTGAATTTGGAAAACTTGGAACTTTCCCCAGGAAATATAGATGAAATATCATTTAAATCCGTGTATCCGAGCTTAACAGCTAGAATTTGGTGTTTAGATAGTTGGTGAAGTCCTCCAAAGAACTGCATCAATAGTTTGGATGCCACAGCCACACCTCCCGCCCCCATAACCCTCCTTGCAAAAATCGAAAACTACTTACCACATATTTAACCACAGTATTTTTAAGTCGTTGTCGATGCCTGTTGCCTGTTGCGAATAAAATATATTTGTTGGCCCAAGATATCACTTAAAGATGCCCCAGTTATCCACCCACCACCCAGCATCATCGTCATCATCATAATATTTTGTACGGTTTGCCCTTTTTACGCAATATTGCGTATACGCCATGCTATTTGCCCTGTTTGCTAAATCGGCACACGAGTGAGTTTATTATTTCATTTGCTTACGGCAATGGATGAATGGAACGAACCTTGGCATTGGGGCGTGACCAGCTGGCGTCCCCATTGGGTTGCCCAGCTGTAGTTAATTGAACGGCACTGTTGGGCGTACATATATCCTACTCCCCGGGCAATACGCCCACCACTTTTGGCCAGCATTTTAATTGCAGCGCCAGTCGCAGACATTTTGCCAGCAAATTTTCATTAGAAGCGTTTAGAGTGAACCAACAAAAACAACAATATACATAGTTCATCTTTTTGACAGAGACACGACGAAATACGAAAAACGGTATAAAACACTTAAACAAAAATTAATTGAAAATCTACTTAGTATCGGTACAGTTGCCAGTTCCAGTTGCCAGTTGCCAGTTGCTGGCTTAAATAGTATGAATAACGCATAAGCAAAAGATGTTTTTTTTTTTTTTTTTTTTACTATTTTTCAGCACTTAACAATATTAACAATGCATATCTGAAGCAACTATTAGTTTAGACTAGCATTATTTGCATTATATATTTTGTTCGAAACATTAATTGACTTTGGTTTAGATAAAAATAATTTCAAACTCATAAGCGCTTGTTATAAATTATTTAGCACTTTGCACTATTTTCGGCATGTTGCATTTTTAGAAAACAAAAACCTCTTCTCTTTTGCTTTAAAAATGCATTAAGCTAAAAGTTTTTCATTTTAAAAAGTTACGTTGCTGCTGCTGTTGTTGTTTTCGTAGATAATTGAAGTCCTGTCAACTCACTGAGCTGTAAAATTCATGTCCTTTCCATTATGTCTGCATCTCTTGATGCTGCTGATGGCAAACTTTTAATATCTATCTACTATGGCAAGGCTATTACAATGAATTTCATTCTTTTTCGGCTTTACTTTATTTTATTTTTTTATGACACGCTTGCTTCACCTGCTTTAGCTTTCTTCTGCTGTTGCTGCTGCTGCTGCTGGTTCTTTAAGGCATTTCAATAGCCCTTTTGAGAGTGCATTGGATTTTTGTTTTGAAAGCGGCTTCCGCAATGCGTCACAGGCAACAAATTGCCATTTCCCTTTCATAAACGTTGACGTCGTTGCCAGCTAATTAACAATTGTTGCTTGTAGTTGTTGTAGTTGTTTTTATTATTATTATTTAGCCATTGTGTGTGCTCTGCGGCAATGGCGTCTTTAAAAGGATGCAAACAGGCCGTTTCGCCCGATAGTAACTAACCCACTACAATATGGCAACGTCCCCCTTTCCGTCCTTCTTTTTACCCCCGCCCATTTCGTTCTTGGTTTATGCCTCTTTTTATAGTCGTTACCCCCTCAAATATCAAACGTCGTCTGTGTAGATTTCGCATTGAGTTTTTGTTGTGTGTTCTTTTCTTCTCGCCGCATAAAACACTTGTTGTTGTTTATGTAATTGTTGTTGTTGTTGTTGTTGCTTTGTCATCGTTACCTTTTTTATTAAAAAGCTGAGACAACAACTCAAGAGTGGCAAAAAACAACAACAAAAAATTCAAAATACCAAAACAATGGAAAAAAAAATGCTCTTCTTGAGTTTCTGCCTAACGAGATGATACCCTGTGGCAAAAATGTTAAAGCTTTAACCAATTTTGGATTAAAATTTGAAATGAAAAAATGTGAATTTAAGTTTTTTTTAATTATGCTTATAGATGCGTCTTATAAACATAGCCTCTATATTTTTGGAGTGCAGGATTCTTTCTAATAATGGTTTTTTTTTATTATTTTTTGCCAAATTTATTCTGGTTTTAAAACGAGTTGAATTTGCCTTGTATGGGTTTTTTTTCTTACACCGAATGTTCATCTAAACAATTTTACAGGATATGCCAAAAAAAAAAAAAAGAGAGTGTCATATAAATGTTATTGTTGTCGTTGTTTTGGTCTGTTTGTCTTCTGGTGTCTGAGTATATGTACAATATAGAGCAACAACAATAGCGAATCGCATATTATCTGGGCAAGCAAACCGATTCAGCATCAGCATTAGGTTTGCTTGTGTCTATGTTGTTGTTGTTTTCTTTTCGCTGTTGTTGGCATTGTTATGGTGGTTTATTGTTTTACTTTGTGTGTGTGTGTTTGCCTTTGTCACGTCGTCTTCATCGCCATCGTCGTCGTGTCGCTGTCACCTCAAAGGCAACGAAACGGCAAAAACAAGTGACAAGTGCAAGAATCCTTCATACTTCCTGACTTACTTACTTGCTTGCTAACTTACTTAACGGGCCAACGGGCTTATTTTCGGCACACAAAAACAACAACAGCAACCATTGTGCCTTCCAAAAAAAAAAAGAAATAAAATGAATAAAAACCCAAAAATGTTAATATCACAACGAACGATGCCAAAAGGTTTGTTTGGCGTTAGGCTTTGCCTTAAGTCCGCGGCCTTATGGCATGCAAATCGTGTGATATTAGTAAAGTTTCGACGAGAGAGCGGGCGTGGGGGGAGGGGAAGAAGAAAGGCGTAAGCAACAATTGAACAAGATAAGGAAGTAACGTTCTAACTAGAAATGCATTCTGGATACTTTTACTAATTTTTATTGTGCAACTCAAATTTGTTATTAATTGCTAAACATTGTTGAATTAAGTCGTAAACAAGTATTACAATAATCCAACCCCGCCCTTCCTCGCCCTGTCGAAATTATTTATTAAAGAATTTAATAGCCGGAAATTTTTAGCCCTAAGTAATGAGAGCAGCTTTTACACGCGGAACTTGATGCAGTAGCCTGAGAAATTGTACAGGGCACACTTTTCACCCTCTATTCTTCATCTTCGTTGGCATTCGCTTCTGCTTCGTTGTCGTTCATTAACGTGGCCACCGCCGCTGCTGTTGCTGCCGCGGAGCACACGGCGTATACTTAGTGTCCGCATTTACGGGTTGCCTTTTAAGTCGCACTTTGCTGCCATAAATTAAGCATAATTAAAATGTAAATGGAGCAACAACAACACACACGAACTTACATTGCAATTGCAATCGCTGTTCGCTGTTGAGTGGCTCCTTAATGAAAACATTTAGAAAAAGTAATTAGTTCAATCTCATTTGTTTCTAACACATTCACTTTCAATCTCTCTCTCTCTCTT
Organism: Scaptomyza graminum; assembly: GCA_018901835.1. NCBI lineage: Eukaryota > Metazoa > Arthropoda > Insecta > Diptera > Drosophilidae > Scaptomyza > Scaptomyza graminum. Next base: position 3,324,722 of record JAEIFL010000001.1, on the reverse strand, counting down.
TCTTGATCGCATTGATGATCCATTTCACATCTTTGCCAAGGCCAGTTTACAGCTGCAACTTTTACACACATTTTACTCATTCGCTCACTCGCTCGCTCGCTTTTGTCCTCTCTCATCATCAGCATTCCATCTCTCTGCACGCACTGCAGGAAAGCTTTTGCGTTTCGTTTACCGATTTGTTGCTGCTTGCTGTGTGTGTGTGTTGTTGTTCCGCCTGTTGCCATTACATTCCAAAACGCGCGCGCGCTTTTTCTGGTCGCACGCGCTCGCTCATTTCATTTCGCTTTCATTCCCTTTGAATTCGCTTCACGTTCGCTTCGTTTCATTTCGTTTCGCATCGTGCTGGTGGTGGTGCTTAGGTGCTGCCGTTTCCCCCAATTGGGCGAATGCCATTGCCGTTGTGTCTCTGTCTCGGTCTCGGTCTCAGTCTCAGTTTTTAGGCAGTTGGCTCCACTTACCGCACACTCGCCTGTTGTGTCTGCTAAGCTGCGGCCACGCGTTGCTCGCGACAACAACAACAATTATAATAATAGCAACAGTTAAACAATAATACAAATAAAATACGTATATATAAAACGTTGACACGCGCGTCTCCTGATATTTTGTTCGTCTCAAAAAACATCTGTAAAAGGAACGGAAACAAAACATTTGTTTTATTTTGTTTTAAGTAACAAGTATGTGTATATGTTTATGTGTGTACGTGTGTGTGTATGTGTGTTTCTGCGCAACAGTTCAACGAGGCGGCGAATATGAGAACTCTATACACAAACTCAAACTAATCAACAGCAGCAGCAGCAGCAGCAACACCAACATTTAACTCATAACTTGCATGTGGCCCTAAGGTGCTAGCCAGCAAAGGGGTTGATGGGGTGGTGGGCTGGGTGGGGGCTGTTTGTTGGGCTTAGCTTGATGGTAGTTAAAAGAGTACATGGCACCGCTTGACACGTTTCTTCTTCTCGTCTGTGTGTGTGCTCGTGTGTGTGTGTGTGTGTGTCTGTGTGCACTCCTAAAGCATTTTCTGTTGACGCATACAGCCTCCTGGGCAAGTTGTTTGTGTTTTTTTGTTTTATTTCCATTCGTTATATATATACATATATATATATATATATGTTTTTTCATGATTATTTTCATTGCCGCATAGTCATGTCCTTGAGAGCCTCTCGCTCGTCTCCCACCTCATCGCATGTCACCAAGCATATTTCTCTCTCTTTCTTGCTTTGTCGCTCTCGTTCAATGTTTATATTTAAACGCATCTCTCGAGAGTTGTGAAACAAGAAGCAAAACATAAGAAAATACTCATGCTTTTGTTGAATACATTTCCATAGTATATTTACTTAAAAATTCACATTTCCGACCGTCCGTCCGCCTACACACCCCAGCCCCCCCCACCTCTCAAGGCTGTCGACAAATTGTGTGCCACTTTTTGAAATGAATTGATGTGAATTGAATTAAGGCAAACGATTGCCGTTTGCCGATTGCCATTTGCCGGCTATCTCGCTCTCTCTATCTCACTCTTTGTATAAAAAGAATATTAAAATTCATATCTTTACAATCTTATATAGTAGATGCACAATGGGATCGTCTTTATAAACATATTTCACTTGTTTCACTATCCGTCGCTATCCGTTATTATTGAGCCAAAGATGACGCACATGCCCCCCAACTAAGTAGGCAACGCAATAACTCTATACGGACAGCTGTAAGCAGTAATAAGTCCATAGGGCGCCTCTATCATTCTTTTGCATTGAGCTCAAATGTTGCGTATACGCAATGTCTGGCGACATTCTAGCTCGCCATACCAATTAAAGTGTTTGCAACAGGGGGGCACGGAGGCAAAAGGGTTATGCTGTGGCTGTGGCCAGAGCCGCATCTCGTTGTAAGCTATTGATTATTTGCATTTGAAGTGCAGTCGTGCGAAGTGCATTCAAACGAGCAAACAAACAAACAAACACACAGCTCAAGAGCCAAGGCACATAAAGTACTTAAGACTTGCTGGTTTCTCTTTATGTTTTTTTTTGGGTTTGTAGCGTCGACAGGAAATGCAAGAATGTCATTAAATTTGTCTCAAACCAAGAACTTAGCTCAGATTCAATGTTCATCGAGGTTCTTAAACAATCCTTAACATACTATAGCCTCACCAAATGTACGGCCTTTGGTTGAAAAGCAATTCAACAGCTTTTCTTTCCACTACTGCTGAGGTGGCAAGGGGCCTTTCCTGTGGCTTTAGGTTGTCAGATTGGTTGATGCCGTTATCGTTAGCCAGTCGCGACGCATCTGTGGCCTTGAAGTGACATCATTTAACACAATTCTCTCTCGCGGGAATTGGATTGCCATTGAAAAAAGACTTGAATGAAAAGAAAAACAAAAACTTTAATTTGTTATTTGTTTTTGAGTTCATCGCGCAAATATAATAAAATAATGTTTAAAACATGTAAAATAGATTTTAATCAATTTCTGACTAATTTAGTTTGCATTATTCAATTATAATATACATGAGAATGAGATAAATGGGAACAAAAATATTATTATACATATATCGTATCGATGTGTTTAACAGCAGCAGCACAACCTGTTCGCTTATCATGTTCTATATAATTTCTATAATTTGTTTTTAATGGCATCATTACAATCATACAATTAATTGTGTTGCATGTAACATGAAGGGGCACGGCAAAAGGATTGAGTGCTACTTTTTTGATAACTCACTCAGCTTTTCAATCAAAACACAGGACACAGTCGAAAACATATCATATTGGCAAGAAAAGAAGCAAGAGCCACTCGCTATTTATTTATTATCAACGTTAATACTATATTAATCGTAGCTATCGTTGTGAGATGAGATCGAAAATGATGCTTCCCTGACTGCTGTTTCATACTTTTCAATGAGTTCAGGGCAATATATGTATATATATACATATTCGCAGCAACAATTCATTGTTATTCGTTATGGGAGATTGATTCTTAATTAATATTTCTCAGGTACTTTGTGTATAATATTTTGCATTTGAACAACCAACGATTAATTTTGCAAAGCTAAAACTGTTCAAGTGGGCCACCCCTCCCCCTCCCCATCCCCATCCCCATCCAACCCATTCGACCATTGCAAATTAATTAAGAGCAATCTCATTGAACTGCTGTATGTGTGTGTGTGTGTGTGTGTGTGTGTGTGTGTGTGTGTTTTTGTCTTCAATTAAGATACCATCAAAATAAATCAATACAAGTGCTTTCAAACACAAACCTACAAATATATGCATATTTATGTATATAAAGCATGTGATAACCGCAAGAAAACAAAACGAAAAAGAATAACGTGAAAAACTTGAAAATTAATCCGAAATGTGCCCGAAAACGTCAAAAACGACGCCGTTGCTGCTAATTGGTGGCATTGTGTTTGTCATCATACTTGTGGCCATAACGGGCGTCACACTGATCAACAACATCAACCTGTCCAACATAATACGTCTCAACGAGAAGGTGGCCAGCGATAGCGTTAGCGCCAACGACAATCAAATCAAGGAGCTCAACTATGTGAACAATCATCCAAAGAATATTAACTTGAACGTAGATGACAACCAATCGATGAAGAATGCCACGCCCACGCAAGAGCCCGATAACGACGAAGGCGATGCTCGCAGCGTCGATCAAATACGCAAAGAGATGTCCTCGTTGGTATTGGAGCTGCCCAAAGTGTTGGCGGTGATTGGGCGAGAACGACATGGAGGCGCCACAACAGTTGGTCAAGTTCTTGGCCAAAAACCCATGAACTTGCCACTTGCAACAACAACCGCAACAACAATAACAGAAACAATAGTTATGCCCTTGGGCGACAACAACAACAGCAACAGCAACACGGCAGACAGCTTGATTGATTACAAAAAGCGCGCCCAAATCGTCAAGGTGAGTTTTGTGCGCCAAAAAGATGGTGGGGGGTGGATGGTCGAATACTACAATTACGTATCAATTTCAAATGTCTAACCTTTGAGGGATGGGGAGGTGAAAGGCTCAGGCTCAGGCTCGACAGACAATGTGGCAGCTGTTGATGCCACCACGAACCGGCACATGCCACACATGCCGGCATGTTGTCTGTGAATTCACATGCACGCAATTATCTTTGGCGACTTTAATAAAAATACCATAATCACAGCAATTAAATGCGTACTTTTGAACTTGTTACAAATTTCGCTTCGATATCGATTAAAAATTGAAAAGAAAAAAAGATTTTAACTTTAGTAAATGGTACGAAAGAAACATAACCAGCTCAAGTTTCTGTACTTGATAAATATTTTTATATACATATAAAGAAAATACTTTATCTATGATCAAAAACTACGTCACAATGTTATCAATGCTATAAACGCTTATCGATTACTCATAAATCTTATCGATTTTGTGTTTAACAAAGCTTGAGATCAACTATGATATATGGTATATATATATATATATATATATATCGCACAAATCTACAGCAAGATTTGGGGTCTACCACCTAAGAGATTCTAGGCAAGGCTGTACATTCTTTGAGGTTAGAGATGTCTTCATCTGTCTTTTAAATTTTATTTAAATTAGGAATTTTTGTACCGAATTCGGAAGCTGTGGCCTTTGAATACATAGTGCCATTTGATTGTATTTTGAATTTTTCGATATTTATCAATAAATATAATTTGTGTTTCGGTAGATGAAAACGTATATCCAGATGTACACCACGAAACAAAATCAAGTATTCGTGTTTTCAACAACTTCGATTAGAGTTTTACTCGATTTAAGTATAGCTCTAAATGTTTCAAGAGGTCGATGAGTCAGGTCTTACTGTACTCAGTATATCGTCAAAGGTGTCGACAACAATATTGAGTTAGTCATTTGGTAACTGACAATCTTTAGATCTTTATCGAATAATATAATATCGCACTTGCACGCACCCACACACGCGATATCTATGTATGTATAAACGAGCATATGTTTTCATTGTAACGGTTTTTTGCTGTTATTGTTAGTGTTATTATACGCACTAAATGCGTAAAGCATCGTTTTGTGGAGGATGAGCCAATGGTTCCTGTGTTGGGTATACGCCATCATGCCATCAACCTTAGCCTTGGCCCTATAGTAACAGAGGGGAGAGGGGGGTTAAGACGCACACGTCACAAACACACACACGCATACACGTGACAACACACGCACACACAATGTTGGCAAAGTGCCTGAATGGCAATGTTCTCAGCTCTCAGTTTGTGGTCTAAATCTTGGCGTTTATTACGCTCACTTGGCCAACGACAAACACCCTCACCCTTTGCCCCGCAACCACAATATTCCATTTGCCATTGCAGTTACAATTGCCATAAAAAGGGGGGGGGGGGGAGCGGGGAGGCGAAGGAGGCGTGTTAGCGGAAGGGTGTCAATTGCTTAACGCTTTGACGGCTCGAGTTGGCGAGGTTGTGAGGGACGGGACCTTGGTCAACGAGGCGCTTAAACAAATGGCCAAGCTGCAATTTGCAATTGCCACCTGCAACCTGCAACTTGCCACAATAATAACAATAACAACAACAACAACAACAATAAATAACCGCATTCAACATGATATGCGAAACGATTAATTTGCTCGTCTTTTGCCATTATTGCCATTGGCCTTTATGACCGACCGCAATAAACAATTTCAAACATTTAAGCAACCCTTTCCCCCCAACCACCCATTGAATGCATGCCAGACACTTTTTCATTCTCGTTTACAAGATTCAAACAGAAAATATAACAACATTCTCGAAACAAAAAAAAAAAAAAACAACACTTGTCACTTTATTTATACTAAAAACAATTATTTCATTTATAAATGTTTCCAAATGTATAGTTTGTTGTACTTAATAGTAATTTAGACAATTTTCTGATTAAAAATGTGTGTGCTGAATTCTTGTCTTGAGTGCATTGAACTGCGGATGCATTTTTGCTAGCCAAAATAATTCATAATTCAATTAAAATTCAAAAATGCTTCGTTGCAATGTTCAATGGCAATTCACAGAGAGAGAGCAAGAGCAAGAGAGATATATTGCGAATACTATATGTAGTACAATATTCTTTTGTTATTTCAATTGCGGATGCGTACCAATATACATGAATGCGTTGCTCGATGTTCGTTCGTTCGATGTGCAAACATTTTGGGGCTGCTTAACTAACAATTCACTTGGCTGCCTAACCAGGTGAAAAGTGGGGCACACCCAGCATGTATTGTACCAATTGTTGTGTGTTTCCTTCCCATTTTCCCCCCCCTGCCGCCAACCCTTTTAGCTCAGCTTCAATCAACTTGAGGTGCGTAGAAGCTTTATTGTTTGTTTTTGTTGTTATTAGCTAGCTGCTTGGCTGGCATCAATATCAGCACTTTAGATATAAGTACATACCATATACATATAGTACATATATATATATATATGTAAGTGATATGTGAAACGAACTCTCAAATGGCCAGTTCAAAATGGCAAAGTGGCATCTGCACACAAAATTGCCAAACACTTTCAACACTCCCCGACCCCCCATTAGGAACTTAAGTAGGGGTATTCAGTTAATCAGTAAGAAATCGAAGGAGATGGTGGGGGGGGAGGGGGCATTCGATTCATGGGAGTTAACATGGATAATGGGTTCAAATAGCACACACACACACACACACACACATACATGGTTCTTGAAGAAGCTTATAATCGAATGCCATTCATTCAATCTACCGGTCGTTGAGTATTTTCTTTCTTTTCGTTCTCTCATTTCTTTCGCCTTTTCCTTGTTTTCTTTTGTCGATATATGCACACCGTAGACCTTACACCCTTGAGGCAACAACAACAACTGGCCGCCAAAAAGTGCAACCCGCAGCAATAACAGTAGAAATACAAACTTACAATAATCTTTAAACAGCAGTTAAACGAAATGCGTAAAAATAAGAGGGGGACGACGTATAAGGAGACTGAGAGAAAAGCATATTATAAATTTATCGAAAATTATTATCAATTTGTCCAGACCGAGTGATACCGGGTAATGGGTAAACGCACGGTCTTCTACAATGCCGGAATTTTCAAAGTAATTTTCTTTGAAGAAGTCGTTCGGATTGAATGATTGTGATTGTCATATAGTGATCATTTGTTTTTCTGAGTGCATCAGCTTAATTAAACCTTTAGTGGCGCGCACAGTTCGCAACAAAAACGAAAAACAATAAATAGCTGCAACTGCAACAGTCGCGCCGCAGCGACTTTGACGTTGACGTCGACGTCGATGACGATGACGCTGCAAGCTGACGCCGCTGCTGACACTCACCCAGTTTGGGTCTTTGGCTTGACACTGCTGGGGTTCTCTAATAGTTTTTATTGTTGTTCTTGTTGCTGCATTTCATTGTCAATGGAAGCCCGAGTCTGACACCGAGTAACCCAGAGCGAAAGAGAGAACGCTTAAAATGACCATCGATGCGGCTGTTGATGGCTTGGCATTGCTACAGGATTGGGAATGCGTCAATGCGAAATAATAGCAGACTAGAGTGTGTGCCATGGCGCAGCTAATACTTATTATATTTATGGCTATGGCTAACTGACAGTAAAAGGCATCAAAAGTGTTTTTTTTTTTTTCAATGATTTAATGGCATTTCCTTTTGTAGCTGGCAGATGACAGAAAACTTACAACTTGAGCACTTTAGTAGAAGATTCTTAAGTAACTTGTTAGTGTCAATACCGTTGGAAACCTCAACTGTAAAAAGCTTTTTAACCCACGAAGATCGTAGTACGAATTTATTGTAGAATAAAACTACAAATTGCTTTGCCTTTGCCGTGCCTTAATAATTACTTTTGACCCAAGGTTTTCCGCTACAAACTGTGAATGTTAACTTGATTAACAATTATTGTTATGTTCACATGCTAATTTTAACATAATAACAGTTATTGTTGCAGCTTTCGTTATACTATGCAAATGATCTTTAAATCTTTTCCAACAAAGCAAAAAACTAAAACTTTGTCTCAGTCAGTCTGCCAATACAATCTCATATTTTTCTTAATAGTTTGAAAGTTTCATTCAGCTTCCTCCCCCCCATACACACACACACACACACACACACACACACTAACACACTCATATATTTTAAATTGTTGTTGGGGCTTATTTGTGCAGTTAAGTTTGACTTCATTTCTTTGGCTTGCAAATAGTTGAGTGTGTGCATGTGCATGTGTGTGTGTGTGTGTGTGTGCGTTTTTACGTCTTCTTTGCTCTGCCAAGTTTTTCGAAAAATAGAGCGAGAAGCGAAGCGGTCTTTTGCATTATTTTATGGCCTTAAGCAAATTATTTTCCCTTGGCTTCGACCAAAAAGTTTGCCAACAACTTTTGTGTGTGTGTGTGTGTGTGTGTGCACAAGTGTTGGGGCTTGCATATTTTTACCAACAATTTTAAAGTTACTCCTTTTCTCCCATCCTATTTGCCCTACCCACCCCCACCCCCTCCCTGCTTTCTATTCGTTTTTTATTTGCTTCGCTTCCCATTTGCATTGTTTTGCGGCCCAGCGGGGCATTAAGTGCTCTAAAGCTTTTGACTGCACCAGCTAAAGGTGCATTTAAAACATTTGCATTAAATGAATATAAAAAAAAATCAAATACTTTACGAAACGAGCCTCTTTTTCACTTCCCTCCCTCCCTTTGCTCATTTTTTGAAAGCAATTCCAAAACTTTGCTGCAACAAAATAAAGGACAATTGCTGAGGACCTCTTCTTCTTCTAAGCAAGTGGCAAAGTGAATGTCACGTGCCACAAAGGCTAGGGGGGGGGGGGATCGTGGTAGTGGCCAGCTCACGTGCAAAATCAGTCCAAAAGTCGACGAAACCAATTCCCAGCGTCGTTCGCATTGGCCGCCTGGGATCTCTCTCTCTCTCTCTCTCTTCTCAGGGACTTGGCCTGTGGCAACAGCAAGCGAAAGAGGATACACAGTAAAATATCATTGAATTTGAAATTATATATCTAAAGACTGTTGACTTAAAAAAAATAATCTATTTTTGCAGAATTAAAATTAAAACTTATAAATAATAAATTGTATGATATTAGAATATAAATAAATTCTACAACTGCCTCATACCCCTCTCTCTCTCTCTCTCTCTCTTTAGCTCAGAATCAATATATAAATAAGGTTAATAAACGGTTTTCTATATCAATTACCATAATCCTACATCGACAAATGTGTTTTTTGGGTTAGGCTCTCGAAATTGTTCGGAAACTTAGCGGAAGGCATTTGCGGGCAATGTGTGGCACACGATGAGTGCGCCTCATTGCTCAGCACGTTTTTACGTTTGGCTGCGGGAATGATGTTGGGCTATACAGCACACACACACACACACACACACCGTATAATGGTGGAGCACGTTTTGGTGCGACGTTTGCACATTTCAAGGATGTAACTTAATTCGTAATGAGAACGTGCGAACTGAAACTACAGCTGCATCAAACGCAAACACACACACACACACACACACAGATGTACATTTGTATTTTTTTTAGCCCATTTTGGTCAACATTTGCCCCAGTGTGCATTGGTCCAGATATTCAATCAATCAGTCAAATCTATCAAACAATTTCCGTTTAATTAGTCAAGCTGACGATTTAACGGCTATAACTCCCCCACCAACCCCTACCCCTTCTCCGTCCCCTTATCCTCTCTTAAGCCAACAATTGTGGCCTCAATTGGTTAAATAAGCCATAAAGAATTTTAACTTAAATTCGTTACTGTTGACATTCAATCAGATGCACAACGACCTACACTGCAACAAAATTCTGATTGCAAGCATATACAAAATATGTAAGGAAAAAGTGTATAAGAACAAAATGTTCCCAGTGCATTGCGACGTTTCAATTCTTAGATCTGCTTTAAGGACCAAGTCCATAATTTGCCTGAGTAGCAAAAAGTAAAAGACCAAAATAAAAAAGGGGCTGCCTGGCATAGAATCTTGGAATCAACTGTATTCCACATCTGCTGGATCTTGAGCATAAAGAAAATAACAACACTAATAAAAGAGAAGCAACAAAATTGTCACAGGACACAATGAATGGAAGGACAACTCAGCAGGCTTTGGACTCCTTTTTTTGTTTGTTTTCTTTATTTGCCACTCAAAACAAAGCCGAGCAGTGAAGGGGCGAAGGGGGGGGCAGGAAAGCGAGGTGTGTACGAACGTGTCCGACTTTAATTAATTACCGGAAAACTGTTAATATTTGCATTGCCTTCAAAGCCCTCTCCCCTCCAATCGAGCAACCGTCAAAAGAGAGCTGCTAAGCAAACAACAAAAAAAAGAGCGCACAATGGGTAAGAAGACGCTCAGCGTTGGAGGGAGGAGCCAGCAGCAGCAGCCATAACCCACCAACATATCCTTCCCGCAAACAACAAACGCGCATCCCTTCCCACCCTCCATCTCCTCTCGGTCGGCCAACTAGTATACATATAAAAGACCTGGGGGCCTTAGCCCAGCAGACGCGAACGCGCATTTTTATTTTCCATATACCCTGTAGCCATAAAATATGTAAACAAGGGTATCATCATAAAGTATTGCAAATTTCGGTTGGAAAGGAATTTTTGTTGACAAGAACCTATATTTTCGCTATATACGCTAAAATAGTTCAAACTTATCTTGAAAATTATAAATATTAATTTAACAAATAATCTTACCTTTTCATAGATCTTTCCATATAAAAGAAACAATCGAAATATCAAAATATATATTTTATGTTTTTTATGTAACATACTGCTGTAATAATTAGGTACAGGGTATCTTATTTCAGCACAGCTGAACTTGCCACTTGATTATTCCGTTTGGTGTTTGCTGCTTTCTGTTTTTGTTGTTGTTTTTGGTTCGTAATTTAATTTCTCAAAAAAGGCGCTCGAAAGTATGCAATGCCAAATTATGTTATGCTGGTAGCAGCGCATACAGCTGCCTGCCTGCACACAGCTCTAGTGCTGCAACATGAGTGGATCGGTGTGTGTGTGTGTGTGTTGCATACTAACTAACACTGTGTGTGTGAATGGTGGAAAAGCCAAAATGTAATGCCAGAAAGGCCAGGCCCAAAGGTAGCGAAGGCTTAAACTAAAAATGTGACGGCCATTTTGCATTGTCCATTTTATTAACATTTTTCACGTCTGCCAGCCAAAAAAAAAAAACAAAAGGAAATAAGAAAACTCCATGAGAACTTTGTGTCAGTAAGGCAAATGCCGTCGGTATGAATGCTAACTAAACCCGCAAGCAATGTCCTTGAAAAGCTTCAATGTGTAATGAGAAGAAAGTAAACGAGGTATGCAAATAGGAACACGTCACAAAAGTACAGCAGCTGGGTCTTAAAACAAATGTAAAATTAAATAAACTTTATGTTCAATTATAGTATTGTCATCAAACGGTTTTTTGGATGCTCAGAAATTGTGACAGAATGAAAGAAGCTTTTCATTATTCACTTCTGCAGTTTGATTATTCGCTAAATCCTACTATTTTTTGGTTCAAAAAGAATGTTCATCTTAGTTTTAAAATTCTTTGTCAATGCAAAAATCTTATTGATTCGATAATTTTGTTTTTGCCTTTTGCAGATGATGGAGCATGCTTGGCACAACTATAAGCTGTATGCTTGGGGCAAGAACGAGTTGCGTCCTTTGTCGCAGCGACCACATTCGGGCGGCATATTTGGCTCGTACGATTTGGGTGCCACAATTGTCGATGGCCTGGACACGCTGTACATAATGGGCCTGGAGAAGGAGTACAAAGAGGGACGCGACTGGATTGAACGCAAGTTCTCGCTGGACAACATCAGTGCTGAGCTCTCGGTTTTTGAGACGAACATTCGATTTGTGGGCGGCATGCTGACACTGTACGCCTTTACTGGGGATCCGCTGTACAAGGAGAAGGCCCAGCATATTGCTGATAAGCTGCTGCCCGCTTTTCAGACGCCGACGGGCATACCCTATGCCTTGGTCAACACCAAAACGGGCATGGCCAAGAACTATGGCTGGGCATCGGGTGGCAGCTCGATTCTATCCGAGTTTGGCACACTGCATTTGGAATTTGCCTATTTGAGTGACATAACGGGCAATCCGTTGTATCGCGAGCGTGTCCAAACCATTCGTCAGGTGCTCAAGGAAATTGAGAAGCCCAAGGGTCTCTATCCCAACTTTCTGAATCCCAAGACGGGCAAATGGGGACAACGTAAGTGTTGTAACAATATTACATAATATCCCTTTTTGCTTGAATGTTTTGTGTGTTTTTTTGTGCAGAACACATGTCTCTGGGCGCTTTGGGTGACAGCTACTATGAGTATCTGTTGAAAGCTTGGCTGCAGTCTGGCCAATCGGATGAGGAGGCGCGCGAGATGTACGATGAGGCAATGTTGGCCATTATGGACAAAATGGTGCGCACCAGCCCCAATGGACTGACCTATGTCTCGGATCTGAAATTTGATCGATTGGAGCATAAAATGGATCATCTTGCCTGCTTCTCGGGTTAGTCTTTTCGCTGATGAATTCTAATGTCAGTGTTGTTCAAGTATTAATCATATTTTTATTGTCTAGGTGGACTGTTTGCATTGGGCGCCGCAACACGTCAAAACGAGCACACGGACAAGTATATGGAAGTGGGCAAGGGTATAACCCATACTTGCCACGAAAGCTATATACGCACACCCACCCAGCTGGGACCCGAAGCCTTTCGGTAATGTCAATCTCACCAGCACAATAAATAACAATAAAAAAACCATATCTATTCGGTTGCAGGTTTAGCGATGCGGCAGAGGCGCGTGCATTGCGTTCACAGGAAAAGTATTATATATTGAGGCCCGAAACGTTTGAGAGCTATTTTGTGCTGTGGCGTCTGACGCATGACCAAAAGTATCGCGACTGGGGCTGGGATGCAGTTCAGGCGCTCGAAAAGCATTGCCGCACAGCGCACGGCTATTGCGGGTTGCGCAATGTTTATCAGCAGGAGCCGCAAAAGGATGATGTGCAGCAAAGCTTTTTCCTAGCTGAAACTCTCAAGGTTAATACGCTTCCCACATACAAACAATGACAAAGTGACTAAACTATTTGTGTTCCCCCTTCTAGTATCTGTACTTGCTGTTCTCGGACGACTCTGTGCTGCCGCTGGACGAATGGGTGTTCAATACGGAGGCACATCCATTGCCCATTAAGGGCGCCAACATATATTATCGCAAGGCGCCGGTGCCGCTGTCTGCATCGAATGCCTCATAAGCAACTTCAATGCAATTACCAGCTGTCCGTGTCATTCTAATTAATGTTTAATTTTTAAATGAATAGTTCTTTTTTCGGTTTAGTTTATTTTTTTTTTTTTTTGTGTGACAATAGTTTGTGTGTTTTATTATGTATTTTAATTTAACTTGTATCCTGTTATTTTAAGTTAGCTTATGCTTGTGACAACACCAACATATGGCAATCTATGTAATTTTGATCTTTCGATCGCCGATCAAGCAACGTGCGACGACAAAACACATTTTCTCTATGTAACATATTTATGAAAACTTAATTAAAGTTAGCGAGCCCTAAGTACGACTACTACTTATACTTATACACCAACCCATCTTTTAGCTATAGTATTATGTATTAACACACACACCTACACACACACACACTCTTTGCACAAGTTTTTCAAACAACAGCAACAATTCTTAATGACATAGTTTGGGCCCAACTTTGGCTCACTTCCGTATGAAGTTAAACCCAATTTAATAATAGGATATGCATAAATATATATTTATTTATATGTAGATGTATATGCGCTGTACTACATAATAACTTTTGGTTCTTCGTCCCATTACTTGAGCTTGACTTCTCACGCTGTGGTTTCATCTCTCTCTCTGTCTGTCTTGATGCATTTTTGTTCGGCATTCTGTGCTATAATAACCACTCCAGCAGCGTGAGGGTCGAATTTAGGTAAGGTGACGTCACAGCTTTGCTGCTGCAAGTCGAGAACTTCACGCCACTCTGTGCTCCACTTCTGATGGGTCGGGTGGTCAATGTTATTGTTAGGATTCATTTGGCTCTGCGCACAACTACGAATTCCCTTGAGTTTGCTGCCGCTCATATTTCTTGACCAACTCTTTTTTGTGCAGCGATTCTTGTGACCGATTTCAATCGCCCAATTTACTTACATAAACACAAACATACATGCATGCATACATATACTATAGGTATATCTGTCAATCTCTATAAACTAGTTCTCTAGGACTTAAACTATATTTACTCTATCTATCTATGCAATTCAGCAGTCTGTATAACTAAAATAACAAGCATTTTGAATATGATCCTCTCTTTTGCAACATTCAGTGGCACTTTTCGGGCTCGAAATATGTTTGGTTAAGAACTTTGTTTTGTAAATATTTTCCTAGCGACAAAATAAAGGCATCTAGTATGAGCAGGTAGAGAAGGTTTACAAATCGAATAATTGTCAAGTTATTGTTTATGTTGTAGCCTAAATATACTATTATATAAATATATAATAAAGTAATTATTGTAATAGCACTTAGCTTACTTAAAACTTTAAAATGTAACGCATATTACTTTACATCAGCATCAAGCAAAACGAATCTTTAATAGTATATACTTACTATATATCAAATGATAAAGAAAGAAAAACCATGTAGACAATTGTTTAAAGAAAATATTTATACAATTATACAAACATGCGAAATAATTTAATTTTTAAAACAATGTAAAGGGATCTTTTTTTTTTGTATATTCCTAAGCCTAGGATATGACGATAATAATGATATTAATATTTTTAAAATATAAACCGAAACATAAACACAAACAAAAAAAACACAGAAATAATAGAATTAAATCAAGAAAAATGTTTAATTTTTTGTAATCTCTAGCAACTTTGTTTCAGCTCTTGCGCTGTGAGAAGTCATTTTAGAAATATACGTACAGGATATACAAAAAATATAAATTTTTTAAGCTAATGAAGTAGTTTTATCATTATGGTTTTTTTTTTTTTTTTTGTTATTCCGAATTATAGTATGTAAGAACGTCAATACTGTATAATTGTGAATCTAAACAAAAACAGGAAAAACAAAAACACATTGTAAATGCATGATAGAAAAAAAAGAAAAAAAAAGATGGAACGAAGTGCGTAACTTTTCTTAAGGAAAGTGCAAATGGATATTAAGAAATGCTAAAACATAATTGTATTGGACTAACCCATAAGTTTAATAAACATTAAATGAATAACTTTAAACAAAAAAAAACAACTATCTTCTATCTGTTGAGCTTTGAATTTGGAATATTATTTTTTTTAAATTTAAAATCCAAATAACATATGAAAAACCAAAAGTATCCGGCTTCAATGGAAAAAAAAAAAAATAATATTTTATTCAAGACATAAAAAGCCGTTGCTCTGAGGTTAACAACTTTTCTCACCCGCCGCCAAACGAACCCGGAACAGGATACGCCCATTCCTAGCTTGCAGTGCGAGCGGGCAAAGTCCAAAGCATTAAACTGCAACCAACGACTGAGCAAACAAAGCATAACCACTATACAAAAAAAATGCCACCCGCCGCCCACTTAAGAAAAGATAAACAAACCAACAAGACTTCAAATTTAAAAGTCATTCCACCCGCTGAGCGCCGCCAGACAAAGACAACTCTGCGTTTACCAAACACACACACACGTAGAGAGAGAGAGAGAGTTGAAAACAATTTGGCATTCGGTCGCTCTTTTGAGTTCTCTTTGTGTTAATTTTGCAGTTTCTTCTTCTTTGTTGGCTAGACGGCGAGCCCGCCAGACCAGCTGAGAGTGTACATGTGTTGCCGGTCGTAGCAGCAGCGACTGCAATTATTTTACACTTTGTTGTTATCATACCCTAACCAAATATAACTACTATGATTTGGTCATATGCCTTGCAAGTGAGTAGAAATAAATAAAATATTAATATTATTACACGCACTCAAAGAAGTGATTTGTAACTTGAACGCCATTATATGGTAAGGGTATACAGCCGTTGCCTTGCCTTTCGAGCGTCTCTTTTGTGTTTTTGTTTTGGTCGTTGACGTCGTCGTCGTCGTCGATTCTACTAGCAAGCCGCACAGTTGCCAGCGAGTTTTCGAGCGAGTCGGAGGCGTTATAGTAAAGCAGAGTTTCAGCCGTTCAGCAGGATGCCGTTCCCCATACATCCGCCCAAGCAGATGCCCTGCCCCCATTGGCAGCACTTTCCCATTAGTCCGGTGGACACAAAACCAACGCCATTCGGCGCCACCAGCAACAATAACATTGCAATTAATAATACTATGAACAAGCCACCAGAGCCGGTATCCTATCGGTATTGTGTTCAATGCAAGGCAGCTGGCAAGGATGTCGGCAATATCAGTAAGGAATAACAAAAATATAAATTGCATTTGCTTCAACGCGATGTGCTATCGGTCCATTCCACCTCACCTCTACTCACCACAGCACAGCACACAAATCCACCACTCGAAAATGGAACGGCCTAGGTATGCTCCCAATCCCGAGTGGGGCGGGAGGAACGCACTGAGTGCAATTTATTAATACGTTTAAATTTAATTTTTCGACTTTTGCACTTTTTTTTGCATTTTATATATTCATCTTTATATACATATGTATCTACATACATTTATATGAACATCGATTTTATGCTTAAGCTACTTTTTTTACTAACATACTAAATTTGGTATTAAAGAAAAATATACATACATATATAAACAAATATCAAATAAAATATCTCAAAAAAAACGAGTTTGTTTTTCCATACACAGAAAAGATACTTTTCGGTCAATATACATACATACATGAATTTATACATACATACATACATGTATGTATGATCTTGTGTGTGTTTGTTTTCTTGAGCGGCATAGTTTTGTTGTTTTAAGTTTTTTGGAACTTGTTTGCTGCTGCGAATTGTCATTTTATCAGTTTGCAAGGTCAGTTCAAAAAGACAACAACAACAACTACGTTGAGAGAACATTCAAAATTGGAATACATATACATTTGGGCGCGATAGGCATACAAATTGAATCCAGCAATTTCGAATTTTAATTCAACATTTCGTATGTATGTATATAGGGGCCCCCCAACAATGAGTTATTTGTTTACTTGCCTCTCACGCAACTGCAACAGAATTTTCAGTTAGGTGACAAAGTTCAATAAACTGCATTATTGCAAAAAATAAACATGCACGCACTCGGCTCTCGCTCTCACTCAATGAATTCAAGAAATGCAAATAAAGAGAAGCGCATTTATCTTCCTATACACTGAGAAATATTCGCGCCTCCCTAGATAAGAGTTTTAAATAGTCATTGCAGATATTTGGCTTGTATAATGTTTGGGTGTGCAAAATATGAAACTGAAAGTGTTTTGCTCTTATCATAAGTGTTTAGTGCTAAACAATATGATACATGAGATGGTCTTGTTGTCAACCGCGGTCATAATTTAAACCGATTAATAGCTAAACTCTTTTGCAATTGGTTTCAAATTTTTGTTGTGTTTTTTTGTTTTGTTTTGTCTGTTTCGGCTATCGATAGCGGCTGTGACAAATGGCAACGCTGTCGCGCTTCAACTGTCGCTTCAATTATCGCCGGGTATCGGAACGAGTGGTTCGCAATAAGTATCGCTGCACTCAGCCATCGGAGTTGAGAACTTAAAAATGTGAAGCTACATTTAAAACTTTTAATTTGCAAAGAGAGAGGGAAGAGCCTACTGCAGTTGGTCGTACAACTGCTGCAAGCAGTACGTGGCCCATTGTTTTTTGATTGACAACATGGACTATGAATACTATGACGATGAGCCCGATTATACAGACGAAGATGCTGACAACAGTATGGCTGAGGATGCGTATGCTGATCCGGAGGAGCAGCAAGTGGACGAGCCAAGATCGGGGGAAGATTATGCGACAGATCCAGGTGTGGCGGAACGTTTGTGGGAGAGCTATGAGCATTGCATTGTGCCATCTTTGACCCAAGTGACGGGATATATAATGCCCCTGCTGTTGGGCTGTTTGCTCTGCCGCCTGCTCAGCACGATCTATGCCAGCCGCAGACGTCTCGCTGCGAGCAGCGGTATCAGTTGGCTGGAATCGAACAGCTTGAGGCTGGCACCGTTGCATCTAATCAATGGGTTGTGCGGCTTGGGCGTTTTGTATGCAACGCTTGGACCACGTATGCTCATCCTGCTGCTGCTCAACGGGATAAGCTATGTGCTGTTGCAGATGGTGCGTTTGGGACGTGGCGAACGTGGCGCCCAGACAATTGCCGTACTCAGCATTGGCAGCCAATTCCTCTATGAGCTGGCCATATGGCAGAAGCGGGACGATTGGCCGCAATTGCGCGGCCTCCAGATGGTCAGCAACATGAAGATCATATCGCTGGGCTACGATCTGACGGCATCGGGTGCGCCCGGCCTCCACATGCCCAACGTTCTCGCCTATCTCGGCTACATGCTCAATCCGGCCAGTTGTGCTCTCGGACCCTGGATTAGCTATGCCCGCTATTTGGATTCACTCAATCACAAGCCACACTGGCGTCGCAGCCTCGTCCAAATGCTGCTCAATCTTGTGCTCAGCCTGGTGGCGCTTTTCTTCTCGAACTGCATTGCCCCGGCGCTGGGTGAACTGCATCTGCCGCCGGCTGAGCATGCGACACGCTACGGCAGCTACACCCACTGGCTGCTCATGTACACCGGAGCACTGAGTGTGCGCACCAGCCACTATTTTGTCAGTTTGCTCAGTCAGGCTCAATTGGCTGCCGCCGGCCAGCAGCTGGACGCGGGCGATCGAGTCGTGCGTCCCTGGCGCATCGAATGGCCTCGTTCGCTGAGCGCTTTGGTTCGCTGCTGGAACATACCCATGCATGAGTGGCTCAAACGCTACGTCTACACAACGACCTCTAAGCAGGAGCCCCGATCCCGCCAGAGCACCATTGCGGCGGTGTTTTGTACGTATTTGGTGTCGTCGCTGTTGCATGGCATGGATCTGCGCATCTATTTGGTGCTGCTGTCGCTGGCCACCTTTGCCGAAGGCGAGTCCATGTTGCGACGCCATCTCGCAACGCTATTCAATGCCTGCATCGCCGCCAATCCGTGTCCGGGCGCCGAACGCTGTCGCTACACCAACTGCCCGCAGCGACGTGGCCAATTTAATGCCAGCTCCGTTCTTGTCACTTTGATTAACTTGGCCTTTACGCTGCTGGCCGTTTGCCATCTGGCCTACCTGGGCGTTGTGCTGCTCAACGAAACGCTCGTCATGGAGTCCAGCAACGAGCTGCCCTTCATGTACCATTGGGCGGCCGCTGGCTATCTCAGCCATTATGTTGGCATTGGCATGTTTGCTCTATATCTGATAATATCATAAGCAAGATGTATATAATACATATGATGACGTCATCCTCCTCCTTGAGTATTCGAGGAAACGAAAACGGAACTGATTTCAACAACTGTGAATCTCTCTAAAATTAAATGTATTTTTATGTTCGAGACCAATTTTATTTATACACACACACACACACAAACACAGCCCATTAGTATATATGTATTTGTATATGTAAATGTAATAATTGTAATATTGTTCCCACGTACGATGCACTTAATAAATTTATACTAATTAAAATTTTAACTATTTTCAAGATTTTCTTTATATAATAACTAAAAATCGAACATAAATTTGTCTTTGTTTATTGAAGCCGAGTATGCAAAGATTATAGTGGATATATCCTTCCTCTATCATGTTAAAGCTTTTGAAGAATTTTATTTTACTATTAAATTGACTATTTCGGAAAGTTTGATTGAAGTCGGATAGCTTAAGATCATCCCGCACACACAGAACAATTAAAAAAATCGTAATAAATTGACATTTAAAAATTGAATTTTTTATTGTTTTTTTTTTTTGTTTTGTTTTGTTTTATGTAGATTTCGTTTGTTTATTTTTGTTTCGTTTTTTTTTTTTTTTTTTTTTTTGATTTTTTTCTTTTGTTTTTCTCATTGAGACAAATATTTATAACAATATTTTAAGTTCTACTGCTTTGTTTTTGTTTGTTTTTAAATTTAATTTTTTCGTTTTACTCATTTACGCTTTTCTTTTCGTTTGTCAGTTGTATTTGATTTGTTGCTTAAGTTTTAAATATTAAAATTACTACCTTAGAAATTATGCAATGACAATAAAAATAATTGTATTTACTTGTTTATGCAACTCCATTTTGCCTGGCATTTCATTTTTATGCCGCTTTTTTAAATGTTTCTTTAAGTGTTTTATTTTACGAAAGTACTTTTTGATTTTGACATTAAATATTATGCATAAATATATGCATAAATATTTATGTTTCTGACTTTGTTTCCATATCCATATTTTCCATTTTGCTAGCATCTATACATACATATATAAATATATATATATAGTGTTGACTAATATATAAAAAAAAAAAGTTACAACAAATTATGTTGCCTGCATTAAAATTAAGGTTTCTTGTTTTCATATCATCATTTTAAATAATTTTTCTCTTCTTTGCCTTAGGTGTACTATTTTAATTCTTTTGTTTTTTCATATTTTCTTTTTTATAACAACAACTGAGTTGATCACAAGAGATAACGAGAGTTTTTGCATTATATGTATGTATGTACTTTTTTTTGTTGTTTTTTTTTTTTTTTTTTTTGTTGTATATTTTTTGACATTTGCATTCTTTAAGTTTGTTGTTAACATTTACAAAATATGATGAAGATTTTCGTTGATTTTTTGAATATGTTTTTTGGGTAAAAACTGTTTGTTTTGTTGATCAATTGGGTTTTTGTAAGTTTTTTGTCATTTCGATTTGGTTTTGAATATGTTTCGGCTCTTATCGCATCAGTTAAAATACAAATAGTGTACAAATATTCGCTAACTACATATACATACATACACATTTATATATATAAATAGATTTATTACATTTATTGTTTTATTTATTTTTTCGTGGCGTACGCAAATTGTGTAAGAGAGGGGTTGGGGGTTTTGTATTATAGTTTTTTTTTTTTTTTTTTTAAAGAAACGGCCATGTCTAAAATTATGTAACAAAATGTTGTTTTCTTTTTGTTTTGTTTTTTGTAGATAATTTCATATTAAATACATACACAATTATCTGTATAGTACATACATATACATTTATAGAATTATTATTATATATATACCCAGGTATATATGTACATATAAACATAGAGCTTGTTTCACTTTCTACAAATTACAAATGTTTTTTTGCGTAAAACTTAATTTTGTTCTATATTTATTTTGTTTATTTGGAGCTTGGTGAGAGAATTTTGCTAGACGCTGCTTAAAAATTTAGCTGAAAACAATTTGTTTTTTTAATTTAGCGGTTTTGTTTTTGTTTTCGCACAATGCTTTTTAAATACATTAACAAACTACGAAAAAAAAAAAAAAAAATAAAATAATAATAATAATAAAAATGTCAAATTTTAGAAAGCAAACTAATTATAATTAATAATCATAATAATTAATCAACAGTAAAAATTACTGTGTATAACTTAATTAGCAAATAGTACAACTAAAGCGTAATAGAAAATAAACTTTAAAACAATAATATTACACATTTAAATTATAAACATAATTACATTGTGTCTGTGTGTGTGTCGTGTCGTGTGTGTGTGTGTTTGTGGCAACATTTGGCCAACAAATAACATGATCATCATCCACATATATATTGAATAAATTATATTACATATAGCGTCGTTTTATATGTATGTTGACCTTGAAATCCGGCCGGCTGCTGCAGTCATCATCGTCATCCTTGTCATCCTCCCGCTTTCGCTTCCTGTTCCTCCTAATGGGACCACCATCATGAGCATCCTCATCATCATCATCATCTTCGTCATCATCCTCGTCGTCGTCGTCGTCGTCGTCGTCTTCGTCACTGCTGCTGCCGCGCCGCAATCGTTGGCGTAAAGCTGCCGCGGCCGCTGCCACTGCCGCCGCTGCTGCTTGAACCGCCGTTGTTGCCGCACGTATCGCGATCTCAGCCAGAAATAGGCTACGATGCCCATTCCAGCCACGGCACAACGTTCAATCATTCTTTGTCTGACAATAGAGCTCCTTCAGCGACTTGAGCTCCTCGATGAGCGCTTTATTTTGGTTCTCTAGCACCGCCACCCGATTCTCCAGGCACTTGATGTACTCCTTCTTCTTGCGCCGGCACTCCCGCGCCGCTTCCCGATTCTTTTGCAATCGGATCTCCCGCTTGCGCGTCTGATCTTCCGCAATGCCGCTGTTATCTGCAAAATTATTACAAACACAAAAACAAATATTAGTTTATTTTGTGATTGTTTTGTTGTTGTTGTTGTTGTTGTTGTGTGTGTGTGTGTGTGTGTGTGTGTGTGTGTGTGGGGTTGTTTGCTTGCATTTACTGGTACTGTATGCTATCCGATTGGATGATATATAGAAGGCCGAGTCTGGCGCCATGTGCAACAGTGGACTGCCGCTTGATGTGTTACCGCTGCCGCCGCTGCCACCGCCGATGCCAATGCCGATGCCAATGCCACCGCCGATGCCAATCCCACCGCCGACCCCCGCCCCAAGCACACTGCCATCGGGCATTTGCAGTGTTCCGCCCGCTGCCCGCACCACCAAACCAAAGTACGATTGTTTTTTTTTTGGTCGATAAAATTTTGGGAAGATGGTTTTGAGGGGGTGGGGGGGGGGTTGTTGTTGTTGTTGTTGTTGTTGAAGTTGTTGTTGTTGATTGGAAATATTTGTATTTTTCGAAAATTAAAAAATACACAAGAAAAACAAAAAACAAAATACAACAATAAAAATTATAAGAAAATGTTTCATTTCTTTTCATCGAGATGAGGATGACGATGAGATGAGATGAGATGGAAAAGTGTTTTTGGGGCTGAGAAGGAGCGAAATGAGCGAAACGATTGTTAGTTTTGACACAACAGCAACAATGACGACGACGACGGCAACAATTGCCACAATTTGTTATAAAGTACATATGTATGTGTGTATGAGTATGAATGGGGGGGGGGGGGCGTGTTGGGTAAGTGTGTGTTGGTGGTGCAGCAACAGCAGCAGCGGCAATACGAGCTCAGGCAACAACAACAATAACGGCAACAACAACAACAACAGCAGCAGCATTAAATAAATAAAGAGAGAGAGAGCGATAGAGAGAGAGAGAGAGAGAGAGAAGAGACACATTTGTTGCGTTTGTGTTTGAAAAAAAAAAAAAATAGATCACATTCCTGGCACTAACAACACTTGTAAGTCTATACTTATAGCTTATATTTTTCAATAGTTAACACAACAACAACAACAACAAGGACACAACAACAACATCAACATCATCGACAAACGATGGACAAGAAAGGGACAGATAGATTGATTTAATGCACTTCTCTCTGCTTTTTGCAACGGGATTGAAAAAACTTTCACGAGTGTTTAATGAAATTCTGATGGATGTTTATAATCAATGGGAAATACAACAACAACCAAAACAACAACAACTTAGTTAAACAAAAATAAGTTAAAAGAAATAGTTAATGTAGTAGATTGAAAAAGAAAAGGATTAATATGGACATGGAAAATAGCTTCAAAGAGGCTTGATTGAAAGGGGCGGCATGACAGATATTATGGTTGCATTCCAAGACAAACAGGCTAAGCTAGGCCAAGTAGGTTGGAACCGGCTGATCCTCCCACGGGACTGTCATACATGGACCGGGGAAGGGTCCTTAGTAGGGGTTAACTATGCCAAGTAACTTTATAGCCGGTGTAAGGTCTTGTTACTAGTTTTACCCCTATTCAACAATTCGTTATACTATTATTTACTGTTTATGTATCATAGCTAACATTTAAATAAATAACTTTATAAAAAAATTGATAAAATTAAGTCAAGTCAACAATTCGATGTTCTATGTTTGCTGAGCCTTTATGCTTAGCATTTGACAAACTAAACTAAATTGAGTTTGATTTAATAAAATATTAAAATCTGTCTATTTATAATGTTCATTTGATGCCCTTCCTACCCTTAACGCTAAGTTTTCGATTTATGTCAGTTTTTACCAAAAATCATTAAAATCGGTTAGACTTTAAAAAAGTTATCATTGTTTCGTTTGTGGCAGTCGTCGTTTGGCCTAGTTTTCCTAGTTTTTCTGTTTTCTTTATATTTAAACTATATCGATCCTAATCTAGTCATTTCCACCTGGCTTTTTTCATGCAAGTTGGTACCTTCTACTGTTTTTCTCAAAACACCTAAAAAACAATGATTGTCTGATGGTCGAGCGACAGATACAGATTTACAGATTGACATATATATATGTATATATATATATAGTACACAAATATGGTGGTGGGTGGCGTTGTATGGTGGTGCTGTGTGGCGGTGGCAGGTGGCAGGTGGCAGGTGGCAGGGTAGGCAGTTGTTATGGCATTCAAAGTATTTTGTTTGGTGATTTGGAAAACAAAAATAAAATTATTACCGCTGATATCGGGCCCACTGATTTCGGTGAAGATCTTATTGTAGGATGGCCTTCGTGTCAGATTGCTGCGATGGTGCTGCGAATCGTCGTCGGATAAACTTTCATCGCTATCCTCCGGATGTTGGGTATTCGGTTCGGGTTTGATCTTGCATTGAAAGTTTGGAGGGATCTGTTGGAAATAATGAAATAAATCGATTAACAAAATGCTTAATGTTGTGTTGTAATCAAATGTTGTTGGTTTTTTCAGCTTGTGTTTCAGTGTTTGTTAGCTCGAATGCTACGCACTTTGTTACGCACTTGCACTGCATTGCCTGTGGCCGTATGAATAACTGTTGTGTTTGTTGGCTTCGATATATAGACGACTCCACCTCCACCTCCTCCCGATCCACCCTTATGCATTGCACTTGCGGCGACCAGCGCCTGCTGTTGTTGCTGCTGCTGCTGCTGCTGCTGCTGCTGTTGCTGCTGCTGTTGCTGTTGCTGCTGTTGCTGCTGCTGTTGTTGCTGTTGTGTTCCGGCAGCGGTTTGTATGACACCAGAGTGATTTGCCGCCTGTATAACGGATTGTACCTGCAGCAGAGAATACAAAAAGTTAGTAACAATTATATATAGAGAAATCAATAGACAAAAGACAGAAGAATGGCAATGAAAAGTCCATCCATCCATCGCCTTCCTTGTGTTAACATTTGTGAATTCTTCACTTTGATGTGGTTAGTTGGCGGAAAGGGTAATTGCATTCACATTTCACGATATATGTATGTAAATAAATAATGAATCCATGCATGGCAAATAGTGGCATCATAATTGTAACAACTGTTCGAATCGAATTGACTTTGATATTTAATAGGTTTATAGGAAAAACTGAAGAAAATGACAAATAAAAAAGATTTCTACGGCATTGAAAGTTAAATTTTACTACAGTCAAACTTTAAACAAGCGAAACAAGCGGGAGGGGACCAAAAATATCTTTGTTTTAGAGAAAATTCGTAATATAGAATAGAATAATATGGAAAGTCGAGCCGAAGGCGTTGCACTAGCCTGGCGCTCTTAAATTAATTAATTAATTAACTAGTCGGTTCAGAATTCATTGTTGGCCTTCTCATTTATAATAATAATAAATGAAATATGAAAATAAATTTAATAAATCAACTTTGTTTGGCTTTAAAATATTTATATGAAAGTTCCTTAAAATCTCTCTAAATTTTTGAATTTGCATATTAAAAAAACTAAATAAATGTTGTTTTTAAATAACAGAAAGACAAACACAAATTATTAAAAAAAAAAAAATAAAAAATGTTGCTTGCAATCAAATAGCATTAAAAAAATAACAGAAAGAAAAACAAAAGGATTTCTAATGCATTGAAAATAACATTTATTTCGGAAAGTTAGAAGAAATATTTAATGGATTTTTTGTTTATTTCGATACATATTCTTATTTATTTTCAAGCTTTGGGCTTAGGGCTTTATTTTATTGTATTTTTAAATTTTTAAAGTAATTGAAAAAACTACTCTTTTTTTTTGAAGGTGAGCAGGAAGAGGAATTGATTGTCGCTCACCTGTATGCCGTGCTGTGTTATCGCCTGCAGTGGATATTGTATATTGCAATTGGCGGTTGTTGTTAGGACGGTGGAACCGACGCTGCTGGCATTGTTTGTGTTTGTGTTTGTATTGTTGGCCGTCGCCGCAACGCTGCCGCCCGTTGTACTTTGTTGGTTTTGTTGTGATTGTTGCTGCTGCTGCTGCTGTTGTTGTTGTTGTTGTGGGCCGCCTGTTGCTGCTGCTGCTGCGGCGGCGGCGGCGGCTACAGCTGCTGTGACATCGTTGACATCGTTGACAACAACAACATTACCGCTGGAGGCCGAATTGCCGTTCTCCTCGACGATGCTGTCCATTTTAGCGATTTTCAGCAGCACCGTTACGCTCTCCGATAAGTGCTTCAGTTTGGCGTCTTTTGCGTTTCAGTGTTGCCAGTTTGAAGTTGAACGCGCTGAATGCTGGACAACAACGACTGCAAAGCAAAGCAAAGCGAAAGCATGGGTAAGACGGGTGTGGAGAGTTTGTGAAGAGGATGGATTAACAGTTAACGTTTAACGACAAACACGAACACACAGCGAGAGAGAGAGAGAGAGAGCGCGCGAGTGAGTGTGTCGTTGGAAAGAGAACATAAACAGTTGTAAATAGTTGTTGTATTAGGTGTGCATTTATTACCTATAAGAGAGTAATGAGAGTATTTTTTTGTTTTTGCTATTTGGTTAGAACAATATTGTTCGACAACAAAAACAAATGCACACACACAACCACCCGCTGACTGAGAGAATGCCACCAATACTGCTGCTGCTGACTCTACTTCTACTGCCTTCAACTGTTGTGTTGTTTGTAGTTTGTTTTGTTTGCTTGCTACAAAAATGACGACGACGACAACGATGACAACGACAAAACAACAGCAACAACAACAACAAACAACAACATCATCAACGACGACCGACCGACCGACCATACTGTGTGTGTATTTTTATGGAATGACGTCATGGCGACTGCTGTGCTCTAGCCAAACACAAAATACAACAAAAACAAAAAAAAAAAACACAAAAAGGCAAAACTTACTTTCTGATGACATCACTAAAAAACGTTGCTGCTCCTTTTGTTGTTGTTGTTGTTGTTATTACTTCTCTTCTCACTGCGCGCGCTTGTATCTGTATGTGTGTGTGTTTGTGTGTGTGTGTCGCGTTGCGCGCTGTGCTGGCAACTTGTTGAAAAATTCAACTGTACGCACGCGAGAAGAGCAAAGAAGCTGCACAGAGAGAGCAGAGCCTCTGGATATAATTCCCAAATACCTTAAGGATCCCAACACACGGAACAAATGGGGATTTAATGTTATGGAATTTTGAATTCAATATTCGATTGGGTGGCGCTGGCTCAGGCTGTGGCTGGCGGTAAATAAAGGCAAAACACTTTTCGCGCAGTTGGCAGCACGCGCGAACACAGCACACAAATTTTTCTGCTGTTATCGTTGCTTACGTTCTTTTTTTTTTTGTTCGTTTTTTTTTTTTCTGCTGGCTCAGCGATGTGCGATTTGTTGTTTGTCAGCTGCTTTGACCAATGGCAAATTTGGTTGCTTATGTCTTGCACACGAGTTTCAGGTCACATTCAATTTTTATAGGTATAATTTATTGATCAGTTTTTTTTGGGTAATTTTTGCGCAAAATTTTATATTGTATTGCTCGCTCGCTCGCTCGCGCTGCTTCACTGTCAGATTGCTGGCGCAAAACACACACAGATACTCACACACATGCACACAATGCGAGAACACGCACTCCTCAAGGCACACACATGCATGCGCACGCAGCGACAACGTCGACCCGTTTCACAGCCAAGCGTTGCCACCTAGTCGCCAACAAAAATTGTTCAATGAATTTCGTTTGTTTTGCTTAGCAAAGTTTATCTGAAACTAGTCACAAAACATTATTCGTCTTAGTTTCCAACTATTTTCGTAGTTAAACACAGTAAATCAACAATTAACTAAACGTATCAAAAAGCGCGCGAGGTCTGTGAGCAGAGCTGGCAGCACTAGTCTCAGCTGTTTTTGGCGTGCGACACTGCTGCTGCCAGGGACGAAACATCTGGCTCATTTGGCGCGTTATTATTTCAGTTTGAATAACGAGCGCGAGCTAAAAGTTTAAACAAATAGTTAAAAGTAACAATTATCTGTTAATTGATAATTTGTCTAATTACATTGAGTTTTTTAAAGAAAAAAAAAACCTGACTAATATTATTGGTCAACTCTTTCTCTCTCTCTCTCTCTTAAGGATTGCTAGGATACAATTCCAAAGCGCATTTGACTTTTTACCAACGGCCTTTAATTGGCAAAAAGCACGCACACTTTAGGTAATCCCCATTGCAACTACACAAGAACTTCTCTCTCTCTCTCTTTCACTCTCACTCTCTTGCGCCTAAGCAAGTTCACAAAACGCCGTGCTGTCTGTGCGAGTCGAAAGAAGCGAGGGGGGGGGGAGGGAGAAAAACCTGCCTGGCCGACTGACTCACTTATCATATTCACGATGTAACGCCAGCTTTTTAAGAAATAAAATGTTTAGCTAAGAAAATGACACTGAAATAAAAGCTTAGCTCGGTATTAGCATTATTACAGTTGAACTATTTTAAATTTGTTTGCTGCAGAAAATGTCAACGGGGGGGGGGGGGTTTGGGTATGCGACATCATCAGCTGCATAACAAAAACATTGATCACAGTGCATGCCGCTGCTCCACAGGCTCCACCGGCTCCACAACAAAATTATAACAATAATGCATTTAATGAATGCTCCGATGCCAAAACAGGAAGCGAAGGGCTGCCTTACTGAGAGAGCGGGAGAGTGACTGAGTGAGTGAGAGAAAGGGAGTGAGAGCTGATTCACCAGAAATAACTGAGTTTTCGTCGAAAAACTGTTAGAGATGAGCAAAAGAGAGATTTAAACTAACTAAAAGAGTTGAAGTTTAGCTTAACTTTCTGTCACGAAAAATAATGTTAGCTAAAAAAAACATATTTGGCACTTTATATAAAATGTTTTTGCACTTCCGTCTTGTTAGCGTTCAACAATTGCAATAAGCATAAGTAATTGCCTTTTAAGCTTCCATTAAACGCTCATCACTGCCGCCAAGTGGCAATTGCAACAATTAAGGATGAATGAGTCAGCACGCCTTTCTCTTTTTTTGTTTTTGTGTTTTCGTTTCACGCCCCATTAGTTACTTTGCCCAAAATTGATTGTGCTGCGATTGTCGTGAGTCACGATAGTCACGCAATCATCACTGAGATCGCTGCACACATGAACAAGTGAGGTCTGCCCTGCATTTTACCTCCATCAACTCAGCTTGCCAACCGCCAATCACTTTTCGCACCCACACAAGCGCGCATGCTGTTTTTCTTTTTTATTTTTTATTTTTAGTTTTGTGCTTATCATCAATGCGTAAGCGCAACTTTAAAATACTTGTGTCCATTTAAAAAGGTAATTGACACCGAGAGAGAGAGAGAGAGAAAGAGAGAGAGAGTATGCGAAAGAGAGCGAACTTAACAAATGACGAAAAGCAAAAAATTATAAAAAAAAAACAGCAACAAATCTGGCAACGTCATTTACGTCATTGACATCATCGTGGCTTATTGGTTATACTACGAAGTCTAAAACCAAAACACGCGCCACATAAAATAATGCCATTTGCTGTTGTTGCTTTTCAATATTAACAGCAAGTCGCAACAACGCAACGGTTAGCAACGGGCAACATTTGCTTGCTGCACTTTAATCAATTCCAATCAGTCGCATTTCGCTTTTGGGCTTTGGCTTTGCTTTTGCCGTTGCCTTTGCCTTTGCCTCTGGCTCTGGCTGTGTGGGGGCTCTCTCACTCACTCAACCTTCTGCTGCTGCTTCTTATGGTGTGTATTTCGTGCTCGCTCTTACGCAAAATGTGACGTCAGCATTATTTATTTTTAACCCATCTCATGCATTGCATTTTACGTGAGTGCCTCATCAGCTTTGGTCTGTATGAATTAAAGCTAAATGAGTGCGCAAACAGCAGCAACAACAATAGGCACGAGGAGCGAAAAAACAAAAAAACCCAAAAACTCAACAGTTAATATATGCCAGGCAAATGGTTTGGTCAGAGAGCGGCGAGAGAATAGTAACGGGACTGCCAATGAGAATGGAAACGGGAGCAAGCGAGTGCAAATGAGTGCATGTTTAAGCTGGGAGACGAGAGCGACAGGTGAAGCTGTCAAAGTTCAATTTGCAGTACATAAACATATACATAGTATGTGTATGCACAAATCAATCAATGTGTGTGTGTGTGTGCTTAGAGCATAAGCACATTTCGCTGTCCGAAACTCTCATCAATACCAATTACATTCAACGTCTCCCCTCCCCACCACACAGATTATTAGCAAGCTGTAATTTGATAATTGTACAACCGTTTTTGGCGTTTGCATGTTATGAATCAAATATATATATATATATGTATACCATTTTCTATTCATGTACATATGTATGTATGAGTATATATGTTATCAGTTTAGGGGGCCGGTTATCAGCGTCGCTGTTTGGTGTTTAAGGGGGAATGACATGTACAAATACACACACACACATCGACATACATACATATGCATACGTAACTGCAATATTCAGATAGCAGCCTAGATACGAACTTTTTTTGGGATGAAACGAAAAAAAATCCGTTTAGACTAGATAACAAACATATTTGGAGTAAAGTGAAGTACTTGAAGTACTTTTATATAACGAACTTCCGAACTTATTAATTCCCAAAATTTCCAATCGAAAATCCCCTTGTCCGCGAGACAAGAAGTTGGCATAAATACCCTTTGTTTAAGTTTATTTTTGTGAAATTCTTCTTAAAAATTTTCTGCAGAAAATCGATTAAAGTCACGTTATTCAAAATGCTGTGGCTGTCATACAAAGACTCTAAGACGCATATTGTATCAACAAAGTGTTGTTGACATTTCCGCGAAACAAAACCAAAACAGACGAACGCCGCCATAATTATCATCGTCATGATGAAATCAATGTTCCGACTCAACGATTTTTCACTATTTGCCATTATACTTATAGTACATACTATAAGTATATTCAAATCATCAACCAACATTTAACAATCATTAAAACGTTATTAATAAAATCATTTTCAGTTTGAACCTCTTTTGGACTATAAAACTTAGGTATGACTAATAGTATTTGGTCATAAAAAATATATATACTATATATTCTTTAGACTTATCAGAAAGTACTGAAATGCCAATAAACTGGGTTTTTGAGGGAACACCAAAAGATAACAGAAATAATATAAGTTAATAACTTATTTTGGGTTGTTCTAATTTATATGGTCGAATCACTTTATTTGGTGTATCATACATGCATATATCATTATTTTATTACTAAGCAAATTTTATAAGAAATCCTTGGATCATATATCTTTTATTGTATTAGTGTTAATACAATTTTGGAGCTAATGATGCAGAAATATTTATTGAAGGATACTTTTGGTATTTCAAATTTCATCTATTGATTTTCCCGAAACTTTATTTTTTTATTTATTTAGAACTAACATTGAACATTAATGTTTTATCTTCTTATCTTAGTTTAAGCAAATACGAATATTAAAATCATTTTCTGAACTTTCAAGAAATAAGTTCGTTCCGTCTTAGGAATTTTTAAAATTTTTTAGTTCATTGTTTGGTGAAAAAAATGCAAATTTTTCCGAGTTGTCAAAACGAACCCAAAAAAATTGCAACCTTTTTTTGATTAGTTTACAATCTATTCTCTTCCTTGTTGTTGTTGTTTTAATCGTTTGCATTAAAACCCATGAAGTGCACACTTTTTAGTCTATTGGTCCTCCCTCCCCGCCCCCCTATCAACACACACACACACACACACACACTACCACAACGGCCGCTCTCTTTATCACACTCTCACTCCCTCACACTAATGCATATCTTACCAGTCATATACGGTTTTGATGATGTTGCTGTTTTGTTGTTGTTGTTGTTTTAGTTGTTGCTGTTTGCTGACTAATAACAATGAAATTCGCCACGAAGGAAGAGAGGGCAAAAACAAAATAAACACAAAAAAATTTGCGTAACTACAAAATATTTTTGTAATTTTTGCAAGCCGCTTAATGAGATGTGCTTTAACAACAATATGTACATACATACATATGTACATACATAAATAACAATAACAAAAACAAAGACAGAAAAAAAAACACAAGAAAATAAATACAAAGAGCGTCAAAGAAAACAAACAGCTTTTATTGTTTTTGTTTTTGTTGCCTTTCATAAGCTCTTGTTATTGTTGTTATTTGAACGTTTGTTTCGTTTCGTTTTCTTTGAGTTGCGCTGCGATTACGTCAAGATTTTTGTGTTCTTTTGCCGATTTGTATTTGATTACAATAAAAATACATACATATGTATGTACATATGTATTTTATATGTTCATACTTACATATATGTACATATGTATGTATGCAAATTTGTGAGTAATTTTGTTCTTCCTTACCGTTTGACACGCTCTTGCAAAGCCAAAGAGAGCGAGCGAGAGAGAGAGAGAGAGTAAGCGTAGAAGAACAGCTATAATTATTACTTGCTTAATGCTAAACACTTAACGCCAAAATATTTAACAACAAAAACATATTCAAATACACACACACACACACAAAAAAAATTCACACACTCACGTACTTGAAATAAGTTGTTGTTTTTGTTATTGTTCCGTTTTGGTAGCTGTTATATTTTCATTTTGGCGCTCAAATTTGTGCGCTCTGCTTCTTATTCTTTAATGGGCAGCACTTGTCACCTTTTTGTTGTTGTTGCTGTTGTTTCTCTCACTAGATGTAGTTGTTGTTGTTGCTGTTGTATTTGCTGTTACCGGTGCTCGATGACGCGACGACTGCGCGATCGACAACTAAACTGAATATTATTCGTGTTGGTTTTGTTGCTGTTTGTGCTTTATTATATATGTATATGTACATACATATGTTTATGTGTATATGTACACATACATATGTTTAGTTTTTATCTAGTATTATTGCGATTATAAATTAATTGTTGTTGCCGCGGCCTTTGGTGGCTGCCGCTGCTGCTTCTGACGCCGCTTTACGTAGCCAAACTGAAAACCAATACTGACGCCGATGACTGACTAAGCGGCCACGACACGACTACGACGACGACGACGACGACGACGACGACGACGACGACGACGACGACGACGACGACGACGTCGACCATGTACATTGTACACAAACATACACAGAAAAAAACAACAACAACACTACGTCGACGTCGAAGCCATCGCAGTCGCACACGTCACCAGCAGCAGCAGCAGCACAAGCACCAGCACCATTCAGTCAGCCAACAAGCAGCGTCAGCGACGGCATCTGCAGTGGCAGCGATGGCACTGCTAGTGTTGAGCACGTGCTTGGCGTGAAGTGATTGCGTTGCGCGCGAGTGTTTTAGTATTTGCGCACGCACGGAAAATATTTAATGCATGCGCTAAGCGCTTAGATCACACAAGCTAAAGAAAATATTAATTATACATATTTATTTTATTGATAAAACTATCGAGTGCACTCTCATTACAATAAAGATTAACTGTAGTTTTTTTCTTTCGATATGGCCACCTACCCATTTACAATTATGTACATATGTATTTTTATTTTTTAAATTTCTATTTCTTAAGTCGTCTCTAGGAGAATATTATATTTAAATTTTAAATATATAAGTATACAAAAATTAATAAATAAAAGGGTTGCGATGAAAATACCCATTAACAAGTTTTATTCATTATTCCAGAGCATATTGTCTGTTGCTATGAATTTTTTAATACAAGTATTTGAAAAAAATTAAATTAGTTTTCGTCATGCTTTCGTGAGTCGTGATTGAAAAGTATTTGTCACGCGCTCATCTCTGGCACTGGGTCATACAGCTACAGATGCGTGTTCAAGTATATACATATGTATGTGTGTATGAATGTGTGAACACTTATTTAAATATATTTGTACATATGTATTTATATATAAAATGTATAAGTAAATATGCGATTGTGTGGTTCTTTGGCTGTTTCGTAATTGGCTTGCTTTGTCATATATGTATGTATATGTATACCACAAACAAATGATTGTACGAACTCTCAGAACTGCTGAAGGAGCTCCCACGTCAAATCGGCAACATCGGCAACAACAACAACAACAACCACGAAAAGAACATAAACATTATAATAACAAAGCTTGAGCGGTTTAACGTTATCGCCGCCACGTCAAAGTCACGGCGCGCTCGACGCTGACGTCGATGCCGGCGTTTCTACACTCACCTTTTTCAATCATATGCTATCTCTCTCTCTTTTTCTTGCTCTCTTTGTCGCTCTTGCTTATCGTGCGCTTATTCATGCAGAGCAAGCCATAAACCACACATGGACGAAATATTTTTAAATACCTCAAGCAAAATTAAAATTCTACCTAAACATTTAACGATCTACATGTATTGGTTATTCGCACTAAGAGAGAGAGAGAGAGAGCGAGAGAGTGGGAGAGAGGCACAAGCACAGCTGACGACTTCGACGACGTAACGCGCTGCTTTTTGTTGGTGCTGTTGTTGATGTTGTTGTTATGGTCCGCTTATCGCTTCTTTGGCGTTTTGTATTGTTTTCTTTGATCGCCTACGACGCAGCAGAGACGCGACGGCCACGGCGACGGCGACGGTGAGGGTGATGTTGGGGAAGCGTAACAACATGAACATTTACAGTTAATTCGTGCATGAAATACAATTGCATACCGACAGGCTGGCCGTCTGCCCAATATGCTAATATGCTAATAAAACAATTCATAGAATTTTAAATTTACTACAATACACTACTTGTAAGTTATTGAACATTAAACATTGTACAACTGCCGTGCAATATGTGCATAAACTGCATATAACGAACTTCCGAGTTCACACAATCTATATGAAGAATTTTCTCTAAAACGAAGATTTTTCTTGTCCCATTCAGATTCGTTGTATGGAAGTTCGACTGTATTTGGTTTTTTTTTTTTAAATTAAAGAAAGGCTATATATAAAGTCCTTTCACTAAAAGAAAGCTAGTAACATTTTAATTTTATTAATTTTTATTATTTTCATTATATTGAGGTTTTAAGCCGATTGGCAAAGTTGTAGCATAAATTAAGTCAATTTAATAATATTTAATCAATAATCGCGTTCTCCCCGTTTTTTTCGATTTTGATTTATGTATTTTAATCGATTTCCCAGCAACCCAATTTGGTAGCAGAGTTTAAAGAGCCATTTGTTTTTTATTACAATAATTTCTTGTGTGATTTGTTTGTATGTTTGTTATTTTGTTTATTTGGCATGTTATAAATAATTACCACGCTGAAAGTTAAACGAAATCAGCGCTTGTTTTTTTGAAATTGATTGGATATCTTTAGCCAATCGTGACTCCATATACGCGCTCATTTTGGATATGGCTCGAACACAATCAGGGCAATCCGAAAAACAGTTCAACGAGTTTATTAACATGTTGCGGACGAGAACAATAAACGGAGTAAAGCCAGTAATCTTATTGCTGTCCAGTTTCCTTTGTATGATTTTAAAATCGAGCCTCTTTTCGACAGCGTGATTGTAATT
Source organism: Scaptomyza graminum (assembly GCA_018901835.1). NCBI lineage: Eukaryota > Metazoa > Arthropoda > Insecta > Diptera > Drosophilidae > Scaptomyza > Scaptomyza graminum. The sequence goes on along the minus strand of JAEIFL010000001.1, from coordinate 3,289,115 downwards.
GGGGTTCAAACTGGTTTCTACCCATTTACTGGCATCATCAAACATCCAGTGTATGTCGAGTTTCTTTTTTTTCCTCATGGCTTTGATCACTTTATCGCATTGCCGCTTCTCCACAAGATATTTCTGCCAATTATAATAGAGTTTGATATGATCATCCAAATTGGCGAGGTCTATGATTATGTCAGGATCGGCATCAGCAATGTCGTTGGCTGGAGCTGGAGCTGGAGCAGAAGCTGCAGCACGAGAAGGAGTAGATGGAGGAGGAGGAGGAGGAGGAGGAGCTGGAAAAGGATAGGGAGGAAGAGGAGGAAATATAGCGGGAGAAGGAGGAGCTGAAGAAAAAGCTGAAGCCCAAGCTGCAGCAGGAGATGCAAAAGGAGCACGAGCAGGAGCTACAGCTTGAGGTGAACCAGCAGTTGGAGCAGGAGTACCAGCACGAGATCGGGCACGAGCAGGAGCTACAGCTTGAGGTGGAGCAGCAGTTGGAGTAGGAGTGCCAGCACGAGACCGAGCACGAGCAGGAGCTACAGCTTGAGGTGAATCAGTAGTTGGAGCAGGAGTGCCAGCACGAGACCGAACAGGAGCTACAGCTTGAGGTGAATCAGCAGTTGGAGCAGGAGTGCGAGCACGAGATCGAGCACGAGCAGGAGCTACAGCTTGAGGTGGAGCAGCAGTTGGAGCAGGAGTGCCAGCACGAGATCGAGCACGAGCAGGAGCTACAGCTTGAGGTGAATCAGCAGTTGGAGCAGGAGTGCCAGCACGAGATCGACAACGAGCAGGAGCTACAGCTTGAGGTGAATCAGCAGTTGGAGCAGGAGTGCCAGCACGAGATCGAGCACGAGCAGGAGCTACAGCTTGAGGTATAGCAAAAACTGGAGAACGACTTGAAGCAGGAGATGTATATCCGGCAGAAGCTATGGCGTCAGCAAAAGCTTGAGCTTCGACAACGCGTTGTTCTTGATGTTGCACAACCTTTGGCTGCTCTTGTTTCGTCTTTTTGGTTGGCTTGTTGCTAATCTTCTGGGCCGTGTTTGTCCGTTTTATGATTTCGCGTTCATTGGTGATATCAAACTCGGCTAGAGCGGACTGCAACTTCCGCCCAAGCTCATTCAAAACATAATGAATTTCATTGGTTGCCGGATTGTAGAGCTTGCAATTGTGAAAGATGAGTTGAACATCCTGCAGCGCCTCATTCGCATCGTAATAGTAGTTATTGTCGATCCGCGTAATAATGGTGTTCATGTCCATGGGCTGCTTCACGATGTCGTGGTAGTCGGTGAGGCCGAAGGCTATTGTATCCACCGGATAGCGGAAGGGTTGCGAGCAACGCTGCTTGAATAGCCGATTCAGCAACGCTCGAACTTTGACCAGCATGTTTGTCTTACGTCCCAATTTTCCTGGCGGCGGGTGTACGGGCGGCTGCACCTTTCCATTTACTGGCCTAACTCTTTCCACATTTTCCATGTCCATCTATATATGTGTATAAAGTGTGTGGATAGCACTCTAACTCTCTTATTCAATACAAAAACAATCGCAAAAGCTTACATTTTCTTTGGAACTATCCTTGCGCGAGACGAACAAAAAATTTGGGACAGCCCGACAAATTGCAAAATGTGTTTGACAGACTGCAAAGACTTGTTAGTGACGAGATTAATACTGTTTATGCATTTGAATCGATTTATTTAATGTCGATTATTATTTGATAGTATTTGACAGCAATGACAATGTCATTTTGATTGTTTTGACAAATATTAAATTAAATGTCAAATGTCAAAAAAATGCGTCAAAGACAAAATAAATACAACGGTTAACGAACGCCCCGCATAACGAACATTTCGCATAACGATCACATTTTTTTGGGAAAAACAAGTTTCGACACTTTCAGGCTGTCCGAAAAAAATCTGTTTCATTGGGACATAATGAAAAGAGGGAGCGAGAAAACACACTCAAGTCTGTGCTTGATCAACGAGTGGAATGCTCAAGCAAAGACAGTTTGTTGCAAACTCTTTCCTTTTTCCATTTCAGATTGTCTCCGTCCAACACATATTTAGTTCCATAAAAAAATGTTATAAGTTCCATTTAGCTAAAAGATGAACTTAAAATATATTGGTGTATTTTTTCAGTTCCCTAAAAGTTTTGATGCATGTTATGCTAGTTTCTTTCAATAAAAGTTCAAATTGAAATATATTTTTTTCGCCCTTGCAAGCATTATTTTATTTTACATTGATTTATATGGGAATAATGGTTTTGCTTAACAAACCTTTTGCACAACGAACAAGATGCTGGGTCCAATTGTGTACGTTAACCAAGGGTCAACTGTAGTTTTATTACCGTCTGTTTTTTGCTGAAGTTGTAATATTTTTATGTTTCTACAATGCGATGTGAGGTGGCTTCTTTGGAATTGCTTCTTAAATGTGTTTTGTTTTCTTTGTTTTCTGTTTTGTAATTGGTGTTGGTTCTTTCTCAAACTTAAGCAAATCTTTCAAATTCATGCGCATCACATGTTGCCAATCAAGTCAATGATGTGTGATTGAAGCGATTATTGTAATGCAGCCAGTACTCGGTACGGTTGCACGCTCTTTGGCTGACGCTCGAGCGCATCTCCAGCTGTCAATTACCTGGAACTTCCAGTTCAGCAGAAGGCTAAAATCGGAATAAAATTGGACTGCACCCACTGCCCACTCCCCACACCCATCATCGAATCATTGAACTCGAACGCATGCAAAGTCAACGAAAAATCCCACGCACAAAATTCATGCATTTGTAACGCAAAATTGCCAAACAGTCAACAAACAACAATGCTGCCCCGCGGCCGACAAAACAGAGCTAACTTTACAATTTGGGCCGACTTGGCGTATGCGTAATGTAACAATCACTGTTATCGCAAACACACACACACACACACACACACATATAGACACAACTGTCAGCTCATCTAAAGCTGGCTGTTGTTGTTGCTGCTGCAGTTGACAAAGATACATTGAATATTTTGCGTATGTTTGTGTGTGTTTCGTTCGGGGCTTACATGACGTATGACTTGCAAAACCAGTCCACACAGACCGCTGTCATAGTCACAGTCGGAACCACAGCTACTAGTAGAGAGCCCAGTTAACCAGTAAACCAGAGACAGGAGCCAGAAACAGAACCAGAACCAGAAACACAAATTGAACGCAACGCAACCATCAAAAACAGGAGCCGCCGCCAGTCAGAACACAAATAAATAAACAATATCAAGAAAATGGCAGAGCTTGAAATTGCGACAGCAATAAGAAGAAATGTGGTATAAAGGTTGCTCACAAAATGCACCGGACATTGAAATACATACTCTCAACTCAGATACCGAGGGCAATTCAGTTGAAATGCATTTCACTTGAAATCTGCGTAAGATAAGAACTAATGAACATACTGTTTTCCATCCCCTTGAATAGTCCAGTAGTTGATTCTGGCTAACTTGATGGTTAATCAACGCACATGCCAATCTATTTGAGAATTTGCAGCTAATTAATCAGCAGCTCGGAACAGTTTTAATTGAATTTCAATTCTGGGAAATTTTTGTTATGTCCGTTTTAGCTAAGAATCACTATCAAAGATTTTCCACACACAATTCATAAGAAAACTGTTGGAGCATTTTAATAAAATAGTTAATTAAAAGCACGATGGAGATTTTTGCTGGACGATAAAATGAGATGTAACAACACGAAAATTAATACGAAGCAGGAATCTGCGGTGTTATTTAATACAAACAAGGTAAACTTTAAGGTGCATCAAATTGATTGAAAACAATGCAATTTTTAGCAGTTTTTAACTCTTTTTTTCTCGGTTAACGAAAAACAAAAAATATAATTTTTTTTTATTCAAAAATTCATTCAATACAACTTTTTCTTTAAAAATCGGTTCAGTATGCACAGTTTAAAAATTTAGTAATAAATCTAAACACCAGAATCTACGTTGCTTATCAAATTCGATACAGTAAATAAATTGTTCACTTCAAAGCCAATTGGTGGTTTTGTTTTACAAATTCCTAGAATGAGTTAACCAATCAACAATTATGCAACTCGGTTAGATAATAATTAATAATTTGAAGTTGCGTTAAATTGCAACAATAACCATCTAAAGAATGTTAATTGTATTTTTTTATTGGTTATTGTTTATATTTTTTTGTATTTATTTTGAAGACAGATACACTGCAAAAAGAGTATATAAAAATACAGCCATACTGACATAAAAACACTGCGAGTGTGTGCCGGAAGTGAGGAATGTAAATATAAAAAATGGTGTAGCTGGTCAGGTTCAGGTCAAGAGGAGGGTATAGGGTAGCAAGAAAGGTGAGTAGGTGTAGTTACAATTGGCCAACGGCCGTCGGCGAACAATCAGAATGCCGTTCCCGGAAAGAAGTCAAAGTTGATGCTCGTGAAGTTCATTGTGGACCCCAACTGAGAGCGCAGAAAACACAAAACAATAAGTCCAGCTGAGTAGAAGCTGAAGCTGTTGCTGTTACTGACAAAGAACCAAGCAAAGGCAAAATGAATTCCTAGAAAACTCTCCAAGCAATGAGCCAAAGTACAGTTGTTCCGTGCATTCATTATTTGCTATTGCTGTTTGCCGTTGCCTAGCAATATGCAATATGCTTCTTTTATGCCAATTGAACAAAGAGAATTAGTTTTGCAATCCAACAACGAACAAAAGCCAAACTGAATTCAAGCCAAAAGGATTTCATGCCTGCTTTAATATTTTGTTGTCTTTGAAGCACATTCGCAATATATTTTGCACTCAAAATCCACAACTAAGGCATATGAATTCAATCTCAGTATTTCCTTATTAGGCAATATCAACATATTATTACTTGACTTGAAACTGCAAATGTATTTGTAAGCAAAACAAAAACAAAAACAAACATTATTGCTTCAGAGCTATCGAAATATTAATGTTCGTGCTATGAATGTTATGATGAATGTGTTTATTAATATTGTAATTGTCTTAATGGCACTTAAAGTAAAATTAATTATTTTTATTTGAATTTTTAATGACATTTAAACCAAACTTAAAGCTTAAGCATCGCTTAATACATTATCAATCAATATTGTTAGATTTAATATTTGTTGAACATTTTGCTTTGACTGTAACAATTTTAAGAATTATCTTATAATTACAAAAAGCTCTTTTGTAAATTGTACTTTTGGTTCGAGGAAATGGTAAGCTCAGATCTAATCGGAAAATTGTAAAACTCACTTAACTAGAAACTAAACTGTAAATGGAATTTTAAATATTATTTTGGCTTTTGTAAATTTATTAAGAAAACTCTGAATGAATTGTTGACAAATCTTAGTTCTGCAAAAATGCTTTATTTGGATCAATTTGTGATAATTGCTTATCACACGAAGCTGTAATGTATAAACCTAACCATGTACACCCACATAGACACACACACACACACACACTCACACTCACACACATTTATGCACTGTTTCCCGATCTAACTGGTAGAGACTTTGGCAAACAACTCTTCTTGCACACGGTGCAAAAATTGAGTTGACGCCTGGCAAGCAAAGTTAAGCTGTCATACACATGCAGACAGAGGACAAAGTGGGCAGGTCTTGTATGTGTGTGTGTGTGTTTTGGTGTTTGTTAGATTAGCGTTGCCATGCTACAACTTGTTGCACGTCTCATTGAGGCGCAAAGCGACAACGTCAAGAAGAAGAAGAAGGAAGATGGTTGGCCAGCCAAAAAGACGACTGCTGTGTATCATACAAGTGGGTGGGCTGCAACATGGTAAGCGGGCGGGTAGATGGCGTAGCGTGCATAAGACGTAGTGGTCTGATGAGTACATAGACAGGAATAGAATGTGTTCAAATACACACACACACACACACACACACACAAAGCAAGTGTGTTCTAGTTAACGGTGTAACTAGTCAAGAGATATCCCGCAGAGAAGAAGATTTCTGAGAAAATTCAAACCAAACCTTGTTAACAGACAAAGACAGACCTTACCGTAAATAATGATATTTGATGCAGTTTCTTTCTAGCTTGACGGTATCGAGTATAAAAAGTGAATATATTTGGTCACAAAATTACTTTAATTCAAGTTTTTGACAGTTTAGAGGCGAACAAATTTGACCAGCTTGTGGCTACTCTTGCGCAGCAGAACCTTGCCCAGCGGCTGGCCAAATCCTTCGTACTGCTGATAGACATGGAGGCCGCGTACCACCGTCGCATGCACCACACCTTGCAACCTCTGGCCAGTATATGGCGTTGTTGCCGTTGCCTTGCTGGCCGCATGCAGCTCCTCCTTTGCAACAGTGAACTCCTCATCCGGATTCCAAATGCAAAAATCAGCATCGTAGCCCTCGGCAATGCGTCCCTTAAAATTGGACAAGCCGCACAGCTGTGCCGGCTCCCGGCACATCAAACGATGCACATCTGCGAGACTCAGTTGAGGCTCTATCTGTCTACTACGTGTCCACACAACGGCCAGACTTAGCTGCAACGAACTGATGCCCGGCCAGGCGTTCATAAAGTTGCCACGCCCACGACCATGATTCAGACATCGTGCCCCGGGCGTTGCCGCCGAATGATCACTGGCGATCAGCTGCAGTCCATCATCCGGTCGATGCAATGACTGGCACAGCTCCAATTGATTGAAGCGCTCCCGTATGGGTGGCCAGGTCTTATACTCGGTGGCACAATCAGCCACCTGCTCGGCACACAAAGCCAGATAATGTGGACACGTTTCGGCACTCAATTGGGCACCTGCTGTTCGACGGCATTCGGCTATCATTGGCAGCGCTTTGGCGCAGCTCAGATTCATAATGTGAAAACGACGCTGCGGATACTTAGTGGCCAGTTGGCAGATTAACTGCATCGCTGACAGCTCCATGGCGGCGGGTCGGGTGCGCAGAAAATTCGCATAACATTTTGATGACACTTCATCTGGCGTCGCCGCCGTTGGCTCCCGCCGTGTTGCCAACTCTGCGTGAAACTGTTCTGACAAAGAATAATTACGCCAATTAATCAGATAAATTGTATGCACAATAACAACAATATTTGTATATTGGATGAAATCTTTGAGTTTCATTATTTTTATCGAGCCAAATTTTATTGCATTTTGTATGAAATTGTTAAAGTAAGTTCACAAAATATAATCAAAATTAGTTGCAATTTTTACAAAAAGAATTTAATTAGTTAAACTTTGAATAAACAATCACAACTGTACCACAACACTATACTCTTTGTTCCTGTACACTTACCGCTATAACCGCTTCGATTTGATGATCATCAAGCTGCTTGAGTGCATCGGTTAGTTGAGACTCGTTGATGGCCGCAAACTCGCTGCCAACTGGCGGTGCACTGTCACAGAGTGTGCACTGTAGTCCGATCACACCGGCGGCTAGCATCGGCTCCAACTGATCCGTATTGCCTGGCACTAATCCGCCCCAGAAGCCCACATCCACATAGATCTTGCCGCGGGCTGTTGAGGTTTTTGCCTTTAGCGCCTGCACATTGCAAGTGGTGGGCGTGGCATTGCTGCGGGCATTCGACTGTACAAAAGGGGTGTCGCTTGTGTGTGTGTGTGTGGCAACAGTTAACAGTTACTCACGTGGGTCGATCAATGATGGTAGTAAAGCCGCCAGCAGCTGCCGCCTTCGTTGCCGACACAAATCCCTCCCAGTCTTTGCGGCCCGGCTCGTTAATATGCACATTGGCATCAATTAGTCCGGGCATCAGCACCAAATCACCAAAATCATAGCATGCCTCCGATTCCGTATTGTACATATACGTGTTGACCTCTTGCGGTGTCCGTAGAACTGCCAAATGAAAGAAATAAGGAAAGTTTCTATGAATAAACCATTCGAAATAATTGACAATTATAAGAATGTATTAAATTTATATACAAATGTTCATATATTTTATTGATGTGTAAGCATCATCGATAGGCTTAGGGAGGAGTAAAAATCGAGTATCAAATACATCTTATTGCGACAGATCAAATCGGTATATTTGACACTGCATTTAAGGTTGCCATAATTTGGCAACACCTAATATATCGTATCCTAATCATACTATCGATATATGATACGAATGTATGTATGTATATGAGTGCTGTCAGATTAAATGAAAGCTTACAATAGTTTCATTAAATTAACAACAACAACAAACAGCATTGTGCATTGCATTGCCGTGCACATATATTTCTCCTGGCCAAACTGTCTATTAAATCATATCATTCCGACTTTACGTAGTACTGTTGCCCTGCACCAAAGCTGGTGCCTCTACATCTCACGCCCATTATATTATGGGTGGAGATTTTAACACGAATTTTAGCAGACCCACAGTCGCTCGCAAGCCCTTAGAAAAACTAACTATCATTGCTCAACCTAATTAAATGTTACATTACGTTAGAAACAGTTGGGGTATTTTTTTTTATTTATTATTATTCAACTTGCAATCCAATCAACTTTTCCAGTTAATATCCAATTGAATACTATTTGCTTGCTGAAATGTCCCCTTGTCTTACATTTGACCTTTATTATCTTTTTTTAATTACTTTTATGATGATGTGTCGACATTTATTAACAAATATTTAATTAGCAAACACCTCGTAACTGATTTTCGGAATCGACATGATACGCTTTTCTTGAGTTCCAAGAAATTATTCAATTGCCATCCATGCGTGAATTAAAATACATTTCAATTATTGTTTATCTCTCCTGCAAGGTGCGAAATAGTTAATTACCAAGTACCAAGCGAACCATCAAGTGGGTGTGACAAGCAGAAATACTTAAAAATAATCCAGCAAAAACAATGATTTCCTTCAGGTAACTCTAAAGAAGTGTTTGGGGTACAATGGGGAAATGTCACTATGTGGATATTCTTTAAAAAATTTCCATAAAAACGAACAACAAGTTTGATAAAACAAAGTTCAATAACAAACAATACAAAACATTGAATACAGAGAAACATTTTCTTACTCTTCTATTTATACTCGAAGCGAAGAGCAAACTAATTCTTAGCATGCACAAGGTACATATGTACATATATATTATTATTATATACATACGTAATAATTTTGCAAATCATAATTGAAATTCACTTTTCTTACTTACCACGTCGAACGATGCCCTGTGTGTCCACAATGATGCCACCGTGTAGAGGCGCCTCATGGCTACCATCGCCCAAATAAATGCGCCGGCTAAGGAATAACAAATCCATCAAAATTGAACTTCTCTAACCAAATATCAAGAGACAACTGAATATTTCTTATAGAATTTTGGCTATTTCTGTACAAACAAGATCTGTCTAGCTCTCTCTCTCTCTCGCTCTCTATCCCTCTCTTTTTTGTAGCCCAAAGTTTTAAAGCTCTACAAGCAACAGTTGAAGATGAAAGCAAAACACAATTTGTTTGTGGATAACAAAAAAAAAAAAATCTTCCCAATCAAATCTCAAGTATGTGTGTGTTTTGGTAGTGAATATATACATACATACATACATAGACGTACATACGAGTATGTTTGTTTTAGCATCTAGCCTTTTTCTAAGAGATCTTTTTTATGCTTTTTCCTCGCATTTTTTTTGGTTGTTTTGTTTGTGGTTTTGTGTATTTGCAATCAAGCATTTGGTGGCGCTACCCAGCGGAAGCTTTTCGGCTGTTACGGTAAATTGTGCTTTTGTTGTTGTTGTTTGTGCTGCTTGTTTGCAGTTGAGCTGTAAAAATTGAAGGCAAAGGCAAAGCGAAAGGCAAAAGGCGCAAAATGAAACCGAAACTGAAACCGAAACCGATTCGCAACGAAGCGAATACACAAAACACGAACGTGGGTGTGCGTATATGGATGTGCGTTTGTGTGTGTTTGTGTGTGTGGGTGTGCGTGTGCCAAATGCCGAATGCATAAAGCTGAAGCCGAATGGCCAAATGAAGTTCCACTTGTTGTTGCTGCTGCTGCCGCTGCTGCTGTCGGGCACTGTTGCGCGCCTCTGCTGGTGGATACACACGAATAGGAGACGACCATGTCCTTAACACCAATACTAGCATGCCAGATGCCATGATGAGGCTGCAGCAGCACCAACAGCCCCAGCAGCAGCAGCAGCAGAAGCAGCAGCAGCAGCAGCAATAGCATTGAGAGTCAAGGCCCACCAAACCGGCCACCAGCCACCAACCATCATCATCAAACATGAAATTGAAGCGATTTGAGTTCGAGACGCCTTCCTTGTACACCGCATTCACATCCTCGCCCTCGCCCTCGTCCTCACCCCCGACCCCGTCCTCGACCTCGACCTCGTCCTCGTCTATGTCCTCGTCCTTTGTCGTCGGCCTTTTTGGCATCGTTGGCTGGCTGCTTCGACGCGTCGGTTCGTCTCGCAATGGCCATCGTTAGACGCGTCATTCTCGTGCTCATCGTCGTAGTTGCTGGCCACAGAACTCAGAGTTGACGCTGCCGTGCGCCGCATCCTAAACTTCACTCTGCTTTGAACAGCCTCGCGAACAACCAGTTGAAGTTCTCTATTGGCCAGTTGACTAGACATCAAAAGTTAAACTGATTTTCAAGTTCAAATTCAAATCTTAATTAAAATTCATCAAAATTCAAGTTCAGTTCATCAAAAATTGTATCGAATTCATTTTTCAACTAATATAATTGGGTGTACAAATTCGAAGTTAATTCATTTTTCCAAAAACAAACAAAAAAGCAAAACAAGTATTTATTTAACTTCGAAACTATTAAGTGCGTTTATTTGAGTTTAACGGTTTAGTTTCTCAGTGAATTGATTTAAACGGTGAGCGCAATAATTTCCAAATACTACATCATGTTTTTTTTATATGTGTCTTTTGCCAATGGCATTAAATATTAAAAGTTGTATTTTTTTTTAAATTTTTTTAATGTTGTCCAGGCCACGAACTTGTAAGTAAGCGCATTAACAAAAAATGCCCAGTGACAAGAAAACAAATTCAAAAATGAAAACAAAAAAAACAAAACCCAAAAATACAATAAAGAGAATATATAAATATTTATACTTGATTAAGGATGTTTGTTGTTGTTGCCTCATTTGATAAATCGCCTTCAAAATTTAAAACAAAACATATTTTTTATTTCTTTTTTTTGAATCAAATCAAAACGTTGTAGCGCATTTATTCAAATTGTTTTTCGTTATTGAAACTGAATTTTTTGGCTTATTTTGAAAGAACTTTATTTATTGGTTTTCATTGCACGAAATATTAAAATGTGTTGAATTGATAAAACAATGCCCAAAGTTTATGAATTTCTGATTCTTTATGTGAATTGTTATTATTTTTACAAATGTTAAGCAATAACTTTAAACTGATCAAACTGAGCATTGATACCAGAGACATATTTTTTAAATTAAAAACTATAAAAAATAAATTTTTTTATTGGTTTTGCTCGATCAGGAGATCAGGCCTGAGTCCAAACGTTCCCAGGTACAGTCGTTGTGTGTTAAACTTGTTACTGTGTTCTTGATTAAATTTCGATATTCGATAACTTCGGTGTTTCGCAACAGATTTCGATTAAAAGTTTCCAAATAATTAATATTAAGTCTAACTTTTAACTGAAAATGCGTAAGTAAAATAAGTGAATATTTTATTGTTATCGATTGCATGTGTGTATCGAGAACGTAAAGAGATCGATAAGCTTACAAAAAAACTTGATCTGCCTTTGGCTTGGAAAAATTTGATTTCAAATCTTACGTCAGTTGTATTTTTGGTCTCTGTGATCGTGGCGCTTATACATATGTACACGGCCTTATCTACATGACTGTTGATACTGATCAAGATAATATAATAAATATATGTTATGGCTTGGGAGATTCTTCCTTCATTCTGTAACATGCTTTTGCAAAACTTCATTAATTCCCCTTAACTCCATTTTTAACGGGTTCGTTATAGAACATCGTTATAATCCTTATCGCATCAATATATAAATTATTTCAATGATCTTTGAATTTTCAAAATATGAAATCGCGTATTTCCGTTAGTCAAATTATCGTTTGCTGCAATTATGAGTTGGCCCATAAATAAGTAAGTAGAAAATCATTATACGATATTTATGACTGATGGAACATGATCAGAAATTACGATGTCACTGTTTATTGATTACGGGTTAACTAATATATTGAAAGCATTAAAGCACTTTATGATCCATGGCAAAATGAAATGCAATGCTTTAATCCTTTTCAGCATTAATTGCCGTGCCATTGAATTCAATTTAGTTAATTAAATCATTCACCAAGAAATCGTTTTCGTTGATTGACGAAAAACATTCAATAACATTAATGCAATACTTAAATGCATTTGCGGACAATTTGTACAAACAGCCGCAGGGACATATTTACATTGTACATATGTATGCAAAATTTAAATTCAAATCGATTTAAGGCAAACTATAAAAGTTTGAGTTCGCATTCTAAACGAGAGAGATAAAAATTTCTTTAAAAGGAATCGCAATTTTATTCCATTTCCACTTGAACATAACTCAATTAGCAGTTGGCTTCGGGGGCCCCTGAAAACATACACAAATATCAAAAGTTTTTAGGCAGTTGAGCATAGTTTATAAAACTATTTAGCCCGGCAGCTATTCGTTGAGTGTTTCATCTGACAGAGGTGAAGGAGGTCTTAACTCTGAATTGCTATTCCACGAAATCATTTGCACAGGGCTTCAACTGTAGCAAACAGCAACAAAAATCGCTTGTGGTATGCTTAAAGCCATGTTGTAAATGCATATTCGAAACAAGCCGAGTTAATTGTTGCTTTCGGTGCTTGACTTTCTGGAAAACTCTTAACTGAAAATTGAGTCTTAACACACAGCAAAGATGGTTTAACGCTCTTGATATGTGAGCGGGATGTGATTGCTGCTGCTGGTAAAAGTGCAGCGTACAATATTAAACAAATACTGATTTGTACTTTTTGCAATTTAATTGGGATCTATGGTTAAATTGGTTTGTGGAAAGGATTAAAGACTACTTTGCATACTTTATTGTTTGCTGTCGGTGTTTTTGTTGTTGTTTTTGTTGCTGTTGCCGTTAAGAGTTGAACCAAAAGTTGTGGCTTAATTGTTTGCTGTTGATCAGGCCAAGCTACGAAGTGTCGAAACTGCACAATAAATGGCATTTTTTGCGCCGCGAAAAAGTATGCAACACAAAAGTACACATGAATGCGTATACTGTGTGTGTGTGTGTATGTGTGTGTGCGGTCAAACCATGGAAGTTGTCGAAAGTGATTTATAAACGATTTAATGCGTTTTTGCTTCTGATGTTGATGCTGCTGCTTTTGCTGCTGCTGTCGTTGTCATTATTGTTGTTGCAGATGGCAGCTGTTGCATGCTGCTGCTTCGATTTTCCACAAAATTAATTGTCTGTTCAACTTTTTGCAACATTTTGCGAGCACCAAACCCCAATTGACTGAAATCAGGGGCCCATGGTAAACAAATTTTTACAAGCCAGGCACAGAACAACAAGCATATAAAAAACAAAACAATATATATATATATATGTATAATAAATATGAAGAAAAATACACAGAAACCAAGTGTCAAAAGCAGCAGCAGCAGCCGCAACGGCAACAGCACCGCATATAAATAATAATAAAGAGACATAAAAGCAGCGCAAAGTAATAAAAAAAATAAACAAAAGCTAAGTAATAACAAAATAAGCGCACGGCGAATTCGAGCCACAGAAATAGCCGGGGAAGCCAAAGTGTCAAGCAAGCAAACATTTAATTTTGATTTATTATTAATTTTCGCGCAGCACGCACGCAAATAGACAAAACCAAACAAACTTAGTATCTGCCTTACCCCCGGACTTTTGTGCCCCACTCTCAGTGGGGGAGTTTAAAACCATAATAGATTTATGTTTATTTTGTTTGTTTTATTTTTTCGACTTTTATTGTTTTTACTTTTATATTCATAATAAAAAGCCAAAAAAAAATATTGAAAGTCAAGGCGTTAGCAACATGCACCAAATTATTGTAATTACTATTTTCCATTAGTTGAGAGTTTTGGGATAGCAACAACAACAACAAGTCAAACAGGAAACGCAACCAAAACCATCTTATACACACCCACACAGACAAACACAAACACACATTAACCCAAACAGAGCTGGGACAAAAAAGTGAAGCATGCAAAAAGGGGCAACAAAAAAATAAACAAACAAAAAAATGAGAAAATTAAAGTGGCGCAAAGTTGTGCGAAAAACGTGCGATTATTTGCGTAAAAACTTGCCAAGCCCTTCCAACACATACCTCCGGCGGCAAATTTGTGCACGTTCCAACTTGAATTTTTGAACTCTCTCCCTCTGCCCCGCCCGCCATCTGTTGGCGGAAAGAAAGAAAGAAAGTATAAAAAAATTTTAATCCCGCTTTTGTAGCTCTCGCTTTCCCTATCTCTCGCACGCGCTCAGTTTCGTCTCTTGCCTGGCTGAATTTTATCGCTTTTGGCTTTTTTTGTTTTATGTTTATTTTTGTTATCGTTCTTGGGCCGTCTTTGTCGTCGAGTCGTTGCCTTTCTTTTTGTCTATCTATCTATGCCATTGTCAATGTCTTTGGCGTTGCTTTTAATGATGTTCGCTGTCTAGATCCAAGGCTTTAATTGTATTGATTAAATGCTTAATTGTGACGGCGATGCTAACATAAAAAAACCAAATAAATTATATATTTAAGTATAGAAAAAATAAAATGAGGCCAAAGGCAATAACAAAAAAAAAAAATAAAATAAATAAAAGCTAAAGGCCAACATTTAATTGTTATTAACAAGCGCACATTTATTACTATGATTATAATGAAAGAAACGACAATGCGAACGAGAAAGGACATTCACAATAATTAGTCCGATAGACGGACGCCGCTCAGGTGTTAAATTAATTAAAACAAATAGACTTAAGGAGCCAACACAGACTGGCAGCAGCAGCAGAGCTGGGGCCCCAGCTCGAGATAAAATTTAAAACGTGAAACAATTAACGGGCTATGACATAAAAGCCAAGGCGACACCAGCAGCAGCAACAAATTTCTAAAAGTAGTAAATGGCAATGGCATTGCAACAGCAACAACAATAACTATAATAATAACAATGACTAGGTGACAACAGCAGCAACAACTTTAGTTTTACTAAAAGATTCAGCAAAAGTTGAGAATTTATTGAGTGTGGCAAGTGCTGTTGCTGCTCCTGCTGCTTGGTTTTCTCGTCTCATCTTTTTGCTTCTCTTCAATTCGGTGTATTTTTTTTTTTTGTTGTATTCCATTCAGTTGTGTTATGTCTTTGCTTTACTTTGCTGTCCGTCCGTCGTGTTTTTCTGTCCTTGCCTTGGTCGAGGGGGCAAAGCATTGGGCAAATTATTGCTGTTGCGGCAACAGCTGTGCGCCGTGTGGCATCTTACTTAACTTCAACACAAAACCCACCCACAGACATGCGTAACGGGGCTTTTACCTTTAATGTTAACAGCGAACATTTCAATTACCATAAATGTATAAGCTCAAAATGTGAGCTGTAAATTTGTTGCTAAATGTCCGTTTAATTGAATGA
This sequence comes from Scaptomyza graminum, assembly GCA_018901835.1. Classification (NCBI taxonomy): domain Eukaryota; kingdom Metazoa; phylum Arthropoda; class Insecta; order Diptera; family Drosophilidae; genus Scaptomyza; species Scaptomyza graminum. The sequence goes on along the minus strand of JAEIFL010000001.1, from coordinate 3,273,594 downwards.
AATTACATTTCTTACATGTAATTACTTTATAATAGTTAAACATAATTCCATAAGCAAATCGGCTACAAAAGTAGTAACAAGGCTTACTTCAACTAATCCTCAAATAGTTCAACAAAAAGCATTGAATAAATTGTCTAAATTCAATAGGTATTATATTTGTCTCAAACTCCATTGATTGCAGCTAAATTTGTATATATGTTTTGAATTATATTATTTTATATATTATTTATTTATTTGTTTAATAAGCTAAAAGTAAAAAGAGCATTTCTTATGTCTTCCTGTCAAATAAGACAATTACTTAAAAGTTTTTTTTTCCAAACTTAAATTCGTTTCCTCATTCTTTCTTGGCTAAGGAAAAACACACACAAAAAAAAAACACATTCAAAAATGCCAGCTTGTTATTGACAGTTAGATAAAAGTTTTACAATTTAGCGAAATGTTGGTTGATAAGCTGTTGCCAACTTGTTGACAGAGTCGCAAATTATTTTAAACACTTTGTTGACAAGTCTACGAGTGAATAAAAATGCCAACTAAAATATTCGACAAGCATATTAAAAACTGCATCTAACAAAGCATTTGAATAATTGCATAAAATAACTTAAGTACCACTTAAATGTAGTTACCTTTTGGGAATTGTTACTGTAAACAAGTTGAACAATCATCATTTTTATATAAGTATACTGTTGCGTACAGCTCACGATATACTATTTGCTTACTGTTTGTAGCTTTGCAATTTTTAAGCTCACAAGCAATACAAAGTTTAACACCACACACACATACAGAGGGCGTGCGTAAATTGTTTCGCACCTTATCGGTTCAATGCAGCATTTCAGCGCAATCGTTCCGCCCCGTCCCTTTATCCCATCCACAGAGTGACGAATGGAATTTTAATCAAGCTGGCAACTTGTGACAATAAGAACCACTCTTAATACTCGATCTCTCTCCCTCTCTCTCTCTCTCTCTCTCTCTCTCTCTCTCTCTCTCTCTCTCTCTCTCTGTCCCTGTCGCTCTCTGCCTTTTGTGAGCATCATGCAACACGCAACATGCAACTCGCAGCAACTGACCGATTCGTTGTGTACGTAAATCCTTGGGTATACTAGCTGGGATTGCTCTAGCCGGATGAAGCGGAGCCACACAGCACAGCACAGCACAGCAGCCAACACAAAGCTGACACAAAAATCTCATTACGTTACGCAACGTCACGTCAGGCGTGTGCTACGTGTTGCCCAACAATGTTGACAGGCGACAGTGTCTATCGATGTCGTCGTTGTCGTCTCTCACACATGTGTGTGTGTGTGTGTGTGTGTGTGTGTGTGTGTGTGTTTAGATTGAGCTGAGCTCGTCAAAATATTTTTTATTCAAGCAACTTTTGCTTTACTCCTTTTTTTGGCTTGGTTTTTGTTTTAACTTAAGTCTTTCCGATTGACGACGCTGTGCTCTTATTATTATAATAAGTTTTTGTTGTTGCCATTTTGGCGTTGCTTATATAAGCCAATAAGCTAATACTAAACTTAAGCGGACCTTAACTGTGTCGCTAGAAAATTTCGATGGGAGACGGCTTTGTTCTCATTGGCTTTGCCATCTGCTTTGTCTTTGTCTTGGGCTTTAACGGTGGGAATTTGCTTAATTACAAGCGATTTATTAAGCTGTTTGTTGCTGTTGTTGTTGTTGTCCTTATGGGCTATTAACTTTCCTGAACACAATTTAACAAAGGCGGATAAGGGTATGGGTCAACGGGGAGGGGAGTGGGGCTAAGCCAGCCCGCAACCCTAATAGACAAATACAAACACATTGCAATTATTTGTTATGGCATTCATTGCCAATGTGGGCTTAGTGGGCGGAGTTGTCGTTGTTGTTGGGTTCGAGGCTGTCAGAAATTTCCAGAAAAAAATAAGAAGAAAACGAAACGGGTAAAGAGCTAAATTATCCAACTAATTAAGTATTTGCTCGAAACGAAAAAAAAAAACAAGTGCTAAATTCCACCTTTCTATCAATTAACCATTAAATTGAGTACTTTTTAATGAATTTGCAACAATTTTCAAGTTTTTAAAAGGAAATAAGTTTAACTTTCTATTAAATGACATGCTTAATTGAGTACTTTCCAAGGTCTTAATGGTCTTTTCAATCTTAAATAATTAAATAAAATGCAACAATTATTCCACAACGATTGCTACAGTATAAATAGCTTTTTGCGCTAAGCTTAAAAATAATAGAAGTAATTTTATGAAGTGCAATCGGAGATACATTCAAGACCAATAATTCCAACCATAATCGAATCTGATCATAAAATACATTCCTCCATGGATCGGCTGACCGTAAATAACATTCATTTTTCTAACCTTTTTAAAAAGGTGGCGTATCTGCAACGACTTCCGGCCGTAAAGTTATGTTCTCTGAGATATTAGCAACATTTTGCTTAGGACATTTCTCTTTTGCTTAGGACATTTCTTGGCTTAGCTTAGCAGCCCGGAAAGGACTTAATTATTTTAACGACATTTCCCGAAACACAAAAGTAAAAAAATGTTCCAAACATCGAATCGATTAAAATGAATATACTCTATAAAAAAAATTTTACTCAACGGGGGTAATTCAAAGTATGATAATACTCCCTTGACAATCCTGTATTTATGTATGTAAAATAATACGTTTTAGAATGATTCAAAATCAATTCGCCTGCTAAATAATATTTAAACGAGCTCAACATATATTTAGCTTCCCTACAGCTACACACAATCACTAGACTTCCGTTATCTGACTCACGAAATCCTTCGTCTGTCCGGAAATCGTGTGTGCATGAATCTTACTTTGTCATTGAGTTCGAGGCAAAAGTTCGCCTGTGGGTGTCGAGTAGTATTGTAGGTATTAAAGTAATGCTTTAAATGCTGGACGGAAGGCAGGCGGCACACACACAAATACATGTATACATACATATGTATATATGTGTATATAAGATTAAATATGTATGCGCTATACACACACCCACACACAGCTGGTAGCCAGGCGACGCCATTATTGGCACCATCGTTGTCGTCGTTGCCTTTGTCGACTTGTTGCACGTTTCTTTTTTTCTGCAACGCAGACGTCGCGACGCCATCGTGCACTTAAAGAAAATTCCGCACGTTTGCTTAGTTTATATACATACAGACAGACATATGTGTAGATGCTACTTAAGGCCAAGGCTGTATGTGTGTGTGTTTGCTGGCTTGCTAGCTAGTTAGTTGGTTAGTTAGTTAATGTGACCATCTGGCCATTTTTGTCTGTGTGTTAAAAGCATTTTGTGTGTCTGTGTGTGTGTGCGTGCTTGTGTTTGGCACGCTCAGATTTGAAGGCACATTTAATTAAGCAGGCACCACATGCATGCACTTATTGCGAATGCAGCCGACGCTCAAGAAGCATGCTTAAAAGCAATTAATGCCAAACTGCTGGGCAAGCAGTTTCATTTGTACGCATTTTGCTTTGCGTATACGCAGCGTAAAACGAGCTCGCGCCAGTCAAATGTTGAAATTGCGCATCGTTTGACTTTTGGCTTCGCATCCTCAACATAACACAAACCCTCTTTGGTATCCACCACCACACACCGTTTAATTTGAGCTCAAATTTGACAGCTATTGGACAGGCGAACGAGGCAGGCTGGCTAAAAGAGACAGAGAAACAGATAGAGAGAGAAACAGGCAAGGCAAGGCAGGCCGAGCGAGTCAGGCGACTATAGTATAGCATTCAGGGCTTGTGGCTGCAGTTTTGAGGCTTGCCGAGCAGCCGACCAAGCAGACAGGGTAACGAGATGGAGCAGCTAGTGTGTCCTGGCCAAAGTTGTCAGCAGCGGCGACTTGCGACATGACAACCGAACGCAAAAAGCAGATATAAAGATAGCTTTAACTTGGGCAATAACGATGACAAAATTTGTGTCTCATCTATCTATCATGCATTGTGTTTAACAATAAAAGTATACGTAATTTTCAAATTGCAACAAAATCGAATTGAAATATATTTTTGAAAAATATGTTAAAGTAGAAACAAATAAATAAATAATTCTAAAATCTCATTTGCAAAGACTTTTTGTAAAAGCATAAGAAAAAATATTAAAAAATTTATTAATTTTTAATAAATTTTGAATTTAAAATTTAAAAAAAAAACCTTATTTATAATTTTATTAAAATGTGCATATGATTAAAATAAATATATTTCTAGCTAAAAAAACGTATAAAATGCAAAAGAAAAAAAAAAAAAATTGTCAAAATATGTGTCATATACTTTATGTCCAAATAATTTTAGCCATGTTAACATATATGTAAACAAAACATACAAATAATTTTTGAGAGCTAAAAAAAAATCGTTAACCTTTTATATAATGAACATATTGTTTAGCATACCAATTCATATATTTATAATTACTATTTATTATAATTATAAATACGTTTATTACTATTTTTTGCTTATAATATTTTTTTAAAATGTCTTTTAACATTTTTAAATTTTTAGCTTGCCTTGGCATGGTGGAGGTGAAAGACAAAACAACCACAATGAAATTAATTTCGAATTCAACGAGAGTTTGTTCATTATTTTAGTTTTTATCTCGGCTTCCGTCCACTTAGGGCCGAGAAGATATTGTGAAAATAAATGAGAACAAACAAAACCAAATAAAATCATAAAGATATTAAAACCACAGCTCGTCCGCTTCCACCCGCCCTCCGCACCTCTAAATTCACAAAGCGTTATCGATTTGTGCGTGGTCATGTGGTTAATTTCATTCCGCTGCTCGCACAATTTAACACGAATTGTTCGTTGTCAAATTGAGGATTATAGCAATACCAAAAATTGTAGCAGTAGCTCGTAATCCTGACGAAATCGAGACACATACATATACTAGAAACATTTATCTAATGCTGTCAATTGCAATTGGTTGTTTTTTTTTTAAGTTTGTCCACATCTTCCTTTTGCTTTTCTATCGCACTCGTTCACACAGTTTTCGTGCAGTGTATGTGCCTGTGTGTTTGTATTTGCTTATGATGGCTGTGACACGGCGGAAAGCCGAAACCAACTGCCCCTAGCAAATAACTGTAGCAGAAGTGTATAGAAATAAGAAACAGTTAGAGAAACAGAGAGAAATAAAGAAAGGAAAATCTAAAAATTGGCAAAGCAACAAGCTGCGATGGTGACAATGATGACGATGACGATGATGAAAATGAAATAGATAGAAATTTTGGTGAGCCTTATATGGTCACAGTTGCCTGGGTTTTTCCTTTACATACACACAACCGCCTCACACCCGCTCGTCACTTTCAGTTTCAGTCTCAGTTGTTATGCTGCCTGCCTGTTGCGCCTTTTGCGTGTCACTTTGTGCGGCTCAGTTGCTTACAGTTGCTTTAGCCAGCCAGCCATTCTGAGTCCAAATTGCGTCAGTTTGTTTGCCATCAGTCTGGCAAGCAGCCAGGCAGCCAGGCATCCAGGCCGCCAAGTACAACAATGGGGCATGCCAAAATGTCTCGTCCTGCCTTTTATAACAAGGCCCGTTACCGACGAGCTTCAAGCTCCCACACACACACACTTTATCAATAGAAAACTCAACCTTCCCTAAACTAAGCCAAAAATGATATAAGAAATCAAGAGAGGTTTGTACCCATTACGTAGCGTTGCCATACCGAATATAATATACTCTTATTAAAAGGTTAGATTCTTAAATAAAAAATAGACACAAAAAAATTATAGATTGTTTGCTCACTGATACAGTCTTGAAATACATCTTATTATACCAAAAAATTCATATGGACGCCGGCTATATGATAAAAGTCATAAATCGTTCATGTTTTTATATTTGGAAGAGTTTTAATGGTTTTTTGTTTTTTTTTTTTTTTTTGGTCGTTTTTTCAATTTTGAGACTCTAGCACCTAGACTCTAGATGCATTTTTTCTGGTATTAGTATTTTTTTGGTAAATTTAGCTACAACTATGCTGATAGAACAAAAAAAATATTTCTTATCGAAAAAAACAACACAACACAAAAATGCTGAAAGTCAACAAATTAAAAACTGCAGCCAATTTGATAAAACTAATGATGCAGAAATTATTGAATTTAAGAGATCTTTCGGAAAAAGATTATGTAACGATAGTTCGGTTTTTATACGTTGCAAAGTGTAATAAATAGTATAAGGTCTGAGATCTATTTGCTAATACATAATTGATTCAAGCATATTCGAATTAAATGCAACAATTATTTTTCTTGGTTTCAAATGAATAATCTAGTCGCTTTTAAACTGAGATTCAAAGCCTGTTTAAATAATATTTTCTTAAAATGTCTTCAAATAAATAACAATAAGCTTTGGTAAGGGAATTCCAAAGTGAGAGCGCAAATAAAAATAAAGAATTTTGCTCAATGACTGTCTGTCTAGTTGTTCAACTGATATCTCTTCTATCGCCTCGTTGTCATTGTCTTGTTAGGTGCTGTGTGTTTGTGTGTGTTTCTGTTTTTGCTGCTGCTGCTGCTGTGGCAACAATTTAAGGAATAACTTCGGCAATGCCAGCGCGCAAAACTTTTACGAGACCTACATTTTTTTCTTCCAAAAAATAAAATACACAAAAAAAAACATACTGAGACACACAATGGGGAGCAAAACCAATAGCAGTTGTGAGAGGGTAGGTGTGTTAGGGGCGCGCACATGGGCGCCATGGCGTAACAGATACACAAACTTAACTGAAATGAGTGTGTAAGCAATACACGAGCGACGAGCTGAAAATTGTAAGAAACGCAAGTGTAATACAAAACGTTGCGTCTTCGCCCCAGAGGGAAACCCAAAGAGTAGCTGTGTGTGTGTGTGTGTTTGGTGTGACTGTATTATCACTGCCCGAGCTCTCAGCTGCGCTTGCACGTTGCGAGGTCGACTTCTTATTCTTCATCGTCGACGTCGTTTGAGAAGTTTGCATACAAATACGAACTTACTTACTTACTTGCTTGCTTGCTTACAAAGATAGAGGCGGCAAACAGTGCGGTTCAATTAAATAGGGACAATTGTGTGTTTGTGTGTGTGTGTGTATGCAACGAGAAAATAACAAAGAAAAGTGTGCGTGTATGCGATAAAATTAAATACATGTTGCAACAGCATCAGCAACAGCATCTTGCTCTTAATCAATTTTGAGTTTGAGTTATCAAAATGTGGTTCTCCCCAAAACAAAGCTCATTTGAGTTTTAAATCCCAAAAGGCACTTTCTCAATTCGATTTTATTTCTAAGTAAAACGTTTTCGATCAAGATTTTAAATTATATTCTGACTGATTCTCGTTTAAGTTTGCTTTGCGCGTGCATATTTGTTTTAGTACAAAACCACAAACTAAAGCATATTATTATTTTTAATTGGAAACTGCGCTTTGCTCTGGCATGCGAACCTTAATGTTTTTGCTATTCTTCGAATTTTACAATTCTAGTTACTCGTTAATTAACGCTGTGGCTTGTTGAACAGGCAACGAAATCATTGTTTGTTATTTAGGGTTTCAAATTTTGGTTTTACCTGTAATTTTTCATATACAAAAAATATTTTATTTGGAATTTTGGCTTTTCACTGGTCATGTCACTTGATATTACAGTCTGATTGTTTGTGAGTGGAAGGTCGTTTGGTACACGATATATAATTTTCATTCATATCTAATTTGTTGGAACTCGTTTGTTGCCTTGTTCAAAAAAACCTTTGAGGTTTTGCGTATCAAATGATTGAAAATAAAATGGTTGAACATTTTATTGAGTAATATTTTGTTAGAATTTATTGAATTTCATTCTACGAATTTTGAAAATATAATAACTTAATAACAATTCCTTAAATCTCAAACACATGTCAAATTTATTCATGTTCTCTCTCTTTTTATTTTTTCGTTTTGCCATCAGTTTTGCATCCATTCGATTGTGTGGCGCTGTGAAAATAAATTCTTGGTATTACTGCCTGTGTGTGTGTGTGTGTGTGTTGTGTGTATCTGTTTGTGCTCTACTCAAATGCTGCCTTTTGTGATTCCTTCTTACGCTTACAATCATCAAAATTTATAAGTTAAGTTGAGCAAAGGCAAAGGCAAGGGCAAATTCAAATATTTTTCAAAGTTGGCCCCGCGTTCATTTCGCGTCTCCTGCAAATGCAAACTAAATTAACTTAAAGCAAGTCGATGGGTTTTGCTTCGGTACGCTTAGGTCGGCTAAGGTTGAGTTTGAGATTGAGCTTGGGTTTGGGTTGGTGTGGGTGTGGGTGTGTTTGGAAACGGGGGGATTTAGCTGGTTGGCCTGCTTTGTGGTTGCTTCATTATTACTACAAACCTCTAAAAGCACAAGTCTGGCCGTCATGATGATGATGGTTGGAACACTTTATTGGCGACGTTGTCTGTCGAACTACAACATTTTTTTGATACAATTTTTCAACAGATTTGCTGGCATGTATTTTTTTTCTAACGCTTTTCGTTCTTTTTCGGTATTGCAATTATTTTTAGGGATCAATAAAATAAGTTTACAAAAAAGATAACTGTACTCAACGCACACAGACAGTGGGAGCGAAAGAGATGGGTAGAGAAAGAGATAGAAAAGCTGTTTGTTATATATATATACATATATATAAAACCAAAAAAATTCATCAGCCTGGCTAAAGAAAGAAATCAAGTTTAGGCAAACTTTGTTTACTCAATTAGTTGTTTTTGTTATTTGCTGCTTCACTGGCTTCGTTAAGGCGACTTGATGACTTGCCAGACACTGAAAGGGGCAAGTGGAGCAACTACCACCACCACGAAAACGAGCACCACCACCAGCACCAAGACCAGCACCACCATCCAGCACACTAATTGGCTTAGAGCGACAAGCGAAAATTAACTTTTATTTTCAGTTGAGCTGCCTTTGCAATAATGTAAAATAAAATTCTCCATGCCCCTGAAGTGAAAAGTTAACAAAGCCAAAAAGTTGCCCACAGCAACGTCAGCAAAGGCAACAGCTGTGTGTGTGTGTGCGAGAAAGAGAGAGACGATAAAAGAAATCGGTAAAATCAACAAAACACACGCAAGATAAACAGCGACCACACAGCCCACAAAGCTAAAGAACACAAAAGTAGCGTCAATTCGCATTGTAAAGCGCCACATTGCGTAGCCGACCTGTTGGCTATTTGGTCGTTTGGTCACTGTTGTTTGGGTAGTTGGGTTGTTGGTTGCTTGACTGGCTGGTTGGCTGGTTGGTTAGTCGCCTGTCTGCCCGACAGCGCGTATAAGTGCCACTTGGCTTTGGGCATTGATCAAGCATTAAGCATTAAGCATGGAGCATTGGGGCATTGGGGCGAGAGTTTGAGCTTGAATTTATGTCGACTAAAATGCAATATCAATAAAGCAGGTGAGCAGCAAACGAAAGAAATTAGGAAAGAAGGAAGAATATAAAGCAAAAACGTAACATTAAGTGAGCGTAAGACAAAGTTTTAATGCGCCAAATGCGAGTTATGAAAACTATAGCTAAAGAAGTAGACAACAAATGCATATTAACCTTTTCGACTCCTCAACAAGTTAAAGCAACACAGTACTCCTATTTATATATATGTATTGCTGTAAGTATATATTAAAAAGAAAGTTTGCTTATATTATTTGTACAAAAATATATATTTATTTATGTATGAGTAAAAGCCAATGCAGAAACTCTTAAGTAAACATATTAAAATTGAGCTGTTGACACAGCAAACATTAAAGTAATACCCCGAGCAGCAAGTTTATTCTAGTATGTCATAAAGGAAACACTACCCGGCGTATACGCAACACCATAGACAACAACAGCTTTAGTGTACGGCTTAACCGACACAGTGTTATGCACACTTTTATTTCATCTATCGATTTATGGCTTATACTTTTACTGCGCAAAACACTCTCTCTTTGTAAGTTATGCAATGCGTATACGCAATGTGTAATTTCGATTATTTTATTTGCCCATAGTTGTAGAGAAAATATTTTTTAAATATTTTTATTGGAACTCTTCGCCAAACAATTAAGTTGGAGTTTTGAATTTTTATCACCCGACGAACTAAAATTAAATATTAATCAAACTTGTAATTATCACACGTAAATTCGAATACCTATAGTGATTTGACAGAAACAAGCATTTAAACGTTCATCTCTCTCTCTCTCTCTCAATCGGATAATTAAGTGTTTATTCAATTGTTGTTATTATATATCGAGCGTGTGGATTACTTAAAGTTTTAATTATCTTAAGTACATTGTTGATTGAACTTGGGCAATAATTTGGCTAAGCATAAGAGTTGAACTTTGCAGTCTGATTAGAAATTTCTCGTTAAATTTGAGTTGCAAAACTAAACTCGAGTGTGTGTGTGTGGATTGAATTCTGAAAAATCAAGCCAGTTCAAACAGTGTCTAATTACAATTGCATAACAGTTTCATGTGAAAATTGAAAAGTCGAGTGCGTGTGAAGTCTCTGCAGCAGTTTTTTGAGCACTCTGTGAGTTTATTGCTTGGTTTAAGTGAAGCGTAGTCGTCGAAGAAATTCAATTGATCAGGCTTGTGTTGCACCCAGTTGCATTTCGAGTATACGCAATTTGCCACCTCTTTGGCGTGTATTCTACGGAGCATTACTAAAACATTTCCACACACACACAAAGCGAACTACTAGCTGGATGGCATATCATCTATCTAGCTATCAATAAACTTCGCCGCACGTACAAAGAGATAGATAGTTTAGGTTCTGTGCCTATTGTTGCCAGTTGGAAGACTTGCTCTCAGACCAGACTCTTGCCCAATGATTGATGCCCCGCGTGACGTTTGTTGTAATTATGTGTACTACTGTGATTGTGGACAACTGACTTGGAGAAATTGCTGACAAGTGTCTGTATGTCTTTCTGTGTCTCTGTGTGGGCGAGTGTGCTGATGAGCCGTGTAAACAAGCATCGAAAGTGGGTCTATGAATAGCTATGTAATCGGGATATGAATATAGTACTTGTAATACAACACGTAAGGTCCAACAAAAGCATTCCTCAAACACAATTCGCCATCTCTTGGCCCTACTACTTCAATAAATGCAAGTGATGAATACTATGGACCGCATAGCATAAAGACAATTTGATTCACAATCAAGTGGGATTCACTTTGACATCTTCAAAAGTAAGTGAAACACCTGATTTCGAGATGGTTTAATAAACATATTTATTGATGTCATAGTATCGTGACCAGAATTCGAACTGGTTGCAACAGCTACAACAGAAGCCAAAGTTATTCAGCAGTCAATTTGATTCCCAATCCTTTTGGTTTAATTAACATATTTGTTGCTGTGATCACACTTGAATCAAGTTGAATGCTACAACAGCTATTTGGGGAAAACAAGTTGGTTCGATTTTGTGGCGATAACGATATGGAGAATTGATGCGATGACACAGTATGCTGTTTGTACAACATGAAGCCTTATTGATATGGCAAACTGATTTTCGCAATTACTTTTAATGAAAGCGGATGGCAGGCAAAGTGAATTAAGGTGCACGTGCGAAATGTGAAAGGTGAGTGTTAAATTTGAACGGCAAATGTGAATGTGAATGTTAAATGCTAGCGCACATGGTAAATGGCCTCAACAACAGTCAGTGGCTGGGCCCTTCGGGCTGCTTGCGACTGGATAGGGACAAAAATTCCCCCATGTCATCAACAGCAGCAGCAGCAGCTGAAACACAAGCAACATTTCAGTGTGTCCTTGTTCCTCCCTTTCCCTCCCTTCGGGTCAACATACTAATTTTTGTGTTTTTGCTTTTACACTTTTCACTTTTCACTCCACACTCTTGCTTTTTTTCACACACACTCTGTTTGATTGGGAGCTTTGCGCCCGTTTATGCACTCGCTCTCTCTCATTTTAGATGTGTGCGTGCATTGCATTTGGGTCAAGGCTGCTTTTTCTGCAAAAGTTTTGCTAACCAATGCGTTGCCTAAGCGTTATCAATGCCAAACATTACATTGGCATCAAGATCAAGGTCAACGATGGACAGCATTATTTCATTTCCTTGTAGTACTTGTAGCTAGAGATTAAAACAAGTGTAGCATACTTTGCAGCGCGGTGGATTAACAAGTTAAATTACATCTGCTTTGTCTTTAAGCACACCCAACATGCACACACACACACACAAAAATCCCAGTCTAAGTCCAATTTAAAGTTCAGGACATGGCAATTTGTACACCACTACCGCCGCTTTCAATTCGTTTCAACGGCTTAGAGCACCATCAGTTTATTTGCCTCTGTTTGTCTGTTTGCTTGCTTATTGTCCCTGGATGGGCGGACTATCAGCTGAGCCACAGACACAGACACTAACACAGAGAGGGTTGGATTCAGTGCCACCTAATGATCATTCAACATTCATCTTACTCTTGGCTGGGCACGCTAATGCTCATTTAATGGGCCCCATCCATGTTCTGTTAATTATGCGAATTTTGGCCCAGTTATTTTCTCAGCGCTTTTTAATGGGCCACCTCAATTTAGCTGTTTAATGTTTAATGTTGTTGCTGTTGTTGTTGTTGTTGTTGCTTAGTCAAAGCTGTGCTCACAATTGCTCTGTGCTTTATTGATGGCTTTATGGCAGCTAAGCTTAAGGCTTTCACATGTAATGGCCGTGTTTGTGCAGCTCTAAAAGTTATGCCTCTATATAGTAGCTCCAGCTGCATAGATTCAAAGCTTCAGTTTTAGCTCCTTGGTCCTTTCATTGCTTTGGCTATTACGCATTCGGGCCGCCGGCCGCCGGCCAATGTCAATTTTGTTTTCTGGTTGCTTCCAGCACAAGAAAGAGAGAGAGAGAGAGAGCGAGCGAGAGAGGGACTGAGAGTAAGGGCTTCTTTGCCGAAGGGCGCCTCGCATAACTTGATTTATGTCCATGCAGTGAGCCAGAGAGTGTGACAAGGGTGGGGAAGCAAAGACGGACTGTCCTCAGCCAAAATGGACGGCACTGGACGCCAGTGGATTATACTGGTTTGGCTGAAGCTGGCATGCAGCATCTGACATATTTATAATGCGACCCTTTGGGCATACCACTCATGACTTATAACTTGGTACTCTATGTGATTTAGCACGGCATGATGTTTTAAAAGGTTTTCATACAGCCTGAAATTTTGTTGGGTTTTTTGGGGCAAAGATGATAATAGAGAAAGCAATAGAGAGAGAGAGAGAGAGAGAGAGAGAGTGAAATAGAAACTGAGTTAAAGGTGGAAGTAGAGATAGAGATAGGATCGGACTACAGATTGAGATTAAGATAAAGATAAAGTTAGGAATAGAATGGAAGGGAAAACAAAAAAGAAAGCTTAGAAGAGAAGTAAATCAGTAATATCCTTAATTTGATTTAAGTAAATTGATTAGGAATTTGATATTTTTCAAATTTAATGCTTATTAAAAATTAATAGAAAATTCAATTCAATTTTTGTTGAATTAATTATTAAAAGATTGTGTTGTTGTATTTCATTCCAAGTAATTTTATTTTGTCTTTAAACCTGAAATTGTTAGAAGTGAATTTATTTTTAATTGTTCTTATTTGTTTTGTTTTTCATTTCGTATTTCCTTAAACTTTCAAAGTCGTACGTAACAGTTACTGCTTTTCTTTTGGCTGTGATTCTGCTCTTCTAGTTGCTTGTTTTTTCATTCCATTCCACATCCTTTTATCCGCTTTTTTTGATTTTTGTTTGCACACTCACTAAATTCCTAGCTACCAGCTGCTGAAGTTACCACGCCAATCAAATGCTCAAATATTCAAATTGCCCAATGAGACGCTAATTATACGCTTTGCTATGCAATAGTATGTAGTAAATAAGTGCCTCATACCCACACCCAAACCCCTTATCCAGCCAGACACTCATTTTTTCCATCCCGACCCATTGGATTCCCATTGTGCCCGCGTCTTTTGCGTTCGTTGCTTTTTGATTCTGATTAAATTTGCATTTTTGTTCTCGCATCGTTTTCGCATTTTGCCATTTGATTTTGATGGAAACTTTTTAACGACAAACAACTACAGCAACAAAAACAACAACAAGGACACTAAAAGGGCGTGGCATGGCTTGGAATGGCAAGTGTTCGCCAATTGCCAAGTTGCCCTTAACTTGGCTCCAATTAGAAATCACTTAATACATCCTGTTTTCAAAAAACATACACAAATTGGTGTGTGTGTGTGTAAAGATGTCTTTGTGTGTGTGTGTATGCGTGTGTGATTACATAATAGACACTTTATTACCAAAACTCAATTTAAATTTTATACAAAATGCGGCGCGATTGAAGTGGCAAATGTGAAAAGGGTAAAATCCTCATTGTATCAGCAAGTTTCAATTGCGAGTATGTGTATCTGTCTGCTTTTACTTTCTGTATAAGTGTGTGAGTGTGTGTGTTATGTTATGTGCATGAGCGTTGCGTGTGTGTGCATTGGAGCTTGTGGATTCTCCAAAGCATATTCAGCAGAATAAAAAATATCAAAATCCTTTTCTACAGATTGGCAATTGAGTGCCATAAAAATACCCTGCAATCAGTGAGATTAAATAAATGATAGTTGAGAAAAGAAAGCTAGAATTTTTTATTCACATAACGTTTACAATTGTTTTTCCTGATAAATCCTTTTAATTTCGACCAATTCTAAGTTATTCGGAAAATTGTGCAAAGAAATATTAAAAATTTAAATTTCAAAAGTTTAAATAAAAAATGACAGCTGCAACATAACAATTACAGGATACATATTATAATCTAAACGGCTTTAAATTTTAATAATAATTAATCAAGAACAATTATTTGTTTTCACAAAAAATGCAAATTGACATATTCAAATTCTATTGTGATTTTTTTTTAAGTTCCTAATCCTTGACAGATTCTATTTCTATTGTGATTTTTTGTAAAGCTCCTAATCCATTCTAATTGATTTTTAATTGCTATGTGTATGAATCCGGTTTCTTGTGTGCTCTTTTCTGATATTTTTTTTTTAATTTGCAATCATAGCAGTACAACCAACAATTCACACACACATACAGGGTATGCAAATCACATAAATTCTATTACAAAAATTCAATTTGTTCGTTCTGCAGTTCTTTTCTCTCTCTCTCTCTCTCTCTTTATCTCGCTCTGGCCTTGCCACTGCTGCTGGTGCTACTACTTTTGTTGCTGTTGTTGTTGGTGGTGTTGCAATGACAGACAGTTGAGCGGAGCAGAGGATGAAGTTGCTGTGGGGCTGAATACTGCTCGCTAATCTGATAATGAGTGTAAATTTATGATTATGTACATGCATTAAATGGGACACGCCCAGCCAACCAGCCCAGTCTTGCACACACACACAACCACCAAACCGCCTAACTGTTACCGCCTCGTCTCCCTCTCAAAACAAGTTCCCGGTTCTCGCAGTTTAGCTTAACGCATGCAAATTGAGACATTTGTGTGTGCAGCAGCAAACCAGCCAAAGAAGCATGCGAGGGATAGTCGAAGGGAAGCGAAGGATGGCAAAGGGAAGAAGGTAGGGTGTGTGTGTGTGTGTGTGTTGGGACATATACTGACACGCCTCTGGGGATTACATTTTTCATGCGACCATGGCCAGGGCCAGGTTCGAGGACAACGACGCGACATGCGACGCATTACGCGATGGCGATGTCGATGCCGATGGCTTTGCCGATGTAGCACTGGCTCTGGCTCCGGCTCTGTGGCAATTTGAGTAAATCTTTTTAATGGATCGCAAAAATTAATCGTGTGGAATATATTATATTTTTGAAAGCATGCGTCTGTCTCCCACACCCTGTGTGCATGCATGATTTTTACCCCATGGCAATGGGGAAGTATAAAGTTTTGGGCCAATTTTCAATGTGTGAGTTCGTGAGCTCGTATACAAACTGCCACTTAAGTTATTTGTCAAGAGGAAATCGATTTTAGTTTTTTTCTCAAATGCTTTCATTTTTTTTTGTTCCTTTACTTCGCACACGCTTACGCAAACCGAATGAAGATGTTGGAGAACCACGACAGATTTTGATTTGATTTTATTGCGCAACATAATAAATATGTATATTACAAGCGAACTTCCATATAACGAATCTCAAGCGGACAAGAATAAACTTTGTTATAGCGGAAGCTCGTATGTAGCATAGAATGGGTTTTTGATCGAACCTAATTGCTGCACTCAGAAACCGGTTTTAAAAATACTCACAAATCATTAGCATTTGTTTACAATAGTCTGTTAAGTATTGTTTTTCTTAATTCATGAATGATTGTCATGTTCTAGGATCGAAATTTTAATGAGCGCCGTTTGGTTAATGTGAACGGTTTGGTTATAGTTTCGTTCTTCTTTCTTATTACATTATTACAAGCGATCAAGATTTATAAACGAAAAAGTGCAAACAATAACGAAAAAAAAAATCAATCAATCAAATCGATTTGATTTTAGAACGTGGTTTTCTCCGAGTGTGTGAATATTGCTTTCTCGCTTGCTCAATTTAAAACTCATTATAATACAATTCACAATATGCGCTCTCAATTTCAATTTTTGCCCTGCTCTTTGTCTTCAACTGTCATCATAGTGTTTCATTTTGACCATTCAAGTGTTTGCGTTGGGACAAGTGCCACTCTCAGCCAAGTAAGTGCGAACAAAATAAAGAGCAAAGGGAAGAAAAGGTTAAGAGGCATGTGACAGAGAGAGAGAGAGAGAGAGAGAGAGAGAGAGAGAGAGAGAAGAGAGAAAGAAAGAAAGAAAGAAAGAGAGAGTGCTTAAGGACTGTCGGTTCGGATTTGGGATGGGCAGCTTTACCAAGCTAATGAAACTGATTGTGGACACAATGGGTTTGAGACAGCTCAGACAGCTGAAGGACTTTCTTTTCTCGCCTTCAAAGTATAATATTTGTAGTCGAGCTTAAAAATAAGAAAATATTGCACCAAGTTACTACTACAACACATATGCACATGTGTACATTGTTTGTTTGTAATCTTAACCTACTTGAAACATTCAACATAAAAAATCAATAGACAACAATAATAATAATGATATCAAAGCAAAACAAGATTTGCTAAATTGAACGAAATTATAGATAATTATGCATGTTATTTAAATTTTATTCAATACGCTTTGAGATATTAATACCAAAATCATTTCAAATGCGTATCTTTTACTGTACAGAAAATTGTCGAGCTAATCACTTTTTAAGTCATCAATTAAATTGATATTGTTCAAAACAGTTTGCCTCAAGATTTTTTGAAAAGTTTCACGTACACATTTTAATTGCTAAACTAAAAGCTGCCACATGCATAGATAACTTCAAGACAATTTTCCACTCACGCACACAAACACAAACACACACATGCTTATCGTAACTTACATAATGGGCAGGCATAACCACGAGTTGAGTGAAACTTGACTGCAAATTATCTTATAGAAAATATTTAAGAGAGACTTGCTTAGAAAACACCACATTTTGTGCTAGAAAATTGTTTGTTTCCTTTGAAAGAATTTTTAATTTGACTTGCAAGGGTAATTTTTAAGCAAAAATATTCAAATGTATAAAGCTTCATATGAACGGTTTCAAGTTAATTAACTTAAAGTTCTAAGAGAGATTTGGCAGGGACCGTAAGTACTGATTTTTATACCCGATACCGAGGATATCGTAACTTTTTTCGACACCCTTTGCAATCAGGCCTCTTCTAACCCTATTTAAGCAGGTATCGAGTATACCGCAGCAGGTTTTCTGACCGCAACGTTTAAACTTGTTTGAGATTTGCTTTCAGTGAAAAAATTAAAAGTCATCGGTATTAATTATTTTTGACCTTTACTTTTATTAATTAAGAGCTATGATTATTTTTTTTATCAACTTGTCATTTTTATGATATAACTTATACTGATTACTCCCCTGTGCTAGGATATGATATTATTGCCGAAGTTGTCGCAAAACTTTGCTCATTTTGTCGCTGCGGCATTTTCATAGTGGGTCGTGAGATGTTTTTTGGTTGCGCTAAGTAAATATGCTTTTTCGTTGGCCGGCCTTTCAGTTCGGCAAAGCGACAAAAGATTAATTTATAAAATATTTGTGGTATGTTGCAAAATAAACTTTTGTAGCTGTTGGCCTACAATTCAAGTCGATCAGGGAAATTGCCAGAGAAGTTTATGGCTTGCTGGCTGGCTGGACAGCTGCTTGGTTGCCATTTCTTATTAATGGCGAAATTCTTTCAAGAATTAATAAAAACGATTGCGAGACTGCAGCGAAATAACATAAAACGGAATGAACAGCGGTCGCTCGCATCTTTAAACTATTTTATTTAATTCAAAAGCGTTAGCCACAAAATTTGTAAACGGTTTTTCCACTTTCTCTGTTTCTCCATTTCTGTATTTCTACTTTCAATTTTCAGTTTTTGTTTGTTTTGTGTTTCTTGGCTTTATTTGTTTGCATTTTCACCATAAATCTTTAAAAGTATCGCATACAAATACGGCATTTGCGGAATGGGATAGAAAAAGTTGAATGCTGGTCATGGCCACCAAAAGGGGGGGTGGCTAGGGGTCTCTAAGACCAACTCCAGGGACTCACTCGCACTGCTACAATATTCAACAATTTATTCATATCATGCTCACACATTCTTGTATTCGAGTTGCACAACAGTCAGTCTCCATAAGGTTCGCGTTCGAGTTCCAAACAAATCGAAACAAATCGATATTTTTATGTAAGCTTTTTAATAATTTACTTAATTAGTTTTCTTTGAACTATAATAAAAATAGGAATGGATCAACGTACATGTTACACTTTTTTAAGCAGCTTATTGTCAAGTCCAATTTGGAATGTAAGAATAAGTCATCAAATTGATTGCAGTTATAATTGAAGAACTATTGAAAAAACTAATTTCCAATTGAGTTTTTTGTTGTTTGGTCAACTGCTTTAGAGAATTTGTGCTGCCAACGCATTGCACGGAACACACAAAATAGTAAATAGAAAATCGACAAAAAGAGGATGAAGAACATTGACATATGTACTCGTACACATGCGATCGTCGAACCCCACTCCTCTCCGCCCCACAGCCATGCTTGTGTGTATGTGCGTGTGTGTGTAAGGATGGTGTTCTTGGTGTTGGGCTAGCAAATTTCTATTATTATGTATTTGTTTTGCTTTTGCTCTCGCTTCGAAGCAAACAGAACAAAATAATGTTGATTTTTTGCAGCACTCACTCGAAATGTCTAAACGTCAATCTGTGGCGCAACAAGAAGCGTAGGCATGGGCACGGACGGAAGAGAGTGTCTGAGTGGCAGAGTGAGCTTGTGTGGGGGGGGCGGGGGCAAGCGACAAGCTGCTTGCCAGCTCATGGGTACGTAATAAAATTTTAATTAAATGAAAGCAGTCAGAAATCTAAGCGGCGATGCGAAACTTCACCAAGAAGTTGGCAACTAGCAGCCACATCCTGAGCAACCGCTGCAGCAACCATGCCGGCGGATGTGATGCGGCTTGCGTGCCACATAACCTTAGAGCCAATAGACGGATGGAGGTTAGTTAGTGAGGAATTCGACTTGGAAATTTGAAATGTGGCTTGCTGCCGATGGGGTTAAAAAGGTAGCTGGGCAACCAGGCAGCCTTACACGTGCTAGTACTTGGCTTCGGGTGAATTCTGATTAATTACAAACATTCAACAACAACAACAACTAGACGAGTAGCATACAAAACACACTCACATGCATGTTGATTCATAAATATTTATTAATATTGCATTGTCGATATAATTAATTGTTACATTATGCATTTATGTAGTTTGTTTGTTACTTGAATTATTGATGGATGCACATACACTTTAATAGCATTGAATTATTACTTTATTTATTCATTCGCATCATGGCTCGTACGCATTCATTGAACGCTCATTTTACTGAATTCATATTTTTTTTTTGACTTCGTTAAATGCAAATATGTGCCATTCTGTGGCTTAATTGATTTTAATGAGCTGCTGTGTAAATCTGCGCAAAAAATAAGAACACGACGAAAACACACACACACACACACGCAAAATCAAATGAGGCGTGGGTTAATTTTTATTTATTAATCCAAATGATTATGATTGGTTCAATTCAATTCAATTCAATGGCTAATAAATACTTTTTATGTGTATTTGCATTCGAGTCACGTTTATTTGATATATATATATATATATCTTTTTTTATGCATTTCGTTTCAAACGCGCACTTGTCAACCAAACGCGCTGCAATTGGTTATTTATGATGGCAAAGAATCAATGATGTTTTTTTTTTTTTTCACTCTATAAATAGCTTCATAAAACCTCAGCAATCTCAGCAGCCATTGAAAAATGTACAAGTTTGCATGTGTGTGTGTGTGTTGAGAAACATTTGTGAAAGAAATTGCACTTGAAACGTTGTTGTTGCTCTTCTTACCTTGTTAGTAAAACGTTAAAATGTTTATTGAGATAATGTGATGTTGCATAAGTGCGTAAGTTAGGTCAAAGGTGATTCGAGCTGGTATCAAGATTTACAACTACCTATAACTGTTTGAGGTCTTGTATGTTGCTCAATTTCTAGATACTTCAATATAAATTTTATTTTTTACTCTGAAATTTTTGTTTTTATTTTAAAATTAACGTTTTTTCTAAGTCGAAAGTTTATTATTTATTCATTGTAAAAAACAGTAGAGGATATCTCATAGCCGATTATCAATGACTTCAATCACTGCTGTTTGTTTGAGTTCAGGCAATCGAACATTATTTACCAACCTTATTGTGTCCCTTTGCTATTCGATCTCATGTTTTAAGCTCTTTACGCGTACACGCATGCAAATAAACACAGTTATACACAGTTATAAGTGCAGTGGTGATAATAATGCGGTTGCAAGCGTCATGCGGCATGACGCACTCACCCACGCAGTCGCACACCCACACAATTTATAGATTGATCAAAATATTTGTTGTTGTCCCCAGCCACGCGCCTTAGGCAAATGCGAATTTAATTAATACGGAAATACGCACAAACGATAATATTCATAATCACAATGATGATGACGATGACGATGGCGATGGCTAAAAATTGTCAATTACACTGTATTTAACTATCTATTTATTGTAGATTGATTTGATTCTTTCTATATTTTGGGTCTCTAAGGAACAACAGTCGAAAATGTTGTATAATAAATGCGAAATGCCAGATGCTTTCGCTAATTTGATTTTGGTACTTGGTTGAACTAAATATATCCTGCTTGCATTAAGTCGAACAATGGAATGCTCAAGGCATTCTCTCTCTCTCTCTTCCTCTTTTTCTCTTTATTCTCTGAGAGCTTGCACAACTCTTTGTTGAAGGCTTAAGCCGCTTACTCATTGCTGCTATTAGTCGCTGACGTCGATGCTTGATGCTTGTTTCTGCTATTCGCCCCTCCACGCACACACACACACACACACAACTAAACATAGAAAGCTTACTGAACACAGGTGGTACCAACCCGATTTAACTAACAAAAAGATAGACCATAGAAAGAATATGAAAACGTAGTATGTATTTATACAGAAAAATATAATTAAGAATTCGAGTAGAATCGATATCGAAATCGAAATATAAGAAAAAGCGATTGTCAAACAATTTTTTTGTTCTTGTCTTCTTGTGAAATTAAAATTTATTTTAGCAATAATCTGCAAAACTCAATAAGCAACGTAAGAATTCAATTGAATTCTATTTGATTCAATGCGAAGCAGAGAAGCCAATGCCAATGCCAATTCCAACATCAACTCAAAGGCAAATACGAATTTACTTATATGGTCGGTTCTGGTTGTGGTTCTGGCCCCGGCCCATAAAAGATTTAAAGTCAGACAAAAAAATATTATCTCTTTGCTCTGTGTGTGTGCGAATTATTGGACAAAAGAAAGACATAGAAATCGGAAAAATGTGCAACTATTATAAGTAGAATTTTGCATTTAGTCTTGGCCGAATTGCAAGCTGGCCGGGCTAAAACAGACCCGACCAAAGCAGACGTAAGCCCAGATTGATGACTTTGCAAAAAAAAAAAAAAAAAAAAACGTTTTTTTTTTTATATTCGTTTTAATTTTCTGCTGCTACAGCTCGATGAATGGGATGAATGTGCAACTTGATAATCGTGCAGATGGATTATGAAGCATGTGTCTCCATGGCATTACCAAATGTCCATTTCATTAATTACTGCAGAAAAGTTCAGATTATGGTTCGCTAACAATATGTGTTTGATGTAAATGCGACTTGCCTTTGACAGTATTAGACCGTTGGACAATATCATCTTACCATAGTCATGCAGTTACATTTTGAAATCATATTAATTTCATCGTTTTTTTTTCCACTGTCATTTGCTCTCTGTTATTAGGAATTATAATCTGTGTGCGGTCAACATTATCCGCGCACATCGTTGCTTGCTATGAAATAATTAGCTAAGCGTATTATAACAGGGAACCGCAATTTTTTTTTTTTTACATATTTTTTTATGCGCTTTAACTTTATAACTTTATAATTTCAAATGCAGTTTTTTATTCCTTTGATCTAACCCTTTGGGCTGACAGTGGAAAAATAATATCAAATGATATCAGTTTCTATTTTCCTGGAAAATGTCAATCATGCTACGGTAATCATAATACGTCTAGGCGTATTTACTATTTCGTACAGATTATCCGACAATTATTAAATATTATTTTATGCTAGCATTAAAGTGGAAGCACCAAGCAAATCGATAGTTGATCATAGTTCAATGGGCAAGGGCATTTCAGTTTCTATGCGACTTTTATAACTTTCTCCAGAAGTTTTTTTTATATTTTCTGCTCTCTCTCTCTCTCTCTCTCTCTCTCTCTCTCTCTCTCTCTGGTCGTCTTCTTCTCTCATATTGGTGCCCAGTTTAGTGCTGGTTGCTGTCTCTGCCAAATTCATTTACGTGTTAATTCGTTCAACAGTAAACCGACTTTGTATGTATGTGTATGTGTGTGGGTGTTTGAGTGTATTTGTGTTTGTGTGTGTTTGTGTTGGTTGCTGATGCTGCTGCAATTCAGTTAAGTTTTGATTGCTATTTTCGCTTCGCTTCCTGTCAGCGGCTACCTACGTCCCAGTTCCTAGTTCTCAGCTCTTTTCCCCCACCTCTCTTTCTAGTAAGCCCACACCGCCCAGTGTCCCACCCCCCCCACCGCTACACCTCTCGCTGTTGCACGCTTTCGAGGCCTCCGCACAATGTTGCCAACAGCAGCAAATGTGTGACATATCCGTTTCCGCTTGCCGCGTTAATGTATTATGGCAGCACCCACACTAGCACACAACACACACACACACACACACACACAAAAACACACTCTCTCACACACACACTCAAATGCAGACAAAGCTAAAAGCAGAGGCAACTATTTGCAGCAACTTTTTGTATTTTGTTTATTTTTTTGTTTATTTCTTTTTTTTGTAGCTATAAATTGCCGTTGCTTTGTTGTGTTTTGTGAGAAAACAATGCAACTGACAAAAAGCATAAAATGTAAGTGTGATGGGAGAGACACAGACTGCTGCTGCTGCAGTTGCACAGACGATATTCTTAGGAGTGTGTAGGGCGTGGCGTTATGCCTCGATAGCATTGTTGTTCAACCGAATAAAGAAACAAAAAAACAAAAAATTGTATGATAAGGACCTGCAACAAAGTGCATTGCTTAAAACATGGCAAGCAACCCACTACACTGAAAGAAATTAAAGCAAAAGTTTTGTACTTAAGATTTGCCTGAGTCAGAAGTACTTTTTTCAAGTATTTGTAAGCAAAAGGATCATAATACTTTCAGAAAGAACTGAGTAAAAATCAAGCAATATATTTTCGAACTCAGTCTTTTGGTTCTCTGTGTGCGTGTACTGCTGTTAAGGGGCCTTAGAAGAAACCTGGAATGGCCTGGAAATTTTTGCATTAGCTTTGTGCTGTGCTTTATTTATATAGCGCTTTGTTTGTCAAACTCAACAGGGGAGCCAACTAGTAAAATAGTGAAAGGCAGCGTTTGCTCTCTATCCGGTCCTAGACAGCATTCGCAGCAAAGGCAGCTCAATGCCACGGCCAGGAGTCAGTAGTCGGTAGTTGGTAGTCTAGTAGTAGCAGCTAGAGGCTATTGCCAATGGCATTGTACAAATAGATATCTATATCTGTAGTCAAAGAGAGACTGCAGCCAGCATGTCTTTGCCACACAGCATAAGTATGAATAATGTTATGATTGCATTTAAGTCTTTTGTTCGCTTTGCTTTTACTACTTTCGAGAAAGTTCTCTAGAAAATATTTCTCTAGTTTGTTCTGTTTTAACATAAGTTAGAGGCAAGTTAGAAATGCGTAGAGAACACTTTTAGTTTATTAAATTAATTAAAAGCTAATTTTGATGCAAATATTCACTAAATGGAATATTCGGGTTGCTTATGCAAGCGATAAAAGCCAACAAAAGTACTTAAAGCTATTTAAAAATCATGCAAACATTCGGCTTTAAAGTCGCAAGCTGTTATGCTGCTACATATAAGTATACATACATATTGTGTCGAAGAGTGAAAAATGCGTTTGCCATCAACTGCAGGCTTATAATCCTAACATACCCAGAATCCACTGCCACACCTACTCGCCCTGTGTTTTTGGGCCATCAAAGCTGTCATTCTTGTTGCTGCTGAGTGTTTTGCGAAAGGATTGCTTGGAGCGACAGAGTAGGCAACGGCTTTATCTCTCTATCTCTCTTTTTCTGTCTCTCTCTCTCTCTCTCTCTCTATGTGTGTGTGTGTTTTTGTGTATAAGAGAGAATGTCTGTTGTCGCTAGATACTAGAAAATGCTCGAGCCCCAATGCATGTGTTGTGTTGTAGTGTGCCAACTCCAAAAACTGTATGTCAAAGTCGGTTGCGGAAAGCCGCAATTAGGTGAGCTTAGTGCGTGCCCCAGCGCCCTCTAGCGGCACACACATATACACACACACACAGCTTTTCCAAAAAAATAGTTTGAAAGTACTTTTACAGTAAATGCAAATGCATGTGCAAAAGCACACAATTTTCTGTGCACAATCATGCAGACTTCGATCTAGGTTGATATCATTTTGACATACATATACAGATACAACATACTAGTATAGAACAAACACTTCATAGAACTCTAGACATACTACGTACGAACACATTTCATGTACTAGTATACGTTCTGCGGTTCGTTGGTTTTTTAATTTTTTTGTTTTTGCTTTCCAACAAACCCAAAAAACCCGCTTGGCAAATTGTTCATAAAATTGCTCAACTTGGAGCAACAGCTTACAAGTTCGTGTGTGTGTGTGTGTGGCTGTGTGTGTGTGGAAGTAGTTAACGAGGACTTAAGAACCTGGTTTGTTTTGTACCTGAAGTTTGCAGTTTGTTTTTTTTTGTTCGACTTTGCCGAAAAATCCCATGCTGGCGAGCGACCAGGCACTGTGGTGCTATGCGTGACAGCAACTAACAACAACACCAACCACAACACACAACAAAAACATGCAACCACTAACGCATTCCGGTTGTGCAATTTGTTTTTCCTGCATTTCAATTGTCATGGCTTTGGTGATATTGGACAAACAAAAAAAGAAGAGAAACCTAGTCCTTAACTGAATCTCTCTGTGTGTCAGTGTATGTGTATGATTGTGTGTCCTTGTTAGTGTGATGGACATGATGCATGACATATGAAGAGAATGGATTGGATGGCAGTGCACTCTGGCTTGAAATGATGCGTTTAATTCCATTATCGAACGAAATCCGTTTAGTTCTCTCTGACCAAGTTATGTCAATTAAAATACTTTGTTAGATTTGTTAACGTTATGTTCCCCAACACACATTCAAATCGAATAATCCAACTCAACTTTTTTTTGGGATGAAATATCACATTTGATATTGTAAACGTGATATGACAATTACCATAAGCAAGGAATCATCATTTGCATACATTTATTCAGTTATTCAGGAAAATCTTATCGTTTCCGGCCTCGATGAATTGTGAATAATTATATAATTGGTTTAGTGATTTAGTCATAGAAAAAATAATACTTGAGTTATTATAAGCCATTTATATCATGCGTTGAAATCAAGACAAAGTTCACCTTGGATTGCACTTGGATTCTGCGAATGGGATTATTCGCGGGAAAATATGCAATTATGAATAAATTTGTTTTATCTCAATAGTCAATCCAACAAGCTGTTTCCATGGCATCATTATCGTTTGAAGCAATATACTAGTAGCTGGCAAAGCTATAAATAGCTGACTTTTGCTGATAATGCTTGATGTTTGATGCTTGATGCTTGCCTTATTATCTCCCTCCACCACTTTTGTTTTGTTGATGAATACAACTTGATGCTATTTATAATGTGCATGATTCCTCTCAAAATATACTTATATTTGTGCAGCAGGTACTCAGTTCCATCAAGCTTAAGATAAGTATAATAATGCCTCACACACACACAAACACACATGAATATGCATACTTGTTCTTAGATGCTTTTGCTGTACATTCAAAGTGGTTGTCAAAGTGATTTGCTTAAGTCTTTGCGCACAAGTCCATTAAAAAGAGCTTAACCCAAATCGAGTGAGCGGGCTGGGTCGTGTGGGCATCCGCACACTTTACACATCCCGTACACATGCCACCAGGATGTAGGTCACCAGTACAATCGAAACAAAATGGAACACAGGACACGGACATGGACACGGGCGCGAACACAGACTCGGACAGGGACAAGGACTTGGACACGGGCAGCAACTGCTAGCTGCCACAGCAGCGTCAATCTTTCAACGCAGCGTCATGTTGGCAATCGGTCAATCGGTCAAATAGGTTTATCTGGCATCTGGTTAGCGAGTCAGTCAATCAATCAATCACAATGCATTGCAATGCCGCCTCAATGGAGACACATACATGTACATCCAAATGGATAGTGCCACAACTTGGGGCGAGGGCAAAATGGAAAATGACAAAAACGACGACAGACTTTTTGCATGCCAATTGGGCTAGGGACGGACACACACACACACAACTCAATCGCATTTTGTCAACATTTTGTGCATCTAATATGGCTTTTGAGTTCGGATCGGATCACCTGTCCAAAGCAATTGAAATGTTCGACCCTTTCCATTAAGGGAAAAATAAACAAAAACTCAAAAAACTTTCACAAAAACCAAAAAAAAAATAAACAAACAAGTGAGGAAGCTATATTCGGCATACCGAATATTGTATACACTTGCAAAGCCTACTTGTTTTTCATAATAAAATCATTTAAATGCTCAAAGCCTAACCAAGGTTTCAGTTCGATAGCTCAACAATTGGCGAACTAGTATGCATATAAACAGCTCGCGATTTTGATCTAGAATAAATATACTTTATCCTTTTATGTGTTACACATTTCATGAAAAAATCAATATACACTTTTGAAGTTTATAACAAATAACAAGGCTCTAGTCGATACAGGTCGATTAGGGAATACCCTAAAACCCTATACACTTAGCTACTAAATGCTTGACTTTACTTCAACCAATTACTCAACTGATTTCGATAAAATTTTTTATGTTGTCTATAGCTTTTGGATCAAGTTTCAAATTCGAAAATTTTGGTGCTATCGATTTCGTGTGTATATCGGAAAGAGGGAAAGTTATCGGTTATCGCATGTGAAATAAACGAACTTTTATTCTAAATCTCAAGTCTCTAGCTCTTTTGTTCTCCGAGATCGATGCGCTCATACAGACGGATTGAGACACGATCCTTTGCACAAAACCATTATACCCTTTTTCCCATTGCATTGGTTGAGGGTATAAAAAAAGGGTTGACTCACAATTTTTGGGCAGCAAATCTCGCATGACAATAGGACATGCATTCGCATTAAATAGAAGAAAAAACCACAGCCAATAGAGAGAGACAGAGAGAGAGAAAGAGAGGGAAAGTTGACAGAAAGGTCGACTATTGCCGTTGGCGGCTTTTATGTTGTGGGTTATTTCAATGGTAAAGGGGGGAATGGCGTGATGTTTGCATCCGACCGCAGCATTTGTCAACGGGCATTGACGGTATAATTAACTTGAACACAAAGCGGCCAACTTTGGTGTTGATTGCCAATTTTCAAGCTTAATGAGACCGCGAGACTGCAGCGCCCGGCCGACTTGCCAGAGCCAAGCAAAAGCAACCAACTTGGGCAACTGACCAACTTGACATTTTCAGTTTATACTTTTCGTCAAAGAACTAAGGAAGGTTGGTTGCACGAGTAGACCTTTTTGCCCCTTAATATGCAAAAATAAGGTCACAACAAGTTGTGCGAGCTAACGACTAGACAGATGCTCATTAAATAAAATATGTACTTTGCTTCGATAAAGGTAAAAGGAAAATATTGAAAGTTTATTTTTAAGAGATTATGATATGACAGATTTAACACAATTTGTTTAAGAGTTAGTTAATAGTAGTATAGATACTTAAAAGTAACTGAAACTTTGAAACATTGAGCTAGCTAAAAAAATATATACTCAAAAATATTTGAGTTCCTTATAGAACCCTTCAAAATGAAATTAACTTTAAAATCAGCTTAAATGTATACCAAAATAAAATCCAATTTGCAATCTAAAGTAGATATCTGGCTTTTCTGCACAGGTTGACTATCTCTCTCATTCGCAAATCATTAGCAATAAAGTTTGCTGTTAGCTGTTGCAATGGCACTGGCAATTTGTTGTTGGAGAAAAGTGCTCAACGATATAATACTATAAACTTTATAATTATTTAAGCGCCCTGTCATATTTACACCTGCTGCGGAAACACTTTTGCCACTCCACCCCTTCCCATTCCCTTCGCAACAACTCCCGCCACTCGTTGCGTCCAGTTAGTGCTGCCAACTGACATGACTCTAAAAATTGTCGTCGTTGCCGTTCAAAACTCGTGTCAAAGCGAAACTTGCTGCTGCTGATGATTAGCAACCAGTGGCGTGGTGGGCATTGGCTGGGTAACTGGCTGGTGGTGGTAAGCTGGTTAGTTAGTTAGGCTGAGGTTTTGTGGGTGTGCTGTGGTGTGCAGTGGTACAACAAGTTGTCCATGATGATGGGTAAATACAATTTGAGTAATGGTTAAATTTAATTTTAACTTTTGCATAATTTTATGCTCATTATGGCGACTGTGTGCAGCCCCAGCATTCAGCATACACAAACGCACACATATATATATATATATATATATATATAATTTCTATATATACTGTATTTATGTACAATGTGTGTATGCATAGCAATGTGACTTTGTTGCCGCGAAGAAAAAGCAAGTTGGAATTGGATATGAAAGCAACAGCAACAGCATCAGATCCAGCGAAGCGTCAAATCCCAAGACAGTTGTCGATGGCATCGCACAAGCTTTAATTACTTTGATGCATGATTTTCCTGCCATTTGCAAATTTGTTACAAGACCAAGATGACATTATTTAACCTATCATAATGGCAATAAATATGTAAACTGTTAAAAGAAAAAGGTTTTTTTTTATTTGATTTTTTGATGTCGGAAGTACGTTTAGCTCTTAATAAATTTTACCTTAACATCTTAATTTTAAAGAAGTATTGCTTTTAATTTTTTTTAAATGTATTTTTTCTTTTTTAATAAATTATAAGGTTAAAAACACAACAATTATTATCTATGGAAACTGTAAGCTTTCCTTTGCTCTGTGTATAGACTATGATATTCTAATGCGTGGCTATCATCTTTGACTTTTGCAGGAAGGATACACACACACACACACACACACACGCTCATTGAGGACGAGTAAATTCCCAACTGGCTAGCAATTGAGCAATTGTTGAAATGGGTAAGTGAGTGAACTATTAAATGAACAATGACAAGAGCAAAAAAAACAACATCCATGTGGGAGAAAGTACTTTTTTTTTACCTAATTTTTAACTATTTTTGTTTTTGAATGTATGTAGATGCACTACGCTTGCGTGGCCCACCATGCGTTCGTTTCAATGCTGTCGCCGGCCAACCAGGACACCCACATCCATTTCCACATCCACATCCATATGGTCAAGCACCAGCACATATGCAACAGGTGCCACAGGTGCCATATGTCATTGGACCGCACGGACTACAGCAGGAGCCACTAATCGTTGTCGAGGAGTCCAATTTGCCCGAAGAATTCGAGCCAGAGAGCTCCGATACGTTCTCAAATCGCGCCAGTCTGGACATTGATTCACCCGTTAATCCCTATTTATTGTCACCATGGCGTGATCCACGCGAAGCTCGAAAACATTCGTTGCCCTCGCAGCAGGTAACCGATGGCATCACCGCCAGTCAGGTGCGTCGTCTGTCCGAGCGGGGTGGCGAAGGCTCCGGCCCATCGCCTAAAGAGGCCGCCTTCTTGGCCACACTCTCACAGGCGCCGGCTCCGTCTGGACGACGGCATTCGGTTGTCACCATCTCGAAGGTGCCGACCACATTTTTTGGACGCTCTCGGCGCGAATCTGTTGCCACCGCTTATCCGTTAAATAATGGGTAAGTTCAAAGGTCGTCTTTGAGTTTCGTTATTTACTTGTTATGTTGTTTTTGCTCGCTAGTTAGCAGCGTTATCTAGATTCGTTGATAAATATTGTAAATACCTTTGCCAAAGCAAAGCCACGGCAGGTGGAAATCCTTTTCAGCTTGTTTATAAATAGTCGGCATTTTTAAGCTTTGTCCGGGTAAAGTGTTTACAACTTTGCAACTTGTCTCAAATGCGTAATAGTTCTGTGTGTTATTCTCCTTCTTTTTTATTTATTTTTTATTTTTGCCTAAAATGAAAAGATATATGAGACAAGGCAGACAAGTTTCATAAAACAGTGTCCCATCAGCTTTGCATGCTTAAGGACGTCGTCGATTCCAGTCCAGCAAAGTAAGAAGTAGAAATATTGATAAGTTGAATTTTCAATTAATTCACTTACTTTTTAAGTATGCATGGAGTTGACTTACCATTTATAAGTGCTTGGTGCAAAAGAGTTTGAAAGCAATAACTTTCTGAGAATTGTTTAGACTCTAAATGAATCAATTTCAAGCTTAAGCTGAATTTTCAAAGCTAATCGTTTCCGGAACTGAAGTGGACGGCATTTCACTTAGCAAACACAGTTTTCAGTTGCATTTCATTTGTGAGAAATCAAATCAGAAAAATGCAAATTTAACTTTTCACAAGAAAATTGCGATAAAATTTAATTGAAACAGAAACGTTTACAAATATCTGTCTTCTTGGAACTTGGAGAGCTGAGTAATTCTGAGAATTCGTTGGACTCCAGATGATGAAATTCATGTTGGATTTCAAAGCAAAAAAAATGAGTGAATAAAACCTCTACTTGGAAACGATTTGTGCACTTTTCGTTTCAAGCTTCAAAAAGACCAAAGAACTAGAAAAAGACTAGTCAACATTTCAAGTTCTATTTAAAACTTAGCTTAACTGATTTTCAAGGTGTATTTTTTTTTGAGGCTGTTTCAATTGAATATGTTCGAACAATATATTTGCAGAAGCAGCCGCGTGCTTAATTCGCGACGGGAGAGCAACACAGGTCCCCCATCGACAGACCCAATTGGCAGCATACATAATCTTCAGCTGGACATTATGGATGATATATATTTGCAGTCGCGCAAGGCACGCTTGAAGCTCTGGACATCGAGCAATGAGAAAGTGTGTGAGGTGCAAACTGTGGATGAGGCTGGAACTGCAGCACCAGGCAAACGTTATACAAATCGTCGTTACTCCGAGTGTCCACCGGTTGGTGGTGTTGGTGGTGGTGGCGGTGGTGTTGGTGCTGGTGGCACAAACGTGTTTCGTCGTGCCTCGGAATATCCGGTGCCGCCGAGTGTCTCGCCACAGCCACCATCCTCGGCACGTGGCTCAACGCGACGCAAGAAATCGGGCAGTGGATTGGGTCTATTGGGCAGCCGCACAGATTTGGCTGGCATATTTGGCTCGTTGACTGGATCGAGCGGCTCGTGTATGGATCCGGGACATCGTCCCGATCCCGATGGTGGTTCGTCTAGCAGCCATTCATCGGCTGCCACTGGCGGCAACAGTGCCACGAGCCCATTCTTGAGCCAGACCTTTCAGCAGGCGGCACGTGGACGCACCACTAGCGCCACGCCCACTCCATGCGGTGGACAGGTGGGCTCGAGCATGCTGCTGGATCCGAATGCTGGTCGCTCCACACGCTCCAACAGCTTTGATGTGTCCATCTTGAACAATGCCAAGCAGCTGGTCAGCGAGGCCCAGGACAACAGCTCTGCTGCTATATCGGGCTGGTTTGGCGCTAAGAAATCGGCTCCGGTTACGCCACGTAAGAAGAGTGTGCGCAGCAAGAGCAGCGCCGTGGCACTGTCCAAGGATGTGTTGGACCGGCTGCAGACTAAGGATCCGTTGTGCGGTGACTCTGGCAAGCCAAAGCTAAAGCCGCGCAGCAAGAAGAAGAGCTGGGCCGATGCCACTAAGGCAAACATTGTGGATGCCACCATTTTGGGCACCGCTATCGAGGGTTTCTTGCGCAAGAGCTCCAATGCCAGCATGGGTGGTGGCAGCACTGGCAATCCAGCCGGCGCTTCAACCTCAACTGGCATTCGCTCCGGTGCCACCAGGGACGGCAGCAAGGGCGCCATACCCAAGGAATTGGGCGCCACTGGCGGCTCATCTGGTCGACGCTCTCGTCATTCGGCTGTCAGCTCTGCTGCCAGCTCCGCCCAGTCTCAGGCTGGACGCGCAATGCGCTCCACGCTCAACTGGTTTGGCAAGGGCGACGAGGATGACTCAAAGGATTCGTGTGACGCCTCGCTGTGCGCCACACTCAAGGATCTCTTCGTTAAGTAAATGCTTTTTTTGTTCGGTTAAGGAAAGCAAGTAGACCTAAAGGACTGGGACAAACTAAAGGACAAACGATGATGGCTAGAAGTCGCGCGTGAATAAAGAAGAAGGTAAAAATGCTTAAATATTTATTATCTTGGTTTCATCAAACACCTCGTTATTATCTTGAATCCTTATTACTTTTACCTTTCTATTTATATATATATATTTTTTTAATATTTCTTAGGATCAAACAAAAATTTATTTTTTCTTAACATTGATAATTTTTTTGTTTACCTTTTACAATCAAAGACATATAATTGTGCCTTATTTATTAGTCCAATATTTTCATAAAAGTTCTTTGATTTTATGAAGTTTTTTTATTTTTCGTTTGTTAAATACAGTTCTTTTAGCTGTTGTTACTTTATCCTAACCATTCTACTAAATATATAAATTATTTCCAATTAACTTTTATTTTCTTTCTCTATATTTTTACAGTGAGCTACTTGCATTTCTGATATCAACAACATTTTATGCACAAAAATAATCTTTTATTCACTTTTCACAATTGTGACAACCAAAACCAAAAAAAAAAAAACCCAAATATCAAACAAAATGTACAACAGAACAGTAATCTGTAACAATAACGGTAAATAAGTAAGTAATGATAGCCGCTTTGTGGGGCACTCGTAGAGAGCGAGAGAGGGGGTGATTAAAAGAGGAGTTTTAGATAAGTTTTTAACAAACGATAATGACGATGATACAAAAAATCAGGGGAGCTTTACGATTATCGCAGGGCAGGGGAACGTGGCGTATGAGAATGCCGAGTGACATGTTACCTACAATAGTGAAACCTATACATACAAATAAATATATATATACATACATAAACGTATTTCGAAACCTATACATATATATATTTACATACAAAGCATATTTACATTTTTATCCGAGAAAAAAACAAACAAATAATATAATAACAAAATAAAATAAACAGAAGCAGGATAGAGAAAAAGTCAGTCAAGTAAAGTAAAGAAAAGACAGTAAAATAGAGAAATGGCATGAAAAATAAATACATATATATATATATACCATATACTTATATCATTATTTTTTAGAAGTGGATCAATTTTTGAGAAATAAATAAATATTCAATATAAATGTGTCAACTAACTAGTATATACATAACAATACAATACATATAAATAACAAACAAAATACATATACTTATATATAAATATTTTTTTTTTGATGCATAATAATTAATAGAGAATATGCAGCAGATGCGAAACAAATACTTACTACAACAATAACATAACAAGAATGGTTGTCGAACTTGTTGTCCATTCTGCAATGTACAAATCAAATACAAACATACATATACTTAATACTCCGTAAGTCGAGTTATATATCAAATTATACATATACCACCATTATGCAGAAATCAATGCATATACAAAACCAAATAACAATAAATGTGTAAATAAAGTATATATGCAGCAGAAACGCATTCAAAAATGATTGAGTTAATTGAGGTTCAGCTAATTAAATAATTATTTATATATTCATATATAAATACTGTATATATATTATTGTGCGACGACCTTGATTAGCAGTTCCATTAATTAAGTAATATTTAAACTAGAAGGAAAATGTTTTTTTTTTGTCTTGTGTCTATATTGTGTTTTGCATCTTAAATGCCAGAATCCAAAAAACAAAACAGAGAAACTGGAGACGGTCTTAAGGTTCCATATAAATAACTAAATACAATATATTAAATACTAAGCAACTTGATTAGAATATTCAAGTAATAAACACACACTTGTAAAATATTTATACTTGAAGAATAAACAAATTGTACATTTTTTTTTTTTTTCGCAGAAATTGCATTATTCAGACATGTACGCGTACGAATTGATTTAATAATTGTAACAATGTGCAATTTGAGCTTATTAACTTAACCGAATGCAATTAAATATCGATTAATATTGAAGATAACATCACAAATACTACAATCGCCAATCATTAATTATTGATGTTGTACATACATACAAACATACAACATATGAATATTGAAATCAATATGCAATACATCCAATTCTAATTCGTACTCAAGTCGGGCTGAGCAGAGTCGAATTGGGCTGTGTGGTACACATACTGATGGCAAATTGCACAGATAACTTTGTTAATTGAATTACGACTTTATATGCGGGAAGGCAGCATGGCAAGGCAACATTTTGTTGAGTGATTTTAAAAGGAAATGTGGTTTTTTTTTTTATACTATGAGGTTTGGATTGGTTTGGTTAGTAAGCGCATGGATGGAAAATGAAAACAACAACAAACAATCAGTCAATGTTGCAATCAATCAAGTATGCTTCAATCATACTACTATATGCATAAGTACAATACAATAGTCTTGCACACCGAAACAACACAATAATAATATATGTTATACAAAACATAATAATGTATTTGTAAATGCGGATTCCGATACGCATGGTTGATTTTTTGATTTGGCATTTTGCAATGTCAATTTATAGATATTGAATATGCAATAGTCTGTCGATGTGTCAGTCTGCCGAGATGTCTATATGTATATGTATTTATCCAATTGCATACATATATGTATGTGTTTGCAAAAAAAAAAAAAAAAAAAAAAAAAACGCGTACAAACAATAAAATATAGATGTTGTATGATGAATGAAATATATATTTGATGTGTACTTCTATATCTCAATGTGCCCAATAAACGTACTATTTCGATTTCTAAAGTGTGTATATCAAACAAATATATGTACTTGGAAATCGGTGCGTCAAAATCCAAAGTTAACTTTCACTTTCAATGCTATAAAAATATATATACTATATACAACAAATATAACATTATACATATTTGTATTCGTGTAATTACATTATAAAATATACTTACATATATATTATACACAACATTTGAATGGTATTTCAACTATTTACAAGCCTATACGACCGTTATTGGTCCTATGATAACAATAATAATAATAATAATTATATATCCGAACACATATTTAGTGATTAAATGATGTTCTAGTTTTTTTAAATGTCCATTTTTTGCTTGTGTTAGTTACAACTGTTGTTGTCATTGTTGTTGTCGTTGTTCGTGTTGTTGCTCATGTTGTTGTTGCTGTTGTGTTGCGTTCCTATTCGCTCGCTCTCTCTGTCTTTTTCAGTGTTTCTTCCCACCGCAGCAACAACATGCAGAACTATTTACATACAAAGAATGTTTTGTGTACAAGAAAATATATATAAAATAATTAATATATAAACAATACGCAAGTAAATCTGTTGAAAAAGAAAAATGATTTACAAAAATATTTGTTAAAAATTCGTAAGAATAAAAAAAAAACTAAATGTGAAGTTCCGTTTGTTCTATTTTTGATAGTAGTATACTATATATTCTAAATATATATATATAATGTATGTACTTAAAAAATACTTATGCCCAACAATAAATGTGTTTTCCGTCGCCCACCACCTAAAAAAAAAAGTACAATCAATGTACATCGATTTATAAATGTTAACTTTAGACTTCTGAACGTGCAAACATTCTTAAACCTATCAGTAACAAACAAAGAACTATAAATACAATTATTTACAAACTAACAAATGTCTAAGAAAATCAACAAAAAAAAAAAATCAATTAAATCTTGTCTATATGTATATTGAAATTTTAGTTTAATGCTCTTTAAAATCTTGCTAAGACAATATCATTTTATGTTATATTTAGATTCTGTGATGCTAAAATCGATTTGTTTTGATTGGAAATTCCCAATTTATACACTTAAATAGTTGAATAGTGGTTTGGCAATAAAAATGATGTGCAAGTAAAGCCACAATAAAACAATCAAAAAATCACAGAATTCTTAAGTCAGCTTCAGTTGGCTGCACTAACAAATACCCTAACTTCAAAACTTCTAGTTGGAATTTTGCAGCTTTAGGACTCCTGAAAAATGGCTCTAAAATGCTCAATAAAACGCCTTCTTTAACGAGAAGAATTAATTGTTCCGATTTAAATTGAGAATACGGCTTGGCATATCTTCTGTAGAGGCATTCTTTTTTCCGAAGTGTACACAACTTTCTCACCAACATGTTGGTGTTTCTGGCTGTTAAAAGCCAGTGGGTTAACTTAATCACACTGACTAACAGACGGGCTTTGACTAAACAAGAGAGTTTTATGGTTGTTGATACCTTCATCCATCCATTAAGCCATCCATTTATTCATCCATGCATGCAATTGTTACACACAAATAAGTTTTAATTTATGCAACCCACTTAGTTGCTTCCAACCGATTTGATGGTTACAGGGTATGCACGAAAAAACCAAAGCTTCTAAAGAGTTAACAGTTGTTGGCTTACTTACTGTTGTGCAAATATGTTCAAGTCGACTTCAAAATGCAAATGAGGCAAGCAATTTCTGTCTGCGCTATTTGCTTTCGCTGTTTTTCTCGCTTTTGGGTGTTTTTTCGCCAAATCTGTTGACAGCAGTCAGACTTGCCATAAGGACATAACGGATGTGTATGCAACAGTTGCTAACTATTTTAGAAACCTTTTCAAATGATATAGCATGAGTATGAGTATGAGCTTGTTTTTTAATTGTTGCAAATCTAATTGTTGTTGTTTTAATTGTTGTTGTAAGCTACTATGACTAATGCTTAGACTACAGCAAGCATGCGGTTACCACCGACTAAAGTGTTAACTGAACAAATACCAAATAAATACTAATAATAATAATAATCCCAAACAATAAGTATGTGTCTAACAAATAGTATAATGAACTACCTTTTGCTTGGCGGCAATCGAAAAATAATCATATACACATTTATATGAAACGAAACACAATTAAATCTTGAGTTATATTAAGATTATGATTTATTTATGGTTAGCTTAGGATTTATGAAGAGTACACAATTAATTTTGAGTGGGAAATCGATTAACGATTGGTTTTCGAGTGAATAAGATACATATTAAGAATTATTTTTTAATTTTTCACTTCAACTAAACTAAATTCGAAACATTTTATATAAAATTTTTTCTTTTAATTATTTGGCTTTCGATCAGTTTAATGCAAAGCGAAAAGGCAGAAAGGTATTAAAAATTCAATTAAAAACTCTCTGAAAAATAAACCGAAAATATATTTAAGAATAGAAAAAAAAAAACAAACAAAAGCATGTCAAGAACTATGTGAATTGTTAAATAAAAGTGGTTAGAGGTAAGAGCTAAATGGAAATGTTACTCTTTGAGAATTTTTTTTTATGTTGTTGGCTAAGGCATTAGCACCCGGGGGAAAAGTGGGCAAAACTACGCATAGTTTAGTTAATAGGCAAAGTGAAAGAGAACAAAAAAAGGGCAAGAGCTTACGTATGTAAACGAGTACGCATACATATGTATATTCAATGTATATATGTTCTTACACAATTACTTAGACATACATACATACATGTATGTAAATAATGTTTAATGTTAAATGTTTGAAGCGAAAAAATGAGGAAAAAGTAATTTAGATATGCGTAGAAAAGGTATAGCAGTTAGGGAGTTTAGGAGTAAGGAAAAGCATAAATGATTATTGCAAAATAAAATAAAAATTAAGAAATCGATACGTCGATAGATCGAGAAAAATGTTTCAAAAACACACATACTTATACCACAAAATGAATGCATAAAACAAGTGCAAAAAACAGAAATAAGAAACAAATTGAAAATTCAACCGAATGTAACAATCATTTGATGACATATAATGGATTTAACCACTTAACAATTCAAAAAGCTACAACTTTCTAAATATATATACATATACATACATATATGATGCATACATACCAATACAAATATAAATGTATACATTTGAATACTTGCATATAAGCAAATGTGTGTCAAGTTTACAACAAAACAAGAGAAAACACTAAATAAAAATGTGTACATACATATATGCTCAAGCAACATACGTATGTACACACACAGACAAACACACACATATTTGTGCTCGACATAAGATCTACATATTTGTATATGAATGCATTGCATTAATGTCCTGGAAAAAAAAGTTCTTTAACTGTCACATTTGCATGCACACACGCATACACACACACACACACACATATATATACTCAAACAATTATATATTATATATAACAATAAATAGTTCTGTGTATGTGTTGGTCTTTTTATTTCAAAATGGTTGCGGGCAAAGGGCTCGGGGCAAGCTAAGTATTTATCAATTTTGTCAAGAAAAATAAAATTTTGTTTGGAACTTGAAATTCTCCAGAAAAAATATTATTTTCGAATCAGCTGAAAGATAAATGCATCAAAACAACTTTTCACTGGGCAAGGCTTAAAAACTGGAATGCTTTTTCTGATGAATTGCCAGCGACAATCGAACCCATTCGGATGAAAAATTTTGTCTTCTTAGTGCATATTTTTAGAATTGCAGATAAACACTGTAAAACGTTGAGCTTCAGTGCTCTTATGGCTTGGGCTTTGCGCTTTTGGCCGGGACACATACAGATTTGAATGTAAATCTATAGAAAAAACGTATTTGTGTAGAATGGGCTCATCTTTTACCAGATGTGTAATACACGCAATGCAACCGCTTCGCCTTGTCACCATTTGTGTGGGTGATTAATGGCAACATATTGGCGAGACTGCAGCAACGTCAGGTGGAGCAGCTTAAGGAATCGGCAGATGTTGCTGCAGTTGCCGATGCATGAATATTGTTGGCGTTGTGCAGCAAGCAGTTGCTCATAAATCAAATACGCCACGAAGTATGCAACGCAAATTTGGCACCGGGCAATCGAAAGCCATCGAATAACAGTGAAAGCAAGAGAAGAAGAAAGAATCAGCATTCGCATTAAATATTAATGCTCTTTTTATGACGCTCGATTGGACAAACTGGGAATAGCATTTCGCATTAGAATGCAAAATAAAAACACAGAAAGAAAAAAGTCGAAGTTTTTTGGATTTAATTATATTTGGGCGGGCGCTTAAATTTCAAGTACGACTTATGGTCAAATGGTTCTTAATATAAGTCCAAAGTACTTAAAGCCGACAATCGAGAACGAAATTCTTGATTCAAGTACGCGGTCGCGGGTCTTAAATTCCATCAGCGGATTTTTATTTATTTATGTGGAATTATTTTTCTCTTATTTTTGTGTTAAAGCCATTAAGACGCATTAAAATGCGAAAGCAGGTTCGCTTCACATTTACATTAAATGCATTCGAATTGTGTTTGGAACGAGCAATCTAAGGTTCAAATCTCATCTAGGTAAGCATAAATAGGAAAATTCATAATGTTGTTTTTTTCTTTCGAATTATTAACATTTCTAGCTGAAAGATGAGAATGATAAGCAGCTTTTAGAAAAGCTTAAACTTACAATTATCGAGAATTCAACAGTCAAGTCTTTTTATACTTGGACCAAGTCTTGGCTCAATAACCAAAATCCACATTTTATTTTTGTGTTTTAATTACGAATGACTTGATTACTTTTTTCTGTGCAGCAACATCGCCACAATCCGCCATTGGATTTGTTTTTCGCAGCTGTGGGCGTGAGAATGGCGTGGGCGCCAATGGTTAGATTAAAAGCATAAAGATGCACGCATAAGATTTTGCTCGAACAAACTGGACAAAGCTGGCTACCTGGCTAGATGACCTCAACGGAACTGGTCTGTTTCATCTGTGTTGAATGTCATGCGTGAAATGCTAACGCATCGCTTGATGCCTAGTTGCATAGTTGTTGGTTGGCTTGCTGGATTAAGCGTTGCCGTTGGGGCATGATGACCGGTGAAAGTATGTCGCTGTCGAGCAGCAAATAGCATATAGCACAGCAAAATGCAGCATGCAAAACCAAAAATCGAATGCCCCGAAAGCACAATGCATCGAATGTTCCATTTACATGCATCTGTTACTTGCTTGCAAATCAGCTATCAATCAACGGCTAAATTGTATGCCAACTTGTGGCTATTTGTTTGTTGCAGCCTCGGCTCGTGCTGCAATGTCCAATGTGGCCAGCATATGGCGAGGTAGCAATAAGTACTTGATGGCAAGCCAAACTGCAACTGGAAAGTTCGAATTTAAAAAGTAAAGACAACTTCAAATGACATTGTACCTTAATCGATTTAACCAAGAGATATTTTTATTTGTTCTTACATTTTTCATATATAATATATAAAAATGATGTAAGAAATGTTTAATAGAAATTCGGTAAATGCGAACGGCTTGGCCGATTTGGCTCAAATGGCATAGCGTCATATCTCCGCGCGACATATCTCCGCCCAGTACATTTTGCTGGCGGAGATATGTCGTTTTTTTCTGGCGGAGCTATGTCGTTTTCTAAACGTCATATCTCCGCGCGGAGCTATGTCGCTATTAAAACGACATATTTCCGCCGAACTAAGAACGACATAGCTCCGCGCGGTAATATGACGTTTTCAAACGACATAGCTCCGCGCGGAGATATGTCGCTGTGAAAACGACATATCCCCGCGCGGAGATAAGTCGTTCTTAGTTCGGCGGAGATATGTCGCTTAAAGCGACATAGCTCCGCGCGGAGATCAAAAATTTTTGTAGCATTCAGCTACTCGCGGACTTTGGCTAGGCGAACTTTGAACAGGCGCAGAATCCGTAGCTGAATGCTAAAAATTTGATTTTAGCATTCAGCCAGATTCTGTT
Source organism: Scaptomyza graminum (assembly GCA_018901835.1). Taxonomy (NCBI): domain Eukaryota; kingdom Metazoa; phylum Arthropoda; class Insecta; order Diptera; family Drosophilidae; genus Scaptomyza; species Scaptomyza graminum. The sequence continues at coordinate 3,232,207 of JAEIFL010000001.1, read as the reverse complement.
CGCCTGGTACTTTGGCTAGGCGAACTTGTACCAGGCGAACAGAATCTGAATGCTACAAAAATTTTTGATTTGTAGCATTCAGCTACAGATTCTGTTCGCCTGGTACTTTGGCTAGGCGAACTTTGTACCAGGCGAACAGAATCTGTAGCTGAATGCTACAAAAATTTTTGATTTGTAGCATTCAGCTACAGATTCTGTTCGCCTGGTACTTTGGCTAGGCGAACTTTGTACCAGGCGAACAGAATCTGTAGCTGAATGCTACAAAAATTTTTGATTTGTAGCATTCAGCTACAGATTCTGTTCGCCTGGTACTTTGGCTAGGCGAACTTTGTACCAGGCGAACAGAATCTGTAGCTGAATGCTACAAAATTTTTTGATTTGTAGCATTCAGCTACAGATTCTGTTCGCCTGGTACTTTGGCTAGGCGAACTTTGTACCAGGCGAACAGAATCTGTAGCTGAATGCTACAAAAATTTTTGATTTGTAGCATTCAGCTACAGATTCTGTTCGCCTGGTACTTTGGCTAGGCGAACTTTACCAGGCGAACAGAATCTGTACGAATCAAAAATTTGATTAGCATGCAATTTCTTTTGTCAAATTTTTGTCATTCAGCACAGATTCTGTTCGCCTGGTACTTGGCTAGGCGAACTTTGTACCAGGCGAACAGAATCTGTAGCTGAATGCTACAAAAATTTTTGATTTGTAGCATTCAGCTACAGATTCTGTTCGCCTGGTACTTTGGCTAGAATTTCTACAGGTTTTAGACGAGCTAAGTAAGTATTTTGTAAACAATATGAGCAAGCATACGTTGATAAAACCCTCTATTTTAAAAGTCAATTTTAAATAAGCCCATCTAAATTAACTTATTTGCCAAATGGCAAGTGTATTTTAATTTAATTTTAATATTTATATAAATTTTCCTGTTCCACTTACTTTGAATACCAACATACTGGCAACACTGATATGCAAATGTACATACATACACATATGTACCTCGGTATAATAAGTATATGGCAAATATGTTCGTTTCTCTCTTCCTCAATAGTAACGGTACATATGCTACAGATATGTCGCTGTGAAACGACAAATCTCCGCGCGGAGCTATGTCGTTTGAAAACGTCATATTTCCGAGCGGAGCTATGTCGTTCTTAGTTCGGCGGAGATATGTCGCGCGGAGATATGACGCTATGCCGCTCAAATTTTATGCTGCTGTTTGTAATTTTCGCGAAAGGGGTCTTACGAAAGAAAACTGTTGCGGCTATAAAGTATTTCTTTGCTTTTCGTCATTACGTACATTATTGGTGCTTGATGCCATTTTGTTCACCAATTTACATCGGATTGGCAAAATTTTTAATTGGAAATCAAAAATTATATAAATTATTTTGGTTTATTATTTTTTTAAGCTTAACATTTATTATGCAGTGATAAAACACAAAACTCATAAAGTAAATGTACAAAAGTTCAAAACCTTAGTCAAGACACCACCTCGTTTGTCGCACTGAAAGCTTTTAGCATGGACATACACCACCAACGGCCGGCCGGTGAAAATACAGATACATGTTTATTTACTCTCTTGGGCAGATTTAACGTTTTGAGAATTCTAACAAATAATTCTTAGAACATGCGTTTCGATAAGATCGAGGCGTATGTACCTACGGACTTTATTTGTTGTTCTTTTGCTGTTGATGCTTTAAATAGGGTCGTGGGATAGAGATAAACATCATTGACTTAACCGATTAAATGCCGCAGAAGAAGCGCTGCTCGTTGCGCTTTTAGTTCGATTCAATCGCTCGACGTTGACGGGTCGCTAACGTAGTTTTTTTTTCCGAGTCTCGCAAGCATCTAAAATACTTGTACCAATTGTAAAGAAGTTCATCTTGTTTCTGTCAAAGTTTTACAACATATTTCCAAATATTTTTTTGATTTAATGTATCACTCTCTCGCTCTCTCGCTGTGCTAGTGCTTTAATGTGACTGTGCTAATGTGTGATTGTGTTTGACGATCTCCCATCAAGAGTGTATTTTGTATTGAATCAGCTGTCAGCAAAGGTGAGTCCCCAGCCAAACAGCCAGCGGCGTTTGCTCTCAGGAAATACCACGCGCTATTAGTTTTATTTAGTTTGTTTTGTTGTGGTTTCTTTTTTTAATTAAAAAAAAAAAAAAAACAAGTAAAAAGAGCGAACCATATGGTTTTAGCCAGCTAGAAAAGTCAATAATACAAGAAGTGATTTGTGGTTAGGCTAAAGCGACTGCTCGACTATATATGTCTTTTAGTGCAATTAAAAGACTTTAAGGGCAGGTAATTGTGATAAGATAAGAAACCTAAGATACGGGAAATTTGCATATAACTTGATGAAGTTTTTGTGTGCAGGTAACTCGAATGTCGAGAATTCTCAATCATTGTGAATAGTTGATTCGAATCTGTTACTCATACAAAAGCTGTCGTTTTGGCGCCGGTTAGCAGCGGTCATAAAGCTTTTTCCCACATTCCATTATTCAACGGCAACACAAAGACCCTAAGCAATTGAGCTGCGTGACAAGAAGCCGTTCAATCACACAAATTGTACCTAGCGACAGCATACATACATACATATATCTAAATTAAATGCATGTGTATGATATTTATGAATGTGAATATTTTGCGAAAGTGTCGGACGAATGAAAGAATATTTATAAATTTTGACTAACGTCGCGTGCACTTCGTGCACAGTTTGGTTTTAGTATAGCACTTTGATTTTTTTGTTGGTCTATTTCGTTGATTAGCGCTGGGTTTCCCTTGACCTAACTATAAAAACACTTTCATTTGTCTTTGTTGATGTTATACCCTGGCAACAGTCACAGTTGAGTGGCTTGTGATATTGTATGGAAGATGACTAACAACGATTGACGTTTGTTGGGCCAAAATGTTGTATAAAATACCTAGCTTGAACTAACTTAGCATTTCCGTTACATTGCATTCAATAAACGTTCATTCATTAACACATTATTTCATAATTTTTGATAAACTTTGGATTTTTACTGTTGTCTCGGTAATTTTTAACACCCACTCCACACCAAAAAAGAGAGTAACCAAACAAGTTTTGAGATAACGTCAACGGTTCAAACTTTAGAGAACAACCAGCAAACCTAAGTACTAATATCTTTTAGCCAAGGTCTACACCAAAGCTCAACAAACTGTGTACGAATTTTTCGCTGCCGCTCAAGAGTATGCAACAAAATATTTCTTGTGACATGAAATTTATCGGTACCGATTCGGTACCACTAGACGAGCTGTTAACTTTTGAACTGAAAAGAAATGTAGTAGAAATGTTGAAATTAATTGATTATTAATTAATTCATCAGCAAAATTAAATTATAACATTATAGCTTATTCAATTAAAGCTAACCAATTTATGCTCTGCATAATACGATTGTGATAAGTGCATTAACATTTTATAAAATATCTAATTATATAAAAAAAAAATACTCAAGACAAAAACCTATAAAAAATAAACAATTTAAGGATTTTCTTGTGAAACAACTAAGCCGACCATTGAATTAATTTTAAAATTCGCATTTAGTTATTGATTTATTTTCGCTATTTAAATTCCGTAATTTCGTTAAAAATAGTTAAGCGAGTTGAAAAAAATGCATTGAAAATGATACGAATGTGTAAATATTTGATTGAGTGTATGTTTGTGTGTGTGTGTACTTATTTACTTACAACCTATACGCTAGATAATGAATTGCACAATATTCGTATTTATGAATGAGTCCGTCATAATCTCAATCTTTGTTTACTTTTCCAGATCCTATACAGAAAATCGGAAGCTAGGTCTGAAGTTTGCCTCTGCCGCCATCTAAGGTAAGTTTCAACCGGACTTTTACCAGTTTAAAAGTACAGCGTGGCGTATGCGTATTATGCCAAACTAAGCTAATATTACATAGATGAACAATTCAATCATATTAAGTTCAATGTGCGTCAGATCAACAACAGCAACAATAAAAAATAGAAATTGCGTTAAATTCTCACTTCTTCCCTCTCTCGAGAAACGCTTAAATGTTTGCGCGGTGCAAACAGTTCGGATTCCCCAAATGCTTAAGCGGAATATCAATGTGTAACTTGTGAACGAGTAACATTGAATTCCAAAAATAAATGCTGTCTTCATGCCATTCAGTTATGGATGAACCTCTTCTTTTTTTTATTGTTGTCTTTTTTGCAACTTCCCAAGCCCCCATTCCTAATGCCATTGGCAAACAATTGTGAGCTCGTAATGATAATAATAGCACTCACTCCTTATACATAGTGTTGATGACGAAGAGGCGCTTCAAGCAAAAATGTCCAAACATAAAGTTGCAAACACACACACACACTATCTGATACCCATTATAAAACTTCGACTGATGTTGTTGCATGGACTGTTTTATAGACTTGTTCGTTTGTTGGGCAAATGATTCATGTGTGTGGTTCTGATTCATCAACAATATCAATATATGGAGCACGGCGGACATTTTATTGTGACAATTGTGCATGCCGCATTTGTGTGTTCAACATTCAATTCAACAGGGTATAGCAGCTAAACATTAAGGCAAATATTGATCGTTGAGTTTCTCGCTGGGTGATTTACCTGTTACCTGAAATCAGCAATCAGCTGCCAGTCAGCAGCTCTTCTCTCTTAACTTGTCTGTGGTCAGTTTTAGCTAGTCATAGAAAGAGGGAAAATTGAATTGAGTTTTTATAATCGTGCCACAATTTTGGCAGATGATGCAGCAAACTTAGCATCCGACTGATCGTCTGGTTATTTATTATTTTATTGCCGTGTTAAAAACCAACTGAGCGTTTAGCTTAAACCTCAAGTGTTTAGGCTGGAGGCTAAAGGCCAGTTAGCCAAGTTAGTTAAGGTAGCACTTCAAAATGCCCAATTGATCATCGGTCACAGCATCCGGCATCCGGCATCCGGTACTACACTTCAACTTATCCTTAGCCGAAGTAGGAATCAATACCCGATACAAGTCAGACCTTTCTTCCTCCCATTCCAACTGGGTACAGTTAAAGACCAACGATATAGTATTCTCACAACTGTTCTGAACTGAATAATAGTTAACTCAAAGAAAGGTTATGCATTAACCTGTGTGATTTGCTGAATGGATTTCAGTTTGATACCTTTGGAATATTTCTTTTAAAAAATAAAAATCTATTAAAAAATTATATAAAATCTAAAAATAAAATTAAATCACTGACATACATTTTTCATAATGTCGCGAATTGATTATTAGAATCTATGAATGATCCTCGTAGTTGTAGTTGTTCTTTGCGATTCATTCACAATAGCAATGGAAGCAACTGTGACTATGACGGATATGGATGCGGATGTTAAATATAATATATACATACTTAATATTGTTGAGGACGTCATTATTCGTCATTTCTAAATAAGTATCAGTCTATAAAGAGTGAGAAGAACCCTTATCGAAATTGACAAGTGACGCTGCCAACTTCTTTGTGTCAACAACAGCAGAGACAACAGCAACTCGGACCATAACTAAACATATAGTACATGAAGTAATGAATATTTATATACATAGTATGTACATATATATAAAGGGAATAGATAGTCAGATTAGTTTGATATTTGTGTCGTTTCGCGCCTTAAGTGTGAAAATTAACAGTTGAGTTAAGTGCGATGTCATCGCCACAATAGAGAAAGACTTTGAAAACGAGAGAAAGGGGAAAGGGCGAGAGAGAGTGGGGAGGGGAAGTAAGCAACACAGACCCTGAAAATAGTATATATGAATTACATTCAAAACATTTTGCTTTGGAAAAGCTGATGAAGAAATTAAATTAAATTACAAATTATTTTTTGGTATACTTCTCAAATATCAACAACAATTATTTAATACAAAATGATGAAAGAAAAAAATATTGAATTTCTTTTAAGTGTTCATGTTTCGATTAAGATAAAGACAATAAGCAACACGAAGAAGAAGACCCTACTGCATTTAAATTTATCTGTTCTTCTCTACCTGGACGTATGAGTAATATACATACATATATGAGTTGATTTAATCGAAGAGACGATTTAATTATTTTTATTTTCGCGTGTCTCTTATACAAATTCTTGTAGGTCTTAGGTCTTAGTCTTCGCTTCTATCCCTCCCACACACTCTCTCTCTATCTCTCTCTCTCTCTCTCTCTCTCTCTCTGTCTCTCTTTGGATTGTCTTTATGTTATGCGCATTACTTACGTTTTGCCAATTGGCGATTGTTGTGTTTAATTTGCACGCACAGTTTGATCGAACGCGTGGATCGGAAATGCCAAAGCCAGCCACAACGCAGTGCATTAAAAACAACAACAGAAAACATAATCAAAATTCAGTACTTAAGTGCACAAAGTGAATAAAATAAATAATTGATTAATTGTAAATATTAAACCGTAAATAGCTTCAATGTTTTTGGTTTTTGAATGCATTTAAGTGAAGCTTCTAACTAAACAGCTTTATTGTTTGTTAGTTTTATTTGATAATATTTATTGAATGGCGTCAATCAACTTTTTCCGGCTTACAAATTTTTAGAGCCGTCGATTCGTCAATCGTATACAAAAAATGCCTATATCAAGTCCCTTTTCGGGACTACAGAAAAATAGTAAAATTATTAATTTAAATTTGAATTAAAAAAACAAAATAAAAGTAGAAACAATCAATATACAAAATTGTATTCTACATTGAATAATTTTTGTTGTTGTTTTTTTGTATCAAACTTCTTCTGAAGATGAACTTAGCTGGAATTTTTGAAAAGAGCCCAGACAAAAAATAAAAAAAAATAGCTAATAGAACGTCAATAAAAAATTATGTTTAATCAAGAGAGTTGAAGTGAGAAACGGCGACGGGGACTATTTTAAACATAGTTGCAAAACGGAAGAGCGGAAGTGCAGCAAAGAGTGGCTAGAATGCAATGCCGCAAAACAGCAGCAGTTGCAACAACAACAACAACAACAATAGAAAATAACAACACGACTCCAAACATATAAACATGCGGCAAAAACATTGCGATAGCAATGTCACATCCGTTTTGGGGCATGCGGCGTGCAGCGTGCGCATAAATTAAAGCTCTCCCCAGTGCAAAAGGAAGAATCAAAGAAGCAAAAAACAATAATCAATAATAATAAGCAACAACAAGTTCCCGCAGCAACGACAACAATTCAAACGTCAGCAATCGCGGCTGTTGAGTCATGTTAAAGCAGCGACAGCAGCAGACTTAACATCTCACTCTCTCTCGCTCGCTCGCTCTCTCTCTCTCTCTCTCTTTCTTTCTTTCACTGGCTGCGGGCTCAAGCTTTTGCCGCTGCTGCTGTCGCGTGCCAAGAGTCAAAGTCAAATCTCAGACTCTCACTCACACCACTCCAGCGCGGTCTGTGTGTGTTGGTATTTTTTTTTTTTTTTTTGAGAGCTTGTCGTGTGTCGCTGTCGATGGTGCTGCTGCTGCTGCTGCTTGAAAAGCTTCCTTTGGGCAAGGCACGTGTACATCGCGTCGCCAAGTCTGTGACGGCGGCGCTTTTCGCCCGCTCTCTCGCTCTCTCTCTGTCTGACTCTATCGCTTGCGCATGTGTGGGTGTGAATGGGGCAAACTCGGCAGCTCGTGCGGTTAAACCGAAAACAACGAGGCTTCGACTTGGCTGCGTCTCAGCAGCGCGTATGTGTGAGCAACTGTGCGTGTGTGTGGTCGTTATGCTTACACATGATTGGCTGGTAATTACAATCGGGCAATTGTCGTCAACACTTGTCGCCGTCACTTGACACCGTTTTTGTTGTTGCCAAAGATGATTTCGTGCGCTCTCGCACATTGTATTAAATGCTGCGCGCGATCGACCAAATTTCAAATAACTAACAGATCTTGAACAGTTAACTTGTGTGCCGGTCCGTTCGACAAAAAACACAGAACAAAATTAACACTACAAGCTGTAACATAAGAATTACAAATCCATAGAATTTGCAACTCGATTTTGCATACGTGATCATTTTCCAATTTGTGCACTAAAATCAACTCAACAACAATGTCAACGACAATGTTGAGCAAATGTGGCGGTTTCGTAACGCGCCGCAATATCCAAATTCAAGCCAAACACGCGAATAATCCAATTGAATCCTGCAGCAATCGACTGCACGATCAACAACAAGCCACTACACTAACACTAACAGCAACAGCAACAACAACAACAACAACAACAACAGTAACGGCAACGGCAACGGCAACCTGCTCACGCCTAAGCGCCCATCAAACATACAGTTTCTTGTGTAAGTTCAGTTGCAACCCAGATGATTCACATTTACATTCTCCATCCATACTTAAATCGTGTGCTTAGTCTTATCTATAACTGTTTGTGTGTGTGTGTGTAATCAAAGCCAATTAGTACATTCAGTTTGTAAGTTGACAAAAAATAAATAAATTCTTTTGATGGAGAATGTTAAATTAAACTTTGTTAAGTGAAAAATTCAATGGAGAGTCCTTAAGTCCTGTTTTCAGATTTATTATGTAAGTTTACGTATGTTTTTTGACACCTTCCTAAAATACTTTAGGATTAAATTCGAAAAATTTAATGGGATTCTTAAAGAAATATTTATTTCAGCTTTTTACTTATTTATTCTGCAGAGTTCTTAAGATTTAAATTTTCTACAACATTTTCGCAATTTTTGAATTTTTATTTATAGTCCTAAGATGTAGAAATATAAATAATTGTAAGAAAAAAGATATAATATAATACTATATATTAAGTTTGATAAACATTAATAATATATTTTATTAACACGTATTTTATATTACACCGAACGTGTATAATGTTTTTTTTAAGTTTTTTGAAAACCCTTCAATTATAAAAAATATTGCCTGAAATAATCAATTTGTAAATATTTTTTGTGACTTTTAAATTTCTTTTTTATTTGCAGCTTGCGGCAACAGTTCTTCGTTAGTTATCGCCGTGCTTGTTATAATACTCATATCTGGGACAGGGGCGTTGCCACGCCGTGCATTTGGACGCCATTTGATACTGCCACATCATCGGCATCACGTACACCTAAGATCAGCGGGACAGGAGCATCACGAGCATCACGGGCACACAACAGGAACAAACTCATCGAATTGCACGATTATCAAAATGAATTTAACCATCGATGCATTGACCAATGCCATCGAAGTCTGCAATGTGACCTTAAACTCCACCAAAGATGTGCTGGAAGGCTATGTAAGTACTTACAAAAAAAAACGAAAAGAAAAGAAAAGATTTTTTCACTAAAAGCAATAACAAATAAATATCTTTACTATTGTATTTAGCTGAAAAATAAGAATTTGTCATTGGAGAATGCCACGAAACAATATGAATATTTTAGCCTGGAACTGGAGTATCCACTCAAGGATGAGGTTAGCAACGCTGCCTACGATCCCAGCGATACCAAGGAGCCTGAAGAAGAGCTGATAAAGATCTTAGAATCGTTGAGCAAGATGCAGCAGCTGTTGAATAATGTGACCCATGGTCTGCCAAAAAGGGTTCGAGAAGATTACTTCAATCCCATTAAAGAGAAACTGGAGCACAACAAGTTTGAGGTGGAGAACCTTTTGGGCAAACCAAGCTGTGCTGCTTCCAACAGCCAGACTGCTCTGCCTACACAAACACATATCATGCTGGAGTTTGGCGTTGTCAAGGACTTTATTCGTCTGCTCAATGTCATTGGCCTAAAATATAAATTCATGCTGGAACGAATGACGAACGAGGCTTTAAACTAGTCGCCTCTGCAACTGCTCCCTACTAAACTATACACCTCACATCGAACTGTGCCGTGTACAAGAAAATGCCAAAAAGAAAGAAAGAAAACAAAAAACAGAACTTAAAGAACAAATCAAATCTTAGCTATTCTATCGATTATTATTATTATAATTTGTTTTTAATTAGTGTTTTTACATGCCATCTATTTTTACTGATAATCTGTAGCAGATTATGATTTACGTTCATCTTAAATAATTTAATTTATTTATTATTATATTATTATTATTAGATTCTTGCGCATTTCACTCATTGTTATATTATTTATATGTTCATGCATACCATATATATGTACATACATATATGTATGTATATGTGTTTGATTTTTTTTCTTATGATTATTAATTTTTTTTTATGCGTCAGTTGTAAGCACTAGAGTATTAAAAACTAATAAATAAAAGCAGCAACTCTTTGTAAAAAATACATAAGAATCTTTAATCGGAAGTGCATAAAATTTACAGCTGGATAAGTATGAATTTTAACTGTTAAATACCCAAGAAACAGTCCACCTTTCGTTCGCTATGTATATAATGTTAGAAAGATATTTAGTTGGGGATCTTAAGGTGATAAGAGTTGACTTGATAGCCTTTTTCGTTTCCGATAATCATAGATACAATAATGATGAGCCGTTAAAATATTATCGAAATCGTTCGGGAATCAGCCGAGATATCGAAAGGTGAAGTTTAGTCAAACATGCATGAGGGTCAGGAATTCTCTGCATATACCCAAGCACAAACAAAGGTTCAGGGAATATCCAAGTTGAGCTGTCTCGACGAGAGCGCTTTCCTTTTTATTTTTATATATAATTTTATAACAATTTAAATTTTTAGTATGCGTAAATACAAAAACATCAAATTGTTTGGAACTATCTGAAGATCTTGTCTTTTATGCCAATCTGCTTAATTTGGAAATACAGTACATTTGTACTTGTGACATTTCCGGTTCGCTGACGATATTCGAATTTGTATGATTTTGCCTGGCAACAGGTTTTTCAAATATCCAACGACAATTGCCTTGACCCACCCACCCACGAAAGTGAACAAAATGTGTAACAAAACGCGAGCACGTTCCATCGTTGGATATTGTATAAACTCTAGATATATATATAAAGATATATATATATATGTATGTATGTGTGTGTTCAACTGTAATTCAATGGGTATTATTCCGGTAGCGTGAAAAACCCCAAACTCTCTATATTTTTTAGTCTGCTGACTCAGCTGGGAGAGAGAGAGAGAAAGACAGAGAGAATTGGGAATGATAAGTGAAGTGAGGGAGGGGCGGGCTCGTGGAATGGGAGAATAGTGAGAAGAATAAAAAGTGATTGTGAATCTAGAGCCATAAACTGTGGGAATTAAATGAATAAAACTGAAACAAAAAGGGGAATTACGGGTGAATTAAAATGTTTTTGCAACAACAACCAAAAAGGTAACACAAAGGTAAGATAAGGTAGACTTAAGATAAATTGCCGCATGCATCATCTGATTTATCTACTTGACTTGACCAGAAAGAGATAAACCATTTCTTTTCTATTCTTCTAATCTGTGGTGCAATCATTTTGCACCATTTGACAAATATTTTATTTTGAAAAAACTAAAAAGGATTGGCGGGATGAAATTCGAGAGAAAGTCATTGAGTTTGCCCCATTTTGCATCATTGGATAAAGCCTAAAATGCTAAATCCACTCAGGTTCAGCACATCCATTAGGTGGAATACAACAATCAAATCTATTAATTTATTTTTTTGGACAGATGACATAAGCTTACAAAGCTTAAACCAACAGTTTTGGAGCCACGGCTAATCTGTTAATTTATAATTAAGGAATGGTCAGAAAGTGAAATGTGATGGAAAATGGCAAGTTAAATTGAAACTGTGTTGTTTTCCATACAAAAGTGGTTAAGTTAAGTTAAGTTTATTCGAATCGCAATAAAATACACTTTTGTAATTACTATTTTACTACAGATTTATAAAATCTTTATTGAAATATTAATAACTATTCAATAAATATTCTCTATATTAAAAATTATGAATTTAGGTAATTTATTTTAGTTTATTTAAATTTGATTTTAATGGAATTTTCATTGTACCAAAAAAATAGAATTAAGCTTAAAATTAAATTCATGTCCTTTAATATCTGTTCATAAATGAATTAAATATAAAATAACATGCACTTTCTTAATATTACCCGATTTTTCTCAATGTAAATGCTGTGCGACTTCTATGGCCGCTGCATATTGAGTTGCTTTAGCGCCGGCGCCATTGGTCGCCAGACGGTCAAAGATAATTTTACCGTTGCGACAAGTCCACACACACACACACACTAACACTTTGCTGGCTTCACGGAAAACTGGGGCTGGAGAGTGGGGGATAGGGCAATGTATCGTTAATCGGTAATAGGATCCATCTGCGGTTAGCATATTCGCGTGGCCGACACCTTGTTGCCAAATACTCCTCCGACTTGCCTCACACAAACACTCTGCCAGTATCTGGCTAATTAGAGAGCTAACTGTTTACCGAAGCGCGTGCCCATTGAGTCAGCAGCGAGCAGCGCTGCCAACGTTTTTATGAATGAATCCAACCAGTCGCGGCAGCATTGCGACAGCGACGCTAGCATCACCAGCAACAGCCGCAACAGGTGAGCACAAAACGTTAACGGCAAACAGACAGAGCAGGTTTTTTGTTGTTCGGGGCTCTTGCGCTCACTCATGCTCTCACGCTCTCACTGTCACGGCTGTTGCTATGCTCTTGCACTCAATGAGAGCTGGCGAATGAGCGCTTTTCGCGTGTGCGGATTGGTTGACTCTCTCTGTTGATGGAGAGAAAATAAAAAAAATTTGTGAACCAATAAGAAATGCGACTCACACACACACACAAACACACATACAGACACACGCAGACAGTGGCCACCTTAGCCCTCGCTCTTTTGCTCTTTCGACTTATGTTGCCGCCCCGAAAACGAAAAGAAAAAAAAGCTCGTTGTGTGGAAGCTGACTCAAGCTTAATTATTGGAATTGTGTTTGTGGGAATTTCTTTTGCTGCCAATTTGTTCGCTTTGCTGCGGGCTAAAACACACACTCACACACACTTACTTATGCCTAAATACTTTTATACGTTCTATTTATATCGTAATTGACTCTGATGGTTTTCCCAATAATGGCAATGCCCCAACCACTCCTTGGGGAGCAGTTAGTATAAACCCGAGCATACACAAAATTTCCAAATATATATGTATATACCCGCCATGACAACAAGAAAGTATTACGACATGCTACAATGCATGTAAATCGAAGTTGGAAATTACAAAATATATGAAAAACCAAACGATTAATGCTTTTTAAGTGCTGATCTTAATAGTTGATAGCTAGTTTAAATTTATCCACAAGCTAATAAAAGTTTTTTCCCACCCATTTTTTTTTTTTTTGCCAACAATAATTAATATTTTAGTTCTAAACTGAAGATTGTTTTAAACATCATTTCATGGAATTATTATTTCTTGCAATTAACGTTTTATGCTCAAATATGTATTTAGTTGACTAAAGTTTGACACAAGGAAAATACTTTCATGATATATTTTTTATTAAAAAATAAAGTTTTTGTTTAGTTTTTTAGTAAAGTAAGACAGAAAAGTTTCATATAACGCAAATTCCCTATACTCCAGTGTTCAGTTCCAGTCAAAGAGGAATAAATAAGAAATAATATTTTTTAAGTTAAGCTGGACTTTTTTGACAGTGACGTCAAGACGGCAATGGTTGGGCGAAAACCAAATACTGAGCTGCAGAAGAACCATTTAGTAGGTAAATGGTTTGGGACTGCATTTCCACAAAAGGAGTGGGGAATCTTGCTTTCATTGATGGCATAATGAACCAAGAACATTATCTAGAAATTTTGAATACAAATTTGAGGCAATCAGCGTAGTAAATGGGTATAGCCAACTCGATCAAGTTATATCAGGCATAAGGCCTATAAAGTGAAGTCTTGGTTGTTATACAATTGTCCAAAAGTGTAAGGATCGCCTAAGCGATACCATTCAAAATACAGTAGAAGGTTCTTTTCTTTCTTTCTTTCTTTTAAGTAAAACAACTCAAAAAAGCTATAGGCAGCTTAAACGCGTTAAATTTTTAAAAATAGACTTACTCATTCATGCAAATTGAGATATCATTTCAAGGTTGATCATCTATGAATAATGGCAATTGCAACGCTTATTTGGCAAATCAAACAGCAGCGATAACAACAACAACAAAGGGCTCAAACATAAACAAACCAATCAAACAACTTAACGTTAAACAATCCATTGCCGGCATGGGATGGAATGGAAGGAGACACCTGAAAAAGATGTGTGAGAGTTGCAGTAAAAATCATGATAAAGCGAAACGATTTTACGCATAATCAAAACAGCACTAGCCTCTAAAAACTCACACCTCACTGCAGTTGTTGCACACCCACACCCACACACACACACACACACACACACACCTACACAGGGCAGGACAATATAGAAGAAGAGGAAGCCTGAGGGTTGTATTTGGGCTCGGTTTTGGTTTCGGTTACCAATTCGGTCGGTCGATCTTTTTGTGTTTGTATGTATGTATGCATGAACAATGTGCGACAGGAGCTTAGCAGCGTGTAATGATCATACCCTGGAATAGTGCACGCGATTGGGTGCATTCGTGCATACATGCAACAGGTAATTATGCGGTTTAAATTGATCAAAGTAGGAACGATAACTATTGTAGCATAAATTGATCAAAGAAGAGATGGTAAGAAATTCATGTTAACATAAATATACATGTTGATTTAAAATGTATGCGAAAAGATTTCATTTAGGATTATTAGGATCAGGAAAAAGATTTTAAAGGATCCAAAATTAAAATATATAGTTGTGTTAATTAACAACAAACTTAGATGCCATTAAAAGTTTATAAATTAAAATATAATATAAATAAATAAAGAACACGAAAAATGGATTTCATTGTGAAAGTGACTAGATATACATATAATATAGGAACAATATAGTATATATGTATTCAAAACGTAAAAATGTAAGCGAAGAACTAAATTTTTGTGTCTTAGATGTTTAGGGTATGTATGAAGTTAATCATAAATAAACAAAGTATGCCACGGATTTGGCAGATCCCGAGCCTCAAAGTCTCAAAGACGAAGGTGTTCGCCGTTTGGCGTTGCCATTGTGGCAATTTGAGCGTATCCTTTCGATTAGATACGGCCGGTAAAAACAAAATTACAGCATGACTGCTGCGGATCGGGCGGGGACCGCACACAACAACTCAATTTTGTAGCAAAATATTTTGTTGTCCAGAACGAATTGCAAGTAAAACAATTCTTTCTCTTCTGTGTTTGTGTGTGTGTGTGTGTGTTTTTGAGCCGAGGTCAGGCATGGTATGGGAATGGGAATTGGAATGGGAATGGGAATGCGAATGGGACTTCGAACTATGGCTATGTCGGTGGCAGCCATGGTGTGGTGTGGGTAAAGGGGACGTCATGCAGCGCCTGCGCACTCTCTGTATGCAGACAGGAGCAGCAGGAGCTCATCAATGCAATAATCGTGTTTGTTTGTCCATGTAGATGAAGTTGTTTTTGGGTGCGAATTGGACAGATATAGATAGATACGACACTAGACCAAGATGCCTAAGGGACGAACCATACCAAAGGTGCTGCCATGTTGATATATGTTTGTGCCTTTTCTCTCTCTCGCGCTCTCTCTGTGTGTGTGGCGTGCGGCAAAAATCAAGGCAAGTTTCCCCGCTGAGCGACATGGCTGTTTCCTGCTGCTCCTTCTGCTGCTGCCGCTGCTGCTGCTGCCGCTTAGGCTCGGGCCTAGCCAACAATTGCACTTACGGTTAGACGCAGGACTCTTGGCCGGGCTTAAACCCACACACAAAATTCGTCCCACGTACACAGCTGTTCGGTGCCGAAACAATGTGGCCATAATTTTGTGCACAAAAGTCAAAAGACAAAGACAAAGCAACTACATTTAATTAGCTCGTCAATTGTCCCACTTCGATGGGACAGGCAAACGCATACTCGATGGGGCATGCACCCTTAAATTCAGGTCAGAATATTTATTGATAAGACCGCCCAGCAATTGAAACCGGGTACTTCAGGTACTGCTGGTACTGGCGTGTAGGTAACATTTGCCCAAAATCAAAATCTATATCATAAAAGTCCAAAAAAAAATCTGACCTGCTGCCGCTTGCAATCGTGGTTATATTGGCCAACAAACAGCTGTTTGCTAATTTGCAGGCGTCTTTGCCTTTGTCATTGTCTTTTCTTCCCCTTCTCTCACTGCCTTAATGATGTATAAATATGCAAAGCGCGTGCTGAAACAATCAGTGCACTCAAAACACTTCATTCGTAAGTGTGTAAAAGTATAAAAAAAAAAATAAGTTAGAAATGAAGAAACAATAATTTAAAATGTTCAAATAAACAGTTTTTTCGAAAAGGAGTTGGCAGTCTTTATTGTTTTGATGAAAGTGTTATGGCTTAATTCTATTTTTGTTTTTACAAACTTCTTTCGAGTCAATTTAATTTTTTTGCTTTAGATATCTTAGAACATTTTTGTTTAGGTGAAACGCTTTTGATGATATTAATTTTTTTTAGTTTAAATAACTATAATTAAGAGCTGGATTTTGTGGTGTAGTTATACATATAAAATATCCATCTGTGAGTGAGTTTTCCATTTAAATTCGTTCATTTTATTTATGTGTACTTAAATTTTTATTTGTTTTCACTAAAGACATAAAACTTTATTTCGAATTCGTCTGTACAGACAGCAAGTAAACTTTTAGAAACTAAATTAACTGTTCGATCCACATAAACCTATGGGAATAATAGATTTGCCCACGCGGAAGTATCAAGTATTATACATTTTCGATTAAGTTTAATGTAGTTTCCATATTTTGAATCTTATTTTATATGTACAATTTATTTGTTCTAGCCTTACAAGGTTTAAGATTTATGACTTATTTGGTCACTGATCAGAAGAGTTGAAAGTTTCTAAAAGTAAGTACTTAAAATAAAATATTTCGTAGCCATTTTTAATGCGAATTATTAACTCTGCAATTCATTCAATAGTTTTTATATAATATCCATTTTTTTAAAAAATTTTAAGCCAAAAACTTTTTAAACTGAAACACGGAAATTGATATTTTTTAATTATAAACTGTAAGTATTTTTTTGTTTAATTTTCGGAACCAACGATTTCAATGCAATTATTTAAGGACAAAAAGTCAGCTGAATTCTAGTACAGGAAGATATTGATGTTTCAAAAAGTTAAGAACATTGCAAACTATTAATAATAATAAATATTTAATTAACTTCAATTTTTTCCAGTTAGTTTGATATATTTTCAATTGATTTTACTATAAATTCTATATATATAATAATAACATATTTTTATATACTTTTGTTGTCATATTTAATTTTTTTTTAAATACTTTAAGTTTATTTTTGATTCACAATATGCTGAGCTAGGTCACAGATTATAAATACATAAAAATATATGTAAATTAGGTTTAATAAAATTTTAAATTAATTGGTTGAGTATCGGTTTGATTTATTTTCTTGAAAATGCATAATATTCAATATGAAATAATGAAAATACAAATTAAATATAGTACAATATTTTTGCTATATCAAAATCATGAGGATCATCTGCAAAAGTGTTAGAGTCAGCATACTTTGCGACAACAGAGCTTCTTTGGCTATAATTTAAGCTGTTGCAGTTAATTAATTGGGCTAGTCAAGGTCATCATCAATGGACCATGGACAGCAACGTTGCCACGGTGAAAGAAAGAAGGCAAGCGAGAGAGAAATATACATTTACTAAATATTTATAGGAAGAGAGCGAGACAGAGAGAGAGAGAGAGAGAGAGAGAGAGTGGCAACTGTTTTTGTCTTTCGTGGGGCAGGCAAGCATAGATACATAGATATGTCTATGAGTGCACTTTTTTGAGTGAAATCATTTCATTGGATATATCAAAAGTGAGCCTTTTGAGCCTATCAAACACAGCGATGGCGACACCCACACACGCGCACACACACACAGAGACACACAGAGGTACAGGGACCGGCTTAAAAGATGTTCGACTAGCTGGTTGGACTGCCTTGCGCTTCACGTTCGTTGGTCAAACCGGCAATGCACTGGTATATGTGTGTAGGATGCACATATATACAGGTATACAGAGAATAGAGCTGGGCTGACCCAGGCCAACACACACACACACACACACACACACAGACACTCGGTCAGAGAGGCCTGACAGGCAAGCAGGCAGGCAGGCAGACAAATGGAAGTGAACGTTCTGCCTCACACGTACACACACACATACACATAATACACGACTCGACCTGGGCCGGGTGTCTTCAGTCTTGTAGTTTTCTTGAACGTACCGTTCGTTTTTCACATGGTCTTTTCTGTTGCTGTTGCTGTGGCTCTAACTGACGTCGCGCGGTGTCGCTTCAGTTTCGGTTTATCGTGTCTCTGGGGTCTCTGGTCTGCTTGTTGCTGCTGCTGCTGCCGCTGTCGCTGTCGCTTCTGCCACCGCTGCTGCTGCTGCCACCGCTGCTGCTGTTGCTGCTCAACAAAGAAAGCTGGTCGAATTCAGCGCAACTTTTGGTTTAGTTCGGTTTTGTATCTGGACGTGAACAGTAGTGCTCGCGAGAAGAGTTCTTCAATCCTCCTCTATCTGCCCAACAACAAAAAGACACAATACCAAACAACATTCTTATTACTATTACACTAACATATGCAATTCTTAAAAATAAAAACAATCAAAATTTAATATCACAAGTTTCAAAAACAATTCGTTACAAGTTTGATCTAACATTTTTTTCTGTGTGTGTTTATTTAAACCAAGTGCAACAAAATACCAAAAACAAAACTAAAAAATCAACAAAATCAAAAAACATAAAGTGGATTAAACTGCAATCAACAAATTGTGCTGCCGAAATTTTCAACTATAATGCGGTGTGTGTATTAGTTTTGTTTTGATATCAAACTATTTTTTCCCTAATTATAAGAACTAGAATAATTACTCATAGTAGAAAATCTAACTAGAAAGTTCTCTTCTCACACTATATTTAAATTGCGCATGCGCAGATAATCGCAATTTTTGAAAAAAAAAAAACTACGCATGCGCAACATCCTCTCCAAGAACAAACACATCTTTAGCTCAATTTTTTTGAAACTTATTATTATTAAATGTTGAGTTTTAATTCAGACAACAGAAATTTCCAATCACACATACAGTAGTTACCTGTTCCAAAATTCAAAGCTTCTAGAAAAATATCTAGAAAAATAAAAAACACACAAAAAAAAGATGTTACAAAATCTAACGATTACATTTTTGAGAACCAAGCAAGTTTTATTGCTGTTGTTGCATTGGCATTATTAAGACGCAAGATCAAGCAAGGATCGAGGATTATTAGTTGGAGATTAATCAAACGGCAACGCGATACTTCATTGTTTGCCATGTTAATCACTTGATAGTCAATGTGTGTGTGTTTATTATTATTTATATTATTATTCTTCTTCATTATTTTTGATTTCTCTGTTCTGTTAAAAAAAACACGTTTTGCCCCATTTTCTTGAAACTTTTGCATTCTTTTGGCCACAATTCAAATTATATATATACGTATAAATCTATTCAAAATCGCAATCGCAGTCAAAAAACTAAATATCATTATATATTATTATTGTATATTGTTCCATCCATTGGACAAAAAAGCAGTTGGTTGCCATTGCGCTGCAACCAAAGTTAAAGGCACCAAGACGGCAACACTAACGGCATTAACAACAGCAACAACAACAACAACAACTGCAACCACAAAATCAGTCAGCACACCACCAAGGACAACAACAACAAGAACAGGAATAAAGATAAGGATATCAGCAGCAGCAACAATAAAACACAAAACAACAAGAACAACAACAACAGCAGCGCGGCAGGACAATGCGGATATGTGGTCCACGCTGCTCTTGCCACTGTTGCTGCTCCACATTGTGCAGTTGCATGCCACACTCGCCATGGCCAGCAACACCAGTAATGGACTAACCGTAATCGAAGGTGCCAGCACCATCACCAGCAGCAGTAGCAGTAGTCCGAGCACCACTACCACCACGACGAGCACCACCAGTAGTAGTAGTAGTAGTAGTAGTGGTAGCAACAGCGGCAATCTAAGCCAAGCTCTAAACTCATTCAATCGACGAAAGCGTCATCGCAAGCGCAACAGCAGCTGGTATGATTATCGCAACTACAATGAGAATAATACGGCTGTGGAATGGATGAATCCTTGCGGCGGCTCCTATTTTACGCCATCCGAACAAACAGCGCAACATCGCGCCCAGCGTCCCAGGCAGGTAAGTTTCGAAAAACACAACAACAACAACGATATAAAGAAGCAATTAACTTGAACCTTGAATTTTGTGTTTTGCGTTTTGTGTTTTTGTGTTTAGATCTTCAATCAGTTGAAGCGTGCAGCTGGCACCGAATATCGCGAGCTCAAAAGCGCACAGAAGCTAAAGCAGGGCATTAATATTGATGATATGCAGGTGTGGTCCTTGCACAAATACAACTACAAATTTTTGCCCAAGCTCAAGCCCAATTCAACGGTAAGTCCAACAAATACTTTCATTTTCATTTTCATTACTAAGCTTTTTGCTACTATTTGATTCTATTCGTATTTCTTTTTGTCTTCCCTAACAGATCGCCTTGAAGCGCTGGTATCGCAACATGCAAACGTATGTGGCAAGCTTTGCGTATTTGCGTCGCGTTCAAATCAATTGGGATCGACAGTATATGCAGGGTGAATCGGCGGTGGCCAAGGAGCTTAAGAAGCTGCTGCTCAGCTCTAAGAGCATGCTCTGTGAGCTGGAAACGGCCGTGAATCGTACGTATCCGGCTCCGTTGACATTGCCGTTGCCGGGCAAGCAGCGACGTCAGTTGCAGTTGCCACAAATCTCGCGCAACGACATGAACAAGCGTCTCAAGTTGCGCAGCAAGCGTCGAAATGGTGCAACAGCAGCAACAGCGGCGGCGGCGGCGGCAGCGTTGGCGGCAACAACAACCGAAGCAGCATCGGGTGCAACGGGTACAACGGGTGCAAGCGTAGCCATTGGCGGGGCAGATTCGATGGACATGCGTTTTGTTAAGCATCATTATTATGAGTTTCTGCGCACCATGTGGCAGCTACTGCGACGCAGCAGCAAACGTGACCAGCAACAGTCGCAGCAATTGCCTTTGCAACACCAACAACATAGGCTGCAACAGCAGAAGAAGAAGCAGCAGCAAAAGCAGCAGAAGCGACAGCAACGTCAGTGGCTGCAACGTTTGCAAGCAACATTTTTTGGCTTCGGCAATCGCAAGGAGTTTAATGAGGTGTCTAAGCCGCAGCTGGATGTGGCAAGGGGCAGCGTCGGGCGACGTGGCAAGCGGCAACAGCCGCACTCAGCAGCCGCCAATCATCGACGACAATTTCGCCGCGTGCTGCGCACGTGAAATATCCATACATATATATGCACATTATATACAACAACAACAACAAGCATCCAACAACAACAACAACAAGAATAACAACGCTTGATTGCTCGACTAATTTAATTAAATTATTTGAATGGAGCTTTTGCAAAACAAGTTTGCTCAACCTTTCTCTCTCTCTCTCTCTGTCTCTCTCTCTATATGCTTAAGTATTATTTTATTATTTATTTATTGACAGGAAACAACAGTAACAGTCATATCCATGGCTAATTAAATTATATATATATATTTAATCAATGTAATCGATAAGCGGCTTAACCTAAAAAATTTAAGATTTCAGCATCAGCTAAGCAGTTGCCGTTCTAGTCACATAAGAGCAACAGCAACATTCGTTTACCAACACTGTAACATTCCTAAAATATATATATATTTATATATATATATCCAACATTCCTAGCTATATCAATTATTTAGCAACCATTTTGGCATCCTAAACCAGCGCAAAAGTATTAAAAAATAATGTTTTCTTAACGTATTATTATTATTATATTATTTTTTATTCTAAATATTATTTCGGTTTAGTTTGTAAGTTAAATTATATATATACTATATATAAAGCTCAAATAATACATCTTTTTTTTTTAGCTTTTAGGTTTTGTTGAACTGTGATATAGTCTTGAGTGTTAATTGCATTATGCTCTTCTTTTTTTTTTTAACATGAGAAAATATATATGAGAAATTTGTAAATATTTAAGTAATAAACACAAACGCACACACACACAAACACACAATTTTTTTTTTTATACATATATATACATTTAGAAAACATGCTTAATAAGTTGCAAAAAGTTAGCAAACAATAAATAAAAAAAACATAAAAAAAATTCGAAAATTATATTTTTAATTGTTAATTTTTTATCACCTGCCACACAACCATGCAACGTTTTCAATTATATTTATTTATTTTTTGAAGGTAAGGTATTTCTAAATAAAATAAATATCTTATTTTTCATAAGCTCAAGCTTCTCGAATGTGTTCGAAACTTACAGATTTTGTTCTCTAAACAGCTACATTTCAACTTCCATAGAGAAATCTTCATAAACTCATTTTAAGGAGTTGTTTTGTTGATTGAACCAAATATTATATAGAAATAATATAAATACATATAAAATTATAAAACAGCAGACTTACGATATGATGTCTTGTTCCTTAGTTAGTTAACTTTGCTTATGTGGGATCCACTCAGATCGTTTGTCTTCACGTCTAACCAGCAGCAGCAGAAGAGAATCGCGTCTTTCTCACTCCCACCCGCTTGTCCCTCTCTCTGCGTTTTATGATCTTTGGCAGCGGCGTTAAACTATTAGCACTTTGTGTCCAGTCAGCACACGCTGCAAAATGTGCAAGAATCGAAATCGAGAAGCAGCTGCAATTGGAGTCAGTTAGTTGTTCCAAACGCCTCCACCTGCCTACCTGAATAGTCAATTGTCCATTGGACCATTTGACCAGGTGAGATCTCAATGGAAACGTCATCATCATAAGGACTCTCTTTATCTCTCTCTCTTTCTCTTTGAATGATATGTTGGCTTATAGCTAGTTGATCTGAGCCAAGTACATAACTCAATGAACTTTGGCACAAGTGGGATGAGCTGCCGTTTAGCTGTGCTAAGCTAGCCCACAAAGTAAGTGCTCACTGTAACAACAGTGAACACTTGTTTGTTGGGCCTAAGCTCCCAAACTTATCGATGAAATGAATGTAAATCCCTTTTGCATTGTTTTTCAAGCGGATTTACGTAAATTTACTTTTTAATGCCTTGGCTTATTGAGCCAAGCTTCGTTGCGTTTAGGGCGCTTAGTGGCACCTCTCTGGTCAAGAGACTCTGAAGATTCACAAATCTCCAAGACAAGGATTAGCGCAACGGAAGCAGTTTTAGTTTTGCACTCTCTTTTGAACCGAATGAGCAGCCAACATAAATTGTTAATAGCAGTTTTGTTCTATTCTAGTATTTTGACCAGGGCCAAGTGTTGACATGCAAATGGATTATAGACCGGACCTGCAACAACACCAACAGCAATAACAATCAACAGCAAGCAGCAACAAAAATATATATGTATAAGTATACATATATTTGAATATTATGATGCTGCCGCTGTGGCTAAGCCGTTTATTGATTGCAATCGAGCAGGAAGCTGGCCATGTTAACTTAAGCCGTTTCACAAAGCAAAACAGAGACAGACAGACAGATAGAGAAACAGAAAGAGAAAGAGAGTATGGCTTAAGCCGAGCTGTGCTCAGTGTCAAGTGTCCCCGCTTTGGCTGGGCCAAATAAAAGGGTCCTGCCTGGCCTGTCCTACCCTGGCCGAAAAAGTAGGTGTTGTTATGTTTTTAGCTGTCATAAATATTGTAAAACTTTGTAAATATTTAAACAGCGTGCACAATAAAGGCAAATGGCAAGAGGCTTGTATGGTGTTTTGGTGTTTGGGTTCGGGTTCGACTGTCGGGTTTTGCAATCGTCGTCGTTTGCGACTCCTTGCTCTATTGTCCTCGCCTTGGCCATAACGGTGGTTGCTTTGTGGCAAGCCAAACACCAAGCGAGACATAACAGTGAGAGTGATAGAGAGAGAGAGAGAGAGAGAGAGAGAGATAGAGGAGTTTATTCTACCTGTATTTGTGTTTGTTTTAGTTACTTTTTGAAATTTGAATATGGTCAGGGCCGGGTCGAAAGATTAACAACATTTAATAACCCATAATTTTTCGGGACATTTGCTGTTGTTGTTGGTTTGTCCCGTTCCGTTGCAGTCTTGGTTTGGTTTGGTTCAGTTCAGTTCAGTTCGGTCCGGTGCCTTTGTGCCAACAATTTTTAGCCATAATATCTGAGATAACTACATTTTGTGTCTTGGGCCAGGCCTTTGTTCTCTCACCTCTCTATTTATAAATATATCTATATATATATATATATATATATATCTCGCTGTCTCTGCAGTTTCGGCAACATTTTGCTATTGTCCCTTTTTTATTTTACAATTTATTTTTATTTCTATTTTTTTTTTATTGTTTTGCTGCAGTTAGTAGTTCCTGGAACATTTTGTATACCGTCTTGAGCCCACAGTGACATTAAAAGCGGGTTGAAATAAGATAGAGAGTGAGAGAGAGAGCGAGAGAGAGAGAGTCGCGTGTTCTCAAATCAATTATCAGTTTTCATAATTTGTTTACACGTACTTCAAATGATTTCCAAGTTCTTAATAAAATAAATATTTATTTGTGGCTTTAATTCACGTATCACGATCTTTGATTTTTGTTATTAAGATTCCAATTTAACCTTTGTATAAACATTTGGCATTTAATTGAGCCGCTTGACACTTTTTTCTCGCACCTCTCGCCTCGATTGATATACTATTAATATCCAAAAATCACTTAGCCATTAAGAATCGCGATCAATTTCAATTTGTTTACTAACACAGTTTCAATTAATTTCTCAAATTTCGCATGTGTTTGGCATTTTTAAAGTGCTTGGCAATTGTTTTGTTTTTATTTATTATTATTATAGCATTATTGTTTACACTTTGTATACCCTGTAATTAGCGATTCTAACATATAGTTGGACCCAAATTTAACTTCCCAACAATAAACTCTGATAGTAAATCAAAATTTTACTTGAAATCAAATTGCTGAGTATCTGCTAGTCTAGCATTCTCTCAGCTAGCTTGCTTTTGTTATTGTTCGGATTGTGGGTGCTGTCAAGCGGCCGGCTTTAAGTATTTATATATGGTATATTAAGCGTTCTGTGATGGAAATATCAACACTGAAATGTTTATCGATACAAAAATCTTTTTCGTTAGCTTTGGTTCCGGTGTTAAGTTGAGAAAAAAATTAAACAATTCTCAGCGTCCAATTATATGATTTGAGTGTGTTATTGTTGGTTTTGTTGTTCATTTTTTTTGCTTTTATTAACACACATTTTTATGGTCATTTATGTAATTTCATAGAGTGCGAGCGCAGACATAAATCGCCCAAACAGAAACAAAAAAATAAAGCGAGTTCTCATTTAAGAGGGGCTGACAGGCAGACAGGCAGACGGACAGACAGGCCTAACAAATTTTGCGTATGACTTAATAAACATGTCGTTGAACTGTCCCCAGCAGCACTTTGGCTTAGTTTATGGCTGAGACGCGCCTGCCGACCAAGTAGCCAATGTTGTTGTTACTGGGCTTTTAAGCACCTCAAAACACTTTTTAATTGTTCAAAATTGTTTTGTTGTTGTTGCTCTCTTCGTTACCCGTGCACATTGAACTTGAGCCGACAGCAAAAAGAAGTGAAAAAAAAAAAAAAAAAAAAAAAAAACAGCGCAGCACAAAAATTTTGTAATTACCATGAGTAATATTTTATTACACTTTGACACTGAAGGAAAAACTTCACAAGAACAACGGCTGAGGAGCTTTAAACAATCAGAAACATAAGAAGCACCGACGACGCCAAACCACAACACCAACGAACTTGTAATGCTCTATCCAAGTGCTTGAAACAGTTGTTATATTATTATATGGAAAACTTTCTATCTAGTATCTAAGATGCAAACTTATGCAAAAACATATTTCCCAAAAAACCCATCGAGCAATAAAAAAAAGCGCAAAAATTCGTACCCACTGTAAAGTAAAAATCACACAATAAAAAGTGCAACAAATTCGTAAATTTGTGCAGTACTCTTCACTGCACAAAAACAACAACTACAACAACAACAACGTTGCCTACTACTAACTTAAGTAGCGGTAGCCAACAGGCTACTAACATGTTTATGCTACTTTTATGATGTGGCAATAAAATCGAACCAGGGTACGAAAATAATAAAAATGCAAAAGGCAAAAGACCAACCAAGAAACATCGAATATCTCTATCTCCCTCTTTTTATCTCTCTTTCTGTCACTCTCTCTCGGGCAGGATAGCTGCTCGCACACAATGACTTCATCGATTTATAGCGGTCACGAGTGACGACGAGGTCCTAAGTCTTGAGTCTTGAGTTTTTTTCGAAAAACTGGCAAACTGGCGGCAACCTGGGCATGGGAATGGGATTCGAAAACTTATAGACTGAGATCGGTATATGGTATATGGTATATGGTCATTCAGCACTCAGCAATTTTGCCTTGCTTTTGGTGGGCTTTTGCACTTGGTTATGGACGAATTGAGCTGCGTTTTTATGATGATATTGTTTTGCATTTTGTTTGTGCACTTTTCGCACTCGGTTTCGTTTGAGTTTTTGGTACGTGGATTAAGCCACGTCTAGGAGGCAACCAAGTAGTCAGTACAGGGACCAGGACCGAAATGCCTATTCCTGGAAGCCCATCGGCAGCAGCATAACTTGCGACTCGCGATTTCGCCCTTCGCCACACAACAACTCCTCCTCATCTCTCTCTCCTTCGATGTGCATTTTATGGTTTGTCGTCATAATCACCGGCACAGCATCTCTCTCTCTCTCTTTTCGAGGCGATCTTGTGCCAGTGACACACTCGACACTCACACACACACTCGTCGTCGGCATCATTGTCGCTGTTGTTGTCACTTGATTTATGTTGACTCGCGATTTATAAAATGCAACAGCCTCTCTTCTGCAGGTCCTGCTTCTTCCTCACTGCGCCTGACTGTCCCAGTACCTGTTAAACTATCTCACAATGAGCTGATGCTCATTTCATGAATCAACAAATAATCCACTTTATAATTCAATTCAATTCAATCACAAATAAATATTGTAAACATATATAGAATAAATTTCAAAATCAGCTGTTTTATCTTAAAGATAATTAATAAATGAAAAAAATAACTGTTAAGGATTATTGAATTATTTTTAGAAATAATTAAAATTATCAAAATAATTATAGAATTACTAAATTAATATTTTTGTGTAATTTTTTTTTTTTAAATTTCAAGGAATACAAATATTTATTTCGGGTAGTAAAAAATAATTTTTTTAATGCAAATAAAACAAACACTGAAACTGGTAAGATAATGATGTAAAAATGTATAAGAAAAAGTAAATTCAAATTACCAAATATGTTCGATACATTTTTAATGAAAATAAAAATATGTTTGTAACTTTCAGTTTATTTTGATCTTCTGTTCTTGTCAAGTTTGTGAAAGAGAAATCATACGTTCTATAGAAAATATATTTTTATTTATTTTTTTCATCGTTCTAGATAAATTATAAGTTGCATTGATTTTCCCTTAACCAAAAGCAGTTTTCCTGCATTTTTCGCAAATAGAAACATTGATATAGATAATTGAGAATCATGTTCATCCCAAAATTGTCACTTGGCCCATTATGTTTAGCTGCCTTTAGGGCATTATTGTGTTGTAAATAATTTATCTGTAGGAATCGTTAGAACCGTTAACACTTCCGTTATGCAGCCACATTGGAATTGGCGGTGCCATTGTTGTTGTTGCTATTGCTATTGTTCTTCTTCTCGTTCAGGTGCGTGTGTGTGTGTATATGTGTTGAAGTCCTTTTGTTGCTGTGTGCCGTTGTCAATAGAGCGAAACAAATATCAGGAAATGTCATCATTTTGTAAGGCAGCACAGCATTGAATAGAAGACCAAAAGATTGGGAAATTGAATTGAAGAAATTTGCTGCACGAACACACACAGAGAGTGCGAGAGAGAGAGTGTGAGAGGAAAAGGACCTACAAGCAGGACACACAAGGCGCGAAGGATAGAGAGTTGCTTGCTATGACACTCTCGAAGAAAGAACACACACACACACATACACATACCCACAATCGATACGCATACACAAAAAAAAATGTCATTTGCCAGCTGCGCAGTCGATCTTTGCCTCAATATTTCCCTTTTGGTTGGCGTGTTGTTGTTGTTGCTGTTGTTGTTGTTGTTGGCTCGTTTGTTGTATCAGCGTTTCTTTCTACTCTTGTCTTGTTTGCATTGTTCTCGCTCAACAGATTTGATCAGTTTTTAATGAACTTCATTCATGTTTGAATGACTTTGATCAGTTCCGCTTTCTGGCCTCGCCTTTTGCCTTAGCTGTTGCCCTTCATTTCGTCTCTCTCTCTCTGACTGTTCGGCTCTGGCAAACAATAGCAAATACACAAACCTTTTAAACGCGTGCGGCGATTGTTGTGACAGTGACAAGAAGAAGATGCAGTATGTACGATGTGTGTGTGTGTATGTGTGTGGGTGTGCTTGTCTCTAGAATTAGAAAGTCGAGAGAGCGCACGCGGCGTATGCGCAATATTTTACATTGCCAATGGCATTTGATTTTTGTGTCCAGGCTAATCCTGGCTAGCGTTTAAGCCGCTTTCAGTCCAACCAACGAACCTTCCAAGTCGAAGCGCATCATCTCATACGCATCATCATGTGTCAAGATCAACGAGGCGTACAAAATATTTACCTATTTTTACCAAGTGCCGACCCGACCCGATGACGATGGCCCCAAAGACTAACAACACAAACAACAACAACAATAAGCGGCAACAGTGCCACTTTTCAGTCAGAGAGCGAGAAAGAGATAGAGACAGAGGCAGAGGCAGGTGGTGGTGGCACACATTGATTGAGGGTCCTTAAAAGGGTACAAATAATAATCAGAAGAATTTTTTTTATTAAATGTACCACATAATGAAATGAAAAAGAGCAACAAGCCATCATAATCCCCCCTCGAATCCCCCCTTCCCACTGTCCATATACATATAGAAATTATGTGTATTGTGCATGTCAGAATCTGCAGGCAGAAGTTTCAGATAGTAGAATGTTGTAGAGAAAGATCTGTTAAGACGACGCGTTGAGCGTGATGATGATGATTATCATTATTGAGGCACTCTTGCTTTGATCTTTCGGCCCAACAATACAACAAAAAATAAGAAACACTTGCACCCTTGCCCTGCCTTTGGGCCCTTCTTGCTGCAATGCATTGGGCGCAGCAAGTGCCGCCAGAGTTGCCGCCAAAGTTGACGCATTGTGTCATTGTCAAGTGTTGAGCCGTATGTGTGTGTGCGTGTGTGTGTGTGTGTGTGTGTGTGTGTGGGGGGGGAATCTGCTGCCTCTGCTCTATTTGTATTTATTTGATTTGTGATTAGTGCTGGAGAATGAGTCTGTGGCAGACTGTGAGAAGACCTAAACACACACAGCGGCCAGTTTACATCTATGTGTGTGTGTGTGTAAGTGCCACATTTAATCAGCCATGGGAAATGCCCAATAGAGCTTGCTTGCTAACCAAAAGAAAAGGGATATGTACCAAAAAATTGAATTTATTTTGCACTTATTTTTGAGAAGTATTTTTTGTAAGAAACTTTTGCTATTTTATATACTTACTTACTATTTTTAAATCACTTGAAATACTTTAATGAATGTTCCAAATAGCTATATATTGATAGGTATATGATAATTTTTATAAAGTTGCAATTTTCAGAATATTTTATTTATTGGCCAAAAAGTGAGATCGAGACAATGAAACAATTGAATTCGTTCGGGTTTGAAAGAAACAACAAGAAATAGTTCATTAGGCGTTGGAGTTTAACAATAGTTTCACTTAGCTGATATCCCATTGCGTATACGCCATGTGAAAGCCTCAATTTAACAAAAGACTAGATAATATAATAATAAACAACTTTGGCACAAAGGACAACAACATTTTAATTTGTGCAATGTGCGATTAGCAATGGTCACAAGGGACCAAGGGACCAAGGCACCTGGCACAGTGGGAGTTAATTGACGAGAGCTGACCATACTAAACGGAGGTGAGCGGTAAGAGGAAGAGTAAGAGCACCTTGCTGCTGTTGGTTTTTTCTGTTGCTGCTGCTGCTGCTGCGGTTGGTCTGGGTGGTCCTAGACCCGACGACACTTTAGACATTTTGTCGTTGCCTTGCAAATTGAGAGCCACGAAGAAGAAGAAGAGGCCCACTGTGTGTAAGTGACAGAGAGGAGGCTGAAGGGGCGTGCCGTGCACAGCTGGTTGGCACAACGTAGCCGACGTAGCCGACGACGCCGCTTGTGTAAATATTTCCTCATTTTATTTGTGGCACACACACAAATTGTGCAGGCGGGCGGGCGGCCCAATGGCTTGTTGGTCATATTATTGTTTTAACACATTAGCAGCGCAATGCAACAAATAATTTCCATAAAATGCTCTGTCTGTAAATGGAGCGACGAGCTCGACGAGTCGTTGAGTCGACAGCGACGCCAGCAGCGCTGCCAAATAGAGTTTGAAGTCAAATCAAAAAAACAACAACGAGAAAGATATGTCACAGGAAGAAAATATTAGTCTTTGTCATTAGGCAAAACAAAACAAAACAAAACAACAAAAATAAAAACACAACACTAACAAGCATCAAAAAAAGAAATAAAAAAATAAATAAAAACCCATCCATAGTACAGCTTTGGACGCCGCACTTCGGGGCGGCCGTTGTGGCCCAGAGTCAGAGCCAGAAATAGTAGAGCCTGAGTCCGGGTCCGAGTTCGAGTCTCTCTGTCTGTGTGTCTGTGTTGTTTGCCCACCAACAAAGTTAACACTGGAAATGTCCAAGAGCTGTGTTGTTGCCACATTCACATGATTTAAGCAGCAACAACAACAACAAAAACTCAACAACAAAATGTTTCCCATCATAAAAATAAAAAAAAAAAAAACACCAACTTCTTCGTCTTCATCTTCCATAAAGAGTCCAAAAGTCCAAAAAAAAAAAAAAAAACAAAACGGTCGAAGCAACAACACAAAATAAAATAAACCGACTTTAGACAAAGCAAACGAAATTAAAAACGGTTCAAATGCTTTGCTTGTGTAAGCAATTGGCTTGTACACCGCCTCCCCCTACCATAACCCTTTACAACTTAAGATGTCTCACTCTCTCTCTCTCTCTCTCTCTCTCTGTCTCTCTCTTCTCACTGTCTGCGGAAATGCTGTGGCTAGGTTAGAACTTTTCTACGTACTTACCTTTTGAGTATTGTCAGTGTTTTGAGCTCATCCCGTCAAATCGATTGGGAAACAATTGTGATTTTTTTATTTCGGGGACTGCAAATGATGATTCGAAACTTGGTGGGGAGGGGTGTGTGGCGTTTTGTGGCAAAAACCCAGCAAATCTCTTATGTTAATTGGCATTCGTTTGACGCGCGATCCGTTGCATATAATTAGATATATATTCATTGGCAAATAGCAAATTGCAACAATTGTGTGTGTTGGGTTCGAAACAGCGTGGGAATCACATCACTCACAACCAAAACCCGACTCATACTTACTCATTGATATATGTGTTAAAGTAAATTGTGCAATTGTAATAATTTAAATATATTTTAAGTGCATTCTCTTTTTTTGGGGGACTCACCAAAAGGTTTCTCCAACTAACTTATAATGATTCGGTTTTAATTCATAAACATTTTTATTAATTTTATACTGCATTTAATTTGTGAATATATCACATTAAGTTTTAGTTAGTGTATTACTTTGTCATGGAAAATTCAACTTGAAAACTTGACTTAACACATTCTTCTAGCAAACTCTTTGAGTTGTTATCCCTTCAAGCGTATCTTTGATTCTTTGACAGTATAAAAAGTAAACATTTTATTAAAAAGCAGCTTAAAATTCCAAAACGTAACTGACCTTTTTGTAAATGGGGGGGAAAGAAAGGAATCTTAAATACATCTTGAAAACTAAGCATTTGAGCATTGGATAATTAGATTATAGAATGCATTATCCCATATGTTTGTTTAGCTGTCAGTTCGATCAGTTCATAACTTTACATACAAACATTACGTACATACAATACTTTCATATGTTATGGAATGTCAGGACTTCAACATAAACTACCGGAAATGTTATCAAATGATATATTTTTTTTCTAACATATTTGCGTACATAAATCTGAGGGAACGGATAACAAATATTGGAAATGTCTTGTTGAGCGTGTAATTTACGGGTATTTGACGTAAGTAAATCGGTTTGTTTTCTGTCGTTGTCGTTGTTGTGGTTAATGCCATTTATTTTTGGCTGGGCAACGGAAATTCCAAAGTTTGACATTCGCAATGCTCTGGAATGTGTGTGTGTGTGTGTGCGTGAGTGTGAGTGTGTGCGTGTGTAAGTGGGAAAAAACCTTTAACAACTACTGCTTTTGAAAGCAACTGAAAGCTTTTTTTTATGCGACATTGATAAGAGTTAACGGAAGAGTAACGGCAGATTCTCTTGAGTACCTGACAGGTTTGACAATTTTTATGGAGTGCTTAAATTGGAAATGATCAACAAATTACTTCATTGAATGTACAAATATATCTTTTTTTTATGTCATTATTTTGTCTCACAGGATTGGAATATTAAAAAAAAAACAAAAAATATGAAAGCCTAAAAGCTAATTTAAAAATAAAACATTTATATTATAAGCCATAAATAAATAAATAAGTTATGATGAATTCGAACAGTTCAAGTAACTTTTTTATATCAAAATTAGCTTAAAACTTCTATGATATTTTTTAAACTGCCACTAATTTTTATTTATTTTTGTTTTTGTGATCTTGGACACATTTTTTAAGTGCCTGTGAGGCGCCCTTTTGCCAGTTAACCAGTAACAGAATAAGCGGCGAAAAACAACAACAAAAACCAACAAGAATAACAAGTTACTCGAACAGTTAATTTTTCGGAGAAAAACGCCAGAGTTTCTCGCAATTTTATGATCAATTCATTGAATTCTTCGTCGTTTTAAAAACGAAAAAAAAGAAGAAAAAACCAAAAAAAAAAGACACAGACAAGACAAAACCGCACACATGACAAGCATAACGATGGAGACATGAGCCCCAACAGCAACAACAACCAGTTAACATACATACTTCGAGTAAGTATATTGCTGCTGGTTATTAATTACAATAATAAAACAAGTGAAACAACGTTGCAGTCGGGCGCAATCGACTGCGAAATACTCTGATATTAGTATTAAAATAGGTTTGGGCAAGGACTTCAAACACTTTTTGATGCACATATTTTGGGTACCTCACCAGCTATATGCCTGCCAATTTTCGTGAATCTCGCACCAAAGCTGTGAAAGATATAGGCATACCCGTTGGCGTGGGGTGGCAGAAGAGGGCGGAGCATGCAAACTTTTGATGGAGATTTTTGGTGGAAGGCAGCAGCTATCATTCCACCAAGTTTGGCGACTCTAGCTGTATATACTCTTCTACTTCGAGGCATAAACGTTAGCAAAAAACAACATAAAAAAGAACTACGTCATTGATAAGCGTCGCCTTATCGCAGCAAAAAAGTGTGCGAATTGAATGGATATATGGATTATTGTGGCTACGTCATAGTTAAGAACGCAAATAAACATATATGTATGTACGTAATAAGTATGTATGCATGTATTGTTCTGTTTGTATGTATGTCAAAGCTTATCGCTGACGTAACGAACCGTTGAGAATTTGAGCTTGAGCTCAACGGTGGTGAGCTGTAAATGTGTATATGTGTGTGAAACAAAGCAAATACATAAATAAAATAAAGCTATAAATAAATTTAAATTAATGTTAGTGAAAGATGCTTAACATTTTCATTGAGTCAGTGTTCGCTCGTTCGTTCTGTGACGAAGTCTTGGACCTGGACGTGGACCTGGACTTGAAGCTGATTGGAATTGGGCTTGGCAACTGCAACAGAGACGAAGGCAACCGCTGAAGCCCAAAAGGCCGGCGGCACAGTTGCAGTTAACGTCGCGACATTGCAACGACGCGACGTTGCACAGTGTCACAAATGCAAGTGAAAATGTGTTAATTTGAAAATGGAAATTTCAATCTTCGATATCTCCGGTGTTTCTTAACCGTGTTCGATGAAATGTTCACAGTTGATCATTATTTAGTCTTAAGATTTTGGATCATACAGACAGATGGATAGTTGAACATATACCATATACAATATCGGGTTGGAGTGGATTCCTTCTGTTTACCTTGTTTTTACCCATACTATGTGTTCAGGGTATACAAGTCGTAGCTAATTATAGTGTGTTTTTCATTGGACTTTATAAAAATTATATCCAATAATCTAAAATGGTTTACTTTTTAGTATTTTATGTTATATTCAACGAATTGCATTGGGTAATTTATTTTGCTGCACTTGGCTTTATTTTGTTGCTTGCAACCACTGTGCATTGCGTTTGCGCCTTGGACTCGAACCTAAAACTGCACAATCTGGCTGAGACGACGCGTCGGTGAGACTCAGACTAAAACTGAGACTGGGACTAAGACTGAGTTGGTGTGGTGTCAGCTCCGTCATCCTGTTGATTTGTGTTGAGGAAGCAAGTACTTATGTCTATGGAAGTGTATGAGTGTCTGTTTGTTGGTGTGTGTGTGTGTGTGTGTGTGTGTGTGAGTGTGTTATGAATGACGGCAGACCTACTTAGTCAGGGCTCTGCTGCTGCTGGAGATGCTGCTGATGATGATCGGGGGCTGCAGCGCTTAGATGGATGGCCAAGAAAATTTATAATCATGTGCGCCAGAAGACAAAGTAGCGGCCCAAAAAGCGTTCATGGCGCATGCGCCATTATCTAAAGAGCACAGAGAGAGAGAGAGAGAGAGAGAGAGGCAACTAATTCACAGTCAAGGGGCACAATTAAATTGTGTTGCAGAAGACGCCGCAAATGCTTTTGCTTTTGCTTTTTTTTTTACCAACTCAACTTTCGGCTCGTTTCGGTAGTGTTGAAAAGTAAGGAAGCTTTAACAAATTACCGCCCAGTTGCGCCAACACACAACGAGAGCTGTTTATAAATGTTGTAAAAATTTGCCAAGCCAACACCAAAAAAAATAATAAAAACAGCGACGATGGCCCAAACTCCAGACAACAACATCTCCATGTCGGCTGCTGTGCCTAGCGGCAAACTTTTGGCGCATAGCGTGTAGGTAGTAGGGAAACGGGGATGGTTGCTGGTGCGGGGGGCAAATATAGTGCCAGAGACAGAGAAGGCAGGCGGCTGGCATTAAAGGAGCGCTTCAGCCAAAGCTGCATGCACTTGGCGCAGGCGCATCACCCGGCCTGACAATGCCTGGGCAAAAGCTGGCCAAGACGTTGTGTTGTGGCTAAAACCAAGAGACGCTAACTGACTCGCTCGGAGTCTCGGAGCCTCTGTGAGTCTGCAGCGCGTGGTTGGTTGTTTGATTTTGTTTTTGGTTTGCTGGCTTGCCTTATAAAGTGAGCGTTGAGCGTCGAGCAAAGTTACTCATGTCATGACAGCAAACGAGCAAGCAGCAAACTTATGACTGAGTAATTGCTGGTGATATTTATGCGACGAAGCGTTCAACGATGTGACGCTATACACATACATACATACGTATATTGTAGCAGCAGCAGCAGCAGCACCAGCAGCGTTGACGGTGACGGAAACTACGTCGAAGCTGCCGCCGTATCTTTGGCTGCTTATTATCGCCGCTGCCACACAGTGCGTTTCTTATGGCATATTGATTGGGCCTAAACTCAAACTGTGATTTAAATACTTTATTTTTTGGAATTTCAAATGAATGCTTAAATTTTGTATCCATTTATGATGATAAGTTTCCAATAATCGCAATTAAATCATTTTTTGATAAACATGCATATATTGAATTATTATTATTATTTTTCTTAATTCTTAATTTATTGAACTAAATTTCATCTAGCTGAAAAATGTTCAGACAGCTTAGCATTATTTCAAATAGTAGATCAACTCTTTCCAATGACCAAGATTGTTAACATCAAAAATTGTAGGTGATTTTTGGATTCGTTGGGCTTGTAATATGTATTTTTTCTCTTTAGACTGCTGCAGCGCTCTGTGATGCTTTAAGCGTAGTGGATCACACACACACACACACACATATATAAATGCGTTTGGTGCTGCTGTTGTTGTTGTTGCTGCTGATGCTCGCATAACATCACATACCGCAAAACAGTGTGTTTGCTGTCTTTTGGAATGTAAATCATTCGCTAAGTACGCTTGATTTAGGCGACCATCACACTACATTCTTTGACGGAGTCATGCACTGAGCCATAGCCAGAGCCAGAGCCAAGCTCGAGATGGAGATGGAGTCTCAGCCTGTTACTGGTACTGACAGATGGCTGCTCGTACTATGTACCGTCCGTCTGTCTCCGCGGTCTGTCGGTCTTTCGGTCTGTCTTTCTGAATGTTTGGATGTTACAATGCAGATACATGAGTACTTTCGAAGCTGGTGCTTCGACCGGTGACGGCTATGATGATGACGATGTTGACGAGACGAGATGAGATGAGCTGTTTGTTGGTTGGTTGGCCTGACGACGAAAGCAATACGCCATACATAACTCATCGCACATAATGAGACTGCAATAATTCACTTGCTCTGCATGCTCGTGATCCTCGCGGCGGCCACTTCGCATATAAAGACACAAGCACCAGCACCAGGCACTGTTATAACAACAACAACAACAAGCAGACTAAGATGGAGAGCAAAGACCAAAACCACAAACATAAGACCGAAACTGCGAAACGAAGGCCCGCCGCCGCCGCCGCAGCCTAAGCTTGGATTCTCCACGATCGTACGTACGTCCGCAGTTGGAAATCTTCATGCACTCCTAGTTTTCTGTAATTAAGTGTAATGAGCGTAATTGCTAATGTGTGTGGAGCGCATGCTGCCACTGCCACTGTTGAATCGCTGCCTGCCACATTGCCACAGAGAACTGCTCAGAGCTCAGCTTTCTGTGTGTGTGTGTGTGCGATTGCGATTGCGATTTAGTTATAGCCTCGTTCAAGTTGCACTTGGTCTTGATCTTGGTCTGGCTTTTTGGTATTGGTATCGGCTCGATTTCGTTTCGTATCGTTTCGTTTCGTTCGACTCGAATCGAATCGAAGAAGAAGGCAAGTGAAATTAAAATGTATGACAAAGTGCGTGCAATAATTCGTGCAAGTTTAATGAGTCTCCGCAATGTGGACATTTGTCGTCGTCTAATTGTACTAGATATGGATATTTTAATTGAATGAGAACGATGTCTTATTAGTCGCTGGGCAATTAGTCTATTTTGTGTCCTCGTCTCCAGACGTCTTCTTGTTGACAACAACAACAACAGCAACTCCAGACTTGGTCTACAACTACTACAACTTGTGTCTCCACTTCTGTCTTCTCTTGCCTTAACATTTGTTAATCAAATTGCGTCACTTCAACATGCTGGAGAATATGCACTATTCAAGTGATTTTAACTTTTACTATATTGTGTATTTTTGTATGATTGGGATTTAGTTGTAGATCATTTGGAAGTCGACTTTGTATAGATGTTCTTGTCATTGGGCTCATTAAAATTGTCATCCTTGCATTTTAATGACCATTTAGGGTCCATAAGCTAGTTGCAGCTATAGTTTATTGAACTGAACTGCAGGACTCTTGCTTGTTGGACATGTTGGACAAGTTGAGATCGTAAGATAACACCACACATTTCACATTCCACGATTGTTAGTGTTGTTGTTGTTGTTAACCAGCAACTCCAACTTCAAATTGGCCCAACGCAAATGCCAAATATTTATTTATATATACATATGTAGTACAATATATGTTTGTATCTTTATTTGTGTTTGCTCATCGCATTTGCTTGTAAAGTTGTTCGCACTAAACCAATCCTTTTTCAAAAGGATTGTGTCAATGTTTGTTCAGCCACTTGTGAGGCACGTTCTTCTCGTCGACTCTCTCCCTATCTCTCTCTCCCTCTCTCTCTTTCTGTCGCGTTCTCAACCTGTCTGTGTGTGTTCATTGACTGATTACTTGACTGTTTTGACCGATGGGTTTTGGTTCGGTTCGGTTCGCTATTTGTATTTATGTTTCTGTTGTCGATGCGGAGCTGTGATAAGAAGTCGGCGCTCGAAAGGATATTATATCGAGGGCGCACGTTCATCAATTTTCCCTTGCCTTGTTGCACGATCCCCGTTCCCCGCTGCCCGCTGCCCGCTGCCCGATGCCCGGTTTCCTGTGTGCATTTCAAATATGGCACAAAACACGAAAAAATAAATATCAAATATATATGTACTTACATATACATATATGCAAATACACTTTAAATAAATTCATCTTGCAAATCTGGGCTTAATTAATTTGTTTTTGTTATGATCATATGTTTATTTATTTTTGTTTTTTTATAAAATCGCATGAAAAAATAATATATTTTTTTTCAAAAATTTTAAAGTAACTTTTATTTTTCGACCGTTTTTAAACAATAAATAAAATTAAATATTATTCAGATATTTCAAAATAAACAAACAATAAAATGTTTTTTAAGATGTTGTTATGAAAGAACGATCTAGGAAATGTTTTTTTTTTAAATATTTTTAAAACATTGAAGGGAATTTTATTAATGTTATTTGAATTGATTAATCCGATTATCGATTCTGAAAAAGAAAAAAATGTACTGATTTTTTCCCAAAAAAATTGTTTAATCAGCTTTTTGCTAAGTGTACTTCAAATTTCAGATGCAAAGTTCGGATTCGGATTTGGATTCGATTCACAGGGGCACCAAGGGCCACCGATCCCGATGCTGGCGCCAGCTTGGCCATTAATTATAACAATTCCATGCATTGTCACACACGCTAGCACACACACACACATACACACACACAGCCACGTACACATGTGTGAGGTAGTTTTGTATAGAGAAAAAATACTCTAAAACACGTACAAGTCGATAAATTTATAGGGTCCTTTTTGGGTCGAGGAGCATTCCTCACCTGGGTGGTGGGCAATTTATACTTATATAGTTTTACCTTTTTGGTAGGCGCAGAACAAAACTGCACACGGCAATTGCACAACAACAGCAACAACTGTAACAGTAATAACATTCACAATACAAAACAATACAAACAACAAAAACAACAACTCGCTGTGCAGCCGCAAAAGGTCAAGGGTCCAGTTCGGCTTGGCTTGGTTTGGTTTGGTTTCGTTTGGATTCGTTTGGATTCGTTGCATTGCATTCCGCAGCATTCATTGACAATTAAAAAATAAGAAGAAGAATTTTTGTTTGTTTGTGGCATTGATCACTTTATTGTATTTGGCCCTGACCAGATTAGTCCTGTCCAGCTCTCAGTTCTCAGCTGCCCTTGTTGCTTGTCCTTCGTTCTTGGTTCTTTTGTTGTGCTCTCAATTGAATTTAATGCAATTGTCGATCTCTAAAATTTTGAAGTGGGTGCCGCATCACCTTTGATGTTTCGGCCCTCTCGACATTCTTTCATAATTTTTGTCACTTTATGTTACAATGGGGCATGCAGCAGCAGCAGCAGCAGCAGGGTCAGGGTTGAAGCAAACTGAACAATATTGTTTTGCAATTGAAAAACACCTTTTACCCTATTAAACGGAAAACTGCACACAATAAAAACCCAAACGCCCCGACTGATCCGTGATCCGCATTGTTAACTGAGCATAATTTATATGGGCCAAGGCGCCGCTTTGACGGCCAACAATTCCAATTCCAATGGCATCATGAGCATTAACATGGCTCAGAGCGTTTTTAAAATTCCGCAACAGCCGCTGGACAATGCTACTATTTTTCAATTACATTTTTTTTTTATTTCGTTGAGAAAGTTGACTCTTAAGTTGTCAGTGGGAAATCAAAAGAAATTAAAAAAAATTCAATTAAATATTTTTTTTTTTGTGGTAAAAGTTTAGATAATTGATATAATAAAATATTGAAATATTTGCTAAACCAAAAATAATGTTTCTTGTAAATATTAAATTATTAATGACACGACGACATCAAGTAAACTGAGCTATTACCAAGAAATCCCTTTCATAGATATTTCGCAAATAAATCATTAAATTGGAAAGGAAAATGTACAATTTTTAATTGGATTTGGCAAAAGCTTAAAGAACTCTTAGCATTTTCGAAATTTTGATTACAAGCATTAAACTATATACTACAGGCGAACTTTCATATAACGAATCTCGATCTTTGTTATATGGAAGTTCGACTTAAATTCTCTGACAACTCGTCTGTTTAAAATTTCTTAATATCAATTTTGTTGTTTTCGGACACCTTGACTAGTTTTGTTTTAAGCGCACCCTTCCACTCTTTCCCCCTTTCAACTTTTCAAGTATTGTCAGCATATTATTATTTCTTTCACTCGCATTTTGTTTTCATCTGTCTCTCATCTTTGATCTTAATGGACACACATGTGCATGTATTTGTATGTATGTATGTACGAATGTCCATATGTATTTGCAAAAGTTGAATGCTGAATCTATGATTTGATTGCTTCACAGCTGCGAGGCGGGCTTTCGATTTCTGTGAAAGACGAAACTGCTGAGACTGCGCACTAACAAAATTGAGAGATTTCAACACCTATTCCCAGGCCAGGCCAGGCGAGGGTTTCGTGCAAGAAGTGTCAGAAAGAAGCTGAGGCAGCACTTTCCAGGCATTTGTCGTGAGATTGTTTAAAAAAGCGCCAACAAAACATTAAGAAAAAAGGAACTGTAAAACATTTTGCAATTGATTTCATTGAGCCAAAAGAAAAACCAAAAGATAAAAAATCACATTTAGGGAATAATTGTTGTTGGTAAACAAAAAAATGTTTAAGCAAAGTTTTAGATGCATTTTTGGGATGGGGAATGTTGTTGGTGTTGGTCTTTTGGACGCCCCATAAATGTAACGCCATTATCTATAAATCTGTAGCGGAAAACATAACTTAAAAATAACAGAAAAAAAAAAAAACAAAACATGCTAACTTACATACACACACACACACACACACAAACATAGAGAGAACATAAACGAAATAAGATATTTTTAATTAATTGTCACTGAAAGAAAAAACATATACAGTTTTATGAGAAGTTGCACGTGACCGCCGGCAAAACAGAAATATATATAAACTAAAAAAGAAACCAAATAAACATTTAGATTAAATCAGTTTCCAGTCCGAGTTT
Organism: Scaptomyza graminum; assembly: GCA_018901835.1. NCBI lineage: Eukaryota > Metazoa > Arthropoda > Insecta > Diptera > Drosophilidae > Scaptomyza > Scaptomyza graminum. The sequence continues at coordinate 3,191,074 of JAEIFL010000001.1, read as the reverse complement.
GAGTCCGAGTTCAAGTTCATTGAAGAACACACAGGGCAAAAACCAAAACCGAAAAAGAAGAAATAATAACAAAAAGGTTCTCCACAAGACGGACGAAAAACGAGCCTAAAAAGGCAAAGACAACAACAATTTAGACATTTCTCATAGAAAGACATAATTTTCAATTTAATAAGGAATACGCTCGTAAAAACCTATCAAAACTTAAGATAGATGAGTATTACGTGCACTTGCTGGAAAGTCTATCAAAAATAATAAAAACGGCGCTAAGCCTAAAGGGTTGACATGCCACAGGCGAAAGAGAGGAAGGGATAGTTTTAGTGTTAGTGTTCATAATCATAGGTGCAACAATGAATTTTAGTGAATGGTTAAGAAGTGCAGGAAAAGTGGAAAAGGGAGGCTGCTGTTGTTGGTTGTTGGCATCGGGGCCAACAATAAAATCAAAACGATAAACATCTTTACTGTGTCCCCAGAGAGCGAGAGAGAGGGAGAGGGGTACTGAGATGTGAGATCACCCCGCGGCCCTCGTCGTCGTCGTCATCGTCGTCGTCGTTGTTGCGGCTGTTGCATATTAAATTGTTGAATCAGTCACTGAGAATCCAAGAGACAAATCGGAGCACGTACACAGCGTCCGAAAATTAATGACAATTGCTGATTGTGTGCGATAAGCGGAGTCAGAGCAGGAGCAACAACAACAACAGAGAGCAATAGGTGGAAACCGCGACAAACACACACGCACACGCACACACACAAAGGAGGTGAAAGACATTAGTAACACACAAAAGGGAAGCCCTTCAGATACATATATCAGACCATGGACCATCGTCGTCCAAGTCCAGGGTGTGCGTAGATTCCTCTTTGCCGATAAGAACAAAAAAAAAAAGAAAGAATCAGCGCTCCCAAAAAAAACAACAACACAATATGCCTTACCATGCCGTTAAAATGATCCAAGAAGAAACACACACACACAATAACAACAACATCAGTTAAGAGTTGAGTGCAATGCGACAGCGGAATTATTATATGGCTCATAAAATATTTATACAAGTCTATAAATGCCGCGTAATTTACTTCAAGCCTGCAATTAAAAACGATTCTCCAACAATTCGAAATTAAATCGTTTCAACTGTATGTGTGTGTGTGTGTGTGTGTGTGTGTGTGTGTGTGTGTATACCCTGTTTGTGTCAATGGGTATATAGGTTCCTTCAAACATATTTGATATTAAATTGATTATTATTATTGCGCCTATGTTTTTTTTTATATGTTAAAGTGTGAATGAATATATATCATTTGATAAAGGGTAAGTTGTGGCACAGCATACCTTGTTCTGAGTAGCATTCTTAACATGATCGCATTGCAAGCGAGCGTACGCAGCGTATGCGCAATGCAGCTGCTTGTTCTTCGGTCACGAGGAGCTGTGTGGGAATGGATTTGAAGTTTTTGTGTAATTGATATGGCGCTACGGAAAATCAGAAGACCCCCCACACACACAGCCTTTTTGCAGCAGTTGGAAACAATTGAAACTTGACTTTTGTGTACACAAAAAAAGTAAATACTTTACTGATTTATTTAAAGTCATAGAATCGTTGCTCTTAAAATGTGATAAAATAAATAAATTAAAAAATAAAGTAAAATTTTATTAATATTAAATGTAACATAATTCTTTTGTTTGTGTTTGTACTTGAATTTTGTGTTGTAAGTACAATAAAAGTTTATAGTATAATAAAAAAAAAATCGTTTGTCAAATGCATTAATAATAAATAAATGATAGCAAATGCGTTTCAATTACAATACTTAACCGACTAATGTATGTATGTGTGTATGGATGTTTGTATGTATATAAATATCTGTGTGTGTGTGTGTGTGTGTGTGTGTGTAAGTTCATAGTTCAACGGGGCGTTAACGCTTAGACAAATACGACTATGTCGAGTGAATATTATTATTACAATATATATTTATGTATAAAAATAGATTATTGTCCGATCATCGTTTTATCAACTATTATCACAGCATTGTAATACAAGGCAAAAGTTGTGCTATCATTGGATTTACTTGCTATATATATATATATATATATATATACCACTTAGGATCTATGGAATGTGCGATTTTGCATTGGTGAGTGAATGTTTTCAAAACAAATAAATAATACGGATGGGGCTTTAAAAATAACATTACAAAAAAAAAACAGAAAAAAATAGTTAATTAAGTCACTTGAATAATTGTTGTTAATAAATAGTAATTGCTCAATTCAAAATGTCTTTAGTTAGTTATTCTTGTCATTCGGATTCAGATTTGGATTCATATGTCATTCATAGCCATCTTTGAGAATGTTTGTTTCTTGTTTTTTGTTCAGTTCATTATTATAGTTATGTGTTTGTCTGTTATTGTTTCTTAAATGAGTGGATCATGTTGAATGAACTCGACTACGCTATTTTGAGTTGTCTTTTATGTTGCTCTTGTTGCTTTTGTCGCAGCACGTTTGATTGTGCCTTGCACTCCCTTTTCCTTTGCTTTGCCAACAGTTGCGTCATATGCTTCAAGTACTCCAAATACTGATACTTAATGAACAGCATGTCCCGATCAACAGGTGGCTTGGATGGCTTCGCCGCCGGCTGGTTGTTGGCCGCCAGGACCGCCTGTCGATGCAGCTCCACCAGCGATGTCTGGAACTGTTGCAGCCGCTTCTCCATCAGGTGCAGCGACACTGTCTTAATGCGTCCGAACGCGAGCATCTTCTTGTGCCGCTGATGCTTCTGGATGGGCGCATACAGTTGACTGCTGCCGTTGATGGCCTCCTCGACAATGCAGAGGACGGTGCGAGCACTGGCTCGGAGGCGCCACAATTCCGCGGACAGTACGCTCTTCCTTTGCAGATTCTCATAGTCATAGTGCAATTGGGCGTGCAGCAGATAACTAAAGCCGGCTACATAAAATTGCAGGTCATGATGTGCGCGACGCAATGATAGCTGCAAAAGTACGCAAAAAAGAACATCAAATCAATATATGGCATATAATTTAGACTCTCTTCACAATATACTTAATTTCGAGGTTCACAGTATTAAACCGGTTTTGTGAAATGTTTGAATTGTTTGTAAGGCATAGTTTTGATTAGCAGCTGATTGTAAAACAGCAAAAACTGGCTCATTCCGGTTAGCAACACCCCAACAAACAAACCCACTTCCATCAATATTATTATTATTATTATTGTAATTTGTGTGTGTGTGTGTGTGCTCAAGTTGAATGAACTCGCTTGACTGATAGCTGTTAAATAATCAAATATCAATCATACGTAGCGTTTGCCGGAAGGTGAAAAGCGAACGCGGTTTGTCTATCCGCCATGCGTGTGTGTGTGTGTGTGTGTGTGATTCACCCCCCTCACTCTACCAACACCCATTCCCTCTCTGTCGATCGCTCTCTCGCTCTCTGTTAAGCGCTTGCCTAATTGTGTGCTTTCGGTTTCGCAACGCATTTCGCGGCCGCGTGCTTTAAAGTCGTTTAACGTCGTTCGTTCGGGCAGTCGTTCGGTCGTTTGGTCGTTCGGTCGTTCAGTGGGTCGTCGTCGTCGTCATCTTCTTTCGCCTATCGACGACGACGTTCGCGTTTCATTCATGCCGGCTTGCTTTGGGGGAATCCACGGCTCGCTCAATTTCGCGTGAATCATGCGCGCGCACGCTTCGTTATCGCTCTCGCTTTCGCTCTCGCTCTCTATCGTTCTGTATGTATGTGTGTGTGTGTGTGTGTTTGTGTGATTCTCCCTCTTTTTCAATATGCGACTGCTCAGATTGCTTAAACCTATATAAACTTCGCCCCCCGTTTGCCTATCGGCCTTAAAAATGTGCGAAATGCTTACAACTTTTGCTGTTTGACTGTTTTTCAGTGACGTCAAAAGGTTGCATGTTCTTGGAAAAAGTGTGTGTGCGAATGTTTTTTACTTTTATGAGCGCCTAAGGCATTTCTATAAATAACTTTACGGTGCTGTCACACTTACTTAACTTCCTTTATTCATCGTCATTGATTATAGTACAAGAAGAACAACACCTACCTCATCATAAAGTACACAAACACACACATACATTTCGATCACATCATTATAATTGGTTAGCATGTTAACAATTGACGTCTTTGCCTCAAAGAAAACCTTTTACTATTTTTTCTATATTTTTTTTTTTTATTCATTTTTTTGGGGTTTTTTTCCTATACACCTTGGGCTCCAATGACGCCAATGAGAAATTCAGCGAGAAAGCCGCACATTGTTAGCCACTTACACACACACACACAAACACGTGATATTGAGATTGGTGATGATGTTGTCGGTCTAAGTATAGAACATAGCACAACAGAAGCACTAACAGCATCACCCGGGGAATAAGCCAAAAGGCCAGCAGCAAATGAGAGAGAGAGAGAGAGAGAATTTAATGATGAGTTAACGCTAAAGTCAAGCTTAGAGCCATGTAATAAAGTCCAATGCGAATAGCATTTGGGTTCAATCTAAAAACAAAAACAAAAAATGCTTGATCATTTTTTGCGTTTCTAACACATTTTTTATAGTGCTGCCATTAAACGCATTTAACAACATGCAAAACTCAACTGCAAATATCAAGAAATTATTTGCAGAATTTTGTGGATTTTAGGCTGAACATCCGGATATACTATTCCGGCTTATAACTGTTGGAAAGAAAGGCATCATCGACTCATTCAAATATTTTGATACAACTTTAACTTGTCAAAGATCTTATGTTATTATTATATTTTTGATATCGCGTGTTTCCCCCTTTTTATACATATGTATGGCTTTAAGGCATGCCCAGGCAAGGGTTATTTTGTTATGTTTTTAATTTGTTAGTTTTTTGTTTAAACAACAAATTAGCCAGTTAGTGTTGGGCGACCCAGATTCAGATTCGCTCAATTATCTTACAGCGAATGAACAGCATCAAGAAGATATTGTTCGGATGATGAGCTTTAATATCTTATGAACTACCCTCGCTATTTGTTTTGCCTAATCCGCTCCTCTCATATGACCGACTGAATCAGGCGCGCGCCGCTTTTGTTAGTCGCTTGTGACGCTTTTTGTATTTATTTTGACGGCCGGTAAAATGGCAACGCACGGGACCGAACGACCGAACGACCGCCCGACTTGGCACTTAACTGTCTTTTGGCTTTTCGGTTTTTACCTAATCAGTTTGCTTTAATCGAATTGTTTGGCTTGTGTTTGTTGTGTTTTGGTGGGATCTACATAGTACTTACTTGTTGCTGACTGTTGTTGAGACGGGGCAGGAAGTTGTATTGGCCACTTTGCGTCACCCAAATGCGATGCTGCGAGAGGTCAATGGCCTGATTGGTGGCAGTGTCCTGCGCCTTCAACGAATGCACGTGCTGCCGCAGCTTATTGTCGCGCCTCAACTGCCTCAACTCACCGCCAACCTTATTTTGTAACGTGCGCAGCACCTGCAACAAAACAAATAAACAACAAATCAAATAAGATTTATAAAAAATACATTTAAAAAATATACGAATAATTTTGGATTTATCTTTAATATTTTGATTCTTTACATTGAATGCGATTTTTATAATAAATCAATCAAATGATTATTGTTCAGAATTATTTAAAACAATTTTCTTATTTTAAAAAATTTCGTAAATTAGAAAATTTATACAGGAAAAAATACTTTAGAAGAACATGATTATAAATTCAAAGCAAACAAATTTTTGTATTATAATGAAACAAAACTTTAAATTTTTTTAATACATATGTATTTTTTTTGAGAAAAGTAATTTAAAGTAATAAATGTAATAATTAGGACATTGCTTTTTTTTTTGTGGCTTCAAGTCAGTTTTGCGATTATATGGCTAATGATTTTTTTTGTAACTTGATCGAGAGACATACCTTTTTGTGCAGTGCACATCGCTTGCGTGGCCTGACCACCTTGTTGCTGCTCTCCACTTGGGTTCCGCCGCAGGCATTGCTCCAATACAAGGCAGGTCTGTTTAGTTCGTTGTAGAACTGTGCTTTGAAATTGTTGTAATCTCGCTTTTGTAGGCGCGTTCGATTTGACGACGATCGATCTGTGATGGTTTCAGCTGCAGTGCGAGTGTGGTTGGGAGACGGGTGAGAAGGGTGAGACGACGGGGAAGAAGGTGCTGCCATGGCTAGACCAACTCCAACTCTGCCTCTGCCACTGACAGCACACATTAAAATTGCCAGCATGAGCAGGGTTGAGTTGAATGTAGTATTAAATACTGTTGTTGTTGTTGTGGATTGTGGTGGACATTTTCGGGCGTTGCGCGGCGAATGCGGCGAATTCGCCGTCGTCGTCCTTTTTGTCGTTTTGCTTGTGTTGGCCGTTTTGATGGTGTTGTTGCTTGTGCTGTTGGCTAGGGGCTGGCCAACAGTTGTAGTCTGTTAAAGGTAAGGGAGTTTCGCGTTAGTCAAATTGTAATTACTTTAATATGATTGTTGGGGGGCACAAAATATGAGTGGAGAACATTTTTATCGTTATCGTTTGTTGTTGTTGTCGGCTGACATAATTATTAAAAAATAAAAAGTCTTCATTTATGGCTGAATCATCGCAACATTACAACTACACTGCGCTACAAAGTCAACGAACTTCTTCTTCGTTGGCTGCCTTCTTCTTCATCTTCCTCTTCTTCATCTTCATTTTGCACACTTTTGTGAAATTCGGAGACAACGTTTGTTGCTGTTGTTGGCATTTTCGTCTCGCTTGCGCTGACGCATCGCGAGCACGCTTCGACTTGTTGCCTCTGTTACCAAACAACCCACAACTTTAAACCCCTCCCCATCCCCCCTTAAAGCCCTTTGGTCAGTTACGACTTGCCCCGCAGAACGTGTAAATTAATTTCACATGTTTATATTATATTATTGTTTGCTTTTTTGGGTTTTTAATTTGATTTGAAAATATTTAGTTTTTTTTTTTTTTTTTTGGTAGCCAAATATGTTGACTTGGCTCAGACGCACGCGCATCCCAATCTTCAGTTATCGATTTGAGTGAAAACGGAAAGTGCATTTTTAGTTGTAACTTTGTATACACTATAAATTTATGGGCTAAATGCAACCTTGACTTCCAACATATGGATTGGTTGAGAAAGCATTACAGGGTATTTGCTGGTTGAGATAATTTCAAAGTGCGGGTTGATTAATACCTGGCGGTTTTTTCTGCCAAATTGATTGTTATTGGGACGCTAAACCGATTAACCGATTAACGATAACAATTGCTTGTAGTATTTTAGATCATTTGATAAGTTCATAAGGCTAAATGTGATATTTTTTTTAAAATTTATTTATTTAATTTTTATTTGGTTATATTAAATTAATTTCATCAGACGAGAAACTTGTTACCAACAACTTGTTATAGGGCAACGTTTTGCCAACAGTTATCATTGGCAAGAAAGTGCAGAGCCGAATTAACAATAACAACAAACAAGAACAACAAAAATAACAAATACATACATATATAACAATGACTCTGCTACTCTTATCGAGCTTTGTTGCTACAAAGACGATTTGTAAACATAGTAAAAATAGAAAATAGAAATGTCAAATACGCACCATTTACGCATATAATTTTACAAGGACTCCTGGCTGCTAAAGCGTTTTTCCGGTTTGTTAGAAAAACTCTTTTAGTCGTTTTTAATTAAAACACATTTATTGTATGCACTTAAAAAAAAAATTAATTAATAATTAAAAAACACACAGGCGATTAAAGTAATATTTCGAATGCCGCAAAGATTTATCGGTTAAGATATTTAATATTGGAATAATGTCGACGCGCTGCGTTTGGCTGCCTGTTTTGATTTGATTTGAGTGGCTGGCGATCGAATTCGTTGCTTACGAGCGCTAACGGGCGCCGTGTCTCTCTCTCTCTCTCTGTCACTCTGTCTCTGTTGTATACGTTTATGATTCGCCAGCTTTCGCAGCCCAGAGAGAGAGCAGCGAAAACCGAGCAGAGCAGCGACGAGACGTCAGCAGAGCAGCTAACAGCAACAACAACAGCAGCAGCAGCAGACGCGTTGATTTTGCGAACTGAACTCTTCAGTTACTATGAGCGTACTAATGAGGAGTATGTCGAGGAGGCCCCTTGGCTGCAAAAGTCACATACTCTGTATTTAATGTTTGTGTGTGTGTGTGTGCGATGAGTAAATCGCGTTTGCTTGTGTATTAACATAAATCGGTGCCAAACCAACGGCTAACAATAATCATATGTTGTTGTTGCTGTCGATGTTGATGACGATATTGATGGAATGAGTACAATCCAACCTCCACTTACGAATGATTGTGCATACTTTGAGACTCCGCAACTTTCCGGCCCAAACAGCTGTTCGAACATGCTCAAACCTGATGAGACCGATCGCACGAACGGCAGCCGAACGAACGATTGAACAGCTGAGCAGAGCTGAGCTGAATTGAGCAAAATAAACAATAAATAACTGTGACTTGCGAATAGGGTTACACAAATCTGAGCATGTGGGTGGCACTTAACTGCAGCATATCGATAGCGTAATGCAGAATGCTGCAATTGTTAAGTTCTAAAACATTTCGAACTTCATAGTTTCAAACGCTGATGTTCTACTACTACTAAAAACTTCTACTATAGGGACGAATAAAAATCTTCGATATAGAGAACACTTGTAATATAAAATGGTATTTTCATTAGGAAAGTATAAGTAGAAAACTTTGTGTATAAAAATGCAATTAATTATATTTAAAGATTAACTTATTTATTTTAAAAATACTACTATTTGATATTCTTACTATTTACCGATAACGATTATTTTTAGTTTTAATATTTTTATAATTGTGGAGCAATCAAATAATTTCTTAAACGAATTTAATATTTCAAAACAGTTAATTGTTTTTAACTTAAACAATATTTTAAGTAAAATTTTGCTTACTTTTGTTATTCAAGTTCAAGAGTACATAGCTCATTGTTCAATTCGTTGTAAATGGTGTTAACTATTTACCGCTACAAATTGCTCTCTCTCTGTTTCTGTGTCTCTCGCTCTGTTTGTGCATTGCTCATTATCTCGCTGTGTGTGTGTGTGAGTGTGTTCCACCTGCTCCAACACTAAACTGTCTGTGTATGTGTGTGACATTGACTCCAATTGACTCTCTCTCTTGTTATTTGTTTGAGAGTGCGCATTGACCACAACATTGATTTAGCATTTTATTGCTCCGCTAATGACACGATGGACAAACGATCATTAGCCGAAGAGCGTATGGCAAAATGTTTCTTATTAAAATCAAAGCAGGCGTGGCCTGCTCTCATACATACATACATACATATGTATTTAGGCACAGGAAGGGTACGCTTGCCAAATATGTGCCATATCACTTCCGATATTTTAAAAACAAAAAGTAACAACGGCGCCAAAAGGGGGGCGCGAGTATCAAACATTCGTCACAAATACATAGCTAGTCTATCGTAGGTTAACAATGTACGCTACATTGAGAGCGAAAGAGAGAGCAAATAAGGTGAACAAAATAAAGCATTGTTTGACGTCGCGACGTCACAGACGCGCGCGCACATTTAAGTTATTTCCGTTCAATTTCGCAAGAAATAATATATTACTCATACGTGCCGGTGTCTGGGAATACAGCCGGCAAGCGAAGCGCGCTCTCACGCTCCTATACATAGATCACTACACACACCAACACACACACACACACACCAATACACACAACACTTGTTGTGCGGTTCATTCATAAATATTTTCGCGCCGTTTCACACAAGCGAGATAGCAGCACGGACAGACAGACAGAGAGACAGAGACGGGCGGGCGGGCACAAAAGTTGTGAGTTCAATTTCACCATGACAAGATCAATCGACAATAAACTTTGAGCTTGTTGTTACTCATGGAAACGGTGGCGACTCCGAGTTGTTTTTTTTTTTTTTTTTGGATATTTCGCTGCATGATTGGGCCAATCTATTTTTAAACTATGTATTGTCGTGGCGCGGGCGTTAAGTTTCCGTTTGGTTATTTTGGTTAGTTTGTTTGCCTTTCGGCTCGCTAATCGATCGTCATTTGTTTGAGGGGGTGGTCGCGGGGGTGGCGTCTGCTGCCTCCACAACGACCTCCAATCACATTTTCGGGGCTCTGCCTATTTTATGGCCTAATATGCTGTTGAGTTCATGATGCTGTCGCATGAGTAATATTTGACATGACATGTAGTATCCAAACTTGTTGCATGTGCTAATTGCTAATATAAAAGCTTTATAATGATGAGTTAAAGATAATGTGTTGCTAAATATTAAATTAGTATCAAATATTTTTAATAAACTTAATTAAAATTAATTAACAATATAGTTTTAAAATAATCATAATTAATTGCGATTTATTATTGAATAAAAATTCAATTATTACATAAACTGTTGCTCAAAGTATTTGCAATTTTATTTTTTAAGCATTCTTATTTTTCAAGACCAGTAAAATGTTTTTGTTAACTAAATAAATTAAAAATATTCAACAAAAATGTTCAACTGTCATATAAACAAATTGCATCAAGCAATTAAATAATATATCGGAATTTTTTAAAGACTCAATCATTATCAATTAAGTATTGCATAATGAGTATAAGATTTGTTTTTAATTCTTACGTGTATCTATTGGATGACAACAACAACAACCTACGTAACGAACTCTGCGGTCTTTGAACTGTTGCGACTGTTGCCAGCTCAGCGTATGACTTGGAACAAAAAAATTTCCGACTACACACACACACACACACACACAGAGCGTAAATTGTAACCGCATAATGCTAATTTATTGTCCAATCGATTTGAAACAGCAACTAAAAATGCAGCCTCTCTTCTCGCCGAATGCCCAAAAAATGAGTCATAAAAAAAATACTTATATATTTCACGGTTAACAAAGTGTATTTTATTTTTTTGTGTTCTTTTAAATGCAAATGCATTTAATTTAATATTGCTTGCTGCATTCATTCATAGTTTCAATTGGGCGTAAACCTAATAATTGGCAAATATTTATTTAAGCTAAGAAAAAAAAAAAAAAAAAATCCAGCAACAACAAAATATGTATATTTATTTATTTATTTGCGCTGTTTCAGCTCCAACTGGAGGCTGTTGAGTGTTATACATGCAACGTTTTGCTGCAGGAGAGAGATGGGGAAGGTAAAGGGACGGGACTTTTGTGCAGAAGGGGATGCTGCCCCATTAATGGCCGGTAATTTGGTGAGCGCTGCGCGCGGTGTTTTCATGTTTGCCGACGCTCGAATTTAAAAGTTTCACACATAACAAAGTGCGAAGGATGCAGATCGCCGCAGCCGCAGCCGAAGCCAGAAGAGCCAAACTTAATTAGCGCCCATTGCAAAAATATTTACGGCAAAAACAAAATAACACCCATTAAGCAACAAAAACAAAACACAAAGCACAAAAATCACACAACCCAAAAGAAGCAAAAACAAAAAAAAAAAAAAACGAGAAAAAAAGGAGCGCAAACGCGTGATGATCACTGGGTAACGCCCCTGACAAAGCCCCAAAAGAAAGAAAGACTCACAGACAACGAGGGGCAGCAGCCAAAAGCCAAAGCCAAAAACCAAAAACAAAAACAAAGCACATGCAAGCCATATATTTTTTTGAGCATCAAAGGCCGCCAGGACAGGAGCGCGCTGCAGCCCCAGCCATGGGAGGTGCAAACGCCTCAACCTTAGCTTCAGACACAGCAGAATTCAGACTCAGCCTCAGCCTCAGCATCAGCCCCAGATTCAGATTCAGTTTGCGTCTTCTTCGTCGTCTTGGTCCCGGTGTTAGGCCGGCTCATTGTCCGATCTGGCTGTGGCCGTCATTATAAGCCGTCACCTTGTTGTGTAGACATTGGCCATGGCCACCGCGCAAGAGTATACAGACAGGCACACATACGTACAGACAGACAGACAGATACAGCCGCCGCATCTAGAAACAGCAACAATCCAAAACAACAACAATAACAAGAGACAATGCAAACTGCTAATCCGGTTCGGTTTCGGGTACGGCGGCAATCGCTGAAGTGAAATCAACTCGTTAACTCGTTACCAAAACTGATCCCATTTAGCGGCGCATCGCGGCGCCAACCAGACAGGCACAACGAACGCGCTACACTCTGCGCCTTTTGATGTCAAAGATATCATTGATACAGCATTAAAATGATTTAAGTATCAAAGCTTAAGTTTATAAATATTAAAAATTTACTAATCAAACAGTAACTTTTATAAAATTCTTAATTAACAAATTATACTATTTATTTATGTTGTATTAAGGTATATATAACAAATTTATTAACTAAAAAGTTAACATTTTTTTTATGTTCTTAAAAAACTTCTTCATATAATATTTTTTTTTAAATTTTTCGTATTTAATATTATTATTATATTTTATGTTATTTATTTATATTTATTTTTAAATATTAAAAATACTTTTTAAGTAAATTTTGAAATTTATTTTTTTTTAATTTATATTTTGATATATTATTTTCATATTTATTTACTTAACTTAAACTATTAAAAAATCCTTGTTCTCCAAAAGTTTTTAATTTTATTTGATGTTTTGTTGATTTGTGTTTGCTTTTATGTAATTTGTTCTACATTTTCTCATTATTGGATTATTATTTTAATGGAATATTTTAATTGAATATTTTATTGGATATTTTTTTTATTGGTAGCGCAATCACAATTCGCTTTTGATCGGAAAAGCCAGCTCAAAAACGCATGGAGGCTGGCTGGCATGAGTGTTGCGGAGGCTTTTGGGCATCGACGGCGCATCCGCGTCATCAGCATCATCATCGCCAACACCAACAGCAACACCAACAGCAACAGAAACAGCAACATCAACAGCAACACCAACACCTTCATCATTATCAGCGGCAACGGCGACGGCGGCGGTGGCGGCGTCTTCGACTTTGTCTTTAACTTCGACTTTGACTTGGAGTTGGAGTCGGACTTGAAGTTAAAGTTGGAGCTGCGTTAAGTTGCCTGAGGGCTAAGGTAGTTGGCGCTGCTGTTGCTGCTGTTGCTCTCTCATCGATGGTCGGTGCCCGCCAATTGCTGGTGATATGCTGCTGGTGCTTGTGTTGCGAGTAGGTCCGAAAAGTAGGTGGTTATGATGATATACTTTGGCTGTTTGGCTTAGCTGTTGAAAGCGACCTTATGCGGCTTCCGCTGCAGCAGCAGCAGCAGTCGACTTAGTCGATGAGTTTCACAGTCGTCGGCAATATTGTTGCATGGTTATTGTTTCTACAACGGCAATGGCAATGGCAAAGGATAAGGATATGCCAGTCTTTTGGGCTTTGCCGGCGACGTCCATGTTATTAACTTATTTTCAGCCAATAAAACGGCAATGAAGCGAACGAGCTGAACCAAAAACAAGAAGAAGACCTGAACCAAAGAGACGAAGCCTGGCCGAACGAACAGAGGCACAAAATGCGGTTCCCACAGTTATTATTTTCATAGGCTGAACTATTTGGTGTGGAAGTAATGCGATGACGGCGGCAACAGTGTGCTTGTATTGTGCTTTGTGTTGGTGGTGTTACCGGTGGCTTTAGTGGTGGTGGTGGTGGTGCTGATGATGGTGGTGGTGGCGCGACCGTTGACGATGGCGACCGATGGCGCCTCATTTGGCATTGGTGTTGATTGGCCCAGGCAAAGTGTCAAATGACATTGAACAAAGACAGAGACAAGAAAGAAAGACACAAAGGATGGATGTGGCCAAAAGAAGAAGAGGTGCTAAAAGTGGCAGAGACAAGGAAGCGTTGCAAGTGTTTTTGTATTTGATTTTTTCCTTCGTTACTTTTAAGAAATTTTTGATGGCGCCCAGCTAAGGTTTATCTGATTAATTGCGTAGCCATTAATCTTGACCAGCAAATGAAGCAAGAAGCACTTGCAACTACACCAGCCGAGAGAGAGAGAGAAAAGAGAGATTGAATACTCAAACACTTTGGGGACCACACAAAGCGGGCGCTGAAATAATTGCAATAAAACAAAAAGGAACAAAAAATCAGAGAAAACAAAAGACACCTATACTCTATACTATACCCGAAACCAGATTGATAATTATGTAGAATGATAGTTCCTTTTTTGCTTGTCAATCCCAAAGCCTTAGCCTCAGCCTTAGCCTCATTCCCATTGGCATCGTGATTGCAGTTACACGAGACTCGGAATCGGATCGTCGTCGTCGTTGTGTGTGTGTTTTTTTTTGTTGTTGTGTTGTGTGTGTTTTGAAGTGTACAATTTCACAACATTTAATTCAAGATTTGACGGCAACAGGTTCAGGGATTCAAGCATTGAGCGACAGGTACATGGACACTACAATTCAATATACATATATTGTTTTTGTCTTTCGTTCGTTCGTTGGTTCGTGCGTTCGTCACACACAGTGATATAGTAGTATTTACCTCACTTGTACCTTGCGTCTTCTTGTCTTTTTTTTTCATTATTACAAGACCTCCCGCACAACATGTAAAACATGCCGATTCATAATTCTGCATTTTACTTTTTTAAGGAGGCAAAAAACCGAGTGGAGAAGTTGATAATGAGCAGCAGCCGCCGCTTCGGACGCCTCGGACGCCGCCTCGCACACCTCACACAAAGGTTGAATGCTTGAATGACAGCGGCACAGAGAGCTGCAAAATAAAAATGAATATCAAAAACACAAAAAACTAAACTGAACTCATCTGTGCCTCACACGAGATAAACATCGACCAAAACGACCACCCGACCCGCTCGAACTTACACATCGGCCCCAGTTCCAGTTCCAGTCCCCAACCCTCTAACCCCAGCTTCATTCCCGCTCCAACCAGCTGGAATGACAGATTGGACCACCATTTGCACATGTGACGAGGATGAGCCTTAGCCATAGCCAGAGCTTAAAGCCAGAACAGTTGTTGCTGAGAATGATGCGACGATTGTTGTCGCCACCGCCACCGCCGCCGCCACCTTCGTCGTCTTCTTGCTCAACCGAGAGACAATAAAATACAAATTGTTGAGCGGTCAGAAAACTTCTTTTTCCTCTTTTGGCTGCGTATAAGGGCGGGGGTGGAAAGTTAGCAAAATGAATAGAAGAAGTAAAAGCAATTATAAATAAGATAATACATATATAAAAATATATAAAATCAAAAAAAGATTTAAATAATATATATCAAAATAGCAGAAGAGAAGCCGAGGAAATCATGATATAAGCCTGCAAACAGGGCTGAATAAAAAGGTAGGAAAACATATTTGAAATAATAAGGGAATTTCTTAGAACTAGGGAATTTATAAAAAAATATCCTAAAATTCATAATTAAAATATACAGGTTAATGTATTTAAGTATTTATATTAAGTTTCTTGAGTGTTAGTAAAATTGTTTTATAAAAATATAAATTAATTTAAGTGTTTGGGGTCTATTGTAAAACTGTTGTTGCTTATGAATATAAATTTTTATCAGATCTAGGCTAACATTATTACTCATTATTGGAATGTCAAAGCTCTAATAAATAATATTTTAAATCTTTGGAATTTATTTGAAACATCTAAACAGTAAGACACTTAATTGTCGATACAAGCACTCGAAAATAGTTCAATCCTTTAATTTTCTGTGCAACACACATCATATCCAATATCCAATATCCCATTTCCCATATCCCAAATGCCATATGCGATATGCCGGCCCATTCCATTCCATCACATTAAATCGAAAGACAAATGAAGCAGCATCTAAAGCAGAAATACGATAATTGAGTGCTCATTTGTCTTACACGCACAGACCTTGTTTCAACTGATCGCAACCAGGTGTAGTTGGTGGACACGGGGCAGGGGCAGGGGCAGGAGCAAGGTGGGCTGGTAAGCTGGTGAGCTGGTTGTCTCGACTCGGAGTCGAGTGAAAGAGATTCGGCCAGTTCAGGCAGCAGGTACATACAAACAAACATAGTATATACGTATAAATATATATGTATATAATATATGGTATGGTATCCCGACAACACGCGTTTTCATGCCCACATTGATGTGGCCCAGGGGCACAAATCTTTATGACAGCGCCTCGGATTTGTTGTGCTGCCCCCGTGTGCCGCATTGCCAGCATTACCCTCACCTCACCTCACCTGTCTCTCTCTCTCGCTCCTCTCCGAGCCCTGCATTACTGTATCGAATATCCTTTGATATACGTACATATATTTGTATTTCTCTATCTACTTATGCAATGGGCCTTTTTTTCAGATGCATTCCACAGCCAAATGAATACCAAGCGCAATCGTTGTCGGTTGTCGATTGTCGTTGTTGTTGGTTGTTTGGACTAGCTGCTGGCATAATTATAGTCACATCAGCTGTTTGGGCCGCTTGCAGTTATAGTTTAGAGTTGGCTGCGGCTGCTGCTGCTGCTGCAGTGGCCAGTTGATTTGATTTTTCTCAATCTCAATTGTTTTGTAACAAAGACTTGTATGAAAATAATTAATGAATTGACTGACTGAATGACTGATTGAGTGACTGAATGGCAACGACAACGACAACAACGATATCACTTGCCGCTCATTCGATGGCAAATTAATATAATTATCATTGCACGAACCGGAATTACACGACCAACAACAATTGTAGCCAACAACTTTGCAGTTGCAACTCCAACTCCAACTCCGATTCCAACTTCAACTTCGACTTCGACTTGGAGACTTCATCCTCCCAATTGATTCGAATGGAGCGAACGGCGAATGAAAACAAACAAATAAACAATCAAACAGAAACAGAAAGAAACATATAATTAACGCCACAAACGCAAATATTAAGACACACAGTCGAAGTTTGAGTTGGAGTTCGAGTCACGTTATCAATAGCTGCAATCTGCATACGAGTATCTTAAAGATACGCATTGCATAAAGCATTCAAACACACACACACACACACACACACACAGACAGTAACAGTAGCAAGTGGCGCTAGTTGGCAACTAAACTCGCTTAGATGAACACTAGTGTATCAGGTAATAAAACAGTCAAATGGGCGGCGTTACCAACGTATTCCAAATACCATGTTAAAATACAACTAGCTGTCAAGTATACATGTGTACATATATGTATGTATGTTTACCCCCAGGCCATTATACATACATACATCCCTGACGATATTTTTGGGTATCAAATTTATGATAAGTTTTAAGATATCGAAAGGTTTTTTTTTTAACTTCTGCGGTATCCTTTATTATATTTATCACAATCGATTAAAAGCGATATTCAAATAAATCGATTTCTCAATCAACGAAATGGGTTAAAGGGTATGAAGATTGTAAAAGGCAAAAGAAAGCATCTCCGAACCCATAAAGTAGAAACAAAGCAACTAAAATTCTTTTCAAACCATAAGAAAATTACAATTTCACTATCAATATTACAAACTAAATTTAATTGGACGTTACAAAAATAAAATATTAACAAAAATTATCATTCCAATACCAAATTACATAACTCAAACTAAAATTATAGATCATAAAATTCTTAATTTCCTGGATTTTAAAAAAGCTGAAAATTTAACATATATTTTATTAATATTTAAAGATTCGGCGACGCAGGGGTGGTTGACCGCTTGCCTCCCCCTAGCCTGCGCAAATCAAGATTTTATTTCAAATTATCGATCACACTTAACATTTCCGATTACCACAGATGTTATCGATACCAAGAATAGCTTGCATTTTTTACATTTAGAACTTGTCCAAACTTGTTCAAAAACTCAATACCAAAAATATGCAAAACGTCGGTGTATGAATTTAGTCTATATCTCAGGCAAGTCAGTCAGCTGGTACAGTAAAGCTGTCGGTCAGTCAGTCAGTCAAGCTGTCAGTCAGTTAACAAACTGAGCTGGGGGCCATATTTTGAAGGAGACATTATGGCCAAATGGTATTTGCGAAATGTTTAGCGCTGATTGAGTTGCAATTGCTGTCAGGTTTTGTTTTGGTAACGAGTATCAATATCATTTTTGACAAGTGCCTTGTTAACAAATGCAATTAAATGTAATTAGTGCACCTCCAAATGGTTGAAACAGTTCAATTAGACTGCTGCCTATTTTGATTTATTTATTTTTGGTTATTTTTTGGCTAGAAATATGTTTGTGAAGCGATATCGCTGCAAAGTCAGCACAAGGAGCAACGTTTTCAAAGGATGAGTTGGAGAAGGCGGGATGGGGGGGAGGGAGGGTGGGAGTTGATGTTAACGTAGCAACAAATGCAACTGGCAAAAGTTCTTACTGTAGAAATCGTGACTGTGGCTCGCCGATCCGATAAAAAAAGAAAAAAGCCAGAGACGCGCAAAGCACATAAGAGCAAAAATTTACCCACCAGCAGGATATTTAAGATTGCCCCAAAAGACCACAAATGCGCGCAAAAAACAAAAACAAAAAAGAAAATGCAAAAACGACGCAAGGCAAACTCAAATGCGCAGTCAGATGCAGACCCAACGATGGCGACTCTGGTGACGATGATGATGATGATGAGGCACAAAACGTTCGCTGGGACAGTCGCTCGCTCTGTCGGTCCATCTGTCTGTCGGTCCGTGGCAGCCTTGCAGTTGATTAAGCGACCGCTTCGACGACGACGGCGGCGGCGGCGGCGGCGGCGTGGCAAACATATTTGCATATTTCATTGAGCAGTTCAATCAAATGGAGGACACACCAAAGCCGGGCCTGAAACAAAACGTGGACATGGTGTGGTGTGGTGTGGTGTGCTGGTGGACACAGTCGCCGCTACAAAAAAAAAGGTATTCTTATTTCTTCTCCTCTTTTTTTTGCAACATGGCGAGATGCAAGCGCTGCGATTAAGTCCCAAATAACTCATTCATACGCAGCCCGGGAAGCTGAGGCAGGATATGGCACCGTCACCAAACACACACACAAACACACATACACTCACACATACACACACACACTCTCATTCACTCTCTCTCTCTCTCTCTCTCTCTCTGTCTCTCTCTGTCACTCTTGCCCCCTACCCCTCTTTCGCGCTCTCTCTCTCTCTATCTCTCTGTGCCTAATCTGTGGAATGTCATCACAGCAGCATCAGAACAATGGCCATGGCCAAATGCAAGTGAAGCCAAAGACTCAGAGACTCGGTGACCAGAGTCGCCCAAACTCCACAATTGACAGTCCAAGATGGCGAGATCAGCCAGCTAGCTAGCCAGCCAGCTGGCCAAGATGGCGATGTGTGCAGGGCATTTGCATAAAAGCTCGCCCACAAGCACACACAGGAAAAGCAGCGAAGAAAAACAAAAAGACGATCAAACTACCACCAAAAAAAAAAAAACCCTCTCTCTTTCTCTTTCACTCACTCCCTCTCATTCTCTCTCTCTCTCTCTCTTTCTCTCCCTCTCTCTCGCGCTAAGTTGAGCAGTTGATGAAGCGCACTTAATGCGGGCGGACACTAAGCCACGTGTGAAATTCAATCGCCGGCTCATCTCAACTCTCGTCTCACTCACTCACTCACACACACACACACACACACTCGCACACTGGCTCAAATGTCGTCGTCCGCCTGGACACCTCGTTAGGAACCTCCGACGACGATGACGACGCCTGACGCCAGACGGCAGAGATCGGTGTGGGGTCCTTCTCTCCACTTAGTCCATACTATCTATCCAGAGTGGGCTCGCTCGCTCGCTCGCTTGCTTGCGTCTTGCTCGCTCGTTTTGGTTTTCGGTTGTGGTTTTTGGTTTCGGTTTTCATATTTTAAGGTTCACCGATGTGTTAACAGGCGGCGGCTGTCGCATATTAGGCCGGCCCATGACCACCACATCTTTTTTTTCATCTACTTCTTCTTCTTCTTCTTTTCCATCTTCTTCTTCTTCATCCCATACACAAGCAAAAATCCAAACTCCATTCCCATACCCAGTAAGTTCCATTGTCCCCATCTTCCCCTCCTCCCACTCAATTTTCGCTGGCAACAGGCAACGGGCAACGGGCAACTGCCAGATAGCAAGTGTCACGTCAAGCACATAAATTAAATGCACAACAACAACAACAAAAGAGAGCAGCAAATACAAATATTCAACTTGTCGAATATTCATTGCTCTTGTTTATTTGCCAATAGAATTTAATCCTAAGACTATATTTAGCTAACCTTTAATAAATAAATATAATAATAACTTATTCCATTATATTTTATTTGTCCAATAAGCAAAGAGTTTCGATATTAATTAAGCTTAGTTTTAATATCGTAAGATAAAACTGAAAGGATCTGATGGGGGATCAATATAACTGAAATAACAATCCATTCTCCATAGTGAAATTTTTTAATTATTTTTATTTATTAATATAACTATCTGGTTATATCCAACAAATATATATATTCTATTATAATCGTTTTTCGATTTATTAAATTACCAGCAAAGAAGTTGAATGTTTTTTTCATTTTGGCTATTGTTAACTGTTTTTCGATCAACATCAATATCAACAAACTCAACATCAGCTAAGCTGATTGCAATCATAAGTGTGCTGCTGCTGGTGCTGCTGTTAGTTTTGTTGCTGGTGTTGTGGCAGCAATCATTATTTAAAAGTCATGATACCCGCGGCCGAGGGCATCAAAGTAAAGTGAAAAGAGGAGCAGCCAAAAAAATAAAAAACAAAACAAGAACATGAATAAGCAGCCGATCGCAACGAGCACAAGACAAGATAAGCAGATAATTTTCTAGGCAGCAGCGCAACGTTGGCCACCGCAGGCACCAGGCAACAGGCAATAGGTAGCAAAGTGGCACAAACAACAAGAAGGGACGACAACAACGACGACGACGAAGACGACGCACGGAACGGCAATGCCTCCAAATTGGACCACAGAGGCTGTGCCCAGTACCCTTAACAGCGACATGATGTTTTACTAACCAGCGGCAGGCGGGCGAATGGACAAATGGACAAATCGACAAACGGACAACCCGAGAAGAGAGGCTGCTAATAATTTGTGTACGCGACGCCGCCACCGCCACCGCTGATGATGTTGACGATGTTGATGTTGTTGTTGCTGTTGTAGTTGTTGATGGCAATGCCAATGCGAATGTGAATGCAGGTTCTTCGTTTTTTGGCATTGGCAGTTGGGGCAGTTCGAAGTTGGAAGGAGCTCTCCATTGTCGTCCTTCGTTTCATGCTAAACGTGTTGTTGCCAAATTGTGAACAAGATTCATTCATGTTTCAACACATTGAGCAACACGAGTCGACGGAAACTCCAAACACACACACACAGCCAGACAAACCGAGGATGCTTAGCTATGCTATGTATGTTGTCTGTGTGTCGGTGTCGTTGTCATGGCCATCAACCACCAACATCGTCATCATCATGATCACCATCATCATCATTATGATCAGCATAAGCAGCAGCGGAGGCCGGGGCCGGGGCGTGTGAAAAGACAGAATAATGCCCAACTCTCATTTTACCGATCTCCGCGCGAGCGGCATATTTAAATATTTGTGATGTCTGCTGTACTGCAAAAAAATAAAACAAAACAAAACAAAAAACCAACAACAAAACCAAAAACAATTTCAACAATTTGATGTGTGTTAAGCAGCGCGGCCAAAGCGGCGTATGATTAATGAAATGAATATCAATGCGGACAGACAGTAATTAGGGAATTTGAAACGCCGCCGTCACACACACACACACACACACACACACAAAAAAGCTGGCTCTCATTGCTTTGATCGTGCTTTGACAAGGGGCAGCAAATTGCTAGACACGCACTTAGTCATCAACTGAAGCATTTAATGCTTGGTCATGGTGGTGGGGGGGGTAACAGGGGGAATCAATTGCAAAAACCATTCTTTTGTACTATATTGTGAAGTCGAAATTGGTTTAGTTTCTGCAAGGCTAAGCGGAAATGTCAATTTGCAGTCATCAGGTGTGATTTGGTTTATTGATTAAGTATTATTTTTGATTCGAGAAAAGCTCAAAGCTTTCCCAATAATCAATCAATCCAGCTTAACAGCAACTATTTAAAAAACAAAAAAATTAACAATTACTGATAATATTTAACAACAATCTCCATAGATATTTAATTTGCCTTGATGACGAATTATTGTATGAGCTATTTGTTTGTTGGACTTTTTAAGTTAACAAACTGCCCATCAGGACTAAACTTGATTGAAAATACATATGTCCATATATACATATACTTAACTCAAGCTAATAATAAATATGAACTGTTTTCTTATCTCATTTTGGGGTCGATGTATGTTCTAGACTAGTTTACTATTATATTTTCTGCAACATTTGTAAAAGGCGCCCCGAATAAAAAAAAAAAGAAGAGAATTCTGTGTACCGGAAATGCCAGACATTCCACTCGCATACCAAGCTACAGTGAACAATAAGAACAACAATAAAACTAATAATAATAAAGCAAACACAACAACAACAGCACACGCACACACGCATACAAAGTGTCCGCCATGGACATTGGCTGCTTTCATTTATTGTGTTTTGTATTTCTGAAGATGTTTCTTATTATGAAATTAGACTGAACACAAAGATGAAGACAGAGAGAGAGAGAGAGAGAGAGAGAGAGAGAGAGAGAGAGAGAGAGAGAGAGAGAGAGAGGGAAGGAGGAGAACAACAGCGACACTTGGCCAAGAGCTGCTCAATGAATGAAACCGAAATGAGAAATGAATGATATCATGCGCATTGTTAGCTCACACGGCAGACGCACACACACAAACAGGGTAAGGCTAAGGCCTGCGGGTCGATCCCATGGCCCAGCAAACGAGATCAAATGCGATAGCGCCATGAAACGAGGCAGTCAGCCAGCCAGCCATCCAGCCAGCCAGCCAGCAGAAGCAGCCACAAGAAATCGCTCTTGTGTCTCCTGCCTCTAGAGCAGCAACGTGTTGCTCATTTAGCTGGCAGCCAGTGCGGCCATAATTCAACGCTTTTGATAACTGCGTTAGGCACACACTGATACTCCACACCGTCACCAGCCAAAAAATCCAGCAAACAAGCAAACCAACAGAACCAACCGACAGAACCGACAACCGACAGCCGGCACCCGGCATCGTCACCAGCATTCAGCATTGAGCATTGAATGCAGCAGCAGCAGCGGCCAAGGATCGGCGTGCGTCGGCACTTGGATCTGGGGTAAGGGCGAATCAAAGAGCTGCTGCTGCTGCTTTTCTCCCCACAGTGTGTCAAGAACTAAATAACTTGCAAAGACAACGAAAAGAATAAACTACTTTGATAACTGCGAAAAAATAAAAGCTATAGAAAATTATAAATTTTTTAAGATTATAAATAAATAATATTAACAACATGCCAGTAAAAATATTAAATATATAGGTTTTTGAGTTGCTAATCTACAAATTATTGATTGATTGAAGCGATTGCAAATATACATATATGAAAATAATGAAAAAATCAACTATAACGCTACATAGAATTTTATAAAATTGACATGGTAAGGCAATTTTAGGATTTAAAAAAGAAATTGTACTTCTTTTTTTTGGTTGTTTTGGTTCCACTGTATTCGCTGTCTATGGCTTCACTCCTGTGTTCAGCTTGTTGTACAAAATGATTTTGGTGTTTGCCTGGCGATTTGTTGTGTTTGATTTGATGCCACGTCGCCGTCTTCCTTGTCCTCGTCGTTGTCGTCGTCGTCGTCAAGTTTGGTGCCTATGGTCGTCGCTCTTCTCTTCTCATCTTGAGCGTTATACATACATATATATGTACATACATAGTGTCGCATTCCTTCGCGCCGCGCGTTTGCATTGTTCGTTTTTTTTTTATTTTATTTTATTTTTTTTTTTGTATTTTGGTTCATTCAAATCCTTTCGGTAAAATTCTTTTGTTTGGTGTCAAGTTTAACAAATATTTGAACGACCGGCCGGCAGACAACGGCACGGCGTCTCTCTCTCCCTCTCACCCTGTCATGTTCTTGTTTTTGTTGTGCTGCTTGTCTTGTTGTTGTACTAGTTGTTTCTGCTACTGCTGCGGTACATGCTTTGTATAGTGGTGTACGGGGGCGTATGAGTAATCAGCGCTGCCTGCAATTAGTTGGCCTTAGACAAGATGAGGCCGTGCAACGAAACGAACCGAAACTAGGCAGCGATTAGCTTTACTTGATTTGCCAAGTGTCGTTGGTTTGCAGCAATGTTGTCCTTGTTGTCCTTGTTGTTGTTGTAGTCACTGGCTGCTGCTACCTGGGTGACTGGCTCCATTGTTGAGTTCTTATCGCACAACTCGCGCGCGCGCGCTCACTTTTGCGAGCTTTTGTTGTGCGAAATTTTGTACGCCCCGCGGTGCATCGCACAGAAATGCCACAAGAATTGCATACAACAGCAACAATGTCGAATGGCAAGGAGCCAACATGAGGCAACTGCTGTGAAGATCGCGCGTCCATATTTTGGGGCGCAAGTTCAACTAGTTGCTGCGACAAAAAAATAAATAAATAAGAATATTATGCATAAGTATGAAGAAAAAAAAGAAGAAAAAATGAAACCGTAATTGTTTGTTTATTATGGCAATGTCCGCAAGACTTGACTTGTTGTTGCTGGTGTTGTTTTTATCGCGTGTTATTGTTGTTATTATTGTTAAATGCTAAAGTGCTACAAAATATTTATATAGGCATTGTCTGCGCACTTTTCGACTCAATGCTCACTTTAAGACAGCTTCAAAAGCTTCAAAAAACAAATCGAAAAGTTAATGCTCTTTACGAAATTCATCCAAGAGAAGAAAATTTATTTATTTACAAAATAATTTTTAATTTAAATCTACAAAAAAAATACTAATAAAGAGTAATTCGACTGAGGAAAAGTTTTGTATGATAATAAATAATATAAAATAGATAAGTAAAAAAGATAAATCAATAAATTGACTAGGTTCTTGCATTTTTTAACTAAAATTTACAAATTAGAATCTAATATAATAACATAAACATTATATATTATTTATTTTTCGTATGCTAGTTAACCGTCGTAATTATTGTAACTTAAAATAATCTGATTTTTTTAAATATTTATTTTTAATTTATCTATAAGCAGCATTTGATGTATGTAATGAAAATAGCATTAAGTTTTTTTATACAAATATTTTATAGTTTAAAGATTACTCACTATGCAAATATTCAAAATAAAGAGCATCAAAATATTTAAGGGTTCACTAGGCAAATTGATTGTGGGCATTACAAGACTTTTGCTTACTTTCAGTTTTTATAGTAGAACACAAAGTTGAATATGCAGTGTGTCCCAAACAGATAATCATCGGGACTAACACAGACACACGCACACACACATACACATAGTGTGGCTCTTCTGACACTTCAATGGGGGCTTACACCTTCTCCTCTTCCTCCTTTTGCTGCTGCTGCTGCTTGATGGTGTCGAGGAGTTGCCGTTGCAGTTGCCTCATGCTGTGGCGCTATGCAGCGATTATGGCAACGGATTAACTTCCTCTTTTGGTTGCTTCTTATTGCATCTTCTTATTGTTGTTGTTATTGTTATTGTTGTGCGGTTACAATGGTGTCACTGACGATCATGTTGTTGCTGTTGTTGTTGCATTGTAGTTGTGACTGCTGCAGCAGTTGCTACCACCCGCTGACACTTTGTCCCTTTGTTGGCTTTGGCTGCTGCTGCTGCTGCTGATGATGATGATTCTGATTGCCGCATAAAACGAACCACATTATCCACAAGACACACATACTTAAAAATAGTACAATAATAATAATAATAATAATAATAATACATAATACAAAATAAAATTATATATAGTAGAAAGAAGAAGAAATCTTTGCCGCCTATTAGGCGCTGATTTGATTACAACTCCTCAAGGATTTGATGTGCGATAGGAGAGCTTTAGAAAACACATGATAAACCATATCATATGCCGAAAGACGAACGGAGAGTGAGGCTGAAGGGCGGTGCTAAAACATGCCTAGAACTATGCTGTGGCTAAAAAAAATTAAACTAACTTTTAATTACTTTAATCTTTAAATAATAAGAAATTGTTAACTGATCGTTATTTTTTTCATTAAAAATAGTGCGGAATTTAATTAAGTATATTTCATTAACAAAACAAATATAAAACTAATTTGTGCTAGTGAATTTAATTAAATATATTACGAATTCAAACTGTCATCTTAAAAAATGTTGTGGCATACAAATTTTTGAGCACATTGTTTGATGATTAATTGGTTAAAACAAATTTTTGATTGTGCTCTCAAATTGTTTCATCTTTGGCGCGACAAAAGGAAAGAGAGAGAGAGAGAGAGAGAGAGAGAGAGAGCACTTACAATGCACACAAGAGAATGGACTATTTTTTTTGTTTTAATCACAAAATGTGTGTGTGTAAAAAGTCACGATTTACACAAACACAAAACAAATCTAACCAAATTGTACCGAGCCGTATACCTAACTGAACCGAAAGGAAAGCAAAGTAAGCGACACTTGATCCCTTTGTTGGCTGTGCCTATCTAGCTATCCTTGTCCTGCTGGTTCATCGTTTGGTGTTCCTTTTTTATTTTTTATTGTTATTTTGGCAGCAATTTATCACATGCCACTTGTAGCCGGATTTTGATCTAATAAAAACTGTCAAAACGTTTGCAGGACGCTGGGAAAATATTTACACGGCTCCCAAAGGCCAAGACCGAGTGAAAGAGAGAGAGAGAGAGAGAGAGAGAGAGAGAGAGAGAGAGAGAGTGAGTGAGGGTGAGATAGAAATAATTTGGGATAGAGTAAAACAGTTAGAGAGTTAGAGAGACAATAGAGGCAACAGGATCAAGGATGTGCCAGCGGCAGGTCACACAAGACACCTGGGCGGTATGACACATCAAGAATTTAGACATTAAAGGACGTCTTGCTTCTCTCTCGCTCTCTCTCTTTTGAGCCGTTTTGGGTGTTCGCCGCAGGTTGGTTGACGATCGGCTATGTATTGAAAAAGATGAAAGTGAATTTCACTGCCCGAAACAGTATCAAAAAAGAAAGATGTAAAAAGAAGGCTAAAGAATGCAGCAGCACAGCATCGGTCAATTCTAAAATGAAATGCAATGGGAAATCGAGACAAGACAAGAAATTAGATGAAGGCGCTCGACTTCTGGTTCGTAGTGTGGGTCTGGTTCTGGTTATATTCTGTTCTAGTTCTGGGCGGCCCGACTGCACGTTTAGCTATTTTTATGGGTAGTTCCAAAGAATTATCGCTCACTCCACTTCGCTCAGTCAATCTTCGGAACGTTTCTATTAACACATTGTTGAACGGACAAAAAACAAAACACAACAATTTCTATTTTGTATCTCATCTCATCTAGTATTTATAATTTTTAAAGTTCTTTTTGTGTGTTTTTGGTTTGTTCGGATTTTTGTATTCTACTTTGCCGACAACATATTGCCGCTGGGAAAAGGCTGAAAAGGCTGTCAACGCCGACGCCAAAATCCATATATGTCATGATAGGTTTTTCCATTTTTATGGGCTTAAAGGATGTGCACTTCAATGCCATACGACGATATGATTTCATGCAGTATTTCCTGTGTCCACACACACATTTTTCAATGTCAATGACTCGCAAATACCAAAAAAAAAAAGAATGAAAAAAGGCAAACATTGCATAAGCGTTAAATGCTATCCATAAAAATCAACCAAAGCCCTGAAACAAAAACCGACACAAAGGCAAAAATTCCGACTTCGAACTGACCTTGTTGTCGTCGGTCGGTTCAGTGGCAATATTCAAAAGAGATTAGCCAAAAGGTTGCCAAAATTCTTTTGCCTTCGATACATATTGCAAGCATAAAACAAAAACGAAATGCTAAATGTGTGATTTATGGGCGTTATGTGATTACGAGCCATCATCTATCTACTTATAAGGGTATATTGCCAGCAAAGAGTAGCTTAAATCTTTGAGCTACCCACATAACGACGCATTCAAATATAGATTTATGCAAAAGCATTTGCCACAGTTTTGTCGTCTTGTTTCGTTTTTTTTTTTCAGGTAAAATTTGGCATTGTTTCGTTTATAGCGAAAGTGAAATCAAAATCAAAATCTGTCTTACATCAGCTTAGAAATCATAAAACATAAGTCCACTTTTATGGCTTGCGCAATTCTGAATTGGTTTTGCAAATATATTTTTGCCAAGTTTCACATACACTTTAATTAGCGATGTGGATATATATTTTGCCATGAGTTAGTTTTTCAACAGAAGTATTAAAATTTCTTGAGTACTGCAGTATTCAAACAAAACAAATAAAAATGCAAGCAAGAGCGTTCTCCATTTGCAAACAATAATCAGCTGTAAACAGTTGACTAAGCTGGCAACGCTTCAAACTGGCTCAAAATGCCCAAAAATATTGAGCATATCTTTCATTAGAACGATCCAATAAGTATAATCTTTTTCTAAGCCAGTTTCATGAAGCAAAGCTTCCTGGTGAGCTCTGCACCCATGGCTATAATCAATTTAATAAGTACTAAATAATCCTTGTATAATTTTATTAAATATTTCTGAACCTTAACTCTGTAAGAAACTATAAGCAACAGAAGCCAACAAACTTTTGACTGTCTGTCTATATACTATGTATATTTTTGTACTGCAATAAAATAAATAAATAAATGAGAAATGTGTGTCTGATTTAAAACAGAAGAATATTTCATTTTCAATGTGTCCATGACTTAAAAGACTGACTTAATCATTTGAAGGGAAACTATCCTCACTTTTCTCCACGTTTATAGCCCTAATAATAATATTAAGTTTGAATTAATTGGCTATTTGCCAGGCAACCTTATCGACTTATAAGTTAACATTGAATTAAATTCTTAATTACGAGTAGATCAACTTTGAATGTGTTTAAGCTTAGTCAGTGCATTTTCACACTGCTACTCAAACATCTTTATGAGCGAAAAAAAAGAAAACAAAATGCGATTCCAGCTTGTGCAGTGAAACCAAAACTAAAAAGCCGGCGCAGCTTTGTGCCAAAGAGTATGTGAGTGTAAATGCGAGGTTGTGGCTGCTCTTGTTATTGTTATGAATAAGTTAATAATACGGCGGAAGGTGGCCTTTGTCGTGTCTCAACTGAGACCGCCTCACCCCGCAGCAAAGGCAGCACAGCGCTTATTAAATGATTGAAGCCTTTTGTGGCGAGCCGAGAGTCGAGTTTTTTTTTTGCATTTTTTTTTTTTGTCAGCCATACAAAAAGGTGGAAACTTTTTCGCAACGTCGAAGGCGACCGACCACCATCAATAACTGACCACAACGAGCTGCGTACGAGGAGAGACAACGGCGTCCGTCGGACTGTGGAGCCCAACAACAACAACAAAAATATTTATGATTTGTTAAGCAAGCGGCAGTCAAACGTGCGAAAGGATAATCACAAGCGCCTGCTGGAACGCCCCCCTCACACAGCCCGCCAGCAAGCAAAATAAAGCATGCAGCTTGTAGCATGCACCATGCAGCATGCAGCAACTCAAACTGGCTTCGGTCCACCGCTGCGTCGTGTGTGAGACATTTCCAAATTGAGTCAATGACTTTTATTTTTATGAGCCATCCATGATCCATGGAGCCATGGAGCCATTACCATCATCCATTCCATGTGCCATATGCATATATATGTATATACATATAAAGCTACAGATGTGCCGAATCCAGGCCAGCAGCAGCAGGAGTCAGTGGATTGGCAAATTGATGAGAAACTCCAGTTAACGTTGTTGTCGATGCTGATGTCGATGTCGATGATGCCTGGGACAAGGAACGGCGCTGCGTTTTATGGCAATGCGAATTGAGCTATTAGCCAAGTGTGTATAGCAAAGATAATCCAAACCACAATAACAAAAAACACACGATTTAGCCAAAGTGCAAGAGGATCATCATCATATCATGTTTAGACTAACAAATGTTTGATTAAATAGAAGTTTCATCTATCAATTATGTTTTTGGCTTAACAAGTTTAGTGAAGATTGAAGTATTACTGGGATGTCGATCTTGTTGATGAAAAAGGCAGCTTTAAAAATAACTATTGAATAAAATTAATGTGGATATAATAGTTGTATGTTGTACTGTGAGCGAAATGTATCAAATGCTTAAATGCTTTTCATTCTGAAAAATGTTTTTGAGTTGAGCATTGTTAATAATTTAATCGTCTGAGCACTGGCCATATACTCAATATTTAAATACTTATTCAACCACTTTTATTTTACCTTCCATACTTAGAATTTGGCAGTCCTCGCCATAATATTATTTAGTTTTCAAAGACCACCAAGTGCGTCTCTTTTCTATTATTGTTGTTGCAGTTTGTTTAGCAGTTTAATTGAATGTTACGCCCTTAATTTACGTTCATAATGTGGGGGCGTTAAAAGGCAATAGCAACACTAACACCAAATATTGTACATAGTATTAAACAACAATGAGAATGAGGATGATAAAGCAATGCGAGTCAATGATGATTGCTTCACTTAGACAAGCATCAAGCATCAACAATCAACATCAATTATGCACTTCAAAATTTTTGTACAAATCATTATGTTGTTGCTGTTGCTGTCAGCTGCATCTGTCAATGAGAGCACCATGGGTCGAGCAGAGAGTCGAATAGATTTTTGAAATTGGTTTTGGATTCGGGTTTAGGTTTTGGGATCACACTTTCAGTCATGTGGATTAGCAGATGAATAGAATCAGCAACAGAGACAAAGAGAGAGAGATAGAGAGGCAGCGAGAGAGAGAGAGAGAGAGAGAGAGAGAATCTGTTGTTGTCTGTTGTGAAATTCCTTGGCTGGCAATTTAATAAGCGCCGTTATCAATGAGGCAAGGTTGACTTTTGGCGCTTCGTTGTTATTGCTGTGCTGTTGTTGGCAGTTTATTGGTTGTCGGTTGATTGCTAACGTTGAGGATTAAGGATCGCACCGATCACAGATCACGCGGATCACGCGGGGCATTAAAAAACGTTAACAAGCTGCGTAGCGCCGTCGGCGGCGTTAATGTCCAAATTGGCGCAGGCGAACGAACGTGTTTCTTAATGAAACAAAGCTTGAATTTTAAATGAGCCTCATAAAGAACAATGCAAAATGCACAACAACATCAGCATCAGCAACAACAACAACAACAAAGCAATACTGAATCAAAAACTGCCGTGGATCCCAGCTCCACAAACAAAAACAGACAGCGCAAAAATAAAATTTATAATAAAAAAATTAAACAAAACAATTAAAAAAGAATATACAAATCAAGTAAAATGAAATGAAAGCTTCAAAATTTTAAATAAATATTATGAAAAAATTCCCATCATTGTGCCTCCTTGGCTTAGCATTCCCTTTACCTCTGCCTAACTCGCTATAGACTCCCTCGCATCTGACATAGAGTCTGTCAAATGTGCACGAAACGCGAAATGAAAAAGAAAACCGCAACAATGCCGCAGTTTAGCACAAAACAAAAATAACACAAGAAAGCTACAAAAAAGAGATGAAAACTTTAAGCACAACGACTTAAAAATACTTTATCAAAGCATAATTTTTTATTTAATATATATTTTTTTTAAGATTTTAAGGAGCTTGTTCTAATGTTATCAAATCTTGTATTGTTATTTATTGAAGGAACCGGTGAAATTGAATGTCATTTACATTAAAATCAAACACTTTTTTTTGCCCATTTTCTATTCTCAAATATGAATATTGTAATGTCCGAAGATTCATTGTGTTCTGTTAAGAAACTGTTGACAAGAAAGACCAGTGCAACATAAATCGCAAAGTCTTGAAACTCTGCATGGCAAGTGTATGATGTGATAATCATATAAGAATGGGATGTAAAAGTTGCCGTCGCGTCTCTTTAAGGATCACACACAAATGTTTTTTCGCGGTCAAAGATGAAATGAAATACGTAGGGAGAGAGAGGGGGTATTGGGAGGAGTTGGGGGAGGATGGTTGATGCCTGAAATGTATCTGGGCTCTGGTGCTGGCCATAATTGGTGCTCATCTTAATGGCATTAAAATTGCATTATCGCTGTATTTATTGAAACGGTTTGTTTTAACAAGATTAGCTCGATGATACCGCCAAGCCGCCAAGCACAGTCGACTCTGGCCCCAAAATGATTAACAGCAACAGTCGACAAGCTACAACAACAACAACAACAACAAAGACAACAAAAGCCACAAAACAAAACCAACAACAGCAAAACGGACCGAAAATCGCGTTAAACTTCGATGCTGTGGCTTTTGTTGTTTTGTTGTTGTTTCTTGTTGTCGCTTGATTGGCACTCCATAATATTGTTGTTGTTGTTATGGTCATAAAAAATTTATAACATAATTTCATATCATTTAATTTAGATGATTAGATTCAATATGCCGACCGTTTTACGTTGTACGTTGCACGTTGTACGTACAGCAGCCGAAAAAAAGTAGCTAGCAGATACATTTGTATCTCGCATCTTAATGCCAGAGCGCGACCGCGATATCTAAAGATCCATTTATCAAAGGCGCAAGCAAAACAAACAAAGCCAACTTGAAGCGTTGGCGTCAAAGCGGTAGCCGATTGTTGTTGCGGTTGTTGCTGTTGTTGTTGTTGTTATTGTATTGTTTGGTTGTATTCAACTTGGCGCTGGGGATCTTTTGTTAAGTCTTTTCTTTATTTTTCTTAATGAATTGTAATTTATTAACATATTTAATGTTATACGAACTAAGGCATATTGACACCTAATATGTACAATATTAATGAACAGACCCTTAAGTTTCGATGCCTTCAACAACGATCGTGACTCATTGGACTCTAGTTACATGTTTGATGCACATTTAATATGCTTATTACATGTTGCACATGAATGTGTAGCGGCTAAGCGGCATATAAGCTGGATTGACTAACAAAAAATATCATAACGATTACCAAAACCGAAACCATTTGAAGGGATGATTGAAATTAAAGCTTGAGAGAAATAATATAGAGAAATAATAATAAATAATTACATATCTTAAATAAGTGAAGGAAAGTTTTAAGACATTTGTATGTAAAATAACATATTAGATATAGTTTCAAGAAACATATTAAACACATTAAACATATAAATAAAACAGATAACTCAAATCAAGGAAACTCATAATAATAATATTATAATATTTATTCAAAAAATTATTTAAGCACACATCTCTTTTGAGGTAAATCCTACAGCTAACTTTAAGACGCTTTTTAAAAGGGTTGAAAAGAGAGAGAGAGGGAGAGAGAGAGAGAGAGAAATAGCTTCCTGGCTGCTATTAATATGGATCGACATCGCTTTCTGATGATGCGTTTTTGCATTCTGAGAACTTCTGAAAACCGCTAAGCCATCTTTAGCTTTGGGGCCATTTCCTTTCGATGGTCGCTTGTGTTTGACGATCCTCCAAAAAAAAATATATAAAAATAATAAAAATACTCATTGATGATCCAATCCCAACAAAGCTCCTTAGACCAAATAGTGCCGCTCTCGAGCATTTCCAAGAAACGCACATAATTATTATTTATGCATACAAAACTAAACGGTGCGAAATATTTGTTCAAATAGCGGCTCGAAGCTCGATGTGCTTATGTGCTGTATGTGCTGGAATTTGGGCAAAGCTTGTTGATTCTCCATCCTTTTCTAACGCTAAAGTCTCGGCGCTCTGATATGTTGAATATATATTTAATTTCGCCATGGCACTTAACACTAACTGGCCCAAGTGAAAGCTTAATAAAATGCCGCCTAATAAATTTTGGTACGGGGCTTTCATCACACTTTAATCTTAACCTGTTTCAATCGGAAGCTCTTTGATAATAACAAACAAATTGCTTAGAATTTATTTATTTATTATTATGTAAATGATTTTTCATGTGGAACATGATTACAACTATTGCTGAAATCAATATCATTTCATCAGTCAACTTGAATATGCAACGAAAGTTATTTTAATTTATTTATGTATAAAATAGGCTAACTGCTTTGCGGCGATCGTCAGTTGCACAATGACGCACACAACAATTAGGAAGTTAATAAATTGCATTTTAATGTATACGCGATCAAGAATAACGAGCTGCCATTTAATATTTGCAATTTAGTTAGCGCTCAATTGATGTGATTAAACATTTAGTACCAGATCATAAATTATAGTATGTCAAACAGTAAGTTAATTAAACACTTAGACGGCCGAGCCCTCTGGCACACAAAGCCTCGGAGTACTAGTAAGTAATACTGATAAGAGATATGCAAATCGTACTTGTATGAGCAACACAGTTCGGTTGGTACTATTCAATTTATACAACAACTACCTTTAACGTACTACAATTAGCTGGATGAGTCAGTTAGTTATTGGGCTTTGGTTGTAGGTCGGTGGTTGCCCCGGCCGCATAGCGATACAGTTTTTGTTGTTTTTTATTTTTTATTTATTTATGTTGTTGACTTTGCGGCTTTCCAAACGACAAATCGGCAAAGCGACAAATGCGAGTCGCGTGCCTTGACGTCATTTGCCAATTAGTCAAAGGTCGCAATTCTAATGAATTTCACATTGGGGCGTTCTTATTCATAGGGTTGTTAGTTAGCCTTCATTTCTATCTCCCCTTCTGATTCTGTCTTTTTTTCCACATGAGCAGAGCATTTTGATTGCAATTTTCTTCTTAAAACGTCAGTGGAATTATATCTATATGCATTGAATTTTAAGAATTCTAGTGGGATTTTAGTTTTGAAAATAGTGCGCTCGAAAAGTGTTTTTTTTTTTTTTGCTCTAAGCCATTTAAATAGATGTTAAGATGTTGTGAAATTCTCAGTGGGGTTTCACTTGAATTTACTTAGATCTAAGATAAACATTAACTTATAGTTCGGATTACATCAGTTTGCGCTTAAGTCAAGTTTGTCATGGCGCCTGGTACTTTTTGTTGCATTAGGTTAGGATTTTCCAATCTGTTGTTAAAAAGTTGTTCCAAGTTGTTTCTGTTTGTATCGCTTGTGTCTTAATGTGGCGCAATATGTTTTGGCTTGATAAAAGTAACATTGCGAAATAATGCTGTGAGCTTTGGCGCCTCCGAAAAACCAAAAGCTCTAATTGATAACCAACCAATTTAACATGCTGATAGAGTTGTTTCAACAATAATATCAAAACTATCAACTATTGATTGTCAGGTGTTAGAAAACGTCAAAAACGTGAACTTTTAATTAATTATCACAATAAAAAAAACAAACATAATAATTTATGGTTTTTAAGACATTTGTGATACATTTGTTCAAATAGTAGACTTAGTACCTCTAAGAAATTTATTCTTCAAAACAAAACATTGTTTATTTGTTTCTTTGGCTAAAATAAGTGCGACAATGTTTTTGTTTAAGAAGAAATGTCAAGCGTACTTTATCCTTTTCTTCTAGCTGTCCTAATTAAGTTCACGGGAACTTTTCTATTAACATAAGAACATTTATTAAGCTGTAACTTTATTTTTTTAAGGATTTTTATTAATTTTTATTTTTGCTCCGCAAGAGAATTCAATCTTCGGCAACAAGCATTTATCTAAAAACTGCCAAATCTGTTTTTTTTTATGTTTTTTTTTTTTTTTTATCATTTTAGCCATTAAAATCTGTGATTCAAATTTTTGTATTAAATTTTATTGTTTTTTTTATTTTATGATGAGTCTTGCAGATCGACGCGTCGGCTGCGATCGACAGCCAATTAATTGAACATTTATACATATATATATGTATATATATTTTTTTTCTGGTTATGATTGAGAGCAACTTTGTTGCCAACTCAACTTTGTGGATGTTGTTGTTGTTGTAGCTGTTGTTGTTTTTATTGTTGTTGTTGTGTTCATTCATGCGTTGGACGCAACTACTACCTTCGCCAATTTGGGGCATTTTGTAGGTCAGGTTGGCAACATCAGTGACGTCATTTGCAGCCTCAGCGCGCGCGCGCCTCTTTAACTTAAATTTAGACTTGGTTATGGTCCATATCCATCTCTTTCTTGCTTGTGGCGTCATCAGCATTGAAGATGACGCACTGGGTGCGGATTCTTGCACTCACTCTCTAAAGTTGCCTTTAGTTATTGTTGCCACTGTTGCTGCCTGTTTATTTTTTTTGCGTAGGTCGTGCAAGCTCTAATTGGGTTATTAGGAAATTTGGTGCGACGACGAGAACGACAACGACGACGGCGATGTTTGATTTATGTTTGACTTTTGCCATGGTTTTAATTAGGCAGGTGATTAACACGGCTCGCTGCTCGTTTATTGATCAAATGGCATGTAACTACACCACCTACATTCAATCTGACGCGTTAATCAAGTGAAAAAAGAGAGAATCCAACAAAAGCACTAACACTTTATCGGCTGATTCATAGCTGGGGCGAGTGATAAGACGGCAGCCACTGGTCGACAAAAGTTGACTAATTGATTTGACATCAATTAAACTGCGTTGCAACTAACCCACTCTCTCTCAACGGTTAGTTAATCCCTAGACCACCCACGCCACCTATAGAAAACGAGAGAGGGGGAGATGGAATCCTAAATCACATATTGCTTTGGCTCTAACCTCCATTGTGTCATGTTGGCATGTGTCATTGCCAATGTGTGGGGCTCAATTATGCGTGGACACACAGAAACAGAAACACAATTCTCAGCTCTTAAAATATCCACATATCCATATCCACATCCATCTTCATCTGTACATACTGCATACTGTATGCAAGTCCAGGTTTAGTTTGACTGCAGTTCAAGAACCTTTTGGGTTTCGAAAAAAATATAAATGCAACTTATACAGTCTCTTTCTTTCTTGCGCTCCATTTGCCATTCGGAAAGTCTGAAAACAGTCTGTGGCTGTATCAAATTTGTTTAATTGTCTGAACGTCGTCGTCGGAGGCGACGGTGGCAGCGGCATCTTACCTCTTCTCTGCCTCGATCTTTGTAAATGCAACATCAACATCAGCTTCAGCTTCAACCAGACTTGGATTCTTCCAACATTGTAAGCGCTTTTGCTGCGTTGGCAGCTTGTCAACTTCTGCACCTTCATCTGCACCGCAGCATACCCGCCTTCCCCTTCCCCTTCCCCTGCCACAACTCTCATCCCTCATCCCTGGTCCAGTTCTTGTGCTCCATTTGTTGTGCAAGTTGTTTGCGCTGTAAATCGATACATTTGCTTTGGCTACTTACAAAAGTCTGTCCGATCGACCAAAACAACAACAACAACATCGACAACATCAAAGACTGACTCTTCGGTATGTGTGTGTGTGTGTGTGTGTGTATGTGTGAGTGTGTGTGTTTGCTCTTCTTTTGGCTCACGAATGTGCGGCTGACGTGATATTTGTGCGGCTTTGACGGTGGCCATTGCATACTTACAACCAAAGCTGGACCAGCCTGAAGCCAACACACACACACACACACACACACAGATAAACGCAGCTTAGAATGCTACTTCACATGCTAGCGAGGGTGGCACGTAAAGTTTGTTGTTAAACAAATATTTTTTGATTAATTCATTAAATGATCATTAATAAAAATCTCAATGGAATAAATAAATTTTTCAGCTAATTAAAAACTTTAAAAGGCCTAAGATATA
This sequence comes from Scaptomyza graminum, assembly GCA_018901835.1. NCBI lineage: Eukaryota > Metazoa > Arthropoda > Insecta > Diptera > Drosophilidae > Scaptomyza > Scaptomyza graminum. Next base: position 3,153,654 of record JAEIFL010000001.1, on the reverse strand, counting down.
TTAATAATCTGTCACAATATTTTTATTTAAGTAAATCGCCGCGCCAGTATAAAATAAGTAAGTTCTTCAAACTGCTTTTAGTGTGTTGTGGCATAAAACAGCTGATGAACGCTTTTTGCCCAACAAAGCAAAGCATAAAGACGAACTTGTTGGTCCAAAGAGTGGAATAGAGAGGGAGAGAGAGAGAGAGAGACCCGTTCTATTTACCCGCTTAGGCAGATCATTAGCCTTATTACATTGCCACATCAAATTACGACAAGATGCAGCTGCAGACGACGACGCCTGCAAACCGTAATAGTACTTTAAAAAAAAGAATAAATAAATAAAGAACTGGCCAATGTCCAGCGACAACAACAACTACTACTGTGGGATCCCAGACTTGCTTAGAGACTTATTGCCATGGCCAGATTGAACCCGAACCACGTCGTAGGCGGCAATTGCTGCTGTTGCTGAGTCAAACAGTTTCCCTAGAGAAAAATTGGTACGTCAGAGTTGCCGCCCAGCATTCGTTTCTCAGCTCTCCGCTCTGATTTCTGTGTCATATTTTGCCCAACTTGAAGTGCCAATTTGAATGCCACACTCTGATATTTGAAGCCGCCGACGCAGCCGCCTTTGCAACAGCTACAACAACAACAAAAAAGTAAAAACGCCAGAAGAAGGCAAGGCACAGGCATATATGTATATAGTTGTGGCACGACATGGTCAGGTTGTTTTAACAGCAAAGACCAGAGACGAAGTTTTCATTTATATTTTTATGACCTGCCACACACACAAACACATACATACAAACGTATGTAAATAAACTTGATGCGTACATATATATTTACTTATTTACATACACTTTTACTTAGTTATTTTTTTGTTCTTTTTTAGTTCTTGCAGTCTTGGCTTTGGGTCTTGACTCGGGCTCTGGGTCTGGGTCTGCGCGTTGGAGCGTACATGTACGTGAAGAATCTTGAATTGCAATTTCAATAACGAGACACGAAACACTTTCAAGTCAACAGCAGCGCTTTCTGTACAAACCGATGCCGATTCCGATTCCACTTGCACTTGCACTTGCACTTGAAGACAAAACCCGAAAGTCGAAGCGTGGCAAGAGCTCAGTTCACTTTCAACTGCAAATGAAAAGTAACTCAGCTCAGCAGTTAAAACAATAACATTCTTGTAACTAAGCCGATTATTGCATAAGCTAAATACATACTAAGTTCGTGATGCAATTCTTTTCTTTTTGCGATCGTTTGGTACTGACAAAAACAAATGTTATAACTTTTAGGGTCATTCTTTATTCCATTCATAATCATAAAAAATAACAATATAATTGCCAACTTGCCTTACAGCTACTAGATACAAACATGTTGTTGGCCAGGTGGGCAGAGGAGTGGATGTGAGTGAATTGTGAAAACCCCAATGCAATGAAGGCAATCGGAATGCTTGACGCCACTTAACTACACTGCGAAACAATTGCTCATCAAATTGATTCTACACTTGAACTGACCCACACAAACAATAAGTTATTGCTCAATTCTCATGTTTCCGCTAGTAAGAATGGAAGGAGGGGTGGGAAATTGTTTGTATTTCTTAATTTATTTGTGTGCATATTTTGGCAATGTTGCTGATCGGGAGAAGAATGTGAAATGACGTCGCTGCCATCCGGCATGATATTATTTGTCTGTTTGCGGCATCCACCAAAAAGTCAAAACGGAAGTGTTTGCACGATATGTAAGAGACTCACTCTCTGTCTCACTTAATAATTGTGCGAGCTGAAGAGAAATATCAAATTCAGATGCGATGAGTTGGACTCTAAACTTGGCGTTTGGCTCAGCAACTCAACAGTGAAAATAAACACCTGAAAATTGATTGAGATATTTGATACTGACCAATAAGTAATAATATAATTTACTAAATAGCAGTATTAGGACATTGAACAAATTGGGTATCTATGTCATCCATTGTTTGGCATTCGGTTTTTTGGACGCTGTTAACAGTTAATTATGCAAATGTTGCTGCTGCTGCAATCCAAACAGGTGACTAACTAACCAGCGGATACACCTGTGGATGCAGCCCGCTTTCTTTGGGTTTCAACAATCATAAGAACAAGGCGCACGCGACAACTGTTGGCACATTAGGCAGCAGCAGCGACATAGAGCAGACGATGAGAAGACACTAAACTGCGATGACATTGGCACGCGATCAAAAGCAAAAACAAAAAAAAGAAGCAAAAACCGCGCTCTTTTTATCAATTAGTCATCGCTGGCAATCTTTTTCTCTCTCTGTCTCCCTTCAAATGGTCAATTTAGCTTTAGCTGCCTATTTTTAATGCAAATGTGTGTGTGTCTGTCGACCTGATAAGCATCGTTTTCAATTATGTCGACAATTACTAACAATATAATCAGACAAATCGTCAAATCGTCGAAATACATACATATAATTCAAGCATTAAGGGGTGCGATTTGTTGGCATTAAATGTCAACAATATATGTACAAACAGCACACAGATAATAACGGCAATTAATGCGAATTCGCAATTGGCTGCCACGCCTACGTCACAAGACACACACACACACACAAACACACACTCACATATGTACATACGTCACAGTTTGCCCCGTTGCTTGTTGCCCCTAGCGATAAGTAAAGAGCGCCAGGTAATACCATTATGTTTGATACAAATCGCCTAAAACTAATTTTGACTATTTGCCATGTAGCGTCAGCTGACTTTATGGCACCCTCGCACACACATTTACCCCCAAACACCACCACCTTAGTCTTAGGTGACTCAACGTCCGACTTTTGCTAGCCTCCCTCCATGTGCGGGCGTAACAATATATTTACTGTTGATCGACTACTTATGTGTTTGATAGATAGATATAAATATGAACTTTGCGCCAAATATATATATAAATATATATATAATATCCAAAACAATCCTATTATTATACGGAATATTTTGAATATTTCTTTAGTATGGAACATATTGTCCAAGGGTTTTCTTGGGAACTCCCTGCATATTTATATCATTATTTTACTTACGAGGATGCATAACTATGATACACTTTTGCTAGATTTTCTTGGATATTCGGTTTTACAGCCTAGTATAATAATCGTTCCATCTGTTGATTCCTAGGATATTCAATGAAAGCATTTAAGAATTCGTGTTATTTTAAAATTGATAGCATTATCATTTCTTATTTTAGTTATGCTCGTGCTTAATATCTTGCTTGGTATTCGAGCTTTCGAAAATTCAATCATGGAAAGTTTCCCATAAAGCTTTATGCCGTTCAACTGTTAACGGTTTGCGGTTAACGCTTATCAACGACGCTTCACAAGCGAAAGTGATTTCAAAATTACTTCTAACACACTTAACGATATTGGTCATACGAGTTATCACCTTACTAAAGTGGGGGCGTGGTGGAGCTTTTCGACAGCACGCTTCTGATTTTGATTTGAACGTTGGACTCTCAAGTACTTGTGCCAAAAAAACCCAAAAGTGTCATAATTATTCTCAGCGATGGCAATGAACTCTACCAAGGAGAATTTCAAGTTGTGTATGATTGCCCAGGAAGTAAGATCACACTGAGAGAATAACAAAAAACTAGGTTAGAAATATAAGTTATAAGCGATAAATTGGTGTTTTATAGAAAGAAGGAATTGTTTAACTATTATGAAAATAAATAGAAATTTTCTCAGTGCTAAATTGGAAAGGTTTTGGGGGGCTATGCACGATAAATATAATCACAATTTGTGCACCGTGCATTATAAATGTAGCTGGCATTGGTCAAGATAGAGCCCTAACTGGTCAATGACTTCAGTAGCGATAAAGCCAGCCTACTAATCTGATCTATTGTATATGATGTAATGATATTCATAAATGTCGATAAATGACTCAAAAGAGGTTTGAATGCAGTTTAATAAATACGCAAAAAATAATCATCAATGAAGTTAATATAGTTAAGAATGAGCCGATCGAACTCATTGACGTAATGTTTGTTAATGATAAGGTAGGCGGGAGGAGGAGTATAAGAAGTGCTGACACCATTGAACTGGAAAAAAGTTCCCCCATGTACTGCATACTGCACTAGGTCGGTGGGTGGGGGTGTGTACGTGGGATGAAAGAGGGGTATAAATAAGGATCAATATTGTAAAAAGTAATAAAAATGAAAACAAAATGTTGCTTAACAGAAGGTGTTGTTTGGTTGATTGGGGTGGGCAGGAATTGGGGGTTGGCAAAATCAAATAATAATTATAAGTGTGTCGCAAAATGCCGCTGCGATTCTTTCGCACCATGGAATTGACGTCTGCTGCTTCGTTGTAGTTGTTGTTGTTGTTTTTGTCGCTGGTGACAATGTTGACGCTGACTGCGACGTCGCGCTAGCGATAGCAGCGGCCAATTGGAGACCATATCGAACTATCAATGAACACCAGCAAAGGCAGCGACGTCAACGTTAACGTCGGCGTTTGCGTTTGCGTCTGCGTCTGGGACTGCCTCACAGGCAGCACTGCGATTTTCGTATAAATATAAATTAAAACGGCATGCTGAAAACATGAATCAGTCTCGTTTAGACGCACGCCAATGATAATCGTCGGCCCGCGAACAACAAGCTAAAACTTTAACTTATACTTTAACACACACACACTCAAACACACACATTCCACTTAACTGGTACATATAACTTAATGAATTGTTAGTGCAATACATAAGCAACAATAACAACTAAAAAGAGAACTAAAGGGAACTCAATAAACAATCAGTCTGTGTGTACTTCCCCCACATAGCAGTGCATGAGAGTGCGCCTCAACAGTATTATTGAACGTTAACGTTTTTTTTTTATTTTCTTAAAAAAACATTAACATCAAAATTGTAAAAATTACAATTAATATTCGTAACCAAAAAATCCGGTGCCAAGTGACTTCAACAAAAATGTGCCATACAAGTAAGTATTTTTTTTTAGTTTTTTCACAATCCCAAATGTCCAATAGGCCAAGCGCATCCCCACACCGACAATAAAATAAAATAGAAGCAGCGGAAAACGAGGAAAAAGTGCGCATAGCCAGAGATATATTTTTATGATGGTGAAGTTTCACTATTTTAAAAAAGATGTTCTAAGCGATCCAAAGAATAAAGAAAGAAAACAGCCCAACAAATAAAGCTCCAAGAGACTTTTGTAAATTTTTAGTCCAAACGAGATGTCTTTAATTTGTGCATAGTTTATTTGTAATGCAATTTGAGCTTTCAAAAAAAACAGAAATAAGCTAAAACAAAACAGAAGAAACAATAGAAAAACGTTAATTATAATCTCTCGGTCTTTAATTCAATCTATTAATCCAAACGCTCAATCAATTCTGACCAAAACACATGTTGCTTCAATATTACTTTCTCAATATAATTGCCGATAAGGTTTTTGGTCAACTTATTCCATTAACATATTAAAGTTCAGATATCTTAATTAACTAGGTTAATAATTTGACCCAGAACTTTATCACATCAATCGATTTGCGATCAGTTTGTTCAGTTAAAAAAACATTTAAATATTTAACGCCAACAGCAGCAGCAGCTGCAACAGAAATTTTGTTGTTTCCTTCTTTTGCTTTTTTTTGTTATCGAATTGCGCGAAAGTCGCTGACCTACGACAACAACAAATATGTTTGTGCTTGTGTGTGGCTTCTTTTTATTGTTGTTGTTGTTTTTGTCAGCTAGCTAGGCAAGAGCTTGGTCTGGCTGGCTGGCTGGCTGGCTGGCAGGCAGGCCGGCCGGCATGGCACACGATCGTCGCGCCTGGTTTTTGAATGAATTTGTATATTGTATGAATTATTCATACGACGCGTTGCCCCGCGGCAATGATGACGTCGCTATTGCTCTCCCAACTTGTCTGTCTGGTCAGCGTCTGCTGCTCTTACTTAGCCTCAGCCGCTGCTGCTGCCAGCAAATATCTCAAAGCTCATCATCACAACAAAAAAAAAGAAGAAAAACCCAAAATACTCGTACGTATGAGTAACCAAAATACAAAAATTTCTTGTGAAATTCATGCGAAACACAACGATGACAAATACAAACGCCGTTTAAATATATATGTACATATACATATGTACATACATACGTTAGCAAAATTGATTGATATTGTGCTCAATTGATTTTTTGGTCGAAATCAAGCGCAAGTAGTAGATGCTACTAGATGCTCTCTTGCGCTAAAATGGGCTGGTGCTTATCTCACTCACTCTCTCGCTATTACACTCAATTGCGAGTTGAGTCGGAAATCAGTGAGTGCATGAGTACAAGTTGTACGAGTGCGAGTGCGAGTGCGCAACTGGCCAGTTGTTGAGCAGATGCCGTAGAGCGTGCACGCATTTAACAAGTTAACAAGCTAAGTAGTTTTAGCCAAGTGTGTTTAGGCCAAGTTCGTTGCTTTTAGTGTTCATTCTCATGTCCAACGGTAAATGAAATTAATATAAAAAAACAGCTTAACTTATTAATGCTTTAATTTCCGCTCCCGTTTCGTTTTTACAGCCAAGCATTGCCAAAACCAGCGAACACAATACAGCCAAAGCGCCAGCAGCAGCAGACACAGCAGCAGCAGCAGTTGCAGTTGCAGTCACAGTTGCAACATCAACAGAATTTACAGCTATACGCTCATCATGGCGCTGACTGTATTTTTGCTGCCATTGGCACACGCCAGACATTTGCACCATCAGCTGCCGGCTCAGGGCTTTGACCATAACGAAGATGTAGACAGTTCCAGTTCCAGTGCCAGTTCCAATTCCGGCTCATATTCTGTCTGGCACGCAAATCCATTTATTGGTCTTTCTCAAAGTGTTGGCGATGCCAGCTATGACAGCGACAGCGACAGTGATTCAAGCGATGCAAGTAGCAGCAGCATCAGCAGCAGCAGCAGTGGCAGCATTGAAGCTGAAAGTGAGAGCAGCATGCAAGAGATTGCCCAGGCAGCGGTGCATGCAGCAATGCGTGAATTGCAACGTCAGCAAATCAGACATCGACGCAGTCACGATCTCAAATTCTTCAAGAATCATTTGAAGCCTGGAGCCGCCAACGCAGCACCCGAATGGGAGAATCCTTGCGGTGGCGTCTATCAGCCCGATCAGCGTCAGCTCCTCGAGGCAGATACCTCAACGGGTGCCAACAAACGCAAGGTAAGCAAGAAAGAAACAAAACAACCTACTAGAACTTGTGCTGATTCGAGAATTTTCTTTATTTTTGGGCATTTTGCAGCGTTTGTATTTGGAGACATTGAAGAATAATACGATGCGTGAATATGGTTATATGCGGGATAATGTGAACTTGGAGTACGATGATATTGAGCCTTGGCAGCGCGAGTATAAGTTCCTGCCAAACATGACGCGGCCCACAAATGCGGTAAGTTAGGTGGCAAGCTAATTTCTTTGATGCTGTTGCACATTGATCGACGCGTTGATTGATCGTTTGGCAGCGTTTGGACCGGCTCCGCCCTGGGCGGCTGATACCAGTTTCCTTAACGCTTGCCCTTCGCTCTCTCTCTCTCTCTCTCTCTCTCTCTCTCTTTCGAATAGCTTACTTAATTGTTGTTTCTCTCTTTCTCTCTCTTTCATTTCGTTTAACAGGTTAAATTGAAGACATGGTACCGCCACATGCAGACATTCGTTGGCAGCTTTGCGTACCTGGGCAAGGCAGAATACAAATATCACAAGGATCATCAATTGCCGCTGGATCGCAAGACGGGCGAACTCCATGAACTACTCGAAAGTGCACGTCGTGTGCTGTGCGAGATCGAAACGACCATCAACTCATCCTATCCTTACAGCAATGGCGCCAAATTGAGCATGGTCAGCAAGGCAGCCATGCTGGATCGCCTCAAGTTCTATACGCCAGCCGATGGCACCAAGGAAGTCGATCGACGTGATCTCAAGTTTAGCAAGCAGCTCTACTACCAGTACCTGGACAATGTGTGGAAAACTTTGCATCGTTCATTGCGCAAGCATAGCAGGAATAGCAAGGAGCGCCGACACAATGCAGCTGCAAGCAAACTTAACTCGATTTCCAACTCCAACAGCAATAACGGCTCTAGCTTTAGTTCGAGGCAAGCGTTCAGCATGGAGAGTTTGGAAAGTTCAGCAGGGGCATCGGCGCGTAATGGTGGCTGCTCAAACTCGGCCGAATGTTGAGCGAGAGAAAGATAAAGAGAGAGAGAGAGAGAGAGAGAGCTTTTAGACAGTATTAGCGCCGAGAGCTGCTCGAACAGTATCTCAATGCAGTTGCAGTTGCACGTTTGCAGTTGTATCTAAGCGCCCAAGCCAAAAAAAATACACACACACACACACAAAAACCACAATGACGAATTTGTCAAATGCCATTTTAGAACTTTATGACAACCCCTTTCCCCCTCCTCCCTTCCCATATACACATTCATACATACACGTATATGTATTAATAATTTATTTATTTATTTATCAATTATTTATGATAGTTCTCTTAAGTATTATTTATATCATCACAACACATCCGTTGAGCGGCTACAAACTTACACAAAAGTATTTATTTTATTACATTCAAAGTGAGACATGACATGATTTTCTGTAAATATCTAAGTCTATGTTTAATTATTTACGATATAACTTAAGATTTCCAAGTTATTTATTTATCGATTAATTTACAAAACAATTTTTTTTTATAATAATTTATTGATTGTGTGCGAAATAAGCAAAAGAAAAAAAAGAAACACAAAAATACACTGTGATTTATTTTAAGTATTTTTTTTTTTTTAAAATAGCTCTTAGTGATAATGAAAATAAAAAATCTAAAATGAAAACTCAAATTCAAATATTTATGGAAACACAAACAAAACAAAGAAGCTTGAAAAATATTAAAAAAAAAAAAAAAAAAAAACCTTTTCAATATTAATACAAAGCCACACACATAAAGGCATGCATAGATTTTCTAAGTGTTAAAAATTTAAACGTTATCCAATCCAAATAAATTGAAAACATAAAAAATTTCAAGATTTTAGCGTTAAATACATATTTATCGAAAATACATAAATGCATATACCTTAGTCCAGTTATATATTCTCAAATTGTTCTTTAAGTGCAAGTCGATATTTGAAACGCTCTTTAACAATATTGCATTTATTGTGTCATTTTAAAGTTCAAACTGCTTAATAAAATATTTGTTTTGCTGAACTTCGAATTGGTTTTAATCCATCTTTTAATTCTGAAACATAAAAATTAGTCAAATAAAATAATTCATAGGTTTCAATGATAGTTCAATGAAGGAAAAAAACTATGTTTGCTAATTACTGAGACAAAAAAGCCTTTAACTGAGTACTAAAATTGGTATAAAATCTTTAACAGTATTTTTATTTACAAGAATACATGAAGTCATAAGAGGACTACATAAAGTCGAAGTCAAAGTGTATTGATAGTCTTAATTAAGCACTTAACTGATTTGCAATTGTTTTACCAAGAGTTCGCAGTGTTTGTTGGGCTACAAGAATGATTGATATCTTTATTGGATCATTTTATTATGAGTTTACGCATTCGGGAATAGTTCCGGTCTCAATTTAGTATTTAGTGTGATAACTGCAGAGTCTTAACAATTGTATTTTTATATCAAAATTGGCAAAATCAAGCGGCCGTTTCCGTTTCTACTTCACGCGAGACGCGAACGTCCGCAATATAACGATATCTTTATCGGGCAAACGGGTGCTGATGAGGTGCATCGATTCGCCGAACGAGCTATTCATTCGCCAAGTATTTTAGTTATTTTATTTGCAAACAATCGAACACTAAGTATCTCGAGTGTAAATGCCTTGGATTAAAATGGAAGTTGTCATAGGTCCGTTAATAGCAGACAAAGCATTCTGCCTTGACACATTGCTCATTCGTCGCGTGGGTTCGGGAAATCACAAAGCAAAGACACACAACAAAGCGCAGCTATGCTGCAGCGTAGACACAGACCGTAATTGAATTTTAAAGCATACTTTTTGGCTGTGCTTTTATGTTGGTCTTTACACAATTTTCGTGTGTCTTGGCTAAGCTTTATTATTTTGTTCGAGTTTGATTAATTGAAGATACAAACCAATAAACAAAAGCATTGTGCTTATTACATGTTATTTAACATTTCCCAATGCTGCACAAAGTTCCCCGTTCTGCATTGATCTATGTTAATCAGATTAAATAGTTCCTAGAAAGTATTTTATCATGTGCATCATTTTCCTATGTGGGCGTATACCCACTCAATTTATGTATGTATTGTGCACTTTAATAACCATATTTTTGCATCTTCTTGCTTCTTGTTTGCATTTGCTATCGTGCATATACATACATACATACTTTTTACCACACATTAACTTTAATCGCATGTATTTTCGCTTTTAAATACTTAGTCGTGCTTAGTCTCTTTTGGGCACATTTATTAATTAATTAATTAACACGTTTGCATTTTTTATTGGTGATCCAAATGGGACTTGTTTTGCATGTTTTCAATTTTCAATTCAAATGCGTTCGGTTATTAGTTTTACATAAAAGCACAAAGAGTTCTTAAAAATAAAATGTAATAAAATCCGTTTTCATTTCAACAAATATACGAAAAACAATGCCACCTGTTTAATTAAAAAACTAAGAACAAATGAAAGACAATATAGATGCGTGTGAGTGTGGGTGGGTGTGGGTGTTGGTGTATTTATATCACAATGCAAAATGCAAAATTCAGAATGGTAGGAAACCAACAACAATCCGAAAATCCAAACGACACAGGGAACACATAAAAATAGCAATGCTAACAATTAAGTGCAGTTCTGTGCTGTTCCCTAAAAACCTGGTTACCATGACGGCAACTTCATAAAAGGCAATGCTGCTTTATGATATCTCTCTTTCAGCCCAATCCCCCCTCCTCCCACACGCTCTGTATCTGTAGCCTTACCAATATGCTGTGCTGCTCTGTGATGTGCATCTGCCGACGCATCCTTCGACGCATGCATCCATGCTATCTATTCCTGGACATACATATTAGTTTCTTTGCCTCTGCTCAGCTGCCGTATGAGGCAAGTAAATTTTGTGGTTGTGGTTGCTGCTGCTGATTTTGCTTTTGCTTTTGCTCTTGCTCTTGCTGCAGCCGACTGCAACTGGAATTCGTTTGGTGCAAGCTACGCTCCGATTATAATTAGTACGTTGAAGCCTAAGATATACAGTTTGCTCCAATTAAAAGCTCTTTGTGTTCAATTTGGTTATTAGATTTTAGTTCAGTCGATTGGAAATGAAATCACTTCCAATACTATAATACATTTGCTGATTCTCTCTGTGAACATTCTTTTCATATTCCAAACGATTCAAACTAAATTAGTTTTTGACCAATTAATCAATTCATAAGCTCTGTTTTATTATTTTCGAAGTGTTTTTTAATTAATATAACAATAATAACGCACTAAATTCAATTAAATTAATTTATTGTAAATACTATAATCTTGATTTCAAATACAGGGTATCTATACATTGTGGATGACAGGATGGTCCAAGAAATATAAAATTAAATCATTCAAAGGCTTCACTAACAAAAGTCGGCCAGGAGGGGGCGTCTGGTTAGAAAAGGAACTGGCAAAGGTACAAAATATTGTGTTTATGCTTCATTTTAATGGAACAATCCAACAATTTTTATGCAGTGCAGCAAAGGCAGCGCCAGCAGCAGCCGCAAGCACTACAACTACACTTCACTGATAGGTCTTCCAATGAATTTTTGTGGAGAGCATAAAATTGTTTGTATTGAAGGTACTAGTACTGTTTGTGTAGTTTACGCACATACAATATTTCGCTTTAACATGAGCATAATTTTGTGCTTTATTCAAGTGCGGCATTCCATGCCACGCTAATGATGAGTTTTCAAGTTAGATTGCTCAATTCAAAAACACATATCTATCCTACATACGTAGTACTTGTACAATACTATATTTTTCTATTTTTTTTTGCATTTGCGCCACATCAAAGGCAAGCAAAACGAATCGAGAGGCAGCAATAACAGCAGTTTCACTCTTGCTAATTAATCAAGTTGAAATGAAGTCCTAATACTAGTAGTTGCAATCCACATGGCAATTGGTGCAGTGTCAAAGAAGTTCTGGGAATTGTCAGATGCATAAGAAACTTTTCTCCCCACATAGAGAGCTTTAATACCCCTTCCGAGAATGCTTGTATGATTGCAACATGGCAAGTTAATGTCCAAGTGCTTTGGTCGAAGTGAACGTCAAGAGGCTGGTTGGCTGGTTGGCAGGTTGGCAGGTTGGCAGGCTGGCAGGCAGGGCAGGATAGGGAGCGAGGGTATAGGGAGGGGGTTTATGCGTTGTGGTTTCATAGGGTTAGTTAATAAGGGCTTTTATTAAAAAACCGCAACAACGAAAATCCGATTGAATAATTATCTGCCAAGTTTCCCCGCTCGCTCTTCGTTTTTCTTCTTGGCATTTTTCACTTGCAACCGACAAGCCGAAGGATAACCACAACTGCATCTTACGCCCTCCCTCTCCTTAACCCTCCTTTATATAGCAGCGCTGCCCTTTGCTTCTTCTAATGATTATAATATGGTGTTGACGACGCCACACAATGCTGCCCTTTTTCATATTTTTTATACTCTGATAGCGAAGCTAAAGAGTCTACCTAAACCGCCCGCTTTTAAGCTGGAGTTACCAAATTTGGTGCCCACCCCCTGCCCGAACTCACCGTTTGCAAGCAGACGTCTTAAAACTCTTTCTTTTTTTCAAAACTGGTAACAGAGTAAACCGCAGTCGCAGTTGCAGCGTTGGCTGCGTCTGCGTCTGCAACAGCAACTTTTTCACTTGATTTTTGTTGTGATTTGTTGTTTGCTGTGCGCTGATTGGTGGAAGGCAGGAAAAGGTTGAGGGATAACAAAAAAAGGGGGTGAAGCTAGTAACGCGGGTATCGCTGTCATCGGTGGCGCCATTAAAACTAACGATGCGGCGTCATTTTAATGAATATTAGGTTAACAAATATTTTATAAAACAAAAAAAAAACTCCCGCTGTTGATCCACCTGCTGCTGTATCCACAACCCCCACACCCGCCACCCCATTCAGCATGCAAAAATGTGCAGAAGCTGCAGATACATGCATAATATATATATGTGTGTGTGTGTGTATGTTGAAGGGTCGTTTGCTGGATGTTAGTTTGCTGCTGATACTGGGTACTGATACTGGGTACAACTGGTCAGCGAATTGGGCTTTAAGCCAGCGCGCCAAGAGCAGTGCAACAGCAGCTTTACTTTTTATGGCTTTTGTCGTTGCTATGTTCATTGTATCCCGTCTTTGTCGTCGCCGTCGCCGTCAATGTTCTCTCCTTTGGCCTGGTTGAGATTTTTAAAGGTGAAGGGAGGGCTGCACTCAATAAAAATTGCATTGCATAGCAAAAAGGGGGGGACACGTAGTTTAATTTAGCTAACTTCGTGAGTGAGCACAATTGAAATGAATAAAAATAGTACTAGTAGCTTGACAAAAGCGAAATGAAAGCGAATAAGAAACAAGTCCAAAAAATAACCTCAAAGTCGAAGTCGTGAAGTCCTTCGTTTCAAAACTCAAACCCAGCTATCATTGCACTCGTGCAGTGTCATATGCATGGTGGATGGTGGAGTGTGTCGGTCACATCATTTTGACCACACGTAACGCGCGCGCGTGTGTGTGTGTGTCTGTGTGAGTGCAACTGACAAATTGAGCGTGGACGACAAAATGACGACCAGGGATCCGAACCAAAAGCAAAGCAACAATAATGCCGCCGCACTTAACTATATATATACATACATATATGCATATGTGCAACAGGATCTGCAACAAGCATACGAAAGATGTGGTGGGTGGGGGTGGGAGTGGGTTGTGGGCAACGGACGGCCCTGAGGCGCATTTAAATGCGAATGTGCAAAGCTTGCTAAATTATGCACATAAATGCCGTAAGCTGAACCCGGCTTGCCTCACTTAAGTACCTAAACAACTACCACACCTCCCTCTTGTCACCTTGCCACCTTGCTCACTCTCACCCACATACATACATAATTAAATACACACATACGTACAAACCATATTTGACACCCACATACTACGAACCGTTGTTGGCCAGAGCTTAAGTTTAATCCTTTAATGAGTTGGTTTTTTTTGCCATTGAGGTGAGAATAAGTAAATTGCAGTTGTAAAATTGTCAAGCGTCCGATCTGCTATAATGCTGTCGTCATGCCAACTTGATGTTAAGCTCGTGTAAACTTAGCACACCTGTGTAAACAAACAGTTGACCAGTTGTCCAGACACCTGCAGAATGTGTTTAATAATTAAATCATACAAAGTTTTTGTTTAGCTTCGTTCCTGTAATTAAATGTTCAAAGTCAGCATTTAGTTGTAGGAAGCAACACAAATCAATTAGATCTTTTGAACAACATAAACGAAGGCTATGTTTATAATATACATGTATATCATAATTATAAATTATGCAAATACATGTTAGTTCACGTTGAATCGCAGTCTTAAGCTAAGTAAGTAATCCAGATGCGATAATCTTAACTTAGTTTCAGTAAGTTTCACATCGAAATAGAATCTCTCTCTCTGTCTCACTTTGCAATTGTCATTCGAAATCAGATTCTATAAAGGATTTTTGATCATATGTTTGTTCTTTTCAAGCTAAGTTTTACTTTATTATTGATAACAATTGGTATTTAGTCGAGGCCTAATGATTAACAGATAAAACAAGCAAGAACAGGCTAAAAATATGCTCTATAGGTTATTAAAAAATACGAATAGCAATCGCTATTATTCGAATGGTTCGCTTTGAAAGCCAAACTTGTGACAGGCATCGCTGATAACCGGCATCTTCAGTTGGTTAGCCTCCGGCTCCAATTCGAGCAGCTCATCAATGCCATAGCGCTTAACAGTATCGTTAGGCGGCAACTCGAAATTTTCCGGAACTTGCTTTGGCGGTGTGGTTGGAGTGGGCAGCAAGGCACACTTGCTGAAGGCGCGCCATATGGAACGGGAATGGACTAGATTGCCACGACGCTTCTCCAGTGGACGCATTGGATCCGGGGATCCCATCTCCAGATTGTCGTTCTCTTGCCCATCTTTCGCTATGCCAGGCATCATGACAGTCATGCCCATATTTTCCTTTATGGCGTTAGCTTCTGCCGCAAGAGCTTTGGCCTTGCAGCGCTCATCCCACTGTTTGTTGGTTGGTATGTAACGCTTCGGTAGAGCACTCTTCAACGACGGCTTTGGCTCGTTTTCTTTCTCCTCAAGATTCAGCCCTTTCATTTCCTCTGACATCTCCAGCTCTGTTCGCATTTCCTGCCCTTTCACCGCCTGCTCGATGCGCTCGCGCTTAAGGATGCGCAACCGATCCACAACTACATGCTCATCCGGTTTGTATTCGATGGTCTCACGTCTGCCATTAGATGTGCCCTGTGGCATGGTTACAGGCTTGCGGTCCCGCGCGCGCCAGTTGTCAGGCTGTTTTTGCTCCATCAAGGGATTCTTTACAACGGCATAGGTTTGTTTTGGGCGCGTCCAGCCGTTGGATTTTACAGTGATCCAACCAGCGTTGTTTGGATCTTCAATTGGATGCGCGGATGCGCCTGCAAATGGGCTAGGCTACACTCAACGTCTTAGGTATTTTAAATACTTACTAGATTCGCATGGAGTCTTGTGTGGCATTCGCTTTGGAAAGCCCTTCCACGGCAGCACCAGGTTTGGTTCCCTTGGCTTACGCTCAATGTAGACAGGGTTTAGCGGCTCGTCGTTGCAAGGCATGCCGAAGCGAGGCACAAATACGTTAGCATTAATGTTCAGCTGTGGTACAGCTGCTGCATTTAAAGCTTTTTCAGCACTTTTAGCACCATCTTTGCCGTTGTCCGGAGTCGACTTCTCGAGCTTTGGCTCTTTCTTAGAGGTTTTGGAGCTCTTCTTCAGGTTCTTCATAACAATAGATTATAGCTTTCGGGCTTTTATCTATAAAGTAATAAAAACCGTAACTGAATAAAATTCGCACACGATATGAAAAACTTTAAAACACGAAACGAGCCTGTCCTGAAAACAAAAACAAAGTCAAATGAATTTAATCACGTTCAACACCGATTGACAGTTCGATTAAGGCCTACTCAAAAACCATAAAAAGTTCGTTGTTTTTTGTATTTGTTTTGATGGTAAAAAAGTTATCATTAATATGTAAATTTAAAAACATAACTTATAAGGATTAAGGTTCATGGTTCATATATATATGGAATGAGAGTCTCTAAGCCGAATTTCTCTGAAAGGTACATAGAAAATTGAGAAATTGATCCAAGATCCAAGATATATGTCTTTGTTATTTATATAACAATTGAAAAATCAGATTTAATTCCGCGAAAACTTCTGACAATTTAAGTATCTATTTTAACTCTTCGCATTTGCGCTCCTAGAGCTGAAGTTTTGCCAGTTGGTCGGCAATCTCTTTGGATGCCTCCGGCTGCGTCTTCTGGACATCGGCAAAGTGCTTCTGCACAGACAACTCAGCAACAGCGTTTGAAGCCAAACAATTCAAACAATGGCTCGTGAACTCTACCATGAGCAAAACGCTATCTGATTTTCCGTTTTCGGAATTGACATTGTCAGTTAACGACATCTTATGTTTGTAATTATATATAGCTATATGATTTAAAATACCTAGTTGAATAAATATATTTATTTACTTGAATTGCTTGATATTCCGAATGTTGAATTCTCTCTTGCTTTATTTACTTTGACAATATTTATTAAGCCTGATGCGATAGAATTGTAAATGTCATTTGTAATATATCGATTATTACTAAAGAGGTTTATCGTCTTTTGACATTTTGTCATGCACATTTAATAAATGCGATTATTTGTGAACGCATTGATGTTTTACTCCATCGTCTGCAGAATTATACAAACAGAAAATTAAATTTGCTCATGAAATAGCTTGCAAATATATTAAATGTTCTCACAAATGGCCACTCAGATGGACGATTGCATTTTCTGTATTATTTTGTTTTTATTTTTTTGCAATGTGCGTGGAAACAGTGTTAAGTGACTTTTGCTGTTTCTGCGTTGTGCCAATAAAGCATGATGGCTTTGCAGGTAAAACATTGAAATTGGCAATAAGCCATTATTTATTAGAAATATAAAGTTTTGTTCCACTTTTCTCACTACCTATTTGTAGCAAACACAAACGGAACAGCTTATGAACCAATGGAAATAGCTTTTGTGACTGACCGATAATATTAAAGTAGGTAACTGAGCAATGGAAAGCGTTCAAGCTATGAGATATAGCTTTATCGATATATAGAGAAATTAAACTACAAAGTTTTAAGTATTTAACAGCTAATAAACTCATTAAACTCTGATATCAGAGTCTAAAATCAATTGACTTGGCGATTAAATAACACAGATTGATTGCAATTACCTAAAGTATAGGTACAACCGTTTGTTGTCATCACGTTGACCGTGTGACCCCCCTGTTTTCCCCACTCTGTCCTTGTGTGCTGCTGCTGCTGCAACTACGGTTATAGTCGAACTTATTGTTTGTTGATTGTTGTGTGCATAATTAAGACATGCTCGATACACACTCATGTATGTGTGTGGATGTGTGGATGTTTTGGGTATTGTATTTATACGGTTAAATATTTAATGCAACCGATATCAGCAGCAGTAAATGCAGCAATGCAGTAAATGCAACAATGCATTAAGTGAAGGCATGAAGGTGTTCCAAATTAGTATTGGCATTGGGGCAGCATTGAGGCAGCATTAAGCCAGCCTTGGGCATCGTCCTCCTCTTCCTCCCCACTTAAGCAGTTGCATGATTGAGCAGGCAAACTTTAATTAGACGGCCAATGGTTGTTGATGCTGTCCTTGTTGCCGGCAGATGAGCAACAAATAATTGAACGGGTTTTAAGTTTGGCCTTTGTTTGGTCCAATTAACGCTGACGCTAAATAAGAGAACAATATCGTAATACAGGCAAACCTGGATGGTGTGAACAATATATTTTATTTATACCACACAGTGTTCACACCATCCAGGATTGCCAGTACAATCGTATAAATTAACTTCTGTCAAACCAAGAGAGAAGGAAATTGATGGGCAATTCCAGACGGAATAGGAATAATATTTTGTGCAACGCAATTCCTTGAAAAGTTATAAGCTTGAGTGCAAAATATATGTAATAAAGCGAACATTATCTGACTTGAATGCAGTGCTAAGTAATCATTGAATTAGTTTACAAAACAAATAATTAATTTAGTATACAATCTCTTTGCAAATAAATTGTGATTGTTGGTTTGAAAGCGTTTTCTTGACTGTTGCCATATTTTGTATATATAAAGTCACATTAAAGTATATTTTGATTATTTAACGATTAGCTCTCGGCTTTGAAACAATTGGCAACCTAAAAATACATTTTCTTGGGTTGATTGTTTGCATCAAACGTTTCTTATTAAATTTCTTTGATTCGAAAACTTTTGCTGTATTTATATATTTTCTTGATTCTTTAACCTAATCCGACTTTAACTTACTTCAGAGTATAACATTCCAATGGCACCTCTCTGTTAATAATGGTCTCCAACACAAACGCTCATTCGAAAAAATGAAAAAAAAATAAAGCAAAAAGAAAGTGAGAAAGACAGAGCGAGAGATAGAGACAGAGAATCTCCCCTTAACGTTTAGAAATTGGGTCAAGTTGCTGTTTGATGAATACGTTAAGGAAAAAGAAAGAAAAAAAAAACAAATAAAAAGGCAGCCACGACACGTCGCGACACGTTGGTCCAAGTTGCCTGCGTGCTCATCCCAAATGTTTTCTGTCTTTCCGTCTGTCTGTTGTCTAGTTTAACTATTTTGGGATACACACTCCTTTATCATCGTAAACGTATGTGTGTGTGTGTGCGTCCGTGTGTGTGTGTGTGTGCGTGTCAAGCAAGCTGTTGTTGGCAGCGTATGACGCGACAAAGCAGTCGCTCTCCTGACCAAAGTCCGGGCACGCACACAGTTGAAGTTCTGCCTGGACAAGGCCACACTAAACATGACTGACCGACCGAACGTTAAAGGGCCCAGGCAAAGGCCCAGGAAATCGTCATAGAACGTCGGAAGTGTGAAGGCGTATTGCATGTTGCATTCTGATTAAGGCAAACAAAGTTAATTGGATGCGACAGGGACAGGCGGATTGAAGGCCAGCAGCCAAAGCAGCTTAACGAAGGTTAACAACAACAACAACTATGTAATGAAATTCATATAGTATTTGATAAACACACACACACAAAGGATGAAGTTGGTGAGAGCTGAAATTTTTGAAATTGAATATATTTTATTGATAGAAGATACACCTGTTTAACAAACTTTTCAATGGAAAGTATATATATACTAGTAGTAGTTGCCATGGTCGTCACTTCTTCAAAGAGAAATAAGCAATTCCGCAGAACTAGCCTTTGACTCTTTTGTGCAGCTCTGCAGCAATGGTGTGGCCAGGTCATATTACTCAACAGATTCCAACTAAATGAATGAATGAATGAATAGTTTGGCTTTGACTTTGATTGAATCGACTCTTGCTTACCGAATCGCTGTTGATTCTGATGAAGTTTATATCTTTAGATAGTTGGTTACCCCTTCCCCACCCCCCTCCCCAAAACTCAAAACTATTCAGCGAAAATTTCACTCAATAAAGCTGTTATTTAAGCGCTTAATGGTGTGAACCGCACCAACAACAAGGACCAACAATAGAGCAGCAAAAATAGTAGAAGAGCAACAAAAGGAGGCGAGATCGAGTGCCACACAGTGGTCTCTCTCCCCCTATTCAGACATCAGCTTGTTGGGCAAACAAATTGCTGTCAACGTAGTAGAAGCCCATAAAAGTGAGGCATATAAACAATTTTACTTGAATATAAAACACGAAAACACAGCTGCCCACCAGCAGGAAAAGCGCTGCATAAAAAAAAAAAAAACAACAGTGAGGTAGGGTAATGAAGAGGGGTGTTAAGAAGTATGACTGCGTGTGTGTGTGTCTGCCTCTTAAAGACTTGATCGATTCCCAACAGTGGACAAATTGCCCGCATCGCTGAATGAGTGGAGTTAAGGCATGGTAAATGGATAAATGGGAATAATAGGAAAATGGGTAACGTCGGCCACCACTCAAATTAAATGACATGCCGGCCATATACATAATGAATTATTTCTTAAGCAGTTAACCACAGACGGGAACGCTAACGACAACAATAGCAACAAATACACCCAACAAAATTGGGTCAAATGGCGACGGCGGGAACAGGAATTGGGAAATGGGCAAAGGGAAATGGGTCTAGATACTAGTCTGGGCAAGTAGGAGTAGGAGAACAAGGAATCGTCGTCGTCGTATTGCCGTTAAGTAAATCAAAAACATTTGCCAACTGCCAACAGCATGTGGCTGTTGTTGCTGTTGTTGTTGGTGTTGTTGTTGTTGTTGTTGGTGGAGTTGTTGCTGCTGCTTGAGGGCTTCCAGTGGGCGCTGGCGCGAAAGTGAAAATTATATATCCGTTATTTATCGCCAAGACAACAAAACCCAATGAGAAATAACCAAGGAGAAAAAGTATTAAAAAAATAAGATGAATTTGCCTGATAGTAAAAAAAAAATGGAAAATAAAAAATGTTTAAGAATAAGATTCGAAATGAAAATCATTTAAGAGCGGATATCTTTTTTTATCAAACGTATCGTAGCAACAACCATTTCAATTTCCTATAAAATAGTTATTTTGCTTTTCTAGTTGATATTGTTGTTGTGGTTTATTTGCTAGTTGCTGCAATCGCTAGCTTGCAACGTGGCGAATGAGTGATGGCCAAACGCTGTGACACGCAACAATAACAGAAATAACACAGCAAAAAATTAAAAAAAAAAAAAAGCTGAAAAAATAACTGTGGCAAAGAAGCTTTTCATCGCTGGCGAATGTTGAATGTGTGTGTGTGTGTATGGCAATATACACGTAAGTGAAAGGCTTATAAATAATGATGTTGTTGGCCATGGCAAAAATTGCAGATATGAAATCCGTAAAACACAGCACAACCCACACAAATAAATCCGAGGGTTGCACTCTCTTTATATATGTATACAAAGATATATAAGTATAAACTGCTTCACATAATGGAAAAAGGAAATCCGCAATTAATCATGGAGTTTTCCATTGGTGAGCTCCCAAGCGATCTATTAAAAAAAATTAGAGTCTATAAGAACCCTTTGACAGGAGTTTATATTTTAGGAGGAGGGCAAGGGTAAAGCTTCACTCAAATTGAACAGACAACCCTCGTATTGATAGATAAATACCTATCTATGAAGTATATAATAACTTATGTCGAGCAGAGCAATTGGAAATAGAGAATGCCTTCAAATATTAAAGTAACAAGCATGCAATAAGTAGCTTAACATCGAACAAAATAAAATAAAGCAACTCGTTTGTATACTGCGAGCATACACTTTAATAGCAGATAACAAGTGCTTGACTCAAGGGTGCAGCACTAACAAACAAAAGGTCACATTCACATTCACATTTATTTATTGCGAATGTTGTGCAATACTAGTTGAGTTGAGCTGTGCTGTGTTCGTTCCTCTTCTTCTGGAATTCAATTTATTTATTTGACCAATTTATTCTTAAATAGCTTATGTTCGATGATATTACAACGGCCAATTGATTTTTGCCAGCCCGCTATCTGATAGCATGGCATGGCATGGCAACCAAGTGGCATGTTGCAATTGCAATTGCAATACTATAATCTCACAATCAGCAAAGATCCAAGCTTAAAAACCTCGATGCGCATTTCTTTGAAATTTTTGTTGCAAGCAACAGCAGCAGCAGCATTCCAAGAAGCAGCATTGAAGATGCACACTCGAATAAGTCTTAATTCCGAACAACAGAATGTTGCATAGGTCTGTTAAAAAATGCATTGCGCTCGCAACCAGCCCGCATTTTAAAATCCAAATTTGGTGCCAAGTTAGGTGATGACATCCCCTAGCTTTATCTTTAAGCCATTAATGAAACGCATGCTACACAAAGGGACATACCATACCATAGCCAATGTCCTGCCACTTTCTAATAACGTTGTCGCCCTTAACTTGCCCTCACCAAATGCCAAGTGCCAAACTCAACCCTCAGAAATGCAATGTGGCAAGATAGCTGCTCAATTTCACCTGCAGTTCGCCGCTTCAAGTTTCACTTTTTATAACATTTTTGTCGAAAGCCAGAAGGAGCATCAGCAGAATACAAGTGTACCAAATATATAACAATAAAGTGAAGGACTTCGACTTTTCATTAGTCTCTCTCGCTCTCTCGCTTAGCTAGTTGAACAGCAACTTGACGGGCTTGCAGCTATTGCTACTTATGTAGTTGATTTCTGATGGCTGTGATGGCATTCTCATCAACTCGAATGCAATTTCCGAATACTTTGAGTGTTGCCTGTACGTCAAAATGTGTCTTAATATCCAACTGTTATACTTAATAACGAACTTGCTCATTTGTTTTATGTATTTAGCAAAAGCAAAATTTATTTTAAGCAAATGAGCTTACACAAAATCAGTACTAACGTTATGAGAAAATATAAGAGGATTTTGATATCGCATAAGCCGTTGCACAAGTCTTTTGAGTGTGCTTTAGATGACTTAAAATAAATGCCATAAGTTGGTGAAGGAAATATATTCTTGATGGTTATGGCAAATATTAATTTGAGCTGAAAAAGGTGAAAGCGTTTTGTATTGGTTTAAAGAGAGAGTATCTGGTATCTGGTTAAATAAACTGTCTCATTGATCCGTTTATTTTTGTTTGTTGTTGTTATTCGCACATACGCAAATGTCGACGAGCCATTCTCCCAGGGCAAAAATCAATTACAGCTCTGCCAAAAAATAGGCGGCAAATTGCTAGGCAGTCTTTGATTGCTCGTCGTTTGTGAATGAATGGCTTCCGACAGCAGCAGCAGCAGCAGCGGCAGCAGGGCAGACGTCGTTGACTTCGTGTCAATGAACTTAGCAAAACAATTTTTAATCACATGCCCTTTTTTGTACCGAACTCTATTTCCTATTTCCATTCCAACCCCATTCCACAAAGTTAAACGCTCAACGCGTAACGCACAAAACAGCAGCTAAAGCGAGAGCCCATTGCAGCCGATTTCAAATTAAATTGAATAAATCTCAAAATACACACAGCAGCCAGATAATCAAGTATTTCCAACCATGCCACTGTAGGCCAACACAATTTAAGTCATAAGCAAATAAAAATCTATATATCATAAATATATTATATCAGTTTCCTCAACTGTTTGAAAGCTTAATGTATATAGTATGTGTTGTTGAAATAATTATACCTATTATGAACTGTTTAGCTAATTCATGTTTAAGTCTACTCTGATTAGTATGACGTAGGTCAGTTATTGGTCGGATTAATTTTGAATTAGACATATCTTTTAGCTTTGCTCTTAAGGTTACTTTACTTTCCTGCCTCATGTTATGTAGATTCAGCAATATATATATTTTATTTAGTTTAGATTGAGTTTTATTCTAAGAGTCAGTTATAAATGAATTCTAAATTGTTTGCGTTCGTGTTTTTGTTGACAATTGCAAATATAGAGCAAAACTGTCGCACTTGTCATTTGCTTTTGCTTGGCAGCGAAGGGTTGCGGGTGGCAGCAGCAGTAAAAGGTGTAAGAATAACATGAAGTTTGACATGATTCCAAACTAGTTGCAAACGCGTTCAACTTTTGAAAATATCCAGCCTAGTTCGAAACAAGTTGATCAAATATTTAAATCTAGCCCATTTTGGCAAGAAATTGCATTTTCATGTTTCTGGATCTACATACATATATCTATTTATATATGTGTGAATGTGTGTGTGTGTGTGTGTGTGTTGAAAGAAGGGCTTTTAGTGTCAGTGACAGTTGGCAACTCTCGAAGGCCAAGCGCATCTTTCGAGCATTTTCTCAAAATGCCGTGTCGAGTGTTTATGTAGCATGCATATGTAAGTATATAAATATTTTTACGATTTGTGAACAAAAATATATAGTAGCATGTACATACATACATTTATACATGTGTATATGTATATATTTAACCCCTTGTGGAATAGGTGCCACTGTGCGGGCATCATTCAGTTCCAGCAAAGGCGCAAACAATGGCCGCATTAATTTCTCAAAGGCTGCGACGCAGCTGCTCGTCGCTAAATATGCATAAGATTGGTGGGGATAAATGCGCGAGGAAATGTGCGGAAAGTAGCAAAATGGCGAAGTGGAAGTAAAAGTACGTCAACAACGTTCATGCTGTTGCTGTTGTTGTTGTTGGCTGGCGAGTGAGCTTTAGCTGAGATTTAGCATGTCTTCAAAAACGGGGACTGCGGCACCTGCGTGCCAAATGGGCGTTCGTCTTGAACACACACATTTGTGTTATTTGTGGTCAGGGTTCGAGGTCAATGTACGGTCAATTGACTGTGTTGATTTTACGTATTACGTGTTGTTGTTTAATTGGCAAAACAAACGTAATTAAAGCATTCAGAATACACAAACAGATTGACACACACAATGAGTTATTGCCACCAATGAAACACAAAAGATTTGGCAATTAGTTGTGTGTAGAAGCTTGAACTTGACCAGCAGCAAGGACGCCCATCAACTGTGTTTAACTCTACGTACGTATGAGTGATATAGTTGTAATTGTGTGTCAAGCCAGTTTATCAGTTGCCCAATGCCCCAACAGCATCAACATCAACGATAAATAGTTATGGCCGGCCATCAGCTGTCAGAAAGCGAAAGGGAAAAGTGGGCGACCTTTGGGCATCATCTTTGCTAACATTCGTTCGTTCATGATATTTATCATCAGCACAAACCACACCAGTTCCATGTTGCATGTGCATTATATAGAAGTATACATGTAAATCGTCTCATGTAAAATGTGCAACGCAGCCGAAGCATAGAATGAAGACATAATAATGAGTTCGAGCAGCTAGAAGTTGCAGCGCAAAAAGTGAAATTAATATACTAAAGTTAATTATTCATGCCCCAATGAAATGTTGGCTTGGTTAGACGACTTGGCAGTAATTGCAAAAGGCTTCTTATGCTAATACAAAATTAAAAGCAAAAACCTTACATCAAGCCAAAGAATAAGTAAAAGGATAATTTATAAATTGAAAAGTTATCTTAGATCGTTTTTAACTGGAAGAAAAACACATTAAAATATTTACGATAATCTCATTTAGATGGAATTCTGTCGTATGATTTCATGTTAATTAGCTTTCATTGTTATGCGTAAGCAGGATTAGTTAGATAACAAATTAAGAAATTTTCATAGTTTATTTTCTTAAAAGCAAATATTGTTCAATTTATGATGAGTTCTGCATTTATAGCTTAAAACGAATTAAGCTACAGAAACCTATTGCTTATAATTAAATAGAGATAGCTGGGCAGGTTTTAGGCTTAAGCTAAAGCTCTCTAACAATGAAATTGGTTTAATTAAAAGTTATACTAATCCACACACACACACACACACAGAAAGAGTTAAGAACAATGAGTAGTTATTTCAAAAATGACCTAAATCACATTTCCGTTGCGTCAATTGAATGCATGAAATGAAAATACATTTTTGCATTGATTGGGGAATCCATCAAATCTAAAAACCTATACGAAATTGCATGAAACGCTTTGAAATGTAGTTGTCGGGCCGATGTAAGGTTGAGTTGAGTTGGTCAGTCACTCTATTTATGGAACTACTATTGTATTGTGGGCCTTTTAATTTACCGCAAAATAATCTTCATGTGCATCAAACTGAAATTCATTCAACGCAAACGCACACACACACACAAATGAACAGCAATGACAAAAGAAATGCAACCAAAAATGACAATAGCCCATGTGCATACGTCAATGAAGACAACAACAATCTGCAATCGGCTAAAAGCTATAGCCAGCCCCAACCACTCAATCACCCAACCCAACCCACTGCTGGCTGCTACCTGCTGGGACTGATGCTTCAGCTAAAGCTAAAGCTAAAGCCAAAGCTGATGCCTCTGACTGAGGTTGACGAGTGATGAGCACAAGGTAGAACACAACCCCCCCCATACTATTGATTCCCATTCAAAATAAAAAAACCCGTTCCGACGGAGTGATGGTGGTGCGGTGGTTACAGGCACCACGCAGCACTCAGTTGTCGGTAGTTGGTAGTCGGTAGGCGAGCTAATCTGTGTCACTATTTCGCTCGTTGCTGCGTTTTTTGTGTTTTTCGCTAATGCCTGAAGTGAGAGCTGAATGGGATAAAACTGAAGCGAAAAAAAAACAGAATGGAAACAAAAAATGGGTGACTGAGCACAGCTGAATTGGCAAGCGATGAAGCGAAGGAATCGAAGGTGAAGGCACTGGCCAGCAAAAGGGTGGGAAAAAAAGAAAGAGTGAGAGGGAGAGAGAGAGGAGAGATGCGAACAGAGGAGTGTCAAAAGACAAAAGTAACAATAATAACACTAATATAGTAACAACACCATCACAGCGAGGGTGGCATACAAAGTTGTACTATATGCAATAATACATTTAAATGTTACGTTCTTTAGTAATACTTTGAGTAAAAAACAATAAATAAAATAATGTCATTATTTGCAATGCAGCTATACATTAAAATTTCCACTTTAAAATTGTTATCGAAGTCGAAAATTATTTATTTAATATTGATTAAGTGTATTTTGTACTTATATACTATATTTTTATTTTATTTTATTTTTATTTATTAAACATACATATTATTTTTTTAATATTACTATTTTTAAGAAATTTATATCAATAAAAATGACGTTTAAACATTACGCTATTTGAAATAAGCTGTTATTTAAATCAGCATGATATGCCAATTTTTTTTTTAAACTTCTTGTTGATTCGGTTGAAACAAGAGTTTTAGGAAATCTTTCTATATAAAACATCAGAGCAATAGAAAGCGAGATATTTGCAAAAAAGAAAACCTTTGATCTTAAAAATTTCAAAGCGCGGACAGAAGATTCTATGAAAAAATATGAAAATGAAATAAAAGTATAAACAATGTTCAGCTTATTTGCTATGATTTGCATATTTGACTAGCCTATAACAAAACCTTATTAAAAGCATTTTCTGAGAAACCCTCTGATTGTAAAAATATTGTCACTGACCTACTTACCAAAAAACGGCAGCGGGCATAAAAAAAAAAGAAGAAAAGAAGAAATTGTTGTTCTTTGTTTGAGTTGTCCGGACATATTGATGGTATCGCGGCATGGGTCTGTGGATGTAAAATGTGACTGTGACTGTGAAAGCTTGAAAAGTCATAGTTAAAGTCGCAGCAGAATGATAGACAGCGTCAGGTGTTTGTAAGATGTAAGATGTCACAGCAGTGCTCATTGCTCAAGCTGGAGAGACAAGTTGTCGTACGACACTTAAGAGGGCTAAGCTAACGCTTTCAAGCGTGGCCGTCACCTGTCACACTGCAGCGACTGAAGTGTGAGAAGTGTGGAAGCAGAGAAGCTCGCTGATAATCAAGAAAGCGACACGACGCAATGCACACAACGGAAACGGAAGCTGTAGCTACAACTACAACTAGAAACGATGACGACGACGATAAAGATGGCGATGAAGATGGAGATGGCATCGGCAGAATCAGAGCCAAAAAAAAATCAAAATGAAAATCGCAAAACGCAAAATGTTAAACGCTGTAAATTGTTTGTAGGCAACGTAGACAACGACGCAACGAAAACTACGACGTTGACGTCGACGTCGACGGCGAATGACAAAAGCGAAATGCAACGACATTTGACAACGAACGCGGTCGACAGTCGACAGTCGAGAAAACAGGGTGAAGGACAATGCGCGTGCATATCGTAACGCTTATTGAAATAGTTCTGAAGTGAGCTCGACGTCGCCAGCATCAGCATCAGCTTCAGCTTCCATACCCCAGTCTCAGATACTTGGCTGGCTGCATGTGTCTAAGTGGGCCTAAGACCCAGTTGTGCTGTGGCTGTGGCAGTGGCACAGCCAAAACCCAGTGACACTGCCATAACCATAACCCCTCATCCTACGACACACTACCTTAACCCCTTTTTGCTTTTATAGCCTTAGCAGCCAGCAATTGTTCGACTAACAATCTGCACTAACGAAGGCGGCAGCAGCAAGAGCAAAACCAGCTAAAGCAGCAGCAGCAGCAGCAGCCAAGTGAGGAATGCGTTTGGAGAGCCTTTCTTGGCACACACACACACACACACAAAGAGAGAGAGAGAGAGAGAGAAATAAAAAGAGGGAGAGAGAGAGAGAGAGAGATGGAGGCCAAAGGCGAAACTGTAAGGCTCATTTAATGCCAAAACTGTTAGAGAAGTGCAGTTGGTGGAAAGGGCGGAAGGCAAAGGCAAAGGCAAAGCAGGGCCACAATAAGACTAGCCAGGCGGCAAAGATTTCATTGATTAGCTAGCGTAAAGCAATTCTCATAAATGCTAAAAGCGAACCATTGCCTTTGCCTCTGCATTTGCGTTTGCCTTTGTCTTTGGGTTTGTCTTTGCATTTTAGTTCAATTATGTATGTGGTCGGAGTAGAAGCTGACTTTGTGACACATTTGATTTGTCAAGCATGCAAACTGACACTGTAATTAAACGCAGTCACATTGAGATGCTAGTTTCGTGTGAAATGCATATCACATGCTATAACTGCATCATAAATTGTTCACTTAAATTAGAGCTTGATGTGCATCTTGTTTATTGGTGGGGAAAAATGGGCCGTATCCTAAGCCAGTGTTTGATTGATTTCGGTTGTTGTACTTGTCAAACAAGAGTTTTTGTGTTGCCTTTAACGAAGCCATTCTACAATTTAAACATTTCAAGCACAGATGATTAAAGTGTAAATATATTTATTTTATGACCCTGTTGAGCAAGTTGATGGGTTGCACCCTTCTAAGACGTCGTTGATGATCGACTGCCGATTGCCGCGTGATTATATCGCACACTTCTATCTTCTTTAATATCTCTTTCTAACTGAGTGGTACGGACGTACCGTCAGTGTGCACCAGTGAGCATTCTTTAAGTTTCTGACTGCACGATTCTCACCTTGTTGAGGTGTGACTTTGTGAGGTGCGACTTTGTGAGAGTTTGTTTTTGCTGGTTAAAAGCCAGTACAGTTTTATTATCAATTTTTTTTTTTTTGGGTGCTTGAAACATTTGTGTTGTGTGCAATAAAAGTGAGCCGCCTGTCTAAAATTGCACCAATATATTTGTATGTTGAGAGGTGGGGAACAAGCTCTCCTTCTAAGTATACGCCTGAACCTAATTGATGTGGAAGAGCAGACGTGACTTCAGCGCGTTTGCTGCCATTTATGCCAATGTTCCAGTTCTTGACCCAATTAGCATACCTGGTTAAATATTCTTTCAACTTATTTGGCCCTAAATAAGATTGCCGTGTCATCTGCAAAGGTGGCTACAATGAAATCGTGGCTATCCGATCCATTGGGCCATATCATGTTAAACAATGATTTAAAGAATAAGATTCGAATACAATCATTATTGTAGATTTTAATGTTATTAATCCACGACAGCATGGCCGATCGTAAGATGTTGTTATGACTTTAATTATGTTAATTGACAATATCCGGCGCTCTATTTTTAAAAATCAACTCCCATCTTCTTTACTTTCTACTGTTAACAAAAAAAATATCGATACCATCTCATAATTTTTAAGAAATTGCAACATCTTGTTAATCACATATAACCATTTTGTACGATAGGGTCTAAGGTCTTGTTACTAGTTTTACCCCAATTAATAAGTCTTAGTCTTTGACTGCTTAATTAGTTTCACTAACTTTCTTTCATTAAATTATGTTAATCGGATCATTTTTATCGATATATAATGTCTTTTTTAATTAATTGCCCAAGGTTCACACCAATGTTACAACGGACAGACGGTAAGGGTATTTTTACGAAATGCATTTTTCACTGGAGGCTTTAGTTTCTTGTCTTATTTTTGTTATTTATGTGTGATTGTTTTTTTTTATGTTGCTTTTTTCTTGTCATCGCAGTGCTCGCCTCTGCTTAGGATGTGCTGTTGATGTTTCAGCAGGGATTACGCAACCAAAGAAGATAAGCAGAAAAGCTTACGAACTCTTGCCATCGACCATCTTGTCGCATCTTGTCGATTTTTCATCCTGTTTTTCTGCAGCTTCAGATACAGATACAAATACAGATGTGAGCATTCAAAGGATTTCCAGGAACCAAACAACCGGGCTTCATGTTTGGCATCTGTGCATTTTTGCCCCCAACCAATACCAATGCTATTGCCCATTGGCCATTGCCGTGTGGTATTTGTTTTGATTTTGTGCGTTCGTTGCGTTGAGTTGCGTTGCGTTGTGTTGCTTGTAAACTTGTTTGCCTGTTGTTGGCTTAAAAGCGGGGCCTGCTAACCACAGTCCAGAGCCACACAGCGAGATGGTAATTGCTTGAAAGCGAGATACAAACAGGCCCCATAACTGAAATTGTAACTGAGACTGGCATACATATGAGCACAAAGACAGGGACAGAGACAAAGACATAAACGGAGATGGAAATGAAGACGGAGATGGAGACGGAGACGGAGACAAACAGCAAAGCGAGTCACTTGCAGGCAACCACAGCAGTGTGGTCTTTGTACATATCACACTTCTCATAACCCATACCCTTCTACCCCTACACACACCCACACACACAAACACACACACCCACAACCAGGAATATGGTGAGTAAGCCGCTTGCAGGACTTAACCCCACTGACAACAACTTGGATTTGTAGCGGAAACCGTTGCGTAATGCACTTTATGGATTTTGCAACCGTATTCAATTCAAAACGCGTTTCGTTCGTTAGTTATTGACTAATAGCATACATAGTTTTTAGGATAACCGATGCAGCAGGCAATTCTCAATTCAGCTATAGTTTTCCTGAACTGTATGCTAATAAAACAGCAACAAGCTAATTGTATGCATTCCGACATGGACATTTGGGGTACAAATTCGGAGCAGTGCTGCTAAATCTTTGATTACCGCGGTGCAAATTCTACGGAATATAATACTCCAAGACATTTCTGTTGCTCCATAATAGGTAATTTGCCAACAATAATGAAGCAAATTAATAGACATACTCAGTATTCGAAACAATGAAAATTTATTTTGCAGTTAATCGTTTGGCGAAGAACTTAGCGCTCAACACAACAGGTAAAAGATTGGAGCGTCTCCACACAAGGACCTCTGGAATGTCAAACCAATATTTTAAATTTTAGCGTTTTTCATATTTTGTAAATGTTGAATATGTAATTTTGTTATTTTAGCTATTTGTTACTGTTATCTTTTGATTGTCGTTCCAATATTTTATAATCAATATAACTTAAATTTGACAAAACGAAAACAAAAACAAATGAATGCTTATTTTAAAATAATGAATCATCAATAAATAATTGTATTTTTTTTGCCGTATAAACCTGACTTTTCGTATTTCCATCAATACAATCTTCAATCTTCTCGTTGTTTGTTTATTTTAGCACCTATTTGTGTTAACAGGTGGCATTTGTATTTGAAACCAGCTAGTAGTTTCTGTTATCTATCACTAATATAACAATTACAAACATCAAAAGTCTTTAAATTCAAACAAAATACAACAAACCTCAAAATTAAACAAATTTAAAATCTGTGATTTCTTATCAATTTCTATTTTATTTCGGATCTCTAGCATTGCATTGGACCAATTAGCATTTGATTTCAAACTGTTGATTTCTTTAAACTATTTTTGCTGGTTGAAATTTTGATTATATATCCAAATGGAGTTCTGTCTACATATAAGTATACATACATATGTAACCTTTATAATGTTTGTAATATATATATAGATATATGTTTATGTATATATTATTATTTATTTTCTAAATAAATCAAAAGAAATTAACTTGTTGGCAGTGCGAATGTTATATGTATATATTGGTAGTTTTGAGGACGTTTTTAAAATGGCTCGTTATTATTTTGAATACGGTAGATTTTTAATAAAATTTAATAGCAACTGCATTTTAATTTCATACAAATAAGTTAACTATTTACTTTGATTAAATAAAGTTTTTTTTTGTCAATTTAAAACTGTCCTTAATTTTCAGTTAAGCTTGAACGGAATACGCGTGGGATGAAGCGTCCTTTCAGTTTACAGCAGCCTTACAGCAGGGATATTTCAGTTAACAGCACCAAAAAAATTTCCCAATCGCTGTTAGCGCCAAACTGTATAAAAGGCGCATTGCAGCCTATCTCAAATCAGTTGCCTGAAAGCAACCCAAGCCGAAGGAGAAGGATCAGCTGGAAATAAAATTCCAAGAGAACAAAGTCAACATCTGGAGAAGCAACAGAGTTGTTGTAGCCTGTAGCTACTTATGGCTACAAGCTTTGGATTGAGAATCGCCAACGGTCAGCAAACGATTTAGATAAAAATCAGCATCACGGAGAATCGCAGCAACAAAACAAAAACAAACATACCCCTTTTTTTAGTTTTTTTTTTCTGTGATTGTTGTTACAATGTTGAGAAAGGCAGCACAGTGAATTTGACATTTGATTGGCAGCATGAGTGACCGTGGCAAAAGTTTGAGTGCAAAATACAAAAAGTGCAAGATGCATTATCATAATAACAATAATATGTGCGATTTTTTTTATAAATTGTTTTTAATCGTGTCTTTCTGTGTAACATTTCTTGCATTTTTTTACTCAGTGTGGCGAATTAGAAACTTGTTTTGTTACTAAGTAAATGTGTCTGTCTATCTGTGTCTGTGTCTGTTCGTTTCTGTTTCTGTGTAAGTTTTAGCGTCTGTCCGTGTGTCCATTAACGTGCTTTGAATTTCAAGTTTGCAGCGCAGCGCAGCGCAAAGTGCTGGAAAAAAGGAAAACATTTTACTTTGCGCGCTCAAAAGTAGGCAATGGAAATGCAACAAACTGAACTTGATTTGCACTTTGAAGGTGTTGTCTATATGCAAGTAAGCTTGTGTGGTCTGTAAGTGTATGCATGTTTGCTGTTTTGTGTGTGTCTGAAAGTGTCTGTCTCATTTTGCCAGCGTAAGTAAGTAAGTAACTGTTTGCCAAACAATTACCTTTATCTTCTTCCCTTCTTTGCACAACTACTCTACTATCCAAACAACTAAAGTGTTCAATTTTTTTCTGTTTGTTTGTGTTTTTCTTGTTGTTTGTTTTTTTTTTTTTTTTTTTTATGAATAGATAAGAGTGAATTAAGAAAACGCACCTAAGATATACATGACCGAGAAAAAAGACAATATGAATATCTAATACGGTTTGAGCGACCAACTACATCTCACTGCCAACACGAGAATGTTACACTGCCTAACTACTTAAGCTACATAGAAAATAAATGCTAATATAAGAAAAGCAGACACAAAAACAGTTAACAAGTTCGAGTGCATCGCGAACGAACACAACCAAATAAAACAATTCTTCGATATATAAGAATTACACTTAAAACCAACACACAGACAGTGACACAACAACATACAACAGCACACACACACGTTAAAACTACAGCAACTAGAAGTTAAGCATCCTCAGCCCCTTAAGAAGCACCGAGAAGAAAACATCAACGTGCTTCGCAAAGAAGTCTGTCAGTAGTAGCTGCCCAAGTTTGCTCAACGTGTGGTAAGTTGACATTTCATTTCCATTGCTATCGTTATTGTTATTGTTGTTGTTGTTGTTGCCAATTCTGTTACCATTTCCATTGCAATTTTGTGTGCATTTTCAACAGCATTTTATATGGGCTCCCAACAAGTTGCTGCCCAACGCCGCTTGACTCCTAAGTGCATCTGCATGTTCTATGCACAATTGTAAGTTATGTGCGTGTGCGTGTGACTGTGAGTGTATGAATGGGGTCCTTTTTGGTTTCAGAGGATTGTTGGCTTGAGCGCTTGTAGGTGCCGGAATGTCGGGGTCAGCGCGTTATTACAAGTTATGCATTGTGGCTAGGGCACCAACGAGCCAACAAGCCAACAAGCCAACAATCTAACAATGCCAGGCAGCTGCTCCTTTTGAAAAGAACAGCAGCCAGCAAAGCCAAAGTCCCGTTGCCAATGGCATTGAGTCAAAACCCCAAAACAACAAATAACAAACAAACTACAAGAAGCAAATGATGAAGAAGCTAAAGCAGAAGCAAAAACATATCTAGAACGAATACAAGCTATTTTTGCGCTCTCTCTTACTCTTTCGCTCTGTTGGAATCTCCCAACAGAGCTTAAGGTATCGAGCAACTCATTACGATGCCAGTGACAGTAGTAGTTGGCAAATGTTCTCATATTGCACTTAGTGGCCAAAAAGGGGCAACTTTCATCAAGCCAAGGCCAATAATTGTCTTTTGCGATTAGAGCTCACTAAATTGACCACAGTTGATACAACAGTTTCGAGTTTGAGTTTTAGTAGCAGTAGCTTTAGCTTCATGGCTACATTTATGTTCACATTTGAATTTTGACCCACAAAGTACTTTCCAAACTATTTGCATTAGCAGCGAATATAAATACAAATACGGAAAGTTGAGCATAGCGACAAGCAAGTCGATAAAGGGATACATTTCATTCATGTATGCCATCTGTACGCAATTTAATAGTTTCTCTTCTGTGAAGACATTTTAATCGATAATTTGATAATGCTTTATCGAGCAGCAGAATTGCTGATCCGAATCATCCGATCATGAATGAATTTCTCAATTATGCGTGAGGCAAGAGTACTTCAGTTTCTACCTTAAAGCCAGTTTCACATGAAAATAATTTAAAAAGATTCGTAAGCCTTTACGAGAATCACGATTTAACATTATTCAAAGACAGCATTATATTATTGGCAGCTTGGCCTAAAGACCATTGCATTTTATTGACCTGTCAAAATAGTAACTGTTCTGGCCATTTGTGTCTGGTGCGATGGCCTAAAGCAGAACACAATAACCAAAAACAAACACAAACACCACAAAACGGAAAACACACAACGAAAAAAAATCAGAAACAAAGGACATTTGGGACATTTTCAATGCTTATCTTGGAGGGCACGCAATGAACACGACGCCTCTGAGCAATTTTGATAACTGAGCAGCGTAAACGTCAACGGGTCACAATTTATGGCTGTCAATGTTGCTTTAGTTGCTGTTATTGTTGTTGTTTCTTCTGTGCATACAAATGTAAATTTCAATTGAGTATTAATCGGGCAGCGTATAACAGGCGGACCATGAATGTCGCGCGTGTCACGTACCTCACACACACACACACATACTGTTGTAGAAGTAGCAAGTACTAGTAGCAGCCACTCATCGCGACCCTGAACGACTTTTGTGATGACTTTGCGATAAGCCTTCGATTATAAAGTCGCCCATTATCAGAAAATAGCTGTTCAGCAGTTTTGCCGCGTCCTTCCCAGCAAAGTTTCACTGCAAGTTTTCATCTTACTTCTCGGTTATTTTTCTCTAAGTTTTTGCTTTCATCTTATGTTTCGTTTTGAAGGAAGGCGCCATGGCGAAACTTATTAAATTGGTATGCAACGGTTTTTTCTTGTTGTTTTGGTGTCTGAGTTCCCTTTTTTTCTGTATTTTTAATTAAAAGCTTAATTGGTCGACACACCTTAAAAAAAATTAATATAAAACAACTGCGTAATTAAAAGCAAACAACAGAGACCAAAACATATATTTTTTGCTCATATCATTAGACGTTGTAGTTGTTGTATGCAGTGAAAAAAGCTGCTGCCCAACAATACACGCCAATCGACTGGACGCAACTCGACGCGACTCGGCTCGACTTGACTTAACTAGACTTCACTCGACTCATTGACGCCTCGCGTCAGCCAGCATAGAAATTAAAAACTTAATGGTCTGACAAGCGGACACAGCAACACACGCAATAACACACACTCTCACACACACAGCCATACACCCAATGTGTGTGTGTGTGTCCCGATTTGACAGTGGGAAATTGTGTGCCATGCATTTTAATGCCAATGCAGTGAACGTATGTATTATACATAGTACACACAGTTTGATTTTGGTATGAGTACTCTTCCCATCTCGTCATGTTTAGTTGCCAATGTTCACGGACTAATTTCCGCAAAAGATATCAAAAATATGACAGTTCAGTAATGCAATTTTAAAGCAATGTCACAATTAAATGCTCAAATATCAAATATTCCATTGCATTGCTGTTGTGATAAAATGCAAAAGTATTTTTTCATTTGCATTTCTGAGCGATTCAAATTGAAAAGTGAATAGCACAAAGCTCAAATATTTCTTACGCAAATCCTCAAACGAGCAAAGTAACACAACACTTTTCAACAGGCATCAAGCATTTTTTAATCTAACTTGATTGTGTAAAATTAACTTTAGTCCAACGCTTTGCCTTAAAGTATTTTTTGTTTTGTTTTTTTGTCTTGATGTCTTGACGGGATTTCCTTTTTTTTTTATATATCTGTGTAGAGTTCTTGTAAACTTAATTTATGCTCGGCCAGCGCTTGAATGTCTTTTGTCCTTTACGTCCTTTTGCACAATTTGCTGCTGCCTGAAAGTAGCTCATGTTCTGTGTGTAAATTTAAGCCGCCTGGACATCTAGACATCCCGTTGTCAGGCAAAAACTGAACACACAAACACACACACACACATACTGTGTGTTGTCTAGACCGATACACACTAGAAAACACACACACATGCACACACATTAAACGGACACACCCAAACAGATATTCATCTATGTCGCACATCGTTAAGCGCTGCCAGTTTGACTTAATTTGCGTTAAACTTTTTTGTTAAACATATCATTCAGTTAGCAGGCCCAACAAATAGGAAGCCAAAGAAAAGGAATTGAAGGAAAAACCCAAACTAAAAATAAAAAAAGCAAAGTGGGAAATATAAACAAAAGCATTAATCATGCCAACACACAGAGCCAACCACAAACATATTTGTATGTACTAATAGCGAGCAAGAGAGACAAAGAGAGAGAGAAAGAGAGAGAGATAAAGTAAGCAGACGAAACTGAGTGAAACACAGACTTGAGTTAAGTAGTCCATTAAGCGTTTGTTTAGATTTCCACTGTGCGTGTGTGTGCATGGTGTATTAGTCTTAGTATTGGTGAGATCCACACAAGCTTTAAATAAACAGAAAAAAAAAAACACACCCACATACACTCGCATAAGGGTGTTTGCATAAATGACAAACTGTTGTTGGTTAAAAAGAGGACCCGAAAAAATGAATCTACCAAATATATAAAACAAAAAAAAGGCTGCAACATAATGAACGAAGATGAAAACGCTAAAAATTCCATGGCAAAAGACAGCTAAACAATTTGCAAGACAAAAAAAAAGGATCAAAATGATCAATACCTTGAAGTGTGTTTAAACTGCTTACTGGAGAAATATACAGATACAGGTTATATACATAAATTGAATACATAATATTAGAAGTGGAATGTGGCATGTGGCATTTTGCATGTTTCGGGAAGATAGGCGATTAGCTAGCTTTGATGTGCGTTCTGGCGTTTTTAAAACAGAACTTTATTTATTTGCCAAATGAAAACTTTTGGCCGGAAACTAAAACGCAATAATTGTAAGTGCTCAGCAAACAGAGCAACAACAAAAGTCCACCCAACCATCACACCTGCCCCCCCCCCCCTTCCCACCGTCTGCGCCGTTGCCCTCCAGTTCGAACTTCCCCTTCCGTCGTGTCGTGTCGTTCTCAAATCATTGGTGTGTGTCGAGTGTTCTGGCTTGGCAAATTATTATTATAGTCGCAGGCATAAATTATGCGACATTCTTCTCAGCTGGCAATGCAATATGACAGTTTGCCCACACAGACACACACACAAACAGAGAGAAACACCGTGAATGCCACATATAAAATTGTCTTAGGTGTAGCCAAGTGTTGAGGTAGTCTGGTCTTGATAGTCAGCTAGTTTGTTGGTATTTTAAAGTGGCAAACTTGCTTTACTCGCGATTCATTCACTTTTTCATCCACAGATAGAGAAGGTATAGAGAGAGAGAGAGAGAGAGAGCAGCTAGCCAGCCAGTCAATCAGTTGGTTAAGGTAGGAGGAGGGTGAACGAATGACTTTTATGTGTATTTGCCTTGGGGAAATTAAGTTTGTGTCATGTTATGTGTCATTCAATCTCCCCAGACACAACCAGACGGTAGATTTGCACTTTCAGCCATTGCTATTGCCCATTATGTACACCTTTCAACGGTCGGCCACACTGCGTATGCGTGATGCGTGCCATATGCAAATAGCACAAAGTGTTGCATACTTATTTTTATTATTATTCGCATGCGCGTGCAATCTAAACATTCTGCAAGGTTGTGCCAGGTGGGGGTCATCATCAAGGAGGCGTTATAAAGTTTGTTGCGAACAATAAAGACGCCAAAACTTAAAGAAATTAAGAAGAAGCTTCGAACGTTAAACACACTTTTGGGAGTTCATCATTCACCCCAGAGGGAAATCACTTTTCTACTGTCCACCATTTTACTTAAGTTGTTAAAATAAAAAAGTAATGCGAAATCAATCAATAATTGGTGTAGCATTTAAAACACGATTCAGCTGTATATATTTTTTATTAAATCAAATCGTTTGCTAAATGTTTTCGGGCATATAAGCTATAAAGAAAATCGATTGAAGGGAAAGACACTTTAGTCACATAATTAACTGACGATTCTGTAGTGCAGGGTATTTAGCAGTCTGTTCTATTTGGAAATCACACACCTTTCAGTACACACACACACACAGATTACTATTTAGCTAGAAAACTCATCTGCGAGCCTTCAATATAAAGCTGCATGTACTAAGCACTCGCACATATTTCATATATTTACCCCAAAGGTTCTTGCCTTTTGCTTTTTGAGGCTTTCATCGTACTTATTGGCTGGCTGTCTGGCTGGCTGGCTGCCTGGCTGCCGTCAGGGACTTCTGTTAGGGCAATTTATCAAATATTTTTATACATAATTCTGTCGCCTGTCAGCGTTGATTTTAGCGCTTAGCGTCCTGTTGTTGCCACTGTGTGTGTGTGTGTTTATTGTGGGCGTGGCAGGCGCGTGTTTGGCTGTCAATGACGCGTGGATATAAAACGCACCTGTTGCCAGGGTCTCAACCACTACGTGCGACATACAAGAGGAATATTCAACCCACTTAACCCCCCCCCCACAAATATCCTCTCCTTCTAATATGACAACAATAAAATATAAATAAAATAAAATTCGTTAAATGAAATTGACTGAATCATTGCTAAGCACATTATTTGTATTGTTCATTGTCATTGCAGCAGCATCATCGAAAACAAACATGCAGGACACGTTCTAGTGGCAATGTGAGCCCCACGGTATCAGCAACAACAACGACAGATGTAAAGTTTCATAACTAAGTCACAACTATAACGTTTTGTGCGCGAGCTAAGCAACTTTGCAATACACACTCCCACACATACTCACACACAAATATATAATAATAATAATATATAATAATATAAAAAAGGAGAGAGAAAAGGAGAGTCCCATTACTGTGGCAGCAATTGTAACAGTATTTGTTAGAACAGAGCTCCGTTCGACAGTGCGTTATCAAAGTGCGGCCACAGGGGGCAGCGATCACCGTTGGTAAGGTTTAAAATAACTGATACGAACATGAATGTTCACGTTTATGTTATATTATTCATAATAACCCTATTAAACATATATATATACTTTTATAGAATTTCATTGCATTACATTTGATCAAGCATTTCTATATCAAACAATACATAAATGCTTTTTTTTGTTTTCAAGGGTAATTAATTGACGACAGCTTTGACTTTTTCTGTTGAATTGTAATCTTTGTTGCAGTTACTCAATATATGTTGTTGGTATTCGACAGGAATTTATAATAGCCTCCAAAGTCAGCCTGAACAGCAGCTAATTAAATCCAATTCAGTTGCTTTCGCATAGTATTTAAATTGTCAAACAAGTAAAGTGCGAATTAAAAGTTGTTGTTGTCACAATTGTCTTGGCCATAAAAACACACATTTCTTTTTCGCTAATAGCTGTAACAATTGCAATGACGTCAACTGACTTCTGTTGACACATCCTACGCATAAGGAAGGCATTGTTTACTAGCAGGTTCCGCCAATCGAATCAAATCGAATTTCATTCATTTGCAACATATTTTCACAATCCGCAATTATTTCCAGCATTTTATTTTTATCATCATCCTTGTACTGATTTCCTCTGTATGTGTCTGTTGGCAGTTGCTTTTCAATTTTTGCCAATGATTTGTTTGTGCCAGCGGCAATCAAAGCCTCAATTGTTACGCCTTGGGGCCAATACGCCTTCTCCATCTCCCACACACACATTTTGTGCGAGGCTCCTATAAGCAACCATCCCCCTACCCCATCCCTTTCACCTTCCCCATCCCCGTCCACATCCCGATCCCTCCCTATAAAGTCAAGAACACCCTAGACTATTTTTTTGCTTTCGCTGTGCGCTTTGTTTTTATTGCAAACTGTACAAGTGAACGCTTTCCGTTTCCGCTCGGAGCGACTGTATCGCACTTGCTTCTGAAAATATATTTTTTACCTTCTCCTCCTCCTTCTCCTCCTGCACTTTGTCTATGTCTTTGTCTCTGTATCATCCTTGCCGTTTGCCATTCACAGTTTACGTTGCCTTATCCATTCACATTGTCATTCCCATTCCTCGGGAACATCTTACTATTTAAATTATATGGCTTCGGCTTGAGAGATGTAGAAGAGGTTAAAGGCAGCGCTTCGTCCATTAAGCATTCATTCAAGAGCTTGTTTGTCCTAGCCATTTTTACACGCAATTTCTTTGACTTTTGCCCACTTTGCTTTGTTCGCATTTTGCATTCGCTTTCTCACTTACACAAATTAAACTTGACTCTCTACTACGCTCCCTACTTTGGATCCGTGAAGGTTTAATAAGTAGCTCGACCATCAGAGCAATCACTGTTACCACGAAAACTATGATAACAAGGCTATACAACACCGA
This sequence comes from Scaptomyza graminum, assembly GCA_018901835.1. NCBI lineage: Eukaryota > Metazoa > Arthropoda > Insecta > Diptera > Drosophilidae > Scaptomyza > Scaptomyza graminum. Next base: position 3,112,698 of record JAEIFL010000001.1, on the reverse strand, counting down.
GGAGGATCCCGTATACTGCTCATTCATGTGGCGCTCAAATCTAAGCAATGGCCATGCAACAAACTCGAACGCCATGTTTCCCGATGATTTGCGGGACGATTGGTTCGCGGTAAGTTAAGCTAATAGCTCATAGAGAGAGAGAGAAGAAAGAGAGAGAGAGAGAGAGAGAGAGAGAGAGAGAGAGAGAGAGAGAGAGAGAGAGAGAGAAGGGTAGAGATTTGTAAGATTTGACAAGACGCCTCTTAAATTAGCATAATAACAAAATCAAATCAAACTAAGCGAATGGCAAAAATATTATTATCAGCATTTATTTTCTTAAAAATATTGTCTTTTAGCTGTTGAAAACAAAATATTTATGAAATTTATTGCTAGCCGTTACATAAATATTGTTTTAATCAGTAAGGAAGTTGGCAGAGGCTCATCCTTAGATTAAACGCGTATTAAAGAAATAGATAGTCAGCTTTTAGTTTGTTGAAATAATTTCGGATAGCATTTTATGTGGGCTATGACTAACTTAAATTAAATACAGTTAAAATGTTTGCCTTAACCACACGTAGAGTGCACTGTAAAATCATGGCATTGAAGTATAGGCTCATTTCGATATGCTCTTTGATGTACATATAGTACAATATAATCAGTTATTTCAAGGCATAACACCTGCTGTGAGCAGTTGCACAAAAACTGTTGCCTTCTTTTTAGGGCCACACTCGTATTATGGCTTTTCTCTGTTCATACGCACACACAGAGAGCTCATAAGACAGCAGGAGCAGCGGGATGCTGGTCGTTGTAACGCACATGAAAGCCCCACCATTCAAGGCAAAAGCAAAATAGCTCATTTCATAGCACAGCACGTGCAAAAAGTTTTTGCACACAAGTACTACTAGATGCTGGTTGTTGCTGCTGGTTGTTGCTAGTGGTGATGTTGCTGCTGGTTGCGAGCAAAAGCTGCTTTGTGGGCAACTTTTGAAGGCTGAAATAAGTCGAACTCGAATGAACTGTAGGTGCCAGTCTATCTAAAAAATATTAACAAAAAACATCAGCAACAACAATACTTAAAAAAAAAAAGCACAACACAATAAAGCAAACATACGAAAAAGCATGCAAAACATATTTACAGCCCACTCAGAAGTTCATGTGAAAGAGATAGCTGTTTGCAGAAGACAAAGCATTAGTAAGAGAAGATATAGTAGTAGGATATATGTATGTGTGAGTGCGTGTTTAGGCATAACAAGTCGCAAATAAAAGTGTCAAGTTGACTATTGAATTTTTATCGGTAGCAGCCATCCAACTGTACAACAGCAACCAAGCGTAGGAGGCTTCGAAAAAGCTAACAGCCTAGAGCGAATGAGATGCAGAAACGCATGATTTATGAGATGTTCCGTATTTTTTTGTTTACTATTATTATAAATTTTCATTGGTTTAGCTCTTTGTTAAATTTATATTATCCCATTCTATTGACTGTCTCCCTCACAGGATGCGGAAGATCCGCGGACGGAATCTTTGCGTCAGTATTGCTATGGTATATTTTTGCCTATTATTTGCGCGCTTGGCATCATTGGAAATGTTTTAAATTTAATTGTACTCACTCGTCGCAATATGCGTGGTCCGGCCTACATCTATATGCGAGGTAAGTCAATATAGCATGCCCCAACAACCACTTGATAAAGAGAGAGAGAGAGAACCTTTTTGTGAGTGTCTTGGGTCAAGCCATGGAAATTCAATTTCACTGACTGTCTACAAATGGCCATTTGAAACTGAATAATTGCCAATTTTCGACTGTTGAGTGTTAAAAGCCCTTCAAATGCCAAACTCAAATTGTTTACATCGAAATTGGCAATTTCTCACTGCTACAAAATAAACAAAAGCAATCGAAGGAGTTTAATTAAGAAGCTTAAATCAACGCAAACTAAGCAATGAGCTTCGTTAAAATTAAACAAACAATTCGACACTTTAAGGCTTACCATATTTCATGTCCATAACCTTTGACCTGGCGGGCATTCGCTATTGAAAATATCCCGCCAAAAATCACGAAATCAAAATCGAAATAATTTTGCTTTTGATTTCTTAACTGCAAATCTAATTTTCTTATAAAAAACTTTAATCGGAAAAAAAAACCAGGCCCTTTGACTACCATTTAATTTATTTTTTTTATTTTTTTTCTTTCCCAACTGTGACCTGGCAAACAGCAACGACACTTTTTTCTTTAAACACATACATATACATATATATATAAATTAATGTGGGTGTTTGTGTGGGTGCTTATATACATATATATTTATATAGGGGCGAGAGAGCGTTTGGGAAACGTATTTGATTAGGAACCTTCGGAAGTTTTTTAGTAAAGCTGCCTGCCTGACTAAGCTGTCACCAGAAAAGGGACAGCAAAAATAAAGAATTACAAAGTGAAGTATATGAGACAGGATGTTAAGTACGGGCATACTACAACTAACTAAGTATATTAGATGCTTGTTTGCTTTATGGCCTTTTAATTGATTAATGAGATGACCAGAAAAAAACAAAAAAAATACTTGAAGAAAAGAAAAGAAAAGAAAATAAGCAAATAAAACTTGTCAGCGTGTTGCCAATTCTTTAACTTTTCTCTCTCTTGCCCCACACAACACAACAATTCGTCATGCCTCGTGTGTATGTGTGTGTGTGTGTGTGTGTGTGTGTGTGTGTGTGTGGAAGTGGTAGCAACTGAAGCGCCTCACTTTATTTACCAGCTACTACAAGCTTAAAGGAGATGGAAAACAGCTCCGCAAATAGTAGTACTACGAGTATAAAATGTAAAATGCTTCAGATGTAATGCGGCAGCGATGGCAGCAGCATAATTGATTGCCTTTTGCCGCTGCCTTTGCCAGCTTTGTCAAATGGTAGTAGTTGGTTAGACGAAGAAGAAGAAAATGATATGGGGGTAGCTGATAGCTATTAGTAGCTGCTAGATGGTAACTGTAAAAGTGAAAATGCAAAATGTTTGATGCTTTGCTGTTCTTTATGCTTTGCTAGCTGGGTAAATGCAAAGTGAGGCCCTTTGGCTATAAGCATTCCGTTGTTGTTCTTGTTGCTGTTGTTGTTGTTGCTGGGCCTAAAATATCACCGGTCTCATCTCTAAAAAGGCAAGTCGTAAATAAAAGAAAGCATCATTGAAGGGCCAAAAACGCAGGTCTTCTTCTAACCTGATACCACCTTCTTCTTCCACCGTACTACTACTAACAAGTTAACAACAAAAATTTTAACATATCTTTTTTTGATTTTTCTTAAGGGTCTGAGTAATAATGATCGAAATCAGAGCAGCTATGTTATTAAAAAATAACACAAATATATATATTTTGCTGCCAGCAGCCTTTTTATTTTCGTTTCGTTGTTTTTGCTTTGCTTTTTTTACTTTTGCGATGCGGTCCACTGGCTTTTGTCGGTCATTGCCTTCGAATATTTTATTATATTTGTGTATGTGTGGGTATGTGTGTGTGTGTTACGGTAGGGTCATCGCAACTGTTGTACAATACTAGGAGTAAGAGCGCCTAGCCAAGGGACAAACGCCACAACGCTTGGCTAATATATGGTGCCAGTTTTGCAAAAGTTATGCACTTTGCCTTTTCAGAGCATTCAAGGGGCTAGCATGTTTTATGGCTAACTGGGGAATCGCTGGCCAAAAGTTAAGCTAAAATACAACTTTTGAACATTAAACGTAGCACAGTGCAAAAAAAAGCTCAACATTCATTAAATGCAATAGTTTAATAGGTAAACGAAATTTAGTAAGTTTGTCTGTCACTCTTAATATAAATACGTGCAATGTTGACAAGCACTCAATCAATTGACCCTTTTTTGTCTTAAATGATAATCCTTTGGGTCCTCACTCACTCATTCTCATTGCGTTGACAAGCGCAAAGCGAACAGATTTGTATAATTTGGGCACATGGCCGCATCCGTATCCGAGTCCGATAGAAACTTGTCTAGTTTGGTGGACCACATGAAATTAAAGAAGACATTTATATTGATGTGTAACGTACCCAATTAGATGGACGACAGCATTATGTGTGATTGTTTGCATCGCAGGAAGTCATATATCGAGCATCAAGCTTTGTGTGCACGACAATTTGCGAAAAGATGAGCGGAATGGGAAGACGGTGGGAGATAGGGCGAGTGGGCAAGTGGGCGAGGGCAGCCACAAACAATCATCTATACGTATAGAAGTCATAACGTAATTATAGAGCCATAAACAAGTCGTAAATCAATAAACAACAAACACACACACACACACACGCAGACACAGTGGAAATTACAGATATTACAAAAAGAGAAAAAAAAACACACAAAACAAATTTATGCCAAAAACGGGCCACAAAATTAAGCAAACAAGCAACCAACGAATGACCAACGAACGAACAGAAGGGAACAGGAACTCAGAACCATTCATTCTTGTTAAACTACACACAGAGAAAAAAAGTATTTAAAGTGGGCAAATAATCAAATTAGAAATGTTTCATTTCAGGTTTGAATTGTAATTGTCGAAATCAAAGTATTTACACATTGATTTTGATATGAATCGTTTTAAATCGGTATTTTACTCCGATTAATTTTATAATCTTAAATTTAAAATAACAATATTAAAACGAAAAGTTGTATTAACATTTTTTTTTTTTTGCTGTGTGTAAGGGAGTGTGTTTGTGTGTACTTGTGTTTAGTTGTGTGTGCGTTTTTTGACGGTTTCATTTTTCGTTGGCTTCCTGTGTCGCTGGTTAGTCGGAAGCGACGCCATAATTATACCATAAACTTAACCATAAAACTGCTTTAATGTTAACTTTACTCCGTTTCCCGTTTTCCATTCATATTCCATTCCGTCCGTTTCATTTGAATTTGTAGCCTATTCCACCGCTGCACTGCTCGCTATTGTCTTTGCTATTCCATTCGGGATACGCATGCTTGTGCACAAGGATCGCGGACAGTGGGAGGAATTCGGACCGGCATTCTACACCGCGCACTTGGAGCTTTTTCTTGGGAATGGCTGTCTTGGTAAGTTAGCAGTGTAAAAAAAAAAAAAAAAAAACTAAATAAAATCTAAGTTTTACATTTATGTATAAAAAACTCCTTTGACTATTAAAGGCTAAATTTTATTTTCTTTGAACTTGCCTTCCAGGCGCTGGTGTAATGATGCTTCTGGTGCTTACAATTGAACGTTATGTTTCCGTATGTCGACCGGGAGCCTCGCGACCGGCTCTAGGCCCACCTGGGTATGTATATTGAACAACGTTTTGGATTGCATAAGCTTCGGATAATGTTTGGACCTCGACTTGTTGCAGGGTTATTGTCTTTTCCATTTGTCTCGTCACATTCATCTTCTATTTGCCGAGTATATTCCGAGGTGAGCTTATCCGGTGTATGCTAACATCGAACAACGTTTATGTGTACTTGCGCCGCGACAACACAACGTATCAGCAAACCATGTTTTACTCGGTGTACAAAGTCATGGTGGAGATCATCTTCAAACTCATCCCAACATTCGTGATAGCCAGTCTAAATTTGCGTATAATGTGGGTCTATCGTCGCACTTGTGCTCGGCGTCGCCAGATGGTTTTGACGCGGGCCGTTTATGCAAAGGACGAGGATCCACGCAAATTTGCAGAGGAGCGGCGACTATTTTTGCTGCTCGGAAGCACCTCGATCCTGTTTCTACTCTGCGTTTCTCCGATGGCTATACTCCACATGACGATCGCTTCCGAAGTTTTGCCAAGCTTCCCGTTTCAGGTTTTCCGGGCACTTGCAAATCTGCTGGAACTTATCAACTACTCCATCACATTTTACATATATTGTCTGTTCAGCGAGGATTTTCGCAACACTTTGTTGCGCACGTTCAATTGGCCCTGGTTTAAGAGCAAGTTCTTTCGCCGTCAGGTGGATGAGGTGAGTGCTAGTCCGCCAGCAACGGCAACCGCTGCTGTTTGTAATACAGTTTGCCCAACCATCCACATAGACCACACAAACCACCAGGGACATGCCAATGGTCCATTTCGCAAAGGTCAATATGCGTAATCATCATATCACCACAACCACATCCGGCATTGGACGTTCCAGCAGCTTATAGTCCAGGTGTTCCCCTTCTAATTCGCCAACGCACATCTTTGACCCAGTCTAAATTTTCAAAACGGGTCACATTTCATCCAAGAAGCTACTGGGGGTTCAATGGTCCATTTCACGGGAAAACAAGCAACGGGCATATGCACCCCAGTCGCATCACCATAAAAAAAAAACGCCACATTCAGCCTAACTTCGACCCCAACATTCCGAGCTATTATCATCAAAGATGCTATTGATGCTTCTTAATGATTATCTGCAACGTATTTGATTCGTTTGTCCCACGTTTAACACACAAACCCACGGCTGCTTGACTGACCCAAACTCTACATACATACAACAACAAATAATTCAAATTGTTTGTCCCAAGTTACAAAACAAACTCCGACTGCGACTTCATCATAAGGCCCCCTAAAAAAAACTACACCAAACACACGAAGAAGAAACAAATTAGGAACTGTACAGTACGTCATTTAAGAGTCTTAGCCTAAGACTGCTTTAGCTAGTACACTTCTACTTTAACACAAACACAAACAAAAATCAAAGCAAAAAATCCTCTTAATGTTCAATAAATTATGAAAATCAAATACTTTGTTACCATTTTGGTACTCAATTGGGCAGTTTTTACTTTCTGAAAAATGAGACGAAATCCCCTTAGTTATTTTGAGGATGTGTTCAACTTTATTCAATTTTACTTTTCTCAAGGTCTTAAACACACACAATAGTCAAATATTGTAGCTTATAGTTTTGTGACATTTTTTAAGGATAGAAAAATTGGAGTGGACCTTCTTTCATATAAATTAATATTATATTATTTAATAATATAATATTTTTTTTTTACTAACTTAGTTTAATTTAATCAGTGCACTCGTGAAATATCGAAGAACTTGAATTCGACGCCGTTAAAATATCGTTGTTAGCAATCGTTCACAAAAGCGCTTTCCCATATCACAAATTTAAAAAATTAAATAATAATTTAATAAAACAATAAAAATGATAACCATATATATACAAAATAATTAAGTAAAGAATTATCAAAGTAGCTAGTTCCCAAAAAATCAATATACTTTATATGTTGTCAAGTACTTTAAACGAAAACAATACATATGCATTTCCATATGTATTGATTTTTCGTTTGGCGCTTTTCGACTTTAAATGTATTTAGCACATTCACTTAAATTTCTAACATCTTGCACGTCCTTTATTCCATACTAATGCATTTTAATATAGTTTTTATTTTTAAAATTTTCTGCACTATTTAATATTGTTTTGTAGTGAAGCTTTTTTTATCGTATTTTGCTCCATTTTAGATGTTTTAACATTTCATTGTTGCACTTTTACAGAATGTTGCTTGTTCATTTTTTTTAAAATGACTTTAAACAGCAAACACGATGTGGCAAACGAGCTTTTCCGAGTGCACTGTAATTAATTTAAAGCTTTCTTATTAATTTTTATGATTTCAGTTTTTTTTAATCTTAATTTTGTTTCAATAGTTTTAAATGTTTTTTGCGTTAATTTAAAATAACAATTTTAGCTTATAGTATTTATTTTTAGAACGGATGAGGTTCTGTTTGAGATACTGCAGTTATGAGACAAGAAAACACAACATGAATATATTGAATCAGATGCAGTTTTTTTTTCGTTAACCGTAAATGAATTCATATTTGAGATTTAATATTTATTTCAGGTTTAAAAATAATTAAAAACAAAAAAAAAAAAAGAATTTAAACATTGATCGCAAGATGAAATGAAGCTGTCCGGCTTTGGTCCATCAAGGATGCAAAGCAATCGAATGGCATGCATATTCATAGAGCGATGTAAAGTAAAATGAACTGATGTGAGCTTAAAGCAGAAAAAGAATAGACACAATGAGAGAAAGATGATTTGGGTGAAGTGAAATGAGCGCAAGATAAATTGTTGATTGATAAGATGAGAGTTAAAAGCGAAATGTCGGAAGAGGAGCAAGAAAAAAGTTACTAAACGGAACAGGCAGAAGCAAGAAAGCGGGCAGAATGCGTAGGAATGATAATGAACAGACGATAATTAAATCGATTGAGAATGATCAGGAAAGAGCAAATGGAATCAGAAATGATACCAAATACAATGGAGGTGGCGATGAAGCGTAAGAGCTTAGCCTAAAAGGCAACAGAAGCTGGATATGAAAAGAAACTATATATGCTAACTTTATGTCTAAATAATATTTTTATGAATGTTAAAGTAAAAAAAAAGTTACAAAATCCAAAAAAAAAGAAACTGGTTTACTAAAAAGTTGAATCCAAGACGCATAGTTTTAGTCTATATGGCCATATAGTTTGAGGGCTTAAAATGCATTTCAATGTCAAGAAAACATCAATGAAAACATGACAAGATCCAAAAAAGATCACGATTTGTATAAACTTAATATTTATGTAGACCAGTATATTTGTATGTTTACAACTAAATATATTTATATATACGTATATGTACTTACTATCTATTGATTGTGGAAGTTAAGTGCGTGCAAGTGAATTTCTGATTTTAAACTTTTGTGGCACAATGATATATTTCGTCAGACGAAAATGTTGCATACAGAAAATTGTTAAATTAATTCTAATATGTTAATTGATTACAAATAAGTTACACTTATGTCTAGTTCGTAAATACTTACTACAAAAAGCTAAAAACCTATACAAAAATCCTATAAACTACAAACTTTGAGTGCATTTATTATATTCCAAAATCAATGAGAATACTTTCAGTCCTGGCATAGTCCCTAATATTATCCATTAAGTTATCAACAATTTTAATTAGTTAGTCAATGATAATAATAAGTTACCATTAAAAAAATCATCAAAAAAACATCCCTCGAAAACTTGCAGCACGCGTAGATAACTTAAAAACAATGTGTGTACCTAGAAAAAAAAAAAATTAGCTGTGCAATTAAGTGTTGTAACAATTCCTACAAGCACAGTTGTGCAAATGGTCCTACAAAAAATATGAAAAACGCTAACCAAAAAAAAAACCCCCTGTTTACAAAACTTTACATGTACAACTCAACAACAGTATTCATTTAGATTGAAAAAGGCGAGATACAGCAAGTAGCAGAAATGTTGCAAAATACTAACTACATACGTAGTATAGAATTTTTTTTTTTTTTTTTTGAGTGCGCTGAAGAGAGAGCACAGCTCAAATCGAAAACGCACAGATAGAGCACAGGTGAAAAAATGTTAAGAATTGAATACAACTTACTTTATACTCATTACTCATTTACAACAACAACACAGACATACAAATACACATATTTATATGCATATATAGACATTCATATGTAAATTGTGAATCAAAGTCAATTGTTCAAAATAAATTAGCAATAAAAGACAGACACAAATGAGAATAATAATACACCTGTGTGTATATATATGCATATATGTATACAAAATCTAAAAATCAGGCTCAAAAACACTCGAAACTAAAGCTTAAATACCCAAAACCACAAATACTACAGCCCGAACTATTGAAGGACAGCAGCACAAATTTATGCAAGCAAGTAAGCAAAAAATAAGTACTAAAAAAATAAATGAAGAACAAAATGTACGAAAAAATTATAGGCACGAATATTGAAATAGAAAACGTCCAAATTTTACAGTTCATACTAAAGTACACAGTACACAAACAATTTATCTATCAAGCATATAGCAAACCATATACATGTAAATTTAACCGTTAGTAAACTTTGATGTACGTTAAATATCAAGTATTAAAACAATTTAAAATATAACCAGTTCAATAACCATCTAGATGTAAAAAAATTAATGAAAAAGTTATGTCAAGGCCAAGAGCCAAGCAAGAGAACTCATCCCAAATAGTACAACATAAAGGATGCCAAATATAAGAGCAAATTAATAATACTTGAAAGAAAAAACAAACATTTGGCAATGCAAATAGTACAACACCAACATAAAGCGATGCCAAAGATAAGAGCAAATTAATTAATGATACTCGAAAGAAAAATATATTTGGCAATGCAATGTATAATTCTGATATAAGAGAAACTAAAAAACATATACATCTGTTAATAAAGTTCCAAGCTATGGTAGCGATTGACAAAAGTTGTGCATCTAACATCAAATGGCAACTTTAGCACTACATATCCATATAAAGTTGACCGAACAGCCCTTAACAAGAAGGATGACTAAAGATATATCTTTAAATGTTCCAATTAACATCGATAGTCAACGAGACGGCTAACGAAGAATATTCGGAAATGAGCGCTGTCGGATGTCTTATCTTCAATGTAGTTACACAATTAATAAAAGTTCAATTCATATCGAGAAAAAAATATTTGACATTTAATTTACTTTACTAAAAACTATGATAAACAGTACAAAAAAAATATATATATCTAAAATTATATACTTGTATGGTTAGGCAAATGGAAGAGCAACGTGAACATCACACACGGCCAAGGAATTTACAAAGATTTCTTACAATTTCTTATCTAATCTAATCCTTTACTTAAAATGGTCTACCATGGTCGCCACACAACTAAACGCTGTTTTACCAGCTCAGCCAGTTGACGTTGCCTTTGTCGTTTACGCTCAAATATTTGATGGCGTATCTTGAGCAATATGCTGTCTCTAGGTGCACCTGAGGTTGTTGTTCTTGTTGTTGTTGTGTTTGTCGTTGTTGCCTCGTTGCATGTGCTTAGATGCTCCATAAGCAATTCCATATCGTGAGCTTTTAATTCGTTAAGTGGTTGTTGCTGCAGCTTCAGGCGCTGTTTTCAAAACAAATGGATTAGTAAAATATGGATTAAGTTTCTTTTTTTTTGTATTTATTACCTTTTTGCGTGCTGCATTTTCGGCTAGAAAACGGCAAAGTTGCTGCAGCTGTTGTTCAGCAATTGCTTCATCTTGTTCATGCTGTTGCTCCTCCTGATCCTGCTGCTGCTGCTGTTGCTCCTCGAGTCGCTGCAGTTGACGTTGCCTAATTGCCGCTTGCACCTTGCACTTGGTTAACTTTGTACTAATATCCATATTGATGTTCTGTTTTTGTTGCTGCTGTTGCTGCTGCTGTTGCTGTTGCTGCTGTTGATGGCGCTGTTGTTTTAATATTTTATGTATGACACCCATGGCTATTGTATTCGCTTCGAGCTGCAGGCAAAGACTGTCCAAAATTCTTACCATATTCAGCTTCTTATATGCTGCCCGAGAGAGTGTGAAAGTCAGAGAGAATGAGAGGGAGCGACGGCGGGTGTGAGAACGTTTTTGAAAAATGCATACCAAAAAAAGAATCACAAATAAAAATAAAACATAACGCACCATCTCTCACTCTGCATGTGTGTGTGTGTGTGTGTGCGTGCGTGTTTGTGGCACATTGCGCGCCAAACTTCAACTTGGTATATATATCTATATAGTATGAGCCATTGCTCAAGTGGAGTACTATTTTCTTCATTCGATGCCGCGCTGCTGCTGCTCATTACAATGCCTTTAGCAACAACACATGTGGCGAGCCCAAGTTAGCTAATTATAGAACTCAAACACACACATACTGTTGCAGCTGCAACACTTTCGGTGCACTGTCAGTGAGTGTGTACCCTTCCTCCCCCCTTGTTCAAGCGTTAGCGCATGTTTGGCGCCCATTCCAAGTGTCGACTTGCGCCGCAGCTGACTGAGCCCGCCTTTTTTCTTAAATGCTCTCTTATCACTAGATAAGTACTTTGATTGTGCGATGCATTTTGTAAGTTTATGGCATATTCTTTAGTTAATGCATATAATTATAGCTTTATTTGATTTGTCACTTTTTTTTTAAGTTTCCTTCATTCCAATATTTTATAACCTTAGGTACATGGTAAGTTTAGCCATATAAAAAAAAAAATATTCATATAATTTATTTAATACTGAATTAGTATTAAAAATAAAATGAAAAATCTTGATGTGCTTGTCTTACAATATTAATAAAGAAATTTAAAATATTTTTAGTATTATTTTTTAATAGTTTATCATGATTTGTTAGGTCTTCTTTATTTACACCAAATTTTTGAATTAGTTTATAATTAATTTTTTTTACAAATATATGTACATATTTATTTTTTAACTTAAAGTAGGCAGCTCACAAATGCTCAATTAGTTTTTTTTTGTTTTCGTTTATTGTATTTTTCAATTGCCAAGATTTAGTTTGACATAAACAGCGAAATAATCTGAACTGTTGCCTTGTTATAAATAGCGCATGGGAAAAAACACTTTGCACTGCCACAGAGACACAAAGAGAGCGAGAGAGACAATGTCAAAAGAAAATACTTTTTCCATATCGAGCCTTTTTCTGGGCTGTATGTGTGTGTGTGTCTGTGCCATGCACTTGAACTCCGCATTCACATATTATACTTTCTCTCTCTCACTCTATTTTTCTCTATCTCTCTCGGTCTGTTGCCTGCAGCATGTCCATATGCTCGTTTCTGTTTTCATTCCCGTTCACGACGATCCTTTCACTTACCGAGTCGGGTCGCAGTTTTGGCGTCTTGTGTATGTTGCATGTACATATTATTATCACATGCCTGTCGTGCCTCTCTGCATGTTTTTAGTATTTTTATGTTATTATTGTTGTAGTTGTTGCTTTATTTCAGCGTCAAGATGTTTCAAAGTGCACTTCAAGTGCGTAACAATTTGTGTCTATTTTTAGGTGCTTGGGAATACGACAGATAAGAAGAAGGCCAAGCATTCAGGCAGGCAGGCAGGCAAGCTGACAGGCAGGCGCAACCCTCTAAGACTTTTTGCCTTTTTTGTCTCGCTGCATGTAAATCATAACGTTTCGAAAGGGCAAATTAAATAATGCTTAATGAGCGACTAGCTCGAACGGTACACGAGCTCCATGTTGAACTATTTATGCTTAGGATCAGCATAAGCGTGTAGCTTCTTTTATCTATTCCCCGCACTTGTCATTGAAGCACATTGGCTCCAAAATTTTTGAAGCAAATTTACCTTCGGTAACGAGTTTAAAAAGCATTTTTTTAGTCAAACTTTTCTCTCTTAATTTTTTTAATATATACAAAATTTTGTCCATTAAACTGTATCGAAAAGTATAAATTAAATATCTAAAAAAAATTTTTGTATCTTTCCAACCGAATATTTTACTTCAATAGCTAATTAAAAGAAAAAGGGTTCTTCCACCACAAAAGAGAAGTGTTAAAATACTTTTTGAAATATTTTAATTTGTTTGATTATATCACTTAATTAAAAGCTAAGAATTTTAAGGCTTTAAGACTTATTTAGCTATCTTGATACTTGGATGCAATGTGACCTTGCCGCTTAGTTGCTTCAACCAACCATTCTCTCTCTCTCTCTCGTCTATCTGGGCAAACATATTAAGTATGTATGTATATGTATATCTCAGGGATCTAACAAACTGAATGCTCACTTTGTGGCTCCGCTTTGAGTTTCATTAAGTGGAACATTCTACATTCTGTACTAACATGTGTATTAGCCGATGTATGATGCGGTACTCGGTTCAAATGTCTGTAACAAATGTAATTCAAATACTTACATATATGTATGTATGTATATATTTCATTCGAGCATTCCGCCCCACTTGAGAATTGAAGCCGTTGTCGGTGGTTTTTCGGGGTGTTTGGGGTTCTTGTTGATGGGACAACCCTAAGTGACAATTAGCTGCGTGTTTGCGCTCAAGAGAATACGACAAAAAAAACACAAAAATATTTCCCACAATTTAAACAGCAATGGAGGAGAGCAAGGAGAAAATACCAAACAAGTGCAAGTGAAAACCAAACAGTTCTTTGCTCGCTGAGTGGGTAATAAAAATATGCACTGTCTCCTCTCTGATGTTTCGTTTTGTCGGTTGAGTTTCGTTTTGGTTCCCCGAAGCTAATCGATATGCATTGTAAATTGTAAATGGTAAATGGTCTTTTCATAATTTGTGTATGACTTTTGTTCTATTTTAGTACTTCCGCTCGAGACGAGCGTGTCTGGAATTTATTTTTGACTTTGTTCTATGATAATGTAAACAAATTGAATGTAAAGCTGCATACAAACACACAAACATTATGAATCATTCATTGATTTAAAGTTGCCCACATTCGCTGACCCACTGATGGGCAGACATTTGTCGCTAAATTGTTATGGCGCCTGCGCGACGCCCCACGCGTTGTCCCAGTTCAGATCATCATTCAGTTGGTGAAGATGTCACTCGGTGGGGGCCATGGGATATCGGCTGTTCTACAGATTGGCGGAATGACAACTTGATATACATATACATATGCATAAATATCCCCAACGTGTCTCCTCGCCTTTAAATAAAAACAGAATTATATGTTAACGCGGTTACATGATTAGAACGTTTGCTCACCCAAAATTAAATTGCGCCACTCGACAATGGTATCCTTGTATTTGTTCACCGCACTTTCGATAATGGTTGAGCGCGCAATGTTGCAGCGTGTGTAGGTGGCTTGTAGCTGCTTGTGTAACGCCTCGATGCGACGAATAGACCAGTCGACGTATCGTCTATTTACGCGCAATGGCAACATTATCTATCTGCAGTCGAAGGGTTATTTGGAGATTGACAAGGAAACGAATCGGGTGCATTCGTTTGTGTGCGTCAATACGCTGCTCGATGACGAGGAGGGCAAGCGTCGGGTGCAGGAGATGAAGAAGAAGTTCTCGGTCATCATCAATACCCAGATACCGCAGTCGACCCTCGATGTACCCGCCTCGGAGCATCCAGCGCAACTGGAGAAAGCCGTCCTCCGCCTCATCCACAATTTGAAGAGCAACAACGATAATGTTGACCATGACAACGACGATGATGATGATGATGACGACGACGACGACGACGGCGGCGGCGATGCTGACGACGATGGTGACCACGGTGATGAGGATGGCGGCGATAATATCATCGATGATGGACTCGCACACCTTGCATCGTCATTCAGCTTTGATTCCCATCCGCATCCACAATCTCATTCGCATTCGCATCATTCTCGTTCGCATCGTAACCATTCGTTTCTGTTGGATGGTTCCATGTCGATGTCGCGTATGAACAGCTCCAAGACGCCGCCACTGGCGCTCGTGCCGCCCGAGACCTCATCCGTCAAGTCATCAATATCGAAAAGCGTCAGCGTTGTCAATGTCACTGCTGCCAAGCATCTACGTGGCCTACACGCTGCCACAACCGCCGCCGCCGCCGCCCATGCCTCTTCCACCACATCAGCAGCAGCGGCGGCGGCAGCCAAATCAATCCTAGATCCTAGCTGCAGCTGCTTGAGCGACGGTGACGGTGACTGCGACTATTGTCTAGCCACTCTGACGTCATCCGATCCGTCGTCATCCGTCACGTTGAAGCGGAGCAGTGGAGCTCAGCATGCCGCGGATAATGATAATTTGAAGCAACCAAAACGTCGCTTCATGCCCAGCACAGGTAAGAAAGAGAAGGAGCGATCGAGCGAAAGAGAGAGACATAATATCATTTGTATTTGGTTGGGATTACTTTCAGTAGATATAGAGCACGCCATAAACAATTCGCTGCAACAGATTCAGAGGGATCTGCACCAACAAATGAATGTGGCAGCCCAGCTGCGAGATCAGAGCAACCGCTATGAGCTACCCGATGCCAATCAGCGCATTGATGAGATCATGGTAGGTACACAAAGCTTGGGATTGCATTGCATTGATCGAATTCAAATTCTCACCTCTTTACGTATTAAACTAAAACGTTGATACTGAGTTTGTTTGAATGTGGCTCGTTGAAAGGCAATGAATATTATGATTTATACTAATCCGAATCTCTCCCATCTTTCAGGTGGAGCATCTGAAGCAGAGTAAACAGTATGTGAACATCAAGAATGATTTTGAGGAGCAGCTGCAAACAAAGGCAAATTCAACGAAAACAGCTCGCGAAAGCGATACGCAAAGCAGCAGCAGCACCCGAGGAGCAGGAACAGGAGAAGGAGATGCTGCAACTAACTAAATGAGCGGCTGTTCTTTTTCTTTCTATATTTTATTTTTTTTTGTCTAGTTTTTACTCTTGTTTGATTTTGAAATATTTTGGTTTACTCTTAAATAATGTTAGTTTAATATATGTATATATAGTGCAAAGTGTTTGTTAATTAATTAACCTTATATTAGTATGTATACATATATATATGTATTGATCGTACATATATATATATATATATACCCCTGCGCTAGCCTAGCTTGGCAAACTACAAACTAAACATGATAAAAGACTGTTAAAATTAATTTAAGCATTAAGAATACGATACAAAAGAATTATTAAAAATATATATAGTATATAAATCTGTCTATATATCTATCTAAATCTATGTATGTATATACTTTATAAATCGGTCCTAGTTAAATGAAAATTTTTATGTTTTACCAACAAAATTTTTAACTATAAAAAGAAAACTTAAATATTTTAATATATTATATATACATGTTTTAAATGTTATTTATGAGAGAGGGTGAGAGAGCGAGAGCGGGGGGAGAGATCTATTCTCTTCCTGTTCCCAATCCCCAAAACTCCTTGCATACTTATAGGTGAATTAATGTTAGAGTTACGCTGTGAAATTCCCATAGTTTGGAGCGCAAACCAACAACATCAACTACACTTACGAATTGTTGTTATTTATTACAGCAACAATAATAAATTTACAACAAATATACTGTATAACATTTATATGTAGTAATCTATATTGTAGTAAAATTCGATGTACAACAAATTTTGTAAAAGAAAAAAGTTATAAGGGAACACAATTGTTAAATGTTTGATTGTTATGCATTTGTTTTATAAATATAATTTTTTAATTATTTTATTTTTTCTATACTTTAATTATTGCCTTGTTTTTACATTTAAACTAATTGAATAGTGAAAACAAAAACCTTGTGTACCTATGCATAAACTTATACAAATGTATATATCTACATATATATGTATATGTGTGTGTAATACATGTTTCTGTGTATAATAATATATACTTATGTATGTAGTATGTATAGAGAACTAAGTAGATCCATTACTATATGTACCGGACACGTGTGAACACATTTAGTGCAAAGCAAGCTAATTACTATCTCGAACATGGTAAATACTTGTGCTTGTTAAACGGCCACAAAAAGAAATTATTAAATAATAACACAATATAAAATAAACAAAACAAAAATCATTTTGTCTTATAATGTTCCCAGGAACAGCTTTAAATGAAAGTTGGGTCCGTTATCGATATTGTGAGCTATTGTGAACTACGCGATCAGTGCTCCTGTGTGCACATTTATCGATATGCCTCCGATAACAATCCTTTAATGCGCATATGAACGCGCTTTGATTCCCAAATTAACACCAGTCGCCGAACGCAGAACGATTTTAATTGATGGCTTGACATCAACGCCAAGCGGAAGTAGCTCAAAATGGCGCAGCATTTTGATCACAATCGTTTTCAGCTCGAACAGCGCAAAACGCTGCCCAATGCAATTGCGCGGCCCGGCACTAAAGGGTATATTGTTGCAGCTGGCAAAACCTTTGCCTACCCCATCCGCCAGATGCCTTTCTGGCCAAAAGCGCAAGGCTTCCTCGTACAGCTGCTCGTCGCGCAGCAGCTGCCACAGCAGCACAATCACATTGGTGCCCGCAGGGACGTTCGTCTTGCCCAACACCAAATCATTGTCGAGGCAACGTGCCACCGCCGGTATGGGCGGATAGAGACGCAGCGACTCCTTGAGGACGCAATGCAAATACGGAAATGATGCAAAATCACCATAACAAACCGGTTGCTTTAGATCAGCGCCATAAAAGGCGAATAGCTCGTCGAACAAACGCTGCTGCACGGACGCGTGGCGCGAGAGCAAGTACAAGCAGAAGGATGCCGCCGATGTGGTCGTATCGTGTCCGGCAAAGATGAACGTGCTCACCTCGTCCCGTATCTGGGCATCGGTTAAACGCGCTTGCAGCAAAGTATCCAGCAGCGCCAACCTTCTGCCTTGCTGCGGCAGCTGTTGCTGCTGCAACACGTGGCGACGCCTCTCAATTATCTCGTTGGTGAAGTCATGGAGACACTTGAGACCATCAATCTGCTTGCGATTGCCCTCGGGCCACAGCAATCGAAACAGCAGCGGCGGCAACAAATGCGGACGCATAAACCTGGTTGCCAAAATGTTCGTCACGCTATAAAAAAAAAAGATTTATTATTATTATAGAGAAACAATAAAACTTTCCACTTACTCTTTGACAGCTTGGACGACATGCGCATTCACATCGAGCTGGGCATTGATGCTAACGCCCATTGCCGCCTCGCTGATGATGTCCAAGGCGGCGAGACATATATGCGGATAGATGTTGATCGGCTGGGCCAGAGCCGCCAGAGGTTTGAGTTTGTCCACAAGGACATTGCATTGCCTGTCAAACACTTCGACATATTGTTCGAGGATGCTGAAGTGGAACGTTGGCGTTATGATCTTGCGCATGGCATGCCAATGGGCGCCGCGGCTGAGCAGCAGGCCATTGCCGAGCCAGCCGCTGAGGGCGCCATAGAGGATGCCCTTGCGTAGCTCCTGTTTGCTCAGCAGCAGTGCTTCGACATGGCTGGGATCTGAGGTGACTAGAACGATGCTGCCACACGTGGTGGCAACAAAACTTCGACCATAACGCTTCACATATGCCCCAAACTTCTCGTGCAAATCTGCAAAAATAAATCAAATCCTGTAAACAGTTATTAACTAATCCGTGTGTACTCTGTACGCACTGTCTGGCTGAAAGTCACGCATCTGCCAGATGGCGCCAATTAGGGGCACCTTGGACACGTTGGGTGCCAAAGGCGCAAACAGCTTTCGATGCTTCTGCTCCTGCCATAACAATTGAAGGAGGAAACGTACCAGCGACGCAACCAATCCAATCACTATAACAAGGCCCAACATATTTTAATAATCTGTAATAAAACAAATTTATTGTAACTGCATCACCTTACATATGTATCTAAGCATAAGTCATTACTCATTACATGCGAAAAGCAAGCATAAATAGTCCCGCTGGGCTATTTAAAGTTATTTAAAGCAAAATACATACATACAATAAATGAATTGATTATACGCGAAAGCAAGAAGTAAAGTACAAAATGTATAAATAAAAACTTAACTTATTGCTTACCTAATTTAAATGCATTTTAATTTAATTACAAAATTACTCGACGCAGCAAAGCAATGTGAAAATTGTAAACTGTTTTATAACAGAACACACACGAAACGTAACAGTAAACGAAAGTGTAGTCGACTAGGCACATACCCTGCAGCAAGCACACAAAACAAATCTATCAACAAACTGTTTATTAATAAATACGATTGTATAGTTGCCATTAAAAAAACAATTATTATAGACGACATAAAATCAAACTACTTGCTTGATAAATATATGTAGGTAGGGTATCGTCAGCAGGCGCATGGCCAGCTAGAGAGCAGCGCAGCAAGAACAGATGTTTATTGTAGTCGAAACCCAAAACACTTGTCTTTTTAATGCTAGAACAATAGAATGGAACCACGCTTTATTAACATTCGTCTCCATTTTTCGATTTATTAAACAAAACAAAAAAAGAAAAGCAAACTTATGAACACGGGGATTCGAATTTATCCGTTATTATTGCACTAATCCCAGGCATAGACTTTGCCAGGCGTTGGCAGCTTGACGCTTGACGATTTGGGACCAGCACCAGCGTCGCCGCCGCCATCAACAAGTTTTTGTTGCTGCACCAGGTCAATTGGAGGTTGCACCTCCCGGCGGCCGTCGCGTGTGCAATAATAGTTGGCCGAGTAGATGTGCGATGGGCCTTCAGGGATTTCCGGCTGGGGCTGTGTGCGGTCGGCCAGGCCATCTTCGAAGCGCAGTGCAACGGTATGTTCGCGCTAGAGCATAGAAATCAAAAATGTATTCCAACTTACATAACGAAAATACAGAAAAATGGACAAAAACCGGCAGACTAGCTGGCTAGCATACTTACGCCCAAGAGAAAAGCACGCACACGTTGTAAAAATGGAGCTATATCACGTCGAGCGGCAGCCATTATCAATTGCTTTTTCTATTAAGTTTGAAACGACAACTCTCAGGTCGTCTGTCAACAAACGCTGTGCAATCAAAATATTGCTGATTCTGTTTAGTGATGAGCGATAGCAGAGCTTGTTATCGCTATCGACCATAAAATGTAACATTGGGTTGGGTTGGCAGTTCCATGCATGACGATTGCGTGTGTGACGTTACACCAGGATTTTTGTAACTACGCAAATACTAACAACTTTATCCATCACCGAATGTCAAATTATGCCTCAACCTTTTTTTTTATCGCCTACTCATATCGTGTCACTTAGCAAACTATCGATTGCGATGCTTACTCAGCACCGATATTCAAATGCGGTATCAGTGTGATTTGTATCGTCTCTATTGCCGCAGCCGCGTGCGTGCACATGTCATTTGTTTTTGTAAGAACCTGCACGGCAGCAAACAATTATGGGCGGCCAGGGTAAAGTGATAAATCGCAAACGCAAATTTGTTGGCCGCAAAGCCGATGATCCCGAATTCGATTTGGAAAAGAAGCATTTCAAAGTGCTGCACGTCAACGCGACCGAGAAACGCCTAATAATTGTGCTCGAGGGTGCGCAGCTGGAAACGGTTAAGGTGAGTATTATTGAGCCAAGTAGAAAGAAGAAGAAGCAATTGAAAAATAAATACTAAACAATCGAATCTAAACAGGTGCACGGCACATTTGAGCTGCTCAATTGTGACGATCATGGTGGTATAATGCGTAAAAATCAACGAGATCCAGGCTCATGTCGCCCGGACATCACACACCAGTGTCTGCTAATGTTGTTCGACTCGCCACTAAATCGGGCGGGCTTGCTGCAAGTGTTTGTGCGCACGGAGCACAATGTGCTGATCGAGATCAATCCGCAGACACGCATACCGCGCACGTTCAAACGTTTCGCCGGCCTGATGGTGCAGCTGCTGCACAAGTTTCAAATACGCGCCAGCGATTCATCGCGTCGCCTAATGAGCGTCATCAAGAATCCGATAACCGATCATTTGCCCGTTGGCTGCAAAAAGTATGCCATGTCCTTTTCGGGCAAGCTGGTCAACAATTGTCGCGAACTCGTGCCGCACGGCGACGAAGGCACCAACACATACGACGAGCCCGTCGTCATGGTCATTGGCGCCTTTGCCCACGGCGTACTCAAATCCGATTACACCGAGGGCCTCTTTTCGATATCGAATTATCCGTTATCGGCGGCCATTGCCTGCTCCAAACTGTGCACAGCCTTCGAAGAAGTCTGGGGCGTAATCTAGACTAGCTTTATTATTAAGGATTCATTTCAATTCAGTATAGTTTGTAATTTGTTTTTTTTTTTACTAAATAAAATCGAAATAATTAAATATTTAACTTGAAATGTTTTGTTTTTAATGGAATTCCTTACAAGGAATTTTTCGGGGCAAAAAGTTGGAAGAATTCGAGGAAATAACATATAGAAAAAATCTAATTGTGTTTCATTTGCCGTATAAACGTAATATTTACTTGCGAGTCAAAGCTTATCGTTTTACATTATTATTTAAATATATATTTGTTTATATATTTATACAAAAAGATTTCATTTAAAAAATTTAAAGATTTTGTCAATTTTTTTTTTGGTTTAGTAAAGTTTGGCAAATCCTAACTAAACGATTGTTGTTTGTTGCTGTTAATTTGTCGTATTGTGGAAATTACATATTTTTATAGTATATCTATGTATATATAGCAATTGCACTTGTATATATATATACATACATATATATATATTGGTTATTATTTGGCTGAGTGATTGATGCCAATTTGCATTTTGTGATTTTCTATATATATATATATATATATATAATTGTATATATATGTATATATAATTATATTTATGCGGTTTTATGTTAACTAATTACTAATGCGAATTGCCATAATTTCCGTTGCCAGACTGCTTGATTTTTACTACTTCTCTCGCGAGAATGTTGCCAGATTGTTGTTGTTGTAGCTGCTGCTGTTGTTGGGTTTGGATAGATTTTGTTGTTGTTGGTGTCTGAGTTAATGTCTGATTTCTACTTGGACAAGGGCTTCTTGGACAGATCGCTCGATGCCTTCTTGTCAGATTGTTGTTGTTGTAGCTGCTGCTGTTGTTGGGTTTGGATAGATTTTGTTGTTGTTGTTGGTGGTCCGAGTTAATGTCTGATTTCTACTTGGACAAGGGCTTCTTGGACAGATCGCTCGATGCCTTCTTGTCAGCCTCACGCTTGGCAGCCGCCTCCTCACGCTGCTGACGTATGAGCGCGAGCCGAGCAAGATCGGCCTTCGCCTCGGTCGTTTTGCCAGCCGCATGAAGTTTTTCGTAACGTTGACGCGCCTTTTGCTTCTCAATCTGTTCGCGTTCACGTCGCGCCAGTTCGGGCTTGGGTGCGGAACTGCCAGCGCCGCCGCCGCCTGATCCGCCGCTTGGAGTATCATCGATTTTGATTTGCGATAGCTTTTGTGCGGCTTTTTTGGTCACACGATTGGGATTCTCGATTTCGATGAGTGAGGCGACGCCCTTCTTGGCATCACGCGACTCCCCCTCCGAATCGTCATCCGAATCATCTTCATCATCATCGGATACCTCGTTCCAGCTACGCTGTTGCTGTCTATTCTGTTGTTGCTTTTGTCGATTTGCTGGCGCCTTTGAAGCTTTGCGCGCGCTTGCCGGCTTATTTGTGGAGGTGGTGCTGCCGCCGGCGGCGGCGTTGGCGGCAGTGTTGCTCTCTTTATCGTCATCCTCCCCCTCCTTTTCGGTGCCGCTCGACTGATCGCTCTCCTCCTCAGACTCCTGCTGCAGCTCCTCGGGCGATGTGAAGTGGCGGCTGCGGCCTTTGTGGTTAACATATTTTCCTCGTGGCATTGCAAACGAATCTCTGCAATTTGTTTAGGTATAGGTAGTATTGGTATTAGTACGGATAGATGTTAAGGTATTTTTCTTATTAGTATTGGTGTAAGCAGAGGTATTTTTTTCGTGTGCGTGTGCGTATGCGTGCTCTTGTGTGTTTATGTGTGTATGTGTGCATGCGCACGCGTCTTTGTATCGCTGCCGCTACACTTTTCTATCCATAGAAATGGCGTCGTACGATGTACTTTTCAGTTGTTGTTAAAAATAAATGTATCCGCTCTTTTCTTCGATTTCGAGTCTTTTCGGTCCCAAACCTCAACGTTGCTGGTAAGTTTTAAGAGTTTAATGCGCTTACCCTTTTCGCAAGTTTATAGCCAAGTATTTATCGGCCCGATTTGATGTTCGGACTTGTTACTTATCGACAGCTGCTGTGCATTAGCAGCTGGTTGGTGATGGCAAAAAAGCAAACTCTGTTAGCACTCTTTTTTTTATCGATAGCTGTGTTGAATATGTGCTCATCGATGTTTCGACGCATGCAACGCTAGACGATAGTACTCGCGCCGCTACGTGCTGAAATGAACACGAAAAAATGTGCTAGTCAATGCTAAAATGTAGATAATATATGTAAATGCTTATTAAAGATTGTATTTAGCGGCGTATGCAAACAAAACCGAATGGATATTTCGCTGCCTACAGCTGGGCAGTCTGGGGCGAATGGGTGATCAGATTGAGCTTAAAGGCATAAAACACCATTTCCGATGCTAGAAAAATAATGTGAGACAGCCATTTTGTTTCGCCGTTACGTTTGTTCATCGTGCATTTTTTCATGCCCGCTGCTCGTTGCTTTTTGTACAAACACACACATTCATATACAACATCGAAAATTCACCACCACAAACAGCAGCATTTGTCATTGCCACCACCACCACAAACAACAGACGCTGAGCGAGACAGACGCTTTCGACTTATCTCACATATACACGGCGTCCGCTCTCACGCTCCCAACAGCTCATGCAGCAATGGTATGTCGGTTGCATTTGCACGCAAGACCCAAAGCATTGTGTGTGAGCAGTGCCACTATAGAGCACTTGGTGTACGCGTGCGCTCGCCTTTCGCTGCCATATGTGTGTGTGTGTGTATTCGCATTTTGAGTAATTTCGAAAATTTTTTGTATATTTGATGGCGACAACGACGGCTGCTTTACTCACAAGAAACGCGCGTATGTCGAAAATTGTAGCGCGTACGTACATCGGTGTGTAGAAATTGCTTAAAAATTGTGGTAAAAACTAGCGAAAATTATATAAACTGTGCATAAAATGCTTCTTAAATGCAACGTGATGTGATTACGACTCAAATTTTATAAATATACAATAAATTTTGCGCCAAAAAATGCATTTGAAAATGTGAGACTTCAATGGACATGACAATTTTTTTTTTTCATTTTACTTTTTTTTGGTGGTGGCAACGAACAGCGCAACCAGCCAGCACTGTAGAAGAAGAAGAAGCAGCGCTGACTATCAGTCGCTAAGAGTGTGTGTGTGCGTGTGTTTAAGTGTATGTACGTGCGCTTAGCAGTAGCAATAGGCAGTGAATATAAAATAAAAATTTAAAAGAAAATAAAACAAACACGTACTGCAACAAACAGCAAAGGAATACGAATACGCAAAATGCAAAATCAGCAAACGCGCAAAAAGTTTCGTTTTGCTACCCAATTATTTGATATATGGGAAACATATGTATAAATCAAATATTTATATATATTTATTTATTTTTTTTTTTGATTATTATATACGTACAACGTAAACGTTATGTAGCCCGTTGCGCGTTTGCATGTGCCTCTTAAATATGTGTGCGTCCGTAAATGTGTGTGTGTGTGTGTTTGTCTCGCGCTGTTTTGCCGCCGCTGTTTTTAACGTAACGTAAAGCCGTCTCTCGTAGTTTGTTGTTGCTGCTTACGTGTTCGCTACCGTCGCCGCTATCGGCGCCCCGTCATTAGTTACGTCGTCTACGTAGCCGCAACGTCATGTGCACATTTTGTTGATGTTCTCTCTTTCTCCCTCGCTCGCGCTATCAAAAGCAACAACAACTTTTGGTGCCGCGAAATATATTCTCAATTATTTTTTTTGCAGTTACACTTAACAATTGTGTAGATATTTAGAATTTGCGTATATATACAAATGTATATTTATATATAGAAGGATAAACAAAAACAACAAATTCAAAAAGCAAACAAATACAAAAAAAAAAACAACAGCAAGGAATTCGCGACTACAGCTACAACAAAAACAACAACAAATGTAAACATAACACAAATTCGGATAATGGATTTTTAGCCATACACAACAACAGCAACAACAACAACAACGAAATTAAATGTAAGCTGAGCCTGAGCCCCATCGACAACAACAACAAAAAAAAGCACAGCGTGTGTTCGTTCTGTTCGGCCGGTTCAACTTGCAACTTGCTGCACGTGGCGCAGACAATCGGGCGCACTATATAGTCGATATATACATATATATGTATATGTATATCGATACTTACTTATCAGATTGATCAGTTTCGCGAGTTGTAGTCAAATAAATTATACTTTTCCATAATTTGATTGCGAAAATATATATTTCAGTTTGTTGTATTGTTTGAGACCAGAAATATATTTTGGGCTTGCAACCCTTCCGTAACAAATGACATTTAACAAAAAGGCAGCTGCAGCTTTGAAAATTTTGATACATTTCAACTACTGCGCATAGATACCCTATAAATGCAAAAGTAACGGCAATCAGTAAATAAGTCGAAAAACAATGCAATTAGTTGACGAGTTTTTGTTTTATTATTATATTTATGTCGACTCGACTCGAATAAATGTAATAGTTTCGGTTTGCAAAGGTGTGTGTGTGTGTGTGTGTGCGAAAAGTGTAAACAAAAAAAAGATGTGTGTGTGTGCGTGTGTGTACGTCGTCGCCCGGCATTATGCGTTTACTGCTTATGCACATACATACATACATACATATGCATTCATTTACCGGCTGTTCATTCAGCAGTGTTCGCATCTGCTTCTTCACCGTCGTGTGCGTGTGCGTGTGCGTGTCTGTGTGTGTGTGTGGTGGCAATTGCAGTTGGCGCGCAAAATCAAAAGCAGATTCAAATTTCTTGTTTACCTTTTTGAAATACACTAGAAAAAACTATAAATATCTAATGCGTTTTCGCTGCCTATTGTCTATGTGAGCGATTGGGCGGGCGGGCGGTCGGTTGGGCTAAAGAGCAGGCGACAACCAGTTATTTCATTAATGCTTTTTGCTGTTGTTGCTACTGCATGCTGCATGCAAACCGGCTTTAAATTCGTGCCTCTATTAGCACGATTTATTAACCCAGAGGGGAGTAAGCAGCAGGCAGTCGAAACATTCCGCGCTCTCTTTGACGCGACGACATTCGGCTCAGACATTTCGTTTGTTAGTTATTTCCTTCGTTGGTTCGCGTTGTGTGACGTAGTCAATACTACGGTTGGGCGGCAGCGCCACATACTTGCACAAACAACAACAACAACAGTTGCTGCTCATTTTGCCGCCTGTCTTTTTCACTTTCGAACACTGGCATCGAAAATGAGAAATACACCGCTCATCGTGAACATTTACAGTACAAATACCAGTGCAAAACTTTGTATCTCTCTCTCTTGCTCTCTGGGTAGTTGCTACGTTTGGTGTCTCGTGCCGCTGCCGCCATATTTGCATTTAGAATATATATTACGTAGCGAATTGTTGTCTCACTCTTATGCATGCTGAGTGTACCCCCAAATGCTCTGTCACGACGACACTGTGCGGATCTATGTGTGCGTGGATCACTTGTATTTTATTTATTTAAATAAACTTTTTTTTTTGCGTGTAGTTCAAGTGCACGAAAGCAAAAAGGAAGAAGAAAAAATATCAAAATAATGAATGTGTGCACAACCTGCTGCTGCATAAATTTGAATGAAATATTTGTTGGTGTAGAAATAGTATACATATATACATATGTATGTATGTATTTTTGGAACGGCGCACATTTTTGCCAAATGTGACAACGAAAACTTTTGTTGACCTTTGTTGATAAAACGACATTTTGCAGCGTGCTTGTGATTTTTAGATTTTTGTTTGCCAAATCAATTTCGGAATAAGAAAGTACAGAACTGCATACACTTTATTAATATAAAAAAAAATATAAGCTGCGTGTCATTCAATTGTCCAACGTCACCCCCCTCTTAAAGTTATTTTTTAATCACCCTCCAACAACCGCCGCCCTCTTATGGCACGCTCAAAGAGTTTTAAATGCATGCCGTTGCTGTTTCAGTTGCTGCTTCATCTACCTCGACGTCATCGTGTTTGCCTTGAATTTATATTCACATACACAGACGCATACACTCAACTAAAAACACGAACGTGCTCGTGTTCGCGCTACTCTTAGGCCCGAATCCCGAGCCGAGCAGACCGCAAGTTAGCGCTACGTTGCTGTTGTTGTTCTACGTTAAAATTTTGTTGAAAACTCAAAGTCGTCTACTGTACTACATAATTACAACAGCGCGCAGCGGACATCAGCACGTTTTGTGTGTGTGTGTGTTGGTGTTTGTGTTGGTGGTGCCAGTTAATGTTTTGTTTTGTTGCGAGAATACGCGAGAAATAAAAAGAGATAAAGAGAGAGAGGAAGAGTAGAAGTTCGCCGCCGCCCGTCTGCTCCGCCCGGCGCTCGCTGCTTGAATGCAGTTGGCGGCGTTGGCGTATGTTTTCTTTTTATTGTTTTAAAATAATTGCGCGTTATAAAAATATTCAATCGGTATTCGTTCAGTAATGACTACGTCATTTGTTGACTTTCTGCTGTTGTCGTTCTTTTCTTGTGACATTATATCGCGTCACTGTATTTTATTTGGCGCTCGGCAACAAACCGTCACCACAAATTTGCAAGTTTTGCTTGATTAATTTATGTCTGTGTGTGTGTCTTAGAAGAGTATGTATTGAGTGTGAAGATTGAAAAAGTTTCAAAGTGAAAGCAAAAAGTACGGTACGGTACTTTGCCGGCCGGCATAAATAAACTTAATCCAATATATCATGACATATGTATGTATGTATGTATACAACCGCAAATATATATGTCTGTATGTGTGTATGTGTGGTAAGTGTGACAATTACAAGAAATTTGGGGCTCATTGTTTACAATTCGCTTGGGGAATTTATGCAAGCACCGAACCACTGTGCAGCCTAGCAACGTACATGTATGTATGTAGATGTGTGCGAGAGAGAACTGCGCGTGTAAGGTGTGTGTGTGTGAGTTCGCAGCGGACGTCGCTAGAGCTTTACGAGAGTCATTCATTCCGCTGCTGCCGCTCAGCTCACCATAGAAGCTAACGTTGAGGGTGTGAGGGTGTTAAAACCAAAATTACGTGGTCCTTTTTGTTTTCATGTGCGCTTGTATATGTGTTTGTGCGCCTGTAATATGCAACAACAATAAACAAAGAGAATTTATTATGCATGAATCATGTAGCCTGCCGCCTGCTTCTGGTGAAACGAAACGAAACCAAGTTGTTAAGTTGGCGGTGAGTGGTGATTTTGTGTTCCATCCATTACCAATACACAAGAGTTTCTCGCTCAGTTTGCAAAATACGTACAAATATAAGTATGTACATTTGTACATGCTTAATTTCTTTGAATAACTTCCAGCTGGATTGTTAAGGAGTATCTTTGTTATTTTCAAAATGTTGCTATACTAACAACGTTTATGTTTTTAGATTTAATATGTAAAATTATTTTTATTTTATAACGCGCTGCCAAACACTATTTCAAAGAACTGAACTGTGTGTGCAAACGGGACAGCTCTATGTATTATTTCGCGTCTCTCCGAATGCATGTGTGTGTGTGTGTGTGACGCGCTCTCTCTTGTTCTCTCATTTTCGAATTTCGAAAGTTGTCTCGCCGCTCAATTCGACTGGTGAGGTGCTGCTGTTAGCGCTGTTGCCGTGAGCGCCAAAACGGCGGCACAGTAACTAACATACACAAACACTTAAGTGTATAAGAAAAAACAAAAAAAGGAAAAAAAATAAATGTATAAAGGCAAAGCCGCTAAATCGTAAAGAAGCAACAGCAGCTGCTGCAGCTTGTGTTTAAAAGACAATCGCTAAAAAAAAATTAGCAAAGCTATGCATTTTGTATCTAATTGATTCTTGCTTTGCGTTTCGCCTTTGAATGTGTTTTTTTGTGTGTGTGTGTTCGCTGCATTTTGCATTCGCTGAGCGCGGGAGAATCGAATCGTGTGCTGTGTATGTTTGTGTGTTTGTATTTTGTTTATGAAAACTGCTCACCTCACAGGCAATTTGTTGTTTATATAACGTAAAACAAAATTCTTCAGCATTCACGTGTGTTTTCGTTGCCTCTCGATCTCTCTCTCTCTCGTGTGTGTGTGTGTGTGTGTGTACTATGCATCCAAAAATTGTTCTTGCAATTATTTCGAGCTGTCATATTTATTAAAACGACGAAGCGTCCCTTCGTTCGTTCGTTCGTTTTTTTTGGTTTTTTTTTCGATGATTCCGGCCGGCATCGAAAATAAAGCAAACCCTTGTTTACAAAATTCCATGCGTCGTTTTTTTCTGTTTATATGCGATATTGATTTTAAATTAGACATTAAAAATTATCGATACTTGGATACAAATGTCTAACTAATCGAATTTGTTTTTGCTTTTTTCGCAGTTTCGCTGCTTGGACCAATAAAGAAGAAGAAGAAGCATTAGAGGCGGCGTTTCTACAACAACAACAACACCAAACCAACCAAGAATTGTGCATCCAAAATGCCAAATGAACTGAAACAACAAAATTGCAACAACAACGGCAACTTAACGTTAACGGTTTGACAAAACAATCAAATTAAATCGAATCGAATCCTGACTGATCTGGAGAAGTCGCGCCACGACACCGGCAAGTGGTGGTAAGCCATTAAAAATAAAGATATTAAAATTTATACTAATTTATATGTTGAACAGTTGAGAACAATTTGCTGAGCATGCAACGGACACAAAAACCAACAGAAGCCGAAGTCGAAGAAGTAGCAGCAGCAGCAGCAGCAGCAACAGTCGTTGTTGGTAGCAACAGCAGCAGCAGCAGAAGGTGCAGTTGCATCATAAGCAGAAGCAACAACAACAACAGCAGCAGCAGAAGCAGCCGGCATCCGTGGCTGCTTTGAGCAGCGGGGCAGCAGGGGCAGCATACACAACAAACAAGGACAAGCGAAGGACGAGACGGCCTCAGGCGTGTGTGTGTTGCTTTGTTGTTGTTGTTGTTGTGCGTGCGTGCGTCGGCCGTCTCGAGTCAATTCAGCACCCCCAAAATAATACAAATACAAAAAATATATTCAAATTAAAAAAGAAAAGAAATATTTAAATAAAAGATATAATAAATAAAACAACAACAGAACAGAATGTCATCCAACGAACCACCGCCACGTTATGAGCCGGCTGTGGAGCCAATCAATGGCATTGTCCAGCCACCGGTTGTGCCGCCACAAGATCGACCCGGACGCAATACAAATCAATTGCAATATCTAATCAAAACGGTCATGAAGGTCATTTGGAAGCATCATTTCTCGTGGCCCTTCCAACAGCCGGTCGATGCGAAAAAACTCAACCTGCCCGACTACCACAAGATCATCAAACAGCCCATGGATCTGGGTACGATTAAGAAGCGTTTGGAGAACAACTATTATTGGTCCGCCAAGGAGGCGGTCCATGACTTTAACACAATGTTTACCAATTGTTCCGTCTACAATAAGCCGGGCGAGGATGTTGTTGTTATGGCCCAAACGCTCGAGAAGGTCTTTCTGCAGAAGATCGAATCGATGCCCAAGGAGGAGCTCGAGCTGGAGCCGGTCACCGCCAAGGGTGGCAAAAAGAAACAACGCGCACCCGCGACCCCAAAAGGGGGCGGCGTGTCAGCAGCAACGACGTCGGGATCAGCAACAGCCTCGAATAATATGTCAGCGGCGAGCATAACGACGGCTGCCAGCAGCAGCACAACAACAACACCAACAACAACAGGCAAAGCGTCACAATCCTCATCCTCCTCAGCGGCCGCACATCAGCTGGCGGCGGCGGCGGCAGCGGCAGCCTCCTCATCGGCACTGGCATTGGGCCTGACGACGCAGCAGTCACAGCAGTCCGCCGCGGCACAGTCCAGCAGCAGCAGCAGCGGCGGCACTCGTCCCGTTTCGGCAATGGGTGGCACGGTTTCATCAACGGGCGGAGGAGGAGGTGGTGCACCGTCCATACCACCGATTAGCACAATGCCGCATCAGTTGCCACCCGGCAGCAGCAGCAGCAGCACAAACAGCCAACAAACAACAATGGCAATGACAATGGCAGCAGCGGCAGCAGCAGCAGCAGCGGGCGGACCAAACAATGCCGCCGCTCTGAATGCGGCGATGGCCAGCCTATTGAATCCCACGCATAGCGCCGCCAATTATGCAGCCAGCTTGCAGCAGCAGCAGCAGCAGCAACAGGCAGCCCTCAACAACAATAGCAACAACAGCAATAGCAGCAATTCACTGCTCCTCGATAGCAACAACTCCTCCTCAGCATCGGCGGCGGCAGCGACGGCAGCAGCGGCAGCGGCCGCGGCAGCAGCAGCAGCTGTTGCCCAAGCCCAAGCGAATGCGGCAGCCGTTGCGGCAGCGGCCGCAGCCTTAGATGGTTCCACCACCACATCCGCCGCGTCGATGCCAAACTCCGTCCATGCGGCGTATGTCAAAAGTATGGACGTCGATGCCGTCCTGCCGCCCCAGCAGCCGGCCAAAATGAAGAAGGGCGTCAAACGAAAGGCGGACACAACGACGCCAACGGCGAACGCCTTCGAATCGCCGTACGGTGCCATGGATGCCAAGGTGGCAAAAATAGCGACGCGCCGGGAATCCAATCGTCAGGTAATTGGCAAAAAGGTAAGAGGCAAAAATTTACGCAGACGTTTTTCTCTTATTAACATTTTCGTAACCCCGCCAACTTTTTTTTTCCCCTTCGATTTTCTTCGTTTTTTCTTTGTTGTGTTTTTTTGTTTTTAATTTTTTTATTTAAATTTCCATACAGTCAAACCTCCATAGAACAACAAACTTTATGTATTTCCCCAAAGAAACCTTCAATCAATAATTCATTCGAAATAATTTTGTCCAAAACAAAAGTCATTTCTTGTCCCTGGAAGTTTGACTGTTTGCCTTGAGTTCAACATACTTACATTTACAATTAATTTCCGTATGTTTTTTGCTCTCGAAAAAGATCAAGTCTCAACAAAAAAAAAAAAAAATGCCTGCTAATCCCTTCCGTTTCGTTTCGATTATCCTCCGATACGATAAATTAATGCATCACTTAATAGAAAGAAATGTTGACAATTTAATTTAATTTATTCGATTACGTCAAATGCGTCAAAAGTCAAAAGCAACTGACACTATTTCTATCGGTTATCGGTTATCGATGCTTGTTTTTTGACATTCCGGCGGTCGAACGCGGGTCTCCAAACTGTGTTAACCTCCGGAAATTGTCATTTTTAGTGCGAAAATTAAATGCAAATTGAAATTCGAATTTTGTGTTGAAAAATCGTGAATCGTGAATCTACTATATAATTTATTGTAAGTTTCTACCCAAAAAAAAAAAAAAAAAAACACATTTAACACAACTAAAACAACAAAAAACAACACCAAAATTAACAAACGCTGCCTTTTGCCTTTTACACTTATTATTTGATTCGTTTGATGTTTATTTTTGTTCACCTTAACCTCAAATATTTTGTTTAATATACAAAAATCAGACATCAAAACTATTTCTATATATAATTCCACATTGCATATTTATTTTGATTATTATTAATTATTGAATGCTCTCACTAATCTCTAATCCAATGCTTTGTTTTTTCTTTTCTTATTTTTATGTCACAAAAAAAATAATCCAAAAATAATTTCATCATCGTATCGTATCTCGCACCACACACAACGCACCATCCCCGAATATCGTAAACCGTATCGTATATCGTATCGCATATCGAATGAAACAGGATCTTACATTCCAGGGCTCAGGAGGAGGATACCCGCTGTCACCGTTGGGCGGGGGAAGTGGTGTGGGACAGGGTCTGATTGCGAGCGTCGGCGGCAGCAGCAGCGTTGGCGGCTCATCCACCAAATCAAAGGAGAAACTATCGGATGCGTTGAAGTCGTGCAACGAGATACTTAAGGAGCTCTTCTCTAAAAAGCATTCGGGCTACGCCTGGCCCTTTTACAAGCCAGTGGACGCAGAACTGTTGGGCCTGCACGATTATCACGACATCATCAAGAAGCCCATGGACTTGGGCACCGTCAAGCGCAAGATGGACAATCGCGAGTACAAGAGCGCACCGGAATTTGCGGCCGATGTGCGATTAATATTCACCAATTGCTATAAGTACAATCCGCCAGATCATGATGTTGTCGCAATGGGACGCAAGCTGCAGGATGTATTCGAGATGCGCTACGCCAATATACCCGATGAGCCGGTGGCAAATGCCGCCCATCATCATCATCATCATCATCATTCGTCGCACGGCTATTCGAGCACATCGAAGCACGATGCCAGCGATTCGTCGAGTGATGATTCGAGCGATACCGAAAACGAATCCAATTCGGATGAGGAGCGCAATGCCAAGCTGAAAATGCTCGAGTCCAAGCTCCTCGGGCTGCAGGAGGAGATACGTAAGCTGGTCGAGGAGGCTTCGGCCAAAAAGAAGGCAAGGAAAAAACTAAAAGAGAAGCGCAAGACTCAAATTGGGCCCAACATTGGAGCTGGCCCTGGCGGTGGTGGAGGCGGCGGAGGAGGAGGTTCTGGTCATCATCATCATCATCATCATCATGGACTGGGCGGAGCAAGCAACGCCGGCGGCGGCAATGCTGCGCATGGCATCGGTGGTGGTCTCGGCATGCCATCAAATGTGGCCGCCTTGAGTGCTGCCACAAATGCGGCTAGTGCCAATCTGACGGCGCTGCTCAGCGGATCGCTGGTCGGTGCCAGCGGCGTTCCTGGCGGCGGCGTCTCTGACGGCGGTGTTCCCGGTGCGGCAGCACTGCACGAAATGGCATTGGCCATGAGTCAGCTGACCGGCGGCGGACCGGGCGGTGCTGGTCACGTTGGCATCGGCGGCGGTGGCGGCTATGGCGCAGTCAATCCTGGTGCCGGCATTTCAGCTGGCGGCGGCAAAGCGGCAGCCAATGCTTTGGCTGGCGCACTCGCTGCGGGTGCAGCGGCCGGAGCAGGTGGCTCTAGCGGCGGCGGTGGAACCGGCAAAGGTGCTAAGAGCAAAGGACAGCGTAGCGGCAAGGGTAATGCGAGCATCACAGCCGGCGTCGGTTCGGGCGGCGGCGGCGGCGGTGGAGCGGGCTCAGCGGCTGCCAATGCGGCTGCCATCGTTGTGAATGCAACGTCAGCCTCCTCAGCGGGCGGCGGCGGCACCACAAATGCCAAACGCAACAAGAACAACAACAATAGCAACAACAATGCCAGCGCGGGCGGTGGTGCCGGCGGCGGCGGTGGTGCTGGTGGTGGCGCCCATGGGGCTGTTGCAGGCGGCGGCGCGAGCAGCGCAGTTGGTGCACGCGCCAGCAGCAAAAAGAGGCCCAGCCAGGTGATGAACTTTGATTCGGAGGAGGAGGATACCGCCAAGCCAATGTCCTACGATGAGAAGCGACAGCTGTCCCTCGATATTAA
Organism: Scaptomyza graminum; assembly: GCA_018901835.1. Taxonomy (NCBI): domain Eukaryota; kingdom Metazoa; phylum Arthropoda; class Insecta; order Diptera; family Drosophilidae; genus Scaptomyza; species Scaptomyza graminum. Next base: position 3,078,012 of record JAEIFL010000001.1, on the reverse strand, counting down.
CAAGTTGCCAGGTGAGAAGCGTACGCATCTACTAATACTAATACACAAATACTATGCATGCATGTATGTATGTGTTTTTCTATTTGTATTACAAATATCAATGTGCAACTTGAGTAGAATACCCCCTCCCCCCCCACACCCACACCCACAACCACAACCACAACCCCCACCTCACATCTCATGCATAAAGTAGCTAAATTTTCGATGGTTTTTTTCTTTAAATTGTATAACTGAAAAATATTTATGGATTAGCTGGAGAATTTTCCAGTGATTTTCGAGTGATTTTGAAATCGCCAGCAGATCGGTTTTAAATAAAAACTATATATAGTGTATATTGGGGTTGATCTTCACTGATATTATAGAATTTTAATCGCAGCCAACTTCTTACTTAACCGCTTTACCGTTAGATTTTTGAGAACAGCTGTTAGAGTAAGGCTTTTTATAGTTTCGATGCTCGTCGATCGTAAATCGTAAATCAGCCCAAAAATTCAGATATTTGCTCTTAGTAAATCGAATAGAATTCATCAAACCTATCCATATAATATATACGATCATCATTATATATAGTATATATCCATATACTGTATTCCCACTATTTTTTAGTACTTGTATACACTTACTTCGGCACGCTGAAGTTATTATAAGCTAATTCGTTGTAGGAGTTTGAACTTGCAACAAAATTGTTATTGTGGAAGTTTATACTAGAGAAAGTGTATTCAGAAATGTATTTAGAATAGAATACAATATGAAAAGTCTATAAAATGCTAAACCCAAAAATTATATAATTAAAATATATTCTAATCTCATGTCTTATTTTCTGTTTGTTTTTCATAATCCTTCCTCGCCCCCCGCCGCCGCAGGTGACAAACTGGGACGCGTGGTGCACATTATACAGAATCGGGAGCCATCGCTGCGCGACTCGAATCCGGATGAGATTGAGATCGATTTCGAGACGCTGAAGCCGTCGACGCTGCGCGAGCTAGAAAGCTATGTGGCGTCGTGTTTGCGCAAAAAAACACGTAAGCCATATTGTAAGTTTGTAACTAAACCGAGTCGAGACCACAACAACAACAACAACAACCAGTACAAGAAACAACAAACAACAACAACAACAAAAGCAACTCGAAGCAATTAGAATACAATTTTGATAAATGAATTTAGTTTTTTGTTGCTTTGCTGCTGCTGCTGATGTTTGATGCAAAAATAATATTTGAGAACTTTTTTGTTTGTTTCGTCAATTTTCGTCGTCGCAACAACAACAACAAGACGAAAACCTTTTCCAAATTTTCAAGTAGAACAACAAAAACAAAACAAATGCAAAATACTTAAAAGAGTGGTCCTAACATGTTTAGTTAGCTAAACTGTCAAACAAAAACGAAAAAAAACCCAAAAAATTAAAAACCAAAAAAAAAAAATATTCATAGTTTTTTCAATCTTAAAATTTACATATGTGTATGTAATGTGTGTGTATGTACATATATATATATATATATTATTATATATATATAAGTATATTTTGTTCTTGTTCTTTGTTTTCCCCAATACTCTTGCAGAAAAGTTAAGATCAAAGAAAAAAAAAGAAAAACCATTTGCAAGAATATTTACTTTGATTTGTGGATTGGAATGTTTGTTTTTTTCTTTCGAAGTAGTTTTGGTAATGTTTTTTAAAGTACGATTTGAAAATTGCATGCGCCTTAGACCTACTCTCTCTTGCATTTGAGTGTGTGTGATTGGCTGATTGATTGATGCTTCTCTCTCTCTCTCTCTCTCTCTCTATCCATCTTTAAGCTTTTTTGAGCATGTTCAGCGATTGCTCCAACTATTCCTATTCCCACTATTTAAATTTTCCACTATTTTTTCTATTCGCTCTTTTTTAAATGTCGTGTTAAAAAGTTTTATTCGAAATTTTCGTGGTGAAGCAAAAAGCGCAAAAACAGAAACAAAAGAGAATGACGAAAATTTCTTGTTACAGATAAAAAGCCTTCGGGGAAATCAAAGGATGAGCAAATGGCGGAAAAGAAACAGGAGCTGGAAAAGCGTTTACAAGACGTCACCGGCCAATTGGGCGCTAGCAAAAAAACAGCCAAGAAAGGTAAGGAATCCCAATGTTATATATGTTTCGAAACTAATTTGAACCGTTTCCGTTGCCGCAGATGAGAACACATCGAGCAAAGTGGAGGCTGTGCAGCCAGCGAATCCTGTTTCGTCCAGTTCCAGTTCCAGCGATTCATCGTCGTCGAGTTCGAGTGATAGCAGTTCGAGTGACTCGAGCGACAGTGAAGCAGGTTAGGACGCCGTTCTTTCTTCTTTTCCGTTTCTCGTTTCCGTTTCTCTATTCTATATATATAAATATATGTTTTTTTTTTTTTTTTTGTAATCAATACAACTCCCATATATACCCTTACAAACTATGTATATATATATTTATATATATATATAAATTTGTGTATATACATCTGTGTATATACATATATATCGAAATATGATAAGATTGCAACAACAAAAATCAAAAATGAAAGAACAAAAAGTAAAGCAACAACAACTCACACACACACAGACACAGACACACACACACAGACTTATACAAATCCTATTTTTGGTTCAATTTTATTTTAAGGAACATATGAAAGAAACACAGAACAGCTACATATATCTTAGGCAAGCCAAAGATTATTATACCCTTGCAGAGAGACGTTGGGACCGCGAATATATACATATAATGTGATATTGTAGTCCGATATAGTATACCCAAACTGAACTCCTCGTTCTTAGTCCGATTGTTACTTTATGCGAAAACTATATATGATATGAGATTCCCATCAAATCAAACAATCTGCATGGGTGTAAAAAACACCAACAACAAAAAGCTGGCGGCGAACCCCGAACGAAGTTAGTCGAAGTTAGTTCGTTCCGATATATATAATATATAACGTAAAGAATACTGTGTCCAAATAACTGCTAAGTAAAAAAACGAAGCTCGCTAAAGAAGAAGTACTCAAACACACACACACACACACACACACATACACCGAACGATAGAATAAGGACAAAGAGAGAGGGAGAGAATATTTAGTGTTGTAAAGTGAGATAAAAGCGAAAAACACTACGCGATATATATATTTTATAATTATGATTATGATTATGATTTTAGCATATAGTGGGAGTAGGAATTTCCCTATACTATATAGTATATTTATAGGAAACCTCCCCCCCGCCCCCTCCCCCCACACACACACATTAAAGATGAGAGAAGAGTACCGTCGTACCGAATTGAACAGATTTAAAAGCTTAGGAATTTTGTTTGGCTTAATTACATATTGTACAGTTATATACATGCTATATATATATTTAAATATTTTAAAATACGAACCTGCTTTTATTTAAGTTAACAATTATTTTTGCTTAAATCTAGACAAAAAAGAACAATAAAAATAATAAAGAAAAACCGAAAAAGTTGAGCGTGTTAAATGCATTCGACAGAGACAGAACGATAGAAAAGAGGAGACAGCAACAACTTATTAAGTGTGTGTGTTAAGAGTGTACACCCCCCGCCCCCCCTTATTTTTTTAATTGCCCGACGAATTTTCGAATTAAATTTTTTGCTCAGATTTTGCCCAGAACAAAGTTCTTCTCATTATAAATACAAAGTGCAATATGCGTTTCTAATTTTTTTTTTTTATTTTTTTTATTTTTGAAATTTTGGGTAAACTTTTTTCTCTTTTCGGTCGGCGCTTAAATTCAAATTCAGTTCAGATATTTTTTATTTTTCGAAAATTAATCAAATATTTTTTTAAGAGCAATTTGTTAAACAAATTGGGGAAAAGGTTCAGTTAAATATTCCCAGGCAATCATACCCCGTACCTAATACACACACACACACACACATGTACACCGAGACACACACGCAATTGCAATATGATTATTAAAATTGATCTATTGAGATATATAAGTATATACACACACACACGCGCGTATATATGTATATAAATATATATATATATATAATATAAATGCTATTTAGATCTAGAGTAATAATACGTATATATATATACTATATACTTATTAAAAATACGTATATGCATATAGATATTGTATTTAAGTCATTTTTTAGGTATTAAACTAATTGTATTTTTAATTGAAAAAACAAAATAGAATTGTTTCAAATATATATATATATATATATATATATAAAACTCTTAATATTTATATATATATATATGCATTTGTATATATATATATGAAATATATATAACAGAGATCTATATCTATATATGATGTAATGTAACAACAACAAACAACAAAACAAAAATGATTTGAATTAAAACAAGCTTATCTTAAAACAAAAAATCGAAGAACAAGAAGAAGATGAGAAAGATTAAAGCTTAAATTACGCAAGCTCTGATTTAATTTATAAGTCTTTTTAACAAATAACAAAAAAAAAAACAAAAACAATTATTATTACACCAATATTATTATTATTATTATTATATGATTATTATGAGAATATGCTGAAAACAAAAAAAAGAAACAAAAAATCGTGAAGCAATTGTGTATTGGGGGCAGCCAATCTGAGAAATATAATGAAAGTATTGAGAACCAACCAACAAACATACCAACCAACCAACAAATCAATCAATCAATCAATCAATCTATTAATCTAACAACAGCTTCTTGGATACCCCAAATGTGTTATCCAAGGTATTATAAGAAATAATAATCAAAGAGTTGCGTCGATTAACTAACAACAACAACAACAGCAACAGGAGAGAGGGAGACAAAGATAAAATAAAAAATAACAAATTAATAATTCATGAATGATAAGCAATCTGTGAACACGTGTTCCCCCCCCCCCCCCACCCATATGTGTAAATATACATACATATAATTATATATATTTGAGTAAGCTTTTCCGAATCCATCAAGTACCACATACACACACACACACACACACACAAACTTGAGTGTTCCGTTCGAATGCATTCGTTTGCGGTCGGGGCCGTCTTTAAAGTACTCTTTAAGTACTTCGAATAAAACAAATTATTCACTTGTCTTTTCGTTCAACTCTTTGTTAATTGTAAATGTTAGAAGAATGTTATGTATAGTAGAATGTTTTCTGTACCTCTTTTGCCCATCAGGGGGAAGGGAAATTCGTGTTTTTGCGATGAAAAAAAAAAAAAAAAAACACAAATTTTTGTGAAATCGATCAGGGAAAAAGCAATCAAAACAAATCCACAAAACATACACAAACTTATATTAATATGTATTTGTATCATCAGATCGTCAATCGCGAAGTTAAAAGAAATGTCCATTTACATTCATGCATCGTTCGACCTGATCATAGCAGTCAGACTTCTGTCATTCTCACAGTACTGGTACTAGTCCTTTAGAGCAGTCAGCTTTTGGCTCTGTTCCGTTCCCGTTCGTACCGTTCATACTCTCCCTCTCTCACACACACATCCAAATACTCGCAAAAAAAAAAAAAAACAACAGTAAATCGGACAGACGTTAGATGAAAGTATTTGTGGTGAATGCAGCATCTGTATGTATGTATGTATATACACACATACAAACATACATGTTTTTTTTATAGAAATATACATATAAATATATAAAAATCTCTTTGAAGCAGATAAATAAAAAAAAAGAAGAAAATCAAAAAAAGCAAAAAAATAGCAAATTATGAAACAAATTGATAAAAATAAATTCAAACGAAAATTACACAAACTCACACACACACACTTACAATTCATATGTGCATTATTAAAACAATAGAAATAGAAATTAAAAGTTAAAAAAACAAAAAATAATTAATTACAAATAGTTGATGATAAAAATAACACACATATAGTGTATGGGAAAAAAAATAAATACAAAAATTTATATATATATATATAGTATACATATATGGAAAAACCATTGTAACTGATATTGATTTAAAAAAAAATTAAAAAAAAGCTACACTTGCAGACAATGTGTAAAATGAGAAAGTATATTATTATAAAAAAAAAAAACAAAACAAAACAACAAGAGCAACAACAACAGCAATAACAACAACGATTAGCGATTACGTAACTTAAAACAAAACAAATTGACTTAAAAAACGTTGGGAAAATAAAAATAGAAGCTTTTGTAATTGGGGGGGTGGGGGAAGTAATAAGTAGCTAGCTAGGTACAAAATAATAAACACATACATGTTTGGCCCACTGTGCACTGCTTGGTTGAGTGTTTTTTGTTTTGGCATGCAAGCAGTGCAAAGCAGTGCAGAATACTTAACCGCCGGCTGCCATTAGAAGAAGGGGGGAACGTTTATGGAATGAAACGACAATTACACACACACACACACACACAGAACATACACCCAATCAATGTTGTATGTGTTATGTTTTTGTTGTGCTTGCCTGTGTGTGTTCCTTCCTAACTGTTTCTAACTGTTCTTTTCGTTGTACCTTAAATGTTGAAAACTAATATTTTCATAATTATAAAAAAACAAAAACCAAACGAAAATCGCTTCCAGTTATAATTCGAATTGAAGAAGAAGAAGACTACTTCCGACTAAACTTAAGTAAAATGAGCACACACACACACACACACACACACACACACACACACACACACACAGACACAGACACAGAGAGAGAGAGACAGAAGAACAGAAAAAAGAACTCGTAAATAAGATTTTTTAATTGAATAGTTTTAAAAAAGGAGACGATAGGAGAGGAGGCAAATATATACTTATATACAAACTATTACTAAATAAATCAAGCAATAAATACTTTAACAAATTGAGACTACAAACACCAACAACAACAAGAAGAAGAAGAAGAAGAAGCGTTATATACATATGTACATATTTGTATTTAAAAGGATGTCAAGGAACCAAACAAACAATTTAAAAAAAAAAAAAAAAATCAAACAACTAATAATACAGATGACAGAACGCACAGACGACAGACTCCAAAAAAAAAAAAAATATATATATATATATGATATATGATATGATGTAAAGGAATGAACCAACCCAACCAAAAGTCAAGTTCAGCAGCAAGCATGAAGTTTGTTTATTGGCTTCATGCATACATACATACATATGTGCATACATACATACATGCTCGCTCTCTCACATCTGTGTATGTATAGGTATGTGTATGCCATACATACATACATCCGTTGCATCCGTTTTAGCAAAAGGTTTAATTGAGAAAAAGAAAAATAACGAATAATCAAATGTATTTTTAAAAAAAGCATTTTTTTATTTATTTTTCGGCTGTCGGCTTTCCCCTTTACACATTGTTTGCACGTATTTTTCAAAAAAAAAAAAAATAAAAATAAAATAACAAAAATAAAAAATACAAAGCTAGAAAAAAAAGAGTAAAATTATAAAAGCAAAAATATAGAAATGATTAAAACGTAAACATCAAAAAACAACAACAACAAATTGCATTAAATAAATTTTTTAATATATACATTTTTAATATTAATAAAAAAACAAAACTAAATAAACAGAAAAAAAAAAAAAAAAGAAAAACAACGTCAATATAAAAATAAAACTAAATATATAAACAACAACAAACAAGAACAAACACCACGTTTCAAAAATTATTATTTTATTTATTTTTTAACCCTGTTTGGTAAAGTAAATAAATCTTTTGCTATTTTTCTGTCTCTTGTTTGAGGCTTCGTTTCGAGCTTTGTAATTTGCTCTTAAAAAGAAACACACACACACACATTCATACACACACACACACACACCTTAGAAAATTGTCATGAAAATGTTGTTTGCTTTCTTAAATCAAAAATGTTTATTTTTGTGCGGTTTTCAAACTCAATTTTGCTGGTAAAAAAAAATAGAAGAAAATGTTAAAATAAAGCCACAATAACTAAATATAAAATTGGCGAAAAATGCGCAAACAATTTTTTAATCGAAACATTTTTAATGTATATTTATTTGCTTAACTTTTTCGGTTTCGCCTAACCACAACAACCCCCCCCCTACAAACCCCACAACCCCTCTCTATTAATAAACAAAAATATCATCCAAAAAATAATGTCAAAATGATGAAAATAGAACAATTTTGTGTCGAATTGGATTCTGTTTCACTTTCGCCAAAAAGCTGAGTTCAATGTATATTTTTTTTGTTTCCATAACAACGTCCTCTATATATCTAGATATATCTATATACACATGTAAATAAAACGTTTTTCACCTTTTTTTTTATTCCTTAAGTGAAATAAATTATTTTTTTTTGTTTAAACAAAGACTTTAACAGCAACAACAACAATATACATACATACATATATATTTATGTTTTAATTGAGAAGTGAGAACAAAAACCAAAACAACAATTTAAGCACACACACACACACACACACACATACACGCATACATGTACATGTTAACACGCTCAAAGTCTTGTAAAAATAAAAATAATAAACACACAAAAAAAATATATATATTTAAAAAAAAAGAAAAAAATCGGATTTTTGGTTTCAAGATGAAGAAGAAGAAAAGAAGAAAAAAAAATGCCTGAAGGTTTTTTTTTTTTTTTTGAAAGCTCTAAATACACACTCTCACACACACGCACACACTCAAATAATAACATTTGTAAAAATAAAATATATAAAATAAAATCAAAGCAATTAAATTAGTTAAAATATTAGCTAAAGGCAACCGCAATGAGAATATGGCAGGAAATTCATATACAATTAACAATTAATAAATAAAAACGAAAAAAAAAAATATACGCACACTAAAAGTTCACACACAAAGAGACAGACATGCGGCGTACACACACAAACAAACAAACACACACACACACACTTAGCATAAAGGCCCATCATACACACACAGACACAAACAAACGAACACATACAGAACAACCATTATACCTATATCTAAAAATATTTATAGTAAAAATAATATTTAATATATAAAAATCAGCAGTGGCTTTAACTGCGACAAAATCAACAACGGAAAGCAACAACAACAACAGCACATAATTAGGTTTAAGAAAAATCGAAAAAAAAAAAACAAAAACAACAACTGATTAACAAAAAGTTAAACAAAAGCAATTCAACAGCAAAAACAACAACAACAATGAAAAGTTTATTAAAAAGAAAGAAAAAAAAAATAACAACAACTGTGTTTCTCCATTTCTCCATAGACAGGAATATATATCAACATATATATATGTATATACTATATATAATATGAGCACAAAAGTTGGTTGGTCGGTCTTCCCTGATTTGATTTGGTTTCATGGTTGTGTTAAACTCTTTCCAAAAACAAAAACAAAAATCGAGAACTTTTTACCTTGCAGATTTTTCCAGTTCTTCTTACTTTCAGCGTTTGTTAAAGAGAGAGGGAGGGAGAGGGAGAGAAAGAGGGAGGTAGAGAGAGTGTTATTGAGAGAGAGAGAGAGAGAGAGGGGTTTGGAATAGAGATTTAGGTAAAAATGATTTGAGGAGGGAAAAAGAAATAATCTACAGCTACCATCAAGATATGAAAGGCGTGAGAGCGCGCGCGGCCCCTCCGCTGCCCCCGCCCCCCCAAGTACAACACACAATTGCTTCACATTGGTTTCAGCGTTCGACAATTTAATCGAGGTATTTTTAATTCGTATCTACTATCTATATATATACCATATACACCCCCCCCTTCCCACATATATACACTTTTATTTATTATACTCTATTATAACCTCTAACTCTATATAATATCCTTTGTAATCTAAGTGCACATTTTTCAAATTCTAAACTCTCATCCACCACAACCACCACCAACTCCCCAACTCTCCCCCCGTCTATACTTTGTTGTCAATTAACCCTCATATCTCTCCTACATATAACAACACCATTTATTTTTTGGTTCTCTTTTGTGTTAATGCGCTTTTGTCTAACTTGGTTTTTGTCTCTTTTCAACACCTACTTCAAAAACTAAAAAAATAAATTTAAAAATAAGAAACATTTTGAAAAACCTTTACTAACATTGCATTTCAACCGAAAATTTCCAGGCGATGGCGACGACCGGCCAACACGCAAGACTAAAAAAACACGAGCCGACTCAAATGGAAGCAATGTGAGTTAATTATTCCCCAAAACTAATCGAATCTTTTGAGACGAACACAAAACTTTCTCACACTCAAAACAGTAAGTTTTAGGGAGAACTTTAGAGGAATGGACTGAAAATACCTGAAAACCCTGTAAACGTAAACGTGTCGCAGCTGTCGAATTGTATATTAAAATTGTGTCGTCTGTCGTTATTTGTGTCCGATATCATTTCATTTAATCGCCGATAAAGAAAAAAAATCCTAAAAAAGCCTCAAACAAGCGGAACAAGTGAAATGACACCTCTCTCTGAAAATTATATTTTTGCTCACAGACAAAAGCTCGCTTGTGCAGGAACTTCACTTTCCAATCAACTTTTGTTGCACTTGGTTAGTAAAATAACTTTTAAAATCGGTTCAGTAGATCCAGACATTACCCTCGACAGCCTCACAAACTTAACCCCTCTTAGGGCAAATTTCTCAATGTCCGTCCGGTTAAAGTCGCAGTTAGCTAAAACTTATTGCTCGAGATAAACGGGGTTCCGCTAAGTTACGCATTGAGTTGACATCGCCTTGCAAAATACGTCAGTCGTCCGTCGAACACATTGTGAGGGATATAAGCGAGCGTCAACGACTGTCACAGAATTGTCGACGCTTGTCGATGCATGCAGCGTTAGTCGGCCGTACTCTTTTTGTGTCTTTTTTCTAGTTTAAGCCTAAACGGATATTGAGAAACTCAATTTGACTAAAATTGGGTTAGTTAAGCAAACTGCGGGGACATTGAGAAATTGGTCCTTAATGTACTATTAAAAAAGTTTTAATTGTTGTTAACTTAACCCCGTTTCCCCTCTCTACAACCACCCTGTGTATGTGTATTGGACGAATCTCAGGTGAATGCCAATCTTGTTAGCAACTTGCTTGGCAATATGTCAACTGGCATCGCCATAACGCCATCTTTGCTGCATCAACAACATCATCAGCAGCATCAACAACAACTGCAACAACAACAACAACTACAACAACAACATCAACAACAATTGCAAATGCAATTGGATCAAGTCGATCAGATGCTCTCCTCAACATCTGCAACGCAAATGCGTAAGTAAAACCAAAAAGAGAAATCTTTAACAAAATGTTTGTGACTAATTGTGTTTTTCCCTTGTGTGTGACGTGTGTATTGTATTAGCTAACCTTTTAGGCGGCAATACAAATCCGATGGCTGCGGCAGCAATGATGAACAACAATAACACTAAGAGTTATGTTGGTGTTGGTGGCGGCGTCGCTGCAAACACAATGCTCCCAGTTGCTGCCGGCTCACATAAGAACGGCGGCACAATGGCAAACGAACAGCAGCAGCAACAGCTGCTATTGGGCAGCAATGCTGGCAAGTCGTCGCATGGCTATGTCGGTGCATCAGCAACGGCAGGTGGCATACGCGTTGCCAGCAATCTGCACAAGCAGCAGCAGCAGCCAGACATCGCCGGATTGAATGATCCGCATGCGGCGCTGGCTGCTGCTCTTGCCGCATCGTCAAGCAGTGGTGGCGGCGTCGCCACCAACAATAACAATACCAGCAGAAACAACAACAATAACAATGACGCATTAGCGGCAGGCTTAAAACAAATTCCACAATTCGATGATCCCGTGGAGCAGTCGCTGGCTTCATTAGAGTTTAGCGCCTCCTCCACGGGCAAATCATCATCAGCAGCATCATCATCAGCGCTGAAGGATAACTTTTACATGGCACACCATCGGCAGCAGCTAATGCAGATGCAGCAGCAGCAGCCGCAGCCTAGCAATCAGCAACAGTTTGGTATGCAACAGCAACAGCAGCAGCAACAACAACAACAGCAGCAGCAGCAGCAGCAGCAACAACAACAACAACATATGGACTACATGACAGAGCTGCTGTCGAAGAGTTTGGAGAATGTTGGTGGCATCAATGGCAATCATTTGCTAAACAATCCCATCTTTAATATGGATATTGCTGCCGCTGCCGCCTATCAACAGAACAAGCAGCCGCAGTCCTTGCAACAACAACAACAACAGCAGCAGCAGCAACAACAACAACAACAATCGCACAATAATGGCTATAATGTGAACGATTTCAGTGGCATTGGCGTCTTTGACAATCTAAATATGATGATGATGGACAGCGGTGGGAATACAGGCGGCGGTGGCGGCGGCATTGGCAGCAGCACCAGCAGCAAGCATAAGGAAGCCGAGCAACAGCTACAACAGCAACTGCAGCAACAACAACAGCAGCAGCAGCAGCAGCAACAACAACATCACCTTCTTCAACAACAACAGCAGCAACAGCAGCAGCAACAGCATCAACATCATCACCAACAACAACAACAGCTGTTGCAACAGCAACAACAAGCGGCAGCGAACAAGATGCTAATCATACCCAAACCCATCGAATCGATGATGCCGAGTCCGCCCGATAAGCAAATGCTGCAACACCAGCAACACCATCAGCAGCAGCAGCAGCAGCAACACCACCACCATCACCACCACCAGCAGCAGCAGCAGCAGCAGCAACATCATAATCAAAAAGTGTTGCCGCCACAGCAATCGCCGTCCGATTTAAAGCTACATCTTGGCCATACGCCGCACGCTGGCTATCAGGTGTTCAAGAGTGCCGTCGAACAGAATCTAAAGAATGCGAGCTCGTGGTCATCGCTGGCATCGGCCAGCTCACCGCAGAATACGGCAACGACATCGAGCAAAGCCAAGCCGGCAATGGACTCGTTCCAGCAATTTCGCAACAAAGCCAAAGAACGCGATCGCCTCAAGCTGCTCGAGGCGGCCGAGAAGGAGAAGAAGAACCAAAAGGAGGCCGCTGAAAAGGAGCAGCAGCAGCAGCGCAAGCATCACAAATCTTCCTCATCATCAGCATCAGCATCATCGTCGTCGGCACAAGCTTCGGCCACTGCGGCGGCTGCTGCTGCTGCTGCCGCCGCTGCTGGCGCGGCAAATGCTGTTGCCAGCAATGCTGCATTCAATCAAGCTGCAGCTACTGTTGCCGCCGCCGCTGCAGCAGTAGCTGTAGCCGCTGGAAGCAGCATTGCATCGAGTGCCGCCGCCAACAACAACAACAACCACAATAGCAGCAGCAGCAGCAACATTGCCGCGGCACAGCAACAGCAGCAGCAGCAGTCGTCGTCAGCGCTTGGTGGCAACAGCAGTGGCGATCGTGGTGTCGGCGGCGGCAATGGCAATGGCGGCGGTAGCAGCAGCAGCAGTGGCGCCACAGACGCCTCACGCATGGGCAGCGGCAACAGCAGCAATTCAATTAACAGCAATGGACCTGGCAGTGCCGGTAGTGTTGGCAGCGGCGGCACTGTGGCTGCTGTTGCTGGTAGCAGCGCCAACAGCGGTGGCAGCAACAGCGGCGGCAATCCATTAATGAGCATTGTCGGCGGCGGTGGCGGCAGCAATAGCAACAGCGGTGGCGGCAATGGTGGCAACAGCAACAACAGCAACATCAGTTTGGGCGCTGCCATCGCCAGTCTAGGCGCTGCGGCGGCGGCCGCGGCTGCCAGTAGCTTAGGCGGCGGCGGCGGCGGTGGTGGCAGCAATAGCCAAGGTGGCAGCAGCAGCGGTGGCGGCATATCTAGTGCCGCAACAATGGGCAGCAATGCCTCTGGCAATGGTCATCCGTCGTCAGGCGGCAATGGACAGGCCCAGGCGCAGCAGCTGCAACAGCAGCAGCAGCAACAACAGCAGCAGCAACAACAACAGCATGCAGCGGCGGCGGCGGCGGCGGCAGCAGCAGCAGCAGCAGCAGCAGCGGCACAAGCATCTGCAGCGGCAGCAAATGCTTTGGCGCTGACTGCCTCGCCATTGGGCGCCATGGAAAGCGGCCGGTAAGTGAAACCCCTTTCACCCACATAAACCCCTCGTAAGGATTGTTTGAAATGAATTATTGTCGTTGCAGAAAAAGTGTGCACGATGCACAGCCGCAAATATCGCGCATGGATGACATTAAGGCGTCACCGGGTCAGGGCCAAAGCTCGCCAGCAACCCAGCAGCAATCGCCGCAGGATCGTGCAGCTGCTAAACGTGCCGAACAGCGACGCGCCGAACAAGAGAGACGCCGACGTGAGGCGGTAATTATCAAGTTTCAATTCATTTTTAGCCTTAGCATTGCATTTTGTTATGTTGTTAATTTTGAAATGTTTTCCGCAGATGGCTGGCCAGATTGACATGAACATGCAGAGCGATCTTATGGCTGCATTTGAGGAGACACTGTAGGAAACGGCCTCGGCGGCAATGTCGTCCTCCCACAAACATAAAACCAAAACAAAAACCGCCGACAACATTGCCAGCAAATCGGATTCTCGTAAACATCGATCGTCACATCATAGTAGTAGTAGAAAGCATCGCGATGAAGAGGCGCCAAAAAAGCATCATCAAGATCAAGATCAACATCAAGATCTACATCATCATCAGCCTCAGCATCAGCAACAGCAGCAGCACCATCATCTTCAGCAACAGCAACATGAGCATCATCATAATCGTCACGATGAACCTCAGGCTAAAAAACAACGTCATGAACAACAGCAACATAAGCATCGCGATGAACAACAGCAACATAAACAACAACATCGCGATGAACACCAGCAGCAGCTACAAAAAAAGCATCGCGATGATGAGCCATCACATAAGAAAGAGACACATAGCGAGGAACAGCAACCGTCAAAAGAACGCCGCAGTGAAGCTTCGTCACATAAGAAAGAGCATAACGACGAACAGCAACAAAAGCAACCGTCGAAAAAACATCGCGATGAACGACACCAACGCGATGAAGAGCCATCACATAAGGAGGAGTCCCATAGTGAAAAGCAGCAACATCAGCAACCGTCGAAAAAGCATCGCGATGAAGCTTCGTCACATAAGAAAGAGTCACACAGCGACGAACAGCAACAGCAGCAGCAGAAACCGAAAAAGCATCGCGATAAAGATTCACATAAGGCGCTTAGCGACGAACAGCAACTGTCGAAAAAGCATCTCGAAGAACAACACCAACAACAGCAAACGCTAAAACATCGCGATGAAGAGCCATCACATAGCAAACAACGCGTTGAGCAACCAAAAAAAAAACGGGCCGATGAAGCACATAAGAAACATCGCAGTGCTGGTGCTGGTGGTGACGATTCACACAAAAAAAAACAACAACAACAGCATAGCGATGAACCAGCAAGCAGCAGCAAGCAACCGAAAAAGCCAATCGATGACGACTCACCTAAGAAGAAGAAGCATAGCGATAAGAAAAAACATCGCGATAGCAGTGAGACACATAAAAAAAAGACACATCGCGATGCTAAAAAGGATGAGAAGCAACTCGACAATGTGCCGCATAAAAAGGAGGAAAAGCAACGCGATGAAGAACCAATACATAAGAAAGAGACACACAGTGACGAACAGAAACAAAAGCAACCGTCGAAAAAACATCGCGATGATCAACACCAACAGCAAGTGAAAAAACATCGCAAAGAGTCGTCACATAGGAAAGAGTCACATAGCGACGAACCGTCGAAAAAGCATCGCGATGAAGAGCCATCCCATAAAAAAGAACATAGCGACGAACAGCAAGAGTCGAAACACCATCGCGACGAACATCCTCATCAATCGGCGAAAAAACATCGCGATGATAAGTCGCATAAGAGGAAGCATCGGGAAGAACAGCCGCCGACGCAGCCGCAGGAGCAGCCCCAGCCTCAAGAAAAGCATCATAATGATAAGCCACCTAAAGAACATCGCGTAGCTGCGCCGCATAAGAAAAAGAAGGATAAGAAGCGTGATGAAAAGCGTGATGAAAAACGTGATGCGAAGCGTGATGCAAAGCGTGATGATCACGAACAGGAAAAGCCGCCGCATAAAAAGAAGAAACATCGCGATGACACACAAAAACAGCATAAAGAGAAAGAAAAGCAAGCGAAAGAAAAAACCACCACAAAAACAAAAAGGCGATGAGAGCGTTGACAACAGCAGCAGCATGGCAACAAAATATGAAGCTGGCAAATACAACAACTAAATACGATAATAATTATAAGATGAACCACAACAACAACCGTAACAACAACGACAACAACAACAATTGTTAAAATATAAGCAATGTTTTACTAATTACAATTACGATTATAACTAACACAATTACCAATTAACAAATACATTAACTACATACATAGGCGCGCGCATGATGTATGCATGGTGTACATACACATACGTACATATAATTATAGAGTATATGCAAATACAACATGCATACTAACAACAACAGCAACATCGAACCCAAGGACGAGTATGTGAATATGCTGCATGTCTCTTAGGGTATTGGTTAAACACATACACACACACACGCATGCAAGCACAATCTAAACAAAAGGCAGATTTCCTTTTTATCGAAAAAAAAACCACAAAACACAAATTAACTTTTTATTGTAACTAAGAAATTTGTAAGATTTTTTTTTTTATTAAAAATTCTTGATAAAATAAAAATAAATTTTTATTATTATTATTTGTATGCAATAAGTTTATGTATAAGGACCAATTTTTTTTCTTTCTTTTTAAATACATACATACATAATCTACTATATATATACATTTGTTAACTTATTTAATGCGCCAACAGGAAAGAGAAAAATCCAATTATGTTTTACTGATACTATATATATATATATACATTTGACAGTCGACTCGACTGCCTACCAATTGTAATCTATATACACTTGTACACACACACCCCCGAACATCTATATATAGGTAAATAAACACCACACAAAAAATATACACTATATGTACAGATGCATATTTTATTAAGTGTACATTGTAGCTTGTAAGTAGCAAGGAAATTTTTTACATACGGCGCCCCCAAACAATTATAACACCGAATATGACACACCCTTCAATACACCAACATCTGTTTCATATCATATTGATTTGACATACATGAAAACCGACTACCCGATCTGAAAGGGAAACAGAAAACCAATTATGAATGCGGCGTTCGCCTCTTAGAGTGTGTCTGTGTGTGTGCCTCGAATGGAAGAACGAACAGAAAATCTGGGATTTTGGTGCGATTCAATATTTGTTTAATTATGACGTTAAAAAACTTTTGGCTTAAACAGACTAAAAAACTTTACATCAAAACGAGTAGAACTGAACCATTATAATAATGGGTTCTGGAACATTAAAACATATTGTATTTATATTGTCTTCTATGTGAAATCCGAGAGCAAGGAAAAAAATGTTTCATTTGTTGTAACACAAATATCAAACAAACAATCAATCAATCGATCAATCAATGCATTGATGTAAATACGTTAATAGTGTTGAACAACAACAACATCAAACCCTTTTTCCACATTCTACGTAAAATAGTACACACTCACACAAAAACAACATACACAAACATACACATACACACTTATAGCTTATACATATAGCCTTTAGCTGCCATAGTAATTACAATGATGCTCAAATCGGAGGGCTTACTTGATTCCATAGATAAACTTCAACTCGAAACTATACACACATACATATGTACATATATCTATGCATATACATATACATTATAAAACTATATATATATGTATACACTATATATTCATATCCAGAGAACAAAATATTTTTTTTTCTACATTAGGAGAAGCTTGAAAAGAACGTAGAATGATTTTCGATAATCAAAATAAAACAGCCTCTGATTTGTATTATTGTATGTATCAACTTATATCGATGGATCAATCGCAATACGTATGTTTCTGTACTTCCATAACGCTCTTCTGTGTACTATATCTTTATAAACTAAACTACCATTAATGCTTTATCTATAGCCAAGAACAATATCAATTTAATCTTATCTTCCAGCAATAATACCGTTACTTAATTATCACTTGCTTCCCCAACCAGTTTGTGGCTTCAACTTAGGCAAACAAGACAAACAAATCAACTGCAGTGTTGTACAACGTTAAGTGTTCGTGTGTGTTCGTGTGGGTGTTTTGAGTGTACTGTACTTTATTTTTTTGTACATACATTGTGTTCGTGTGCTTGTGAGTGTGAAAGAACCCTTCATTATTATACTATGCATACCGACTATTGATAATATATATATACGTATATTACCTAGAAAAACTAGTTATACCTTTTAAAAACAAAAAACTCCTAAAAAAAAGTACACGTCCTCATACCCAATGTTGTTATTGTATATAAGAAAACAAAAAAAAAACAATATACATTAATATATGTGAATAAATAACTTTTTTTTTTGTACAATTAATTCTAGCATTTAAATGAAATAATAAAAAAGATGAATATAAATAGTATATATTATAAAAGAAAAAAACATTTAAAAAAATGAAAAAAAATCAATAAAGATACATGATAAAAAAAAAAAAAAAAAAAAAGAGACAAAAATTTTTCCTTACTATCTATATATATATATATATATATATGAACGCATACATACATCATAACAAACTTATGCCCATAAATATATATATTATATATCCTAGATATGGCATATAACATTTTAGCTATTAGAATTGTTGTCTGACAATTTTGTCATATAAATATATGAAAGGTGGAAATGCGATAGCAGAGCCCATGTAAAATACATATACATATATATAGTATATAGTATATAGAAAATAAAAATGCGTTTGGTAAACGATTTAGCCTTATACAAAATAAATAGAACACATAATAGTTAATAAATAATACTTATTAATTACATTCATACAAATATCGAAAAAAAAGCGAGCAAACAGAACCACAAAATAAACTATAAACTGTAAACTTACTAAAACTAAATCTAAAAACTAAAACTGACACAAGTCCAAAAATGGACAAAAGGGAAGACAAGAAAAGAGATGCTAAAATCGAAGGAGAAGAAGCTGTTGTTTATTGATTGAGCCCCGATTATGTTGGGCTTGTAGAATAGTAAGTAGTAGTGGTAGTATATAGCTATATACCTATGTTTAACTATAGTTATCTAGAGTATATATGTATGATTCAACAAATGCAAAATATTAACAATTTTTAGTAAGCCTACAATTAATGAAAAATTAATAAACAATTTACACATATTTTACCATTAATGCGTACACTTAGTGTTAATAAAAAAACAAAAAACAAAACAAAAAAAGGTGCGGCCCGACGAGACAAAAAAAAAAAAAAAAAAAAATTTCAAATAAAAATTGATAAACATTATAAAAATCAATATGAGTTTTTGTATTTACGCGATTGAAACAAAGCCAAATATTGTAGGATACTTTTATGCAAACAAAGTATCTAATTCCCATTCTTTCAGATTTGCAAAGAAAATGGATTAAATGGTTTAGAAAGTCCTCGAAAGTATGTGTGAAAATCATTAAGGATATAACCTTGTGCTGAATGAATGTGCAGAAGTGGAATCGTTGCGGCTTACTCGAAACTTCTTTTAAAAGAGGCCTGATTGTTATGGGGTACGGATGCGGCGGCAGGGGTGTGCGCTGCATTCAAAGATTGAGATTGGTAAATGCTGCGCACTTTTGGGGGCAAGACAAAAATGCATATTTGTTTGAATAAAAAAAAAAAAAAATCTTTATGTTGTTTTTTATTATTACACTTAAAGATATGAGAAAAAAATGTTGTGTCGCTTAGATTCGATTCAATTAAATGGGTATACATATTAATTAACTGGTGAGATTTGTGCGAGACTCGCATTTTTACAGGCTACATATTTTAGTACAAATAACGTATATTATGTATACGCGGCGTTGTACAGCTTAACTTCAAAGTACTTAAAATACTCGGCAAAAAAAAATATACTTACAATACTACATTAATTAATTAATTAAGAGCTGTGTGTGGGTTTGAGGAAAGATAGATTGAAAGTATTCACAGATAAGCTGCCCCATTCTCATCGAAAGGAAATGAAAGGAAAGTTCTTCGCTGGCGTTCAACGCAACAATCGATACAATTATCGATACTAGAGAGCACTGTTATCGATCGATCGATCGACTAAACACCGACTTTGGCCGTGTAGGCAGCCAGCTGCGCCTTCAGCGCATCAATCTGGCACAACAACTCAATATTCTGTCGCTCCAAATACGCCGCCCTTATAGCGATCTCGTCCTCCTTGATGCGACGACGATCGCGCGACTTTTTGGCCGCAGCATTGTTCTTGCGCCGCCGCTCATAGTAGGCGGCATCCTTGACCTGGGAGGCATTGGCAGCATTAGCGCTGGCTCCTCCGCCTCCAACGCCGCCAGCCGCCGTTGTGCCCGCATGCGAATCACAATCGCTGGACTCCTCAGCCCGATCGGCGCGATCCTCGCTTTCGCTGTTGTTCGTCGAGGAGCTGCCCTCGTTGACGCTGCCGCTGCGTGAGTTGGTGCGCCGCATTTTGGGATTCGTCACAGTCCTCGAGCCACCATTCGAGCTGCGTATCTGCTCCAGCACTCGCTTGCGATACTCTGTATAGCGTTCGACGCGCGGATTATCCAGCAGGACATCGTTTGCAGCGAAATTGGCTGCAATCACAAGCGGATCGCGTGGAAATGCTTTGAATGGACGCGTCTGCTTGCTGCTGCTGATGGCATCACCACATGTCGACAGCTGTGTCCTGCTGGTGGGCGTTGTGCTGTTGCTAGTTGTTACTGCTGCTGCTGTTGTTGCTGAAGTTGTTGGTGGTGGTGGTGGTGATTGTGGAGCTTCTAGGACATCGATTTGCATTGTGCTGGCATTGCTGGCGGGTCGCGATGAGATTGCTGCGGCAGCAACAGCTGCTGCCGATGCAGCGGCAAAAGATTGCAGCAAGCTGGCAGTATTATTGGTGTTGCCGTTGGACTTGATTGCTGCTGTTGCCTGCAGTGCGTGCTCTTGCTTGATGTTCGCACCGTAATAGAGCGCAGGATAAAGATTTGCCAGTTGTTGTTGCTGCTGCTGTTGTTGCTGGGCAGCTGCTGCTTGTGCGGAATATAGCAGATTGCTGGGTATTGTTGCTGTTGGCGAGGCAATGGGTGAGCCGCTGCCATAACTATAATTGGTCTGATAGGGTGAGGGGGTTTTTCGTGGCGTTTCAACGCTGTCGCAACGGCGTGACAAGTCCAGAACCTCAACGGATTGGTGCTGGTGCTGCTGCTGTTGTTGCTGGCTCAGCGATAGCAACTGTTGCTGATAGGCATAGGCGGCATACAAATCCATTTTGGGCAGAGATAAATGTTGTTGCTGCTGCTGCTGCTGCTGATGTAAATGATGTTGCTGTTGTGGCAACTGATATTGCTGCTGCTGGTGCTGCTGTTGCTGCTGCTGATGATGGTGATGATGATGATGATGATGCAGCAAAGGCTTGCGATCTGCTAAGAGAGAGAGAGAGAGAGAGAGAGCGTGTGTCAGAAAGAGGCGTTTCATTTGCAGTAAAGGGGGCGTGGCTTTTACACTTACCGCTCTTCAAATCAAAGAACTGCCCGCTGATGAGTTTCTCGTGCATCAACATGTTGCTGTTGCTGCTGTTTAATCCAAAAAAGAACACAAATTGTTTAAATCAATAATCTACGGTCGGTCTTGTCGCTGACGTTGTCGAACGTTAACTGATTTCAACACAACATTCCGTCGGCCTTTTATACGCCGACGACGCAGGCTTCATTCACATCATCCACACAACACAATGCAATGGCGGTGGCGGCAGCAGCAGCAGCATCAACAGCAGCAGCAGAGAGGCAGAGACAGGGTACAGGTAGCAAACACAGCGAATAGCAAAAACACAGCAAAGGGGTGAGTGCAATTCTCACAATCTTCCCTCCTCTCTCTTTCTCTCCCTCTGACTATCTCCCTCTTGCCCAGTGTGTGTGTGTGTGTTAAAGGGTTTTTACGAGGGTTGTTTCGATTGTTGTTTCGCATTCGCATTTGCCATTTGCCATTTCGCATCTCCTTTCCTTTTCCTTTATTTTTTTTGGATTAGTTTTATGAAATTTTTCGAGCAAAATTTGTGTGTTGCATTGTTTTATTTATTATTTCAACATATTTCATGTTTTTTTTTTCTAAATGTTGTAAAAGTTGCTTTTCATTTTTTGCCGTTTTCGAAAAAAATGCTACAAATACTTTTTGGATTCGGTTTTTTTAGTTCATACAAGAAGGGTTTGTCGTGCTTTGGATCATTAAAATATATGGTTCTTAATTAAGTTCAGTTCAGTTACGGAACGGATGCAAGCAAGGAACTTGAGGAATCTGTTTTGAAGAGCAGATATCTCATAAATGTGAACTTTTAGTTGGGATTGTAATTACAAGTGTTCCATTCGAGGATGTATAAAGTAAGCTGATCTGAATAAAGTCAATTTAAAGTCGGAGATTGTTGAGAGCCTGCCTGGAAAAAGCTTCTATGCGTGTTTTATCTTTGATGGGTTTTTACAAGTTCAGTTTTGCAGGCTAAAGAACAAATTGTTGAAGGTACAAAAGCAAAGTCTACAGCGAGGGTTTATATAACGATTGTGCAGTTCTAGAAACCATTAAGGCAAATTATTTTGCTGGCTTAGTACATCAAAAACAGCAGGGAGTTGGCAGAGAGAGAGAGAGAGATCTGCTGGCTAAAGAGATGGAATAGTAAGGGTACAAGGGTTACGAATAGTTAAATCCGTTTGTTTTGCGCTTTTCTCTTTGCGAAATCCTTTTTCTCGCCAGGCCGACGGAATTTGTGCAAATTTTGTGATTGTGCGTGACAAATTATGAAAATTAGGTTGGCTCGAACCTTTTCGCTCGGCCCGGTTAGCGCATTCGCATCAACGAACGACGACTGCCCGATCCGATCCTAGGCATTCCTGGAAGCCTTTAACGTTGCCCGGACAAAGAGTTGGATTTTTGCTGCGATTTGCGATGGGCTTTAATTCATACCGCCAAACAAGTGTCCTTTCTTTTAGATGTTTTAATGTCCTGTTTATTTTACTTACATTTTAAATAACATTTCACATCCCTTTGCCCATTTCACTGTTGTACTACGATTAAATAACTCGAAAGTGCACTCTCCGTCTGCCCCTTTGTCATATGAGCGTGGGATTGAAAGAAAAAAAAAGTATGTATGCGGCTTTTGTTTAACTTTACTTAACTGTTTGCTCCGTAACGGTGCTTCTTCGTGCCGACAAAAGGTCGATATGGGATTAAAGATTCTCACTCAAAATTGACTGAATGTCGCGACAAAGCGGAAGTGACATCAACCGCATCAGCCCCTCTCAAGTGTGTGTAAATAATTGCAAGAGATAAAATATATCTAATCACGAGAGCTAATAACATTTTCATGTTAAATATCGTAAATGACAAAAAAAGTCGCAGCCTCTTACGATCTGACTGAATTGTTGTACCATTACCCAAATCGCAACTCATTCACATATTTTTTGCTCGAAACTGTAAAAATATTTGTTCAATATTTGCTCTTAAAAAAAAACCGCGAATCAATGTTAATCCAACGCTGTTAATCCAACCGTAAAAATGGTGGATTAAACCAAAACACATCATCCACACACACATACACACACATTCGCACAGGCAAGCGGGCAAAAGATGAGAATTTACCTGGCTGGTCGGTCATAAAAATATGGCCAAAGAGTTGCCAAATTCGCAGTAAAGACCAGATTCAGCGAAAAGAAAACCGAAAACAAAAAACGCGAAACCGTACCGTAAAAAAAGACATACCATAAAGCTAAAGATACAACTCGTAATATAATGAGTTGGCCGACGTTTTGCAAACAAACAAAGATGCAATATTTGTGCAATCCTTTACCCGTCCGTCATCGCCGCCGCCGTCATCTCGACCTTGAGCGTATTTTTTAATGCTAGCTGACAGTAAAAAACAACAAGAGACAAATGGTACGCGGGGCAGGTAAGTCCTACCGAACGGGTTGCTATACATATTTCGGTCAAACATTAGCCTCTATTGCCCATTCGCTGTTTTTTTTTTATTGCATAATGGGACTTCGCTTCGATGGAAAACGCTCAGGTCAGAATATTTTTGCTTTCGTAAAACTCCTTGCTGGTAGTGCCGCTAAAGCAAAGGGTTTCGCCCTGTGCCTGGTTTGATTGTGAATGCGTTGGTGTCTCCCTTTTTTCACCCAAAAAAGTAGCGAAAAAACGCGTGGAAATAAAAGAAAATCAGCGACTAATTGACTAAAAGGGGTTTTTGGTTATATTGGTGATATTCCTAGTCCCGGAACCGCCCCTGTCCGGTATGTTTTTTTTTTCTTTGCCTTCGAAGAAACCAATTTAACTCCTTGGCTTTGTCAGTCGTTTATTACATATGTATATACTACAACCCTAGCCAAGTTATTAGAAACGGGTTGACTTTTTACACTACCAAAATACCCCCCGACCGTAACAGCAAAACCCTAAAATTCCAAGAACTGTTGCAGAGCGCGATTTAACTTTTATGAGAAGCTTTTGAACTTTGATTAAACGAGGTTCTTTTTGCCACAACGAAGTAATCTTGGACACAGTTGCGACACAAAGGATTATCAAATTTTGGTTCTATAAGTCCATCAAGCAATTCGAATGAAGTGCTCGGTACTTCCACAAATGGCTAATGAGGAAGTAGTTTGAACAATGAGAGAAAGAGCAAGAGCCAAGGCAAAGGCAAGAGCCTTTAGGTCAGGTGCCGGTTAATGTTGTCGTTTTGTGTGTGTTGGGAAGTGTTTTTAAGGATTACACGTGTGCCGCTTGACGAGGCAACAAAACAAAAGCGCTGTTGTTGATGTTGTTCTCCCTGCTGATGGCAAATGACTAACCAATTCAACCCAAGTCCCAAAATACAAGACGCAAATTTTATTTGTTTTCATATGCAAAATGCACAAATAGACAGACAGACAGACAGACGGACGAGACGGACGGACGGAACACTTGCCTAACAAGAGCCGCAATTAGAACAGATATAAAAAAAATTAGCAGACAGGAGCTATGGATGATGTCTAAAGACACTTCCGTCTCGGAAGTATCTCAAAATGGCAAAGTAATTTGAATGGGATAAGAAGCAACAAAAACAAAAAAACAAACAAAACGAAAAAGACACAAGTTAAGTACGGTACGAACCGAGGCGGTTTTTAGCTTCCGTTCTCTGGTCAAGCCAAATCCTTTAAGTAATTGTTATTCTATACTTTTTTTGTGAATAGTTTTGGTCAATGGCAATTCTCTATTAGCAGCAGTATGCATAATCCCAACAAGCAGCCAAATGCTGCTCAATTATGGCATTCCTTTAATTGAGAGACAGGACAGACAAGGACTCGAAATCTACTTTCTACTTATATTTTCATTCAAAGGTGAGCACTGAAGCGCTATACACCTCATCGATCCCAAGTATTGCATTACAATGCCAAATAGCTGAGGTTTTGATTACCCGAAAAAAAAAAAAATGTCATTTGTGGTTTCAGCCACAAAATCAATGCTAATTGTTTGGTTTCTGTGAGTCTAAACATCAATTTGGTAATCTATATATTTTGGGAGTTACAAAATTAATAATACATACTATATATAATTTATATAGTTTTTGTGACTTGCTAAAAGTCAAAGTTTATATTGACATAAGATTAAGAATGATCGATGCTGAAAAAGGGCCACCCTAAATAAAAATATACGTAATCTTTACTTAAATAAATAAAAGTCAAAATGTGTCGTACAATGGGCATGAATAGCTAGTTGAGTAGTATTTAAATGGGCAGAGCTAACTAGCTACTTCCTTACGCCAGTTGCATTGTAACTGTTGTTTGCCAACGCCCCAGGACCAAGAATAACTAAGGACCAAATACTTTATATATCTAGGTATGTGTGTGCGTAGGAGTAGCAGTCTGTGTGTGTGGGTGTCAACGCCCATTCACACAAAATTGTTGGAAATGATGCATGGTACCGAAGCATGGCAAAATCGAAGAAAAATGCAACATTTCATGGTGCATCAAAGACAAAGTCAAAGACAAACGACAACGGCAAACAAACGGGTTCTCGATGCGGCATAGACGACTGGCAATTGCCCTCCATACATTTGTATTACTAAGTTTTTTTCGTGCTCAAGGAAGACTTACTTTAGTAAAGTACATTTGTTGTAATAATATAACATTTCTTTTAGTGTAGCTGTAGCTGCTTCGATTTGTTAAAGTGCCCTGTGCACATTGTAGGGCATTTACAGTTGGATTTGTATGAGAGCCAAACGTTAATTTTGCATGCATCATTCGTTTTGATGAACTGTCAACGTTTAGTGACATTGTCTCCAGCCAAATGTGTGAGAACCGTTTGAAGCGAGAGAGAGAGAGAGAGAGAAAGTGTGGGATCGCGGGTACAGTTATGTGGACATGCTTACAGCTATGTATGCGTATGTGTGTGTGTCCATATTACAAATGCAATTGCAACTGTAACTCACCACACACACACACACACACACACACAGGACAGACGCATGTCACAGAGAGATAGATAGATATGCCCCTCGTCTCCCCTACTCCATACCCATCTCATACTCACAACAGAGAGACCCTTTTCCCATAATAATAATAATAATAATAGCCCCGTTGTGGCAGCCCTTTTTATATATTATTACTATTTCCATAGAGCGCTCACTTAATTTTATGCATTTTGCCGTTGATTAGCTGCCAGCAGCCATTGTCACAAAACCGTTAGCTTAACAGAGAGAGAGAGAGAGAGAGAGAGCGAGAGAGAGAAGGAGAGAGTTAATCAAAGCTGGCCCACGTACACATACATACATATGCATACAAAAAGAGTTTATATTGAGAGTAGTTTATATTGAAGCAAAAATACATTGAAACGGAATCCATCCGGAATATTGTCTCGGTCCATCACATCTATCAAAAAGCAAATCAGTTTGCAGCAAAGCCTTTAACACCTTTTCACACTATCGCATTGTTGTCAACTGGCAAATCCGCCTTCGAAACCCCGTTACAAAAAGGCAGTTGTTCACTTAGCCAAACCGCAAAATATTTGCAGCTCTTCTAGATCCAGGTTTCAATTCATGCCTAGTTATTTTGCCAAGTGTAAACGGTACTTTAAGGACTTTTGAGTTTTCGTGAGTGGCTCTCAAAACAATTGCTGTCATGAAATGAAAAGTGGTTAACCGTGCGACGACACATTGCGACGAGCCTTTTGCTGTCCTTTGCATTTGCTTTGTGTTAATTGTGTCAATTGTCAATTCGCACGATCTTCATCTCATGCGGAAGCACAACGATCAGATCAGCAGAATCGAAACAAGATGCTTTCCGCCTAACTCTTTTTGGCCGAGTTCTATTGGGCTGTGACTGACTCTTAGCCATTGGCATTGGCATTGGCATTGGCATTGGTCGTAATATGAGCATTTAACCCTCTAAAGCCGCCTTCGGCCTTTTGTCAGAAATCAAGTTCGAGTCGAGTTCCGTTTCGAGTTCCGTTTTGTCACAACTCTCGTCTCGTCGTCTTCTGTTTTCTTTCTATTTTCTTTCTTCTTTTTTTCACATGAAACTAAAACTGAAATCCATCAGATTAAACCGTCCGTTCTGCGTTGCCAAAGCGGTTTAAGCCTTTTGTCACTCGAGTTTTGTAGGTGGCTAAATGTGCGTCAGTATCAAAACAACTCTCATAACTCATTGTTGGCAGCTTAGTTCTTTGGCGAAATTTATGGAAAACATGAAAAAAAAAAAAAATAGAGGACAAAAATATTATTTGATAATAATTCTTAGTCGCATTGCTTGGTTCGTGGAACCGAGTCCAATCCAAATATTTGTACAACGTTCAGAGACAGACGTTCCCGGCTCTAGAGGGACGACTTAAAACAAATGCAACAAGTGGCAAGTTAATCTCGCATAATATTACGTGAGCAAACCGCGTAATCTCTTTACAAGTGCATTCGATCCATAGGAATCCAAATCTAGCTTAGTCCCCCCGATTGAAGCGTCTCTTTAAGCCTCTGTCCCTCTGTCTCCCTCTCTCTCTCCATTCATTTCGCAGACGTTTAGCAAAATGGCGGCAGTCACAAAGCCAAACATCAGATTTAAGCTCAAAGTTAAAACCAAAATCGTATTTTCAATAAACTTGAATCAATCTCAATCTAACCCTAACCCTATTATCCTATTAACCCTCGAATGCTTCAAGCTTCCGAATTAATTAAACCCATACGAATTTTGGTAGATTGTAGAATATGGTCGGGAAATTTTGGTAGACAATGGAGAGGAATTCAGTTAAAGTAATCCAACCAAATTGCGTATTAAATTGTAAGTTTTAATGATATTTAAGTCAAATTTGTCGCATTTGAAAGCTGAAACAGAAAGAGAAATAGGTTTTTCTAACCTCGACAAAAATCTATTCAACTTTATTCCTAACTAGCTCTTTCTAAAAACATTTTTTGTGCACAACATCTTATGAATTCTTTATTCATTTTTTTCAAAAACGTTTAGATAAAATAATCTTAGATAACAAAAACAATTTTGTTCAATAGATCTTAAGAATGTTAAATTTATATTCAAGGTTATGCATATTTAAAAATGCGAACTGTCTTAAATTAATTTCTGGACTTAAAAATCAATCTTTAAATATATTTTTCGATCACATTTTTTGCAAACGGACTTTTATTATTTTATGTTTGTGAAAAGTTATCAATATTTCAACTTAACAAAAAACTGATTTTCTTGCTTCTAACAAAAATAGAAAAACCTCTTAACATCGCCATGATGCAATATTTTGTGAACGCAACGCTATTTGCCTTTAAAAACCAAAGAAAAAGAAAATCAACCCAATCAAGCAATTGCGCCATTTTGCGGCGAGTTGATCGTAAATGAAATATCGTAAGCCGAGACAGAGTCGCAATCAAATAAAATTGTGAACCAATCAGCGTCGTTTCAGCCAACTACAACAACACCAAAGAAGTAGAAATAGAAGAGGATGAGGATGAGAAGGAGAAAGAACCACCACCAACCGACCGACCGCACCACTTTAACTTCATTTTGCTCGAAAACGAGTTTCAGCTGGGTTTCAACTTCATGCATTAAAGATCTATGCGAACGAACGACCAACCGACCGACCGACCGACCGAACAAGGGGGGCTTAGGAAAAATGTGACAGCTGTGCCAGCTGACCCTCACTTGTGGGTGTATCTCTCTCTCTCTCTCTCTATATATATATATATTTATCTATCCCTTTCGGTAGGCTGTTTAGTTGTGGGGCATTTAATAAATAAATAGGCAGCGACAACGCATCACAACGCTGGCATTTTCATTATTATTAGAACCGAGAGACCGAGAGACTCTACACTAGCCAAAAAATAGATTAAGTTCAATTTAAAAATACAAATTTTCTTTTATCTATATGAATATTTGAAGCAGCAGCAATTTATTTTTTATAATTTCAAGATGTGCTTGAAGTGTTGGTTCGAGAAAGTACAATAGTTTTTCCCTAAGTGCATCTCCCCGCCCCGACGTCCGACCAAGTTGCCCAAAAACCCGAAACGGATAAAAGGGTTGCTGCTGCTGCTGCTGTTGCTTAATGATAACAAACCGGATGGTCGTGTCATGATTAGATGAGGGGGCGCTGGGCAATGGCAATGCTGACCGCTGTTTTGGTCACTTTTGGCATTTCCCAAGCAATTGTTGTAAATTCCCATTCCCATTGCCATTCCCATTCCCAACCCTGAACACCCCTTTCACTTACATTGCATTTAGCCCGCGGAGCAGCGTAGTTTTTTGGGGAGTTTGTTGTGTTTGTTTGTGGTTGGGGATTTGGCAACTCTTTGGTCAGGGGTCTTCCTGTGGTTGACCTTTTGTCTTTGTCTGCGTGCAATGCATTCATCAATTTGACGCGTTGACACATTTATAGCGTAGACATCCATTGAATTAGGTTACCCCACAACCGCAACCAAAAACAGGAAGCAGGACTTGGGCCAATCGATTTGATGAGCAGACATGTCTGCTGTCCCATAGACGGAGTAGTGGCATTGGGGTCCATATTAATTAGATCTCAAATTAAATCTAGGCAACAAAATTATACATTTTCCTCAACAGTCAAAAATAGTAGCTCTAACTAAAGATCAGTTTCCCAAAGTTATGGGAAGTAAAGGGAATAAGATATTTTTGCCAATAAGCTAGAAAATGGAGTACATTGTGGTATCAAATCAAATATTATAAGATAATCGATTGAGGGTCTGTCTTTTTTGTTTGCCAAAACAAGTGGAATTGATGCGGTTGACGGACGGACGGACGGACATAATGGTATATGGTATATAGGGACGGACCTAGGTCCGCACTTCCTGTCCTATCCTTTTGCTTTCTTATCTTGTTGTCATTATCAAGAGCAAAGGGCATTTGTTTCGTTGTGTTTGCCAAATAGAGCACTGAGGCGTATCAGCTGCGTGAAGCAAACGACAAAGAAGAAGAAGTACAAAATTAAGATGATGGCAAAAAAACAAAAGAAAAAGAGTTTCTATTTCGTTTATTCAAGCTATCTCTCGAACCATGTCCATTTTACATTGTATCGGCATGTCAACAAGGATAATTAGTACAGGGTTTTTCGTTGGCGACTGTACCTCTCCTAATGATCATTGGTTCCGGTTTCGAGCCGAATGCTACTTCTTTGATTAATGAACTTTTACATGGCATTTGCATTTGAGCATTGGCCATTTGGCCGGCCGGCCAACTACTATGTAAATCTGTTCGTTTCATGTTGCGTTTGGCTGTCATACGAGAGGCGCTCAATTAGCAAAAAAAAAGAAGAAGAAAGCAGCAAGAAAGACGCTCCTAGAATTTGGTATAGGGATATATGGTTTTGAGGACCGCTTACTGTGCAATTGTTGTTCGGCCACACGAGCCAAAGACTCTGTCACTAATTGTTAATCGCTGTTCTATAACAAAAATCTAGACGCAAGTTCTTTACACTCGACAAAAAAAAGAGAAGGAGAAATGTTAAAAGAACCCTAACCCAGCTTTAACTAACTAGAAATTGTTTACTGTGTGGTGCTCTTATGATGCCCGTTACGATCGGAATTGCTTCGATTCTGTACTTAATAATATATTATGCCATTCATATGAACTCGAGGCAGGCCGAGTCGAGTAACTTGAGGATCTTTCTCAACCGAAAAAATGGCCAACTCATCCTTAAGTGGAATATGCAGCTTAATGAACAACGGTTCAGTTAAATGTCCAGTGTGGTCAGCAGCTGAAAACCGGCAGATACAAAAATACACATATGTGTCTGAAAGGATTCGGATACGGATTCTGGCATTGAATAAACAAACTCCACACACACACACACATTCGACATATCCTCATTAATCTCGAGGGGGCGTATTCGATGGCTCGCGCACGCGCCTGAATGAAGACTCTGTGGGTTTGGGAATGGGTTCGGCTCGGCTCGGTTCGGCTCGGTACGGCACTAATACACAACATATTGCAACTTTATGTAGGGAATAGAACGGTAAAACGAGTGGGATTTGAGAAAACATAACTATCCATGTACAAATGTATATTGACTTGGGTTTGCTTTTTTGTATTTTTAATGTGAATGAAAACATTTTAGATTTTTCTTCTTCAAATCTACACTCTAAGAAAATTACAATTAGACAATATTTTATTGAATAATCTTCAACAAGTATGAATCGTTCTTTAAGTTTTCAAGTTTTATGCACTTGAGTGTACTTCAACTAAGAAAAGGATAAATCAAGTTTGAGCTTTGTTGTGCCTAAGAGCTTTGAACTATTATTATTATTATTATTACTTGTTTTTTTCTGTGTATAGCAAGCAGCAAATTATTAAGTGGGCACGTGTTTCTTGGCCTTCTCGGACTCACACACAACTCATGGAACACGATGAAAACGATTTGTTTTTCTATGTTGAGGCTGAGAGGATCCTGTTTTTGGAAATTTTAGTGCCTGCGTGCGTCGTTTGTGTTTTTTCAAAACAAATATTGTGTTATTATTTGCTTAAGCGCAAAGTTTGCGTCGTCGTCGTCGTCGTCATCGTCATCGTCTTCTTCTTGTTTTTGGTAAGCCACAAACAAAACAGGCGCCAATCGTCGACTAGCCGACTCATCTTAAGCCTTAACAGCTGCGCAACG
Organism: Scaptomyza graminum; assembly: GCA_018901835.1. Lineage (NCBI taxonomy): Eukaryota > Metazoa > Arthropoda > Insecta > Diptera > Drosophilidae > Scaptomyza > Scaptomyza graminum. The sequence goes on along the minus strand of JAEIFL010000001.1, from coordinate 3,045,928 downwards.
GAAGTGTTTCTGGTCAACGATTGTTATTATTTTTGATATTTGTTGTTATGGCACATACTATTGTAAGAAGCCCCTTCTTAATCTACAACGAATTCCCAAGTCTTTTGCTTAAATTTAACAGACATTTCTAGGAGCAATAAAAAGAGCGTCGAGTCATTAACAAAAAAAGAAACAAAGATCTCAAATGGCTTTTGTTTTAACTGCGGGTTCTGTGGTTCAAAGCTAAAAGAACGAGAGGCAGAAAAAGAGAGAGGGAGAGAAACAGATTCGAAGAGTTTATAGGTCAGTCGAGGGGTCAGGTCAGATCAGATGAGATCAGCAGCAGCAGCAATACGATGCTCTGGTTACGGTAGTTCGGTTCTATCTGTGGATTAAACATATTTTAAATAGAATTTTCGAAGGTGCTCTCGGTTCACACGTTTTGGGCCCTCTGAGAGCTGTGCTGTGGGCGTGTGCGTGTGCCTGCCTAGGATATCACACGACGACGACGAAAGAGAGGTATTCGTCGTCGTCCTGGCATGACGAAAGGTAAATTTTGTAAACAATTTTGCTAATTAAGCCAGCCCAATAAAAATCGGCTCACGCGAAGACAGGCAGAGACAAAGAGAGAAAGATGGTTAGTCCTGTGTCCTGTGTTGTTGGGTCAATCGGGTCGCGTCTCGCGTCGCACTTGAACTAAATCCGGTAGCTTAAACGAGTTAAAGGAACTTGAACGGAACTTAATCCCATAAATTTGGGAAAAATACAAATTTTAATCAGGTTAATTCGTGTGTAGCGCGCTATTGCCCCGTGTGGTGTGTATTGCATGCAACCATGTAGATGGTTGCCAGGCCCAGGTAGTGCTTGGCTTGGCGAAAGGATTAGGCCCAGGCCAACCGATGGGATTATGTTCATTTGTTCATTTGCCCCGATTATGCGATGCGCGCCTGCGACATTTTAATTTAATCTCAGATTACGCAGCAGACGGAACGAACGAGGCTGGGCTAGGATCAGGAGCACTACTTAAGATTAGGCCACAACTTTTGCTCGTATATTGCCAAATAGCCAAATGGCTATAAATAAAAGCGACCAAAGTTCCAATTTATTGTTATGAACGGCGGCAAGGAGTAATGCTTAAGTTTTTCTGCAAATCCTCAGATAACCAGAAAACCGTAACACAAACCGGCTCAACCAATTCTATTGCCATTGCCATTCGCTGCTTCCTTGTTTAGAGGCAAGTTTGTAGGTCAATTGAACAAATTAGTTGAGCTTGTCAGCTTGTTAAACTGAACACCAACAGATCCCCGAAGATTATCGGCTGATCAAGCCCCCCCTTAAAACCTAAACTTTTGTCGAAAATTCGGGCGCGATTTTGCCTCCGAGCCTAGACTAGGTTTAAACCAGATCATTGCGATTATTCAGGCCAACTATCAACGATGCGCAAACCACCTTTAAAGTTATGCCGACCTTAGATCATTGGGCCTGCCTATCTCTAAGAATACAAATAAAGAACATAAGGTTGCTTATACATATTTAGTTTATATTGCAGTCAATGTCCGGGGATAAGGACCTAAATATTGTTCTGCTAGTGAGTTAAAGAAGGAGAAGTTCGATTGTCAAATAGTTTGTTTAATTTGTGACACGTGCTTTGGACTCTGTTTTTGGGGGTTGATTGGTTGGTTGATTGCATATAAAATCGCAGCCCCTTTTTGCCACAATTTGCGGCAATTTCCAACCCCGGTGTGACGGACGATGCTGCGGCTACAACCCCTGCTGCAACAACAACAAACCACAAAATGGAGTTTCATGCTGAAATTTGATTTCTCTGAATACAAATGGCGTTTGATTATCCCTTTTAGTTTTTGCCCATTCCACTGGGACCGAGTAGTTAAGAGGAAAAGAAGGCTGACAGAAGACAACAGAAGGACGACGATCTAATTGCCTTCATTCTCTATTATATTTCTTTTTACAACAAAACAATCGATGTCAAGTCAAAAAATGATGCATAACCTGGGAGAGACAAGTGTTAAAGACGACGACAAAAACAAGATGCGGCAACCCAGATTTAATCCACAAAATATAACCGCACCGAACCGAACCAAACAGAGCAATCAATTTGCACTAAGAAGAGCTCTCTGTTAAAAAGACAAAAAATAGAGATCAAACATTGGAAATATTCAGTTGAAATGTCAAGAGATCTGTTCCGAGAGATGGCCAACAAACAACGGGCGGGCGTTAACCCAAACACACAAAAGGTTTCTCTCGATCGTGTGCCAATTGTGTGTGTGCGTATGTGTGTGTGTGTGTGTTTCTTGGCCACGTGTACCGCACACTCCAATGGCAGCGCATCGATCGTCGGGCAGGTGAGAATTTTTGGTCGGGGCATTGCTTGATTGATTTCAACCCCTTTGCTTTTTTTTGGCTGTTGATTCGCCACCTTTTTTCAATTGTTGACATATCTGCGAATCGTTTTGATTTTAGGAAATTTGTGTTTGCTCATCGCCATAATCCTTTCCTTTTCGTTTCGTTTCGTTTCGTTTCGTTTTGATCTGATCGCATGCCAAACGTTTGTTCAGCACGCGTCCAACGCGTTTGGCTTGGCATTAACTATATAGATTGGGACCAGATCGTGTGGTTTATCTTCATTTATTAGTTAGTTTTGTACTTTTCAGTCAGGGAAACAACTCATCAACGGACATTTTGATTAGCTTTGCTTGTCGAAGTCGAAGCTATTCCTGCCTGCGATGAGCTGCATTTTGTTAACGGACTTCAGTATAAACCTTTCGACTATTGTTTCGAACATTTCGATGACTGTCTAAGTCTGACCGTTGGCCAGCCAGCTAATCATTTAGTTTCAGTTATTACGAAAAAACAAAGCCCCCACCCCCCGTTCAACGGAAGTGTCAACGTGTCCTACAGAATGATTAGCGCTTATCGCATAAACTACATACATATGTATGTGTGTGTGGACAATAGAGTTTTTATTGATAAAAATTATGCACGCTTAAGAACAATGGATTTGTTAGCCAACTTGACTCAGCACAAAAATCACCAAATGACATTAAAAAAAAAAGAACATAGAGAAAAAGAAAATCTTCTCGATCTCGTCTTCGTCATAATGTCTCAATCAGGCAGGCAGGCAGGCAGGCAGGCAGGGCTGGCAGGCACTGGGTTAGCGATTAACGGTAACGCTGCTGGCTAGCAATTGTTATTGACCAACTAAAAGGAATTTGACCACAATGCGTCGTAGAATGTCAACGTGGGATCGACTCAGTCGTCGGCTTAAATAAAACGATTTTTGGACGTTTGTTGGTTTAACTGTTTTGCCGTTTTTTTGTCCCTTGCTCTCCCACTCGGAGTTTTTGCTTTGATGGGCGCCGCTTACCCAAAGCGTATTCTATGCAAAAAGCAAAAAAAAACAAATGCTGCCCCAGACGTAAAGCTCTCTATGCAAAGCATATACAAATAGTTTGCGCAAGTATTATTTATTTATTAATGTAATAAAACGGAAAAAAGAGAGATTGAGATTGCTGTGTGCCAGCGAGAAATGAAAGCATTGCGCTCTCTTCATTAATGCTCTCTGCTCTCTGTCGAATTCAACTTTAGCACCGCCAGCTTAATCGATTCTATTTTACAGCACGGTTGTTTATCGATTTACACACACGCATACACATAAATAATTATTTTTTTTTTACTTTGAATACGCAAAAAGAAGTTGCAAAAATTGGATTTTCAAATGAAAGAGGTGAAACGAGCTAACGCCCATTTTAGCTAACGATTATTTGGCATAAAATTTGTGCAAATTCTGTTAAAAATGCAGGCAGTTTTTCCTTTAAAAAGGGATTTGCTTGGCCCGAAGCGTTAAAAATGCCGTTAACACTGATTCTCCGGCAAAAGCGAGAGAGAGAGAGAGAAAGAGAGCTCCGCCCATTGAGGACAAGTTGACTTAAGATTACGAGACGACAAGGACCTGTTGAGTGTCCCGTGTCCTTACTTACACTAAGCCGCACTGAGCTGCATAATTTTCCATCTAAAGAAAATACATAATAATAACAATGAATCGAATGATTGGGTTTTTTTTGTTGTTTTTATTTATACATATATGTATGTGTGTGTAGAACTATAAATGAAGTTGTTGTTATTGTCCCTTCTTAATGACATGCGCCAAGTCGTAGACACCGCGCACCGCCTTCAGCTTGACACCGGGCACATCCTGCAGACGTCCAACGCGACACAGAACAATGTTATGCTCCTGCAAATTGTGCCCAATGCCGGGTATATAGGCAACCATCTCCTTGCCCGTCGACAGACGCACCAGCACACACTTGCGATTGGCCGAGTTGGGCTTTTTCGGTTTCTTGATCAGCGTCTTGAGTACAACGCCTTTGGCAAAGGGTTTGCCATCCAACGGTTGGCGGGGCGGACGTGTCTTAATGTGTGGTCCCGTTCGATGCATATGCTGCAGTGATGCCATACCGCGCAATGTTCCACTCACAAAGCTGCTCTGCAGCGCTGCAAGAGAGAAAGATAATATTTTAGATTCCCGGCAGGAACAACTGTACCAAACATATGTATAATATACAATGCGAAAAAGGAATAATTATGAGAAAAAATATTTGATGTGTGAACGCAGCCGCAGCGAGCGGCTTTAAACATTTGACAAAAACGAACGAAAAAAAAGGGAAATAAAGAAACCGGACAGTTGGACAACAAAAGGGTCAGAAACAGTTGGGCGATAGAGAGAAAGAGAGAGTCCTTTTGCTACTACCAACAACAACCGTAACAACAATGCCCATTGGCCTTTTGTTGTGGCTAATCTCTGTGAAAATCGCAAAATAATTGTTTTGCTGTGCGCACATCCATCCATCCATCCATCCATCTATCCATCCATAAATCTAGCAAAATATGTGACCCCGAATAATTGCAGCCCAATGACGCTATACTATGCATGTACATAGCTCTCAAGCCTTTCACTAGACAGCAAACTGCAAGAACAAAAGCCTTCTTTCTAGCCACAGATGGTGAATTGACCGTCCTTATTTTGCACAGTTAGTTTTGACCATTTACTACAGATGACAGCTGAGCGAGAGTAACAAACTACTTACTATATGCATGAAAAGTAATCAACTTATTCACCAGCTTCCAAACCGAACGGGCTACAGCATAACTGTACATTTGATAAATGCCACACACACACACGTACACATAATAATTACCATATCGCTGGACAATTGCATACAATGGAACAATAACAAAGTAGAGCTATAACTCACACCTGTTTGCATGTGCATGTGTGTGTGTGAGTGTGTCCAAGAACAAAAAAAAAAAAAAAAGGCAAAATTCTTATTGTTGTCAATATTTGACAGCATGTTATGCGCATTTGTATGGAGCGGTGAATTTTAATTAAAAATACAACCAGGACAGGACGCACACATGAGAAAAGGCCTATAAAAATATTCACAGGATGCTCACAAACGGGTACGGGGAGGGTGGGGGAAGTGATTTTGGGAGAAGCGCGGGTTAAGTGCGAAGGCCACGCGCGAATGGCAAAAGAGTGCAGATCGAGAGACAGAACATATACACACACACACACACATAGCCAAATGATAAAAACAACAACAAGCTGAAGCGCTGAACATCGAATTTCAAATTTTGGTCGAGCATTTAAAGTAAACAAAGTATGTTTGTGTGTGTGTGTTCGCCTGCTAAGAAAGGCTTGTTTACCTTCGAACAGCAATAATTTTGTGGGTGAGCGCAGTAAGCAGTGAGAGTGAGAGAACATTCCAATTATTTCTGTGTTGTTTTTTTTCTTACCATGGGCCGTCAATTGTTTCGTAACGCTTAATGTTTGACGCAAGAAGTTCATGTTGGCAGCGTTGGTGTATTAAGCCAGTATGAAATTGTTTTGTCTGATTGAAAATAAAACGGTAACGATTGAGCTCTCACTTATATGTTATAAAAAGAACAAACACTTTTATTGTGATTATTAATTGTAAAATTGTCTCGCACGCCGTCTCGGCCGGTCGAGCAGCTCAGCTGTTTGTTTATGTTCACAGAGTTGCCAACTAAGCATGTGGAGAAGTGCTGCCAATAATCGTGACATGACAAAAGCTGAATGTTTTTGTTTTCTTCTAAATTTGATTTAATAAAAACTAATATGATGGATGCAAAATTAAATGTTTTTGTTTTCTTCTAAATTTGATTTAATAAAAAGTAATATGATGGATGCAAAATTAAACGCTATTTGTGGTAATTTCTAAGGTCGAAGGCGTTGGAGCACTAGCACTCGAACCACATGAGTTTTGATTACGATTGGTGAGGATACGTGAAGAGGGGGCTGCTGGATCGCCGTGCTTGAAACGCTTTGGAAGTGTGGCAGCCCGCAAATATGGATTATCGATATTGGGATTATCGAGAATCGCTTTGTTTGTTGTCGAATTGGGCTTGATCTCCAGTTCGGGCTTCTCCTCTTTGGACTTTTCGCCATCGCCATCCTCATTCTCACTGTCAACATCCTCGCCATCCTCTGCAAAACAAAACGAACGTTGTTATTTATTTATTCATAATTTGCATAATTAGACGTACCTTTGCTGGGAACATCCTCGGTACGATTGGCCACCAAATAATGATACTCGAGTTCCTCGAAGTCAAATACCTGATCCGTGGGATTCAAGGCAGCCATGTAGGGCGGGAATACGGGCTGGCACGCAATTACTGCCGAATAGTGAGAAATTTTAGAGGTTTGGGATTGGGAAAGCTTTACACTTACATGGAAACATATTATCCTCGGTGGGGAATAGATTATTCGTTTCGCTTGTTTTGCAAAGAAACTTGGTTAGGGCCTTTTCGACGTCCCGCTTTTGGCTGGCCGCCTTCTCGCGTATCGCTTCGTACTCGGTCACCGGCTGCTTGTGCGTCGGCGTCCGGATATAGGTATGGGGATCGGGCATCACCGGGAAGTAGCTGGGCACGTAATGCGGATGCGGCGATTTGGTGCCCGCCTGCAGCAGATTCAGTTGGCGTTGCTGCGTTTGTTGCGCCGGCAGCGGTATCGGCGTTAGATGGGAACGACGGCTGTAAGCCTCCAGCTGGTTGGCGTTGATGCCCATGTTGATTAGGGCCAAATTGACGTCGCCCACCGTGGGCATAGTTCGTCCGCCCAGCTCGCAATAGTTGTGCGCCGAGTTGCCAACTTCGAAAAGCACTTCAAAAGCAGACAAATGAAGATCAGAATTGAATACAAAAATATTTTTATAGATTTTACTTACGCGCCTGCATCATCTCGATGAGAGTTTCGAGGCATTGATGGCTAATGGTAATGGCGCCCTTGTCCAAGAGTATCGCAGACACCGCCTTGCCAAGCACACGGCGAAATGGATCAACGTTAGCTATAGAAATCGCATCGACTTTGTCCATTTTACATGGAAGTAATTTATTTTGTTGATATTTTGTCAACGCCGCAACGATAGGTGTTTACACATCGATATCGATATCTTACCAAAAGTGGCAATATCGGTTCATTGGACTAGCTTGTTGAGCGCGTCTGGCAGCTCTCTCTTTTTCGAACAGTGCTGCAAAGAGCACAATTTAAAATTAAAATTTGGTTGTTGAAAAGCGTTTTTTATTTTTGCAATGACATTTTTGTTGATCTAACACATAAGATATATAAAGTATGTGCGTGTTTAAATTTAAACAAAAAACAGAGAAAATAATAATGCAATAATTGCCTTATATATTTAGTTGTATAACAATAATGGGCACTGTTGGTTTGTTTGTTGTTTTTTGTATTTTGTATTTTGTTTGTTTTGTCTAAGCATCGAGATTGTCGAGGACATTGTCGATGAGTGCGACGACCTTCTGGCGAAAGCGTCGATTCTGTTTGCCATTCATCTCCTTCAGATACGGATGCAAACTTATCAAAAACGAATAATCCGCGTCTAGCTGCGACGTCGACTGCGCAGTCAGCGTCAACACTGGCGTCAGCGGCGGAGCGGGTGGTGCAAGTGAGGCAGGTGCCGCTGCTGCTGCTGCTGCTGCTGTTGGTGACGGTGTCAAGGCATGATTATGATTGTTGTTGTTGTGGTGGAACTGCATCTGTTGTTGTTGTTGTTCTTGGTGGTGGTGGCTGTTGTTGTTGTTGGCTTTGAGCCATTCGGCAACGGTCCAATCCATATTGTTGCGCAATGCCGCCGCCGCCGCCATAGTCACCGGCAATGCAACCAGCTGCTGCTGCTGATGCAGTGGCTCCACTTTGATGGCCTGCAATCGCAGAGGCGGCGGTGGTGGGGGAGGGGGCGTCTCCACCCCTGCCCTCTCCGCCGAAATGTGGACATCTGTTGGGCTGGTTATGCTGTCTTTGGTATCGCCGTCGTCTCCGTCGTCGTCGTCGTCATCTCTCGGATGATGTTGCTCCATAAGACGCATCTGTCCAATGCGCGTCATTGGCGTCGAGCTCAAAGCCAAAAATGTTGCTGCCGCCGTCGCCGTAGTTGTTGTTGTTGTGCTTGGCTTGCGCAGGACCATGCCCAAATTGGGATCGGGATGCACTGCCTCCGGTTGAATCGCGGCTGGCATTGTGGCAGGCGGTTTGTGGCAGGCACGCGACTTTGTGTAGGGTATCAGAAACTGCAAATACTTGGACAAATAATATTTACGTTTCCCCCGACCCGTGTGCGTCCGCGCCAGCTTCAACGAACGCAAGAAACTGCTGCGGATTGTGCGCCAACGTTCCCGCGAATTTCGAACTGCAACGAAATCGAAAATGTTTGCCAAAAATCAAACTCAGTTCCAAGAAACGTTTTCGCCCCCAATAACCAACAAAGGAATTACCCCCTTCCCCCACGCCATTAATTATTCAGAAACAGAAAATAGAACAGCTGCAGCAAAAAGCTTCCAAAACTAGACCGAACATTTGCCACTTGCAGCAAGTTTTTGCCACTTTGCAATTTGCATCAAATTTAATATTAACTGGCTGAAGGGTGAACGTAATTGGAAAATCGCTGGGGGGGGGCATGTAAATGGGTCAAATAAAGAAAAGTGCAATTTGGAAATATTTCAAATAAATTATTAATCTCAGTGCTGTAAAATTTGACAGCTGCCGCCGCTGCTGTGAATGCAGCAACAAGTGTTGGTTAATACCCCGTGGTATATGCATATGCATATCTATTGTGAATAATTGTTTTAATTACATGCTAGCACAGCAACAAGCTAAATGCTACAACAACAACAGCAGCAGCGACGGCGACGGCGACTAATTGCATGCAGCTATTGCTGTAGTGACACAGTGACACACCTACACCTACACATACATGCATGCATGCTTACGCACTGTGTGTGTGTGAGTGCAAGCGAGTTGGCACGACTACAAATTGCGATTGCATTGAAAAAAACACACACACGCACTAGAAAAGCTTGCATCATAGGCGCGCGCGCCAGCACACACACACACACGCGCGTATAATGAGCACGCAATTGCAATTGCACCAAATAATAATAATAAATAAATGCAAATGGCAAAATAACGAAATATGAAAATTTTTTGATATTAATTGTATGTATGTACCTGTGTCCTTTATGTCATTGGCAACATGTTGCCAGGCCTTTTGCACCTCGTCCTTTTTGCTATAGCCCGGATGCGTGTAGTTCCACAGGCACGGCTGGTTTTCCACAAGCTGCACAAATTTCACATTGAAAACGGGATCATCCTTGCGTGCCATCGCACGCTTTACAGCACTACTGCTGCTGATACTACTATGACGATGTGCCGTTACACTTGGCAGCCAGCATTAAACCGTAAATACATATTTACATACATTTATTTATTTATTTATTATCAAAAATTTGCGCGCGCTCCTCAATTGCTCTGTCTCTGTCTCGCTCGCACGCACGAGGCGGGAATGGCAATTGCAACAAACGGCAGTTGCTGTTATTTATTTAATATATTTTTTTTTTTTTTTGTTGTTGCAGAATGTTGTAAGAGCAACAACTTGTCGCAACGAAAGCGCTGAGAAAACTGAAAATAGCGAAACTGAGCGCAAAATGCAAAAGCTGACAAATAAAAGCTGCAACGTAAACAATGCCTAGAGAATCAACAGCAAATGCAGCAGCTGCAACGTTAATGATTAAAATAAGCTTGTGTGTGTGTGTGCAAAAAAAAGCTTTGGTTTTGAGCGTCGATGACGTCGCTGGGCGGCATTTGTTACACACACACACATGCACATTTTCAAATGCAACTGACAAAAAGGCGCCAACAAAGCTGGCCGCTCTTTTACAGCACTTGAACTTGGCACAGTGGCAACGCCAAAGCTGAACTAGCTCCGAGCTCGCCACACCACAAACAAACAGTTCACAGTTCACTTCATATGTAACAATTCGTTTTTGATTTAACGATTTAATGGCAAAAGTAATGCTTAGACAGGCAAGTGACGACCATAAAGCATCTTACTTCATCCATAATCGATAAACAATTAATATTTGCAGCTTGTACGCTCGCTGCACACCCAACCGGCGCGTCTGTCCAGCTTTCGGTCGTCGCAGCCGGTGCAGCCATTGGAACAGTATCCCCAAGTCCAGGTGATGCACAATCCACCGGAATGGAAGTATGTGGAGCGGCTGCTGCCGCCGCGTACAGTGCCCGAGCCGGTGGCCAAGCCCAACTATCCCTCCGGTTGGCAGCCGCCGCAAAAGGAGAGTGAGGCGGGCAACTCCCCCTCCTCCGCCGATGGCTATTTTGTGGCACGCACCAAAAACCATATGATGCCCGTCTATTTGCACACACGGTTCCGTGGCCAGCGTCGCCTGACCGTTGTCCGCCGCATCCAGGGTGACATTTGGGCCCTGGAACGCGATCTCCGTGCGATCGTGGAGCGGGCCCGCAACGGCAAGCTCTGCGCCACGCGGATCAACGAGCTCAGCAGACAGATTTACATTCACGGCGACTATGTTGATCTGCTGCGCGAACATCTCAAATCCAAGGGCTTCTAAAATATTCGTTTGTTCAAATTTCAAGTTTCAATAAAAATCCGAAAAAATCTTAAGGTTTGCAAGACTGCAGACATATATATATATATATATGGATTAATGTAAATACAGGAAAATACAAATGGAATTCGATTCTTGAGAATTCATCCTCTCTCGTTCCCTCTCTCTATCTGTCTCCCTTCATTCTTTAGTTTACAAAGTTTTTAAAAAGTTTTCAGAATTTTCAGAATTACTATAAAGATCGATCTTAGTTAATCTAGATCCGCTCTCCTCTCTCTCCTCTCACTCTCTCTCCCTTCATTCTTCACAAAGTTTTCAGATCCTCTCTTTCTCTTCCTTCTTTAGGTTACAAAGTTTTTGGAAAAGTTTTCAGAATTTTCCGAATTATATATTGATTCGATCTTAGTTAATCTAGACATTGGGTTAATTGATTTTTTTTTAGACACTTAGTTTTTAGGATTGACTTTTGTTACGCTCCGAAAAATTACAATATATTTTAACAAACATTTCTATTTTTAGACACAAAAATATTGTTGTCTGTATATATCGATTATTTGCCTTATTATCACTAATTTCAGATCGATAATACGCTCTAAATATTACAAGATTCCTCTGTTAAGGGAAGAGCAAGTATTATAATCCTTTCTTATGTTTTGTTTTTTCTTTCTTACAATCTAATCGATTAACAGCCATATTAATTTTATTTATCGAAACTATAACTAGAATAATCGATAAATTATTAAATAATCGATTAAAATATTTAATTCTCGTCACACAAAAAATGCCTTTGATCAACATATATATACTTATATATATAAGTACTAAATATTTACAGAAATGTTGTTGATTTTTGTTTTCCGATTTTCTAAATTATAGTTCGAAAGTTGGGTAAATTGTTGAATAAATCGTTTCTAAGTGAAAGTTATTATTATTATGGGAACTTGGAAAATCTCCAAAATTCGGTAAAGTTCGAACCTTCTCAGATCGGAATATATATTGTATATAGTTATTCGGAAATCATTATATTTTTTTCGAAACTGAGAATCTTAACTTGTACATTTTCCGACTAAATGTTTAGTTCGGATTTTTAACACTTATTCATTTAGAATCTTTCGAAAATCGGTTATGGAATTATGCTTTATATAAGTTCAAATACATCGAGAATATATAATCGAAAAACATACATATATATATACTCTATATCTTATTTGTTTTTAAGTTATTCGAACAATATAACACCAAAAATATACATATGGTATGTACCCTTTAGTACAGTCGAACCTACCATATAACGAATCTCGAAATGAAAATTCGGCAAATTAATTCGTTATTTAGAGGTTCGACTGTATTTTGAGTATAATTAATATATATCGAATATTTGTGCTTAAATATTATATTTTTGCCCAATCTTCTTTTTAGTTTTTGGTGTAAAAAACAAAAAATTATAAATGTGACAAAAAATTTATATTTATTTATGTGTAGAGATTTGGTTTTGTTTTTTTTTGTTTATACGCTACGCTTATGTATGTGTGTGTGTGTATAATATAAGTGGGGGACGGGGGAGGGAAGGCAAAAAAAATAATTTGATGGGCTTTGTTATCTGTGTGTGTGTGTAACACATCGAAAGAACATCGAATTCGAAATTCTATGTTCCATTTTCGAAAATGTGTATAAATATGTACAATTTGTATATATGTAAGTGTGTGTTTATGTGTGTGTGTGTGTATATAAAATTATTTCCACTTTAAACTTAATAGTTGTTTGTGTGTGTGAAATCATATTGGATGCAGCGCGGTGGTGGTGGGATGCAGCGTTAGACAGGAGCATGGTGGTCCGAGGGGCGGTGGCGGTGCATTGGCTACCTTACGCTGCCATCAGGTGAGCTCCTTGTTGCGAGCATGGAATGCAGCGGCCGCCGAACGCCACCGTTATCCATTGGCGCCCGCCATAACCGCGGACGTCGTCAGCGGCAGACCCAAGATACCGCCGCCACCAATCCCGGCGCCCAATTGCATTGACATCGGTGTGGACATTGTTGTTGTTGGTGTTGTTGCCGCCGATGTTGTGGCATTGCCATTGGAGGAACGTTTGAGTGCCTTGCGTATAATCGTCCAATCCTCCATTATATCCTCTTCGCGCAGCATATACACAACGTAGGGTCCCGTGACCGTGACCGCCTTCTTGCGTCCCGGTCCGCGCACCTTGCTCTGGCGCTTGTCATTGCCCCAATCATCCCACGAGATGTCCACATTGTGGCGATCCTCCTCGAGGCGACGTATTCGCTCCATTAGCTCCTCCCGCAAATTATCTACGGCCATTTGTTTCTCGCTCTGCGAATATTTCGTTATCGTGTTATCGAAGTCGTTAGTTATCGGACGAGACAAAACTCACCTCAAAGTGCTGCGATGCCGCCTGCTCCTCGGACAAGTATTTGTGCTCAATATTTTGTAGGCGAAACTTGCGCAGCACATCGGCGACCTCAATTCGCGTCCTATACACTTTGTCCAATTCCTTTTGCGGATGCACAAACTCTTCGGAACGTCCCGAACGCACATCGGAAAGTTGGCGCTCGATCAGACTGATCCGTTCATAGTAATATTGTTCGCGCAGCTGACTAAACTGCCGTTCCAAGCTCGCTGCAGACAAAATGTGTGTATAAGTATAGGGGAATGTGGGGGGGGGTTTGTGGTTTGCTTACCCAAATCTTCAATGTGTTCGGCGCGTCGCATTTCGATTTCGCTGGCATCCATTTCAGAGGAATCATCGGAATCGCATTCGTTAGCCTCTTCCTCCTCTTCGTCGGAGGTGTCGTGGGCCTGACTCGAGTTCGAGCGTTCCGACTCTGCCCCAGAGACGTCGCCTTCCGCATCGGATTCGCCATTTTTGACTGGCATTTGTTGTTGTTTTAGTGTTTCGTTATGTTGCGCCTCCACGAATTTTAACGCGGATAACCAAGCACTGCGCACCTTCGACCCTTTCGATTGAAAATGCAAATTTCGCTTTCGCGTTCACTCTTTTCACTGCTTTTTAAGTTTGGTGAAAATTTTAGAGCTGCGAATGTTGTTTTGTGCAGCAGCTCGAAAAAAGTGTTAGCTGACGACGCACAGCCCACCAGTATTGCACAATGCAACATTATCGATTTTTCTATTTGCTATTAATGATCGATAAGAAAATACAGCAAATGCAAATGGACGTGTTCAATTGATTTCTTTTTACTTGATTAATCTTTATTTATTTTTTTTGTTAAAGAAGCGTTAATAAATTATGTCAATTGTTAAGCCAATGCTTGGCATAAATACCAAACAAAACAAAACCCAAATATATCGTGTGTGTTATGGTCACACTAGCGTATCAGCGCCAAGGAAACAGCTGACGTATGAGTGTAAGGAAAAAAAGAATCGAGAAGCAGAGAAAAACAAATATTTGGTGCTGAAAGTACGTGTAACATTGCAATAAAGAATAATCCGATATGGAAACGCCAACCGCTGACGACTTGCTGCAGTTTCGTGACTATAGCGCAACCAATAGCGGCGCCCCAGCACAAATCAATGTTAACTCACCAACTCATGCAGCTGATGTTGGCTTCGTCGTTGGCACCGGAGACGTGGGTCGAACCCCGACTGCCGTCGGTAATTTTCATGGACAGCGTCAACGTGGTGATCCCCTGGCGGATCTAATCTATGATATGACTAATAATTCGGCTCAAACAATGGGCGGCGGCGGCGGTGCACAGGGTGCACCAGGTGATAATGGTGCTGGCGGCAGTGGCGGTGGTGGCGTTGGCGGCGGCGGTGTGCGTTTATCATTTTTAACCATGGAGTACTATCAGCAGTTCTTTAATGTGGACACCTATATCGTAATGGAGCGCATTGTTAACTCGATGATACCGAAACGTGCTGCCGCCGACTATTTGCGCATGAACATTGGCGAGAATCCCGACTTGTATGGCCCCTTTTGGATAACCATAACGCTGGTAAGAGTGACCAGACTTTAGTTAATTGTACAGTATATAATCTCTCTCTCGCTCTCTTTCGTTTAGATCTTTTCGATAGCGATTAGCGGTAATATTGCAAACTATTTGCAACAGGCCAACGACAGCTACCATTGGCATTATAATTTCCATTTGGTTTCCTATGCGGCGACATCCATTTTTCTATATGCCAACATATTGCCGGCCATACTTTGGGCCCTCTTCAAATATAGCCTTAAACCCGTCGATGACGCCGATGCCATCGAAACGGATAGCGTGAGTTTCGTTCTCTTTTCAAAGATTTCAATTTTCAACCAATTCCTTTTCTCTTTGTTGTTGCAGGCAACTTATACGCCAACGTTGCTGTCCCTGATGTGCATCTATGGCTATAGCCTGGCCATTTACATACCCGTATCCATTTTGTGGGTCATCAATGTAAGTAAAAAATTTCGAAATAAAAAAAACATTTCTCATTTCTCAACCTTTTGGCAGATCTCTTTGCTACAGTGGGTGCTGGTTATAACGGCCGCAATGTTGTCGGGCACCGTGCTTATTGCGATTCTGACGCCAGCATTGCGCAATTCAAAGTATTCGCTCTTCCTTATTGTCGGCATACTCGCCGCTCATATTGTGCTCGCTGCCGGCTTTCTGCTTTACTTCTTTCACAGTCCGCCCGACACGTCGCAGGCCATGAAACTAACTGCGGCGGCGGCGCCCACACTAAAAGCTATAGTACCAAAATTGTCCACCCAGGCGGTGGCCGGCGATCTGCCGCCCATCAATCAAACAGCCTAAGCGAGAGAGGGACAGACCGAGAGACAGAGAATCGTTCCATTCCATTCCATTTACCGTTCTCAACTCTCTCTCAGCGCTGGCTGTTGTAATTTTAATAAATTCTTAATAGTTAGTCTCTAGCTTATTGCAATAATATTGGATAATACACATTTTGTAGCAATTGAAAATAAAGAGTTTTGCTTTTGTATTGAATTTATAATACATTCATAATGACGAACTAAAGCAAGCAATAGTACATATTTATTATCAAAAATAATAATAAATAAATGATTGTATTTATTAAAATTGGTCAAATGTGTTTGCTGAACTTTTCTCCAAAACCTTTAAATTAAAGCTAACAAAACGGAGTTTGTTGGACAATGTTGTTGTTGTTATTGCTGTTTCGAGCATCACTAATTTCGTAATGGGTGCACGTGCACACACACACACACACACACACACACAAACGAGCGAGAGGGAGAGAGAGAATTTGTTATTGTTGTTTATTCTGTGCATAGATCCATATGGAGAGCATCCCCCGTAAGGGGGCTACCTTTTACAGTTGGTTTATTTAGTTGCTGGGACGTAGGTGGAGTTTGGGGAATGTTGTTGCTGGGCGCCAGGTTGTTTGAGTTTTGTGCTGCGAACGCACGCACACACATAGAACGAGAGAGAGAGAGAGAGAGATGGAGTGGGAATTGATTGTGTTTTTTTTTTTTTCGTTTGCGTTTTCGTGTTCCCTCAACGCATCCTTCTCGAATTGTCGGCATTTCACATTTCACGTACTAAGTTTCGTTTCGTGAGCGTGAAAAAGAGAGAAACAGCATTTCCAACTCAAGACCAAAACAATCAACAAAATATTGAAGCCATTATAAGTTTTTGTTGTCTCTGTTGACACTCTGTTTGGTCAGTTTTCGAATATCCAAGTAGGCTTTCGACCAAAATGCTCTAGCCAGGAATTAAAATAATAAAAACATTTCAGTTTGCTTCCAGAGCTAGTCTGGAAAACAGCAAAGAAAAATTCATTTTTTCGGCTCAAAATTTTATAAATTTTTTTGTGCATTTTTTGTCGTCCAAAAATGTGAAAATAATTTTTGGTCAAAATTGATTTTGTGTGTTATTTTTTTTTGTAGAAATATTTTTTGGGCTCGTAATTTTGTTTTTTTATTTGTGTTTTACTTGAACGTAAGAATCCTGTTTAAAACTAAAGCTATTAACTTTTTGCGTTGAAACCGTGCAGACCCATTGGATTAGAACAAGAACATAAAAGTACGTAAACAGGTGAGTTAAAGCCATTCAATTCGGGAAAGGTACAAAGTGCATCATCAAAACCTTCCTTAGATATTTATTCCCATATATTTTACACTCGGATAGATCCTTACTTCAATTAATAATCGTTGCATTTGAAGTGATAAGTTTTCTCAAACGATTATTATACAGGAATACTTTCAATTCTCTCTTTCGATTCATAGCATACAATGAAGATGATGGTACCGCGCCCCTATAAGGCATAATAAGGGGAGGGGGCGCGTGGATTGCATCGTCCTTCATTTTGGCATAGATACTTGATACTCTCATACGGATCTGACTGTCCTTCAACACACTGTAACACAAATGGTAAGTTCTCATCAAGATCCTATATCAATTTTCTTATAATCTTTTCTTTCTTTTTGATTAGGATGACGGTACCTGGTCCCTCTAATAACTGGCCTATTCGAGGGACGAGCAGCTTGCGTCTTATTATTAAATATATTATAATAATAATAATAAAAAGATTCTTACTACTTTGTACTTTGTGGTAAGTGCAGAATATATAATATATTGCAATATCCAAGGACTACTAGAAAGTAAACCTTTTTAGATTTGATCCAAATATAATCAATCTGGGATGTTCTTGATATCGAAATATCGTAAGTAAGTTTCTGTTCATCGATTCCCTTGGTATTAATATTATATTTAATTTCTTTCTTAGCTCGACGGTACCGCGCTTTCTAAAAGTGAGAGTGAAGCAGCTTGCGTCGATGACCAATCCTTAATCCTTAATCCAATCTTATTTATTTGCAATCCAAGACTAAAATGCATCACAGCCTTTATTCATTATTAAACATTTTCGGTAAGTTATACTAGAACTGCTTTTCTTGTTTAACATCCCCCAGCATCCTTAATGACCGCTTTCGTCTTTCTGCTTCTAGTTTGAACGGTACTACGGTCTTCTAGTCTAATGATCCTGACTCCTTTCGGGTTCAGGAATATCGCGCAGTTTGCGTTCAAGCGGAACTTCTATTTATAAGAATAATTTATTTAAGTATAACTTTCAACGACAAAAAAATAAAACAATTTATGTAAATAATGTATCCAAAATATAATTGTTGGTGTTCCTAAATAAAATATACATGTACATGTATATAATATGATTATGATTTAACATCTAACATCGATATATCAATAAATTTCCAAAGCAAAATCTCATTTCCAACTGATTAGTATGAGTTTGATAAAAGCAAAGAGTATCAGTAAAAGGGGAATTGTATTTATTGCAGTACCTGGCACTGGCACACACCCACACACACTCACATGGACGGGCGGAAACGGAAGTCACTCGATTCGGTAGCCTGGGAGCTCATTTTATTTGCATTATTTTGATACCCTTGAAAACACCTTTACAACGTGTAGCAACGGCCAACAGAGAGGACATTTCAATGCCTAAAAATATATATATATATATGTTTGCATATTCTCGATCATTATCGACTGTTTTAAAACCCTTGATAACTCTAAGCAATTTTCAGTGTGATTTTGACTTTCTTATAGATAAAGACTAGTTTTGAAGGGTATCTTCTAGTCGTGCTTGCCTTAAACTCTGATATCGAAAGCCTTCTTACTTGTTTTTTTTTTTGGAAACTAGCCAATGTGCAGCGACTTGTGAGACATTTCTTTCGGTCTCTCTCAACCCTTTCTACAAAAAACTCTCGTGTTGTTGCGCCACACACTTGACAGCAATTAGTACACAACGTCAACGTGCATCTGTATGTGTGAGCCCTTTGAAAGGTGCAAAGTACTGTAACTGCTGATAAAGTTTAAGAATCTTTTTATTATTATTATTATAATATATTTTATAATAAGACGCAAGCTGCTCGTCCCTCGAATAGGCCAGTTATTAGAGGGACCAGGTACCGTCATCCTAATCAAAAAGAAAGAAAAGATTATAAGAAAATTGATATAGGATCTTGATGAGAACTTACCATTTGTGTTAAAGTGTGTTGAATTACAGTCAGATCCGTATGAGAGTATCAAGTATCTATGCCAAAATGAAGGACGATGCAATCCACGCGCCCCCTCCCCTTATTATGCCTTATAGGGGCGCGGTACCATCATCTTCATTGTATGCTATGAATCGAAAGAGAGAATTGAAAGTATTCCTGTATAATAATCGTTTGAGAAAACTAATCACTTCAAATGCAACGATTATTAATTGAAGTAAGGATCTATCCGAGTGTAAAATATATGGGAATAAATATCTAAGGAAGGTTTTGATGATGCACTTTGTACCTTTCCCGAATTGAATGGCTTTAACTCACCTGTTTACGTACTTTTTATGTTCTTGTTCTAATCCAATGGGTCTGCACGGTTTCAACGCAAAAAGTTAATAGCTTTAGTTTTAAACAGGATTCTTACGTTCAAGTAAAACACAAATAAAAAAACAAAATTACGAGCCCAAAAAATATTTCTACAAAAAAAAATAACACACAAAATCAATTTTGACCAAAAATTATTTTCACATTTTTGGACGACAAAAAATGCACAAAAAAATGTATAAAATTTTGAGCCGAAAAAATGAATTTTTCTTTGCTGTTTTCCAGACTAGCTCTGGAAGCAAACTGAAATGATTTTAATCACCCAATTTCTAGCTAGAGCATGTTGGTCGAAGGCCTACTTGGATATTCGAAAACTGAAAATAATTTAAAATAAATAAAAATTTGCCATGAAACAAATTACCTCACAAACAGTTGAACAGTTACGAAATTTTCTGACTTTGTCTTTTTTGTCATTTTTAAAATTGTATTGTGTAAATTGTTCGAAATGTGATGTTGAAACGTTAAAATGTAGAAGTACATTAGCGCCCGAGCCTATTTATAATAATTGGTGCATATTTGATTTTTGGCTTGTTAGCAAGCATTGCCAGTATTGGCGCATCCTATGGGGACTCCGCATTGGATGGAGTTTTTTTTTGCGTTGGGGAGCTGTTGGAAACTTGGGCTTGGGGCTGAAACTAAGTTTTAGTCAAGGCAGTTTATTGTTGGGCGCTTGCCGGCCGGCTGCTTATTTTATTATCTTCTCTCACCTATCTCCCTCGCACACTCCCTCCCACTCGCACTCCCTCTCCGTATTTGACACAATTTCAGATGCTGTGTGTGTGTGTGTGTACGTGCTCCAATTCGCATCTTTTTGGCATCAAGTCTACACAAATTCGGTTCGGGCTGCGACCATCTCTCAAACTCTACACTAACGAACGGCCGAACGAACGGTGAACAGTGAACAGTGGTCCACACACACATTGCCCCTACAAATGAGCTTTTTGCCGCGAGCTTTTCGACACTCACAGTTGCATTGATTTTTTGCAGCGGCGGCAGCAACATTTTCCTCTTTATGCAGCTCAGCTTTCGGCTTAGATATGCATTACGCTACGCTACACTGAATGACGAGTGCTGCCACCCTCCATCCACCTCTTCCGGGTCGAGAGAGGGGGGGGGGGTGTTACATGCTGAGGGACGTAGGGCTTTCGTCAACACGACGCACACCGCACATAATTTCTATATTTATTTTAATTAATTAAAACTGTTCAAAAACGCAGCTTCATTTATTTTCCACTCGATCTCTTCCATCTCTTTCGTTTGCTCTCTCTCTCTCTCTCTTTCTATTTGACCCGAATGTGGACGGACCCCTCCTCTCTCTCTCCGACCATCCCTTTTGATGGCTAAATTTAAAACCAGCTTATTACTGAATTTAATATTTAATTAGCTGGAAATAAAAATTTTTTTTTTTTATTTGTTGGGATTATGATGAATTGCTATAAAAAATAAACGAAGTTTTTTATTTAAGTTAGAAAATATATATATAAAATAATAACGGTACTAAAACCATATCACAATTGGGTTTCCATATTTAAATCATAATATAATAATATTCAAACTCATCCTTAAATTTGTAAATAAGGTTAATAAATTTTTATTATATTATATTCTATATTTATTATATTTGAAGATATTAATAGAAATATTGGAATGCTTAATAAGTCGAAAAAAAGTTAAATTATTTTGTTGTCTAAAGTGAAATTTAAACACAATTTCTTAATAGAAATCGCAATGTAGGGCTTTAATTTCTTTCTAAATTAAATTCTGCAAATGATGCATTATTAATTAGTTTTGTAATTTCGATGGAAATTGGATTTTGTTGTGGTTTGCAATTAGTTTTGTGTTGCATTATTTGTTCGGCCATTAATTAGCGGTCAAACTATTGCCTGGTGTGTGAGTGTGTACTTTAATTATTTCAAAGCGTTTGATGTGGTCACACTGCAAATGAAACCCACTAGCAATGGCCACCCATACACAAAAAGAGAGAGCGTGAGCAAGAGCGAGAGATAGGAGAAATGTATACAATTTAATGCTGGCTGAATTAAAGTAACGAACTATAGATACAAATCGGAATGCATCGAGTTGTGCTTTGGAGACTTGGCCGGCCCACTTGTAGTCACTGCGAACCCACCCACAGCACAGCGTCTTCTTGTGTAGACTTTTTTGTTAAAAGCTGCGCTAAAAGCTTGAAGGTAGTATAATTGCGATTCCTGCCTGTAGGTTCCATTGCGGCTGCTGCGGCTGCTTTAGTTCTTTTGCTGTTCTTTTTATGTTTTTTTGTTGTGCCATGTTAAAGCGCAACTCTCAACACAGGATACGTTGCGGCCGCAGTTGCAGCGCTCTGCTGCTGCTGCTGCTGGCGTCGATGGCGTTGTCAACGTTTGGTCTCAGTCGGCGTTTGGTGGGCGAGCTTCGCTCTCTCTCTCAATCAGTACGAGTCAAGCAGTGTTCGGCGTATCCAGCAAACGCGGTTCTTTTTTAAGCGCGTTTTCTATTATTATACTCATATAATTTATCATTTGCGTCGCTGTATGATTTCCTCCTTGTTTCCGTAGTACACAAAACAAACCAAAAATACCAAAAACAATTTTCCAAAAACAAAACGAAACACAAATTACTAGTTCTCGCTGAAGCCGAAGAAGAAGAAGAAGGAGTAGAAGACGAAGAAAAGCGCTGTCTTCGCCGTCGTTTCGTCATCAGCATCGCAAACGCCTCAGTACGTCCCCAAAACTTTACTACAATTCTATCTTACCTCAACAATTGAAGCTTAGGATGTTAGCTTGGCTTTTCACTACATGTTCGATCGCTGTTAGCAGAACATGTTCGATCGCTATCAACCGAACACGTTCGATCAGAGCCGACTCACACTGAACTGAACTCCAAGTTCGACAAAGTTCAATGCGAATTACTTTTCAAGCAAAAACTTCGTTTGATATAAAATTTCAAATTCAAAGCACGTTAATTCAATAAAGATTATTTAAATGTTAATTTTATATTCAAGTAATGCTTGTTTTTCTTAATATAATTTCAGATTCAGAGCGTCTTTAAACAAAAGTCGGTTGGCAGCAATCACAAAAATTTAAAACGAACATTAAAAAAATAGATAAAAGTTTGCGAATAAAATAGATAAAGTGCGACAAGAAGTGAAACATAAATCGGCGCATTGAAACCATTTTTCATGTATTAACTTTGGGCTTAAAACAAGTGAAAATAAAAGAAAAAGAAAAGTCAAAAAATCTCAATTTTTTCGTATATTTTTTTTGGGTGTGCTTATAGCTAGATAAAAAAACGTGTTTGCTAAATATATATATACTATATGCTATATGTATTAGATTGTTCAATCATATAAGAATAATACGTAAGTGTCGCGGGTTGTTTTTTACGTGCTCAACGAAAAGTCGATAAGTTATCGATAAAGTGACGATAGATACCACAAGGTTTTTTTTAACAGAATTTAACGCACTTTGCAACACTGGTTCGGGCATCTACATACTAAAAACACCAAGTAAAATAAAGTTAGGAAAGTGCTTTTTTTTTCGAAAAATATATAAGTATATTATATATAAAAGTAAAATAAAAACTTAAATATATATATTTACATTTTTTAACAAGACTTGAACATCTTAAAGAAAACCAAAAACAAATATTTATACAAAAGATTTAAAAAACCAAAACAAAAAAAGAAATAGAAATAAAACCAAACGGACTTCCAACGATTTCAAAGAACGACGAAGTATTTTTAAAATATATGCAAATTCCGGTTAACAACAACAACAACAATAGCTGCAACAACAAATTGCCAAAACTTATTAAAATAATTTAATATATATTAAAACCAAAAACATCGTCGAGCTAGAAGAATTTACACTGAAAACAAAGAGGTTGACACAAAAAACAGAAAAACAAAAACTGGAAAACAAGAAAAACATAGAACTAGAAAGAGAGAGAGAGATTCACAGGCCTCGCATAACAGAAGAAAGAAAGAGAAAGAGTGCAAGTGAAAGGACAAGAGTGCGATCAGCTGTTAAGTGATATTTTACAACACTAAAAATATCATTTAAGGACAACAACTCAAAAGGTTAGTTAACTTACTAAAACTAAAAGAAATCCTTAAAAGAAAATATTTAATTTTTAATAATTGAGAGTTTTTTTTTCACGAGGCACGCTCCCAACTCTAGCACAATGCACATACAATTTGTCCACAGGATGTTTTGCCCTTACTTCAAAATGATTTTTCGCTGGTTGGTTGAATGCACAGCATATCACAATTGCGTTCAAGAGTTCCGTTTCTCTTTCCATCTCTTTTTGTCTATCGTATGTTAGAGAGAGAGAGAGAGAGAGAGAGGGAGAGAGAAAGCAGTCTATGTATAAGGGAGCGGGAGCTTTTCGTGGGCATATTTACACTTCAACTCATTCAAAAAGCAATTTCTGCATTAATTGTAATCCTTGATTGCATTGTTGTTCCCATACTGATGACGTTGACGATAATGACGATGACGTTGATGATGATGGGGGGGGGCATAATGTGGGAGCCCCCCTTTCACTTCCTAACAAAATATTCAAATAATATTGCCTATAATTTTATCGATTCGATTTTTGCCTTCATTTAAATTGCCATCAGCTTAATTGAATGGCGTTTTGTAAGCGCAAAAAAATCTCCCCCCGAGAACATTTCTTCAATGCCAAAATGCAACGAAACACAATTTATCCATTAGCTCGAAAAACAAATGGCAATTGCCAAATGTCAAGGGAAAAACTAGAATAGAATAGAATAGAATTTGCAAGCAAGATGTTCGCTTAAGTATTGATATATGTACTTAATGAATGTTCGATTTGTTAGCAAAGTGCTTATTTGTCGACGAATAATCAACACGGCAATTTGGCAAATCAAAAATGTCAAACTTAAATACATGTCAATTATCGGAAGTTCTCCTTTTCTCTTTGTTACAAGCAGTCTGTCTGTTAAGCAGTCTGTTAAGCAGTCTCTGCTAACAGCAGTCTGTCTGTTAAGCAGTCTCCGTTGGCTATGAAGCTGTCTTTTTGATAGGGAAAAAAATAACACAAATTGAATAAATAATTTGACTCTTTTCAGGTTTGCTTAAGACAACCTTGCAACTTGTTAACAAATGCTTAAAAATTAATCGCCAGTTGAAAAGCTTTAAGAAATTAGAGGCAAACTGCGAAAGGGTTTTACATATTTATTTATTGGGCAACGCCTAACGCAGGCAACAAAAAACGGGACATGCAAAGACGTAAAGTGCGAGAGCGAGAGCGAGCGAGAGAGGGACTGACTGGCGAAAGGCATGGCAAACAAAATCAATTATTTAAATGTAACTTTGCCGCATCCCCCTCGCCCTTCCACGCCCCCGATGCAGCGTGCGGTGCAGCAGCAGCAAAACAAAAATTGGGGTTCGTGGTTCGTTGGGGTTAACAGTTTTGGCCACTTGGTCAGCAATCAGACCATGTAACTCCTCGCCCCTCTCCTCCCCGCCGCCCACAGTTTTGACGCTTTTGCGCGTTGGCATCAAATTAAAATGAAATGGAAATGCCTTGCGACATTTTGTAACCCGGCTCTTACCGACCGGCTCCCCCCCCCGTTCACCACCTTTATATACTACCAAATACATATGTACTAAATAAGGAAGAGCAACGAAAAGTGCATAGAGTATATGTATGTGTGTGTGTGGCAGTGTTATATACACTTGCAACGACTCGTTGCAGCATCCCAAAAAAAGAACCCGAAAAAAAGCCGAACAAAAAGCTTGTTACAATCGTGTAAGTGATATTGTGTGTGTGTGTTAGTGTGTATAGATTCGCTCACACAACAGCTTAAGCTTACCTAAAAGTGGTTGCACTTTTTACTTAGTGCTAAAGTAAGTTAAAACACCTCCCCACCCCCCGCACCACCCACTTAAGTAGGCTAAAAGCCATATCATCTCATCAGTTGGTGTTATCCTTTCATCTTATGCACTCATCCGATGTAATTTGATCCTTAGACTATAAATAGTTTTGGCAAAAAGAAAACAGTTTAAAGCACATAACTTGGCCATAACACAACAAGCCAAAAGATGAACGTAACTCGTCAATGCAAAGATGTAATCCTTGAAGGACACAAATACTTGAAGGACACTTATATAAGGCTTGAGATAGTTGCGCTTTCGAACCATACTTGGAGATCCGACTTTCCCTGAATTGCTTTTGTCCATAACTAATTGGAAATTTCTTTTCTACGAAAATCAATTTGATTTCATTTCCGCCCAACAGTTGGCATTTCCCTTCGTTCTACGTCATAAGAAACTATCTTTAAACTTTGAGCTAACTAATTGGAAAGTTATTTTCCACGAAAAGCAATCTTATTTCGCTTCGATTGCATTTTCTATCGCAAGACGTAAGACTTGTGGATTATGCATTCAGCGTTCGAGTTAAGCTCAGTTTTTCTTTCCCTTCATAATAAAAATGCACACTTTAATCTCTCCACCACCCTCTCACCATCTCGCCCTCTCTCTCCCCTCGCAAGGGTGTTTGTGGTTTTGGATTTTTCTCACTTTCATTCAGCGTTCTTGGAAAAATGATAGATAATTTCGTGCGGCGTGAATAAGAAATTCTTGCTTAAGCTCTCTGCGTGCCACTTAGCTTGGCTTTGTCGGGGTGTCGTCGTCAACTGTTGCCACAGATAGATAGGGTGGATGTTGTTGTTGCCGGTTGATGCTGGTTGCTCTGGGAAATGCTATTATGAACCTTCCTTTTCTCTCTGCCTTCCTTCGAGCAACACAAAATTAAACTCGATCCGAGCATAAGAAATTTCATTTCAAAGAGTTATTTAATTTTAGTTTTTCTCTTTCTTTCGTTTCGATTTTTTCTTTCTTTCGTTGCAACTGCACTTTCCACTTCTTCATTTTCATATATTTTCTTTACTGTTTTTCATAGGAGCTTATTTATTTTAGTACTCGCGTTTCATCGCGCTCGGCTGGCTGTTTCTTTGCCCATTTGCCATTTTCTATTTAATATTTCCCCAGCCATTTCTCTCCTCGTTCCCTCCCCCTCTTCCGCCTTTGACAATGCCATTGAAATTCGATGAGTTTTCGGCTTGTTTGCAGCAAAATTAATTTAATGTCGCGCTTAAGGGAACCTTAATTTGCCCGCTGCCAATTTGCTCGACTTTCGCCTATTTTTTGAACCACTTGCGAATTATAACTTGAAATGCAGCCGTGCATTGGGTTCCAACCAACACCCTTGAACCCCTTTTCCTACCCCCGTTTGCCTCGTCAACCGGAGGCTAAACATAATACTTATTGACAATGGAAAGGAGGTGCGGTGGGGGGTTTGGCGAGAGGCCAGCCTCCCAAAAGATATTCGAAATTTGAAGTTGCAAATTGGGATATATTGGGGATATTGCATTTCACCTTTGATTGTTGTTTTTGGCTTTTTGCATTTGAGAAATTGGGGATATCCGCTTTTGAAGTTTTTGGCTTGCCCCCGGAACAGCGGCAAATGAAAATCAATATGACGCATGCGCTGTCTGTGTGTGTGTTTCCCAATTCCCCAATGCCTCCAATATGCATGCGTGCTTTCCTTTTTTTGCTCTCTCTATCTATCTCTGTCTCTTTCCGGAGACACATAATTACAGGATACTCAGGGATCGGATTGCATTGGCATCCGAACAAACCGAAACAAAACAGTTTTCCAGCTGCATTCTCATTCCCATTCCCATTCCCATTCAATGGCAATTTCAATTGTTCTAGGATCAAGTTCTTGTTCGAGCGAGAGTTCTTTAGCTTTTAATCAGCTCAAACGTTGCCAGATGACTCCTGCCAATCAACTCAATTGTTGCCTTGTTATTAATAATAATGTTGCAAAGCTGACTTAAGTTGCAGCTATTATGGTGATTCAGCTTAAGTGCCGCAATAAGTGCCTCTAACAATGGGTTTAGTGTTTAGTTGCAACAAAGTGGCAAGTGAATGGCCTCGGTTTTACTAAGAAACAAGTTAGCTTAAAAACTGATTTGGCGTCTCTATAAATATTCGAGTTCATTGGCCTTTTGGGCTATTAATTGAATCTATCGAAGCGTTGCAAACTTTTAGGACGGCTTATATTAAAAAAAAGGATTTTTGCTGAAGTTAATAAGACTCTATAATATTATCAGATTCGGGTGTTTTTGGGGTACTTTTTCAATTCTAGACCTTATATATTTTCATTAGAAAATCCTAAGCTTAAATTTTGCATAAATAAAGAAATTGCGAAACTTTTGTTGAAATGCAAATGAAATTTTTGTGCGCCGTTTCGAAAGGGGTTTGATTTTAATTAAATGCAATTGAAGTGCACTTTCGAACGGGAATGAAAAAAAACATGTTTGTTTGTTTGTTGTTGTTGTCAAAGAGCAACCACCAACAAACAGTCAGTCGCCCGGTCGCCGGTCAAAACGAACGAGCATTAGAAAAAAGCAAAGGCAACTTTCATTACCTGCTCGACAAGAGCAACCACTGTCCGTCCGTCGTTAAAGTGCAGCCACCACAGCAACCACCAAGCATCAGCAGCAGCAGCAGCAGCAGCAGCCACCCAACCACCCAACTCAACCCACCCAAATATATTTCTCACACTATCGAAGCTCATGCAAATCCATTAGCCAAGAGTCGCGTCGTAGTCCGCGGATTCTCTCTGTTTCGGTTTCTCTCTGTTTCGGTTTCGGTTTCTCCCCTCCCGTTTTGGTCAGTCCTTTCATCAGATGCGCTTTAAACTGTTTTCTATTCGTATGGCTTTTGAATGTAGCGCATTTGGCTTAGCCGAAGGGCCGCATTGAACGCTTTCAAATACCCTGCAAAACTCAAAAATTAATCAAAATTATAAAAATCAATGAGTTGACTAACTGTTCCATAAAGAAGAAGATTTCCTATAGAGGAACTTGGAACCGAAAGAAATGATTCTTGATTCAAATTTTAACTTTAACTCAAGCTAAGTCTCTAGGGTACCTGCTAGTTGCGCTCACGCAACCATCACCCATTTTTTTGTGTGTAAACATAAAAAATGTTAAAAACTGAAAGACTGAAAACAAGAGCAACAACAACAATGCCAACAATGCATTCGAAAAATTCAAAATTCAAGCACCACTCGAAAGCGCCCAGTGGACGATAATTGAAATGGACAGCATCCGCCGGCTGCAGTCGCGACCAGACTAGCCCCTCTGGGCACTCTGGGGACGAGCGGTACGGGGCCACAAAGAAGGGGTTGGGCAAAGCAAAGGTAAGGTGGAAAGGGGCGATACGAGCCGGCTGCAGGCAGACGTTAGTCAAATTTTTGGCTTAGAGAACAAAAAAACGAAAAGAAACCAGAGGATTGGGCCGATATACTATAACCCTGTAGAAAGTGCTATAATCCAGAGATTTAAGTTATACCTCAATATATATAATAGTAGGAAACTTGGATGAAGCATCCTTTGGTAAGCGTCCTTTGGTAAGTTGAATTTCAGAGCAATGCTCTTGCCAAAACCTTGCCAATCATCATTACGATCATCATCACCGTCGTCAACGTTATCATTAAGTTCAATCGTATTTAATTTAAATTTCTCTTATAGACATTTTCTTGTTGGCTAAGTTGCCAAGATGCCGAACGACGACGACGGATGAAGAAGTGCTAAACAATTAATTAGAAAAGTTTATTATTTTTATTTTGAGTTTTCGTTTTGTTTTGTTGGACATTGGCCATCCGTTGGCCATCCGCCTTGACTTGATTGGACTTGGCAAAAAGCAATTTTCAAAGTTGGCAAAAGCGTAATTACAACAAAAGAAAGAAATAAACTCAAGCGAGAGTGCAATGCTTTTTCTTTTTTGGTTTGGTTTTAACTGAAATGTGATTGCAATTTAAAGAAAATTCCAAGCTGCTTAACAAAATGGCGAAAACCATTTCGAAAACTTTAATAAAATGGAAACAAATTTAAGATTGGGTAGAAAAGGCTAAAATGAAGGGGGAGGGTGGGGGGGATATGGGGATACAAATGGATCGAATCAACCGACTTTAATAAATTCTTCTTTAAGCTCACCTCAAGAGGCTTTGACCTCAACAAGAGTGCAACAAACTTCGGGTGAAAAACTTTTTCTTGTTTCTTTTTATTTTGCTATTTTAGTAAAATATTTACAACTTTTACGGAAAGTTCTTGGAAAAAACTTTAACTCGGCGGCAATGTGAATAGTATTTACTACCACTACGACACCCCCAATGACCCCCTCCCCCACTCACTTGCTACCCTTGGCTCAATAAATGTTAATATGCAATTGGATGATGGCAGGTAAAATGCTCCATATGAGAAATACTATAAAGTATATATATATATGCATATGTATTTACATCATTGTTATGCTATATAACACACACACACACACACACAAATGCGCTTGTACATTTTTCTATTGCAATTTATGAAAACACAAAAAAGAATTTCGAAAAAAGCGCAAAAATATGAAGAAGAAAAAAAACAGCACCATTTTATGTGCTAACGAAATAACAAAAGCCGGTTCCTTCTCTTTCTGTGTGTGTGTATGTGTGAGTTTTAGTTAACACACATACACACACACATGGACACACCCTGCCGGCAGCCACGTCAACACAAGCACATCAAATGCAATGAGGGAATTTTTTGTTGTTGTTTCCTTTATGCTTTTTCCCAGCGCTCTCTACTTCCTTCTGGTTCTACTTACACCCTGTATACAGGAAGTCGAAAATATTATCGATAAAGTCGATTAATGAAAGGAACTTAGAGTTTTGCATTTGTAACTTTTTCTCACGATTAAAAGTGAAAGTCAAAGAAGACTTATATAGCAATAATATCTGAACTGAACTGTTCTGTCACGGATGTGTCGTCTGTGGCAGGGTATCCTTTGTGCTTTCTGCTTTGCTGCCACAAATTCAATTTCCGCCCATTGTGCGCAGCTCCCCAAACGAAACGAAACGAAACGCGTCCCAACCCTTTGAATTTTCACCCGCATGTTCTCCCTCTCTCTCTCTCTCTCTCTCTCTCTCTCTCTCTCTCTCTTAGGGACATGCGCACTTTTGTGCTCTCTCTCTCTGTCTCTCTCTCTCTCTTTCTCTCCCTGAGTCGTTCTCTGTATGTTTGTTTCCAGGATAATAGGAAGAAATTTGTGTGCCGCCGCGTAGATTGCGCAATCTATAGAAATCACAACAACGACGCCCCACATAAAGAGAGGACATGAATGAACCGAGAGAGAGAGAGAGAGAGAGAGAGAGAGAGAGAGAGAGAGACAATAAAGAGAGAGAGAGAGAGAGAGAGAGAGAGAGACAGGGAGTAGTAGGATGGAAGGGCCGCAGAGACATTTTTGGCCACCGGCCGGCATTTCAACAATTCGAGTTCGGGTTTGGTATGGTTGCAAAGGGGTGCAGAGGGGTGGGAGACGTGCGTGTGGAGAGAGACCCCCCTCTCGGCTTTTTATGTTGCACATAACATTGTGTCAGAGTTCAATATCCTGCATGGACACAGTGCCTGCAGGTGGCAGGTGGCCAGGAATTTCGAAGTCAGGTGACGCGAGAGAATGCGCACAATTTATGCAACAAAAAAAGGCAACCATACAAACAAACATACAAACAAACATACATGCAACATATCTACCTTAGCGATCAGTTAGAGAAGAGGGAGAGGGAGGGAGAGGAAGAGAGGAGCTGAGAGTGGGAGCAAAGCTAATAAGTTAAGGGAAAACTTTGTTAGCCATCAACTTTTGACTCGGCTGCTTATCTAATTATCAAGTGGAAGTAACAAAAGAAAGACGGAGCGTGTAAAGCGTGTAAAAAGAGTTTAATCCTTAATACTTTCATCCTACATAAATATAATTAGAAGAAAAACCTATTAATTTCTAGGAGAATTTCTACAAAATGAGAAGAAAAAGTAATTTAATTTAAAACTTATCAAACTTATCACAAAGTGCAGCTCAAACTCCGGCTTGAGATACGACATCTTAAATCGAGTTCAACTTCTTTAACATTGTTGAGGTTGTTGGGTGAAAAATAAGTGTGTTCATTTTCGATTGCAGTGAAACAACGCCTGACCTAAACAGCTTTTGTTGCTGTAGTTAGTCGGGGTGCTAACAAATAATTAACTTTTGTTGCTGCTGCAAACTTATCTCTTTAGTTGTGGATGGCTATCTCCCACGGCAAGCTTTTTGGTAACGACTCATTTAGCACTGGCCCATGCAACCCTTAATGAAGCAAAATACTATGTAGTATAACCCGTTAGAGGGTTGCTCGACGTTGCTTAGACGCTTGGCTTAGCTCAGCTGTCTGTGCATCACTGGCTTCACTGAAAACAGCTGAGCTGATTATTCAACTTCCTTGTAGATGTTGGTCCATTCGTTCGTTCGTTCGTTTGATGTAGAATTTAAATTGATATCAATTCAACTTTTACTGTGCAATTTGGGGTGCATTGAACTCTTGTCTCTTATCAGCGCGAGCGAGAGAGAGAGAGAGAATTCGCCAACTAACTTGGCATTTGCTAACCATGGAAACAGCAGCGCAAAATGTAACCCAGGGGCGTCGTTGTGCCTAAAACGGGGGTTGCTTTGTTATTGTCATTGCCAATTAAGCTAATAACATTTGAACTGAACGGAGAGTATCCTTTGAAGATTTTCGATTGGTAAACACAACTCAACACAATGGCTTAGTGCGGATCGGGAAACAAACCTCTTCCATCCATATCATATGACATCATACCTATATATAGTACGACGTTATAGTAATCGTTGAAGCCCGAAAGCTAGGACAATCTTAATGTTCGATCCATTTGCAATCAACTTAGATCGCTTTATAGCAGTCAGTCAGCTTTGAGAGATTAAAGGTTTTAATGCATTTAGACATAGGAAACCCGACTTATTTTGTTAAGGAAACCGACTTCAACTATTTGAAACTTTAGGTTTACCCCCTTAACTGCGCCGCCACTAGAAGATAAGTTAGGTTTCATTTTCCTGCTCAACGTCGAGGTTCTTTACCTACTCTAAATATACAAATTGATTCGTTCTGGTTGCAACAACAAAACCAAAAGGAGTTAACATTGGAACTGGTTTCGAACACTGCTTTCAACACTCTTCGCTCTCTGACAGCGCGATCTGTTAAACATTTTGGCATTTTAGTTGACAGAAAGAAATGCTTTTAGGAAAATTAAAACATATGGACATATTTTTTTTTTGGTATTTTTGGTTTATGTAACAAGTAAAAAGGGTCGACTGATGAAGGATTACAGAACATGTTTTGCTTAGCTTTTTAAACACCGTTCTTTTTCGGAAACTTCAAAATGATTGGGGAAGTAGAACGTTTTTATTTTGAACTTATTGTTAAGCTTCGGAATCATAAAGGAACTTTGAAAGATCTTTTCCCCAAGTCTCTTAGAGAAGTCCTTTTTCTTCCGATTCCTAATATAATTATAATGTAGTTAAAGCTAAATGTTCCTATAACCTTTTAAGCGAAGGAATGTTCAATATAATTGAGCTGACAACAAAAGAAGAAGAGTAAGAAGCTCTAAACGGCTTATGCAAAACCAAAACCACTTGACACTCAATACTCAAGGCCTTCACACCACACCACGCCGCACCACGCCGCACCACACCGCACCACACATGAATGGGAAGCAACCCCAAACACTGGGAAAATTTAAGTAATTGGGTCAAAAGATAAACGGAATTATCTTTAAGAGCTTATGCAAAAAGTATGAAAAAAAGGCGAAGAACGTAAAAGAAAAGAAAAGAAAAAATCAGAGGAATACAAATGTTTAAAAAATGCAAACAGTTGCCACTCAAGCGGCAAAAAAACCACACCAAAAAAAAAACACAAAAAACACCTCGTCGCTCATCCTGCCAAAGAATCGCTTGTTTTCTTCAGATTCTCTCTCGCTGCTCACACCTATACATAGATGAGTTGTTTGTATCTGTGTGTGTGTGTGTGTGTGAGTGTGGCTCTGATTAATAGACTCTTTGCTGCAAGGTGCACAGCTTTCGGCTCTACCCCAAAAAAAATCAAGAAGAGCGAATCCAAGAAACCAAGATAGCCGGCTACCGGCACAATTGATGCTCTCTCTCCCTTTAGCCCTATCTCTCTCTATCTTCCTGTCTCTCTGTTAAATGCGTATCCTTGTTGTGTTTAGTGGGTGGTTGGGTGTTAAGGCGT
The DNA here is from genome assembly GCA_018901835.1 of Scaptomyza graminum. Lineage (NCBI taxonomy): Eukaryota > Metazoa > Arthropoda > Insecta > Diptera > Drosophilidae > Scaptomyza > Scaptomyza graminum. The sequence goes on along the minus strand of JAEIFL010000001.1, from coordinate 3,012,439 downwards.
AGGGGGTCCTTGAAGGTTTTGTGTTTGCGGCCGTGTCTAAATTGTCTTTTGTCTTTTGCCTCTTGTCTCTTGTCATGCTTTAATCTGCTGAACAACTTGAGTTGATTCTGTTCCTGTTGTTGTTGTTGTTGTAGTTTGCTCTCTCTCTCGCTCTCTCTAAATATAGCCAAACATTATAAAATTAGATTGTTCGAGCATTTCTCTTCCTAAGAATTTTAAGTATGAAATTTAATTAGTTAACTTTTCTTTAAGGAATTATTTTAAGTTTGTGTCAAATTTTTTGTATATAAAGAAAACATATTCAGATTTTCAATCAAAAACCCATTCCCTATAACGAAGTTTTTCCTGGAACCTAGGAGATTCTTAATTGAGATTTTGAGTCAAAAGTAAACTTTTTAGGATATCCTTTTTCAAGTTTGGGTTTTGTTAAGTTTTATTTTGTGATTAATTGGCATAACATTTGTCTGTGTTTTAAAGCCAATTTGATGCGAGGCTTTTGGGATAATATGCGTGTGTGTGTGTGCTTACATTCATTACATTTGAATGTGTCATTTAGAGAGGTTTCTTTGGCCTCGTCCTCGTCTCCATTTGATGAACGCCAGATGGTACTCTTAATCTGCTTTGCATATCGAAGTATATATATATGTATATGATATATATAGTATATGGTATATGGTATATATGTGTACACACACACACACACACCACACATCCATATCTCACAGGCCAGGAACACAAAAAAAAATCCCTTCTGCTTCTTCCTTGCCTTTGCCTTTGCCTAGCGCCCAGCCACCCACATACATAGAGAGAGCGAACGCGCACACTTTTCTATTGCAAGCTCTCTCTGTCTCTAAAGGGTGTGTGTGTGTCTAGGAGAGACCGAAAGAGAGAGCGTTCATAGCGCCAAAAAAGGACATTAAAGCGCTCGAAAGGTGGATGCTTTTCCAAGCACAACGCTCTCTCTCGCTCTCTGGGGGAATAAAGGAGTTTGTGGCTGGCGGCGGCTGCGGCGCCTGGATTTTTTTTGGTGTTGACTCAATTCAGTTGAGTTGAGTTCGGCTCGGTTCAGTCGTACGTGTTCGTTCGTTGCTTTCGTTCGGTTTTGATTCGATTCGGTTGTGTTTCTCGTTCGAGAACATTCATTTATAATTTTTTGACTCCTCTGCACCAGTTTTTGTGTTTTATGTATTTGTATTCAGTTGTACACACACTATATATATAGTATATATATATAGATACGAATTTGTTGTTGTCTTCTCGGTTTTTTTCAAAACTCAAACTAAATACAAAGCAACAACAACAGCAACAGCAATAACTGTGTCTCTCTCTCACCCTGTGTGCAATACCAGAAAATACCAGAAGATATATATATATATTATATATAGACACTAACTTAAACTTAAACTATCGTCACTATCGCAACTATCGTTTCGTTTCGTTCAAAACTCGCGTCGGGGCCATCAACAATTCTGCAATACGTTGTTTAACAACAACAACAACAATTGTGTTCATCAGTCCTAGTCAAATTTAACAAATACTTATATATGTATATATAAGTACTTACTTTATTTTTTCGATTTTTGTTAAACTGTGCTAAAAAGAACAAAACAACAAAGTTAAAAGTAAAAATAGAAAATGTAAGCCAAAAATACAAAATTTCAACATAACAAAAAAAAATCTAACAACAAATCGAAACTTAAGCCGATAGAGCGAGATAGCAGCTGCTTTTGTCCTTTGTCTCTTGCCTCAAACCGGCAAGTGTGAGAGAGCGCGCGCGAGAGAGAGAGAGCGAGTGAGAGAGAAAGCTTGGCAATCAATAGAATCCCAAAAACAAGTTGTTTTATTTTTGTTTCGGCGGCTTCCGCTTGTTGTTTTTGTTTTTTTGGTTGTCTATTGCCAAAAAAAAAGACAGTTATAACAGTGCATGCCATTAACTGGTTTCTTTTTTTTTGCGTTTCACGTTTTTTCTTCATGTGCCACCAAATTATTTTGTGTGAAAGTGTTAAGGAAAATGGAGCAAAAGTTTTGTCATAAGACAAAGAGCATCAAAATACAACAACATACATATATCTACGATCTCTGATTGATCTTGTATAATAAGGTTATGAATTGGCTTAAAAAGGTTTCAAAAGAATTCTTGCTTAGAAGGCTGAGAAAGACGGTTTGTGGATGGAGATGGAAGGATGAAGCTTTTGTAGATTATAGATTGAGCTGTCTTTTTTTATTTCTGTCTCCCTTCCTTTCTTATTGACTCTTCTGCCTTAACTATCTATCTTTCTTAGACAATATATCTTTGTCTTTTTCTTTCGGTTCTTCCGGTTTCTGCTGCTCCTTTCTTTTCCTAGCATCTTGATTGCTTTCTCTCTCTCTCTCTCGCTCTTTCCTTCTCTCTTATTTTCTATAGCCTTGGCCATCAATACTTAAGACAAGTTCACGTCCTGACCCACCTCAAGGCACTGCGTTCGGGTTCGACACACATTTTAAATGAGGTCAAAGATATCGGCGCAAATGTCTCAATTACACAATTTCTATCCTTCCTCTTCTTCTTGTTCTTCCTTTCTTCCATTCGTTCTTTATATCTTTCTTGCACACACACACACACACACACGTACACGTGGCAGGGTCGCTGGCCGTTTGGGGCTGTTTGCCAGCTGTGCGTTGTGGGTGGAAGTTTGTGGTGGTTTGTTGGGTTGGGTTGGGTTCCTGAGTGGGTCGGGTTGGGTTGGGTGGGTTGCGATGTCCTGCTGCTGCGATGCAGCTCGCTTTATGCAACGTCATGTTGTGTGTGTGTTGTGTGTGTGTTGCAACACACTGTCTATCTCTCTCTCTCTCTCTCTCGCTTTCTCTCTTGAGCTTTTATTTTGTTCCTTGGGTTTGTCTCTTTTTTTGTGGGCCTTTGACTTTGACTTTTTATGGACTCGCTCGGGAAATAAGTGTGTTAAAGGAACTTTTAATTATATATAATATATATACTTCCTAACCCAACTGTTCTTGAGCCTTATAGCTAAGGCAATCTTTTATGTCGCAAGGGTAATAAATATTCTACGTGACAAAAAACCTTTTCTCTTTCTTATGTTGCTGTGCATGGGTTTTCGTTCTTTGTTGTTGTTATTTTTGTTTGGCCTTTTCGAAGCGCTTCTTCATGTTTGATGTTGTTTTTTTCTTTTTTTGTTGTGGTTGTTGTTGTTCTAGGCCCGCTTCAGGCTGCTTTGCCAACGCTTTGAGTTCATTGAACGTAGGCCACAACAACAGCTGTTGAATAGCAACCACAACAACAACAACAATACGAAACGATCTAAACGAAAACTGGAAAAGCCCTAAACAGATACAACACTGGCCGCAACGTCAGCCTGGGTTCATTGAACCCAACGTTAACGAAACGCGACGCAACGCAAGTCCAAACAGAAATCCAACACAAACGTTGAATGCTAAGCCCAACAACAACAACAACCACAGTCCATGTCCTGTTTTTGTGTCCTGTGGACGTGCCGCTCTTCGTTTTGTTGTTTGATTTTCGCGTCAAGGTTTTACCCTATTTATATTTTCAATTTCCACAGGCAGACACACATTTTCTCTCATCTCTCATCTCTCTCTCCTTCTCCCACTCTCGCGCTCTCTCTCAACACTGTCTATGTCAGAAGTCCTTCAACCCCTTCGAAAAGTTCCCAATTGGATCGCAGTGCATCGGTCATATTGGAATTTTTCCTGCACAAGGATAATGAAATGCAGCGATTTAACTCGATTTCGAATTGCATAATGTATTTAGAAAATGATTTTGGCCAGCAGCTTTCAGGATGCCCCCTAGTCTTATGTCTGGCGTTTGGACAGTGCTGTACAACGTTGAATATTAACAAATTATAGTCGAAGCTGATAAAACTTCAATATAAAGAGAAAATTCATAATGAAGAATGGGTTTCTGATTGAATCACATTGCAAAATTGTTCTCCTAACAAATTCGTTATATAGAAAACTGTTCGATATGATCGAAGCTATCAAGTTTCTAAGTCATAAGATATCAACTTCAACACAAACTCAGCTCTTTAAAGCCAGGTTTTTTGCTGACTATTTTCGAAAATGTTTGAATGAAAATGTTTAAATACCAAAAAGTATTTTGAAGGCATTCTCGCTTCGCTGCTCGATTATCTTATCAAAGTCTTATAGTTTACAATCTAAATTCTTACTGAACAAAATGCTTTAATGAAGCTTCATAACAATTCTATTCCATTTGCAGATTGAGGTAAAAAAGAAATCGGGCGACGCAATCATTTATCAGACGACACGAGAAACAACAAGAGAGAGTAACAAAGAAGAAGAAAAACGGACAAGACGGAAAGGAAAAAGGGAAATGAAAGAGACGAAGATTTTTTAAACTGCAGCCGAAGAAGCAAAAGCAAAAGCAAAAAAAAACATTCAACCAAACACCACCAAATAAAACCAACAACTATTAATGAATAAATAATAAAATAAAAAAAAGTAGGGAGAAGAACAAACAGCAACAACAACAACAAATATATATAACGAATAATCATATTTAAGCGTATATATACAAGACTATAATATATATATATATATATATATATATTACGAATAAAAAACACAACTAAGTTCCAACAACAAAAACAAAACCTAAAATTAAAAAACAAAAAACAAAAGCGCAAAGTAAAGAAAAATAATAAATCTTATATATATAAAAACAACAACAACAAAATCAAAAAACAATTATTCTTATCTTTTTGCATTTTTGCAATTTTATATACTACAAAAAAACAACAAACAAAAATTCGAGACGAAAACATAAAAAACATACCAAAAATCATTAGCAAAATTTACTCTTTTATCTAAAAATAACTAAAGAAAAAAAGAAATAATTCAAACTTTAAAAAGTTATAAACTCTAAGCAAAGCCAAAAACGGTTTAAGAAGCAAGAAAAAAACTTAAAAATAAAAGAAATATTTTTTTTTTGCGATCGTAGTTGATCTAAAAACCCACAAAAAACATTTAAGAACGTCACAAAATAAACTAAATCGTTAAATTCGACGCAAAAAAGTAGAAGAAGAAAATTTCTGGCGACAAACAACTTCAACTTGACGGGACTTGTGCAAAGCGCAGTCAAAGAGATCTTTATAAAGTTATACAACTACTTCGGATAAATAATAGAAATTCCAAGAAATAATTATTAAGCAACCAAGCAAGCAGTGAGATTATTATAATAATAAAAGAAGAAGCGCAACCGCAATCGGACAACGGGTGGAGACATTTGAGAGATAGAGCGAGTCACTGTAAGACAGTTTCACAGTTCACAGTTAGTTACATCGCGTTACAGAGTCACAGTTACATTTGTAACTGTCTGTAACCAGTAACCATTACCGCCATCACCATTAGTACCAACGGCAGCAGCGGCAGCAGCGTCAGCAACAAGGACGACAATATGACCAATGCCATGGACATTGTGAAAAATGGCAGCGCCAATGGCTCCGTTGATGGCAGCAATGACGAGTCGCGCACCAATTTGATCGTCAACTATCTACCACAAACCATGACGCAAGAGGAGATGCGATCGCTCTTCTCGAGCATCGGTGAGCTGGAGAGTTGCAAATTGGTGCGAGATAAGGTCTCAGGTAATTTGGGTAAGTATCAAACAACAATTTTATTCTTAAGCAAATATCGAAACATTGTCATCTGTCATGGTTCGTACGAATCTCATATCTAGTTAGTTTATCATTTGACTATGTAGTTAGATAACTTGATCAATTCTCTTATGATTTCTTGGCATGCACAAACTAATCAAAAAGAATCAAAGCATTTTAATAACAGATCAAGAACTACAATTACTTTTTTCAGTCTTGCCAGCATCGTTGACCGCACTCAATCCGGCTCTGCAGCAGGGTAAGTATTCAAATTCAATTAAAAAAAAAATGATCTTTTTCTTATCGATTTTATAGGTCAGAGTTTGGGTTATGGTTTTGTTAACTATGTGCGCGCCGAGGATGCTGAGAAGGCTGTGAACACCCTGAACGGTTTGCGTTTGCAGAATAAAGTTATTAAAGTATCATACGCCCGTCCAAGTTCAGAATCGATTAAGGGTGCTAATTTATATGTATCGGGTCTTCCGAAAAATTTATCACAGCCAGACTTGGAGGGGATGTTTGCATCGTTTGGCAAAATAATTACGTCTCGTATACTCTGTGATAATATTTCTGGTATGAATCAACAATCAACAAATCAACAGTTATCGATATTAATCGATTGGCCTTATATGTTTGTCTCACAGGTCTATCGAAGGGTGTCGGTTTTATCCGCTTCGATCAACGCAACGAAGCCGAGCGCGCCATACAGGAGTTGAACGGCAAAACACCCAAGGGCTATGCCGAACCAATAACCGTCAAATTCGCCAACAATCCAAGCAACAGCGCCAAAGCCCAAATTGCTCCGCCCCTAACCGCTTATCTGACTCCACAGGCGGCAGCGGCTACCCGTCGTCTAGCTGGTGCTCTACCATCAGCCGGACGTATCAGGTGCGTAACACTAGCTGAAACTAATCGAAACCTAGTTAAGTAAGTTTCTGTGGGCATACTCTCTACATTGTAGACTTAATCTAGGCTAAAATGGTCCGAGTGCTTCCATATTCATTGCAAAAGTTTTCGGGTGTCCGAAAAGACAAAGAACGTGTTGAAAAGCTGAGTTTGTTGTTTTTATAATTCGATAAATATATATATCTATGTGTATTTATTATAATTTAAATTTTTATGGATTTTAACATAACTTTGTTTCTATTTACCTTTTTGCCTTTTCGGTTTTCTTTTTTCTTTGAAAAAAAAAAAAAATTCTTATCATATGTTTAGCGTTGGAAAAAGTCCCATGTTAGCGATTAACAAGGGTTTGCAAAGGTGAATTTTTCGAATTATTAATTTTTCACGCACACACACACACATACACACATGCATAAACATATATGTTGATTGCTGTTTTTCTTTATTTATTTAAAATAAAAAATAAAAATTTTCATGCTAAATGTTTAGATTTAATGTTTGTGTGTAACTCAGGGTTGTCGGGTATTTTAATATTTTCTTATAAGAATATCGATATATTGATATCTTATCAACAGCCCTAGTGTAATTGTTATTCATCAAAATATATATAATTTCAAGTGTTTTCATATATTTTTATATGTTTTTTTTTTTTAAATCTTTTTTGCACACAAGTTTGGCTTTTTTTTTGGGTTTCAATTCAATTCTGTTACAGTGCATGATTTATATTTTGATTTTTTTCAGTCTATTATATATAATATCACTGTGTAACATATTTGTTAAAAAAAAGAAGAAGAAAGTTTTCGTTCCTTAATATTCACACATAATATATATATGTACATATAAATATGTATATATTATACTACATGGTTGTCAAAGTTATTTTTGTTATTGATTTTCTTTTCTTCTGGTTTTTGTTTTAACGACAATTAGCGACAATTACATGTTTGTGCTGTTAACTGAACAATTGGAAATAATCGGAGAAAATGAATACAAAATTTATGCAGCACAGTGTAACGGTGGCCAACATAGTAACTACATATTGTGAAAGCATGTTATGAATAACATATAAATCGGAATAAAGCTAAACTTATATCTTCTTGTCGAAATACTCTTGCAGACGGAAAAGTCAAACGTAAAGCGTTCTCTGTGCAGTTGTCTGAAAAAGATATAGCAAACATATCTTAAACAAACTGGATAAACCCCCAGCCCTTCCTTAACCTTGCATGTCCCTCTTTGTATATCGAAAACGGTGAAAAGTTATCGATTAAATTCAAATAAACTTGATCTGCCTACGGCTACGGTAATATCTACTGCAAGGGTATACATACACAAGAATACAAAAAAAAAAGTATAATAAATCAATAACATAATTTGCCCAGCGTAGTTAAATAAGTATTTTACTTGAGGAGGGATCGACACAATTTTCGATATGTGTACAAATTTCTCTCCCCCTCTCCATCTCTGTCGTCCCTCGATACCAAATAACTATTGAATACTTTAAGAATGTGTACTTACTAATTCAATATAATTTTCTACTTGACAAAAAAACGACGACTTCAACTTTGAAATGGAATGGATTATCAGATACTCACCGCTGGCTGGTGATCTGTTGGCCAATTCGATATTGCCGGGCAATGCAATGACCGGATCTGGCTGGTGTATATTCGTCTATAATCTAGCACCGGAGACCGAGGAGAATGTTCTGTGGCAGCTATTCGGGCCATTTGGGGCGGTGCAATCGGTGAAGGTCATACGGGATCTGCAGACCAGTAAGTGCAAGGGATTCGGATTCGTTACAATGACAAACTACGATGAGGCTGTTGTCGCCATACAATCACTCAACGGCTATACTCTGGGCAATCGGGTGTTGCAGGTTAGCTTTAAGACCAACAAAACCAAAACCACTTAAGAACTCTCCACATAAAACTAAAACTGTCTAAAACTATCAATCTATTCGAGTTCTGTGTGTTGCGTACAACAAACTGAATGAATGTATCTTTGGATTTGGCTAACTCTCTCTAGCAAAATCGAGGCAAAAAGAAAAAAAAACAAAAAACAAAAAATTCAGATATATCAAAATGATCAACTTATGGCATTTGACAGCGAGTTGTAGTCATAATTAAAATCGAAAATTAGTATATACTATATGCGTTTACCTATAAGCATATATATATACGTATTGATTTGTATGCTGAACGAAGTTATTGATGAAATTAATGAAATCTTAGCAAAAATTTTTGGATTCTTTAGTTTTCTCAACTAAAACCATTTCTATTTGATTTTTATTTTTTGAACAAAACACACACGCACACACATAAAGTACTAAAGAAAAATATATAACATATATTGAAAAAAAAAAAAAAAAAAAACAAAACACAAAGCTTAAAAGAGGCAACAAAATGCAAAGATCATGAAAAAATCTATCCAACGTTTGAGATACATCAGTAAACAAAAAGAATATATATACTGAAAAGCCATATTGAAAAAAACAAAACTCATTAAAAAAATTTAATTTTTTTTTAATAATTATATTATATTAAATTAAATTAAATTAAATAAAATTGAATTGAATATTAATATTACGTAACTAAATTATTTAATGTTTATTCATTTAACTAAGCAAACGAAAAACAAAAAACAAAATGAATATAAATATTAACAAAAAATAATTGAAAATCGAAAAAAAACACTCATACAAAGTAAATACTAATTTGTAAACAATTTATTCTGATTATTAGTATGTGCTACTATATATATATATATTTATATATATATATATGATTGCTATGCTATAAAGTGTATTTGTATTGTGTTCGTTTTGCAAAACTTAATTAACTTAATTAATCAATATTAATTACATTACATAAATATGAATTGCATTCACTTAACCTAATGTTATTATAATATGTACTTATTAACGAAAAAAGCTTCTATTCAATTTGATTCAATTCGATTCGCATTGATTTGAACAATATTACCTACAATATCCTTATTCCCAACAAATACCAAAAAACCAAAAATGCCGCGCTTTGTGGTCAGATTTTATAAACGCAACAATAAAAATACTAAATACATTCTTACATACAAAATACAAAATACCAAAAATCAAAAATACATCCATGCATACATCATAACTTATACTTATAGCCATTATTATTATTATATACTTATATGTAATCATTTTAATCTTATTTTCTTTCGTCGTCGTCGTCTAACTTTAAATGAAAAACACCAAAAAACCAAAAAACAAATACCAAAGTATATTCACTATTGTATGTGCAAAAGCAAACCAACAAAACTTATTATATTACATTACATTATATTATATTATTATGCCTACTTATTATTCCATTTTTACCAACTATAACTTATTAAATAAATCCAAACATCAAGCGAAACATCAACAAACCAAAAAAAATAAAAACATTTAAAAACTTCATCATAATAAAACATTGAATGTACTTATATATATATTTACTCATATATATACGTATATTTATTATTTAAATAAATGTGTGACTTATTAAAAACGATGCGAAAAGAGCACAAAACAAAGCTACATCAAAACATGGCTCAACATTTTGTTTTTCTTTTTGCAATACACAGAGACAACAGACACCTGAAAATTGGCAACGTTGCATACGACACAGAGCTGTGCAATTTGGCAGCGTTGCACTGAAAGCTGGCAACGTCGCACCTTGCCGTTTGCTTGTACATTGCACATTCTTTTTGATTATCATTTTGACTCTTTTAAATATTTTTGTCATGAAACAGCAGTTCAAAATTTGCTTGGCCACACACACAAATCTATACTATTAACAAAAATACTTAAAATACAAACAACAGCACTCGCATTATTAGAAAAATACTGAATCTTTAAAAGCTCGGGAACTCGATCAGCTTAGTTTTCGTTTTTCATTTCGGTCGTTTCGTTTTGTGAAATGGTTTGTCGGACAACAAACAAGAATTAGATAAACTATGTCTATATACATACGCATATATATATACATATATATAGTCTAAATAGACGTAAGAAAGTGAGTCTACTACTATATATATACATACTACTTACACTTACTAGATGCCCTCGTCCTGTCGTTCTTTTTCCCAACATATTCAGTAGCGCTAAAGCAGCAATTAATCTGTGTGTGTCTCAGTAGAAATTAGCAACTATAACAAATTACTAACAAAAAAAAACAATTTTTAAAAAACAACAACAAAAAAAAGATTATTTTTTTTTTTTAACCAGTGCTTAAAATATGGCCACATCTACATGGCAAGGGGGCACTCTGAAAAATAAGGAAAACAACAAAAGACATTAAAGATAGTTAAATAATAAAAAAAAAAAAAAACGGGATGAAGGAGGAAGGGATAAAATCTTGTGGCAGTTCCAAGCGCAAATTGAAAACACCAAATTTTAAATACTATATAGTACATACATATATAATAGTATATAGTATGTATGATGTAACATTTTTTAAAAAAGATTTATAGTAAAATTTATTAATATACATATATATATATATTGAATATTAAGTATACACATATACATACATACATACACATGCATACATTATGATATACATATACATGCAAGTGCATGAGGCAAAACAAAAAAATCAACAAAAAAAAAAAAAACAAACAGAAAAAATGTGAAATTCATTTAAAATATATATCAGAGATTGGACAAACCAAGTTCGCCAAATGTGCCCCGTCGAAAAAAAAGAGAGCGAACCCGAAATCAGCAGACAAAAGCAATGGGCAGCATATATATATATATATATATATATATAGCATAAATACTTGATGTTCGATATACGATATTCGATATTCAATAGTCAAAACTTATATGGAAAGCTACGAATTGAATTTAAAGCAAAATGTAACACTCGAAAGCGAGAGAGACAGGAAGAGAGCGAAAGAGAGAGAGAGTTGATTGTTTGTCTTGCCAGTGGACTCGTAATAGTTTAGCCTAGCCTTTAATAATAATAGTAAATACAAAAATATTCATTATGCTACATATACTACTAAGTGTACGGGTGTATAAAGTTAAACAAAACAATGAACCTAATGGATTTAATCACAAAAATTTAATAACAATTTAATTACCTAAAACCTTAAAATAATATAATTCCCATCACATTAGCCAGGTGCGTTTCGGATCGAAACCTATCGGCGGATCCGAACGAAGCTTCGTCTCCATACCGATTCGATTCGATTTGATTTGATTCGATTCGCACCACAGAGTTGTGTGTCATTATTCAAGAAAGCAATATTAAAATGTGATCCGAGTCGACTGTTGGCCAAACCAAACCAAGCCAAGTTAGTCCCAATGCTGCAAGCACGATAAATAAAGACTACAATATTATATATATCTATATTTTTTTGTTGAATAACGAAATATTTTTACCGAATTTTGTAGTTAAAGATTTTTCTTTTGACTTATTTTTTTTGACAGACAAAATGTAACTTTTGATTTGGTTTTGGTAGCTTTATGTTTTGAGGTCTGAAGGGTGGGTGCACAGCTGTATAAATTGAAAACTCAGCGACTCGGTCACAGAATTCACAGTGTGCACACATTAGTGCATGCTATACAATTTACAATTTACAATTTACCTAAATATAGCTAAACGATATAAGTACATTTTAAAGTCAGAGGAGTTTTGTGTGACGAAGTAGAAACAAAATATGTATGATGATGAGGCATTAAGGAAAACACCTTTACTAAAACCACACACACACACACACACACACACACACACACACACACACACACACACACACACACACACACAAAAAAAAACACTCACACACACACTGGCAAATGAATGGAGAAGAAGGGGTAAAGTAGAAAAAGTTTTGAGAACAGGCAGAGCAGGCAACAGAAGAATATTAAAAAATAACCCAACTGAAACAAAAAAATAAAAATAAAAAAATACTTGTGAACAATGAATAACAATGAAAATCATAAACTAAGCATGCAATGCATTTACAATTATTTCAAAAAAAAAAAAATACATATTGAAATATATATAGTATATATACAAACATATTTAGGTACTTATAGAGAAAAATATATGTATATGAAAATCTGTTGGACGGACGGAGAAGAAGCAGTTGGAAGAAAAGCCGTTAAGAGAGAACAGCAAACAACAACAAAAACTTCCAAACAACAATTTTACATTACAACAACAACAACAACACACACACACACACACAAACAGCACCCGAAGCATCAGAATAATTCACTTCGATAAACGATAACAATCGTTTGTTCGATAACTCAATTTAGTACGTAAGCACTTAGTAAAATAGCAACAAAACAAAGTTTAGAAAAGCAGAAGCCAAAACGTTGCCAAGGCGCTTAAACACGGTCTAGATCTAAGCTTTGCTTTAATTATGCCGCTGCTATACCCGAAGCAGTGAAGTAATCACTTACTTGGTATTGAGGAGACATTGACTAAACCAAATTTGATAAGAAAAAACAAAAAACATATAAACTAAGCCGCTTTTTTGTCAATCGAAACGCGCCCAATAAACATCAACACTCCAATCGATTACTATCTATATATTATATTTGATTATGTAAACGCTACTTATGATTGTCTACGAAGATATATGTATATTACTTTGTATGCACACACAATTTGTACTTACTTACACACACATCTGAATATTTATATTGCATGGTATTAACTAAGTTTAATCATAACCTTACCAGACTTATTACCAAAAAATACACAAAACAAAAAGCTTTCAAAATATTATTAAACATTATATTATATTATATTATCTTATATTGTATTGTGCTATTGAGCATTCAACATTTTCTCTAATTATATAATAAACTGCTTACGTATTGGAGTGGTTCAAAGATTTGTTTCTGCTTTTTGTACCCACAAAACGAAGACAAGCCCTAGCAAAACCAGTATAGATCTTAAATATCCAAAAGTACTATCTACAATACACATAAATGTGTTTAATCAACTCTCAACTGTAACATTTGAAAGTGTTTGGGTTTTTTTTTTGGCGGGATTGAGAGAAACAATTTTGGATACACTTACTACATTTACAACAAACAAAACAAAAGAAGGAGAAGGAAAGAGTAGTAGAAATACTCTACAAAAATTTACACACACATTTAGATGCATATGTATATGATAATTATAAAAAAGGAAAACAAAAACCAAAAAAAACAAGAATTTAACTATACTCGTACATACTTATAACTGATATATGGATGTATACATTATTATCAATTGTTATTATAATTATTATTGTTTGTATTTTGTATTGTATTTAACATATATTAGTTCTTTTTTCCAACACTCTTTTGCTCTTTCATAAATAAAAAGAAAAACATATAAAAATCCAAAAAAATAAATAAAACTATAATAAGTAAAATATAAAACGCCGGCAAGCAATGGTAAAAAATTCAACAAATGCACAGAAACAAAGAAAACATACACAAAATAACAACGTGAAATAAAATGAAATGAATAATATGCGCAAAAATTGCGACCGTGTCGTTTTTTGTTTTTTATTTTGCATTTCCATGGGAAAGTAAAAATAAATTTTCGATGGTAAGTTTTTTACATTTACCTTATGTCTTCATTCCACATAAATTTACAGAGTTGCTTTTTCGCCTTAGAGAAAAACCTTTTATGAATTTGCAGCTAACATTGATTTATTTCCATTATAAAGTCATTCTTATAGCAACAACAAAAAAAATATTGGAATAATAATACACTTTGTATTGTATATATATTTAAATAACTCTCCGATAACATGTTAATATTGCTGTGTATTATTATTAAGTATATTATATATAGGAAGTGCCATAGAGTATATACGTTGGCACATACATTTTTCATATAGTAGGTACGTTGAAGTACGTTTACGAATAATTCGCGCGCAAAAAAAAGGATATATAGTAGCATAAAGTAAAGTCATATAATGGTTTTGTTTGGTGATATGCCTTCGAGTACCAATACTTTATTATAATCTTAGATAAGTTTTACACTCAGAAGGAATCACTGAGAATTAATTCTTGATTATTGAAAGATAAATATGATTTATGCTTTTTTTTTGAGAAAGAAAATACTTCAAAAATGTCTCATGAGCAATTATGTGTATCTATGATCTTAAGGAATGACACCTCTGTTTTTCTGAGTGCTCGACATTTGGTGCTGGTTTAGACGCCCAACTCTCGACTTGGCGTTGTCGTGGCCATTTGTCCAGTATTACTCCCTGCCGGTGGCGGCGACACCAAACTGGGCAACCATTTGTTCAACAGGGTGCGCACGGCAAAGGTGACATCGTGATTGGCAAAGCAAAACAAAAACGACACAACAAAGCCCTGCAGGCTGACCAGCACAATCGACAGAAGCTGATAGAAGCGATCCAGCTGGGTTCCAGCATCGGGCCGGTAGGGCAACAGAAAGTGTTGCAGTCCGAACAGCGGCACCAAAATGATTGTGGCACGCACCGCTTTGCGTATGGCCAACGGCGCTGGCTGAGCCGACTGTGGATGCAATTTTCGCACAATAACACGCAACACATTGATAAGAAAGACTAAAAGACACAAAGAAAAAATATAAATGGAAAATTATTAAATTGGTTAAAATCCTGATATGAGTTGAAAGACTTAACGAACTATTTTTAAAGCAATTTGGGTTAGATAGTTAATATTTTGTAGACATAAATGTCAACTTACTGAAACTGGCCAGCAGCGAAAGTGTTATGGGTATTGAGAAGATCCACAGAAAAAAACTGTCATTTATCCAGCAGCTGTCAAAACATTTATCAAAGAATTGTATTCCGAATCGATAATTGTAAATATAAATAAGACTAGGCACAGGCACTCAGATCTACTTAAGATATACCAGTATTGTAGCCTTAACCATTATTAGTTTATATTCCTAACCATAAAGTTATAACTTACTGTTCATTGTCATTGGCACTGAAATGTCTGGCAACGCCATAGGGCAGCACAAAGAGTAACGGTGCAAGCCAGCTGAGAAGCTTGAACCAACGCATTACAATTGTGTCCTTCACAAAGACCTGCAAGTTTAGAAAATTAGTGGTTAAAACATTTATTGCCTGGATTGAGGATTGCAAGGGTCCAAGGCCCACACAGAAATAAAAAAAATTCCTTTCACCACATTTCATTTCACAATTATATCACACTGCTTGCCTTTTATTTTTCTTAAATTTTAAAATAACTTGTTTTACTACTACTACTTTTACTCTTTGCCTTGATCAAGTATCATACCCCTACAATATATTGTGTCTATTTCTGTTTCGAGATTTGGCAGTGTCGCAACTTGTCGAAGAAAACATAGAACTATCATAAAATCCATCAACAATAAACTAAAATGGGCATAAAATATTGTTTGTCTGCCAGGCGGGGGCATTTGGCATTTCAATTTTGATGATGCAGAAGAAGACTAAAACCAAGTTGCAGAACACAGACAAATGATTTTTGCGAGATGCTTTCACATAAATTGAGGCAGCAGCAGCAGAAACAGCAAATCTCATCACTAATTCACAGCAGTTGCTCATAAAGTATGCAAACTTGTGCAGCAATTACATCAATTTGCATCTGAATAAGCAAAAGAAAAGAGAGACAGAGACAGAGAAAGAGAGAGAGAGAGAGAGAGAAACATACCACAACCAAGACCAAGTGTAAATGCAAACCCTCGCAGAACATCCAGAAATAGTTGACCAGCATAAAGTAATGCACCACCAAGTGCAGAGCAATGCACCAGTTCTGTAAGCAAAACGGGTAATCGATTACATAAACAACAGTTATTTTCTTATAGATACTCCTTACCGGATTCTCGGCAATTGTATCGGATTGCTCGACAACCAGACGATACCATAATATCCAGGTGAAGCAGGTGCAGGCCAGCGAGGCAAACAGATGCACATGGATCCGGATGCGAGTGCAGCGCAATGATCTGTACGATATAGACAGCATCAGAATATATAAGCATAATGCGAGCTATGATCGTACGTACTTGAAGCCAAGAAATATGATTATCGATATAACCAAAGCCAAAAGTGACAGGGCATAGCCCTTGACATACAACTGGTTGACAAACTGGCGAAACTGCAATCAAAGAGTTATACTCTTAAGAGTTATCGAAAGATAACATGCGTTAAAGCTACGCACCTGAAAATCATCAAGGTCCACACAGTTGGTGTAGTTGGACCAAGTCTGATTGCTCAACGGATGACGAAACCAAGAACCAGTTTCCATGCAGCTTGCAGGTTCGAAAGAAGAACAAATATTTTCTCATTTGAGTACTATGTAGTTGCTTTAAATATGTTTGCTTTGCTTTGCAGTAAGATTTCATGATAAGCTTCATCGAGTTTAATCAGATTGAAAATTGTTTTGAATAATTTATGAAAGTTCGTTTCGCCTGGTTAAGACCGAATTGTGAATTGAACTCACGTTTTGTGTGCCAAAAGCTTGCTATCGAAACCCTCAACAAAGTCGGGACAGTGTTGACTCAATACGGTGCCAGCTGGTGTTTTTGGCCAGCATAGATAACCATCGAAATTCACGGGACAATACAGGGTTTCCAAATCGCTGTTGTTGTTGGCATTGTAGTATTGGCTTGAATGCTGATTTGTGGGCATTGTTGCCGATAGCACGGTTGCATAGAGCTCATTCAAGCTGGCCGCCACCTCGTTCACATCCTGCATATCAATGCTGCCCTCATTCAGCACCGCCTGCTCCATATAATTTGGCGTCAAAGTGAACGGCTCCAACAGCAGCATATCCCCATCGCCTGGATCTATATATGTTATGATTTATATTTAATAAATATAAAATAATATAATTCTTTAAATATTTTTAAAAAAATTTTGTGCATAAGTTGACTTATTTTTTTTTTTAATTTTTTGACTTACCTGCTGACTGTTGTCCCGTTGTCGACGTATCATTCTGATAACGATAAACGCACTCGGCATACAAATGCCTTAGGAATGTGCGCAGATTATCCTCCGGCTGTGGCTTTGCACGTAACTGTTGACGTTGCTCAGCCTTTGGGGACATCGATGGCAACGACAACGTTGCTGACATCTCAATAAACGCTAGAGCAAGAGCCAGTGCTGCAAAATGAGCAAATAACATTAGGCTGTGCGCATGTGTGTGTGTGTGTGTGTAGTTAATTTAGTTATGCTTGGCAAGTCAAAGTGAAGCCAGAGTACAAGCACATACATAAAGTAAGTTAAATATAATAATGTTGCATGTTTGTTTTTTTCTGTTCTGGATTAAATCTAGAAAACTTTGTCATGGTTCATTTTGAATTTGGAAAGTGGAATAAGGAAATATTGAGTAGTTTTAGCTTGATCAAGATTTGGTAATCGTTTGCCTTAAATATCTACTAATCTAATGGAAAACTGTTATACTTGAAGTACCTTTTATCAACTATCAAATCAAATTCCAAATGCATTTTTCGTCTATGAACAGAAGATATATATATTTTTTTATGTGTAACCTGAGGGCTGTCGACTGTGATATGTGTGTGGAATGACCTGTGATAACATGTGAGTCCTTGCAGCTTCTGTATGAAAGCTGAAACAGGCGATGAAGGATGACAATGGCTGGCCGCAGGGCTCTGCTGCTGCTGCTGCTGCTGCTGCAACGCACTACTATAAATCAGTTTATTGTCTAATTAATGAGCGTTCGTTTCAGCGCATGCAAGCTGTGGCATGTAATTAAATTGCAGCGTGGCATCGATCGAAAGAACACACACACACAACAATAATATTAACCCAGAAGGCAACTTTCCTCTTTGCCTAACTTTGTTATACAATTTTTAATCAAAACTTATTCCACTAGATTGAGTTTTAGCACTTGCAATCTAACAAAAAACAGTGTGGCACACACACACACACACACACAAGCACACATGTGCACGTACACTCGCACAGTAATTTGGTTAATGCAATTCAAAACCCAAAAACTAAAATTCCATCAACTCAACGCAGTAAACGTGTCGTATACTTCATTTATACATAGTTCTGTCATCCAGCAGTCAGATAAAGTTATATGAACAAAACGAGGCAACTCGTAAGTTAAACGAATGCTCGTCCAGCTTGCTACCCTGTTATCTAGTGAAAGTGCCATCTGACATAAACTTTACATGCGTAAACTTGATATTTGATGTAAGAAGTTTCGAACAGCTCTTTGCCTTGAAAATTCCAACACATTATATGTCAACCAAAGGGTATTCGAGAATGTCATAGTACAATGGGGGGGTGGAAATGCCATTTTATGCTTATACTTTGGCGTTGGTTGTTTGTGTTTTACCTTTTTGTATCATTTGCATTATATAAATAAATAAATTTAACTGAAACGGTTTACAGTCAGCTGCTTGAATCGGTTTGTGTGTGTTGGAGCCAAAGTGAACAATTGTTGCTTTAATAACTGGAAATTCTACCAACGCTTTTGTCAGTCAATTGAGCTGATGGCTCTATCAGCTAGCTGCATTGCCAATTAGTTAAAATGCCAGTTAGTTGGCTGCTGCTGCTGTTGCTGTTGGGGAGGGTTTTCTTCCCGCGCCAGCTTATGCAATTAATGAGGCAGCGACATTTTGTTGCGCAAATGCCACGTGCAACGTACAGCTTGCAACACAGACGCCGCACAGTCACGTTCTACGCCGTGCACCTTATGCAGCCCGCCTCACATAAAAATCTCGATTTATAATCGCCTTCCTTTGGTTGGACTGTTTACCCACAAGACTTACATAGATCCCTTACATCTCTCCTCCCCCCTCAAGCAGTGGGGATTTGTAATTGCCAAGCGAACAGGTTAAATCCTAGTGTGGTATATGAAACGCGCTGATTGAAAAAAATGCGTGCTATTTCGATATTAATCGATATTGGGTAAACTGTTTTTATTCCTAAAAATTTGTTTGATCAATGAAATGTTTTGGCATTTAAACTAATTGACGAAAAGAAATAAGTCGCCATTTAATTCAAAAATGTATTCAACAAGAAATAAGTCCATAAATTCTGATAAATATGCGAAAGATTTATGAAAATTACAAAAGTCAAAATAAAATGGGGCACTTTGACTTGTGTCGCTGCATAAATTAAAATGACATTGAAATTAATGATTGCCAAAGCAAAAAACAACAGAATAATGATTGCAATATTGGAGAGAGGGGGAGAAGGGGACAAATAGGAGCAATCGATATTAAGGAGCCGAAATAATTATGTGTACATATGGTCTGGTTTACATAATGCTGCTGATATTGATGATGAATTGTATGAGCTACTTTGCGGCTACTTTGTGCTGTTTACTGTTTAACAGGCACACCCACACAGACGAGGGGGTTGGGGTGGTGGCATAGTGCGGCTGTTTGTCGCCAATGTCGCTAATGTCAATGTGGCTAATGATGCTGGCGGCGCGCAATTCTATATAGAAATTCACACACACACACATATACTCATACGCCAACCCGCAGTATTGGCAACAACATAATTTTTGTTAATGCAACACAAATTTATATTTGTGCCGCTGGCTGTGCGCTTTTTGCTTTTTGTTTTTTAAGCAATTATAATAATAAATGAGTTTAGCCATCCAGTTTAAATGTGTGTGTGTGTGCTTTTAAAGCTACGGGTCAGCAAATGCAATTATGTTTGAATGTATGTGTATGTGTTTGCGTGTGTGTGTGTGTGGGGGGGTTGTCAAATTTTCCAGCTCATTGCCTGCCAAAGGACTGCATCACAGCACACAATGGTCAAAGTTAACAATTTGTTACAAATAATTCGAATAAAAACTGAGAAAAGATAATCAGAAATAATAATAAATTAGGCTGTCAAATACTGTGCTATAATAAACTTCACAATAATATATAAATGCTTTTAAATCAGAAGCGAAAAACGTTGATTATTAATGGCACGGCAAAGGTGCTTAAGTTACGAGTCTTAATAAAATTGTAAGCATAATAAATGCATGATCGATATAGATTATAATCGATATGTACTATGTGATACATCGATACATAAGGTTTCGAGTACAATACCAAAGCATATTATAAAATCATCAGCCTTAGAACATATTTGAATCAAGAAAACATAGCAATTGTAAATGTTTCTTCTCAAAAGTATTCAGTTCAACACTGTTGAGCAAAATTTTCTGTATAAACACCAAATGAATCAATCCTTAAACAATGAGCAACTTTAAAACTCTGCTCAGTTCTTGTAATGAAGCACTTTAATGTCACAAAAATTCGATCGAATTTTGAATGAATTTCCCACAATGGCCGCAGTGTGTGTTTGGGGTGCAAAGTTTTCCACTTAACTGCCGGATTTGGCCGTTTGTTAAGCTGATTAGCTGTTAGATTGGCTGTTATTTTCTTGCCAAAATTTCGAGCACAATATGCAGCTAATCAAAGTTTGTTAAGTGTTGTTGAAAGGTGAAAAAATCGAAATTAATCGCATTTTGTTCGCACTCACAAAGATTTGGATAATCATAATAAATTTACTGGGTAATCGATTAAAATTCTTTCGATTCATAAATTCATCAAAATAGTACGAAAAACTTATAAACAAATTTTTGCATGTGCGTATTATCAAATTAAATAAATATGGACAAAATAATATTTCTCACACGAAAAATGTTTGCTGGCAGCTTTTGGTCTTATTTCTGTTTTGTTTTAGTTAACGCGCTGCATGCGGCACGAGAGCTGCTTCGTTATTTGTTTACACAAAATCGTACGCAATTTATCTGGCGCCAAAAACATATAACAATAACAAAAACCCGGCAAGCACTTGAACGAATGTTATAAGAACTTGAAAATTGCACATGATATTTTGTAGATGCCACAAAACGCGTCTGTTCGCCAGCTCCGCAACTTGGCAAATGTGGCAACAGCCAACAACGAAGCTTTCGCTTGCCGCTAAGGCTGTCCATCATTCATTCACACTTATTTCCACTCACGCCGCAACTCTCACCCAGTGGCGTCCACCAAAAACTGTGCGAATAACCTGATGCACTGCTTTGCCGACCTTTGAGAACAGGCAGAACGTGCAGCAAACTAGCAGCTGTTAATAATGCAACAAGTTGCAACTGGCTTACTGGCTAAATAGAACAGTATTTCCGCATTTGAGTTGTATGCTGCGATACCCCGTTACCAATTATACATAATATCAATAAAGATTCTGAATAACAAATGTGTAGCTTGACTTTCGTTTTGTTTGTTTCTCATTTTGTTTTAGGGTATCTATTAGTGCGTCTTGCTCGCATCTTCATAGTTCTGCTCAAAGTTTGCTTTGTTTGATGGATAGATAATATAGCATGAGATGTTTCTCTTTGTCTGACTGACTTACCAGCTGCAGCCGCAAGAGCTTCAGGATCTCTATTGCCTTGCAAATAAATTCAAATACTTAGTTGTCTTCTTCTCAAAGTAAGCACTGTCCATTGCGCCCCTCACCCACTCTCCTCACCACCTCTGTGGCATCAGCCACACCACAGCGCAACCACACTAACACACACACACACACAAAATAATGCCAGCCACTTGAAGCGCATCGCCAACACAGCTCACAGTTACCAGCTGTTGTGGCTTAAATCTTCTCTCAAAGCCAGGTTGACAATGGCAACAACAAAACACATTAAGTATACGATATAACATAGAAACTCGCAAGCCACAAACGAAATTAAAAATGGAGAATGAAATGCAACTAAATTCGTTGCAAGTTACAACAATAATCGTTTTTGTTTGTTGCCTGGAACCCACCAGTCTGGGTGGTATATAGTTAATGTTATGAATGTTGTGTTTGTGTTTTTAATACTTCACGTTATAATAAATAATAAATAAAAGAATGCCGTGTCAACTTAGGAAAAGGTTTATTAAGATTCGGTGGTACTTTGGGTTTTTTCATAGATCAAACTTATCAAAAGATAAAGATAAATATGTACATATATATACACAACGTCAAAACACCAATTAATGCATTTGTATAATAATATAATCTATAATCTATCACATAAATTGGACCTACCACTTAGGAAATATTCGTAGTAAATTTGTCGAACTCTAGAATCTGGACTGAATATATTCAGCTAACTCAATTCAACTTTTAGGTACAACGAAATAATACCAACTCTGATGAATAATTGAAACGATTCGAATCAGGCAGGTCTCATCTAAAAGTTCATTTGATTAATGCCCCCATAGACAAGAGCATTAAAACAGGTTGAGATTCTCTTTGTTACCTGAATATCGAGCTCTAATCGAATAATTCGAATTTTAGCAAGTTGATAAAAGTGTTTGTTAGAAATTATGAAGGTGTCTCTCTTAATGTGTGTTTAATCTGATATTGTTTAACTAAAGCCGCCTAAACTAAAAAAATGGCACAACAACCAAAGTATTCATCTTTTATTCTTTGGTATGCTATGTTTCACGTTAAACTTGATAGCAATCAGTCAGTCAGTCATCTTTATTGATGTTAAAATATAATATATTATGTACACACCGCTCATGTCTATTCTCTTCTTTGTTATGCATATGTAAGCCCATTCACTGAAAGATAACGGAAATTCCTCTGTTCCTCTTTATGCCTAAGTCATTCTGTACTTATGACACCACGAACCCAATAATTAGCCCCATGATCATTCGTCGAGATCGGCTCGTTCGCACGTATGTAAAGCACAAATAATTCTGATGAAGCAAAGCAAGAACACGAGTAATTCACTAGCTGGCGCTTAGCACAAAGATAAAAGAACACGCAACATTGAATCACGTTCGACGATGTTTTTGTTTGTGACAGACAAAGACGTAATATTTTGGTTGCAGTGTAGGCCAAACACACTGAATATAAGGCAGTGGTACGTCCACTAGAAGGCATCAGTTGACAAACGTCCAACGTCAACCTTCCATCGAATCCCCATTCATCCAAAATGTCAGCAGTTCTCAACTTCTGTTTGCTTCTCAGCCTGGCAACGGCTGTCATGGGCCAATACTATGACTTCAATACCAATGACTTCTACGACGGTAATTATCCCTTTAGGCACTTTGGTGCCGTTTCCGTACCAAGCAGCCAAAGAACAATCGTGCTCCGCAATCCGGACCCACGTTCGTTCGCCTATGCCGCTGCATCAGGAAACAATGGCGCCAGAGCGTATGCCGACGCAACTGGACCAAATGGGAATCCAACTGGTCAGCCTTTGACTGTTGCTTCTCCGACTGCTCCTACGACAGTTGCACCTACGACTGCTGCTCCTAAAACTGCTGCTCCTACGACTGTTGCGCCTACAACTGCTGCTCCTAAAACTGCTGCTCCTACGACTGTTGCGCCTACAACTGCTGCTCCTATAACTGCTGCTCCTACGACTGTTGCTCCTACAACTGCTGCTCCTACGACAGCCGCTCCTGCTACTGCTGCTCCTACGACAGCCGCTCCTGCTACTGCTGCTCCTACGACAGTTGCTCCTACGACTGCTATTCCTACCACAGCACCACCCGTAAGTAGTTTTTAGTCAACTTTAAACTGAAACTAATCAATAGAGGATTTTTTTTATTAATTTTTACACCTAATCTAATTTTTACTCTCTACAAACCTTTATTGATCGTTTTCCAACACTTGTCTTTGCAGAGCGGCCTGATAAATATCGCTTTGAACATAGCTGGACTTCAGTTATTGAACGCAACTATCGATCCGAACTGTAGCGTTGGACAAATCGTCGACATAACTCTCATCCAAGTTGGTGGCAATGCAATGCGGGTAAAGGGTTGCCTCAGGGGTTAAGCTCTAAAGAAATTTTATTTTACTTTTTACAATAATTTTTCCATGTTCCATGTTAACCATAATAAAATCATAGTTAAAAACTTGACAAATCGCTCAATTCTGTTTTTTTTGTTATTTTACCAACTAAGAAAAAGATTTATTAAAACTTATGATATTGGCATGGGCTATGAAAAGCGCGAGAGGATATATCCTATGTACACAACGTCAAAACATCAATCAATGAATTTATTTTAGCGATTCAAGAAGCTGGCTAACTTAAGGCGATAATATATATGATCTATCACATCGCTGGAACGCTGTCGAATTCTACAATCTCGATTGAATAAATTCAGCAAACTCAATACAGCTTTCAGGTACAACGAAATAAAACTTACTCAGATGAATAATTGAAACATTTGAAAGCATTTGAAAATTTTTTATCGGGCCATGTGATAAAAAGACAACGTACGGTTCCCCACACCCCCCAGCAAAACGGTGTGGCTGAACGCGCGACTAGGACCTTAGCAGAAATGCCATGCAGCATGATGGTGCATGCTGGAGTCGGCGATTCTGTTTGGGGTGAGGCGATCACGACAATAGGTGTGAGACTGCTCCTTTATGCCTTTATTTTACTATGCTGTTTCAACTATGAAACGTAGTAAATTTTACTAAAACAATGTTGATTCAACTAAAAAAAATAGTTTAACAGCAAAACGAAAACCAAGTGGGTGCACTTTCAAACACATTCGTGTTAGGATAAAAATTATGTACAAAAATAGTTGTATTAACAATATGCTTATTATACTACGTTTCTCTCTGAGTGCATGAGAAAGCTAACGAACGTGATAGGCTTCTTCGTACCCATGGGTGCACTGATGATCTACAGCGACAATCAGAGTGCACAATACCTTGCACAAGACTCCTCATGTCTATTCTACTCATTGTTATATAAACGGATACCAGACATTCTTCTTTTAATCTTTATGCTTAAGTTTGGCTGCCTGCGATTGCAGCACTCATTCTGTATTTATGTTTGTAGTCTCTAATAAACCACGAAACCAATAATTAGCCCTATGATCATTTGTCGAGAGCGGCTCGTTCGCACGTATTTGAAGCACAAATAATTCAGATAAAGCAAAGTGTTGAACAAGAAAACGAGTAATTCACTAGCTGGAACAAAGATAAAAGAACACGCAACATTGAATCACGTTCGACGATGTTTTTGTTTGTGACAGACAAAGACGTAATATTTTGGTTGCAGTGTAGGCCAAACACACTGAATATAAGGCAGTGGTACGTCCACTAGAAGGCATCAGTTGACAAACGTCCAACGTCAATCTTCCATCGCATCCAAAATGTCAGCAGTTCTCAACTTCTGTTTGCTTGTCAGCCTGGCAACGGCTGTCGTTGGTCAAAACTACTACTACGGCGATAGCTTGCGCATGAGCCCACGGCCAGGCGTTCCAAAGATATTCGGGATCAGTGATTTGGACTCAAATTCGTACTTAATTGACCCTCGTGAAATCGAAATCCAGCCAATCACAAACAATCCACTGCTCAGCCTTGCTCCGACTGCTGCGTTTCCGACTTTTCCGACTGCTGCTCATACGAACGTGATACAGATTGTTCTGAACATAGGTGGACTTCAGTTGGTAAACGTAACTATTAATCCGAACTGTAGCGTTGGAAGAATCGTCGACTTAACTCTTACACAACTCGGTGGCAATGTAATACAAGTTAAGGGTTGCCTCAGGAGTCAGGCTCTGAAGTAATTTATATAGATCGCAATAATATTCAATGTATTTTTGTTAACTAACTTCCCTATATAAAGTGTGTTCCATTAACCATAACAATAAAGTCAATGTTAAAGAAAGGTTTATTAATATTCGGTGGTACTTTGGGTTTTTTCATAGATCAAACTTATCATAAGATAAAAATATATTCATACATATATACAACATCCTAAGTATTTATCTTTGATCCTTTGATAAAGTTTCACGCTTTGACAGCAATCAGTGAGTCAGTCATCTTAATTCTATTATTGGCTAAGAAACTTTTGCTGTTCCTCATTTTTCCGTCTCTCGCTTTAAGTATTTAACCAAATTCATTCTCCAATCTCTTATCAGTGCACACTTTCCATTAACATACACATGCACATATGTATGTATGTTTGCAGATATGTATGAATGAACAGGTGCTTATTGTTGTTTGACATGTTTCCGCGAATGTTGTTATTGTTTTCATTTTGTATTTTATTTTTCGCATTGTTCGTGCTTATCTGTCGACAGTAAATGCCATTAAAAAGCTTAAGCCAAAAATAAAACCAAAGCCAGACAATGGAGCAGGCCTAATACAAATATAAAAAGCACTGTGTGGTGGGCATAGGCAGAGTCAGTTCTGATGCTGAAGGCAAAACACTTTGTATAACACAAAAAATACATTTAAATTCAAATCGTTTACACTTTGTTTTATTTTGAGCTGATTTTTAATCTCTCATCGTTGCAGCTACATCTAATTAAAAGATTAAAAAGCGTGAAGAAGAGTTTTCTTAGCGAAACAATTATGTGATTTTAGGATTTTATAATTTTATAAGCATAACTTTTTCGACAGAATTTGGTTCATCAAAAAGGCCAAAGAAAAGTTTTATTTTTTATTGACATTTGCATCTCTTTTTGCAATATGTTGAAAGAAATTTTTAATTGAATTTAATTTTTGATTTGATTTGGCAGCAAAAACTGCCCAACTCATTAAAAGTTAAGCAAAAAGAAAACAGCTAAATATGGACAAAGTGAAAACATTTCATTCATATTGAGTCTCCACCAAACCGTTTAAGAAAATTCAATTAAACATTTAAAAAGTATTTTTTTTTTTCAGTTAATTGGTTAATTGGTAACCACAAACGTGAAAAATGAATTGCCATATCAGAAATTTTTTTCATTTTTTAATTCAATCGTAGCTTTTTTTCAGTTACATTCCACACAAAGAAGCGCATAATATCCAATCATATGTAAAGAGTGTATAAAAAGCGATTAAAAAGACTGTGAAAAAAATTGCTTTTAGTTTTTTTTTTGAACACCACTTCACCTCTCTCTCTCGTCCTTTTGGGACACCAAGCGGTAAACGGAAAGTGAAAAAATGTAAAAAGTTAAAATTTAATAAAAGGGACACAAAAGACAGCTTTTTTCCCCAACACTGATAGCCTGGCTATCAATGGGGTCCAATTGTTCCAGGTAACACTGTTGTTGTTGGCAACTTAAGCCGGTTATCGAGAAGCTGGCAAGACACATAAATCAACATATTTATATATTGCGATACCCAATACGGGTTACGTTAAACGGGATGAAAAGTAATACAAAAAAAAGTATTATTTCAAATATAAATGATTTTTCATTTACTATATTAGCTTATAACTACAAAAAGTAGCTAGTTTGCTTAGGTTTATTTAATAATTAAATAAATAAATTTCAAAGTGTTTGTAACAAATATTTGAAAGCTTTTATAAACCGTTTATAATATAAATAAATTTGCTAAGCTTGGTAAATACTTTCTTTAATTTTTCCATAGGGCATACATAATAAATCAAAGGCCCGAACAGACAGCACTTGGGACGGGGTGGGGTGGGGGGAAAGGGCCTTTAAGAATTTAATTTTGATTCTATTCTTTTCGCTTTTGAATTGATATTTATGACTATGAAATTGGCTTATAAAATTTGCGTATACGTAATCCATTGTTGATGTTGATGTTTCAGCTACTTTGCCACTGTTTACAATTAATCCAAATCCGTATTGTGGCAAGGTGTAAAGAGGAACGGGAAGATATTACATTGTGTTTGCGTGTTTGTTTGTTTGTTTTTATTGGCTTTGATTACTTGAACTTGGCCAAAAGTGTTGTCTATTGACTTTTAGCGTGTGTTCGTCATTGATGCCCGGAAATTAAACGCAGCGATTAAAGTGCCAAAAAATTGTAGTACGAATTAACATGGTATAAATTTACCACACAGAAAATAAGTCATGAATCCGTTGTCGAATTTTACTGCTGCTGCAATCAACTCTATAAATTTGCCAAAAACACAACCAATTGATTATTTATCACAGACAAAGCCAGAACAAAGAATAAAACGGAATAGATATATGGATAAGAAATTAACGTAAAGTTATTCCCGAAATGAACTTAAATAAAACGAAAGGATAAAAATCTACTTAATAAAGCAAAATAAATAAGAACCGGCAAATCAGTGCGAAACCAAAGTGGCAAAGTAAAGATAGAAAAGCCAAATAAAAACAAGACAAAAAATTAAAAGCAAATTAAATATGCATAAAGCGCACAATTGCCAAATTTTTGATGTTCTGGCAGACGTTTTGCGGCAATCAAATTCAGTTCAGTGTCCATTTCTTGTTGTTTGTGTGGGTAGTATGCAAAATTTAATAAGCGCCACCTAAAAGTAGGCAACAATAAAACGCCTACGTCGCGACGTAGTGTTGCAACAGGAAAACTCATACATAAGCCAACGGACAGATATATAAAAAACAAAAAAATATAAAAAACAAACGCAACAGAATGAGCAAATGACAAGGTAGAAAGGGAGAGAAAGAGAGGGAGCAAGCAGGCGGTTCACAATACTTTAACCAGAATTGACACAAGTCTGATGGACAGGTTCTTAGCCAGGTCCTTAGCCAGCCATCCTGTTGCCTCATTAGTAACAACTGACGCATAATGCACGAAACAAAAATTGTAAGTTTAAAATATACATTTTGTATTATACGAGAACTCAATTAATTTGTTTTGTTTTTATTGCCAAGACCAAGTATAATGAATATATAAATGTATGATTCGATTTTTTTTTTGTTTTTAACTTGTTGATACAATTATAAATTCATTTTTGATTTGGCTACGTCGAGCAAAGAGCAATGCGAATAATTGCGAATAATTGATTAATGCCTTTAGACATTTTGTGTTTCGACTTCTTATTGTTCCGTTTAACGTACATCAACATCAACTATTTCCTATTTCCATGCTCTTTGAAAAATTTAATTTTCATCGAACTTTTTTTTTTTGTCAATAAAATTCTAAAAAGGACAAAATAAACATTGGTGCCTGCAATATATCGCTTCGACCAACCAACCAATCTATAAATAAATCTTCTATCAATTTGCGTAACATATGGAAATGTTTTGTGTGTGTGCGTGTGTGTGTGTGTGTGCAGTTTACAAATTATGGCTATTTATTTATTGTTCGCTTTGCGCGTGGCAACTGAGCTAAAAAGTATTCAAAAGAAAGCAGAAACCTTAAATTCATCCGAATTTTCAATATTGAGTCAACTTTAAGTTTTAAATCAGTTTAGGTTCAAGTCAACGCGTCAACTTGTCAACCACTAACTTAAGTAGTTGTAAGTAGTTATCGAACACCGTATTGGCACCGAGCCCATTAATATTGACGACACCCAAAGCAATTTGGCATGGCGAGTAACAGAAAAAAAAACAACAGGCATTTATCACTCACATTGCAGACGTCGAATTTGAGAACAAAAAGACAGACACAGAGAGAGAGAGAGCAAGACAACTGGCAACTAAATTGTGTCACAAACGGACACAGAAAAATGGTCAAAAAATAAATAAAAAACATTGTTAAAAAAAAAAAAACAAAAGAGCAGAACAAAAGCAAATTCAATTTACTGCAACCTGAGGGATCGAAAAGCGAGCGGACGGAAGGGAACGATGATGTTTCCGGAAGTTATTTTTTCCCCAAACACAACGATTTGCCTACACGTGACTGCAACACGATGTTGGTTGTTTTCCACAAAATGCGCTGCCTACTGCTTTAATGAGGATTAGTTGCGGAGGTAAGGGGCCTGGGTTTGAGTTTGGAGCAAGGATTGTGCAGTGGCTTAGGCATGCTAATCGAATCACCAAACCGCAGCGAATCCCGCAAAATAAATAAAATTATATTTCGGTGGCGTATTTTTTTTTGGTAGCCTATGCAGGCCGGGCAGAAGCAGAGAAAGGAAGAGCAAAAGATTTATCTTTATACCCTTCATCCAATCAAAATGGTTAAAAAGGCTACGGTTAAAAGTATGAAGGCATAAAATTATATATAAATAAACATATTCCATCCAGCCGTATGTTTAAGCAGATAATAATTTCCAATATTACGAATAGAATATTTTCATTATTTCAGGGAAATAAACTCGTGCTACAGTCACAAATTGAGCATAGGGTATCTTCTAGTTTAATTACTTTGTGTCAAAATCTAACCACTTGTTCTTTTTTTTCAGTATTTATTCAAGCGAAGGACAACCACTCACACAGACCGACAGAGCCAGAGAGAGAAAGAGAGAGAGGGTTTATCGCGTGAATAAATCATAAATGCATTGACATGAAATTTCAAACCCGTTTGTCGAGCGGCCTTTTTTTTCAGTCGCTTCGAATTGCGGAAATTGCACTTGAACGAAGAATGCTCGAAATGATATGAAATTCGTATTCGTAAATGGAAAGCGAAGATCTCTTAACTAGCTAAACGAAGCAATGCTAAACCAAACACACAATGGCGAATGTATACAGCGCGTGGCAATTGGAAATCGAATGGGGGATTGTGTGTGCTGGAACTATTTATAGATGGCAAATAGTACTTCCGCGTTGGCTACTGCACGCTACTAAACACAAAGTAGATCCGTTTTGGAGACTTACCTGCCTGGAGTCGAGCCATCTGTGCACTTTGTGTTCGTTCCGCGCTGTGTTTACGTTTTACATTTCAAGTTCAAAAATCCAAATGCTATATAAACAATATTTTTCACTAGCATTGATTTGGGTCATTTCAATTTTTCACTTGAATTTCGCGCCAAACATAACAATAACAAAACCAACTAAATAAATAATAAACACAAATCGTTGAAGCCGAATCCGACGAAATCCTGTTGATTAAAAATTGAAAACTGTGCAAATGCCGTGAGAGAACCGTTCGCAACGGCTTCAAGTTGGAAAGTGAAGTCCCGCTGTTGGGATGTGCCTGCAAAAACAAGAACGTTTCCCAAAGGACCTAACGTTTATTCAAAAACCTTGCCAGCAGCAAGCAGTGCTAACCGTTATACGAGGGCTGTTCTAATTGATGCAGCGGAGACTGTTATATATGGTTCAGCGGTATACAATTACACAAATTATAAAAATGCCAAGCAAAACCTAATTCAAACCAGTAAGACATAAATGTAAATCTTTTAAGCAGGACTCGTTGATATACATTGCTGTGCACTGCTTGCTGTACTGCTTGACAACAAGCTATTAGGCTTTTTCAATAACAAGCACCAAGCAGTACCAAGCAGTTGAAAACACACATTTTAAAGCAGAAACACAAATCACGAATACATTTTAATCATAAAAGTATTAGTTTAATACTTTCACAAAACCCCACAGAGAGTAATTGTTAGTAGAAACAAAGTATCATGTTCTAAGCAAGGCTTCTTCTTACTGGTGGGTTCAATCAGTTGGCAAGTGCTGGCGCCAATGCCTAACGCAATGCAGGCACGTATGTAAGCGTATTGAATGATAAAGATAAGGTAGACGTCTCAGCTGACAATGATTTGAGGCAGCCGCAGCAGCAGCAGTTATGCGAGTTGGTATAAAAATGCGAGTGTAGGGTAATAAGTTGGTCGTGTCAGTGACAAACCGTACAACTGCAACAGAATGTGGGCGCTGCTTTTCAGTTTCATCTCAATTGCATTAGGGCAAGTGTGCCTGGTTGAGGCACAGCGCTGCCAGGACGAACAGCAAATTCGAATTCAGCCCATGGATTATAGACAATGCGGACGTCCAGTTTGTGCTAGCAATGGTTTTTGTTATCGCAAGTTTGCGAACATCTGCCAGCTGAACAGCTTTAACTTGCAGCTGCTTTTCTCGGGCCAAAGAGGTATGTTTATTCGATTTGATTTTAAGTCGCGAAAGTCTCCTTATACTTGCACTGCTTGCAGAGCTGCAGCAATCTGATATGATGCACTGCTTTCCGAGGCGAGCCTGGAACGATTATAACGCATCCTACAGACCACCACGTCCACCATTAGCAGCTGCTGCTGCCTATGCCAACACTTACGAGTCGCAATACCCATACGATTCACAGCCATATAATCCCCACAGGCACTATGAATCACAGGACATTTATTCTCCAATTCGACAAAACACCTATGGATTCAGAAATGACTATTCAAACATCTGGGATCGGTATAGTGGAATGAACTACTATAATCCCAGCAAGTATCAAACAACATCCAGCACAACGGAGTTTACTGCATCCACAACGAGCTCCTCAGGATTGCCAACAACAGCCAATATCACAACACCATTCACAACGAGTTCAACTGCAGTGTCAAGTGCAGCAGCACCAACTTCAACATCATCCACAACACCAGCCACAATTCCAACAACGATATGGCTAACACCATCCACAACAACGAGTTCCACAGCATACTCTAGCACAACAACAGAAACGACAACAAAATTTGTAAGCAAAATACCATCCACTACACCACCTGCAACGAGTTCCACGAAAACAGACCCCATATTAGCAGCTGCCACATCGTCCACAAAATTATTTACAACAACAATGTCAAGCACCGAATCAATTGCATCTACAACAACGACAAGCCCAACAGAATCCACAACAGCTTCCAATACTCAGCCAAGTAGTACAGCAACAACGGCGTCAAGTGAAACTACAACACCAACCACAACAAAAACAACAACAGTGGCTACAATCGTATCAACAGAAAGCACCAAACCACAGCCTACATTTGCATCCACAACGAAAAAAAGCAACGATTTGGATGCCGTAAGTATTTCAATTACTATAATATTACATCAATTTATTTAACACGTAGCTTTTGCAATATCTGCTTTAACAGAACCCGCTGGTCTCGCTGGCCTTTACAATGGCCAACGGCAAAGTCTTTAGACTCGCACTCGCCGAACAGATAACAAATCCAACAACCGGCAATAAGACATGCATCCAAACAATCGCTCTAGAGCTGAAGCTTAAGGGCGTATTGCAACCGCTCAACTTTAATGGTTGCTTCTTCGATAGCTCGACCCGAAGCGATACAAAATCGGTTTACTATAAGCCATATGGTGGTTATATGTTTGGCTTTGTCTACGGATCCGGCTATGGTCACGCATTTACAAATAGTCAGATCAATCAATATCCAAACACTCAAGGAAATGTTAATAGTGCAGCTTATGCTACTGCTACCGCTACCGCTACCGCCTCTGCTTCCGCCTCAGCAGTTGTGCCACCCAGCTGGCCTCATTACACAAATAAATAAACACTTTTAGACCTTCCTCAATAATCTCAATATTATGTCATAGCTAAAAAGACTTTTCGTACTTGTATACAAACCATAATCATGAATAAAGCGATTCAATTCTGATACCTAAGCGAATATTTTGTAAGTTTATTCGAATTTCAGACACGTGCCTTCATATGCACATTGCTTAAATGACAATTCTTTGGAGTAGTTAAATCAGATCAAAACTTAAACTAACAAACATTGCGTTATATTTCCTTCGATTGAAGATGATTCGTAAATTTAACATCCTAGAGGAACGAATATTCATGCATGATCAATGGGTAACTTATTTCTGTTTCTGTCCCCAAGAACGATAGGATGGATAACTTCAACATGTTATTCGTCGGCTTGCCTCAAAGCTCTTCTTTCCAGTCGAACAATGAATTTGACATTTTTCTGTTCGGTTATCTGCTGACCTTGGCAATTGTCAATTGCTTAACGTAATACGATGAATGCTTGCCCAATAAATCATTTCATAACAAAATTTTAATTCACAAAATTTCCCATGGCGCAAAGTCTACGTTTAAGGCTTCAGCCACGCACTGAGCGACTGCTCTCTCGAGCGACGTGAGCGAGCGATAGCTTTCAGCGAAGTGGTCACGTTTCGAGCGACGTCGCTCAACTGGTTTACTTAAACTGATTCTAGCGCTGAGCGACGTCGCTCAACAGCTGCCGCTCATATGCAGTTTCATATGTTTAAATTTTGGACGTCGCTCGAGAGAGCGTCGCTCAGTCGCTCAGTGCGTGGCTGAAGCCTAACTCGAATAGCACAGATACTAGTATGACTAGAGCTCAAACAATTTCAAAAAGGTGAAACAAAATATCAAATAAAACATGAATGTCTGGCTTTAGCCAAGAAGAAGCGTTGATTAAACTAAATAGAGCTTTGAACACGTAGACATGGCAATTATATGCGATCATTGTGAGGTAGTATTATGGCTATAGCTGGTATAAAAAGCGCAGCCTTAACGATTCAACGGCATAGTTGGGCTGAGGACTTTTTACGAAATGCTCGCTTTTTATTTGTTTGGCTTGAGTCTAGTTACGGCTGCCTGGAGCTGGGGCTATGGCGAACCCATAGACTCAGATTGTGCTAACATTGAGTGTCCGGTCGAGAATAATCGGGTCTGTGCCAAGACACAGGGTTCACAGCAGATGGCAACCTTCGATAATAGCTGCGAGGTGCAGCGCTATAGTTGCCTCACCGGACAATGTAAGTCTTAGATATGACTTTGAAATTTTATACTTAACTCTTCCTCCTTTGAAGATTGGCACATACTGTTTGAGGGTCCTTGTGAATGTCCTGTCAAATGCCCCACCAAATTTAGTCCAATCTGTGCCGCAATTGAGAATACACAGAAAACGTTTCAAAGTTTTTGTGAGCTGCTGCAGCACAAATGCCATTCGGAAGAACGTAAGTTTAATCTTTTTTCCACTTTTTTGTGTACTGCAATCAATCTTTTAACACATTTTGTTTCAGCTTGGCAACTCTTACACAATTCAGCATGTTTGGGAGCAGAAGACCAACATTCAATTGGCTACATTCCGCCGAATCCATATGCCGTGTCCCAACTCCAACTGTATTATGCATCAATCTCAAGGCACGCCTTGCCTACCGAGTCGAGTGAAGCAATCGAAACAACAACAACCTCATCCGTTTCCTCTCTACAAACTTCATCTGACGCGACAACAGTAGCATCCGTTAGATCTACAGAGAGTTCCACATCGGAGTCAACAACAAACGAGATAGCTGTCACGGCAATCGTTTCGGCAACGCCAGCCTCCACAACCACTTTACCGCATACCACTCTGAAAGATTCAACCTCAATAACAGAAGCTTCAGTTGGTTCGATTTCGAACTCCACATCGAATGCCAGAGCAAGAATTGCGTATAAATCTGCAACTAAGCCGCAACAACAACCTTCAACTATTACAAACCATAATAATACACCAAAAGTTGGTTATGCCACAGCAGCATATCACGTTAGATCTACCTTGGACTCATCTACAGATTCCGATTTAAGTTCAACAACACTTCCATCTGATTTACCATCAACCAAAAGTGTTCTAGAGCTAGCAGCTCTAAGCCTTACTCAAGATAACGCAATTAATAATACAACTTCCTTGACTACCAATACAACAACAGAAGCTCCTCCGTATAGTTTGAATGCCTCAACAGAGTCTCAAACGAGTTCCGCAACAACAATTTCTACGCCATCCTCATCAGAGCCACAAGAGCCCACAGCACAAGCAGCTGGTATCTATGTCTCGGAGTCTTCAACAGTTCCACCTTCTTCCGATAGCTCAAGCTCTGCCTGGGATTCTTCAATAGTTCCAACTCATTCCACCATCTCAAGCTCAGTGACGGTGACGGAGACTT
This sequence comes from Scaptomyza graminum, assembly GCA_018901835.1. Classification (NCBI taxonomy): domain Eukaryota; kingdom Metazoa; phylum Arthropoda; class Insecta; order Diptera; family Drosophilidae; genus Scaptomyza; species Scaptomyza graminum. The sequence goes on along the minus strand of JAEIFL010000001.1, from coordinate 2,976,453 downwards.
CAACCGCTAGCTATTCTCATGCACCAAAGAACGAAACAGAACCCACAACACAAGCGGCTGGTATATACGTCTCGGAGTCTTCAACAATTCCACCTTCTTCCGATAGCTCAAGCTCTGCCTGGGATTCTTCAATAAATCCATCTCATTCCACCATCTCAAGCTCAGCCACGGTGACGGAGACTACAACCGCTAGCTATGCTCATGCACCAAAGAACGAAACAGAACCCACAACACAAGCGGCTGGTATCTACGTCTCGGAGTCTTCAACAGTTCCACCTTCTTCCGATAGCTCAAGCTCTGCCTGGGATTCTTCAATAGTTCCAACTCATTCCACCATCTCAAGCTCAGCCACGGAGACGGAGACAAGTGTTCAAGTTTCTAAAAAGGATGGCGTCCAAACGGTCAAAATCAATAATCGAAAAGCAAACCATAGTCCATCTTATGTGTTTCTATTTATGAACTATAACGGTTCGGACGATAAAGTTGACATACAATAGAACCGAAAATAATTAACAAGACTGCGAATTGTATTGGTTATGTTTTAATAAAATATTAATTCGATTAGAAAAAGAATATGTTTCTGGTTGTGGTTCCGGTTTAGTTTCCGTGGTTGTATCCGATACACAAGATAATATAGACTCCTATTTAGTTTGGGCATTTTCTCTGTCGTTTACCGATTTTATACTGGATCCATCTGGCAATCTTCAGTTGGGAACTGTGCATTTATCGGAGTATTACTTTACTCCAGTGTTCTGGGTACGCTTGAAAAGTTAAGTCAATCACTAAATTAAGCAAATGCATTTTTGTATTCTCGCCGACGGGGCCAAGATTGCTGACCAATTTATTACTTTATATGAAATGAATGTACAATTTTGTTAACCATAAATAAAAGCTCGGTCAGCAAGTAAGTTCTTAGACCAATTGACAGATTTTATGGCAAAATTTGCAAGCTTTTTGAAAAATTGCTTTTGGGCTTTAAAGCGAGCCGACGCGACGGCACAATTGCTAAGTATTTTTTTTGCATTGGACAAATAAAATTGTGCTAAAAGCAAAAAAGTTTCTGTGTGGTGAAAAGCTCTTGTAACTCGAACCATAATCACATTTTGGAGCTTGCCATAATAACAAGAATGAAAATAAATAACGAAATCGAATTGCATAACAAAATAGCAAAATTGTCACGTAATGGAAAACAATCAAAAATAAAATGCATTATCAGCATGTTTTGCTGGATTTGAATTTTTAATAGCAAATATTTTGCACAAAAAATTCTGTTAGTGGAACAGAAAGTAAAACAATAGTTTTTGGAATATCAAGTGAAACGCCTTTAGTTCTTAAACAATATAAATACAACTTTTTCTTACAGGCCAAAAAAAAAAAACATCAAATTTGGCGATTTTTTTCAAGCCATCACTTTTGTTTTGTATAGTGTAATACAATATATTTTTTTTCTATGTTAGAAAACATTGTATTACTTATGTTTGTCTATTTGTTTCGGTCAGCCGCAAGTTAAGCTCTTGAACAACATATATTTTTGAGCTCTATTGAACGCTCTTTGAGCGTGCAACATTTCTGCAATATATCCTTAAGAGCATTAAACTGAAATTTAGATTTAGTTATTCTTAAATATAAATTGTATAGTATTTATGTACATGCCAGAGGGATAGTTCGTGTGGCGATTTAGTTGTACTTTGCTAGTAATTTTGTTCCATTTTCAATTTAGTGTCGATTGAGTTGTACTTTGTAAGTAATTTTGTTCCATTTTCAATGTTGCGGCTATGTCCGCGCTGCGCCGGTCATGCCTTTGTGTGCGGCAGTTTCATCTACTCTTTCGTAAGGATCTAAGAACGGTCATCTTTCACTGCTTGGGCAGCTTCCCTTTTACATACAATAACAATTTAAGAATTTAAAGTTTATGATTGCAAGCAGAAATGTTTTATTGTTACCTGTAAACAACACTTTGGTGTTTGGCTGCTGCTCATTTCCGTTTGACGAATCTGAAGAACTATAGAAGTCATCTTCGTCGGACTCCGGCATCGTCGAAGGCAATAAACCATCTTTAGTCCATACATATGGATTCTTAATGACGAGAGGCCTTTCTGGTGGCGAATCTTCCCAGTCCATCGGCTCAACAGGGTCCAGTTCAGCATTGGGATTCGATGTGAAAGCTTGATACGACGCTTCATTAGATGTCAGAAGGAATAGAGGAGATTCCGACGGCGGTTTCGCCGAGCTTGTTGCTCTGCCAGCTGGCTCTGCAATGAGTTTTCTATATTTTCTTGCTGCGTTACTTATCTTTTGACTCATTGTCTCTAATTTGTATGCTTGTCTATGTGCGGAATGGATAAGGTTAATAAAGTTTCGTGTTTAACTATAATTTTTGAGTTGTGTTTTTGTTATAGCTTGTTTGAATTATGTCGATCTTGCTCAAGCTAAAGCAAAAGCTACTTAGCTTGATGTTAAATTCCAACTAAAATTTTAGTTTAGCCTGAACTCCATTTATTTAAATTTCCGCTTTATTCTTGCTAATGCACCCTTTATTGTTGGCGAAAAATTCTAGCGAACAATTTGATTTTCTTAGAACATTTTTTGTAAGTAATTACATGAACTGAGATGCGTTTTGATTCTCTTAAATTGAACATTTTCAGTTTGCAAGCAAAGCCAAAGCAACTTTAAAATTTAGCCATTGCTAGTCGATATAACGACCGACTCAACCAATCCTGCCAATTCTTTGGCCAACAACTTGGGATCAAACACAAAGCGCAGAGGATTGAAGCGTCTTCTTCTATTTCACCCAGCCTCGAGCAGCTTTACAAAAAGGACGAAAAATCCGAAACTGTAATACCAGCTCAACTCATTGGCCAAAACCCAGCTCCATTTCTTATCAAATTTAATAAGCAGCAGCGTTTGGCTGCAGATAAAATCGAACTTATTCAATAAATTGGAACAAATTGGAGTTGAATAATGTTTGTATATTTATTCAATGTGTAAAAGCTGGAAACATTCCGTGGTAGCTGTTGACAGAATGGGAATTGTTGAACAAAACGAAAGATTGTTTGAAGTTGCTGTTTGATTGATTTAAAGTTAGATTTTTAATCTAGCTAGTGCTTTTGTGTCTCCATAACAAAACAAACAATGAAGAAAACATTCATCGAAAACGAAACGAAAATACCCTCACCACAAACTGAGTCGCTTGGCCTTGTGTGCTTTGTTTGGAACATAAGAATGTACTCTGTCCTTTCGCATAAATATAAATATGTATTAATTATTTTGATATCCTTGCCAAATACTAAATTCAACTCTTGAAACTTTTCATTGTTCATATAATAAAGCTAAGGCATCTGTTGTTTCTGTTGTTGTTGTTGGTTATGAGCATCTCACGGCCAAAGAGCTCATGGTCAAAATGAGCAATACATCCAAGGCCACCAGCACACATACACACACCCACACACACCTCCTCTCACACAGACATACGCACTTGCATGCATGCAAAGGCAAAGTTTTTTCCCAGCATCCGCTTTTTTGCACATTAATTTACTGACCTTTTTCTGTGAATTTTTGCATAGTGTGCAACTCGGTTGCAGCCCACACAGCTTGCCCCATTTTCACCGCTTCTCCGCTTCCGCGCTTCCTCCATCGAATTACATTTACCTAGTGCGCACACACACACACACACGCACGCATTGGCAACTCTATCTGTCGACCGTTTCCGTTTCTCTTGTTTCGGTTTCGAACGCAATGCGGATAACTGTGAGCGCTAGAGCGGGACAGCTGCTAGCACACACAATGCGAGAGCGAGAAGTCCAATTTACATACATACTTCTTGCATTGCATTCAAAACGGTGCAGTTTTTGTACACGGTATACCCTGCATTCGTACAAAAAAGGTGTGGACAGTTAAGGCGGATCCCTCTGACATTTTCGTATTTGTTTCGATTGCAAAAGTTGTCAACTTGCAAGCAAAGTAAATTATTATCTTTTATCGCTGCTAATTGAATTTAATTTGCTGCACAATAAGAAGAGAAAACTCGCTTCGCAAATTTCTCTGTACAGGGTATAGTGAAGAAAAAGTGTAATGTTATCCCTTCAGAGCGCCAGACCTTAAGGTCTGCACTTAAATCTCTAGCTTCCACAAAGCTGCCTGAAATCCGTTTCGTGTTGAGCCAGCTATGAGATTCAAGGAGTATTTGCTGCAGCTATATAATGCTGACTTCTCTCAACCATTGCCCATTGAGTGAGTACAGGTAGCGTTTTCAACAGAATTATGCCCGACCGATTCGATAAGGCCTTAACGAGGCATATTGCATGAATTCGAGTTTAAGAGTAGTGCCAAAATGGCATCACAGTGTTTGCAATAAACTTTCCATGCGATTTTTCTTATTGAGTTAATAAAGGGCATCTTTTGGTAATATGTACAAGGTATCTTTTTGCCTTGAGCATACTTGTTTTGGGTACGCTGAATGTGTGATATTTTTTGTTGCGGCTTGTTTGTATCTTTATTGTTTCCACTTCCCACATTTTTGCTTTCACTCTGCGCGGGGCGATATCCTGCTGTTGTCCTTTCCTGTCGTTGGACAGTCACAGTCACAAAAGCCCACACACTGAGTAAACCAAACAAAACATTGCCAACATATAGAACAAGTGCATATGAATTGTGTGCCTGGGATTGTTTAAATATCAGCTACCCTTTAGTGGGGTAGTTGTTCGGAAAATCGAGCCAAGCTCTAAAAACCTGAAACACTTAATTTCGTATATTAATTGGATGATAAGATATAACATGTTCCACAAATCATAAGCCGATGAAAACGTATTGATAAATACGTTATTATTATACCAAATATAATATTTGCGGGCTAATTTGATGTGTTCAATAACGTCGCACCTGACATATGCAGTTGTTTAAAGGTACTTTAAGACTTAACGTGAAGGCAAAATTAATCATAAGGCTTAGAGCTGATTGGGGATTAAGTTACCCCATTGTTTCTATTAGCCCAATTTGAGATTTATGCAGCGGGCTGTGCGAATATGTTATTGAACATTCTCGAATAGCTGGAAATTGAGATGGCCTTTGTCGCTTGCTCCTTTGTTGCAAGTCTATTGCGTATCAATGAATGGGTGCGCTTGCGAGTAATTAGTGAAAATACTTGGGGAAAGTTTGTGCATTGTAATCGGAGATATTAATTAATGCAAACCAACTACCTGTCTGCTTATACTAAGACAACTGCGTTGCAAGTTGCAATGGTGTATGCCGTGTGTGTGTGTGTGTATAATGTGCATCCATTTTGCGAGCTGATTTCAATTGAAATTGAAGTTGAAATAATTGTTGTGCCAGATTCAGATAGGAGAGCATCCTTTGTTGCACGTTGTCCAGAGAGCGCCCCTCAATCACAATCAGAATTAGTGAAAATGAATGGCTCAAATGAATTTCGAATATGATACGCTTAAGTAATTGGTTTAATTGACGCCCGTGTTGCCACACTGCAACTGCAATTGCAAAGTGCAAAAAGCTGCAAATTGCGCAGCGAAATAATTCAGCAATAATTCACGAGAAAAGCAAAAGTAGCAAAGTTTTAATCGAAAATCCTTTTCAATTGCTGCCAAACAATGGATGATGAGCAAAATACAATGCTTGAAGTGCTTCTAAGCTGTCTTTACAAGTTCTTGCCTTGCCTTCCGTTGCCTTGCCTTCCGTTGCCTTGTCTTGTTTTTCTACGAAGTACTAGCTTATAGAAAACTATGTACTTAGCTCTTAATATTATGTACGAGGCAAAAATCAAATATGATGGCTTTCAAGTATGCAAATAATTGCACTCAAGTAGTGCGTAAGCCAATTAGGTGCAACACTTTTAATGCGGCCACCACCACCACCACGTTGCTAGCGTTTATGTTTTGTTAAGCTCATTGTCTCAAGTCGCTTGTACTAAGCTTGTAAGCTTAATTCACTTCAACATTTCCTTTGGCTACAAGCCGAGTTTCAACTATTTAGTAGACAGCCACGGGGAACCGGCAACCCGGCAATGGGAACTGGGAATGATGCAGCGACAATAGCGAAGTGCTTTGGGGCCACAACAAGTTAGTTAGCACACATTGAAAAACTTGTAATATCCATTTAAGCATCGCGATTTTTAACATTTTTCTTGTAGCTTTTTGTTTCTAGCCTTACAAAATGGTGATAATGCTCTGTGAAAAAGTATGTTACCAGCAGACGGAAGCATTTCCGTATTTATATATATATTCTTGTTCAGCATCAACAGCCGACTGTCTTCAAAAATGGAATATAAAACTCTGCCATTTGCAGAAGAAGTTTGTTGTGACATCGACAATATGAAAAACTAAACTAAAATTAACTTAACGCTTTCAACTCTGTTGCAATAAATCTTTAAAAGCAATATGCGGAAATTTTGATTTATGTTTTCTCTTAAATATATATGAATCAATCAACAGTTGGACACATGGTAAGGGTATTATTTAGCTGTACTTGCCTTATATTTTCGATAAATATTTTTTGTAGGCATTCAGGCGGTTGGTTCGTTTGTTCATTCTTTGGCCATATTTACCTGCTGTGCCTTCGTGCAGTTTTACGGCTTTGACAGATTCCTTGGCATAAGGAACAAAGACAAAAACTAAATTAAGCACCCTTTCGTTCGTTCTATATTATATTTATTATGTTGTTGACTCATTGTGCATTTGGATAGTAAATTATGAGGGGCTTCTCTTCTGGCGAATCCTCCCAGTCCATCGGCTCAACAGGGTCCTGTGGCGCAACGTTGGGACTCGATTTGAAAGTGTGACTTAGCCCTGCATATACTATCGGATGGAATCGACGAATTATGTTAGGGGATCTATCCACGCTTATTGCTCTAGCAGCCGTCGGTGGGTTGGGTTTTTTGAAATTGAATGATGCCGGTGAATTCCGCATTGTCATTGTTTTTGATTTGTATGTTTGTCTCTATAGGGTAAAGTATGTTGTTGTTATTGCATAATTATATAAATTGCATCGATCTTGTACCAAATGCTCCGCTTTGCTTGCAGTTGAAGTCCGACCAAAAGAAAAATTTTTTTTTAATCCGAATAAATTCTGAGCTGAATATTGTTTCATGAAAATAATTTTCTTGCAATTTCCTAAAAGACAAAGGTTGCTTTATAATGTATAAGAATGTCATATAATTTCTTATTTTTCACAGAGAACTGAAAATCATATTAAAGAAACTAAAAGATTCCCAATGTTGTCTTCTATTTAATTTTACAAAAACCTTGCCCGTTCGTTATTTCTTTTTGGCTTTCTGCTCTTCCTCTTCTATTGTGATTTTAATTCCAATTTGAATTTCACACGAAAACTTTTAGTTCGGCCCACTTGAACTTGGGATTCCTTTTCTTTTTCTGTCTGTACTTTTCTTTTGTTTTGTTTCTATTGCCGGAACTTTTGTCTTTTGTCTTGAAAGTTTTGCTGTTGCGTCGTGTTTCCGTTCGTGTCGTGTTTTTGCTTGGATTGCGGTTAATTTTAATAATGGCGCAACGATTCAATTTCCACTTACTCAAACTATTTGAGATGCTGTTGCTTTCGCCTCGTTTTTTCGGCTTGACCTAGTCCTAGTTGTCCTATACGACTGCTGCTCATATTTCTTATCCTCCCTGAAAACGAAACTCTGCAATAAAGGATTGAAAATTTGCTTTCATCCTGTCCTTTTTTGTCAAACTCCTTCTTCATCGGCTTCATAAATTTTGTTATAGTTCTTACCTAAACCTAAACTTATTTTAGTCTACATTTGTATGAGTTTTCGAGTGCTCAATATAATCAAATTTTGGCTACTTTTCGTTGTTGAATTGGAGCAGTTTAACTAAGATATATCTTACCTTTATCTCCAAACAGTCCAACGATGTTTTTATGGCCAGTTGAGCGTTGCATATTAAAGTTGAATTCTTGCCACAATTGTTGGCATCAAAATAATCGGCCGGCGGGTGGATAAATTTAACATTTTTATAGTAACGCGGCACTACAAAAAAGAATTGTCAATATTATTTTATGAGTTTTTTAAATCATGCAAAATACACAAACGAAAATTTACTATGAGAAGTTAAAGATAGAATATCAAATTTATTGATGCCGTTCGCCAAGCGGAAGTTCAAGCTTCAGCTTTGTTTCTATATTTTATTACCTTGTTTTTGCTGCATTTCTGCTGTATCTGTTTTAGTTGTTCATGTTGCTATAGTTGCTGCTGCTTCATCAGGCAATGTCAAAGGCTCATCTTTTTGTTGTTTGCTGTTTGGTTCTCCTACTGAGAACCAACTGCATTTGAAAGAGGTGTGCAAACGCTTCGCATGAGTTTTATGACAACTTTACCGAACAACAACAACAAGGACAAAAACAACGACAAGGACATCAAGAACAATAAAAGCCAACAATAAAGCCTGCCAAGGGAAATACAAATAAATAAATTCTTCCTTCTGCTCCAATGTTGTATCGAATATTGTTGTTTTGCTGCCGTTGCCGCTGCTGTTGTTGTTGTCACAGAACTGAAGTCAACATATTGCGGCATTTTAAGCGGAAAATATGACTTACATCGCGTTTCCCATCATTGTTATTGTTGTTGCTGTTGTTGTTGTTACCCTATAGAATTCAGGTTGCCTCAGATCCAGCAATTGCAAACCGCTTACAAAGTCTTTGAGCAAAAGTTTTCAACTTTTATAAGTGAGAATTATGCATATATATATATGCCCTACAGATTTCCCTATACTAGATATGGTACGTAAACTCAACCAAGATCGTTTATTGATAATCGAAAATCTTTATAGAATGCAATTCTATATAGTTAATTAATGAAACCCTTTTCAGCTGGGTGTGCCAATAGACACACGCACACACACGCACATGACCAAAACAAACACAGTCCACACTTGACTTGTCTAACGATATGAAAATGGCGGCAAGATGGCTGGCAAATGCAACAGGATGTAACAATGTTTGTTTATTTTTATTTACGGCTAGAATATATATCAAATTCTTTAACAATCGATGTGGAAATTTAACTGAAGCGTTCAAGAACTTGCACTTTCACAATTCCTTTTTACTCTGAAAGCTCATGCTAAAAGCTAAGCACTTATGTATTATGATTATTATTATTATTCAATATTGTTCATCAAAGTCCGCAAGTTTACCTCATTGAGGGCTCAAGTGGCATGCATCAAGTTGCCGTGACAAAGTAATGAGAATTTCAGTTATGTGGCCTAAAACCACAATTATGCAATTGCCAAAGCTGTTGTTGTTGTTGTGGTCAATCGTAGAAGGGACCCAATTAGTCAGTCGTCCGAAATTGTCATCAACAGGCCCAGAAATTCTGAGCCTAGCCAAGCCATAACACTGTTAACTTTCCTTTAGGTAATTGAGGTTGAACACTGCTGAAGTTAATTTGAATTGAATTGAGTTGAGTGTGAAATACTTTCACAGTCATTTCACATCAACAAATTAATTGGCTCTGAACAAATGGACAAAACAAGTTTCGTTTAAGTATTGAACCTTTGCATAGTGCCCGATATTGAAACTAATATATAAGTTCTAAAAAACCTGTTTTCGAAATGGCAACAGAGCAAAACAAATAACAACTGGGAAGGATAAAGGCGCAAAAGCTAGACCAAAAGATACCCTAAACTTAAAAATATTTAGTGTTGTCGATGGCCAGAACATGTATCGATAAAAATCTCAGTTCTACTCTACCTTTACAAAAGGAGCATGGAAATATAAGTAAATTTTAATATTCAAAAGTTTGGTTTATCATATTGCAAGTTGTTAATTGTTGATTTTCGTTGTTTACTGCAATTTGAGCTGATTTGTTGGTTTGTTATTGGCATTCGCTTCGTATTGATTGCGGTCAAACTCAATTTGCGCCCGCTAAATTCAATTATGAACCACAGAACAGTTTTGCAGCTTTGATGCGGTCGGGGTCGCTTTTTCGGATCACATTGCGGAAGTCCAATCAACAATTGTATCAACCCGAATCCCCACAAATAAATTGTAAATCGGCTTATAATTATTAATACTTATCGAAATTCAACTAAGAGTCACAACTTAGTATATGCCGCTGTTTAAGATTGTGTGGCATTCGATTTAAATTTTCAGCCTATTGCAAAATGAATTTGAGTAAAAAAGCAGAAGAAGAAGCTTCAGAGCTTGGAATTGGAGTATGCATTATTAAAATACATTCAACAGTCTCTCAATTTAATTTACTCACACACATTTTACACTCAGCCATAACCACACAAACACACACACACACACAATCACACTCATACCCATTGACCACCCCTTGTTGTTGGATGTGTGAAGCAGTGTGTGTGTGTGTGTGAAGTTTGGGCTTCATTTCGGGGCTCTTAATAATTGATGATGGATGCATTCAAGTGCACAAAAAGAGAGAGAGCGGGAGTGAGAGTAAAAGACCAAAATGCGATAGCATTGCATTTCAAAATTGCGCTTTTAATTGACAAGTATTCGAATCAGCCACACACAAACACGCACACAAGGGATAATCAATTGTTTTTGCGTATCAATTGTTAAATATCCTAACTTATTTACTTTGATGAGCTGAAACAAAAAATTAATTTAACCAAAGAGTAATATTTATTTTTATTTTTTCTATTTTTCTTGGCGGCTTTTATTTACGTTTATTGATTTATTGATTTCTTTCAAATTTCCCATTCATAAGCAGACTTAAAACACCCTTCTCGATTCAATAGATGTTCAAATACAAGGTATAAATATGTATATGTATATATATATATATATGTATCTAGAGCATCTGATCATATTACAAATGAGCAGTGAAAATGATGAAAATGTATGTGTGCATATGTACATAAGTGCATAGATCTGTGTGTTCACTATGTGTATTTGTGTACACTGGAAAAAAGCCGTTCTATATCTAAAATCAACCCAATTCGAACTTGAAATATTTGGGTACTTATCTTATCATATCTTATAATAAGTCTAAAACTTACCTCTAAAATCTTGGATCAATACCAAATATATGGTACTTCAATTAAGAATACATTTTCGTAAGAAAGCTAAATACGTCCAAAATAAAATTAAAGCAATTGGGTTTATTCTTATTTTCAGATTGTCAGATAATTTTAATTATCTTTGATTCTCAAATCGAAATCGGATCAGTTAGGAATTAAGGAGTTTTATGCTTGATTGAAGAAGTTTCGTTTTTTTTTTTTTCAGTGTACACAAAATATTAACGTACATACAGAAAGCATTATTGTGGCAAATTTGATGTTGTTGCAAAAATCAAATAAGATGCGACATGCAAATTTATTAAGTTCGGCCGCAATGTGTCAGTTGTAATGCTGATGAATTGTGAATAATAATAATGATGGAAATGGATGCCTGGATAAGCGAATAAATGTGAATTCTAATTTGTCGCAATCCCATGCAAATTAACATACAAATGATCCAAAAAAAGTCGAAAAAAAGACGAAAATATGAAAAATATGTTGAACAAATTAATGGCTCAACAAATTGAGAAGTGAGACTCTGTCCAATCAGCCATTAAATAATAGTCAACAAAAACACACACACACACGCACACACACACAGAGAAACAGGCGGTTAAACACTGGAATGTAACCAAAGCCTCACCGCAACAACTGGGAACAGCTTGAAAGCGACAATTAACAATTGTGACAAGGCGAACAGAAATTGCCAAAGGACAGAAAATTAACAAGACTTTTCTCAATTTTGATAGAATACACACATCGCATATAGTACACATAATACGATCGGATATAGTATGCGAGTGTTATTCGAGCAATTTAAAAACATTTCAATTATCAACTTTGTCGCTTTTCATACTTTCGAAAGATAAGTACAAAAAATAAAATACATTTGCTAGCACTTTAAGTAAGGAAACCTCCGAAGGATTTATTCCTTAAACCATTTAATATAATTCTTATTTAATGTTTATTATATTTATTAGGTTTAAGAGAGCTCAGGATTAATTCAATTTAATCTCAATTTTAAGTTAATAAATGTATTTAATTGTGTTTCTTACATTTACTTATTATTGAATTATTGTATGGATTTTTATACAAAACCAGTTCGATCGAACCTTTTACCAAACTGAAGAACTATTGTTCCCTATTGATTTCCTGATTGTAGTTTATCTGTAATGTTTTGAACGGACTCTATGATCAGCTTTAACTAACCGATTTAAACTTAAGTTCTCACACTTTATCGAGCAGCCCTCGCTTTTTGTTAAGGCCATTTCTGGCAATTTCAATCTGTGACTTGTCATCATATAAATTGTGATTGCCTCGTTTGGTAAACCGCATTGCAGTAAGTAAACATGCCAATGTGTGTTTCCATTCAAAAAAGTATCAAACATAGTTTCTTTCTGTTGGTGAGTTGAGATTTTTGTTGGATTGGGACAATATGTCCCTTGCTGCGTTGCATCATCCCAAGCCTTGTTTAATTCCACTTTCCCATCGTCTGCTCTCTTTTCCTTACAAGATCCTACTCTTAAGCCTTCGAGTCAGTCGCCAGTCGGATCAAGAGTAAGTTGACGAAATAAGTAACGAAATTTATAATTTGTCATTAGATTTGGATTATTACTGAAGCAGCATAAGCTTAGTATTTACATTCAACTCGCTGTTCGTTTAAATTTTCATTATTTGTATTATTTTGTTTTGAATCGTATACAAACAATAAAAATAAGTAAAGCTGCAGCTGCCTTCTCAATAAGTTCGGTAACAAAATTTGTCAGCAGTTAACAAAGTATTCCATTGTAGTAAAGATGTCGACGGCGCGGCCCACCATAAATATCTTAGCGCCGAATGCTTGCAATTTTCCGGAACTGAATGCACTCAGGAATGGTTTGAAGCGGTCGAAACAGCAGCAAGCGGAGGAGATTCCCGCTGGCAACAAAGCGAATTTATCGCTGATTGCCACTGCAATGCAGGAGGAGGAGGAGGCAGGCGGAGGCAACGGGCGCTCCCTTTATGTAATTGATAGCAAAGGAAATTTGCTGGAGCACGTGCGTTACCAGGGCAACGATCATCGCCTCGCTCTGCGTACCGCCATCAACATGATGTCCACCAACAATTCGCAATTGCAATTTGCAGCCGTGCAACCCCGAAAACCAAATTAATAACAAATTTTGCTGTCAACAAAGGATTAACAACCAAAAAGGGGTAAATTGTGTATTTTACTGTAACAACAAAACTAATTAAGCCAATTTTGTGTACTTGTAGCAATAACGAAGAAGAAGTCGTTGCTGCAATCCAAAATCTGCTGTTCATATTAATATGGTATATAGAAAGAAATCGACGAAATGGCAAATTTAGACAAATAAAAACTAGATTTTAATGCTCACAATAAGCCGTGATAAAATAAAGATGGATTCTAATTCATATGAAATCTCTTTTTAAATTGCTCTTTTATAGTGTGCTTCTGGACGAATTGTTTTTTCATTTATGTTGTCATGGATTAATTCATAGTTCTTTAAAGATAGGGATTCTTGTGCAGTATCCAAAGTAAATCGATAACATAATCGATTGATCTTCGCTCTTTAAGAGTGAAGCTACACTTCAATGGACATGTGTGTCCCAAACAAATAAAGGTGCAGCCTGGTCAAGTTTCACTTGCAATCAACCACAAACCCAAAAACAGAATACTATGTATATTCAAATGTAGAACAGTTGTTAAACTTTTTTGACAGTTACACTTTGCAATGGCATTTTGTGAAAGTCTTTTTGTATATTGTTTTGGATTTTGAACTTTCGCCCGCTTGACGAAAAAAACAACAAACAATTTGGTTAAACAACTGGAATGTGTGTGTGCAACACGTTCTGTTAGTTGCATTTTTGCTCTTTGAACAATGTTTGGCAAGTTGTTCTTTAATTAATACAGAATTCCCAACTAATTTTGCTTTTTGCTTTGCGTGGCAAAACATTGTTATGCAAAAGTTTTGTTGTTTTGTTTTGTTTTAATTTTGTGCATAGAAAGTTTTGAAACAACATAAAACACTAATTAGTACGCACCTACAAAGTAGTACAACTCGCTGGCCAGGTTGAATCAAACATGTTTTTGTTGTTGTTGTTGTTTGTAGCAAAGCCTGAAATTTATATACACACCAAATCTATTATGAACTGCAGATTATTGAAGCTTTTTTTTCAATGAAGTTTAAAGTAAATTTATAATAATTGTCGAGGTGAAAAGTCCCTTTTTGCATGCATTTTACAGGGTATATGGCACATGCCCGATGCATTATTACTTGTAATTCAATTAGCAAAGTTTTCAAAGTGCAGAATATTAATATTTAGCCATGATAGAGATTCCCTCCCTCTCTCTGTTGTCCAACTAAATGTCAATCCATCCCCTCGCTGACCCTGACCCCCCGACTCCGACCCCCGACCATTGATTGTGGCGACATGCGTGAAATGCGTTTAAAATCTCATTCTAGCTCGACCGATGGTTATTTGTTAACTAAAGTTGACTTAATTTGATTTTAATGCAGCTTTCGAGTTTCTGCCAGCCACGTGCCACGTACATAGGCTTTTGTGTGTCACTTTGCTTGCCATAATCGAATTAAACTAGTGAAGCAAATAATTAAGTAGGCACGAGCAGGATTAGGTAAGAACGATATCAAACAATGGATTATGGATTTGAATTTTTGAAGCTCTGTTTAAGTGTATTTATATATGTAAAGACCATCAGATCAGTAAGCCCTCAGTAAGTTGATCTTTGTTCTATCAATGAATTACCCTTCATAGTCATTCGGTCAGTCAGTCAGTCAGTCTTTTGGCTTTTGAGTTTGTAGTAGCTCAAGTTCTTTCACTCATTTTATTATTATTTATTATTTCTGTTGGCTGAAGTTTCACTCAAGATCTTTGTTCGTTTGTTTTGTGTTCCATTGCCAAAAAGCCTTTGTCAATCAAGACCTATAACATCGATTAATTAGAATACTCCTGATACACTCAACAGTTGACAAAATCATAATTAGTTTTATGGGCTTCAATTGACAATAAATTCATAAATAGATTCAAACTCTCAATAGACGTCGACAAAGAAGAACCCCACACAAACAGAAACATTTGGCTGTGTTTGCTGTGTTTTTCGGGGGGGACGCCTCTCATAAGGCGAACGCAACAGTTTGCCAATTACGCGAGGTGTTTGAGCCAAGGATGCGGCGCGCACCAGCGAGAGTGTTCTGCTGATAGTTGTGGTAGTGGGGGGTCCAAGCAAGCCACAAAGTCAGTGTGGGCCAGGCCAACAAATTGAGTCAAGTCAACAAGTTGGGAAAATTGGCTTAAATGGCAAACAGTGCAAGTGTTGCAAGCTTTGCTGCACAGCTGCAGCGGCTAAGGACCACAGCGCAGCGGTGCAACAATGAAGTTCACCATGCACCAAGCACCATCACACAGCTCTTGCCCTTCGCCCTCATCCTCTTTCTTTCTGTGCCCTTGTGCTGCTCACCTTTTGACCCCCATTTGCGCCTTGTTTGCCATGTTACTTTTGTTGTAAGTTTCAAGTTGCCGTCGCCAGAGAGCGCGTTGCGACACGCGATAATGGTAAACACATGACCCACGACCCCCTCCTACCAGTCTTAATGTAATTTATGACTTTTGGCGTTGCCAACACTGCCAAAAAACAAAAAAAAACTTCGTTCCTTCGCACCTCTCTCTACTGCGAATGAGCCCCGACTATTGGGGCATTATGTTAAATTTTATGGGTGCTGTATATGTGTGTGAGTGTGCGTTTGTGTGTGTTTGTGTGAGTGTCTGCCATGGCAACAGGTTGACAGGCAGACAGGCAGACAGCTTCGTAATCTTTTACATTTTGTTTTGCATTTCTTGTGCTCCGCGGGGCTCGAAATAAATAGAGCTATATATCCAATTCATACCTAATTCATCATCATAATGAACTGAAAAACTAAAAGATTGAAAAGAGAATGAGCCAAAAAGAACGAATACTATGAGCAATTAAGACAACTTTCTCTGAGATTATACAAGTCACATTATGATGCTAATAAAACGTTCTTAATAGTTGAAATATAGTGTACAGCAATCTTTCGCTTTGTTTCTACTAAAGAAAAACAGAAGTTGTTTCTATGTAAATGTTTGAACTTCGATTGTGTTTTCTTTCTGCAATCTAATTTTACCCTTTCTAAAATGGTATACAGTTGTTTTTCTTAAGTTGTTAAGTACAATAGTTTTTAGTGTTTACCACGTTTGCCCACAGAATTTTCCCAAAATATTCCTCACTTATCACTCTACGCATAATGAGGAGCTGCTGTCAAAATGTTAGCCATGTGTGGAAAATAGATTATCTTGTTTTAAAATAATGTTTACTAGTCGATACAATGACCGACTTTACAACCATGTCAATCCTTTGGCTAAACACTCGGGCTCAAACATAACGCGCCGAAGATTGAAGCGCGTCACCCTCAGTGCCTTGGTGGGCGAGGGGTTGCAAGGGGGCAACCACTCCAGACGCTAAAAGAAAAATAGCAAATTGAGTGTGGCGCCGTTTGCCCGTTCGACTTTTGCCCCGAATGCAACTGTTCTCGCCACGGCGCTTGACTCCACACGAATAATCCATGGATCTGGACTTGGTCAAATTTAATGGAAAACAAAATCTTTTAATTTCGTTTATTTTATTACGATTGTTCCCATTGTAAAAAAGTTATTTCCCAAACGAAGTATTAAGTTTTGCTGCAAAGTTCTTTTTTTGTATCAATCGTGATTACATTTTAGGCCATTTTAGGACATTATAGCCAAAAGGCTTTTATCATAATGTTCAATATCAACAAGTTGCTTTTAATGTAAAACTAAGAGGCAAAAGCCAGCTTGATTTGGAGTTACCCTTTGATATTAAGCTGTAAACTTTACTTTCTATCTGTCGATCGATTATAGGCAATTTCGCTTACTTTACATCATTATCATACATTTTGGCTTTAGGGTATTGTAGATAAGTTTGCAGTGGGCAGCCGCCACCTGGTAAATTCAAGTCATAAACTCACCACATGTAAGTCTGGGTCTGCCTTTTTGTGTGTGCGTTTCTGTGTGCTTGAGTTTGAGTGTGTGGAAAGAGGCTTAAGGGATATTATTTGCCATAGACACCAAGAAACACCTGCGCCCAAATAAAAGGAGAGGCATGAGAATATAAGAAAATCAACACAAATATTCACATTGAATAAATTGGTGAACGTGTCTCCCATCTGGTGTCCTCTCTAATTGGTTTGGATGCTTAACTTATGTAAAAGAGGAACGAACGCCATGCAAGCAATGCATGTGTCATGTGTGTTGGTAAAAGTCGGAGGCAAATCAGCTGCATGCCAAAGTGAATGAGCCAAAATGAATGAAACTCAATACAATGAAAATCCTTTGTCAATCCAAAATGTTCTTCTCCACTTGGCCAAAGCAAAAGTATTTTCAATTTGAGTTTGATTAAGGGTTACTTAAAGCTCAGTTAATATTTAAGGAATTGCCGATGAGATATCATTGCAAAGGTTGTTTCGAGTTTTTGCTATAAATATTTTTAGTAATTTAATTTTTTATTTAACTCTTTGCTCATATTTGTAACGCATGATTGGCAATTTTTAATCAAATACAGCTGCCAGATTGTGAAGGTTATTTTTGCCCAACTGTAAACAAGTAGTGGCAAATTTTTGCAACTTGATTGCACACGAAAAAAAAATACAATACAAAATGCACAATCAAATTGTATTATTATTATTTTGTATTTTTTCTGCGTCGATGCATATGGAATAAGAATTCCATGCGATGACAGATAAATGTGACATATGAATGGCTGGCAAATGAGCTGCGTTTGCAACAATAATTGGCAACAATCAAAGCTTACCGAACATAATATACTCTAGTGGCTTGCCAAAGTGCATCAGCAGCATCAGGCTTCAGCCACGCCCGAGCGATGAGCGCCAAGCGATGAGCGACTGAGCGACGCTCTCTCGAGCGACGTCCAAAATTAAAACATGTGAAACTGTATATATGACACAAAGCGATCGCTCGCTCATGATGGAATAACATAAGGTGGTCCATTCCGCTACTTTGTGGTAGCGACACGTGCAAGTGAGACGGACATAGCACTGTTATGTTATTCCATCATGCGCTCGCTCACGTCGCTCGATACGATACCATTGAGCTATCCACAAGTTAATGTAGACAACTTTTGGTGTTCGGAGTGTATTTTTGTTTTGTTCGAATAAATTTATATCAAAGGGTTGTTTATCTTAGTTCGAAATGCGACACACTGCATTTTGAATTTTTTTTAAATGCGATTTGCATTTTTTTTAATATCGCTTGGCAGTCAAACAAAAACTGCGCTGCATGCAAACAAAACTTTTGCAATAAGTTTTTTTTTACCAAAGCAAGTTTTCTATCTTTTTTCTGACATTTCGCTTTTAAGCCCAGCAGTTATTTAAGTAGAATATATAAATTATTTACCATGAAAGAATAAAGTTAATTTTATTTAAAAATTTCATTAATCAACAGAAGTAGTCCAATATAAAAAAACTATTGGATGTCATAAAAATTCCTAAAAATTAGTAAACATTTTTCCTTCCGTTCAAATAACTTAACAATAAAATAATATAAAAAAGTTCAACTTCTGATTTGAAAACACACAAAAAAATAAATAAATTATTGCTAAAGCTAAACAAAACAAAATCAGCTTGGATATAGTAAAATAAACAGAGACTTTATCATACTTGATTTTTGATAAACTTTTATGGTTTTTGGCCGCCAAAAAGACCTTGATAATTATTCGAG
The DNA here is from genome assembly GCA_018901835.1 of Scaptomyza graminum. Classification (NCBI taxonomy): domain Eukaryota; kingdom Metazoa; phylum Arthropoda; class Insecta; order Diptera; family Drosophilidae; genus Scaptomyza; species Scaptomyza graminum. The sequence continues at coordinate 2,957,677 of JAEIFL010000001.1, read as the reverse complement.
ACGATTCGATTCGATTCGCTGTTGTTGACATGGCGGATGATGGATATTTTTTGTTCGTTGCGCATTGAGCTTAAGTTCTGCCCGCCCCCAAACTGAAACCACATTATGTTTAGTGAGACCCAAACCAAATTTGGCCTTGCCCCTTGCGGTGGCAGAGCACAGAATGCGTCGCCGCTGAATATAAGCCACCAATCGAAAGCGTGCTAAGACGCCGCGGCGTCTCGAGCATGCGCTGAATGCATGCGTGTATGAATGAGAAGGCATGAAAGCATCCAGAATATTAGAGCAGCAGATGGCAGCAGCAGCAGCATCTGTTGCCCTGGCCTTGGCAGCGGCAGCGGCAGAGACAGCGGCAATGGCAATGGCAGTGGCAGTGGCAGTGGCAGTGGCAGCGGCAGTGGCAGTGGCAGTGGTGGTGACAGCGACGTCGGCGCTCAAGGTTAACCTGTTGAAAATGCATATTGCGCATACGCCGAATCAACACACAGCCAGAGGAGATCCAACAGGTAACAGGCCATGCCCACCAAAAAAACAAGAAGAAGCAAAACATCACCACTGTTGAGCTCTTTGCGAGCATTGCAACAGCATTTGACGGTCAAGTCGATGGCAGCTTTGTTCTGTGTTTTGTTTCTCGACGCATTGCGTATACGCACGAGCGGCAAAGTTCTGGAACGCTGCTGAACGCTGATTGGATGCAGCAAAACGGACAATTGTTGCTGCTGCTGCAGTTTTCAACTTTTGTTCGCGTTAAACATGCTGCACTTTATATATATATATATATATATAGCGAAGGCGAACAAAATGGATAACTAATCGTAATCATAGGATGGGGCCAATGTAGATAAGAGTCCTTGATATTGGCAACGAGCTCGATTGCTGCTGATTGGCTGGCCTGGCCTGGCCATCATCAATCTTTGTACATAGAATAGTTGGTCAGGCTCCACACTATTTACTCAACTTCATCAAAATCATGCGTTCAATGTAAACCCACATGTTGCACACACTTGTACACATGCATATATGTTTTACATAACCTTGATAATGAAGGTTTGTCAAGAGCAGCGGATTGGTCAGTTTGTGCACATACTATCTGACGCTATTGGTGCATTCTGGCATTCTCTTGCATTATTTCGAGCCAATTATTCAAACGTAATGCATTATAGCATTGCGTCTCACACGGCCAACAGGCCACGCCCCAAACAACAACATCAACAACAAAGTTGGCCAAAATCAAAGTTGGCTAAAGGATCAACTGTACTTCTTGTTATTACTACATATGCTTCACATTTTTAAACGGAACTATTGATTTTCTTACACTCTGAGCTAATTTGTTTTTCGTTATATAACTTTCAAATTCTTCCCCAAATTTCTTCAATAAACCTGCAAAATCTACTTAAAATGCTTTTCCTTAACTTTTTTTAACTAATTTTCTAAAATCGCGAATACTCAATTCAATTATATCAGTGAGAGACTGAACGAACTTTATATGAGCTTTGTAGGTAGTTGAACATTGAACTTTGATCTTTAAGGAAAATAATAAAAAGATTAAGGAATAAATAAAATAATTATAAATGCAATTGTCGATGGCAGATCCGCGAATAGCCTGCAGCCTAAGGCTAAGTAATAAGGTTAAGGCTGGTTTTTTTTTTAAAATGGTAATTGAACCAATAAAAATATCTTTGTTACTTAATAAAAAAAAAATTTGAGCTATTTTTTTTCTCCTTGTTCTAGTCCGTTTTGGTTGTGTGTTCTAATAGCTCAAGGTAAAGGCCAAGAGTGCCAGCCGCCAACGCGTTTGTCTCACTTGAGATTCCCCTTAGTACATAACACATCTATTCAGCAAATGTTGTTGCCCCTGCAACACCAGCAGCACCACCAGCAGCACCACCAGCAGCATCTTCAGCACACTTTGTTGGAGAGAGGGCAACAGGGCGACAGAGCAACAGAGAGACAAACAAAAACAGTTGCAAAAGGAAGTATCCCCGAATCCGCAAGTACATATACATATTGAATCACCTGAGTGAGACTGTGAGTGGGTGTGTGATGTCTGTTGTGTGTTGCCTGTTGCCCGATGCCTGTTGCTATATTGCTATCGCATTTATGTGACTGCGACGCTGGCTGCGCTGCCAGCGTTGACGTTGACGCTGTTGAATTTGCTTGCTATAAAAGGCCAGCGCGGCCAAACAGCAGCGATTAGTTAACAGTGGAACGTGGGACTTGTGTTCTATATTTTACACTATTTTTCAACGCCACAAAAAACAACATTCATCGGCAGCTGAAGCCACTCTTGCCGCACGCACGCACACAAGCAGACACACACAGAGTTGTTGCCACTTGTTGACGAAGGCAGGCCCAAAGCGAAGGACGAGCAGCGAAAGTGGCGCTAATACCGCCAGAGAGCGAGCGAGAGAGCGCCAGAGAGCAGGAGCGAGAGCGAGAACGAGTGAGGCCAGTGCCAGCGCCAGTGTCACACAAACGAGGCTGGCTCGTTAGTCGGGCTGCGTGCGGCGCAACAGATGCTGTTCGACATCCAAGCACAAAGGTTGCTTGCCACAAAAACTCGCATCGGCGAACACAAGCAACATCAGCAGCAGGAGTCGCAGCAGTGGCAGTGGCCACAAACAACGGCCATCAGCAACATCTACTTAATTTCAATTCAGATTTCAATTCTAATTTAAATTCTAATTCAGTTACAAAGTCCCCGCCACATAAATTCAAAATTCAACGTTCTACAACAAGTTTTTGGCTACATTTTTTTTCGGTGTACAACAAAAAACAGTTTAAAAACCAAAATTCAAACTTTGACAAACAAATTCGAATAACGTGTCTCAAAATTCTGCAATTTTTCTTGTATTTTTTTTTTGCTGTGGTGATCATAAGAAAGAAAATTCAAAAGAAACGTTTAAGAGAATACAGAAACAAAATCAAAAAAAAGTGCTAATCAATTTTGGTTTTTGTTTTTTTTGTTATCCTCTGTTGTTTATGGCTACAATATCACCTGAACCCCAACAATCATCGTTCCCATTCGCCATCATTGAAGCTCCAGTAAATCGTTAACCGCAAAGCATTACATAGAGAATCTCAAGAATATCATTTCAACCAAAAAAACAAAATAAATTACAAAATATTTTGAATATTTGAGTATATAGAAATATCATATATTTATCCATCAAATTTTACCTAAAGCGAAGAGGAACAAGTGGCGAACCGAAGAAGAGGAAAAAGAAGAGGCGAAGTGGAACAAGAGAAGGAACAGATAAGTACAAATACAGATAATGATTTATAGAAAGGCAACCGAAGAGTACAAACCTTAGTTAAAGGACAGAAGTCTTAATTTACACAAATCAAAGCATAAGCATAAACATAAATAATATAAAATAATATATATATTCAGATACAATATATATATCAAATATAAAGATATACATACATATATTCAGACAAATATATATATTCATATATAATCATTTATAGAATTGTACAAGTTCCAAAAATATATTAATCCACAATTAGAGTTATTCAATTGAAATTATCGATTGAATTTGTTGTTCTTAAACTTATAATCGCTTTAATCAAATCTAAAATACATTTTGTACGATATATAATACGATCCTGCAAAACATATTTCGAAACGAGAAATAAATTGGCATTCACATATTGCCCGTTAAAGAAATCTCAAAAGAAATACCTCCCGCAAAGATAATAAATCTTACAACAAAAAAAAATCAATAGACCATAATACAAAAATCTAAGCTATTTCAAAAAGATAAAAGAAATAGTAAGAAACAAATCGCAAAGCCCCAGTTATAAGATCTTAAAAATATTGGAGCCCAAAGAACCTGAAATCAATAGACAAAAATCCAAGCTATTTCAATGAGATAAAAGAAATAGTAGGAGAAAAAGAAAAACAGTTAACGAAACTAAAACGCTAAGCTACAGTTATAAGACCTTAAAAATACCGCAACCAAAAGAACCTTACAAGAAACAAAACAAAATCCATAGACCAAATCTAAGCTATTTCACAGAGATAAAAGAAATAGTAAGAAAATCGGAAACAACAAAAACCCTAAGAAACAAAACTTGAAAACTTTAAAAGAAAAGAAGAAAACCTGATTTATTTCAAAGAAAGATGTTATAAGAAGTAATGAGGAGAAACCCTTGACAAACAACACAAAACAAAAACCAAACAAATTTTAACTAAAACGCGTCGCAAAACTGACAAAAATATCCAAATATATAAAACACAAAAATAATCGATACCAAAAAGGTAAATCTTACAAAAATTTCATTAACAAACAAGGACGAAAATAAAAAAAAAGTATGTGAGTATTAACAAACAAATTTACTTCAATATATATTATCCACAGAGAAAAGTATGATTGAATTTTTTACAAAATTTTATTTTTTAAGTATTAATATTGATAACCAATAATTCATTATTATTTTTCCCATAATTTAGGTAAACTTGCAGAGCGTATTGTAATTACCTTTTATTTTCTAAATATTAAATAGAAAGTGAAACAAGAATAAATATATTTTATAAAATTGTCTTGAAACTCGGAAAACTAATTTTTCAAAAGTTCTCAGCAATTTTTTGCTGGACACATTATTTCAATTATTTTTGGGGCATGAAAATATTGAAAAAAAAATATGTTGTACATATTATATATTCTTTTGAAGTCCATTCAACATTGTGACAATGATGAAGTGAAAGATTTCGACACACGACATCAAATTTCAATTAAAATGCCTTTCGCAAAACATTGCAATTACTTATTTGCAAGCTAGTACAAGCTAGTTGCCAATCCGTACATCTGTACATACTACAATATACTTTATATTGTAATGGCATAAATGACAAACTATTATGCGCAAACATACATTAATTAACATCAAATTATCTTTCACACACAAATTAGGGCAGGTAATTTGATTTAATTAACTGTTCGCCTCGTAGCAATTTTGAGGCGACGCAAAATTCAAACCAGCAAAGACAAGATATACGATCCTTCTATTTCTTCTTTCTTTTGTAATGTGCTCAACTCGAGATAAGATGTTGTTTTGCTATTTTTTTTTCTTTTTTTTAGCAATTCTTCCAAGTTTTGTACCAAATTTGTACAGTAAAAACTTTAAAAGAATTTATCAAAATTTATTCACTTAGCTTTCACTCGAGCAGTTATTAGTTTTGCAATTGAGCTGCTCATGCAGGTAAGTGCATAGATTAAATACTATTTTTAGATTAAATATGTTAAGATTAATTTGAATAATAAAACAAAGAACGACATCGACAAAATAATCCGTTTAAGCATTGCAACGCAATTAAAGCATTTAAATTTTCATTAAGCTGTCTGTCACTCCAAACAAGAAATTAGTACCTTTTAGTAGTTGTTGTTGACCAAATATGTTGATCCAAAGCAAACGCACGAATAAACTAAGTAGATGATTAAACGCCCGCAATTGTTCATTGTGTGTGTGTTTGTTTTTTCTATCCGCTGTTTTAATGTTCGAGTGTGTATCGACAGACAGACAGACAGACCGTTAGATACAGACTGTCTAGTTGGTTGGTTGGATGGATGGATGGCGGGCGGGTGGTAAAGCAAACAGCACGACAATCATTTGTAAAATTAGTAAGATTAGTCAGCTGAGGGCAAATGGCGTGCATCCTCTTACGCTCATTAGTAGCACATTTGCCCCGTACGTGATTTAGCTGCAAATGTCCACATCAATAGATGTACACTCATTCGCATTCGTACATCAATCTACAGTATAGTACAATGTACATATGTTTCATACACAGCACCAAAAAAGGGAAAAAAGAAAAATCGTTTTTCAAGTTTTTGAGCATATACAATTCCATAATGTTGGCGTAATGTAAGACGATTTAAAGTCGAAATATTTAAATAAATCACTTGAAGGTTATTGAATATTTTTCCGAGTGAAAGGAACCTTCTCTTCGCTGAACGAACGTGAAGCGGAAAAAGCATGTGCTTAATAATAACTGTTGCTTACTGTTGGATTTTATGGCTTAACTAGAGCAGTGTGTGTGCACACCACCAGTGTGTTAGTAAAGCGTATGGGAATTTCTTCTTGTCGATATGCTGACGCACATTTGCATTTTCGGGCGTGTCGCAGGCGAAGTAAATGTTTGAGCTTGAGGTTTGTTTTTGCTGGCTGCTTTATATTTTGGTATTGGATCGATTGCATGTAGCACTTATGGGGATAAGCGCTATCTCTGTACAAACAACAAAAACACCGAGCTCATAAAAATTTCACACAACCCCCAAAGCCCATGCATTTTGCATGTTCACCCATTAAGTGGTTATACATCGAAAAGAAAAACAAGCACGCGAATAATGTAAATGCAGGTTCGAACATGAACATGAAATGTCCAATCGAGACTGAGTTACGCATATGAATAAACTTTTATTTTGACTAACTAACTGAAAAAGTATGACAATGATCGAAAGTGTAGCGAAGTGTTTGCCAAAGGGAAAAAAGTGTTGCATACATTGGTGCGCAAAACTAATAAGAACATCGTGTCAATGCCCAAGCGCATTATATCCTTGCCAACATTAAATCGCACACACACACACATACTGTCGATGGCAAACTGATCAATGTCTGTCACATATCCGGCACAGAACTGAAGCTTCCGATTTTTATCGTCGCTTAAGCTAGCTGGATTGGCTGCCTGGCAGCAAGGACAACAAGGCTCTAAGTTGATTTACGCTATGCACTCAACCTTCGCAACAATCAGAGCAAGCAACACACCCACACAGAGAGGGAGAGACCAACACACTAGCAAGGAGTCACACTTTTGCCTCAATGAAAATTTTCACTCAATTACGCTTTAAGACTTAATTCACAAAATTGGAGCAAATGTCGTTAACGGTTAAGTGGGCCACTGGGCACCGAAGTCCAACCGAGAGAGAGAGAGTTCAGCCAGCTAACAAAAACAAAACAAACAACGACGAAAAAACAGTAACTGTTACTACCTTTGACCACACACACACAGACAGACACTAATTTATTGTTTCGTTCGCAACAGCAGCGTTCTCTGCTCATCGCTCTTTCATAAACATATACAAATACCTGTGTGTGTGTATACGTATGACTTCCTGCAGCGACAACACTGCCACTCAGCTCCTGTTGGTTGAACAGTTTTAGTTTCAGCACATTTTATTCGTTCGCTGCAAAACATTTACTGCTTCAAAGGATCCATGCCAAAATCCAACAACAACTAAGTTGGCACACTTTTGTTCCCCTACGAGTACTTTTTAACAAATGTAATTCATAAATTCAATGGCATATTTTGTCGAAGAGCATTTTTCAATTATTTATGTAGTTATCACCCCCGTCACCCGCTAGCTGCAGCTCGTTAAAATTATGCTACTTTATGCTTATATTGTTGTTGCGCTTGTGTTGGTTCAATCTAACTGTCAACGGGAAAGTTAATTGCCACTGGCTGGTTGGTGGACCACATTTGACAACCGACCTAATATTATGCTATTAGTTGGTTAGAGTTTGTGTGCGTTGCGTTTAAGCTGCATAAATATTGAACCAACGCATCAAGACTTAATAATTGTGAAAAACTCAACAAACTAATTACAAGAGGAAACACTTTGATTGCCAAACTTAAGTGTTTACTATCCAAAAAAAAAAATAGAGTAAAGTCAGCTTCAAACCTTTAGCAAATCAACTAATTGGGCTTGTCCTGCGAAGGATGCTTGTCTCTCTCACTCTCTCAATCTGTCTGAGGCCAAAGCTAAGCTAGGCCTCAAGTTTGAAATTCAGCTTATAAGCTGATTGTGATGCAGACAATGACAACGCAGCACAACACAACAACAACTGCTCAGATAACAATGCAAAAACAACAAAAAAAAAGGGGAGAGATGGTTTAACAAAAGCTGCTTAAAATGCATCAGAAATGGTCGGAAAATGAACAGAGAAAGTAAACTGCTGCATTCTTCATTTGACTCGATTGATGAAAAGTTCATCAGAAATGTTGAAACTTGTTTTTCGGTCAAGAGTCCTTCGGTTGGTCAAACGAAGTAGTAGTTGTTGGCTTAAGATTCGAATCGTTTTAGTAAAGTGCTTAAAGCAATTCAAATTCATAATTTACATGCAAGACACGATTTAACAAGCTTTGTTTATTAATTAAATAAGCAAACACACACACACACTCTCACACAGAGAGAGACTGGCAAGGACTTTTTGTGTGAGGCTGATTCAAAAAATGCACTCAAGCGTTAAAAATAATATCGATTTGAAGCTAAAAATAAAACAAAACTCCAAACAGGCACAAAAACGTTTACTTAACATTTAGATTAACACTCAAAGTATGTGCGTGTGTGTGTGTCTGTGCTTATTAAATGAACATTGTAAAATAAATGAGCTTATCGATAAGCGATAAATTTGATAGTCAATTGTCATAGTTACAGTTTACACAGCTACAAATGAAAAGCTCGAGTCAATATTCAAGTTGCTTAAGCTGATATTATTGATAGGGGTTTTATTCAGACAATATTATCGATGAATACAATAATTTTAAATTATTTTATTATACTAACATGCTACTACATTCTTTTTATACTAACATGCATAATACTTCTATATCAAATAGTTTGTAAATATATGTTCTTTAAAATTATTTTAGGGGTGAAAGTTTTTGTTTTTCGTTCACTCAACGTTACTCAGCTTTAAATTGTCATCCTTCGCTTAGAGCGCCAATTTGGTCACACCAAAAATGATGACAGAGGAGTTTCGTAAAAGCTTTCATCAAAAAAAAAGTATCCACAAAAAAGCGAAAGCAAAAAAAGAAACACGAAATTGTTGAAAAAAAAACGCGAGGAAAACAAATTAAAAGTCAAACCAAAGCTTTTGAAGTCGGGTTTTAGCTTGAAAAAAAAGGATAGAGAGGGAGGGGGTGTGGTTGTGTTTTAAAAAAATGAAAACAGAAATAAGTAACAAAGCCAACCAAAAAAATTAATATATAAAAAAAATTAAACAAGCAATTTGAAAGAATCTGGAATCAAAAGTGGATTTTTTAATATACATATGTATGTAGTACTTGCATGCAAGACTGTTACATAGATACCCTGTGGTTCACGTTAATAATGATTATTGAAATATTTGTATGTTTGTTTTGTTTATGAACCTATAGAAAATTATAATTTATAATGTACAATGTAAATAGTAGTAGTATAAGTAGATAAATTGTTGTATAAGTAGTAGTAGCAGCTTGAGCAGTATAAGTAGTGAAAATATTGGTAGTACATATTAGTAGTCATTGTATAAGTAGTTGTAGTAAAAGTAAGTAAATTGGTAGTAGCAGTTGTTGTAGTAGTAGTTATTGTAGTAGTAGTAGTAGCTGTTGCAGTTGTTGCGAGTCTCAGTAGTAGAAATATTAGTAGTGTAAATAGTAGTAGAAGTAGTCATTGTATAAGTAGTTGTAATATAAGTTGATAAATTGGTAGTAGCAGTTGTTGCAGTATAAGTAGTAGTAATATTGGTTGTTGTAGAAGTAGTAATTGTAATAGTAGTAGTTGTTGTTGAAGTAGTCGTTGTATAAGCATGTAGCTGTATTATAACGTAGGTAAATTAATAGTATAAGTTGTTCTATAAGTAGAATTTGTATAAGAAGTAGTAGCAGTTGTTGCAGTATAAAAAGTAAAAATATTGGTAGTTGTAGTAGTAGTAGTAGTTGTTGTAGTAGTCGTTGTATAAGTAGCTGTAGTATAAGTAGGTAAATTGATAGTAGAAGTTGTTGTATAAGTATAAGTTTTATAAGTTGTAGTAGCAATAGCAGTTAAAAGAAGTAATAATTCTAGTTGTAGTAGCAGAAATACTTGTAGTAAAAGTGGTAGTAGTAGTAGTTGAAATAGTATAAGTAGAAATAATAGTAGTAGTAGACGATGGATTGAAAATTGTAGTTGTATAAGTAGAAGTAGTATAAGAAGCAGTTGTTATATTATTAGTAGTAGTAGCTGTTGTAGTTTTATCATTTTATTTATATAAGTATAAGATGTAGAAACACCTGTAATATTGGTTGTAGTAGTAGTTGTTGCAGTAGAAGTAGTAATTATACTTGTTGTAGTATTAGCAATAGCTTGAGTTTTAGTATAAGAAGTAGAAGAATTAGTAGTAGTAGTAGTAGTAGTAATAGAAGTAGAATTTCAAACCACTCTGTACCTTTTGGACAAAGTATAGGACAACTCTGGTCAGGGTATCTTCAAGTCGAACCAACTCATTTGAGTCAAAAAACATTCTCAAATGTTTTTTTTGTGTGTATTATTTTCCATTTGCCTTGCATTAGATTTTGGCTTTGTGTCCGCACACACACACACACACACACTGGCTGCACACTTTGTGGACGTGTCGAATGCAAAGTTGCAACTGTCGCATGCTGCATTCAGCGAGATAGGGGAGCGAACGGTATATTTAACACGAGACATTTTATCATTGACAGACAGACGCCCTCAACGGTGGACAAAAGGGCTAAGGCATGTTGTTAACTTTGTATCTTTGTGTATCCAGAACACCGACACACACACACACACACACGTGCCACACACTTGCCACACTTGTGGCCGCTTCAACATTCCAGCCGCGTTCATTGAAGTGTGTGCTGTGTATCTCTTCGGCTGTTGCAGCCATACAATTTACCCAAGCATTGAATGCATGTCATCGCAAATTGTTTAGGTGTTGCACGCAAGCAATCCTTCCCTTTGCTAACCCCCCTCCTCCCGACCCTTTTAACAGCAGTCAACTCACACATCTCTCTCTCTGTCGCTCTCGCTTTCAAGGCCCCAACGGGTTTTAATAATAGCCCTTTAACTAAACTATGACTTTTACATATAGCACACAATATACACTTACTATTTGCTTGTTGTCCTGATACTATTGCCACTTGCCACAAACAAGTAGTTGAGCTCAACAGCAGTTTTCGCTGCAGTAAAGTAAACCAAACCGAAAGTGAAGTACACCTAAATGTTATGCTACCAACAAAATAAACACAGAAAACATTCCCCAATCCAAATGCAAATGCCACACAACACAACACAACGCAACACACACACCTTGCAAGCAGGCCAACCGCATGTATGCCACCCTGGCTGCTGTGGCATTGGTATGCCACATGCTTAATCCTGACCGGATTGGGAGTACACACACACATACTGACATAAACAACAATAACACACAACATGCTATTTGTTGGGACTGCAAGTTAGTCAAATCTTAAATACCCTGCAAGTTGGCATAGGCGAGAAGCACTAAATAGCTAAAAATAATATTGTATTTAGTTTAATGCAATCGAAATCTATATACCCAACCCGACAACGAATAAAAACTAAATTACTCAAAAAGCAAAGCTGTTTTGAATGGACAAACAAATTGGCAACAACAAAACTAAATATAATCATTTATTTACATTTGCACAAAACTAACAAATTGAAAAAGATCTTAATTAAAGTGCTCCAATTTTTGTCGCACTGTTGAACACAACAACAACAATAACTCTTTCAGCTATATAGTATATGGATATATATGTTTATTGGCTGTTGAGTAAATAAGCCAAGGCAACAACAACAAAGTTCATATTCTAAAATAGCAGTAGCCAAGTGACGTATGTGTTATTTTGTGTAGTGTATTCTAGCTCTCTCTCTTTTTTGTTCATCTCTTTTTGGGAATTTTATTTGCTGTTGCTGGCACTTGAAATAATTACAAACCAACCAAAGGAAACAACAACAACAACTGTAAATGACAGCAAAACAAAACAGGGTAAAATAACAAAATAATAAAATATATATATTTACTTTTGCGACCAAAGTGCAAATATGTGGCGAGAAAAACTATATACAATCCCAATATATAAGTATATTTTTGAATGCTGATAACTTTTTTGATTATGCCAAGAAATCGCTTTTTGAAATTTCTGAACTTTTTAAAGAGCCCAACTATCGCCAATTGGCAAACAAGAACAATATATATAACACAGACAATGAAAAGGGAAATGGGATGAGAGACAGAGAGAGAGAGAGAGAGAGAGAGAAGATAGTGTGAGAGAGAAAAACGCAATGGAGACAATAGATTAAGTAAAATGAATGGTGGATTTGTAGCTTGGCTTTTGGCCCAGTTTGATTTCAATCATGTTTGCACACAATGTGAAATATGTTTGCACAAAAGCGCTGCCGCCGCATCGAAGCAGAGACTGCAACAACTACAACAATAGCAAAGATCTTATAAAAGAGATAGAAAACAATGATGGAAAGAAAATTGTAATTTACAATCGAACATAATCGAAAGTAAATCTTCTGTCAATGCATTGGCATTGAAAGATGCTCTGATCTTTTATGTTCAACATGCGGCCGACTTTAATTTAATATCACAAAAGAAAATCTCTTAAATGTTGTTTTAAAACAGTTTTGTACCATGAACAGCTTAAGCACCCAAAGAGCTACATCACATGTGTGTGTGTTTTCTTGGCTATTCAATATTGTGCAAAGGAAATAAATACACAAAGGAACATATACAATATGTTTACTCATATGTATGTGTGTAAGTAGCTTAGTTGTAGTTACTTTATAGTTCTGTTCATGGCACATCGTCGCATTTGTTGCACTGAACATGTCTGTGTAGTCGACAGAGCCTCGAATATAACCTACCAAATATCATAATTCGATGTTTAGGTTTCACTTTCCACACAAAATGTTAAGTGACATGTGAGTAAAAGTGAGGCAACGGAACGGTAATAAGTATGATTTTAAGGTATTCTTTGTTGAACTTTACTTATCGATTTTTATCGATAAAACCAATTTACCCTTCGGACATTCGAGATAAAGACTCCATTAAGAGTGCTTTCCTATACTTTATACCATGCAGATGGTGTTGGATAGAATAGATTTTAAGGAATTCGTCAAAGCTATCCATAAAGTCCATCGAACTTATTGTGCATTCTAGAGCCAGAATGTTGTTCATTGTACTACGTAGCTAGAGTATTACATACAAATATATTTTAATTGAAACTCTGTATTAAATGTGTTTTAGAAATATCTTAGAATTTTTCGTTATTATTGTAAATAAATTTTTAAAAATATATTTTTGTACATAAACTCTTATGTTTAAACTTAAGCCATGCACTGTAAATTTAAAGCACACTTTTATATAAAGCCAGTAACAAGCCAATGGCTGCAATGGGAGAAAGGATAAAGGAGAAAGGTGGGAAAAAGTGTTGCTTTCAACAGACAAAGCACGCAGCGAGAGTTGAGAACAATCAAAGTTGAGGCAGGCAGGCAGCTGCCACTCTGAGAAAAACAGCCGGATATTGAGGTTATGTATATATATATATGGTTATATATATTGGCATAAATTCATGAAGCAAGGCCAATGAAGGACCAAGGGCTACGGACGTAGAGGGGAAGAGCATCAGCAAGGAGTGCATTTTTACAAAATTCCAATACGAAAATCGTTTCGAAAACTATTTTATCATTTTGCAGCACTGTATGGTTGGCTTAACAATTTCATGCCCCATATTGGGAATTTGGCAACATGAATATTTCGGATTTTATTTTATAATAAAATATGATATTTTCGTGGCAGGAGTCACAACAATTTAATTTAATCTGATATTGCTTTTCAAACGCAATAAACATTGGTCAATTGTGACATTAATTCACATTAATTGTTGTCATAGGCAATTATATTTAATAACATGCTGTAACCAATATGTTTGGCAAGTGGCTTTTTTTTTATTTGGAGTATTTATTGCAAGTATTTAATTTATATTTTTGACCGCGGGCAAACATTGCATTTAGCAATTTTGTCGCATTTTTCATTCAAACTTGTTGACCCGATGAATGTTTTGGCCATTTTGTGGTGGTTCTTTTGCTACCTATAATTACTTGACCGCTATGCAAATAACAAATGCCAATCTGTCAACAACAATAACAAGCAATATGGGCGAGCTGCTGACTTAGAGATACCAGGTGCATAATTGTAAATACATTTCACCTGTAAATTATACTGCATGAAAAATTAGATAAAGTGAATTAGTCGCTTTTAGTAGTAGTCAATCGAACCTTAGAGGGTTCCTAGCAAAATGCATGAACAATAATTTAAGTAGAAGTTAAGCTTGAATATGCCCAAAACAATACGAAGATTGGCTTGGATTAAATTATAGCCTTAATTGCCTTAACTCACTTTGTGTGGCGGCGCTGAGCTCGACTCGGAGTTACATAAAATAAATACTTTGTAGTTCAACCAATATATAACTTTATCGTGTATATGTATAAATTTAATGTGAATCGATGTTAAAAATTGATTAATATTCTTATTTTCGAAAAGACAATTTATTTGTGTTGTCTTTTGCTGCTGCTCGTTTAACAATGAGAAAGTAGTTTTCCTTTGACAATCTTTGCTGGCTTCAGGCACTGCAAGCAAAGCAAGCCAGCAGCTTGCCATAATTAAAAAGACCAAAATCTATATGTAAGTAAATTTAGAGTCTTGCCCACTCGTTATGTTTCTCTCTGGTTGGATTCGAAGGCTAAAAGAGTTGCCTTTGAGTGTTTCTAAGTTTAGCTTCGATTGTTGATTCGCTGTTCGTCGATTTTAAATCGTATAAACGTAAAGATAAATCTACAACCATCCCCCTGTACTGAACCCTTCTACTCATCCATGCTCTATCTATGGTGCCTGGCGGCAATGGAACCAGATCCAAAGCCCCTAAAGGTGCCTGACTGTCAGGCAACCAAAGAACCAGAGAAAAATAACAGACACAAGAACAACACAAAACGAAACCAGAACCCACAGCACACAAACGCTAGCTATACCCATTGCAAATGGAGAAGGAATCGGGTATGCGATGCTTAAATAAGGAAAACAGGAGGAGAACTGATTGCTGTATTGCTTTTTACATGGTGCAGTCTAGTCGATCATTGATTGCATAGAAATGATCTTTAAGTTGTTTTTGTTGCTTTCGTCGTGTTTCACTTTATGCTGCCGTTACAAGGCAAAAAGGCCGTACAAAGAGAAAAGGCGAGAGAGAAAGAGAGAGAGAGAGAGGGAAACACCTGTGGGTTGTCGGAGAGTATGAAAGGCAAAATTGTAATGCCAACATTGACAGGTTACGGCACATATGTACAATATGCATGCCACTCGTCTTTCTGGGTGTTTTGAGCCAACCAAGCGTATACGCCATATACATACGGCTATAGAGAGAGAAAGGAAGGAGCAGGGGGGGGAGAGTGTAGGAAGAGGTGTACGCAAATGTAGCCAGGCACTCAGGCATACAGGCACGGCTACTTCATCATATACCCCTCCTCTCCACCTATGTTGCCAACACCAGCCACCCCTGTGAAAGTCAATTTAATGTTGTTGTTGTTTTTTCTCTCCCTCTTGGCTCAGTATGTGTATGTCTCGTTATTGGCAGATTAAGCCCCTTCTGTGTGTGTGTGAACATAAAAAAAAAACATAAAATAAATCAAGAATAAAATAAAGAAAATGGAAACAAATCGAAAAATATTAGCGCCATATTCCTTTTCCTTTTGAATTTTTTTATATTGCGAAATGTGTTTTTTTTTTCTCTCTTTTATTCCTCGGTTTTATGCCAATGGCATTCAACGGAAGACTGATTTGATTGTCAAGGTAACTCAACTGCGTTGGGTGTGACCCTGCTCCATAAAGCCTGTGCAAGCGATTAAAAAAAAAAACCACATTCATATGAACAAGGCTTAACCTTTGAACGCAAAACATAACGCAAACCTCACAAAGAGCAATTGAGTTGTTGGAAATAAAGAACAAAAAAAATATACTAGAAAAAATAAATACGTAAATAGTTAAAAGTGTATTAAAAAGTTATGCAAGTGCAGCAAAAATCTTTAAAGGAACGCAAATAACAAAATAACTTGGTTTATAAATAGTTCAAAAACATTATTTCCAAACTCGCTTTGCACAGAGATTTTTTGAAGCATACTACTATTTTGGGCTGTTTGATTTAATGTCCCAACAAGCAACAAGAATGCTTCAGCAATTGAAAGTTTGGCTTCAAATTGTTGGCCGTGTTCAATTACAGGAAAAGGGAAATGAGGGCGTGGCATACTCCAGAACGCCTCAACATATACTTGTTGTTTATTTATTATTACTATGCTTGTTGTTGCGCCAAGTTGTTTGCATAAATAATTTCTATGCATAAGAAGTTAAAGGCTGAGACACAAAACAGTCTCATGTGTGTACGCGCGTGTGGGTGTGTGTGTGTGTGTGTGTGTGTGAGAGAGGGCTTGACAAACACCAGTAGCCGTGCAGCAGAATTAATGATATTTTAATGTAAAAACAATTTCAGCCACTTAAGCCTCATTCATATACATACATAGTACATTATGAGCGTGTGTGTGTTTGTTTGTGTATTTTAGAATTTTGCAAATTAAAGCCAACGCCTCTGACGCAGTTAAGCAAACCCAAACCCAAAAACAAAATCGAAACTAATACCAATCGAATTAAATTTAATCCTACTCGAATCTTATACTACTTACATATATGTATATCTGTGCCATTTGTGCAGACAACCAGACTGCAAACACTTTTGCAAAGAGTATTTATACTCTGGCAGTCTGACCAAATGGCATACTCTCTTATCACAATCAACCCTCAAACTAAAAAATAATAATCATTAGCTGGGAATACTTTTAATTGATTTAAAATTCATCAAACTGTTGACAGCATTAATGTCAAGCTAATTGGATTTCAGATAAATATAAAGATATTGATCTGCATATTAATCGATGAAAAGTATCTTCTTTCAGCTAAATAATTATCATGACTATCCGCCACATAAATCGAAAAGCTGCAATTAAACAATTTTCAAAATAATTTTATTTGATTACATACTTTTTAACATTTTATTCACAACATTTTTACCAACTAATTTAGACTTTAATTCATGATTTTAATTTTTTTCCTCTTTTTTCTTTAATTAACATTCAATTCTAGGAATTGCCCCTTCCTTGAGTCTAGCTGCGAATAAGCTGATCGTGAGATTAAATCAGATTTAATGGTGTTGCGTCAGTTCTTGTGTACTGCGTATAATATATAAGTAAACATATATATGCCACGCCCACCCATAGAGAGACAGAGACACTTATTCCCAGCTAAGTACGTGAATGGGAGTGCAAATGTCAAAGCGTTGGGTCCCCGGCTAGCAAATTGCTAAAATTTAATAGAACGTGCTGAGCGGCAACGACGCGACGATTCGAACTTGTCCTGCACAGCTCACCTGTGAAATGAGTGTGATTTATATTGTACACAGTTAAAGGCAGACGTTGTCCGTCTGGCAATTCGTTGCTTCTTTCGTTCGTTTGGTAGGCTGAGGAATGGAGTCCATAATCTGAAATGCGCATAAATTACGAGCACAACTGACGGGCAACGGAAGGGACAGAGAGAGAGAGAGAGAGAGAGAGAGAGAGAGAGAGAGAGAGGGGGGAAACAACAGCCAACAGCCGAAAACTCTGTCTGTGTGTTTATTCATGCATCTAATGTTCTATGATTCAATTAGATATCCTGTGGTCTGTCTGTTGATGCTCCCGTTCCTGTTCCTTTCTCTCTTTCTCTCTCTACCATGAGCGCTAATCAGGTGTAAATTAGTGCGGTGTTGCTTAGAAGCACACTCGCAAGCCTATTGTATTTCGAGGTCCAATTATAATTGAGCCTTGGCTTAGTTTCAGCTTTGATTAACGGCCCTGCCATGCCTTGCGCTGCCCCCTTTGTTAAAGTTAGCCATGAAATGTTGCTTAAGCCAATTGCTTTAAGTTGTTTTTAAGTTTTGATCATGCATCGGTTTTGATTTGTTTTAATTAGTATTTTCGTGAAACGTTTCATTTGTGTTTTCAGTTCATTAATATCTTGTTTAGTGATAGACAATTAAGACTATCAAATAATCAAGATATACTCGAACTGGATTCAACAAATACAGCAAAAAACCCAAACCTACGAAACATTAAACTATTAACATAATAAAACGGATACGGAAACGGAAACTGAACTTTGCTAAAATGCATTTAAAATGAAATAAGCTAATGAACTTTTAAGTAATTTTCTTTTTTTGTTGACTTTTTTCATTCAGATACAAGAGTTTTTATTGTTTTGTTGATAGATGTTCTAGACATAGGCATCTCTTTGGCGTTGTCGGCGCATACGATCCTTTTCCTCCATGTAGGGCGTAATGGTTACCTTGGTCGGCAATATGATGACAACGGGCAAAAGATTCTTGCACCTTTCCAGCAGATTGGTCAAACGCTTGGCGGTTGGATAGTCGACGAGTATGATGCCGACATTGGGTCGCTTGTACATGACCATAAAGAACTCCTCGATCTCTGCCAGCGGGGTGTCTAGACGATAAGAATCGATAGCAAATTGAAAATGCTTTTTGTCAAAAGGTTCACTTACCCTGGTCAACCATCAAATAGTTGCGAAAGCTCTCACGATGATAGCCAATGCCAGCAAGCAATAAGCCCAGAGTTACCTCCTTGAATAAACGATGTTGTTAAGAAATTTATTGTTATCGGTTATCGTTGTTCAAAATAGCTTACCGTATCTGCGATTACACCGATGCGCATCAATGTTAGATCATCGGTCTCGTACGCCAGCAGCGCATCGAAATCATCGTCGCTGTCCTCCTCGCCTGTTGGCTTGTCGTTCAAACTCGCTCTATTACTCATGGTATCTGAATATTGAATTTAGTATTTGTATTTGAATTTGTTTTTGACAAATTTCATTGAGCTTAATGAATAACAACAACATTTGTCAACTCACATTTTTCTGTCAACTTCTTTTGAACTTTTCTTATTTTATTTTATTTTATGTATTTTATTTGAATATCAAAACACACAAAGGCTTTGGCTTTAGTGTGCGTGTGCGTGTGCGTGTGCGTGTACGTGTGCGTCCCGGCCTGTTCGGTTTTTGATGACTTTTTAATGAGTTTTCAATAAATTGCCGGTCCCTGCCCAAAGCTTAAGCTTTAAGCCATAATGGCACTGTTGTTGGCCAAAATTAGTTTATAATTTTCTTTTTTCTTCACTTTAATTATTTAATTTTCTGCTTTGCGTCTTTGACAGCTTACCTTCTGCCCTGCCCTGCCCTGCCCCGCCCTCAGACCCAAAACGAAAATTGAAATTATGACATGAGTTTTTGTTGTTGTTGTTGCTGTTGTTGGCCGGCCCCGTTAGGCATTATTGAGATGCGATATTCTCTGGGCGTCTATGTGGCCGCTTTTAGAAAATTTATTAACTTCGACTTCGACGCAAATCCGTTTACCTTAAGCTTATTTTTACCCATTCTAAGTTGAAGTAAGCTCCCCCAAATCCCGCATCACAACCAACATCGCACTTGAGAGCTTGAGTTGCTCTCAGTTGGCAATCGATTTGTTAGTTTAGCATTTTGAGTATCTAACCTAAGAGCAAACAGCTCACAAGATTCATAATTCCAGAATTCGAGCTGTTCAAGTTGTCAACATTTTAATGAAAGACCTCGCAATTGGCAAACTCTTCAACCACAAGCTATAAATAGCTTTACTCTAGTGTGTGTGTGGGAGCAATCAGTCTGGCAAGGCTTCAACTGAAGACGCGACAAGCAAACTGACTAAACTAAGTCGATGAAACGAAAGCGCTTTAACATTTAAGATAATCAAATAATAATCAAATACTATATAAATATCTATATCTATATATATCACGCATGCCACTAACTTAACCTATTGTATATATTTCCATAGTAAATAAATATTCATATATATATTTTTTGGTTAACTCAGATCAGGGCAAAACGATAGAATTTGATTCGTGCAATTGAAAGCAGTCAGATGTAATGCAATCACATCTACTATATTTTTATTTTTTTCCACATATTTTCATTGGCATTTTATTTATATACTTTTTCCATATAAACAAAACAACAACTATAACAAGAACAAGAACAACATAAATAAAAACCGAAAAGCCAAATTGACAGGCGCCATTTGGGACTGGGACTTTGACTTTGAACACATCGTGAATCGACAGGCAGCAGGTTATTTGTGAATGGGGAAAATCATTTGGACTTCGATTTGTATTTGGATTCGGATTTGGTTTTGAATTTCCATTTTCAATTTAGCCATCAAAAGGCTAAACAACAAAAGTGAAAAAGGGGTTGCATGTTGCAAGGAAACAAAACCAACCACAAATCGACAAATGATAAACAGAAAAGGCTGACTGAAATATTACTTATGTTCAAAGTGAATATTTAGTTGACCCCCGTACGTAACACGGGTTCCCTTTTTGGCAGACATTACATACAGAGTTACAAAAGGCAAAAGCAAAGCCAAAGTCAAAACATGCTGTGTTGAAAATGATTTTTGGTTTGTGTGTGTCTCTTTTGGCTATTGACACAAACCGAGAGACGAGAAGAGATGGCAAACAGAATATACAATATTATGATTATACGTTCGTATACGTAATATACGTAATATTGTGTGTACTCTGTGGTTATAGATTTCCATGGGGCACAAACAGAAACAGAAACAACAACTATTTGATGATGACATCAAAGCAAAACAATTTTTAATAAAGCTTGCCAAATGGCAATTCTCTGCCTCTCTGTTTGTGCCTCTTAACCTGTGGTTATTACATTCCATAGAGCTTTATTAGCCACAGCTTGAAGCTAGATTCTTGGTATTCTACTGTTGAATGATAACTTAATGGAATTTAATTGTACTTTATTCGCTCGACAAACGACTGAAAATCCATCCAAGTAATTGCATTCCAAGCAATCACACCAACAATCGCAAGCTGTGAAAAACAAGCTAAAAAAATGGTCGAAGAATGCATTTTAAACGGAGAACTTAACAAATCAAAGAGCATAAGCAAGTTATGCAAGCTGACATTTGTCAACTGTCTGTTCTCTCGGTCCGTTCAACGGTTGCATAATAATGAACAATCAACAGTCAACAATCAGCATTTTGGCATTTTTGAAATTTGCATTCATATTGCGCACTGCTCTGGTCCCGCATAACATTGGATGACACAGCCCCTCACTGCTCTATCCAGGCCCACCCGCTGTGCAATGCTTTCGCTGCAGGTGCAGTCAACTTAACCGAATGCAAGGACGTAAACACAAACCCGTTTCGGGAGGGAGCATCTTTGGTTTAGTTTAAGTGTGTGTGTCGAATGTGATGCTGCTTTAATGGAAGCGCAAATTACGTAAGCCACCAATAACCATTAATAACTTGCCTGCACCTGAACGGAACTGAACTGAACTGAAATGTTGCCCAGAAGCAGCCGAAACATCAATGCAAAATACCGCAAGAGACAGCGTGAGAAAGTTAGACGAGAGAGAAAGGGGAAACTGGGCTAAATTTCATTGAAGAAACAACAACAAGCTGATCCTGTGTCTGTCTTTGCGTGTGTGTGTGTGTGTGTGTGCTTGCTTGGGTGTGCCTGGCAATTGTTTGCCTTTTGCCTTTAGCCGTTTGCAACTATTCCACTTGACAAAGCATAAGCCCACACACACACACATTCCCGACGTGTTTGTGCAGAGTGTTTTGTAATATCCTGTCGATGTTGTTGTTGTTGTTATTGTTTATAAGCATATGTAAATATTATATAAACTTGTAGCTACTAATCCAAAAAATAATTAATAATACCCCGTTTAAAATGTAGTCGTAGTTGATGCATGCTTAAAACGACAAAAACCAAAAACCAAAAATAAATAAATAAATAAAACGTTAAACAAAAGTTTAATTGCTTTAAAATAGTATGTCGTTGGCTAGTTGCCCCTATTTCTAGTGACGTAGTATACTTAATATAATGATAGCTTGCGCCCTCAAGGAGCAAATAATGCTGCGTTGCTTTTGAAAATAAATATGAATATTCAGTTTCATACTTGAAGTTCGATTTAGTCAATTAATTCTGCATTCAAACTGAAAAGTTATTAAGGGATATGATAATATGATATATATATATATGTGGCACTTTTTGCCACTCTTAGGTTTTAATCCAACTTGTTTGAAGCATCGTCTATGATATTATTTTATAACTTGAATGAGCATCGTTTCCGCTTTAATTCAAAAGTTCAACTCAACAAACATTTATTTATGGTGATACTCTCCAGAGAGAGAGAGAGAGAGCAAGAGCGAACAAACGTAACGCAAACAGGGTAAAGTATCGTTAAGAGCACTCTTGTGTTCGATAGCTGCTCTGTCTGTGTGTATGTGTGTGTGTTGTGACTGCTCCCCTTTTAATTATTGATTTCAACAACATGGAGTTGATTAATATTTTCGAACGGCACCCAATACGAAAATCGAACACCAAATGAAAACTCGAATAGAGTCTTTGATTATTTTTGATATTTTATATTGGCACCCCATAATTGCATTTCCTTGTTACCACAGCTCTTGTTTGTGTTCGTGTCTAGGTGTTGACCGATTTGCTGCAGACTGAAAGATGCAGGCACACTTTTTCTCTCAGTGCATTTTGGGCCAGAGTTGAGTGCATTTTAATGAATTCATGGCCGTTGGCCGGACTGACAAATTGAATGCCAGCTGAGCTGCCGCAAATTCGATTTGTATAATTGTTGAGCATTCAAACAGCAGCGCCCTCTGGTGTTCGCTTTGCTTTGCCTTGCCTCGCTCCTCTTTGCGTCTCTTCTCTTCGTTTTGCTGCTTTCGCTTTTAAGCTTCAGTATCGTTTGAGTGCGGCTTACACTTTTTCATTAAGAGCAAGGGCCCAACTACTGTAGTAAATCCCAACTTTTGCAACTTATTTTTTTGTCTCCTTTTCTCTCGCTGGCATTGGTTTTGCTTGCTTTGAGAATGTGTCACAGCTGCGGCGACTGCTTTTCTAATTACGAATTACACAACTGCAATTCTATGCCATTTAATTAAAGCAACAGTTGAGTCGCAAGCAAACAAACTGTTGCACAACTATTTTTGCCTTAACCGATGAATCCATCAAAATGGCAGAAGAGAGAGAGAGAGAGAGGAGAATGCGAAACTTTTGGATTGTGTGGCTGTGTGGCAACATGGCAAATTACTTCGCCTAAGCATACACACCCAAGCCCACACACACACAAACACACAGATAAGCTCATTACCATATGTGTGTGTGTGTATATACATACATATATGTATGTGGAACATCTTTTTGGGCATCAATCTTCTTCCATCATTGTCAAAAATAAACCCATCCGATGACGATTGCCCTGGCACACACACGCACGCACTCATATAAAATAAATGAAATGTCATTGATGCCATTTCATAATTCTTCCAAGCCCAACCACAAAAAAAAACAGTATCAATTTGATATTTTTTTGCAGTTGTTGTTGTTGTGTGTGTGTGTTTGTGTGTGTGCGTGTGTGCGTGTGTGCTTACTTATTTTGCGACCTCATATAATAAATCAATTATTTATTTACATTACCATCAATATTTATATAAATGCTTTTTTTGTTTGCCATCGCCCGTCGTCCCTGTTGTTGCCTCAGCACCTTCGATGAAAGGAAAACCGAAAAACGGAAAAACAATAAAAAAGTTCAATTCAATTATGTTAAGCTACTAAATAATGCAATTTAATCGCTGCCAGCTAAAAATGTTTCTCTTCTTTCTTCAATTAATTTAAAATACATTTACGCTCAGTTTCCATCAGCTCATTAAATAAATAATAATATCAAATATTATTTTTGTTATTATGAATTGTATTTCAACGGATTTTTTCTATTTATTTTATACTAGCAACGGAAGCTTAATTAAAATCATATTTTTTATATTTGATACGTATTATTTCAAATAGTATTTGTTGAATTTAATAATTACATATTATGAAACAAATAGTTAATGTACCATGCGAGTTTAGCTCAGTAATTGTTAAGAAAAAAGTTTTTATCAAAGTTTTTTTTTTATATTTGGTACTCACAAATTGTAGTTTATGCATACATTTTTCAGAAAGTCAGAAAGTATTACATAGTTAATTTGGTTAAAAATTAAAAATTAAAGCAGTAAAGTATATAATTTCTATTATTTTGTATTTTTTTTGCTATTTCGCAATTATACTTTTTTTTGTATAAAAAATTTTCATATTATTTGTTTTATTTTTCGTATCAGTTATTTTCATATTTATTTAATTTTTTTGTAATTTCGTATATATTTTTGACTAATAAGTATTTCGTATCAGTTATTTTTATAACTATTTTTATTATGTAATTTATTTTTGTGCTTTATTTTTGTGCATTTGTGGCAAAGTTGCTCAAACCGCACCGGCCCAAGAAATATGTTTGAAAACTAACCTCAAAAACTCAAAGCAAATTCAAAAAAATTATCGCTTACATGTGACATATGGTAAAACGAGCAGATGTTTTGTTGCAAAGAACTAAAATGCTGTTAAAATGCAGACGAATGCAGACGAACGAGGCAAGAAAGGGGCCACAAGAAAGTCCAGAAAAGCATAAAGTTGAGCTTCCTCTTCATGTAGAAAACTCATAATTTTAATGCAATAATTCACATAGCTCGGCGTTGCTTGCATAAACAAATTGAAAAACTTTCTCCGCCAGCTTTCACTTTACACTTCTGTTTTTTTTTTTTTTTTCTCGTCCTTCTTCCTATGTGTAAGAGACAAACAGACGCTCGTAGCCTGAGCCTTAGAGGATAGAGGGAAGGGGCAGACGAACATGCATATGCCCAGGCAGAAACACACATGTGCCCCATTTGGATAGTTGCCCCGACAAAAAAAAACTTACATGCATATAAACGGATAAGCTTTGAATACGAAGCGAAACGTCTGTCCCCAAAAAACTTTTATTTACGTTCGTTCGTTGGTTGGCATTTTATTTTTTTTTTTGCTTTGCCACAGTTTTTAGTTATGACAGAGAAAACGAAGGGAGAAAGAAAACCACAAGAAATAAAATAAAACTAAAGCCCGCATAGAAAAACCGCAAAATGGATAAAAGTAAAAAACGAAAGTAAAAGTTAACCTCAACCACCAAATAGAAAAAAACGAGACTCGAGACTTTTTCCATGTTTAAGTGCAGCGTTCAGAATGATGAATTTTCATGGCAGCTAAAATGGAAACAATTTTTTTTCTTTACACCCTATGTTCGAGTTCTCTTTCTTGTGGAAACTGTGAAACCAGAAAGAGCCCATAATATTATGCGCTTACCTGTCGGCTGGGCATTTTTGTGTATAATTTAAAATGATGTTTGCACTTGAGCTTAGTGGCCGGCCCGAAAGAACAGCCCCAAAAAGAACGAGAGAACGAGAGAAAAATAGGCAACGAGCACGAAGAAGAATAACATGTGAACCTACCCAGTCCCCTCCACCACAAGGAACCCACCCCTCATCGAGCAGCTAAAATATTTATATCAAATTGCAATTGGTTGAAATTTGTTTATTTTTTTATTTTTATAAAATTTGAAGGCTAACCGAAGGCAAGAGACAGAAATAGAGACAAGAGAGAGAGGGAAAGAGAGGGACAGAGAGAGTGTGCTAAGAGGAAGAGAAGAGGCTTTTTGAAAGCTGCGTGCCACATAATTAAGCTGCGTTTCCCTACGACAAAACGAAAAAACCCGAAAGCGAAAACCTACAAAAGCCATACCTGTAATTAAAAATCATATAGAAAATATATATAATATTATATTGTAGAGGGGTGGCTTGCATAGATGCTCGTCCAAAAATGAAGCGAACCAAAAATTATAGAAAAATATACAACAACATATATAAATAGAACATAATTACTTACTAACTGAGGGAAATTTGCATCGGGTTGCCTAGCTTAAAAAGCATTTAAATGAAGGAGAAGAACGAGGTATGGAAACAGTTGTTAGCCAAAGTTGTTAGACAAAAGAAAGACCAAAAATAGTCGCTTATGCTATACTAATTACTAGACAGAGAGAGAGGTGTGAGAGAGAATGGGAGAGAGAGAGGGCCAAACTGTATGGCAAACACTTAAGCCGCATTTAATGCGGATTTTGTTAGCATTTTTACTTATTTCCTTGGTTTGTGTCCACATTGCGTGGCAATTAACTCAACCCCCTCCTCTCTCGCATTGCTCTATGAAACTTTGCCAGGTGTTTCACAATAAAATGGCCAACGACTATCTTTAGCCGGGCCAAGACATCTACATTTTGTGAAAAGTCTTAACACTTGGTTGCTGTGCAGCACCACCGCCTTGCCAAACTCCACACGAATATACTATATGCTCTCCAGATGCCCCCAGAGCTATTAAGGCAAAGTTTTTCGTATTTGTATTGAGGGGCGGGTTGGGTAGAGACGGTCAGCATTAAGTTTCCGCCTTGTTTTCCATAAAGTTCTAACGTTACTTTCGTTACCTGTGCTACCTGTCTGACCCTGCCTGCTTTGTTTATTGCTACATTATACTATTATATACTTCGTTACTAGATCTCCGCAATTGCTTTAAAAGTAGCTTCTTAGGTTTTCACTTTAGCAATAAACTAAACTTTACAAAATCTGAAAAACATGTTTATAGATAAAATAGTATTTAATTTGTATATCATTTTTAACGTTGCCTTGTTTATTTTGTGGCGTTGTTGAATGTTTCTCCTGGCGACTAGGAACACAGCTGGACTTTGTTCGTGTTGCGGCGGCCTCCACTCAACACACACACACACACACACACAATTCGAAACACTAACTGCATCGTTAGCGTATTTCGCATTGACCTCTCGCTTCCCTCTCTCTCTTTGTGTTCTGTTCCTGTGTGCTTTTATTCGCTTCCATTTGGCACGCTCTCGAGCACATTGCTCATTTATTTATTTGCTTTATTTATTTATGAGCTTTATTGTGCCGCCGCCGACCGACCGAGCCACACTTTCTTGTTGATTGCTATTGTTTGCCATATTAGCTCCTCTTAGTCCTTCACTTCTCTTCACACTTCACTTCTGTTTGTTTGTTTCTGATTAGTCAGCTGTTTTAAACCTTTTGCTAGAATCGCATCCAATTTTTTTGTTTGATAATTTTGTTAAAAGTTTGAAACGTGTTTTTGTTCAGCAAGGAATGCTTTCTGTATGGCTTTGGTACGGCCAAGTTTATGGATCGGTTCGTAGATTTAGCAATGTAAATAAAAGTTTTAATTGATTGGGTTCGGTTGCGAGCTTAATAAGTTCAACTGTATTTAAGTAAATTTTATTTAAAGATTTATTTTAAATTCAAATGACAAAATCTCTCTCTCTCTCTCTCCCTCTTTCTCTCCCTCTCACTCTCTCTTTCTCTCTCTCTCTCTCTCTCTCTCTGTTTCTCTGTTTCTCTTTCTGTATTCCTTAGTTGTTGTTAAATATTTTTGACTCTGCGTCTCTTTAGAGTAATTGACAATGGCTCCTGTTGCTATTTCTGTTACATTCTTCGCTGCTTCTCCTATTGTTTTTGTGTTGTTGCAGCTGTTGTTTTATTCAGTAGCTGTTGTTGTTGTTGTTTTGGTCGTTGTTACTGTACCGACATTAACCGCATTGCTTGTGGCTCTGTTCGTGCCGCCTTGCTCGTGACTCTGTCGCGGCTGACAGCCTCTAACTTTATTAGCTCATTGCTGTCGGCATTGAGTGCCCTTCCGCCCTTTCAGTGTTTCTTGTTTCTTGTTGCTAGAGGCAACAGGCGAAAAATGCTGCGTTAAATATGCCCCAGCATGCCAGGCATCGTGGCAAAATGTTAGATTTTCAACAAGACCACAAAAAACAAATAGAAATAGGAAATAAAAGAAAGGACCTTTTCACCAAAGTTAATATATATTGACTTTACATGGGCAACGCAGTTTAAGGCCAAGTTAAGATACCATAAGCAATGGTCCTTTTGCTCATCGATATGTCCGGCAATAAAGTGTTTAGCTTTAAAGTTAAGATGTCTTTTCGTTCGTTGAAATTTTAATCACTTAAGCGCTTTAAAAAAGGAAAAAGGAAGGAAAACAATTTTCTTGGGCTTCGTTTTCTCGGAATCGTAATAGAAACGGTGAACAGATTTATTTTATATTGAAATTAAAACTTAATCAAAAAAGAAACGAAAAAATCCTTTGACTGAATTTCCCTTGGGAAATAAACAAATAACAAACTGTTCGCCCCAAGCAAAAATCCGCTCATTAAACAAGCTTTAATTGAAACAAATTGAGATGCCTGAGCAGCCCTCTGCCCCTATCCAGTTTATGTCCTTGTCATCAAGGCAAGACAAGCTTCAGACTGCTGCCGGCTCGATTACATTCCAAGTTGTTCTAAAGGCAAATAAACAGAAAATATCAAATCAACATTATGAGCGCTTCGCCAAATGATATAAAATTATAATTAAATGTCAGCTAAATTCATCTCCATCTTCATTTGTTGGCCAGCTTGTTTACTATTAGCCATAAGCCATTAGCCATGACAAAGGCAATAACAATTAAATGTCAATATTCAATTTCCAATTTAAGTAATTTAATTTTAATTAAATGTCAGCATTAACAAGACTTTCTTAATACAAATTGCTTAATAATATTAAAAGCTTATTTGATTAAAATATTTCTTAGTTGAATTTTTGAGTTATTTTCGCCAGGCAAAATAATGATAGCTTGAATAATTGTTGTAAATATTTAACGGTGCTGCTGCTGGCATGTTGCAGATTATGCTAATGAATCCCTTAAAAGCCATCGCAATCATGTTCAGGCGTCCGATAAACGCTAAACGCCATTATAAAGTCAATAACGAAAATAACAACGAGAAAAATCAGATAAAGTCCACTTTGGCAAATTTAAATCTTAAGTGTTTTGAATAGCCTGAATAAAAATAAAATAAATAATAACAAAATATCACAAAAATAAAAATAAGCCAGCAAGAATTTTTCACAAAAAAAAAACGAAAGCAACCAGGAAATGGCGCATGAAACGAATCAGTCGAAACGGAAGGAAATGCTTAAACGATATGAAAATCCTTCCTGGGGATATGCTCAAAATGTCCCACGTATTATTACTTGACGCTTGCTGTTGTTGTTGCTGTTTTTGGTCGGCTATTTAAATACCCTAACAAACTGGAGTCGAGAGCCGTTGTAATGTTGAGCGTTCCAATTAACTTTTTGTTCTTCACTTAAAAGCATTAAAAACATTTAAAACTAATCTGAAATCAAGCTTCGTATTAAGCGAATTATGTTATTTTGCATTGAAACAAGCAAAGAGCATCCAAAGTTCGTTACAAATACATCGACTAGAAGCCTGGCTTTTGATTGCTCGTTGTTGTTGTATGTTTTTATTGCATCTGAGTACTGGGAAAGAGAGGTGAGCCCGAGCAACAGGCCGAGAAGGGGGAATGGGGATGAGATTAAGGATGGGCATAAGATGTCCTCCTCCAATGACAGAGTGGCAGTAAATGCTTGTTGCCCGGCTCACCCGCTGGCTGCCAGCCCTGCTCTGCTTTCGTTGCTGTTGTCGTTGCTGTTTCTTGGCAATTTTTAATAACGGATCTGACAGGCAACAATTTAATGGTCACACTCAAACACACACACACATTTCGTACTGGGAGCGTCGTGTGTTTAATGTTCGCCAACACGGAAGCAATTAATAAACGAGATGTACTTGCCGTTTTCAGGTTTTTATGTGCCACACTTTTACCATAACGCTTTCACTCACACATTTTTTGTATAGTTCATACACACACAAACACACACGCACACGGACGCACACGCACACATTAAGCAGCTAGATGAAAAAGTGTAAAAGCGAAAGAGAACAAAATTGTGGCAGCATTTTGGGGCTTTAGGTTTCATTTTGCTGCAGGACCGCAGAGGAATTGCAAACGAAACTCAATTGCAAAATTCAGCACCAACATTTTGTGTGTGAAAAACATTTGAAGCATTTTTGAGGCAGCTGCGCAAAATTCGCCCTGCAAATGAACAAGATTTTGGGAGATTCCTCGAACCAAAAACCCAAGAGGACGAAATTTTCATGCAAATTTTCGAATTACCCAAGAAACCAAACCATAGATCTGATCAGTGTAGTTCGAGCTAACCAATTTAGATAGAAAATGGTAAAATTCTAATAAAAGTTCTTAGTAGAAGCAATTAGCTTAGATAACTCTTCTGGAACAACTCTTCACTTCGAACCTAAGCCCAAACATTTGTTTGGCAAAATTGAAACAAATTTTGAATATTAAACGACATTTCAAACGAAAACTCAACAGGCACATAGATGACAGAGAGAGAGAGAGAGAGAGAGAGAAGAGATAGAGATAGAGACAGCGAGAAGTGCTTTAGTTGAAATGTTGTTGATGACCAGCCAAGTGAACGTTGTTGCCCTGAGGGCGTAGGTATGGAAATTGTGGTGTGTGTAGGGAACTGTGCGGAATGGGGGGGGATTGTGATTCGGTCTGAAGTGGCATTTAAGTGTCCGTTGGCCCGTTAGCGGGCTCCAGGGTCCATTCAAGTGGACTCACGCACACAGAAACAGAGTGCGTCGCAAAAGTGTGTATGTGCTTGTGTCCGTCCGACTCTTATGTGTATTTGCGTCCGAGTGTGTGATTTTGAAAACAGACAGAGAAGATGTACGACAAAAAATATGAAAGCAATCGAAATGCATTTAAAAGCATTGAGAGAGCGGTCAACACTTAAAGAAAAAAAAACAATAGGTAAAAACGAATACGAAAAAATCCAAATTAAAACTTATTCGAGAACATTTTTCTGTTCTGCAATTGAAACTGAGAGGGACTGACTGCAACAAGGACTTGTGGCTTCATAGGGATAGAGCGCGAAAAACGCGGCGACTCAGCAAAAAAGAAGAAGGGAAACAAACTTTCAGTTTTTTTTTTTCCAGAGCAAATGAGAAATGCGAATGAAGGACACCAAAAAATTACACTTTCACTCAACCGTGGGGCAGCAACGTGTTGTTGTTGTTGCTTCTGCACTTTGTCGCTTTTGTTCTTCTGTTTATTTATGTCCACTTTACGAGCGCTTCAAATTGAAGAATGCCAATGAAATGCAGAACAAACTAAAATTGACATCTGACAACAGTTAAAAGCCTCGCATAAAATCATCGTAAGCCAAGCAACACGTTGAGAAGAGAAAGCTTCATTTACAGCCGGACGGACGAAGTTTTTCATACGCAATGCCAAAAATCATCTTAAGCATCGAGTACTTAAGCTACTCGAGTATTTAGTGCTTATAACAGGGTATCTATCAACGAGCTCTCATTATGTCCTACTCATACATTGTTCTTGCTATTTAAGTTGTATTTAAGCCCACTCACACGATGTCGTCTGGCCATCGAATATTCCAACTACTCGTTGAGGCATGAATGAGCATTTAAGTGTTGTTCCATGTACTTCTTCATCTTCTCCTTAACCCCTCAAAAATCAAGCTAGTGTGACGCACTTACTCATGTACGTGTGTGTGTGTGTGTGTTTTTGATAGTTAATTCATGTCATTTACGTGTTTTATAACATTTCTTCGAGTGCTATTGACACAACGACCTGGGCTTCAAGAATGAAAAGAACTTAACGATTCGTGTTGAAAATGAGTCAAATAGCCAAGCAAATACTACAAAATACCTTTTAGTTTCTACACACACTTTACAGGGTGTTCATGCCTAAAAGTAGGCAGAATCAAACACATCCTGCATATTGCAGTTTGCTTTGGCCTTTGAGCAAAATGTCAAATACAGGCAAAAACTACGACTATTGACCCAGCCAGCAGCTGTGATATACTAGTCCCGACCCAACCAAAACCCACCAGCAATATTAATTTTCGCTGCCCGAAAGCGTACTGCGCTCTCTTCCCCTCTTTGCGCATCGCATTTGCCGATGATGGGTTTATTAGCAAAATGTGGCAAAATGATTTTATTGAATGCGGCTTTTTTTTCTCACAACTGACTCGACACCAAAATCCCCATTTCCATTCCCTTTCGGAGGCCTTTGAAAATATGCAACACATGCCGCAAAAAATGATCGAATAACCGCAAAAACAAGGCAATCTCTTCTAGTATATGGCTTTAATATGCCGAAGCCACTCATGCATACAAATAATGTGAACGATAATAAACATGCAATTCGAAGGAGGGGCAGGAGAGCAGACTTCCGTTATGATTTGATAAAAAAAAACAAAACTTTCCTTGAAAAAAAAATTATTTTGATGATTTTTTTATTTTTCTGAATTTGTTTTGACTTTCTGATTTATTCTCGTATATGTAAAGTTAGCATTTTCTCGTTTTCGCTAAGTGCAGCTGAACTCAAGTGTAACAAATCGTTTTGTTGTTTGTTGTTGTGTGTGGTGCTTTTGGGGGTTTGAGTGTAGTTAACGGTTCGTATACGCAATATCTTGAAGGTTCCTGTGTGTGCGTGCATGATTTAAACTGATTCGTTTGGCCAAATGCATTAACAGTCGATTGACTCTCTGCTTTCCCTTCACAATTTACAACATTTTGTTACATGGAAATATTTTTGTATTCATTTTTGATGTAAGGAGAAATAATTGGAACTAAATAAAACGTAATATTTCCCATTGAAAAAAATCTATAATATTCTGCAAAAAATATTGAGAATAGAGCTTTTCATTGATTGAATAATATTTGTTGTATTTTTAATAAAGTGAAAATTAAATTTTAGTTAAATTGTCAAAAGACAAAAATCAAACAGATCATATTCCAAGTCAAGCACAGCTCACTGTAACACTTGTATCTGTGTTTGTGTGTGTATTTGTGTGTGTATGAAAAGGTTAGGTTGTGAGGATGGGGCTTTTGGCTTTGTATAAATTTTAACCAGCATTTGCTGCGAAATTTATTTATTTATTTTTATGGGGCGCTGCGCAGATTTATGCAAAAATATTCGTTTCGAGTCTATTAAATTTGCATATTTATTAATTTGTTTTGCGTGACTTTTTTGTTGTTGCTATTTAATGTTGTTTGCTTTGCGCCAGCATATTTTAATAACACTTCCTACACATACATATACTATATACATATAATGGCCTAGCAACATTTGCATAGACGACAAAGAGTTGCAGATAAATCGACTTTCAACTGGAGGAGAAAACAAGGACAGCAATGAGCGGAGTTAAGGGAAAAGCCTAAAGAATATAGTGAAAAGTCCTGCGGCAACATTGCGTATACTTAACAGGGATGCAACCCAATTAGGGGCACAAGATATGCATACATCAAAGGCAAAGGCAAAAGGCAAAGCCAAAGCCAAAGACAGCTGCCCCCCGATCAAATATTAAATAGACATTGCCTCGATGTGCCTGCCACACACATACACAAATTAGTAAGCTCTCTCTCTCTCTCTATCTGATCCATCTAATTTTCCCCACACCAAAACCAAATGCTAATCACTCGAAGGACTCAAGCAGAGCCAGAAAGATAATGATAATTAAAATGTATGAGTCGACTCTCTCTTTCTCTCTCTCTCTCTCAGTCTCACCTGTTAACTCCAGAGCGAAAAGTATTTTCTTTTTTTCGTTTTCGTTTTCGCTTGACATTTTCATAGTTGTTGGCTTCGGTTGGATGCCTTTTTGGCACTCCTAGCGAAATCTGTTGAATGTTTCTGTTCGCCAAGATTAACAACTTTCTTTAGTTGGCCAAGAGAGCGACAGAGAGAGAGAAAATGTTACAGTGAGAGCAGCTTTACAAAGTGCCACTTAATGCTTCATAAATCGCTTGAATAAATTCGCCATGTTATTTTCTGTGGCATTTCCATTAAGCATCGACTTAATGCAGTCATAAAGAACTTGAATAAAGCTCTCTCTCTCTCTGGTATCTAGATCCAAGAAGACTTTTAGCTTGATATTAACCGGATGCCTTTTGCCAACAAATTGTGGACAGTTTACTTAGCGAAAAGAGAAAGTATCGATTCACTTTTATTATTTATGCTTCACAAGAATATTTATTAACAATTATCAAACGTTTTAATTTTTTTTATTTTTTTTTGAATGATTTTTATTTTGTTTTAAATTTGTTTTAAATTCTGTTCTAGCATTTTTTTCCATCATCATAATCAAAAAGAACTGAGCATAAAAGACAATTTTTGAAAAAGCAGAAAAGGGTTCTCAAAAAAAAGCGTTAAATCAGTTTGAAAGCCTTGAAAGTGAATTGAAAACGCCATTTAACGTCGAAGGGTCACTTTGGCTAAATCGATTAACTATATATAAATATATCGTATATACTTTATGTTAAAAGGTTAGACTACTTTAATCATGCCTAGGATCGCTCTTGGCCTAAACGAACTGCCGCTGTTAACCGTTTAAGCGCACTGCGAATAGAAATTTGCTTTAAGTGCCATATGAATAATGTTAGTAGCGAGTTCTTGGGACAGAGAATCCCACCCGTTGGCTTTTATGCAGCAGCTCGTATATTTTTGTGTTGGTTCGGTTGTTGGATCTATTACAAAAGTTTTGGTCAATAGTAGCATGAAATAAACTTGGCCAAGTTAATAACATTTATCGCTCTTCATAAAACATATGTGTATGCATGTGTGTGTGTGTGTGTGTGTGTTTGTCGTTTCGGGGCCAGGTCCAAAAGCTAGTGCAACAAATTAAACCTCTTCGCATATTTATTTACTTGTTTCTCTTTCGACTCACCGACTTCCCCGCTTATCTCCCCCACGCTATCTCCTCTCCCTTCGCGGCGCGTTTGACTTGTTGCCTTACAAATTATGCGCGACACCCACACACACACACACACACACACACACACAAACAGATAGCTGCCTAGTAGTTGAGCAATTTTTCTTAAGTTCCTTTGCGTTTTCTCGCAGGAATTTTATCTCCCCCGCGCGTTCTTATCGCTCTTGCTCTTGCTGTGAATGGAAGGTCACTTTGCTAATTTATGGGCAAACGTTTAAGATTTGAATTATAAACTTGCGACGGGAATTTTCATTAAAGTTTTTCTAAATTTTTAACGCTTTAGTGCAAGGTATTTAAATTCACTTCTGACTGTGTTTAATTAATATAATCTCTTGAACTAAATTGCAAGGTTCTTGAAATGAATAGAAAACTTCTTTGTACGAAAGTTCGTTATAAGGAAATTGGACTGTACCTAATTTTATCAACTTTAAGCGGGAAGCATGTTGTCGAGAAGGTGTTTTCCCTGGCACACATTTCTCGACAATTTTCTTAAACAAATTTCCGCACTGAATTTCCTGTCAGTGTCCATTGGCTGTATGGGCGGACCGTCGACCGGCATATATTATGCGCTGTCAGCCATCAAGTGGGCGTTGACACGCCCTACTGCCGCTTCCTGCCAACCCATCCACCCCCTCCCCCATTACTACCTGACGGACTATCTTTTGTTTGATCGGTGAAGCACAAAATAGCAAAAACTGATAGAAAAAAAAAACACGACGAGCAAAATATGCATGAACATTCTCTGAATGAGAATGAGAGCCAAGTTTGTTTGGCCGAGAGGTAAAAGTTAAGCAAACAAAAAAAAACAAGAGAAACGAGTATAAAAACCCTGAAACGACACATCAAAGTAGCCAGTTTGGCATCACTGTTAGTTGAGCCGAGGCTTAAGCATATCAAATAAAACAACGCCCATTCGCCTCGCCCTTCGATCGACTTAATGGTCAAGGCAATGTTGGTAATCCTGGAACTACATACATAGGAAATGGCAATGAAATCCTTTGTAACTATTCAACGATCAATATGCGCTTTGGATTTTCATTCAATTTTCCTGTATTCGTTACAATGTGCTTTACTCGAGACATTAATCTGACTTCGGGTTGGTTAAGGGCAATGTCAAGCCTCGGGTTTTGAATAAATCATTTCTCTCTGACGGAGTGTTGAGCAAAATTAATTAATTAGCGAGTAGCAAAATGAGTAACATTGAGAGAAGCTGTAAAAGCTGTTTAGCCATTAACTTTTCGATAACTTTAAGAACGAGTGGCGAGATTGTATCAAAGTATCACAGTATCGAGTAGTTTAATCAGTGAAACAATGAAACTAAACTTTCCGAGCAACTTTGTGTGTGTGTGTTTGAGTTGTAAGTGTAGGATGACTCATGCCCCGTTTAGCGAAACGATTTGTGCCACATCGCTACACCTCCAAAAATTTTCAAAGTTTTGTTTTGTGTTAAAGTTTTCTTGGTTGCGGGCAACTCTTGAACTTGGCCAACAACACCAGTTACTATAAACAAAGAAGAACCTAATGATGATGATGATGATGATGGACCGAAAAGAGAGCGAGAGAGAGAGAGACAGAGATAAAAGCCACGAAAACTGGCCAATAAGTATCTCAGTGTGTATCTTCTTTCCTCTCGTTTCACTTTCTATTCATAAATATGTTGCCTTGTCTTGTTTTCTTTACTTTTGCATGCCCCAGGCAACCAAACAAACCCCCACCCCCCCGCCATCCATCCCTTTGGCCACCTTTGGCCACAACCCTCCATCACTTAAGCTTAGAGCTCGAAACTTTCATCATCATATTTTTGGGCAACGGCTCGCGGCTGTCTCGAAAAACAAAACAAAATTAAACATGAAAAGTTTTCAACTCAACTTGCCGCCGCGTTTACTTTACTTGCTTATCGATTTATTTTAATCCACACCCAAGCAACTCTAGGCAAACTGAGAGAATTTATTGTTCGCCTGCGACTCTTCCGCGATGATAAATGCTTGCTGGGTAAAGTTCAATTCACGCACGCACACACACACACTCATGCAGCTGGCAAATAAAGCGTTGCTAACCGCATTGTTTGTTTATTGTTTTTTTGAAAATGCTCAAAATTACAATGATAAAATCGTTAACCCAAAGATTTTGCATATTTGTCTTATAATTTTTGAAGATTTTCAACTATAATTTTTTTCTATAAATATTTCATATCAATAAGCAACACAATTACTACACAAACAGCAATAAGTATGTCATACAAGATTAGCATTTGGAACCAAAATATGTTTAAGATCTGTTTGAAGATACATTTTTTCTTCTCTTTCAGCCCCAAAAAAAAAACACAAATCACAGTTAAGGGTTCATAATACACAAATACACAAATACAAGAACACAACCCATTCGCTCGGCATCAAAATAACCCAAACATATGGCATTTTAAATCTAATGGCATTTTAAGCAGACATATAAATTATATGCGCAAGCAAAACGAATCCCAATCCATACCCAAAAAAAAAAAAAGTGAGAGAGACAGGGAGAGGGAGGCATTGGTTTTCGGCCGATTTGCCACCTGCTTTTAAGGTTCATAAAGTTTCTGGTACCCAAACTTGGGCCAAGCCCAGGCCAGGAAGCGCCATCTGGCGTCCTGTTGAATAAAAAAACAGATTTGGTATTTATTTTGCATATTTTTGCGTGTGTTTTTTCATTTCATTTTCCTCATGTTTTTTTTTTCTCTCAACTTTATTTTATTTATTTTTTAATATTATTATGCTTATGATTTTTTAAGGCAGACGCGGTTGCACGCTACGAGTGTGTGTGTGTGTGTGTGTGTGTTTGTGATGAATGGGATACACTTGACGATAATCATCATGATTATTATCCATAACATCACAATGATTATGATGCCTGACGAGTTGTTAATGATAAACAAAACGATGATAAAGTTTCTCGGCTCTTCTCGGTCTTCTTGGCTCTTCTTGGCTCTTCTTGCTGCTTGTTTCTTGATGAAAAACGCTTTGGGCCAAAAAAGTTGTTAACATAAAATGGCTCACTGCACACACATTCATGCCTCTCTCGCTGTGTGTGTGTGCTTAGCAGCTTTGCTCTGATTTTTTATTTATATATGTATATATATAAATTTGTTTCTTTTTTTTCATTATTGAAATTTTTTGCATTCGTTTTTTTTTTTTTTTTTTTTGGCTGCCTGAAGGGACTTACTTTTCGGTCTCTTGGCAATTGCCCGGAATTTATGGTGTCTTTCGCTTCTGTATTTCTTTATTCATCCCCCTCTCTCTCTCTCTCTCTCTCTCTCTCTCTCTCTCTCTCTCTCTTTTCTCGTTCTCTCCCTCTTGCTTTTCTAAACTGTTATTCGGACATTTTGCTGGTTTTGGCATTTACCTTTTGAGGCTTTAACGTTAATAGCGGTGCATCATTCATTGTATTTAGTCAAGTCAAGTTCAGGCCCCAACGCAATTTGTAACTTCAAACTACTTACAATTCGATTACCAGCACTCTTGCCATCCGGTCTTTTTTTAACATTTGCAAATCGATTTCCGCTTTAAATCAAGCATCAAGCAACTCAAATCAGATACAGAAATTCAAAAACAGAATTACTAAAAGTTCGGAATGCTTTTTCCTTTAACATAAGGCAAGATTTTCTAATGAACTTTCATGTTGACAACCAACTTTATTTAACTTAAATAAAATGATAATAATAACAAATAATTAAATTAAGTGTTTTTTATTCGTACAGTGGCTACAAAATATTAAGTATACGCCTCAGCAAAAATCAAACCACTAAACTAAAACTATTAATAATGAATTTAAGTTCCGGGGTGGGTATTTTGCTGGCCTCTTTGTCCTTGCTTAATGATAAACAGCAAATTTACACCACACACACACACACACACACACACACACTGACACAAACACATTTAATGGTCTTTAATTTTGTTAAACAGTCTAATCATCACTTTTTGACTAAGGCGATAATTTCTTAGCTGATAATTTTCATTAGAGACGCCATTTTGAGGTCTGCCGCTGCTGTTGACAAGGCAACCCACCCTCACGCTCCCAACTCTGGGCGAGAGAGAGAGAGACCATAGAGAAGCTCTAAAAAGTATGCTATCAATTTTATTTTAATTCATTTCATATGCCTCCGCCCCACCTCGGCTCAGCCAACAACAACAGCAACAAAATACCAACTTTCGGCACACAAAATATGCTTGCTTTTTTATGTGCTCAGCCTCAGCCGTATTTTGTAGCTCATAAAAGTTTGTTGATATCAAAAGTAAACAAACGCAAAGCACAGAATGACAGCAAAGCTGCCGAGGAAGTGTGCTAGAGGAGGAGGAGGAGAAGAGGCAGCAACACGCAACAGGAGGGACAACAAATTATATGGAAAGCGGGCAACAACAACAACAAAAAAAGAGTACCAAATTTGAATGGAAGCCCAACAAGATCTCAGCCTGTGATTATTTTTTTTTATTTTCATTTTATTTTCCGTTGGCTAGTTGCCCACAGCGCGTTTACGTTAAGCTAAGCAAGAGAGGGAGAGGAAGACAGAGAACGAGAGGTTTTCTCTCTCTCTCTTTTCACTCTCAGTTCCACTCACGCGCTTGCATGCATTAATTAAAAGTTCAGAGCCACAAAGGACCGCAAGGCAACAGGCACCAGGCACATGGCACACCATACGAACAGACAGACAGACGGACAGACTCGGTTGCCAGGAGGTGTGTGCGCGTGTAGGAGGGGAGGCGTGATTACAAATACTTAGAAGGCTGCCACTCTTAGCAGAACCACAGACAAATTCCCAGGCCGAGAGTCAGTTGGTCAAAGTTTTAGGCCAAGTTAGTTACAAACAAACAAAAAATCTAAATAGTTTGCGGTTAATTAAGAACACTTGAAAAAAATAACTAAGAATTGAGAAAGTCAATAGAAAAGCTTTGGAAAGAAAAACATTTTTATATTTTTATAAAATTATTTTATATACAAATATTTGTGTCGAAAACATAAAAGTTGATTTTTAGTTTTTTTTTTATGCATTTGGTGCTTGGATTCTCTAAGTGTATTTCCTTATTATTATTTTTGAGTTTTCCATGAATATTTTATAGATGCCAAAATTGCTTAAGGCTTCAGCCACGCACTGAGCGATGAGCGACTGAGCGACGTGAGCGAGCGATCGCTTTGAGTGAAATGGCCACGTTACGAGCGACGTCGCTCAACTTGTTTACTTAAACCGATTATAGCGCTGAGCGACGTCGCTCGTGGAGCGATATGTTTTAATTTTGGACGTCGCTCATCGCTCAGTGCGTGGCTGAAGCCTAAGCGATGCGGCAAAATCAAAAACAAAAACAAAAGCAAACCAACAAAGTACAAGTAGCCCTCGCCTTATGTGATTCGCGTTATAGCAGACTTAACTATTGTACTACATATATGTATATTATTCATTAACAAAATCATTGAATGAACATCATATTTCGCGTTATGCGGAGGATGCCTGAGCACACACAAAATAAATGTAAACAGAACAGAAAATAAAAGAAAGAGAAGCAACATGCTTAGGCCACGAGTTTAGTAGTTCCCTTGCGAGCGTCCACGCCGAACACCACAACAGACCTTGTCATGGGTCATGGCAACTTTCTCTTTCTTTCCCTCTCTCTCTCTCTCTCTCTCTCTCTCTCTCTCTCCCTCGCTCTCTGCGCTTAGCTATAATTAATTTCATTTTAGACTTGTTAGCAAATAAAAGAGCAAACGATGCGGTCCTCTGTTTGGCTTTAGACTTGCCATCATTTCAAAAGTTTCACACACACGAGAATGCAACATTTTTATTTTTCGCTACAGTTTCAGTTTGTTAACGGAACGTCTTTTGCAGCTGGGGGCGCCGCCCGCCACTTGATACAGCCAAGATACAAAAAGAAAAGATGAAGAAAGTGGAAACCGAAAAGAAACAAAATTTAAACCCCTTTTGGGATTTGAACTCATTTTAATTCGAACATTGATTATTTGCTAATGAGTTGGGCTGAACGTTGGCAATTATTTATTGAGTTTGCCTTAAAGCCAAAGTTGAATTAACTTTTATTTTTTTGATTTATCTTAAAGCAAGTTTCGAGTACTGTTTCCTTAAGATGATCATCACCTGGACGACAGCATCCCACACCCTACCCTACCGCCACTTGAATTATGGATACGTACACACACACACACACATGTGTGTGTATGGCTATTGTTGGTGTTGCCATGGCGACACATGCCAAAGGAAATAAGATTTTAAACTCCGCCCACAATTGCTTTCAGCACAACAACAGCAAAACAAAAGGGGCAAGTTAGATGCCCAGCGGCGACATCGTGCAAGTTAATGCTTAACCCGGCAAGAGGGGGGGAATGGAGATTCTACAAGGGACTGTGTGGTATGGTGGTATGAGGTTGAAGGTTAAGCTAAAACGGCTTAAATGTTTTGGCATCGCCTTTTTCGCTCGAATTTGCATAATTGTAGATGCCGCGGGGGTCGCGTGCCGGATAATGCTGCGTGCCTCGCGATACACATGCCACACACACACGCACATCATAACAGTATACTCTCCTTCATAACTGCTTACAGAGTATAGATTGCTGCTGGGTTTTTAAATATGCAGCACTTTTACTCAGGGCCGGATTTAAAGCCAGTCGAAAGTCAACAATGTTAATGGCTCTATTCACAGTAAAACAGAGTTAAGCAAAATAATAAACAAAATGCAGCCCTTTCTAAAAGCTTTTTTCAGTTGCGAAGGATAAGCCTGGGTTCCGAGCTTATCAAATGAATTGAAATATTGAAAAACGTTTCTAATTTAATTGCTTCAAATAGTAAAAAAAATAAATAGAAAAACTTCTGTTCATTTAATATTATTTTTATTTTTATTTATTATAATAATATTTATTATTGTAATATTATATATTTTTGTTTACAAGTATTTTTCTAGTCCTCCCTTTTCACCCTTTAACGTT
Source organism: Scaptomyza graminum (assembly GCA_018901835.1). Classification (NCBI taxonomy): domain Eukaryota; kingdom Metazoa; phylum Arthropoda; class Insecta; order Diptera; family Drosophilidae; genus Scaptomyza; species Scaptomyza graminum. The sequence goes on along the minus strand of JAEIFL010000001.1, from coordinate 2,916,135 downwards.
TCTGTTTTTGTTTCTTTTCCTGTTTCTGTTTCTGTTCATGTTCCTATTGCACCGTTACCGTTGGCGCTTTGTCAGCGGAAATTATATTTTGCCTTCATTTTGCACTGAGAAAAACCAACTAGACCTAACAAGAACATACTAAACATAATAAAATAATAATCTCAAGTAACCAGAAAAATCAAATCAAATATGTTTTATTGAATTTTGCATTTGAATTGAATGTGGATTATTGATTTTTGAAGCCAACTTCTCTGAGTGTATGCAAATCAAGCAGTGAGTCTTCGTCCCTGCACCTGTCCGTGGCAGCCATTCATAGAGTTCCTTCCATTCTTTCTTTGTGTTGCCTTGTTTTGTACTTTGAACCGCTAAGCTGCTGACCCTGGCAACAAAGGCGAACAGCAGGGCAGCAACATCAGCAACATCCGCATAATATTTCAAATGGTGTCTGATGCTTGGGTTCCCTTCTTCTTGTCTCCTTGTTCACCCTTTGTCCTATTTGTTTGTAGTTTGCTTTCTGCTCATATCGAAACTTTAGACAGCAAAACATTTATTTATCTATTTATTTATTTATTCAAATGCTGATGGGCTTAACTGACAGCAATAGAAAAGAGCGAGCCGGAGGCTTGTTATATTTTAAGGGTTGTATTTTTTTGAGCAGAAAAAGAATCTTAATATTCATATGAGTTGAAAGAATAAAATTCAAAAACAGTGACCACTTTCCAATCGTGTTCAACCGACTGTTAAATAATCTGAAACATCAGACGGACATCGCACGCGCAAACCCAATATGCTCTTTGCCTCCGGTATCTCGAGTATATAGTAGTTTCGTCACTTTCGTTCACACTCGTTCTCAGTCGAGTCGGATAGATAAGAGCAATCCGTTAAATGGCGGACACTTACCGTTACTGTTACATCTTTCTTTCGCACAACTGCGTCGCTGCCACTCCGTCGCTATCTTGTTTTTGGTTTGCTCTGGCAATAAAATGCAATTCGTTATAATGTCAGAAAAGTGTGGGGCGAAAGGAAAACATTTTGTAGTACTTATATCTGTCTGTCACCTGTCCAGGGAGCAAGGAGATGGAGATGGAGAAGGTGAAGATGGGGTGGAGCTGGTGCGGCCGCCAACAGCTATTTAGTTAATTTGTTGGCGCCCCATTGCAAAATGGCCGGGCAACAGTCTTTCTTTTGATGTAATTGCTGTCGACGCGGATTAGCAAGAATGACAGAGAAAGATTGAGAGCGAAAGAGAGAGAGAGAGAGTTGGCTCATCCTTGTTGGCCAGTTCATTGATTAACTGCTCTGCTCTCATTCTCAATTTGGAGCTCCTTTTACTTTTTGAAATTTTAATTTTGCTTTCGCTTTGCTGCTGCTGTTGGTTTTTTATATTATGACTTTTTTTTTGGCGTTGTTGGATTTGCTGTTTTGGCAAATACCTGAGAATGTTTGGTAATTTAGATCAAAGGCAAGGCAGTGCAAGGCAATGAGTCGACGTGCAGGCATTCCAATTTCCATTCCTTGTCTATGTCACACGAAAATATTTCCCAAGTAATTTTCGCTTGCCATTTTCAATTCGAACGTTTTAACTCAATTTTCGTTGCGGCTGCAGTTAAATTTTTGGATCTGGTTCGGCTTAGGCGCGCTTTCCCCTTTATGGAATTAAGGATTACATGCCGTTGAAAATCGATAGGCTTACTTACTTGCAAAACCCAAAAAAGTGATGTCCAAAAACGATAATCGATAGTTCTTTAAGTTGCCATTGCTACTATGGTCGAGAGAAGGACTGCCTGCCACTGGGTCAACTTTTATTTTGTCATAAGTCATAAGTCGTTTATATATATACAATATTCACCTTTGGAAGAGTTGTGCAAAGCTGAATGCTGAAGAGGAAACAGAGAGAGAGAGATAGAACATGTGTTAACTACTTTTCTTCTTTGCACAGTATTTGCATAAGTTAATCGCGGCCCAAGTAACAGAGAGAGAACCCAACTTATCTGGAATTTGGGTAGAAAAAGACAGTCGACGACAGTCGCGACGTGACGTGACGTGGCCAATGCAAATTGACAGCTGTCAATCAAAAGCGGGTCAAAGTGTCTGTGTATGTCAGTGTGTGTGTGTCCCAGCAATTGCAACTGACTGCTGCTTGCACTTCAAATTGATTAAGCGAGAAGCGTTTGATGCTTTTGCTGGCCGGCCACGTGGCAATTGGATTGGCCAAGTTAAGTTGCCAACTTGCGGCGCGTTTGGACTAAACAGTTTGACCAACAACCAGCACATTTTTTTGCCCTTGTACCCTGTACCAAAAACATTAAGAAAAAGTATTTTAAATGTGAATTCAATCGAAAAATCCTTTTCGCCATATCTGTAAATAAAACTTTTTTGTTTAGCATTCGTAAAGATGTAAATTTCTGTTCTATGATGGAAAACATCTGAAGACATTCTGGTTAATTTCGAAATATTTTCTTGTCATGGTTGTTAAATCTATAAAGTGTTCCTTAGTCTGGCAATCTTTTGAGCCAAAAAAACTTTGTTGTTTCCTTTTCTTAAAAAAAAAACCAAAGAAACTATTTTTATTGCGTGTCTGAAGAGCAAGTCTTACCAACCATAAGTTTGTGTGTGTGTGTGTGTGTGTGTGTGTGTTGTGCTTGACAAACAACTTGAGCACACTTGGCACAAAATGACTCGAAGCAGCTGCCAACTTTTCTCGCAACTCGCAACGCACTTGGCCAACTTTCGGTTGTGTTCATGTCTCACCACACACACACACTCACACACATGAGTAGGTATGTGTGAGGTTGAATTTCAGCGTCGGTGTCTGGCAGTTATTTAGTTTGCAGCCACAAAACTTGCACATACCAATAAAGTTGATGCTTCAATTTGATTAGATTTTCGTGAGAAGTTCCCAGACATAAATTTGAGTGTAATATTTTTGTATTTAAGTGGCAGCTCATAAGAGTCGTATTTCATTTCACTTCTGGTCTCTCTTGTTGTCGGTCAAAACAAACAAAAGTAATGGTTCGATATACCATAGTATATATTTTATTATGAAATTCTCAAACTTTCGATTTTGGCTTTCCTCATTCGAACTGATTTATAAGTGGCATTTCCTTGGTGGAATGTTGTGGTTGTCTTTACTCTCTCCCTCTCTCTTGTTAATTTATGGGCGACAAAAAAAAAAGTTGATTAGATCCTTTCCTTTTCAGTTTGCACTTAGTGGCAATGTTATCATACGTAAGTGCTCCAAGTAAACATAGACCCCAGCTCCCCCTCCCTTTGGGTACAATTGAAGTTTGTTGAAAGCATTCACAACTATTTCGATAAGCTCAACAATAGCTGAGCTGCCAAACGGTTCGCATTTCCCTTTATCCCATTGACAACAATTGACTTTGCGGCAAGTTTTGAAATTTCATGCCGCTCAAAGGAATATTATAAAATATTACTCGTATTGGTGGATTCGTAAGTTCATAGTTTCTGAATTCAAATTTCCTATAACAATTACAATACGCTCTGCAATCGGATTCGATACGAAATTAATATTTCTTAAGAACTTTATATTATGTCTTAAGTTTAGCATGCAGCTGATAGTCCATTATCAATGGATATAGTTTATACGTAATAATAATATTAATAGATATAGTATTCAACGTAGCTTTATTTACATATTTTATTTTTCAATAATAATAATAATTAAATATATATTTATAGCAAAATAAAATAGTTGCCACGAATTGAATTGATTTTTGCGTAGTTTCGATATAAAATAAATTATGATATCCCCGATTCGATTTATGTTTAAAACCAACAAATATTCTTTTCTTCAATTTATTTCAGTGTATCTCTGTGTGTCTCTGTGTGTAGCAAAATCCCCCAAACTCCCCCGCCCCATTTAAAAATAACAAATAACCATAAAAAAAAACTACAACAACAAGAACCACAAAACAGGTTAATTTACTTTACAAAAAAAAAAACCATCGGCTGGCCGAAGTTTTAATGCTCTTTTCTCGATCTTGAACTTGAACTGGGAAATCTTGTTTGGCGAATTTATTTTTAAAAATAATTCATAAAATTGTCTGATTTTAGATTTTCACTACCAATAAAATAGAAAAACTATTTCCAGTAATTCAAGTGATTTACCGTGAAGAAAGAGTATTTATAGTTTTTATGCAATGAAAAAACAAAACATGTTCAATTGATTTTTGAAATTTATGTTAGTAAAAAAAAAAAAAAAAACCCAAAAACCAAAACTCAACCGAGCTGAAAATTTAATAAAATTTGAAACGTGAATATTTTGCCATTCGAAGTTATTAATTAAATTGTGGAATGAACTTGAAATAGTGCAAAAAACACAAAAACAACCAAAACAAACCGGCGTGGAAGAAGGACACCAACACCAACATCACCAACAACAACAACAACAAGAAGAGCAGGCATTGTTTGAAGAAGAAGAAGTGAAAAACGCGATGCGCCATGTCAAAACTTCGGCATTACAGGTCCATGGATCAGCCCAGCACCAGCGTCAGCATACGCAAAAAGTTAGCTAAATCAATTTCAAAATTCAATACACTCGAAATCAAAATTCTTCTTCATACAAACAGAACAACAACAACAATAACAAACACTCTAAAAACTTATCGAAAGTGAATTTAAATCTTTATTTCTTATGCTTTCCATACAAAGTTTTCTCTTGCCTTCGAACGACTTGCTATACAAATAATAATCCACCTTCACCTTCACCACACTAGCACACATCCAAACCTCCCGCACACACACACACACACACACACAAAGCTAAAGCATGAAACACACGCACAAAGCTCAAAATACTTTTTGTATGTGCTTTTAATCGTAAAGTAAACTTTTGCAGCATGTGTTTTTTTTTTGAGTTAAAAGCTCTTTTTGCACTTTTCACACATACACATACATATGTATATGTACACCATAGCTTTTAGTCCGGCTGAAAAATGCAAATTTCAAGGTCAACCAACAAATTGCGTCTCAAGCAATGCGAATCGTTGTAATGTTGCAACTTGCAACACGACCTTGGCAGCAAGCAACAAGTATGGCAACAAGTAAAGTCCTTGATGAACTTTTGATAAGTTGGTGTCCAGTTGGAAAACCCTTTGGCATAGACTTCATTTTGTATATTCGACAATCGACAAGGCAAAAAGTATAAGCTAAATTCTTCTGGAACTAACTATCTCTGTATGGAAATTGACATTTACGCAGTTGCATTGTGCTAGCTTTGCAACAAGGCAGCACCGTGCAGCAGAATGCGAATGACGTAGGTTGCCTGGTGCAGCCGCAGCCTTTTCCGGTTAAATCGCTCGATTCGATTCCAAGAACTAAAAATGTCCCCGGCAGGGGATTATTCAAGTTTCTAACGCAAGCTTTCAATTCTTGCGAATTGTTGCGTGGGCAACAAAAAGGTTCGATTCAAGCTCAAAAGCTTCAAAACTGGAAAGCTTCAGAGCACAGCACAGTGTGCAGTCGCAATGTAGAACCTATCAACATTCAGATAGAAGAAGTTCAAATAGGAGCTTGCCAAAATGTGTTCCACTTGCCTCAACTTGTAAGTTTAGCTTAAATCGATTTAATGTCCCAATGACAAACACTTTCATGTCGTAAAAATACCAACAGAACCCTATAACATCAAGGTAAAGTAAAGTTGTTGCTTATAGCCAGCGTTAACTGTGCACTAAAACTAAAAAGCTCGCTTTCCAGCTTCCAGGTAAAAGTCCCTTTGTCCTGCAAATTTCCCGGGCATTAAATGCGCTTGCACAGTGGTTCACGCTTCTAAGACAACTGTTGATTGTCAAATGCAGTTCGGACTTCACATCAAATTTGAAAATATTTCAAAATGTTTAGAAAACACAAGAAACTCGAATTAAATTAGTAATGAGGCTTAACAAAATTATTCTTAATACTAAAATAAAAAAAAAAGATTGATTCTAAAGGTTTAGGATTGCAAAAGCTTCAAGATACCCTTGCCATTCGATCCTTCTTAGGAACGTTAATTTTGTTAATTTTGTTTCGAAAAAGCTGTTTGTTAATAATTTCAAGGTCATGGTCATGGCGAATGTGCCGGCATCCAGCCGATCATCGTGCGCATTTAACAAAAAGCTATTGCCGAGCTATTAATAGAGTCGAGCTGCTTCTGGAGCTGGTTGCAAAAGGCAGCTGCTGCCGCCGCCGCCGCCGTGCCAAAGCTCACTTTCCCCACCATGCGGCATGCATCATAAAAACTCGATGCAGCGCACCAAGCCGTTGCATTTGACATTCATACGCCCAACGGGAAACGCACTTCACGCACAAAAACATACAACAAACAAAATAAATACTAAATAATCAAAAATAATCCAAAAATAGAAAATATAAAAATCATAATTAAATTAAATTAGAAAAGCGAAAGCATGGCTTCGTTTTTGGCCATAATATTTCGAGTGTTTGTTTTATATATGGTGGTTTTCGTTTTTCAGGACGATGACAGCAGTTTGCTTCGTCTGCAATCTGCCCATCATGTCTCACCAGGTGGGCCTGGTGTGGCAGGGAGGCAACGGATGGGACGATTTGGTGCGCGAACAGGTAAATCCTTAAGCAAAACAAAACCATTTTTCATCTCATTTTATGTTGGTATTCTGTTTCCGTTTCTGTTTTGTATCGACCTCTGTGCACTTAACAGCTGGAGGAGTCGACAATACGTCAACGTTTGGGTGGCCGTCGGGATTCGGCGGCACAGATTACAACACCGCCGAGCCAGTCGTCCCCGCCTGGTCTGCAGCGCCGACGCCGCAGCTCTTTGGCCCAGCTAACTGACATTCTACGCGAATGGAGCGGCGGCGCGAACAGGCAACAACATCAACAGCAGCAGCAGCAACAGGCACAGCAACAGGCCCAACAGGCACACGCACAGCAAACGGCACGCAACAGGTCGCAGCTAAATCGTCGCGAAACTCTCGCCGACCTCGCGCGCATTCTGCCATGGCGGACATCAACGTCCACCGCCGACGCCAGCACCGGCGCTGGCAGTGGCGGCGCGTCTGGTCCCTCGGGTGGCAGCTGTACCGTTACCTATGTGACACCGCGCAAGCGTCGCGAATCCAGCGCCGACTCGGGCATACGGAGCTTGCGCTCCCGCCGCGACTCCCAGACGGCAACGCTCCAAACCCAAACCACAATCAACCAACCAATACAAATATCAACAACAACAATCAGTACAACAACCACTACAATAACAACCAGCAGCATGATAACAGCAGATTTGGGGGGGGCGAGGCCATGGAATCGTCGGGAGAGCAGCTCGACGGCTGAGGAGCCGCCACAGGCCAGTGGCAGCAACATTATTGTGCCCTCCGTTAACGAGGGCACAAGAAACGTAAGTTTACTTTCTATCCAAACCACAACTTCTACTACGCCCACCCACAAGAGAGAAAACTGCCCACACACACACACACGAACAGAGAGAAAACTGCCCACACAACATGCACAACCCACCCACACCCACACGAATGCACCACCCCCATCAAAACCCACCCAATTGCCTACGCAGTTGCAAGAGTAAAACCAGAAACAGCAACAGAATCACAAACAGAAACTGAAACTGAACAAATAACCTTGATTTTGGCATATGTATATGTGTGTGTGTGTGTGTGTGTGTGTGTGTGTGTATGTGTGTGTATGTGTGTAGCTGGTCTGTCTGTCTGTTATAACGCTCGAAGAAGTTTCTAGTAGTGCATCCGAACGAGAGAGAGAGAGAGAAAGGGGGCCTTGATGAGTTTTCTGGAATTTCGCTTTTGAAACTCAATTAAATTCCAAGAACTTAATTATCTAGTTTCATTCATTCATATTTCTCGGGAAAACCAAAACAAACAGTTTAAGCGAAATTTGATATATCTCATGCAAATAAATCGCTTGTGCTTAAATAAATAATATACGCAAAAACAAATATGTTTATTATATCATCATGAAGTTCTGAGAAAGAAGCAAAAGTTAAGTTTTTTATGGGTAATGTTCTATCGATGTTCATGAGCCCACCACATAAAACATTATTAACTGTATCCCGACACGACTGAACATATATATATATATATTCACCCCTTATGTATCTGAAATCTGATTTATTGAATGCAGCGGCCCAAACCTAACCTAACCTTTGCATGTCCTCCTCTCTGCTTGACCAACCAAAAGGCTTCGCGACGCGGCTCCGGCGAAAATTATCCGTCTTTGAGCCGCCGCGAGAGTAGTGTTGCTGGGCGTGTAACGACAACCACACCCCCGCCGCCGCCACCACCAGCTAAATACCAAGTAATTAAGAAACGTGACTCATTGGCCGCACCGGAATTTCCCAATTTCCGGCAGGAGCAGCGTCCCTCGACCAGCTCCGCCGGTTCCAACTCTGACTCAAGCAATGCAATGCAACAACAACAACACTCAACAACAAGCTCTCACTATCAATCACATCAGCAGGTAGTAGACTCCGCCTGCCAGGCTCTACCGCCGCCACCGACAATTATAACCAGCTCTGTAACGCCGCCGGCAACCAGTCCGACAGCTCCGAAGGGGCGCCGTGACTCTACAACCCAATGCGGCAGGGGCCAACGCCGGGACTCTAAGGCAGGCATTAGTCCGGAACGTGTGCCCCGGCTGCAGCGATTGCAGCGTCAGGCGACCGCCTTCGATGAGAGCTGTCTGCCCGGCGGCAGTCGTCGCGGCTCCCAGCCCGCGCTAAGTCCAGATCCGCCCGAGGATGGCGAGCGTCGCGCCTCGCGGCGTGACTCCCTATCACCAGATAGCGCTTCGCGCGGCGGGCGCCGCGACTCCCGGACACATCTATCGCCGGATCGTTCCCATGAGCGAGACGGCAGCCCCCGGCGACACACATTGCGTCGGCAGAGCAGCTCGGCTGCCCGTGACTCAAACAGCTGCTCCTCGTCGCGCGATCCGAGCCCTTGCTCGCGACCACAACCACAAAATATCGAACAAAACCAGCGGCCAGCCATCAGGCGCCAGTCAACCACCGAGGAGATACTAATTGCACGCGGCTTTCGACGCCAGTCGACCACCGAGGAGATGATACGTTGCCGCAACTTTCGACGCCAGAGCTCCCAAAGCGACGATCTCTGCCGGTAAGCCAAACCCTTCTCATATGAATACATACTACATAATATATTTGAGGAGATTCGAAGTTTGTGCATTTTCTCACCTTAATTAGTTTGCCATAATCATATAAGCATATTTATAATTTGCAACTTGAGGCTATTTTTGCTGTTGATGTTGGCAAAGTCTTAACAAAATAAACAACAACAAGCAACAAAATGAAACCCTTCAGCTATAAAAATAGATTTATAAATCCTTACTATTGAAATTTGAAGAGCTTTGCGAATAACTAAAAACAAGGTTTGCCTGATTGCATCTCTTCTGCAAAACGTATGCAAAATAAAAGGTCCAATTCTGCACTTGGCGAAAAGCAATACACTGCTTATAATTTCAAAGGATAAATTAAAAAAATAAAATAAAAGGTTTCTGAGAAAATTCAAAAATTATTATATATAACCTAAACATAAAATAATAATTTTATATTGTGCCAGAATTCTTTTGCACAAAAAAAAAACATTTCTTTTGTCTGGATTTTATTTATCTCCCAGTTACTATTTCTTCAAGTGTAGGTAACTTATATGTTGTTATATGTTTACTTAACAATTATGATGGGAAGAAAGTCTTACAATAAAAATGGCTTTTAGCCAAAACACAAACCAAATGCTGTAAAGCCCCATCGGTGTTGTGGAAATTAATGAATAGATTATATTTAATAGGGATTAAACAAATAATATGCTGCAGTCCATAGCTGATTGTTGAATTCTACTATTTAGATGCGAATTAAATTTGGCTCAATTATAGCAAGCAGCTTAGAATCCATAAAAGATTGCATTTATTTTTAAAATGCTTTTTATGTTGCATCGATGAATTGCCAGCTTAAGTGCTTGGCTTATAACTAATTGACCATTTGATAAGTAATTAAATGCCAAAATATTCCTGTTTGTATCAAAAGCACAAATCAAGCGCTGATGGCTCCAATAGGTTAAACACTTTATTCATATATTATTATATTATATTATAGCTATCGTGGCAGACGCGACTCATCAGCCCAGATTATTGATGGCACCATTGGCACCATGACCGTCGAAACAACAAGCACTTTCTTCGATTCCAGCACCCAAACAGGTGAGTTCAACATAATTAAATAAACTTCCTGATAATTTGGTAGATAGGGCAAAATTTCATATTTGTCCTACTGAAGAATAATGTTTTAAATGTTTTTGAGTCAAGAATTGGTAAAGTCGAAAAATTCAATATTATTACATCACGTAGCACTTTTGAATATTTTAAAATTTCGTTTCGAATGTACGTTAGTCAAATGGGTCAATGGGTAATGGGTAATGGGGTGCTGTCAACTTGTGTGGAATATGTTTGGTGAGCTTTCGAAAAATACCGTGAGCATGCAATGCATTTGTTAGTGTTTTTCTCGAAAGCTAACATAAGCTTTGGAACATCTGTTGTCAGCTGTTGGTGTTTCAGCCGCAGCTGAGTGCTGCCAACTTGTGTAAAGTTCAAAAGGATGCCACATGTAATGGGAAGCCAGAGCTTGCGACTCGAATCAGTTGGTGTTGAATCCTTCGACGTGCCACAACAGCAGCAAGCAGTCTCTTTTGCGCCAATTCGCATTTATCACACATTGCCCCCAAAACACACTCAAACACACACAAGCAGACACACACACACACGCACACCCATACGCAAGGCTTAACGAGAATAAAAAGACGCCTAAGATTCGCGTGAGACGTGAGCTAAGCGTTAGCGCTGCTCAGCAGACACTCAGCATCTCGGAGTCGGGGAAGCGCAGTCAAAGTCAAAATCTTGTGTTTTTGTTTTTGGTGTTTCGGCACTAAACGGACAACTGTAGTATAATTGCGCCCACAGCTTTCTTACGTTCTGTCGTCAGCCTACTTCCCATTCCGCTCCTGCTCCTGCTAGAACCCTGCGCATAAATTTATCGTACACCGCCGCCACTGCTGTCCCTTTACTTCTTTTTGTTCAACTGTGCGCCGCATCAACAACACAAACACACACAAACACACACTCACAACAAGACTCAACAAGCTTAGCCACCAAAAAAAAAAACCAAATAAAAAGAGACAGTGAAAAAGTTATTGTTGCTGCTATTTTTGTTAAGTTTTTTGTTCTTGTGCGTGAGCGTGTGAGTTCCCAGCAAAATAATAAACAACAACAACAAAAACGGCGGGCACCAAAAAAGCAGCGCGGTGGCCGAATCCGTTGATCCGCCCCATATCGATGCCGTCGCGATGCTTACCGGTGCCCGCCGACGCCACCGGACTCAACAGCCGTCGAGCAGCAGCAGTGCCAGCAGCAGCAGCTATCGCAGTCGCAGCGGTCTGTATGAATATCATAACGAACTTACAGTTATAAAAACTAACTTTTCAAACTTTCAATATTAACATTAGTTTGCTTTAGCTTGAAGTTTTAGCTTTTATTTTCTCGCTTGATTTTGAGAAAACTTAATGCAACAGTTGCTTTCGTCTTGTCTCCTTGGAGCTAAGGAGTTACTAAATCGACTTTCAGTATTAATATAGCTTAAGATATCGTTTCTGGTCTTAGTTGAAATCCACCAAAATTCTTAATGCTGAACATTTAAATTTGTATTCCGATCAAACAATAAACTTTCTTATCAACTTCAAAAACTCTTTCAAAAGTAAACTTTTCATATCTGGCAATGGTGTTTCTAATAAATAAGCTTCTTAGCTAGCCTTAGTGCGCCGCCAACATTCGAAGATTTAATTTACTTAGAGCTAAATAAATAATTTAGGCGATATATCCAGCTTGTTTCAGCTGTTGCTTTTTGTTATCAGCATCTTACATTGTTTACACACACACGCTGTGTTTGTGTGAGTGCTTTTGAAGTTCAAAGTATCCACACACACACACACTCAAATGCCAAATACTAGTTAGCAAAAGTTCGCCTCAGTTTGTCACAGTGACTTTAATGAATGAAAGAACCTAGGGTGTGTTCGCATATGTACGTGTGTGTGCGTGTGTGTATTTGCTGACAGCGAACAAATGAATGAGTGCTCACTTGAATGCCAGCGCCATCTGCATTCGCTATCTCTCTCTCTCGCTCTCTCTCGCTCTCTCTCTCTCTGTTTGCCTCCAGTGTGGACTTGTTTGTTTGTGTTATGAATGAAATGTGAGTCAAGTTTTTGCGTTTTGCTTTCACATTGCAACAGCTTCAGCTTCACCCGCCGCGCACCCGCAACTCAATTTGCCACAATCTACCACATTTTAGCGGGGGAGCTTGTGCAACAAGTTTTTCGTGCTTGCTGCTGCACTTTGTTGACACAATCTTATTGCTCGCCAAACTCACAATCGAGAGTCCAAATTTCGCTTGTTCACTTTTGCACCTTTTTCCCATCCACAAGTGCCTGTTACGATATTCATGGCATTTATGTTATGGGTGTGTGCTGAGCAAATGTTTTTATATGTATTTGTGTGCTTTTTTATGAATATTCATTTGCAAATTGAAACAATTTGCATTGGAAGTTTCTTAATTGATATTTGTTTTGAGTTGCTTTGTCCTTTTTAATTTATTTTTTGCGCGTATGCGTTTTATTAATTTTATTATTTATACGTTTTTGAGGTAATTATTTACTCAAATTAATTACAATCAATGCATCATTTATTCATATAAATGCAGTTTAAAAATTGTGGTTAGTTCGCGTCAATTTGTTCGTTAGTTCAAACTAATGGACAGCAAATATCCTTTAACTCTTTAATTGAAGCTCTATCGACCGCAATTCCAATTTTAATTCATTTCACCCATTTTTTGCCCAATTAACACCTGAATCCTATGATACTATATATTTTTGATTCTCTCTAATGAACTAAGAACAAGTAATAACAATTTTAGCATGCTGCACAAATCAAATTACTTTGCCACACTGATTTTTGTATGTAACCCTATAATGTGCATATATATTTTGCCCATTATTTAACAGATTGTTCGGCTGTTGCTGTGGCTTCAAACTGGATTTATTTACCGAATGTTAAAGCAAAAACGCCCTTGTTTTTGTTTATGAACAAATAACTTTATTGCATTATGCGTGCCACAAGCAACATTAATTGATGTCTGCCACAGGCAGTTTTCAACGAAGAGCAGAAAAAGCATGCATCGTAGGATTTTTGTATGTAGCATGACATCAAGTTACCCTGCAATCCAGAGTGAAAGATTAACTAGACTAGACTTTTCAGGCTCCTTACATCTCCTTAAAAATTTATTATTATCAACAATGTATTCTTAACTTAAGATTATTATATGTAAATTGCTATAAATCTCACTTCACGCAGACCGACCGACAGGGCATATTGAAAGGCCTTTAACGCAGCTGTTGTCTTAAAAAGGGTTGCCATTACTTTTTGGCATTATATGTGAAAATTGACGCCTGAAGCACTTTGGTCTTTGGTCTGTTTTATTGATGAGCGCACTGGATATTCGAGGGATAATTTGTAGTATTATTGCATTATGGACTCGCAGCTGCAGTTATTATCCCCGAGTCATATTATAATACTTTATTGTGAATCTTGCCACGTGTCGAAAAAAGTGATTTCAATCGACTTAACGATTTGAAAAACATTCTTCAAAAGAATTTTCCCAATGATACAAACTTTATATATGAACTGCTGCAGGTTTCATTAAATCGAAGCTGACGTTGCATGTAGTTTGCATTTTTCTAATAATAATAATCTCAAGTTCAAGTTCAAGGTCTTTGGCGTCTTTCAAGTAGAAGTCGCGTCGCGTCAATCAAAGCCAGAAGTTGTCGCGCAATTTACATATTTTTCTTGTGAATATGAATCAATTTCCTCACTTACTTGCAGGAAAATTCATCATGCTGCCATTTTGTGTTTGTGTTTAAAAAAAATCTGTGCCCATCTTTTAGCCAGTCTTTAAGTGCCAAAGGCTCTAAGCCAAGCCAGCCTCTTTTAATTTCTCTTCTTAAGTGGAATTGGGATACAACGCGCTGACCAAAGCCGCCTCAAGACAAGAAATGAACCTTAGGCCACGCTCAGTTGGGTTTCCGGTTGGCTGAGTGTCAAAAGGAAAGTCGAGTCTTCATCATCAACTTTGTTGTTGTTTTCTGGGGTCGCGCGATGTTTTCCGTTTTGCGATGTGATATTTTGTTATTAGTATTATGTATTATTATTATAACGGTGGCAAGTGCGACACGCGCTCGAGTTAATTTATAAGCGCCGTTGTCGTTGTTAGCCAGTTTTAAATTACCCCCCGCCCCCCGCAATAACCAAAGTGGCATTGCCATTCCCATTGAAATGGGCAACAATACGACACGACGGTCCATTGGGGCCAGCCACACAGCTAATTAGCTCAAGATATATTTTTAAAATATACACGAGAGCAACAAACAGGGATAATCAAATGAGATGTATGAGAGTAAAAGTAGGTTTCTGTAGGAAGAAATTAATTAGATATCATTTTTTATTATGTGCTCAATTTTGGCCCAAGAAGAAAAACAAACAAAAGCGATAAGTTCGACTTATTCTACTTATTGACACCAACTTTTATAAATGTTTTCGTAAGGTCGAAACCGTCAAGGTCACGTTTCATTAGCCACTGATGGGTTTATGAATGCAATAATAATTTAGCTGTTGGTTGCCCCGTTTGAGGTCCTTCGTTTCGTTTTAATTGATAGATTGTCCCAATTGATTTATGAAGTCTGCCGCTTCAATTTTTCTTTTTCACTTAAAGGTGTGCCCTGCATGCTTGATTGATTCGTTAATGAGTTTCGTTGAGTTGAGTCGAGTTAAGTAAACTGATTGATTGCCATTCGAGTTCCTAAACTGTTTCATGTACTCGAATTGAAGCTGGCATTGAAAGGATTAGCAAAGCAAGCAGGATCCTCTGATGGTTAAACAATATTTGTATTGCTTTGACAATCTGATTAATTAATGTTCAAGTTAATTAAATACGACGTCAACTAGCATGTAGATTTGAGATATTCTAGAATAATTAGTTTAATGGCTTGTTGATTGATTGAATTGAACCAAATATTCAGTTACACTAATTAAATATGTTTCGAGCTTGAGATATTTTTTGGCTAAAATTATGAATGAAATTCTAGTTTAACCATTTAACGTTCAAGCAATTTCTTAATGAGTTTGAGTTAGTCAAGCTGACTGATTGGCTACCAAATAGAAAACTCGACCAACATTCTTTTGAACTATATTCCTTATACAGTTTCAGAGTCGCTTTCATAAACGCAGCTCGTTACGCGAAAATGCTGCAAGATTAACAGCTAGCTGCCTTTGGTTGCGTTGTTGCTGCAACAGTTTTCGTTTCGTGGCAATCATAAAACGCAGTTTGTTATGGCAGCAATTCCAACGGGGGCAGCACAAAATACTCGAATACTCAAGGCCGGGGCCATAAACAACAACGGCGCCAAAGCAAAAAAAAAACACAAGCAAACAAACCCACACAAAAGTACCATCGGTGCTATCAATCTTAAAAGTACCAAACTACCCTTACAAACCCAAGAAACCATTAGCTATTCTTCATATTTTGACTACAACCAAAAAGCGAGAATAGAACACATTTTACTTTTGTTCTTCGTTAGGGTTTTTTGTATAGTCAAGTCTATCCATTGTTATCGATAAATTTATACAAATTTTAACGATAACAATTGAAAAATTTATTTTCTTTGAGTGTAGTTTTGGCTGTTATTTTTGTTTATTTTTTTGCAATTGAAATTGAAGACTCAAAAGCAGCTATCAGCAGCACTTAGTGGCAATTCAGTCAAGCGACGAACCGCCTCAAATTGTGCCTACCTATCGACCCCCTCCCCACTCGCTCCTTACCAACGTACTGCCTGGCATCGCCAACGAAGCATTCAGGATGTATTATGCCATTAACAGCTGTCATTTCTTGAATTATTTAGCAGCCGGACAGGCAGGCAGGCAGCCAGCCAGCAACGAGACGAAGAAGTGTCACAAAAAAAAACAAGAAGGAATAACAAAAACTCAACTGAACCTGAAGCTGAAGCAGGCAAACGCCATTGCCATAATCATAATAATAACATTTTTATTTATTTTTGTTTTTTGTACTTTTTTATTGAGGCAATATTTTAGTTTCGTGGGCAATTGGTACGCAGTTTTATTTGCCAAATGTTGTTCATTGTTTTTATTTATGTGTGTGTGTGTGTGTGTGTGCTGACTGATTGCCCGATCGCCACGTAGCAACAAGAGATAATTTTCGAAAGGATGGAGCTTCGGTTTTTTGGTTGCATACCAAAAGAGATTAGATAAATGGAATAAAATCTACTTAAGAGACTTTTAACTAACTTCAATTGGTGTGCAAACTGTTTCGGTTTAAACAGGCACAGGCACACTACTAGATACCCTGTACGATGACAAAACCAACCTACGAAAGTTTTATTCTCCATTAGGCATTTGACTTTGACACTGGGTATATTGAAAAGAATCTTAGGTGACAAGCAAACGCGCTTACTTATTGACGTTGCATGTTATCTGGCTGAGCGGGGCGTGGCATGGCTAATGGGGGGCTGACGGACGAAAGACGCTGTGAAAAACAACTCGGCGCGTTTAGATCTAGCTCAATTAACAGCATTTACAAATAGAATGGCCGAATGCTCGAAGGGCCCCGCACACTGAGATTCATTAAAACACGAAAAACTAACACAACAACACAAACACACACACACACACACACACACCCAAAGAGTCTTACCATACATGCACTAAGAAAAGAGAAAGCAAAAAAAAAAGCTAAGAATGACAGGGAATGTTGTGACTGTATGTATGTGTGTGTCTGTGTGCATGTGTGGTGTGTGTGTGTTTGTACATTTTAGTAATTTGGATTAAACATGCAGAGTCCAGCCAAAAGCGGAGACGAGAGTAAAGCAACCGGCGACATTAGACAAAATCACCTCACCTTTGAAACTTGGAGGACACATGTGTGTGTGTGTGTGTCTGTGTTAGCCCTGCTAGCGTTGGTGTTGAAGTTTGAAGTTATTGCTTTCATTTTGGCTAGCCTTTTGTTAGTCGTTAGCAGCACTTTTTCCTCGATTTTCTTTCTTTCTTTTCTATCTCAATTTTGTTGTTGAATTTTTTTTTGTTTTTGTTTTTCTGCTTGCTTGGAACGTTGAGAATTTAATTAAGTTCCAACTTGTGCGCCATATATTTATTTCTTTCTTTTGAATGGCTGCGTTGTGTGTTGTGTGGCCTTGTGCGACTAACTAATTTAGTTGCTCTAATTAAAAGTTGACTTTAATTCAAAACTATGCGCGTTCAAAGCTGTAGCGAACGAAACGCTTAAACTAAAAACTTTTTAATTTAATTAAATATTTTTGGACTTTTTTCCCTTTGTTGATCGAACTTGATCCAAGCATAGGTCGTTCCTTAGTCGAACAAGCCAATCCAACTCGAACACATTCTCTTATAGATAGATATGTTTCGGCTAATCCGGCTTTGATTCATGCGACATCCCGAGACTTGTCCAACAAAAGCCGAAAACTCAAACTCAACTCAAATCCAAATTAAAATCCCAACACGCAAACTTCTGCCACGCAGCAAAATCACTGCCACAGTAAATTAGTTAGAGAACGGATAGAAAGAAAAAAAATTAAGAGGGAAAAGAAAGGATAACAAGTGGCAAGCCAAGGACTGCAACATGTTGATGCTCTGCTAATTGGGGCAGCCAAAAGGACAAAAAAAAAAACCGATAACGAAGTAAAGAAAAGAGTGGAGAAGAGAAGAGCTTGGAGTAGCGCGCATGACGTAGCCAGATGAAAATAATTACAAAACAGTTTACTCAATAAAATTCCGAATGATTTAACTACAACAAAACAAAAACAAAAACAATGACAACGACAACGGCGACAAGGCGACATGTCCAAGGATTGGCTAAAGGCAACAGGCAGAGGGTGAAAGAGTGAGAAAGTTGTGAAGTAGAAGAAGTAGGTGAAAGCCAGAACATGACCACACAGCAGACAGCAGCCAGAACTGACAGCAGAGCACAGCTGAAAGACAGATAGACAGAAGGACAGAAGGACAGAATGACAGAAGGACAGAGGGACGGAAGGATGGAAGGACAGAAAGTCAGACAAGCAGCATCAAAGGCAAAACTGAATTCATTCGAAATAAATATATTAAATAATATTTTGTTCGTTACTTCCTTTCGCGTATAACTGTGGCTTTGATTGAACGATGACGACAGAGAAAGAGCGAGACGGGGAAAGTGAGACAGAGAGAGAGAGAGAGAGAGAGAAGTTGCGAGTGAATAAGCAAAGATTGCCAAAACAGCAGCAGCAGCAACTTGCCGTTGCAAGCTGATTTTTTTTTTTTTGTCTTGCTTACGCTTTTGCCACATTCATAGCTGATTCAAAAAAGCAAACTTTACTACAAATATAAAGATTGGATTTAAAAAAAAAAAAAATGAAACTTTATTCAAAATGCTATGCAAATTAGGGAACTTCGCGAAATCAGGGGAACCGAATTCGTCCATACGCTCATCGCTCTGTGCATGGCTGAAGCCTTAGGGTATCTCATGGTCGATATTTTTTCACTTGAGCCTTTTCACTTTCATTCCGAAATTTTTAATGCGAATTTTTTTATCATAAATAAATAAATTGCATTCTCGTATTTTCTCAATGGTTAAAGGTTTTCTCTTCTTTTTTTTTTAAAGCTTATCTTCTTTGTCTGTGAATATTATATTATATAGTATGTATGTATATATATATTTTTTCAACTATGTATGTATATGTGTGTGTGTGGCTTCAATTTGCACAACTCTCGGCGCCTTTGTTAAAGTTGGCTTGTCATTATTTACGCTCAATTAAGTAAATGCATCCAGCTGGTCAAGTCACACTTTGCCCCGCCCTACCCCGCCACCAACAACTTCTATCACGCCTCTGGCGACAGCAGCAAGAGCAGCACTCAATTACACTTAGCGAAACTAAATAGAACGCAATCTTTAGTTTAGAAAGAATTAATGGGAAGAAAAAGAAAAAATTTTGTTTTTTGTTAAATGAAAAAGTTCTTAATTCTTGTAGCAATAACAATTTGAAAAATATTTATGATATATGACAAATCAAAAATGTTCGAAAATGTTTTGCTTTAGCACAGTTTACACAACAAAAATCAAAAAAACTTTTTTAAGATAATTTTTATATATTTCCGATGATTAGTAAAAAAAATTTAAAAAATGATTTTTTTAAATTCATTAAAAAAAACAAAAATTTGCATTTTAAAAATCGTTTTAATTTTTGTAACAGTGTAGTTTGTTGCAGTTAACAAATTGCTTCAGGGGTTAGTTGCTAGTGCTTAGTGGACACTGTGCACAGTGCAACAAAAATTGTGCAATTCATTGCAGTCAGTGACAGAGAGTCTTTGTTCAATTCTGTGTGAGCTTTAAAATGAAGGTTTGACTGCCAGACACGTCGAGCCATTAAGCCGCATTTGTTTTGGCCTGGCCCAAAAAAAAATATCACAAAAAAAAACTACACTTGAAAAAAGTGAAATGCGTTCGACACTTAACAAAGGAAATGCCAATGGGCAATTTTAGGTTGAGCGGTTCGGCGATAATGTGGGGTTATGAGTTCAATTTGCCCCCCCTTTGGACCCATCTTAATTTGTAGCTGAAAAAGTTGGCATTCATTTTTACAACTAAAAACTAGAAGTTTGTCATTCTTCTCGGCCATTAGTTGGCAATTTATCAAAGTCGTGAATTTATATATATGTATATATATGTGTGTGTGTTTCGTTCTGTCCCGCTCGCACACGCTTTCCCCCCTCCGCCCAATAAGAAGCAACTGCAAATTGCAGCTGCGAAAGTTTTCAATTTTCTTGCGGTAGCTGTCATAAAAGCAAATGGCGTTCTAAAGAATTTGGTGAAATTGAGGGGGGGGAATAGCAGCATTTTAAAGCGGGAGAGTGGCGGTGTGATATTCAAATTTTTGGTTAATTTTCACTCAGAAAATTTAGTTTCATGAATAAAATTACCTTAAATAACAACTCAAGTATTTTCTTTATGGATTATGTCCGAATAAATAGCATAGAATTTAAAAAATATATATTAACTTTATATCGCCTTAACCTTACATCTTTTTACCCAACCTTTCCACTTACTTTTCTTACACATGTCGCATGTTGCAATTTCCCCAATTCGATTCGTTTTTTTTGTCATCATAAACTGCAAATTGTTGCAAACAGCAAGCGGCAAGCAGTTAGTTCGGCTCACTGAGGATATTGGCTTTGTTTGTTGTTGTTGTGCATGGTGCATAGATAAGGGCGAGAGCAAGATAAGAGCCCTTATGCTGCTGCTTGTATGTACATATAACCATAACCATGTGCAATCAAAAAGCCATCCAATAAAAGTCAAAACCAATCACGACCACTAAAAAACCCAACCAACAAGAGTAAGGAGAATTGCCTCATACTAGTACTAGTAGTAAACGCTATAAATGATTTGAACTTTGCGTGCCTTTTCTGCATTGAAAAATCAAACCTCTTGCTAGATCAACAAATAAAATACTTTGAGAAATATTCTTTGCTCCAATTTAGTTATTAAATCAAAATAACAATATAGTGCGTACGCCCGTGAGTACAATGAAATGTTGCCATTTATAAAGCAAAATCAATGGGGAAAACTTTAAGGAAAACTTCAAGGAACTTTTTGTTTGCCATTTTGAAATCGCTTTTGTATGCCATTTGGAAATCAAATAGAAATTTAAGTATGTTTTAATGTGCTTCTCTCACTTGATTCATAATCGGTTTCCACTTGCCTGATTCATTTAATTATTATTTCCGTTGGGCGTTGGGTGCGTTAAATGCGTGACACACATGCGTTTCAAACTGCGCACGTGTGTGTTTAAGCTTGTTATTAACAAACAAAGCTGATTGCTGAAATACACCAAAAAAAGTTTACCAAATTAAGTTATTGGAAAATTTTTAAAATATTTTGCAAAAATTAAAAAAAAAAATTTATGAAAATTTTTTGATTTAATTGTGATGAGCTAAAATTTTGAATGTCTCAATTGTTGATGTGATTTTTCTGAGTGTATTGATGGCTAGCCAAAGAGCACAAAACCCCATCAAGCAGCCAATTCATCAACTCAACAAGCAAAATGTTTGTGCTTTTTTTTCTAGCACTTTTTCTCTCTCTCTCTCTGTCTCTCTTTCTCTCTCTTTCGCCGTGTGTGTGTTTGTGGGTCTGTGCAGCATCAATTTGCTTGTATTAGAAACTCATTTCCGCTTGTAATTGAGTCGCTCGACAAACTGTCGACGATTTCCATCTGCCCCTGGCCCCTTGCCCTCCCTCTCTCTTTCTCACCTAACCATTGTGCCGTTGCCGTTATGCAAATTAATGAGCATGTTGTAACTGCCACACACACACACACCTCTATCTCCCTGCTCCCCAGTGTGACACCTCAACACAGAACAGCGCTTACATTACACCCCGCCCCCCCTTTCACCTACATGCTCTACCTACCGTTAACCACAATGTGTATGTGTGTGTGTGTGTGTGCAGCATGAGTTGCTTGAATTAATTTGCATTCTGTGGGCAATTGCAATTTCAATTCAATGCATTATCCAAATATTGTCAGCATTTTTCTTTCGCAATCGATATCGAAATATCTCAACAATCCTACATATATATTGAGTATTATACATAGTACATACAGCTCGATCTTACCTTGAAATAAAACAATACGACTACAAATGCTATTTTATGTTTGTTGCAGAACCGTCGCCACTATATGATAATAATCATTATCATGAGGAATGTCTTCGCTGCAATTCGTGTGGTCTCAACTTAACCGGGCCGAATCAGAAGCGAGCCAGACGGTTCAAGGTATGTACAAACCCACACAAACACGCAAACACACACATACGTATGTAGTAGTTTCTCAGATTCCTTCAATAGATGAGAAAAAACTGTTCCATACTTTTGCGCGCGCTGTAATATTTTTGTGTTTGGACTGCTGCCAATTGTTTGTGGCCGCTGAAGCCAGTATAATAAATCATTTACACAGCTAATATAGCACACACACACACATGTATACACTTATGCACATAACTCGTACAAGCGAAGCGCTCTACTCTATAATTCATTTGGCTCTCTCAATCATTTTTGTGTTCTCGTTTTGTGTGTGTTCCCTGCAGAATCAAATATTGTGCGATCTGCACTTCGCGGACGTGGCGCTAATGGAGTGCTCCGATTTTATGCAACAGCTGCGAAGCTTCAAGCCACAATCGCTGGGCTGTGCGGTTGCACGGCGCAAGAGCTCAACGACGTTAATATTTCCATTGCCGCCGCAAGCTTGTTCAGGTATGTAGTATTAATGTCTGCCTCTTTTTTTGTTGCCCCATTTGTTCGCGCATTTTGCCCTATCTTGCATTTATTCCTTTGCCATGCTGTTAAGGCCAAATTTAGCTCAAATGAGATTTGCGCGCCTAGTAAACTACACACAAACACACACACACATACACACACAAATTATAGAATGAAGCAGACATAGAGAAATCGTTTGAATGTCTCACAATTTGGAGAATGTTTGGCATTTAGCACAATAAAGTTGTTTAAAACATATTTCTCACATCCAGCGAACAAGTAAAAGAAAGAAAAAGAGAGGAGGGGATAAAGATAGAACAATTATATTTTTGATTTCTTTCTGTTCACATTTCATTTCGAGATTATTTCGAATTGGAAAATAAGCAAAAGTCGGCAGCCTTTTTAATTAAAAAAAGATTTAAGCAAAGAAAAAGAAACAAAATTGCAATATGCAATTTAAAGCCGAATTAAACGAATACCCTTAAAAAAATGTTGTTGAACATAAGTTGAATCGAACCGATTTTTGAACTGAACAAACGAACTAGTTCATTTAGTTTTTCAATTGAACTTGTGAACTTTATTCTGAAAGCACTATTTTTGAATTTTCTATTTTCATATAACGAAGTTTTCTACGAACTTTCTCTTTAACGAAGTTTTATCTGCTTCTTCTTGAGATTATTTATATCGTAGGTTCGACTGTAATTAAATTTTGTTGCAAAATCCATTTTACTTTGCCACACTTTGCCATCTTGGCCCAACGCCTTGCACTTTAGCTTCAATTCAATTTTGGGCTGGGGGCGGGTGGTGCTTCTGTCCGGGCTCAACCAGAATAAAGAGTTAAGAACCCAAAACTCATATAAACATATTTCGTGTTTCCACTTCGAACCGTTGCCAAAGACTTTTTCACTTTTTCCATAAACCTCTTTAATATTTTTCGTCCAAAAAAGTTTTTTTATCGCTGATCTTGGTTATCTTTTTTATTGGCATGATTAAGAACTTCAAGTTTATGGCGTTAACTGATTTTAGTGTCATTCTTTATGATGGGGGCTTTGGGGCATAAGGGGCGTAGTCGGTCCTTGAGTTATAGTGAGTTTTATTTGAATTTTTAATGTACTTGCCTTAAGCTCAACGCACTGACATGCTGTATTGCATGTTGCTAGCATGTTTTTGCATGCTGCATAGACAGCAACAACTGACACACATTGTTAGAAACAGAGACACACACACTCGCTCACACACACATGCAATTCGCATGCATTTTCAACAAAAATGATGAAGCAAACTTCTTTCATTTGCCTTTCGCACATCCTAGCATAATACCATTATTAAACAACCCCACACTCCTCCACTCTCCTTATCTCTCTCTCTCTTTGACCTCCTTTGCGTGCCCCATTCGTTCATAGATGTGTGCAACATTCATAACATCAGCAGCAAAAGCTCTCAAATTAAATATTTATTTCCATGTGTAGAAAACTTAAATAGATAAAGATTGCTTAGATCAAAAAATATTACAATATTACTATATAATAACAATACATTTTCGAATTATTTTAAGAAGTTCGAAAGGCATCAAAGTATGCTTTGGCTTTGGCTGTGTTGTTGTTGTTTTAGCTGCTGTTCGCTTCTGCGAAAGGTTGTCTGGGCACATAAAATAGATTAAAATTATACAGTTAATAAATCATTTAGAAGATTTTCGATCCAAAAGGCATACGCCACGTAATCGGTTGGCGCTCGGAGCCACAGAGCATGCCACGTTTATGACCCAATCGCGGGCGAAAACAGTTTATAGACACATATTAGAAGTCCTGTGCGTGTGTGTGTGCGTGCATGTGTGTACGTGACAATTAAATATATATGAAACGAGCGAAAAAACCAGTCAAATGGGAAATCGCGCAAATTCCAAGTTCACAAAGTCAATATACCATATATATAATATGGCAATATGGGCGCGTGACTCGCCGCCAAGCAACGCATATAAGTTGGGCCCCATTAGCAGCCAGCACAACAAGATCGAGTAGCACAAACAGAACAAAGCATTAACAACAGTCAAAGTATCATGAGTATCAAGTTGAAGTCAAAATAAAAGCGCCGCCCTAAGTATGCTAAAAGGTACAAGCATAATTGTAACAATGATCTTTGCTAAACGTATACGTGCATCATACCGTACCTAAGTGAAAGCTTATTAGTTGTGCGTAGAAAATTCCTTAAAATGTATTCATGTTTAAATTACTTGCCCCCTCGCCTTGTCCTGTTCCTCACTTTTATTAGCTAAATAATTGCTGGTGAACATTTTTATTTTTATTTGTTTTTTTGTTTTTTTTTACCTAGCTTGTGGCATTTGCCTTACCCACAATCGGCTACCCCCTGCTGCTCCGCTCTGCGCGCCTGTCGTTTTGCCATTTAAAAATTGTTTCCTAATGCCCCGCGCCTGCTGTCATTTTTGCCATAATAAATTCAAAAGCAGACACAAGCATTTCACCACGTCAACAAAATATATATAAACGAGAAAATGTATATTCATAAAACGAAATATCTAAAATATGAGCATTCAAAATCGTGGCAAATCAGTTCGAGTTATGATTATCAAATACCCTTTTTTTGAAGGAAGTTACTTTATATTTACTTGTTTTATATTTTTTCAGATTTTTAGTCGAGCGACTTTCTAAATTGCAGATTTATCAATAAATATTTTTAAGATTTTTTTTTATATTGCAATAAACTGTTTTGATTGAAATAAATAGATTCCCGAAATAAGTTTGATTCAATTTATTCACGAAACAATTTGTTCAACTATAAATTTTGAATTCATTTCAAGTAAGATTCTTCTCACGGGACAACTCTCTTGCTGTCTCCCTTCATCAATAACTTTCAACAAGCAACAAAAATGAATGAATGAAATACATATAAATGGTTTTGGTTGTCGCGTTCATCCATTTTGTCAGCTTCAGCTCTCTGTCTGTGTGTGTGGTCTATTCTTTGGCTACCTTTTCCGTTAGCTTCTTCTTCTTTGATATTAATATAATGTGGCACGCCTTTGTGTCTCATTATTTGCGACACGCAGCGCGGTTTTTGTTGTTGTATGAAAAATTATTTTAATATTGCCGTACGCCGAATGAATTATCTCGCTCAGGAAACAGCCCTGAATTTATTTATTAGCTGCTTGGTTTGCTGCCAATTAATTAAATGCCACTTGTCTTTGTCTAGTTGGCCTTATCTGCTTCGGCTGCTGCACCAGCTGTTGCCTTAGGCCAAATCCACAACAAAATTAATTTTCAATAGCATTTTGCATTTTGCGAGAAAATCTTATTCTAAGGCAACATTTTCAGCATTATTAGTATGCATTTTCTTGTTATATTTGAAGGCTGAGGAGGCTTAGGCAGACAATGAGGCAAAATGTAAGCTGATTAAATTCAAATATGTTGCTTGAAATATTTCGACAACTTTCACTTTCCATCTACTATAATCCAATTAGGAGTACATAAATCCAAATCAAGGCCGCACAGCAAGTAGCCGAAATAATTGAAAATACAATCAAAGCAACGACACAGCATATTTGATGTTGAGAGTCGGACAGTCGGAGAGCTGAGAGCTGATAGTTTCAACAAAAACACATACAATAGAAAAACACACACAAAAGCCTTTTGATGCAATTTGAGCAAATACCCCAACTGCAATACCATAATACAAAAATCCTATCACTAGGCAACCCGATCTCTCTTTCACTTAAATCGCACACAAAAGATGTTTTTACTTTCAAAAACAGCCTTCAATGGAAAATATGTATTTAGTTCCATTCCCGTTGGTAGTAGTTGCCTT
Organism: Scaptomyza graminum; assembly: GCA_018901835.1. NCBI lineage: Eukaryota > Metazoa > Arthropoda > Insecta > Diptera > Drosophilidae > Scaptomyza > Scaptomyza graminum. The sequence goes on along the minus strand of JAEIFL010000001.1, from coordinate 2,889,896 downwards.
ATCAAAAGCAAATTAAATGCAATTTCAATATCTCCCTCTCGCTCTAAGTCTCTATTGACGTCAGAACTTTGCTTCTTGTCTTCTTTGTCTCCAAAAATTGCTTGTTGTGGCGCTTTGCTTGCAGCTTGCAACTCAATGAATGCAAGTTGAAAAGCATTTTATTCCATTCTATCATCTTGGCACATTCACAAGGCCATTGGAACTTGGCTCCAACTAATTGGCATTCATTCCATAAGAAGAAAGAAAGTTGATAGAAAACACAAAATATTTTGTACACCTTTTGATGACTCCATGTTCGGAACTACCGATAGCTCCAGCCGTTGCCAAACTACACACCTTTAATCGATATCAACAGAATTCTAAAAAATGATCAGATTTCGAACGATAGACTGAATTATATAGTTGAGTTTTTAGTCTCCTTACAAACCAATTTGGATAATTTTTTAAAAAATTACTTATTAATAATTTTTTTTAAGATAATTTATTATTTAATGTTTATATAATAATAAAAAAATTTATTTAATAAATAGTTTTAATTAAATGTATAACACCAATAAAGATACTATATTTTAGACAATTTTTATACTATTGAAAAATCTCCCTGTTTTTTTTTTTTGTCAATACTACTATTTGGGTTTGACTGCACGGCAATTGCTTATCAGCTGTTCTTTGAAACGCCAAATACTATCATCACGCACCGGTAGCGGCAACTTTAACGTTGCGACATCATCCGGTTCGCGGTAGTGCTGCATTTGAGCTACAGCGATTGAGACATCGTGTGGTCCGCAGGACTCCCGCCAATCCATGGGGAAATGATTGTGAACCGATGTGACATAGGCCGTTGCATGTAAACACTTGATGGCCGAATTCGCATCCAAATGTTGTGCAACACGTTGCACATGTCGCAGCATGTAGAAACTGGCGGGTGCTGTCTCGTCCTCTGGTAGTTCCTTTGAAAAGTAGACATTGCGAAAACAGTAGCTACAACGTGCCAAGCAATTTTGATTGGGGTTAACACTCTCGCTGTTTAGGTTGCCATTACAGTTGGCTTCCAGGCGCTCGATCAGGGCCGTCCAATTGTGTAGGGCACCCAAAGGCATTATAACCTCATCCACATCCATGACAGCAAGATAGTCAAACTCGTACATATTGCGATACAGGCAATCGTTGTACATGAGCACCTCGTTCAATCGCTTGGTAGTTGGACCCGGATCATTTCCGAGCAGTCGGTACGGCCGTAGCTCAAGCAGACCCTCTCGTCTCGTGTAGTGTGCAAGTGTTTGTCTGGTAATCGGTAGCAAGGTCTCGCCACCCAAATCGTAGGCTATAACACGCTCCGCACCCAATAGACGCATCAGCTCCAGCCATTCGACAAACCGATCCGACATATCCGACTTCGGATAATTCAAATCCTTAACGCACACCCCAAATCGAGGGGTACGCACTCGTTTTTTTACTTCGTAATGGACGCGCAGTGCATTCGTTGGACGCGAACAACGATCGTCAAAGACCAGCGATACCAGCTGCGGTACACGATGACGTCGTGCTCTACCGACCAGTGGACAAGTGAATTCAACGGGATATCGATAATGGGGTTCAGTACCCCAATCTTCAAGCCATGAAATATGCAGATGAGCCATTTGCATTAGTTCCGGCTTTGAGCTACGCTCATACCACACCTGACAATAGGCAGTGGGATAGGGTCCGTTGATGCTGCTTATCATTCCGAGTATTACAATGCTTGGCGAATGCTCCATTGCCAGTCGTCGGTCGTAGTACGCATTCAACAGATAATAGCTAACATTGCCCCCTTTGCTATACTGGTAGTCCACATTTTCAGTGTGCAGGTCCTCCACCCTCGGATAGGGTGCACACTGATCCTGACCCTCACTCTGATCCTGATTTTTGTCGCCGTGTGCCCAATTGTAGTGCTCATTTGAACGCAATAGCTTTTCCAGCTCATTCAACTCTTCGAGTGGCTCCGCATCCAGTAGATCCCTTTGCTCTTCATAATGTGCTAACAAGAAAAGAAAATAAACAACGCTCCGCCCGATTTAGGTATTCATACCTACCGGGTCGTGCTCCATGATGAACTGCACCTACGTTTTCAACTCGGAATTGGGACTCGTCTGCCGATTGCATGTAACTCAGTATGCATAGAAGCTTCGTGACAAACGCGGCCAACAGGAACCAAGCCAAGATCTTAAAGCATAACGACAGTTTGTAGACCTTCATTGTCTCGATTCCAAATTTCAAATGAGCGCCCTGTCAGCTCTCAAAACATGCACAGAAGATCGTCGAAAAGTACTCAAAGTAATTGGCAATTAGCTAACCAAGCTGATAGGAAACTCAACAAGTGATGAACTTACAGATAAAGATAACAAACGAACGTAGATAAATATTATATCGTTGAACTCGATTTGAGTATCTATTTTTGGTAGCAGATCTATAATTGGCACAAAGAGCGAAACGAGTGGAAACTGGGCTTTGCTGATAGGAAAATTAGGAATGGATCGATCGAAATTGGAACATCAAAATATATCAGCTAAATGCAATTAGCTGGAAGCAAGTTACTAACTATATATATTAGAGAAATTAACACAAATGATTAAAAACACATTTCCGAATGGGAAGTATGGGAATGAAACACAAAAAAGTGGTAAAAGGAACACTTATTAATTAAAATTAACTCAAGATATGTGCTTGAATAAATTAGTTTGTAATTAATTATATTTAAGTGAGTTTCCCAACCCACTCCTCCCCTCCACCCTGCTCAACTCACCACTCCAAAAACATCGCATCATGAAAGTTCTTATGTCCAAGTGTCTCTCCCTCCCCAACCCCCTTGTTTAACAAGCTGCCTCTCATGATTATGGATGGCAAACGTAGCGTTAACACCAAAACACCAAAACGCCGGGGCCAAAAATGACAAAAGCAACACCATCCATAATGGGGGATGCATTAAATTATTGATTCGATTTATTGCGCGCGCTTCTCGTTTTCTATATAGTATTGTGGAAAATATTTGAGGCTTGAATGAATTGTAGCCATTGCTAGAGAGAGGAGCCATTGTTCGAGTTTGGCGTCAACACCACTCCTCTCTCCCTGTCTCTCTCTCTGTCTCTTTCTGAACCACCCTTCAGTTAGTCAGTTAGTCCGCTAGTCAATGTTTTTTTGTATGCCTCGAAACACAACAGGCAAACGACAGCATTGGAACCAAATTTATGTGCCGTGTGTGGGTTTATCTGTTTGTTGTCTTTCTGTCTGACTGTGTGTGTGTGTGTGTGTGTGTGTGTGTGCCAGCCAGCAAACAAGACATAATCAATCACTTAACCCAAAAAGAGAGAAAGAGCAAAGAATAGCGTAGAAAGAGACCGCACCACAAAACAAAAAAACTTTCGTTTCAATTAAAGTTTCACTTTCATTCACTTAGCCGCCGGTCAGTCAGACGCCGAGGAGGACGAGGAGGAGGAGGACGAGTAGGAGAAGTTAAAATGGAAAACCTTAATTCTCGTTGTACGTTAGCCCAGCCTAGCCTAGCCCAGCCTATATCATACACTTGACAAGAGTTAGAAAGAAAAAAAAAACCAAAGCAAAAAACATTTTTTTCTTTCTTCAATTTCTTTTCTACTTTATCCAGATACTAAAGTAGTATTAAGACTTATTCCTTGCATGTTCTTAAATCTTGAGCTTCTCGCAGTTTTCTTTCAGTGTACACACACACACACGCTTGACTAGCTTCGTGTCAGAGGCATTATTCTCAAAAAGGGAAAAGGGCGTTGCTCCAAACTGAAATGGTTCGGAGCTGAGCTAAGCTGTGGCAAGGCAAGGCGAGGCAAGGCACGGTAAGGTGAGGCAGTCGGCTCAGCAACGGAAGCAACCAATTTCCGGCTGCAGCCTGCTTTCTTCTATAGTTCACTTTGCATACATTTTGGGTGACAATTTGAGCTTAGTGATAGAATCGAGGGGGGTAGGCTAGGAGGGTTCGGAAGATTGGTTAATATCGACCCTGAGCGGAATTCATAAATCGGCTATTGTTATTATTGCAGCACACAAAATTTCAAAAGCTAACCAAACCGCTTTAAGTTGAAGACAATTTCAATGTAGATATTGAAGCCGACTTCTAGCATAGAAACCGCCCCCCTCGACTTCGAGACGGGGGGTGGAGGTTGGGCTTGGAGCAGAAAGCGAAAAGCAAGCAAGCTGCCAGCGCTGAAAACTTTCTTAATTTACCTTTTCTTCGGCGCTCCTGGTGATGCTTCTTTTCGATTCGATGTTCAAATTTCTCTGATACGAAAACTTTTTCAACCCCAAACAAGTTTCGAAATTATGCTGACATATTGCTGTCGTCGCGTCGCCTCGCGTCGGTTCACATATGACGTTTCAACTAGCATAATGGAAATTGTTTCGAATTGTTTCGAAATGTCTTTTTGACAGAGTTCATTGCTGATGAACTTGAAAGATGTTCGAGCTATGATTTTTGTCATCGAATTGATTGAGATTAAGTAATTTACAGCAAGTTGATTAGCCGAGTTGGCAACAGTATTTTTGGCTTGTTTGCATCCGAAGCAAATCGTAACGGCATTCTGATTAATGCATTCAAAATGCAAACGGAGTTTCGAATGGCTGAATAGCTCGAATGACTCGAATGCAATGAAATGGAATTGTTATGCATTATGAATGCCAAATGCACAAAATGTCAACCAGCTAACAGCAACAACTTGTTCGCAACACAATTTTGATGGCAATAAACGTTAATTGCTGATTACGCATACGACGCGGGAACCTCGCTGTTGCCGTTGCTGTTGGCGTTAGCTTTGGCTGCTGCCGCCTCTTATTGCATTTCCAGTGCAAATTGTGCTCACAAAACGCTCGCCGCAACAAAGATGTAAATATTCCGTCTATTTAATAATCTTTGCGTGCTTGTTGTCCTTGTCGTTGCTGTTGTCCTTGTCCTTGTTGTTGTTGTTGTTTTTGTTGCTGGCGCATAATTCGAAAATTGAAATTGCCATCACGTACATAACGCTAGCAGCGACGCGTCATCGTCATCATCATTGTCGGTCGACTTCTTCGTCGTCGTCGTCGTCGTCGACGTTGCGTCACTTGTCAACATGAATTTCCAATTTTCCGTTACTGTTTTTTGTACCATAACCAAAAATGGGCAACACCGCTGGACTCATTTACTTTGACATTTCTTAATTCTTTCTAAAAAAAATCAGAGTACAAATTTTAGCAGCCTCCCTAAAAGTAGGTTTTATAATTTTCGAAACTAATAAAAGCGCATTACAATAAAAAAAAAAATTTTGAATTATATTTTCTTATTAATAAAATTACCAAAAAGAAAATGGATTTATTAATATTTTTTACTTTACTTCTTGGCGTTTTTTAGCCATCAAACAAAAAATGTATTGCATTAAATTTCTTAAAATTAGCAACGAAAATATTTGTTTTTGTGGATTTTTTAATAGTAAGTACTTTTGGCAACGTTTCTTGTCACTGTTGTTTGTTGCTGTTGTTGTTGTTGTTTTTGGATGTGGTGTTAGGTTTACGTTTCCTCTTTTTGCCTTCCCTTCGCTTTTATTTTGAGTTTCTTTTGTTAATCTAATAGTTATGTGTCCCAGCAAGTTGTGCAAGCACTCAAAAAGTTGTTCATTTTTTTGGCCACTTCGAAGTTGTTGTCCCCTATGACTGTGTGTGTGTGTATGAGTGTGACCTCAGCATCAGCATTATCATCATTTTGATTAAACGCAAACAAGCGTCGCCGCAGACCCAAAAAAAAATTAGTTGACATTTATGCAAATGCATGCCAAATCTGGATAAAGAACGAGAGAGAGAGGGAGACGCGAGAGACCAGTTCTAGCGTCTGTCCAGTTCTGCATAAGACGCAATTATACAAGATCCCCAACCCCCCCTTCTGTTGCCTTCCCTACTGGCATTTGGCCAGCCTGCCTGCCTTATCGTTTGCTGCTGTCCCAAGCACAACGCAAGCTCAAAATCCGTTTTAAATTTTACATTTCTTTGTTGCCTGTTTTGATATTCATGCGCTTGAAATCCTTTGTTTTTGTTAATTCTTTCCTTACTCTTCTCGGTTTAAGTTGAGAAAATGTTGCTGGCCATTAAGTAGTTCGTAGTAAGTATTCGAATCAAAGCATTGAATCAATGAACCCCAAAAATGAGTCTATCAAAATGCTTGATAATTATCATCATTTGATGCCTGTCTTTATAGAGTTCTTCTCTGGATGCTTAAACTCAATCAAGTTGACTTTCGATCCCCAAATAAAGTTTTGGCAAGAATATCTTTAAGGAAGAATCCATTTAAGGGTATCTTCAAGTCGATCATACTTTGTTGTTTCGCCTCGCCTTTTTTTCACAGCACTTCTAAATTAATAATAAAGCTACGCGTAGATGAGCAGCAATTTGTTTTTTCTCTGTCTTTTATTTTCCTTTGTGTTGGGATTTTCCCTTTCAAGTTTCCGTTTTGCTTTAACAATACGAAGAGAGAGTAGCGTAGCTTCTGTCAGTTGCATGCGACAAAAAAAGGAAAAGCCCAGCCTTATTAATGCAACTGACAGAGGGTCCAATACTCTCTCTCTCTCACACACACACATACACATACATAATGTGCCACAAAACTTATCTGACGTCACGCTCGCTGTAAAATGTAATCATCAAAGCGTGTACTTTAGCCGCTTGGTGTTACTTCTTACAGTGAGTGCGATGGCAACACAACCATCGTTAAGTGAAACTACACTACACACACACACACACCAACACACACTCTCTGTGCCATTAGAGCGAGTGCAAAGTGAAAAATAGTGCTAAAAAAAAGGGTGAAGTGAATTGAAATGAGATGCGGTGCGGCGCGGTGCGGTGCGGTGCGGTGCCATTGATGGAAGGAAGTGTTGCTAATGCGATCATCTAAATGTGATATTTACTATTTATTCACATTACTTACTTCAGCACACACTCACATTTATACACTGACAAAAACAAATTTTCTTTACTTTCTTCTTTTCAAACGACTTTTAGTCAAAGTTTTTTCCTCTTTTGTCCCTGAACATTTTAAAAATATTTGAACATTTGTTCATTGCCATTGGTTTCTTTGAGTGTATTCTGGCTATAGTCACACTCAAACTAGCTTACAAAAGCACATGAAAATCCAGCAGATTCCAAAAAAGAGTTAAACTTAGTCCAATGGAATTTTCCAGTACCAAGACAGCAAGCTTTTTAGCTTTTTTTGTTCTGACTAACTATAACAACATTTTCGCCAAGTGTACGAAAGAGAGAGAGAGTCCAATATCTAGCCAATATCTATTTGGTCGGAAATACTTAGTTTGGGGCCCAGGCAATTGCCAATCGACCGTCAAATGAAATGCAAATAAACTCGAAAACGGGGAGAAAATGGGAGAAATTTGTTTTCTAACTTGTTGTTGTTGTTGTCGCAGCACTTGAAATCGAAAAATGTTTATTATAGTATGAATGCTGACCTTATTTTGTCCGCGTCGACGGCGGCATTGACATCATTAATGATTTCTCAAGTGTCCTTTATTAAGGACGCCCGACGTCAGCGCCAACAGGACAGAAGAAATAAGTCAAATGTGCTTCTTGACGTGTCGCAGAGCTCCCTTGACCCCCACCCCTCCCTTTCCCCTTCCACAATCACAATGACAATGACGAAGTTTGTGGCACTTAATTTTCGAACAATCAACGAATTTAATGGCCCTGTGCCCCTATACCCTCCTCCATCTGCCCCCCCACCCCCTCAAAAAAGGTTCGTTATATGTAAGGTAATATCATATATAGCCGAGTTAGATTGAACGTAGTTAAAGTTTATGGAACCTTAAAACTTTAAGTTTGTTGCAATTTGCAAATCAAATTCGATTTATCGACTTAATTTGTTTGGCAAGACAAATCGAAAAAGGCTTTGACTGCAATCTGGTCTTAAGTTCATTTAACAGCTGGAGTCTTAATGCTGTTGTGGTTGTTGTTGTTCTTGTTGTTGTTGTTGTTGTTGTTGCCAATTGCAGAGCAGAGCAAAAGCATCTTGCCACATGACACACTTGTGAACGAACAGACAAGTGCCACAGGCACACAGGCACATTTCCAGTTGTCAGTTCCCAGTTGCCGAATGCGACATGCCACATGCAACTGACCTGCGTGAATCTGTCCTGCTGTGTGTTGCGTTCTTCTCTGTTGCAAGCAGCAAATCCTTTCGAAATGTGAATGCGGGAGCCAATAAATGCTTTGCATAACTCGAGTTAACCTCATAATTTTTGTCATTATGGCTGTAAAATATATTCGAAATCATTTGTCAAACTCACAACTCATTGAAATACTAAATCGAACTAAGCGAATATTCAAATCGGCTAACAATTTTGATAATTTGGCAAGTGTTCGAGACTCGTTGAACTGTTGCCGATGATGTCAAGTGCCAGGGAAAGCTGCAGGGGTTTCGAAGGGGTATTTAGGCATGGGGCAGAGTCACGTGTTGGCGCCAGTTGCCACACTCTCATGTCACTTGCAACGAACGCAGACAGAGAGAAGTTGCCACAATTGCATGTGGCATGTGTTGCATGTTCGTTTGTTGTGTAGGAGAAAGGGTTGAAGGGGGTCTGGGTAATTATCTATTGATCGAATGCGTGATTGATTCGCAGTTAACCCCGCCATGCGTCCCATCCAAACGTAATCGATACGCAACACGCTTAACAAAATACACGACGTCCCGCCCCGTCCCTTCCGCCCTTCATACTTGCCACACATACTCGCAAGATACCGCAACACGCTTGAAAATTCCTGTTCACGAAAATATTTTGCATTTCTATTGCAGAATTAATGGAAAATTTGTATCAAAATGCAAATATCAAAAGTTGTAGCCGAATTTTGGCAAATTTTCTTTTGAGCTCGCTTTTTAATTTTAATAAACTACAGTTGTACCTGCCATTTAACGAATCTCAAGGAGATTGAAACAAATTTGCGGGGCTCGGGAAATGAATTAGTTATAGAAGAAACTTCGTTTCAGGGAATAAAGCTATTCAAGGACGAAAACTGCTTAACAACCTTTGCTCTGCTCCAAACCTTCTTCTTCTTCAAGAAATCTAACCGAAGTGAATATTTGTAATTCATAAGATTCCTGTATGAAAACCCTTTACCCGTCACAGCATTCCCCATTGTGTTGAGAAAACTTAAAGCAACGATTACAAGAAAAAATAAATATAACTAAGGAAGCAGTATGAGACTGAATTAAGTATTTTATTTTCCAATTTTCATGTTGAATTCCATAAACAATTCATCAAGCAGGCTGTAATGAGTTTTATGTCAGTTTAAAAAAAAAGATTTAAATCAAAATTATTTTTGCCAACTCACAAATTAAAACATTTCATCAATGTAAATGTTAATTGCCCATTCCCAAGGCAGATTCAAGTGCATTCAAAAAACCATGTTGTGTTAAGGCAAGTGTATGGATGTAACATGTGATGAAAAATGTCATTTGCATGGATGCTGGTCTATATCCATTATTTCTGATTCCTAACAGCGTTTACAATGTGCTCGAAATCTGTAAATTTGTGCGAGTAAAAAAATAGAAAAAGAAATAAATTTTTGTTGTCCCAAACTTACCTAAAGCATTTTAAAAGTTTTTGTGTTTTATTTGTTTGTTCAAAATTTATTAGTTGTAGTTCCGAACAGTAAAATGTGTTAAATGAAACTGAGCTCAAATGAAAATGAAAATGTTGACTTTCAACTGGACTGAAGCTTAAAGCAATGTGAGAATGATTGGCAAAGAAAAAATCCAAGCTGCGAAGCAAGAAAAGTTAATAAACTAAAATTGTGCAGACTCCGATTGCGAGGCACAAACAGAGAAGCCAGCAAAAAAGGTACGACGACGAAGCCAAGAAAAAAGCCAAGAAGCCGAAAAGAAGCTAACTCAAAATATGATTGCATAAGGCACAAGTACTACATCGTCCGAACCGTAAAATCTTCATCTTGGGGGAAAGAAAGGGTCTCGTTTTGTACCGGCCTTCGGACTTCGGTTAGCTACGGTAAATAGAGCACAATGAAAAAATGTTAAATGATATTTTGAGCACTTCTTTATTTTCGTAAATGGTGAAATCTCAGGCAAGAGCCGATTTATACATTTTTGGAAAGATTAATTGACAAAATTGCACAGCATTCAGAAAATTAATGCAAATAAATAAAATTATTTTTAAGATACTTGAATTAAATAATAAAATAATGCTTTGATGCTTCAACTCGTCGCCGCCGACTCGTACCCTGGTTGGAGGGGGGGAACAGCAGATATAGTAAAGTAAATTTGCTTTGAGTCATTTCAGTGGTTTCGGATCTGTTGAGCATAATCTCTGGTAATCTTAGCTCTGCCCATCCAAATATGGGTTCTCTTAAATACGCCAACAGCAAGGCAAGGTTGTTAGTTGTACCAAAGAGTATATGTATTAAATTTAGAGAAGGCTTTCCATACCTTTAAGAAATCAGTTATTTTATTTGGCATGTAAACAAAAGACAACTGCTCCTCCGATTTATTGAGTGAATGTTATCAGCCTACCACCCCACAAAATGACGCAATTTTCAACACTTTTCCTTGTCGTGGACGATGTTCGAGGCATCTGCGTCGAGGGCTTCTGAGCAGAAGAAAGATTGCAAAATAAAATGAAAATGCTTTTAGTAGTACAAGAAGCTCTCTCTCCCTCTCTCTCTCTGTCCCTCTATCTCTCTCTCTCTCTCTCTCTCTCTCTCTATAGCTATGATATCCATTCGCTCGTTCGTTCGGTTACACATTTAACCTTTGCTGTGTTTTGCTGTTTGGTCAACCGCCAAACGCAACATAAATTGGCAGCAATGCAAATTGAGTCTGAATCAAACACAAAAAAACCAAAAATGTTTCCGAGTGTTTTCCTGTGCTCGGATTTTTGGTTGAATCTTTTAACTTTTGAACAAAAAATAAAGCCAAAAATAGCTGGCCCACATTTGGCATTGAAAATTGGCATCGATTTCGACAAAGTTTTCATTAATTAAAAATTTGAGTTTGAGCGAAAACAAAAATTATTTTGTTTAGTTTGGTTTTTCACAAAGCATTCGAATACTTCTGCTTAAGTGCGGTTTTTCTTGTTGTTGTTGTTTTTTTTCGGTTACACCTATCCCTGTTTTATACTGGAAAAACAAAGATGGTAGATGAAAGTAGTTGGAATTTTAATTGTTCTAGTCAAATGCCATATGATTGACGGACAGACAGACAGAAATCCCTAAGCCCAGTTCAGCTTCCAAATAATTTATATATATTTATATTTATTTGTGCCTGGCCATTGACAGAAACAGAAACCGAAGCGAGCGTGGTTTAATGGCCAATTGGTTTATTGCTCTAGTGAGTGAAATGGGAAGACAGCTGCGGCATAAAAGTGTCAACGCTGATGGACAGCCAGATAAATGGCAAACGAACTGACAACTAAAAGATTTGTATGCAGCTATTGGCCCCACATTGACCCTAAACAATACAGCAAAAAAAAAAAAACCCAGTGGAAAATCAACCCCCGATGGGAAACAACAACGAGCCTAGCTAAGCTCAATGACAAAACAAGAAAATAGCATCTGCACTTGGAATATTTGTCAGAAGCTTTGGAGGTTAGGAAAAGCTGCAAATGGATCATATCGATTTACTCAACAGAAACGTGAAAGACTTGGTAATCGAAGGATTTTGCTCTTTCTTCTTTTTGTTTGTAGATAAAAGCATTCAATTAAAACTCAAGGCAATGTTCAAGTTAAGTTTTGAATTGTATTTGAAGAATTTCTCACACAAAAAAAAGAATTTCTTAAAGTCTTTTAAGCTCTTCCACCTTTTTATACGTAGTAGAACCACAATTAGCGCAACATGTGGCAAAAACAATAACAATAATTGTTGTTGCCCAATTCATAGACAACTTAAACGAAGCCATGATCCATACAAACCGGACGACGAACAGCTCCTCCTGTTCTTCGGCTCGCATCTGTGGCACACATTTTTTTTCTTCTACTATTTTTATTTTGTCTTCTCAACAACAATCTCAAGCCGTTCAGCCGTTTAATATGTTTTTTATGCAACATGCTACAACCTGCATGCTTGCAACATGTGGTGCGTAAGGTTTGGTTATGGGTTATGGCTGGTGCTTGCGGTAAACGCGCGCCTTAATTAGATCATAGTTGGCTGCCGCACCGAGCGGGTGGGACGGTGCCCGGTTCCCCGGATTGGTTGGCTTGTCTATACATCTCCAGTTGGCCCGGTAGCCCCTCCTCGACATAATGGCAAGAAAGTCGCGGGCTACATTAAATTTGCAAGCTCAATCAGTGGTTGAAACTTGGCGCCATTTATGGGTCATGTGGCCCAGATGTTGCTGTTGCTGCTGCTGTGTGTGGCATCCTCCCTACCCACAGACAGAGCTTTCTCTAGCTGTACTCGATACGGAAGCCAAAGAGGCTATTTGGAATGTCCTTCGACAACCATCAAATAGCAGTCGGTTGCGTCGCGACGTTGCAACTTTTGTACATATTTGCATTGGATATTTGCATGTTAATTGAATAGCAGTAAATTAGTTTATTTACACGACTAGTTTGGCATTCGACATTTTTGATGCCACCGCAAACTTGCAACAAGCATACACAATCATGTTGCCACAAACACCAAACCGCATTCAAAAACTTTGCCAACCAACAAACCAAAACTTTTGTCAATATTCCACTTGCTATTTTGGTATGCTGGATAAATATACATAGTTTTGTTTGTCAACAATTTTTTGGATTACATTTTATAACAAAGCAAACGATAAAACCATTCTCAACTTCAACTATTTCTCACATGTGTGCTTAAAAGTTTTGAGAGTGTTGTTGGCAAAAATGTTAAATGTTTGTGTCTCCACCAAAACATCGTAATTGCAATTATTTTTAGAATAATATAGCAAGCGATTTTTGGTCAACTTTTTATGTACTTTGTGGTATTTATTTAAATACATTTTACTTTGCCTTTTAAATGTACCTTACGCAAACAAAGCTTCGTTAACCTTTATGAAGTTAATATTAATGTTTTACATAAGTTAAAACCACAATTTCTTCAACAACTTCTTTCAAAACATGCATTTCATCATCTCGTAAAGATCCTCAAAGTTTTTTCTAATGAAAGTTGAAATTTTTGTAATATTTATTTTAATACTACATCGCCTTAGCTTAAGTAACTAGAAGGTTTCACACACACACACACACGCCATTAAAAGATTCACACGCTTCATGGCGTTCCACGAAAAAAAAAAAAAAAACACACACAATTCTGTTGCAGTTGCACACACATATATCAGTTGCACCATACAGATAAAGGGGGCTTTGGTTTTGGTCATCTGTCTGGTTTCGATTGGCATTAAATTGTCAAGGGGAAAAATTGTTGGCCAACAACAAAACAAGCAGCAAAAATAGGAAAACTGACAGTTAAACCAAACAACAACAACAAAAACATCAACTGCATATCTCATTGTTATGAGGGAACTGCTTGGCGCAAGCCAACTTTTATATTATTTATTATATCGGCCAGCCGGCCAGCTCCTTGCCGTTGCTGTTGTTTTGAAGGGTTCTCAGCTTTCGATTGGCAATACAATAATGCTCAATACAGTTGGTGAGAGTGAAATGGAAAGAGACAGTTTGTCCACAAGGCAATCAATATATTAAGTTGTGAACTAGGTTAAATGCCCAATTAGTGTGTAATTTTCAAGCAGCTGTTTTCAATGGTCATTCGAAAAATGACGAATGTGTGTCGCATGACATAAGGCAGACAAAGGCAGAGAGCTTCAATTCAATTGAATCAACTTGAGGGCAGCTGTTGTCGTTCCTAATTGGTCACTTGACCAAACTTCAAACTATACAAATACAACTTGGATAAGCTGAAGAAAGCCACTGAAAAGCTGAAAATGAACGACTTTGAAGTACATAATTGTTTGTCCCATCAAGATCCCTCTTGAAATGAATGAAGTGTGTTCAAATCGACACCAGTTGAGATAGGAGCGAGAGTATAGGCAAAAATTATAACTTAATGTATAAAAGTAACCAATAAATACTTACTTGGAATTTATTTGTAAAAACTGTTTCAGATGAATTCTGTGAGGAATATCCACATAATTTGATGCCCACACCCGGATATTGGATTGAGTGTTCGCGTCAAAAGATTTCACTCCAACAACCGCATACCATTTGGGATGAAAGCGATTCGGAACATGAGGATATACGTGGGGGAAGCGCCAGTGATGCATATTTGGAGCGTGAATGCAGCGATCTGTATGAGGACGATGAGGATTCGGAGGCAACGCCGAGTCCAAGACGGAAGACAACCATTGAGGAGCAATGGGATCAGCAGGGCGCTTTCGAACTCATCTCTGTCGAACAGGAGACGTATGAGAAGTATTTCTATGGCACCGAGCATTGGAATTATTTTACCAGCGATGAGGACTTGGGCCCGGTTATACTATCGATCAAACAGGAGACGCTCAATGGACGCGATCAGTTCCGCATACTGGTTCGCGCTGGTTCCTATACCGTCCATGGTCTTATACCGGCGTCCTGCGTGTTTGCCGATAGGTAAATTTAATTATTTATAATTATATTCCTATATAACCCTATTTAATCTTCAGATATAACCGAGAGGAGGTAGTTCGATCTTTGGGCAAGGAAGTTAACCTAAATCCGCCATTAACATTAGGACAACTACCAGATACGCCCGAGGAACTATTGAAACTAGATCAGGTGCAATATATATTTTGAGGAAATTTCATTATGTTCTCTCAATAAAAAAAAATCCCTGCTTAAGGTCTTCATCAAATCCGAGCTTAAAGTCGGCGTCATATTTGTCAAAGAGGAGCAATTTTCGGAAGAGCATATTTTGGACAACAATGAAAATTCGGCGCTCTTCGATGAGTTCCTAACGCTGCTCGGAGATCGCGTGCGCCTACGCGGATTCGATAAATATAAAGGTGGCCTCGATACGGTGCACGATCTGACTGGTAAGCAGATAAATAACACCAAATCGATATCTATATACTTCAATATAGAACTTTTTTGGGTATTCTCTGCTTAAAGGTCTTTTCTCCGTCTATACGCACTGGCGTAATATTGAGATAATGTTCCATGTTTCGACGCTGCTGCCCTACGAGAAGCACGATCCACAGAAGTTGCAACGCAAACGTCACATTGGCAACGATATCGTGTGCGTTGTGTTCCTCGAGGCGGACAACACACGCTTCAGTCCGGCGTGCATCAAGAGTCATTTTCTGCACACCTTCATACTGGTATGTTCGATTAAATTCGATAATTGATAATCGATAACGATTCTATTAAATTTATAGGTACGTGTATCGGCTCGCATTAAGCACAAGCCCACTCGCTATGAGGTTTCGGTGGTAACACGCGATGAAGTCGGCGCCTACAAGCCCTATCTGTGGGAGCAATCCGTTTTCGAGAAGGGACCGATGTTTCGGTAAGTTATCGATCGATAAATCGATATGCATGATTTATGACTCCAAACGATTTCTCGCCCACGTTCTATTTAGCGAATGGCTATTAACGAAGATTGTGAATGGCGAGCGGGCCTCGTATTCGGCACCAAAGTTTGCCCGCATGCAGGAGAGAACGCGTTCCCAGATGCTCGAGGATCTGGTGATGAATTTATCGAATCATGCCGAAACTGGCCAAATACCTAAGCCCTATCGACGCGGCTCTTGGCGACCAATCGGTGAGGATGAATATTTTAAAATGTTGCATGCCAGAGTATTAGACAACAACAAACAACAACAACACAACAGCAACACTTGCTGCTGCCAAGAGCAACAGCAACAACAGCAGCTAACCTTGGGCCTGCTTATGGCAATTGGCACGACACCAACATCACAACACAACAACAACACTAACACCACTACAGACACTAAACACAACAACAATGCTGAACAACAACGGTGAACAACGCCAACAACAACAGGTATCAGCAACAACAACAATTTTTTGCTGTGGCTCTGTGATGCACCTCTGTATGCGACAAAGATTTATTGAAAAGTTTTACCTTTCCCGCCCCCTTCCACCGCATTTCAATTTCCCCGCTGAAAGAAAGTTTTTCCGGTCGCCTTTCGAGAGTTGTGTTTACTTTGGGTTCAATTGTAAATAGAACAACAGTTTCCTTGCATTTCATGTTACTTGCAGCATGTTCTGCCAATCGATAATTATCAATAGAGATTAGCATTTCACCATATTCAATATTATTATCGATTGAGTTTATTTCCGAACGATTCTTCTCGCTCTGCTTTTTCTCGCTCTGCATGATTAATTGTTTTTCGACTTGGTTCTGATTCAGCTGCTGTTGCTGCAACACTTCCGCACGATATGCCAAACACACTCACACAAACACACACACACACACACACACACACACACACACACACACAAGCTCACACTTCCGTTTCCGCCATTAACACATCCGCCTGTGTTTGCACTCAGAACAGAATCACAGAAAAGCAACACCCTCCTCTACCCACCCACCCCTTCTGCCGTCTTGGTGCACTCGAAAAAAATTTGTTGCACGCAAGTTCGTTTTATGGAAGTTTGACTGTTTCCTTTTTTTTGCGTGGAACTTACAACAGTTTTCCACCGGTCCATGGGTTTTTGTTTGTTTCGCTGAGTGTGGCATGCTGTGACACAATCTGTTCTGCCCGCATCACCCCGCGCCCACCCCACCCTGCCCCAGGACGATGCGATGAGTCTTAAGTTGTCCGGCATGCGAAATGTTATACAATTTTATCGGCTGCGGTCAATCTTTGTCTTCTTCCTCTGTCTTCTGTCTCCGCCATCCTCTGCCAACTTTTCTCAATTTGTTTCGTTGTTGTTGTTGCTGTTGTTGTTTGCTGCGTCTTGGCCAATAAAAACACACACAGAGACACAATTTACACGCTGTTGTTGTTTGTTCTTTGTTGTTGTCGTGATTTGTTTATTTTTTTTTTTTTCGATTTCTTTGTTATTTATTCGGTTGCATTAAAATCAAAAAACAAATCGAATTTGATTTATTCATGCACATGCTATTAATACTACTACAACTACTTTACACAATCATCCCCCCCCCCCGCCTACACCCGTTTTTGTGAATCCTAACTCCATAACAATGCCTTTTGTTTCGAAATTTCTTTAAATATTTTTTTTGTGGTCTAGTGTAATGTTTTAGTAAACCTCATAATGCGAATGAATTTTTTTTTTTAGTCCTCCTTTTTGAGTTGTCCCTCAACACTTTCAAAGTTTTCGGCAAGAAAAATAAATCAAATCAAAAATTAAAAACAAATTAAAAAAAACCACCTCACATCAATAAACTAAAATAAAAAATAAACAAAAAAAAAACAGTCAGTCATAAAAAACAGAAAAACAAACAAATCTTCAACTTATTCTACTACTACTAAGTATGTTTGCCAATTTTGTTGCCAATATGTAATTGAACTAATCAGACGAAAAACAAAAGTCAACAAAGTGAGAAATCCATCAACTATTTTTTTTATCAATACCATATTTACCATATTATATTGACACAGTTGCATGACTAGCGAAGATCTCGAGAAAAATCGCTACATTTCTGCACCTGCGCAAAAAAAAAGACAAAAACAAAAAGTAATATAGGAGCTAGTCCTTCTGTAAGTATGACAAACCAAATTTCTCAAAATAACTTTGTGTGTGTGTGTTGTCTTTTTTTTTTGTTTTTTTTTTTCGTGTCGAAATGGATGATATATAAAAAATTACTACGGCTGACAAAATTCCAAAATTCCATACAAAAAAATGTAAAAAACAAAACAAATTCTTTTTAATTCGATTCGATTTTTGATTGGCACAACAAAATCTGGCTTAATAACATATGGTGTATTGGATAAATAACTCGAAATTCAAATTGTACCAAAGAGGGAGAAAAATTGAAAAAAAAATACAAGTAATTAAATATTAATAAAAAATCAACGGACAGACGACTCAAAAATATATGTTCCTGATATACCAAAGCCATCGAATTTCTCATCGAGGATGACCATAACATATTTGCATATCATAACAAACAACGAAAAAATAAATATCATAAATCAAATGGAAAAATTGGTTGAATCGCCGCTGCGTTTAAGTGCCTGATGGCCCGATGGCCTGACGGCCGCCTAATGGCCTTATGGCTTAATGGCCCATCGAATTTGCAATGCTGACTCTGCAATTGATTACACTGTTGCCTCATACTATTTCACCTGGCACAACAAAAAAAAACTGCAGATGCCCCTCGGAAAAAAATGAAGAAAATATAGGTTAATTTGGTTGGGCAAAGGGCAAAGGGCAAGGGGATGGGTTGAAAAACAAATGTATTGAAACCAATCAAAATCAGAACCAATACAAATCGAAATGGAACAATGGAAATGGAACAATTGGCTGCAGTCTTCGTCCTTGATGCATCTAAAGATCCTTCATAGTTCTACAAAGGATGATGATGATGTCGGAATCTCTTGGAATTAAACCGAAACTCAAAAAAGCAAACCACACTGATTTTTTCTTTCGGTGTATATTCACACACACACAATTTGTAAGGCTTATATGATTGATGGCCTCAACACAAACTTCAGCTGTGCCCAAAGCATTTTGTTTGCTGGTAAAAAACATCTGCGCTTTATGTTCCAAAGGGCCATAATTCTAGCCAATTCAATTTCAACATTTAAACACAAATCAACACACACATTTTTCGAGCACTTTATAATGAAAATGAAATGAAATCAAAAAATTCAAATTTATAAAACTTAAATTTGCCAAACTTCACACTACTTTTGCTTATAAAAAACATCAAAAAATTATAATTATTAAAGTAATAATATAACTAATCCGCTTTGGCATTGTTGTTTTTTTTTTAAAGTCAACAACAATTTTTTATAAATATTTTATAACATATTTTAAGAAACGAAAATTTTAGTCAAAATCCTTTTTATAATGGCTACTTAATTATTACAATTATTTGCTAATTCCTATGCCAAATAATTCGAATGTTTAACTGAAAACCTTTCCATAGCTTAACACATTGTAAATAGCCTGAAAAAACAAAAGTAATAATAAATTATTTACAAATAGATTTGGGTTGCTGTAAAAATATGCTACATCATATACTTAAGCTTTGTAATCAAATCCAGCCAACCATATTTTTGCGGATAAAAAATAACATAAAAATATCCAAAACAAAATAGTTTCTTTGCTAAAATATTTTATTCAAATCGCAAGCACTAATCACATTTATTCTCAATTTATTAAAAAGTAGTATTTTTTCGAGCCGACTTATAGACATTATAGACATATACATAACCTGTAATTATCCAATACCCTATATATATATATATACATATATAGCATTCAATATTTATCCTAAAGAATTATATCACTAATCCAATCAATATATATAAATTTTATATGCATTGAAAAAATGCTTAAAATATATATCAGATTTTTTTTGTATTTTTTGCTCATCATAAATACTATAATTTTTGTATAGGCCATATGAGACCATCGTCCCCGCTGCTGGATTCGGTGCGGGATCAGTTCGAGGACTATGATCAATTGGCAAAAGACTTTACCCGAGTATTTTTAAACGAAGAACCCTCCTGCCTCACCAATGCCCATCTTTTCGACGTCGTTTTCTTGGTGGGCCAATCAAAACAAAAGGCCCGCCTCATCGGCGTTCGCGCCATTCTTGGTGTACGCTCTCGCGTATTTCAGGTAAAGCTTCTTATAACTAAATTGTACTGAAAACTAAATAAATTTTCTCTAGGAAATGTTATATGGCATACAAACGGGCTTTGGATCACCTCAAATACCCGTTGCTGAGATCTTTGCTCGACCCGCGCCATCGCTCGTTTCACCACAGAATCAAAAACCAAAATCCAATAACTATCTAACCGTTCCCGACACCGATTCAATACGACCCAAAAGTGTACCCTCATCGCCGATGGTGAAGCGCGCCTTCTCACGTCTCGGAACAATAACGGCTGGCTGGGGCCGTTCGATACGCAACAAGAACTCCAATCAATTGAATCCGGATGACAAAAAGAAGTGGATATCCTCAACAGATTGTTCGAGTAAGGATCTATAACTAATGCAATGCAACAATATCGATGCGTTTTTTTTCTTTCTTTCTTTCTTTCTTTCCCGTTATATCTTGCTCGCGCTCGCGCTCTCGCTCGATCTCTCTCTCTCTCTTTTTGTCTAACTGTTCCTTGCGCTCGCGCTCTCTTCAACCTAACTGTATGCATTACACACACACAATATTTATTAACGTAACGTCTTCAACGTAATGCAAACGTATAACTCCTACAACTACTTACTTCGTACTACGTAAAATCATTACTGCCTGTTTTATCCCTTAATACTTAATACTTTGTACTTAAACAAACTCCTACTACAAACAATTACAACTAACGCAAATAACGCACGTCGCACGTCTCTTACCTCTTACGTTAACACAAAATATGTACATATAATATTCTTCGCCATCCAATGGGTACTCTCTGGTGTCGTTAATTCGATTTTTCATTTATATTGATTTGATTTTTTCTTGTATATATAAATATTCTTCCCAATTAAATATCATGGACGTTTAACTACAATCGTTATCGAAACTGTACATTGCATAATCACCTCTCTCTCTCTAACTTCACCAAATCCACCGTACGAAATTGGTTAACATTGGAAATTGTTGTAAATGTTTTGATCTCAAATGCTGCACAAATTTATTATATCGATATTGCAATCACAATCACTGTAAAACTCACTATTTGTTTTTCACCATACTGCTGTTTTTTGCCCTTTATTCCTCTCTTTTTATATTCCACAAATTAATTGATTTATTTTGATAAAAAACTTAATCGACATAAACCAAAATATGTATTCTTGAATTTTTAATAACATATTTAATATCAACAACAAACAAAATTCTTGTCATATTTCTCATTTCACCTTTCTCACCACTCTCAACCAAACTAAACCACACCACAACCCACCGCTACTTCACCAACCAATTGAACAAAATAAATGTCGCTATTCATTTTTTTTTTTTCGAATAATTTCTCCTTGATAATAATCCGTACTGACCGCAATTATTTTTGATTCGCAATTTGAATTTCCTTTTTTTGATTTTCACTTTATTTATTTATTTGGCGAATTCACCTTGTACCTTTTACAACGACAACCAACCGACCCAAAATATCAATTTACCACCCGAAACCGATACCGAAAACCAAAAAAAAAAAAAACAACAACCAAAAAAAAAAACAAAACAAACAATTTCCAAACCTGGCAGATAGAGATAGTAAAGACAAGGATAAGGATAAGCCAGGCCATAATCAATTGGGCGTACCTCGTCTCTCCGTCTGTGCCGATGCCCAAAAGGTGGACCGTGCCAAACTGGCCCAAACCGAATTCAACATCATCGAATTCGATCCAGATACGTTTAGGGTGCTGCTCGACTATCTGCACACGGGCACCTGTCCGCTGACCTGTGTCTCAATACCAGGTGAGCAAAACTTATCGATAATTATCGATCGAATCTCGAATCGAATTGAATATTTCGTAGGTCTTCTCTGCGCCGCCGAACATTATGATTTACCGGAACTGCTGCAAGCATGTTTCCACCATTGCAAGCAATTCTTGCGCATCGAAGTCGTCTGTCCAATGCTGATATCCCTAGAGAACTACTACTGGCGCTACACATCCGCCTCCGAGCTGGTCAACATGATACTATCCTTTGTCGAGAGCAAGGCGCACGCGTTGTTCAAGTGCCCCGAATTCCTGTACCTGTCCGAATCGATGGTGCAAATGATCATGTGCCGCGAGCTGCAGACGCCCGAGATACGCAAATTTGAGGCGATGCTGGCGTGGGCACGGCACAAGGTCGCCAAGCTCAAGAATCATCCCAGCAAGGACACACAGTTCGAGTTTGAGTGCATCATGGAGCGTTTGACGCGCGACCTTAACCTGTGCCGCATCTCGCCCAGCGAACTCTTAACCGTCGTCCTGCCCTCCAAGTCGATGAAGAACGAACGGATCATGGAGACGCTGATGGTGCAGGTGAATCTGGGCACGTACCGCATGCCCGAACTGGATGTGTATCGTCAGCAGTTGCGCCAGCAGGACTCCGCCGAAGCTAACGTTCAAGTCCATCGGGGTGGATGAGACAGTAGGAATGTCAGCTTCGATTTGGAGCAGCAGCAACAGCCGCTCTCGCTAGCGGTAACCACTGTCGCAACCACCGCTGATGCAAATACCACAACAACAATAACAACAACAATTCATACACCGGATGATGACAAAACAACACCAACAACATATTGCGTCGCTGGCGCCATGGGCAGCATTGGTTGCATACAATTGGATGCACGCGCCTATGCCATGGCCTCCGTTGCCGTCGCCCTCGAGCAGCAGCAACAACAGCTGCTGCTGCAACAAGCGCGCGACGCCACCGATGAGGAAGTCGAGCTGTACGCCAGCTTCGAGACGGCACCGAGCACGAGTCGCGTCGCCGCCCAAATGCAGGCGGCCAAGGAGGCCAGACGCAAGCGTTGGCAGGCCGATGGCGCCAGCGGCAGCAGCGACGGCGGCTGCGCCAGTGGCAGCAGCGGCAGCGGTCGGCGTTACTAAAAACCATTGAAAAAAGCAAAAGACAAAGATCCTAACTTTGGCAATGGCCGAAGTGTCAAAATATTCTTGCAGATTGAAGATTATTATTTCTAAATATTTATAACAAAGATGATTTCAGAAGTTTTGAGTTCTTTATGGCAAAAAAAAAAGGATATTATTGTGGCAGAGTTTTCAAACCGAATCCAAATGAAAATTAAATTCAAAATTAACTATAAAAAAAACATTTTTTGATCTGAATTTAACTGCAAGTTTATTTATGCCTGGAACTACTACTAGCACTTGTACGCGTGTGTGTGCGTGTGTGTGTGCGTATGTGTGTGCACACTTGTAACACACACACACACACACACAACACAGATAACGCAAGAACACACTGACTTAAAAAATAAAACCGATTCAAATCGACGCTTACATTATTAACTTTTACATTCACCCTGCAATGACAAAAAAGCACCAAAAGCAAAAACATTTAAACCCAAAAAGGACGCGAAATAAAAATAAAATACTACAAATATTATATTATTATATGAATAATCAAACATACTGTATTTAAATGTAATATTTAACCCTTTGTAATAAGTTAAGTTAAACAAGAACAAAAACCAAAACAACACGCGTATGCCACAGTAGGGAGAAGGCTAGCTAGCAAGAAATTCGAGTTGGAAAGTGAAGGAAAGTTTTAAAATTTGCATGTAATGCGAACCCAAACCATCCCTAAAAACCCCAAAACCTAACCTAAATGAAAATTACTTAAAAAAATTAAACATAAAAAATAAATAATTTAAAAAACGCTTACGAATGTAAAACAAAGACTTATTAAAGAAATTTTTGATTCAATGTTTTCGGCATAAAACCCAAAACCTTAAATGAATCCAAAATTTAAATTTAAAAAAAGAATAACATTTTATGCATATTTTTAAAATTGATTGATTGATTGAATGGCTGCGTGAATGTTTTTTTTTTTTTTTTTGAAATGTATTTTCATCATGGAAAATACTAAAAATAAACTAATTCGAAATTATTAAAAAATAATTGGTGTGTTAAATAAATGTATGTAAATGTATAAATACCCTTGCTTACATACACAAGAGGGCTAGCTATAAAGTTATTTAGGTCTAACATAATGTAAAAAAATTATCAAATTAACCATACTTTATATTAAACACCCAATTCCCATCAAAAAAAACCAAAATACCCAAAACACAAAAATACTAAATGCATACCCAAAAGTTAAGAAAACAAAAACCAAACCGAACCATAAAAAAAAATGACAAATCAAACTAATCCAGATGTATAAAATATACTTTTCCCAAAATAATACCAAAAAACAAAAATACCAAATGCATAACCAAAAGTAACTAAAAACCAAGTCCCAAATCGCACCATTAAAAAATTAAAAAAAAAAATCCGGATGCTCGTTCCAAATTCCCAAACACTTTGCACTTAAACCAAAAACCAGTTAGCCACCATCAAAATCCCTTTTAAAAGCCACAAAACTAAATATTCAATTCAATAATAAACTAAACAATTAAAAATAGTTATAGATGAGAGACGATATTGATTGTTCGAACGATCAAAAAGTTTATTCTAAAACCAAAAGTTCTGTCATTGCTGTCAACGCCTCAATAATGTGTTAACACGGTGGCAACGCCCGCCGCGTCGCGATTAATGGGCAACACCTCTTTGACTAGCCGACAGAACGAACTAATTGCAGCTAAGACCAAAAAAATAGCAAAGTAAGAAGAACAAAAAACACAAACAAAAATACACGCAACAAACTTTTTGACAGGTAGGATTCAACGGCATAGAAATTAAACTGAAAGTCGATTGGTGATGTTATCGATAGACGCGATAACGCTTGCCCACACTGAATACCCCGAAGCGAATGTTCAATAGATGAGTTAGGTTTCTGGCGTTATTCAAACCTTTACAAACACTTTACCACACATTTAAATATTTTCTAATCGGTTTCACCAAAAATAAAACACTGTAAGCCAAACTTCTAACAAAAGTTTCTATTTGCCTACCCTCAAAAGAAATACCAGATTACTCAGAAACACACTTAAACCTAGCGCCATACAAAATGCAACAGCAAAATAGTTTTAAAAATAGTATTAAAAACCGTAGAATTGATTATCAGAAAATCCAAAATATATAAGTAAATGTATTTAAATCAATTTAAATTTGAACAAGTTAAAAAAAACAGGTTAATATGACAAAAATACTGGGAAATTATACGTTTAAAATTAAATTTGCCGCGAAACTCCAGTAAAATACAGAAAAAAACAGAAAGCATTCAGTAAAACGGATGAATAGGAATGAATGGAATTCGCACAGATAAAAAATATACAAACGGAAATACTAGATTTAACTAAGAAATACCATATAAAATATTCAAAAACAGTGAGGAAACGTACAGTTTGAACAACAAGGAATGAATCCATAACTTTGGATAGGAAATGAATTGTTGAAAGCAGAACAAAACACTGGAAATTTTTTTTGCATAGTTCATAAATCGTCTATTTAAATACCATAAATGTAAGAAATACAAAAATAAACAATTTTTTTTTGGGAAAACTAACTTTTGCAACAGTTGAAAGTGTACTAAAATAAAAATCGCAATAGATCAAAGTAGTAGAGGCTAAGGCTTAATGAGAGACGACAGAATCGGTTTATTATTTGATTTTGATTATGATTTGTTTTTGTTTTCTGAGGCAACTTTTGCTGGGACAAAAAATAAACACATTGGGACATCGGAAATAGTACATGGTGGTAAAGATCTTGGGAAATGGAACCGTTGCACTGGGACAGTAAATAAAATAAATATATGAGATACACTTTGGAAACTCGTGTGAAATAATTGTAGCAAAACTTTTTAGATGAACAATTTTTTTGAGTCACATAAAAAAACCTGTCTATGTTTGTTTCGGATTGAAAGTTTTTAAAACTATCCGAACAAACTGGCACCAAAATAAATACAAAATGTAAGTACTAAATATATGAAAATAGCTTAACTATTTCGGAAAAGTAAAGAAACAGAAACTTTTTGAGGTTAAATGCAAAGTATATAAATATCTATATACATTCAGAACTAAAGCTATTGATGGACAAAACATAGTTACATACCTTTAAAAATATACTACAATTTATAAAACAATATATAAAAGATTTTGCATAATTGCATTAAGAATTTCTCAGTGTCTGCAACTTGCTGTGTAAGAAAACTACTTTGTACTACATACAAACATATATATAACATATATACAAACGATCTTGAATTCAAAAACAATATATTCGGAGCCAATAAAGAGCAACACACATCTACAGAACCATACCAACTCTGATTTAGGATGAAGCATCTCTATATAAATTTCCATTCCTTTTAATTTGAATATTTTTTTACAGTCTCTAAAATTCAAAATTTGAAAATAAAAATTATTATATTCATTTACTAAACAGACAAATTAAATTATATACGTAACTAACAACAGTAGCTAAATCAATATAAATTATTACTTTTGTTTTTCTTAATTTTTATAGATTTTGTCCTTATAAATATTTTAAGCATCTTGTTTCTTATTAATTTAATGCGCTTTAAGGAAAGGGTATTTTAATTCGGTTTAAATAACTTGAAAAAATTCAATTTTAACTTCAAAAGGGATGTTCGACTTATCCACACTAAATCAGTAATAGCACGAAACAGAAAATATTTACATATAGCCGACAAATTTTCATGTTAAAAAAAATACACAAAAAAATCATCAAATAATAATAACTCTAAATCTAAATGTAATACAAACCAGAACACTTTTAGGGAGAGGTTCTTCCGGTCGCCAACAAAATGGTTTTTTTGTATGTCGTAACGAACATGAGCCCTCTAAGTTCTTCGACAAAATCAATAAAATAATATAAAAATAAAGCAAAAAACATTTTGTTGGCTCTCCCTTAAGCGTACAGATTATAGTATAAACTTATTCAACTTACTAAATGAATGTTGTAATTTAAGCGAAAAATTGGAATACAAAACTAAATTCCATGCAAAACTTCACAGGACAACAGCAACAAAGCAATAACAACAACAACCACACAGAAAAAACAAAAAAATGCAAGAGAATGAAATTAAATGAAAAACAAACAGAATGCTAAAATTGATAAGAAAAAGAAAAATATTGTCAGAGAAATGTGAAAAAGCGAAATTCAATTGAAATACGATACAAAAATACAGAAACACACACACACATACACAAACAATCATAAATATTTAAAATGAACAACTTATATATCGATGTATTACTTAAATGTATTAGTTACTATATACCATATACAATATATACTTATATACACATTTATCCGCGATATTTCCATAAATTGGCCAGAGCTCATATAGCCCAACAATTGGATCGATTTGCTTTGATTTTGATTCAAATGATTCGACAAATATATTATTTAAAATGTACAAAATTAGTTGATTTATTTTTTTGGTTTTTATGACCAAATGTTTTGCTATATGATCGAATGGATGTGAAGAACAAGAATGTAAGCAATTTATGGAAACAAAACAAATCGCAAATTATTTAAAATAAACATTTTTTGGATGGAAAATTAAACGTGTTTTTATTCAATTCGGTGTGGCATACTTTTAGGGGCACTCCGGATTTTTGCTTTCGCCAAACGGAAGTTCAGCTATAGAACGGCCTTAAATGCTAATGGGATTACCAACTAAATCTTGAAAATCTTGATAAATACTATAAGCAAAGTAAGTATGGTAAGTCAACCGATTTATGCACAAAATAATTCTCTAACAAATCAAAAGATCAATTTATTTTTTACTGTTATTCATAAGAGTTTACATTTGTTTTTTCGTCTTCCCTTTTTTTTTTATTGAATTCTCGCAACTTTCACATCAATCATTTTTTTTTTAATTTTACAATATTAATATATATGTACATATGTGTATATGGCTTAACTGAAAGTTAGACGTACGTAGACTGATAAACACAAACGTACACATACACATATATACACATGAAAGCTTAAACATTAACACAAATCAGTCGAAATACATCATTTAATTTTTTATTATTATTATTATTGTGTTTATCCTTGTTGTTGCTTTCGATTTTGTTTTTTTTAATAAATTAAAATACAAATACAAATAAAAATGGGATTTTTTTAAGCTTGTTTTGATTCAAAAACAAAGACCAAACAAATAAACCTTAACACTGAAAAAAAAAAGTTACAATTACAAAAAAAAAAATTCAACAAATACCCTAACCTTGCACACACTCTATACAATTACATATGATATATATGTATATAGATATATAATAGTATATGCACTTTTTTTATATGCTTAGTTCTAAGCATCTAATATAAAAATTATTTATATTTTTTTTTTGCAAATTTGATACTTTTTTTTTTTTTAAATATTATTAATGCGAATGGCTGAACAAAATGCAACAAAAAATCTTAACTGTATAGTGTTCAATAAATGTGAATATGGAAAAAATTGGTGCTGCTGTTTTACTATAAATACTATAGGGAAAGAACAATTGAAAAATTCTTTAGAGAAGAAGGCAGGAAACGAAGTTGAAGTAGACTCAAACTAAGCAAAGTGCAGGAGATATAAGAAATCTATCAACTTCTGATTGAAATAATTTACATGGCGTTGAGTTTGTTGAGTTAGAAAACGCAAACAGGGCACAGATTGTTGTTGTTTTTCCTTGACTTTTTTCTACCAGCGCTTTTAGTAAAAGTCCCATATCTATCAAATATATTTTTGATGTTCAATGTTTATTATTCAATTGGCAAAGTGGTTTTTTCATTGTCATCGTCATCGTCACCTCGATTTGCTTAACTGGTCACAACTTTCTTTTCACTATCAGGCCGAAACTAGACTTTTTTGCAGTCGTAACTCGTTGACGAGTCTCGCTGGCGTTTCCACTCGTTGTTGTCTTATCATACGTACCATACCATCGGCAATAACAGTGCCACATATAATAAGTACATATATATTCACTTACGTTTTCTACCTTTTTGTTGAAATAAAAATTCATTGTTGTTTTAAGCTATTGTGGAAATGTTGTTTATATTTCTGATGTTTTTAAAATACTTGGAATATATGTGTATATGATTTGAAATCGCTTTATTAAATAATGGCATTATAATTAGAATAAATTAAATGTGGGGATTCCTTTTAACTATTTTTTTTGGTTTGGTTTTTAATGACATTTTGAATAGTTTTTTGATTTTGGCTTATTTTGTTTTTCAGTGTTTATTGATTTTATCAAGTGATGTTTACTCTTGAAAGTTTTAAATTGAAACTAAATACATTATTTAACATTTCTGTGATTTTGTGTACTATTTTTCATTAACTGAATAAGTATTAGGGAAGGAATGGAGATACTCCAGATACATAGTACGCTGGGAGCTAGTGTTTATCAAGGGATTTTTATTTTTTGTTAAGTGGCAAAGCATTTTTTAAGTCGGGCTTATTATTATTTTTTGTAATTGTAATTATTTGTTAGTTTTAAATATTTGAGATTTTCTTTTTGCACTAGGGATCTATCTAAGAACCGAATCCTTATAATAGTAAAAATACCGACCCGTATCATTTTAGAAATGAGCTAGACGTCTCGTCCTCAAGGTCAATGTTCAAAATACTTAAATTCCTCGAATGATTTTGTTTGTTATAATTCTTGTTAGATTTTTGTTTTCATTATGAAATTTTTATATGTTTTTATAGTTTTAGTATTTGTATTAACATTTGTTTAAAGCCAATTTTGCAGTTTTGTTATTGAGTTTCACTATTAATTTAAATTGTTTGGGTATTGAAGAATTCTCTGTTTTGTTTTTCATAGGTATTTTAGTAGTATTTTTTTTTAAAGCGCTTTATGTTTTGAATAGTTTTATTTTCATTAGGTTTGATTTAGGATTCTTTTAAAAATTTTCATCTTAAAAATACAATTTAATAAGTTTTTCCATTTGTTTTACTGAAATTTGTGTATGCATAAATATATATTTAAATATACGTATATATACTTATATATATATATACGTTGCATATTGGTCTATATACATATGTATATAAATATATATATTCATTTATATTGTGGCATTCGAATTGTACATTCAGTTTAGATCATTTGTTTATTGTTACTGCTTCGTTTTTGTTCTTTTTTAATACCCCTGCAGTGGATGCATTTTATTGGTGATCTTTAATCGTTAGAGTTTAACCCTGACATAATTTTAATATTCTTGTTCTTTGCGTTAATATCGTAACTGAATACATTTTATTTTGATTTGTTCATTTTTAAAAACCTTATTTCAGATGGTATTTCTTACTGCAAAGGTATTTGACGACTTGGCCGTCAGTTTTTTCTTTAAAATACTATATTTTTCGATTGATTAATAAACTAATACACTCGAGAAAGCTTTTTTCTCTATGCTCTTTTTATACTCTCTTTTCATTTGTTGTTGTTGCTATTTACAGTTTATATGCGTTTGAAAGCAAAATGAAAATAAAAATAAATAAATTTGTCACAGCCGTACTCTTTAGTATATCATTAACACCATTATAAGTAAGTATTTCCATTATTTATTAGATTGACGTTTTGCTATAGCTGGTCCTGAAAATATATAAGTATATATATTGTATGTCTAGAACTTAAGTAGCTTATTAGATGTTTTCGTACTAGTAATTTGTATTATGTTGGTATATTGAAAGATACGGGAGGTTTTAGTATTTCTATTATTAGATCTTAAGTTCTACGAGCTCTTAAAAAAAAAAAAAACTTAAAAACAGAGTTTCTGTATTTAGTTGGTGATTTTTAAACGTATCCGCTATTAAAAGTGTTGCTAAGTAGATCTATTTTTAAAGTTTTTGCTTTTATTATCTGAATTTCTTTGTTAAAGTTTGGAAGTTTTAGTTTTTTTATATATTTTTTTCGACTTCAATGAGAACTGAAAATCGTACAAAATTTTTTCAAAGCTATAATTTTTGTTTTTTATTTTTGAGTTTATAAGTAGTTTTTATAGTTTTTAAGATATGGGCTTTAATTTGGAATCAACATTATGATGTGTGTGTGTGTGTGTGTGTGTGTGGATTGTGTTTAACCTACAATAAAAATTAGCACCAATGAAAAATATATTTATAGGATTAATTTTTTTTGTTATATAAGTAGTAGATGTAGTATTCCATGTATGTGGTTTTTGGTGTGTGTTGGTTTTTTTATGATATGTGTAATTTACTACATTCAATTTAATTGCAATCCAAAATATCTTAGGAGCTATCTAAGAATTAAACATTAATAGCTACGTTAAAAAAAAGTAAGAGACTAGGCAGAAAATTTCACTGGGTGTGTGTGTGTGTGTGTGTGTGTGTTTTTGGTGTGTTTTCATAAAGAAATTTTTATATCCTGTGAATACCTTGAATGGTATTTTATATACTTAGTAGTATTAAGCTAAATACTAATAAACAAGTTTTGATTTGCATAAAGTATACAAGTTATATGCATATATATGTACATACATATATATATATACGATAATATACTGGACTTATTTGCTATTTAAAGACTGTCTTTGACGTTCGCTTCATGAGTTTTATTTTATATTATTGTTTGATTGGGCTGGCATTATAAATACATACTATTGTATATGATTTTGATGCAGTATTATTGTACCTACATAAGACTAGGGATATAGTAGTACACATATAAGTTGAAAACCTACGTTAGCTTGTTTTTCTTTAACTGTATTACTCCAATTTTTAATTGATTTTTTTTGTTTTGTGTTTTGTGTTTTTTTTTTTTGATTGTATGTATATATATTTTATATATACTGAATTATATATATTGAATTCACCCAAGTGTTTCTTGCTATTATTATTACATTGTAATAAGTATCCACTTTTTTTCAGAAGGGTTGGGGGATAGTTAACAAAAACGAAACTTCCCACTATCTACTTAAGGATCTGGCTTGGATTGGATTTATAGAGTTTGGTGATTTGGGACTTTGTCTTAAAGCTAAACGCCGTATCACTCTGCGCCTTCACTTCAAGTTATAAGTTGAGCAATGTGTTGCCCAAAAAACTGAGCATCATTGTGGATACGGCCAATGGTGCAGCCTGCATTTGTACCACCTGAGTAGCGGTACTATTTCCGGCTAAGATCTCGGCACGTTTACGCATTCGTTCCTGTAAGTAATCATGAAATAGTATTAATGAGATCATAATTTTTTTACATGGCGGTTAATCGATACAAGCGTTACTCTTATATGACTTGGTGGTGTCGGAAAAAAGAAAAAATTAAAGAAGCTTTTACCTGATAGAGTTTATCCTCGCCGGGCGGATCCAAACACTCGAATTCGCAGCAACGTTCGCCCACTCTAAAGTTTTTACAAAACTACAGAATGAGATTGAAATAAAAGTTAAGTTACTCAAGTTTCACAAAAAATAAAAAAAAAATAAAAACGGTATGTGGAAAGCTCACGTAAGGTGGATCACAGTAAATTGCCTTGCACCACAGCGGTTCGGAATGATAGCAAACGCATAGACTACAGACTCCCGGTCCGGGCACATAGAGCATTCCATGGTTCACCTTGTTGCCTTGAAAGTCAACGCAATCCTCCTCGAGTGCAACTGTAAATGTACAAATTAATAAATAGAAAATATATTATAAGTAACTGTACTTTTCGATTCTCTGTTTTTTGAGTTTGAAGCTAAGGCCTTAAGATTGTAGCAACTAGATTTAAAATAAAAGCACGCTTGGTTGGTTGGTTCGATTCATACAAGTTGCATGCGCATTGCTGGTTCGTTGCAATGAGCTTTCACCATCAAACCATAACGCATATTTTGAATGAGCCTCGACCTTTAAGCACACACACACACTCACACACAACAGCATTTCCATTTATTAAGTGCATTTACACAGTTACAGTTAGCAGTTTGCAGTTTGCAGTTACTGTGCTGCTGTTCATTCCACTCAAAACATTGTTCGAAGCTGTGGGCAACTTCCGTACGACTGAACGAACTTTGGCAAACCAAACCACTGACGCGACGTCATTCGAACGATGGCAAAAGTGCCGCAAACTTTTTGTTGTTGCTCGAAACTTTTTGCTAAATGCAAGTTTTCTCAGCTTTGTAGTTTTGTTTGCTGGCCGCTGGCATTGCCAAACGGACAATTGGAAAACGGGGAAGGCGTGTTTCTGGCTGGCTGGCGACATTTGGTCGACTGCAGCTATTCAGTTGCAGTTGCAGTTGCAGTTGCAGTTGCAGTTGCATGCTATGTTTTGTTTTTGCATTTGGATTCTTTTATTTGACTTTTTTGTTTGGGCCTTGCTTTGACCCTTTGTGCTGTCAACGTCTCGAGCTTGCTGAATAATTCAAATACCAAACCCAACTTTTGCGCAGCTGACGGCCAAAGTTGGGCCAACGGATCGTATACGTCACGCTTCGAAACATGCATCTGCTCGCTCCCCTCTCCATCGGACACCTAGCACTTGCCCATCGCCTGCACTGTGCACTGTGCGAAAAATTAACAATAAAAATTCATTTGTTTTCTTAAATCGTAATTTTCTGACAAACTTTTTGGCAACTTTCTGATTCTTGAGTCTTGTCTGCATATTTGTTCGATGCAGATAAATTTCTATTAAGCAGGTTAATTTTTTGTTAAGTGTATTTTTTCTCATTCTCTCTCTTCCTCGCTGTTTCTTTTTGGAATATACATATGTATATGTTTCTGTGCCTGTATGGCGACTATTCACAATTATGCTTATTACTTTTTAATGTCCCTTTGGCTTGCGTGCACCGCCGCTTGGCTGCCCCACCTGGCCCCTACTTCCCACGACCCTCCAACCCCCACTCGAACTTGCACCCAAATTTTAGTCTCAAGATGGCTTAATGTTGTTTTTTCGAAGGGTCGGTGGGGTGGGGGGTTGGGTTTGTCGTCATGCGTTTCACTTATAAATAGCTTTTGTTATGACAACTAGCTGGTGACCCCCTCATCACCGCTTCCTCAAAAGATAACTAAACTCAAAAAAACAAAAAACCAAAATCGAAAAATTCTACATAAATTTGAAAAATAATTAAAGGTCAAGGTTAATTAAAGCAGCTTAAAAAAGCAAGATTAAATTAATGTGTTTTTTTTTTTTGTGTTCCGCTTTTATTTAAGTATTGCTTTTATTGTTTTGGTTTCAAGAACACAAGATCTTGTCATTAGTATTTTCTAAAAATCATAAGTTTTTTTTTCTCACAGTTTACTCTTGATTTAGCGGCGATGTTGGTTTGATACTTAATCTGATGCGGGTCCAGAGTTTTTTTTTGTTTTCTAACCGTATTTCTATTTAATTTTTAACGTTTAGCAATTTCAATTTGAACATTTCCTCGTTCTTTGACCACCCTTTTCGAAAGCAGTTCATAAATGGCTAAAAATTGTGGTAGCATAAAAAACAACAACAACAACAACACACCCACAGAATAACTAAGCGTTTTAATAGAGGTAAAGGGTGGGAGGCGGCGCGGAGAAAGAGGTAGGAAGAAAAGTGTGTGTGTGTGTGTGTGTGTGTGTGTGGGTGTGTGTGGTGTGTGTCAGGCAGTGTCAGGGCTTTTTTTTCTCTTCTTCTGACGTTGAATGAGTGCAGCCATCAACTTTTGCAACTTGTGCCTTGCCCCGAGTGTGCCACAATGTATGTGTGTGTGTGTGTGTGTGTGTGTGTTGGTAATCATCGCTCGTCACTAATGAGATTTTGTGTGTGTGTGTGTGTGTGTTTGGATGTTAGGGCAAAATAGGCGGCAGGAAACCTTCTCTTGTTTTTGTCGCTGTCGCTGAATTGTTAACGGAAGCAAGGATTATATGTAAAACCATTTCGGAATGGTTGCGGTTGCTTGTGCAATGCAATTAGTGAAACGCGAAACGTCTAATGCAAATTCACTGTGCGCTTGGCTTCGCTCTTTCTCTCTTTCTCTGTTAACGCGTGTCGCATGTATTTTGTGGCAAGTAAGCTGAGCGTTGCTGCCCAACCGCTTAGCTTAGTCCGTCATACTGGCTGGCTGGCTGGCTGGCGACTGACATACATACAAGTATTATACATATGTATGTATGTAATTTAATGCTAAATCGCATTGGGTTGCTTAGTGGCTTGTTCGCTCGGTCTGCAAATAGCCTGGCATAGCATATCCACTCTCTATGGATTCAATTTATTATTTCGACATTTCGAGACGCAACATAATCGATTGCTCGTCAATCAACGCAATGCAATTATCATTGTCAGTTGGCAATTGCAAATTTGGTCTGAATGTGTTTGCATCTATTATATGGCTCTTTTCGATTGTTTGGCTGTTGTTAATTAGCAGCAACAACCCCACCAACAACCATTTGTCGATCCAATATCTCGTCTCTCTCTCTCTCTCTCGCTCAGCCAGCAAAAAGTAAAATGTTGATGTAAGCCGTAAGCTGCAGTTGATAGCAGTTGGCTATAATCCAACTAATTAGTTAGTCAAGAGCGGTGGTCATAAGTACACTTAAAGAAAAGCGCTGCTCACAATGAATGAAAGACATCCTGCTTTATATTATTTACCAACCGTTCTTCAAGTTTTTTCATTCTAGGATATTTATATTCTATGCATAAACACAAGAGCTCGACCTTTTTCTGAGCCTTGACATTCTTGTTTCTAATGATTTTCAATAACTCAATTGCGCATAAAGGGGCAAACAGAATAAATGCATATTGCCAAGCGGAAAAGCAAGGCAGCGGCAAACCATAAAAAACAGCTCGTTACTCGCCGCCAAAAAAATAAAAATATAAAAAATAGTTTGCCAACAACTTTTCCTTGTGCATGTCAACAACAACAAAGAAGCAAGCAAAAGTTTGTATATTGCTTGCATAAGCCAAGCATTGCGATACCCTTAAGTTCTACATTTAAGGTTTTCCGGACGAAATTTTTGTATCTTGCTTGGAAATTAAGCTAAACTCGACTTTGCATGTTTGGTTGCAATGTCAAGGCTATTCGTTTGTCGTCTATTGTTTGCCTATTTGCTGTATCCAGGCGACGCCTTTCCCCTTCCCCCATCTCTGATACTCACACCTACCAATCCCGTCTCTGGCCGCATACTTAAATGACCTTTCGTGTATTTGTTGGGCCAATTGTTTTCGGCATTAATTATTCGATGACTTTGTTTGAAGGCTTTGAAGGACCAATTGAACTGTCAATTCGTGTTAATTCACAGACTACCTGCATTAACGTAATACGCATAGCGTAATCACGTACGCCCATCATAATATGCACGTACGTACGTAAGTGATCTGAGCTAAGCGTGATAGACTCGTATGCTGGGCCCCCTGGAAGTAAAGTATGTACTTATTCCTAACCCCAACCCCAATGTTGCAAATAGGGTCGTGTTGTTGGGTTGTTGGGTCATGCTAATTAAGTGTCAAGTGCGATGCATGCGATAATTACCTGTGCAACAACACAGACAGCCTAGCAGACACAGAACGAACAGCAGCCAGGACATGCCACATGCCGGCAGCGATGGCGATGAATCAAGTGATGCACGGCTCAACTGCATTGCTGTTGTTGTTGTTGTTGTTGTTTTTGTGCAGCGTTGACGCCAGCTCGTGCGGCGCTCATTGGTTGTTGTTGTTGTTGTTGTAATTGCTGGTGTTGATGCTGTTCTGATTGCTGGCGGGCGCCATGTTGTTGTTTTTGTTGTTAATGTTGTTTCTGTTGTTGCTGTTGTTGTTTGACGCCCTGTGGAGCGCTTTGTCATTGTCAGGCGTTGATGTTGAACTTGGCAGCTGCTACCGTTGCAGCAACTGCACTCTTTCTGCTGCCCCTTCTTCTTCTTGCACTTCTTCTTTCGCTGCCTTGCGCCTACTCCTACACTGTCCGTTATTTGAGCAGCTTTTCTTGTTTTTTATATATATTTTTATAATTTCTTTTTTTTAAAGTTTAAAGTCTTGTCACACTGTTCAGCAAAAAGTTCAGTTTAATTGGCAGAACACGGCTCGCTTAACTGTCTCTCTCTCTCTCTCTCTCTCTCTCTCGCATTGTTTGGTTTTCATTTAAGTTTAAACGGAGCGAAAAAAGGAAAACGAAAATCAAGTAACCAATGCAGACAGAAATTGGGTTAAGTGAACTTTATTGCTATGCATAAGTTATGATTAGATGATTTTAAGTTATTCCTTTAACTAAAACTTTCTCTCAGAGCAGAACATAAATGGCAAGGGCATCCAAAGTTTTGATGCTGTTTTTAGGGAGATGCCAGCAGCTATATTCTTACCAATTTTTGGTTACCCTTACTGTTTGGGTTATATAAGAATTTAGATTTTTAGATTTTGAATTATCAAATTTATCGATTTTTCGATATTTGCAAAGTTTCAAGTCTCTATTTTGACGGGGTGTCGAACAAAAGTTGCGTTCATACAGACGGACGGCGGACGGACAGACACCACCATGACGGACATTGCACAGTTATTTTAGTTCTCGTTACATTACACCTTAAACCATAATTTTATTCGATTTTATTTTTATACATATTATTTACAAATCTGGCAGTTTTGTAATGTGCTTGTTTTTGCCCATTTTTGTTAACGGCTTTTCCTATGTATATGCCATGTTGCATAGTATTTTGGTGCAGTGCTGCCAACAATTTTTACCGCAGCCCACTGTCACCAATTGCTTTCACTGTGTGTGTATGTGTGTGTGTGTGTGTGTGTGTGTGAGATACATGCATTTTGTGGCCCCAAAGGCGTATCAGCTGTTTTGTCGTCAGTTTCTACAGCAACGCGTTACTGTTGGCAGCGGCAGCGCCGTCAGCGTCGGCCTCGCATGTTTACAACATTCTTGCAGTGTTTCCCCACAAAGGAGCTAGGATGGCAGCGGCGGTGTGGAAGCGGGTCAGGGAGGTATTTCAGCATTTTGGGCTGCCAAGAAATTCTTTTGTATGCATTTATGTACTTATGTATGTATATGTCTTCTTTCAGCCTCTTGTGGTTGCGAGACAAACAATCATATATGCAGAAAGAGAGAGAGAGAGAGAGAGAGAGAGAGAGCAAAGCACACTTTTTGGTGTCTTTTAATTTCAATCTT
This sequence comes from Scaptomyza graminum, assembly GCA_018901835.1. Lineage (NCBI taxonomy): Eukaryota > Metazoa > Arthropoda > Insecta > Diptera > Drosophilidae > Scaptomyza > Scaptomyza graminum. The sequence continues at coordinate 2,852,122 of JAEIFL010000001.1, read as the reverse complement.
ATAAATTATTCGCATAGCTTGACTGCGACGACGAGTTTTGTAGCGCGCTTTATAGATTTTCTTTTGACTTTCACTCTCACTCACACACACACACACACACACATACGCACTCGCACATTGATTTTCTGTTCTTTGTTGTTGTTGTTGATTTCATTTCGCTTTTTTGGCCTGTTTCAGGACATTTCAAGGCCTTCTTCTTCGTTAACTTAAATTTCTCCACGTAAAATTGTTTTCGCTTCGGACACCAAGCTATGCACGCGAGCACTAAAAATACAAATTCAATAACAACAACAAACAGCACAAAAACTACTCATGTGAAAACAAAACAAAAATGCTCAACACACACACACACACACGCACGTTGTTCGAAATGTCGGAGAATGAGTAAGAATTGTAATGAAGCGAAAGGAGCGCAACTGTTTCAATAAACAAAAACTATTGCTGCGTTCATTGCTAACTGTTAAAGTGGCGTCCACAACGAACCGAGCTACATACATAAGTGCGAGCCAGAAGAGAGACAATTGAGTCGAGCGTCGCCAGCGACCGCAGCGTTGTGTTTGTAAATATCAACTGAAAATAAGTATGGCGTTGGGCACTGACTGGACGGACGCCAATGCTCATGCGAACGGGAACTTGAACAAACAGTGTCGAACACGAACATGTTGCAAGCTGACAGAACTTTTAAGTAAGCATCCGAGTTTCGAAATAACTTTGTAAGTTTTAGTTTGCCATTTGTATGTATCTTACACATATAAATATGTGCATATGTGCATATGTACATATATTTAAGAAAATATATCGAACTGCTTGAAACTCGAACATTCGAATATGTAGGAGGAGGACGACAAAGCTTTATAAAGAAAAGGCAGCTTTTGGGGAAAAGGAACATGCTTAGAACCCAAAAGTCTACAAAGCACACGAATGATAGACTTACATATATGTATATATAAAAGCTGTTAAGCTTTTTAGTTTGGTAAACGACTAAAAGCATTTTCAACAAGTGGAAACTCGATACCTGTTTAAAAGGGGTAACAAGAGGCCTCACTGCAAAGGGGTGCAGATGCGGCAGGGGCGGAAATGCCACCAGTTGCATACATATATAGCATTACTAGATCATCAACCCAATGGCGAGAGACTCTTCCAAAATGAGTTAAAAAAGTCAATTATTTAAAACTTAAGAGAACAGCGAAGAATAACTCTATTTTAAAACCATGCCACTCGTAGTTCCTTCCCATGTAGTTCTTGTAACTGATGTATAGCTCTAGATTCCGATAAATTGTCCAATTGAACTCAACAACAACAGCGTGCTCTTAAAAGCACATCAAATCGAATCGTGCACCTAAAGCGTGATCATCCAGTTCCGGTTCCAGTCGAGTTTCCTAATCGACTTCCGTCCCAGCAGTGACTACTTACTTACTTAGAAGGAGGTACTACAGCCCCAACTCCCTGCTTATGCAGAATTGTATTATTATCAAAGAAAGTGTTACAATCCGTTTATCGATATGGAAAAAAAAATGAGAGAGAATAGATTGAATAAAATGTGGATATTTACTACCAATATGTATATGTATATATATGGTAGTATCGATGTTTTATTTAATTATTATTTTTAGCTTGCCGCTTATTATTGTACCAATGCAAATACATATGCCTACATATATGTGCACACACACACACACACACACACACACACACACACACATAGTAAAGTGTATATAACCTATGCCTTCAATAAATGCTTCGAATAATTGATATATGTAGTTTAACGTTATTTTTATCTGTGTCGTTTAAAGAATTTAGAATCTTGCTTCCAGTACCAGATTATATCGGCTATCTCTATATATATAAATATGTATGTATAAATAGTATAGCTTAATATATAATTATTATCAATATACATATTGTATATGCCAGTGTGTATGTGTGTGTGTGTTTGTTGTTGTTGTGTGTGTGTGTGTATGTTTTTGTTGGTTTGCGTACGAAACTTGGACTACTTAAGGCTGGTAACACAACTAAATGATCCAATTGATCCATATCTCGTTATAATTAAGTATAGATAGGTATCGATACCGATATCGATTACAAAATTTTGAACAGATCGGATCTCTCTCTCTCTCTCTCTCAACGGTAAGCTTAAATGTATAATGGTTTTTGCATGTATAAGCCTAAAAATGTTTATGTATATAGTATATATATAATATTATCGTATAATAGTACCGTATATTAAATATGTATACATATGTATAAATATAGTATTGTATAAATGTATACGTTTAAATTACAACAGTTGTCGCTCACTTAACAAAAAAAAAAAAATATTGTAGAAAAGAAAACTTTTCAGAATTAAAAAAAAAGAAAGATGTCGAATATATGTATATATATTTATTTATATACATATATACAGATGATGCTCAGATATTGTTCTCTTTCAGCTGCCTTCAGTCAGCATACATATGTTGAAAATCAGCCAAAACGGACCACTATATCATAGGAACTATCGCTCAATTATTATTCAGTGGTCAAACAATATTGGACGACTATAAATTGGTAAATGTATATATATGTATATGCATATACGTATATTTATGAAAATATTCTTGATCAATCATGCAACTGGTTCTTTTTTTATTTAATCAGACAAAAACTAGAAACTCTCTGTGGATTCCAATATTTTGGGATCCAATTAATGAGCGACGTCTGTCTTATATATAGTATTATTAGAATTATTGCTAGTAAATTATTGAATTAGTTATTTAATTTGTAATTGTAATTACGATTGCGAGCGTAATAATATTTAAAAAAAAAAGTATTCAGTTGTTGGTTCAGACGGACTCCAGATGCTCGGATATTTCTAGAATGGGAGTCTCGCTGAGCGGTTTCACTAACGTCTGCCAGCTGGGCGTGAACACTGGTGTCGCCTGGCCGCGCAACTGATGATGATAATGCTGATGATTATGATGATGAGAGTCTGCATCCAGAGACAGAGCATGTGGATGGCTATTGAGCCATGCGATTGATTGTGGCGGTGTCGCTGGCGGCGTTGCTGGTGTCGTGGACGGCAATTCTCCTGATCCTCCTGATGATGCTGCTGCTGGTGGTGGTGGTGGTGGAGTTGCCGATGTATCACCGATACTCGTAGAATGTTGACTGATATAGGATGTCTTTAGATTCATTTGACTATAAGCGTGTGCTCCGGGCATTGTCAGCGAGTGCTGCAGTCGTGGTGGTCCACTTCTTGGTCGCTCCAGCATGGCCAGCTCATACAGCTCCTCGGCTAGATGTGGTTCCTGCAGATGCTGATGGTGATGCGGTTGTGAATGCGTATGCGGATGTACATGATGATGTATTGCATGTGAATGGGAATGGGAATGTGGATGATGATGATGATGTGAAAGTGTATGGTGAAAATGGTGACGACCTGACGATGATGCCAAATGCGCCTCGAGGGCATATTGCTTTTGGAATAGTTGACGTTTCTGCTGAAGCAGACGATGTTGCAGCAATTGTTGTTGCAACGGTGGCTTTTGCATGGGTGACAAATGTTGTTGTTGTTGTTGCTGATATAGGATGCCACCGCCTGCTGGTGGTGCATAGAGAGCAGCAGCATCCAGAAGCAATTGTGGTAATGGCGGCGGTGGTGGTGGTGGTGCTGCTGCTGCTGCTGGTGGTAGTGTTGGACCAAACGTTAAATGCTGATGAGGATTATGATGATGCGGATGCGGATGTTGCATCGTATAGAATTGACCCTGTGAAAATTGACAATTGGCAGCCAGTGTAAGCTCCTCCAGTGCCAGATGTTGTTGTTGATGATGATGAGCATGTTGCTGTTGTGATGTGGCAAAAATTGCCGCCGCCTCCTGCTGCAGCTGTTGAATCTCCAGCCAGCCACCGTGCCGCTTGGCCTGCTGCTGATCATAGCGATAGCTGCCATAGACACGACTTGTGCCCAATAGCGTACTGGAGCTGAGTAATCCTTGGGCGACCAGGCCATCGCTGGCGCGTCGTCCCTCCCGAAAATGAATAGGCGAACGCTTGTCGGCGAAAGGCAACGGCGCCGGCGTTGGTACTGGCGCTTGCTGAGGATGCTGCTGTTGATGAAGAGAATGGTTGAGAATCATTTTGGGTTGTGGTTGTGGTTGTGGCATATGGATGCAAGAACTGTGACTGCTGTACATTGAACGCTCCGACGAATGCTCACTGGAGATGATGGCAGCTGCAACAGGAGGAGGAGGAGCAGTAGCAGCTACTGCTGATGCTGCCAACATCGAATTGCTCATGCAGGAGGGCAGACTACCATGTCCATTATAAATATCCGCTGCTGTGCCAGCTGGCAGCACAAAGTCCAAACTCTCATAGGCGCTGCAATTGCTCTTTGAGCTACCACGACTCAAATTCTGCGATAGACTTTTCGAGTAGCTGCCGGCTAAAACGCCACTGGAGCTACTGCTGCTTGCGTATGAACGTGTCCGGGTTGCTTGATGGGATGTTACGCTTGTCAAGTCCGTTGAGGATTGGGAACCCTCTTTGCCTGTTGTTGTTGCTGTTGATGTTGTTGTTGCTGTTGTAGTATTTGTCGGATCATTGTGGCAACCCTGATCCGTTTCGCAGCCTTCGTCTGTGCTGGAGCTGCCTTGGGCTAGCACTTTTTTCTCGAACATATTCTTTTTCATTTTATTCTCTTCGGTATGTCTGTTTCTTCATCACACACACACACACAAATAAAAAAAACAGCAAAGGAACAAGAAGAAGAAATTATCTGCAAATTGCGTATCTCTATTTTGTTTTCATGAGTACTTCATCATCATTTATCTCACTCACCCGTCTCCATTTGCCTCGCACTTTGTATTCGTTGTTGAGTCTTCCTCCTCTTGTGTTGTGGGCGTGGCAGTGATCCCATTGGTATTTTTATTAATATTATTGCCGTTTGTTGTTGGTGTGGCTGTTGCGCCCTTGCGCTGCGCTTTCTGCGAAAAAGAAAGCCCAAAATAGGAAAGGGAAGTTGAGTTGAAGTCCGATTACTGTATCATATCAACCAAACCTATCGCTTTATTAACTGGCCCCATAAGAGCCCATCGGGCCCTTCAATGTGAAGATTTTCTGAGGGGTTACATGGAAAGACCCTTACAACAATCTATTTTTAATACCAAGAGCCTTGTTTTTCAAGATCTACATGGGCTTAATCGCTTTCTTGAAGAATTTTGTGTGCCATTAGGAAGTTTTGGGAACAATTGTTGCTATTATTGCATAGAGAGGACACCCTTACAAAATAATCAAAAGTATATGCATCTCACCTCAACTGGCAGTGGGCTCTCTTGGAGTGTCTGGAAAAGCCGACTGGCCTCAACGGACATCTTGTAGCGAAAGCTTTGATTGAGATTTGCGGTGGAATCGAAACTGTTTGAGCTCGACATGGGCTTCATAATTATTGTCTTGTTGTTGTGTTGTTCGGCAGTCGAACAGTCCGTATCCGTTTCCACAGATGGCAACGCCTGGTCCAGGGCTCTGTCCATCTCTTGCTCTTTTTTCGTTGTCTCCGATATGGCAGTGGACTGGTAATGAGCAAAAAAATAAAGAATTGAGTACATATACATAATTAAATATTTAGATTGAAAATTTCTTTTCCACCCTTCTGATTCTGCCTTGTAATCCTTACCTGCTGCAGTAGCTGTCGACAATCCTCGGTGCTCTGCTTGATAATAAACTCGGTGATAGTCTGATGAAGTTGTTTGTGCACCGGCGATGGCATATGATGCGATTGCGTATGGAGTGGACGAAGCTGATGATGATGGGGCAGATGTTGCTGTTGCTGATGATGTGCCAACTCTAGTTGCTGGCTGGCATTCATGAGGAGCTCGCCACATCGAAGATTTGGCAGCGCGGGTTGGACTTGCTGATGTTGTTGAAGTTGCTGAAGCTGTTGCTGTTGATGTTGAGCATGAAGCTGTTGAGCAACGGAGGCGGAGGCGGAGGGGCTGCTGCTATCGATGCTTAAAGAGATGGCAACGCGTTGGCCATGCTGACCATGTGGATGATGATGGCCAAGTCTTGTGGTGCTGCTGCTACCCGCTGGCAATGGTGTATAACGAGTGGGCAACAGTGGCTGCTGCTGCTGTTGTTCAACCAGATGCTGTTCCTGATGACCGTTCAGGTAACGTGCATGATGGGACTGCTGCTTGATGGCATAGTAGGGATCTGTTGTTATTGGGTTAATGCGTTCATTTGTCATCAATACCGTCTGATGGCGGCTAAGTCTTTTGTGTGTCGGATCCTTGGTCAGAATCGTGGTGGATATTGTCATTGATTGCTGTTGCTGTTGTTGTTGCTGTTGAAGCTGGAGCAGCTGTTGCTGCGTGGTAGGCAACGGCGGTTCGAGTAGCATCAACGGTTTCTGTTGTTGTTTGCTGGTCTTGTGGATTAAGCGACTACCACTGGCACTTCCACTGTAACTAATCTCCGTCGGTGGTTTTGCAACCGCTTGCTCTCCCTTTTTGTGTGAAACACGATCCTGAAGCAACAAATAAATGGCAGCCACATGATCGTAAGTGTTCTGCTTAAGGCTCGAACGCGTCTTATCCGGCCCGATGCCCACATATTCAGACATAATGCGCAAAATGTCCTCACTCGGTTCGAGTACCGACTGACGATCCATATTCAGATTGTATTTGGCAATGAGGACATGCTCCAGCAGCTCGGGGCACATCCACCGATGACGTTTTATCTGCTCGATGGTATAGCGACGTGTAGGCTCCAGCACCAGCATGCGACGTATCAAATGCTCACATTCCGAGCTCATAAAGAACGGTATACGAAATCGACCTGACAGCACCCGATCCCTCAGACTCTGTAGCGTTGAGCCATCAAATGGCAGCGCACCGCACACCAGCACATAGAGTACAACGCCCAGAGACTGCAAGGAGAGAGAAAGCGATATAGAGAGAGTGCATGGATTATAAGTAAACAGTGTGAATGAAGTCATAAAAGTTCAACCAACAAATATGATATACATACATACATAGATATACATACATATATGTTAGTTTGTAGTGTGTGTAAATTGTTGGTTCCGTTCAATAACCTGCTTAACCATATCACATTTCAACCGAAAGCAGAAAAAATAATGTTCGGTGTATTTGAATTTTTAGTAAATTAATGGTTTGCCAGGAATCTGTAGTCTAAGAGTTATTTTGCTAAGTCTGTGATAGCCAGTTGGGGCATCTGAAGAATCTTTCTCGCACGACCTAGGAAATCCTGTTATCCAAATTAAGGACTTTGAAATCCTTGATCCAACAAAACAAAAAATGGCAGAGCAGGTCGCAGTGCATAGATTTCCCGTAGCATTATTAATTTCTCAAAACAATGGAGCAATCTAAACAATGTTAAATAATTTACTGGTTATAGTTTAATGATAGAAAAGCAAGCTAAAAACAAGTCTTAAGATTTCTTTAAGGTCTTTTTCCCTGCTTCCGTGTACAAAGTTAAATGGTTAAATGATAAAATACAAATACTTTTACTATTAGAAAGCTGAATGGTTGGTTCAAAAAGCATGAAAGTACTCTAATACTTTCAGGCATTTAACCCTGAGCTTTAAGCTTACCCAAATATCAATCTCTGGTCCCGTATACTGTTTGCCCTCGAAGACCTCTGGTGCAGCATAGGGCGGTGAGCCACACCATGTGGCAAGTAATTCACCGGGTTTAAAATGATTGGAGAAACCAAAATCAGCGATCTTAATATTCATGTCAATGTCAAGCAACAGATTCTCAGCCTTGAGATCACGATGCACAATGCCTTTATTGTGGCAATATTCTACCGCCGAGATGATTTGCCAAAACTTAAAGCGAGCCGCCGACTCCGACATGCGACCATACTTGGCTATATAATCTGGAAGTAACGGAAAAACACAATTAATTTCTTGATGCAAATTTCTACCACTCTTGTCTCTTAGTGTATATATGTAAGTATTTTGTTTTGGGAGCTTACCAAAGATCTCGCCCTGACTGGCATACTCGGAGACAATGTAGATCATGTTCTTAGTTTCCATCACCTAAAAAAAAATTTAAATTAAAGTTGCGAGTTGGAATTTAAGTTTCAAGTTATTTGTTTAACCTGATAAAGCTTGATTATGTGCGGATGCTTAAGCTTCTTCATGATCTCCACCTCCCGATATACCTTCTGCAGATTCGTATGATCCAGCTGTGACTTATCGATAATTTTGATGGCCACTTCGTTCTTGGTGATGCGATGCCGCGCCAGCTTCACAACGGCAAAGTTACCCTTGCCAATGGTTCGTTCAATGTCATAGAATCCCACACGCATCGGTTCTTTGAGCTTGAGCAGCTCCTTGGGACCGCTGCCGCTGCCGGCGAATAACTTTTGTGCCAACAATGCATCCTGACAATTGGCCAATGCATCGAGAGAGGGTGCTGCAGCGGTCGATGTTGCTTCTTCATCCAGTTCGGTTTCATCCATTTGGCCATTTGATGATTGATGCGACTTCAATTCCAGCTTCAACTCTATTTCCATTTCCCGTTCTTGCTTTCGCAACCGATCTCGCTCTCGTTCTCTTTCTCGTTCCACATGACTATTTAGATCGGTGCTGCTGCTGCTGCCACTGGGCTGGGCTGACGATGCATCGGCTGCAGTTGGAGGAGCCGGCGATTCCTTAGAATCTTTCCTGGCAACCATTCCCTCGCATGCGCTCATTTTTCGGGTTATTCAAAGGCAGCTCCCTCTTCCAGTTCCACTCTCTGGTCTTTCGCCTGCTCCGCTTCTTCTCATGCTTTCGGTGCATGCAACGCTGCCTCTCCCTCTTGTCCTTCCTTCTAAAGGCAAGTCAATGCGCGCTCCTCCATATTAGCAGCAGCCGCCCTTAAACGAGCAACACTTGAAATGATTATTTAAAACAGAAAAATTAACCCAAAAAAGATGCAAAACAAGTTCACAACAGTTTATTTTTTTTTGCTTTCTATACTCTGATAGCCGATTAGCTCACACTTACATGTGCGGGTGCATGTGTGTGAGTGACTAAAAATGTTTGTGGGCGAGATTAGAATAGAAAAATCAATAAGCAGCCGCCGTCGCGTGTCTCCCGTTCACGGGTAAAGCGAAGAGAGAAATGAGATTACGCACAAACACGCACACATACACACACGCGCAGCATTTACGTGAGAGCATTTACCGTTAGTTGCTTGTGATGTACTGGAATTAAATTGTTTGTTTTCCGCATTAAAAATCGCATTCGCTTTATGCATTCGTCGCACCGCCGCCTCATTTGCCTCCACCCATGCCTCGCTACCAGCGGCTTTTTTTTTAAGGACAACCAATTTAAAACGGCGAAAACGCTTTAAGTTTACGCGCTGAACAGAGCGAAAAGCGACCGAACCGTTAAGCGACACAAACAACTCCAGCGCGTTTCTGTGACCCCCTGTGAAAGTGCACAGCACGTACATATGTATGTACGTATTGTGTAAGGGTTGCCAAACTTTTGCAATTCCTGCCAAACTAACAAACTGAATGCGACTGCTTAAGCTACTGCTGCTGCTGATACAATGGCTAGGGCAACCCCAGTGAGGCCAGGTGCTGAATGCACTTCACTGAGCATGCGCTTAATTTTAACCCCATAACAATAAATACATATGTATGTATGTATGTATGTGGAGCAAGTGTGGTTTGGGTACACTTATTTGTATTTGAAATACGCGCCAACACACATACATACATACATTTATCGAATGTTGGTTATCGCATCAACTAAAAGGCTCGGCATTAAAATACCCCAAGCAGAATAAAACAAAAATAATTGATTTAAATTTTTCAAAGTTTTAGTTTCAGTAATGTTAATATATCTGTGTTAAGTTGGTTAAAAACAAAACACAAAATTTTTTTATTTTATTTTTTCGTGCATATGTATGTATGTATATGTAATGACCTATATTCAAAATTCGCTTTAATTCCGATGAAACAGGATTTTAAATGAAATACAAGTATATATGGATGTTATAATATTTGTACAGTGGAAAAAGTGCAGAGAGCGACAAGTTAAAAAGCACACAAAAAGCACATCTTTGTTTGTCTCTCTCTCTCTTTCTTTCTCATATGTATGTGGCATATACATATATTTATATAGCGCTGTTGCTGTCTCTGTCTAGGCTTACAGAGCATTGCCCCTGTTTTTTGTTTTCTTTTTTTTTTTGCAGTAGCGGTTAACAAAATGAATGTGTTGGAATGACGACGATTTTAAAATTTGCTGACAGCGTTTGGTTTTCTTATCAAGATAATATATATGTATATGTAGTTATAGTTATATACATAGATTGATGTACATATACAAAACTCATGTAACAACAGGACACTATACAAAAAAAATAAAAAACACATTAATAGCTTGATAAATAGTTGGCTAAAAATTTGCACAGGCTCCCAGCCCCGAAAAGCCTAATGCTGATGATGACGAGAAGCTTCTCCAAGTGATGTTTTTTCTTAGTATATCGCCGCTGTCTGCTTTCTAGATTATTATAAACACATATGCCTTGTCATTTTTGTGTCGAGACTTTCCAGTTAAATATTCTTCATAAGAATTTTGGCAACCTAACACGATATCACAGCCAACAGTTTTTTTTTTCAATATTTAATAAATCAATTTTTGAAAACCGAATTTTCGACAACTGAAAGAACTGTTTGTCCATTGTGAAACCTACATAATTGAAATTTTGTATAATTATATCTTTTTTATCTTTGAGTTATCTTGTCTTTTTAGTGTACTGTTGCTGTTTTGGGTACAACTTTAGCTTTATAAAAAGTTATCAATTCAGTACTTACTAAAATATTTTGTTGTGATTTTTCGTATTTAGTAGTCAAAATCTATAAGAAAACTTAACTGGAGTGTTTTTCTTCTTCGTTCATTGTTGCATAGTGTTGTTTTTTTTTAATTATAATAAAGACTGATTTACTATAATTTTTTTGTCGGCTGCGCTTTTGTGGTTGTTGTGCCGAAAGCAGCAGAAGGAGCAGCAGCATAATTAGCTGTTGTTGTTGTTGAGGCGAGCGAACCATCATCGCCATAACAGCGTCGCTTAAGGTCACCAAAGATATGATCCTGGCGAACCGGCTGCAAATTGCGCTGCGTATCGGTATGTACCGTTTGCGTTGTGTTTCTATGGAACAACAGAGGAATTTAATGTTTAGGTATAAAAATCGTATCAAGTTAATACCTCGTCTTGGTAAGCACCGTGCAGCTTTGCTCGACAGCCATGTTGAGGGAATAGAGCGTGGCGAGATTAAGGAGACTATCGTGTTCGCCAAGCTCAATGTCGGTCAAATGGATTTGGGTTTGGCGGGGATCTTGTAGGAAGCGCGACAAGCGCTCGTTGGCGCTCAATTTGATGCTGAAACCGGGACGATCGCCATTGATGCGGCGACAACCGGCTCGAATTTCGCGCACTTCCTGCACTTGGAAGTTCGGCGGCGGCGGCAGGGAGGATGATAGGAATGGATTCGATGTTTCGCCAGACATTTCGCTTTCAATTTGTTTGTTGGGCGGTGGATGTGGATGCGGTTGTAACGTACTGCTGCTGCTGCTGCTTCTTTCTATGTTCGCATGATCAGCGTCATGACGATGATGACGATTGCCACAAATCTCAATCGGTTTTGAGCTTGCAGCCGGCTGAAAGCGTGACATCTCTTGAAGCATATCCGATTGCGTTTTCATGCTAATCGAACCATCAACTGTTGTTGTTGTTGCTGCTGCTGGTGCTGTTGTTGTTGCTGCTGTTGTCATCTCCGTGCCGGACATTAGAGTGTCATCTTCACCAATTGTATCATCGGAGCGAATTTGTGGCAACAAGGATTTTTTAGTCAATTTACGCTTTGGATCATATTTGCCACCCATCGGTCCACCCATCTCATTGCCGGGCCAATCCGTTAGCTCATCATCGCCCTCACGATCGGTATCGTGACGCCGGAGACCATTATCGCTATCATCATCGTCGGAGGAGGAGGAGGATGAGCTCAACGAGCTGGAGCTTAGAAAATCGCACAGTTCGCTGCAGTCCATTTTGGACTGGATTTGATGTAGCAGCTGCAATTGCAAGTGCAACTGCGGCTGTGGCGTCTTGCAATAGCGCCGACGACGATGCGATGACGAGGACGACGACGACTTCGATTTGCGTTCCAGGCACAGCTTGGAATTTGTTGGTTGGGAATGGGATTGGGTTAGGTTGGTTTGTATCGATTGCAGCTTCTCGATATTTGATGTTTTTACCAGCTTTTCAATATTGTTAACAGGCACTAGAGTTTCCATTCCATCAAAATCGGCAACATTCGGCTGTTGTTTGTGTTGTTTTTGTGGCTCATCCTCATCCTCATCATCCATATTCGTTGTTGTTGCTGTTGTTGTTGTTGTTCTGTTGTCAGTCTTTTTTGTTTGTTGGTGGTGGTGGTGTTGCTGCTGCTGCTGCTGAGCCATGCGATTTATTTTGGAAAGCAAGCCTTTGTTGAGCGGCAGAAGTCGGTCACTGTGCGGCTTCGATGTTGATGAATAGCTGCGTGGACGCATCCGTTGATAATCCTCCATGTGCGCATATCTTGGCACACTGGATGAATGCAACTTGTTGCCAACGCCAATGCCAGCACCAATCAAATGATCATGCTCATGCTCATGACAATATCGATCACGATTCGAACGTTTGCGTTTGCCGCAAAAGAATAAATTTGAGCTCGTTGTTGTTGTTGTTGATGATGCAGTTGCTGTTGTTGGTTTGACGAGACGTTTGCGTAATGTGCCTGTAGTTGTTGCTGTGCCAAGACAGGCACCAAGCATGCTTGGATGCAGTGGCGATTCGTTAGTGAAGTTGTTATCCTTGTTGCTAAACTCAAACTCCATTGACATACGCTTCATTTTGCGCTTGCGACGTGAGTTTGGCTTGTAGAAACTTTCGGAGGGCGAGAGGAAATGGTAAACGTTAAAATAGGTAATGGATTTAATAACATTGGACTAAATTTACCGTGCTGGACTGAAAGTGGTTTCATTTAGCGAATCGGATTCCCGAGCGTTAACGCCCATGCGTACGGCAGCTGTGGCGGCACTAAGACGCACGGGCAGAAGCATTGTTTCCGCCTTGTCATCCGAATCGCTGGCTGGCAACAAGGTACTATGAATGTGATCGGTATCCACGCTATCCATATTCGCTAGTCCTTGACTCTGAGAATGTGCATGTGCGTGTATGTGTGCGTGGCCGCCATACACATTTAATGTATCTGTAGGGCTGCTTGACGAATCCTCCGTTGGCTGTGGTGCACAAGCTGCAAAGTGAACGTCACGAGTAAGTGCGTATAAGAGTATAGAGTAAAAGAGTGTGTGCATAGATATACATATAGATTATAAAAAGTTAACCGACGTTTTTTATTGTCCAAAATCAACTAAACTCTATACAAGCGTCAACGGAGCCACGTAAAGGCCAGAAAATCAGCTTCTCTACGGATCGCCATCGACAACATTAAGACGGCCTACATCTTAGCGAGGGAGGAGTTAATACATCAGGTTAATCGTCGGTTCAACGCCGCATTTTAAGCGATCGCTTCGCATGCCGTTGCAACATAGTTGCGCGTCAGCGGAATATATTGTCAACAACGTTCAGACGCGCTGGGCAGCCGAAATACGATCCGTATGAGTGGAGCGCTGGGTCAGCATTCTCAGTGACAGGGCTAGCTTGCGTATAAGAACATTTTGTACTTAGAGTTTAGTTGATTTTTGACAATAAAGAAATTCGGTTCATTTTTTATAATTTATAGACATATGTATGTATACATATAGATAAATGTGTGTGCATATGGTATGCACTTGCAAACACTTACGCAAATTACCCGTTGATCGAGTTCGGCGACGTGAGCCCCACCTACCAACGCCGCTGGCCCTGTCCATCAGTGACGTCTCCTCGAGGGCGAGCGTTAAGTCGTGCGAGAACTGATCCATTTCATTTGCCCGAAATTTGCAGCACAGCAAACAGCAGATATTTATATCCACTTTCAATTGCGTTTCATTAAACTAAATATACTTAGAAAAATCCCAGAAAAAACAGAAACGAAACGAACCGAACCGAACGAATCCAAAAGGCAAGCCTCAACAATTGTCAAAGCACTTTACATCGATATGAGCAGAAAAAAATCGATATGCCATCGACAGTATTTAAATATTTTTTTACGTTTTAATATAAATCAAGCAATGTTTTTTTTTTTATTACTATAATTAATATTGTACATTAAGTTGCTGTCTATAACCAATAACTTTTGATTTTGAATTGTTTGATGATAACAATATACGATATTTGTGGTACTTATTTTTTGTATGCAGCGATGTATCTACATATCGATGTTTGCAACATCGATGCTTTCGATAATTATGGGAGCATCGATATATCGATTCCCAGCACTACTCATAACCCTCAATCGTACACGCAACCACTAAAAAAAAGGCATAGCACAGTTGTTGCAAAAACTCAAGCCTTAAGCCGGCAATTTGCCACTAAGAAAAAGAAGAAGAAGAGGAGGAAAAAAATACAAGTGAAAAAATAAGCATTTTCGCGACTCTGCGCTAATTTGACTTGTGTTGTTTTTTTTCGTGCGATTTGTGGGCAATTGTTGTGCATAGTTGAATATAAAAATATGAGTCGTCGACGCGCACACGATACCGAAGATGAGAGCTATGGTGAGTTTGATTTAGTTTCTAAAAAAAATCTATTCGCATTTGTAATTCACCACGTTTTGCTGCACAAACCACACACAGATCATAGACGCAACAAGCGTCGTCGCGTCTCGGAGAACCAAGAGATTGAGGATCGTTTAGAGTCACTTATATTACGTGTCGGGGAGCGCAGTACATCATCTGTGGAATCGAATCTCGAGGGTCTGGTTTCAGTGCTGGAGGCTGACCTGGGCACATTTCGTTTAAAGATCTTGCGCATTCTGTCCGACTGTGCGGTTCGTATGCCCGAAAAATGCACAGTCTACACAACACTAGTGGGTCTTTTAAATGCCAAAAACTACAAATTTGGTGGCGAGTTTGTCGATCATATGGTAAAAACGTTTAAGGAGTCATTAAAGATGTGCCGCTGGGATGCGGCACGCTATTCACTGCGCTTCCTGGCCGATCTGGTCAATTGCCATGTGATCTCGGCAACAAGTCTGCTTCAGCTGCTTGACACTATGATCGATGTGTCCAATGAAGATACGGTGCCGCAAGTGCGTCGTGATTGGTTTGTATTCGCTGTTCTTTCAACGTTGCCCTGGGTTGGCCGTGATCTCTACGAGAAGAAGGAGTCGTCGCTAGAGTCGCTACTGTTGCGCATCGAAGTCTATTTAAATAAGCGCTCGAAGAAGCATCATAATGCGTTGCGCGTCTGGACATCGGATGCACCGCATCCGCAAGAGGAGTACCTGGACTGCCTGTGGGCTCAAATACGGAAGCTGCGCCAGGATAACTGGGCCGAGAAGCATATACCACGACCCTATCTCGTCTTCGATTCCATACTGTGCGAGGCACTGCAGCATAATTTGCCGCAAATAACGCCACCACCACATCACGATAACTTTGAGTATCCAATGCCATGGGTCGTCTATCGCATGTTTGACTATACCGATTGTCCAGATGGTCCCAATCTACCTGGTGCCCACTCAATCGAGCGTTTCCTAATTGAGGAGCATTTGCATCACATCATCGAGACGCATCATAATGAGCGCAAGGACTGCGCAGCTCAACTTTTGAACTTTCCATTCAAGCACAAGATCCCATTGGAGTATTGCATTGTGGAGGTAATCTTTGCGGAACTCTTTCATATGCCAACGCCACGCTATTTGGACATATGTTACGGTTCGATTCTGATCGAACTGTGTAAACTGCAGCCAGGCACACTGCCTCAAGTCCTGGCCCAGGCCACAGAAATTCTTTTCATGCGCATCGATTCGATGAATACGTCGTGCTTTGACCGCTTTGTCAATTGGTTTAGCTATCATTTGAGCAACTTCAAATTCACCTGGTCTTGGGATGAATGGGACAGTTGTCTCTTGCTCGATGCCGAGCATCCACGTCCCAAGTTTATACAGGAAGTGCTACTCAAGTGCTTACGGTTTGTGAATTGCTGTTCAATTTATATAGCTTTAATAATCTCTGACTAATAACTATCCCCCTCATCACCCTATAGACTATCGTATCATCAGCGCATCACCGAAATGATGCCAACAACGTACGCCAAACTGATTCCTGTCCAACCTGTGCCTAACTACAAGTACACCAGCGAGGAGGCAGGTGAGTTAAGAAATTTCAAGATTGGCTTGAAAACTTGTACAATTTTAACGCTACGCAAAGCGCTTTTAGCACTCACATAGGTAACGTTTGAGTGAAGATAGCAACTGCTTTTCCATTATTAAATTTTCGATAGGTTGAACATTTATCCAAATTTGAGTTTACAGACGTTAAGATATACAAGAATCTATCAAATTTTCTCTCTAAGAGTTGCTCTTTTATCCCTAAAAAAAAATGGTTATGTTTTTGTTGCCTTGGGTCAATTTTTAAGACTTTGTTTTTCCACTCTTTGCTTTATTTTAAGAAGCTTAATATATAGGTTAATCAGATAATGTCTTAAATGTCATGTTTAAAATGTCTTAAATCGCATAGCTATTCGAGATTGTATATCACAATTAAAGAAAAATAGATTAAAAAAAAAAAGTATATCAAAATTATCCGAACATTTTACTCTGATGTGTTACGTAGTATCTTGACGAAATCGCGTAACTATATGTACTGTTGTTGCCATTATTGTATTCTCTTTGAAGAGTTGTATTACAAATCGTTTAAAAAGAATTTCGCTTTTATTGATTCCCATTTAAAACTTATGTCACTACAAAACAATTAACAATTAAATAATTGGATTTATTGCATTTAACGGTGCTTCACTTCGTTCTCTCTATTATCGTTATCATCATCCGTATCATCGTCGGTAATGATGGGTATCTCTTCGCCATTGGCGCCCACCTTGATGCTAACCGATTTTTGTGTTAATATTTCAATGACTTGTTCGCCCAACGATGCGTTAGACAGCGGCATTATTGCTGTTGTTGTTGCTGTCGTTGTCGTCGAAGGTGTTGTTATTGTTGTTTTTGATGTTTTATTCATTTTCATTGCTGTTGGTTCGAATGAAACCTTGGATTCATGGAGCTGACTGCTCTTTGGATTGCTATCCAAGATGCTACTGCTGCTGTTGCTGACCTTTTCTTTGCGTCGCTGCCTCCATTTGCTAATGCTTGGCAACTCTGTTGTTGTTGTTGTGGTTTTCATCGTCGTTGTTGTTGTCCGTGGCGTTGTTCGATAGCGACTCAAAGCGCGCAAAGGCGTCACATTGGTTGAGGTGGCTACAAAGCTGGAACTGGAACTTATGGTTGGCGTTGTTGCTGTTGTTTTTGGTGGCTCTATTGTTGTTGTTGTGTTGTCTACTTGTGTTGTTGGTGTTGCCAATTTGTTTAGCTTTTGACTGCCAGCTGATTCCGTTTCGGAATTTTCGTGCTCCTTTGCCTCCAGCTGTAGCACATCCACTGGATGCTGATGAACATAGAGCGGATCGGGCTCCGAATAGCGATAAATAGTCTGCTCAAGCGGTTCGCTTTGCACAAATCCCTTTGGTATCTCTTGCCGCCCCTGTTCCTCCTGCTCATTCTGTTTAGCTGCTGAGGCTCCCGCATAGATCAGCAGCGGTGATAGCTTGGAATTTTGACGATATTTGGCTGAATGCTCTACGTATCCTAAAACAGGTTAACATATAATACATACAAAAAATGGTCAAGTACAGTCCAAGTTGTTTCAATAGAAAACCCACTCTACATATATTACAAATTTCCTTTATAAGGATATATATGTATGTATATATATTCCTTTCCCCTTGAGATTCTTTTTATGAAAAATCTATAGTATTATCTTTAAGCTCCAACTCACCAACCGTAAAGGTCTGATGTTCCTCCTGTTGGTGTTCCTGATCAATATCCTCGAGCTCACCAGGCTGCAAATATTCGCCGGATTCGTCAGTCGGCTCGCGATTAGAAGGAAATTTCAAATCGCCATTTTGCTCTAACGGTTGCTGTTGATAACGTTGATGATGCGGATGATGTGATGATGGTGCTTCAGTGGACAAGGGACGATAGATGGAAAGATCTTGCGCATGATTTACACCCGGTGCCATATAGAAATGATGGTGGAAATGATGCGTAACTGGTGAAGCATGGCCAGCTTCTAACGAAGCGCCACCCGGCACATCGCTTGCAACAATGGCAACATCTTGTGGCAATGGATATGGCTCGAGACGATTTGGCAAATGTTCTGGCCGTGGTGCAAACTTGAGCATTGTCGGATTATTGGGCCGATATGTCGTCGCCGGTATAAAGTTGGGCTGCAGCCCATGGTTGTACAAGCCCGGATTCCCATTCCCATTTCCATTCGCATTCGCACTGACTTTCACATACTCACCAATATTGAGATTGGGTGGCGCTTGTAAGATTCCATGAACAAATGTCGCTTGGGGCGAACGATCCTGACGTCGCTGTACTGCATGGAATGCCTGCTCTTGACGTTGTTGTTCCCGATAGCTGTGACTGGCAAAGTTTTGTGGATAGTCAGATTCTCTTTGAATGAAACTCTGCGATGGATAACCAATGCGTGGCATAACACTAAACTTCAGTTCGTAGTGATAGCGTTGTCCATGATAGCGTTGATCGTATGATGCATCCCGATGACGTATCCTCTGCACTCGCCACACAGCACGTGTCTCCACATTTCGATCTGGTGCCGAATTTCCCTCCACAAATCGATAGCTACCATTGGCAGTCAATTGCTCCAAACGTCCACTGGCCAACGTCACAATATCCCCAAAGCGACTCGATGCACTCGCTGTACCAATTTCATTTGCCATCGTATAGGGTGTCTGCAAAAAATCATGATAATCGTGCAGCCGACTGCCGCAAAGTGCGATTAAAAATAAATTGAATTACACATGAACAAAAAAACCTTCTGCACTTGTAAGCAAGCAACAATAACCTAGTTAACCAAACCTAGTCCAGGTTTTGCTTTCGGTTGGATAGTTATAGTTGCGCTAGGATTCTTTGTGTCTTTGTTAAAACCTTTTATTTGTCTGAGTAATTATGTTTTTTTAATCTATTCGAAATCCTTTAAAGAGCTTGCTATGTCTTCATTTTTACTTTGAAATCTTCTTGACTGTGATTATGTTTTGTTAACTGTCCCACAGTTCCATTCTGATAATTAATATTCCGAATTGATTATTTTCCCTTCACGCTGTTAATTTTTGTTTGAAACTTACCTTTAGCTTTGTTGCCTAAAAAGTTTTGGTTGTTAGTTCTTTAGTAACATATATCGAGCCTTGCGTTACGTTATTTTCGCAAATAAGGCTCGATATATTAAAGAGGATGAAGATGGAGGGAAAACAATTGAAAGTGTTCTGATGCTGCTTTATAGCCTTTTTTGTACACCCTCTATAGATACTTCTACTTTGACAGCTCTCTACATGTAAGCATACCTGAGATTACCAGCAGCTGCTCCCAGAGCTGCATCTGTGAAGAGCGTTACGTAGGTCACATGCTTAAGTGTACGCTCCCAGGGACGTTCATTTTGCTCCGGCTTTAGATCCTGGCCGTGTCCCAACTGCTGCTCCGCCCCATAGTAGATACGCTTGCCGTTGAGCTGCTGTGATTGATTTGGTGTCAACACCAAATCTCGTCCGCCAACAATTGCTGTTCCCTGCTGCAGCTAAAAAAAAAATCCAAGCAATAAATAAGGCTTGCTTTATTTTTCACATCCTGATCGCATTGAAAATTGACATAAAAAAAGGGTATAATGAAATTGAGAAAATGTATTTGCAGTATTTTGACAGATAGAAGCATCTCTGATCTTATGTATATTATATAATATCTGTTCATATAATATATTGCTATTGATGCAATAGTTATTTCGAAATAAAGATTGAGATTTTTATTTTAAATGTAAGATCTTCTAACCCATTTAATCGATAACAACAAAATCCAAATTTCAACGAAATTTAAGCTTGCCAAAGCCCGCAGTAGCAAAGCCCATTTACGTTCTGTGATTTTACGTATAGACTTAACGGGCTCATCCCATATCACCATCTTAAAAACATCTCTAGAAAAAAAAGCTTATACCACTAATTCTTGCTTATAGAAATGGATCAACGTTTATTTTACAGTCTCGACAGTCGAAATTTCCTTTTGTTTTGTAAAAGGACTAAGGTTGTTACTCTCACGCTCCTTTTCCCTGCCTCTCTCTGTCCCACACTTACGATTGCCATGAGTATGATCAGTAGGCAACGGTACTTTGCCATTTTCACATTAAATAAAACAAAACCAAACACACAAAAAACAAATAAAAAATAAACAGCACTAGAATATTAAAAGCGTGTCTCTTTTTTGTTTTGAGGAGCGAGATACTTTGCGGCACGCGTGCGTAAACTTGAGTGAAACTAATAATAAAATCATCATAAAGACAAAGCCCAACAAACCGTTAGAGACTCTGCTGCTGCTGCTGCTTCTTACTCTGCTTCTGTCTGCTTTCATTGGAGCAGCCAAGCGGCGCATCGCCATGGCAATTTCGCAATCTACCTCAGCAGTGGTGTGGCATGGCACCATGTGGGCAGGTGTCGGTGGGTGAACGGGGTAATTGACAGTTAGCAACGCGCATTTATGCAACACTTGCGGATGTCTAAAAACGCCTAAACTCCCATAAACATAAAACCCCCCAGAGCTACCAAAAACAAAAAAAAAAAAAAAACGAAACCTATTCGACGACCCCGCAACTCAGTCAGCGAGCGAAACGCTTTTTGCATTTTCGGCAATGTAAAAAGCAAAAAAAAAAAAAAACAAACAAACACTTTGGTATAACTAGTAGATATGCCCTGTAAAATAGTGTGTGAGCAAGGTTGGCTTATGTTAAAAATGTGTTAAAAGGGAATAAATGAAAAAACTTTCCGATTTTCAAATCACTTGAATATGTCAGGATGAATTCAAATTCGATTGGATTTCACTGTGTATTCTAAAAAAAATTCTGAGGGAAATCATATATATGTATTATACATTCAAATTGAAAATCGAGTTTTTTAAAAAAATAAGTTTTTCATAATCTAACAATTGTATAGCCCTTATGTAAATGTGTGTTTTAAGGAGCTTACAAAATTTGAGTTAAGCTCCAACTTGATTGAATCGGAGTTGAGCCTAACTTCAGTCTACAGTTAGTTAAGAGATGCCCGGACGAGATATGATGCTGTTCGCTTCGCTGAAGTTCAATAGTGGAACCATCCATTCCATCTGATTGTCGTGTTCTCATTGCGGTTCATTCATTTCGATGGTATTCGTTCACCTTGCACAGGTTGTTCTGGTTTCTTTAATTTTTTGTTTGTCTTTCTATACATTGTTTGATTTCGAGATTAAAGTGAAGATAAATAAACTGAAAGTGACTTGAGGTAAAATGTTTAAAACTGAAATGTGACGTGGAATAAATACATATACATATGTAATGTACTTCAAAGAAGGCATGATTTATGATTATACATTTTGAGAGTGAATAGTGAAGGTTTTGACAGCAAAAAAAAAAATAAATTCATCCCAGCTTAAATCGAAACAAGAAACCTTAACTTGCAAACAACTGTGCTGCTTCCCAGGGCTTTTTAAAATTTGCCCAACAATAATAAAATAATTAATTTACTGTTCTTTGCAACAAACATCTTTATTTATCTTTGCTCATGCATTCTGAAACTTTGCTGCAAACTGTTATTTTATGCTCTCTCTATCGATTTGATAAAGATCTGACCATATTTATGGTTGCGCTTGATGAAACATGAAACCCCTTGAACCCCACGATCCTAAAGTTCGTCTTGCCCTTACGGGGCTATGCTCAATTTGAGCTGAAAACCAAAGATCCGTAAAAATACCATTTGTACTTGTTGTCAAAATGAATGCTAATCAAGCAAATGCTAGTCTAAGTTAAATACCCTGCAAAAAGGTTTTTAGCTATTATTGAAAAATTTGACGAAAAGAAATTTATAAAATGTTTTCTACAAAAATCTCAAATGTTTTAGATCGATTTATGACCCTTTAAAATAATTATTTATTTCTTTTTAAATTTAATTTTTTTTAAATTAACAATTTATGAAAGAAGTTTTGTTTGAAGTTTTCCTCTTATTTTGTGATTTGAACATATTTCGCAAAAATTAAATCTGTCAAATAACATTTCAGCCAACAAAAATAATGATCAAACCGTGTTATTTCAAAACCTTGTAAAAACGTGTATTGTGCTGTGAACTTTAACCGCTGATCTTGATACGCTCCACTTGCGACAATGGCAATTCTTAACCATTGTCTTCTACCTTCTGTCTGTGTTTGGCCTTAAGCCGAGGCCAACAACTCAGTTTCCGCATTTTTTGTTCAGCAGATTAACTCTTACTTAAGCGTAATACGCATTTCATTGACATAATCGACTCAAGTGCCAATAAATAGCTATGTAATAGCTGTTGTCAGCAGTAAGTGCCTGTGGATAGGAAAAATGTTGTGGGGGGGATAAAATGAAAATGTTGATCATTAGTAACGAAGGAAGGAGTAACGCTTGGTTCCACTTGGTGCAGCGCTTATGAAGTTATTGCTCTTTGTTGCAACTGCTACTGTCACAATTTCCATATAATTACTTACTGCCTAATTACTTTTCCCTCCTCAGATAACACATAACCTTTTTTTTCAAGTCGCCTCGGGTGTTTCGATCGAGATCATAATAATATTATTTGTCGAATTTATTAGTCATCCAAAAAGGTTTCTTTACGCTTAACATTCCCTACTCCTTCATGCATTCAATAACTGAGTCTTTTACTGCTTCTCCAATTTATATATTTTAGCCAACTTGCCTGGAACAACTGTTGCATTGCAGCTGGTGGGTGCCATTCGTCAGAAGTGTACGCCCGAGGAGGTTGTCAATATATTGAAAGAGATACCAAGCACTGGCTACAGCGGCGAAGAGATGTCCGATGGCAGTTTCAATGCGCTCAAGATTGATGTATTTGTGCAGACACTGTTGAATTTGGGCTCGAAATCATTTTCGCATAGTTTTGCGGCAATCTCGAAGTTTCATGTCGTATTCCGGGCATTGGCTGAAACGGAGGAGGCACAGATATGCATATTGCATAACATTTTTGAGTTGTGGTCATCGCATCAGCAAATGATGGTCGTACTTATTGATAAGCTGCTCAAGCTACAGATTGTCGATTGTTCGGCGGTTGCAACATGGATATTTTCCAAGGAAATGACCGGCGAGTTTACCAAAATGTATCTATGGGAGATACTTCACTTGACCATCAAGAAGATGAACAAACATGTCATCAAACTGAGTTAGTTTTCATGGTTGTTTTTTGTTAGTTAAACTTGTATTTACACTCTTATTTGAATTAGATGTGGAACTGAGCGATGCCAAGGATAAGCTATCCAAAGCGGATTCATCGTCGAGCGATACAGATGAAGATACGCCGCATAAACGCAAGAAGCCCATAACACATGCCGACAAGCCATCCGAGGAGGTAAGTTGCTGTTGTTGTTGAAAGCTTCAAAATCCATTCTCATATTTTGAATATTCAATACAAAACAGGTTGTTGAGCGCATGGAGGAGAAACTGGAGGCAGCAAACGTCAATCAGAAACGACTCTTTTTGATTGTCTTTCAGCGTTTCATAATGATATTATCCGAGCATTTGTTGCGTTCCGATACGGATGGACGTGATCCGGATACAGATTGGTATCGCTGGACGATTGGGCGCTTGCAGCAGGTCTTTCTTATGGTAACAGAGATTCTTATTTTCACAATGTACCCCTTACTAAATTTGGTCCTTTGGTCTATTCCTTAGCATCATGAGCAAGTGCAGAAATATAGCAGCACTTTGGAGACGTTGCTCTTCACATCTGATCTAGATACACATATTTTGGAGGTCTTTCAACAATTTGTCGCCTTGCGCGCTTAACTAAAACGAATAGAAACAACAACAACAACATCTACTGAAGCCTATTTAATTGTTGGATTTAGGTTTTTTATTTTTTAAACGTGTACACTCATTAAATGACAAAATTCTGCATTGTGTAAATAAACATAAAAAATTGCAAAGAAATGCATGAATAACAGAAACAAATTTCAAATGTATTTTTATATTCAATGCAGTTAAAACAATACACGTAACGTAAATTAACTATTTGAATTTCGAAACAAACAGATCGGTTAAGGGTTGAGCAGCTCTCGTATTTGTACAGTTTTATGTTTTGTGTGTCTGTGCTATGTTATTATCTAGGTTTGACGTGGACTGTGCACACGATGCGTCTCTTTTGGTTTGACATTCACATGCGATTACTGGTTTTACAGGAACTGCTAATTGAAGCTTGGCAAATCAATTTCAAATGTAACGGCTGAGAGTTATGCATTTCATAATGTAACAAAATATTACTACTGTTAATAACAGCTATTAGGCGGGATGCGTACTTAACGAAAAAAAACTATGCTAGTTTCCATAGCATGCTCAACAAAATAATAAGTTGATCAATAAAACAAATAATACGAACTTGCAAGTATCACTCTACTGTAAACACCTGTTATACCGACAACAGCATAGCTTAAACGAATGCATAACAGCGACTGAGCATAACACAGCAAAAAAGAGCATTTTGCGGTTTTTCGAATTGAATTTGAATCTGTTTTCTTTTTGGATTTTTTTTACATTTTGTATTAAAATCACATTTACAGCCCATGCGGCTTTATGGATGGGATGACCAAAATTAACAATAGTTGGGCGCGATAGTGTGAGAGAATAAGAGAGAGCGGATAGAAGCAAAAGAGAGCGAACGCGAGCGTTTCTGTTTGAGTAGCGATCGTGCAATGCAATTGGGAATTGATGCCCCAATGCGTGGCGCATTTCGTAAATAACAAAGTGTCGCTACTCTCTTTTTTGAATATAATTTTCAGTGCGTTTTTGCATTTCGTGCGTGCCAGATCGTTCGTTGTGCACTTCGTGCGTCTATCTGCGATTTTGTTTTTGCCGCAGCAGCAGCAAATATAATAATTTTATTAATACGGAGAGAAGACAATATACATACATATTTATGTACACATACATAAATATATATAATTACATATATGTATGCATGTGTAGTATTTAATTTAAATTCACAGCTCATACATATGTTTTTGTTCAATATTAAGTATACTTATTTGTTTTTGTTAAATTCATTATTTGCTGCGCGTTTACTTATTTGTTTGCAGTTGCTGTTGTTGTTTTTGGCTGCTTAAAAACGCGCGCGTTTTTATATTTGTGTACATAATCATAATTCTTATGAATAATTGTTTTTACTCCGTGTGTGTTTTTTTTCAAGTGTTTTTCTCTATTTTGGCGCGAAAAAGTGACTTTAACAGCGCCAAAATAAATGTTAAATGTTACAAAAAAGTGTCTGTGCCTGTGGGTGAGTGTGTGTGTGTGTGTGAGGAAGTTACAGTTTAATATTGGTTAGTCTCAATTGTCGTCGATTGATGCTCTATCTTGTTGTTGTTGCCGCCTACTTTGGAAGAAAACCATGTTCATATTTAAGCATGTAAGACCCCTTTTACACGATGAGGTTTTGTTGCTGCAACATTCGTTTTTACCCCTCTACATCCTTTGCCAACAAACGAATGTTGCAGAAAAAGTTTCATGAAACAAACTTCACTGTGCAAAAGGGGTCTAAGGATGTGAGCCTCCCTCTAGCGTCTGTGTGTGTGTGTGTGTGTGTGTGTGTGTGTGCTGTTGTGAAAGTAAGAGCGTAAGACAAGAGCGGCAAGACAAAGTGCAATAATAACAACAACTAAAAGCAAAGAGCAGCCATTGATCCTTATGCATATGCTCCTTTTGATACTGCTGTTTATCAATGAAATTTCTTTTTGTTCTTTTTAAGCTAGCTTTTCGCATGCATCAAAATAATATATGTACATATAATATGAATCATTTAAAAAAACAATTTCCTTTCTAAAAAAAGAGTATTGCGCAGCGTTGCGCTTGTTAGTGAATTATTATAGCTTGTTGCTGTTTAAAACAATATTTTAATAGCTTTGCCATATTTTTGTTTATGTACTCTTTTTTTTTTTTTGTTGAACTTTATTGCAAAACGTGACATTTTCTCAAACGTAATGAATTAAGTTGTTTTTGTTTTTCTCTACTTATTTATTTATGCTTAAGAATGCCCAAATATATAGAGTATCTGCTAGTTAAGCACTACTTAACGATTCTAGATTTTTTGTTGTTGCACCTGTTGCTGTTTAGTAGTTATTGAAAGGCATGTTGAAAAAAAAGAAGAAGAAGAATCAGATTCTCTCTCCATGTGTATGTGTGTGTGTGTGTAAGGCAAATAAACTGTTTTACATATGTATGTATGAAGAAATGCCGTTGCCAACAACAACAGCATATGTATAAGAAGAAACCTTTGATAATCATATCACGCAGTTCCACTGATAATTTCAATTGTATTCTACATTTGTTATTATTGTTGTTACTCGATCGAGACACTTTGCATTATCAGCTGCCTTCTCTCTCTCTCTCTCTCTCTCTCTCTCTCTCTATCGCTTACTGTTTATCGCTCTTGGTTTGACTTGAGTTTCTTGGAAAGCAGACACAATCATTGACCATTCATTTTTATTTTGCTTGTATTCGAACTGGCATTTTTTTTTCATGATTTTGTTTGCTATCACTAAATTTAGAATAAAGTCAAAACTCACATAGTTTGATTTAAAATTTTCTATCTAAATCTTTTAAACATTTTAGCATGCTTTTGCTTTCATTAAGTTTTTTATATATGTATTCGTATAACAGTTTGTCTTCAGTAACAACTGTCTTGAAATTCCATAAATAATATCAACATGAAATTCTTTGCGTATATTTATATTATAAATAATAATTGGATATATTTTTTATCTTATTTGTAATTTTGTTTACCTTTAGGAATGTTCTTTGTAAAGCTTAGCTTGATGCATAGGAATGTGAGAAAATTGAATTATATTTGTTTATGCTATTAAATGATCAAATATCAATATTCGATACATATTTAAAATCTCTGTCAATCGGGCAAAGTTGCATTTGAAACACTTGGAAGCGAAACGAAACGAAACGACAAATTGTTGATGTATTTTTTTTTTTTTTTAAAACCAAGACGAATTGTGTAATTTACATTACCGAGCGGATGTCGTTCTGGCTTCTACTACGACAATATAATGAACCAATTACCCAGTTTGTCTCTTGATTCGATTGCTGTTGCATACAGCAACATTCGTATACATACATATATACACACAGATACAGCTACGTTGAGATATTGCTGAGATTTTTTCTGTGTGCGCCCCTTGCCATTTAAAGTATGTATGCATGTATGTACATATGTATATGTGTGTGTGTGTGTGTGTGTAGTTTAATTTATGTTGGATACGACGACACCCACTTGATTATAATCAGCATATAAGAACACTCTAAGTATGATATGTATGTATGTATGTATCTTCAAGGTACAAGATACATATATAGAAAATGCAAGTAAATGTATCGACATATACATACGTATAAGTATAAGTATACACTCAAAAAAAAATTAATAAAATATTATTTATCATTATTTATCTTTTTTTATTGTACGCTGATTTAGAGATGGGCCCGGGCCCAAATCAAATATTTTAGGCCCGGCGCTAATTTCAAAAAAGCCCGGCTCGGCATAAAAAGCCCATAAGTTTATTTCAAACTTATGTTCTTAAATAGGGTTTTTTTTAATACTTTTTTATTAACTTCACTTGTACTTATGTTATTAATTAGGTTTGAAAGGCCTTACGTCAACACCCCCAACATGGTCTAGAGTTTAAGATTCGCGGGAGGCCCGGCCCGGGTTCAATTCCCAGTATAAGCAGTTTTTTTCATTGAATTTTTTATTTTTTTTAATAGCACAAAGCTACAACGCGTTTTTTTTTTTTTTTTTAATACGTATACTTATTTTAATCAAGATTAAATTTCAATAAAAACTAATACTTAAAATAATAGTAGTTTATTAGTTTGACATTTCAAGCCTGTTTCGTTTTTCTGCCCTGAAGCTAAACTTACATTTTTATTTATTAAATAAATAAATAAATAAACTTAGTGGCAATATTTAGTAATGCTAATATATCCAAGTTGTCAGTTCCTTGGCATTTCGTCTATTCTCTATTTCTTTGTCAACAACACTCAACTCAACTTTACTCTCCTTGCAACAACTGGAGTCGTGAACTGTGAAAATTCGTATACATATATATATATGTATGTACATTGATCAGCATTTAGTAGTTACTTAGTAGTTGTAAAAAATCGCATCTCAATTCACAATCAATTCATATTAGCAGCTGTCACTTGGATGCAAATAACGATTTAGTTCTTCAATTACGATAAATATAGCCCCCCCCCTCCCTCCCAACTGCCAAGTGACAACATTACGCCACGAAATGTTTGATGTTTGCTTATGCAGTTTTTTTGTCATTGTTTCGAGCACCGATTTTGCTCGTTATTAATATATATAAGTATTAATATAAAAATGTAAATTTTATCTAAGGAATCTTATTTTTATCTTGAACAAATAACAAGCAAAATAAATTCTTCAAATCAGTTTCTAACTATATGCACATTACTGTAAATATATACATACGTACATACATATATACATGTAGTATATATGTACAAGCTTTATGCATGATACGCGCGATAAAGTTCCGAGTGCTAGTTGAGTGGGGTTGGTCGTGCTAAGGGGTAAGGGGGGGGGATAGGAAGGTCTTCGTCTATAGTTCAACAACTTGCGCTGTTTAAATTTGTTGAATGCGTAGCTGTTAGATAATGATATATATGTATGTATATATGTACATACGTTAGTATGTGTAGAGTAGTAGTATTCCACACAATTCCCCCGCCAACAGGGTTTTTTTTATCGTTTCAATTGATTTAAGTATTTGAACTATAATTTAAATACAGAAATAACTTGGCACTAACATATTTCTAAGCTATCGACATATTTATCAGCTACACATTATAAGATTTGTGTATTTTGAAAAATTTTGTTGTAAACAAAATAAAATGTTTCCTCCATTATGAATATTCGTTTCCTCGATTGCTTTTTGGTATTTTTTTGTTAAGCCCCGACAAATCAAATTGTATAACCGTTTTACATGTAAGAGGGAGAAGGAAGCATCTTGATAAGCATCACCAGCCGAGAGGATATACATAGCCATGCCCGTCTGTCTATCCGTCTATCCGTCGGTGACCATAGAAGCTAGTCTTTAGCTCTCCTTAATCGTAAGCAGATCTTGGTTGTTTTAAATTATAGCTCTTCCGGTTTTCAATATGAACACAAAATATAAACAATAAAAATGTGATCCTCGCTTTAGAAGCTATACACAAAAATAATTATCGTCCAACAAAATCGTTTAAAAACTCCGGAGAATTCAAATATATATTCGCATACACAACAATTCGCCTAAGCCTTCTTTCTTCTGTGTTTTTTGTTAACCTTCTTCTATCCAACTCTACCTCTCTCCTTGCCACCTTTTTTTCTTTTCCTTTATTCGTATGTTTATTTAGAGCTATAATTGTTTTCAATATCACCGGCAATTTGTCAGGTTTGCAAATTTTAACAAAAAAAAAAAAAAAACTTTGCTGTTACTTGTTTGTTGGTTGGCACTATAATTTATGATTGGATTGAAAATTATACGGCATTTTCTTCGATGCGTTCGTTGGCTTTTTGCATATTCATGAGCCATCGCCTAGCTTGCTTACAAATCAAATAAACACATATCCGCATATACATACACATATACATATACACACGCATTGTTGCTTTTGGTTGTTTTTAATTTTAATTACACTAAACAAACGCCTTGGACTTGCCATGTAAATTGTTAATAAATTATGCTCTTTTTTTTTTAATAGTTGTTGTTTAGCATTGTTGTTGTTGGCCTGGCGCCAAAGTAACAAAAACTTATTGACAAATAAATAAATTAAAATAAATAAACGAAGAACAAATCTATTAATCCTAATCTCTGATATAAATTAAAATATTTGTAATTTAACTAAAGCCATATTGATATAATTTATAATTTACTGGCTATAATTAATTATAATTCTACTTGCAAGCAAATAATTTGTTCTTACTTCTTAATATCTCTTTTCTTACGACCCCATAGAACCAAAATTATTTTTACGAAATATATATTTGTATGTACATATGTACATAGGAAGCTCTTTGGATAAGCTAACAAGTTTTTCGACAGAATACGCCAAACATATTAAAAAGAAGACTTAGTTAATAATAATTGCATGTGTTCTATGTATTTCATCGCGCAAAGGCGAAACCCAAATTAACGGGGGAAAATGGGATCAAAAACAAAGCAAACAAAATTTGTCGAATTATTACTTATTAATACTAATAATGGCCATTTAATGTTTGTATTCATTATGTCTATTTAATTTTGTTTGGTTGTTTTTGTACGTTTGTTTTTTTGTGTTTTGTTTGTGTAAGATTAACTACAAAATATTGTAGAAACAATGAAAACACCTTTTCATCGAAGCGCATTGCGAGGGCGTTCTTTAGAAATTTGAAATGTTGTTTTGGTTTTTGTTTCTGCTTCAGCTCTTTGAAGCAAATATTCAAGAATATGATTATTTGTTTTATTTTTGCAATCAAATAGTGATACGCATATGCCCCCATAACCAGAATATTGAAAAAATAAATGCATATACAGAATTCATGAATAATTTTCCAATTTGCTTACGTCTTAATCAAGTTTTGAAAGCAACAAATGTGAGATTTTGAAAAGTTTTAGTAAGACATTATCAAAAATATATTTGAATACAATTATTTGTTTTGCAAATTTCTTATCTTTAATGATCTGGTCAGTTTTTGGCCGATTGTATCATAGATTGAAAGAATTCATAATAATGTATTGATTATTTTTGAGCTGACAAAAGGGTAATAAAATGATTTTATTCAATTGATCTTGATGTTAACTTCAGACTTCGCTTGATACATTTTAGTTCTGGTCAACGAGAACTTAGTAAGTTAGTTGGTTAACTTGCTTCACGACGTTATCATAATGATAACCCCTTAAAGAAACCTGATCTTTATAGAGAGTCGTACCTTTGTTCACAAGAACAACAATAACTGCATACTAAGGAAACAACTTGCAACCTGCAAGCCCGTGTTTCCAGTGTTGTCGGTTGTTGCTTGTTGCATGTGCATGTGCATGTGCTATATCCACCGCCGCCTCTTTTCCAGTTGTGCAACCCCCCGCCCCCCAAACACACACACACACACACACACACACACACACCCTACACACATTAACTCTGAGCCAGCGATCCGATCTTTGGTCTGTTTATGAACGATCTTGACAGTACACGATCCGATCGCAAAACTTGTTGCTGGCCTGGCCTGCTGCTCGCCTCTCTGTGTGGGACTGATTCGATTTGATGGGGAAGTATAAGTTGGAAGGGGCTGGTAGCACATTCTTTGGCCGGCGTCATCAATGTTTGCCGGCAAGATGATGATTATTACAATATACTGATACTCAAGAATATGATGATATAAGCTTGTGCTTGTAAAAAAAAGTGTTAAAATTGTATTGAAAGTTGTGCAAAAGAAGGAACTATTGTGTGAAATATATTCTTGTTTCGTCGCTAAAAGTCAACTTCAAAAAGCTTTTAAAAAGTAATCTGTTTCTATGAATACGATTATGGAAATTGATAAAGTATACAAAAAAAAGTTGCGTCTTGTCAATAAAAGTCATTTATCGAGTAATATTGAAAATAAGTTTTATGGCTTTAAGCATCGGATTGAAAATTATAATATTATAATAAATATACATATAACCATATATTCACGTTCAGTTGAATTCATTTGTGAATTTGACAATAGCTCATCTAGATGATGTTATCGATTAATATCGATCAAGTGATTAAAAATCTTTAGCTGCTTGTAAGGAAATCGCCCGATTATCTATAACCCATTTTTTGTTGGATTGTAGGGTATCTGTTGACGAGCTATCTCGATATTTTAATTTGTGTGTGGTGCTTGAAGTCGTTGTCGTCTTTGGGTTCCGTTCTACAGACGACCTTTAGCGGGGCAGAGAATGGGCACCACCAAAGTTGGGGACTGGAGCAAACCACTTTGTAACTTGATTGTTGTTGTTGTTAAGATCGCTGCAGTAAACATACATATACATATGTATGTATGTGTGTGGACCTGTGGCTGCGTAGTTCGAAGTCGCATGCTTCGACAATAATAATACGAGTATTTTCCCTGCCTTGCCCACAGCCAAGTTTTTCACAACCGGTTCACCAGTCTCTCAACCTCCCTCTCTCTCTCTCTCTCTCTCTCTCTCTCTCTTTCTCATTCTCTCATTCGTCTCTTTGTGTGTTGCTATTTTTGTGTCTCAGCACCAATTTACAGAAAATCAACAACCACAACAAAACGCAAAAAAATCATAAATAAAGGAAAAAGAAAAAAAAAACACAAAACGATATCATAGCATTTTCGTTACAGGCCGTTTACTATAGTCAAGTAATTAACAGTTCGATAATACCTCAAAAATGTTTATATGCATATGTATATATACAGTACCACCCCGCTCAACGCAACGCTCGTTGAACGCAACTCCTTCCTTCGCGAAACAGCTGTTCAGAAAAGTATGAACTGTAACAAAGTACAGACCACAATTTCACAGTTTTTAAAAAAATATATAATTCCTAATCAGTCTGAACAACCCACTCGATAAAATCATGTGTTTCTGTCTATCTGTATGGAATTGAAGACTCAAAGTTGCTTTCAAAAAAAAATATTGGTTATCTCTTTCCAAATCCAATAGATACATGTTCTTTAAATAGTTGGGCGTTATATTGATAATCTGGTTAAATAACATCAAATTCGGAGAAGGAAATACAAAAGATATGGCCGATTGAAATTCACTTAAGCGCAGCAAAGGGCTTTAGGGTAGCTACCAGTCGAACTATCTCGACAGCATGTCAGTATATGGCGCCGGTAGAGCTGCCCTGACATTATTTGCAATCGATGTCGTCGACCCAATGCGATAACTATCTACCAAAATCGAATCGGAGCTAGAGTAAACATAACAGGCGCTTCGATCTTACCAAAAAGAAAGTAAAAGCTTCATATGCTATTTAAAAATCTTAGGTATTGAGTATTTTAAATATTATTTTAATATTATTAACTTGTCTATAAAGAAAAACATTTGCAATCAAAGTTTTCAAATTTTCACAATGGCAACTAAGAATGTTAATTTTGTCAAATTTTTGTGTTCTAGTTTTGCTCATTAATTCAATTACACAAGCTAGTATTTATATATGTGTGTGTGACCGTAATAAAAGCAAGTGTCACTTTATGCTTTTGTGCAACTTAATTTGCGCAATTAATTGATTTAAAAAGTTAGCCAACTCTAAACTTGGTCGTCCTGCTGTAAATGGGCTTTGAGCTCACTAAAATACATTAGTAAAGTCTGAATCTTGTCAGAATAACGTAATAAAATTGTACGAAAGAAAAAAAAAACACACCAAAAATGTAATACAATAAAAACATATGTGAAAAGTAAACTTTAAGTAAAATGAATCTCAAAAACGATGCAAAATGATTGAAATTGAACGATGTATCCATCCGATGGCCCCAGCAGTTATCTTTAAAGACTAAACTTATTCACACATGTGTGTGCGTGTGGCCACAATACGCCGCCTCACCTGTGCTGACCGGAAATGCCAATTGGAAAATCTGCAGCTCAATTTGTTCGATAAAGATTCAAGTTGAGAGTAAAATCAACAACGTGTCTGTGTGCGCTTGTTTTTTTTTTTTTTTTTTTTTTTTTATAAAGCGATTTTTAGTCATTGCTCTCAAGCTCCTTTTGGCTTGCCAAAAATCTGAAGTTCGCAACATGCACAGATATTGAATACTTTGAATATGCTACAAGGTATAATGTTTTAATTTATGTACTTGAATGTACTGTGTGTGCTCTTGTAGCATATTTTTGTATATTGATACTGCAATTTTGTATACATTTTAATTTTTTTCCTTAATGTATTTTTGTTTAAGCTTATTTTAAAAATTATTTATTCAATTTTTAGATCAATGTTTTAAAAAAGCGTTTTTTTTAGATTTTTAAACTATATGTATTAGTCCTTGGACTTTATTTTATAGAAGTTTTTAAAAAGCCTCATAATATTTAATTTTTTAGATGGTCATCCTTTTAATCTCTAGACTTTTTTGGTTAACCTTTTTTGAAAGCACTGAACCTACGAAATGGGTAAAATGGAGAAGTGTTAGTATAAACTTAATTTTATAGCTGAAAATGCAGATTTAAATTCATGCGTGTTTTTATGTACATACGTTTGTGTTGTTACCTCTTCGCTGCAACAACAATTGGCCATTGAAATTGATAAAAACAATTTTAATTATGCGACCGGCTGTACATTTCCCAATTTTTTTTTGTATTTTTATCTTTTGTTCTGGCCCGCATTTAAACGTTGTTTTACATAGCATAGACATGTATGACAAATACATTGATACAAATACAAATTACAGCTACAGATACAGATACGAAGATACATATGTATAATAAAAACTAAAAGCTCGGTATTGGGGCGGCATGTTTAAAAAAAAATGTGTGTGCGATAATAAAGCTGTTAGCATTTGTGTTTTCTTGTTTACGCACTCGATTTCTTTGCCTGTCTGACTGTGTGTCTGTGTGTGTGTGTGTGTTTATGTGTGTAGCACAACAATTAATCAAATAATTCTCCAACTGTTTCTCTGTTTGCCCACTTGTTGGCAACAACAACTATTTGAAGTGTCTTAACAATATGCTACAATTGGTGTCAACAATTTTTATATTCTATTTGCAGTGAAGAACGAAAATAAAACCAACTTCAAGCGGATTACAAACGAGCGAGAATAAGTCACATGTAAGTCGGAAATTTTAAATTAAAATTAAATGCTAACGGTATAATCTAAACGAGTTTTTTTATTCAACTCCGTTTGAATATAATGCAACAAATGTTGAGAGGAAAATAACAAATGAAAACTTAATTTCGAAGAGTTCTCTTTTACGAACAAGTTTGTAACAAATGATCGAAACACACATCTTATCAACAGCAAAACAAATCTTGAATTAGGAAAACTTTAAAATTGTTGTTTGGGAAGTTTTTTAGTTTTTTAGTGATTGTATTTAAAGTAGTTATCGTATCGTGGAATAAGAATGAGTATTATTTATCATTATCATTATTATTCACTGCACTCATCTCTCACTGTCAGCTCAGCGATTAAGCACATATAAATAGTAACGAATACATATTTTTAATTTGTATATACAATGGAATAAGGCGCCAACAAAGCGACAATACGCATTGATCAATGGGTGTATCAAGGCGCATTAGCCGACCAAAGCCCTTCCCAGATGTCGAAACGAATGTACATACATATGTAGTATATGACACAACACAACACATTATACATTAGCATTTGCTACTGTTGTGTTTGTATCCACATACGTAAATTCGCTTAAGCCATATGCAATAGCTGAATTTAATTAATTACTAACATATTTTGTATATTTTCTTCTTTTGTCAGAAAAACGATTACTAAATTTTATTCTTTAATTTAATCCATTTAATATTATAAAAACGTATGTAACAGCTGCCCCATTTGCCCCTACCTGGGGACGCCCTTGTTGCAAGGTGCTGCATTCATCCAGAATATGGTTCACTGATAAGGGGGAGTGTATTTTGGTTTAGCCGAAATAGTTTCGGTAATTGTTGTTTGATTTCTGTTTTGGTTTGCGCTTTCGCTTTGATTATTTGCAGCCTAAGCTACGGAGGGGTATGACAAGGTATTTACCGGTTTTGGAGCCGTTGCATTGAATATTGTTTTTGCATCTCGCATTGTACATTTTTTGTTGGCTTTAATTTTAAGAATTTCTCTTTGTTGCTGATATTTTGTGCATTGCCGAGAGTTGGCCGGGTGTTCTTCTAAACAATTAACACATTTTGTTTGCGTGCAATTTGTAGGGGAGTGGGGCGGTAGAGCACAGTTGGAGCAGAGAGGTGGGTTTTTACAATGTTTAGCTGTATGTCCAAGCAATTGGCAAGACTTACAACGCATTGGGTTGGGCATGTACTCGCGTACTTTTACAGAGTGCCATGAGATTTCTATTTTAGATGGAAGGTTATAGATTTCGAAAGTAAGGAGGATGACTTCGCTAGGCCTGGAGAGACCTCATAGGTTTTTACAAAATTTGTTAATGGCCGTGACCTTATGTGAGCTCAGTTCCTTGACAGTCTCATCATCGGTAATGACGGACAGGTAGGGTGCGCATACTGTGCCTTTAACAAAATTGAGGGCTTCATGAAGCTTGCATGTAATTCCGCAGATGCCGGTCAAGTTTGTGGTGTTAATAAATTTATCCGCCTCGGTTTGGGTTTCCATCTCTTAAATTTGAAATTGACACCATGTTTTTGGAGATCATGTTAAGCGCGCGATCAACGGCGAAGCATGAAAATTCTGAAATTTTCTTTTCACAATTATTAAAATGATACATTTTTTATTTTCTACTGCAGTTTGAGGGAGCTCCGGAAAAGCTATATCAAGTTTTTGGGGTGGTCGACGGTTTTTTTGCAAACCGGTTGGTCACCAGATTGGGGGGCCCAAGGGGCATGGTTACCAGACCGAAAACCTCGAGGTTTTAAGTCTTACTAAAGCGAACGGGTGTGAGCGAGAGAAGAAATAATTTGTGTGGTGGCTTATCAAAACAGAGATAAGAAAAAGAGACCTGATAAGACTGCGAATGCGCGGAAAAAGCGGACGGCTGCTCGAGATGAGTGTTAGTCGATAGCTGTGACAATATTAAAAACCTGTTATTGCCGTTAATTTTTGTACACGCATTAAGCATTGATTTCATTATAGTTTCATTTAAGTTACATTTTATTTAGTAGCCTAGTGTTTTAATATTTTTAATAGTTTAACATACTTAACAAATAATTTCACTATATTCTGTAATATAGACACTGTAAATAAATATAAAAATATGCGATTTAATTTACGTAAAGTTATTTTTTTATTTATTCCTTTCAAGCTTTGGATTTATAAATTATTTTTTTTATATTTTATTTAAAGGCTATCTGGGCTAACGGTTACTACTTATTTTTCTGTAACTGGAAAGTTGTTACTGGTTATATGTATTTGTTCTTTAGCTTTTTGTGATTAATCATTTGTCATTGCAGTAAAGTTGCTCTGTTGTTTTTTGCATCTCGTTTCCACTTCCTCCTTCCTCCTTCGCCTGCCTGTCTGTTGCATTGTTGTCAACAAGGCGGTGCGTGTGTTCCATTGACGTCACAGGCAGCCCTTCACACCCCTCTGCTATGGCCCTTCCCAAAGCTGACCGAGCGACCACTGTGTGTGCATGTTGCACGCAAACACAAAATACCCAAACACAAACTGTTTGCCACATTGTCCCATGCAATCGTTTCACTTCCCCTTCCCATACCCACTCGCCAAAACTCTTCTTCCTTCCTAGCGTTTGCCATGTTAGTGCACAGAAAAAAAGAGTTCGAATGGCATTCAGTTAAGTACTTGATTGAACGCGAATAATACTTAATTTTAGTATTAAATTCTTGGTTTGATTAATAGAAGCAAGCATTGAGATTGAATGCTTTTATCGCCAAACCATTAACATTTAATGTATTTGTAAACGGAAACGTAAACTATTTTTGATTCAATTGTAAGAATATGTTCTGAAGCCAAGTTGATTGCAAAATAAAACAATAGTTCAAATCGAAAATGAAAAAATTATCGTTCTAGAATCTAGATGAATTTATAATTAGTGTTTTAATGCTTTCGTTTAGTTAAATTGAACAATTATATTTTCAACACACCTTGCTAACAAAACATTTGTGGCATTTTCCATTTACTCATAATTTTGTATTTTTTTTTTTGCCGTGTACTGCTGCCGACAGTGCATGTAGATTTCAAGTAAGCAGGTCAGGCCGCAGTTCGCTGAGTGCGAGCGGTTCTTGCGGTTTTCTCCGCCTCCTCGCCCACTTCTCTCGACCGCTCTCTCACTCTTCTCACACAACAAGAAGTGTTACAACAACAACATCAACAACTTTAGTCGGCTTTTGTGGTTCACTTGGAAGTTGATGCTACTTTCAGTCTACAGTCTGCAGTCTCCTCTCTCTCTCTCTCTCTCTCGCTCTCTATTTCTCTGTTTGGGGTCCATTTTGTTTAGCAGCCAAGTAGCAAACCTCAGCGTTGGCTCTCCACAGTTGCATAATAGTTTTCGTTGGTCTTAATTGAAATTGATTTTTTTACGAGTATGTGCAAGTTAAGTTCTTACCTAGATTTTTTTTTTTTTATTTGATCAATTTTTGTTTTTTCTTGTCATTGTCAGCGGTTCAATTTCATATTGCGACAATTGGCATAGGAAATTTAATCGTTTCGCATGCACTTTTTACGAAAAAAAAAAAGCTAGAAAATTTGTTGGTTATTTATTAGAAGGTTGATTTCGTAGAACCACGGGATAGTTATTGTATTCACAAGGCTATGCAAAAGTTAAGTCGACTTCTGAATTGCAACCATAAATTGCTCATGCTCTAGTTCCTATGAGTCATATACGAATGCTAATGGCTAAACAACAAAAATTGAAATAAATAATACTTGAATGAAGTCCAAGCTATTATTTAATGTTCTTTAACATTTGAATGTGTAAATTTTGTTATTTTTTTCATATATGTATTAATTATCTGCTTAGTGTTTTGTCTTGCTGGATTTACGTCACCAGCGCCCGTAAGTATGCAGTGTTGGATCGAAAAACAATTTCAATTAACCAACTGAGGGTCAATTTTCCGGTGGCCACGGGACCTTTTTCAAAAAAAAAGATGCCCTTGCTTACCAAGCAAGGATTTCATATTATTTGATTTATTTTTTGAAAAATTTAGAAATTATGTACTGTACTATTTTCAATTTAAAAAGCGTATTTTTTAGATTTTTTTTTGTGTTAATAGATTAGATTTGATTTCACATTTTGCTCAGCGAACACAAATCAAATAAAATCCCAGTTTGTCCATTAATTTCTTCAATTTCAAAACAATTTTGCACCTCAGTCTTGTGATGGATGCAATTTGTTTGTTATTTGGCTGCTTGGTAAAATTTGCAATTGACAAATACTTTATTGCGTGCATTTTTGGTTATGTTTATTGTGAGTGCGTGTGTCGCACGCCGCATGTGTCACATGCCACTGTCCTCTGCCACATGCCAAATGCCATTCAATTAAGAGCTTGCGTCTGCTTCCATCTCCATCTCCACCTCCGTCTCCGCATCCGGATTGTGTGATTGTATGACCTTAGCGTTGAGAAAACAGCACCACACGACCAAAATGCAACCTAAATTGGGTCCACAATGCATTGCGAATCGTCGTACGAACGTGTGGGCGTGTTGCCATGAAAATAAAACTAAAAAACATAAAAAACAAATTTATAGAAACACACAACACATCAATTAATACATATTGTTGTCCATTTACAAAGTAATTGAATCCATAAATCGATTATCGATAAGAATAAAAGCCACAGCTATATTTGCATAATTTTTTCAGATATTTTTTTTTTCGCTCTGTGTAACTTGTTGTCCCATGAGCAATAAGTCAGCATCATGAGTGGCAGCGGAAAAAGAACGTGGCAGCTATGGGCGGTAGGTATTGTGTGTGGTTGTGTTTCTGACCAGAGCCATTGCAAACAAAGAAATCAAACCCAAATTGCCGGACACACTGCAAAGCTTTGACTGTTGTTAAGATAACTGTGTGTTGTCCTGTGTATTGTTTGGCTCTGTAAAGAGTAGCTGTTGCTGGCCACGCCCACATTGTCGCCAGGTATCACCAGAGAAAAACCAAATCAATGCTGCACAAAATTGCAGCGAGCAACAACAGCAACAGAAAACTAATAAGCCAAAGCAAAATGCACTTTTGGGTATCGTATGCCTAATGCATGTATCCTTCTTTGTCATGACCGCCTGCCTGCTCATATCCGCCCATTTTTGTGTACACCTGTTGGTTATCCTTTTGTAACATTTTAGGCCGGGCCGGATGGATGAATTCTTCTATTAACTTTGACAATTGTCGTATTGTTGGCCGCTCCTCTTTGGGCATAGCTTTGAGCTTAAATTGGTCTCATTTGCGACTCAAAGGACACAGTCAAAAAGTCATTTTTGTGGCTTCAGCATTCTGTATTGGGCATAATGAATATTGGGTTTTCGAATAATGACCAAAAGTTGAGAAAGTAACATTATTGTTGGACCTTTGACAAAACTGTTAAGGGAAAAGAACAAAATCCTAAACTCGTATTTTTTGACCTAAATAAAAAAAATATTATTTAATTATTAAATATGAATTTTTTATTAAAAATTGAAAAACAACTCAATTTTTCATATAAAAATAATAATCGTTACAGTCCCTGATTTTTAATCATAAGTCCGGTTTAGTTTTTTTTTTTTTTTTTTGTTTGAAAATGTTTTTTGCTCCTTCTGTTTAATTGCTGGTTCGTGTCGTTTTGGCTTATAAATTTGTTAAAACTCAATCGATTTTTAAACTTAATGCTTTGTCATGCAGATTAATTGCACATCTAAAATCGATGAAGCACCAATGCTGTGAGTTTTCTTTGTGGACATCAAATCAGGTCAAAAATAATTACATTAACATTAACATAGAGAGAGTTGTCCTATTTTGGAACTCTAAGAAAACCTTTAAGCTGAGCTAACAATTATGGTTGTTAATAATAATAATAATAATGTGCTTCGCAAGGACACACAATTCTTGGCAAAAGGCTGCTTACGGTTTTTGCATGGCATTTGCTTTCACAAAGAGTCTTATTTCTAGAATTACTATAAAACACCACACAATAAGAAATGCATTGGAGAATGGTGGGGTGGGTGGGGTTCAAATAGTCAGGTGTCTTATTTAATTCTTGCTAAAGTACGAAAGACATAGTGTTGTAAGAGTATTAGCTTGAGACTTTCTTAACTATTATTAATTAAAGTCCACCAGGAAAGGGATTAATTGGGAATGCAATCAAAATCATTTTTAAAGTACAAAATGCAAAAGAAAATAACCTATTATAAATCATGCAATGTTCATCTTCAATAAATACTTACTAATAAAAACGTTTTGCATTAATGTGTAAAATGAATATGCACAAAAAGAAATAATATATGTACATAAGTTAAATACGTTAATTAATTGAGATCTATGTATGCAATTAATGGCCAATACAGCAAAAGACTGTTAATTTACATAAATAAGCGTATTAATTTTTATTGATAATTAGATTTCCAAAACAGAGCGTGAGAGAGAGAAATATGCAATATTATGCAATATTATCTGTGATCATCCATGCAAAAACTATGTTTGCCATATCTATGCATATGCAGTTTTCCAACACACACACACACACAGAGAGAATGAGAGAGATATATAGAGCGAGATGAATGCATTGTTTTGGTTGAGTTTTTGTTTGCTGTCGCAGGACAAAGATAGAAAAGCTATTGTAAATTGTATCTGTGTATCTTTAGTTATGGGCATCTATGCGTGTCGCTTTGTATCTTTATGTGTGTGTGAGTGCGTTGACAATATTGTATGTTAATTGAGTTATTTTATCATAGGTTTGCTTTGTTCGCAAACATTTGCAACATTGTTTCGCGCTATCTACTCTCCCTCTCTCTCTCTCGCTCTCGCTTTTATACTTTTTAAGCGTATTTATGGTGCGGTTTTTCAACTAATATATTTAGATTTTGTTAAAGTTATGCTTAATCTCAATCATTTTGCATTGTGCATGTCGAAATTTTCTAAATAATATTAACTTTTTGATAATTTAATCCTTTTAAGCATTGTTCTGCACTCCACGACAAATTTTATAGCAACTTTGGGCTTATGAACTATTTTATGTTAAAACTTTAAAACGAAGCTAACCGTTTTTAAACGTTCAATTACCAGTATGCGAAAATTGATATCTTTATTGTTTAAGCCAAATTTAATTTATTGTGTTTTTGTGTTTGTTTTAATGCCAAATGCTAAATGCAATTGGATGTGTTTAGTGGACTCACCTACATTCCCGACGAATACAGCCTAGTGGAATCGGGGTATAAGTGTATAAGAGACAAGTGTTTTAAGAATGGAAAATCATCAACGCTTGTGAATAAGAGTGCAGCTGATGGTGTTGCTTTTGATGCCACGAGCGATTGCATTTGTTACTGCCACAACAACAGCAACACGAGGCATGCAATAACTAGCGGCGACAGCAGAAACAGCAGCAGCAACAACAAGAACATCGCACTTTGACTTTAACGCTGTTGCATTTTACTAGGTCAAAAGCAACGTCACTGACAGCAATAGAGAAGGAGTGTGTTGGGAGGGGGGAGGGAAAGGACAGGGCAAGTCATAGACGGGCTAGTGTGTGTGTGTGTGTGGTGTCAAACATAAATATGGCGTAAAGGTGTAACTGTTGCTGGTTGCAACTCCTTGCTGACTGCCGGGCATAAATCGGTGCCTGTGTGTGCGAGTGTGTGTGTATGCGAATGTGTATTGCGCGCTAAATTTCACACAAGTATAAACACACACACACACACACACACACAAAGAGAGCGAGAGAGAGTTAAAGGCGAATCGAGGCAGAGCACGCGAACAACTAGCAAACTATTTCTAATTGGAGGTCGTCCTGGTCGTTGGGTTGTGTATTTGGCTGGCTTTTAGGCCACCAGCTACTTGCTGTTGCAGCTTATGTTGCGGATTTGGCTTAGTAAGGAGAAGCAAGGAAAGGAGTGCAATCATATTATCCTATGATATCTGGCAATACGTGATGGAACGAAATGCCCGGAACCCAGGACCTTGCTCGGGCTTGTGATGGTAGCCCAAAGAGCGTTCATACTAATTTCTAAACGTTTTTTGTTGCAGTGAAGAAACAATATAAGGAACTATCAATTGAATTGATAGCACTGTTGAGCTATGGAGAGTGGAATTGACAAAGCGTTATAATTGCATAGTGTAACAGCTTAGAATGGATTATAGGTAGTATACTACTATAGAAGGAAGACAGAAACAAAGAGAGTTAAACGAATTTGAATAAAAAAATGTTTGTCAAAAATATATGTACATTGAATTTATTAACTGAAAACTGTGAGCTAGGATTAACTTTGCATTGACCAAACCAAATTGGTTAAACCCATTTTAACTCGAGTATTTATTAATTAAATTTTAAGGGGGTCTAACTGCTACTTTAACCGGATATTGAGAAATTGGCCCTTAGAAGCTTATTTAAAATGTTGCAGCTATTTCATATTTATATAAATCTCTCCGATTAAAAAGGATAGAAACAAGAACGAAAACATCATAGTCGACTCTTCAAGTTGTTTATTTTGCAACTTGTTTTTGTGTGTGTGTGTGTTTGGCTTTAACTTTGACCGCTAAACCTCGAAGAGTGTAGGCGTCCTTCAAAATTCAGCCTTTTCATTGCTAAGCCCAAAGTCGTGTGCGTGTGTGGGTAGATGTCGAGTTGAGCTCCTGTTATTTCCTTATCCGATTTAAATACGATTTCTGGCCTTGGCGCGTGCGGCAGAATCCAGGAATCGCAACACATGATCTGAATATGTTGGTAACGCTAGCAACGGCGAACTCATTTACCACGCAGCTTGTTTTATATATTATGCTGTTTTTTTCGTCGTCGTAGTCGTCGTCGTTGTTGTTGTTGTTGTGGGCAGCGAGGGTCGCTATTTAATTGAATCGTGAATGCACTCATGTAAAATTCAATAATTTCCGCCTACTAATTCAATTTAATTCATTTAAGTTGCAAGCGGATGCAATGATAGGGAAGCAAAAGGGGCGCCAGCGGAGGGGGCTGGCAGCGAGGAAGCTGATATTTATTCAACGGCAAAAAAGAGATGGCAAACAGAGGGGACGACTGCTCAAAGGAATCTGTTTGGATTTACGCATTCGGCTTCAGCGGCTGCAAATGAATTGAGTAATACAAATTGTGGAGAAAATATACTTTCTTCTTAGCAACCGCTCACACACAAACACACACACACACACACACACACACAACAGTAATATATGTACACAATCTGTAATAACAAAATGTCTGAAATGTATGGCTCGAACAATTTCATGGAAATCTAAATAAAAATAATTCAAGGAAAAATGCACTTAATACATTTTATAAAATAAAATTAATGAAAATATTCGTTTTCATACGAATATCACAATACATGTAAATAAAGTTAATTTTTCTTTATTTTCAAAAATCCCTAAAATAAAATTGATAAAATTTTCGTAGTAATTAAATATGAGTCAAATTAAAAAGCATATCAGGTATAGTTATGGATTGCTATTACTGCTTATTATATATGTATGTAAAAAATCCTTTTGTATACTTCGAAATTGTTCTCTTCTATTATTCATACTATATTTTTCTAGTTAGTGCATTAATAATTAGAAAAAGTTCTCATTAAAACTAGTCTTATTATTGCGAGTAGTTCTTATGAATAACTTGGTATTCGTAGTAGTTGTTGTTGTTGTTCCTTCACATCATTAAATATTTTTAGTTGATTGCTGCTCCATTTGTATTGTTGTTGTTATTATAATCATAACTGTTGTTACTGTTATGCAAATTGAGGG
Source organism: Scaptomyza graminum (assembly GCA_018901835.1). Lineage (NCBI taxonomy): Eukaryota > Metazoa > Arthropoda > Insecta > Diptera > Drosophilidae > Scaptomyza > Scaptomyza graminum. The sequence continues at coordinate 2,807,311 of JAEIFL010000001.1, read as the reverse complement.
ATGCGAAATTGCCCTTTGTCGGCCATTGTGATCGACTTTGTATCAGCACAGTATAATGGCATCCTGATTGATAACACAACACGTCTTGTTAAGATGAATAACATGGATGCATGACAATACATTGTGTCATTCATTGCATCTAATAATGCTTTCAATGCTCCTCCAGTTACGCACTGTGAAGAGCTCTCGTACCATTTGTGCATTCAACATGGATGAATGTTTAATTGCAGCACTTTCAAGTTGCTGCTGCTCATATTGTAAGCTATGATTGGTTGCCTATTATTTTTGAGTGTTTTTAATTTCAGTGTTGCCAAGTGCGAGCATATAACTCTTTTGTGCCATACCTCTTCTTAATGCTTCGATGCAATCGAACTTCTCCAAAACGAACTTCCGTATGATTAAGTTTTCTTTGCAACGAATTCATTTCCAGAACACTACAATTGGGTTTAATCAAAAACACATCCTATTTAACGAATTTTCACTGTAACGAGGTATTTTCTAAGATTCGCTATGTGAAAGCTCGACTGTTCGGTTAAGTATAGCTTTATGTTCTATAGTACATCTTAGTTGCTTATCTAATTCGTTTGACCTTCAAATGTTATGAGCTTCTAATCTGGTTGTATTCATAAATGTTGTTACAAACATTACTAGCTAGAGCTCAGAATTTTTCACCAAAGATGTGTTTTAGATGACATGTTTGATACTTGTTTTACATATTCTTTCGAATTTAAAGCTTGGGTCTTTTGTTGCTTAGGTGAGTTACTTTCATATTTCTCATCTGATGTTGTTGTGTTATGTAATTTGTCATACCATCTCCTGGGAGTGTGTGTTGTAAAGTAGACATGATAAAATGGCCGCTTAGGCTTCAGCCACGCACTGAGCGATGTCTGAAGCCTTAGTCGCTTGTCAGAAGCGAGAATGGAAATATTACAAGAGCACAGTGGAAAAAAACAGAAAAACACTTGCTCTTTAATCATATTGTTACCTTTTAAGAATCTTATCTTCATAAAATAGTTTTGTTTAAAGTAGGTCTTTTTTTTTGTAAATAAATAAAATAAAAATAAATAAAATGCAACAATTTGCACCTTTGACAGTTGAAGTACCCAATCGTAGTCAAATGTGTTTTTTTATCTCGAAGTGTACGCACTTTATGTGCTCGAAAAACTGTCTCTGGCATGTGTGTGTTTGTGTCTTTATTTCTTATTCTTCTTTTGCTTCGAGCCTAACATTGGCATCTAATGTCAGGCTCTAGTCTTGCAAAGGAAAAAAAGAACGCACCCTATGGGAGCGGTCACAGTACAAATCCTCCCCCCCCCCAATCAGGCACCACCTCCACACTTGCATCCTCCGCACACTCTCAATGCATCATCGATGGATATCAATCAATTGTAAATAGCTGAGAATGGATAGCTTATTGCCGAGCTCAGTTCACCGCCGTTGAAAGGGAAAAGGGGTTGCTTAGAAATTCCCATGCACAGTATATATGTATGTACATATATACGATATGTATATTGAGTAAGCGATTTGTGTGTGTTAAATCAACATCGAGGCAATTGGCCAACTAATTAAGCTACATGCGATTATGTAGCATCATCCAACGAGGAGAAGAGCAGTACAATTTGTGTGTATTTGGCCTGACTCGTTACGGTCTAAAGCCAAAATTTGAATTATCAGCTTATTGCGTTTTGTTTGCCATTACATATTTTGGAGTTTATTGATATATGTATGCACGTTTGCCTATTACTACTATTTGTAATTATTTTAATTGTGTGGATAACTTTAATTGGCCGGAGGGAGAAAAGGAGAGAGAGAGCGAAAGATTTATACACTTTGACAAATTGGATAAAGTATAAGAAAAACATGAAACTGGTGGGAGAAATATAACAATTCGATTAAAAATTTATTATTATTTTACATTTTATAAGACTCTCTTTCAATATTTTTTGTAAGCAGGTCAATCCTTGTTTTAGTGTGTAGTTCAAATTTGAAATCAGTTGATTTTTAGCTGTATTATTCAACTGCATTTGCTTATTAGCTACTGCGGCGTGTTTTTGCAACTTTTCAAAACTACAATACTAAATATGAGCTAGTATTTGAATTCAGAATCAGAATTTTCGAACACTGCTAGTGATGAGTAAATCAAATATTGACTAGCACTCATATTAATTCTCCTTTGATCGATTGCGAAATACGCATGATAACTAATAGAAGGAAAGGCCTGGATAGTATTTGTTTTGATTTCATTTAACTATTGAAAAATATTTTTTTTAATTATTTACTTGTTTCGTGTAGTGCTTCCTTTGGTAACTGTTATCACTGTGTATCTGTTAGTTTTGCTTTACAGAAATCTTACCCTCTTTTCTGTCCACCCCCCTTAAAAACTTCTAACGGATTTGTTTAGCAAGCTCAAATATTTAGATATCAACCAAAAAGGTGTTGTTGGTAAAAATAAAGAAAGAGAGATTAAGTATGTCATAGACATACAAACAGAGGCTTGTGTATGTTGAATTGGGTTGGATCCTGTTGCAACCACTGCTGCCGCTAACGGCATGTCAACGGCTTTAATAATAAATAGATAAACAAATAATTCAAATGAAATGCTTTAAAGATGTAACTGGACCGCGCTTGTTTTTTTTATGAAACACGCCCACAAACACGGTCACGCCCACACGCCTTTAGGCACAAGCAAGAACATGCGTTGCTGTCAGTTTTAGGATACCCATTAAAATGTTTAGCAAATCAAACGACATTTTGCAACATGTTTAAGAATTAAAATAAGTATAAAAAGATTTAATAATTTTTTTTTAAACTCCCTAAACGATAAAATTACTTGAAATTTTGTAATTGCATTGGTTTTTGTGCAAGCTTTTCTACAGGGTATCTTTATTTGATGCTTACGTTGTTATGTTTTGTTCATTTTGTATCAGGACTAGCAAAACACAAATAACAACAATAAAACAGAGAATGAAAAAAAAAAGGATTTGCTTGTCATCTTTAGCCAAATGCCATTTGACATTTATGTTGCCACCATAATCCGCACCCGCTCCTGACTTGGTCACGCCCCCTCTGCAGCCTCCCCAGCTCCCTTCATCCTTCGTTTCAGTGTCGCACGCCCTTTTTAGTCATGCTGTGATTTGCTTTTTTGTCACATTAAATCTTGTTTATGATGTTTAAGCACTTTATTTCCGCTCGATTAAATCGCAATAATGACAGGCTGCGCGAAAACTTTTCGTTTGGTTTCTGGCTGCTCTTTCTTCGATGTTGTTGTTTTTGTGTTGTGTTTCACATTTTTGGTGTCGAATGCAAAGAGTAAGCTGAAATAAACGCGACTAAAGAATATAATAATGAAAAAACAAAAAAACGAAAAAAAAAAACCCCAACCAGCCTGGCGAAAAACAGAAAACAATCGGGGCCGAAAACAGCTGGCAGCTGCATTAATTTCAATTGACTGTAATGAGCATCGAGTACGGACAGGATGAGAACGAGACGAAGGACGAAGAATAAAGACAAAAACTACGGGCTGTCCTGTCATGCACTGGCAAGCACAATGTAAAAAACCAAAAACGTTTTCAAAAGAATATCTGATTCGATAAAAATCATTAATCTTAAATAAAAAATGCTTACTTATGCAATTAAATCGAGCTGCTTACACTATGCAATATAAATATAACATTTTTCGATTGTTTGACATTTGATTAGTATTATAATCTAAAAAGTTGATAGAAACAGGTGTTTTTTTTTTTACATGTTTGAGGCCATGTCACATTAATTTATTAAATATGTGAAAATATTATTCGAACCCTGCAAAACCAATTTAAACTTTGAATATACAAACTTTGATCTATGAATAATCGTTTGTTGAGTGTACTGATCCGGTTTTTTTTAGTGCAACTTTAACTGATTGACAAAATTAGTATTCGAATGATATTTAGTTCGAGCGTTCGTTTTGGCCGAATTGAACGAACTAACAGACAAAACTAAACAAATTAAATAACTAATTAAAATTTACTGAATAGTTGGCTCAGCGCTCAGCAACCACTTCGAGTTAATTTAATGCAACTGTTAGATCAACTTTAATCACGACATATTATAATATGTTATATATTTTATTTGAGTGCAACTTTACTCATTCCCACACACACGCAAACACACACTGCCTGTACACGCGCTTTACCATTGTGATGTGGCGTGTTTGGCAATGGCAGCCACAGCAACAGCAGATGAGGGAAGTGTAAGGTGAAAGAGCATGACGAGACATAGAGATAAAAAGAAAAGGGAAGAGAGAGAGAGGACGTGAACGATTTGGGTAACGGTTTCTGGTATGCGGCACAATGCTCCATTTGCTGCAACTCGTCCATAAAATTTAAGAGTGTGCATTTTGTCGCTAGCCGCTTTTGGCCAGCATTTCAAACGTGTTTGATCTCTTTCTCTTTCTCTCGCTCTAGCTCTCTCTCCCTTGCTCTTTGGCATTGTTGTTGCTTGTGTTAGCCAAAATGTATTGGCATGTTTTAATTAAACGAAATTGCTTGTATCCATTGATAGCCTAATCCAAGCGACGACTACTTCTGCCACTGTTCTTCACATCTGCCATTTTTTTTTTTTTTTATTTTTTTCTGTGTGTTTGTGTTCTCTAATTTCCTATTAAATATTCGCTTTCGTATTTTATCCAGTTTGTTGGGTTATTTAAGCAAGTGTTAAGTCGATAGATTGCTTTTTCAATTAATCAAACAATTTTTGTATTACATAAAAATATGAGATTTACTTTAAAATTATTTTGTGATTTAAACTAACTTAAAAGCTTGACCAGTTTCAACATCAGCTTTTTAAGCGAATAGAATCTTCGGTGTGTTTAAAAGATATACTTATGTAGTTGATGTACTAGCATTTGGTAATAAATGAAAATTTAATTGCTTGCGGGCCATGTCAATTTAATGTAACTTAATTGAAATGTATGTCAAGGCAATAATTAACCAAAATATTTAATGAATTTCTTATTGATTTCTATTTATATATAAGTACAGGTAAGATTTCTCTATCTTTCTTTTCTTTTAGTCTTTGTACTCGTCAACCTTGTTTTTTTCAGAGTTATATGTACATACATATATGTATTTGTAAAACCATTAAAAAAAAAACTACTACTAAAAACCGACAACATGAACAGGGAAGAACAGGGAACAAGGAAGAAGCTATCTAATTTATGCATACAAAAATACTGTGTGCGTGTGTGTGTGTGTGTTTCACTTTTTACCAGCTGATATGAGACACTCCCAAAACAGAGGCCTGCGTCCATTCTGACAAGATGTTTACTGTATTAAGTACGATTGTTCCGGGGGTCGTTCTTCCTCGCACTCTCTGTTCCTCTTTCTTTTGCTCACTGCTTACTTTACTTTAGTTGTGCTCTGTGTTTTTTCGTAGTTGTTTTGGTAATATATGCTCATTACGGCAACATGCTTGTTGTTTTGAGCTTGGGCATGCTTGGGGAATAATAACAACAATAACAACAACAACAACAACAATGAGCCACACCACAAAGCAACAGTTATTGCCTACTTATGAGTGCCAACAACGTTGCCCTCCCCCTTAGCCGAACCCCATCTATTATTTAAATAATCACATACAAATAAGCGCTTGAAAAGCGTTTTACAACACTTTAACAACACACACGCTCGCACTCATGTTATTTAAATTATTTGCATATAAAAAGTGTTCATTATATGCTGTAAAGAAAGTGTTGTTAAGTGTGAGCATATACCCTGTAATGAAATTAATGAAGGAATATCTTAATGCTAATAATAGGTTAAAAGAAACATTTTAAGGATTATTGAGCGATTGAGATTAACCAGAAAAAACGCTCATTAGATAAAAATTCTACTAATATTTAAATATACAGACAAACCTGGATAGTGAACAAAACGAAATTCAAAAGAGGTTTTTATCAGGTGTTCACACTATCCAGTGTTCAAACTATCCAGGTTTATCTGTAGTGCAATTCGCGCCCAACGTTGCTTGTGAGCAATTTCAGTGGTTTGAGAGCTACCTGAAAGCGTGCCTTTTGTTTTGTTTACTAAAATTTGTCACGCATTATGAGCTTCGAACCAGAATCAAAATCAAAACAAAACCAAAAGGAAATTGAGCTGTGGTTTTTTTAAGAAGGGTCATACTTGAAATTGCTCTTTAAACACATTTATTGACAGTCAAATTGGCTACAGGCACAACACTAAACCCCAAATTAAACACACAGAACCGAACCGAACCGAGCCGAACACAAAACCAAAAAGTATATTGAGAGCAGCGAATCTTTCTCTTTTTACAAAAAGAAAGTTTTGCTTTTTGGACGATGCTTTTGAAGGGTTTTTGATGTGTGTGGCTGTGTGTGTGTATGTGCCAAAACCACACTGCCCTCTCTCTCTCTCTCTCTCTCAATATCAATCTCTCTCTGTCTTTCTCTTCTCTCTAGTGTTAAATTCACTAGGCAAAAAAGTGAAAGTTAAAGTAAAGTGTAATTAGGTTTATTTTGTGTTGCGTCTGCAAATGAAATGCCTGGACAGGATAGGACGCAAGGAAACTCACACAGAAGTGTGCCCCTCTGGAGAGAGAGGGAAAGAGGGAGAAAAGCTCTTCATTATTGGGCCAAGCGTATTGCGTAGCCATAAAATTTAATAGACTTTTAACTAAACAATTTCTAATAGCACAAATGCAAATTCAACAAGCTACAAACAGCAACAATAAAAACACCAATCGCCACTAATAAAAATGCTTAACGGCCTTACAATAAATGCGAAAATAACTTAAGAAACTGTTAAAGAATATCTCATGCCAACCACAAGAAAATTTACTTTTAAACTTTATTATGACTCAAAGTTCTCAGTCAATTTTGATGAAATGAAAGAATATTCTTGTTGTATTATTTTTAATAAAAAAAAAGTATTTAAGAAGACTTTTAAAAAAATGACGACAACTGTATTGATATTTTTGTTTGAAACTTTTTGCTTGAAATTGCCACACTATCTAGATTTTTTTTTTTTACCCCGTCCTCCCTCATGCTAATTAGTTGGCAGCTCAAACTTCTTTCATTATTGCCGACATTGAGTCACGCTCTCTTTCTTCTAGCTCGTAAGACCCATGAACTATATAGGCAGGTCTATCATAAATCGTATGTGCATTGTGTATTGTTAACAATTCTTTTCCTCAAACGAAAAACAAACAATATTATTTGTAAGTACAAGTAAGTGTTATTCTTATAGATACCCTGTATTTAAGATGTTTTTCAGCTGATTGTTGTGCAATATTACCGCAAAAACGATATTTAGAAATGTTTTCGTCTTAGTTTTTATGTTGAAAAGTCATAAAGTTTAATTATTTTAAGTCTAATGCTATTACGTTAAATTAGATTATTAGATAGTTGATTTGTTGTATGAAACTTTGTACAAAATATTTATTAGGTTAATCAAAAAGCTTTTATTGTCAACAAGAGATTCGTCTTGATTTTTATTTAGCTACAGGGCATGGTAAAAAAGTTCTTGTTGTCTGTGTGAGCTGTCAACTGTTCAGTTAGGCAGACAGTCAATGATTAGTTTGACGATTGCCTTGTGGTCGATTGTTATCTCGCTCGCTTCTTCTCAGTCACTCTCTTTCTCTCTCTTTCTATCTCTGCTCATAAATATGTAAGCTTAATGGACTGCCATACAACGTAGATATTATCAAAGATTACTTATGAATGGCGAATGCGAAAAATCAAAGCAAAAATGCCGACAGTCTCGCCATCTAGTATATAAATGAAGTGAACGTAATCGCTCTTATAAGTATTTGATGGCTTTATTTTGCTTTATGTCTGTTCACAATTTATAATGAGATAGGGTTAAAAATCTAGCTAACATAATAAAATATAATTTAATTATGGAAACTTACTAAGAATATATAAAAAAAAAGTTTTAAATTAAAAAACCAAAAGTTTGTTGATGCTCTTTATTAATATAATTTTCCAATCACATTGGTCTGTTCCAAATACTTATTCGATGCATTTTATTGTTCGGTCGCCAAACTAAACGAAATGGTGTTGAAAATATTAATTCAATTGTAATAACTTACATCTTATAATTTAAATCACTGATCCACTTAGCAAAAAATTACAAAATGGATAAGTAAGAAATATTATTTAGAGCTACTTAGTGCAGAGTGTTTAGCATTTAATCTAAATTTTTTGATATTTGTTTTTAATATAAAGGAGTTTTTCTTCTAATAATCTAACTAAATCCTGGATAACGAATAAAGTAATTATCATAAAGCCTTCATTGCTGTGAATATTTAATCAAACAAGCATATTGCTTACGTATACGCAATATTTGCATACAAATTTGTGTATGCATGTTAACAAATTGCTTTGTATACTATACATATATCTTTATCAAATATATGTATGTATTAATATATAAAGTAAGTGGTTGTTGTTCATGTGTGCAGTGTTGTTGTAATTGTGTTGTTTATTGCATGTGGAAATTATTCTTATTGAATGCAATTTGTTTTTCGCATTAATGTACAATTTATTCCATCTGCATTTCGTGCGTATCTTTCAAGCCAATTACATGAAATAAATGAAAGCCAACTTTTGACACAAAAAAACCAGCGAGAAAGTATTATTGCTGAAAATGAAAAAACAATTGGCTTTAATAACTGTAAAAAAAAATGTACGTGTCCATGCATTTGTAATGCTTGAAATAATTCATTTGTTTTTCCAATATGTCAGCAAAAAAAAAAAACCAACAAGCAACAAATAATTGCAATCAGAACTTAAACAAATTACAACTGTGCCGAGTATTTTTGGAAATAACAAATTTTGTTGTTCAATTCGAAAAGGTCACTTTCATTTAAAAACAGACTTACCATTTTCAAACGAATTTCATAATTGAATTTTATTTATATAATATTTTTTTTTTCAAAAAAGAGTAAACTTAAGTTTATTAAGAATCATATTGATGACAGTCCTTTTTCCTTTTGGTTGCCTCGACTGCTTGGGGAATAAGGCAAAAATATCAGCTGTGGCAAGTGTTGTGTGTGTGTGTGTGTGTGGCACGAGGACTTGGCCTCGTCTTCATCTTTATCCTTCTCGTCCTCGCTAAATCGTAGGTGTGCGCCAGCAACAACAACAACAACAACAAGCAGCTCCGAGACCGCCAGCAACAACAGGAGCAAAACGTGCGAAATAAAACTAGCGTCGTTGAGCACAAAAAAAAGAGACTTGCTAAATATACTTTTTATTTCTTAGATTTGATAAATTTTTGTTCTATATATTTAATTTTTTTTTTAAAGATTTTATCATGGCTTTATTAAGGCAACAAATATTAATTTGTATAAGAATATAAATTTTTATTTTGAAAAGTAAGCTTATAATTTTTTTTGTTGAGTGTAGAACTTGTTTTGTTCCTGTTCATTTGTTTGGCGCAGTCGCTGTGAGCGTAAAGGCTGCGACAGGATAACACGAAGGCAATACTTCGTGCTATTCAATTTGTAGCTTTACTTACACTTTTTCTCTCTCTTTCTCTCTATCTCTCTGTCTCTATCTCGCTCTTTCGACTGAAAAGCTTTATGTGGAAAGCTCGCAGTTTCTCAATGTCCGTTATACAGCTGCATTTGTCGGCTTTGAATCGCATTCGAGGATTCAGTTGTTGCTTCACTTCAGTTCCGTACAGTTCACTTCCATAATTGAGCTGCGCTAATTAACTGAAATCATAAAAAAAGTAATTTTTTCAAAGTCAATGTTATTTTCAAAAATTTGTTTTTTATTTCTCAGTGTACTGTTTGTGTGTGTGCCAAAACTCAAATCTAACTTTAAAACTCATTAGGTATCAATTAAAAGTTGTTGAAATTTGTCAAATGAATTTTTTGTTAATTTTTCTATAAAGTGCATGTGCATTAAATGGTAGTTTGAGCAACTAAAAAATTTAGCACGAGCTTCAAACAACTCAAATAAAAGGAAACGAACTTGTTATTAAATTAAAAAAAAGTTTGATATTTTTTTTTTACTTAAATGTTTTTTTAAATATATATAAAAATTTAATAAATTGCTGCATGATTTATTTGTTAAGTTTAAAATGTATTGAAACTCAAGGTTAATATCAATAACAAAATTTAACAGAAAGATCATTCGCACAGTTGAAACTGTACTACTTGCTGTTATACTCAGATGCACATATCACATGTGATGCAGTTAATTTCTGATAACGGGTATTCCTAGAAATTCGCTAAGCCGTTTAAAAGAGCTTTTCCGAAAAGCCCAACATGCTGTTCCCTCTCTTTAGCTAAAACTTGCTCCCGCGGTCTCTTGCGTTCATCCTTATACTCTTGCCAAAAAAAAAGATATTCCCATTTTGTTATCCAATGTGCATATAGAACATATATCTTACCAAATGATTTCAAAAAGTCATGTCCGTCTATTTATGTATTTATTGGGTCGTGGTACTTTGCTCTTTTTTTTAACAAATTCCAATTAAAGTTACACGTCGATCTCATAGACTACACTAAGAGTTGGAACATAAGCTCTCTTAAACCATACGCAGGCACAGTTTTTTTCAAAACTATCGATTACTATTTCCGTATCCAAAATAAACAGTTAAAATAATTATCATCTATGGAAAGATCATCAAAATCGTTTAAAAAAACTGGCAGCGCAGAGTACAAATAATGACTGTACACATAAAGTCTATAGTTTTTTCGTCTAAAGCACTTTTATATTATAAAGCTCTCATAGCAAATTTGCTCCGAAAGAGCATTCAAACTTTTACATGTTCAAAGACAGGTGTTTTTTCTCTCTCTCGCTCTTTCGCTTTCTTGCTTATCGTTTGTTTGTTCCTGAACATTTTCTGAACAATTTTGTTCCTAGCTTAGTGGGCGGCTTGATTCGTCAATGCTCGGCGTCTGCGTTGGCTTTGCCTTCGGCTTCGGCTGATACTTCGGCTGGCGTTCGGCGCATTTTCTGCCGCTCAGCAAACGTGAAAGTTGCGAGAGCATCGCCAATGAAATGAAGCGTTTGGGTATGCAAACTCATTTTAGCTTTTGAACTCATTCAGTTCAAAATTACCAGCGGATTTGTGCGGATTACAAAACTCATACACACACATACACACTCTTAAAAGCACACGCACGAACGCACGCAAACACACTTTAACTCACAGACACACATACACTTACACGCATAGAGCGCGACAAAGTCCCGAAAGACGCCCCAAAGTGCCAAAGCAAATTAGACACTATCAAAAACACACAAACACACAAAGAGTCGAGTCGCGTTAAGGAAAAAAAAAAAAAAAAATTTAATATAATTAATAAATTCCAAAAAAACAATAAAAAAAAGCAAATATAAATGAATGCAAAGGAAGCTTGAATAAGATTTTGTTGTGGTGTTTGTACACTTCGTTAATTGTTATTTTGTGATTTTTTGTTAAATAAAGTAAACATTTCTCTATTATACTATATTTGTAAGTAATATTTTTTGATAAATTCTTTTCTGGTGACACACAGTGCGTATGTGCAATATAAAAACAACAACAGAGGCAAACAAAATGTTAATATCAAATGAATGAAGCATTGAAAAAAAAAAAAAACAACAAGTAATACAACAATCATAACAAGCAGCAGCAGCAACAACAACTTCAAAGTCTGGCAACAACAAAAATTATAGCAAAAAAAAAACCAGGCAAGTGTAAGTTGAATCCTTTAAAAAGCTGGGGCGGCTAAGCTGCGTATGAGTTATCTACATATTCACACAACATGTATTTATATGTATGTATATAGTACATAAATATGTATGTATTTACAACATGCTACTACATCAATTTTATTTGTGTTGCCTTTTGCTTTTAAGGTTTGTATCTCAGCCATCTCTCTTATCCTTGTTTTCCCATTTAAAACTGTGTTCATTTGTCTGTCTGTCTGTCTGGCCCTGTTTTTCCCATTGTTGGGGTTAGCGGCAAACAACAGAAATTAACAAAGGCAAAACACACACACACACACACACACGAGCACACAAACGCACACACGAACACACAACCTAAGAAATTCAAGTCAAGTGTTGCGACAAATGCTCAAGATCCTTTCTTATGGAGGGTATGTTCCAAGTCCTTAGCCAAGTATTGCCTTTAACATATATTTGCAAAAAAAAAATATAAAAATATAAATACATATGTACATACATATATAAGATACAAGCTGATGGTTTCTATAGCTACTTAATGCGACAGCAGCAGCAGCAGCAGCCGCCTACACTGTGCCATATGCCCCCACGGCTCAAGTCATTTTTACAAGCTCAACGTTTTCAGCTAGCAATTTGTAAACAAATCTAAAGTTGAATAGTTGTTTGCAGTATGTTTCAGTTATAGCATCAATAAATTCACAGATGGACTGAAAAAAATTAGCATTTAAATCACAATTTTCAACTTAATTAGAAGAGAAATATGAATTTACCATTTAATTTCATATATTTTGCTGTCTTCTAATCCCATTTTCTAGCTTCCATATAGCAGAACAAATATTTGTCAGCTACATAATAAAAACAAGAAACATTAAATAATAACTTTAATATCAGTTTATTTACAGTTGTAATATATTAACTTGCATCCAATATAATAGATCTAGTTTTTAATAACAAAACGGGAAATGTACTTTTGGTTTAATAGAACGAAAGAGATTTAATTTGTTCAATCAAAATCAACTTGTAGGCAAGTGCTTTAATTTTTCGAACAATGCCAAAACTCCAAACAAAATTTCTACGAAATCCTTATATAACACAGAAAAATTTATTTTCAATCGTAGTTTGACTTTCAAACCACAAATCCCCAGGATATGAACATGAACACGAAATATTTTTAGTCTTTTACTGAGCTTAAAATGAAAATGCATCGTCTGCTGCAGCGGACAGCTTAAGCATAGTATAAAAACATGACATTTTAATTTTACAAGAAATACAAAAGTTCCCTGAGCTAAATATTGCGATATTTGTTAATATATATATATTATTTTTTTTCAATGCAATGAATGGCAATAGCCTGTCCGGCAACGTGACAAGAAATCATATAAATATTATTAACAGCTCGGGGTGAAAACAGTTTGAATATTGAACACACACAATTTTTCTTTATTTAATTTGCTTTATGTTGTTGAAACTAATTTGTTGTGATGTCAAAAAAGGGCAGCAGACAAGCGTGATAGTCTCTTGTATCACGTTCTGGTCTCTTTGGTTTCTGGTCATTGAGAAATGCTGTCATTAAGAGTTCCATTTCATTCCAACTCAACTGAAACTGAACTTATCTCGAAAATGCACATAGTTTTCTGTGTGTGTGTGTGTAAAATTACAATTCGTCCTTAAATACTGAGTGTTGCTATTGTTGTTTGTTTGTTTGTTTTTGGGGTCAGCACACACACACTGCGTGCCGCGTCACTGTCAAAAGCAATCAGGAAGCGTAAGGCAAGCCAAGGCAAGGCAAGGCAAGGCAAGGCAAAGGCAGTGCGAAAGGCTAAGATGAGTGAGAGTAGCGATGACGATGAGGCAAGGCGATACACACACACGATAAGGTCCTGCAAGCGAGCAATCCTTTTGACGGGCATGTCACTTAATGTGCGCCTAAGTGTAGGCCATAAATTTTAACGCATTTCAAGTTATGATTTTGTGCACACACACGCACACACACACACACAAAGACACACATAAAAGTTTCATTTGTTTAATCAACATGAAAATGCACATATGTATGTACATTAAGCTGAAAAAATCATTTTCTAGTCTAGAAGTATGGTTCACATTTTGGGCTTGTCTTTTGAGCGTTAAGTTCTTGAGTGTTTTATATGTATAGGCAGCAAATGGTTAAAAGAGTTTGATAATACCATAATGCATATGCTAATAGCAAGCTAGTCAATATCTGTATGTAAAGCCAACTCGTCATTATGCGTTTTAATATGTGATTATTGATAAACTTAAAATTTTATGCTTATAATCTTAAGGTATCTACAAGTCGTGGTTTTTTCCTTCCCATTCGTTCTTTCTTACTGGTTGTATTTCGGTTGGTTGGTGATATTGCATTTTGGGAAACGAGGCAATGACTGCGTGCAACGGCCTTTTGACGACCCATTTATGTCAAAAGTAGAAAGCATTCACAAGAAGTCGCTTTTAGTCAAAACCGCATTTCAATCGAAAGAACAACCCTAACAAGAAAATGTTAAAGTAGCTGAAATTAATTAATTTTCTATTGCTACATACATACATACTATATCATAAATAAATAATTCCACTCGCATTGCGTTTAAATAATCGAACGATTTGTTAATTAGATGAAACTTTAAATTTATGATTTAATCAGCAATATGGATTAGCTAAGTGCCGTGCCGTTGCTTTCTCATTAACTTAACTCATAAATTTTAAAAGCATTTTCAAACTATAGCAATAGTTTTGTTTTCTTTTTCTCTCACTCACAACGCACACCTTTTCTATAAGCTTTGTGCTTCATGCTAGTTGTGTATTCCCTGGCCCAAGGATGTCGACAGATAGAAAGGTTGGATAAAAAGAAGTTGGGTTGCTAGCCGGGGTGAGCTGTGTGCATCTTAAGTATATGCATATACATGTCCTGATGCCGTTACTTTAGCACCTATAAATTTTTATGCATACATATTAAAATGAAGCCGTATACACAAATGCCTGTCTGTCAACTGACACCACCATCAAGCTTCAGGGATCTGGGTCAGGTTTGGGTTCGGTTTATTTTGGAAGCTGGATTGGATTGGTGGGTAGAGAGGGGGGGGCTGAGATGTGGTTTCAAGTTTGCTTGAAAATTCCACTTTAACTCCTTCCCCCGTGTCCGTGCGTTCTGTCAACCAGTCGTAAAATTATGGAAATTTTCTTTCCTTTTACTATTCCTTCCTCCCCACCTAACAACAACTATACATATATCGCTCTTTTATCACACCAAGCAGATAAGTGAGATGTGTTGTGAGCTGATCCTGACTTTTTATCTCTTGCGTGCACTAAGCAAAAAAAAGCAAAGTGATTTGGGATCTTTTTTATGAGCTTAATAAATCTTTTAAGAGTTATTTTGAAATTATTTACTCAATGGAAAAAAATTAGGTTAACCTTAATAAAAATTAATAATTATTATTTCGAAATATTGATCTTAATACCAATCCTAAAAGCAATACAATCGAACTTTAAAAACACATTATATCTAACGAATTTTCTCTAAAACGAAGATTTTTCTTGTCTCTTTGATGAGATGCGTTATTTGGACTGTATATGTATAGTAATCTTTATTTTTTCAAGTGTCATTTTGACGACTTTTTTCTTGCACCTGCCTGTCCATGTTGCGGCTTGATAAAGTTTCTGGGTTGAAACAACAACAACAAAGGTTTCGAAAACATTCTAGATGCCAATCAAAAGTTTGCGTCAGTTTTCGTCTCGCTTTGCATCGTTTCGTTTCATTTCATTTCGATTTCAAATACGTTGAGATATAGTACATACATACATACATACAAATGTATGTAAAAGTCTGAGTAAACTTCTTATAAAGTCAGTTTGTTCCGAAGTTCACGATTTTTATATGGAAACCAAGAAAATAACAAAAACAACAACATACAGTTAACAGTTATTGACAGCAGATAGAGTCCAGTCACGAGAGGCGTTTGTGGGCGTGGCCCAGTCAGCATCGCTTGCGTCAAAGTTTAATTTTTTCCATTATAATGACAAAGCAATCAGTTAAAGCTAAGACAGAAAAACCCAAAAAAAAGGCTGTAAAAACTAACTTTACTTCAGACAAAATTCAGGTTCAAAAGGAATGTGTTAATTAACATTTTTCTTAACTATCCTTAAAATGCATATCTCAATAATATAATTGTCAAGTAAGTCTAGCTGTCATTCAAAGACATAACTTTGAGGAACAAGTTTTCTGCTTTTCATTAGTTTAGTGTGTTTATTGGAATTTGTAATATTTTTCAAAGGGGAAAGTGTTCTTTACTTAGGCTTAAGTTTAATATTTACTTTTGTCTTACTTTAATAATATGTATAGTATATACATATACCTATACATTTTACTTGGTGTGTTTCTTGTCCTTCACATATGTATGGTATACACCGTAGCACAATCGCCTGCTGCCTACTAAATTGAAAGATTGTGCTTGAGAAATGCTTTTAGATATCATAAATGTGTGCTAAAGTTTCTACCACAAGTGACAGTTATATATTTATATAAATATATACATACACATTTGTGTGTGTGTGTGTTTGTGACAGACTGTGACATAATTGCATGCATTTTCTGACTTTCACATAGACACACACAGAGAGAAAGACCCGCTTCAAGTTAATTTTATGCATAAAAAACGAAAAAAAACCTAGTTAGGGGAAAGGGAACAAAAGCACAAAAAATAATAATAATAATGAGAAACAAGAACAAGACGAAATGTATGTGGAGAAAATAGAGGGTGGATAGGTGGCCGAGCAACATGCAAATATCATCAGCCAGTTCTCTGTGTGTATGTGTGCTTCGAGCGGAGGAGGCAACAATATTGTAAGCCAAGCTAACATTAATTGGTTGGTAAATTGCGCAAAAATAGGAAAATAGGTTAAAAGCACTTAACAGCTGTGTAAAACGATATTTAAAAGCAAAAACAATACTCGCACAACAAAATGAAGAATAAAGATATTAGGTTAACAAAAATAGCTCAACTCGACTTAAATACGCCAAATTAAAATTTAAGAAATAACACAACTTGAATAAGATTTTCAATGGAATAAAAAAAGTCCAAATAAAACACATCAAACAAACATGAAATATACATTCTCAAAGTAGTAGAAAAAGACAAAAATTACTAAAATCATTTAAAGAGCTAACGAAAATTAAGAAGTTTCTACAACAAATCCAACATTTTACACAATCGATTCAACAAGAGTTTTAGCAAAAATTCTATTTATTATTGATATTGATAATGACTTATTTCAAGTGGTTTCAGCTTAAAACAAGAATATTTTTTAACATTTTCATCGAGTTCGATTAATATAACATCTCTAACACTATTTATCTCTAAAACTATAATATGGCTTATTAGTCTTAAAAATTTCCTTATATCATAATATCACATGCGCTAAATACGTTAAGGTGATACTTAACTAATTAAAATTGCATAAATACTATATCAATTTTAATTGTATAGTGAATGAAAGCCATAAAATCGAAATTAATGCAAATAACTTAGTTGCAAATCATGCAAATCTCGTTACGAAACAATTCATAATCCTTTAGAGCTTATAGTTTTAACATTCCGTTAGGTTTCCCCTTTTGAATCCGCTGAATATTAAATGTTGTCACAGCAGTTTAGTCCCGGAGATTTGGTATGGCTTCAATGTATATTTTTCTGTTTTGTTTTTGGGCTTATTGCAACTTTTGTGCAGCTATCTCGCTCTCTCTCTCTTTCTCTGTTTGTTAAGGGTTAAAGTTTATCTGTGTGAATGCTATAAATTTATTTAATTTATTTTTCGTCCAT
Source organism: Scaptomyza graminum (assembly GCA_018901835.1). Classification (NCBI taxonomy): domain Eukaryota; kingdom Metazoa; phylum Arthropoda; class Insecta; order Diptera; family Drosophilidae; genus Scaptomyza; species Scaptomyza graminum. The sequence goes on along the minus strand of JAEIFL010000001.1, from coordinate 2,789,797 downwards.
ATGTGCGAAACGATCGCTAAAGATCTGCATTGCAGCCATGCCCACTTATACTGCCCTAAAATTTTTGAGGCAGCTTACACCCCTGCCGCATCAGTACTCATTTGCAATCAGGCCTCTTTTTACCAGTTCTTATACAGGTAACGAGTATACCGCAGTCGGTTGCGTCTGACTGCACCGTTTCCACTTGTTTATAATGCGCGCGAAATTAGCAAAATAATATAAAAGGCGCAAAACAAGGTCGCGCGTAAATAATGAAAATACAGAGTGAAAGAGAAGGAGAGAGAGAAAGAGAGAGAGAGAGAGAGAGAGAGAGAGAGGGGCTCACTTTGGTGGATCGATTGGAGCAGTGTTTTGTGCACCTCTATGAAGTTGACGCTTCTGCTGCACGGTGGGCGGGTGGGGGCCTGCAGGGGTAGTTGAAATACAGTGGTGTAGGGGGTGCGGGACGTGGGGGGGGGGGTCTGTCGGAGGAGGCCCCTGTGCAAAGAGTTTCCTTCATTGTTTGCGCGTATGTGTGTCAATTGTAGATTAGGCGTTCAGTTTGTTTTCCGCTTTTGTATGTGTCTCTGTGTGTGTGTGTGGGGCCAAGTTATGCGCCAATTAACTGCCAAGGCGCCATTGTTTGTTGAAAAAAAAAATATATTTATAAAAAAACTAAAAACAATTTGGATGCATAACGAAGCTCTGAACGCGATTTTGTTTTGCAATGATGAACTCTTATGAAAATCAGAAGAAAAAAATTTTGGTTTCAACAGAAGTTTCCATTTAGCATTCATATATTTATGTATACATATACAAGCTGTTTATAGTATGTACTGCTTTATTTTATAAATATTGTTTTAGCAGCGTTAAACGGAAAATGGCAACTAGCGAATGGAAAATGGCTTACCGTACTTAGCGGTCTTAGCTAAGTTGTATGTATGTATATGTATATGTATACTTTCTAGTAGTATTTAATATGTGAGTGTAGAAACATAAGAATTAAACTCTCAATACTAATAACATTATTGCATTAAGCGCTGAGAGCATAAGAAAAAAAACGTCACCTACGATACGAAGTATATATTGCTAAATTCGAAATATTCTTGTTGAATACAATGCGTGTATAAATTGTAAAAATAAAATAAAATAAAGCTCACAAAAATACCAAAGGCGATGATGAAGAAGCAAAAGACAATTGAATCAGCAGAATTGAGCACACAAAATGGACAACATGATAAATGTGCGTGCGTTTGTGTGTTCTTTCACACATTAGCTGTAAATGGCAGCCATGTTGCATTTTTAACTATTTTGTAAATAAGCGTTAGAAAGCGCGTCAAATGCAAATGTTATAACCGCATTTTCATTTCCCAGCTGTCAGCGTTCACAGTGCAAGCTAATGGGATCTATATGTGTATGTGGGAGAAGTATAGGCAGAGGGAAAAAGAAAGAGAGAGAGAGAGAAAGCGATGTGCATTAGCTGTTGCTGTTGCTGGCATTGTTTTCTGCTTTAGATATTGGGATTCTGAGGAGGCAACAAGATGTCGTTGCTGTAAATCCAATACAATACAACCAATCCAAGCTACAATACAACATACGTGTGCGTGGTTGTGTGCGTTTGTTTTATAAATTGTAAAGAGACACGGCGACCTATAACAGACATAAGCAGTTGCACTGACCTCCAGCAGCAAACCAAGGAGCAATCTCGCCTTCTAACCCATTTACTCACTTACTTTCCAAGTGCAAATTTTAAATGTGGTTGGGTTTTATTTCTTATGCACAGCTGCAGCGCGAGAGCTGCATTAAAATCGCATTTAATGAATGTCAGAGGATCAGAGAGAGAGAGAGAAAGATATAGTGCAAGCCTTTGGCAATGACAGAGCTGCCTAAATAATTTAACACCTTGGCCGGAACTCTGCCTGCTTTTGGCATCACTCAAGAAACACCATTCATTGCAAATAGAGGGAGAGAGAGAGAGAAAACCGTAAAAACAAGGTGTTCACACTATCGAGGTTTGCCTGTAGTTGTTAAGTATCCAAGTAAATAAATTAAATAAATATATATTTGCTTGACATTTTAATTAAAACTCTTGAACTCTTTCATCTATTTGCAGCCTAATACTAATTAGATGCTATGAAAGCATTCATACCAAACATATATAGGTAAAATTGGTAAGTGTTGCGATAACAATAAGCTAATAATATATAATAAAATATAATAAGGGTAGCATCTGTCAATAATACACAGTAAGTGTACTTTGTGTACTAAAGCTTTCTTTCTGGTCATTTGAAATGTCATGGTATAGTGCTTTTTTGATAATTTCCTAAATTGGTCACTTGAAAAAAAAAAAATTAAAAAGAAGCGCTGATTGTAAATAAAATAAGATCGTATTACTTTGTGGCAACTCGACTGCAATATACACATATACATATATGTATATAGTAAGGAAATTCATAACGTCCTTCCATCTCTTTTCATACTATAATATCTCACTTAGCCTTAGTGACCACTTAGCCCCCCTCGCTGCTTTAGTTGGCTCTTCATCTACATATTATCCCAAGCGACTGTTGGCCAACAACTTTCAAACCCAATCACCCACTTTTCAGCAGTCTTTCAGCAACAACGACGACGACGCACTATCGTTGGCTGGCTGACCTGCCAATTAACACTGAAACATTATCGTCCATGACCAAACCCACTAACGCTAACACACACACACACACATGCATGTCTTGGCCAGCCCAAGCACTTTGGTCAAGTAAAACGGCGGCTCAACCGACAACATCAATTAACCTTGTCGGTCGACGCATTTCCACACATCTTTTTCCTAACCACCCAACAACAACAACATTACCTTTTTGTAACATATTAAACAAATATAAGTAAGTAAATATAGATGTATTTAGACTTATATATTATTGTTATTATTAGTTGCGAAGTTTGTTTATTAGCTGCCTTCTGAAGTGTTGTTGATTAAATCATTATTAAAAAAAACTTTAAATGTTCAAATATCAAATAGTCAATGATTAGATAATATTAATCATTAAATATATATGTAAATATGTACTTGAAAAGTACTTCAATTGTTGATGTAAATAAGTGATTGAAATGGGTTAAAAGTGGTGTGCTTTAGCTTTAACCACTTTTCCCTGAACACAAAAATAAAAAAATAAATTTTCATCATTCGTATCAAAGCATACTCTACGTTTACATAGGGGAAGCTTTGGGCATTACATATAAAAAAAATGTAAACTTGCAAAAATTGCAAAACTAATTGTTTGTTTTTTGTTTGGTTAAATGAAGTGCCGAAGTGTTGCTTTTCTAAAATTATTCTCAGAAAGTCCTTCAGATCGATTTGTGTTATTTGTATAGTAACTAACTAAAATTGCAAATAAGTAGTTCACACAGAATTTAAATAACAATCAATAGTAGGCACAAAAGTTTTTAAAAAAAAACCTTCATACAAAAACTTAAGCGGTTTTATTTTTCTTTAATAGGCTGAACATTATTATTATTATGCAACAACAATTAATTTGGCAATCGTATTCTCGATATCTGTTTTTATGTTCCGTGTTCCATGTTTTATGTTCTTGTCCTTTTTGCATGTCTCCTTGCGCTCATTTCTCTACTCTTCATTCTGAGCAAATAAACAGTCAATGTTCATTATTTATTAACGTCTGTTTACGTTAGCATTTCACGTTACCTCCCCTTAGCCCTCTCTCCCACTCTCTTTCTATTGTGTGTTTTTTTTCACGCTTTTACGCACGGCCTTTTGCCTTGGGGCTAAGAAATTTCCGCCACGGATTGGTTACCATTAAGGATTGTAGCTTCCTTCAACAAAAGAGGTTAACCAACTCTGTCGTGTATTTATTGTTGTTGTTGTTGCTTTCGTTGTTGTCCTCTGGCCAAGAGGGTTAAGCCTGAAAGTTAATGAATATGGCAAACAAACAAAGACACACACACATACACACACAAACTTATATAGACAAATCCAATTGATTAACTTAAATCGTTATGTATAATTGGGCGAAATGTTGATTGTGAAATGAGACAAAAAAATCTTCTTGATAAATGATATAAAAATCGTAATTCATTAGAAAATATATCTCAAAAGGTTTTGTTTATTCCTGTTTTTAATTTCCTCTTATACAATATAACTGTCATTTTTATTGCTAAAAACTTTTTGAGAGAACTATTTACAAGTGTTTTTATTATTATTATTATTATTTTTTTCTTGAAGGTTTTAATACTTCTACAGGATATTTCACAGTAAAGCACACACGCTAAGAGTGGCATTCTTTATATCAAAATAAATAACAACCTTGTAAAGCCAAACATATTTTCTGCACTCTCGCAAACCTCTTAACACAAATCACAAAACCTCAAGTGGATTACGATGACGCATTGAAATTAAAATCAGATCATGTTTTTAGATAACGCTGTTACTAATAATAATAAATAATACAATTTACACACACAATCTGCTTTCTGTTCGCAAACAACATTACATATTCCACGTTTTTCACTCAATGTTTTTGTGTTTCATTGCTGCTGCTTTTGAAAGTCGACAATTTGATATATCTATGCATACATACATATTTGGCAGTTTAATTCATGGATTCTGCATTTTATACATGCCATCGCTCAATTAGTGTCTGACAATAGCACCAAACAATACTCAACATAAAAATGTGAGTGCATGTGTGAGCTAAGCAAACTATTAAATTAAAAAAAATACCCTTCATGTTAAATAACATAGTAGAAATTAAATAAGAAAAAATCATTTATTCTGAATTTTAATGAATTCATTGTTAAATTATATTAGATTTTCGATGACCAAAACTTGAACTATTTGGAAATTATAAATAAGCCAGACTGAGCTTATAAGTTTTCGATAAATAGTATGATACCATCTTAGAATATTTCCGTGTAGACCGTTAACTATCGAAATTATGTCGACAGAAATTTGTAAACCACAGCTGTTTGAGATTTTTTGTTTTTTTTGACTTTTTAAAATATCGTTAAGTAGTTGTCATAACCCAAACACGCAACAAGCATTTGTCAAAAACTATTTAAAACGCACTTTGCCATGTCATATTTATGCTCTAGAATTACAGTATGTGTGTGTGAGAAGCAATTTGTGATATTTTTCCATATATGCAAATGATGGTCTATAATTGCATTTGCTACGCATGTTTTCGTGTGAGTTGATTTTATGGCTCAATTAATGTTTTTTTAATAGCTGCTGTCGACAACAACAACAAAAACATATACAACCAAAGCAGTTCACAATATAAAGATATATTTATATATATATTATACATATAGAGAAATTTGTGAGAACTTTAGTTGTTTGGCTTCTTCATTAAAAAATTAAGAAATACCCTTTGGGAAAAAGCCCTGGGCGCTAGATCTGTTGACTTTTACTTAGACATATTACAAACAAAGATGTGCAAGTGAAGAGTTATATTCAACAAGTAGGAAAAGCCCAGCTAGGTAAGGATACCCAAAGATACGCTACTATTGCTATCTTTTTGATTCCACAAACACACACGTTGTGGGGGTCCTTTTTAGGCCTTTTGCTTTTGCTTCTGTTGCTTTTCCTACAGTTTTTCGCTTTTTTCGTAAGAGACTTAGCCGATAACTTGCTGTCTAAGTTGATTGATTAGTCGGGTTAAGCTTGATTAAACAGATTTTCAGTGGAAAATGTGTAACGTAGAAACATAGAACGTGGACCAAATGCATAATTTATGATTAGCTTCTGGCCATTTTTAACTAAATCTTCATCAACACTTTCAATTTTAAAGTAGGTTAGGCTAGGTTAGTAGAGGTGGGAAGAAATTGTAGATGATTTTTCTATCGTTTGTTTCGTTTCGTTTTCATTTTAATTTGTTGCTGTTGGCCTGTTTTTAGACACACACACACACACACACACACACACACACCTATGCAGTATAGTATTAGAGAGCACGCAAAGCTTGGCGTGTGTCCTTTAGCCCATTTTTGTTTCTGTTCCTTTGGGTGTGCTTTTGCGTTTTTCTCTGCACTCGTTTAAGCCGCAATGCAAATTGACTTGTTTCCGTCTTTTTTTTTATTCGGTGTGTGTGCGTTGGCTTTTTTTTTTCTCTCTACCTCTGCCTTATCTCTTTCTTGCATGTATTATGTACATTGGCATAAAAAACGAAACACTTTCACCGCGCTCTACGTTCTCCTAACGTTTCTGCAATGTTCTTTATTGTATGTCCTTCTTGAAATTGTTTCGATTTACTTCCTTCCTTCCTTTCTTTCTTTCTTTCTTTCTTTCTACTTCGCTTTACTCACTCACTCGCTTCTGTTCACCTTCTTCTTTTTTTTTGTTTCGGTGTCGCTTGGCTTTTCAGTTAGATTTAGTTGAGTTAAGTAATGATTTTGTATGTTAAGCTGAGAGTTTCAAGGGAAGAGAGTTGTGTTAAGGTCAAAATAATGCTCATAGTTAGTGTTAAAGTGTCAGCGGTGGTTAAATCTAAAAGATTCGCATTATTTCCCTTACAAATTTGTAATTTAAAGCACTTAAGTAAAAATCAAAATAAATAATGATAATTTATTTATTTTATTCAATTCATTTTATTTGTAATTTTTTTGTTATAGATCATTCACACTTCGGCATAGACTATCACCCATTTTTGTTTCATGCCATGCCTGCCAGTTTTTCCATTTGGTTTAAGTTTGCAATTTTGAGCTAATTCCTGCGCCTTTTGAGTTCGTTTTGCTTTCTCCTCGTCGCTTCACTTCACCTTCCTCTCAGATGACGTTTACGGTTTTATACGTTCGTTGCGCAGCTGTCCTTAAATATTGCTCGATTTTGAGATTTATGTCTTGATTGTCCTGGCAACAGAAACAGAAGTCTCAGTGTTTCAAAGTCAGTCTCCGTCTCCGTTTCCGTCTTAAGCTCGTTCTGGTCCTTTTTATAAAGATTTATTACTGTTTCACTCTCTTCCCTCTTTTTATTTCTTTCTCTATCTCTTTCTTTCTGTAATTACAATATAGCATTTTGCCATTCACCATTCGCCACCATTCACCATTCAGACCGACTTGAAGCGCACTCAGAAATTGAATTTAAATGACTTTTTAATTTGCCTGCTGCTGCTGCTTCTGCGGCTGCTTCTTCTCCTGTGTGGGTGTGTGTGTGTGTGTGTATGTTCCTGTGTATTTTGCTGACTCGATTAATTCCTTGAAATTGCATTGCATTTCACTCGATGGGCCCATAGCCTTACCTTGCCATAAGTCTTTAACAAACCAAACCATGTTGTCATATCAAAAGTGAACAAATTAAAATGTGGTTGTGTTCATATTCCTCTTTCCATCCATCTTTCATCCCTGAAGATAAAATGCTTGAATATTTGCCTGGCAGCTTACATATTCATGGGTTCTCTATTCCCAGCCCTCCTCGATTGAAAATATCTCATTTACAGTTCAGATATGCGTACTTAATAATGCCATTCTAAAGGATTTTCATCGTAGAATCCGATCAGGTTTTCCTCAAATCTTATTTTCTATTTGGTACATAGCTAGAAAATGTTGCTTTCAGTATTGGTCTTATCAAAAAGGCATAGGCATACCCTAGACTGCCTCTTATATGTATACATATATATAATAATAATATAGATGTAATACAAATCGACTAATCTAATAATTAGGAATAAATCGGTTGTTCCCGAAGTTCAAATGCCACAACTGGGATGAACATTTTGCTTTGGCTTCGATTTGGATCGAGTACTGAACGTGCTGCGGGCTGCGAATAATTTGGGCATTTATCCATTCCTTTGTTTTGTTGAACTTATTGAGTTTTTCTGATCAAAAGGAACGCATCTGCATGCAACCGTTAACGGAAACAATTGCCAAGAATGCTTAACTTACCAAAGATTGTGACAGTATCTGGTCATTGGTCATTGGAAGAAGTAGTAAATACTTAACTCTGTATGTCCTAGTGTTGGTCTTTATTTTCTTATTATTCGTTTCTTTTCGTACTTGGTACTTTATGCATCGTCATCATTAGATATACAAATATATACGCTTTCTCTGTTTCTGTTTCTGTACACACAGTGCAACACTTTCAATTAACGGTCATTGAAAATGTTTCAAGCCCTTTTTCCTCCCATTACTATTTTATTATGTCTCTGAGTGTGCAAACATGCTACATTGTTGATGCCGTGACCATACGATTAGCCTCGTGCCTTTTGGGAGTATTGGGAGCGATTGAAGTCAAAGCGTACTCGTCATGGTCTATTACCAGCGAGACAGAGAACTTAAAGGCTTATGACCCAAGCCCACGCAAAAGTCACTCAAAAACTTTATCGAATTCGCGGCAATGACATCAAATATTTATGCGACCTGACCTCTTGGGCCAAGCCAAACAACTTGACGGGTTGGTAAACTTTGTTGAAAAAACAAACCAACCCGGCCATTCGTTTCCGCTAACAAACTTAAATTGCTTGGGTTTGGTAAGCTTAAATCACGCCCCCTTTTTCTCTCTCTTTCTCTCTCTCTCTCTCTCTCTCTCCCTCTCTCTTTCTGATACACTTAAGCCTCATGTCATAATTTAAATTTTAAGTTGCAGTTTGAATAACGTTTGATTTTTGTATAAATTGATTGAAGAATCGTTTACTATCTAAAACTCTCATCTTATTGTTATGTTAGTTAAAGGATTACAATTTGTTGCTTTTTTAAGAATGTTTTTAAATAAAACTAAGTCAGCTTTCTTCCAGCTCCATACGTCTTCTAGGTGCAAAAAAATATCCTTTTTTTGTGCACACACTCATAGCTTCACTCCACCCACACTACACTAACATCTGATGAAGTTCAAGGACCTGGTCGTAACTAAAAATACAGAAAACAGAGAGAGAGAGAGAGATAGATGAGACAAAATGCAATATATTATGTACGAAACGACGTCGTCATAATAAGTAGCTCGAATGTGGCTGGAATATTCACACACACACACACACACACTTACAAGGGGGGTGTGCAACAATTTTTTTTTTTTTTTTTGTAACACGCACGCCTGATCTAGAGAAGGAAGAACAGCAGTGGCGTGGTCTATGGAGTTGAAAAAAGTATTGTGGGTTTTGTTGGGTGTTTGCCACACAAGTTTCTTGAAGCGTTTGTGGACGGTTGCGTGTGTGAGCCGCCTTAAATGTTATAAATTTATTTAGCCCGCTGAGCGCTCAGCGTCAAATCGACTTCGATTGCTTTTTGCTGTTGCCGCTGCTGTTGCCGCCTCGCAACAGGTAAAACCGTTGTTCTTCCCCACCTTTTCGCTCTAGGGTCTGTCTGTGCGAAGCGTTTCATTTTGTTTGATTTCATTTCATTGCTGGCCGTTGCCGTTGCTAATGAAAATCAACACGAAACTTGTAGGGGGAAAAGAATAAAACTTTTCGTTCGCTTTTCGTTCTCCTCATTTACTGCAATTTAACAGTTGCTATTTGTCGTTAACGGTAATATATAGCAGCTTGCACAACATTGGCAAACAAAATGGCCCTCCCCCCACCACCCCCAAGTGTATACGCTCTTTATTTTATTTTCTTTATTATTTTTAAACACACGTTTTCCCATCTCATCGCATCGCAAGCAGCAAAGAAAACGAAAACTTTTTCCATCGAAAATCGTCCATTGAACTGTGCTCCTGGCACTTTACAGTTCTACAAACCCACACCCAAAACTCCCAGTTAGCAATTCTCTCGTCTCTCGATTCTCTTCTACGCTCTGATTTTTTTTGCTTAGTTCAGCTTTTTTGTCATTTGATAAACTTTCATTCAAAAATTTTGAGTGCCATTCCCGTGGTTGTAGACTTACCCATTTTTACGAAGCATGTTGTGGTAGGGGGGGTTTAAAGGATGTTTTCTGTTACATTTAGTGTACCTTCTACCAAAAAGAGTGCGATTAAAAGATTGAGGGAGGGAGGGTGAGAGAATGGGGGACAGGAAAAAAATTTGCAGATTTTTGATTTTTAATTGGTTTTCCCATTGCTGAATGAAGCGATAACATACATTTGAACCTCATAAATATTCCTTGAAGTATGTTCTTAGTAGCAAAAGGAACAAGATGACTAACAAGCTGCAAACCAACAAACACACACACACACATAACCATAGAGAAAGAGGGAGAGAGAGAGAGAAAAAGAAAGCGATAGTGAAAATTAAAAGGAGCAAAAGAGGAAATGTCGATAATTATCATTGTAGATCGAATTGAAGATGAGCCCATGAGACAATAGCGACTATAAAAGGGTGTGGACGTGGGGTGGGTTGCGGTGGCTTAAGATGGTGCGGAGTAAATTATAAAATTGACTAAACACACACGCACATACATACATACATACACTCTGGCTGTTGTGTTGCGTGGGTGATGATTTTTTTCACATGCAATATTGTCTATCCCAGACATTGTCTATCCGGCTTGATGCGCGATAACGCTGACGCTGATGATGATGCGGCTGACGATGACGATCCGGATGATGATGAGGTGGTGCAGGAGCTGAAGGAACATTTACACCATTCACTTTACAGCTTTTATGCTCAATTACTTTTGTTCACACACACACTCGCACACATATATATGATTTTTAATGCGATGTTGTTGCTGTTTGTCATCAATAACAACAACAGCAACAACAGCAAGAAGAAGATGAAGGCATTTTGCAACAGAGCTTCTCTGAGGTTGGCAACATAATTAAGTTTAATTGACAGTCGCTGACTATTTGATTGGCCCTCCGGTAGGGGTTCGATTGTGTGTGTGTGTGTGTGTGTGTGTGTCAACCACGTGTGTCAGCAGCAGCAAATACACTGGGCCAACATAAAAAGAAGTAGTTTTTTTGAAAACTAGTTTAGTATCCCAGATTGTTATGTAAATAACCCAAGAGTCTTTATTAGTTTTGAGAAAGTTACACTTGTTGGCAACTGCCATTTTCTTGGTTGACTGCGAATAAAAGCATGTTTAAATATGTGATTTGCTCAGTGTATTTACTCTATTAGTAACCCTTTCTCTCTTTATCCTTCTCACTCTTTCTCTTTCTCCTTCTCACTCTCACTCTTTCTCTCTCTCTATCTCTCTCTTTTTCTCCATTTGCCTTTGTTTGCTGTCTTTTGTTCATGAGCTTCAACAATTGTTGCTTCATCTACTTTTTCTCGTTCGCTACCCATCTGTTTTTTTTTTTGTCCGCATGTCGCTGTGGCGTATACTTAATATTGTTAATCTTGTTGCTTAACAAGCATGGGCTGGGAGGAAGACGATGGATGTGCAGCCCGAAAATGTATGCAGCATTTTGTTAAAGGATGCACCATTCTTTTGCTGTTGATATTGTTAATTTCAGTTGGTTTCAAAATATTGAATGCTTTCTCTTTCTCTCTCTCTCTTTTGCTCTCTAAATGAATAAATCAATTGATTTTGTTGATACATGCGTTTGTTTTTTGTGTGTATAGTACTTAATTTATTTATTTTATTGTTTTAATTGATATATTTATTGTGCTTCACAGACAGACACTGTGTGTGTGTGTGTGTGTGTGTGTGTAAATAAAAATGCTTGTGATAATTGCTTTAATTGCCGCACATAAATTAATTTATGTCACGCAGCTTGCGTTCGCTATTTATTGTTGTTGCTGTTGCACATTCTGTGGCTGTATCTGTTTTTTGTTTCGCATTTAATTTGATTATTGCATTGGGCTAAAGCTCCATTATCTAACGGCTAATTTGAACTGATCCAATTTTAAATGCTCTCCACAACTGAGATGTGCTTACCATATGCATAAGTATGTGTATACCAGCGTTTGAAAATGCAACGCTTCTCCCTAGTTTTTTGTTGTGCTCTCGCTATAGAGCCATAGCCGAACGACAGCAGTGCCATAAACGAGCTATAAACGATTTTTTAATAATCAACAAATAAATGTCTCAGTGAGAGCAGAGTAAAAGAGTAGTTGTGAAAAGCCAGCTTGAAATTGCATGAATAAGTGCTTATAGTATGCGAAGCAAATAACTAACAGCCATGAAAATGTTTCATATATTAGAAGGTTTGTATTAAATTTTACTTTAAAGAAGAATACAGTGCGCAGTGATGAGGTAAACAAGCTAAATTGACACAAAAATAAGATGACTGATTTTTAGTTCATTTGAAATTATAAACCTTAAAGAAAGCCAATAAATAACTGGCACATGAGCTATTAATTACATTGCACATAATTTTCGTACATTTTAAAAATTTTAAATCATTTTTTTTTTATAAAATTTTAACGAAATATTGAACATCGGTTCTGTGTTCGCAATTTATTTATGAATTTAAACATTATTATTGCATACAAAGACCGCAAACTTTGGTTTTAACAAGTTAACATTATCGAGTGTTCACTGTATCAGAGCTAAGAAGCCGTTCTTAACTCCTTGTTGAGCAATTGATAAAAGTCAGTTTGGGTCAAATTAAATAATTTAAACTATAGCTAAATTCTTAGGTGTGTCTGTCAGTAAAACTGAAGACAGAAACAGAAGTAAATTACTTTCTACTGCCATTTCCTTTACTTGGAACTGAGCGTCAAAAAACGTAAAAACTTTTTTCTTGGGTTTTTTGCAAAAAAAAAAAAAAAACTTACTCGGAGCTGGAACGTACGGGGGGAGGCAGACGGAGTCAATTTAATGGTTTAAATAGTATGAAAATTTTATAAACAAGTTTTAGGGGGCTATAAATTTAAAACCGTTCGCCTACAATTTGACACTAAATATTGTCAAGTTATACATATATCCTTGCCGATGGTTTGGCCAAGAAGCAAGTTGTTCTTGTTGTTGCCTCTACACGGAGAAAAAATGTTGCCAGTAGACGAATAAGAATGTTAAAGGTCAATTAAACGAACTGTGAAAATGTGTTAGAAAAAGACATTAATATAGTACATATAAAAATAATAAGAGGAACCCCATTTGAGAAATCAAATACCTTAAACATAAACTTTATTTGAACAATCATTGTACAAAACGATGGAAAATTTTAGTTTGTAAACTATACTTGATTGAAGTGTACATACTTCTTGATTTTCAGCAACTCTTCTCGCGTAGTTCGCTGTCTTAGTCTCGCTCTCTCTCGCCCTTTCTTTGTTTACTTGTGACACCTGCGGCGTTATCTTATGCTTCCCACAGGCAACAGCAACAAGAAATACAAGGACAAAAACAAAGGGCGACATCTGCTAGTTTTGGCATATTAGTTACGCTGTGAGATTGACATTTATTATTTTTAGAATTTTTACGAGTTCACGAATTTTGACGCTACAATACAACAACAATAACAGCACCAAGGTAAAATGATAAACAAAAAATTTGCTCGTGGCCAAAACAATAGAGGTAGCAACAGCAAAGCCAAAAGAAAGCCTTGAGAAAACAGCACCTGGCGCAAATTGTTTTCACACCTTCTCTTTAAAAGCACCCATTATTTTGCTATAGCTTAGTGTTTGCGATACTTGTAAAAAGTTGCGACTGTTTAGTTTCATACTTCATGGAAGAGATCGTTGTGTGAGAAGGCGGTTGGGCAATAACTTTAAATTGAAATGAAAGTTTTTAATATTTTTCATATCATTGCACTAACCTTTAAACTAAGAGATTCGTAGTTTAAGCACAATCAAAAAGCCAAATAAACAACATAAAATATATATACCATACATATGTATGTATTTGTTTTGATGAACAGACCGTCAACATCATCAACAGAGTTCGAACGAAAAAGCCAATAAAATCCGATTAAATCTTAAATACGCCACTGAAAGTACATTTCCGTCCCCCCATACATACATACAAGCTTCACGTGATGCAAGAGGTTATTTATTTTATTTTGTTTTTATTTTTTAATAAAGAATCGCTAAAAAAAGATATTTTGGTGAATGAAATGAATGTTGCATTTATTCAGGCGCAACGACAGCTGCTGAAACCGTATACAAAATTGAGTGTAAGAGCAGCAATGTTAATATTTACATGTATGTATAATTACATATATAAATATATGTACATATGTTAAAAAAAAGAAATCTTGATCGCAACGCGTGCAATCATTATTTGTATATTGAATAATATATGCAAGCTTGGCCGATTTCGATGAAATTTTCACAAATGTTCAATTTTATGTTAAACTTTGCAAATATATATATATATATATCGATAACATAGGTATACGGGAAACGGAAAAAGTTAACGGTAATGTAATAAGCATTTGCGGCGTTTCGTTCGTAAACTCATGTTTCAAATCTGAAGCCATAGTCTTTAAGATCTCATGAACTCATGAACTCCTGTTACTCCTATTACCCTTTATTTTATTAGTTTTAGAGCATTAAAAATTATAATATTATATGCATTTTTGTTTGCGACATATTTGAACATCGAGAGGGGCAGTCAAGCATCTGCAATGAGCTTTAATTTGTGCTCAAGACATATAGATAAATGAATAAATATATCAAATGTAAAATGTACCGAAATTTCAATGCGAATACCAGTCCAAAGTAGACGAGCAACTGATCAGAGATACCTTGTTGATGAGCCCTACAAAATATGTAAAACAATCTTGGGTTCAAGAAACAAATCTTAAGAAATATATTAAATATATTTTCACTGTAAACTTAAGCTTACCCTATTTGTTATGGTTATAGAGAATAAGAAGAAAAAATGTTTGTGAATTTTTAAAGGTAAGTTCCAAATTTGATATTTATTTGCATACGTTTTGCGACTCATCTCTATAGATTTAACAAAAGAACAAACAAACAAAAAATAGAGTGGACAAACCCCATTTCTCAAAGGGTTGGCGCCTGTTTTTATGATTGTCTTGAGGATTTTCGTTATTCATTTTGTATGAATTTAAAATATTCAGCATGAAGCAACAACAACAACAACGAGCATAAATAGCAAAAAGCCAAAGGCGAAGAACCCAAGCGGAATCAAAATCAGCAACAGCATCTTAGAAGAAAACAGAGTCAATAGGGAAAGAGAGAATAAGGGACGCAACAAGAAAAGGCACACCAACAACATAAGCACACACATACATAAATGATGTAACGAAAAAAATTGAATATCAAGCCAAATAAACCTTAAGGATATTGTTATATTAATTCAAACGGACATGTACACAAAAGTCAAAATGGAAAGTCACAAATACATGTGTAAGAAACACACACACACACAGAGAGAGATATGTATTTGCATGTATTAAGTATCTGTGTCAATTGTGCCAACTTAATGTGGTCTTAAGACATTTTTCTTTTCTCTTTTTCCCCCTCCTTAAAGTTGCTTTATTTACATGTCTGTGACTCAGCTTGTGTTTTATATAATGATAATGAATTATCTAAAAGATTTAGCAATATTTTATAAAAATCATATTAATCGGCAATCGCTAATGTTGATATACTTAAGACATTTAACATTTCATCAATCAATCAATTTAGTAACGAATGACATAAGAATTCCATCATCAACTCTAAGGTTAAACAAGACTTGAAAAAACGAAAAGAGAATCAATACAGAAGAGCTTTGAGCAGGCCTTATTTCTCTTCCTTTTTCTACAAAACATTTCACCTTGTGTTTGACTAGCAATTCGGAGAAAACAGTTAATGAAAATAATGTTATCATACTTCTCTCTATATACATATGTAAGTATATATATTAAATAAATGACATCGGTGATTACAATTTGTGTTTATTTGAAAATTTTTCATAATATTGACTTATTTTTTGCATTTCTTGTTTTTGGGTTCAGTTCTTCTTTTATACGCAAGTTATTTATTTGATTTATTCTTTGTTGTTCTCGTTGCTCGTAATTTTCTTCTTTTGGTTTTTTCTTTTTAAATACTTCATCAATTTGTTTCGGCACAAAAGCAAATTGTGCAGAGTTATATTTTATAATAAAAGTTGCTTGATATTGTGCAAATACATTCCAATGAAAATGTTGGTTCCAAAACTCACATTCCCTTTCTCTCTTTTTCCCTCCCTCTTATTAAGGTTGTGTGTAATAAGGATAACATTTTCCCATGACACTAAAACTGACCTTTCTTAAGACCCTGACAACAACACTGACACACGCGGACACACATGTCAACCTTGTTGTGTGGCACAATAAGGAATAAATAGCTGGCCGTTATATTTGATACTTTGTACCTTATTGAAACAACAGTTGAGAAAACTGGAACATAGTTTGTGCTTTGAAAAAATTTAGCATAAAATGTAAATAATATAATAATAATAATTTTATTTATTTTCTATTTTATCGAATAAATGAAACATACTTTATGTCCTTTTTTCGATATTATGTGATCGATTAAACTATTTTTTAAAACATGTCTTGTTTGAACTTAAATTTAGCAGCTTATGTAAATATCGGAACTCACAAATTCAATTACCTTATGCTAAAAATACATAGAATAACAGAATCAATCAGTAACTATTTCCTAACTGCCTTTACCAATTGCAGCACAAATATTTTGGCTTACTTTATCGAGTTACGTGTGTTTCCAAAAAAGAACTTGAAAAATTCTCTATCTCTCTTTCTCTCTCTCTCTCTCTCTCTCTGTCTCATTTCGCTCACTTAGTATTTGTTTTTTCTGTGGGAAATACTTTATTATGTAGAAGTTAGCTGCGTAGTAAATGCATAAATATTTATGAAATATGCAATATTTGTATGGGCAAAAGTAATAAATCGGTTTTGAATATTCGAATAAAAAGAAACCCCAACAATATTTTAAGTGCTTACATATATGTATTTTTAAATGTAAGTTGTATTTGGTTAAAATCAGGAAATGGTTGATTTCAAAATTTTGTATACCCTTTCTAAGGGCAGTATGTTTTATTACATAATGAACACAGTACTCTTACTATATAAAAATCGATTCCTTAAAGTTTTTCTTTTTTGTTGAACAAATACTATGACAATTTGTCAATGTATCCTTAAACAATACATTTTATGATTTTCTTTCTTTTGTTGCATTTGTTGTTTGTTTTATTAAAGCGATTGACATTTTCCCCAATGAAACAATGTGTTATTGCCATTTGTACTATTTTATTTGGGTTTGGGTTTTCCTTTTATGTATTTTTTGTTCTTAATTTTTATTGTTTTTGGTGTTTTTTTTTTATTGTTTTACTCGTTGAGTGACGGCTCACAGTTGGAGTGGTGTGTTGAAAAAAAAAAAAAACTCCCGCTGCTCGCTAGCTCCACATCAGTGTGTGGTACATTAAAGACCCCAAACCAACTGGTTCATACTCTCAACACCCAGCCCGTCTTAGTTCTCTCTTTGTTGTGTTTGTTGCCTTTTCCTTGCGGGCCACGCTGCGGGCGACCAAAATCGAGTCGAGTTCCCCCGCTGCTTTCAATCGGCCCCTCGCTTGTTTCGTGGCTTTATCCTTATCTTGAACCGTTGCCATGGTGTCCTTCATCGTTGGTCTTTGCTGGTCCTGGCAACTGCAATGGCACCGGATTGAAGTTGCCATTCGTCCATGGATCCCCATCGTTGCATTTCCGCAACTCGCTTGACATGGGAAATTGCTACACCCACACACACACATATGTGCAGTTTGATTTTTAAAAGGTTGTTTGCTTCAATGAACTTTTGGCTTATGTACCTGTTAGCATTACAGTCCAGCGATCCAACAGCATTACAGAATACCCAACAATAACCTTGTACATACGAGCTACAGCAAAACTAAACTTTACATATGATTGTAGTGTTAAAGGAATCTTTAGTTCTCTAGCTTATTCAAGCTGCGTGATATACTATCGCCTTCTCTATAATCATATAATATATTTCTGGCAACTTATTAGCACAGATATTATGTATGGAAATTTTTACGTTCAGTTAACCTTTCTGTGTACAGAACGAATTGGTTTTTCGTGTAAGTACATTACATAGTATATTGTGTGTGTGTGTGTGTGTGCGTCACTGCGTCAGTTAGTCAGTGGTTCAGTTATCATGCTGGATCATAAAGAGTTGTACGCACATCATAATAAGAGGCAACAGCAGCAGCAGTTGTAAACGTCACTTTTGAGGTTACACGAAAAATCGCTTAAATTTGACCCATTGCTGAGGTAGCAGTAGAACCTCCTGCTGTGTGTGTGCATGCTAGTATGTATGTACGTGTGTTTGGGTATGGGTGTGTGTGGGTGTGTGCTTGTTTTTAATTGAATTGCTAAAGTTTGTGCGACCACGCCTATGAGCTAGCGACTTGCTTTATAAATATCCTGTAAAACAGTTCGAACATTAGGACAAGAAGAAGTAGGAATTCGAGAGAAACTAGTTTGACTAGATGTTTGTTAAAAAATCGACAAATATTGATTTCGTATCTGAATCCATAACGTTTTTCAAGCATATTTTTATTAAGTTGCAGTATATGAACAGGGTATCTGTTCGTCGTGCAGTCTTAGCTGTTTGTTTTTTGTCGTTGTTCTCTAATGCCACTGCTTGTTTTTAGTCAGGTTTTCAGTGTTCTTATCGCTGTTTAACTGCCCTACAATTTTTATTCAACGTCTTCCTTTGTCTACATTTTTTTGTTCAAGTGGCTGCTTTTTTGTTATTGCCTTTCGTGTTGCTCTCATGCAATAGTGACAATATTGTCGCTGCAGGATATTGTGCGTTAAAATCTGTCAACAGAAATTCAATTACAATTTTAGAAGAAGCAAAGAAACCTTCAGAAACCGCAGCCAAGTCTAAGACCTGAGACCATTCTCTATCCTCTTTTGCCTTCGTCTCACGCCATTTTCATCTTCTTTTTCTTCTTGGGCTTGTCGACGTCTTCAGTTTTTACAACTGTAAGAAACACCAATACATAAATACATACTTTCATTTCTTTGCTTCTATCTTTGTTTCTTTCCTTTTATTGTTGTTTGGTCTCTGTAAGGCTTCAGCCACGCACTGAGCGATGAGCGACTAAGCGACACTCTCTCGAGCGACGTCCAAAGTCGCTCAGTCGCTCATCGCTCAGTGCGTGGCTGAAGCCTAAGCCGCTCTGTTGCTTCATAAATTTAACCACATTGCATTTTTGCATTTTTTTATATATCTCTTTCTCTCCCTCACCCTCTACTACTTGTAGATTTTGGAAAACTTACTGTAACGAGTATATATATGTATGTATGCTAGCTCTAAGATTTTTTTCGTATGGTCTTCTATGGTGTGTCAAATTCGATCGATTTTATTCGATTGTGAGCATCTTCGATGCACACTTACAAACAAACACAATCCTATTCGAGTCGGGGGTTTGGACTAACTGGTATTTATTTATATAGCCTACCAACAAGCATATTTAACTAACAACATTTGATACTTAAGTGTTTAAGAACAACGATGAAATTGACACGGTTTTAATGCTCTTTGCTATTTTATCATAACATAATCAACTACAACAATAACAGAATTAACAAGAGGAAAAAGCTTTAGAAATCTGCAAATATAATATAACAGAGGAGAGAAGGATTGGCTGATGGAACAAAACAAATGTCTGTCAATTACGACCGACGACGAGTAACAAAGCATAGAGATAATTTGCAAATAAATCGAAGAAATTAAAGCTTATAAAAATCAGCTCTATAAATTAAAATAGAATCAAGAGCGTTTGCTAATCAGAATCAATGACCAAATAAATAAATAAGTGTCAGTCGTTTTGAGTGAAAGGTCTCTTGCTTGTACACCAAGTGAGGTAGAAAGAGACATTGTCATTGCAAATAATTTTAATTGAAATGTTGACAGATTTTTGTTAGAGATGCTATGCTAAATATAGTATGGCGGAAATCAATATCTAAATTGATAAGCCGAAATGTTTGCGAATAAAAGGGCAGACATCATTGACGAATGCCATTGGGTCTAGGTCTTTTTTCATGCAGTTGAAATGAAGGTCAAGTTCATGAAACTATCATTGTTCATTGCTGAATGTATTAAATGTGCTGCTGTCTATCTACCTGTCTCTCTGTCAAGTTTTTCTGAATTTTTTACCATTTCAGTGCAAGTGCAAATATTGTGTTGCTTACTTATTGAGGCCAAGCAACAGAACGAAAGGGAGCTGAATATGATTTCTAGTTGTAGTTTAGTTAAAGAAGGAAAAATGAATTCTGTTTAACAAATCGAATTTTGCAAACTTTGCCTTTCATAAACACTTTTGCCTGATCGGGCAGACAGTGCTTCCTATACTTGATGCGAAACTCAAGCAGTTGAGATATTTGCTGCTGCGACCCGCATTGAATTGACACCGATTGCTAATCGATAAAAGACAAATTCAAGAAGTAAAATGTTTAAAAATACTTAATTTAGCAGCATACCAATTAAATACCTGCCCGCTCCGTGCAAACGGACAAAACTAGTTGTTGAACTAAAAGTTGAGAAAAGTGTTCTCACACTTTCGTGGGATATTTTTTTGTTTTTGTTTCTCTTCTCTATGACTTTTTTTGACCAGGTTCATCCTCTTCAAAATAGGAAATTGGCGAAGCGCAAAGTTGTTAATCAGTTATGTTAATTGTGTCTTATCCCCGCCGAATCGAATCGAATAGAAAACTTTGTCGAGCTGTAAAAGTCGCCCCAGCGCAATATTTAATTTGATTTTATTTTATGAATTTATAAATATATAAATATACATATATATGCATATATATACATATAGCAGGAAAATACGTGTATTTGTGATGAAATTTTATTTTTGCCGTCTCCCATTATTTAAATAGCCATCTGTAAATGGCAGCCAAATTGATTTATTTTTATTGCCATTTGGCAATTTTGTTCTTTTGTTTTATTCCATTTTGGCGAGCAATTTTTTGTTTGTTAATGTATATATTTATTGTGTTTGCCCCTTGCAAACATAGTTGGTATAAAATAATTGCGACAAACAAACAAATGCAATTTTAAATTAAAAACCTACCTCAAACCTCACTTTCCTCTAGTCCTTTTATTTGCGCTTAAATTCCATCAAGTGGAACACTTGATTCTTAGATTGTTTAGGGTGTTGGATTTGTACATCTTTAAGTCAAGTCCTGTAATATTATCCCATCACTCAACGCAGCTGAAAGGTTATTTAAATCGCCACGCGTTTCCGCTTGACTGAATGACCCAACCAAGCCTCCCTTTCTCCCCTCTCTCTTTCTTTGGTAAATGCCACGCACTTGTTCGATTGTTGCTTGCGATTTCCGACGTTGCAAAGTTGCTTTTTGCGACCCTTACAATTGTGATATCCACTTTCGTTGACTATCTATTTTACTAATGGATATATAGTATGTACATATGTTGCTGCTCTGTGTTAGTGTACCTATATCAGTGTCTCACTGTGGTGGCTTGAACTACTGGAACTGGCTGCTGTCAGGCTTTTCTCCTTGTGCAATATGCATGACATGTGTGTGCGGTGTGTGGACTCAAAAACACAGACACGTATCCACACGCGCACACACCTTGAAAAATTTCTATGTATGTTGCCAACCAAATTCCAGACCTGAAAAATCAAAAAGACAGAAAGTACAGATGAGTTGGAGTTTCTCATGCCTTTTAAAGTATAAATCTGTATCTCTATATGATCTCAGAAACTATAAGAGCTAGTTTATTAAAGTCTTGGGAATATAAGATTTTCTTAGATCTGTCATTTTCTCCAGAAAAAGTGTCATAAATCATCTGTGATATTTTGATGAAGATCGGTCAAGAATCACGAAATGTATTGTTGTTAAGAATGAGTTTGACATACATACATACATTAATTATAATAGTTATAATGTAATAACTAATTTGTAGAAAAATTTTGCTTCTCATTCATATATTTGTTGATTCGGACTCGCCTTTGTTTTCAAAATTGGACTTCTAAGCGAGAGACTTAAATTGATCGAATGTTTTTCTCTGAGTGCACACACAGAATCACACCCACTAGTCCATTAATTGTATGGACCTTAGAGCACCAGAGTAGAGCTTGGGTAAAGTAGAGCAGTCAGAGCAGAGCAGGTAAGCTGCTAAGCAGCTGCTATAACTCAACGACATTTCATTAGACCATTAACTGTCAACTGCACGGAACACAAAACACCAAGTCCAGGGACACCTGAGTGCTGCAAAAGAGAACGAGAGATAGAGCAATCTCTCACACACCCAGCAGCATCTCTTGATCTCTCTGCAGCAACTTGCTTCAGTATGTGGTCTTTTTTTTGTAGTTGAATGTGTTTGGCCAATACGCCAAAATAAAAAGACACACGTGATTTATAGTTGAGCTGTCAGGATTTTTGATTTGAATTAAACCCATATGTTTCCTTTTCATCCATCATCCTTCCCCAACTTTGTATTATTCATATCGTATAAATTATGGCAAAAGGTCCCGGGTTGAATTGCGTAACTGTTGCAAAAAAGAGTGTTGTTAAAGATGTTCAGTTAATTTATATTGATACTAGAGTTTGCATTTGGCGTATACATATATTATACATTCGTGCTCTGTCTGAAGTGCAGCAACCACAAAGTTTTCCAAACGGAAATCAAGCATTTGACTGGGGATTCAAACAATCAAACCAAGTACTATGCAATTACATTTACATACACGTGTGTGGGTACATGTGTGTGTGTATGAAACTGTAACAATGTTGTTAGCAGTTGGTAACTGTCAAATTGGCTGACAGAGCAACAGATGCAAAGTATCTGTACAAACTGGTTGAGGGCCTCAAACACCACAAAAAAAAAAAATAAACAAACTTGGCTTGGTATCCTTTTTGACCAAAAACTTTCCCACTTACCTTCCTGGCAGGGCTCTCTGCTGCGAGTTTGTTGGTTTGTGTGTGTGTGTGTAAGTGTGTTTGTGACTTTTGATGAGGCCGAATGTTTGCACGGCGGTCACAAACGTACTCTTGGTCTTTGGTTTTCGGTTTTCCGTCCTTGGTCCTTGGGCAAATACATTTACTGCCTGCTGACTACTGGTCTTGTCTTTTTCTTCGTAATATTATTTTACCTCTTTCTCTGTACGGAAGGACAAATTTCGGGCTTGTCACATGCCACATGCCACACCCAGCTACTCTTAGTTGCTCTTCTGTAAGCGGTTAACCAACACTGCAAAATGAATTCAATTGTGGCGATCGATCTCGGTCAACAAATATATTTATGTTAAAGGTTTAAATACTCAAAATTCTCAAATAATCGTTAACGATATTTGTAGTGGATCAGTTATGTATATGGTTTTATTAACCTGTTATTTATTTATTTTAATTTGTTTTCCTATTTTACCAACACACAATAATGTTTCACAGTATCTTAATCTGTCATCAAACTTTCGAAACTAAAATTTTTTCTGTTTGTTACAACTTTAAGTTGTGTGTGCTCAAATTTTTATTTTCGTTTATTTTCACATTTCTTTCATTTTAATTTTTATTCTTTCAAATATTGTCTTTATATTGCCAGGTAACAGTTTCAATTTTATTAATATTATTTTTGTTTTATTTGGCTTTTTGTTCTTTGCACAACAAGCAAAACAACAACAGCAACAACAGAATTGTCAACTGTTATTTTTATTTGTACTAATATGTGAACAGTGCTCGTCTTCTACTTGAAACAACCTCTTCTACATTATGTCGTTGTCGTTGTTGTTGTTGTTGTTCATTTGAGTCGAAGGCTATTATCATTTGTTTGCCACGTTGACCGCGTAACATCTGTGTCTTTCTGTGCTCTTTCCGTTTCCCCCTTTTCTGTCTGTTTGGATAATTTTCGTTGAGTTTGAGAATTTTTTGTTTATTTTTTTTTAGGCTCAACGTTAAATGCATTCAATTTAACATAATATTAAGCTGAGTGAGATAAACACAAGAGGTGTGCCAGCATGTTGAGCTATGACAGGGTTGAAAAATATATAGAGAGAAGTAGCGTGATTAAATGCTGATGACAATGGCAACATACGTATATGACAACTAGCGGAAATTGGATACTGGTCTAAACATACCGGAACTATTGCTGCTAATTGTGTGTTCCATACATTTGTTGTTGTTGTTGTTAGTATTAATTAGCAACGTTCACGATTTTGCTGGCTGGATTGTGTGTGGAACTGAAAATTGAAGCTCTTTTATGTGTATGTATGTATGTGTAAGTGTGTGTGTGTGGAGCTGATGCTGTGCCAGGGTCGTCGTTGCTTCTTGTTTGCCAGCGACTTATTTATAGATTGCTAGGGATTGTGACCCAGTGCCTCCCAGAACCTCTCTCTCTCTCTCTCTCTCTTTCACTCCCCTGACATTGCGTGGGAATATTCTTTCAACATGCTATTTTCATACACAATCACACCAACCTACCTAGTTTAAAAGGCAAAAAAGGAAAACAACTTAAAAAACAGATGCGCTAAACTAACTAATTCATGGTAGGTGTGTGGCAAATGGCAAATGGAAAACGGAAAACGGAAAATATGCGTCCTGAAAAATGCAAATAAATAACACTAGAAAAATAGCAGGAGAGAGCGAGAGCGTAAGAGAGTGCAAGGAAAAGATTAAAAATGAGATGGTGAGAAGAAGAGCTTTTTTGATTTATCACCTTAATAAGCAACAAAAAAGGTCCTGTGGGTAACATTATTTACAACTAGCTGTGAATGATGAATGATGCGCACACACACACACACACACACTGACACACATTGTACCTGCGACAGACAGAAAGACAGACAAGCAAAAGCAAACAAAGCCAAAAAGAATATGACAAGACACAACACACACACACACACACATACACAATGCCAATAGCATCATCAGTAGCACATTATTGACATAAAATATAAATTAAAAACACAAACACACACAGAAACTCCCAAAACTTAATAGTATCTGTGCCCCAAATTAGTTGCTTAAGGAACTGCACTTTTGAGCGGGCGACGCGTCGTTTGCCATCTCCCCGTGCTGGGCATCCTGTGTGCAACACTCGCCCCTTCTGTTAGCACCCTAACCCCACCCCCTTCCTTACGAAAACCAACCAACTGCCCCCCTTTAACCCTAGCTCATATCCTGCTTGGTGTTATTTTTTTCCCGTCGACCGTTCGCTCATTTGTGTGTTTTATTTTATACAGTTCGATGGCTTTGCTTTTAACCGCTCTCTATCCTGTTTTCTCTCCCTCTCTCACCCTCTCTCTCTCTCTCTCCCTTTTTGTCTGTCTCTTTGCGTTTAGTTTGATTGAACACCCACAATGTCTCTATTTTAGAGCAATGTCAGAGCATCAGACAGCACGCAGCACTAATACTTAATTTCAGTGTTCATAAGCACAAAATAAAATGCAAAAAAGAAAACAAATTCGAAGAGAGCATTGGGGCACGTTAAATAACGTTAAAACTATAGTCAGAGATAGAGATAGAGAGAGAGAGAGAGAGAGAGAGAGAGAGAAAGATAATGAGAACAAAAGATAATTCTCTTAGCCCATTATCAAATCTATTGATAAAGCCACACAATACACAAAAGTAATTCAAATTCTTTCTCTCTCTCTCTCTCTCTCTCCCTTTTAATTTGCCATGCAAGAGATTAAGCTTCTTCTTCTTCTTTTACTTCCATAGCTGCATTTTGAGCACGGTTGTCATAGGCACAGCAGCACAAGTGCTATAAAAGTGCCAAAAAAAATAAATATATATGAGAAGAAACAGAATTTGCATTTAATTGCACTAAATGAAAGAAAGGAAATACAAAGTTACTAAGAATAGGACTCGCTCCAAACAAAGTCAAACCAAACCAAACCAAGCCTTAGCCAAGAGCAAAATGAACAAAGAGAGAGGGAGAGGGAGAGAGAAAGAGGATGTGAAGCGGCTGTTAGGCGACTTCCGTTTAGCGATTGAATATTTTTGCTATGTATGTGTGTGTGTGTGTGTGTGTGTGAGTGTGTGCAAGTTTGTGTTGTGCGTGAGTGTCTTGCATAATTTTATATTTTAAGCAATTGCACAATGCTGCCAACAACAACAATAACATCAACAACGACAACCACACACAAAGGAGCAACAGCACACTGTGGTAAAATGAAATAAACAAGTTAAGGTACTTGGCATTAAAAAGCTACACGACTGGACGATACCCTGTAACCATAACATTAACTCATACTGGCAAATAAAGCGTTGCTAATCGCGCAGAAGATTCGCTAGCGAGCCGTTTGGACGACTCGCTAGCGAGTTTTGCTGGGTAAAGTTCAATTCACGCACGCACACACACACACTCATGCAGCTGGCAAATAAAGCGTTGCTAACCGCACGCCATTTTCATATTGCATCCTGCCATTACACACACACAAACACATATTTCTGCACAGAGTGTGAGAACTAAATTGCAGGAGAGGGAGAGAATGAGACTAGCCGGTTTCACGGTTTTCTGTGGCCGCATATGCAAAACTGCTCGTTTATTCAACAACATAAACATTGTTGTGCGCATAAATATATACAAAAGTTCTAGTTTACATACCAACACACACAATTACACACACAAACACAAGCAAAAACTGGGCTTGGCACAGTTAAACGGGCCAAATCGATATTCATATCAACCGCAAAATGTGTGTCGCCAACGCCGCTGTTCGAGGAGCATTTCAGCTTTTTGGTTTTGTTTGTTTGTTTGTTGTGTGCGTGTGCGTGTGCGTGTGTTATGTTTGTTTGTTACCAACTACCCTTAAATCAAGCATTTTAATTTAATGACCAACAATGTAATGGAAACTCTTTATTTTTGCTTCTCAAAATTAAATACAAGCAAAAATGTAAAAAACAAAAAACAAACTAATTTAATTTTATTATGCATTAAAATTGTTGTTTATTTTTTTTCAATACTATAGTATGAACTTAATGATAAATGGAGTTTGCCAATGTTGTTTGGAAATTTTGAAAATTCTAGCGATAAAACTAACAATTTAAATTTAGATGGTTCAAAAAGGAAGAGTGGAAAAAATGTAATATTTTTGAATAAATTTCAGCAATTTTTTGCGCTCTTATGCTTAGTTTTGATGAAACCAAACGTTCAAGTTTGTTATTCATTTCGCAAGAATAAATAAATATCCAGAAAATAAATCTGTTCAAAAAACAAACAGCAGCAATAATATCAATTAATTCTCTCTTTCTCTCTCTCTCTCTCTCTCCTTCTCACTCCCTTTGCTTCAGTCTCCTGTATATTTGTTTACCTAACATAATCATTACATTTACCTTATAACTTTATTTTTTATTTATTTGTCTCTTTTTCCATCGCATTTTATTTCGATCATTCGAACTTTTGTTGTCAAATACGTTAAGAGTGTTTGCAACTTGGCATTGTTGCCTCAATTTTTTTTATTGCATATATTTGTAGTGTTGTTGTTTGGTTTATGTGGGTGCTTTGCTGCCTTCCTCTTCACTTTCGTACATTCACCACTTGCCTCGACCCAAAAAGTAGGCTGCATAGTTGATGCATTTAAAGCACCTGCACAGTCCACACATTGTCAGGGCCGACACGACACGACACGCCCCTTTTGCATATATAGAACCATATTAATTTGTTCATTTGAGTTGATTAGTTCTAATTATTTTGGCATTTGATAGTTTTGCTTCTTTCAATCCGTTTTGACTTTGATTTTCCCCCTTTGACTCTTATACCCCGATTCCACTAGGCTGCATTCGTCATAATTCCACTATACATCCAATTGCATTTAGCATTTGGCAATTATCGACTATGTTAAAGTTCTGTTCATTCATACGAATGCAGCCTAGGGGAATCGGGGTATAAGAATCAATACTAATACAACTAATACTAGTATATCAAGTTTACGTCGCATTGTTGACAAATCGAAACTGCTAATGATGCAATTATTTTTGGCTTATAGATTTTCGGAACCTAATACGTTAACACGGTTTTAGATACAATATTAAACTTCTCCCCAAGTCAAGTAAAATCAACAAAGAAAATGAAGAGTAAAGAAGCATTAATTAATTTTAATTCTCATTTAATTTTTTTACCTTTTAGGTTATTTGTTTTTTTTAAACTTCTCTTCGTTGCTTTCTTTTGTTTTTCGCACGCTTTTTTCTTTCTTTTTTTCGGTACGTTAATAAATAAAATGGCGAACAACAAACAATAACAAACTTGGCAGGCACCCAAAATTCTGGTTGTTGTTGTTGTTGCTGTAACCATTCAACAGTTCGCCACATTCGTTGAGGAAAGGTGGGGGGGTGGGAGTGGGGTGGCTTTCAGGAAAGTTGTTGTTGGCCTGTCGTGTTTTGGATGCGAAGCCGCATTTTGCGTCCATCGCGGTTTTTGTTAGCGTTTGCGTTTTGTCAGCCAGTTGACAGCAAGTGACAACAACAACACCAACAATAACAATAACAGGAACAGCAGCGCCACATGCGGCTTCATATTGACACATTTACAACCTACCCAAGGCCAATCTAGATATATGTACATATATAAATATACATAAAAACAATCCTATTCATACATATGTTTATATGGTAACATAGTGTTTGGCATCAATAATGAAAGGCATAAACGTATTCAACTAGATATACAGTTATCATGATTTTCATACTTAGTTCACCCAATAATTGTTATAAAAATAGAATTTCTTCTCTTTAAATATAACACGGTGTTGTTTTGTTCGTGTTTGATTTAATTTTCCACAACAAATATGACAACAAAATGTGCAAAGCTCATCCTCAACTCAACATTAAGCACCCAAATCCCACCCAGCTGCTCTGTCGTGTATCCAGCTATCCATTCATCCATCTATCTATCTATCTGTGTCTGAGAGCCATTCGCATTTCTTGTGCGTTGGCCAGTCGACTGCTTAAAATTGCTGGGATGCCACACAACATAAAAGGAGATAACAGGACAGGACAGAACAGGACGGGACAGGACAGGACAGGACAGGACCGGGCAGTATGAAAAATTAGAAAAAACTGTACAGTAGTCTATCTGGCTTTGCCGGATCTTCTTCATCGTCGTCGTTATCG
The DNA here is from genome assembly GCA_018901835.1 of Scaptomyza graminum. NCBI lineage: Eukaryota > Metazoa > Arthropoda > Insecta > Diptera > Drosophilidae > Scaptomyza > Scaptomyza graminum. The sequence continues at coordinate 2,760,945 of JAEIFL010000001.1, read as the reverse complement.
TAGTTTTTGCTTCCCACTGCAAATATGCCGCGTTAAATGTTCGCAATGCGTTCGGAATTTCAAGCCATGCGAAATATTTTCTCCGCTTGAATAGTTGTTGTTGGGCAAAGAGAATAGCAAATGACAAAGACCCTAATGAAATAATTCCATGTTGATTGATTTCCTTCTGCGCAAACAAAAACAAACAAACAGTTCGAGTCAAATATATTTGTTTGTTTGTGTGTGTGTTATTGTTGGTATGAATTATTGAGGTATTCCAGCAAGTGCAGATTTGTATGTTTCTATTTACAAATTAATAATGCTGTTTTGAAGGAACTTTTTACTCTTCCCTTAGCATTCTCTATCTCATTTACTTTGGCTATATAGCTATAAGCTATGAACTATTAGTGTATTAGTGTTAAACTATATGAATGTATGTATGTCCAACCCAATACTTACTAACCTATAAGTGTCTAGGGTATCTTTCACTTGAGTATACCCTCCATGCATTTCATTCATATTTTTGTGCCTTGTTTGATTCACTTGGAACTGTAGGGTATCTGGAACTGCGTCTTTACTCCATAGTGATTCGTCTTGTATAAGTACATACTACGATTTGCTTTAGCCTGTGTAAATTCTGGTGCACACCATACCATGCACCACGTGGCATTGAGCTTTGACGCCGCTACCGCCGCTTTGTCTTTGTCTTGTCAGCAAAACGAGCTGCTTACAAAAATGGCAAGACGAACAGAAGAAAAAATAAGGGTCACCCTAGACAGCTGACTGACCACACACGTGTGTGTGTGTGTGTGTGTTGAACCTAACGTACTGGAGCCACAGGGAAGTAACTGTTTGACATTTGCTGTCATTGTCAACGTCCTCGGCATTTGTTGTTGCTGGTTGTTGTTGTTGTTTTTGCTGTTTCTGATTTCGATACCGAATGATAATGTATTATTCTTCAATCCAAAGAGTATTTTACATTCGGTTTGACGCGATTTTCAATGTTTTTTTTTTAAGCATTGTTACTGTTATTGCTGTTTTTGTTCGTGGTGACCTGCCTGCTTTGCCTTGACCTGGGCGATTGTTCAGATCGACAGAGAAAGGAAGAGAGTGAAAGAAAACTTTGTCTTCAGTGGCCCACGTTGGCTCATGCATACATTCATGCATTACATTCATGCATACATTCGTGCATTACATTTATACACACAGAACTAGACAAATATTTAATTTCTATACTTCTCTCTATACATTATTTGTTTGATAATAAATGCAATAAAATAAGTATAAAATTTTTTGTTATAAGTTATAAAAGACTAATTTTGAAGATTAGTTTAGAATATTCAGAAGCTTATGTATTTCGAACTTAATCACAATTTGAGACTAATTCCATCTTCTATATTTTAACACTTACAGCGAGAAACCAACTATCAACACTATCAGGCCTTAGAGTAAAATAGAAGAAGTGAAGCTATGGCCGAGGGAGTAGCGGGAAGTGTCTTCAGAAAGCTGTAGAGTAGAGTGAGAATCTCGACGAACAATAAGAAGCAGCAATAACAAAAAGCAAAAACAATGCAAATTAAAATACAATAAAATTTGAAACATGGCAGCGACACAAAAGCAACAACAACAACAAAAGTAACAGGGAGAGAAAGAGAAAGATAGAAAGTGTGTGGAGAAAGTGTGTGTGTTTGTGGGCGAGGGTGGAAGATGTGGCATGTAAATGAATAAGCAGTGCGCGAAGTGGCGGCAACTATTCACTGATTTGATTTGGGGCACACGGACAACAACAACAGCAACAACAACAAGAAAAGCGACGTCACGACGATTCCTCTATTGGAAGAAACCAATGCAAAACAAGAAACAATTTGCATAATTTTGCAGCTGGACAACAAAACGCGCAACAAATTGTGCGCCAAAAAAATCAATAACATTAATACAACATTAAAAACAACAAACAAAAACATTCAGCAACATTTTGTTCTTTTTCGTTTAATTTCTTTGAAAAAAAAAAAAAAAAAAAAAATACAACAGCAATAATAAATAATAATAAAATTAAAAAAAGCGGCCGCCGCAAGGTTTAATTTTTTGCCTTTAAATGTACCAGGACAACAGCTGCAACAGTGGTAGTCGACGTGGCAGCGCAGCAGCAACAACAACAGCAGCAGCAGCAGGAGGAGTAGGGAGTGAGGCAACAGCAGCAGCAGCAGTGACAAGAACGGACAATTTAGAGGCATTAACAATTATTACAACAACAACAACAACAATAACAACAACAGCTGATGCACAAACAACAACAACAGTGATTACAACAGCAGCAGCCGCAACAGCAATAGCAACAACAACAGCAGCAGCCGGATCAGCAGCAATCGCAATTGACAATAACAGCGACGGCGACGACGACGACGACGATAACGATATATATGCAGATGCCGCTATTGATGTCACCGATATCGTTGAGGTTATAGATGTTATCGATGCGGAAGAAGGTGAATCAAAATTAGATATTGATTATTGTTGTCGCCGTGCCCATTTGCCAAACTCTAACAGCAGCAACAGCTGCAGCGAACATGTTGCACAGCAATTGAACGCTGATGTGCGACTGTTGCGCGAAATTGGCTATATCGCATCGAGGGTACGTTGCCTGGGCAAATATTACTGTAATTTCCATTTGACCAATCCGTACAGTGTGCAACGACAGCGACGACAGCTGCAGGAGATTGTTCTCAGGCATTCGATATTTGATCCGGGACGTGAACGGGAACGTGCACAGCTGCTGGCCGCGGCAGCGGCAGCAGTTGTTGGTGGTGCTGGCGCAACAGCAACAGCAACAGCAGCACCTGCTGCAGCAGCAACAACAAATGTTGCAATTCTTAGTCGCAGCAGCAGTTTTGATCCGGATTTAGATCGCGATCGAGACGACGAGCTTGCGGAGAATATAGAGGATTTAATTGCCGAAGCTATTGCAGCAGGCAAACAAACCGCAACTGCAACTGCAACTGCGACAGCAACAACAACTGTGCGACGCAAGTCATCAAGTAGTACAGTTAGCGCTGCTTCAACTAGTGCATCGACAAGTTCGTGCACGACCGCCTCAGTGCTAACAGCAGCAACGCCCATTGCACTGCTCGAAGAGTTGCTAATACAGTTTTACGAGGAACACGAACAGGAACAGGAACAGGATCCGGAGCACCAACGCAACAAACTTACTGTTTTACGTTGCCGTCGAATTGGCGGCCGCAACGATCAGCAACATCAACACCATCACCACAATCTGAACAATTTGAACAATTTGAACAACAACAATTTGAACACCAACAGCAGCATTAACACCAACTCGAACAACAATAGCCAAAGCCAAATAACGCACCACAGCAACATAAGCAACAGCAGCAACAGCAGCATATTGAGCAACGGTCATTCCTTAACCATGTCCACATCCATGTCGAATATGATGGAAGCAGCAACGGCCAATGCTGCAGCAGCAGTGGCTGTTGCCGCAGCTACAGCAGCAGCAGATATCGCTAGTAGCAGCAACACTAGTCAGCAACAGCTGCAGCAGCAGGCACGATCTTATTTGCATGCAACAGCAGCAGCACAGCAACAACATTCGGATACGGATAATCCGCGTCGTCGTCGTGCCAGCGATTGTACCAGCAATCAATTGCATTGCATCACACTGAAGAACAACAATTGTGCAGCTTTGGCAGCAACAGCCGGTGGCAAGGTGCATCGCGGCAGCTGCGGTGCTTCGGGTGAACATTTATTGGCCGCCAATTCTATTGCCAATCGTTCGACGATCATTTTAAGCAAATCTTGCAGTAATGTTGATGGCGATATTGGTGCTGCTATCGGTGCTGGTCTACTCACAACAGATAATTTGAGCAACAATAAGTTGCGTGCCAGTGCCACAGATATTGAGAGTAACTCCCTAAATGGCACCATCAACAGCAACAGGGATTCAAATGCAACAGCAACAGCAAAGGCAACAGCATCAGCAACTGCAACGGCAACAGCAACAGCAACAACGACAGCAATTGCTAATACAACAAATGCAAACACTGATTCAGCTGCAGCAGCAGCAGCAGCATCAAATAATGGCAACAATGAGTATAGCATTCTACAATTGAATAATACCATCATTCAATGTCATTTCAATGACGATGATTTTCGCGCCCTTGTCAAGGATCTCAAGCGCAAGGTTGAGTACACAGAGCGCATGAATTGGCTATGTAAGTAAAATATTATATTTTTATAGTATGCATTTTCTCTAAAACGAAGTTTTTTCGTGTCCCCTTGACTGTTCGACTGTATTTATATAGCTTGTCCATCTGTCCATCCGACTGTCTGTCCGTTTGTCCGTTTATTTCTATGCAAACAAGTCTTTCAGTTTTTAGGGCTATCGAGCCAAAACCTTGGTCAAGCTCTTCATTTTGTTGCAATTAGATCATCTGTCAAAATTTTTCAAGATCGAACAAACATAACATAAAGCTGCCATAATGTAAGATTTTCTAATTAGATTTTACTTAGCAAGTGTATAAACATTTCGGAATGCCGGATATTTCTTCCTTGGCTGCTTTTTTTTTGCCATTTGAAACTATCGAACATCTCGTTTACCAACCAACTTTATTGCCCGCTTGGACGTGTTTGCAAACATGAATTTGAATTATTTTTTCTCTTTGGGTTGTTTTTTGCATTTATTTATCTCAATTTATTGTTGACTTTGTCATTTTGATTTTATACCTAATTTTTGAACTGTTCACAGTTGTGTTTTATGAAGTTTCCGTAAAATACAACAAAGTTTGTATTCTAAACTTTAAATTATACATAAATGGAGAAAATATTGCAGTCACGAATAAAAATGATTTAAATTTAAATAGCTGGCCTTAAGTCAAGTGTTCAAATGCACTCAAAGTTACTGCATTTAAAAATGTAATATTTTTGATACTTTGCTTAAGAAAAACAAAAATAAACAAAAAAAACACACTTTTAAAGCAAAGTTTTGATGCGTAAATGCCTCAAATGATCCGTAAGCGAAAGCAAGAAGATGCATAAAGAGCAAATGTAAAGTTGTACAATTGTATAAATGGAACTTTACAATGATAAAATGTGATAAAATCACATTTTAAACGCTCTTTTCACACACAATTGCTAAAGGGGTCGCTCCGACCATTCCGACCATTTGTCGTTTATTCGTTTGTTCACATTCATTCGCATTCGAATTTGTTTTGGTTCGCTGCACTTGGCGACCTCGAGATCGTGCACTCATTTTCGCCCACTCGAAACGATTTGGCACAAGTGTTCTGGGCGGATAAAAAAGGCTTGATAATATACCCACAAGTTTAAAAGTGAAATGGTTAAGTACAAGCAAGTTAAATTTTATTCTTAATAATTCATTTATTATTGCAATCGATATGCAAGGATTTTTTTAATAGCAGATATACAGGCAAACCTGGATAGTGTGAACACCTGGATAGAGTGAAGCTATCCAGGTTTGCCTGTATTTCATTTATTTGAAATGCAACACTTTATGATTTTTGCTGTGTTACACAAAACACAGCAAGTTCATATAAATAGCAAGTTGATAACAAACACTGAAAAACTGAAACTCACTTGAAAGAGTAAACTACCCTCGACTTAAGTAAACAACAAAACTAACTTAATACTTTTGTGTATATTGTATGTGTGTAGTATCTTGTCGTTTGTCGGCTACCTGACAGATTTGGCTTAAGGATAATAGAACAAGTACAACATCAACAACTGCAGCTACAGCTACAGTTATTGCTATAGCTTTGGCATTGTAACTTGTGATGCTCATCAAAAGTTGCGCTACTTTTGTGCTCTGCATAGCTATAAAGCTAAAGCTACAACATTTAGCTGCTGTGTTGCCTGGCCAACAAGCAAGAAGTGTCCTTGCTGGTCTCAATGTCCAGGACTCTATGTCTATGGCTGTGTCTGTGTCTGTGTCTAGCATTTACTTGCTCTCTCTCTCTCTCTCGCTTTTTCTTGTGGCTTGGCACATTTCGCTTTAACGGCTTACGCCTTTTATGTGTTCACTGTGCTATATCCTGTCTGTCGATGTGTGTGTTTGTGTGTGCCAAGGACAGCGGCGACAACGGCGACGACGACAACAACTTTGTTGAATGGCATTAAAAGTTGTCTTTGTATCGACTCGCGACGTTTGCCGTTTGCCACGTTTTTCTTTCAGCTTTTGTTTTGCTTTTTGTCCTTGCACTTGGCTGCTACATACACATACACACACTCACACACACACACATATACTTACATACTCATTCGTTCATACACATGTGTGTGTGCTGTCATTTTTCCACTTTGTTGCGTCTTAAACATTTCAATTAAATTGCCTGGGACAACATTGTCGCTTTTGCCTTCGATTCGCCTCTGATTCAGTTTTCTTTTTTTGCTATATTTTTATTTATTTTTTTTTGCCTACAGTTGATTACCTTTCATTAAATTTTCTGCGGCATGCGACACGTCTCACTCCCTCGATCTTTCGCTTTCTCCTTAAACAAGAACACTTACTACCTGTATCCCACTTTTATAATGTTTCACTCTCCAACTTTTGACCGCTTTGATTTTTATTGTACTTGATAATCTCTTTGGTCGATTAGGCGCTCTCGAGAATCATCTACTTAGCTCTTGAGTCCTGATACAAACACTTGAACAAAAAAAGTATAACAAACCCTTTAGTATATTTTATTTATTTATATATTTAGTATCAACTACGAGCAGTTGACATAAAATCAAAAATACAGTTTGAATAAATTAAAATATAAAATTTTATTTAAATCTTTTTAAAAATATTTTTTTAATAATAATAATATGTTACCAAAATCACTATATTGAAGAAAAAGAAAACACAATTGAGCAACATCAAAACAAATATACCTTTAAAAAAAAATCATTTATGTACAAATAATACAAATAGCTTAGCCTAAGGCAACCAAAAATTCTAGAAATCAACTGCTGAACATCCCTTCTATATAGAAAACATTGTTACAAACATGTTAAGTATTTTGTAATAATATATTTTTCCTATTTGCGGTTTGCTAAGTCAGTGCGTATCGCATTTTTTTTTGAAATTGGGGTTACCCTTCCGTCTTCTGAAACTTATCGATAGCGTTATGACCATACTGCCACATTTATCTAAGTTATACTATGATTTGGAAACACTATATAAGTAGTACAAATATATCGAGTACACATAAACTTGGCTAGTGTGAACACTGGATAAAATTTTTGTATTGTTTTTGAGCACAGTAACTATCACATTTCGTTTTATTTTGTTTAAGCAAAATTAAACTAAAAAGTGGAAAGATTTTTATTATAAAGCTCGTGTCATTTATATGTTTATTGAGATTATCTGTCTTGTATTTAAGATGTTTGATTTAGCTCTGACCTTAAACACACGCATTCTCTTCTGTCTGCTAGTGAAAAATTCTTCTTAAACAAAATATATTTTGTTTACTTTAAAGTTATATGCTTGAAATGTAGGAGAATGTTGATTTGGCGGTGTTTTTTTTTTTTTTTTGTTATTATTAAGTGGGTCAAGCACGTAGCACGCTTTGTGTAGCATACATATTGGGTCGTAAATCAAAGCGCAGTTCTTCAACACGAACTTTCTCTCTCTCTCTCTCTCACTCTCTTTCTGTCAGCTTTTCGTTGTATGTGTCAAAGGTCACTAAACCAAAATTGCCCCAAGGGAGAGCGAAAGAGAGAGAGCGAGAGAGAGAGAGAGCGACGGATCTGGCCACAAAACGCAAAATGGTCATACATTCGCAAAACCTAAATGCGGCTTGGCAATACTTGCAACGAACGAGACAGAAGAGGAATAGAAAGAGAAAGAAAACTTTCACACAACAAGAAAAGGCAAAAAAAGTCAGGCCCACACACACATAAAATACGACAAATAACAAGAGGCAAGAAATATGTCGGAAATCTACTTGAGACAGCCGCAAGCCGCCAGATGCCAAACGCTAACCAAATGCCAAAACAGCCTCCTAACAAATATACATACATATATAAAGTAGAGTAGGATAAAAGAGGGAAGATTGGGGAGATTGTTGAAGAAAAGGCACTTAAGGTCCAACAGAACGAACAGACGCTGAAACTCTTATTCTTGTTGCTGTTTTTGTTGTTGTTGTTGCTGTTGCTGTTGCGACTGAGTTGCAACACAAAAGGCAAAAATAAAAAAAATGGCCAAATGCTGAGAACAGCAATAGCAACAAATCTAATAAAAATAAAATACTTAACAATTCAATTGTTTTATTTAAAAACAGAACCCGACTTCTCGACACAGAGAGAGAGAGAGGGATATGAATTGAAGAAATAAACAACATTAAGTGATAAAGTGTTTGACAAATCAAATCGAATCACTTCAACGACGAACAAAACAAACAGACAGATAGAGAGTGAGAGAGAGAGGGAGAGTGATATTTACTAAAAGAATTTTGAAAAATAAAAGATGACCAACAAGAACATCATGTGAATGTTGTTGATTCAACGACATGCATACATATTTACTTATTTATTTACTTTATTGTATATCTAGTGGGCTTCGCTCATTTTCTTCTCTTAACAACATGTTAACATAACTGTAGAAAATATATGATGATCATATAATTAAGTTCTCCGAAGCCAATTAATTTCCAACCAACAAACTATATACAGTAGAATCCGGAAGACGCTCTAACCGAAAGGAGTTTGTATAAGTTTAAGTTTGTATGAAACCAAACAGTGAGTCGCAATTACCGGACGGACGCTATAAGCGGAGTCGTTATAGCTAATATAGTCCTAAGCTTTACTAGCTTATTGTAGGTTATGTCTGACGCTGTTAGCTTATTTATGTTCGACATTAATGTTAATATAAAACAGTCGAATTTTAAGCGTAATTGCATATTCAATTAAGTACTCAACAATTTACCCAAACACTCACTATAATCATAAGCTTCTTATGGTCTTAAGTGTTTTCCTATTTGTGTAGGCTTCACCTCACAAACTTCTCCCCGCTCCCCTAACTGCGTTGGCAGCATTTAATTTATTTGTTCGTTTATTTGCGCTAATTGGAAGCTCAAAAACTATTTTTAGTTTACACAAGCAACAGCAACAGCATCAGAAGCAAAAGCAGCAGCACATTTCAATAAGCGCCTTGATAATAATGATAAAAATAATAATAATATTTTGCAAGTTTTTGCTACGCGCATTTCAACGAACCAACAAATCCCACTCGAAGGTGAATCAGAGAAGTCTATTTTTGTGTTGTGTGTGCGTTGTTGTTGTTGTTCTTGTGTGCTTCTAGTATTCCTTTTGAAATCAACGCATTTTGTACCGAGTACTTCATATATTCTATACTAATGAGAAGCTTTTTGCTGAAAGCGCTGAGCAACCATCATCATAATCATTATGAACATTATCATCATTGCATTATACCCCCATCCAATTAGTGGCAATTTTGCATTGGAAATGCATTTGATTTAAAAAAGGAGGGAGTAACCAAGAGAGAGCTCGACTTGTAGATACTACTTCATTTAACATTTTTGTGTTGTGTTTGTATAAGCAAATGGTTGGCAACGCTTCAGACTCGCAATATTGTACCTAGTACTCCCACGTTACGTTTCTAGTACTTATAGGGAATATGTGTGTGTTTGGGTGTGCGGGTTGTTTCATGCGTTATTCTAAGGTTTCCATTCAAACAACTATAATAATGCAAATAATAAACGTAAGCTAAGCAAATGGTTCACTTTCAATGCGATGTCTGTTTTTGAACTCGAAGCGCAAACCTCACCACCTCCACCCTACCTCTCCACCACTGACCAGGGGAAGAGATGGGTGCTCTTTAAATGCCCACGCGTGACATTTGATGCCTTTAGAGAATGCAGAAATAATATTGAACGGACAAACAGGAGGCGAAAATATGTACAAGCAACAACAGCCAATGATGTGTAGGTAGAGGGAGTGCTGTGGGAAGTAAGTGGTGTTAGAGTACGTTGCACGTTGCGGCTTTGTCAATAGTTTTGTAGCATGCAGAACATTTGCAAAAGCATTCTGTTAACAAAGCACAAACATTCGTATATATTGTATATTCATTTCTTTTATCTACACAGACATGACTCCAACCACCCCCACCCCCTTCCCTCCCCTCCCAATGCAGCTCTTGGCACGCACTTAAAGTATGCAGCGAGATCTTCAGCCAACAATGCATATTGCCCTTTTTTTTATCATGCCTTTGCCTCACATTCTCTAACTCTCTTTGCTGTGCAAAATAAATATTTACCCAGGCAAGCACAGTGCGTGTGCTGTGCGTGTGTGTTTGTTTGTGCCTCCCTCCTCTACACTCCTGTCTATGGCTTGAGTTATGGATAAGTAATATAGCATCTCAGCTGATCAAGCAATGTGACCCAATTTTTCTCGACCATAGCTTAGAGAATTGTCGAAAATTACATAAGTTTTTAAATGAATTTATGATTCAATATCAATTTCATAAAATCTATAAAACTGATATTGAATTATACAATTTTTTAGCTTAACTTTACTTGAACAAAAAATGACTTTTATTAAGTTTGTTACCTAAGCCCATATGCACACGAACTCCGTGACACGAGAATTTAATATATTAGAATAGGAATGAGCAAGAGAAAAGTTATGACCAGACCACTCAAAAAAAAGGCAAAGTTTGTTTTTCGCACCAGTTGCAAAACTGTTGCAGTCTTGTTGCCAAGCAGTGTGATAAGGGAAGGAGAGAAAGAGGAGTGTGATGACTGTGTGTGTGGCAATTGTGTTGTCTTGTTGTCATCGCCGTCGTCATGCAACAGCTTGAACGTTGCACATTGACGTTTTTAGACACACGATTGCCGACGTTGCTTGCAAGCCTTGCCAGCTTGTCAGTGTATATTAAACGCATTAACTGCTTCCCGAAACGAGGCAAAACAGGTTTTGGTATGTGAACTGACAGGCGATTGTCAATATTGAAAATGTATGAACTTCATACATATATGCACATACATACATACATGCGTAGTAGTATATATGATGAGGAGGCATATAACATCATTATTATCATTATCATCATCAATGTTAAACGAACTGCTGTGAAAACAAGCGTTGAGAAACTTCAAAGCTACATGCACGATACAAAATATTTGGTTTTAGATTGTAATAGATCAATTTCATGATTTGGATTAAATAGTTTTTAATAAACAGACTTAGTTCAAAAGTATTTGCTTAGTATATATTTATATATACTTATGCGTTATTAGAAAATGCCCTATTCGCTTTCTCTATATTCGTTCTGTTATGATGGAGTCATTTCTTATAATTTCTGCTACCTTTTAGACCGTTGTTTTGCTTATGCTGGAATTTATGCTATAGTTTTTGTTATTCATTATTATAATTATTATTATAGCATAAAATAACTACCCCCACTAGCAGTCTCACCTAGACACACACACACACACACACACAAACACTTACAAACACACCTCGCATTGCTCGCTCGCTAATAAAGTTAAGCAATCAATAAAAATGTTGATCATGTGCGCCAGTGCCAGCGCCGGCTAACAACATAACAACAACAACTAGCAAGGAGCGTTAAGAGGAGCACACACCCATGCACACTGTGTACATATTGAGCGTGTGCCTGTGTGTGTGCGTGTATGTAAATATCATGTTGTTGCGCCAAGCATAACACAAAACAATCAAAGTGTTTTTTTTTCTAACTGATGCCACTCCTAATTTCTCCCGTTTTAACTCTCTCACTCCCTTTTTGCAAGTTTTTCCTCGTTTTTGTCTTATGTCTCATTCAATCAATGCTGCAGCTTTGGGTGCTAGCCAAAAAGGATTCGTTTCGCAGTTTGGTTTTTGCCGTGGTTTTTGTTTTTCTTTTCTTTTTTCTTTAGGGATGCAAATCGTAATGATATATTTGTTATTGACTTGCGGTTGGCATATAAGTATACATATATGTATATTGAATAGACTTAAGAGCACACAACCGCAACGAAAAATACCAACTACCAAGGAACGTATTCGTACCACAGTAAAAAAATGAACTTTTAATTGATTAGTAAAACTATTAAGAAAACTAAAAGTAATTTCAACGTTTCTTGAATTTTTAGTAGTTATTATTATCCTCATTAAATTTTGGGTAAACTAACATTTTGAACGTTTTGTATTTCAAGTTTCTCACTGTGCATATTTTACACCGCTAACTTGACACCATTTTTTGTCATTCATATTTTTTCCAAAACCAAATCCCAAACGCTTCAACATTGTAACAGTGCGTGTGTGTGTGTGTTTGTGAGTGTGAGTGTGTATGCACGCCTTTTGCAAATTGTTTGAAATAATCATGGGTTGACTGTTGGTTGAAATAGGCATTTAAATTGAATGAGAAAAAGAGACAAATTTTCTTGCTGTTGATATTTTTTTTCCCCAACATATTCTTTTAATGGAATTTTTTTAAATCTTATCAAAATACGTATAAAAAAAAGTTTGTGCTGTAAAGTTCTTTTATGCCTTATTTATATACATATATATATATATATTTGCAGAAACTTAAACATTAAACAGTGTCTTTAATCTTAATCTCTCTATCCTTGTACCTGTGTAATATTTAGACATATTTTTATTAATATTTAATTTATATTTGTACCATTTATATTTAAATTGAGTATTGAGGTTATTCTTTCTATTTTATTTATTTGTTCTGATTCTTTTTCTTTTTGTTGGTAGTGGGGACGTGCTGTGTGTGTGTGTGTGTGTGTTTGCTTGTTTTTCTGTCAGACCGCATGGAATATTATTTGGATATTGCTTTGTAATTGGTTGAACATGGCCGGCCGACCCCTCTCTCCCGTAACCGCAACTCCTGTACATCTGCCATAAATCTCATCACGCGTGCCGCGTTTTTGTTTCATTCATTGACGTTTTCGTTTTCGTTGTGGTTGTTGTTGTTGTTGCTATAGCGCGCTGTAATTTATACGTGTTGTTTATTTTATGCCAATTTAATGCAACTTCAATACACACACACGCCCACACACATTTACTTTTATGTACATATGTATGTGTATTGCCGCTAGCAAAAAAAACCAAACGAGCTGTGATTTGATTAACGATTTTTGCTTCTATCCCTGTGTGTGTGTGTGTGTGTGTGTAAGTGACATAAGATATTTGACATATTGTCACGTTCATAATGAACTACAGCCGAAGCAGCCAAGAGTTGAGTTAATACACAAATCGAATACCAAGCAGAAGTAACAAAAAACATAAATACAAAAAAACAATTTTCTTTTAATAAACTGACAGCAACACATACATACATACAATAATTTTATATACATGATAGATAATTTACGAAGGCAGTAACCTTAACGCTTAACGCTAGGATACAAAATTCAATCTTCAATATCTCCGCTGTCTCTCAACCGATTATTATTACGTCCAGAGTTTGATTGTTATTGATTACCCTAAAATCCAATATTTAAAGCTTATTTAAGTTTCAAGTATGAAATTTCTTTAGTCGGAATTTTGTTTTTTATTTTCCCCCTTAATAAAGTTTGATTAGCAAGAAACTTTATGATAAAAACAAGCTAGCTTTATTTCTAAGATCAGACAGCTATATGGCCTCTAATTTACTTTATCACCCTGATGAGATACTTTTAACGGCCTTTTTCCATGTCGGATAAGTTGACATATTTTTGCCATTTGATGTGCTTAATCGAATTTATAAAGCATGTGCCACTTGCCACTTGCCACATGCCTTATTCAATGGACTTAACGAGGGCCCTAAGCAAAAAATAAACATTTTTCTATGCTCAAAATTAAAGCCCTTAAGTAAAAAGACAAAAGATCTCCTGAAAGCAAATACTCCACAAACAAGCTTCTTTAAAGCCATACGTCAGCGGCAATCAACAGTTATCAGCAACAACAAATTTATTGCATTCACATTTGTTGCTTTGAACCTTAACGGTAGACTTTCCACCCACTTATCAATCATACCACATTAACAGAGTATTGCAAATGAAAAACATGTGAAAACAACAACAAAAAAAAACCTTGTTTTTGCTTTGCTGATTTTGATTCTGGTTTTTATTTTCGGTTGCCTAGCAAAATGTAAATAATTAAAAATGAAAAACTCATGTTGTTGTTGTTGCAGCATTCGCTGCTGTGTATGTGTATGTGTATGTGTGTGTGCCATAGTGTTTGTATGGCTTTGACAGTCGAACGGGATTATGAATCCGTAAAGAGTGAAAACGAAATTGAGAAAGGAATTAGATAGGAACTAATAAAGTCATTTTCGAGCTGCTTGATGTTTGGGATCAAATGGCATGACACTTTAAAGATATAACCCAGCCCCAACACTTGGTGAAGAACCTCCAAAACAGAGATGGGCGGGCCGCGACTTTTCTGTGCACTGCGTGCTGCCTAATGTGCATAGTCCCTCTGCCGCGACCGACTGCACAAAATCACGCGTACGCTTTAAGCATTTATAGAACATGAATGTTCGGCCGTTCTCGAAGAAGAAGACAAATAAGTTAACACCTCAACCCCCCGTCACCCGCCCCTTTTCTTCCAATAACCACCAACTTTCTTCCCATTCCCTTTCCTTTGGGAAAAAGGAATCAAATCATTTGAGTATATTAATTAAAAGCACTCGGTAAGTACGCAAAATACGCCGTGGCCATGTTGGCTGTTGGTGCTGTGTCCTGTCTGCCGTGTGGCTTCTTGTTGTGTGTCCTGTGAAGTAGTCCTGGTCCCAAATGCGCGCAGCTGTCACGTCCAAAAGGACCCAAACAAAAAGTTCGCAAAGTGACAGAGAAAGAGAAACAGAGGATGCTGCTAAGCAAATTGGATTGATGCGTGTCTATGGTGTTAAGGGGAGTGGGGATGTGATGGTTGGGTGAGTGACGGGAGTGGTGGATGTGTTTAACAGCAAAATTATCCAAGGCAAAAAGTTCAATTGAACCCCTGAAAACTCCCCAAACGCTTCTTTCAAGATCGTCGCCAAACCAAAACGCGCCATTTGCATTAATTGCTAGCAATCCATACATACAAATATAAATACATTTACATACATACAAACAAATAGTATAACTCTGTTGGCTTAACTTGGCAGATAAAAGAAAGTGGAAAATAATACATATAACAAAAATAGTAATAAGAAACGCAAATAATAACAAAATCAATGATAAGATGATAGAAACCGGTTAGTTGTAGGTTTCCTTAGCTTTTCCCAGTGACTTGGCTAATAGTAAATATGTACATAGATATAATTGAACTCAATGCAGCAGCAAGAGCAGCAGAAGAAACTTTAAACAAGAAGAGTTTACGTTTGCGTATGTCTCAAACAATTTTAATTCAAGCTGCAGGCAAAAAATAATTGGGGAAGAAAAAAAACTTTAACTTTGCATTTTTGCCTTTAGCTGTTGATCAAAGATGAAGAATGTTTTTGTGTGTGTGTGTTCAGTTTTTCATGTTTATTTTTTTTATTATTATACTTTTTAGCTTCTGTTAGTGGCGCTTGCCTTCACTTTGCATACACAGAAACGCACTCACGCACACATACAAGCACACCATTCTGTGTGGCATACGCGACGGTTTTTTAATTTACTGAACCTGCGCTGCTACCGCCTTCAGCATCCTTAGCCCATCAGCACCGCCAGCAGCGGTAGCCCCACTCCCCTTAATAAACAACATTCCCATTCTACTCGACACCTGGGGCCAATATGCTGCCAATCATTTTCATTCCTGAATACATGCAAATCATTTTAACCCATCAAATTGCCAATTCGGCGAATATTTCACACATTCTCATTTTTATTGTTGCCCGCCGCATAAATATGCATACATACATACATTTATAGATATAACATATGCATATCCATACAAATATTTTAGCATATGCGCATATGTTTTATTCAACTTTATCTATGAATTTGATTCGTATAAAGAGAGATGCGGACGGAATCAACAAAATTGTTTGTGTCATTTCGGCAAAAACTATTGACAGTTGGTCTGTAGTATGTTTTTGAAAGAACATTAGGAAACTTGTAATTTTATTCAGTTCAGTTTAGTTCTCCATCGATGTTATCTATACCAAAAGATAAGCTCAGGATAGATGAGAATAAAATTTCATTTAAAAACCTTTCGATTTTATAAATTAAAAACTCGATAAATGTTTCTTCTTCAAAATAAGAACGAAATAAAAAACAAAGCAACTCTCTCACTCTCTCTCCCTCTCTCTCTCTCTCTCTCTCTCTCTCTCTCTCTCTCTCTCTCTCTCTCTGTTGCCTACTCTTAACCTTTTCTTTTGCCATAGTGTCGAGTGTTGCATAGCCTTGTCGTAAATTTATTGAAATGAAACGCTAAACAGAGTATTCTCTAATTGCGTTGCAGCATAGCAGCTCGCGGGGGCTTTGTCTTGTGGGTCTGTCTGTTTGTCGTTTGGTCACTTATCCTGTAGCTGGTTATATCCTGTCTTGCTGGCATTTAAATGCTAATCCTTCCTGCCAACCGACCCACCTTCCCCTCATTGCTTGTTTGTGTGTGTGTGTTCGTTGGCATCTTAGTGCTGTTTTCATTAACTGTTTGGCTTTCAGTCAACTGCTGATGCAGGATTTGCCAATCAGAATCAGTTCACTAGCTTTGCTCTTTGCATTCCTCATTTCCTTTTCTCGTCCTCTCTGTCCTGCTCGTCATTCAACCCGGCTAGCCAGCACATAAACACACAAATTACCGCAAATTTGCAAATTTGTACAGTAAAAAGAAAATGAACGATAAGAAAATGAAGTGCGAAGCTTATGTGTTGTTGTGCTTGTGTGTATGTGTTGTTGTTGTTGTCGGCCGGAAGGATATTGCAAAACAAAATCCGTTTAGATGCGCAAATAAGCAAAAACCAACAAGCAAATTGATTTTGATGAGAGATGTCAAAAAAAAGCAAAAACACACCAATTACCCTTAAGTACGGCCGAATAACGCAAAATGAAGTGAACCTAATGTACATATGCATATGTATGTGCATACCAACGTAGTACATAATGTGTGTGCATACTATCGATATATCATTCAGTAAGGAATCAAAAAACTTTGCAATTGCATAATTTATGATCTTGCTTTGTTGCAGAGGGTCAAAACGCTTTAAAGGTATAGTAACTTCTGAGGCTTAAAAGAAATTCTTTCGTATACTTATTTACACACAATTTTGATGAACACTTTTCGATCCATAATTCGTACAAGTTTTTCAATACTTATTAGCTTAAGCTAGGCGATTTGACAAATTTACTGCTACACGAAAGCTGTAAAGCTTTTAATTTGGTTTAGTACAAAAGTGGTTGAACGTGAGGGAACAAAAGTAGATGCTGCCTTCGAAAAATGTGTCAAGCACGCAATGAACATTAGTTTGTGTGTTTTTATAAGGGGTTAGAGAGAGTGAGAGAGGGAGGGAGGGAGGGAGGGAGGAAGAAGGTGAACCGAGAGTTTGGCCAGCTGCAAATCTCTTAGCCCATTTAATCAACAAAAAGCGTTTAATCTGGCAACATACACATACATTACACACACACACATAACAGACACTTCAGTAAAGCGCATATTAATCAATTCGTTGATTTTGGTAAACAATTCTTTCTCAAGTTTCGTTTCTAAAAACACCCAAAAAGAAATAATTTTTACAAAAATGCAAAGCGTTTGTATGTGTGAATGTGCGTTTGGGTGTGTGTGTGTGCCGTGCCAACTTGTAGCAACCACTACATATAAAAATAAAATTATTACTAGAGCCAAAAAAACATTTTATTGGGTAACTCCTCAAGATTTGATCCCGCATACCCCAGATCGCACGAGCCGGGATCCACATTTTGGATTCCAAAATACCACAGACTGCATTTTATATAAAGTGTCTGACGGCTTATCTAGTATTAAATGTGGTTTTTGGTTGTGACAATGCACAAATAAAGAAGAAGCACAAAGTGTATTTGACCTTGTCATGAATGTTATATTTACTTTGCTTGTAATCCTCAACTAGTTGTGACTATTACAGATTGCTATGTGGCTTGCATTTTGCAAAAAATTACCAACAATTGTATTGTTACGGTCAACCCTTATATATGATATTTTCGATATTTTTTTGCTGTTTATTTTAATGATTTACTTTATTTGATGTCTTTTCACATGGGATTTTTGTTTTCTCTCATCACATTCGACCAATGGCTAATTGGCAACAAGTGTGCCAGCCAGAATACTAACTAGGAGCAGCGCGTCAAGTAGATGAGAACCAAACGCTCGACCATAAATTTAACAATTAGTCTATTGGCCAAAATCAAACCCAAGACAGCAACTAATAACAGCTCCTGCTGCCAGAATACAAATAAACGTCTAAATATAGTTTCATTTAAATAATTTTTGTTTCTTTTTGATAATTATTGCTAATTTTTACCATTGTAATGTAATACGTATAAGAGTCAACTTTTTTTTTGCTGTCGGCTTTCTGTAAAATAAAGCTTTTTTTTTTTATTTTTTGATTTTTTTATTTGGAAATAAGAAGCCAACAAAGAACAAAACCAAACGTGTATTAAGCCATAATAAAATGGGTGGTCCGGTCCTCTGATAAATGGCTAGATTTTTGAGTAGTAGAAAAGTTTAAGAAAGAGCGAACATGTCATAAACTAATCAGTTTCGATACCCCACAGATTAAATCGGCAAAATGCAAGCCAAAGTTGCGAATCGAACTTCTGGGCCTTAAGCCAACACGGACCCTTTTTATAATTAGGTTGGTTCTTTTGAATCCTTGATTCAATTGAGCAAAGAAAATTTATATAAAGCTCGGAACAAAACTACAAATAAATAAATGTGGCAAGCAATTAAAAAAAAAAAAAAAAAATTTTTAAAATAGAGTAAAAAAGCTATGGGAGAACTTGAATCGATATTTGTGCAACGACGCCATATAAACAATACGTATATGTAGATACAATATGGTCATCTTAAGTGTGTTTGTGTAGAGCTGTTGTCAAAATCAAAGTGTGCCTCTCAAGTGGCCGCGTGTGGCAGTGTAATCTGTATGCAGCACGTATCCTAGAAACGAATTGACAAATAAAACGGCTAAAGTCGCTTCCTTGACGCAATTACTTTGATTGCTAATCAACAGCTCTGTGTGTGGGAGGCAAGCTTTCCCATAAGTAACTTCAAATAATGCAAGCAGCATCAGGTGTCAAAGGATATATATACACTCAGCTCCCCCCCCTCATCGATCGCACTCTCGATTGCACATTGGCAAATTTGACAGCTGTCATTTTAGATTGCAGACGCAATTTTTCATGCCCCATATGCAACAATCACACAAACGTAAGACGCATCAATGCATGCAGTAATTCCACCTCTCCCCCAGTGGTGCAAAACGAAACGTAAATGACAGTTAGTATTTTGCAGTTGCCGCTAAAGAAATGTAATAAAACTTTCCTGCCACCGAAGCGAAAAGTGTTCCGCTAAGTGAAACAAGGGAATTCGAAATTCATCGATCAAATTGTCATGCATCGAGGGTGGAAAGGTGGAGGTTGAGGCAAGCAGAAATAGTTTTGCCTTTCTTGTAAAAGTGTGCTTTTTATTTTTTATAATCTATAATTATTTTATTCTATTAAATCAAATAAAAATTAATAAATTCTATAAAAGCGCTGGTAGTGCTTCGATTTTTTCTGTGTGTTTATGAACTGAGTGTGATTTTTTTTTGGCATTCTTTGAACGGAAATTTTCCCTTTTATTAAAATTTATAACTTCAATAAAAAGCGCTGGTGGTTCTTCTTGTGCTGTTGTTGTTGTTTAAACAAAAACCCTGGTGTTACTGCCTTGCCCCTCATGGTACTTGAACTTAACATACATATTAACAAAAGTAAAATAGTTCCAATAAATTATATAATTGATTTACGAGATTTTCTCGTGTGTAAGTTCTCAGCTAATATTTGTGTGTGTGTGTGTTGATCCGTTGTCGGCAACTGCATTTGCTAGCGACGTTGCATGCGGCATATACGTAATTGTGTGAAAGGTGGTAAGGCTGAGCGAAAAGCGAACGAAAAATAAAGAAAGCCGGGCATCTTCAATTTATTAACAAACAAGAGTT
Source organism: Scaptomyza graminum (assembly GCA_018901835.1). NCBI lineage: Eukaryota > Metazoa > Arthropoda > Insecta > Diptera > Drosophilidae > Scaptomyza > Scaptomyza graminum. The sequence goes on along the minus strand of JAEIFL010000001.1, from coordinate 2,740,859 downwards.
GAGCAGAGCGTTGCCGTTGTCGTCACCAGTTAAATTTAATTCACAGGCGCCAAACACACACAGCCGCCGACAAATGGCCTCCAAACATTGTTGGCACAACTAAACGAGTTGTTGGCGGGGGTTAGAGTTTGGTTTTGCGAGCTAAATAGAAATGCTGTGAACTCTGAGAGAGAACTGTGCTTAATTAAAAATTGTAAGTGGCAGTAAATTAATTATAAACGCGGCTCGCAAAGTGTTTGGCTTGCAACAGCAGCAACAGCAAGAGCTCCACATGCGGGCGTTACCACCAAAGGGCGTGGCCCGGACTAACTGGTAACAGCTTACAGGTAGCAGCTACGCACGCACACACACCCACACGTACACTTTAATAAAAAATTGTTGAATTTTTGAAACAATATCTTACTCAAGGAATACCAAAAATTATTTAGAAGCATTAAGTGTTCGAGCTCTTAATTTATACCTTTTTGACCGTCAGAATAGTGTAAAAAGTTCCAGCTTTCAATTTCCTAATCAAAATTCTTAATTCAAAGTGATAAAGCTTAAGGTTTTAAGAAGATTTGGCTTTATTTTGAGTCTGAAATTTTTTTTTTTTTAAAGTGATGAGCGTTCTATCTATATTTTTTTGTTTTTTTTTTTAATATTTCGCATTTTATAAATCTATTTATTTATTTATATATTTGGACTCCAGAGTACAAACTACAATTAAAGCGCTGGGAAATTTAGTTGCAAATATTGTTTGTGAACTAAAACCAAATAACACCGAGATAGCGTTTGGGGCTGGTTGGGTTGACTGGGTATGATAGTTGGTTAAATTGACAGGCGGCCCCTACATATTTGTGTGTGTGTGGTGGCACTTGTCTTGCTAGCGTTTTTGGCAAATGCAAAACACACACAAACACAAATTGGCAACCGAAATGCGATTCGCCAAACCTGACAATTTTTCGGGTGAAGTCAGTCAATTAGAAGGAGCCGGAGCCCAGGGGCATGACGGATCGACAGCTCTCAGCTGTCGCACACCTTGTGCACACACACACACCTGTTGGTGTTGTTTTTTTTTTTTGTTCCTAGTTGTTTCATTTGGTCAGTGAAGCGTGTGGCCCGATTGAAAATTTAATTTCCCGCTCATGGCACCAGAAACGAGAAAAGAATGTGCGACACAGGGAGTGAGAGAGAGAGAGAGGGGAGGGGAAAAAAAGAATGTGAAAGAGAGAGACAGAGAGAGCGAGAGGTCAAAGTGTGTTTCCGCCATATTTCTGCGTTTGGCTGTGTTATAGTTTTGTTTTTTTTTTCACTTGACTTCGATTTTGTTTTTTGCTTCGACCTGCCCTGACCCGCCCCGCCCCGCTCGCACTCTACACCACTCTCTCTCTGTGTCGCTTTGGCTTGCGCCTAGTTTATGGGTCTTCATTTGCAATAATCCAAATTGCCAGGGCTACCAGTTTGACTTCCCAGCTGTATTTCCTGTTTCAATTTTGCAGATTTATTTATTGCCACTGTGAGGACAACAACAACCGCACACACTTGGCTGATTTCCTCTTCAATATATTATATATAAATACATTTTTTTTCTGTTGATGATGATGACGACGACGTGTATCAGTATCTGCAACTAAATGTATCTTTATCTAATTTGCCCTTTCCTTTTCCGTTTAAACCACTTGATTTCCGTCTTTTTCTCTCTGTTATTTGAATGTTTTTTTTTTTGTTTCTGGAGATATCTGACATGTTTTTCTCTCTTTTTGAAGGTTTATCCAATCGGCCATTGGGCCCGCCACATCGCAAAAGCAGTCTACCAAAGCATCAGGAGGTGAAGCGTCGGTTTCTTGAAATTTGTGATACAAACTTTTCGGATGAGGTTAAAGCGGCACTACGTTTGCCAGCTTTTGATTCATATGAATGGGGCGATGCAGATGTTATACACCTAATGCAGACCATGTTCCTTGAGCTGGGCTTTGTTGAGAAGTTTAGCATGCCCATCGATACGCTACGTGAATGGCTCTATGAGGTCTACAAGCACTACAATGAGGTGCCATTTCATAATTTTCGACATTGTTTCTGTGTCGCTCAAATGGTGAGTACAACAATACCACTTAAATAATGCATTGTGGGCATCGACGTGGCATCCAAAACTCGTTATTAGCATAATCATGCCATCGCTGACACATATGGGATACAATTTTAAGGGCACTGCTTCTAAATCTTGGGTTGAAGCGGTGCAAATCCTACAGATACAACGCGCAGAAGATTGAAGCGTCTTCACACAAAAGACGTATAAGGACAATGCTTCATTCCAATATTTAATTTTTCAATATTAGATAAAAATGTTCCATGTATAAAAGAAGAAGATTTACATTTAATTCTTTGAAACTACAATTTCAATTTTTAAAAAATGAACTCCATACAGGATGACCAATCAATGGACAATCAATATCTTCGCTATCTCATTTTCTTTCTCCAAATGGGGTCTAGATCTATTAAACAGAAATTGGCAAAGGGCGCTCATAGTATATGTATGTGTGTGTGTGTGTGAGTGTGAGTGCGAGTGCGTGCGTGCGTGCGTGCTCGCGTATATGTTTATAGGTGTGTAAGCAAAAAGCATATTTATAGCAAAGCAAAAAGAAAATATCCTAATCATAGAAAGAAAAAGAGAGAAAGAGAGAATGAAAATAACTTAAGAAAAAGTCGTTCAACATTAAAAATATCAATAGAACTGCAGAAAGGTTAAAAAATGGACACAGCAAACAAATGTTGCCCCAACAATTGCAACAATAACAACAACCGACAAACCCACGAACAGATAGAAACTCAAAACAGACTGACTGACTGGCCACTCACCAATCTACATAAGTAAAAAGCAACAAAAAAAAACACCCTTTCGTCAAGGGTAATATAAAAATAAACTAACGAAAGAATAGAAAAAGCTTAAATACTCTAAGGCTTCCGCCATATGGGCGGCCACGCAGCTGTTGAGCAACGAGCGACGCTCTCTCGAGCGACGTCCAAAATTAAAACATATATATATATATATCATAACTGCATATGAGCGGCCACGCAGCTGTTGAGCGACGAGCGAAGAGTAACTTTTAATTCTGATAAAAATCTAACACTTATGACTAGAGCAGAGAGCAGTTTTTACAAATGAGCGAAATGGTAACACAATAAAGGAAATATTCAAGTTGGTTTGTTGTTGTTTTGTTTCCCGCAAACTGGCTATGCAGTTTTTCATGAGTTCTAATAAATATATATTAGACCCAATCAATTGAAAAACAACAAATTCAACGAATTTACAAAGCTTTCGAAAATAATTGTCAAAAATGGCTTTGAAGTGCTCACTTACAGCCCAAAAGTTCGTATGGTTTGGGCTAAATTAGTCAGTTAAGACGCTATTTATGTATTGTTCGCGTATCCCACAACATAAGTTATGACGCCGCTCGCTCAAGGAAGGATATATCATTCAAACTGCCATGCAAATTGCTCCCAAAAACCAACCGACCAACTGCAACAACAAACTACCACAGAATAACCACCCAAACCGAAAAGCTCTCCAAAAAAATATATGTACATAATATGTACTACATATGTATATAGAAAACGCGATTAAGAAGGAGAAGATAACAGAGCGACCCACTTTGTCGATGTTCTCAAGTGCCAAAAACGAAGCATTTTTGCTGAGCCGCAGCGAGTTCTTAACCTACATTTTGCTTCTTTTTTTTTGAAATTGAAAGTATCTTTTTACGTTTTTTGGTTTGTTTCTTTACCATTCTTGACTTAATTATATGTGCATTGTTATTGTTGTTGCTGTGGCAGTTGTTCGCAGAACATTAAAATGAATGAAATATTAATTCGCTGCTGTTAGTTGTTTGGCATCTCGAGTTTTAAGGCCAAAAACCTGAGAAACAGACAGACAATTCTGACCTCACATAACAGTTTGAACTGAACAGAAAAAAACAGCAATTGGGTTAATCGCCTTTGTTGCGGGAGCGAATCAAAACTAAAACATAACAAAAATAAATAAATGTTAATATAAAGTTAGTTCTCAGTTTATTTAACTGCATTAAACTTGAAAAGCTCACAAAAAAAACAAGGCATTTTGAACACTTAAATGTTTTTTTTTTTCACGCCTTTTGGCCTTATTGTCAATGTGTGCCCAAAAATGAACGAACGAAAACTTTCAAATACTATATACATTTTTCAACTTGACAAACCATGCCCAAGTGAGCGCTGTGTGCGTGTGTGTGTGTGTGTGTGTGTGTGTGGTTCACACATTGTGACAAATTGTCGAAACCAAAAAGTTTTCAACGAGACTGATTTAAAAAAAAGAAAAGAAACTTGCCTTTGTTGCTTTGTGGCAAGCTCTTAATAGGGTTGTTACGCTATCGACAAGTGTGACCAACCATCGATTACTATCAAGTTGGAAAAGATTGTTTAGATTTTAAGCTTGGCTCCAATTTATAAATATCTTAGTTAGAACTTTGGTTAAAAAGCTCGATGTTAAAAGAAAGAAAGTGAGTTTCAGTGCGACCCTCGCAAAAGTTTCGCTTACTCTCTCTATCGGTATCTCTTTTTCTAAGCTCTGCTTGACAACATCGATGACAGTCAACAAGGACTTTGTGTGCACACACTCACACACACACATTCATACATAAATACACACGTACGTCGATATTTGCGAATGTTGCGTATTTTACAATTCAATAGCCTGACCATTTGCATAGGCCAGGCAGGCAGGCACGAAGGCAGGCACTTATGTATGTATAGCCCATGTTATTTCCTTTCTTTATATCTCTTTCTCCCTCGTTCTAACTGTCGTATGTTCTGGGCCGAACAGAATTCAGAATATATAGCTGTTAAGCGGCTTTCGCTTTTGCCTTCCTGCCATCACATTGACAACAAACATCGAGAGAATAAAAAACCAAAAACTGATTCCAAAACTCTGGTAAAAGTAAGCCAACAAACAAAAAAGGCTGCATAAAAATACTGAAAAAATATAACTTTGACTTCTTCGCAACCCTCTATGTCCTCCAAGTGAGAAGAGGAAAGACGGTTCAGATTTTCAAAAAGTAGTAGGCGTGCCTTTAGTCTTCGCACACACACATACTCCATTGTTTTGTGTTGTTGTTGTACTTTATCACGAAATGAGCAACGCATCAGCTCAACTTTTCATTAAAAAAAGTGCAGTTTTCCCGGTTGGAAGTTGCAGTTGATTTCCTTAGGGTGTTGATGCTGCTCAAGCTTCAGCCCTCGCAACGCTTAAGGGATTCTCTGGGGGTGGGAAGGAAGAGTTAAGTTCCTCTCTCTTTCTCTCTTTCGCTCTCTCTCTCCCTCACCCGTCTGTTTGTTGACAATGAATTTAGATAAACTTGTGAAATTCTAAATGCAAACAGCATTCGCATTTGCATAAATTTATAGTTCCTACCTCCCGCAGCAACCAGCCCCTTCCTCCATCCCTAACTCCTATCATTTTGTATAAACACCCCTCACACCCAAACCAACCCTCCCTACACCCCTTGTTGCTTAATGCCAAAGTAAACACAGTGGCGACAACAACGATGAAGATGGCCAGAAAGTTGTGCAGCAACTTTAACGAGAATCCCTTCAAACCAGTTTACAAACCCGCCCAGCACCCCTTGGTGCAAGGTTTTTGGTACAGAGCGAAGCGTAAAGTAAAGTTTTTTATTTCAAAAAGCTTAAATTGAACGCTGTTGAAATTCCTTAAGGGTTCTACTCTCTCTTTATCTCTCTGTCTCTTTCTCTCTCTCTCTCACATAAACTTTCTTTCTGTCTCTGCAATCCAAGACATTTTCATTGCTTGCAGCAGACACATGAGACGCGTGGCGAGTTAGGGGGGGGTTGGATTTGTTAAACTAGCTGCTGGTAATTCCAAAGGTTTCGCCGCCGTTTTGCAGGCAGACAAATTAAGTTGCCTTCAACTTTTTACCTTTACTTAAACCGTCAGTGACTTAAACCAAACCTCCCTATGTCACCCGACCACTCCACTTAACTCCTTGCTGCTGCTGCTGCTGGCCACGTTTAAGTATCAAATGCGATTTGGCTTATTGGCTAGCAACATTATAAGTGCTCTGTCTCTCGCTCCCTCTCTCTTTTATTCTTTTTTTTTGCAACATTCTTTGAGTAATCATTTAAAAAAATCCACCAAGACCATCAACAACAACGATGAGAAGAAGAAGACTCTTCATTAAATAAGTCAAATCGTATGAAAAAATCACAGATAAAGCTAAACATAGAGAATCATATTGAGAGATAGAGACTATTGGCAAGCTTAACTCAAAAGTCGAACTTTTCTTAGGTGAAGGTGTTAGAGAAGAATGCTGGTAGAGAGGAATGAGAAAAGGTGCCTAAAATATTTATATTAAAACGTTTATCTGTAAAAACATTAAATTTGGAATATAATGTGTTTTTTTTAACTTAGGCAGAGCAAATTGGTTAAGAAACATAGAAGATATCGATGAATGAAATTTACATAACAACCCACTTTTGAAATACATACATACATACTAATGATGAGTGTAAGCGGAGAGCTTAGCTTAGTCTACTTTTTAGTTAGTATTATTCTATAAATATTAATAGTTGTGGTTTTATTTATCTAATTATGACATTATCATTGCTAAAAAGTATATTGAAACACTCCTAAATCGAGTTATATTAATTAAGTTTATTCTCACCACGCTTTTGCAGATGTACGCTATAACACGTGAAGCGAATTTATTAAATCGCCTAGGTGATCTGGAATGTTTAATATTGCTTGTGTCCTGCATTTGTCATGACCTCGATCATCCTGGCTATAACAATATATATCAGATCAATGCACGCACCGAACTGGCACTCAGGTATAACACTTAACCAATTATCTTATCATACATATATATACTGAGATACGTTTATTTGATGTGTCCAGATATAATGACATCTCACCGCTGGAGAATCATCATTGTTCGATTGCATTCCGCTTGTTGGAGCATCCCGAGTGTAATATATTCAAGAACTTCAACCGGGAAACATTCAAGTGAGTAGGGCAGATTTTTAATTCATCATAAAAACAAGTTCCCATATCATCTGCACTAATTGGATATACAGACAAACCTGGATAGTGTGAACAAAACGAAATTTTAAATTTTGGAATTTGTTCACACTATCCTGGTGTTTACACTATGCAGTGTTCACACTATCCAGGTTTGCCTGTAAATACATAAAAATAATAAGAGGGTGGAGGGGAAAGAAGAGTGGTTGAAAGGTGAAACAACTTAAGCCCTTAACCCAAAATTGGGGTCACAGTTAGTTTGAGTTGAGTTTGAAGTACAGACAGAAAAAAAAAATTACTTACTATTATTAGCAATTCTTAATTTTTATATGTACTTAAAAGTCAGAAGAATATTTCAAAGAAACTTTTAAGTCAAATTGGTTTTAGGTCCTATTTAAGTTATGAATTTATCAATAGTTTTTTGCTTAATTCTCGAATTTTTTGCTGTGTAGTACAAGCACTTGCACAAAAAATTTTATCGTGGCTCATCGGGAGGGGAGGGTGGTGAGGAAGGGAGGAGAAGTTTTCATGGTGCTGTTGTCGTGGGGGGCTTGGTAGCCATTTAATTGGCAACATTGCTTGACTCTATTTTATGCGCGGCACGTACAAAATGATGTTGCATTAAACGTGGCCAGACCCATGTTGCCTGGCCTCTAATTAACACCCAACACTTGCAACCGCATGGGATATACCCCCCCCCCCACCAATACCCACTCGCACCCCTACCTCGCTATCGATTTGGTGCAAAAGAGCGAGAGACAAAGTGGCACACTCAAAAAGAGTTCTTGTCCTTGCCCACTCTTATTGCCCTTTCAGCTAAAATTGCTGCAGGACATTCTCTCTTCGCTCCCCCGTTTTAACTACCTTTGGCTCTTCTAACGACCTGCAAGTTAAGGGAATTAAAAAAAAAATACATATTTAACTAAGAGGTCTCAAGTCAACCTAAGCACGACTAGCAGATATGCTGAAGCCTCGACTCTACCTAAAAAAAAAGAAAATGAAAGTAAAAATAAAATGAAGGGTTTATCGTTAACGGTAAGAGTTAATAATAGTTGATCTGTCTACATTTACTAGACTATTGATTGCTATTCGAGACCATATATATACTTTATCGTTCGGAAATATTTCCTTCTACCTTTTACTTTTTTCACCCATTTTCAATGAGTTCGGGGAACAAAATATCAAACAACAAAAACTATTGAAAGTAATGTACAAAACAAAGGTCAACAAATTACCTAATGCCCACAAATTGAGGGCAAACTGTTGGAAATCAGCTTTTGGGGTACGAATACAAAACAAATTTTCTCTTGTATAGAAAACTTCAAACATAGAAAAGCTGCTTTCAATATTTGTGTGTGTGCTCAATCAAAGATAAATTAAAGTTCAGCTCAAAATCGTTGCACAAACTGAAAACAAAGAAAGCGTAGGTAAAGGGTCCATAACAAGTTGAAAGGAAATTTTATGCTTTGAATTAGGTGCATAATTGCAAAGTTTGATTTCACGTTTTTCGTTTGAATGTTATTTAGTCAAACGAAATTTTGTGACAGCGATAATTGGTATGTATAACTTATTAATTGTATGCTACTGCGTAAGTAGATAGATGGATAGATAGATGGTTCTCGATAGATATAGCATCGACATTGACTAATATAAATCTAATACGCAATTGCATGCCAGCTAAATTAGTAGCAGGAATCGCTGTAAATTCCAAGAATTATCAGGCAAAATCAGCAAATTCCTAGTAACACGTGTACTCGAATACTAAATACCAACATCATCATCAGCATTCAGAAGGAATACAATTTTTACATTGCATAATCTCATTGGACTTTATGTTTTGCTTTGTTTTTCCACGCCACTCCCACGATTTTTTCCTTGAAGGGTTTCTCTTCTCTTTTTATTTTGTTGTTTTAGAGATACATAAAGAAAGTAAAACGAGTAATGTTCCTTTCTGTAACTCAATCTGGGTTTTTTTTTTTTTGCTTATGATTAATATGGTACATTCTTGGTAGTTAAACTAACTAACTAAACACATACAAAGTGATGTTCGTTCAAGTGAACATTGTGAACAGAAATAGAAAATCGGAATAAAAAAAATATGATTTTTAGAAATTGCATCGAGAATTTGTAATAATTCTGGAAAGCAGTTATGAAAATTTATTTATTTGTAATTAAAACACAACCTCCATGCTAACACAATCACGTTAACAAGCATACACTGTACTTGGTTTATATTGCAAAACTCCGCACAAACATTAATTAAGTGGATTAGCTGCGTAGGGGTCGAACGAAAAGTTTATATTATTTTTGTACTTCTACCACATTCTATATACTTTTTTTTTCTTCTTTTATCTCAAGCTCACGTATGTGGCGTAGGCGTCTGTGTGGCTTAAGCGACTAAAGCCATCATTATTTGCAACATCATAGCCATGATTATCATCATTACGATTAGCATTATCATCAGTAGAAGTAGTTGTGTGTTGAGTAGAATAGAGGCTTTCCCCTAAGGACAACCTTAAGCCCAACCCAACCCCAGCAAACCCAAACCATCTCAATGTTAAGCGCCTTGACGATGTTTTTCAGGCAAGCTTGCGTGCATAAACTGCAGCACACTTTTGGGAGTTTTTGATGGCACAATATGCTTGCAGCAAGTACAAAAACAGAAGCAGCCGTCAAAGTGGCTAGTAGTTTGCCCATCACAACTTTCTCTATCTCGTTCTTGCCTTCCTGCCAGTTTGTGCTTGTCTAAGCGTGCATAAGCAAGCATTCATATGCACACTGAAGAAAATAGTATAAGATAGGAATTCATTAAAACAAAATGTTGCTTAGCTTTGCTAGCGACAAAGTAGCAAAAACTTGATAACTTGCATTTAGAACTTGAGTTGTTAGGCCTACTCGAAGATCTCAAAATGGCTCATATAATACTTTGGTGAAACTAGTAATTATTCATTATCATAGTTAATCTCAGCTGCCTTAACTAATAATGTTCATATTTGCATATCATCAATGGATGTTTTTTAATCGCATCGCCTTTTTTCTCTGAATGTACTTATGTATAGTGCTCTGTGTTGCAACAATGTTTGCCATAAGTAATCTGCAGTCGAGAAGCAACTGTCATTTAAAGCAAATTGTGTCATTTATTCCAACAGTCTTCAGTCTTCTTTCAAATGTCATTTATCAGCATCGAAATGTTTGAATATATAGCTCAGTTATATATGTATGTACGTATATAGAGTTTATTATTTTACAGCACTGCCAACGTTGATTGGCACTGCTTGGGAATAAATTGTCTATTAAGCTTTTCGAAATATATCTTTAACGAAAAATCATAAAAGTAATTTATATCAATTGTCGATGTCAACAAAAGTCATTTTTGCACTTATGGATAAGTTTACCTGTTTTCTTAATGGCTCCATGCAATCTCAATCTATTTTGAGGAAGCTCTTTCCTATGTACATTTGAATGCAAAAGGGAATATACAACTAGATAATTGCCTGATTTTACAACACTGCCAACGTTGATTGGCACTGCTGGGAATAAATTGTCTATTAAGCTTTGCGAAATATATCTTTAACGAAAAATCATTGTCGATGTCAATAAAAGTTATTTTTGCACTTATGGATACGTTTACCTTTTTTCTTAATGGCTAAATGCAATCTTTATCCATTTTAAAAGAGCTTTTTCCATTTGAATGCAAAAGGGAATATAATACTCGATAATTGCCTGCTGTGTAGTCCAAACAAGCAAACTTTAATTTCTTCTTTGACTAATCCAACTGCCAACCAGAAACTCTGTTTTCTTGCAACTCATCATCATCTTTATCATCATAATCATCAACGTTAAATGATTGAGTATGTGAACCAGGTGCTTGTGTGCTCTACCCGGGTATAATCATCTTCAGGTTAATGCAAATTGTAATCTGGAATAAAACTTGGCCATTTTTGCTGCTGCTGTTGCTGTTGTTGTTGCACGAACCGGAATTTCTTGAGAGTTCGTACTACAGGTTTATTTTTTCATATTCATAATGTCTCTCGTTGATAGCCCATACAAATATCTTGCAGAGAGAAATTGTACATGTGTGTGTTTGTGTGTGTGTGGCACAACAAGACTGTGATGTATGTTCTTACCTCAAAAAATTAAATGCATCCGTTTTCATTACGTTTAGCAAATATATTGGAAATAGTCAAAGCAATCGATTAAAAAATGAGAAAAATTATTTATTCCTTACAACAAAAGGAATATGGAAATATTCCACAAAATTAATTTTACAACTTAGGCTTGGGGGTAGTGGTTTGTTCACATGTAATTCCAAAGTAACAATAATTCTTTGCTTTGGTTTTAGTTACTGTCAAAAATAACGTCAAAAATTATCTTTTTGAGTGGATAAAAAACATTATTACTCATTTCCCTTTTTCTCTCTAGTATCTTATATTTTTTAAGTTCAATAAATTCTATTACTGCAAACAGTCGAACTTCCATATGACGAAGCGAAATCATTTAAAGAACCCTTAAATTTGGTTCAATCAAAAGCCCATTCTATATTACGAATTTTGTAAGTAGCAAAGGTTTTTAATGTCCCCTTACGATACGTTATGTATGGAAACCTCCTTTCCTTTCCCCTCCACCGAAACTATCTCTGGATTCTCAATTAATTCTCAGTTCCCTTTTTATTACCAAATGCGACACTTGTCTGGGGGATGCATTAAACTGCCTGCTTTGCATTCAAAGGCTTCGGCAAATTCTGGAAAATTACCAAGACAATTATTAACCCTTTCACGATGTGAAGCATGTTGCATTTTGCTAACGCTAGATGGCGCAGCAGCGCCACACCAATTCTGTGCGAATGCCACAAAAAATGAACGCATCGCAGTTGTTGTCTGAATCTGATTCTGATTGTTGTTGTTGTTGTTGATTTGTTGTTGTTGCTGCTCTGTAAATGCTTCGTAGGCCAAACGTAAGCCCTCGCTGTCGGCTATATTTTCGTTGATGGTGAGTGTGGCATTGCTATAACGTGCCCCCAGATAGCAGCCAGCACGCAAACCAAAACGAATGATCGCCCTTGCTGGCCACTGACCACTGGCAATGTGACCCGTGGCATCATAGTTGATGCCGTCATAGTCAAAGCCATGTATTAGTTCGTGCCCCAGTATATAACCAATGCCGCCAAACAGACGTGCAGCTTCCTCCTGTTCCTGCAACATAGACGACAAAGATAGACGCAACAAGCCCAATGGCAATTCGATTGCATTCAACTTGAGTCTGTAATAAACGTTGACATTGAGTGGGCCAGTTTCGATTCCAATTCCGATTCCGCTTCCAGTTGCAGCTGCAGCTGCAGCATTCTGTTGCAAACCATCGAGGGCTAATTGAAACTGTGCCACAGCCTGCGCTTTTGACAATCTCAACAGATATTTATCGTAGCTTTCCTCTGCTTGCTCATCCCCATCCTCTACCTCTGTGTCGTCAACTGCTTGGGGTATAAGGAGTCGCATTGAATGCAATTTTTGTGTGGCAAGCGTTCTTGTTGCCACATCCTGTACGAATATGGGCGTTGAGTTCAGTAAACGCTCGAATTGCAATTTGATCGATTCGAATAGTTGTTTCAATTCTTGCTGTTGCCGCCTTAGATATATGTCTGCTGCGGCATTGCTGCCGTGCTGCAGACGCAACAGCAACTTGGTCAATTTTTGTGGCAGCAGCGTGTTCAGTTGTTGCAAACAATGCTCGCGTTGCACAGCCAACGATGTGTCCTCGTGCAAATGCAGCTCAAAGTGTGCCGGCAACTGCAACAGCAGCCAAGTGCTTGCAACAAGTGGATCTGCCACACGCAACAAGAGCTGCAACTCGACCAAATAGCCAGTATCTGCCACCAGCAACAACTCTGGCGTATATTTATCGCCCAGCAATTGCTGAAAGTATTCGTTGAGCTGCAGCTGAGGCAGTTGTTCGACCAGTTGCCGCAACGTTTGCGGCGCATGCAGCACGTGTCGCGTTGAGGCCGTTGCTGGCAATAGAGCTTGCAACGACCGCTCAAATTCCACAAGCCGTGCGGCAAGTGCCGCAGCCCGTCGCACACGCAGCCCAAGCTCCAAAAGCAAATATTTGAGATAGCGCTGATAGAAGAATTCACTTGCCTCATCGCTTGCCACACCCAACAGCTCGAACGTGGGTGGCAACAGGTAAAAGATCGTTTGCTCTGCGGCCTGCCAATTGGGTTGGACGAGTAGGCGCCACATGCTGTGAGCGCCATAGCGACGCACTGCCGCTGTGGCACGCGACCAATTGAATTGTGAATACGTGGCATTGTTGAAGAGTGCCCAATTGTGCGGCAACTGTTGGCGGATAGCATTCACATAAACATGCAACGATTGCCGCCCGCTCATGCAACTGTTGTAGAATGCATTAATTTGGTGATCGAACTCGCCGCCGCCTGCCTCAAAATGTTGCACGAGCAGCTGTTTGTTCAAGGCACTCAATAGCGATCGTTGATCGTGTGCCCCCAAAGAGCGCATCTGATAACTCACATGCCAATTGCCACAGGCATACTCATGAAAGTTTTCACACGGTGATTTTGTTGTATCCACTGCATCCTCAAAGATGCTGTCACCAAGCGAAATAGCCTCCGCCTGTATCTCCTTGCAGCGGCAACAAATGCTTAAGAACAATAGCATTAAAAAACGTTTCTCCATTGTTTTTACTTCGGCCTCGCGTTTCTGCATTGTGTCATTATAAAACTGAACTTGAGACTAAAATGCGATGCCAACTTAAATCAAGTCGATTCGCGTCGCGTCGCGTCGTGACGAGGCGAGATGAGATGGAATGAGCTAAGCTCTAGCTCAGCTGACCCGAGAGTGCACTGCAAAAAAATTGTAACACGAAAATCACAATCAAAAATATTTCATTGGATACATTTCGCAGATGTTCTATGTAATATAAATGTAAATGCCATGTTATGGAAAAAAAAACAATAATTTTTCTTTTGAATTATTTTGCTCCTGAAAGTAATAATTGTCCCCTTCATTAAACTAAACAAGCAAGTCATAAAGTTAATATAAAGTTGTGATTATTATGATTACAATAGGTGGGTTCAAAGATCACCCTGATTGTCTTTTTTCCGATCAAAAGAATTTTGTGCTCAACTGGAACGAAAACTCATTACGTTTAAAACTATTTTTGTTTTTTACAGTGCAGCGGCAAACAACTGATAAGCAGCTGATAAGTTGCCAAGATAAGCTCTGACTTTGATCTTTACGCAATGCCAAAAGTCGAGCGATTCAGTTAGAAAACATTGAAGCGCGAACGTTCTTTGTTATTGCTATAAATAAATATTATAATATTATTATTAAAAGTATTAACAATACTTTCTTGATCGAAACTTAGCAATTAACTTAATAAAAAAGAAAATCTTAGATTTTAAGTCACTTTATTTAATAACCTGTGTAAAAATCCACAATTGTCAACGAATTTTGTTATTTCTGATTTTGATTGGAAAATCCAAAGCTTAGATTAGAATAACGCAAAACAAAATGCATCTCATAGCTTGAATCTAGCAACAAATTGAAGAGCTCGAAGTGATATTTTTGGTTGTTTGTCATTGCTAGGTGGTAAAGAAATACCCAAACAATTTGATTTTCACCCCAAAAACATGATGTAAATATAAAGTATAAATGTATATATAGACAGACTCTGGCGCATACAAATTTAAATGGTTTTATATTACATTTATTCGGAAAGCTTACATCAAATAGCACCAGAGCTTTTTTGAGTTCGCCCACTTATTATTTAATAATCTTGTCAAAACAAGCAGTTATTTAAATTTCAAAATATTTTTATTGTAGTTTGGTTTTTGTTTGCACTTCAAATTCTTTACAAAATGTCAACATAATTATTGCTCAGCCATCAGCAAATCACTGTGAAATTGACAACGGCATGGTTAAGTGGCATGATGATGACGGTGGGGCGAAGAGTATTGAAGAGGTTGATAATAATAGAATAGAAAACCAAAGCTGCTGGTAAAGCTTTGAGCGTCATGTCGAGTGCATAAAATACGCTTCTTCTTTTCTTGTTCTACGCTCTATTTGTCTGCAGTGTTGTTTGTGAGAGAAGTTTTTAGAAGCGTTGGCTGGTGTTGAATTTCCAATGCAAGTGTCATACAACCCTATTCCACCACCGCCCCCCTGCAACTGGTGCAGCGTCAGAGCCACTTGACACGACAAAATTCAATTTTCTACTCGTCGGTATGACGCGACTTTTGCACAATTTTTCATTTTCTTCTATCGCACACCAAATAGAATATGGAAAATAAAACGAATTGCAATTTAGCCGCATGGTCCGGTCCGCATTCGGCACTCTCTATCTTCTTCGCTTCTCCTCTTGCCACTTTTCTATCTGCTTTGAATTTCAAAACTTATATTTGCGCGTCGTTTTTGTTCCTCTCACTTATTTGTCGCACGTATGACAGCCAAAAAACAAAGAAAGCATCGAAGAATGAAACAAAAATGTACACAGAACGTGACGTAGACGCAATATGCACTGCGACAAAACAAACACTCGGCACTTAGCGCGGAGTAGGTGGTGGGTGCGTAAGGTGGGTAATGTTAAGCCATATACTCGTACGTAGGTATGGAGTGAAGAATTGCAGTCGAGAGCATATTATGTGTGTGTGTTTGTTGTTCATCTTTTGATAGTTAGTAAGTCGGTCTTTCAGTCAATCAATCAGTCAGCCATTCCATTCAATCAAGTTAGAAAATCAATATTTCAATCAATCAAACCAGTCAGTCATCCACTAATAAGTGTGTCAATCAGTTCGTCAAACATTCAGTCTTTAAAAGATTGTCTGCTAATAAATCAATCATTCAATAAGCAATCATTTTATCTAATTAGTACACAATCAATTAGCTGATCAGTCAGTCAATCATTGCTTATATTCCTAAATTGGCATCTTCCCTACTTACAGCAACATTCGTGAGGGCATCATCCGGTGCATCTTGGCCACCGATATGGCTCGCCACAACGAGATCCTAACGCAGTTCATTGAAATAACCCCCATTTTCGACTACAACAATCGTGCGCACATCAATTTGGTAAGACCGATTGATGACTGAAGCATAATTATTTTGTTCCCCTCCCTCATCGTATTGTCTTTCAATAGCTGTGCATGATCCTTATCAAGGTGGCAGACATTTCGAACGAGGCACGGCCAATGGATGTGGCCGAACCATGGCTGGATCGCCTGTTGCAGGAGTTCTTTGCCCAGAGTGCCGCCGAGAAATCCGAGGGATTGCCGGTGACACCATTCATGGATCCCGATAAAGTTAGCAAGCCGGGCTCTCAGGTGCGTTTCATTGGACTAGTGCTCTTGCCCCTGTTCGAGGCACTTGGCGAACTGGTGCCCGAACTCACCGAATTAATTATTATACCCGTGCGCATAGCACTCGAGTATTATAGGTGAGTTATCAATGCGATCCTTAGCAGGTTCACAGTCGAAATTGTTGGTTTTGGTTTTGCAGGCGCCTCAACGATGCGCAGACAAAGACGCGCAAATCTGTGGCAGATAGCAATGCCTCGGCCACATCGGACAGCAACAGTGGCAACATGGATTCAAATGCTGCTTTGAGCACTCCGGGCAACAGCAATGCCGATAAAATGGACAAACAGAATGGTCAGACTCAAGGAGGTGGAGGCACAGCAGGTGGTTCAATAGGAGGAACTAGCGGTGTTGGTGGTGGTGGTGCAAGTGGCTCACCACAAATGCTTCGTTCCGGCTCTGGCATAAGTGCCAAATCACGTCGCAGCATTCCCTCACAGAAGTCCGCATCGAGGACCTCGGTCGACGAACCGGGCGGAATGGCCGCTGAGCTCCATGATCTGCCCGAGGGCAGCGAAAGCGGTGATTCCGAAACTGCCACAGAAGTTGATGTAAGTATTGAATTGAAAAACTTACAATTAACGACCAGAAATTGCTATTTCCTTTATTTCCTTCCTTAAAAGATTTGTTCTACGCATTTTTTAAGACATAAAAGTTAAAATGTTAACTATTCTAAGAGGTTTTCAATGAATCCTTAACTCTTAACGAACCTATTGTATATCTAATTTATTTGTCAAATTATACAATCTTTTTATAGGTGGCTGAAATGACGTCCAAGTTTAAAGTGGACACCGAGGGATGCAGTAATCGTAGTAAATCATCGCATTCCAATTCGAGGAAATCGTCGCGCGAAAAGCGTCCTTCAATGATTGGGGAGCTGTGCAGCAGCGGAGGCGGTCAACGGATTCGCAACTCATATGGCAACATTGGGCAACATGGCTATCATGCACAGCGTGGCCACTTTGGCAGCAATCGTGCCGTCAGCCTCGATCAGTACAGCAGCAACAATCGCCGATTGTCCGACGGCCTGCCGCAGGTCATCTCCGACAGCAATGTTTTCTATGGAATGCCGTCGCAGGCTCAAGCGACTGGCGATTTAAATATGAACATGAATCAGCAGCTAGCGCCTGTTGTGCAGCAGCCGCAGCAGTCACAATTGCTGCTGCACTTACCACCAACAACAACAGCGTGCGCAACAGCAGCAATGGCAACGACAGCAGCAACTGCAGCCAAATCGAATGGCAATATATCGCCCACAACGCTCAATCAGACTAGCAATGGCAGCGAAACGACAGCATCAACAATTCTTGTTGCCGATTCTCAACAACACCAACAACAACAGCAGCAGCAACTGCCAACTGGTGGCAGTAGCAGCAGCAGCACATCTTGGAAATCGCGTTTGCGTCAATTCTCCGATTATTTTAGTTTCAGCTTTGACAAGAACAACAAACGTTTTGGCAGCACACGGAGCAGTCCATCATGTGGCACACGTGGTGCTGGTGGTGGTGGTGGTAACAAGCATGCTGATGCCGATGCCAGCAATGCTGCTACCGCTGCTGGTGGCGCTGGTCCAACTGTTGTTAGCTCAGCTGGTACAGCAGCCATTTGTTGCAGCAACATTTCGAATAGTCTACCATCATCGGGTGTTGTCCAAGTGCTACAAGTGGGCGTACCTAGCTCCGGTGGCGGTGGTGTTGGTGGTCGACATCGTGCTTATAGTTTGGATGTACCATCCAATCGACATGCATACCGTTATTCGTCTGGGGACAGCAGCAGCCGTTGCGGCAATATAAGCAACACTAGCAACAACACGCTGCACAGCAGCAGCGGCGGCGGCGGCGTTGTTGCCATACGCATCGGCAACACCGATGATGGCGCTGGCAGTGTTGCAACGGCAAAAATTGCTACCGCTACGGCTGCTGCAGCAATCGCTGATGGGCTAGCTGCAGCAGCAGCAGCAGCCGCTGCCCATCCTCCTCCATCGGCGCTGATGGTGCCGAGCGTTAGCTGTGAGCTGGGCCTGGGCAGTGTCTCATCGTTTGAGGCGGTGCCAAAAATTTGACAAGAGGGGAGCTCCGACGCGACGACCACTAACAACAGCAACACAAACACTAATAATTCCATGTGTAATCAGGCCATATTTCATACCGATGCTGAGGCCGAAGCCGAAGCTGAGGCTGACGCTAACGCTGTGATTATCAATGACAGCGATATCGATGGCGATGGCAGCGATGCGGATGCACTGCATCAAGATACATCCAGCTGTGAGGTGTCCTCAATGTCCATGACTGTTTGGTCGGCCATTGGACAGCGGCTCACTGCACTTGTCTGTCATTGTTGTGAGCGCAAATTGCCAGAACCGGAGAATGTGTAAGATGGTGAAGAAGAAGAAGAAGCAGTAACAGTAACACACAAAACAAATCGAAACAAAAAATAAGCAGTTAATACACATAAAGATTGCCATTTTAAGCACCAATCGGTTATAGTTTATTTGTAAATGTGATAAACTATTATCGTTTATCTATGGTTCAATCGATAACACACACAAGCACACCATGTCACCCATATCGTTACCACATCATTAAATATTGCTAATGCATATTTCTTCCGTTCTTTTTTTTTTAATTTTCAAAATAAATTATGCCATAACCACCATTTATATATATGTTTAATTATAATTATGATTTTTGCTATTACTATTTAAATATTTTATACATATTATAAAGATTATTATACGTATAAAGAATTATTATTTGTGTTAATACAAGTTGTTAGTGAACGAAAAAATTTTGAAATCTAATATTTTCTACATCCATTGTTGTCGCATGCTGTTGCACGGCCTTCGCCATGTGCCACAAGCAATTATTAGGCTGCCATTCAATTTTTTTACCCAGTGATTAGCTCTGACTGCTTTAGTACGCTCCTTGCCCCTTCGGCTCAAAGAATTGCATCGCATCGCAGCGCAACGCATCAGAACTCATCGCTCATTATGGCCGCAAACACGGTTGTTGGTTGCATGCCACGGCACGGCCAATATGTTTCTGTTTCTGTTTCGTTTCGCCTTTAATTACGCAAATACAACATTTTTGCATACGCAATGTGCGCGGCCTCCAGAGCAATCAGCGTGCCACAAGTTGCATACTCCAACACTGAACACTGAAAAAAAAACTTACGCAAGCGTGAAAAGAGAAAATCGTATAACAGATATTCCTACTCACAATCGCCATTTGCTGTTTTTTGTTCACCTTTTCACTTTATTTAAGAATAATGTTTAATTTAATTTTGTTATTAAATAATATACAAATCAGCTTATTTTAAGAACTTTAGTTCTCGTGTACACAATTTAGTTTTGTATTCTCAGTTTTGTGTTGGATAAAGCCCGGAAAAAAATATATAATAAAACCCGAATGTACTTGAAACTTACGAACATAACGTTTCAAACTCGATTTTCAGTTGAACTTGATTATCGGTTATTTTTTCGCTGAGTGCTCCCAAGGCCCAGAACATTGCTGCATGTTGTCCGCCTAATTTCATTTGCTTGTGTTCGACGTGGTTTTTTGGGCTAGCTTGGGGTTTGGTGGAAATATTGTGGTGCAGTCTGTCTCTCGCCTCAGTGGACTATTTTGGGCTATTTCAGCTATTGGCAGCTGATTTCTACCTTGCGCCACGTTATTGAAAGTCATCTTGTGGCAAAATTGGATTTGGCAGCTGCAGCTGTTGCTATTGCTGCCACTGCTTGTGGCACTCCATTAAACGCCAGTGAACTGCGAACAGTATTCGAGTGACATCCTTGTTGATATCCAGTACTAGCTAGTTGGTCCTGGTCCTGGTCTTTCTGGCTTATAGGGCACAAATTCGAATGTTTATGCGATTTTTTAAATGGAATCCTAATTTTGCAAACTGAGATCGAAACATCCATCCGCTATAGTAGCATGTTGCATTCCCTCTCTTGATCTCTCTCTCTCACCCTCTGGCAGTTGTCAAACATAAATTGCTGATTTTCGAGCATTTGCCTGGCAGTTAAAAGGCAAGTGCTCACATTTATCGTATTTAATTTTAGTTTTAAGCGTTTCTAAAGTAGATCAATAATGATTGACAGTATGATTGACAAGTCTAAGGATAGAGATCGATAGGGATCGATAGGGATCTAAACATCTATCCACTATAATATAATTATGTTGCAGTCTCTGTTTGTATCAACATTACACAGCAGATGCACTCTCTGGCAGTCATCAATCATCAATCAATCATAATTTACTGATTTAAGAACATTTGCCCGGCAGTTAAGGCAAGTGCCCAAAGTTATTGATTTTAAGTTTAAATTTTAAGCATTAATAAAGTCAACTAATGACCTCTAAGAACTGTATTGGTATTGGGTTAGAATCCATAAAAACAAGAAGACACGACACACACTCCATTTATATGTATTACTGTTGATACTGTTGAAAGCGCATTTCCGGTAAGATGGCAAAATAAATATAAAGAAATTGAAAACGCATAAGGAAACACAATTAAAATAAATCTCTGAAAATGACTCTACATATCCCCAGACACAAGATGTTAAGCAAAATGCAAATAAAACGACAACAACAACAAAAAAAAGACAGTGAAGGGCAAATCAAGTCCAAACAAAGAAGAAGAAAATGATTAAAAAAATCAATTACGAACGTAAAAAAAAACCATATATAAATATCAATGTAAATTTCTGTATGTAATAATATATAATAATTATACATATATAAATGTAATAATAATACAGATGCAGCTGTCAATATGTGTTGCATTCTTTTTAGCGTCATTGTGGATTTAAGGCAAGATATAGGAATGAAGCGATTTGAATATGCAAAGAGCGAGATTGAACCAAGCTGGAACTTGGCCAACACACACACACAGATACACTAACAGAAAATAATATATAACTGTTACTTGAAAAAGAGTATTTTTTTGTGTTGTTATTTTTGTTGTTGTTTTTGGTGTTATTTTTGTCTTCTATTCGCGTTACACTTACATGTATATTAAAACATAATTAAAAATAAATGTTAAATTAAAACTAGGTAAACAACAACAAAAGGGAGATGCAAATAAAGTAAAACTGGCAACAACAAAAATTCGAGGAATGCAAAACTGACTGGAAAATTTTGTGTGTTTTTTTTTTGTGAAATCTCTTAAGTGTCTAGCAGCAAAAATGCAAATAATAAATATGTGAGTAATAATCAGAAATACAATGTAAATTTATCAGATTATATATGTATGTATATGTATGTATGTTTAATGTAATTTTGTTGTAATTCATTTAGATTTTCGTTGGTGATATTATCGTTGATGTTGTTGAAAAACAAACTAATCTAACTACAGCAAAAAAATGGATTGCTTGATGAATTTGAACACTAACCCAAAAAACACAAATGAACATAAATACTTACGTGCATAAGCAGAGAAATACAAACTAGAAAGGTCTACCATGTTTTTGAAGTAGTTTTTTGACTAAGTGTCGCTTTTATTATAGAGCCTTGATTTCCATTAAATAAATAGTTGAAGTTGTTGTTGCTGTTGTTTTTGTTGCCTTCCTACTACTACAACAACAATTTTGCGTTTAGTGTGTGTTAATTGAAAGCCCTCGACTTGTGTTTAAGTGTAAACAACAAAAAAAAAAAACAAAAGAAAGAATACCACAACTTCCCTTGTTTAATGAAAAACATAAAGACTAATACTTGAATTTACAAACCTTTCCAATAACAAAACAAAACTATATATCTTAAAAGTAAACTTACAAGATAACAAAAAAAGCTCTAGGTGTTTTACAAATGTAAAAAAAAAAGAGATGATTAGAAAAAATAAAAAAGATTTTTTTTGCATTATTTAATTAGTTTAGAATTTAAGAAAAATAAAATAATGCTTTTGGATGTACAGTTCAAAATATTAGTCAACATTTTGGCAGTCAATTAAACCACAAAAACAAAGGTAAAGAAAACTTAAATAGTTACAAATAAAAAGCTTACAAAATATTCAACAGAGTGCAAAAATGTTAGAAATATCTGTTAAAGAAAACAAATAAATGAGAAAAATAGAGACGTGGGGAAGATGAAGTAAAATAAATCATAGTATGTGTAGCTATCGCAGGCGTTCGAGAAAATAAATATAAATTTATTTGAGATTGGACAATTATTTGTTATAACAGAAGGTAACGAATAATTTAAAAGTTTTAACATTAGCAATTTGGACCAAAACTAACTAAACGTCACTCTATCTTCTCTATCTCTCTCTCTCTCTCTCTCTCTCTCGCTCTCTCTCCCTTTCACTTTCACTCTCACTACATACCACACATTGGAAAAAAATACTTGTTTTCGGTATTTTGTTATCTAAATGAAAAGAAAATGAAGTTATATAAGTATAAAAAGAAAACACACGTATCTCGAAACAACAACACAACTACCTGTCTACTAACTGATGCCTATTAACATTAAGCTAACCGATCCTATATCGTACGTATATCGTTAATTGTAAATCGTATATCGTGTATCGAGTATCGCGTTTAATACTTTTCTACAGCAAAACTTCCCAAACGGTTTTCAAAGACACCCATTCAACAAAAATACGCAACAGCATTTAGAAAATTGTGAAAAAATTTTTGGAAACATTTAGTATTTGTTGTTTGTCATTAAATCCAAACAGATTTTCACTATAAGTGCAAAAATATATTTAAAAAAAAAAATAACTTATTCATCTTTGAAAAACAATCCTTAACGCTAAGTTCTAAATATTTTGTCAGTCTTATTTCGTTCAAGTGTACTTCAAAACCCTCTAAACACACCCACAAACAAGAGAATCTTGGGATAAGTACTATTTATACATATATATATATATATATCAGGCAATAAACAAAATATCGAACCTCAAAATGGCGTCTCAATAACCACCGATAACGGACCACAACAGTAGTGCATCAGAAGCGCTTCCCCAAGATCATTCATTCATTCGTTATCGAGACATAGTAGTAGGACTTGTTAGATACTATCTAACTATTACAGAACCTGTAGCCAAAAACACACACACCTTCCCTTGCCCTTTTTTGAACCTTTATCTATTTCCCTCACACGCACACGCTTAGAGACAGAATAATGCACTTGTGCTATTAGAAAAGAAAAAATACCATTAAGTGCATAGACTATACACTAAGTACCATATAATATAATATATACATGCAAACTATACTATATACATATGTATATGTATACTATACTTATACTATAGACCCTCCTCAACTTGAGCAAAATAAAAAAAAAAACACAAAAACAAACAAAAGCCTTTAACTCAAAAACCAAAAACAAAGACTTCTTTTTATTATACAAACAAAACAACCAAATACGAATTAGATCAAGAATGAACAGAAACTTTATTGGAAAAATTTGAAATCGAGTGTCTTTATGTCGATATGAATGTAACTATGAGTACTACTCACACTCATACTCATACATATACTCACTATATACTATGTATAGCAAAGCATTATTCGGCAAACCGAAGCTTTCACGCTATCGCTCTCTCTATTTTCGGTCCCTTTTAATGTCCTTTTTCACTTACCCAAACACATACACACAGCAAAGAACATATAGAAAAAGAAAACAAAATGCAGGTAAGAAGTTTCCGAATCAATTCGGGTTCAAATGAGTACTTAAAGTAAAGCAAGTAAGAGATGGTAAAAAATAGAGAAAGTTGATTGGAATAGAGGATTACGAACGGAACAGACATGACATATACATATATAAGTATTTTCAAATTTTATGTCAATGAAACGAATCTATTAATGTATATGGAAAAAAAAAGCGATTATTTTAAAAAAGATTTCTGGAAAAAAAAAAAAATATATGTGAAAAACCCTAAGCACACAAACTAATGAAGTTTTTAAACAATAAAAAAAAAAAATACTAAGTTAAAATTGATTCGGAATCAATTACCTATACAAAAGTGTGGCAGCAACTAGTGCGATTGTTAGAACAACTACTAACTCATACAAACACACACACACGCACATACATATATCCAAACAAACACTCATAAAAAAATAAAACACCGGAACTCTTTCCATGCACAATGCATTGATTAAGTGGCAAC
The DNA here is from genome assembly GCA_018901835.1 of Scaptomyza graminum. NCBI lineage: Eukaryota > Metazoa > Arthropoda > Insecta > Diptera > Drosophilidae > Scaptomyza > Scaptomyza graminum. The sequence goes on along the minus strand of JAEIFL010000001.1, from coordinate 2,716,341 downwards.
TACATACATATACATAAACATTTACGTATGTACTTACTAGCAGCAGCAAAAAGTAAGTGTAAAATACCAAGTAATTATCAAAAGAAATACTTAAAATACCAACAAAAAAAATATAAATATATATACTATATACATGGTTATAGGTGTACATCTTTTTTCCAGCTTACCATCAAAGAAAAGAACAAAACAAAGCCGAAAAATGCATTCGAAATACTAAGTAAAGAATATACAATATATTAAAATAAATACATACTACTAAGAAAATGATGTTGGAAACTATTTACAAGCGGTTTGAATGAAAAGACAGAAAGCAAAAAATGAAAAGCATACCTTTATGAAAAGAACAAAATACAACAAGTATAACTTGTTACAAAAAATGGAACCCAAAGAAACTCATTTCAAATGAATACATACCATATATTAAAAAAGAAAAAACCAAAGAGAGCAAAGCAAAAAGCAAAAAACAAAATACAAAAAAAAAATCGATGTGTACATTGAATGAACTTTAAAATGCATTATTGACAACAATAAATGTTAAGTACTACAATACTACATACAAACATACAAAACAAACAAACATAAATATCAACTCTTTACTACAAAAACTCACAAGTTGAAGAGCAACTATTGGCAACATCGGTGGTACTATATGCCAGACAGAAAAATAGAAAAGAAACAAAAAAAAATGCAACTACAAAATATATACATACTTATATTATACAATACGTGTTTACTTGAAGAAAAAAAAAAAACCATCAATGCATAACTTCTCCAAAAATGCAACAAAATGAATACAAAAATAAAACACCACATAAACAACCACGTACACACACACTCACAAGAATGAAACAACAACAAAAATAAACAGGAAAAACTAATAGAAAAAATCCTATAATTACCAAAAATAAAAAACTTTTCTGAAATGCATTTAAATGGAAATATTCAAAAGTCAAGAAAATTGTATTTAACATTTGAGTCAATTGTCCAACACACAACTTTTTTTGGGCAGGTGTTTGTTTTTGTGTGTGTGTGTGTGTGTGTGTGTGATGAGTTTGGGCCTGAGTTAGAGTATTGAGTATACTCAAACTGCAAATGAGTGTACTCACTGTATTCACTCACTCACTCGTACACACACACACATATATACACAAAACAAACACAAAACGCACACACAAACAGAAAAACACAACACACACACGTATTTTTGTGTAAAAGTTTATTGATGAGCAGAAAATATGAACTACTGATAAATATGAAATATATTGAATAAAATAAATTTCCAAACTAGTTCCAAAGTGTTTTGCAATTTTTATACTCCATACCGAAGTAAGGAATTAAAAATTTGAAAAGATGATAGCTACTAGCATTTGGATGCTGTTTGCAATATAACTGGAGACGACTACTTTAGATATTTCGTACGCGTTGAAATCCGATGAGGATTTTCAGTTTTCAAAATTAACAGTCATTGCTGCAATTGTTTTCATTGCGTTAGCAGCACTAGCAATGACCAATGATTGCCAGCACTGTTTTTTTTTAAATATCGATTGCAAAAAGTAGTCAGACGACCCAATTTGTTTTTGGCAATCGATTGTAGCAACGGGGCAACTCAACATGCCGTTCTATTTGCTACTAGCGTTATTGTATGTACACAGTGTGTTATATTATTAAATTTAATTGATTTGCGTCGATTGAAATGGCAGATTCACCTTGTAAGTAGTGAAGCCATTGTCTCTAACATGTTAACAATAAAATTTCTTGTTCAGCTGGTCCGCCTGCCAAACGGCAGCGCATCGACAAAACGGGTCAATTTGCGGCGCTGGAGCCAAGCGTTAAGGATGACGACATTCTAGCCGATTTGCTTGGCGAAATAACGCAGGAACCAGCGGGCGCGACATCTAAGTCACAACAGCATCAGGTCATTGCGCCGGCAAATGCCTTCGATATAGACGTTGATGACGACTATCTAGACGTTTTGCTTGACGAAGTAGAGCAGGAACCAGCGTAAGTGTCATTTGAGTCACTACAGCAGCTATTTACAGAACGCCAAATAGATGATGATTTCGAGATGTCAGATGAGGCCAGCGAGTCAGAGACTGAAACTGGCAACGATCCAGTTGATGTTGAGCACTTGCGCTTCTGGTACTGGGAGGCCTGGGAGATCCACTTAATCTGCCAGGCGATGTGTTTCTCTTTGGGTGCACACCCGATGGCGAGTCCATATGTGTGCGTGTGCAGAATATCAATCGGATATTGTATTTGCTGCACCCTCGGCACAGATGGTCGAGCCAAGTACCACATTCGAGCCGAAGATCGTCAAGCACTTGTCGTTCGCTATGATCTGCACGTGGGCAAAGAGCAGCTGTTCCGAGTTATCCAAGTACTCATCATCGATCAATCCGAAACCAGCAATCGTCGCTTGTGTGCCAACAAAACTGTTGCTCGCCTGGGCGCTTGACACCAGCTGGATGGGGTGCACTCGACGGGAGAAGGATAATGGTTGCGGCAGCTGTATCAGTGCCACATCGTTGTTCATCTTATTGTTGTAGTTGGAATGCACGAAAAGCTTTGTTGCTGTCATATTTTGGGCACGATTATCGTTCAGTTCGACGCTGCCAAAAACTAGGAACAATGACTGGCGTCCGTAGGCGCACCCAAATACTAGAGATTATGGAACCACCACACAACAGATCATCCCATTCGTCACGCTTTAGGATCACCTGCCAGGGAAATTGTCCGAACGATGCTCGCTGTCCCGATATGATGCGACCCTTCTACAAATGAAAATGTTGACAAATTGTTCTCTTCAAATTTGTTGTAACTCCCTACCAAGTCGAGTGCCACTGATTGTCTCTAGTTTTGTTGTGGTGCCGCTGCAGCCAGCAGCAAATGCACCACAGTTAACCATAATAGTATCACATAGTATCGTTGTTGCAGCTAGTCTCATGGTATTTTTTTCTATTTTTTCTTTCTATTTCTATTCTCTATTAATTCCCTCATCTGTTAGTCGAGTGTAATTTAATTAGCTCTCCCTTTGACGGTGTTTGTACTTGTGTTTTAGTTAACGAATTTACTCAATTAAATAGCATACAACGAATTATTTCGACCCGTTCCCGCTGTTGCCCCTTTGAAGTAGGGGTTTTTATCAAAATCTCGCGACAACTTTCGCTAGAATTATTTGTGATCGTAACAATGACGAGTTGACGGCCTCGTTTGAGTAAGTTCTGGGAATTTGTCATACACTAATTTGCTAACAACTTAACACTAACTAAATCATAAATAACTTTGTGTTCGCTTGTATGCTTTCAGATTGCATCGTATTTCATACAGAATCGGGGCTTCTCGTTTGGCATTAGCGATGTGACGCCGAGCGCCAAGCTGCTGCAACACAAGCAGATCCTGCTGGATCGCGGGTATGCCAAGTGCAACGAGTACATCGAAATGCTTAAGACGGGCACGCTGCAATGCCAGTCGGGCTGTACGCCCGAGAAGACCCTCGAGGCGGTCATGCTGCGTGAACTGTCCGGCATACGTGAGCAGGCAGCGAAGACCTGTTTTGCCGAGCTGCATCCCACAAATAGTGCCTTAACCATGGCCCTCAGCGGCTCCAAGGGTTCGAACATCAATATCGCGCAGATGATCGCCTGTGATGGCCAGCAGGCTATCAGTGGCAAGCGTGTGCCTAATGGCTTTGAGAATCGCGCTCTTCCACATTTTCGGGGTTTCGTTGGGAACAGTTTCTACTCGGGCTTAACGCCTACCGAGTTCTTTTTCCACACAATGGCTGGTCGTGAGGGTCTTGTCGATACGGTTGTCAAATCAGCCGAAACGGGCTATCTGCAGCGACGACTGGTCAACTGCCTGGAGGATCTGGTTGTCCATTACGATGGCACCGCGCGCAACGCCATCAACGAAATGGTCGACACCATCTACGGCGGCGATGGCCTCGATCCCGTCGCCATGGAAACGCGCAACAAGCCCGTTGACCTCCATCACCAATATGACAATCTGCGCGCTCAGCAACCCATTGGCGATCAGCTACCGCTGCAATACGCCGAGATACTCGGTGTGGCCGATTGTATGTTGAAGCAAAAGGAGTTCAAGAAGTCGCGGACCGACTTCAAGCTTGATGTAACGTAAGTTGATAGTCAACGAATGAATCGAAACTAAGTATATGTACTAAATATTAATCATGTCTAGCAAACATCTGAAGATGGTCTCAAAACGCATTGGTCGACTGCAGCAGGAGTATGGAGACGAGCATCATGTGATGTGCAACCAGATCGAGTCGATCAGTCAGGAGCAATTGTTGGAGTTTCTGCGCCGCATCAATGATCGCTACAGTCGCGCTGTCACCGAACCGGGCACTGCAGTCGGCGCCATTGCGGCACAGAGTATTGGCGAGCCCGGCACACAGATGACATTGAAGACGTTCAATTTTGCTGGTGTTGCCTCAATGAACATAACACAGGGTGTGCCACGCATTGTCGAGATAATCAATGCAACCAAATCGATATCGACGCCAATTATAACGGCCGAGTTACGCAACAATAGGAGCATGGAGCTGGCCCGTCAGGTGAAGGCGCATCGAGAAAACAACGTTGGGTGAGCTGTCGTCGTATGTGGAACTCGTTTGCGGTCCGTATAGCTGTCATCTGGTTATTGGCATCGATACCGCGCGCATTAAGGTCCTTTTTCTGCACATCAATTTGGATACCATAATGTTTAGCATATTGAAGTCACGTCTTCGGATCAAGCCCAATCAATGCGGAACTCGCTCGACTTGCCACCACAATACCGAATGTTGTTGTTGCCGGCTTGCCAAACATAGCGCGCGCTGTCATTGCCGTCGATGATAGCCAACATCCGCCCACCTATAAGCTGTGCATTGAGGGCTATGGTCTGCGCGATGTGATTTCCACGCATGGCGTTATTGGTGAGAAGACGCGCAGCAACAACATCTGTAAGATATATCAGACACTCGGCATCGAGGCGGCGCGCACCATTATTATGAGTGAGATTACCGATGTGATGGAGGGCCACGGCATGACTGTCGATTGGCGTCACATTATGCTGCTGGCCAGCCAAATGACTGCCCGAGGTGAGGTGCTGGGCATCACACGGCACGGCTTGGCCAAAATGCGTGAAAGTGTCTTCAATTTGGCATCGGTAAGCAGTCAATCATACTATATATAGCAAGTCAATATTGAAATCTCTTATTTTACAGTTTGAGAAGACAGCGGATCATCTGTTTGATGCCGCCTACTATGGCCAAGTGGATGCCATCAATGGCGTTTCGGAACGTATTATTTTGGGCATGCCGGCCGGCATCGGAACAGGAATATTCAAGCTGTTGCAACATCATGAGGACAAACAGGTGCCACCCATCCGGACGATTCAATGAGCTGAATTTGATACCGTTTACATAGCGAATGTACATTCGTGTTTTGGGATATTTATTGGGAGCACCCGATCCGCCCGCCGCTCACTCAGTTCCTGTGAAATGCCGTAATAGCTTGTAGTTACTTTATTTTATTGTTGTTAATTAGTAGTCAGCCTTGTTAGACAACGCCATGTTTTCCAATTGTCACAAATCAGCAAAAAAGGTTTGTTCATCAAACGGACACGCTTATTTTTATTTAAAACAGATTAGTGTTATTGAAAAATAACCAAATTGACAACGAACTGTTGATAAACATATATATTTAATATATTGTACACATTAAAAATAAAATATAAGTAAATAAATCAAATTTACAAAAAAAAAACTAAAAGAATAATTTTCACGTGATTTTACCCAAGGCGAGTTTTGGACTGTTTTATTTTCTTTCTTGGAGAGAAGAAAGAAACGGCATAGCTTCATTTCGCCTGGTACTTTGGCTCCGCACTATTAGGCGAACTTTGTACCAGGCGAACAGAATCTGTAGCTGAATGCTACAAAAATTTTTGATTTGTAGCATTCAGCTACAGATTCTGTTCGCCTGGTACTTTGGCTAGGCGAACTTTGTACCAGGCGAACAGAATCTGTAGCTGAATGCTACAAAAATTTTTGATTTGTAGCATTCAGCTACAGATTCTGTTCGCCTGGTACTTTGGCTAGGCGAACTTTGTACCAGGCGAACAGAATCTGTAGCTGAATGCTACAAAATTTTTGATTTGTAGCATTCAGCTACAGATTCTGTTCGCCTGGTACTTTGGCTAGGCGAACTTTGTACCAGGCGAACAGAATCTGTAGCTGAATGCTACAAAAATTTTTGATTTGTAGCATTCAGCTACAGATTCTGTTCGCCTGGTACTTTGGCTAGGCGAACTTTGTACCAGGCGAACAGAATCTGTAGCTGAATGCTACAAAAATTTTTGATTTGTAGCATTCAGCTACAGATTCTGTTCGCCTGGTACTTTGGCTAGGCGAACTTTGTACCAGGCGAACAGAATCTGTAGCTGAATGCTACAAAAATTTTTGATTTGTAGCATTCAGCTACAGATTCTGTTCGCCTGGTACTTTGATAGGCGAACTTTGTACCAGGGAACAGAATCTGTAGCTGAATGCTACAAAAATTTTTGATTTGTAGCATTCAGCTACAGATTCTGTTCGCCTGGTACAAAGTTAAAATAAAAGTCACGCTACCGATCAAAGTTTTCCAAGTACAAGTATCTCCCAAAAAAAACCCAAATTAAATGTTTTCAATTATTTTTCACTTAGCGATTTATTACATAAATATATAAAGGTATATATAGTATATGATGTTGTTTAATTTTATGGGATATTTGCTTTGCATAAATGTAATTAACATTTTTATAACTATGTTTTTCTATATATATGCAACTAAAACAACAACAAAAAATTCGTTCGATATCCAAATACATAATTTTTGGGAACTTAAAACTTTAAAATTACGACAAAAAAATATGTTTGCTAAAAAAAAAAAAAAACTAAAATATGCATATCACAGGATTATTTTTGTATACAATGAACATAGTTTGAAATATATATTTATAGTTTTGTTGTTGCTCGTTTTAATTTCAAAATTAACAATGCAAAAAACCATAGGAAATAATCATACGTAACGAGGTTTGTTTGGGCTAGTTGTTGTTTTTTAACATAAGTACTTTAATTTATATTTCAATTATTTCATGAAATCTAAAAATCAAAGTAAAGAGTTTTAGTTTCAGTTTAAGTTTTCGTTTAACTTTTAGGAGCAAAAGCAGGTATTGATTAAACATACGGATAAGGTACATTAATAGTATTCCCAATAGGTAGGTTATACAATTAGATTGATTATAATTCAATTAACGTTTTGATGCATATTTAATAGGGCTTAGGTTAACTAATAAAAAAAAAAAAAAAACAGAATACATACGCCCGACGACTTAAGCGAACTAGTTTCAAATGTGGTTTATCTTTTCTCTTATTTATGCAAATTGTAGTAGTAAGTAGTATATCTAGATAGGCTTTTATGGACTATGACTTAATAGAATTGTTTACTTTGGGCTTTTCATTTTCATTCTCTGAGCCGACTAAAACTTATTTTAAATTAACAAATAAAAATAGAGAGAGCGAAAGAGTGTAATGGGGAGCAGGGGGCCTAATAAAACAGTAAATCAGTCGCTAATATCGCTAGCTGCAGCGCCATTCTCGGCCATTAAGTCCATGCCTGCCGGCGGCGACTTGGCATAACCATCCCGCCTGTCATGGATCAGCATCGAGAGCGTCTCCAAACTGCGACGCACCTGGTTGCAAAAAAAGGTTTATTAATAAAATACGTATATGCTTGCTACTGATAAGCAACTGACAGTCTCTCTTTATTATTATTTATTGTTTATAATGCGCCATAAACAAAATCAAAGTCAATGCCTTGATAAGATTATGCAAAACACTTAACGCTTTGATATTTATAAATAGATTGATTCTTTCGACAGAAAAGAGACTATCCCCACCTACTAGTATTTGCATTTGAGCTTACCTTGGATATTTGTTCTAGATTCTTGGCTAAAATATGTTGAGCTTCGGCTGTGCTTTTGTCCTGCAGCTCTCTTTGCCAGCGCAGAGCTTCCGCAAAGATGTCATCATCGTTGCCGCCACGCTGTAATAAAAAAGTTTTTGATTCTTCGAAGTCTGCTTCAAGTTTTGTTATGCTTACCGCATTGAAATCGACTGGCATATTGTAGAGACTGGTCTTGGCCTCGATGTCCAGCACGCGATACAGCAAAAATACGGAGAAGATGGCCAATAAAACGGCCAATGTGATGCCCAAGTAGAGGACTTGCAGTTCGGTCAACGCTGGCACATCTAAGCCGAGACGTGTGCGAGCCGATGCTGTCATAATTCTCCAACGGGAACGCAATGAATTCGCAGCAGCAGGAGCATCCGCACCATTAGCATTAGCCGCATTGATTGGCGTTGTTGGCACAGCCACACAAACACCCATGCCCACAACAGTGACGGGCGACGATGAGCTGGATGCGGCACCCGAACTGCCCGAAGTACCGCTGCCCATAACCGAAGGCAATGCCGATGAGAAGATTTGCCGGCTGCCAGCGCCGGGTGAACTAAGCTGTTGTTGCATTGGCTCAGTGTTCTCATAATGGACAACAGGTGCAGGTGCAAAGCTGCGTATAGTCAAAGGACCATCGCCAATCGCATCTAGCGATATTTTTGACTGCACTTCTGCAAAAACAAAAAGTTATTAAAATGATGTCAAAAAAGGTTAATTGATCGGACTTACCGGAATGCCGCTGTCGCAGCAATGCCTGCTGCTCAAGGACTGCCTGAGGTGGACTCTCGTTGCCACTAATCGAACAGCTGCTGTCATCATCGATCAAATAATCCTCGGTCAACTCAGCGTCGACGGGCAAGAGCAGCGGCTTCGGCAGCAGTATCTCGGCGCAAGGATTCAGCTGGGTGCAAACGGTGCACATTAAACGAAAGGCCGACTCGCGACTTATGAAGCTGCCAAAGACGTGACGTTCATCGGCGGTGGCCACGCCTACAGCATTCGGTATTATCTTGGCCGTTTTCTCCTTCGATATCTTCGTCACCGACGATGTGGGAATGACAACCTGTTATTGGATTTTGTTAAAGTTGGATACAATTTTATTCAAGTTTCACTTGCCTTCGTCACATAGCCAAAAACATTGGAATAGAATGCAAAGTGCTCCTCGGTTATATAGAGATGACCCTGCAGCGGAATGTCGCCGACGAGGGCGCACGAAAAATCTGCAAAGATGGAATAGTTGCGTTTCGATTTGAGAATATATTTGAGCTAACTTACAGTTGATGAGTTTCTCGTCTTTGGAGACCTGCGAGAAATGGCGATGGAACTTCTTGACACGCGAACTGGACACCTCCTTGCGTTTCTTTGTCTTTTCGGGCTGTATGGCGGTCACTGAGCCACCAGCCGCTGCGGCATATGTTGCAATGCCACCGCTGCCGCCACCGCCGATGCCACCGTTAAGGTTGACGCCAGCAGCGGCAGCAGATGTCGATGAGATGATCCCTGCCCCCGCCGCCGACGATTGCTGTTCATGTTGTTTTGCCGTGTTGTTGCCTTTGCTTCGATCGGCGGCAAGCGACAAGCCGTCAACACCAATGCCTCCGCCTCCCTTGACTCCCAGACTTTGACTTTGACTGTTCCTGGGACTGTTGCTTGGACTGCTGCCGAGACTTTGGGCGCTGCCGCTCGACTGCAATAGTCCAACGGAGCTGCTGTAGCTTTGCGGCAACGAACTGTTAATGAAACAAAAATAAAGAAATTGTTAACGAGAAACTACAACAAACTGAAGCCAACGGAACCTTTTTGTCGATCCCCAACTTTACTCCAAACAAGATTTAAACTGTTTACCTTAACCTTGAACCTTCGGATAACATTCGATTTTGTTGTAAAATACACTCTGATTAGCAGAGGATGGTAAACCTACTGTTTCAATGTGTGTTTTACAATTTAATTTGTCTTGGGCACTTAAGAATTGTGGCAGCTTTATCAGCTACTATATGTTCGCCCCGACGAGAAGATAACAACCCCGACGGCATGGTCACAAACTTAACAAAAAGCAAACCTTAACAAGGTTTCTTCGAATAATTACAATAATATAAAGAATCGAATCGAATTGAATCGATCTATGTTCATCATGTTTCAGTTAGATTGATCCTTGAACCACTCGAATCGAATCGAACAGCTATAAATGTTATGTCACTTAATAGCCAATAATGATAAAAGCGAGATACGAGTGGCTCAGTAGCCGGGGTGACAGCCAGATGCCAGGTGTTAGTTGAACGGCACCTGACTAAAGTCAAATCTCGTCAGGGCTAAATACTTATACTTACATATAGTATAAGATAACAACCTTCACTCAAAATTCAATTTCAATTCGATATATTTATGCAAAAACCCAAAAAAAAAAGAATACTATGTAGTAGTAAATAAATACTGTGCATTCACTGTACTTATTTGGTATATTGTACTGATATAGTTATCGGGTTAGATTGAATTTATATTTATGACAGAATGGCTCACGTGCTATCTCTCTATCTCTTGCTCTCTCTCTTCGTCTCGCTTACTCGCACTCGCCACGCTGTCTCGGATCACAGTAATCTAATGTTGTGATTTCCTCTTCACCTCCCCGCGTGCTTCTTCGCACTCTCCCACATACCAAAATCATGACTAATAAGCGCTGATAGTATTTGGTAATTGTTGAAGAATCAGAATCAGCCCAAAGTGCCGTCTCAGCAGACAACTTTATTGAGATAACCCAGCTAGTCGACACTAATACTAAATGTCTGTAGGTAGATACAAGTACAACAATCTAGATGCAACTCGATGCTCTTGTTAGCCCTTTCGTTCCCATTTTTGTAGAGATTCTTGTGGGTGTTTAATCGACCTGGCTAATCAATCGAAACAATTGTTGAAATTGATGAAAATCCTAAGCTAACCCCGTTGAGTCATATTTCTTTAAAATGTGTTTGTTTACGTTTACCCCTCAGTCGAAAGATCGCAAGCCAACTGGGTTATCGGGTTATCGGGTGAGGCGATGTCAAAAGTGCCGTTTGAAAACATCTTTTGAAATATGCTGGGACTCTGGGGAAATTGTTTCACAGAAACAAAAGAAAGCGATTAAATAAATATATGTACTATATATTCGAATACTATATATGTATAAAGATGCACGGACCTATGCAATGGCCTTTCGAATTGTGACTCTATATTATTGCATTATATATAATAAGTATATATTTTGTTGTCGGATGTCTGAACAGGGAACAAGCATTTTCGGACTATACAGAAAAAGTCAGTTTACAGTATTTAGTTTAGTATTTATCTAAGAGTTATTACCAATGACGAATCTCAATTGGACAAGAAAATACTTCGTTATAGAGGTAATCCGTAATATAGAATGGATTTTTAATATAACCAAATTGCAGTTCTCTGGAAATTAATTTATATAAAAAATTATTTAAATTTTCTTTCTAATAATATTCTAAAAATATTCTAAAAGGAAAACTTCTTGAGTAACATACTTTTTATACCCTTTTTAAGTTTTATAGGGTAAAACATAAATCACTTTTACTATTTGGATTGGAGCTTTGTTATTTTGTTGTTGTTACATTTGAACTTACGGCGTGGAATTGTAATGTTTTAGTTTGGCAATTGCCTTCAGACGCTCTTCGCTGTTTGACTCTTGACTCTCCTTGGCAGTGCACTCTCTCATGCTGCTGCCAGCTGAGCTGTTGTTGTTGCTGCTGCTGCTGCTCGCTTCGATGAGCGACATGCGCTTAAATGTGCGCGCCACGGTCCGAGCGCCGCCAACGACTGCGTCGCCGGCAGCATAAACAAAATTGCGCTCGCGCGAACGCGATTGCGTGAGCCGTGTGATGTTGTTCTTGCGTCGTCGAACCACCACCGGCGGATATGTTTCGTTATGGAAATCATGGCTCTCAAGGCTCAGAATGCTATCATTGTTATTGTTGTTGCTGCCATCGAACGAATCATTTGTCTCTTCGCATCGTACCATTTCATGTAGCTCCTCCATGTCATCGATCGCCGTTGTTGGTGTTGCTGTTGTTGTCGTTTCCACGTCGGTCGCCAGATCCTGCTCGTAAAACACACTGAGCCGGCCACATTTGCGCGGTTTACTCTCTCCAGTGTACATTTTGTTGTTGATTTTTTATTCACACGCACGCAAAAACAAAACAAGTTTAGCCAAGAACTTTTGCACTGTTTACTAACTGTAACTGCTCTTACAATAGAGAGAGATGAGAGTGATTACAACTGAGAGCTGTTCTACTCGTAACGGTTCTTTGGTGTTTCGTTAAAAAAATAATGCCCTTGCTTTAGTCAGCTTTGGCTGCCGTCCGTCCGCTGCTCGTGTGTGCTTCGCTAGCGTCTCGCGGTAACTGAATTGCTATTTAACACCGACGGCAGCAGCTGCTGCTGCCAAAGGTCTTTATGCATTGCCATTGCGCGTCGACGTCGCCGTTAACTTTGGGAGCGACACTAAGAGCGCTCTTTAGCGTTTGTTAACACCACACTGCACTCCATGTGAGAGTAACATCAACGAAGATAAGAGATAGTATGTAGTAGCAGCTGACCAAAAGATTTAATACCCTCGACTATTTTATGGGTTAACTGTAGATAAGGGAAACAACATATTGTGTGTCGCTTTGTGTTTCTATTAATAATTAACAATAATTATGTCTTAAAATTTATAGTTAATTAAAATACCCCTCTGTCTCACAAAATGGATTACGGGGTATTTGATGGCGGATATATTTTGTTTTGTTTTTTCTTAGCACTTATGTAGCTCTATCACAATTAGTTAATTGATACATTTTTAATTCTGTCTTTTTATGTTTTTTTTTTTTTTTTTTAACAGACGATTTTATTATTTCATTATCTCATATCAAAGGGGGATAGAGAGAGTGCAGAAGTGTTGTCTACTTGTAGTTTCAATGGAATTTGTTGTTTCAAACATTGTTGATAACAACTTGCGTCTGCTGGTGGTATGGGAAATCCTGTAAACGGCAACTTATGCGCCATATGATTCACCCTAGAGTTGAGTGCTCAATAAAACATATCGGCCAATGATAATGCATCCATATAGTTGACATTTTATTATTTGTACAACTGGCTGTCTAATCGAGTGGCACTGACTCATATCTTTGAGTTGGGTAGGCTGGCTACCCTCTCTGGATTTATTTTTTTTTATCATTATCAAACGACTGACACTGCGATGTTTGAGGCAATGAATCACTTGTCCCTTATCAAAAACATGAATGTTATCGAATTTAAGTGGAAATCAAACATCAATAATGTACGATTATATTATACTTCACTTGCCGAAATATATTAATGTTTGGAAACGCGTGCCATATCATTTAGAGCTATGAGTAACCGCAACTCGTGGCTAGGACAAAAATGATTCATTTTTAGTATCTTAAAACTGATGGAACTTACAGAATGCATAGAAGCGATCAAAAGAGTAGCTTCATTAATGCATTCGCTACAAACTAACGAGTGTTAAAACGTAGCGAGTACTAGATATTTATAAAGCCAATCTCTACTCTGTGTGAGAAAGTTTTTAGTAGTAAACTGAGGACAAAAAATATAGCGAATATTGAACTCGCTCGTTTTAATATTGAAACCAACAACTAAGTTGTGTTTGTTACGGTTTAGCAACAGACAGTACAGCTAATAAACTATGTTATCGCATGTCTTTTACACAGTTGCTTCAAACACCTGCTTGACTTCGAGTGCTTTATGACCAGATTAGAGCCGAACTAACCGTTAACTGCGGCATGAAACGTTTAATAAGAAACGCGACGACTTTATTAAGTAATACCGCATGACTGCCAGGACCACGCCCACCCAAAAACCAATTCTCAGTAACGGTAAACACACGCGAATACTGGCCCATTGATAAGCTGTTTGAGCCGAACAGGTGGCCAACAAAAGCGGCAGCGATCAGCGGACATTAACTTGGCCTTAGCCTGCCTGTTGCCTAAACATGTCTATCTTATCAAACAAACACCTAACTTTACACACACATACACACACACACGAATACACACACTTACCTGTTTTGTGGGCCAAATGTCTCTGGCAGTGATAACTGTATTGTGCCGTATTGCTGACGTTTCAAATGTAGCTCGAGGTGTTGTTGTTGCTGTTGTTGCAGACTTTGCTGTTTGCGCTGTTCTTGTTGTTGTTGTAGCTCTTCTTCGTTTAGTGTTGTTGCTGTTGTTGCTGTTGCGGTTGTTGTCGGCAACTGTGGTGGTGCCATGGAAGTCGTTGCACGATCATTGGTGCCAAGGTTGTTGCTGGTGTTGTTGTTGGTGGTGCAAGCAACGCTGCTTGTCGATCTGCAGAAACAAACCACAGCCGAATAACAATCAGGCAAACGGGGCGCATACATAATGTTGTGCGTGCGAGCGAAAGCAAAGCAAAACAAAAAAACGGTAGCATGCTTTTGGGCGGCGCTCAAAAATCGAGCGTGTGCGTTTGCTTGTGTGCGTATGTGTGTGTGTGTACTTATGTTGGTGGTGAAGCTTATTTTTTTAAATTAAGAAAATGTATTTTAAAAATAATTGCATTTTTAAATAAAAAAACAAATTAGTTGGGAAAATAAATATCGTAAATACAGAGTTAAGATTCTGTTTGAGATCTTAAGGAATATTTTTGAAAAAATAATAAAATCTTTCTTTCTTCTCTGTAAATAATAAGATGCGACTTGCTACAAATATGTGAACTCTATATTTATTAATATCTTTTTGAGCAATTTTAATTTGCAGTATATTGAAAAATCAAATGCATATATATATTCAGTCGATTATCGGATGTTCAAGTGCCTATCATTGTCGACCCCAATTTGCATGCAAATCGATTGCGTTCGATGTCAGTCGATTGAATAATTTAAATGCAGTTGGCAGTTTGACATTTCGATGTTCAACCTTAATTGTAAAATTCCCTTTCCATCTTTGCCGTACCCCAACGGGTAGCACTAGTTGGGCAACACTTTCGACAGCTAGATGGACATATCCTATGGCTTAACAATAAGCTGCAAGAAACGAATTGAAATTTTACTGGTTGAACATTTGTTCAAATCTAGTTGCCTTTTTGTTAAGAGTTTAAATTTACTTCGGATTCTTAGACAATGTTGACAGGATTTAATGGCAAAACTAAATTTTTGATTTATTTTCTGAAATTTTTTGCCAAAAATCCAAAATCTACATATCAAAATTATTCAGTGAAAATTCGAAAATAGTTGATTGCGTTTAAGAGAGTTAATGGCGAGAGCGTCGAGCAGCCTGAAGAAGACATCGCTCAGCGATGCCGAGCAGTACGAGCTCAATAAATGGCTAATGGAACATGACGTACAGATCTCGAATCTGAGGCGTTCCTTCACCGACGTCCAGCCCTTGGCTCGCCTCATGTCGCGCTACTTTCCCGATCTGATCGACCTCAACGTGTATCCGCCGCGGAACAGTGTCGAAAACAAGCTATACAACTGGCTGGCGTTCAATAAGCGGGTTCTGGCGCGGCTAAATCTCAATTTAACGCGCGAACAAATGGTGCGGGTGGCACGCAGCGAGCGGGGCTGCATTGACTTGGTGCTGTACAGCGTGATGCAGACGGCCGAGCAGCAGGCGCGCGAGCAGAAAGAAAAGGAGGAGGCTGCTTGGGACGAGACCGATGAGGATGCGTCTGTTCAGGATGCGGCGAATGTGGATGGTTCGGAAGCAACAGCTGAAGAACCAACGATGGCAGTCACCCCACTCGAAACTCTTTCCGAACCGCAATCTGTTGTCCCTGAAGCCATCGAGGCTAAAGCAACGGATTCGATTGTGGTTAAAAGTGTCCTTCGAAGCGCCGAGACTAAAGCGACGGATTCGGTTGTTGTCAAAGGTGCGGCGAAAAAAAAAAACTCCGATTCAACTTCAGTGAGCAGCAAGAACCAGAAGTCAAAACGAAACGCATCCGCCGCTAAACGCAACCAGAAGCAGCAGGACACCAAGGAGCTGGGCTCAACTTTCCGACTAAAACGTAAGCGAAGATCGAAAGATGGGCTTTTGAGTTTGTTAATTTTGAGCTTTTCTTCTAATTTTCAGGACGACAAACAGCCGCAGCACCAAAAAGACGTTGAGACTCTCGAATAAAGCGCCCTCTAGTACTATATCTTTTCAATATTCAGTCCCAAACAAAACTCGACAAAAATTATATTAAATCGATATTATTTTCACATAATTTTTATTAAGTTTTTATTATTTTACGCTTGTCATTCGCAACTGGTTAAAGACCCCCAACTAATGACAAGCCGAAAAAAAAAAAAACAATTTTACAGAAAACCCAAGTAACCTTTCGACCAGACCTTACTTTCTCGTTACTTTTTCCAATCACAATAAATATTCAGCTCGAGAGCATCGTATTCCGTGCGTATAATTTCTCTGTGTCGAATTTGTAAAATTCAAAACAAATATATTTTTACAAACTTGAAAATAAATATATTTTCTAAAGAACAAGCAGAATGCATACCATAACCAAGAAGAGCTTGAACCGCGAGGAAATCGCCGAGGTGCACCAGTGGCTGAAACAGAATCACTTCCGTTTAGTGCGCGTACACCGTGAGTTCTCGAATGTGCTGCCGCTGGCCGAGATGCTCAAGCCGGATCATCCACGGCTCGTTGATCTCAACAACTTTCCAAAGTGCAGCAGCACCAAGCGCAAGATGGCCAACTGGGATACCTTCAACTTTAAGGTCCTGTCCAAATTCAATCTGACCATGAGCCCCGACCTCATTTTGCAACTGGCAAGGGGCGTGCCCGGCGCTGCCGAGATACTGCTCCACGAGGTGATACGCGTCAAGAAGCGCCAACATGTGGCGGAGACGCGCAACGCCATGCTGGCCCAGGAACAGATCTGGGAGGAGAACGACGAGGTGAAGACGGTCGTTGTGAACAAGCAGGTGGGCGACGCCATTGTTCAGGTGCCACAGAAAATGATACTCTATTCGCTGTACGAGAATGTGGTGCGCGACAATCAGGCCAAGGATGCGCTGATCGAAACGAACCTGATGCGCATCTCCCACATGGAGGACATCATCAAGGTGAAGACGGAGCGCATCGATGAGCTGCTGATGCAGGTGGGCAAGGCAACGCCGCCGGCAGCGCCGCCGAAGCAAGCATCGCTCAGTCCTCAATCGAGCAGCATTCGTCTCACACCCGAAGCGGTGGCGAGCTGTGAAGCCTTCAAGCGTCATCCAAATACGCCAGTTTCCTCCGACTAAGACCAGTGTTGGTTGGAAAGTTTGGTGGGAGCGGATGACGAGTGGGCGGAGTTTTTTAAAGTTAATTATTATAGTTAATTATGCATTAAAATCACACACAAGAAGCAGACAGTGACAAAGATGAAGGGGGGAGAATTACACGAAAAGACCGAGGCAAGAACCAGAGAAGCAGCGAGGCATAGCAGCAACAGGAGGTGGCGGCAAGGCGGCACGAAACACTTTTAATCCATTGCAAAATTGTATGTTAAACACGTCGAAGCACAAAAATCGCCAAAATTTGTAGTTGAATCAAATATAAAATTTTCTGTTATAAATGGCAAAAATTCAATAATTATTATTTTGGGCTGGGACGAACTTTGTGTAAGCCAAGGTTCGTACAACTCTTGTTTCCTTTTCGTAGCTTCTGGCCTTTAAGCGACTCGAAGCCGAGACTCAGAAGTGTTTCTTGTGTGAGATTTGTTTGAATGTGCGTCGCAAAAGTTGCACGAAGCTTAAACGCGTTTAATTTAATTAAGTTTTATGATCTTATTTGTTGTTGTTGTGGAGGCGTTTCGTTTTTGTGTCTGACTGGCGACGAATGTAAATTGCATAAAACGCTTTGATAAGCATTAAACTACAACAAAAGCAACAAAAGCAACAGCAAAAGGCACAATTCAGCGGTGTCAGGTCAATCGCATTGCTACTTAGTCGTACGACATTTGAGACGAGACAACGAATGTGTGTGTGTGGTGTGTGTGTTTGTGTGTGTGACTTTTTGGCTTAGCACGGAACACACAAACCACCTTACTGTTGGGCCCTAAACATTGTGTTGACTCATCAAATTTAATACAGCTATAAATGATATATTATATATGGGGACGTGTGTGTCCCCGGGGGTCAATGTCAGGGCTGAAGGAAGCACACATACTATACTTGCAACAGTTTTGCTCGAAGTAAATGCGCCTGAACCGCTTTTGAACAGGTTCGTAAAGAGAAGAACCATCGACGGGGAACAGGGAAGTGTAAGGTGAGAGTAAACAAGTATTGATTTCAAGAACCTGAAATCATTCAAAATGCAAAAGTAACAAAGTAAAGAAAACATTTCCCCCATTCCCATAACCTTTCCTAACTGTTAGTCGGTTTAAGCCGGCAGCCAAAGGAGCTCCAAGACATGTTCTCAATATTGTTGAATTTTCTAACGATGACTGAGTCAATTTTTAAAGCAAACATCGTTTGATTTACTTAAATTTATTTAATGAAACAAAACCACAAAAAAAGGTAAACTTTTCTCTTATCCTATCCAGTTCCTTCCTCGTTTATAGCAAAAATCGTTGAATTAAAAAATCATTTATATTCTTTACACAATGCTTCATGTTGTTGTTGTTGTTGTTTCAGTGTCAGTCCCCCCCCCCCCTTCTGTGGAAATGGCAAAAAGCTTAAGCAACGCGCAAGGGCAAAGTTTATTAACCTATTGCGCGGGCGGGCGGGTGTGTGGCATGTGCATGTGCCCCTTTGCAACGCGCAAATTGCATTAAAACCGCATCAAGAGACGTCGGCTCTCTCACCTCTGTCTCGCCGGGTCCCTAAGGGAACAGACGGCGGGCGGCGACAGGTCAGCATAAAAATTTCATGCCTCTCGGCAATAAGAGAATTTAATAGTGAGACGGGCTGGGGTGAGAAGCAAAATGTCGACACGCAACTAATTAAATGGCGACAACACCCGCCCCCCCTTCCTCAACCTCCCTAACTCCTCCCCGCCGGAACAAAAGTGAGAGGAAAGCAAAAAAATAAAAATCGCGCGGGATTTTTATTTTAACGGAAATTGCGGCGACCCTCCCCCATCATTCTCATTAATTAATTATGCAATTTACACACAGTTTAATAGTTTTCTTTCCAACCCCCCCCCCGCACCGCCGCCGACGGTTTCTAATTGACAAAGTATTTCGGAATTTTTTGAAATTGCCAAAAACATTCAAATTGTGCCAACAAAATAAATCAAAGGCAAACAAAAAATATTCGAAAATTAAATAGAAAATTCTCGTGCTAATGGAAATGTACGCCAAAGAATTTTTCCCCCATTTTTGACGTCGTGAAAAATCTGTTGAACAACATAAACAAATAAATAAAGAACAACAACAATTTGTAGCTAAATCCCGGAAGAACAACAAATTGAGTTTATAGTTTGGCGAGAAAAGAAAAGAAGAAGAAAAAAAAGACTAGTATATCTATAGCAAAGTCTGATCTAAACAATGACCTTTCAAAAGGTTTTCATTATTGCCGCAACAAAAACGCCATAAAGCAAGTTTTCAAGCCTGTTTTGTATCTAGAAAAAATCCAAAATTTGTTAAAATATATAATTCAACAAAGATAGGGTATCAAAAGTCGCCTACCAATACATACAACTAAACGGTTTTATGCCAAAAAAATATTGTTTTCAATATTTCAACTTTCTTAAGTCAAAGCCATGCAAAAAGCATTAAAACTTGGGGGGGCTTGCAAAAGTTTTGCAAAAGTCAAAAAACTAGGCAAAATTATTGGCAAATTTTTGTTGTCGATTTTTTGTTCGATTTTTCGTTGTCGATTTTAGCTTGCGTCAGCTTTAGGCAAAGTTCATTGCCATAGCAAAATAATATCAAAAATAATTGCCAGCGCCCCACCGCAAAACTAAACTGTATACAAACCTATATATGTACATATATATGCCGATTTATAGCTACTATATATAGTACGATATGCATTTTGTTTACTTCTTTCTCGATACACCTTTTTGTTTCGTCGGTTTTAGTCTGTAGTACGTGTTCATACTATATATGATTTGACGGGGCAACAAATGACTTTTATCATCTTTCTGCCACGATATACACTATACTATATCTATATAGTAGTTTGGCACAAAGTTCAAAATGATTAATGGCTTATACTATTATGGTGTTTAATGTACTTTTATAATTGTTATGTGATTATGTTTATAGCCCCGCCAAAATTTACGAGCTTTAACTAGCTCGTATCCGTTTCTAGTACAGTGCGACCTCGGTTAAATTTTCGGGCAACTTTTCTGTTGCTTAAGAGACTTTAGAGCAAGGATTATTTTTTTTAGTTTTTTGGGAAATTAAGAAATGTTTTTTGTATTTTTTAAACAATTTATATTTTTTTGAGCAGCTGTTTCGCGAAAATCTGGAACGAGGGTTGCTTTAACCGAGGTCGTACTGTATTTTGTTTGTTTGTCGCTTGTTGATAATTTTGTTGTTGTTTTTGCTTAAACCGCAGCGAACCGGTTTCAAGCTTCAATTATATAATAAAAGGCATTAAATTAGGGCTAATACATATAAAGTAAGTATTATATGTATATATATATGTAAAATACTTGTGCGATTATTTCTTATCATCATCATAATAGTCGTAGAACATTTTATTTATTTACCTGAAACGAGAAGAGCAACGAAAGATTGTTGTTTATTATCTCATATATACATATATAGTTAGATTATAATTGTAGTTGGGATATATACAATATATATATACATATAACTGAGCTTGAAGCTTGTTGTGTTTGATAATAGATAATAGATTTTGTTGACGGGCTAAAGATCTCTTGATCTTTGCTTTATGATTGAAGTTTCTTTGTTCTACAAGATTTACTATATATATATAGTACATACCAATCCGATTTATATCGACTTGAAGCTTACTAAACTGAACCTTTCTTTACAATAACACTTTCACCAACAAACCCAAAAAAATGAATGTGCAATATTTTTGAACATACCCAAAAAAAGAAACCCAAAAACAAAAACAAATATTATGGGGCGTGCTTTTGGCAATTAGCAAATATTGCAAATCGTATTTGGAAATATTTTTGTTTTTTGATTTTTGTTGTTTGTTTGTTTGTTGCGGTCAAAAGTTTTGCCGGCGAGGCGCGACGGCGACTGACAAACTGAAATATGTGAAATTATTAAAATCCCCATTCAATGGCATCTAAGTAGAACTACACACACACACACACACAAAACACAGAGAGAGCGTCAGAGAGGCTGAGTTGGAGAGAGAGAGAGAGACAAAGAGAACGAACGGTTTGTTGTTGTTGCTGCTGCTGCTGTCAATTGAATGTGAGAAGATTGTACGTATTTTACATGGGACGCTCTCGCTCGCCCACAGCTGAGAAGAAAGGAGGTGGAGGGGGAGAGCGGCAGGAGAGAGCGCTATGACAGATTATAACACATGTAAATATGCACTCTCTTCGTTTTTATATAGAATATTCGTGTTTATTTACATATATATATTGAGTGTGACAGTTCGAAATGCTTGGCTTATCTCAATGAAAACGTACATAGGGAGGGATGCTTTTGAAGGGGGTCGGGGCGGGACGTGGTATGTGTTAGGTCAGTGTCCACATGCTGTACAGAAGAAAGAACAACTTAGCTTTGTTTAAGCCAGTTTGATATTGCTTCAAGCCATCATAAATAATTGTTTCGAAAGTTAAGAGAATCTATTCTTGATTTAAAGCTTGTTTCATATAAATAAATATTAATTGATTCCGGTTCGCGTCTTTATTTATTTAACAACAAATTTACAACGAAACATTATTATTTATATAAATTTTTTTTTTATATTCTTTTTTGGTTTTAAATTGCGAATGAAACTCAAAACCTATAACGAACAATTGACCCATTTCTGGCAAAGGGATGTGTGTGTGTGTGTGTGTGTGTGGGGGGGGGGGGGGGGTGCACAGAGGTGTCCCACTCGAACGTTCATTGCATTGGCTGACGTCGCGACGCGTCGCCTTTGATAAGCAACAACAACAACAACAACAAAGTGCGCTGGCAAATTCAATCAACGCGAAATGCACTCACACACACACACACACACACACACACATTTCAAAATGCAACAACAACAACTCAATCTCTCAAATTCAATTCACACTGATTGCACGTTGCAACTAAGTAAAGCCAAGTGAGGTAAGGGGATGAAAGTAAGGGGGGGGGGGGGTATGGGCTGATTTGTATATATGTAGTATATAGTTGTACTTTTGCGTGATATTACCACAAATATAAACAGTTTCAATTATTATATTATATTTAATCGGACTCACATTACAACAACAACAACAACAATTCGTTGGCCTAGCAAAGCTAATTGTTATCGATTTTAAATTGTATATCGATAATTTTGAGCCGAACTTGTTAGGAATTTCTGATCTTAAGTACGTTTTGGGTTATAACAAGAGGATTCGAGAAGAGAAAAATACTAGAAGCCTCGATGATACCCTTTCATCTTTTATATAGACTCGATGATACCCTTACATCGCATTATTGTCGCATCCAACGACTTCCTTTGTTTTTACTATATACATAACTTTTGACTTGAAGTTTTTCTTCTTTTATTATATGAAAAGTATATCCGACAAATGTGATTTATGTGACGTTGTGACGTCATGCGAAATTCCATTGCTATTTCTTTTGTTTCTTTTAAATCAAGGGTCATTGTATGTGTGTGTGTGTGTGCCGTTTTTTGTGTATACATTTTAATCGATTTGTCAATTTGTCATTTGGCCAATCGATCATGACGGACGGACGGACGGACGGAAGGGGCAAGTCGGAACTCGCAAGCCCTCTTAATTGCCCGATCGATGGATGGCAACAATTGGGGGAAGTTGTTGTTGTTGCAACAACCAAGAGGCAAAATGATCTCAAGCTGCCATTCTTTATTGATATCTTGATTTGTGGCCAAGGCAGATTGAAATGGGAGGGTGGGGGGAGGGGGTGACTGAAAGGGGTGGTTGCATCCGCTTTTGTGGCACGTAGTAATTGAAAAGTTTGAATGGACGCTCGGCGCTTGACAATGGGACGTATACTTAATGTGGAATATTGTAGTGTGTGTGTGGTGTGTGTGTGTGTGTGTGCCTAACCAATCGGAGAGTGGATCAACCTTAAATCGTTAAGGAAGAAGCTCAGCTTTTTCCCGAAAATATCCCGATTAAATGCCGATCTTACCTTCTTGCTATATAGCCACCGCCGCCGCCATTATCACTGACATCCGAATGTTGGGCGAGATCATCGTTGAGCAGCAGGACAACGGGGGTGGGGAGGAACTCGTCGAGATGGTGATTTTGTGCCTGAGCTTTGCTCAACAGGCTGATGGCCGTCGACGAGGAGTAGGAGTAGGACGACGTCGACGTTGACGTCGACGAGGACGTGGATGACGATGTGGAAGCATTGGATGAGCCCCCCGCGGGGGATGCTAATGGTGCTTTGGGCTTGGGGGGGTGCTTGCTGGCGCCAAAGCTGCGGCGGATCGATTGCAGGCTTTGGCGCAGAAAGGATTCGCGTTTGATTTTGTTGTTGTTGTGGTTGCCACGACGCTTTGGCGGATGAGCTTGCTCCGCCTGCTCCACCGCCTCAAATTGCGCCTTGCCCGGCAACGATTGGGGTCGCGGCAGTGTGCCGGCGGCTGGGGCATGTGGCAACACCACGTTGTAGTCGTGGTGTGTATTGCGACGCAACATTTTAGCCTGCTCCTGCTCCCGCTCCTGCTCCTGCTCCACCCGTTCGGCTTTGCTGCGCTTCGATTTCGAACTTTTGGGCTGCTTCTTGAGGCGCACCTTTTTTGTGGGGGGCGTGGTTGTGGGCGCAAAGATTAGAGATGCAATATCCGGCGAACGCAGCAGCTGATTTGACTTTTTATTGTTGTTGTTGTTCATACAATTGTTGTTGTTGTTGTTGTTTGTTTTATCAATGAAACTGTAGGATTTGATAAGAAACAGATTTGATTTGTTCTTTTTGGCCTTTAGCTGTTGCAACGTTGTTGGTTTCGCCGCCGCCGCCTCCGCCTCCGCCGCTTCCGGCCATGATTTGTCGCCGCCGTTGGCCTTCTCGCCGCCGATTGTAGCCATTGCCATATAGTATTCTATATCTTCCTATTTACATATATTTCACTTTTCTTGCTTGTTTATTGTTCTATTTGGCACAGCCTTTGCTTGTTTTCACTTTCAACAACAACAACAGCGGCGGCCGGCAGCATCGCTGCGCTCATCTCTGAGCGGAAAGAAGAGAAGCCAGGCTATTTTTATAACGGCCGATCGACGTCGTCGCGCCGCCGACAACTAACGAAATAAGAGAGAGAGAGAGAGAGAGAGGCCGACAGTTCACTCAACTAACCGCACGAAATGTAAGTCCTGTATGAGAGAGAGACGGAGATGCAAGGATTTGCATGTCGAAGAATGTATCTACGTCATTTATTTACTACCTTTTTCAATTAGCTGGCAGGTAGAGTAATTATCCGAATTGCATGCCAATCTGTTCAAATTAACCGCTAACAACTGTAAAATTAACTGCTCTAACACCGAGAGAAGCTTACATTGTCGGCTACAAATATGTATATTTGTAGCGAGCGAACATTTTTTGTTAACTATATTTGCTAATTTTATTTGTTGGCTAGTTAGCACCTCGTCGTGTATACGTACGTCAAAGAGTGCCAACTGATTATTAAATATGTATATTTCAATCATGATTATCATAGATTAAGTTACTAGCATATTCTACATAGTACTAGTACTAATAATTAACGTATTGTTGTTGTTGTTGTTGCTAATGGAGCTGTATCACACTTCCTGTCTCTCTGTCAAATTCAATAGATGGCGCCACACAGCAGCCGCCCGGTACACACACACACATACACGCATACACAGCTAGCTCTCACTTCGCTTTGTTCTTTTTGTTGTTTTGATTTCGGCCAGCGGCAGCAGCAGTCTTTTTCGGGCTGCTTGCTATATTCGCGTGTTTCTACTTTTACCGCTTACTGTTGTTGTTGTTGTTGTGTGAAGTACAATTCTTTTCTTACTATTTGATTTGTTGTTTGTTGTGTCTGTCGGTTTTTTTTTTTGCATTTATTTTTGGCCACGACACAGAGCCAACAATTTCCGTCACTTGTGCTTTATGATGTCACTATGTGTGTCCGTTGTTGTTGCCCGGCGCATTATTGTGACGGCCGTTTGATTTTGGTGTTTGATTTGTTGTTAAATATTAACTTTTTGTGTGTTGATAAAAATGTTTTTGATTTGTTGTTTCGCGCGAGGTAACAAACTAAAACAAACGCACACACACACACAATGAACGAAAAAAAAAAAATAAATAAACGTTGGAAAGATTAAAAAAACAAAAACACCAAAGTGTGGAAAAGCGGCCACCGCTGCGCTGCTTGAAAAATCGCTCTCTTTATTTTACGCTTGCTCTTTCGCTCTCGCTGTCGCTGTGCCCGTCTGCGTTGTCGTTCGCTTTCGCACTGAATTTGAAATTGTAGAGCCGTTGCGAGCAGACCTAACGTCCAGCCAAGCAGCAGCAGCGGCGGCAGCGGCGGCCCTACATCAACAATACAGACACCAAACCAGCAACAACAAACAACATCTGAGACAAAACGACACGACGCGACGTTGCGACGAAGGCGAATCGTTGCCACATTGTGGCGGTGCTCGGCTCGTGTGAGTTTGTTTTAAAACTTCTTCTTCGGCGCGCTTATCATGCTGATTTGCTGCGTTGGCGTCAGCGTCGGCGTCGGCGTTGAAATTTGTGTTAAAAACTTTAACAATGTAGAAAAGAAGAAGCAGCAGCAGTCGCAAGCTGACTCTCTTACTCTCTGACAGGTGCTTAGTTTATCCCAAGGAGCAAGAGCAAGAGCATCAGCTAATGATGTTGACAGAGATCGGCGATCGTCGGCAGCTGAAATTTTTTTTGGCACACGAGCTGAGCTTCGATTATTCACCGTTAAACGCAGTTTGTTTTGTGCCCACCTTTCGCTCAGCTAATATTTTTTGTTGTTGCTGTGCCGCAACAGCGTTAAATTCAATTTTTATGTTTTTCTTTTGGGCTGACCCTAAAACCGTTGGCCAATTTACACGCAAACAAACACACAAACACAAAGGCATCACACAGAGTTTTTTCTTTCCATTTTATTAGCTCCACGCTGATGATGATTTGTCAGTTTTGTGTTTTGCCATTGTGCAAAAATAATGACAACAGCATTAATTACACTGAAATATAATAATAATAAAAGCACACAATTTCCCAATATTAAAAACCACGCCCACCCCCGCCTCGCCCTCTGCCCACAAATTAAAACGATTTTGCTATCGTACATTAAATAAATGGCCCCTCCCCCCCTTTTCACCATAGTTCCAGTTGTTTTAATTGAACTTTTAACGTATTATTTATTGTTTTTGATAAAAATCCAAAGATAAGTAAGCGCAGGCGTTTATCGCGTTTATCGATATGGCAACACTTCGTCGTTAAACTGAATTCGCCGCGTGCGGTGCCGCCTTGTCCCGTCCCGTCCCGCCCAACACCCCCTTACAGGCAGTTGTCAAGTTCAGGCTGTTGTTGTTGTTCATCTTGTCACGGTCATCCACACAGATGAGCAGCGACAACAAAAAAACAAAACCGCAAACAAAAAAACAACAACATTAAAAGCATCAAAGAGAACAGCAGCGAGAGAGCAATCACAACCTTGACTTTTGTCTAATTTTTGATTCTCTATTGTGTTGGGTGGCTTTTGAAATTCCCTCGAGTAAAAAATAAAAATAAAATGGATACATCCTAAGGGTTAAAGGAACTGGCATATAGGCAGGATATGGCAAATAAAATTATTCGCAAAGTTTATTAAAAATGTATTAAAATAAAATTTAAAATAAACTTCTTTATAACGAAGTTTTTAATAATTTCCTGATCATAAACCCATTCATTCTATATAACTAAATTTTCTCTATAATCGCCTTGAGATTATTTTTTTTTTTATTTTATTTATTTAACTAAACTCTTCAAGGCTTATCGAAATTAAGTTCTAGCTAAACTTTCTTCAGTAAATCCTCAATATTAAAATGCAGAGATATTTTTAGTTTTAGACCTAGTTACAAGGTTTCTAATACATTTACATTTATTTTAATGTATGTAAATATGGGAAAGGGGCGTCATATTCAAGGGGCGTTTTGTTTGTTTAAAAGTCGCGTTAAAAGATATGATGATGATGATCTCTTAGGGGAAAACTGAAATGGGCTAAAAACCAAAACTTCATCGAGAAATCGACATCACTTAAGGGTTTAAGTTGAGTTTCTCGTTTGAGTTCATTGCATTCAACACTTTTCCCTAGCGTCACATTGATATTGTTTTGCGTAAGCACCGATAGGAAAAATAAAAAACAAATTATTAATCTTTGCACCCTTTGCACCAACCAAAATGACGAATACCTTCCCAGGTGTTCAGTATTTTTGTAAGATATGACAACACAAAGCAGCAAAATGATATGATTTGATTGTATCTATGTCGAATATTAGTTTGCTTATAGTATTTTTAATTCTAAATACTATAAGTGTGTTGACAATCGAAAAAGCCCCAGAAGAGCAGCACAATGGCTTCCCAATGAGTAATACTAATAATATTAGCAGGTCTATATATTTTTGTTTTGATTATAAATGATTAGTAGAACAGTTTTCGGATGTGATTTTGCTTAGATATCAGAGTAAATTTCTATTCCACTTTTGAGGATTTTCTAGAAAGCTTTGTGTCAAGATTAAAGATATAAAGACCACAACGAACGAGATTTAGTTTTCAGTATTTCTTAGAAACATCTAAAGTGTCCTTAATTAGAGCTTCAATTGTTTAAAGATAGTTTTTTTTCTGTGAGTATTTTAATTATTTTATTATTGCTTACCTGGAATGCTTCCGTTTCGCATTGTCGCTCAGCGAACCGGTTCTCACAAGTTGCGTTAATCTATTAAAAAAAAGATACGAAATTTAAGTATTGGGAATAGAAAAGGCTGAACGTCAAGGAAAAAGATAAACACATATCCTTAAAACTCAAACTTAAATAAAACTCATCAAAAACTTTTGTAAATATTTATTTATGACCTTCATATCTTTGGCAGCTTTGAGCTTGACACTTGGCAAAATAAAAACTTGTTGTTTATTTACTTTTGTTTTAGTATTTACCCGGCTTAAACTTTGTTTGCTTTTTGCCTTAATTTTATTCTTGAAAATGTTTAACTTTAGTAAATAAACTATTTACACACCTTAGCACACACACACTCATACATACATACATACATGCCCTGTCGTGTTGTGTTTTTGTAAACCTTGACACCGGCGCACAAAGGTTTAGCTTTCCGCTTTCATAATTCAAAATTACACAATCAAAAGGAAGCCCAAATATGCGTGCGTGTGTGTGTGTGTCGCTCTCTTTTGCTCTCTAGGTGAGCAGCAGCAGCCGCAGCCACATAAAGCCAAACAATAACAAACACGAAAATCGCAAATGTGAGAGCAAACATTGTTGTTTGGCTGAGAGTCCGCTCACAGCCCAGCCCACCCACCCAACGCATAGTGTGTGCTGTGCTTCTTCTTGCATAAAGCAAAAGCCGACAACTGTCACACACACTAACATACGCTTCGTTGCTGCTGTGACATACGCGACATTGCCGACAGGGGGCGCTCACTTAAATATGTATGTACATACATACAAACATACATACCTTGATTTTGCATTCGCACACAGATTTTTGCCAAATTTTCGCAAGAGTTTTACATGCTGTTGCGTATGATAAAAGTTTGACAAACACTTTTTGCACTTTTTGTGAATTGTTCCTGTTGATATAACTGCGTGCGCTTTACGCCTTTGCCACAGAATTTCGCCCAATTGCGGATTGCGGCCTTTTTATTTTTGTTTTTGATTGCGTGTTTGTTGACTTTGTTGTTGTGAAAAAAAGCACACAAACAAAATATATTTTGTTGCTGTTATGTATTTGTGAATATTATTGTGTTATTTTTGTATAGTATTTGTGCCGGAGATATCCCGTTAACAATACGACGCGCTTTGCTCTCAACAAAATAAGGTAACTGAGGCCAATGCTACTGCTGCTGCCTGGCACTGCTTCTGCTTTTCGGTCTCTGCCCGCATTGTGGCATTCAGCATGCAGCGACGCCGCGTCGTAGCTGTCGATAGATGGCGGCGGCGGCGGTGGTGGGTTTAAGCTCGCAAGCCACCACCGAATCCGACTGTAGGCGGCGCTAACAGTGGAACATATTCACAATGCTGAAAGCCCACAAATGTTTTTGACTATGGTAGGCATATTTTTATTAATTTCTTTAAATTTCGAAAAGTTCTTCGCCAAAAAATTATTGTAACAAGATAACAAATTCTTTAAAATTTTATTGACCAACAATCAAATAATAAAAACATGATTTACCGAACCAACAATTTCAAAACGTATTTATTATCGGCATGAGTTTTTAGGCTTGTGCAACCACTGTACCGGCAAATGCCCAGTTCGAATCTATGCGAAAGTGCGGCGAATTGCATTTCAGTATTGCTGGATAGGGTACATATGTATGTATGAGACAAGCTTAGCTCAGATGCAGCAGCTTCGGTCGCACTCGCACTTTACTGCCAGAGAGCGGATATACTATTCTGCGCATGCACATCTTTTTTTTGCTTGTATGCGTGCAATTATGTGCATTATGTACACCTATATGTATGTATGTGTGTAGGTGGTCAGAAACCTCATGATTGTGCCGCTTAAAGCCGAGGACTTTGACGCTGTCAAATTAGACTGCTTATCGGCGGATAAAAAGTTGTTTGTTCTACATTATCTTTATCTAAGACCACTACTAAATAATAAATGCTAAGCCAACAACACTGATATGAGAGTACATTTCGTTTTGTTAATTGCAGTAAACAAATAAACAAGATTGTCCGTGAAATATTTGTTTAGGAAAACACGCGACTGAAAAGATCCCCAGAACGGTCACATCTCTAGCGCCAAACGACGTCGCGACGGTTGAAAGCAAAAAATGGGTAAAAACATAAGCAAAGGCTAAAGCAGAAGAAGCCAAAGCCAAAGGTCAAGCTCATTAGTGGTTGCTGATGTAATTTGGGCAGCGACATTTAACGGCTCTCAAGCGCAACCAATCGCATATTTTGAACCCTCTCTGTAGTCTTTGTTAATTTGTGTGTGTGTGTGTGTTTGTGTGAATTGCGTGCATTTGTTTATTGAGCAAATAAAAACAAATCGAAAAGCTCATGCAATAAATTAATTGGCAGCCGTCGCGCTTAGCCAACAAGCGCCAAAAAATAAATTTGTGCCCAACTGATAGATAAACAAACGAAAGCCGAAAAATCAAACTTTGTTTGATGTTTTGGGCAAACGGTAACAAAAACAATTGCAGTGACCTTCGGAAATAGAGTGAGTTGAAGCGCAACGAAAGAATTGTGTTTCGACTCTTTTCGCTATGATCTGTACAGTTCGTGTTCGTACATACGTATGTATATACATATGTATGTGCATTTAACAGGCGGAGTGCTTTCGCTCTACTTATACTTATACATACATATGTAATTTTAACTTACCGCTCCGCGCTGGCACTGAAGCCGACTGGTGCCGATGTCACTTTTAGCGTTTGTCGCAGCAGAGAGCCGAGTGCGCTGCGCGGCGCCGTCGGCTTTTCGATGTTGTTGTTGCTGGGATCAGTGTAGCAGCGCGGCCGAAATATCTCGTTTAGATGCTTGGGGCGTGCCGGACGCTTGCGCAGCGGCTGTGCCAATGGCATTGGCATTGGTGATTCGTCCTGCTCTGTGGGCGTAAACGAATTCGCCCGGCTGTGACGACACGGCGAAACTGACCGGCTAGCCACTCGCGGCGAGTTGGCACTGCGGCGACTGCTGCTCATATTACCTCCATTCTCGTTGTGGGCGGGCGGTGCCAGGTAGTCCATAATTAAGATTTATTTTTCTTTTGGTTTATTTTTTTTTGTGTAGCGTTGCCGCAAATCGCACGCTTAGCTGAAAGCACAGCTATTTAGCAACTGTTTAGATTCTTCCTCGAACCGCGAGGGCGTTCGACAAAATGTTGCATGCCAAAAAGCGCAAGGTGAAACAAGACAAGCACTAAAATAAAAGCAAACCGTGTGACGGCACCCGCCCGACCGCCCGCCTCACCACCTGCCACATTATCGAGTTGTCGAAGAATTGGCAATAAAAAAAATGCCAACAACATTATGTGTGTGTGTGTGTGTGTGTGTGTGAAGGTGACAAGCAAAACACAACACAAGCAAAGCAACTAACGACGACAGCTTTTTTGACATAACCATTAAGCACTGAACTTGAGAAACAGTTATTTTATTTTTGGCAAACTTAATGCAAGGAACTTTAGGTACAGTTAGTAAGCAAGCTTCAGAGTCAATGGATTTAATTCTTAAAATGTTGAGCAACACCGGAAGAAAGTTCAAGAGTTTTCCATTTCTAATTTCAAGTTAATTTTACTCAAGACAATTTTGTGAGATTTATGTAAATGCGAAAATAATTTCGAAAAATTCGAAATTAAATCGAAAGCGTTTCTATACAAAAATGATAGATGACATGATCACTGATTTTCTGATAAAAGATTAATCTTGTTTGTGTCGATTAAATAAAAGACATTTTTATATAAATTTTATTTATTTTTTATGTTTTATTTTGCAGTTCTTTGACTAGTTTTTGGTTTTAAATTTCTTGCTAAATATTTGGTTTCTGTATTTGTTTATTGGATTCGTTTTCGGTTTATTTCTAAATATTTATCATGACATACTTTAATTCACTTCAATCATAAGCGAAATCGGTAAACAGATTTCTTGTCAGTTGAGCCTGGAGTCTGGTTTGGTTTGGTTCAGACTGCTTATAAGGATATCATATCCATACGTAATAGATCAATATATATAATAATTTTTGTTCACATTTAATTAATAATATACTTTTGTTCTGATAGCGTTAATTAATAAACATTTCTCATAGGAATTTTATCGATTAATTTTTATTTTTTTTTTTTTTGAATCTTTTTCCTTTTTTTTTTTAGATCCAAAAAACGTTTGTACTCATTGACCATCGAAAAATCGAAAATCCAACAATTTCTTATTTTTTTTTTTATTTATTTTTTAATTTCTCAATGTTATTAAATATTTCTTTGATATCTGAATACAGTGGAACTTCCATGTAACGAAGTTTTCCATATTCACTTTCAGAATTCTGCACTTTGGTTCAATTAAAAAAAAAGGATTTTTTTCTAAAACACAAAGATCGAATGTCTATAAGTCCATATTATATTATTTAATGTTCCTATGAATGATTTCTGTGTTTTTGGTTCCGACCCTATGTGTTTTTTTTTTTTTTTTTTGTTTTTTTAGTGCTTTGTGCGTTGGTTTCAATTGATATTTGCTAATTGTATGCAAACTATGAAATTTGGGTTAAGTGTTACAAGCATATCATATATGGTACTATATGTATTTGTTAAATATGTTTGTTGTTTTTATAGTACTCCATGAATATGTTATATTGTATAAAATAAATAATAATCCTTACTTTTTGGAAATATTTTTAAGCAGCAAAATGAAATCGCAATGCCCATTGATCTGATTTCGAGTAGCTATCACATGAATATGGTACAATATATTATAGTTGTATCTAGGAAAACCAATTGACGGATGAGACATATAGTATGTCTAAAAAGGGGCGTATGCGGGGGGATTTACAGCATAGGGCACGGTTTGAAATATAAACTAAATGGTACAATCTTATCTATCTCTCTTATAACCTCTATCTTCTCTCTCTCTCTCTCTCTCTCAATTTATTTCCCATCTTTGTCCAACTCTCTTGGGCATTATACATACATGTGGAGAAGGGTTCAACTGAGTCCTTATATAGCTAGTGCCAAATATCGCAACATCACATATACATAAGTACATCATATATTATATTCGGTTATCGTTAATCGATATTAATCGTATAGGCATCGAGTATTGAATATAAGCGAACGCAACGCTCTGATGCAATATATATATATCTCTCTCTCTCTCTCTAGATCGGTTATCAATCTTAAACATTCCGTTCACTATTGATTGGGGAGCACAACATTTCGGTTTTTTATTTTTCTCAGGCTTAACCTTCAACTTAAAGTTTCTATGTGTGTGTGTAGAAAGTAGTATAAAAATGTAGCCATTATGTACATATGTTTGTATAATCATCATATAGAACGCAATATACATATGCATATGCACATATGCAAACACAAATACATATATACTTTTATCTTTTACGTTTTCGATTGTGCAAGTTATTCAAAACAAAAACAAGAAACAACAATATAAAGCTTTTGGGCTTTGGCCGAAAGTTACTTGTGGTTCGTTTTGAAATTTAATTACTATATTGAAAGACTGTACAGAAAAGCTTAAGTTAAGCACGACATTGGATAGAGGCTTTTGAATTTTTTAAAAAGTGTGCATAGCTATCTCTCTCATTTTCTTTCCTTGCCCAATCTGGCTCTCTCTCTCTTCTCTCTTTCTCTTGTTTTCCATGCAATGCTAAAAGCTTAAGACTCAAAACATGGTGAAATGCAGAAGTAATGAAATTTATTAATTTGTTGGTTTTAATCTCATTTCAATATCATATCGGCAAAAAACACATAAATTCATAAATCACACACACTATCAACAACTTTGCGTACAACCCTCGATTAGCAGTAAAATGTATGTAATTGAATTTGTTTTATTTGTTTGCATAAAATTTGTTATTTTTTAGTAAACTATTTAATTAATCAGAGTCTTAAATGAATATGTATGCATATTTTAATGATATCTTATACATGCGTATCAGTATAGTATAGTATATATTATATATTGTATATAAAGAAATTGTTGTAATTTGACAAGTTTTGTTTTTAACACATGTATAATATGTAAATATATATATCTATCGATTTGAATCTCTTATTTTTTAATCGGAACAAATGGCTAAATAATAAACTAATGCCATAAAACAATTTTTTGTTTTTTTTTCTGCTAAAAAAAATGCTCATAGTAGGTCACTAACACATTTACAGTCGAATATTTAGCTACACATACACATAGTATATTCATTCATAGTACTCTTTAATACATCCCATATTTTTTCTCTCTCTTTTTCTGTCTCTATGGGATTACACTTCCCTGTGCATGCTGCAATCCCGTACACAAATAGAGCATTATAATGCTCAGAGCTTGAACCCGCTCCTCGGACTTATGCTCCGTGCTGACCATCGATTTCCATGGTGACTCCGATTCTAGGCGATGTGTCGACGCCTTTTCCGTATAGTTTAGCATTGTATAGCCCTCGGTTTCTGCATCTAAGGCGACTTTCAGTTTTGTAAGCTAGAGACAGAAAAGAAAAAACAAAGTTTAAGATTTTGATTGGATTAATAGAAAATCGAACACAAACCAATTCATTGATTTTGGCCACTCGCTCGTTGGGTGGAATTTCGGCATAGAGTTGTTTGCTATATGTCTTGGCCAGGCTCATCAGGTCGTCGTTGCGAGTGTGACTAACGATTGGCTCGGTGATCAGAAGAACCTGCTCAAAATTTAATTCTGTACACTCCAAAGGCAGAGCCTCTAAATGCTGTGTGACCCGTTCAAAGGGGTTTGATTGAAAATGTGCAGAATTTGGTTGCTTACATGACGGATCTTCCGAGATGGACGTTCTAAGTTTTGGTTGTGGGTAAACATAAACATTGTTATTTCATAGGAGTTTTGTTTTTGTTGCTTTGCAATACACTTACCGTGATGGCGTATGCTGTGGACTTGGCGGAAGACTCTTTGAGTTCATCTGTGGACTATTGCCGGAGAGTGAGGATACAATGCCGGGTATATCGAGATTGCTGGCTTGACGCTTAATGCCCTGTGCCAGCATGCCCGTTAGACTTGATCTGTGCACATCGAGATTTGCTTGGTGCGATTGTGACTGCGACTGCACCTCAGCGCTGCTCTCCTCTCCGCCCGACAAGTTCGATTGCTTGGCCTCCATTAAATCAACATACTCGGCCTGTGTGATCGTAAACTCTGGCTTATTGACACTCGGTGCTGGCTGAGATGGTGAGTTTGTTGTTGCTGTTGTGGGTGTTGGTGCTGGGGCTGGCAACGATCCGTAGCAATCGACAGGACCACAAACCGTGGCATTCTGACATTTGGCAATGCACTTTTTGTGGCAGCACATTGTGCACTCCTTGCACTGCATGGCATCCTTCAACCAGATCTTCTTGCCACAAAAATCACATTGTGTGGCCCGATGGAAATGGGTGCGTATAAAGTTATGGGGCTTCGATGCTGCACTTGTCGCCAAACTATCACCCGAAGTGCTTGAAGATTTGATTGACATTGTTTCGGCGCTGTAGTCCTCCGACAACTTATCACTTGACGCAACCGATTGACTTCTACAAGGGCAAAATATCATTTAGGATTATAATGTTGTTGTGATTATGAACAGTCTTATGTATACCTGGCTGGAGACTGGGATTTGGTTGTTCCTCTGGATGTGCTCTCCCTTGCAGTGGCATTCGGATTGCCATTCCATGAGAATCCAAACAAGATATCACCAAAACACTGATTGGGATTAAAGCCAGACTGATTGGACAACGGATGCGATTTTCTATAAAGCAAACAAATTTTATCCGGTAAAGTAAAACATTTCAACGTTTTTGATCATGAGCTTACATGGGCAATAGGGTTGCCGGATTCAGGACTATCTGTCGCAGACATTGGCTTAGGCTCGTCTCGCTGCACTCGACCAATATCTGACTGATCTGCAGGTTATGGTAGCCAAGCAGTATGCTTTCACCGAAGCATTTGCCAAATACGCAAACATTCAAGTAGCGACTGTTTGCATCCAGCTGAAAACTGGACAGATCGTCCATGTGGATCAGTGGGCTAAAGGAGCAATCGATGGTCGAGTGCTGATAAAAATAGTTGACTTCATCCAATGGCTGCTTCTCGGTGTCAACATCAATATTTGAACTGGACATTTTTGTTGGTGTATCATCGAATTTGGTTTTATCTTTCTCCCTATCCTTATCTCTATCTTTGTCCTTTTGATTGTCCCCACTTTCACGGCTCATCGTCTTCTTAATGGCCTTAGCAATAATATTTGCTTTCTTGGGCGAATTTGTTGGAGTACAGCTGAGGCTGGCCTCATTGGAATGGCGACTATGTAAAGGCTTGACAACTAAATGCTTGTTCATCCACATCAGATCGGTATCATCGGTGTCTGGGGATCTGGGAGCAGTGGCTGCTATATCGCAGAGATCATCATACTTCTCCAGATCCTCAAGTATGGCATCGTTGCGTATAATGCCCGGAATGATGCGCTCAATGCGCAGAGTACACACGGTTGACTGCAGATTCTTAACAACCTTGGCAATCTGTTGGATGGTCGTTACCGTTTTACCCTCAATGGCGACCAGAGTATCACTGGCCATTAGATTGGACTTGCAGGCTGGCGTATTGGGAAGCACAGATTCGATCTTGACCACTTGGCTGCTACTCTGCTTAAAAACAATGCCAATCTGTTGATTCTTCGCCTTGTGTATGATGACATCCAATGAGATCAGCACATGACGATTATCCTTTTGATGCGCCTCAATAAAAGGCACCGGCGCCAGCGTTATAGTACAATATACACCACTTGTGCCTGGGAAAGCCATCAAACGGGAGAGCTCGGCAACGCGCACCGTCAGTGCCCCATTGGGTTGGATGTCACATTCGTTGGGTTCATCGTCAGTTGCCCAGTGGAAGAAGGGTTTGTAGCGCAACTTGTAATTGGGAAGCGTATGTTTGCGACGCACTGCCTTGCGTATTTGATTTGATATTAGATTCGTGATGTTCGACTGCATTTGACGGCCTTGGTACTTGGACTCAATGACCAAGCTGAGTTCCGGATCGCCCAGGAAGCTAAGTGACCAATGGGTGTATGGCTTGCGTGTAAACTGCAATCGTGCCATGCCCGATAATTGGGTAACTTTTAGCATAATAGATCCCTTCTTGCCCAGCACCATGTCTGCATCAATTGATGTCGAGAAATTGCCAACATAATTAATGTCCAGTAATAAATCGAGACTCTCAATACGCTGTTCAGCATCATCGAGCTTAACATTATGCACCGAAAGCGATCGAATGTCGGGAAATTGATCTCCCAGCTCAAGTTCACGTATCTAGAAACAAAATTGAAAGAAAACCTTTAGTAAACTTAATACTTATAACTTGATCAGAAGCTTATTGAGTGCACCGTTAGCTTGTCCAAGAGTTTGCCGGTTGTTGTCTTTGTAATCAGCTCATCCAGCTCAATGGAAAGCTTTCGATAGAACCATTTGCGTACACGATTTGAGTTTTTGAACTCATGGAAGAGGAACTGCATTACAAAATTCAATGAAACCACCGTCGACGAGCCTTGAACATTGTTCTGATGTATCTCATAGTTGTTGCCATCGATTTGTGTCGTATTCAGATTTCGGGCCGTTTGCTTAATGTTCTAGAACGATTTGATGTGACAAACACATTGTAGCAAAATGATTGTAAAACTTATTTCACAACTTACCAGAGGCAAAGTGTATTTAGCATTCATCTGTTTTTGTTCATCACTTTCGCCAGGCAGATTTGAGAATTTCACGAAAAGCAAATACTGTAGCAATATCACAATTACCCCGCCAATAAGCAGGAATATTAGACAGAGCAACAGTATATTCGAAATGGGTATCTCCATGCTGATATAATTTCTTGTTGTTCTATACGCCTCTTTGTCCAAGTTGCAGCAACCTTTTTTTTAGCGTCCAACGAATACTAATTTCAGTCTTTTCTATTACGTCGATATATATGTGTGCATACAGAATTTTCGTCTACTTCAAACATGGTCAATGTATAAAGAAATTGACTCTGTTGATGACTTCAAGTGC
Organism: Scaptomyza graminum; assembly: GCA_018901835.1. Taxonomy (NCBI): domain Eukaryota; kingdom Metazoa; phylum Arthropoda; class Insecta; order Diptera; family Drosophilidae; genus Scaptomyza; species Scaptomyza graminum. Next base: position 2,678,327 of record JAEIFL010000001.1, on the reverse strand, counting down.
TAGCTTTTCACATCGTCCATTTAAATTGGCATTCTGTTTATTTCCAAACAAACAGAAATATTTATACTTATTGAGCTAATGTCTCACAATTATGGTTGAGGCGTCTATTGCCTGCCACCAACAATTTATCTAATACACATACATATTCATTCATATGTACAAAAAATCAATACACTTACACTTACACTTGTTAGTGCGCATGTCATTCCGCCAGCTCAGCTGATTTTTGATTCTTGCGTCATTTACATCACGATGTGGCGATATTTTTTTGTTTTTGAGTTACAGATCTGACAGCTGTTGTATTGAGGATTTGTTATTTTTAAACTAATATTGAAAAATAAGAAGAATATTTTGAAGATGGAAAAATTAAAAAACACTGAAAACAAATATCAAGATTCAAATATTATGAGATTGATGATTGATGAAAAAAAAGAAAGAAAAAGAATAAAAATCTTCAATTTAGAATTCGGCTTTTTTTTTGCATACTTATTTTTAAATTGAGAAAGGAAAGAGTTGGTAGATTTTAACGAGTCCTCTATCAAAATTTTCTTGATTTCGTTTGCTCTTTCAATTAAGTTATTGCTAGTGCTTGCATTTTTGAGTGCAGTTTGACATATTCAGTTGCTGAGTTTCCAACGCACCAAGTCTAATAAAAACTTGATCTTAAAAGTATGCTGCAATTAATTTGAGGTGGATTTAGTCAATACACAAACCTCCTTTGTGACGGCGACAAAATGATCTTCGGTCCCTTCAAAAATATTACTAAATAAAAGAGTTTGAATTTAATTTTAAGTTAATTTCTGGCATTTGTTTTTTTTTTTATTATTATGTAATTCCTTTACTTTGTGTAAAATAAGAAAGTATTAATAGGTTTTATTAACAAATTTGTTGAAGGCAGGTATTTATGTTATTATATGTTTGTTTGTGTATATCTTGTATATAAATTACAAGTCATGTTTTTTGTTTTATAATTATTTATAAGTTATTAAATGTACTTCAGTTATCATTATCTCTAGCGTTTCTTAAGGTAATATTTAATATTTAAACTGCATCATTACTTAGTGTATTCAGTTAAGATATTTATATATAAACTATATATATAAACATACGCATATACATGTATAAACATGTATATATGTATATGTATTATAATTAATTTTATTTTCTTTTTTTTTTTGCCTTTACGATTTAAATTTATCTATTTTATCTAATTTTGTTGGTTTTCTCGACATTAAGTTTAATATCTGTTGTAAAAAAATTAAGAGCTATTTAGATTTCGATTTCTCATGTGACTTTCAAACCAGACACTAAGTTAAAACAAGTCAAATGTACGGAAAAGTCGTTATAATATAAAAAAAAAAAACCAAAAACAGGGTTAGTTTCATATCGTCATTAAACACAACATAAAATACCGTCAGTAGATGAATAATGGCATGACGATTTCCTCCGGTGTTATAAACAGCATAAATATTTATATATATTTGTATGTGGGTTTTCTTTAACAAATCTCTATTTAATAACCATTTGCATCCCAGTTTTGGGTAGCATGAAATAAATTTGCAAAATTCAGAATATTGTGCAGTGTATACGAATTGGATTGATTGACTATCGATACGAAATTTTATTTGGTTTTTTCAATTTTACATACTATGTACAAAATGTGAGAGCTATGGAAGAACAAACCGAACACGAGGCTGTTTTTAAATAAAGTCCTTTAAGTATTTAATAGTTACAAATGTCAAATGGCAAATACTGTATGCATATGCTGGACAAATAATGGTTGGATCTTACAAAATTAATTGAACGAGAATAGTAAATATTTTTGCGTTTGATTCTATTGAGATTTGGATTTGGGGAGCCCCAATTCACTCATGAGATATTGTCGCCTAATTGATGTCAAAGTTGATCCCTACAATTGGCGTCTATCATACATATACATATATATGTACATATACATATGAAAGAGTTCACGGCTGGCAAGTAAGCGGCTATAAGCTATAATATCTAATAATAATCAATAAAAAAAAGTCATTTAGAACTAGGCCAATAGTAACTTACATCTGTACGTAGTCTAAGGACATAATAAAATAATATCAATTTTTTTTATAATTTATTTAGTTATTAATTTTGTACTTAATAGGTTGATCCTGATGTTTTTTTTTAGGTTTTTCTTACGTTTTTTTTTTTGGCATTTTTGGTGAACTGCAATTAAACGCAGATTGATTTAATTGGGCTAATGATGTATTATAATTGTATTTTGAAGCCGTTAGCGAGCGAACTGTGAACTCGGTATTAATTCTCTAGTGGGGTGTACATACATACATACATATATACATAGTACACATTGCAGTATGCATAAGTATGCTTCTTATCGCTTTATAATATGAATAAATCAAAAATAAATAAATTAAAACGAAAACGAAAACAATCGACCAAAAACTGAATGATGAACGTTCGTGGAATAAGGCGGTTGTTTTGGCTAAAGTTTGTTGTAAGTAGGAATTTTTCACTGGTCAGCCATAGAAAACGTACATATAAGTATGTACTTACTATGTAATATGTGATGTTGGTAAGCATTGCCGATTAAGTCTGAATTTATTTTGTTTTTTCTTACACAATGTTGTTTTGTATTTTTGGTATAGAAGGAATCACTTTGCTATGGATTTTGACACTAGTTATTGCATGTACCTACATATGTCTGTATGTGCGTATGTATGTATGTATATGTATATTTAGCGTGGTATGTATATCTAACTGATTTGATTTGCATTGAGTTTATAAGTGTTAAATTGTATGCTTGATTTAATATTCTGTGTTGTGTGTTCATAATGTGTAGAAGTAGTTGTTGTAGTAGTATAGTAGTACACTGTTGTAGTATTAAGCTAACCTACATAGTACATACAAACTGTACACATACGTTTGCACGTATCACGTATGCACGTATCACGTATGCACGTATCGTAAAGTGAGTCCATTTGTTGGTTGGTTGGTGTTTGATTTCCTACGCATAAGATTTGCGTTCAAAGTTGCGTAAATTCGCATTGCTGCTTAGCGGTTTGGTTTTGTTTTGCTTTTATTAACAATAAACTTAAATTATGGATTTTTCTTAATTGTTTTTGGTTTTTTGTTTTGTTTAAATTACAATATTTGTGCGCTCTTCAATATCGTCCCAATCATCCAACATCTAAATATTGATTCACAGACTTAACTATCTAGGTTTGTATATACGCTAAACTGATTTTGGTTTAGAATATTCACTAGTGTGTGTTTTTTTATGTGTTTTTATTTCTGTATGTAAGCTATGTAAGTGGTATATTAAAGTTAATGTTCCAAGCTTATTCAATAATTAGCTAGTTGCCATTGGTTGCCTTAGGAAAAATTCTATTGTATGACTGGCTTAAAAATGTATCTACATATGCACGACATTGCTGTCATTACTGTCTATATAAACCTAATTACATACACTTGTATATACATATTAGGGTATCCTTTATATGGCCGAAATATTTTTATTTTCCGAATTTGGGAACGCATACCCCGTAGTTGGTGTTTTTTTTTTACAATTACCAAGACGCTCTCACATGCAAGATTAAATTGCCCTATGATGATTCTAGCCCGTGCCGAATCGCACCTTTACAATTTTCAAAGTAGGAAGAAAATGGAAAAAGAAAATTCCTAGACTTACGTCGAAATCATGAAAATAATATTAAATTCTCGAATCATGGCTTTTTACAAATGTTCCGAATATGAGTTAATGCAATGCAATAACAAAGTAAAATCAATATCGACAGTAGTTTTTTGTCAAAATCCTGACCAAAAAAAACCATACAGAAACATAGTCAGACCAGCAAATCGTCTTTGTTAAAATTGCAGAATGAAGCCATAGAATCTCACAAAATGAAGGGTATCTCAGAAGTTAAGGGTATCCCAACCTAACCGATTGTAAAAACCTTGGATGCTAAAATAAAGCATTCCCCTTTCAATTTGATCACAGTTGGACTTTTCTTGAACACCAAAACGAATATTTTTAGATCCTATGCAGCAGAGAAAATAAAAACAAACGACTTATACAAAAGTCACCCTTATACATATAGACCCATATTATAGTCTTCTTTTTATGTGAGTGTGTGTTGTACACGTAAGTATGTATGAGCCTATGTGTAGGTATGCATGCATGCATCAATCACAAGCTATTATATTTTCTAGATACTCAACCAATCCTGAACAGATGATGTACACACACACCTACGCACACACACACAAACACACTGACGCACACACACTTTTTGTGAAATATATTGTAAGGCAACAGAACAGTTATATGCTATATATGTACATATATATTTGTATATAATTATGTGAGAGTGATTGAAACGCATCGATTATAATAACAATTATAATAATAATAAGAATTATATATGTATATTAGTAGTTGTCCAGCAAGATTCATTTAAATACACTTATACTCTATATATGCACATGGAATTGAATCTAGCTGATCGTAAAAACGGAAGCGGAAACGAAAAAGCTAAGCCTATGGAATTGGAAGGTCATTTCCCGGTCGATGACGACTTGGATTGGATTGCCGGAATTTAAACCTGGGAAATGATGGCACTCAAGCAAATCTCTCCCTTGTGGAATAACAATAAGTAGAGGACAAAAATGAGAGAGAGAGAGACAGAGCAACAAAAACAACTTTAAGAAGACAAGCACACACACACACACACACACAGACACGCTTATATACACATTAACATATAGTTTGTACATACATACATGCATACTAGACAATGCACTTGTGGGAGAGAGAAAGGATAGAGAGAGAGAGGAGAGAGAGGGGAGCGGAATGGTAGCGAAGAATTGGTAGTTGGAGTTTCGAAATGCGTTCTCTCTCGACTTTGTGGTTGTTGGTTGTTGTTGTTGTTTTTCGTAATCGTTAGTCGTAGTTAAATACATTACATACAAAAATTTGATATCTACAATAATATTTGATAATACATATACATACACAATTGTATAATAATAAATATAGTTCTGCGTTGAAAAATGTACATAATTGAATTATTAACTTTAAATATATATGTAAGTATGTATATGTTGTATATATATAATTATGTGTATGTATATACTTATAAACAAGACAAAAACGCTTGCAAATGGATTACAGATTCATCGAGTTATGGATGTAAATATATGTATATATATAGTATATGTATATAATATGTACTAGATAGCTTATGGATGTAAGCGTGTACCTACACATATACATATGTACATATATATACATACATACATATGTATACATACTATATAGATACAACTATCTACTTAAGATCTATTTTGTATGCTATGTCTACAAATGTTCCAAATAAGTATTTTTCTTAGGCTTTTTACGTTCCACATCATTATGACATTGAGTAATTCACTCGTTTTACTCTCCTTTGAAAGTAATGGTTTAGTTTGTTGTTTTTTTGTTTTTTTTTCAGTTTTCAGTTTTCCCTACATATCGACTTTTGCTTTTAAAGTGTATGATACGAATATAGCTGTTGCTGTTGCCGATCTTCTTCATCTATATTCGTGTGATGCTGATTGTGGCTTGGTTCGCGATAACGATGATTAATCATATAATCGTTATATGATGTAAGTCTAGCATTTGCAGTAACTGTACTATAAATTATATCGTTATCCGAATAAACCTTTGGAATATCTATGGATGTTGGTGTTGTTGTTTCTATTTGTATTGGAATTGCTTGATTTATTCCTTGTGAAATTGGTGTTGTTGTTGTTGCAGTTCTTATATTTCTGTTTACTATTACTATATCCGATAGGGGCGATGTTGTTCTTGTTGCGGGTAATGACAGTGCCATTGGTATTGGTATTGGTACTGCTACTGGTATTGTCAACGGTGAAGCTTCGCTATGTGAGTACTCGTATTCGTACTCATACTCGTCGTCGTCGTAGCCAGTACTACTAACTGGCTGTCGTGCTAAAAATTGTTTTTGTTGCGATTGCGTTTGCGGTTGTCGATTTGAGTCTAATATTTGGGCGGCATATGCATGTGATCTGTCTTGAGCTAATTTGATATCGAATGCGGTTCCTGTTCCAGTTGCTGCTGTTGCTGCTGCTGCTGATGATGATGATGGTATTGTTGGGTTGTTTGTTGTTGTTGTTGTTGTATATCGAGATCTTTTGTTTCGTATCGTATCAAAATTGTGATCTAAGTTTGGTGCTGATAACGACCAATTGGCCGGATGCTATACCCAGATCTGTTCCATTCGATTACGCGATCGCAATCAAAGCCTTTGCTAGCACCAATCCTCCTCATCCGAATCGGAATGTCGGGCATTAAGTCCGCTCTTTGGCTTAAAGCCGTTAAGAACGGGAGATGGTAGTACACGACCCGTTCGGCCCATAGCCAACGCTTGTTCAAATGACAACGGTGCTATATATTCCAGTCTGCAAACCATAGAAAAGAAACAAAATATAATAATTCCATAGCCCAAACTAATCAAATGCTAATACCGTCAACTTACCTTTCTCTTTCCACCTCACGCTCACGATCGCGTTCACGTTCGTACAACTCTCGTTCCCGGTCCCGGTACTCATAGCGCAGGTCGTACTCGTGCAATCGATCTCGATCTCTGAATCGCTCACGATCACGCTCTCGTTCTCTACTACTATAATACACGTCTCTTGGATCCCGCAACAGGTCGCGGTGATGTGGCAGTGAGTGGACACTGTGGGGTGTTGAGTGGTGCATCTACACAAAATTCAGATTTATAATGGTCAATCAGAACAAACTAATTCATTTACATAGTATGTATAGCTATGGAGAATCTAAAGATGTGATGTTCTTATACGTACGTGGGTAGGACTTGCGTTCAGCTTTGGAAAATTGATGTTGGTTGGCTTGAGCTGCAAGGTCGACGGTTTGCTTGGAGTCGGTGGTAGGCGTCGTCCAATTCCAGCACGACGCGATGCTAGCGTTGGGTAGCTATGCTGCACATGCGTGCCACCTGTTATATATATAGAGATATTGGACACAAACAAAAGAACGGAATTAATGGGAAAAAACATATTTAAGTTGATCAAAGATAAGTTGGACTTTACTAAACAATAACAAAGACTTAAGAGTAATGATATAAAACAATAGTAGTTGTAAATGTCTAATTCGAACAGGGACAAATGTCAGAAACCATACATAGAATGCAGAAATTTATTGTTGTTTATTGTGTTTAATGGGAATGTTCAGGTTGAATTAAAAGTGTTTAAAAATTAATGTATATATGATTGATATTCATATGTGTTAAATGATTGAATTCTACTTGGATACATTTAAATCTGAACATTCCCATGAACATAATAAAAACGTTGTGTAATATTTTGTATATGAACATTAATTGAATATTCGTTCATATACCGCAAGAAATAACAATAGTTTGATATGCAATAATTATTATTTCTGCATCAAGATGCACAGTTAGTTATAGATGATGATTCAGGGTGATCAGTAACCAAACGTGCTAACATGCATGACTGTGAACTATGAATACAAGTAAGTAAGAGTATAAGAGTATAAAGAACGAGTGGTGGAGTATTTCGAAATGGCATAGAGACAGAAAGAATGAAACTAGGATAAACGTAACAGTGCAAAATACGAAAGATATACATATTACAACTTTTGGTTATGGTACACCCAACTGCAATCTGAATGAACGAATGAATCAATGTAGTATAAACATTAATTCATTTTATTTCAACATAGTACCACCCATATATTTATTTTCTTAACTCGAAATGAGCGCAACGACAATAATAAGATAGAAACTCCCATTTAACCTGTTGAGAATTTCATATAGTTTTCAAATGTTGAAGGGCGTTTAACGATGTCAAAAACATTAAAGAAGTGAAGCACATAGATTCTTGGTCAGTTAATTGGGCGGAGTATGAATTTAAGACAGAGTAGTTGATAACGCTGTTCTGATTTTGATTTAACCTCATTTGGTAAATATCAACACACAAAGTTTTAGTTAGTGTGTTGGATGGTAAGTTCTTTTTTTTAAAGTCATCAAGTTCAAATTCAAATTCAAGTTCAAGCTTCAAGTCCGTGCAGTCTCCGATTGAATTCTAATAAAACTCCCGCTTTCTTAAGTTTTGTTGGGTATGCGAAATACTAATTCGATTCTTTTGTTTTTGTAATCTTTCAAGTTGTGATGTATGCATATTATTAATTATGTTACAACCGCTTGGTGAAAATTTTCTTGTTTGCCAAATTTGTCCGTGTAGTTTGATGAATGATGAATGTTTGTACATGGTATACATATGTAAGTAAGTAAAGTAAGTAAGTAAGTGTATGGGCACTAGAGATATGAAACATGAACGCTGCTAATACGAGTTACTTTGAGTACGAGTACAAGTACATACATACATTACATACATAAGTATTGTTCAGTGTGAAAACGCTAACAAAACTGAGAGCTGTGTAGTTAAGTAGTAGTATGTAGTAAGTAGTAGTAGTAGTAGTAGTAGTAGTAGTAGTAGTAGTAGTAGCATATAAGAAAACTATATGTATTTTGATTATTTGAAAGCTTATAATGGAACGAACGAACGAACGAACGAAAGTCTCATGGCATGACAATACATGTACATGTTAAGCATTTTTGGAAGCTATGTACGAGTAAGCATGTCTAATTTGATTTATTGATTGATTGGATATTGATTTTGATATTGATATCTTGATTGATGTTTGTATAAGTAGAAATGTTTGAAGAAATTTGTGTAGAAGAAAGTACTAGCATATATAGTAGTAAACATGTTTTTTGTAATTGTATTTGATTTGTTATAGTAGTGTTTGTATATTTTTTTTTAATTTTGTATTTAGGTTTTTTTTTTTTTTTGGTATGTTTTTGTCAGCTTAGATAACATGTGCTAAGGATGTACCCATATCAATCCCATAACCAAGTCTGTCTCGTTCACGCATCTCCTGAAGTCGTGCGGGACTCGGCGATCGTGATCTTTGACATAAACTTGTTGTCCCATATGTGGGATAAGGCAGTTGAGTGCGTTTACTGCGAGATAAATGACCACCATAACGAGAAGGCGAGGGCGAACGGGCCGGACTTGTCGATGCTGACCATGAACCTATATCGTACATATAACAACAATAATAAAGAAAATCCACAATAATTAAGGATGTCGGGGCACAACAGTTAACGGTATTATCGTAAAAATCGTGTTAGAATTGCAATATTTGTCATTTTCACAATTATGTAGTAGTAGTAGTTATATCATATTTTTTTGGTTTTTAATATTTTAGAGCTTAGAATAACAAAAACTCCAACAAAGAAAATAAATTACACTTACGAAAAAATACAACTTATATAGTAAAAATTATACATATTTAAAAAAAGGAATGGAAACCGAAATGAATAAAAGTCGTATTAATTTTAATGCTAGTAAACTGTAGACACATATATAATCATATATGTATGCATATGACTAGGATACTACCAAATAGTATAGTATGTATATTATATATTAAGATAAAACTCCGGTTAAACCGAATCGAAATGTATGCACTTTATATAGTATATGTATGTATATATGAAAAGCAATCGCGTTTTGACAAATGACTGATACAAATTTACAATATATAGTAAGTATATAGCAGGGATATTTTATTTTTAGTAGTTTTCCATTGTCAAACACAATTATTGAAAGAGCAAATAAATCAAAAAAAATCGAACTAATATACATGGATACATACGTATATTAAATGTATTAAATATTTAGAATTTCGGCTGGATTTGAATATGATACAAACAATAGGCACAAACGCTTATTAGACATGTTTCAGTCTCAGGATAAAGAATTTTTTTAATTTTTTGTTGTATATCTAGCGCTTCAAGAAAAGCAATAATCGATTTAGTTAAGCGACCAGCTGACACATAATATTAAGTAGTAGGCTCGAAGGTGCATTAAATACATACATAATAGTACATACATTATGTTGAATATGTTAAACAGTCAAACAAACAATTATAAATTTGGGAAAAATACCTCTTGGATACCGTTGATGACTGTTGCTATGCCTAGGATGTCGAGTCTCCTTGACCATCTCTACAACATTAGATACGGTATCGGAGAATCCGATATCATGATGTATGTATTGATGGCCGCGCCGTCGAGGACTTGGCGATCTGGCCAATGGAGAGCCGTCGTGTTGTCTATGTAACAGAACGGATATCATTATCTGCAAATAGTACTGATTTGAGTGAGATCGAAGTTACCTCAAACTAGGCGAATGCCGATGGCCATTCATATACGAATGTCCAGGATGTAAATGGCCAGCATCGGCTCCAGTCAGCGACTCCTGTGATGGATGTCTCGATGCATCCTGCAGTTCCAGCATCTAGGCAAGAGATTTGAACACATAGTTTAGTATTTTGTTATCATAGTTTTGAATGATACCATTTGAAATCAGCCGAATGACATTGTCACATGTCTGTGTGTGTGTAATTGTTAATCAATTGCATAATCTTATGCATAAATATATATATGTTATATTTTTTTGTTTGTTATATTTTTGTGTTTAAACTTTGCAAGCTGACCGATTTCAAATGAATTCATTCAATAATTGTTATTTATATTTGGTTTATAACAATTGGTATACAATAAAAGCTACAAATGTTTCCAATACTCCGTATTTTAGCAATCGGATATTATACGTATATATATATTTGACAAAATAAATACATATACATACATTATAAATATATCAATATAAATATACTTATATGTATCTGTACTTGTTGTTCTTAGGTTTATATTATTGTGGGATATATATATATATATGTATATATATTTATTTAAATTAAAAACAAATATTACTTCACTGCAACAAAATTACATATCCAAATGCGGTTTTAATTGCACTAGGTTGAAGTATCGAAAGGTTCTCAAATGCAAGGATAACCTAGTTTATAGGGCGTGTAACATTTAAACAATTCCATACACTACTTAGGAGTATACATATATGTATATACTTGAACATTTTAAAATAATTGAAATATATATATAGTTTCGTTATTTTTAGTATTTTTTTTTTTTTTGTTACCTATTTGTAATGTAATTTTATTTTATTTTTTGTATCTATCTCATCTCATTGGGATTTTTTCTCTAATTTTAACTTGATATCATATGATCTAATTTTGTTGTTGTTCTTTTTTAATTTGATGATAGGCCAATTGTTTATTACCCAGATTTATCTACACATAATAGTTGTAGTTAAATGTTGTCCTATATTTATGTTAAAACCAAGTGACATATTGTCAAACAAATAAACAAAGTACAAACATAAGTTAAAACATACCAAACTTAAAATGTCTATTTTATACTAACTTGCTAATGATTACATTACAACTAACTACATACTATTTACATAAGTTTTGTTAATTGTTATCTAAAGTGAGTTTTTTATAGTATATATTTAGTAATAAAGTTGTAATGCAAAAGCAGCAGGCACAGTGTGTTAACTCAAAAACTAAGCATATGCAAAAATGTACATCTTAGTATTAGTGGTATTACTACATAGTTTTAGGTAAGTATCTTTTACTTTGTACATGTATCTTATGTAAAGTACATTTATGTGCATGCATTCTACAGTTTGGCTTATATGTGTGTGTGTGCGTTCGTGTCTGTGTGTGTGTGTGTGTGTGTGTGTACGTATATATACAGAGAAGTTGTAGTCTTTTGAATGCTGATTGCAGGTACTGGTTGTTGGTGGTTGGTGGAGGTGGTTGTGCTAGTGCAGCTGAGTGACATGTTCGTATGTCCATGATCAGGGAATGTGCCTGAATTACTTACCACAAAATTGACTACACATGGACTCAAATGTGCCGAATTGTTTACAACCCAAGTAGTATATAAATATCTCTAACCACATACACATACAGCCATTGTAAAAATATCATAGCTACACATATAATATTTATGTTTTCGATATGAAAAACTTTACAATATTGATTTTGATTGTGTGGAAATAACTGGAAAATGATCAAGTCAAGCACTTTATAATGGGATACCAAATTGTTTAAATTCGATTCTATTGACGGACAAACTCAGAGAGTGAGAGAAAAAGAGCGAGAGAAAGTGGGAGAGAGAGAGAGAGAAAGCGCTAGAGAGAGATATTTGCGAAGTTGACAAGGGGAACTTTGAGTAATGATCATCAAACTAACAAGCTATCTTTATTATAAGTAGGATAGGTGTTGTGTATGTAAGTTCCAGTTGTCATAGTATGTATAGAAGTTTAAAATAATTGACTATTTCTGTCTATATGGTATAGTAATTGTACAATTGAGGCACAAAAAGTTAACGGTAACTGTGAAATTAAATGTCTTACACACATGACTATATATGTATGTATTTACCACTATAATATATAGCTTCAACGGATAGCTGTGCTTTTACTAATCGGTGTAAGATACACTGAGAAATTGCAAATATATTTGGTTTCTTATTCTGCAAGTCAGCTTTGTTCGTTGTAGTTGTAAAAAGAGTTCACATATAGCATTTTTTTTTTGTAAATTGAATTTTAAGATTGCTGAATGAATCTTGAACTTTGAGAAACTTTGTGACGCTTTGCGAGACCCTGTAAACAACTTTCAACTTATAAAACTTGCCGAAGGAACGAAGGAACGCCTACGTACATTTAAGTACATACTTATATTATTATATATGTATATACGATCAACGATCAAATTACAACATTGAGTACGAGTACGAGTACTAAGCGAAGATTTGCTTTTGCTAAACTGTTCAATAAATGTCTATGCAACACATATACATTTACATATGTACGTATGAATGTATGTATGTATGTATGTAGTATTTTGGGCTCTGTTGCGTATCGCACGCATGTACATACATACATACATACATACATGCATATATGTATACATAGGTTATACATTTATACATTAATGTATCTATAGTAAAACTATCTATATAAATATATATGTATGTATGTACACACAAAGCTATATACTTGTACATACATGTATATACTTTTGTTACATACATACATCATATTATACGTAAAAATGAGCGAGCGTTTGTTTATACATACATAATTTCAAAAGGTAAGTATTAAGTATACTATAGTGTAGTTTTACTTTCGACTTAAGTAAGTAATTGGTTTTTTTTTGTGAACAACATTTATATCGGAAACGGATTATGGACACAAAAAGAATTCACACATATTCATATAATACACAATTATTATTATTATTAATATTTATTCTTGTTTTAGTAAATTTTTTCGATAATTTCTGTTTTCGTTTACCGCTTGGAGTTTATCAAACTTATTCACCTTTTTGTTTCTGAAATTATTTAAAAATTAGAAAAAACAATTTACTTATGTAAATGTACAAAGCACAAAAATTTTTTGTGATTTTTTGTGTGATTTTTGGTGGTTGTTGTTGTTATTGTTAATAGTGAATGTACAAATTAAACAAAATCAATAACAAATGAATAGATATATAGTATGTAGTTAATCGGTTGAGCATTGAAGAAAGACACATACACATCATAGAGAGAAATTCAAAAATGTATGTTAGTATAAAAAATGTTTAAGATGCATGTATGTATGTTTGCTTTGTATGTTTTTGTTTTCATGTACAGAAAATGCGTTAACGATTATGTATGTTTTTTTTTTGTATGCATATGAATATCGTTGATGAGTATGTTTCGTAAGGGCTAGGTATTCGTATTCCATTAAAAGTAAGCTTTATTTTTTCGATCTTATATTGAATACCTTGGGAACATGTTGATAAGTTAATATTTTATAAAAAGTATGTTGATTTCTTTGACATCATTGTAACCATAACAGGGATGGGCGAGTTATGGTCTTTAGCAAAAGCCTAGTTATTAACAAGCCACTAAAGAGCATAAGATCTTAGTGATATCTTTTACACAAGCCGATCATGAGATCGTAAGAAAACGAAGTTATGTTTCTATCTGGCATAATGTGCATAAATTTTATATTAGTGTTGGCTGATGATGATTTATGAATGTGATGATGAAGAAGATGATGCTGATGGTTGACTGGTTGATTGATTGACTGATTGATTGTGATGATTGTGACGTTGGCAATACTTTGCACTTTACATGTAAAGGTAGAAGTGAAGTTTTTCAAATTACCTAACGGATCGCTTTCGGATTGTACTCCGTCGTGCTAGTGTTGCCAAACTGTTGTGTTCGACATCACCGTTAGCGTGATGAGTGCTGGCTAACAAATGTGTTTGTGAATTGGCAGCTCCTTCTCCATTCGGCTCGAAACTTACGGAGCCCTGTCGCGATCCTCCTTTGTCAAGGGCGGCCATATCGAGCAGGCAATTAAAGAATGACTGTTTCTATTTTTGTTTGCAGTGGGTTTTGAATTAATTGCCGGTGCCAGTTTGGATTCGTTTCAATCATTTCAATTTATATATATATAGTATATATGTATATTTGTTGATTTCATGTCGTTGCAGTTGAATGAATAGGTTTTGTGTTTTATATTGGTTCATTTTAGTTTTGCAGTTGGTTGCAGTTGTATGTGATTAAAGTATGCAAATCGATTTGTTTTTTTTTAGTAGTTGTTGTTGTTGGTTGTTATGTTGATTTCAAACGTTGTTGCGATTGCAATTGTTGTTGTTATTGTAGACATTGGTGGGTGAGTGGTGAGTATTGAGAGTTATGTTTACATTGCAACGCATTAGGATTGTTTTTTTTTTTTTTTGTGTTTAAGCGTTAAAATGGAATGTAAGAATTATTATAGAATAATTGAAAATGTAATAAGTAGGTACAAAAATCAAAATGAAAATAACTAAAAAATATATATTTATATATTTATATATATTGGGTTCTTATATATAGTATATATTTTTTTTTGTATATGCTAGATATATATATGGATTTATCGTATAATAAAGTAAGGGCAAAGTTAGCGGTTCACTGCTGATTTCATTGAATACGTATATTGCAGTAGTAAGTACATAGTAGTATAATACCATTTAAAGATGTTTAAAGCTCTATGCAATTTATAAATGTGTCTGTTAATGTGAATATAGTAGATGTTTTGCTGCTTTCGCATCGTGTATTAATTGCTTAAAAGAGTTTTTGGTTTTTTGGGTTATGTTTTTGTTTTTGATTTTGAATGATATGGTAAAAACATGCGCAATCATTTTTACAACTCACTAGGTTTTGAAGAAAATCTAAAGAAGAATCTCTATATATATATAGTATTATAAGAATGATGTGTGCCAATTTGTTAGAAAAAGGTGGACGCAACATGTGAATAGAAAACTGATTTATTTTTATTTTTGTTTTATTTTTATATTTTGTCTCTGGCTATTAGTTCTTAGCAAGGTTGTGTGTGTATCTATTGTAGATGAAAATGTTAGGTGTAGTATATACTAAATACTATAGCACAAAAGAAGAAAAAGAAGTCGTAAGGTTTCTAAGTTTATGTTGCATCGTCATGACACGTTCAGCTTATGGTATTTTTATTATTATTTTTGTTTGCATGCCAACGACTTTGTTTAGTTTGGTTTTGTGTTTAGATTATTTATGCAAGTTTTAATTATTATTACTTTCGTTTGTACCTAGTAGTATAACTTATACAATCTGTTGCATGCCTATCATCGCTTTAAATGGTACAGGAAACTCAACAGCACAAATTGTGAATCAAATAAAAATTTTAAATATAGGACATTTGCCATCTGTTTGTACTATTTCATTTTCATTTCGTTAATTCTTTTATGTATGTTTTTTTACGTTTTTGGTATTGTCATATTTTTGTTGTTTTTTTTTTTTTATGATATCGGTTTTGGGGATGCATTATCGTTACCCATATCTGAATTTCTGTGAGCAATGCAGTTCAATTACTAATTAAATCACACTACATGTATATCGCATTCAATATGCAGTTGCCTTAGTGATTAAACTTATTTATAAGTATAAATGCATATTTTCTAAATTATTATATTTATATTTTTTATAATGCATTACAATGCATCTCTATGTTAACGAGTGTTACAGTGCAATATTCGATTTGAAACTTGAATTAAATGTGCGATGTTAAAAAGGCTCACAGTCAAAATCAGCAAAGATAAATTTTACAAAAAATTATTAAAAATATATTTAGTATTTTTGTGTATTGTTCAGAAGCACCTAGTACATATGTATATAGTATTTGTAGTACCTAACCATAACTGAAATGGGACTGGATATGATATATACTCGTTTTGGATCATACATACTTTTGCCAAATCATTTTCAAAGTATGTTCGAGAAACGGGAAAACCAAAGTAAATCTTTATTTGATAATTCGTACTAAATCTGAACGTCTTTGACTTATTTTTCTGAGAATTGTCATTGAAAACATGATCGTGTCGTGTGTTCACTTTGTACTATGCTCGTGCTATGGCCTAGTGCATTTGTATAAGAGCAGGTTTGACTTCAAAAACGGTTTTAAACTATAAGCTCTAGAGAAGCTCTTTGGTGTGAGGAAGTTACTTAGTGTGTGGTTGTGAGAAGCAAAGAAAAACATAACCATAGCATAGCATTGCAAATTGTGTGTGTGTGTATTTTTTGGAATTGCACTAGTTATTATTTGGAGGGTCTATATTGTAGAGTATAGAGTAAAAAAACTGGCGTTATACTAGTGTTTGTTTGTTTGGTTGGTTGTTTGTTGCCTATATGGTTAAGTATTTAGTATGCACGCTCCTATGCGAGTATTTACACATGCCTCTAGCCGAAAATTGGTAGATACTTGCAGAAATTGTTTAATGGCAAACACGTGAAAGAGGAGCTTTTAAAAAGGCAAAGTAAAGTCAAGCGAAATATATAGTTTATATTTTAAATAGTTTATATACCGGCTCCTCGACTGCCGTTGGGCTATATTTACGATCATCATCATCATCGGGTTTCTTCCGCTATCATTGCCCAAATATCCAATTACAAGTATTGTACGACAATTTCAAATTAATCAGTTTGTCAGTGTTAATTTTACCGTTTGTTTATTTGTTTGTTTGTGCATTTTAAAGAATATATAAAACAATGTATGTCATTTAATTACTTTTGTTTTTTTGTTTGTTATAAGTCTAAGCGAATTAGTTAGTTGAAATGAATGTGTATATGATTTTTGCCAAAAAAAAAAAAATTTATATATTGTGTGAAAACCATTGCGTGATCTTGAGAGTACGTCTTGACCACGGTCAGGTCAGAGGAACTTTAATTTGAATCAACGAATTGTGTTATTGAATATGAAGTTGTCGTTGATATGGTTACTTGTGTGTCTATGAATAAAGACTTAGAAATTATAGCTACTTGTACCTAAAAGTAAAACAAACATACGAGTACAATCACAAACTCGACAGTTCAAATATACATCAACTCGTTAACTCTACCATTATAATTATTATTATTTATATTATTGTACTTATCTACTGGTTTACTTGTAACTCATTTCATTAAATAATTGATAGCAAAGTATGGGTTTTGTTGTTCCCCAAGAAAGCAACACTTTTTTTTGTTGATATTTTTGGTTTTTTTTTTGAAATGTTTTATGCCTAATGAGTCTGCCTTTATTTATATGCAGCTAAAGTGCGTTACTTGGGAATAACTCCAAATATACATATAATAGGAAAATACACAATTTTTTCCATCAACCTTAACCTTTACGCTTTGTGAAAAGTAGTACGGATTTGAATATTTTTTTTGAATCTCAATTCAATATAATAACTTTTGTTCGGTAGTGGGTTTTCCCGGACAGGGAAAAATCGAATTTGCAATTTGGAAACAAGGAATTTGATGGAAATAGTTGTTCGGTACTTTTAAATACATTATTTGTTTGATTACGTAAAGGTAAACGAATGTGTAAAGTATGCAATGTATTTGTTTCACATATAAACATATAGTTTCTATATGTGACCAACATATATACAAAAGTGTGTTAAGTGTGAGGTTGCATATAAATTAATTATATACCTCCTTCCAATTCTGCATTTTTATTAGTCAACAAAAATAATCATTTTTGTAGTGGAACATTAAATTATTGGTTTAGTTTTTTTTTTTGTGTTTTGGTTTTTTCGAGAGTTCATTGTCAAACATATGAGAAGAAAAATCATAATATTTATTACTCACATATTTTTATTAATTAATTTGTTTAATTAATGTGTGCTTATTTGTGTATACAAAGCATGGATTTTTTTGGCATTTGGATTGCATCTAACAAAACATTTTGATACCCTTTTTAAGAATTGCACAATATGTATTGTATGTTGGGCAATCTTGCCCTATTAAGATTTTGATAAATGCATTTGTATCTGTTTGCCCAAACAGTAAATACTTATTTGTGCTGCGGAAACACAAATTTAAATGCGCAAATGCATTTTTATTAAAAGCGGACTACGATCCTTTCGTTATTTTCAGAAAATAGTAAACTAATGATGTTTGCCTAAAGGTTACAAGCTCGCCTTTAATATAATTGCGGGCAATATTAGTATGCATTTTATGTGCTACTAAAATGTAGTAGATCCAATCCATACCAGAGTGAAGTCGTGATATTAAAAAACTTGCAATTTCTTTGTATTTCGCCTAAAGTATTTAAAAAAAAATCTTGTTGGACAATATATACATCTGTGTGTACATATGTTTTGTTTTGTTTTTATTAACGATAGTTTCATAGACAGGACAGTGTCTTTAATATAAGAGGCACACCTAAGTTTGATTGGTGTAAGTGACAGATATAAATAAGAAAACTAAGAAAATCAACAAATAAATTGAACAAAATAAATTCCTATGCCTTACTTTTAAATAGATATTGAACTTAGTACTTGACAGCAAGCTCTTAAATTGCATTTAAACTAATTCCTTTAAAAAAGTTAGCACAGCCGGCAAAATACAGACTTATAGTGACTCAATAAAGCCCTGGGCATATTTAGGTATGCCTTTTGAAATAGCTTCGAATCGGTAACATGTATATATATATAGCTAACGCTTGAAACATGTCTGCTCCAAATAATGTTTATCTAAATTGGGTCGATCTGTTTTTTTTTTTTTTTCATTTCGAAATATTTGTGACTTGGCTTAGGATATACTATGTAAACTTACCGGCATGCCTGAATCAATCTGGCCGAATCTGGTATTTCGCCAGGATTCCAATATAAGGAATCCTGCATAGATTTTACCAACTGACAGTTTTCCTTTGTTTAGCTGATCAATAGGTGGAACCAGTAGGTTTAACATTTTCTTAGCCTGCAGTGGCCATATGTTTGTGATTGTTTCCCTGAGTTCCAAATCCGCCTGATCCATTTCCTCAGCTAAAAGTACAAGAATTCAAAAATTTATAATATATATAATATGTATAATGTTTCAATAAATATCAACTTACGCGCTCGCATTTTAATGCTTAAATTCTCCCGAATCAAAGCGAACAACGTTGTCGTAAATTGGACTCTCAGTTCATCGTCCAATGGCATATTCATACGTATTAGTTTCTTGTAGGCGAGACGGTTGGGACACTTGTTACCGAATCCCAAAGGAGGATCCATGTTTTTCAGCATGTCATACATTTCCGTATAATGTATTCTACCACTATTATTTATACCAATGCGACACCAGAATCAAAAAAGGAAGATATCAGTTTTCAATGACGCCAAAAATCCCAAATGTTGTCATCGGTATAACCAAAGACGAATAGACCAATCACAAGATTTTTCTTTGAAGCCGTCTTGAAACTCGTTTATTTTTAAACAAACAGACAAAAAGCAGATAAGTTGTTTTCAAAAATGTTATGGCTCTTTCGGTTAAAAAAAAGATCATCTTGTGAGGTATAGGGACACAGGACAAAACAAAAAGTGATGAATAACTGTTTGTGAAATAACTTTAAAATGTTGTTGTATTGCTGCCCACGAAACCCTTGCAGAAATAACGAAGCTTGAAGCCGTTTTGCATTGGTACTCTGGTGTAGATCATTGTATAAGAGTGAGTATAAGACTTTTCAAAGTGAAGCGTGCAAAAGAGCTTTGTTGAAAGTTTTTGTATATTTGAGTGGAGTGTACTACTAGTATATGAAACAAATACGATCAAATAATAATCATTTAATATTGTTTGCAGATCATACGGACCCTTAAAGAGTTGAGCATGTCTGTATGTGTTAATAACAAATTAAATAATAAAATATAACAAAGTGTTTAGTATAAAATTTGGAGAACTTAACACATGGGAATCATTATATATATTTATATTAAACTGATAATTACGTCGCATTTGGATCATATTCCGCCCATATGCGGACAAATTCGTCTAAGTGATGAGCACCCAATATACTGGAGTCCCTCGTTAGATAATCAAAATTATCCATGATGACGGCCACGAACAGATTCAACATGAGAAATGAACAAAAGAAGATAAACGATACGAAATAGGCGTATGCCAACGTCGAACCACAGTATTCCCCGGCACCCTTTTCGGCATCAACGTCACAGGCCTTGCCCTTCAAGCACGCAAGCATTATGTTTGGCCACGCTTCGCCCGTTGCACATCTGTGGATCGGTTGTCATATTGACAGGGGATGAGACGATAACGAAAACGATAGCGACAGCACAAACGATCAGCGGAATAGTAGAATACAAATCAGTTAATAATCATAGTGACTAAATATCTTACTGGACTTAATCAATTGCGATCAACATACTAAATGCGGTTTTACTTATGAGTTATATGTAGGTATATATATAAACATGAGAACATGGAAAAATTGATAATTATCTAAGTATATCGTAATATTAATATTATTATAATTATTTATGTGAATGTATGTATGTACATATGCATTCACAATATTATATGTATGAATGCTAATATTCAAGTTATATACTTATTATATATATACTACACACATATCAACAACATTTGCTGAAACACATACATACTATACATATATGAACATGTTGAAATACTTTAGTCGACTTACTGAAGCCCTGCTCCCAAGAAACAGACATGAGCACTTATAAATGTAGATAGATAATTGTTTTCAAACATAAAAAAAAATATAATTGCTTTTATTTATTAGTTATTGGTATGTATTGTGCTGCTGTTTTTTGGGTATAGGGTATTAAAAATTACACTAGTTTCAAATCACATCCGATCATCTGATAGCTGTTTTTTTTTTCTAATGAAAGTTTAAATGTTTTGTCATAGTTTTTTTTTTTTGTAAAATAACTTCCAGATGCTCAGTTGTAATGCAAATCATACAAACTATAACTAAATAGGCCCATAAATAATATAAACTTGTACTTAAATAGATTTGGGAAGTGTATTTGCGATAACATATAATGACGTGCCTATTTTAAAATATACAGCTGACAGGAAAACTTTATATACACTTAATAAATATAAAATTTGAAAGATTTAGCTTAATTTATTTGGGAGTACACTCAAAATAATTGCTCAAATTTCTATATAATACCAGCACAAATATGTATATCTATAATTATAATTATATAATTTCATACAACTGGGAGGACAATAATATATATATTTAATTATAACAATGCTCAAGCCCTAGGAAATATTTTGTGTAAATATAGTATATAGTACTTATATATATTTTTTTTATTTTATTTTTTTTTTTTTGTACATACATATGCATCTATCTATTTATAAGTGTGTTGTCAACTTTTTGCAAATATCGCTTCTGATCATACATCTACTATGTATTAAGAGCACAAATACTGAGTGAGAACAATTGCACATAAACAAATAAAACATAAAAAAAAAATATTGTAACTTAGCTCAAAACATCAACGGCAACTTCAATGGCAACAACGAAAGTGCAAACTTTGGCGAATCAAGTGTCGTTTGTTATTCATTATATAGTACTATATGTAATGGAAAGGCACACACACACATACATACATGAAAATGTCAAAACACATATGTCATAATTATATCTCAAACAACTCTAACAATCATCTACAAACATATGTGAACAAGGACAAATCTTCTTGAGCTAATATTAGTTATAGTATATGTACAGGATAATGATCAAATTAATTGGGTTTGTTGATTATAGTACTAGTGACCTACACCCTACTCAAAAATGTAATTTTGTTTCTAAAAGCTAGTTAAGTACTATCTTTGTAAATAGTGAACTCGCCAATTTGCCAATTTAACAAATTCAACCTACAGAATGTCACTTTTGCTTTATAGCATACATATAGTATGTTTATATATGTATGTAGATTAAACGGTTACAACTTAACACTAATCATTATGGATATATGTGGGAGGGCATTTACCAGCTTCACAAAATGTTCGACTTATATTCTTCACTAATCAGTAAGATCTGATATATGCCCTTGGTAACTACAATTACAAAATATGGTATACAAAAACAGAAGAAGCTGGAAATAGTACATGGAAACTATAGAAATACTATTTGTGTGCATTTGTATTTGCTCTACATACACATTGGAGATTGCACTAGCAATGCACTAGGATGAGTGTACTGCATAAAAGTTGGATTGTGACTGAAACAATAAAATTGAATATTAAATGACCTTAGGAATGAATTCTTTTTTTTTATTTATTGCTCTTGTAGCTGTTTTTGTTTTATTTGTTGCTGTTGTTGCTGTTGTTGTTGTTGATGTTTATTTTCGAGCATCGCTTTCTGTGTTCGAAAACTGACTTTGATCAGAAACAGAATGCCTATAAATTCTATATCTTGTCTAAGAATCTAGGCTATAGTTTAATGGACTTACCTAAGGTAGTACTATAACTGCTAATAAATCTAATCTTTAGTGTTCTTTCCCATTATCGAATTTCAGAAATATATGTAGTATTATATTTATTTTTAGTAAAATGTTTTTTGGTGTTTATCACCTTAGTCATCCAGTTTTAGGGCATAGTAGTATTTAAAACGCTATAGTAAGGCTCGTGTAGTACGAGAACAGAAATCTATTAAGATAGTATATTGTTTAAACGCTAAAGTAGCTTGTAGTAGTATATAGTAATATGTGGGAATATAACTATGTATGTAGTATGTATATGACTATTGAATATCTTAATTATTGAAAATCGAAACTTTTCTTATCGAACGAATTTTGTATTTTGTTTTAATAACTTTATGCGATTAATCGCAAAATATGCTAAAAATGTACATACCTGAAAAGCAACATGACGCCTTGTACAAATGACTGGAAGTTGTTGTGTCTAGTTATAGTATTTTCCACTGTGCCTAGTCTGATATTTCCGAATACCTATTGCACGGTTCAAATATCGATAAATAATATAGTATTTATATATATGAATATATAATGATTAATTTGTATTTTGTACACAGCAACTATATAATGAAGTTGTTAATCACACAACACTTTTGTCACCCACAAGTAAGTATATAGTACAGTAGATAGTATATCCTCACATCGCAATCCCATATATGTATAAAACTTAGTAGCCCCACTCATAGTTTTAGTGACTAAGAAAATACGTTTACTAATACTGACTATTTTAGAAGTAGAAGTAAATACATGAAATAATTAACTGGTCTTTGGATCTTAATCATGATGCATACAAATAATACAAATACGTAATAAGTATTCATTTAATATAGTATATAGATAGCAATGTCTGTATAATAGCTAGTAAGTAGTAGTAGTAGTCTGGGTGGAGTACACATGTATATATGTATGTATGTAAGTACCTGCACAGGGTATAGAAATTATAAAAGCTAAAAGGGGTAATACAATGAAAGTGCCCGACTTTCTCGATCGCTCTCTTTAATGCTTTTTGAACATAGTATATTGCAAGAAAATATATAGAGGATGGTAAGTATATATGTAGGTACATAGGTTGGATATATATTTAAAGCCGAACTCTAACGCAACGCTATTAAAATACATACTATAAGGTGTGTGTGTGTGTGGAAGCTGACTTTATGTTGTTGTTGTTTGTTTAAATTTCAATGCATAATTAATTATTCAAAGGACGCAAACCGAACTGCTGCAACTGTTTATTTTGTTAAGTGTATTATACATTTGTATTGATTGAATTTCAAACAAATGCTTAGTAGCAAAAAACTTTGTAACACTAAGCTAAATATAGTACATGTATAATATATGTAGGTAATATATATGGAATAGTTTATCTAAGCGCGCATTTGCAATTGTAATTTGTAACTAGAACTTTAACAGTTACATACATTCTATGTAAGTAGATAATGTACTATAAGTAAGTGTTGTTTTTGATAAAAGAATGCATACAATTTCTTTATCTTGGCCGTTCTCGATTGCAATTGGTTTCTACATTGATTTCAAATTGATTTAACTATACAATTAACGCAACGAATCAAAACACGATTAACACAATTTATTCTATAAATCTAAAATATATATATGTATATATACTATGTATGTTACTAAATAATGCTTCGATAACTATTCCAAGTCACAAACGACGTCAGATTAACATTGGTATTGCTATAGTATTTGGTCAGACAGTGAGAAATGTTCAAAAGCTCAATAATCCTTGCCCATTTGTGACTTGTTACCGGTATTCGACTTTAACAAATATATATGTATATATATATATATATAGTTTGTGGTTTGTATCCTCACACGTCGATTTATATAATCAGCTCGTGTAGGGACACGCAAATATTCGGAATATACGAAAACTAGTTACGTTTTTCTCTAGCATGAATGGTATAATTTAGTATGTAAGCATGTCTGTTAGTGCCATCAAAGATACACTTAGAAACTTGATTCTTCGTTTACCGAAAGAGCAGCATGATTCCTCCAGAGAACGATTGGAAGTTATTGTGACGATTCAGTTGCGTGTCCGGATCATATTTAATGTTGCCAAAAACCTTTTTTTGTTTTGTTTTTTTTTTTTTTGTGTGAGACATTATACAATATTGGTGTATGTTATTAGAAGACTCAATTCACATTACGAGATATTCGTTTCGAACTTTTCTGGTACGAGTATTGCTTTCTGCTATTTTTCCAATTTGCCTTAAAAATTTTTTGGCTTTTCGTTATAATCGAAACGAACAAATGTACATCTTAATGAACAAACACATTAATGAACAACACGAAACATTTTAAATTTAGTATTGTGTTTTGTCTAGTTTGATAAGTCTAGTGTGTTGTTGTTGAAGTCACACTAATAACGCTAAGCTGAGACAGCTGTGAACAAAAGTGCAATGATGCACGGCTAAGTACAAACATACATATATGAACATTTTAAAGGGGGGGGGCCCTTAATGACAAACAAAATAAGATCTTTTTGTTGCTATAACTTTTCAGACATGTGGAACAAACCTGCTTAGACTATTCTCTAATTTCTATCAAGTACACGCCCCTAATGTGCGTATCGTCTTCTAAGTATTGCTAAGGTTATTAATTGCACTAGGTGCGTTATGTTGTTTTATGTTGTTTGCTTGCTATTCTGCGCTAAACAAACGATCTAAGTTGAACAAAACAGTTTAAAAATAATCTGTTGGATTAAATATTGATATAATTATCGCTATAATATTTTAGACTAACTGCTAAGTTGAACTTGTTGAAAACTTAACATATATGTAGGTTTGGAAATGAAATTTTAAATAAGATATTTTCTATTAGAACTAGTAGTTATTGCTCCTGATACGTTTGTTTTGTTTTTTATAACCCACGTGTCATGTTGTCTGCATTTCCCCCGTTATAGTATATTGTAGTACTTTGTGTTTGTGTATCCAACATTTATTTTTCTGTGACACACTCAATGGTACGGTTATTGAGCGGAAATGGGAAACTTACCTGCATGCCAATAATGGCGTATATAAAAAATAGCATTGCAATAAGCAAACAGACATATGGAAGTGCTTTAAATGATTGTACAAATGTCCATAGGAGAATGCGTATTGTATATCCTTGGCGAAGCAATTTTATGAGACGCGCCGCACGAAACAAACGCAGAAAGCCGACGTTGATTGAGTTCGACTGTAAAATATTATTGGTCAAACGGACGAGAAAAAGAGAGAGAAACAGAAAAAATAAGGAGATTTGTATTAGAGTGATGTTGTCCCGTATTGCTTACAGACCAGAATCAGATTCATTCAAAATTGATGCTTTTCACAGCTCAGTTCGAATATGATCTCAGTTTGTTTCTCGTTTTTTCTTTTCTTATAAAGGTCATTAGTAGTACTAAGTAGTAGTAGTAGTAGTAGTAGTAGTAGTAGTAGTAGTAGTAGGTAGCAGTTATAGTAGTGGCATAGTATTAGTAGTAGGTAGTAGTGCAGCAGTTTAAGTAGTAGTAGTAGTAATAGTAGCAGCGGTATTTAGTTAGTTAATAGTACTAGTAGTACATAATAAAAGTACATACATATACATATTGGTATTAAGTTAGTTGTAGTTAGTAATGATCAATTTTTAGTGTTTCTTTTTTTTTGTAAAATTTAATTTGTTCTGCTCTATATATATAAGATATACAAAATAATTACAATCAAATTTGCATAGTATTAACTCAGATATATAGAGATGAAAATGATATAGTTAAGTATATAGAAAAGTTTTTTGAGGTTTTTTTTTGTTTTTCACAAAATGCTAAATAAAAATTGTTTGTGTTTTTATGTTTTAATTAAATACAACAAATACAATATACATAATTTTAATGTTGATTTTGTACCAAAAACTAGGTGAGAATTTTTAGATAAATGTCGCATCGTGTTAAACTGTATAAAGCGTCTGCTCTTGTTTGTGTCAGTGTGTGTTTGTGTTTGTGTGTGTGTTGACTACCACACCAATACAGCGTAACATGTGCATTTGTATTTGTATTAAGTTTTTGTTTTTTTGATATTCTTAGATGCTGGTTCTAATTACAAAACAGTTTGAAAAAGTGTCAAGTATTTGGGCCTTGGGATCGTTATAAATAGTTGAAAATCTAAACAACAGTTGAATTTAAATTTTGTACTGAACTAAACTATCTGAGTGAGATTTATTATTTTTGTTTTTGCAATAATCATAATGAAAGCATATCGGATACAATACAAGTACAATATACATAATAACATAAATCAAGAAAAATGTATAACAATAACAATAGAAATAATTTGTATGCATTTGTCTGTATGTACATTTCCCTAAATATTGCTGTTGTGGTTGTTATTGTTTGTACATGTACATACATCACGTATGTATTTGTTGTTTGCGGGTGTATACGTGTGTGTGTGTGTATAGCAGTCGGAAAAATAAGATAGATAAGTTAGTAAGTACGCATTGCGGTGTCGGTAAACAATTCGAGTTCGTAACCGATTCAAGAACTTTGACCAAAATATTTTACTCATCAGCTGTTGCATATATATAGTAGATGATATATGTTAACATAATGCGCATACGTACGAATGTATGAGACACAGTCACAGTGATTGTCACCGTGACTGTGAAACGCATACATAGGTAAATAAGTGCTAGGCAACCCACTGATTTGGGGACGCATACCGCCTCGACGTGGCCTCTACGTTATTATAATTAAAGTTGATTAAAATACATATATGTATATATGTTAGGTTATGTTTAAAAAAATTACAATTTTCGCTGATAAATATTGTTAATATATATATTTACATATATAGTTGTATTAGTAGTAGTAGTAGTAGTAGTAGTAGCAGATTACAACTATGCACTGTTGCTATTTTTTGTTTGTGAAGCAGCTAAGGGTAGTGCTATAAAGTGGATAAGATACCAAATGTCACTTCGCGACAATCTGTAAAGAATACAGATACAGCATACGCGAGAATCTCACAGTTATCCCATTTGGTATGGCTAGTAGTACATGTGTGTGTATATAGTTTTGGGGTAGGGTAAATGGGTTTGGGTTTCGTTTCTTCACTAGCATGGTGATATATGATACACATACATACATACAGATAATCAGTAACAACAAAGAGTTTTTATGTACAGAGACGAACTAAGAATTCGCGTTGTGGAACATTGTTTTATTTGTTCAGGCAAATTCATATCAACGTGGCAATAGGAAGATCGGGTTAAAAAGCACTAGGAAAAAGTATTTGAACAACAAAAAAAATGGGGTAATGGTATTCTTTTTAATTTTATTATTTTATTTTTTTTTTAATGGCTGTCTAGAAAAGTATTTAATGAGCAGCTAAATACATATACTATATGTATATGTACATATATGTATGTAGTATTTCTGGAAATCAAGGCAATTGAAGAATATACTACGGAAGAAAACATCATCAATGCGAGATGTGAGTACAGAATAGGATATACTATAGTAGCAGTAAACGTTTAGCTAAAATGCTAATACAAAATTTTTATTTTTGTTTATGTTGTTGTTGTTTTAAAGTAGTATATAGGTTTGCTCTCGTTTTAGTTTGTTTACTTACATCCTGTTGGGATAATCAGAAACCATGTTCAATTGAAATTTTTAGATTCGGTATTTTTAAAATGTAATGTACACATAACTCATATACCGCATTGCCAGCGAATTGTTTTTGTTGCCACAATTGTTGTATTGCATTGCGAATAATCGAATGGGTAGATTTATTGCATTGGATTCAGTTGCATTCAGTTCGAATTCGACAGACAGCAGCCCAGACAGATGAATTCAAAAGATTTTCAACGATAATGAAATGTTTGTGATTGTTTTTTTTTTTTTTTTGGTTGTTGCATTTTTTGCAGTTTAACGTTTAGTTCATTTTATAAGCAGTTTATATACAAATTTGTTTTGTAGATTTTTGTAATTTTAATTAATTATTTTGCAATTTCATTTGAATTTAGTATTTATTTTGCATAAACGGTTTACGTATCGGTTATTTTTTAATCGAGTTACGGATTTATTACGACGTTGGCGGCGTTATAGATTTTTGATTTCGTATAACATTTTTTTTTTAGAAAAACAAAGAGATAAATAAAGTAGAGTTAAAAATTAGTAGTAATAATTGACTTCTTGCTGAATTTAAAGATAAATCATTTGAAATTAGTAAAGAGTAGAATCAAGTGTAAATAATCTTGAATGTATGTTTTGTGTCAAGTGTTGAAACAGTTAACAAAAACAATCTTATATGTCACGCTCCAATCCGATTGCTCTAAAAAGCCTTGAGTTTCTAAAGCCACACATAAGACAAACAGTACAGTTTAACATAGTAGTATATAATCAAACAGAGTTTTAAAATATGTATGCTAGTAAGTACACTTGCTGATCAATATCACACTAGCCTGCATATGATATGAGAATGGGTGAAAACTACAAAATAGATTTATGAATATGATGGTTGTTAGCACACCACTTCGCTTCACTTCGCTTCGGTTCACATTTTGTTTCTATTAAACTTTGTAGCTTGAAACAATATATGTATATATGTATTTGTACATAAAATTATGATATGTACATTTGTTATTAAGTTCCTGACACTTGAGAATATACCACTCACTGATGATACCGTCTGATGGAATATCTTACATACCTGAAGAGAACGTCGCAACATATTGAAATCTCTTCTGTTTTTTCAAACAGGTCACACAAAGCAAAGCAGTTTTACAGCGCACACTTTACAGTGTACTGAATTTGTACCTTTGTACAGGTACAATACAAGAAGAATGTACTTTTTTTAATTTATTGTAGTATTTATTTGCAGCATGCAGTATCTTAACATGAGACAATTTTATAGAGTTAATATTAACTACAATTTTCAACAGAGATGCAAACCGGTTCAAGACCGGCGACTCTTAATTGATAAGCAATCGATAGCATATAGAAGCAAAATATAGAATGCGTTTTTTACAAGCAATTTTTTAAATTTCAACATTTGCATCACTATTATCCAATTATCAAAGAGTTTTTTATAAAAGTTGAGAGTCTATATGAGAGATAAATCTGAAGAATATATGCATATAGAGAAAGGGCTGAACACTAATTCAGTATTATTAAAAAGATTGTACAATTAAAGAAAAAAAGACCTGCAGCACGTAGGGATAGCAGAAACACTAAAGTCGAGGCTCCTATATTAAATAAATGTTGTATTTTTATTTAACCAACCAACCGTTTGAATTCACAAAGCCCCAAAATTTGATCTGGCACTCTGAAAAATCATGCGCAAGAGTTATAAGTACAGTATATACAGTTGAAAGAGTATACTTGAAAATTGTTAGGTGCTTAGCTGAAATTATTTTAAAGTTGTACCTTTTAGTTCATATTGTTGCTCAGTTATTATTGCCTTGCTGACTACAATGCATTACTTACATTTACAACTGCTCAGCTAAACAGTTTCACTTCACACAAGAATCATTTAAAAATTGTTAAGTTACCAGAAAATTTTAGAAATTCTATCGTTTGTGCATAGAGTTATAGTTGTTTGCTTATTGAAATCATTATTGAAGTTGGTTGAAAAGTTAAATATTAAATATAAAACTATTGCACTTAATGCGTGGTGATGCTATTTATCAAGTTCAAAATGTGTTTTTCTTTTAAAAGTTGTCATTTAAAAATTGAAAGCTTTCAAATACAATTTTAGGGACCAATAAAAATCAAAGCCATGCGCAAAAGTATTTAGAAAGATTAACGCCAAACATGACAACAGTTGCATAATACCAACTTAATTTGCATCAAGGGTCTTGGAAAAAGTATTGAGTCCGAAACTTTTTTTGTATTGAAACCACCCATGAAAACCTTCTTTTTTTTGCCATATGGCATATGAAATTTGTATTTTTTGGAGTAGCTACATATGTATAACAAATCGGTAATCCAGTGTCAGTAAGTATGCGCTGTGCAGTTGTTTATGCAAACTGTCGCATATCTGCGTTAATAATTTTCTCAATAGGTTAGGTTAGGTTAGAAATGGAATAAAATATCTTGCAAATTGAGCAAGCCCATCAATCCAGCCGCTATAAGTTTCTACTACCAAAGTTGACTACTAAGAGACTTGGACACGCAACTGTTTACAAGAGAAGTAGTTACAACCGCAATGTCGTGTGCTATGCAAGAGAAAAATTATGAAACTAGCAGATTAAAGCAAGATAAAAGCACACCAAAGACCAACAAGATATTCGGTACAGCCGAAAAATAAGTTATTTCTATGGCAAATTTAACGAACGCAGTAAACCAATGAATACAAGTTGAATTTTTGTTTAGCTTAAAGCATAATACATAATACAGTTAGTACCTATATATGATTGCTACATACATGACATAAGTACATATATTGTCATTATCAAAGAAAGAAGATAGAGAATCTACTTAATTTGGATATAAAAACTAGTTGACAGACATTTCTATAAAAGACTCAAAGTAGTTCTGTTTCTATTTTATTTTTCGTATTAGAGGTTGGTCCTTCAATGCGCATATATGTATGCGAACATTCCGTAACAAAATCATATTGCTCTCTGCTAGGCATACAAATAAAGGAAAATAATGCAACTTTCAATACAAATGTGTGTAGAAATTGTAAGTGTATCAATAAAACGAACACAAGAAAGGTGCTCAAGTCGATAGGGTAGCCGACTAGCAGATACCCTGTACCCAAAATATGATATGTGATTCAGTTTGTTGATCGTTAAGCTACTTTATAAAGAAAGCATTAGTTTTTTAAATAATTTATTCAAGTTTGTTTAAAGTGAAGATTAGAACTTGGACAGACAGATTATATTATTGTTAAAAGCAATTTAATAAAAGTTTGGTTCCAGGGCATTTTTAAAAAAGAAAAGATGTAATTAAGCTTATTAAGTAGGTGGAAAGGTGGTAAGCAGTAAAAGCGAAATCTATAATCATTGATTTTTTTTACACATAGGAATGTTTTTTTTTTTTTTTTTTTTTTTGATAAATGCATTTCTGTGTAGATTGTGTTTCGTACTTACATCGTGCTGTTGGTGTTGAAATTTGTTGTACATGTCGATGTTGTAGATGAGATATATATGTATGCATATGTATGTGTACAATATGTGTGTTGCATTAACACATACATACATACAATTGAAGCACATACACATGCATAATTGTTGAATGACAACATGTTTGTAATACATTTTAATTGTTGATTGGTTGGTTGTTTTTTTTTTAATATAAATATATATATTTTGTGATAATTTTTGGTTTTGTTTTCGTTTGGAATTGATTAAATTTTGTTCGGTGATTTTTGTTATTGAAGACAAGTTGTGATTTGTGATGAACGAGTTGATTGCATATTCATTGCATTTTGTTTTTGGCATTTGGCATTAGTGTTGGTTTTGTAATTACATAGAAAATGTGTATGTGTTTGATTTATATTTTGGTTTTTTGATTTGGTTTGGATTGTTTTTTCATAATTATTGATTTTGTGTTTTGGGCAGTGGATATAACATGATTTTTAGTTTCCCGATGGCCAATTTGTTTTTGGGGAATATTGAGGTATGTTGAATCATTGGATCGAAGCCATGTATGTATGATGTTCGCATATATATACATATATGTAGACGCAAATATGCATTTACATTCATGCGTATACATGTAAATATTTGAATGTGTTGTACATTATTCATACATTAACAATAACATTTGTGAGGGGTGTAAATAATGTTTGGATTGCGTGAAAGTGTTTTATTTGATTATTATTATAGATAGTTTTTTTTTTGCATTCATCGTTTTTTTGTTTGTTTCGGATAGGTTTTTCCCGATTTTGAGACCACATTTCGTAATTGGTATTCGTTTTCGTACACAAATAAATATGAAAAAGGAAATCAAAAAGAAATATGATTATTAATTTCTGTATTTTGTGAATTGTTTTTCTTTTTATGTTATACATATTTTTTTTCTTTTGTGTGTAAAATCGTGTGCAAAAAATTGTTATAATTATAAAACATCGTGTGTGTGTGTGTGTCATATATTTATATATATAATAAAAAGTGTCATATGTATATATGTACCTTTGAAAAACACCGACTCAGAAATCATTAAAAGTAACCTATTCATTCTTAATTACTTAAGCGAAGTACTATTTAGTAGAACCTAAGGAAAACTCTCTGTAAGTACGTTAGTTGGCTTTGTGGTCAAAAATCAACTGCGACTATGCCCCATTAAGTGTAATGGCACTTGGGACCAAGGGTATTATACGAAAAAAAAATGCATGTGATTTATAAGAAAAAAGTAGGTATAGGTATATATTAATATTTCTCCCATTGTAAATGTCTTCATTCAGACCTTGCTGGTTTTTAAAAGAAGTGTTGCATACTTTTGAGACACTTGCACAGGGTGCAACATACAACTAGTATATATAAAATCGTAGATTAATATTTCATTATTGTAAAATAAGTCGTAAATTAGGATGCCCTTTAAGCATCAATACAATATTAAGATAGCCGACTATCTATATATTATAAATTATTACTTGATACTTTTGATCCGTACAATTAACCCTTAAAGAAATAATTCACATACTGCTTAAATATGCGTGCAAATACATATGCACGTATGTTCACATAACTATGTACCTGTGTGTATGTAAATATACATATGTGTACGTGTATATGTATGTCTGCATATCTGTGATAAGTATTAACATGAATGTGTTTCAATATTGTACGGGTACAAGAGTTGTATCTTGGCAAAACAAATCAAGAAGCTAGATACTTGTTGCTTTTTTTTTGTCATATTTTTTTTTAATGACGTAGTATATATAGATAATTTGTTGGTTTGTCTTGCCTTGCATAACGGCCTACATAAGTCGAACACATCAATAATATGTATGCTCTGAGTTTAAGTTATGGCAAGCAACAGATAATTACCCCGTATTCCATCCAGAGGGCGTCCACAATGCTGCCCAACACCGTTATCAAATCGAAAATGTTCCACGGATCCTTGAAAAAGTTCTACAAGATAAATGGTAACATATTACTAAAGCAATAATCACTTTAAAACTCATTCACAGCTAATACCGAACATTTTGTATCTGTTTATGGAATATAACTTTCTGAACGCCGAAATTTACAATGTTACATTCTAATATTTCGAAGGTCGAAGGCCTTTCATTTAACTGCGCATAGTTTGTTATTTGATAATGCATGAGAGACAATAAATAGTAGATAGTAGATAAATAAATTGCGATCACTTTTTCAGATTCATTCAAAAACTAGCGCACATGAAAGACCCATTTTATCAAAATTACCTACCGTACATCCGAATGCAATTACTTTAAGTATTGTCTCCATAAAAAAGAACAAGGTGAATACCAGGTTCATGTAGGTCAGTATATCACTGTGGGTGGGCGGTGCATCATGAAACTACAAAACGAGAACACAAAGACATTTGGGATCGAACGAAGGTTTATTTTTGGAATGATTCATCACATTTAACTCAAACATCAAAATTTAAAGGCACAACCCATTAGTGTTTTATAAAGGAATATTTTAAGACCAACCCTGAAGTCAAAACACTTACATACATAATACATATTGCATAATATGCAAGGTAAAAATTAAAAAACCAAATAAAACTAATTAACTAAAAGTTACTCAAACATAAACAGCAAAATTTATTTAGAATGTATATCAAGTACTATATATTTTAATTTGCACTGCTGAATCCAAAATGTATTTAAAATGTTATATACCACTATTTTGGATTTAGCTTGCGAACTCACATCAGAAATGAATGTTAAGCACTCGTCGTGGAAATCTGCATTATAGTGTTAATTAAAATGTGCGTAAATAAATGAAAAAAAAAAAACAACTCAATGTTTTTAATTGCAATGATCTTTGCAAATGTGTCATGCAGGTTAATCATAAGCTCAAACAATTATTTACTTATGTACATACGCGTGTACATCATGCAAACACATACACACATACATTGCTTAGCAAGCTTGTTAGTTTAAAATGAGTTCAAATACTTTTCGGCCATAGCTTTGGTAAAACTAAAGTTATTTGTAAAAGAAATATGGTTTTTATTAAAGCTTAATACAGTCAAACTTCCATATACGGAATCTCAAGGGAACAAGAAAAGGGTTTTTCATTAAACCCAATTGCAGTGTTCTGGAAATCAAATTTTTATTATAGAAAAATTCGTTATACGGAAATTGATTTCAATTACATATGAAACTATTAAATATAATTTGTTGTTTTTATGTATGGTTAAATTAAATTTATCATATCTGCACCATAATCAAAATTAAAGCGATTTAAATATAGATACATTGCATAGAGGACAAAAACTATACAACATAAAAAGTGCATACGTGCGTTATTGTTTAAATTGGATACATTTTTGTGTAAGAGTTGATAATGTATTGTAGGTAAATGTAGAGTAAACCCAATCAAATTTCTTACCTTTTGTTGGCATTGGTTAGGTTTGGCACTATAGGTACAGTTTATGCAATATATGTATAGAGATGTGACATTGTAAATTTCAGCACACTTAAATAATCGGACTGCGTAAGCGAAGAAGCCCGCAAATTAAATATAATATGTACATATACATACATATATGGACAGGATTAATAGAGTCTGTACATTGGCTCGATCTAGCTGGTACAGTTGTTACAATTACAGTACGTTAGTTTTTTACAATGTTAAACTTACCTTGACACCGAATCCAATTATCTTGAGCACAGTTTCAACACTGAACATGCCTGTGAATCCCATGTTGATATATTTGAGTGAGTTTTCATAGATGTCACTTTGATTATGATACTGTTAAGATGTTTGTTTACAATTAGTATTGTTCTCTCATTAAAGAAATCAGCACAAAAATTATCCGTTGAACCAAATGAAGAAGTAAAAAAAAGATAGGGAGATGAGTATTTAATTCCCCACAACAAAAGTAAGACCCAACCTTAAAGATCCTTGTTTCGACTTACTCGCGAAACTCCAAAACCAATCATGCGACATTGAGGATTCGTTATACAAACCTACATTCGTGTGTTATTTGTGATTAAATTAATGTATCCCGATTTTAATGAACAAAACAATAAATAAACCGATAGTTAATTGCATGCCGGTTAGAGAGTCAGGACAAACTTAAATTTATAATGGCTTATTATACAGTACACAACATTGATTTTGTACATTTATCATAATTAATTAATTGCGTATTGAAACCAAATTTAGAACATTAATTTGTATAAGCCAAAGCAAATTTTTCAGTTAATTACAACACACTTAAAGGACAGTCTGACAGAATACTGCTCTTTTAAAGTGATCAGTTAATAAATTAAAACAAAATAAAAACATTACATGTGGGGTAATTTTAAACTGTAGGTATGTATGTAAAAATAACACAAAGGTCTAAACTGGTAAATACGAGGGCTGACTCTTTTACTCGAAAGGTACATATTTCAAGAATATGTTAAAAGATCCTTTTTTCAGTCCGCCCTCGTATTTTGTATCGTTAATAATGCAACCCAAATTAAAATGCGATTCCTAGCTTTTCAGCTTTGTTTATCTTAAAACGGGTTAACTAAAACCCAAAACTTACCTTCATCATCAATAAGAGCGTATTAAACACGATCAGCATCATTATAAAGTATTCGAATGGAGTCGAGACA
This sequence comes from Scaptomyza graminum, assembly GCA_018901835.1. Lineage (NCBI taxonomy): Eukaryota > Metazoa > Arthropoda > Insecta > Diptera > Drosophilidae > Scaptomyza > Scaptomyza graminum. The sequence goes on along the minus strand of JAEIFL010000001.1, from coordinate 2,641,768 downwards.
ACAATGCGCCACACTTTGTACTTGAAAGTGTTTCGATTTTTGGGCATATACCTTTCAAGTGGTCGAGCACCGATTGTAAAATCAATACAGGATTTCTGGGGGAATAGAAAGGTATTGTTTGAAATGTATTACAGGAACAATGGACATTCAATAAGATGTGTGCTACACTTGATTCTTAGCTTTTATTTTTAGAAGAAAAAAAATGAACATCCACATATGTAGTACAAGTACTCTAACATTGAAATTTGTTGAAATTTTTGCCCGTTGACTAAGCAAAGTTGAAGTTATTTGTGTATGAATGGTATAAGTAGAGAGTAAAATCAAAAATAAAATTATAAGAGTAAGCAAATTCAAAAAAAGATACCCTATAAACATACGCTTAAGCATAATTAAGGATCTTAAATTTGAGATTTTCGCGTTTTTGCAAGCGGACTATAATACAATTATGTTAAAATCATATTAAATCAAATTTATATACATTTTACAGATTTCTATTTGAATATTTCAAGGTACAGGGTAAATATATCACATTAAATCAAAAACATTTTTGAAGAGTATTGTAACTCCAAAAACACTGAAATAACTATACTCAATAATTTTCTCTCTAATTCTGAATTTGATGTCAACAAATCGTTCTAATTGAAATTTAAATCATGCCAACTAAATTTTGATCAATTAATTGAAATATGAATGCATTTTGGTGCAATTGTTTCGATCGATACTGGGTGTTTGTGCAGGTGCCTCATTTTATTTAAAATAATAATTTGAAATTTCCATGTGCCAATTAGATGGAATGAAACTGAATAGATTGAATTCAGTTATATTCTTCCTTTATATAGATCGAAAAAAGACATTGCTGGATTCATAATAATACTTACAGTAGTTTTATCAGCAACGAAATAAATATACTATATAGAAGATATATAGTTTGGCAACAATGGTGACTTTAACGATATGAATCTTTAAATATTCAATACTGAATATTTAAGGACTATCGTGAATGCTATGAAAAATCTCTACTTTCCGGTAAATGTTCAGTCTTTAGTATATCAAAGGTTTGCTAAAAATGCCCTCTTGGGCCTATGGCATGATACCTTGATGTATTTACATCTGGATATCTACGATCTATTCTATATGATAGAATGTTCCGGGATACTTCTAGAAGACATCCACAAGAAAAGCTTGTATGTAGTATGTACTTATGGTATGTATATAAAAAGTCAGGGCTTCAAGACGACATTCTTTAAGTAGTAGCTGCTAATTAGCATACATTCTAGAAGTTTTTGCTTTAGTTTTAGTTGGTACAGAAACGATAACAAGGGGAACATGTGCAGGTAAAAAGGTACCCGAGCTAATGGCATCTGCGCAAATGGTTTTTTTTTTTTTTTGTTTTGTTTTTTTTGTTAGTTTGGCTAGCTTACATAAGTAGTAGTAGTTGTAGTAGAGGAGTACATGTATGGGTGGTATCGTTGGTTTTGTGTGTACATTAACGTGCAGATAGAAAATGGATTACTTTAGGACTAGTATCGATTTTACGAGTAAGTAAGTAAGTAAATACATTACACACGAAACACACACACACACAAATATAAGCATTTGGTAATTTGATATTTTGTTTTTTTTTTTTTAAGTTTTTGTTTGATTTACTGGGCTCACCTGATTTTTGTCAATTTCACCATCTTGCAATTCAGCTTCGCCTTGCTCTTGAAATGTTATGATTATCAAGGCCACGAATATGTTGACGAAGAAGAATGGAAATACAATAAAATATACTATATAAAAGATGGACATTTCGATCCGGAAATTTTGGATTGGACCCCTATCTTCATAAGTGGCGGCCATTGAGTGTTGCAAGACCCTATTTGATGATTATCATTAGCAACAAAACAAATATATAAAAAACAAAAGTACATTTTTATTATTCACTGTGCATTGCAAAAAATATGTTTTTCTTTTGTTTTCGGTATGTTTTGTTTGGTACACAAGTGAAATTAGTATTTAAGCGCTACAAGCAAATATCTTACTGTGGCCATCCTTCGCCGGTCTGTACGGCAAAAAGCGTCAACATTGCGGCAGCTACATTGTCATAGTGAAAGCTACGTGGCTTCCACACACGCATCTCCTGTTTGGGCAGCAGTTCGTCTTCCTCGTATTTGAAATACGAACCCCTTTTGCGGGTTCAAGGTTCAAGATTGTGTCGATGGTTTTGAGTTTTATATGTTCATGTTTTTGTTTTATGATATTTTTGTTTTCGTTTGTTTAGTTATTGTTTTTTTTTTTTTTTTTTTTGTGGTTATACGTTGTGAAATTATTAGTAATTGCATTTCATTTTTATCAGAAGTTCAATAAAAAGCTGGTTAAACAAAAGGTACTACAGAAAAATAAATCAAAATTTTCAAAGTACAATATGATATGGAATAATAATCAACGAAAGCTTTAAAACAAAAATGTTAATATTAATAATTTTGGTTTGCTTTTTAGTAATTTTTAATGTATTTTTTGTTTTGTTTTATGTTTAGTGAAAAAGTATTTGAAATATGAAAATACTAGAATGTTTATGTTAATATGTTAAAAGTACACAAACAAAATCTAATAACCATCTCAATATTTTTATATAGGCATAAGTGTATTGTCAGGTCCAAGTACAAGTAAATAGTTGCATAATTAAATCAAGAAACTGTGTTATATGTATGTATATGTATGTATGTGGTTTAATGTGCGAATATATATATTTTTTTAATGTATGTCTGCATTTGTATTTGTACGAGTATTTAAATTTGTCTAGCTGTATAACCCAGAACAACACAAATCAACACTGTACACAGAATCAGAAGGCGTAAAAATAAAAGAAATGTACCAAAACCAACAAATTACAACAAGTATCTCTCAGCAGAGCAGTTAATACTAATAACTATTACATTGAACAAAAATACCAACAGCCTATGAAGTATGTATGTAACATTCTTTAGTGCATAATGAATATGAATGTGAGAGGCAACATGTGTTTTAGCTGAGTATCATTCTGTCGCAAAAAAAAAAAAAACAGATTTGCAATTGTTCGGCTGGTTGTTCGTTCGGCGATGTGTAACAAGGCAGCTGCGCTTAGTTGTGTAGTAGTATAACTTATTAAGCAGTGTATCGACCGTTTACTGCAACGTAAGTGGCTAGGTGGTAGGCGTGTAGTAAATATGCGTAATTTTTTTTTTTTTTTTTGTAAAGCAAAATGTACGTGTACATATGTATGTTAGGTTTTTTCTGTAAACAATTTTCGATTCTTTTTTATCTTGGTTTTGTTTTTTGTCAATTGGGTTTGTGGGTGGCCACACCGTTATTATGCATACGAAAGCCAAACAGTTTAAACAAAAAGATATTCATAGTTTTTGGTTTTTTTCTTTGTAATGAGTATCTTATATTGTTTACACTTCTCAAGTCGGTGAGTGTAAAATTCGCGTCAATTTTCTTTCATATATTTTTTACATTTTTTTTTTATGGTGTGCCTTTTTTATTGAAGCAATCGTTACACTCACGTCAAGTGCAATGACTCAGCGAGTTGGTTTTCTTAGTTGTTGTTGTTTTTGTTGTTGTTTTGCCAATTCATATATATATTTTTTTTTTTTTCGAATATTACTACAATGCATAAGGAAATGCTAATAACAGTACTACTAATTATAGTATGTATGTAAATGTATAAAAATAGAGCTCATCATCTTTAATTTCTATTCTACAAAGTGGCTGGCGATGACGTTTTATCAGAACACACAGAGGGTGAGAGAGAGTAAGACAGTTTAAGAGAAAGAGACAGAGAGAGAGTGAGATAGAGAGAGTAAAAGCAACATTTATTTAGAACTGATTTTGGGATCTGCGTGGTACAACTGCGTATACAACTTATAGTACTTGAGAGTGTGTACAACTGATTTAGAAAGAGAGAGACAAAAAGACTTGTTGTTAGTTAGTGGCTTAAGAAAATGCAAAAAGGTAACAAAATTTAAGGATCTAATAGTAGTAGTAGTAGTAGGGCTATCTATCAGGACATTAGACAATATATAGTATACTACTAGGTAAGTACGAGAGGATCTACCTGATTCTATTGAAAGTACGCGATATACAGACTTATTAAGAAATCTTCTGGTAGTAATATGGACTCTTTGGTATTGCAAAATACCCAATTGTAAAGAAATGAAACGTTTATTTACATGCTACACGCGAACGACAGTAGATTCTTGAATTAAAAATTTTAGTTTAGATAGTTTTGTAAAAGATTTGGATTTGATTGTTTTGGACACTGATTTTTTGTGGTGTTTGTGTAGAAGGCAACACATACAAATATACATTAAGTGACTTAACGGATTAACTATATTGAGATATATGTATACATATGAAATAGAAGAAAACTAGAAAGGTTTTTTTTTTTTTTTTTGTTTTAGGTGGCAATTGTAGTTTCGCATTTCAGTTCTATTCTATGATACACAGACACTGATGTTGAGTTTAGACTGCTTTTTACTATGGTTTTTTTTTTTATTCGTTTTATTTTTTTTTTTGGATTTATTGATTTAAAATAATTTGTTTGTTTGTGTTTTTTCCCTTTTTTTTGAAATTTTTTCGTATGTGTTTTTGGCCCGTTTACTGGCGTGATTGTTTTTTAACACAAATCAGGCAAGAAAAACTGGGCAAGAAACTTTAAAATGCTACTCTTACATTCTGTTAAATCAGTGCACCTTTTTTGTTTTCTTATCAAACACAAAAAACGATACAAGCAAAAAACAACAAGTAATAAAAACACAAATTAAGTACAAAAAAAAAAAACACACATTAATTAATATTCAAACGAAACGAAAATATTTATAGGTTACAAAACTCATGACAAAACTAATGCCATAATTTTTAGCAATGTTTTGGCACATAAATGTACAAAATATGTAAACATATATGTATGGCTGTGCGATCGGCCTAATTATAGCTCTCGATGGTGCAGGGTATTACCTAAGCCAACTAAAAAGCGGTTGAGGTTGGGTCTCTGAACGAATATTGCCTCGATAATAACTGATTCCTGACCATTATTGTGCATTTGGAAAAAAACACGATTATCACAAGCATAACATATATACATAATTATATATATATGGTATATAGTATGCGTATGTACATCAATCAATATTGAACAATAATAGTAATAGCAAGACGATAATTAGTAGCTTCAGGGATAGCGAGACAGCCTCAGCTGCGATTCGATAATTATATGTTATCGATAACTTATTTGTGTATAACTAGCAATAATAGGAATGTTGTTGTTAATGTTTTTGTTGTCTGTATATTTTTGTGTATTAAAGCGGGCAAACATTTAAATTAGACACACATATATGTAAGTAGGAACTAACTAAGTACGTAGTACTCTAGTCAGGCCTAACAAAAATAAGGGTACACACATACACACCAAGATATAGTAGTTAGACACAGACATGGAAATGCAAAACTGACTTATTTATTTATTTAGTTTAATGAGACGTACTTAAGGTGTGTGTCATTGTGTTTTTGTATGTATGTACATATATATAAGATATATAGAAATTATATGTATGTCCTGCCGCCTAAAGCTGATCGATAAGTTTGTCATCGATACGATGTAGAATGTATGTGTGATGTGATTTAAATGCTAAGTAAGTATCTATTGAAAAAGCTTTCGTAGGCACATTTAAAGAACTTAACGATTGGAGCACACACACACACACACAGAAAGAGACATTTATTGTTGATATGTATATGTTTATCAAAACACTGTATAAATCATATATATGTGTATATCGTTTTCTTTATATACATTTTAAAAATATACACATATTTATATATACATGGGATAGGTAATAGATAACAACAAAGAGAGAGAGAGAGAGAGAGAGAGAGGAGAGAGAGAGAGAGAGAGAGAGAGAGAGAGAGCGAGAGGGGGAGAGAATGAGTGGTTGAAAGAAACATAGAGGTAGGTCGAGAATGATGGATAGATGGGGAGAGCTATTTAAATGTAGTTATATATGTATGTATATACTACCACACCGAAATGTGTAAAACGCAACTAGGCTTGAACAAAATAAAACAAGTATCGTTGGGAATAAAAACAAATCGTATGTACTACAAAAATGATAGGACACAAATTAAAAATGATGACCAAAAGAAATATGAACGAAAAATGTTGAGCAAAACTTAAGGAAAATCAGAAAATCAGAAGAAAAAAAAACAGACAGATAGCAATCAATAATAATAATAATAATAACAATCTTGAATAAATTAATTTTACTTACTGGCACTCTTCGGAAGTATGTTTACTTTCGTCCGTACAATAAAAAAATTTTCCATTGAATAATTGGACGCCAATAACAGAAAATATAAATTGAAACAATATGTACACGATTAGAATGTTAACAACATTTTTTAATGAGTTCACGACGCAATCGAAGACGGCTTTCAATTTTGGAACACGTTTAATGGTCTTCAATGGACGCAGTACGCGCAAAACACGAAGCGATTTGATAGTTGACAAATTTTGTCCAGCGCTGCTACCGCTCATATCGAAACCGAAACTAACAGCAGCGCATATAACGACCACAGCATCCATAATATTCCAGAATTCTCTTAAATAGCTGCCAGGATGTAGTATGACACCCAAGTCTACAATTTTCAGCAACATTTCTATCGTGAATACGCCGGTAAATGCATAATCAAAATAATTTAGGATCTTGTTTCGCCTCGAATTCTCACGAACGGGATCTTCGGCTGCTAATGCTATTGATGACATTGAGATGACGACCATTATGAAGAAATCAAAATATGGTAAATTAACCACCCAATGGGCGCCACGTCGTACGCTGGTAGGTGGTATACATAACAATATCAAGGTCATATATTTTTGATTTGTGTTACCAATTTGGTGGATTTTGGATTTTGTTGTTTTGTTTGTTTTTGTTTTTGTTAATCATTGAATTCAGATATAGATTTCGCATGATTCGATTCGATTTTAATTTTATTTGATTTTTATTCAATTTATATTTGATAGTTAATTTGTTTGGGAGGTTTTCGATTGCGATTTTGCGTTTTTGTTTTTTTATTCAACCGTTTTATTTAGTTGGAGTTGTTTTGTTTTTTTATGTTTTCCAATTAATTGTTAATTGTTTTCCAATATTATATTTGGTTGTTATAATTTTGAGATGATTTTTTATCAACGGTGTTCGTCGTAGTCATTGTTAAAGTTGTTGTTGTTGTTGTTGTTGAAGGTGATGATGAATTAAATAGGATGAATTGCAGTTTCTCGTGGTGAAGGTGATTGGTATATAGTAGAAGTAATCAAATTTGAGCATTCGTTGATATTGTTGTAGTGCAAGTATTTACAAATTTATGATGATTGATCATTGAATTAATTAAATTTATGAATTAATATATATTTATTTGTTCATTTGTAGTGTGCAACATAAGATCGAAACGTATACAAAAAAGAAAAAAGTAAAAGAAAAAAATGTGAAAATAGTTAGTAAATTTGTTATTATATATATAGTATATTCAAAATTATTTTTGTTATAGTATTGTAATTATTATATAGTATATAGCACTAATAATTATTAAACATTATATATGTATATGTAGTATGTAAGTATACTGAAAAATGTTCTATCAAAATGGAACCCAGAACACAAATACCTGTACTCAAATTATCAAGTCTATATGCAAGTCTCAAGGAACTGAAATCATTAACCATATTTATAATAATTATTATACATATGTATGTATATCCCCACACACACAAGTTATCATCCATAGATAACGGGGCCTCAGTTGCTGCAAAGAAACTTGTGATTACATTTGTATAAACATAACTCTAACGATATCTGATAATGCCTAAAGCAACATAAAAAATGATTTATCTCACTGTCAAACCACCCACACTTAATACTAAATACATAATGTTTACACAAATATAAGCATTTATATAGATATATAGTTATATAAATATATGTATGCATTTATAAGTGTGTACGCATAAGAATAATATTTACGGATTCGTTGGTGATAGTATAAACATCGATGAGTATGGCAACATTGGCTTGGGACCCTCCGTCACTTCTTCTTCATCCTTTTTCTCCTCGTCCTTCTTTTTGCCTTTGCTTTTGGTGGCTACAACGGTGCCATCACCATTCTCCAAATGCACACCATCACCTTGGAGTGCCTCCATCTCCTTTTCAAGCTCTTGGAGTTGTTTCTCTTTATCTTCTTCGACTTGTTCCTCTTCGGCTGCTGTAAGTTCTTGGGCATTCGCCAAGTTATCGACGGCGATAGCCAAGAACACATTTAAAAGCGTATAATTACCGAAGAGTACCAAAACGATAAAGTATCTGTTGAAGGAATACCATCAGCATCAGTTAAATCCGCACGCACTCACAAGTAACAGCTTAATCATACTTATTTATAATATCGATTGTGTTCCGATATCAATAAGTACTTATAAAGGTTGACAAACCTAGCTCAGACGGACTTTGTTTGAGAGATAATGCTGATCTGATTAAAATATGGCATTAAATTTACACTGCTAGCAGTTTAGGGGTGGGGAAAGTTTTACGGGGCTTAATTACTTGTCCTAGTTAAGATTATGATGAAGATAACAAAATTGGCAAAAAAAAACTATTTTCTCTTTTGCTGGTCAATGCTTGAATCCAAAATACGAGCACGATAACGATTGCTGAAAAATACAAAATAGTAATAAAAATAGTTAAGCGGTGGGGCTATGTGAAATATATTAGCAAAGCTTCATTAGTACACTTACGTTAATTAAGGGACGAGTGTGTTTGTATGCGGGACCTTTTGTCAATACGTAGAAACTGATGGATATTGACGGACTTGGCTTGCAGAATTTCAGTATCGAGATAAACTAAATTCTTCAAGCTTTAAAGTCCCATTCGTGAAACCAAAACGTTTGAAACGTTTCGGAACTTCGTAGTAGATTGCACACATTAATGGTTCGACGTTCAATGACGTTCTCTCTTAGAACCTACTACATACAATACTTGTAAGAAATATTATATATATTACTGATTTCTACTAGCTGAGCTTACTTAACAAGTAATATAGCAATAAATACTGAAAAGCAGTTAGTACTAAATTGACATGAAACTACAATAAATTATGTTTCTTTCTAGACTTCGTACAATGTTAAAAGGGAATTGGGAAAGAATGAATTTGGATTTTTTTTTTTTGTGAGCAAATATCAAATTTTCTATTAATAAAAATCATATATGTATAACATAAAATAAAACTTACATAGAGTATCTCATTCCTTTCTTTGCACCACCTTGCGATATAATGCCCTGATACATAACTTCATTCCAATCTTCACCGGTTAGGATTTGAAACACGGTCAGAAGCGCTATGGGAAATGTGTTGAAATTGGTTTCGGGCGTGCCTCCAGGCAAATTGAACTGCCCACCGAACAGCTGCATGCCGAGCAGTGCAAATATCAGTATGAACAAGAAGAGCAGGAACAGCAACGAGATAATCGATCTCATTGAATTCAGCAAGGAAATAACAAGATTGCGCAGCGACGACCAATATTTGGTCACTTTGAAGATGCGCAAGAGTCGCAGTGCACGCAACACAGACAGACCGAATGAGCCACCTTTGACCTCAGACCAGATCACCTCGAATATCGAACCACTAATGACGACACAATCAAAACGGTTAAACGACGACTCGAAGTAAATGCGAGGACCCAGCGCATACATCTTGATGAACATCTCCGACATGAAAAGGCCCAGAAAGATGAATTCCGCATAATCTGTGTGAGTGTAATAAACATGTTAATCAATTAAATCGAATACTACATAAATGAATGTCAAACATTTACGACACTGATACGACAAAATGTGATGTGATGTACTACTAGATGATGATAATCCTTGAGAGATAACACTTTGAAGCAATTACTTACAGAGGAATTCTGTGAGAAATGTTGGCTGGCCATAGTGTTCGACAGCAACGCAAACAGTGTTTAGAAAGACCAGAACTATGACGAACCAATAGAACCATTGAGTCTTTACTGTATGCCGTATCCAAAAGCGGAATCGCTTTTCTGCTCGCCAAAATCCTGTACAGCTGCCTTGGGGTTTTGAACGAGTTTTTAGATAGCCTGTTAGATGAAAACAATAAAGAGATATTTATTTACGTACATATACAATCGATTTAAAGTTAAGCTGTGTGCCATATAGTATATAGTATGTGTGTATACTCCACACATTGTATAGGTATAGAGTCGTGGTTGTAGATTAGTTGCAAATAGTACAGGTACAGTACATCTACACGAGTACAAATACAAACGAGTACATAATAGTACGTACATACATACATGTTGTTTATGATATGTTGGGAGAGGGAATTCCTTGATACTATGCCTAAAGCATACATTAAAAAGTCATTTACTTCACAACGAATGTCTTGACCACTAGCGCAACATTTTAAATAGCATTTGATTACATCATTACAAATTTGGTAAGTTTCTTTGACCAATATTTCCTAGTATTTATTCCCACCCATTCAGAATTGTGATAGGTTTTGAATGGAAGTGCAATTAGTATTTTAGCATTAACAAGAAATGAATATGTCGCTCAATCGACTACACAAAAAGACAAAGTCATTCAATACTATATAGAGTAGTTGTACATACATACATCACACATTGATATCTAGTATAAGTTGGTGGTGACTCTGTGATATGTGAGGATACACAAACATCGCCGACGTGATAATCTATTATAATTATTATTATTAATTTTACTGACACCTCCACCATATAAAGATAGATGTACTATATTTATAAATGGCTTTTTAAACTCTGTTGAAGAAGAGTAAGTAAGTACTTTGATTTGGTGCAAAATGTCCGTTTTGTTCATATACAATGTTATTACAATAATGTTGCTACAGAGTTGTACGTAAGTAATATGCGGCACGATTTAGTGAATCATTAATCGAATTTTAATTTACTTACACATTTGTAATAGTAAGGATATAGAATTTCGTTTTGTTTGATATTGAAAAATTTAAATGAAAACGAAAAATGTAATTAATTGGATTTTATTATTTCTTAAAACACATAGTATTAAAAGCACCTTTATAGTAGTATAAAATAGAATATTTATTAGAATAACAGCAACAACAATCGAATCGATTCAATCTATGATCATTCACCATCTCCCACTCATTTTTTCAGTGTACAATTTAACATAATAAGTACGTATCAAAGGTAACATTAACTATTGCAAACATCATCAAATTTAACTTACTTTAACTTTTACTTAAGTATTTGTGTGTATTACAATCCGTTTTAAACAGTGTTATGTATTTATTTGTATGATCCGAAAAATCTCTTTCTTTTTTTTGATTACATCCAAGTTAAATACAACACAAAAAACTGTCCTGGCTTATTAAAGGGTCATTTAATTGTATGTAGGCGACATTTTTAAAATGGCATAAGCTCAAATTTTTGGAAACTCGCAGACATTCTGTCGTTGTTGGGTGACGCTCAATGTAATCGATATTTGGCTATTGATATTTGATTTTATATCAAGACAATCAATTTAGTTCCTAGCCACTCTCATAGAAGTCTATAAAACCTGTTTCTTTTATTCCATCTCTATTGTATTGGTTATTTCGTAGCTGTGTACTTATGCCAATTTCGATATGTCCAACTTTTATAGCATTCAATTTAATAGTTATTTCTTACCGTCATCACCATAGTCCTCCTCAGCCTCCTCTTCTTCAGTATCGGTTGATTTTGACTTTCCCAGACTTTTCAGCTTTTTTCGCTTGGCTGCGTTTCGCCTTCGAGCTGAAATACAAGACGAATTGAATTAGTTTCGAAATGCACACGACAAATGGTAGATAAGATTTCAACAGACCTTCCATTATGTGCATTTTCTCCTCTTCAGTTGTTCGTTCTTCGGCTAAAATAACTTCCTCTGAAATAATTGCGTAATGGAAACAAAAAAAAGTACCGATTGTCATATGTTCGATAACGATAACGAAAAAAACGAATATGTTTGCAATTTATAACAAGCAAGTATGTACGGTGGTAGTAAGTAGTATATAGGATTAGCAAATCCATGTATTTTTAATTAATATGAATTTATGTTGGTTTAAAACACATACACATACATATGTACATTTGTTGCATTGGATTTATGGTATATATTTATTTAATTTTATTACGTTTTTTTTATATACGAAAGTACATATGCATATGTATATATGTCTATATAGATATATAAGTGTGCTATATTAAGTATATTTGTGTTGTATTTTCTTGTGTGTATGTATGTGTGTGTGTGTAAGTCACATTTCAAATTTAAGTTCATAAAGTAAGTGTGTTTTCTATATAGAGGGGTACTAGCAAAGTGCCACAAAGTGCTGCATACAGCATTAGATTATTATTATGTTTAAAACTGCAACTTCAAAGACATGAAAAATGTCTGAATTAAATCAAAGATATTTTTGAACTATTTCGTTATTGATTGTGTATAGTGTGTGTGTGTGTGTGTGTGTGTGTATCTGTATATCTGTACTATATACTATAGTTCCTATATGGTGTTTTGTAATTTAATATACATGTATTTCATGTATGTACACATAAGTATTTAATTGTTTTTATTTTATTTTTTTTGTAACATTCAACTTGTAAGTTGGAGAAGGGATAATTTGTTGTATCAGCAATAACATTTCATACACAAGTATTTGAAATAAGTTAATTAACTAGTATGTGATGTTTGCTACACTGTAAATATATATATATATATATATTTTTCTTTTTTTTCTTTTAGTGTACAGGGTTAACGCATTTATTTTGGATATTTAAAGGAAATATGTATGTGTGGTTTGGTGTGTGTGGGCATGTTTATGAAGCTGTATATATGTATGTATGTTTATATGGAAGAGCATGTGTAATTGGGCTTGTGAATATATATTTAGAGTATTACGAAAACAAAAGGAAAGCAAAAAATAACAGTTTGGGGTAAATACTATACCAGCTTTACAAATCCATTCAACATAGCCGTTTAACTCTCTTTCTAGTTGTTGCTGCCTTCTAAGTTTAAGAAATTCTTGTCTATTTTCTACTTTTTCTCGTTCTTTTGCGAATTCACTACAAAAAATATTCAAATAGAACCATGATCAAACAAAATAAAAAACCAGGAACAATCCAAATAAACAAATAGTATTATAGTATATAATTATGTATTGCATTGCAATTTGTTACTTTTGAAGATAGTATTTTTGTAGAATATGTTTTTTTGTTATGTTTTTTTGTTTTCAATGGCTTACAAAAATAAAAAATAAAACACAAAATTATTTATATGGTACAAACGGAAAATCAGCAAACTAAAAATGTTCTTTCATATAAATAAAATGAGTTGTATATATTTTTGGTATAATTAGCATACTGTGCACAGCTCTTTGAACAGTTCGAAAATTGCTTGCCAAGTAATAAATATAAGTCACTTGGACTTTGTAGTTATTGTTGTTGAAATTGGGTCAAATGCCAGGCTATATACTACATATATATACGGTCGGTCATCATAGCAATATTTATATGTATTGTAGTATGTGAGAGTCACATGAATTTATCCAAAGTTGTTGATTTTTGTTTTGTTCTTTTTTATTTTTTATGTGTCTTTTAGCCTAGAGAGGTTTTGCTTGTATCTTGTTTGATTTGAAATGAGTTAACTATGAAATTGAAATGGATTTAAGGGTTTTAGTTTAGTTTGTTTCACTGTTTTTGTGCATATGTGTGTGTCTCTGAATCTGAATCATTTGCTAACCATAACAACAGAACACCATTTATCTTTCAAGTATGTAGTATTTAAATTGATATTAAGGCAATCATACGATAACAGCAACTCCAAAAAGGCATATTTAATTAACAATTGTGTATGCTTGTAGTTGATACTATATAAGTAGTTGTTTATGTTATGGGAATTGGGGTTTAACAAAGTATTTGCTAAATTTTGTGGTTTGTTTAGTTTTTTGTAAATATATAGTATATCTGTATGTATCATACATACGAACTGGGTTGCGACAAGTACAAGTAAGTAAGTAAGTATTTGGGTTTTAGTATTTTGAGAACGTAACAGCAATCCGTTTGATAATTAGGTATTTGAGTTAGCATCAACTGATTAATTGCTGAATAAGTAAAAAGATCAAACTGTTTTGTTTTGTTGCCGGGAGGAAATCGCTTGCGTTTTATATTAAAAATATAGTAGTAGTAGTAGTAGTAGTAGTAACTAAGTTTCAACACGTTCGTAAGTAATAAGTAAGTAAGTTAGTAGTTGTATGCAATTAAAACTGATTATTTCTAGTTGTAGTAGTAGTACATATAGTACATATGCCTATTATTATTTAATATTATTATTTGTTATTTGTATGTAGTACGTTGTGGTTTGGGGTTTGGGGGTTTTAAGTTGTTGTAACAGTTCTAAGTTGTTGAAGGAAGAACAGGTTTTGGTTTGGTTTGGTTTGGGTTTGAGAATAATATCGTTCTGTTATTGAAATACGAGTACTCTAAGAGGATATAGTTATAGTTAAGAATATATGACGGTATTTTTTTCGGCCAATTTGTGATTATACGAATATTATGGCAGTTTGCTAGGTTGCATGTTGCATGTTGTATGTTCATATGGTAAAAACCTGCTTGTGTTATCCAATCAAGATACGAGACCATTGCTGTTTGAAACATGGCACGAAAGCGGCATTTCTGAAATTCCATGCGACGCTCGACGCGGTTTCGCTCGTTTGAAAACTCTCTGAATTTTCAAGAATATCACATATATTTCAATATATATATATAAAACATAAGCCAAAACAAAAATATAATGCGTTAACGTAAAAGTTTAACTGGCTGATCAGTATGTAACAGTTAAATATACAATATATATAGATATTAAATTAAAAATTTTTGTTTTTTCTTTATTTATCAAAAATTTGAAAAATATGTATACTTTAATCAAATTATGTATAGTTTTTTTTTTTAATATTATTTACCTAAATTGGGTAGCGTACATATACAAAAATATATATGTATATGGAAATGTACATTTTTGAATTGGAGACCAATCGGATATTACTTATGAAGTATTTACATTAAAATCTTATGAAATGTGTAAAACGTAGAAAGATTGACTTGGAGCTCTCGCTCTGAAAGCTCTTCTTTTTTTTAACATACCCAATTCAAATCAATAATATAAAAAAATTTCAATAAAATTATGGTAAAGAGAAGAAAAAGTGTGTGCCATAAATAATAAAGAAGTTATCAATCCCAACTTACCCACTCAAAACACCAAGAACTAAGTTGAGCATAAAAAATGAGCCTATAACTATAAGAGGCACGAAATATATCCAATTAAATTGTGAACCTAATGCGTCGTTGGTCTAAAAAAAAAGAAAAGTTTATTAAGGAGTTGCATTTAGATTTTAATTTGTTATGAATACAGTACTTACCCAATATAGTATTGATGTCCAGCCTTCCATAGTGATACACTGAAATACTGTCAGCATGGCAAAACCGATGTTATCAAAGCTTGTTATGCCCGAATTTGGTCCATCCCATTTCTCCAGACACATGCTCGTCGTATGATTGCATACAAAGGAGCCGCCCGCTTTCTCTATGATGTTATCGGTATTGCAGGGTGTCTCCGATTCGCCTTCCTTCACTAGTTTGTCTGTCGAGCAAAGCAAACAATTATATATTATTTGCATGATCATCATTTTTGAAAATGATTGAGAAAATTGATTTTTACTTGGATCTTCTAAGCTATAGCAAGTCTTATGCAGTGCGCCCGAATAAAACTCGAGTCCAATGATTGCAAATATTACGATTGCAAACAACACCAAGAGACCGATTTGCAGTAAAGGTGCCATCGCCTTGATTATAGATTTTAAAACTACTTGTAAACCTATTATTGACGATATCCAATTCCAAATCGCAAGTTTTCAGTTGATTCAAGTGTGTAAAATACAAATTGGATTAGTAAAGTTGAAATGAATAAAAAAATTTGTTGATTTCTACTATATAATTTTTACGCTCTGCTACTTAGTACGTATGTATGTATGTATTATGTACAAGGTATATGCAATATGTGTATGTATTTATGTATGTGAGTTTCTAAAACTCAAACATACACACATACATACATATATACATATGTATACACAGATAGTTTCATACATATTTTAAGCATGCAAAGAAAGAAAAAAAATAGCTATTACCCATACGCTTAGCCGTATTGTAGGTTTCATTTTTTTATTTTGTTTATAAGTAAAAAGTTAAAATGATAAACTCAAGGACTACTCACTAGGAATTCCAGACACTAATTTTAAGGGCCGTAGCACACGAATGGCTCTAAGTGTTCTTAGATCTACCTCGGGCCCCATTTGTGGGTACTGTGTCATGAATCTGTTTGCGGACGTTAAGCGATCGAAATGAGCAATTCATTAGCAATATATTTTTTTTGTTTTAATGAAATCAATTATTAAAAGCAAGTTCGAAAATTTGATATTCAAATTGTTTTACTAAAAACCAATGAGCGTTAGAAACATGTAAGAAAAAAACTAAGGATCAAAATAGTTAAATGAAAACAAATCAAATAAATGAATATAAAATGGTTTTTTGACAAAACATTTATATAGTACAGTGCTATATTAAAATAAGAATAAAATAAATAACGTTTAACGCGCGATTAGTTCATTTTTCATTTGAATTTCGCATATACACACACAGTGGGAAACCCTTGTAAATTACCTTCTGCCTACAAAATTCTATGATAACTTTATCGTTGTTTTTTATCATAAGTATTTTTAATAGGCTTTAACTTGATTTGTTATTTGTGTTTGTGTGGTCAATCTCTACATATAAGAAATATAATAACTATATATTTATGACCACTTTTTGAAAGCACAGTTGCACATTAACTGAACTAACTAGCTAATGTTAAACTGAACCTTAAAAAGTGGTCTTAGAACTAGCCAGAATATAAACATATACATTTAAAATTAAAGATGGTATTTTCGATTATTACAATTATCGTTATTGTTTTATCTAACCAATAACGCTATATAGTATTGTAGATTTACAAACATCAACACTCTATGGAATTTATATTAATACATAAGTATTAATAATATTTAAGTAGATGTAATTTTTAATGTTGTTATTGTCTCTATGTTGATAGTCTAATAACACCGGATCCGCTAAGTCCTAGGAATAAAGTTAATTTGATGCCAAAAATGTTAATTGTTAGAAATATTATTTGCTAAGTTCTATAAAATAATCATAATAGTGGTTCAGTTCTATATAATAGAAAAGTTGTAAGTAATATAAAATAATTTCAATTGGCTCAAACCATGATAGTCATATGTATTTATGTATACTATTTCCTATGCTATGAATTTGATTTAAATTAAGTGATTTAATCATACTCTAAAATCACAGTTTATTTGCTTAAGACATTAAATTCTTTCCGACTCAACTGCAATTTAATATTAAGATTTTATTTTTTAATCTTAAAAGAATATAAAAATAATAAAAATTAATTAATTGGCAAGAGTCGATTGGTATTCAAATTGTGAATTTTTAGATAAAGTATCTGTATATCATATATCATCTGTTCACATAATAAACGATTGGTTTAATAATAATAATAATAATATTCCCGATTAATGAAATACTTAGAGCTTTTGTAATTCAACTATAAATCACCAAAAACACATTTATGTATGTATTTTTTGAGAGTCTGGCCAGAATGAAGATTACTAGCTCCTAAATACTAATTTGCTAAGTAGTAAGTATTTGGATTATGTTTTGAATACAAATGTTTTTTTTTTTGGTAAATTAATCTAGCTCCTAAGTTCTCTATAGCTCTATACTAATGTACATGTATAATAATCGAAATGAAATATTAGTTTTCTGGCCTATATAGACGGTATATAATGGTCACCAACTACGTAATCTTACTTGGAATTCGGGATACAAGCTTCAGCGGCCGTAAAACTCGAAATGATCTCAACATGCGTAGGTCAACATCTATATTGGCCTCAGCAAATATCGTCATGGCACTGTTTGGCATTGGGATTGCCATATAAAAGTCAGTATTTATAGTATATGTAAGACGTTGTCAATTTCAATTACAAGATGAGAGATAAGAGATACCTTTTCTTAAAACTATTAGTAAAAAAATGATTTTCATTCGTGCAAAACTGTTTGATGAATCGATTTCCCGTTCAAAGATTTAAAAAAAATGTATAGATTCGTTTATTTTTGAACCCGCAAGGCAAGTGTTTAAAGAGACGTTTACCGGACCAAGTTCAAGTTTATTAAAGCAATCCTCAATATGACATCGTAGTTATAGTATGTAGTAGTATTTTACCCATGCCCATTGAAGGCGTTGTCCAAGTTCTTTGTATCGTAGAATACTTTTAGTTATTAGTTTCAAATAAATTATGAGCAATTTAAGAGTTTCAAACTAAAAAAATCAACATAATAATACGCCAAAAAATAATAAAATAGATTCTTAAATATGCGATTGAATATACGTAACCTAAGCATAATGACATATTTACCCCGTCACTACAACGAAAAAATCCATGATGTTCCAAATATTCCTGAGATAGGAGTGTTTATGCAGAACAAGCCCTAGGGCAAGAATCTTGAGCGATGCTTCTACACAGAAAATGCATAAAAAATAGGCCTCCGTTTTTTCCTGTTATGCAAAAAGGCAATTTTTGTGATTAGTTTGGCAAAGATGCTTACTCGGTTTTGTTCAATAATTCGTCTTACCAGTTTTTGTGCCAATACTGTCTTGTCGCCTCCGGGCAAGTGCTCTTCTAGTGCCAACACAACACAGTTGGCAATGATTGTCAATAACACGGCGTACTCAAAGGGCGGCCATTCAATGATGAATCGTGTGTATTTTCTAATTGGGTTATCCTCGGTTAGGATAAACAATGACGTCGGACCACCACCAGGTGGGTTTTCCTCTTTTTTCGGGCCACCCATTCTATCAGCTAAGCGATGGGCTCCCTTTCGACCCAAGTGCCCCCCGCCTAAGGAGTCCTGTTGATGCCCTGCTAGCACTGCTTCCTGAGCTGCTTCCAACCTTAAATTCGAAGCGTACGACAATAAATGACTTTGAAAACTTTGAAAAACAACATTTCTATCGTTTATCGTTCAAGTTAAATAGTTTGCACTATATGGTATAATATATATATGCTAAAACCTACCGTCACTATATCCAATTTCTGATACTTTTGTAACGACCGCTCGGCCATAATTATATTACACAAGGTGAACCACAATACGCATTTGTCGGAAGTGACACGCCGTCCGCATCGCACTAAAGTGGCAATTGGACATTTAATTTTGTGAAGCCAACGGCTGCACGACAAATATTCTTTTTTTCGATTTCTTTGGTTTTGCTAATGTTGTTGTTGTTGTTGTTCTTTGGCAATTGGCCCGGGGTATTATCCGATATTTGTTGTTGTTTCGTCCGAAGAGTATGGGGTATTTTTGTATGTGAAATTTGCTCGTTATCTTTCGCTAAGTATTAGTTTCAATTGTTGTTTCAATTAACTGTTTTGGAGGATTGGTTTCTTAGATGTGTGTGTGTGTGTGTGTGTTTGTAAATTGCACAAAATGCCGATGCTTGTTGTTGTTGTTGTTGTTGCTGCTACTGTTGTTGTTTATAGTACATAGTATGTTATTCAAATGTTTTTATTCACGATTTAATGATACTATTTGATTTGAAAATGAATTCAGCCATGTCGTTTTATCACTTTTTAGTATTTGATGCATTATACTATATTTATTCCACGTACTACACATTGTTTATTAGTCGCTGAGCTTCGTAAGTGGTGAGTTGCCGGTTTTATCACATTTACTTTTTTTTTTATATATACATGTGTGTTTGTTTGTGTGCTAAGTATATATAATGGAAGATTATTATTTGAATTATTAATTTCTCGATTTGTTTTAGTTTTCGTCCACTTGACACTTGATTTAATGAGAATGTCTTCGCGCTGCGTAGCTTAACTGAAAACTGGTTTTGTTTTTGTTCGGGTCAATTCAGTTCATGACCTATCGAAATAGACACACACACACACACAAAACACTGAAACACATTCACACCAAGCATGCATACACATTATGTACTGTGTGTGTGTGTGTGTATGTGTATACTTGCACATTCCTTCACACACACACACACAAATGTCCTATAATTACAACTCAACACAGCGTTAATAAATTCATATAAGAAACTAAATATTTCTTTTGTTTTCTTTCTTTTTCATCTTATTTTTGTACGCACACTGTTGTTGTTATTATTGTTGTTGTTATTGGGCATAACGTAAGTTGTTTCAAATATCGGTATAACATTTTATTACTGGAACACGCTATGAATGAAAAGTTAGGGGATGAAATGGTCTGCATTTACACTAACAGTAACACACACGGATACACGGAGAGAAGTGTGGTCATGAAAAAATTCAACACGCTGTGGTGAAATGTGAAACGTTCAAACCGAAATTTTGCGACTTCGCTAAGCTCAGAGAGAGAGAGAGAGACAATGGAATGGTTGACGGCTCTCTCTCCGACTGTAAAATCTCAACAGATTAACAGATTAGACCGCTGCGGCAGTACATGTTTACAGTAAATGGGCTTTACGTGGGTTTCTCATGCATGTTGTATGCATTTTTTTAGCGCAATGAATAGTATTAATTATAATAACAACCGGGTCCTAGCATTTGACTTAAGTCGTATTTGGATGAAATACATAATACATGTTTTGGAAGATGAGGTGGCGTTTTATGTGCTCATATAAATGTTGTTGTTTACATTCACCAAATGGTACACTTTTTACACACACACACAAACACATATCACTTGACATTACTAGTATTCGATTTGAACACAATTAATTATTGAACTCATGTACTAGTATATAAAAAGTCAACTGGTAACTGTTTTTTGTTTAGCTAAATCTTTTATATGAATATAAAAATGTAAATGTAAATGTGACGTCATCGAGTTGTTTTCATTATTATTTGGGGAATGTGACTTGGAAGAAACTTTAAACAAAACATAGCATATTTATAGCGACTAATTTAAGCACCTACACACGCACACACACACGCACGCACACGCACACACATCATACGTAACGTTGCCTACTTTCTTGCGCCTTCGTTCGTTCTATTTTCATTTCGAGTCTTAACAAAAACATTTTACATTTCGGCTGCCACACCACAAAAAAAACCCACTAACGTGTAACTATAGCTATATACATACATATATATGGTATATATGTATGTGAACAAATGTGACATTTGTTTCTAGTTTACGGTAAACAGCATTTAGTTTGTTTTTATTGCAAACGCATTGCATTCAAACACAAGTAGAACATGTGTACGTGCATGTGCTATGAATTGACGTATGTACATACATATGCACATACATATATATAAATGTTGGCATTTAACATTGGAACGTGTGACCGACCGTAAGTCCAAATCCTATTAGTACACACAAAACACAAAACCGTTTTCGTTCCCGAGGGCGTTCCAAAAAAAGACAGCTCTTGTAGGTCTTGTAAACATATCGACATACATACATACATACACACATATATGCACATACTAATAAGTGTGTTTGTATTTGAGCAATGCCATCAATTCTAAAATACTACTTATATATATTATATAGTACAACAACAACAAATCTACAACGAATTTTGTATGGTTTTACTAGTTGTATTTAGTATTTTAGGGTGTCCCTTGTATGTCAACCATTTTTTTTTTTGAAAGGGGTGAATAAATAATTGTTAATTTCAGGGATTTTACAAATTTTCGAAGCCGTTTTAATTTTTTCTGTAACTTGGTGGCGTTATTAGGGACAGCTGTGCGAAATTTCACTACAAAATGTTTGCGCAATAAAATCTTGCATACAAAAAAGGGCCACCCTAATGTATATATATGTTTGCATGTATGTATGTATGAGTATGCTGATGATGCTGCTCGATACAATTCATTCACCTTCCGACGCATACACGTCACAGCAACACGAAAGCCGCTGAAACCAAAACCGAAACCAAAAATTCACTTGGCGTTGTCAGAGCTGTCGCTGTCGCTGACGCTGACGCTAGCTCTGAAGCCGTCACCACCCACGCAACCTTCCAACCATTGTGCTACCAACCCGCTGACCCAATCCCAAACCCAACTCGAACGAACACACACACACACACGCGCGCATACAAGCACGCGCGCGCCCACTGTCGCAAAACTCGCAGCCGCATTTGTAAGTAGGATATGTATATATGTATGTACATAATGTATATGTATTCGTGTATATACGTCAGTATATAAGAAGATATTTCTATAAATATATTATGTACATATATACCGCAAGTGCGTATGTAGTAAATATGTATATGTTTGTATTGGGACTGAACTCAACAATTACACCAACAACAAAATAAACTAAACTAAAATAAATATATTTATGTAGTACACAGACGACATTAGCGAAGCGCGTCAAAAACATTTGGGAAAAGCATCGTTAGTTAGTCCAGTTCTGCTGCTGCGGATGTGTTTTTTCTGTTTTTTGTGTGTTTCGCCAACTAACGAGCAGGCGGCGAGCAAATAATTTATTTAATGCATGGTTATTTTAGTTCACATTTCTTAGGATTCGCTCGTTTCACTTCCAATCTATTCCTAGGTTTCTCACACACACACAGAGAGAGACCAACACACACAATCATACAATTTCGCAATAAGTCGCGTAGGAATGTTTGTAACTTTATTTTCACCACTCGACCCGATTTTTAGCTACATTTAGTATATAGTATGTACATATGCCACCACACACAAAAAAAAAAAAAAGAACTTCGAAATTTCGAGTTTTTTTCAGCCCCCAATTAAGGCGACTTGGGGCGGGCCAACAAAATATTATCACTTCACTTAAAAAATTAGAGTGGGTAGAGCACAAACGTTTTTCACGTTTTATATTTTTGGGATCTTTGGTTTTTTGTTTAATTAGGCATTCGAAACATTCGACAAAAAAAATATGTAAAACAAAATTAGCGCTGTGTTGGGTTGGACCCGTTGTTACCGACTTTGTGTCTCACCAGTTGGACGAAAAGAAAAACTTAACAAACGCAAACGTCGATGAAAGACTTTGTATTACACTTTACACATTACACACACTACAACTACTACACACACCACGTACAATACAAGAAGCAGCAGCAAGAAGCAGCCAACCCGACCAAACAGCTAACCAAACAGTCCTGCGCTTTGGGATTGAAACACACACAAAAAGCTCGAAGCTGAACTTGCACTGTGCCACTGTCGCCGCGAATAAACTGCACATGTGGCCAACCTAAGTGTCTTCTCCTCTCGCAAAGAAGGGTGAAAGGGCACAAGAGAGAGATGTATATACATACATACTATATGTATATCTCGGGCCCAAATTCGAGATGTTCAGAGATGGTGCCTATTCTATTGCCGTATAGAGGGCATTGGAGCGAGCTTTAAGCTCAGCCCCCAAAACGCTTTTCATCCCCCAATAATCGGCTGCTTACAAATTGCCCAAAAAAAATCAACAACAACAAAACAATATTGCCAGCTGCTGGCAAAGCAATTATGCTTTCACTAGCATATCGATTTAAACGCCTTAGCTTTTGTCCAGGAATGATAATGTTAAGGCGCCATCTGGTTACAGAACCAAGCAACTTATACATAGTATTTATGTATGGCGGGAATTTGCAAAATACATAACATGATATTAGTTATTTGATCAACTTCAAATACCAAAAGCAAGCCTGCTTATCTATTATAAAAGCATATGTTGTGCCGAGCTATAGATAATAACTGTTGGATAAGTTTTTTTACTTACATAATGTCACCCAAGTTGAGACGGATTTGCAAAGGCGGAGCAGCTTTATCCATTAGTCTAGGTCCTGTGGTGGCGGTAATTGCGGCAGGACGTCTGCGTGGTTTTTGAAACGCCTGAGGATTGGATGTTAGAGCGGTGGTTCTGGTGACGCCATCTCCAATGATGGCAATGTTGTCATCCAGACCAAAGATGTGCCCCGTCGTTAAGCGTGCCATCGGTGATGAGCCTCTTCTCCGTCGAGCTCCCACACCACCCAGCATCCTGAACAACAAACACAAGAACACAAAAAAAAAAACCAAAAACAAAAACACCACAAGCTTGTTAATTAAGCGGAACGAAGCGAAACATTATAGAGAGAGAGGGAGTAGCAGTTACTTTTTAAAGATCAAAGATGATAATCGTAATACCGAAAAGCCCGAGCATTTTTTCACAACGAGACTTACAATAATGTCAAACGAGTACAAAAACAATATTCATTTTATAATAACTTGAATTTAAATCGTTGGGAAAAACCGTGCACAACGATCTGCAGCTAGTAATTTGACCAAGGAAAAAAACATATGTATGTATATATTATATATAAGTATGCATATATATATGTTTATATTGCAATCTGAGACGCGAACTGGGATGCACTCGCTGGCAAGGTTTGGCTAGAACTAATGATAAATGTTGTATGTACCATGTGGCAGCCATTCGCTTCGGGCGCTGGAAACTAATTCAGCTGCTGTAACTTTTACCTGGTGGTACACGCAGATTGATAGATAAACATGTACATATACCATATGTATGTATGTATGTATGTATTGAGCTGATTATGATGATGACAACGATAGCAAACGAACGATGATGACGTGCTCGATAGCAGCCAGCATATGCGCATTAAATACACGTTCCTTTATTCCTCCTTCCTTCCTTCCGTCGTTGTCATCGTCGCCATCGTTCACTAGTATCAGTTATTAGGAAACTATAGAATATCTCTTTGTGCACACACACACACATATAGTCATGCAACAGCCATTGTTAAGCAGCTTTACTCGTGCCCTTTGTATTGGTTTTAATTTCCAGTGAAGTAGAATTTGTAAAAAAATACATATATCTATCAATTTTAAATTTCCAGTGTAGTTCAATAGAACTGAGCTTATTGGGAAAGGCAAGGATTTTTCTACGAAAGTTAAAGTATTAACAAAAAGACACAAATTTTCAAAGAACAATTTTCATTGAACATTTTTTACTGTATTTTAAGTTTTTATGGTTTTTTTCTATCAAAAAAAGTTCTTGAAATAAAATGGTTATTAAATATAAAACCTTAAATTTAATTTAATTCATTTGAAATAATATATTTCCATGTAGCAGGAATGTATCAAACTTAAATATATACTTATTTCACCTATGTAGTTTCAAGGTTTTTTACTTTATATATTTTTCAATCTATTTACAATCTGTACTTGAGAAAAAGAAAAATAAAAGTTTATTTAAAGACGTTCTAATTGTAATTAGTGTTTATTTTACAATTGTTTATAATAAAAATCAATGAGAAAACTGTTTGGGGTTAAACTAATCCATGTCATCGTCCTCCTGGTCCTGCTCCTGCTCTTCCTCCTCGCCATAATCCCACATATCTTCGGGCGTATCATCTTCGAAACCAAAAATACGCTCCAGATCCTGTTCGGTATCACCATTGACGGTGTCAGAAGTAAGCAGGTCCTGTTCCTCGGGACAGGCAACGCAACGGCTTTCATTAATCCCATAGTGCAGACAATGAGCACCAATGCACTCGCAACAGCCATCGTGGAACCAGCGATAGCTATTGGCGCCCATGCTCTCGCACTGTTGCCGGCACTTGTTGGCCCGTATGCAGGAGTTCACATAGACGACCGTACAGTTGACGATATTGTCGCTGGGATTGTGCCTGGACAGGTGGAGCAAATTGGATTCACCCTCCATGCGCTGTTTGAGGCCGGAGCGCATCGGTATCCGTATGGTGGACCATTGGTCATCATCCTCGGCGGTTAGGGTGTCAAACAATTCGGGCACACCCTCAACATCACCAATCTCGGAGCGGGGCGTCAACGAGCTAAGCGCATCCTTGTGCTTGGGACACATGTCCAAGCAGCCGCAACACTCCGTATACAGCTCACCGAGACAGTTAAGGCAATCCTTGCAGCAATGACAATCGTTCAACTTGCACTGACAGCTCTGGGTGAGCAGGCACTTGGACACTACCGAGCCGCAGACCATCTCATTGCAGCCATCATCGTTGCCGGCCACCAAACCAATGCCCATTCCCCCCATCATTAACAACAAAACCACAAACAACTGCAGCATTCTCGGCCAAGTCACGATCAACAATGATGCAATATTGCAACTTCGCTTTATATATATATGGGTACAAATGGGTAGCAGATGAACAGGTAAACGATACTAAGGTCACCCGCGAAGCCCGCAGGATTATCTCAGCCCACTTTTGGTAGCTAACAAATCCGTTACAATCCGTCTGTCATAAAAGCAATTTAAAAGAAGTTAAGCCAATGTTAATTCTGCTTGTAGGTAAAAATGCCATAAAAACCTATAAATATTTATGTTATGTACACTGAGAAAACAAAATACCCTAAATAAAGTATTTAACGAAATTGGCAAAAAAAAAAAAATAAACAATATGTTAATATTATATTGATTTCAAAAAAAGTAAGTATATATATAAATATGGAAAATACTCTGTTTGTTATTTGATCGATTTAATTTTTACATATTAAGAGAATTTTCAATAAGATCGCATAATAGTGTTAAATTTCTAAGTTACATTTTCTTGCGTTTTTTTTTTTTTGTGGAAAAGTTATTTTTCGAAGTTTCAATATTTTTTCAGCTTTGTAAGAGAAAATATTTTGGTTTCAATTTTTTTCTAACAAATATGATCTTATAATAAGAGAGCTTTCGTATACCGAGGAATTTTAAACTTTAGAAATTTGATTTTTGAACACATTTTCTTGATTCTTCACATAAATGTAAATCCATCTTTAATGAAAGTTGAGCGCAGCTATAGCCAAACTATATAATAAATGCCATAATCCAATCAATAAACTTTGCCACATCTGCATATAAGATGTATTGACTTGGAGAAGCATCTCTACTCTCCAATCCTCTGCCCACTGCTGCAGGCAATGCAGCCGAAACTGTACCGCGAAGCATCCAACGATTATTCTTGCGTATAATCAGGCCAGCACCAGAGATGCCCGAATAGATGCTTGCCCTGTGCATGCTGGCTGTCTGGGCATCGACCAGAATTCCGGCGCAGAAGGTGCGATTCGAGGATAAGCTGCTGAAGTGTGGATTCGTTTGGAAGCACACCTCGTTGGATACGATGGGTGCCTTCACCACAATGGGTATACTGCTGGATTCAGCTAAACTCTCCGACGACGAAGAGGAGCCCTTTGAAGTGGGATTCGTTGCATTTGCGGCTCGATCAAAACTCCAGCCAATCACAATGCCATGCTCGCCGACAATATATTCCGATTTGCTGGAACCCGACCACAAACACACAGGCAATATGAATGTGTTGAAGCTGTAAAGAATTCAAATGGGTAAAACCAATTTATAAATTAAATTCCTACTTACCGCACTTCATCTTTGAGTATAATGACAGCAATGTCCGCATCATAGTTGCTCAATTGTTTATTGTAATCGGAGTGTATATAGATGCCATCGACTGGTGCCGCCAATGAGCCCTCCTCATTCCAGTTCTTGAGATTGTGCCGGCCCAAAAAGACGAGCACCTCGTTGGCCGTATAGCGTTGATTGAACATTTGAAAACAGTGCGCCGAACTGATGACCACACGAGCCGAGACAAGAGTACCGCCGCACTGAAAGTCCAACGATGTCTGATTATTGACATAAATGGCTGCCAGCCAGGGCCATGCACCTCTCGTTATCGATGGCAGGATATTTGCCGTTGTTGCATTCTGTCCATCTACCAGAAATTGTGATTCGCCCGAATCGTCTTCAACTATCAAATCGTCGTCTACGTCTGCTTCGTTCTCGTCCACCTCATCGTTATCATCATAGTCCCCGAAGGAAACGAAAGTGGGCGGCGGATGGGCGTGATCAGAGTTCAACCGAAAGCCATCATCATGGCTTAAGGTAAGGCTGACGTTTGTTATTTTACGTTGCGTTCGTTGAGGCAATCGAAAGTCGAGACTTTTATCGATCTTTCCACAGATTTCACGGAGTGAATGAAACGGTTTTCTGTAAAGGTTTAAGATTTTTTAGTAGATTCTATTTATTGTTAACATACGAGCATTTAACTGTAGCCAATCCAAGTCTATTTTATATTTTGTAACGTATCTATATATATTTTATTTAACCATTTTTCTTGATTATCAAAATCACTTGACCAAAGAAATTAAATAATTCTTTATTTACATTCTAAATCAGATTTGTAACAGCAAAGGTTTATTCTAGATGTAAAAGACTTTTTCTATTTTTTTGGACTGGTTCGTGCATTAAAAATATAAAATATTTTCAGTTATGTGTTTTTGGACGATATGTTCATATATCTCATTCCCACAGTTGACCAAAAGCCTAATCTGAGTTTTCCAGTTAACTATAATATAAACTCCCATATAGATGTTTTCAAATGCCAATGCCAAAATGATCAAATCGTTTAGACGGCTCAAGTCAGTTTTTCGCCACAGAATTTCCCTATAAATATGGTTCGTAAAAATGTCAGCTTTGTAGCTGTAACAGGACAGGTCAGTTAGGACAAGCAATTATAGAGAAATTTATATATATATATATATATATGTGTTTATAATACATACATATATGTATATGCAGCATTGTAGTGAAAACCGACAACAATCCAGATGCATACTTCTTGAACTGGATGTGCTTCAGAGGCTTCGTACCCGGTAGCTCCTTACCGAAGTGTCCACCATCTGGCGGCGCAAAAAGACCTGATGATGCTTTCTTATCTGATATAAATGTGAGTTTGCGTGTATGTTCCAGCTGTATTTGAGTCATGAAAATGCTGTGATCTACGAACAAATCAAATACAATACATACATATTTACATCGACTACTATCTTGATAGTAGTAAGTAACCTACCGGCAGAACCAAAACAAATCACTTGATTGTTAGCCGAGATGAGTACCAATTTGGGTGGGAAATGATGTTTCGGAAATCGAATTTTATATAATACTGGAGCATTATTTGTAAATTGACCACGCGTCAGTAACTCTATTTCTCCAAGATAATTCTGCAAATGCGAATCCAATCAAATAATTAAATCCTCGTTTTTATTATGTTCAATGCAAAATATCACGCACCGTTGTTGGTTTGCCTCGCATCGAGAGCGTTACGCGTATTTGGAGTGCTTGGACAACTGGATTTCGTACGGCAATTAGACCAAACCATTCACTGCCATCGAATCTATATTGAAAGATCTTTGGACACGGACTGACTGGCATGCCTTGGCCAATAATCGCCTTTGTGAATTGCTCAAAACAAATGAGTAAAATTGCTGTGAAATGCACTTTCGTCATCATCATCATCACATCATCACTAACTTGCATGTTATTATAATCTTAATCTCTTCTGCCTAAACATTCGCACACACACACACTCACATGCCCATGTATGTGTACATTATCCGTTGTTAAGCTTTCTTCAGCCACAAAGCTTTCAAACCGAATAGCAGTAACAGTTACAGTAACAGTCACAGTTAGCAACATGATCAGCTGATCCGTGATTATAATTGACCTACAACATTATTTCAAATTTTATTCATTTGAACAATTAATACTTAAATTAAGTATCCATCAATATTAAATACATACAATCCATACTTATCAGAAACTTTTAAGACAATCCGATAAACTGAAAAGCTCCTTAAGCAAAGCCTTAAATTATCAATTGCATCATTCTATTTAAAAACAACCTTTTTCATCTATGGGTTAACAAAAAATTTTAATTTACAAAAAATTTAGTAGACATTCGCTTAAGTCAGACAAACTATTCCGCTGGGGGATCGGCCATGTCTTCCTCTTTAGTATATTCCGGTGCTATGTGAACAGAGCGAGCACCGTGAACCTTGGGGTCGCCATGTTGTTCAGTTTCTTCAGCTGGTGCTGCTGCCGCTGCTTCTGCTGCCGCTGCTTCTGCTGCTGGTGCTGCTGGTGGCGGTGCTGGTGGCGGTGCAGCAGATGGATCTGTGCTTGCTGCAGGAGCTTCAGCCTGCGGCGTTTCACCTGCTGGTTGCGCAGCACCTTCAGGTGCTCCAGGAGCTGGAGCGGTAGCTGTAGCGGTAGCTGGAGCTGGAGCCGCAGCTGGAGCTGTAGCTGGGGCTGCACCTGGAGCTGTAGCAGGAGCTGTACCTGGAGCAGTACCTGGAGCTGCAGCTGGTGCTGTACCTGGAGCTGTCTCTGCCGCAACAGGTGCTGCTCCTTCAACTGGAGCTTCCACAGCGGCCGGCGCCGGTTCAGCTTCCTCGGGCGGTAGTTCAATTTTTTTGATCTGCAAAAAGAACATTAACAATACAAAGAAAAGACATTGTTGCTAAGCTGCTACCTTTTTGACCTTTGGTACTGCATTTTCGGGTATCGTGTCATCGATCTTATATTCTTCTGGGAAGAATTTGAGTGCTTCCAAGCGCCCCTTGTTCGTATTGTCACTGCAGTATGTGGGTTCGAATTGTGCCAACGCTAACATCGTGAAGGATTGAACCTTATTTACTTTGAGCACGAAACGATCGTCCCTAAATTGCGAGAGAAAAAGAAATGAAGTAGGTTAAAAGTTAATGAATTTAAATAAAAGGGGAATATTGAACTTACGGTGTTTGAGTCTTCAGCTCGTCATACTTGAAGATGTTGTTTGTGATGAGTTTGGTATCATCCGGATTGTCACTGGTGAAGAAACCATATTGTGGTATATCTTCTCTAGCTGTATCCACCATTTCCATGACATCATCGCGCTTATCTGCCTCAAATGCCATTATAATGTGTGGTGGCTCTGGCGCTGGATCTGGTGGTAGGAATCCAGCTGTCTGACTACGGAAGAATACATAGACCAGGGCTGCATGGGTGCGACGATTGTTGGGAACCCATATGGGTGGAATTTTGACACACTTCGTGCGTGTTAAAGGCTTTGGTGGCGCTATCTCTTCTTCCTCCTCAACGGCCTCCTCTGCGGCGTCGTCATCGTCAAAGCCCAAGTTCATATCGAATGGCATTTCGGGCATGGGGGGCGGAGCAGCTGCTTGCTTAGTCTCATCTTCTTCCACTTCCTCCTCTTCGCCAAGATCTTCGGTCACCTCGTGCTCTTTGGCTACACGCGCTTCCTCATGAATACGCGTGACAGACTTTGCTCTCTTGGCTGCTTCCTTTTCGGCTGCCTTGATTCGGGCCTCCTCCTCGGAACTTATTTCGTCCACCCAAACTTCACCCTCTGCAACAGATTTTATTAATTAATTGATTTAATTTGAAGTTGTTTTTGAATTGAAAAAACGACTCACCTTGCACTTCAACCTCGTACTTGAGCTTCATCGGCACAATAATGGGTGGAATTGGATGTGGGGCGCTGAACTCCTCATCGGGTGGTGCGACGCGCTCCTTGGTCAGCTCATGGGCATAGGTGGCCAGGACATGCGGTATATTATTAGGTGCTTCCTCTATTTTCCAATAACATATCAGCAATTCCTTGCCATCCAATTGCTCGATGACATCAGCCGGCAATGGATTCTTGCAGGCATAGTTAACCGTCTCAAAGTCGACGGCATACACTTCGGTATATTTGCGATCCTTGCACTGCATCTTCAGATGATCCGCTGGCTCCGATAGCTTTTTGAACATATCTCGTGACACTTGTGGACCGAACATCGTAACACCCACATCCGGTAGATTCTCCATGATCAAATCCGTACAATGATTGAGATAATCTTGCCTCTTCTTATGCTTCTTATCGCGCTCGATGCGATCAGCCTTCTCAATTATTTCGGTTTTGATGCGTAATGCCTCCGATTCAACCGGTTGCAGCTCGCCAATGCCGTAAGTCACCCGACTCACATTGTTGGTCAACGCTTCCAGTTCTCTGGCTATGATGCCCGCTAATTTAGGAGCATCTGAGCCATAGTAAAGGTTAGTGGCGCGACCATTCTAAAACGAACGAGATAAATGTAGAGAGAGAGAGAGAGAGAGAGATTCTTAATTACAGCGGCAAATACCCAAGTTGGTTCACTTCGTTTATGGAATCGCTTAAAAGCCGTTACGGTGTCCGCTTGGCACTGAAATAAAGATCATCAATTATTGATTCTCAATTGTGTATATTGATTTGGTAGTACTTACAATGGCCAAATGTAGATTATCGCCACCAAATTCGAGCTTAACGCGACGCAGCGTACCAAGCATACCCAGGCATGGACCACACCATTGCGAATACACTTCCAATACTGTAAAAATATAATACCATACATATGAAATTATACAATTTAAATGTTACCTAGCACTCCCGGTTTAATCAGAAACTTTTCCAGATCCTCATCGGTTTTGATTTCAGCCTGCAACTGTTGCGCTCCTCCTCTCCTAGCCATTGTGTCTGCCTAAGAAAGAAAGAAAACTAAAAAAAAAAAAATGTCTACTGCCAAAAAAAATAATTTTTGTTTGTTAAAATTCAGCACTGTGGCATGATATGAAAGTGATTTTGTTTTTTCACGTTTGCTTCGAAATTTCTCAAGGAAATATTGATCAAACAAACATTTTGTTTGGATGTGTGTGTGAGTGTTTAGTTTGAGGAATTGATAGAGACGTAGTTTGTCGGATTCACAATAAATTATTTAACCACATATTTATTCAAGTAAAACTTAAGTATTATCGATTACTTACACATTGCATAACAAAATTGTACATTCTGATTATACATATATGTACATATATGTATGTATATATTTTATAGTATAATACATAATAATTTAAAAAAAAAAAAAAGAGTTACACGAAAATATTAAACATGGAACGGAAATCGTGCTCTAATTTGTTTGTTTTTTTTTTTATATAGTTGGTTTAAAGTTGGCCGTTTGACTTATTTTCCATGTTGCATTTAGTACTATATATATTAAAAAAGATTTCATCAAAAGAATCAGTACTTGTAAAATACCTATATATGTATGTATGTGTGTGTGTGTGTGTGTGTTTAGGCAGTTGATACTACTAACGAATATATAATTCACGTTCTTTCTATAATTACTATATACAATTTTATAAACACAAGTTAACATTAATGATACTACTACATATGTATGCTATATAAGTATGATGCAAGAATGATGCACAACATTTCAAGTACTGTTCGTCTGTATGTATGTTTGTATGTATGGTATGAAGCATCTTCATCGCACTGAAATGCCATTGATTGTGATGACATTGCTGGATACTGGCTCTGGTTCGTAGACTTCATCGTTGGTCCGCATCTCGTAGGGTGCATCGTAAAATTGTTCATTTGGTATTTGATCGTAAATATTTTCTAAATCAAAATTCAATCGATTTAAGTCAACTATATATATATCATATACTGACTGACTTCACTCACCTGAACGATTGTTCATTCGTTCACCATCAGCAGCAGCAGCAGCAGTATTGTTGTTGTTGCTGCTGCTGTTCGTGTTGTTGTTGTTGGCGTTAGCTCCTCCTCGTCCTCCACCTTGGAAGGTATTGAATGTCGCCGACGGATTGTTGTTGTCCATATGCATACGATTGTTCGCCTCGAGCGTTGAATATGACATTACGGCCGCATTGCGTTCATCTTTCGTTTCGGCTGCCTGAATGTTCTCGGTGTTTTTCACCGGTCTCGCCTTGTTGCGATACAAAAATATCAGGCCAAATATGACGAGAAGCGCCACAATAACTGTCGCGCCAATGGCAACACCTGTGCCCAGCTCCGAACTCTCCTGTCCCTCAACCTCGGCCAGTTCACAGTGCGGCTGTTTGCCACTCCAAGCACCGTCCTCGGTGCACTTGCGCAAATACTGGCCAATGCGATTGTAATTGGGTACGCAATGATATTCCGCTGAGCCTCCATATAACGTCGAATCGTTGACCACAATGACACGGCCATTGTCAATCGCCAGCGGTCGCCCACAGTCGACAGCTGTTGGTTTTATGAATATAGGATAAATAGGAATTTGATAAAATTCTGCCAATTGAACTTACGTCTACAGGTTGGACTCTTGCCCGACCATTTGCCATTCTTGTGGCAGATGCGCGTATCGTTGCCAACCAAAATGCGTCCCTTGGCACAACTGAATATAGCTGCGGCGCCCACCGCCCGTGTGCCAGCCTCCACAAGCAGACTATCGCTCAAATTGGGCATATCACAAACGACCTCAACGCATTTGGGTGCCTCGTGACTCCAGTTGCCGTGCTCGGTGCACAAGCGTCTCGAAACGCCATTGAGCTTAAAATTCACATTGCATTCGTAAAGAACAGCCGCGCCATAGTATGTCGCATTTGTTGCCAATGTCACCTTGCCATCGGTTATATTCTCGGGTGCTCCACACTCCACATCTGTAAAGTGACATGTTTGTATTGCTTTTTGAATCTTTGTTTTTGGTTCTTACTTACAGACACACTCCGGTATAATACCGCTCCATTGACCGCTGTCCGTACAGGTTGCCAAAGCCTCACCAACCATTTTGTAGCCACGCTCACAACGATATTTCGCCAGTGCGCCA
The DNA here is from genome assembly GCA_018901835.1 of Scaptomyza graminum. Lineage (NCBI taxonomy): Eukaryota > Metazoa > Arthropoda > Insecta > Diptera > Drosophilidae > Scaptomyza > Scaptomyza graminum. The sequence continues at coordinate 2,607,091 of JAEIFL010000001.1, read as the reverse complement.
ATTCTACAACCACAACAAAGGATTACTTGATGGACTTACTCAATACTTTGCCTCACTTACTTGTATGTCTGCGCCGTGTTCTGTATGGATTCGGCGGTGCGTATTAGAGTGCGTCCGTACATCCGATCATTGCCGGTGACAGACAAAAGGCTATGCGTCGGCAGCTGCGGTTCATGACAACGAATTTCTAGAAACAAAAATAATAACAATAATAAATAAATACATATGTATATGAATATTAATACTCGATTTGTGTCGTACCTTCGCATTTGGGCAAGGCATCGCTCCAGCTGCCCGATTCCAAACATTTACGCTTAACCACACCGCTCAGCTTGTGGGATTGGGTGCAACTGAAGACGACCTCGGAGCCGACATGAGTTGTATTCGTAACATATTTAATGCTGCCATAAGGTATGGGCAATATAGTGCCACAGTCGACATCTGCAACAATCAATTTATTTAAAAACAATAATTAAAGTAATATTCGTACTTACATTCACAATAGGGCGCATCGGAGCTCCAGTCACCGGAGTCCAAGCATTCGAGCACTGGGTTGCCATGCATTATGTGGCCCGGATCGCAATTGTATTGGATCTTGGAATGGACATTATAATCATAGCCAATGACAAAGGAGCCAGCAGGCACTTGGGGTGTTTCACATGTGACCAGTTCACAGACAGGCGCCTCGCCCGACCACTTGCCATCCTTGGTACAGTAGAGCTCCGATGGCCCGTCCAGCCAATGGTCCTCGTCGCACTCGTATTTAACAACCGAATCGACTGTCGTTGTGCCATTCAATAGTATGGATATGCCACGATCCGGACGAGCCGGTGCACCGCAATCGACAAATCGACACGAAGGCGTCTTGCTCGACCATTCACCGCCCAATCCGCACGAAATAATTGCTTCGCCAACGAGCACATAGCCCGCTTCACAGGTATACACCGCTGTGGATCCCGCTCGCTTGTCCGTGAAGCGAACATTGCCGCCGGTGATGCGCTGCGGATCAGGACACCAGTCGACCAAACACTCGGGCTGCTTGCCATTCCAGCCATCCTGCAGGCACGTACGATTCTCATTGCCGATCAGCGTATAGTTCTCATGGCAGCTGTAGGTGGCCACAACGCCATAGCTGGTTCGCTCCTCCGACAAATGTATCGAACCGAATTTCAGCTCCGGCAATGTGCCACAGTCCACATCTATAACGATGACGTTAACACCTCGTCTTTCTTACTTCTTGGTCTACTTACATTTACAGCTGGGCGATGATCCGCTCCAGATGCCATCCGTTTTGCATTCACGCTCAGCGTGTCCGAGCAGCGTGTGTCCCTTTGGGCAATCGTATTGAATTTTCTCGCCCAATGTAAATTTCTTGCCCAGCACAGTTGTATTTTGCTGAGCATCCGGCGAGCCGCAAGACAAAGGCGCTGCAAGCAAAAAGTAAAAAATCTAAGCCAGGGTTGAGGGTGAGAGGGGGTGGAACATACAGTGCTGACATATGAAATGTAAATAGTCCAGATTGCAGCCAACATCGTTCCAGAGCCAATTGCGTCCGCCATCGAATACAACGCAATTCTGCTCGCCATTATAATTATTCGGTTGATCCTTGCCCCAAGCGGGCTTTTGCACAATTTCACCTAAACAAATAGATAATTAATTATTATTATTATTAATTAAGTATGTATGCGTTTGGTTGTGTTAGCTTACCATTTACCCACTTCCAAGTGCGAGATGTAATCCCTGGCTCCTTTTGTGCGCCAATCCAAACTAATTGCGGCTTCAATTCGGTTTTGCGTCGTTCCAATTCCGATAAAATGTATTGGCTGGTAGCGCCGCGAAACTCATGCACCAGGTTGCCACCTAATGCAAAAAAACGAATAGATTTGTGTGTGTACACACCCTGTTAGCTATCGCTTGCACTCTTATCGATAGTCGCAATCGCACTTGCCTGTCTGCTTGCAAATGGCTTGAGCTTTGTCAAAGCTTTCACCTTTCGTAATATGAAAGTCGTAGCATGTCTTCGAGAATGTCGTTACAATTGTGTCCACACCAATTTTGGGACTCAAACAGCGATCGACCGAAAACTCATCGTTGGTAAACGTTTCCACCTCGCACAAACTCAAACTGCCCTCAACGCCCACAAGCTGGATGGCCACAAATTGCCCAATTAGCGGCCTGGCACACGTGAAAGTCTTCACGATGCCCTCGTCCAGTGTGCCCGGATACCAGGCACACAGCGGATTACGCTGCAAATCGGCACTACTATTGCCCACACGTATCTCCAGATCCTGCAGCGGCTGATGGCCGCAACAGCCTCGCGTCGTTATCCTTACCACATGCACCGCCTGCGGTGCCAGAAGATCGACACGCCACCATGGCGACGGCTCCTTTTGTGTCTCCGAGCACTCTTGTCCATCCGGATTCTGTAAGACAATTGAAGCGGTGTCATACAGTCGAACTTCCATTTAACGAACATCTATAGCTTCGCTATACGGAAGTTCGTCATATGGATGTTCCACTGTATATTTTATTTGTTTTACCTTATTGCCCGGCTTGCCATCGTTGGCATAACTGGCCGGACCACTGCGCGTATAGGAGCTCTGATTAACCGGCTTGCGGTAGGCAACATTAACGCCACAAAAGGGCAAATCCCGTTCCCAGCCACTGTTTGCATCACACTTGATCTTTGGCGAGCCAAACAGCTCATAGCCCGCATCGCATGTGTAATGCGCCTCCGATATGCCCGAGTTATCGCCACCTCCAACTGTACGCACTTTGGCATTTAGCGGCACGGCGGGCGGACCACAAACTGCAATAAGAAATAAATTCAAGTTTTTTTTATTAAAATTATGATGCTTGTCTCGGACTCTATAAGGTATATAGAATGTATAGTATTTATATCAAGTATTTATTTTCATTAAAATCAGACAAGTTCTTGTCATTTCGAAATGGATTAAAACATCCTACACTTCCCAAGCTGAACTGGTTTTTTGGCACAAATTTATGTAAAAATTCAACACTTAGTCAAAATGTACCAAGTACCATAAGCAATCGAATTTACTTCATCATTTTTGCCAACACAAAATCAAATCTTAGCTTGATTGAATAATAGCAGATGGTCTTCGCTTTGGATAGGGTGCGTACTTTTAGGCTTGCCTAAATTTGGTCATGTCATTTTTGGTGTTTGTTATTTTATTTGAAGCTTCTTCATAATAGCAATGTCACGGCCAATTTTAGAGATTTGTTCACAAATACTTTCACAATAACAATTTAAACAAAAAAATCAAAGTTTTAGTATATAAAATTAACAGTTTGATGAACTTTTGGCGAGTTCACTTCAGTACTTATAATCAATCAAGCTTTCAACGTCAACAAACTTTAAGTACTAACTTTAAGATTATATTGTTAAAGTGTTACCAAATATGTCTTCAGGAACAACGCTTTGACCAAAAATCAAGCATCAAGTTTTGCAATATTTTCAATTGAGTATTTTTTAGATTATGCTTAGAGCTTCTACTAAGCATAAGTTTTTTATGATGCAATAGATGGAATATTTTTTTTATTTTCGTGTTTTGGTAATCGACCCTAATAAAGGTCCTTTTGGGACTGCAACAAAGCAACGAAATGTCCTAACTATTAGTTTTCCATATCTCAGAGAATCTGACTGCTTTTGAGAAGCCCAATTTTTTATTTCTAAACTTTAAATCAACAATTAACAAACGCAAAAAGTTAAAAGTCGATGAAATGGAGGCATATTTTATGGACAGATGCGAATAAGGTCAGCTTCTTATAAGGGCTTTAAATTATGTCGCCTTCTAAAAGAAAAAAGAAGAAAACAAGCACAGAGAAAAAGCTAAATTTCGATTATATTTATTTAATAAATGTGAATAGAATGAAAAAGATGAATTAAATATAAATATACTTATCTATTCGGAGCACGATTTGAAGCTGCATACAAAACCTATCCTTAGTAACAAAAGTTGTTTTAAATGGTATTACCTCTAACTAATTATTCTTAGCTGTACTTTACTCGACTTTGTTCTAAGCCAACGATTAAGTATAAATATGTTTTAATTTCTATGATTATATTTCTAACTAGTAAATCCTAAATTCCAATCCAATTCCCAGTGCATTTACAAACACAAAGAATAGCATTCATACATATGTATGTATGTACATGCATATGAAACAAAAGCTAATACATATATATAGTATACTATATATGTATGTATAAATAAACATGCAATCGAGAGCTTAACCAAACTTGACTGCAAAATGTTTCAGTTGAGAAAGCTTGAACGTCATTTGGGGCTGTTGTTAAATTGAATGTTTGTATGTATTGTGGTAGTATTGTGTGTGTAAAAAAGGTATGTAAATAAATGGTATATGGTGTAAAAGTTTCAAGTTTCTTAAATAAGAATCCTACAAACTACAAGCCATTTATAAACGAAAAGAAACCTGTTAAAGTGTCTCAACGGTTCCGAATACAAACAGAAGAGACTGTTAACTTGTTGTTTAGTATATGTACTATTGTTGTTGTTGTTGTTGTTGTGGGTGTTGGTAAAAGGAACACACGGCCCTTTAGCCATTACACATTTAGGTTCTTCTAGGTATCATTTTTCCCACACTCAAAGAATTGTAAATAGAAACAATTTGACTTCAGACGTTTTTAGGAGATTTTTCCCATAATGTTTAGATAATAAACCGACAGATGTAAGAATAAAACTCTCTCATTATTGTCTGTCTATTCACCTACACACACACACACACATATGTTAATTATATTGTATGTAGTTTGGCTAACAACAACAACAATTCTCCATTCTCATTCGAGCAATACTCACAGAATATGAGCTCAAGTATTCATGCCAATATGTATGTATGTATGTAAATACAAGAAATACAAAAACAGAGAATCGCTATTTAGTAAATAAAAAGTGAAAGGCATTTCCGACATAACACTTAGCTTACAGTCGTGTCTGGATAAAGTGAAAAGGCCAACCATTTTTTCGATTGCCATATATGTAGGTTGACATGTTTGGTTTATATTAACCGATTTGGGTTTGAAAATGCATTGAACACATATACTTATACATAATTATCATATGCAAGTGTAAGTGTAGTTAAGGTGTTCATGCATTTTAAGACACGACTGTGTTCTTGAAAATATCTATCAATCTAAAGAACAAGTATGTAAATGTATTTTCAGTAAGAAGTTATAATAATAATAATTATAATAATGGTAGTAAGCTTTCGTTTGCAAGCAAGAATTATGCAAAAGATTTTGGAAAAAATGATTATATTAACTCCCACCTTAATGTCCGACGATCTTTTGAACATAAAGGGTATGCCATCTTCGGCATACTTCGAGTACTTAACAACAGAAAAAGAGCAATTAATTTTATTGTTGCCTTTTGAGTTGCGTTTCTGGCCTATGATCTGTCAGAGGGAGGGTCTCAATGTGTGGACGGAAAATTTTGCATATGTTCCTTGGTGTAGTTTTTTTTTATTTTGTTTAATTCGGTTTGGGCTTTGAGCTGAGTTCGGAAACAAGCGCGAATCCGCCGCGATGTTTTGTGAGACTGTTGCAGCTGTTGGCTTGATGTCAGGTTTTTTGGTTTCCCTTCGTTTTGCAGTTTGCAAAGTGTTGCTAGGCTTCGATGATGTTATTTATATGCCTCAAGAGCCGAATCAACAAAACAGAAAACAACAACAACAACAAAAAAAGCAGTTATTGTTGTTATGAGACTTAAATCGCATTCATCCGGTTTAACCAGTGTTATCCATGCCTCTACCTTTACCTATACATATCTATGTATATGTTTATATATTGCAATAGCTTCAATGGGTGTTTTTATTTTTCTTGATTCGGCTTGTTTTGAGAACATTTATTTGTGCATGTGTTTGGGGTGTGGCTAAGCGAAATAACTTCATGTAACCTAATCAAAAATGCACAAAACAAAAACCCAAATAATACCTGAGATGAACTACAACAAATTTGGGTAAGTAGGGCGGCCGGCCAGGCGACTGACCAACCTGTACCCGATAGAAAGGTGGCTTGAATCTAAATTCCGTTATGACAACATCAAATAAAAACCAAACGTAAATGGCATTTTAAAAAACCAAGGCACGTTTGTTTTTGTGTGTGTTTGAAGCTCGTAACTCGTAACTCGTAACTGGCAGCAGTGAAATGCATTAATTAAAACTCAATCCAATCGAAATTTAAGTTGTGATTGATCGGTTTCTATTTCAACTGGGTCGGAACGGGACGACGCGCAGTTTATTAAAACTGTTCTACCTTTTTATTTATTTCGAATTAAACTGTATTTAAGACAGGACAGGATACTATAAGAAGCTCTCATTCAAGTAAAAATTAGTGAATTTTCTTTAACTTTATTTATGGACCATTCGAGCAATTCATAGATAAATATTTAAATAAACGTTTACCAATTTTCTGACATAGTATTAATACTACTTGGGAGAAGTCATTGGGTAACATTGAATTTTAGAAAGATAAAAATCAAAGCAACGTTTTGATACTATCTCCTACTTTCATGTAAAAGATTATTCATCATGCATATTATTTTTTAATTCTGTAAAATATTTAACTAGTAAATTAATCAAATTATATTTGTTATTTATTTGTTTATGAAAATATTATGCTAACTTGTTAATCGAATCGAAATTGCTGAATGATCTTTAAATTCAAGTGTTAATGCCATTGGAAGATGAAGGAAGATTGGTTATATGTAGTAGGAACTTACTATGGCAATTTCCGGATGCGATTAGCGTCATAATCATCGTCATTGTCATTATCATGATGTGCGTACGAGTGTTGCGGGTATCTTTTGAAAAGGCCATGGCTCTTTGGCAAACGTTTTCCAGTCGAGGTGCCACCACCGCCGCCGCCGCCGCCGCCGCCGCCGCCTTGTCGTTGAACAATAACTTGCGGCAAAAGCAAAACATTGTTTGCCGCTTTTGTTGTTGTTGTTATTATTAGCTGTTGATTATGGCTGGATGTAATATTTCTCACCAATGATCAACTTATGCATACACTTGTATATCTTTTTCATGTACATTAATGTATTTACTATTTATTTATGTAATTGAACGTATGTACATACATACATACATATAGTATATAGCGTGAGCCGATGTCTTATTCGTTCGGTTCGTTCACTAGATTTTCACTTTGCATTCACATCGAATTTTCACTGTATAATCATGAATATGTTGTTGCATAAATATAAAAAATAAATGCATACAAAATCACAATAGCCGGGCAATGACTTTGAAACTCTAAACTAGCCGAGACCAACAATTCATTCACATATACATACATATATATGGTAAGTATATAAACATGCATACATTGTTTATGTATGTGTGTGTGTGTGTATGTTTGTGTTTTTATTCAAGTTATAGCCCCTTCAGGTGTTAAAAGCTATGCATGAACATGCATATGTATATATTTTCAGATAAAGTTTGTAATAATTAAAAACAAGTTAAGAAAAGTTGCAATGCTCTCGGCTCCCAGCTCCCAGCTTAATAACAGCTGCAAACAGGTTGCAACTAATAGTAGAAGGCTCGAATTATAATAAATTAAAATATTCAAAAACTGAAAGTCAAACAACAATGACTTATAAACTGATTGTGGTGGGGATATTGGATGGAAATCTTAAAGCTCTCGAAACAGCTCGGAAACTTTGAATTCTAAAAACTGTTAAGCCCGTCGATTGCAGGGATATTTTTGAGAAAGAATTCAAACTGAAAAACTATTCTTAATCTGTGAAAATATGCAGGGAACATTTTTAAATAGTGAAAATCCAAAGAGAACTTAAAGTTTGAAGGATTCAAATGAAAGTTGATGGAAACAGTTGGAATAAGTTGCATCGAGCTAAATATTTACTGACTGAACGATCGAATCTAATCTCTCCTTGAAATATATATATATATATGTATCTATATAGTATGCATTCGACCGCGTTCAAGGCTTTGTTGTTGGTATGCTTAGCTAACTTGGCCTGGGGCAAAATTTGCTTGCTTAAAGCGATTATTATTATGTATATATTTTATTGGGTCTGTGGACTATGATACATTTCAAAAATGCAAATTCGAAATGGCTTTTTGTTGTTGTTGTTGTTTGAGTACTAAGCTTGGCTGAGAATTGATTTTTGGTGGCCGGGTTTCACCACATACTGCATAAGTCTTGCTACATTCGCCGTATATATGTATGTACATATATAAACTTTCGTATCTTTCACTAATTATAATTATAATGTTGTAGTAGCAAGTATCAATGCCAACGATAGCCATTGGCCAAAAAAGTGGCTAGTGGCTTTTAGCTAGTGTTTTTATTATTAACTTGATTTTTACAAAGTGCTAATTGAAACCATATGAGAAAGTGCCACAAAACGTTCAAATTGAAGTTCGAAGAAGAAGATCACAATACAAGCGCACTTAAAAGTTGATCCCGATTTTAGTTATTTATGTCACACACACACACACACACATTCGCACACAACACAAAAGCACACACACACACACACACAGCATTAATGCACGAGTTTTTTTCTTTAATGATTATTTATGCATATATAAGCCATTTACAAATATGGCCAGAACTATTGATTTCGGTTTCTGGACATGTTTTTTGTTGTTTTTGCCATTCACAATATTTTGGGAGTGGGAGTTGTTAAAGTTGTTGTTCATTCACTTGTGAAACAATGCACAGTAAAAAAATAACTTTTTTGGGAATGGATTGCAAACTTTATTTATGAGCGTAAAAAAATATTGAAACATTTTTTATATTGTATTTAATAGTGCAGACATACAATGCAAGAGTATAAAACGCACACACACACAAACATATACAATATTGGATGTATGTATATATAAGTATGTATATATAGATCTGCTATATAGATATTATTAACGGTGTTCGTTGTTGCCAAACACACAACACACAACAACGCGAGCGATCCGTTCCGTACGCCTGACACGTCCGCTTGCAATGAAAGTTGACTTATAACTGGTTTTCAGCCTGGCGCTTTACTAACTTACAGAAGTTCGCAGCAGTGCGCGTGTGCAGCGACAAACCGACAGCCGACAACCGACAACCGACGACCGACGACCGACCAGCATAAGGTTGATTGGTTGGCTTGGTTCGCTGGCTGCGCTCGGCTGCCTGGCCGGTCGGTCGGTCGGTTGGCTGTTTGTCATTGTTGTGGCATTGTTGCCGACGTGAAATACAAGCAAGCTGCGCAATCGCACAGCTTTACACAATTTGTGCGAGGGCAATTCGAAAAGGAACAATCTTTTGAATATTATATAGTATAGCTGCGAACATATTCGAACTGATAACTGTGTTCTTATGTCAATTGTCAAACTCACAGGAAAGTATAAAAAGGATACTTGAAAAATATTGCATGAATATTGTATTGCAAGACTTGAAACTTGTTGAGCCACCCGTGTGTTAAAGCGCCGGCTGCGCAGCTCCATTGTGGACAAAGTAAAGTGGCGTTTTTTTCATACCCTCATCGAAGGGAATTACACTTTAAACACGATATTCGCAAAAATGGTAAAGGATATACTTTTAGCTAAATTAAAATGAATAAATGAAGATGTTAAGATCGAAATCTTTGCTGTTAAAGCAACAACTGCATATAAAATTATTGTTGGAATAAATTTAACATTGCTTTAAACTAACACCTTGATTTAGCTACCATAATATTATTTTTTTTGTGCTGTCAACTAAATACAGAGTATTTCTTAGTCGTAGTTGTGTTATTTCTCGTCGTTGTTGCTGTTTGTATTTATGTATGTATATTTTTTTAGTGCTTTTTTGCTTGCTAGTTCACAGAGCAGAGTCGAAATGAGCTAAGAAAAACAACATAAAAGCCCTACTTTAACTGGAGTACAGTAAAAGCTGTGTTCTGTTTAATTCTATTAATTGGCATGGTCAATAAAGGTAAGCCGCCGTCAACTGTAGCAAAAACACACACACACACACACACACACACACATGTCTTACGGTTGTTGTCTATACTATGTATGTACATATATCTGTCCTATTTTGGCATGTCTGCTTAAATGTGCTATGTATAACAAAAAACATTAAAAAAATCAAAAAATAAATGTGTCGCGCTGTGTACAGCTAACTTTTCGAATAGTCTCACAATACCGTAATGGTTTTGAAGTTTCCGTTAGAAAAAAGAGCTTTCAAACTCAATAGAAATACTTGCTAATTCCCGAACCCAACATTTAACACACTGATGATCTTTCGCCCAAAGCTAAGAAATTTACATTTCAACTTAAGCGACATTTTTTTTCCTTGTGCGTGGGAAAAAAAACAACACAAAACATGAGATAATTTTCTTGTTCTTTAACATTTTTTTTCTCCAATTTTATTTGTTTATTTCATGCAAAGTTTTTAACAATTCTCAAGTGGATTTTTTAAGGGGAAGAATTTAATCAAATTTTTTAAAATTATATGTATCTACATACAAGACAAAAATATGTTCATTAATAAAATTAAAAATAATAATAAAATTTATTTTTTAAATTTGATGTTTAATTTTATGAGGTTAGACCAATAATTGAAGATGGCATTTCAGTTGAATATCGGTTCGGCTCTGAATTAAATTGGAGCTGCCGAAAGTTTTTCTTACCAATCACATAATAATTTCTCAATCGATTTTTGTGTTCCAATTCAAGTCTATAAACATATACTTAAATATGTATGTATATGCTGCCTGCAATAAACATACTATTAAATGCATAAAATTATATTTTTATTTTTCATTATATACTCGTAATACTAGTATTAAAAAATGTTGCTAAATCGAAACGCCAAGTTACGGACCAATGCATTTTCGAACATATCAAAAGTCTTCACATGAACAAAAATTGTTGCAAAATGAAATATGACAAATATTTATAAGATATATATATACAGACATTGACCGAACATACATACATACATACACATGTAAATTGTCAAACGTATAAAGGTTTGGTTTTTGATTCGTTGTTTTGCTTCTGCTTCGGCTTTGAAAGAGAAAGTTCTTAAAATGTTAAGTACCAAAACAACAACAAAACGTCGCCTAATTATAAATGTAAATTTCTTTATTTTGACCGGCAGATCAATGTGTTTAATGTTGGGTTCAGAAAATATCAAGTACTTCAAACGGACATTGCTAAGAATTCCACGAAAACTCAACTCAAGAATTACAAAGATGTCCCGATAATTTTGCACATATGTATGTAACTGTGCCCAAAGATCGACTTAGCTTTGACCCAGTTTCGCAAGCAAAAGGACAATTACTATTTTGTTGGCCCATTATTTGTTTGTGTTGTTCTGGGAAGCGAGCTAAGAAAATTCCCAAGCTGCCGCCACTATCGCTCTTGATCTTACGCACGTTCTCTCTCTCTCGCTCTCGAGCCATAAAAAAAGAGAGAATGCTGTAAGGCATTTTTGTAAATTGTAAAACTATAGTATGTATGTATGTTTGCCACGTCAACGTCAACTTGTGCAACAAGCTGGTAGTTGGAATCTCAAACTTCGTTGTTATTCTCAAACTATGCGCACCTACAATTCCACCTCTCTGGCTTAAAACTGAGAGAGAGAGAGAGATCGCAGCTCTCACACATACATAATCGTTTGCTCTCTTTATTGCTGCTAAGCCAACGGCCAACGGTTAACTGGGCAGGTAAGGTGAGCGGATTCGTTTTCGTTTTGTCGATTTTGCCGCTGCATCTGTTGTTGCTGTTGTTGTTGTTTAGGCCCAGTCAGCTAGCCAGATAGAGCGCTCGATCGAAGAGCGTTTTGTTGGCTGGTGAGAATTATGTATTTTTAGTTTGTTTTCACCTTTTGGTGCGTACAGTTGCAGTGAACTCGCTTGGCGGCCGCCTTTTATCGTTCTTCTTCTCGTTTTATTTTATTTTTCATTTGTGTTTATTATTATTATTATTTCGGTATGCATTTTGACCGCTGTTTCGCTTGTAATAAACACATTCGTACACACACACACACACACACACATACATACACATACATATGTACATATGTTTGCTTCTTTAAATACATTTATTTATTTATGTATGTAAGTTGAAAGAAAAAAACACAACATAAAATCAAAACAAAACAAAACAAAAAACCTTTAAATAGACCGAATCGAATTGAAGCAATGTTTGCAATTGTTGTTGCTGTTCTTTTCGTCGGCGAGTTCAACAGATAAAATAAATAAATAAAGAAACTCTACACGACATATTCAGCGAACCATAACGTCTCTCTCTTACTCTCTCTCTCTCTCTCTTTTTCTCTCTTGGTGTATTCTAAACAAATCAACAAGAAGCAAGCTTGAAAATATTTGCTAAAGCTTGCATTTCAAACTCACCTCATACATGTGTGTGTGTGAACTCGATTAATTTACATATTTTAGGTAATGCCAAAAGATGTTTAGAAATAGTTGCTTGCTGATACTTGCACCGAGCGCTTTATGCCAATTTAAACAAAGTTAATATTATTATTGGTAATAAGTATAACAACAAAAAGGCAATAGAAATGCAACATCAACAACAAAGCGTCCGTCCATTGAGCACCTATGACAACTTGAGTGCCCGAAACAACAACAACAGCAAAATTAATCAACTGCTGGCGGGAGAAAGTTTGGCGGGATTGACGCCAGGCAATAATGAAAGCTCAACGTTAATCTGCGATGCAGTCATGAACGGCACAACAACAATAATTCCACAAATATCTAATGATGCAGCTGCATCAACAACAACAACGCAAGATCTTAACGAAACCAGTAACAGCATTGCAGCTGTTCGAGCCGCTCTCAGTGATGCCAAATCCAAATTTTTTGGCATCAACATCAACGAGACGACACCTAATAGTACTAGTACTACACGCATCGAAGTGGATGCTATTGAGCCGGTATCACCAAAATCAGAGTTAGCGGTAAATGATCAAACGCCAATGGCACAGCAACGTTTTGGCGCCACCTATGAGCAAATACCATTAGCTGATCTAGATGCGCCATCGCCATCACAGGTATGTATGTGTGTGTGTGCAGTGTAACTGTAACTGTAACTGTTAATCCTTAACTCACCGACCAATCAAATTTAGGCTGTCTACATGAGCACAACGGTGCCACAGAATATGAAGGGCATCAAAATCGCTGGACGACATACGCCAACACGAAATAGTTTAAGACACAGTCGCATGATTGTTGTTAATCATAAGAGCAATGATAGTAAGTTAATGATTTGATTTACATACTTCTTTTTTCCCTTATTCACCACACTTGCTTGCACTGATTTCCGTAGGTATCGAGGAATCCCTTCGTTATATGAATTTATCGCGCCAGCTGTTAATTTTACAAATGGCAATTGGCGTTCTGGTCGTTGGTCTGGCTATTTGGATACTTATTTTAGCACCAAGTGCGTCTATACTAATAAATCCGTACCTTAGTGGCATATCTGTAAGTACGAAGCGTTTGCGAAAAGCCTAATTAAATATAGCAATAACTTTTTTTTTATTGTTTATTGGTTTTTTTGTTCTATAGCTTCTACTTGCCAGTATTGCCAGCGTAATACTGCTGGCAAGAGATCGACGAGCTGATTACCGGATAACCGCAAAAAACAACTGCTACAGAGTGCTGCTAGCTGAATCCTATGTATTTTCGGCGCTGGCTCTGATTTTCTGTAGTTTGGCTCTAGTCTGTGCCGCCATCGAATTTGCCGAACTACAAGCGACGCCCACCGATGGTGGCTCCTGTCGACCCACCAATAGTTCACTTCTTAGTTATCGCAACTGCAGTTGTCCAACAGTTGAGCAGCAGTTGAGTATCGATACTTTGGAGCAGGATCGCACTGAGACTGTGTAAGTAACGAATAACAGTTAAATAGTAAGTATAATAAATAAATATATGTATGTACATAATTGCTTTTTTGGCAGCGACAGCAATAACATCGAATCGACATCGTGTGAGTCACTTCGTGAGGAATGGAAATATTTGCTTGGATTCTCAATGGCTCTGAATGCAGTTGGCATATTTGCAACGTTTTCGTACATTACGATATTCATATGTTGTCTCAATGTCAGTCGAAAACATTTCAACACATCTGTCTAAAATACTTTTGTACCTACAATAGATACTTACTGCATCTACACATACATTTATAATTATTATTTAAACACAATACACACAAAATAAACTATATAGACATATTAAAATATCCACTTTGTGATTGGTTGAGTATCGTAGAAACGATAAAGCGATCATTGTGAATAAATACGATATAACGGTATCTGCCGGGGATGGGTCATTAAGGGCTGGGTCAAATAGCAATGCCTTCCTAGTCATGACTTTTTCCTCGATGAAATCGTGAAGATTTCTTTCGATAACTATAAGTTTTCCATTTAAATATAAAGGCCATATTGTAGTGCTTATTATTTCATTTGTTTTGGGGATGTATTTCTTTTGTTTTATTTCATTTGTTTATGTGTGGGTGTGTATATGTGTGTGTGTGTGTTTTGAATGCTTTACAATCTTTCATTAATAGATTCGCCCAAACTATTGTTGTTGTATTTTGTTTTTTTTTTTAGTATTTTTAAGTACAGTTGAATAAATAAATTGCGGTGGTTTTTGTTGTTGTTGTTGCTTTTGGGTATTCATTTTTTTTCAGCCCATCTTTTTCTTCACTTCAATTTCTTTGATTATTATACATAAAAAATTATAGAATATTTTTTGGGATTATGTTGTTGTCACTTATAATGATAATGCATTTTTTTTATACAAAAAAATAATAATAATAATAATTATATAATTATTCAATAATTGTGTAATTGTAAACGTTAAAACTACAGAAAGATAACTTTATTTATATGTGTGTGTGTGTGTGTGTGTGTATGCATGCAATTATGTAATTCTCTTTTGTTGTTGTTTTGTTTTTTACATATGTATGTAGTAAGTATTAATCATTAATCGCTTAGCGAACGCAAACGAATCAAATCGAAACAGAAACCAAAAACCCAACCAAATCTCAAAGCAAACCCAAAATCAGTCCGTTCTATGTCTTATGGATTAGTCAACGATGCTGTCAGATGCTACCATTGCCTTTGTTGCAAGTAGCATCGGCCAGTATTGCCTCCGATTTGGAGCTCTGTAAACGTTTCTCACAATATAGTATGCCCACCGGCGGCTTGGCAATCGATGCGGCCAAGCTTTTTGTCACGTTGGAGTAATCCATGGTGCCATGGAGTTGGACTGGTTGCATAGCGGCGGCGCTCTCATCGCTTATTTGACGTTGCAACCGATTGCGATCGGTGATGGGAAACTTATTTTTCGTACAGCTCAGATCCAATTCTAATGTGTAGAAACGTCCACGGGTATACTGTCGATTATCGTTTTCAATATTGCTCAAAATTGTATTAGGAACTGTTGTTGTCATAGTCGTTGTTGTTGTTGTTGTTGTTTGCTGTTGATTGTTGCTGATGGTGCCAACGCTGCTGCGATGACTGCTGTGGGCGGCGGCGGGTAGGGCGGTATTGGCAGTGGTAACGCTGCTTGCTTGGGTGCTGCCGGCACCGCTGCCATCGCACACATCCTCACCCACATCATCCTCTTCGTCATCATCATCGTCACTGAACAGCGCATCGTCATCATCATCATCTCCATCGTTCTCATCGATGTCATCATCGCGAATATGCAGCTCATGGTTTGTGATTGTCTTTGGCATCGACATGGGCAACGCTCGGGGATGGTGTGCCTGCACTTGTGACGCCGCATTCGTGCTCTGACGCGGCGATTGATCCATTAGTAGATTCTCCCAACTCGTCTCATAAACGCTTGCCAGCTGTGCCGTTTGCTTCGACTTCAGTTGTGCCTTGTGTGACATTAATGCTGCATTTGTTGTTGCTGCTGCTGTTGTTGTTGTTATTGTAGTTATTGTTGTTGTTGCTGTTGCTATGGCTGCCGTTGTTGTTGGTGTTGCTGTTGGTTTTGCCGATGCATTTAGCAGCAATGTTGCCGCAACGTTGGCCAGCGTCGATTCCATTTGCTCATCGCCGGGCTGCTTACGCCCATTGATTATCAACTGCGGCTCCACATAGAACGTATCGAAATTCAGATCGAGAAAGAGTTCCTGCAGGAAACGGCGTGCGCTCATCCGATAGCTGCTGCGTCCCAGCGCCTTGCACGACTCCGAATACAGGCAGATGTCCTGAAAGGCCGGCGGATGCTTTTGCTTTAGTTCGAGCAAGGCCATCTTCGATTGTTTGGCACTAACCGGATTGGCCAGACGCTGCACATTGTACAGTATGGAAGCAGTTAGTTTGTCCGGCAGACTCTCATCGCTGAGTATGCTTTCGGGCGAATGAAAGCTCATATCCGCCATGCCGCCGGAACCTTTGACCGAACTCTTACGTGCCAGCGCTGGTCCAGCCTGCATTCCAGCTGCCACCAATGCCGCTGCAGCATTGCTATATAGTTCACATGGCGCCATTGCGGTGCTGCCATTTATATCCTGAGACTGTGACTGTAGTCGCTGCTGGCGACGTGAACGTGTACAGTGAAGACACTGGCTGCGGGCATGCTTGGCGCCATGCTGCCATTTGGAGGGCCGTCGACTGGCCGTCGATGACGAGACATCGGACAGCGAAGATATAACGGATGATTCGTCACCGCCTTCGTTGTTGATCGAGTCGTTGAGGAACGTAGAGAACTGCGGCCGCACATTCAACAGATTAAGCCCCGTCAGATCCTGATCGATGATATCACATGAGACATAAGTGCGGCTCAGATTGCGTGTGGGAAACAAATCGAGCGCATTTTTGGGCAAACAGATGCCCGCATAGCAAGGACCTTGCATTTGATTTGAAGGTAGAAATTTGGGGGCATTCAATGTGGGCAACGGCACCTGCAACTCTTCCGCCGAGAGACGTCTGCAAAATGATATATAGTTTATAGATATTGTAACAAATCAATGTTAATCGCACTCACGTGAATACATTCAGCATCGTTTGACGATCCAGACTGCGCACCTTCATCCGTCGACTCGATTCACCCCAGCTATATTTGCGCTGATGTGCCGCCTCGCCACGATCCACAATATCGATAATGTCATACAGTTCGGCCGTCGACTCCGAGAAGACGGGACGACTGTGGGCGCGCAATGAGCGCAGCTGGGCATAGCCTTTCATGTCGAGCGCACTAAGTGCCGGCGGCAGAAAGCTTGTGCCCATCAGCGAGGTACGACGCAGCAGTTTGACCGCCTGCATTGTTGGCAGCTCCATCAGATTCGACATGCTCGGTATGGGACTCAGGGGGAATTGCTGGAAATCGCTAATGTTGACAGCAGCTGCAGCGGCGGCCAAGGCAGCTGTTCGACCTGTCACCGATTCGCAGCTACTGACGCCCGATGTATTCGAGTCTGTGCAGGAATTGTAACGTATGCGATGTTGATGCTGATGCTGATAGTGCATGGGACAGAAACCACCAACCGCAGGCGGCAAAGGAGCGCCACCAGCACCAACAACAACACCAACACCACCCAGCAGACTTATAACATCCGTTGTCTTGGATTCGGATAGCGAGCGTTGATGTTTGCCCTGACGCACATTGCTTCCTTCGGGCAAAGTCTTTGATTTGGCTGCTACTCCGCTTATGTTCAATGCTCGACTAAACTGTAGCTGCAACAAAACGAGGTTCAACTTTAATTGATGGCAACATAGGAGAAACATTCAACTCTTACCTCTTCGGCTGCGGTGCGAACGCTGTCTGTTGTCGTTGTTGTTGTTGTTGTGTTTGCATCCTGTAGATTCCAGCAGCTGCTCGTCTCGTAGGATGCATCGATTTGATCATCGATTCCCGTATAATTATACGGCGGCATATCCTCATAATGATGACGCACCGGCGTAAACTGACTGGACATCCAATCCTCTGGCTGATGCACCGGCCACATTGTGTTTCGATCATGTCGTACACTTAACCAATCTATAAACAAATACAAAATGAATAGTTTAGAATATATAATAATGTTGTCTCTTTCTGTCGAACTCTCGCTCTGCTTAGAAACATCGAAATAAGCACAATAACAAATAAGTTTAGCTTCAAATGACTCATTTTTGCATTAGTCAACATTTGAATAGTAATAACAAATCAAGCTTCAAATGACTCATTCGAGTTTGAGTCAACAAATAAACATAAATCTCAACTTACTCAGCTTGAAGAGAACATTGGCGCCGGCCTGAGTGCCAGCGATGAGACCCAATGCACTAAAGCAAGTGGCACGCACCGAATACACTTCACATTTGGTAACCATCAATATGAGTTTCTCATAAAGCCGGGAGCCCTGCTCCTCAAAGTAATCAATGCCATTGGAGTGGGTTGAGGCATGGCTGAGAGCCCAAATGGCCGATTTAAGCTCCAAGCATTCGGCATCATCGTTGGCCTTGCCGCGCGTCAACACATCCAGCAGCTTGGGCAGATCACCATGATTGCGCAACGCTGTCATGCCTTGGGTAGTTTGCGCCATCTGTCCATAGAGATGCGGCGCTATATTTGGTGGCACCTGCTGGGCCCGCTGATTGCAATTGCGTCGCGAATAGTAGCCATCCTCGTTGCGCACATGCAACGTTAAGCTCGAGTGGGTATCGGCCTCGACGAGCAGCACGTAACGTTTGTTGTAGCCATTGCGCCAGTATTTGATCTCCTCTTCGATATGCGCCTCGCAGCTGTTGAGGCCGCGTGACAGCGAATAGAAACGTGACATTAGCAGGCGTCCAACATCGCCCAATTGCTTGAGATTTGGCCATAGACTGACAATCTCTTCCAGGTAGTATTTGTCATGGCATGCCTCCTCCAATACATCCATGGCAGCCAGCACAACACTCCGATCAGCATCCTTGGTCTGCTGTATGATCAGGGGTATGCCCCATACTTCGAAATTGGGCAAACGTGCACGCAGCAGCACAGCCAAAAATTGTGTGGCATACAAACGACCGCTGCGCGTCTTGGCCAGCGTTAGCGCCTTCTCCAGCACCTGCTGCGGCAGCTTCTCATAGCTATAGTTTAGGCCGGAGACAATTAACTTCACATAGCAAACATGATCCGTATGCCGCACCAATGTTATTAAACTACATTGAGAAGAGAGAAGTTATACACTTTTGAATTGATTCGAATAAAATGAAAAACTTACTATTCAAATACGGTTGTGTTCTTTAGCACTTCGATGCCCTTGCTGCTGCGGCACATGCGTCCAATGTAAAGGAAATACTGCTGGCACATTGTGTTGTTCATATGCTGCGGACTAAATAGGCAATCGTGGGCGCGACTCGATGTTGTCACTGCCAACAAATGCAAACTGATGTCCGAAAAGTAGTCTGTAATATAGCGCATGCATTCCAGCTAAACAAAGACAAAGAAAAGTATAAATTAGCCGGACATGGCAATGATTGATTGCTTATTACCTCACTGCTGCTGAGTAGCACATCGATTAGGTCAAGGCCAGTGCTTACATAAGCAGGCAATGGTTGACCCGGTACCAATTCTTGATGCGAGAAACGATTGTTGCTTGGCTTGAAAAAGTCAACAAGACGTTTAAGTAGCTTATTCAGAAACTTGCCCTGTGTATAGTCCAGCTTGCGTATTAAATTCGACTAAAAAAACCAAAGAGAATATTTTAGAGCCATTCGATTTAACGATGCGATGTGCAACTTACTCGCAACAGCGTGCTGATAACATCCCAATCCCAAGCATTTGCACTCGCCTGTGTGAGCACATTGGTTTCGTGCAGCAGCCGATTGAAGGCACGTATATTTTCGATATTGAATACTTGTGGCAGAAACTTGCGTTTCAGTCGAAAGCTTGAACGCAGCGAGCTCGACGCCTGCGAGTTGGACTCATCACTCGAGGAGACAGAGTCAAGCCGTTGTCTGTCCAACGTGCCTCGATAACCAACACCCGCCGTAAGCGATGATGATGATGCGACGGCCTGTGATGCAGCTGCAGCAGCTGCGGCAGCTGCCCCAGCCGTATCCTGTAGCTGCAGCGCATTCGTCGATTCCTGGGCATTGATGTTGCGTCGAAAGAGACGCGTTTGTATCAGCGCCCCACTTTGTATAATACTATCGAGAAATAAACTACACGATGCTGGACGCTGACGCAGCATCTTTTGATAGTTTTGGAGTGCGGCGACCGCAGCATTTGCCTGCTGATTGCCTTGCGTGGCATGGCCGACAAGTGTGGGCAACGCCGGACTCATGCTGCATATATCCGGTGGCAAGTGTGTGTGCATTAGCTGCACGATTTTGCCAACTAAAACGGTGGCACGCACCGAAACGAATTGATCGCTGCCAACAGCAACTTCGACGAGTGCATTGAGCAGGCCCGTCTCTAGGAAACAATAGAGCAGCAGCGCCAAATGCTGTTCAACAACATTGGGCGCACGTGCGGCCAGACTAGGCAATATGGAACGTCCCTCGGCGGATACGAAGCCATTGCTTAGTAGCCAAGAGTCTTGGAAATCGGACGGATCAACGGTTTGCAATGCGACCGCATAATCATCAGTCCAGCCTGGTTGCGGCACCGATAATAGCTCGTAAAGCAAATCCAATATTGCTTTCTAAAAAGAGAAAGAGAATGACAAATTAGTTGGGGGTTCAAAGTACAAAGTGTAAACCAAACACTCACTCTAACTTCGATTTGATTTAAATATAAAGCATCTACTATTGCTTTTAAACCTGATGGCTTGCTTGGATCACAGAATTCGAGCGTTCCCGTCCAGCTGCGCAGTACGGAAAGTAATGCCAAACGGCAGCTAGTGTAACGCAATTCTCGCGCATCTCTGCAAAACCAAAAACAAAGTAAATCCAATGATGAATTTAACAATAAATAAAGCCAAACAAATTACTTGTTCTTGTCCATGATGCCGAGTCTATAGGTAAAGTCACAATATGGCGCCGCCAAACAATCGAGTCGAACGCCACAAATGTTGCGTGTCTGCGGCCATTCCAACAGATACAGCAGCACACCGCACAGACTCTCGGCAATGCGTGGATTGTGGCACTCAAGCACATTGCGGGTTATCGATGTGACGCCGCCGCAAACAATCAACAGCGCTGGATTGAGGACAGCTATTTCGGCCAACGTTGCAAGGCAAGCACGCAGCAGATTGTCGCTCTCCTCCATGCCACTGTCGGCCAGTGAAACCAGGCATCTGACCACCACCGGACTAATATCCTCGGGTGCAATCGTTAGCATTTTGCGTACCAACTTCAATGCCTGAACGCGTTCATCGTCGTTCTTGAGCATCAGATCGATGGAACGGCATAGCAGATGTTGCAACTGCAGCGAATTGAATGCCTTGATATCCTTCGAGGTGCTCAGCGTATAGCGTATTGTGCGCAACGCTGCCGCACGCACCTGCGTAAATGTGTGCACCAACGAAGCACTCAAACTGCAATAACAATAAAAACAATAACAATTACTATTTTAGTTAGCAATCTTTAGAGAAACGTTTTTACCAATAGAGCAGCTCTTCGGTGCTAAAGCGTAGATTGTTGTGCGGCGAGCCCGTATTTGCAGCCAGGCAGAGTGAGGCAAGCGCATTGAGCAGAAACAGGCGCTTTGTGTCTCGTGTCTCCTCCACACTGAGCATCGCATAGATGTCATAGGCATTTTCAGCTGCCGATTTCTTTGGATCCAAACGATAAAAGTCCTCCGGATCCTGCGAAACTGAAAAAGCACAATAATATTTGTTAAATGAAAAAATAAACAAAGTTCTTTATGATATTTGGATAAAATAACATTACTTAATAGTTGTTTTTTTTTTTTTTTTTCTAAACTACTATAATATAAGAACCTAATATTTATTGAAAATATCTACTTCCGAACCATATGATTTTCCAGACTGCTTTACTTAGGTTTATTATTTCTATTTGAAGAACATAGGAATCTTAACATTTTTTTTCTTTCGGAAAGTTGGAATACAAAATTCAATGAATTCCCTAATTAATGTTTGAAAATGAGTTTTGATCTGATTGGAAATGTTATATTTTTTTTCCCTACGCAATGATCTTAAATATTGAAAATTGTTGCTAAATATAATTTTAATTATGATACAAAGAATTTTGATTGGGTAAATAATAGAAATTATTCAAAAAGTATTTTAGAGTCATTTGTTTTTGAAACGTTTCAAGGCGTATAGTCAAATCAAATAGTATTAGTGAAAGAAAAGAAACGAATAACAAACAGACAGAAAACAAATAAGGTGAAATTTTGCTTCACAGGCAAAATTAATCAGTGACAACTCTTGCTGTCGTCAGAAGAGCAAAGCGCTGCCGGCGGCACGTGAACATGTTGTTGTTGTTTCTGTTATGATTGCATTCGAGCAAAACTTTACTGTACTTTAAACGCAAGAGAAGAAACACACACACACACACAAATTAACATTAACAAATTTGTTGTTAATGTTGCTTTTGTGTTTGTTTTAGCTTGCTGCGTCATCGTTGGGGGCTTTATGCTAGCGACGTGACGTCTAATAATAGAAACCAAACATGTCGAAAAATATTTTGGTCAAACGAAACATAAATATATACAAACATACATACATATATATTTCTATGTTAAATATTTGTATATAAGCATGTACATACATATGTATGTATGTTTGTGGGAATGTGAAAGAAAAAAGAATGGTGTCAAGCAGCGGCTGGCTGTTGCAACATTTACCGTTGTGCGCAATCGACTTTGCCTGTAAATGAGTTACGCGAGGTGTCTGCTTCAAACAACAACAACACCGCATATGTACATATGTATGTATGTCGTTGCTGCTGTTAGTTGTTGGCGCTCTAACAGTAATGTAAACAAATATTCCCTTACTCATCGAAGTTCATATGTATGTATGTATGTACATACAGACAGACATGCATATGCATGCAAAAGATGACGAAAAGAACTTCTATGAAGACAGGCGAAAGTGTTTTATTTATTGAGTTAAAACCACAACAGTAGCAGCAGCAGAAGAAATAAAATATGTTCATCAACAACAGCTGCTGTTGGTTGCACTGCTAAAGTGCATACTAGAAATAGTAAAAATAACATATCAAACTCATGTACAATGGACATGCAAGCGTGCATCTTGATGTATGTACATATGTACATATGTATGTATGTGTGTTAACACTTGTACTGCAGTGTCGCGCTGCATGCTATAATGACCGATGTGTAAATATATGTTAATTAACATTTCTAATAGCCTGTGCGCATAATGTATGTAGTACCTTTAATGCGTAATTGTAATTTGCTTCTTTTTTTGCCAAAACGCCAACTGGAATGTAGAGAGGCCATATCTCAGGGCAACGGCGAAGATGGCGGCAGTGTCAGCGGCGCCCATTCACCATTCACCAAATTAAAATAATAAGAGCGCACAAGAAAATAAAGATATATTGCTTTAAATTTCACTTGAGGTGCCACTGTTTACTTTCTACATTTTATTTGCCTTTCATGGCACTCTTGTTTGCACTGTTGTTGATATTGATAGCGATGTTAGCCTCCAGCTGGTCAACATTTGCATTTTATAGCACTCAATCACGTTTCAAATCACTTTCAGGTATAGTTTTGGCCCGTGCACTTGTTTATTGATAACATGCACACTTTGGCTTTCATAAATATCAATATTTTATTTGCAAAGAAACACAAACGCAAAATTGACTAGCGGACGCGTTGTTTTTTTTATTATTAGAAAACAGCACTGAGGACAATCGATAGCTGGCAGGGCTGCATTATAAAACTATGAGCATTTACTTTGCCCCCAACGCGATATTCCAACTAGGTGGCTGCTTTTTGATGTCATCATTGGCGAACATCGTTACGTGAGTTATAAGTTAATTAAACTTTAATAATAAGTAAACTTTTCAATAATAAATTCTTTTAATGTTTTAATTAAATCATAATGTTTTTTTTTTCATTATAATAAATCATTTCACAAACGATATTTTGTCCAATATCGATACATGCAAGTGCGATGTTTAAAACTGCATTTTCGATAAGTCGATACGTTTGCCTCGTCTGCTTTTTACAGTTTAAAAAAGTTTTGCCTAACTCATTGCAATTAAATTTGATTTGAAACAATTGGAAGAGAGAGAAAAACCAATTCTGCGTTTACTGCGCTGCATGAAATATAAATAAGCGATCAAATCTCAGTTTTCGCTGGATTCTATCCATATGTAAGTGAAAACCACAAAATCTAACTGTAAATATTGAGTCCGCCATTGCACTTAAACATGTAGGCACGTATGTATGTACATACATATGTATGTATGCAATGTTAACTAAATATATTCATAGTCAACACAGTCCAAGATGACATCGCGCATCCGTTGCTCGAACAGCAGCTCATTGCCAACACGAAAAAATCCGGTTGTGCTCGCCCCATCCTCGACCAGATCGCTAATCACCTGCAAATCGGGCACATCCTCGCCACGCATCGTTACAATCGGCAATACCATCATGGCCAGCAATAAACCCACCGCGCCCTTAACGCGCAATTGTTGCTCGAAGGCGGATCGTGGAAATAATTTTGCCGCTGATTCGCCAAATCTTTTCAACTGTTGATCCAACTCCTCGTAGTAAAGTTGCAGCATCGATTGATAGTGCTGCATCCGAAATTGCCGCGTCGTGCAGCTAAATAGAAAATAGATCAAATCTGTTATTGGCGAGGCATAGCGCATCAGTTGCCAATCAATGAGGCAAACATCCACCGGCTGCTTTGACTCCGCATCGTATTTGTACAGAAAATTATTGTTCCAACTGTCGCCATGGCAAACAACCGCATAGGGCTCACAGTTCGACCCATTGAGCAGCGGCAGCAGCAGCTCAAAGTAGCTGCCACGCTCAAAATATGCCCGCAAACGTTGCGCATAGTGCGAATCTTGCTCTGGATGCAGTGCGTCCAATGCATTCTTTTTCATTTGCTCAAAGTATTCGCCCAAAGCGACATCCTCGCGTCGCTGCTCCAGTATGTCCACCAGCCTTTCAAATGGAATCCAATCCACCCGCTCCTCCACCTCTCCACCCTTAAGTGCGAAGGATATGGCATGTAGCTTGGCATAGGCTCGCATCACCAGCGAAACGTGTCCAGCACTCAAATCCTTGAAACGATCATGCAGCTCATAATGGCGTTGGCACAAATCCTCCAGCACAATGCACTCGTTCAGCTCATCCTGGCGACTAGCCAGGCAGCGAGCATAGTGATGAAATCGCTGCGCTTCCCTCAACTGGCGTTTGGCCTGAAAGCGTTGCGCTAATGGCAAAAACGATTCATATGCAAGCCGTTCGCGTATAAAGCAGGGCCGGGCAAAAAACTGTTTGCGTCGAATGCTGTTTTGTGGCGGCAACTTAAGGATTAGACTATGCTTTTGTTGCTCCTCCTCCTCTGGGTCATCCCTCTGCTTCTTTGGCAACTGGATGCGCCACACAATGCCCAAATAGTTGTCGCCTTTGGCGCAGCCCAACTCCAGACTATAATCATTGCAGCCGAGCAATTCTTCTAGCGTCTCACGCACCCTCTCATTGGGCAGATCCTCCTGGTGCTGCTTTGTTTGTTGTTGCTGCTGCATCTCTGTACTCTGTGCGGTTTGGCGCAACCGTTTGATTCCCTTTTATAGACAAACACAAAAGCCAAGTGAATACATTTACATACATATGTAAATATAACAGTGCTGCCATTTTGTTCAAATTACCACTAGATTAATTAGCGGGAAAAGTGCAATGCAAACTATTATTGAGAAAAAGCTTTAACAAAAATTTGACTATTAAAATATCTAGAAACTCATAATGCACATTTTTTCGTATCACTTTACACTGAGCACTTTTTGAATATTCTATTGCTTAATTTTCAGAAGATTGTTTATTTTGAATATAAAAAAAAAAAATGCTGTTTTTGGTTTTATTTATTATTGCCAACACTAATAGTTATGATATATGTATTTAAATATAAGGTGTATGTATGTATATATTAAAACCACAACCGCAATCCGTTGATTTAAACCTAATTTTTGAGTCAAATTTCAATGCTTATTATTTCAGTGAATTTATTCATTATAATAACTAAAAAAGAAAAAGACGAAATCATGCCAACGTCCTTCGGAAGACTTTCGCCCCCTTTGCAAGAAATCGATCCACCATTGCAAACTAATTTCGATCTATTCGAAAATTCCACTACAGTTTTGGACAGGCGCCACTTTAACTTCGAAGAGTATTTATCGAAATGCCCTTTTTGTTTTTGAACATTGAAATTAATAGTATTCCTTTTTTTGCAGTGCAATTGAGTTGCATCAAATGGCCCGAAGACCACCAAGTCAACAGGAACTGGCGGTAAATTAGCTTAATTCTCATTACTGTTCTCTTAATACTGTTTCTACTACTATTACTTGTACGTATAATCCTACTACTATTTCCTTTTACTACTACTTATAACTATTACTTCTACTACTACCAATGAGCATAAATATTAGTATTATTAGTATACTCTATTGTCTTTGCTACTACTAATCCTAATTACAACTTCTCTTAATACTGTTCCTACTACTATTTCTTGTACGTATAATCCTACTACTATTTCCTTTGTAACTTTTACTTCTACTACTACTACTTTTTTTTAATACTTTTCTTAACTCCTTATTTCTTTACAGCTCATTAATACGCTCTTCGCATCCAAAGAAGATGATGATGATGATGATGAAAGCGATGATAAATAATGAATTGATGTTAACAATTGACAATGCTCGATGAGCAATTATTATAAAGCTGTTTATTTGTTTTTTGTTCAACAGTTTTTCATTTCTATTAACCTAACATTAAGTTTACGATGTTCATTGTTTATTAAGACATATACTATTAATATGTTTATACTTTGTACTATTTTGTCAACAAAAAAAAGTATTGTATTAAAACATCCAAGTTAAAGGACATTAAATAAACCCTTTTTGTTGCCTTTTCACATTTTTTACGAGATCCTGTTTATTATCTACATATCTATTATCCGTACTTATGGATTATGTTTAACTGCTTCAGAATAAATAAAAGTAACATTCATTTGAGATTGTAAATATAATTACGGAGCTTAATTAAAAGTGTTCTGGTCTGCTTGATTGCACATTGCAAACAAGACCGAGAAAACACACATACATACATACATACACATTCGAACATTCAATAAAAATACCGCAAGCGTGCAACTAAGAAAGAGTGAGGGAGAGAGATGATTGTATACTCGATCTTGTTTTTGTTTTGTTAACGCGCCAACAATAACTGTCAAACCAAATGCGGTAAATTCTTTGCTGTAGTTAGTATATATGTATGCATGTACATACATATGTATGTATGTATTTGCAATACATTTTCGAATCGAATGAAAATGAAAATTTCGAATCGAATTTAATACGAATGTTTTTTTAATAATAATTATTTCTTAAAAATTATTCACTAAGAATTATTTTTGTTTAAATAATTTTCTTTTAGTTTTTGTCTTTTCTTAATATTTCATTTAATTTCCCGCTCTCATTTTTGTTAACTTTTGCAAAAATGTATTGATGTTTGTTTGTTTGTTTGTTATGTTATCTCTTGTATGTATGTATGTATGTACAAAGATACAATGAGTTGATGAGAAAGCCAAGAAGACAAAGCAGCCCGCCCGCTGCATTAGTATAGTATGTTATCGCTGCGAAAAAACAAGAAAAAAAATCCAAAACAAAAATAAACAAAAAACACAGCAGCAGCTCACTGACCGATATTATTTGTTATTGTAGTTGTGTTTGTTTATTGGTAAACAAGATAACGGGTAGTACAGTAATATACATACTTACATACATATGTATGTACTTGCTTCTAAATAAGAACATATCACATACATACGTACATTCATAAAAGTATGTGATTGTAAATCGCTAATAGATAAGGTGTAAATTTAAGATCCACATTTGTATGTC
Organism: Scaptomyza graminum; assembly: GCA_018901835.1. Classification (NCBI taxonomy): domain Eukaryota; kingdom Metazoa; phylum Arthropoda; class Insecta; order Diptera; family Drosophilidae; genus Scaptomyza; species Scaptomyza graminum. The sequence goes on along the minus strand of JAEIFL010000001.1, from coordinate 2,579,094 downwards.
ATACAAATGTACATACATACATACATATAGTACATGTGTAACTGCGATCACAACAGCAACAACGACAACGAAGTTGCTGCACGAAGTGCAAAGTGTAATCGTGGATAGTCAAAGATCGAACAAAAACAAAACACTCAAAAACAACAACAACATCTGAAACCGGCTAACAAAAAGCCAAACGCATAAAATCAACAATAGCAATGAACGGCAACAAAACAGAAACGAAGATTAACAAGCCGATTACAGAAGCTTGAATAGCCCCCTTACTTAATTTAGTTAAAGATCGTTTGGTTAGCATAACATATGTACATACATATGTATGTATGTTAAGTTGAGGCCTAACAGCATGTCCACTTGTCACGCCCTGTTACAGTTAACATACTATGTAGAAAAGTCAATGTAACCGCTCTTCAAATGTTGTAGGGTGCTCAAAATTGCCTATTAAATGCGCCGCACTCAAGCAATAATTATTATAATAATAATAATATTTAAAACATATTAATAACTGTCAGTAAGAGTGATGTAAAAAGAAGATCGACCATTATACACCCTGTACAAAATAAAAACGTATAGCCTCAACAGTTAGTAAATTAGTGTATTATAAATAACTACATTTATAAAATGTTTACAATTTGCCCTGTAAAAATTACAATCATTGGGCAAGCCTAATCCGGAATATCCTTTTCACTTAATTCCAATTAATTCCAGAGTATAGAAAGTAGGCGAACGGCAAACAGCTTCTTTTTCTTGCATTGCTGATAAACGAAAATAAACGACGTCGCGTCGTCGTCAGCAGTAGCAGCGGTTGCGGCACGCATGTGTGTACATTTGAGATCACCGCTGCTCGCTGCCCTCACACACCTCCTCACCTGTCCAACACACGAGCGTTTAATAAAATAAAATCAATACATACATACATATGCATAATTCGAATGCGGCGCAAGCGCAGCACCCGACATACACCCGATGAAGGCTTTACCTATGCAGCGACGCTGGCGCTGGCGTTGGCGTTGACTTCGTTTGCGACGCCGTTTAAAATGTCGCATTCGCCGAAGCTTTGAGCTCAGTCTAAAGACAGCAGTCAGAGCGATCAGCGCCAGTCGGGAACCGGTCCTCGTTTCTAAATCTAGTCGCAGTTGTTTATTTTTGTTGTTGTTGTCATCGATTGCAATTCCATTTTGGATTGTTTTGATTTGATTTCGTGTTTTGTGCAGAAGAACTAAATAACAACAAAAAAAAAAAAACCATTTCGTACAGTCTGTACAGTGGGACAACAAGAACAAAATGACGCAACCGCTAAAGTTCTATTTTGATTTTTTAAATCAATCCAGCCGTGCCCTCTATATATTCCTGGAGGCAGCCAAAATTCCATTCGAAGCGATACCCATTTCGATGGTCAAAGGTATGTGCCTACTCGTACTACAGTAGTGTATTTGTTGAGTACGTGCCCAAATGAGCGTAAGTCGCCCAAATGCAGCTGCATTAGTTCATAGACACACACACATGCACTTGGGTCTATTCGATTTTTGAAGTGTTTTTTTTTTTGAAAAATTTTCCACTTGCTTAACATTCCGTTTGTCAAGTTTTTCAGAGGGGAAAGTGCAATATGATTTTATTTTTATTTTGGTCTATGTGTGTGTGTATGTGTATGTAAGTTGACATAGTGTTGGGCAATAGATTGTAACCCAGTCCGAGATTTTTAAAACTTTTAATTAACATTTTTGGCTTAAGAGTTTTAAAAAGTTTTGAATACAAATAATATTTTCAGATATTAAGAATACCCGATGAAAAATAAAGTTTCTGTCTAGTATATTTTTAAAACAATTATTTTTTTATAACTTAAATTTGTATTTTAATTTGGAAGCTTTAACAAACGTTTCTGGGGGTAATTGGCCTGAATTTGTCTTATATATATATATATATATTTTGAAAATTATCGATCGATCCACTTAACAAAGCAAACATTTCGCACTCAGCTGCAAAGTTTTCAATTAGCAGCAGCAATGTCCATACATTAACAATAACAAGAACGAAATTTGGTTAACTGCTCGTGCGTCTTAGCCAAAGATTAGTTAGCATCATTGAGCCAAAGATATAAAGCCACGTTAAGCTGCGTTGTGGACTTGGTCAAGGTTAAATCAAGGGGCATCATTTTTAATAATCTTCATAATAATTACATTATTTATAGTGTATTATAATGTCAGTGAAGCCCATATACATAGTACATATATCCGCATCTGTCAAATGCACATTTTTCCAGAATTTATCCAAGTTGCACTTGTGTGTGTGCGTGTGTGCAACAAGTGGCTCACTGTTGGACTTTAAACCCAAAGACTTTGGTTGTTTGTTTTTATATTGTAGTATGTATGTTGATAGTTGTTGATCTGGCCCCGAGGCAGTGCATTGGGCCCAGAGAGTCAGTCACACACTATATTTATGCACTACTAGTATTTACAAGCTTAGAAACTCACGATTGTCTAGACTCTAGACTCGAAAGTAGCGAAGCGACAGCCTTGGGACAGGTTAAAGACTTTGATTTTGTTGCTCAATGTTTTGATTTGTTGCTGTTTGTTGTGTTTTGAGAGAAAAAGATGAAAAAGGATAAGTAAAAATTTTTAAATCAATAATGTAACAATTTATTTTGGTTATTGAATCTTTACTTTATAAAAGTTGGTTTAAAAATTGTGTTTTGTTATGTTAAAATTTATTCAACTGTTTGACTTTTTATTTACAAATTCATTTAATTTTAGTCTGTATTTTTCTGAAACAATATTTAAATTGAGTGAAAATCCGTTGACTTAACGTGCCTTGGGATCAAAATTGATTAAATATTAAGTGTATTTTTTAAAGGTGCTTAAGTATTACTCTTACCACACAAGACTGCATCTGGATTGGCTTTTAATTATGGAGGTGATGCATCAACATACTAATTATAATATACTATACGACTGGTAATAAGCAATCTAACATTCAATCAACAAATGTCACACTTAATACATAGGGCAGCCCGTGTTGACCGAGCTAAGGTGCACTTGCCTATCAACTGAATCAATTCACAACTTGAAAAAAAATACAAATAAAATAAGCGAATGGCACAAAATCACGTAGGCTACCACACTCAACCGGCTAGTAATTGTTTAGAAACAGAAACAAGCTATAAAAAAAAATATTATTGTATTTTTCTATTCAATTAAAAACTTTAACAGATGCGCTAGCGAAAAGGTGTAATTAGCATTCACATGAAAACAAACCATTTGAAAAAATAGTTGACTAACAAAAAACTGTTTTAAAAAACACCAAATGTGCATTACTCACTGGGTGCCTGAAGTGCCCTTCGGCAATGATTGCCAACTAAGCCAACACAATTATTCCATCATTTTCGAATTGTAGCAATTAAACAACGATTGAAAAATTGCCCGAGACAACAAGACGGTTTTTTCTACTATTTGTAGGGTAATCTAATAATAATATATAATCTATAATGTGTGATTAAGCAAGTTTGTGCTAATCAATTTAGTTTTAAATCAATCAAAATTATTTATTCTTAACATGAAACGAGACCCAAAAATGTGGAACACACGTGATAAGCTTTGAACCTATTAATTGGCAGTCTGATGAAAGTATTTCCGACTGATCAGCATCAACAGCCGAGTTTATACAGCCAGAGATATAGCTATAGACTCCAGATTTCGAATATAAACTCTTTTTTGGGAATTACCTTAGAAACTCTAGACAAAATAATACAAATCTGTTAATAAAAATCGATCGAGAAATAATAAAGATATCAAAGATTCAGGTTCAGGCTCTAGAGTTAAGCGTATGTTATCTGTTTTCAAGTATTTTTAGTGTGAATGACTTTACCTTTTTTCAAATATTTTATAGGTGAACACTTGACTGGCGAGTTTCGGGATAATGTAAATCGTTTTCGCAAGTTGCCAGCCATTACGGATCATGGCTATCAATTAACGGAGAGTGTGGCCATCTTTCGTCATTTGGCGCGCGAGAAACTTGTTCCGGAGCATTGGTATCCACGTCGTCATCTTGGTCGCAGTCGCATCGATGAGTATCTGGCTTGGCAGCAATCAAACCTGACTGTCGCCTCCACCGATTACTTTCAACAAAAGTGGCTAGTGCCTTACTTGCAGAAAACACAACCATCCAATAATGTGGTGAGTTTTGATGCACTACTACAAAAAATATTTGAGAATTAGGTTTTTAATAAATTTATATCATCGTCGATGATTGCAGGTCAATGTGGCTAGCAAGCAAGTGGAGCACACATTAAACGATTTCGAGCAGCTATTCCTGAATTCACGCAAATTTATTCTGGGCAATAATATATCGTATGCGGATCTGAGTGCCATATGCGAAATTGATCAGACCAGTAAGTACTATATACTATATCTAAAACTATATACAAAACTTACTCAGTTTTCCCGGTCGTTTTTTTAGAAAGTATTGGGTTTAGCGCTTTCAAGAATCGCAACAAATTGGCCGTCTGGTATTTATCGGTTGCCGAAGAACTGGGTCCCTATTACAAGTCGGTGCAAGAGGAGTTCGATGCCAAGTTGCAAGTTGTTAGCAAAGGACCCACGCAGGCGCAGGCGCATGCCTTGAAACAGTGAAATCTTCGTCGCTTGATCAAATTTGTATTTATTTTTATAAGCTCTGTGTTTTTTTTTTCTATGTATTTTTTATTGTTTGTTGACGCACCTCACATAAAATGCAAAATTATTTACTAGAATTTTAAGCTGTTAGTTATTATATGTGTAAAAAACAACAAAAAAGAACCTATACTATATATGTATGTATATTAAAAAATATTACTTAATTGAATTACAAGACAAAAAATTGAAATCATTTGAATGTTTCTTTTATTCATATTATTCATATCTCGTTAGGGTTTCTAGATTGTTACTAAAGTTGTTTCATCTTCTGTTGGTTTTTTACAACAATTCACTTTTGCTTTGTTCTTTGAAAAACTTGAATGGCCTTGTTTTGAGTTTAAGTCAATAATAAAATAACTTGAATGGTATTGTATTACAATAGAGACTACAGCTAATTGGGAAATGTAAGTGTATGGTTTGAAGCGTGATTTTTCATGATTTTTGTGTTGCTGTTGTTGTTGTTAAAATGCTCTTACAAATACTTTTGTTTACATATATATTTTTATAGTCATTTAGTATATCATTTATTGGGTTTGTTCTTGATTTTGTTTTAAGCTTAGTTTGATTTGAAATATTGCCGTTCATTTCCTTGTTCTTTTTGGATTGTTTTGTGTGCTTTATTTTGATTTTTTTTTAATTTTTTTAATTTTAGCTCATTCTTTTTGCTCTTCGCTTGGTTATTGCAATTATTAATTGTATTGTTTGTGTGCGGTATTTTTTTAATTTATTTATTTTTTGTTTTATTTTTTTAATTAGTCGAAAGGCACTGCTGCATTCTAACGCGTTCTTATTATCTCAACGTTTTTGTTTTCCTTGCATTTTCTCTATACTTTCATGAATATTATTTTCTTTTATTGATTTCTGCTTAAGTCTTTTACATATATATATATATATATATATATATTGTATGTAAAAGATTTTTGTTTTATGTGTGTGTTTTTGCTGCTTTCTTTTTATTTGGAAGAAGAAAAAAATCAAAATACCAACATATATGTATGTATATTTAAGCTTACTTAATTATAGAATTATAGCTAAGTTCTACATTTAAACTTGAAACACTTTCGACAGCAATATTGTGAAGCACACCAAAAATTACTTTTTAAAAACACCTTTCATCAATGATACATTGTTGTTGTTGCGCAATAGGAACACGGTTGGGCCATTTGGAAGCGGCAATTGCGGACCAAGCCTTGTCATCAATTAGTTACAATTATCAGCCAATAATTTATGAATTATCTATCTACATATAAGTATGTATATATTTTGGTTTTCTTATACATACATACATACATACGCACATCGTTTTATACATACATATAACATTTCAAATTGTGCATTATTTTTTTAAGTCGATTTGCCACAATAATACCAAAATACTTTCAAGAAATCTATATTCTTTCGGCGTGCCGAAAATTCAAAATGTTTATTTTTTATCTATTCTTAATAGGAAATAAATAACGAATAAATACGAAAATATTCGAATGTATGAAAAGATTTGAATATTTTTTTAAATTTCTCGACAAGAAAATCTTTCTGAACTGTAAGTTTATAGGGGATATAGTTATGCCAATACTCTGATAGCATTTCAATATTTCGGACAAGCTTTCTCTTTCTGATAATTTTTAATTTTCTTGGTATTTTGGTATTTTTGTATTTTTTTTGGCATTATTGTTTGAAAAAAAAAACACTCATTCTAAATATAGTTTTTGTTTTTTGATTAAAAGCTTATCATCGAGCTGTTCAAAATTAGAGCTGGCTTCTATACTATTCGAGTTGTCCACCATGACCATCGATGGCATCCTCATCGTGCTCGTTCAGCAGCAACGGGCTGTCATCGCCCAAGCGATTTGGTGGCAAACCGCTGCCCGGTGTCGTGGGTGCCGATCTTGTGATCCAACCCTTGCGCGCAACGCCACGGCCGCGATTCACAAAGAAATTGGCGCCGCTGACAACGCTGCTAATGGGACTCTTGAGCACACAGCGTTGGGCCGTTGGCGGCGTCGTCATCACCGCCATTGGTATATAGAGCGCCTTGTTTGGTGGCTTTGATGCATAATATTTTTTGCCAATATTCGTTGAGCAGGATGCAGATTGTTGTTGTTGGAGTGTTGCTGGTCGTGCCATTGGGTTGGATAGTGTATGCTGTAGTCGTGGTTTTGAGCTGTTAAGCAGCAGCTGTTCATAGCTGACATCCGCCTGCAGTTGACTAATCTGATCGAGAATCTCGCGCACCTCACCCGTCGGACTCGTCGCCTGCGGCGGTGAGCTAGGCGTTCCAATATTCGACAGACTACTTACGCCCGAAACTGTGCTAGCCGTTGCGCCGGCTCCAACTGCTCCCGCTGACCCAGCACTTGCTGATGCCGCTGCCACTTCGGCCGTCGAGGAGGCAACGAGCTGGCAACAGTTTTCGAGGCTGTGTAAGGGATTTGATTGTATGCAACCGCCGCTGCCGTACATCATGGATGTGCCACTGCCGCCGCCGACGCCGCTGCCAGCCATGGCTAGGCTGCATAATGATGTTGCCTGTGTGGCAGCTACTGCTGCTGCCGCTGCCTGTGTTGCATCCACAGTGCCCACAAAGCCGGCGGCGCAACTGTTATTTACGAAAATATCACTGAGACTACTGCTGCTATTGTTTCCCATATAACGGAAATGGTGATCGCTCTGCGATTGTAGAAAACCTCCTCCTCCTCCTCCACCACCACCACCTCCACCTCCGGCTGACTCATTGCCCGACTCTTCGGGTGAAAAGTGTCCACTGTGCGAGGCATGCAACCGTGTACTGTAATGTGCGGTTCCAGCACCCACGCCCATATTGCCGCCCAGGGCAACGGTTGCATAATGCATCTGCCTGGGCTGATAGTCCGGCTCCACCAGCTGCGAGGCGGACCGCGGCAAACCATATTGCGGCGCAATCATTTGCGATTGTGCCACCGCCCCCGCACCCGTTTGCTCACGATGTTGGTGGGGCGCACCAGCATAATGCAAACTTAGCTCGGGGCTAGCGGCTCGTGAATAGGGCGGCGGCACCAGCGTATTCGCCTCATTGATGTTGCATATGAAACTGGAGCTGAGCGAGTCCACGGTGCTGGCGGCACTCAACGATCCAGCTGGACGAACAATATAATTGCGAAAGTATTGCACCATCAAATAGCTCGAACCGCCAGCGTTCCCCTTGCTGTTATCACTGTTGCATGTAAAGACGAGCGGATAAAGATCCGGCTTTGATGTTACCTGAAATTAAATCAGAGATTGTAAAAAATACTTTGCCTTTTTTTCTCAAATACAATTTAATTATTTTTAACCATTTAACTATAATACATATTTTAAATTGTATAAATCAAAAACCCTGAGTTAAAATCTCAATATTACTTTATAAAATCGCAACATAAAAGTTTTTAACGGTTCGAAAATAATGTTTGTGCCTTGACTTACTTCCGTATAGGGCGGCGGCGGGTGATGAAATGAATTACATCGGCTGTATTGTGGCGGTGCATAACAGGAGCCGGCTGAATCTCCCTCGGACTGTGTATGGTGCTCCGTAAAGCCCCAGCCGCACAATGTGCGTCGCTTCTTCCACAGCGAATAGGCACAGAGTATGGCCAAAATAACGGCCACAACAACGCACCTGGAAGCAGATAAATAAATAAATAAAGATGAGATGGGATCAAGTGGAAGCTCTGTGTGCTTTGTCTTACTGCTCCGTTTGCAGCTGGCGTGATTGTATAAAGAAGCCCATGTGGAATCGAAGCACAAGATATATGTATGTACATATAGTACTGCTATATGTATGTAAACTTTTATGGCCTGGCTGCGTTCGCAAACGAATGGCAACTAAATGGGTTGTGGTTCGGACTGTTTTGGTTGCTTTGCCATTTTGGCGACTTGAGATTTGATTATGTGAACATACCATATACATATATATCCATATGTATACGAGCGTACGGTGGTTGGAGGGGGGTACAAGTGCAAGACAGTGTCTCATTAGGTTGCAATGCCATTTGGCGTTCTCTCAGGGGGAAGAGCCCGGGGGTCAGACTTGCATAAGGCCTCGACTCTTGAGTTGACTTTTGACTTGACTCGACTCGAGTTGACTTGATTTGACGCAACTCAGCCAGGGGCCACCTTTGCTGCCAATAATAATACTCTCGCCCCGTCCCTATACCAATCAATCCCCCCCCCCTCCCCTCCCTCAGCCTTGAACCGTTATGCAGAAAAGGCTACCCAGGAGACTGCGGCGACTGCAACACAACCATGAATAATGCTGATGATGATGACCTTAGCTGGACAATATGTATTTTTAATTTGAGCAACAACACAATAAAAAAAATAAAAAATATCTATAGTACTTTATCGTACTTGCACTTACCAGAAAAACCAATGACTGATGAAGAACAGGTTGAGGACATGCTCCGATGGCGGTGGCAACTGTCTTGGTCCACCCTGATACGGTGGACAGCAGCCTTGAGTGCAGCATTCGCGTGGCAACGAACATATGTGACCTCCCTCGCAAAAGCGTGCCGTTACCTGACCCAGAGAGAGAGAGTGGGAAAGAGAGAGAACAAAAGAAACGGTATTTATTAAATGCAAAGCAATTAGCTTTGTGTCAGGCATTGGGACAAGGCAATCGAGTAAAGTGTAAAATGCGTTCGACTATTTATAGACAAGGGAATAGTAAGAAACAAACAACAAAAACAATAACACTATACAACAGAACAGAGAGAAGGATAGTATGTAGATATATGGAAAGCTGGCAAAGTATCAAAGTGGATGAGAAAACCACTAATTGCTTGAACGAACAAGTTGAATGCCAAACAAAGGCAGAACGCCAATGGCAAAGACCCAGTACATAAGAGTCGAAGGCAACAAAGCAAGAAACAATTGAAATAACAAAAGACATAAAAAAAAAATATTTGTACATATATATTTAAGTTTTAAAGTTATCATCTGTCTTACATAAAATACCCTTACAATTTTTGTACAGCCAAATTTCCATATAAACAATTTTATTAGGACAAGAAAAAACTTCGTTATAGAGAAAATTAGTTTTTGACTGAACAAAACTGGAAATGAATTAATTTTATAGGAAACTTCGATATATGAAAGTTTGAGTGTATATATTTAGACATTTTTATCAGACAATAAGAGCTAGAATGCTTAAATATTCCCAGCAGTTTCTGATTCTGGAAAATTCTTTCGGTTATTTTTGTAAATTTGCACAGAAACTTTCTTATGAAACTTATTTTTTTTTGGCATCCGATCAAGTTAAAACTCTTTTTCAAACATCTAAATATATGAGAATTGATAAAAAATTGTAAGACAAATCTACTGAAAGAAAAAAAATTGTGATGGACACATAAGGTTATGTCAAGTTGTGGGAATGGGATATATGTAAGCAAGCTAACAAAGAAAAAACCCCACAAAAGATAGAATCCTACCATTTTAAAGTGCATCAAAACTGGGGCCTATACGATATGATTGTCTAACGACTTAATTTAACAATAAAAAAACAAAATGTCATTGAAAGATAACGATTTTAATTATGTTAATAAAAAAAACAAAACATAACAATTAAAAGAAAATATATGAAAATAAAATTATAATAATAATAATGCATAGTAAAAATGAAAATAATCAAAATAAATTTAAATTTATATTTGTTAATTGTTAATATTCTAAAGTAGCAGTACTTAAGGACATAAGCTTTGCCATGATTTTGATTAGTTTTGTTTTGTTTTCCTCTCGCTGTTGTCTTATTTTCATTTTGATCCCATTGCATATTTTAAGGGATTTGTTTTCTTTTGATCTTGATTTTTGTTTTTACTTTGGGGTGATTTTGGCAAATGTCATGTTAACTAATGCCACAAAATCCATGCAACATTTTATGGTAGTTGCCAAAGAGGCGGCGGGGGGGGGGGGGTGTAGCTAACTTACTTGAACGGGCAGCTGTAGCAGAATGGGAAGTAACGGAAACAATTGGAGCATCGCTGAAGCATGAAACCACATGCTGGCCCTCCGCACTGTTGTCCGTCCAACTGGCGCCAAATGTCGTTTGGGGTTGATTTTTTTGTTTTCTTTATTGTGTCTTCCTTTTCTTTTGCTTTTTTGGTTGGTCTTGGGTTGTTTTGGGTGTTCTGATTTTCTTTCTTTTTTCTTTTTTTTTTTGGGTGGTTGCAGCCTCTGTCGTTTGTCGAGTGATTTGTTGTCTGCTGCTTCTTCTTGTTGTTGCTGATTTTTATTCTTGTGTTTGTGTGTATTTTTCGTTTGGTTTGCTCGAGCTGTTGTTGTTGATGCTGTTTCAAACACAAACATGCACTCGCACACACACACACAGACACCCACTCACTCACTCACTCACTCATTCTCACACGCGCACACCCACGCACACACGCACGCAGAGACAAACTACACGAATATCGCTACATGGCAGCGCTTTTTGTTTTGTCCTTGACAGACAATGCAATTTTTCGCTGCATATTTCTTCGTCTTGTTGTTGTTGTTGTTGTTAACTGTATTGAATAATAAATGCAACATTATCTTATGTAAATTTAAACAGCAAAAAAACAATTACAGTATATCTGTGTGTGTGTGTGTGTGCAGATAGATGACAGCATAACGGACCACACACACACACAGTACAGAGAACAAACAGTAAATGTGCATGTGTATGTGTAACAATAACAACACACACACACACAATCGAATGCTGGCTACCAATTTGTTGGCTAAATTATGCATATATTTTTTGCATGTTCCTTTCACACACACACACACACATAGCCATAGACAAACGCACACAATTACACCAACGAAATTTTCTTGTTTTTTTTTTGGCTTTGTTTGACGGCGCTTTCTCGTCTTGCTTACTTCACTGCCCAATTTTCTCTCTCTTTCAACAAATAAATTGTAAAAAAAATTATCGGGGAATTAATAATAAAATTTTAGCAGCTCCAAAATAAAACTTTTTTTACCCGCGAATCACCTTGAAGGCAGCCACACACACACAAACACACACGGAGAGAGGGAATCCCGTTGAACACGAACGTGAGCGAGAAGATAACGGAGTAGGTTGAACTGGTGGAGTTTTGTTTGCTGTGCCAACGAGACACGAGTATAAGAATCAGGCGTGGAACGCGCACAGCAACAACTGAAAAGTGGCTGCAGACAGTTAGAAGAAACATCGACAGACAGGCTTGCCAGGGCTGCTGGCTGAGAGGGCCCCGCCTGCTGTCAGGCAATATTAACTTGTATTTAACATTGCCAATGGCAACCCTTAACGACAGAACCAACAAGCAGCTGACAAAAAGCTCGCGCATATAAAGCCAACAGACAACGCATTTATTCATGCAAACTTTTTTCGTTTTTTGGCAAAGCTTTTTTTGATGTCAAGAGAAATCGTTTTTGATTTGAAATTTAAGAATGTTTTTTTAAGATGTTAAAAATGATTATGCTTCAAATATTGCTTCCCTATATGTTTTTTTCATTAGATTTGTAAAAAGTTAAAAATATATTAAATTTTTTGTTTGGTACAAAATTATAAAAACTTTTATCGTACGTTTTAAGATCTTTCTCTTTGTTTCGAAGAAGAAAGTCTATTCGTTTATTTGCCATTCAATTTAAGAACTAAAATATTTAGTTTAAAGAAATATCAAATTATTTTTGCTTAACCATTAAAGGGTGGAACATTGTCCATCGGGCGTGGTGGGGTGTTGCCGGGTTGGGGTGGGCTGGTGTTGGGTTTTCCTTTGACTTTATTACAAGTCCATCTCGGACTGCCAGGCATTGTGGACGCCATGGTAGCTGTTCTGCTTGTGGGCGGGGGTGTTGCGACCGAAGGGGCTCTTGGGATTGACCTGGAGAATGTAGTCGCCCTCGATGTCGTAGGCGGCATCGATGCCCATGTAGGCGCGCTTGCCGAAGCCATCGTTCTGCTTGTACTGCTTCAGGGAGTTGGCGGGGACAGCGGGGAAGTTGCGCTCCTGGCCCGGACGCACCGACTCGGCAAAGTAGCGGGTGGCACGCATGGCGGCCTCAACAACGTTGTCGGCACCGGGAACGCCAGTCGCTGGGCCATTGGGATAGAAGTCAACATCGCCGCTGCGGATGGGTGTGCCCATGCCGTAGACCGACGTGTGGATGACATCAACGAATTCGGCATCGCCGCGGGCCAAACCGCTCAGGGTGTAACGGTTCTTGGCAACAATGTTGCTGGGATCCAAGCCGGTGACGCGGCGCAGCTTGTGGCCAGTTAGACGGGTGAACTCGTTGGCAGCAGCGCCGGCAACATGGGCGCCAACATTCTGTCCAATCATATGGATCGTCTCATGGGGCAATTGCAGTTCGCTGGTCAGCTGGACAATCCATTTGCCGATCTTGGCGCCGATCTTCTCAATGTCCAACATGGCGTAACGCTTGTAGTTGGTCAACGTGGAGCCCAGATCGATGACAATGATATCGCCGGTGTTGGTATTGGCATTCTTGGCCTGCTCGCTGTAGTCCTCCTCGCTGGATGAACGCTGACGTTTGGTGTTCTCCTCGGAGCTGGCGTCTGTTTGGTATTTCAGGCCCTGCTGTTGCTGCTGTTGCAAGTTGTAGCGTTGCATGTAGGCCTCGACCAGCTTGCGTGTTGCCTTCTGGACGGTCTCGGTGGTCTGGGGCAGACCGGTCACAATGATGGTCACCTCATCCTGGCCAAAGTTGCGTTGCTGCTGCTGCTGCTTCAGCTTGTGGATCATCTCGTTGATGGGCGCAACGATCTTGTCGCCATTGGGCTTGGGCACATAGACCTGAACATTGCCGGGCATATAGTTGGGCTCGACATCGTGGTTGATCTGCGACAAGTGATCTGAAGAGGAACACAAAGTTTCCATTAGCATATGGCATATGAAACTATATTATCTTTACTTACAAACTTGCTGCAACAGCTCAGCGCCCTTGTCCAGGGACATGGACTCCAAACGCTCCAGGGTCAGGTCGTCGACGGCGGGAATATTCTCCAACTGCTGGGCGGACAGCCATTGGGATGGCTTCAACGCCTGGCTGACATCCATGCGGTTCGCGGTGGGACCAGCCATGGCAGCGACGGCCAAACAGGCCAAAAGGCTAAGCACTCTCATCGGATTCATGTTCAGGCTCAACGAGTATAAAGGGACTTCAACTACTGCGGCTTGGAACGCTGTGAGTTGAACTGCCTTCCAATGTCTCAAGCCACACTTTTTATAGCCCCCAACAAACAACTTGCAAACCAACCAGCCAACAAACTGCAAACGTTTGCATTCTTTAAAATATAAATTAAACGCGTGCAAATATATTATATATATATGTAATATATGTATATTGAATAGTATATATAGTTGAATGCCCTTTTGTCTCATCGCAACAAATTAATCGATCTGATAACATTAACAATTTCAAACATGCGCTAAATCTAATTCATAATCATTCAAACTACAATGTATTCTGATTTATATATATAAACTATATAGTGTCCTATTCCAATAACTTTTAGTTGCTAACGAAAACCAAAGTTATATTTATAAAGTTTAGGAATTCATTATAAGTTTATATATATATCCATAAATATACATATATACTTACATATATAATATGTATCTAAGTTTTTTTAGTGATTTTTTTTCTATACAAGATATTATTTTCACTACATTTTTGTTGAGAAAACTAAAACAAAAAACAAAACAAATATTTTGCAAGATATATTGAATTATCTATGTTTGTGAGTGAACTTTAATGTATATTTTTTAACACTATTATTGAATAAAAATTTTATACAAAAGTTCTTTAGTTTTGACTGTTTATAGCTAAATTTCCATAAATTATCTTTGATAAACAAAAAGTCATATGTAAGTACGCATATATGGAGAATCCAAGCATTGTTTTTTTTTGGAGCCAGCCGATTCTCAAAGTTTTGAATTACAGAATTGAATTATTGAAGAATTGCAAAATGGCATATGATATGGAACGTTCATAACTTACTTACCTTGATTTCAATGCCCGACTTTTGATGGCTTTAAGACTAAATAAAACATATTGCATTACCACGAATCTGAAAATCAAAATTTGATAGCCAAAAGCCACTTAAATAATAATAACACAATAAAAATATGCAATATGAATAATTTAGCATATCGAAAACGGATGTTAATTTAAGTAACAAATCCAAAGAACATTTACATAAAATGCATCCCTTGATCTCTCTCCTTTTCTCTCTCTCTCGCTTTCTCTTTATCTTAAACAATTTCTTTGCGATGACTTTTACAAAGTAGCAAAGGTCTGCGATGTTTTCGATGTTTTATATTGTAGCTGCACACCTTTCGATTCAGCTTTAGTTTGCACTCACGCACAAAGAACACAGCCAAATACAGAAGTTCCGTTATCCTCTCTCACAAAGAACACAACCATATGCAAAACTTCCGTTATCCGCACTCTGCGTTACACAGCACGCTGCAAAATTAAGTATTGCAAAAACAAAGTGCTCAACGAACACAGCCAAATGCATAAGTTCCGTTATCCTCTCTTTGTGAGCAAAACGATTTTTCGTACAGTGGCGTTACACAAGAGGTCCGGAAATAACAACAAACTTGCAAAATTGGCAGAGTCTTGTTTGATGACTCTGGAATTAAAATGGCGGCTGCCAATCAAAAGTGACGATCACTGATAATACGTGGAAACTGTCGACTCATCCCAATCGATGCAATTAATATTTGTTCCCACTGTTGTCTAGAATTTCAGTATTTTGCGAAAAGTGCTTAGCAAGGTGAATGCTGATGCAGCGCCATCGAGTGCTTCCGGCACGTGTAATTGGTCAATGAACCCAGAGAGAGAGAGAGAAGAGAGAGCTTGAAGGTGCTATAAAAACGGTTGAACATTTGTCAAACGGCATGCAGTCGAGTTTGGAACGGCGTCTTGAAACAAACACTCGAATATGAATACTCTGCGCTTTTTGGGTGTCATGGCCTGCCTTGTGGCAGTGGCTTTGGCTGGCAACAACAACAACAAGCATCATAAGAATGCCAACTCCAATTCGTTGAACAACTACGAGGATCCCAGCAACTGGGTGAGCACCAGCGAAATCGAACAGCTCCCCATGCTCAAGGATGTGACACTCCGCCGTCTCGAGGACATGACCGTCGATGAGGGTGCCACCCTTTTGGACAGATTATGTAAGTAATTTGAAAATCAAATCAATTCGAATTTTGCAATAATCCATATCGATTGTCCTAGACCACTTGGCCCAGTTCAACCGCGTCTTTAAGCCCGACTATGTGCCGGAGCCGAACAAGATTAACGGCTTTATTGTTGGCAAGAGCGGCGAGAAGATCGAGTTCAACATGAACAACTTTGTGGAGACAGTCAAGCGTCAGGAGAACTTTGGCAACGATGAGTTGACCATTTTCATCCAGGGTCTGCCCAAGGCATGGCAACAGGTCAGCAAAGCGAACCGCAAGCTCATCCAGGCCTACCAGCAGCGTTACAATCTGCAGCCATATCCCGGCCAGGAGCAGCAGTCAAGCAGCGAGGAGCAATCTCAGCAGCAGCGTCGCAAGCAGCAGCAGGATGACACAACCACCACCGGTGATCTGATCGTGATTTCTGTGGGTGATCTGATTGAGGACTTTGAGCAGTATGCTACTTTGAATGTGGAGCGTATTGGTGAGCTTCTGGGCCAGCGTCTGGTGCAGCTGACGAATGAGGTCAATGTGCCCCAGGAGATTATCCATTTGATCGGTCAGGGAATCGGTGCCCATGTTGCCGGCGTCGCCGGACGTCAGTTCACCCGCCAAACCGGACACAAGCTGCGTCGCATCACCGGTCTCGATCCCGCCAAGCTCTACTCCCGCCCCGAAAGCAAATTGACCGGTCTGGCCCGAGGCGATGCCGATTTCGTTGATGTCATCCACACCTCGGCCTACGGCATGGGCACCCAGGAGCGCCTCGGCGATGTTGACTTCTATCCCAATGGCCCAGCGACTGGCGTTCCCGGTGCCGACAACGTTGTGGAGGCATCTCTGCGCGCAACCCGCTACTTTGCCGAGTCAGTGCGTCCCGGCAATGAGCGCAACTTCCCCGCCGTTGCTGCCAGCTCCTACAAGGAGTACAAGCAGAACAATGGCTATGGCAAGCGCGCCTACATGGGCATCTCCACAAGCTATGACATCGAGGGCGACTACATGCTCCAGGTCAACTCCAAGAGCCCTTTCGGTCGCAACACACCCGCTCAGACACAGAACGGCTACCATGCCGTCCATGAGGCATGGAGGCAACAGCAGCAGCAGCAGAAGAACTCTGCTTAAGTCCAGGCGAAACGAACAACGAAAACAACAACAAAACGCATATCATTTTAAATCGATTGGCTGGTAAACGCTTATTTTTCAAAAATAAATTTTGCATTTATTAAAAAATTATACAAATAGTAGTTACATCTTACAAATGAGTAATTTTAGGGCTGGAAAATACGACAAAATTAGTGCCTAATATCATTAGCTTCTGGAACGATAGTTGGTATACGCGATGTTTTTCTTATCGTTACACAGCTGTTGAGCAGTACTTTTTTGAGTAATCGACTTGTCGATACACAACAATAGTGCTCATCGATAGTTGTTTGTAGCCATTCCTAATTTTCAATTAAACGGCGTTTTTGTGCGCGTCGCATTAGACATCAAATTGTTTAATATTAGTCAACTTCAAGTGAACTTCGCAGCGACAAAATACAAATAAAAATATTAAATGGAGACGCCGCGTC
The DNA here is from genome assembly GCA_018901835.1 of Scaptomyza graminum. Taxonomy (NCBI): domain Eukaryota; kingdom Metazoa; phylum Arthropoda; class Insecta; order Diptera; family Drosophilidae; genus Scaptomyza; species Scaptomyza graminum. The sequence goes on along the minus strand of JAEIFL010000001.1, from coordinate 2,561,664 downwards.
GTAAACTGCGCAATTTGCACATTGAGAATGTACTAAATAATAGCACACCAATAAAAATTCCGCCATCGCCGATGCTCAAGACACTTGGACATGGCACCGGTGTTAGTGTATACCGTTTGGATAGGTCACCCAAGCTGGGCAACATCCGTTCGCCGTGGGCCCTTAAGCGCATCACACAGCGTACCCGTTCGAAGAAGGATCCGGTCTTCAATGACCGCATCATCCACGAAGCAGCCATTTTGCGGTAAGTCGTGCTTAATTTTTTCTGTGCACAAGACTTTTGCGTACATATTTGTGTTCGTGTGCGAGTGTGTGTGTGTGCATACACTTCCAAATTAAAGTGTGTACACTGTACACACGTGGGCGAGCCGGTGGCTGTGTGTGCCTGCGTGTGTGTGTGGTTCTATGCGTATGTGTGTACGACGCTTTATGTGCATGCGTATGCATGCATGTATGTGCGTGAGTCTCTCTATGGCCGATGCGTCTCCACATGTATGCGTGCATTTGGTGTACACAAATTTTAATACACACAACGGTACATGTACTTACCATCCATCTCAAATGACCAAATGTCTACGATTTCAATTCCATTTCCACAGAAAACTTAATCATCCAAATATTGTTGGGTATCGCGGGGTATACAAATCGGGCGAGGGTGTGGATTCGTTGGCTTTGGAAATGTGCAGCACCTCGCTTGGCTCCATATTGGAGGAGCGTCACGATGAGGATCTTGGTCCATTGCCCGCCAAACACACTTTCAAAATGATAATGGACATTGCGCATGCTTTGGACTTTTTGCACAGCGAAGCGCATCTGCTGCACGGCGATCTAAAGTCCTTCAATGTGCTGGTCAAGGGCGAATTCGAAATATGCAAACTCTGCGATTTTGGTGTGACATTGCCGCTCGACGAGAACGGTGAGATTAACTTTCAAAAGAATCCACAGCTGAAATATGTCGGTAAGTCGAGACAATAACAATAACAATAAACATTTAACTATAATTTAGATTTTTTGTATATATTTAAGGTACGGATTTGTGGTCGCCGCCAGAGGTAATGGATGAGGGTGATATCATTGACAGCAAAGCAGACATTTTTAGCTTTGGCCTAATCATATACGAGACACTGGCGCTGGTGCCGCCGCACACACTCGAATTGGACGCCGTTTTCAACAGCAACTCCTCCATCATCGATTTGGACAGCTCAGTGGAGCAGATGCCGCCGCAGTCACAGCCACAGCGCCAGCAGCTCAATTTTACAGACAATTTGATAACTGAGGCGAATACCGATGCCGCTGCAGTCGAGCTCGATGATGATGACGATGACGATGATGATGATACCAAAGAGAATGATATCTCGGAATTTTCACTTAGCCATGTGGAACAGGCATATGGGACACGACCACCGCTGCCGGTTGCCTTTCAGCTCAGCGATGATTACAACTGCATCGTCGAGCTCTTCTATCTGTGCACCAATGCACACAGTGAGGATCGCCCTGCCGCAGCCACCATATGGAAATGCTTTGAAAACAATGCGGCCTGTCTTGTGGGCGATTCAGTCAGTGACTAAGCTCATCCAGAAATTGATTACTAATTGAAGCTAGTTTTGTAAAAGCTTATGTTGTTTTTTTGTTCTATCTGAACTCCTTCCCCCTGCCAATATATCTCTGTACCTAAATGTAAAATTTCCAAACGCTGTATAAATTATATGCAATTTCCAATGATATAAGGGAGAGGGAGAGAGAGAAAGATGGAAAGAGAGCGAAAAACAAAACTAGAAAACTTTAAGCAACATTTAAACACATTTCAATTAGTACGACTTATATAATAAATATTCCAATATTCAATAGTTATACAAAATAAAACGCTCGTTCATTATTCCGATCATGAATCGCAAATAAAAAACAAAATACGATAGAAACTGGAACTTTTTGTTGTTGTTCAATTTATTCCAAGTTTGGGTTTCGAAATAGAAAAAAACAAAACACATTTTGTTTGAAGTTTGCAGTACACTTAAGATTTATTAAAAATACATGCATCATAATATTTATTGTAGCTTTTGTATATATTGTGTATAGTTATTGTTGTTCGATTCAAATTAGTTACATAAATATATATTAAATACACACATTTAGATAATTATTAATTTAACTTGCGCATCGCAATTGTTCTAACAATGGTTCACTTTTCTTTCAATTTTCTTTTTTTTTCTTTTTCTATTTTAATATGCACTCGCAGTCGTGTTTACTGTGCGATCGGGACGGCCTAAGCTAGCTGGGCATTATGCAGCAACAAGCCCCCAAGTGAAAGCCCAAAAGCTGAGGCTGCGTCGCTCGCATACCGCATATCTGTATGGGTATGCGAATGAAATGCATTAGGTGAGAGAAGGAGAGAGAGAGAGAGAGAGTGTAGAATCCGTACCACCCCTATTTCTTGAAATATTAAAGATTATTTTATCGTTTGCAGAATGCTGAAATATATTTTTGTTTCCATTTAAATCAACATTTTAATCTAATAGAAAAAGGTTTTTTGTATATTTCGAGTTTACATACATACATGAAAAGAGAATTAAACAAAATGTGTTGGGAATCGACCATTCCTCCACCCAAACAATAACAAATAGCATAGGGTGTATGCTAGTCGATTTGATTATAAATATGTGTGCTAAGATTATTATTAAATTTGTTGTTGCTAAGCACAGTACAGGGTATACATACGTACATACATTTTTTAAGTGTGTTATTGTGTTGATACGTTTAAAATGAATCGAAAGAACTAGGATAATAAACATCGAACCGCATTCGTCCTGTCGACGAGTTTTTACACAAAGAATGTTGAATTTGGAATGTGTCTCAACGATGCCATCGATTGAATCGTGCATTTATTTCTTTGAATTGGGGCAGCATAAGTTGATTTATAGGCAATAATGATAACGTATATCCTGTGCCCAATTATTGCTATATGTAAGTATATATACAATATATGTATGTATATATATTGGGGTTATAAATATATATGTATATGTTTGATAATCGTAATAATAATACACATTAACTTTGCGCTAAATTTTGGATACTCGAAAAGTGTGTTTGTTTTGCTTTTAACAGATTTCTCGCCGTAACATTCAAATAACTACAATAACATATATGTATGTACTATATAGTATGTATGTATATATAATTCAATTTCGATTTGTGTTTGTTATAATGTTTGTTGCTCTTCGAATTGCTATCGTTATTGTATGTATATTATTTGTTTGTGTTGTCTCTCAACTTAAAGCGAACGTATAATGATCTCGTAGGCAGCAAATATAATGTAGGCGACCTCGACGGAACGCGATTTAAGGCTGAGTGTCGCCTCCGGATTGCCCGGCTGCAATTTAAGCTCGAGCAGCACCCAAATGTTGTTCGTCAGCTTGAGCGATTGATAGAGCATATCCTGACCCTCGACATTGCGCTTGGCAATTGTGAATATATTGTTTGTGGTCATTTTGGAAGCGATGCCATCGGTGGTGCCAATGACACCGCTAAGGCTATACTGCAGCTCATTGGCGGCCGGTATCTCCTTCCATGTGTTGAGAAACACACGCTTGTCCAGCTGACCATCCTCAGCGAACAGGACATTTCCATGCACCAGGCAGGCAAAGTAGAAGATGTCAATGTTGTTCTTAACGGCCACCTGCAGATTGTTGAGTGGCTCCATGCGCTGTATTGGACCAGTTGTGCCCAGCGCCAGACTAACTTCGATTGTCTGATTTGGCGGCAGAGGCGGTGCCTGCAGCGGCGAAGCGGGCACCAACCCGAAGCTATTCTTATTCAGCTGTATAGCGAAATTGGTCATTGGCTGCATGGCCTTGTTGGTCAGCGTCATGTCCATGTATATTTCGCCATTGCGACGCGAGAATGTGCCCAATATTTCCAATCCCTTGCCCTTCTCCGCGGGCAGCCAGATGACTTTGGGTATTTGGACACCCACAGAGAGTGAGGTGCCAGAGAGGCCGAAGATGTCGCCCAGCAGGCTGGTGGAGCCACCAGGCGCTGTTTCAGCGGCAGTTGACGGACCACCAAGCAGTATATCTAGACCACCGCCTAGCAGATCCACATTGCTGGTAGTTGCTGCCGGAGCAGTGGGCATGGCAGGCGCATTGATGTCCATGGAAAGAAGATCGCCGATGAGTGATTCCTGATTGGGTATGACCATAGCTTCGGAGCCGGCATTGGATTCGGACTGCTCGGCATTACTACTGCCAGCGCCAGGAGCACGATTTGGAAGAGATTTGCGCACACCGGCGCCGCGACCTTCCACAAATGCAGTGGGCGGCTTGTGATAGACGCTGGCCAGTGAGCTAATATGACAGATCAGCTCGTCCAGCAGCGTCGGCTCCAGTAGATCTGTTTCCTCCGAAATGAGCGGCTTGTCAGCTAGCACAACTTCCTTGGCCGCAGCCGGATCAGTGGAGAGCAGACGCCAGTAGATAAAGCCACGATCGCGCAAATCTGGATTATCCGAGTCCTGGGTGGCCAAAGAGAGTACGTGCTGCACCAGCTCCTGTGTGTCCGATGGCCGCTTAAGAAACAGTTTCACCACAGCGGTCAACAGCTGCAGCTGCACCTGTGCATTCTCATCCTGGAAGCCCTCCAGGAAGCTGTCGAGCAGCTCATCGGCATTGTCAATGCGCTCAGCATACTCTCCAATAATCCAAACCATCGAGGCACGCGCCTCAGGCTCATCCAGTGTGTCCAGATTCTCGCACAATGTGCTAATGATGCTCTCGTATTTGTTGGGATACTTGCGGAAGATGTCCTTAATGACAACAATGGCCTCCTGGACAACATAGTTGACCTTTGTCTGTATCAGATCCAGCAGTGTGGAGACACATCGCTCCGCTGATGGCTCCACTTTGATAGCACATCGTCCGATTGCGCGCACAGCTTTGCGCACAAAATCCACATCCACCTCGGTGGCATATTCCTTGAGCTCGCTAAGGACCTGAGCAATATTGCTTTGATTGGCCAGGCGAATCATAATATCGAGTTTCTCAAGTTTCACATAGATGGGATCATTGTATTTAACAAAGAACACCTTCATCTCGTGCTTCAGGATGTCCGGACGTTTCTGGACAATCAGGTTAATGTTACGCAAGGCGACATACTGCACCTCCGGCTCGGAGGAGAGCAGCGTAACGAGTGGCGGTGCCAGCTTTTTGGTGAGTGTGGCACAGAAATCGCTATCACTGGACAACATTTCCAGCAGCTTCATTAGCACTTTGACGGCACTAAGAACAACCGCAGCATTGGCATGGGCTAGTCGCGGGGTGATCCGCTCGCAAATGGACTGCGCCTCGCGTTCATCCTTTGGACTGTAGTTGGCCAGCGAGTCCAGGATGAAAACTTGTCCCCATTCGGTGCACTCATTTAGTGCCGTCAGCAGCTTGTTAATTGTCACCGAGTTCATCTCGACAAGGGGCTGACCCGATTGGCTGGCCTCGTTAATTTCACTGAGTGCGGCAACGGCATTGGCCACCACCATTGGATTCGAGTCGGAGAGCAGATCTTTGAGCTGATCGAGGAAGCCCTGATCCTCAACCATTGTCGCTGAAATATCATACAGCTTGGCGACACAAACGGCCGCTGTTTTGCGCACATACGGATCCTCATCCTTTAGGCATTTGCGCAGCGGCTCGCACAGATATTCGGTTATCTTGTCCACACGTATGCAGCCCATGGTGCGCACGGCCAGCGCACGTATTAGCGGATTTGAGTCCTCACAATCCTTCACAAACGTATTGACAGCCATGATGGCCATATCCGGTTGCGACTTGGCGTAGTTCATCAAATACAAATAGACGAGCTTCTTCAGCTCCAGATTGTCCGTCTGCATGCAGTTGACAACGTCGGGGAACAATGCGGACACATCTTTGCCAACGGTCATGCTGGCAATCACCTTCTTGACCGCTTCCTTTTTCTTCTCCTTCTTGTCATTGTTCAGCTCGGATTTTAGCTCGAAAATCTCACCCTTTTTTGTGGTCGTGAAATACTTTGAATCGGTCATCTTACAGTTCTTTTCACACCGGAACTCTCACGCTTGAAACTTGCTGAAATTAAAGAGAAGAAAAATTCATTATGAAAAAAATACAAGTTCAATTAATTAAGAGTACAAAATATTTCAAATATGAGTTACTTCTATGGAATCTCAGCTGAGTACACTTAAAATAAGGACTTACTTATTCGACTTGTTATCGTGCATAATTATGCCCTAAGGCAAAGGCGTATCAATTCAATTAAGCACAAAAACTAATCTCAAACAAAGACACATACATACATACATACATATTATAAGCCAACAAGCAACCCAATGCGATGTAATGCTATTGATTTCAACATTACAGCCACTTCCTCTGAAGGGGCGTAGCAGCCCCCATATGAAACTCCCACACACACACACACACACTAGCATAAACGGCGAGAGTTTACTCATTGACGGCTTGAACACGTCTCACACTTTTATCTATAGCAATTTCCGACGAAAACAACACAAACTTTGGTGTTTTCATAATAATGTTAGATATCAGCGCTGACTTATGGTGTTGGTGCAGTTCTTTGGCAAATTTGTAATCCTTTTACTTACCTTTAAACGAGCTTTTCAAAGAATTTGTTTGCTTTTTTTCTTCTCTTTTGCTGCTGCTTCTTGCGTCTAGAGATGTCTATGTGTTAACTGTGTAGGGTTCTCGGCAGTGTATGTGCCGAACAGGGTTGCTGAGCTTAATATCGATAGCAAATGCATGTCGATTTTTATTCAAATAGAGATATTTTGGATTTTCCAAGACAAGAGAAATTAATGCAATTAACTGCACATAAATTAAAGGAAAAAAAAATACGCATATCTAATTTGTTTTTAATTGTTATTATTTTCGTGTCATTGCGTAACAGACGAATTCAATCGGTCTATTTGCAGCTAATGTTACATACTTAGTTAAACAATACAAAAAAATAAAAAAAAGTATCATCTAGTTACAATGTAGTACTATGTTTTTTTTTACTATTATTTTGTATGTATGTTGGTACTTAATAATATGTAGTATAAACATACCACAGCTTATTTCCGTTGACTGACTTTTGTGCAAGTGCAACGAAGCCAAGAAACAATGTTTGTGTCTTCCGTCTATGCGAAAAACCGAAAGCAGAAGTTTTTGTGTAACAATAAGAAATCCCACAAAGGAAATCAAAACAATAAAAAAAACAAACTGTAAACACACCGAAACTTTAATGCGCTTCCGCAGCAGACAAAATACAAAAACTTAAAGCTTCTTCTCTAAAATTTGGGCTTACAATAATAATTATTTGTCTGTTAATGATTTTATCTACATCTCCGACTGTAGGACATACATACATACATACATGTTCATAATTACAAAACAAAAAAGATATATGGAAACAAAGACGAAACAAGAGAAAAACACCCACAACCGAAAAACACACATAACATGATGATGATGATAATAATATTTAACTTAAATATCTCTATCAACAATGCGATTATAATGCGAGCAAATCATAAATTGGTGGTTTGAAGCGGCGCGTGCGCCTAGCGTCGCCGCTGCTGCTGCTGCTGTTGACGGTGTTGTGGCTAGCGCACGGAAGCGCAAATCGAGCGACGCCGGCGCATTCCACGCCACACCACATACCACCAACCAGTTGAAGCCTCGGCGGGCTTTGATCATGGATCGTGTTATAAAATAATTTGGCCGCACTGTGCCAGCAATCATTCGTTATCGAGCTACTCGAGTGGTCTCATCGTCGCTTTTTTTTTTTTTTGCCAGTATCATAAGTAAAATGGATAATCGTGGTGTGGTAAGCAAAAACACTGAGGAAACCTAATGGATATACACATCAAATCACACAAAAGGATTAAAACTTGAAAATTTTTTGTACTTTTGTTTTGATTCTATAAATGCAGTCGCTGAAGCTATCGGTCTTGGCTGTTTTGGTACTTGTTTTTGTCTGCGTTCAAGAAACGAATGCCGGGTAAATTGCCTTTGAAATATGTCCTAGGTTGAAGGGTTCTCACCATGCTTTTCCTCCTCCAATTCTCAGCAGTCAGCAGAAGAAGAAGAAGATTGTCATTCATGTGCCAATACATAAAAAGATCGAGAAACATGTGCATACCGTTATAAAGCATGTGCATCATCATCACAAGCCGATTGTCCTAAAGGAGGAGAAGAAGATTATTCACGAGGAGCACCATCCCATACAGATCCATCAGACCAAGGAGCACATTCATCACCATGAGAAGCATGATCATAATACGCACCACGATCACCACGAGCGTCATGAGCATCAGCACCATCATCCCATTGAGCAGGTGCCCATTGAACAGGAAGAGGAGCACATTCACCATCATCATAACTATGAGCACAAAGATGACTTTGTTGGCAGCGATGTGGATTCCGGCAGCAGTGAGGAGCGCTAACTGTGCACTGCCCGCCCGCACTGAGTGCGGTAACCCACAGCGGCAACGTAGACTGACAATAATCTAAAATCTGCGGGTAGTGGTGATTAAAACTTTGTGATGTAATCCTTAGATTAATCTTTTTTTTTTTGCGTAGTTTTACATAATTAAGGTAATTTAAGAATCGGTGTATTGTAAAAATAAACTGGTACCAAAAGAAAAGAAAAAAGATATCAATCTAGTATGTACTGAGTTTTTAAATGCGCGCCATGTTCTAAATTTCTTAGCAACTGTTTCCAACACTTGTGCACTCGATAGCGATAAGACGTCTCGATAACTTGACATAGCGACGGCAAAGCGAAGACAAGGCAAAATAAAAGAAAAAGCATATGAAACGAGGGAGCATAGGGAGTGAGTGTTACTTTGCAAAAAAAGAGAAAAAGAAGAACAAAATCCCAAATAAAGAAAAGTTCAAAATAGAAGCTGAAACGATGGAGATTATGTTTTGATAACAACAACAACAATGACAACTCTTGCATCAAACAGAAAACGGAAAAACCATCGCGTACCAACAGTCGCTGCGGTGCAACTGCATCCACGAAGACACCAACAGCAGCAGCAGCAGCTAAAGCAACAGCAAGTGAATCAAAATCGTAGTGAATTTGTATCGTAATCTCAATTATTCGGAGTGCAAGTGCTGACAGCAAGTGCATGAAATCTGGTATTCTACACAGTTACAAGTTAAAGCAGCAACGCCTCGATTTTCATATATTTATTATTTTCGTTTTGCTTGCGTTGTTTTCGTTTTGCCCATGTCAGCCTCTCATTGTGCCAATTCACAATTTACACACACTCACACCTTCACTTTCCCCTTCTCCACCCCATTGAAAACGACCAACGATTTACGAATTGCTCTCGAATTTCAACTCCGCTCCGCTTACATTTTTAAGCTTTGAAAGCTCAACGATAACAAAAATATTGAGTGAATGAGTGGTGGCTAATTGAGTAGAGATAAGACGGCGATCCTTTTGGTTGTTGGCCCACCTTGTCCCCGCTGCCAAGAGTCGCGTGCGGGGCAGTAATGCAGTATAGGCCACCATGGGTTCACAGACCTTGGAGATACTGCGCCAGGGCGTGTGGGCCTCACTGACCGGCGGCTACTTTTACGATCCGCATCAGGGTGTCTTCTGCAATGTGGTGCATCTGTATTTATGGCTCTACCTTCTCTGTTCGCCGTTTGTCGCCTACTTGGTAAGTAAGATAAAAAGACTTTGATTTATCGAAACCACCCCCCCACGTCGCCGCCCATTACACACTCATCATACCTCATCTCATCTAATATATGTACTTTGAAAATGTTCCAGTACTTTCCGAGCACATGGCTGACCTGGTGTCTGTACTGTGTACTGACCAGCTGCACCATATTGCTGGTGAAACTTAGCAATTTGGCGCTGCATCGATTGTACGACCGGGCACAGACAATGTCCGAGGTGAATCTGAAGAGTCAGTTTTTCAAGGTCACAAAAGAAACGGAGTTGCACGGTCGTGACGAGGAGCATGGCATCGAGATGAAAGTGATGCGTGCCGCTGGCGGCGGCTCGCGTCTCTCCGAGGAGCAGGCCATCAATGAAGCTAGCGAGGAGAACAGCATCATGTCCATTGACAATGTGAATAGCATTATCGGTGCGTTGATATAAACACAACAAATGCTCATACATACATGTACATATATGTATATATAGATATGATATATATACTAATATGTATGTATGTATAGAGTACATTTGTCTTATGTACATATTGTATACATTTATAATCTCACAGTCTCTCCATTCAAAGATCTTAAAGTCGATGTACATCGAAAGAACAGCTCGGAGTCCATTGAGCTTATGTTTTATGCACCATCAATGCTCTCTGCTGGCAGTCAACAGGATCAGCAATCGCTAGCTGGCTCAGCCAGCGTTAGCAAATCGATACGCTCCACCATCGCCGCTGGACAGAACAACATGTCCGCCAATGAGCTATATAACAAGTACCTAACCGTCTATCCCGAGGTGGTCGAGAATGTTGGCGATGCCAATAGACCAGATGGAGGCACAATCAGCGCTGCTGACAGCAACAGCACTCGATACCAGCCAAGCACATCGGGAGCAGCATCAGGAGCCGGCACTGGCACAACAGCGGGCACAACGCGCACTGGTCATTTGTCGCGCAAGTGCTCCGAGGTGTTCAGTCGACGGCATCGACGACGTCTGGAGCGCCAAGGCAGCCTAGATGCGGGTGGCGGTGGCGCCGCTGATCCAACTTTCAATGCCAAGCTAATGCGAAATCAGTCGGATACCATTGCCACAACAGCTACAACTGCAGCGCCTAGCTTTCTGCACACGAAAGCGGTGCGGCCGCAGTCCAATTCTCGCCAGCATTTCATAGCCGGCGCTCAAGTGGGCACCAGTGCTTCGTCTGCAGCCAATGAAACTAATGCCGCCACCACCTCCTCCTCCGCCGTCATAGTTATGGCCCAGCCAAATACACGTTCCTCGCGCCTACAACGGCATCGCAGCTCAGAGACGCATGACGAGCGCCTGAAGCACCAGAGCCGCGCTGGCCTCTTTCAGTCTATGCAGCAGCAGCACCAACAGCATCACCATCTGCAACAGCAGCCGCATGCCCAGCATCAAAACGCCAGCAGCAGCATCTACGATGTCGGAGACATGGAAATGGGTCTGGGCCTTGGTCGTGGCACTGCCAATGATGCTTGCAATCTTGCACTGCAATCATGGATACTCGGTAAGAGTAGCATTTGATTTCAATTGTCATTGGTACGATTATTAATTGATCTTTTTGTAGATTCCTCATCTGATGTGTATATGGAAGATGATAGCTATACCAAATCAGATCTGGGCATTGAACAGCAGGCGCCGTTTCGAGCCCAACATCATCATCATCACCATCACCATCAGCTGCACCACAACCACCTGCATCATCATCTGGGCGGCGCAATTGTGCGCAAGGATCCCAATAGCACAATGTCCGCGCTACAGCTTTGCGCTTCCACTAGCTCCTGCACGGGCCGCGCCGAATCTGGCCCCACAATCGAATCGAGCAGCGGCGGAGTTCCTGGCAGCAGTCGTAACGGCACGACAGCCGCTATGAAACGACGACGACATTCCAATGCGACCAGCTATCATAAAAACAGTAGTGGCCAAAGTGGCTCCAAGTCGACGCTGCTGTCCAGTGGTCAACATGGTGGTGGTAGTGTTAGTGGTGCTGGAGCTGCTGGCGGTGGCGTGCGTCGAATCAAGAGCGCCGCTCTCGAGGTGCTCTGCCCGCAGCCATCAGTGTCGAATCTTAGCCCGCATCCAAACAGCGTGGAGGCCATCAGTGGCCAGCAGCAGTTGCGCAATCCTTTGCCGCCACCTAGTAAAAGTCTCGTACGGAATCAGCATCTGAATCTATATTCGCCACGCCTGGTCGATCAGAACTTTACGGAGAGCGCTGCAGCTGCTGGTGGTGGAAGTGGTGCTGGTGTTGGCGGTGGCAGCAACTGTAGCAGCGTCATCTTTGGTAGCTCCAGCGCTTGCGGCTCGACAACGGCGCTTATCGAGCCACCAGTTTATCCCATTGTCGAGCATCTGGATGAGAACAGGAACAGTGAACAAGAGTCGGCTAGCGTGCAACTGGATGACACTGATCCGATCAATCAGAACGTGGACGACGATGACGAACTGGACGATGTACCGTTGCGTCGACGCACTCGCGCCTTGGGCTGCAGTCAGACGCATCACAGTGCTGAATCGGATGTGGGTGGCATTTTGGCTGATGACGATGATGATGTCTTCAAGGATTTCGATGACAATCTCGAGCACATACTCAGCGAACTGCAGCAAACGCATAGCCAACTGGACGATGTACTCAAAAGCCGTGAGATCAACACACCCACAACAACAACAACAACGATAGGAGCATCCAGCATTCCAGCAGCAGCAGCCTCTGCCAACGTCGTCGTCACAGCAATTGCCTCCGACGATGAGGAGACGGACAACAATACGGGCTCACGTTCGCCACTGCTCAGCAATCGGCAGCAACAGCAGCAGCATAGCGCACGCGAACAGGCCGCGGAACAGTCACTGCGACAGGAGCTCTCACAGCCGGCGCTGCAGCAACACTTGCTTAACCAACAGCCGGCAGCGGCAGCGCAGAATCGCAGTCAATTGATACGCAGCGAGGCAGATTCGGGCTGTCCGTCTAGCGATTGTGAACAGGTGAGCGCCAGTTCAAAAGATCAACTGTTATCTGGCATGGAACAACTGCCAGCAGCCAACCAACAACTATCGCAGCAGGATCAACAGGACGACGAGGAACAGCCAAGCACATCGCGCATGGCAGCTCGTAGCCTTGGCGCCATACCCAAAGTTGTCAAATATCGTGAAGTGGATGAACTGCGTCGTCGGCGGCTTGTCGGCGATAACAACAACAGCAGCAACAGCTCACAACTCGATGGCGGCAACAATGAGCTGGCGCTAGTAAAACGTCAACAACCACCACCCCCCAAGCTTGCCATGCTGCCCGCGAGCGCCTCACGTAACTCCTCCTCCTCTTCCAATTCGACGCACAGCATTAGCCTGACTGAAAGCCTAACCGCAGACATACACAAAATGCTCTGGCTAATGCATGGCGGCACTGTCGATGATCGCGGCCGACCCATTGCTGGCATTCTACCCGATGGCTCAACGGTGCCGGCCAATTCGAGCATTGTGCCGCCCAACATGTCCAGTGCCCATTTCCAGTTCTATCAGGATGCCATACAGGCGCTGCAGGGCAGCTATCCGGCCAGCAGCTCTGTGGAGCATATGACGCACATTGAGCGCGCCCTTGCCCGTGACAAATTGCATCTGGACGCCAAGCTGGTGTGCGAGCAGCTGGCCAATGCAGCTGCTGCGGCCGAAGCGGCTGCCTCACAATCACACCAGGGTGGGCCGCCACCGCCAGCCTCATCGGTGGGCATGCTCATGAACAGTTCGGCAGTGCGCAGCAATACATTGGCAACAACCGCGGGCGTTTCATCATCATCGGTGACAACAGGAGCGGCACAGCGCTCCATTCATGGCATGTTCAATGTGCTGCGCAGTGAATTGCAGGCGGCACGCAATGATGTACTGCAGCAGCAGCTAAATAATGCAGCAGCCGCGGCTGCAGCGGCAGGCGGCACGGTTGCCATCAATGCCGATGATGCAATTGCAGCGGCAGCGGTTAGCCGGCAGCAGCAGCATCAGCAACAACAATTGCAACAACAGCTACAACAACAACAGCTCAGCCAGCCAATGCTCAATGTGGACGGGCACTTTGCGCCGTATTGCGATTATTGGCGACCAGCATGCCTGCTGGCCACTGAGAAGCCGGTGGCGCCCAAGAGCTTCTACAAGTATCGTTTCAATTGGTGCGGCCAGGAGCATGAGTACAAAATAGCCATGGATCGTTTGGAGCTATTGGCGCTCTTCGATCGTGATCTCCATTGGCTGCATGTGCTGCTGGCCAGTGTGCTCTGCGCTCTGGTTGCAATATTGGGTGCGGCAATACTTCAGCATAATCACTACAAGGATCTGTGTGTGCTGCTCTTTTGTGCGGTGATTGCGGGTGCCCAGTATTCGCTGGTGAAGAGCGTTCAGCCGGATGCCGCATCGCCAGTGCATGGTTTCAACAAAACGGTTGCTTACTCGCGTGCCATCTACTTTTGCCTGTGCGGTGGCCTGCTGTTGCTACTCAAGCGTCTCGATACGGATTATGCGGAACGACCGCCGGCTGAATTGGTTTTCTTTGGCATACACTATTCGCCGGCGAACTTGGTTTCATTGCTGCTGCAGTCGCTCTACATTCTGCTACTCTGCTTTCCCATCATCTTTTCGGTGGGTCTCTGTCCGCAGATCAATACGTTTCTCATGTACCTACTGGAGCAGATCGACATGCATCTCTTTGGTGGCAATGCGACTAGCAGTCTGTTGGGTAAGTCTTGTCTTAAGGAATTGCCACCGTTCAACTAATCCCTTACTAATACTTTCCCTGTTGCAGGCTCATTCTTGTGCCTGGTGCGTTCGGTGCTGTCTGTGCTACTGCTGTATGGACCACTTTACGCGGCACTGGACGAACAACGCGGCACCCAGTATATACTGTTCTCGATATTCTGCGCAATGCTTGTGCCGCTGGGCTATCATCTGTCACGCTCGGCCAGTGATTTCAGTCATTTGTGGGGCCTCATCAAGACCTGCATTGTAAGCACCTATCGCGACGACGAGGATGAGCCAAAACACGTTTACAAGAGCCACAAATCACACGCACATGCACACGCCCACACAAGCCACAACCAAGCTAGACAGGCACTGGGACAGGGACAGGGACAGCATCAGTTAAGTCGCAGCAAAAGGCAGTCATCGGAGCTGACGTCCATAGCACAGCCAACACCAATGACAATTAGAACAAGACAGCAGGAGCTAGTTGTGGGCTCGACCGCTAACAGCAATGAGCACATAGAACTCAGCTCGTTGGAAAAGCTGGCAGTAGGCGAGGGGCAACATCCGCAGCAGCACCTAGAGGAGGAGCAGGAAGAGCCGGAGACGGATGCACAGCTGGAACATCAGTTGGGACGCAATAAACATAGCAAATCGAAGGCATCCTCACTGGGCAGCAGTCAAACGCTGGGTAAAACGCTTAGCAGCAGTAAACGGGCAATAACTGCATCCAGTTCCTTTGCCTCAATTGGCGCCGAAGCTGGCGAAGAGGATGAAACGCCAGCCGATTTGCCTGGCAGCGAGCTGGTCAAAGCAACAACAACAACAACCAGTCAGGAGAATGTGTTTGAGACAACTGCAAATGAATCAAAGACTGCACCAGAGCTGTTTGCTGTTGGCGTTCACGATGCTCAGGATGATAAAATCTCCAGTTCGTCAACCACAAATCCTGGCGATATGTCCACATTGACCGCTGGCGCAGCCACTGCCACAACAGATGCAGATAATCGTACCGCAGCGGACTTGGATGCCAATGAAGCCGACAATGAGCTGCCCGATCCACTGCCCCGCAAGCTCCAAGCAACTGTAACGACTCGGCTCAAAAACGATCTCGTTGTGATGACTTTGTTGGCTGTCAGCGTTCTCGTCTTGCACTGCAGCACCGTCTTTACGGTTCTTCAACCCGATCTCAATGTAGTGTTATATGCCTTCATTGGCACACTCGGCGTCTTGCTCCACTATGTGGTGCCCCAGATGAGAAAGCACATGCCATGGCTCTGCTTTGCCCGTCCGTTGCTGCGTCAAAAGGAGTTTGGACAGTTCGAGGTACTCAATGCGCCACAGATAATGTGGTTCGAGAAGTTCTACATCTATTTAAGTGTACTCGAACGAAATGTGCTCTTCCCGTTGCTGGCCATCTCATCGCTGACAGCCGACTCACAAGGAGTTGCCGATAAATATGGTGTACCCTGGGGCACACTTATTGTAACCGTCTGTGCGCTTAAATGTGAGTATTCCTTTCCTCTCTCTCTCTCTCTCTTCTCTCTGCCTCGCTCTATTTATTGAGCTAGTACAGAAAGAGAAAGAAAACTAATTTATAACTTAATTATTTAAACCTATGTAGCTTACAACCATCCTAATTATTTCTTGTCTTTTTTCAGTTGTTCGTAATGCCTATTCGGATCCAACGAATCAATATCTGATCATCATATTCACCGTCCTGCTCTTTCGCATTGACTTTGCGATGGCATCGGAAAGTTTTTTAATCGATTATTTTTTCGTATCGATTGCATTTCGCAAATGCTGTGACTTTTTGCTTAAGGTAAGAATATCATTTATTATTTATTATTCTTAACAAATTTGTAATCACATTTTGTTAATCTTGCAGTTGCAGTTCATTGTGACGTACATTGCACCCTGGCAGATAACTTGGGGCTCGGCTTTCCATGCCTTTGCCCAGCCCTTTAGTGTGCCGCATTCGGCAATGCTATTCCTGCAGGCGGGCATCTCGGCACTGCTGTCCACACCACTCAACCCATTTCTGGGCAGCGCCATTTTCCTTACGTCGTATGTGCGTCCGGTGAAGTTCTGGGAGCGGGATTACAATACGCGTCGCATTGATCACTCGAACACGCGTCTCAGTTCACAGCTGGAGCGCGACTTGGGTGCCGATGACAACAATCTGAACAGCATTTTCTATGAGCATCTGACGCGCTCGCTGCAGCATTCTCTGTGCGGTGATCTGCTAATGGGTCGCTGGGGCAATGTCAACCAGGGTGATTGCTTTGGTAAATGCGAGAATAGAATTATTAATTACAAACCTTTTACTAAAACTTTTGTGATTTGTTTCTAGTGCTCGCCTCGGATGATCTCAATTGCTTGGTGCACATCATTGAGTTGGGTAATGGATTGTGCACGTTTCAGATGCGCGGCCTGGAGTTTCGCGGCACATACTGTCAGCAGCGCGAGGTGGAGGCCATTACCGAGGATGTGGAGGACAATGATGGCTGTTGCTGCTGTGATCCGGGTCATTTACCGCGCTTACTTAGTGCTAATGCTATGTTCTCAACACGTTGGCTGGCCTGGCAGGTGGTTGCTGCCCAGTATGTCATCGAGGGCTACTCCATATCCGATAATCTGGCCAGTGCCACACTGCAAGTCTTTGAATATCGCAAAGTGCTCATCACCTACTATATTAAGGTGAGATTGAATACATTTAAATCGTGAGCATTCATTGAAAGTTTTGAATTTTTTTCAGAGCATTATCTATTATGTGGTGAAAAATCCAAAACTAGAGCAATGGCTAGCCTCTGGGCCAATACAAGAGGCACTGCAGCATACGCTTAATCGTCAATTTGTTGATCTCGATCCCATATTTAATTTTAATTTGGATGAGGACTTCGATTTTCGTGCCGTTGGCATAACACGTCCGAGCTTCTGCTATGTGTACCTCAAATGGATTAACTACTGTGTGGACAAGCGCAGGGAGGGGCATGCGGGCGCCAAGGAGGTGCCGCCGCCGCCATCAACAACAACTGTTACAACTGGAATACAAGCAACAGCCGCAGCACCAGTGACACCTGCTACATCCAATGCAGGAGGAGTGGCTCCACCTATTATTGCAGCCACAACTGCAGCAACAATCAATGGGACAGCAGTTACAGTTGCAGCTAGCACCACCAACACCAGCACCACCAACACCAGCACCACCAACACGACCACAACCATTCCAGTAGCAGCTCCGGCACAACATGCAAGCAGTGCCAACAATACCGCTACAAACAATACGCCATCTCACAATGACTCGAAGAGCACTCCGAATCTCTCCTCGCATGGCGGCAACAGTGCCCCACAATCCAAGTCACAATCGCAGCAACAGCTACGCAGCGTTAGGGCCCAAAAGAGCGCCACAATGAGTGGCAGCGGCAGTGTGAATGCCGCACCTGGTATCGGTGGCATCCAGGAGAACGGCGACAGTGTCCTCGGCGGCATCGATCAACTGAGCAGCTCGCACAGCTTTGCCAACATATCGCGGCAGACGTCGGAGAGCGCACCGGGCTTGGGCAACTATGTGGCCTACATGGATCAGAATGTGTTTGTCAAGCTGGCCAAGCCGGCGCCGGGCAAAGCGTTGCGCAAGGAGGATTCGCCACGTATGCAGCCGCCACCACCCGCCGTTAGCCAGGTGGATACCAATCTGCCCACCATAATATCCACAACAATGCCGCCGCCATTGCAGTCGAGCCAGACGAGCCAGAGGCCGGCGCTTAAACTAAAAGTATCGAGCGTTGCCAAAGATGCGCCACTGGTGTCGTTGTGTCTGGCGCTGGGACTGCTTGCACGTCGCTCTTTGGCGACCGCTTCGCATAGTTCGCTGACGGGTGTGGAGTACTTTCTGCATGGGCTGCATGCGCTGTTCAAGGGCGACTTTCGGATAACATCGCCTCGTGATGAATGGGTCTTTGCGGACATGGAGCTGCTGCATTCGGTGGTTGCGCCAGCTGTTAAAATGGCATTGAAATTGCAACAGGATCACATAACAAATCCGGATGAGTTTCTTGATCCGAATGCCCTGTACGAGGCGATCGATTGCTGCTCCAAGGAGTTGGTCATCTCGCATGAGGCGGATCCCGTTTGGCGCAGCGCAGTGCTGCGCGGTGCACCCAACCTTTTGGCGCTGCGTCATGTCATGGAGGATGGCTCGGATGAGTATCGGATCATCAGGCTGACCAAACGGTTTCTCAGCTTTCGCGTCATCAAACTGAATCGTGAATGTGTGCGCGGTCTGTGGGCCGGGCAGCAGCAGGAGCTCATCTATCTGCGCAATCGCAATCCCGAGCGTGGCAGCATACAGAACGCCAAACAGGCACTGCGCAACATTATCAACTCCAGCTGTGATCAGCCCATTGGTTATCCCATCTATGTTTCGCCGCTGACCACATCCTATGCGGACACGAATACCCAGCTGTGTCAGGTCATTGGTGGCGCTATAACTTTGGATACCATTAGGCAAACGGTGCTCGATTGGTGGCATCGCATACGGGAGCGTTGCCGCCAGGGCTGCAGTTCGGGCTCCGCCATGGAGGCATCCATGCAGCTGGGCACATGCAATTTTGGCAGCGGTGGCAGTGTCATTGGTACTGCCACCGGCTCCACAGCTGGCACAGCGGCCCCCGGGGGTCCAGTCGGCACAGTTGTCTCTGCCGGTGTTACTGTTGGCGGAACTGGCAGCAGTGCTCCGGGCACTGCCAGCAGTACTGGCACCGGTGAATCCGGGGATCTGGCGCCGGTATTCATATCGGCGCCGCTCTACAACACGCTCACCGTCAATAGCTACTATGGCGTTCGGTCTGCCAATGTTGCTGGCATGAGCGGCATGGCGGGCAGCTTGGGTGGCAGCTATGTCAGTGATACGCTGGCTGTGGTGCGCGGCGGTTTGGCTGTTATGCCCGTTAAACCCACCTCCACGACACTAATTGCTGGCCTGCTCAATCGCGAACGGGATCAGGAGGCAGCATCGGGCTCAACGCTGCGCGCCAGCAGCAGCAGTGGGCAGCGGAGCAGCCGCAGCGGTGGACAGTTGCAGGCCAGCACCAGACGCGCTACATTGCCCATTGCTAGTGGTGGTGGTGGCGTCGAAACGCTGCCTTCCAAGGATCCAGCACATGCACATCCAGAGTTGACCGAAAACGTACCGAGTCCGCGCTCCAACAAGCTCTCCTCGTCATCGGGCAGCCTGGGCGTCGGCATGGGCGTTGGCAATATTATAACCACGCCTGGCGATTATCCACGCAAGACCAAGGGACCCATTTGTCTGATGACCAACGAAACGGTGCCGGTTGCAACCAACTCTGGGCCAGTAATAGCAACTACAACAACAGTAACTGGAGGAGCAGGAACAATAGCAGTAGCAGGAGGAGCAACAGGTGAAGCACCACGCAAGCCGCGCATTGACATCTACAGGAAGGTCATCATTGTGGACGATTCAGGGGTAAGTCGGTTTGAATTCCACTCAATAGCCCCAGCTTGTGCAATAAGTTCGATTTCAGATCTATGATTGCCTGGATATCATCGATGCTGTTTTGTGGCCAACGGAACATATGCGCGCCAATGGGGGACGTTTGAGCTGGAAGAACTGGGAGCCCACCGCGGGCATGGTGGGTCATGTGGTGCACGTCTGGATGCCCAATCACAAGGATTTGCTGTTTCGATCGCATGTCGATAATTGCGTCTATCTAATTGAGATTGGAGAGCATTATGTGCCCGTCGAAGAGCCCGGACTGCGAGAGTATAATCAGATAATGACCAGCAGCAATGAGGAGTTGGCCAATTCACGGCGCAGCTCCATGCAACGCGACTATGAGTACAGCATGCAACTAAAGCTAGCTGGAATCACACCAATTATGGGCGGAGCCAATGTCAGTCATGGGCATCGGCCTAAAATGCGTGCCGTCAGCAGCAGCAGTTCCGAGGATGAAGATGTCGATCATTTGGCTTCCGGCTTAGCCGTGAATGCCCCTGCTGGGAAGGCAACTGCAAGGATGCTACCAACCGGAGCTGGTCCTGCCGGCATCGATCTGATGAACTTCAATACGTTGCTCAACATGTGGAAGCTCATTGCGGATAAGAAAAAGCAGGCAATCAACTTTGATACATCGGAACCGTTTGCGGCGTTCGATTATGCGTCTGATCTGCCGCCGGAGCTGGTGCGTCAGCTGGAGGAAAGTCGTTTGGCACAGCAGCAGATGCTACAGGAGCAGCAGGAGGATGAACTGTGCAAGCGTTTGCAGGACCTCGAATTGGAAACAATTGCACTTGCAGTGGCTCAACCCTGTCCTAAGCACCAAAACCAACCGCCCACCGCAACAGAGGAACCACTGCCAGTGGACAGTCGCAGTCCCACGCCAGCCGAAACGCCTCCAACAACAACACCACCGGTCATTGATGAGAATCCAACGCAAAAGCAAGATATCGAGCAGGAGGTGGAGGAAAAGATGGTGGTGGATACGAAAGTGGTGGAGCATCTTGAAATAGAAACAACAAAGCAGCCCGGAGCCGAAAAGCAAGAAGTAGAAGAACAAGTAGAAGAGGACGAAGGAAACGAAGGAGACGAGCAAAAACAGGACAACAATTCAAATACAGATAATGCAAGCGATGAGAATGGAACAACAGTTTAATACTGTTAATATATCAATTAAAAAAATCTAAATACAACAACAACAACAATAATGTAGCCCAGCGTTAGGCCCCAACTGAATGAAAAAAATACCTAATTCGGATCTAAAGAACAACAACAAAAGAACTACTACCAAGATTTAAATGTAGAGTTTTTTAAAAACGACTGCGTTTAATTTGTACAGCAAATGGATTAATGTAAATACTAAATAATATCAAAAACTAAACATGCATACTATATATATATATATTATAATATATTATGCCTAGTTATAGGAATTTGTTATATTGTCGCGTGTGTATATAGAATATAAGAGTTAAACAAATTGGTAAGCAACAAAATAAGATGAATATAATGAATCGGTTGGATTAGCTTTTTCACTAAAACTCTAGTTTAAAACTTGATAAGAAAAACTATATATACATATACATATATATGTGTAGCATACTTACATAATTTAACATGCATACACATGTCTGCAACGGAAATTTACAACAAATAAATATAAACAATTTTTTTTTCGTTAGTATTACAAATTTATATAGATATGTATATGTACGTAATTTATGTATTCTCATGATATATACCCATGATATATAGGCATGTTATACTGCATATGAATAGCAGACAAACAAGCATATTTGTGTGTAAAAACTAAAAAACAAAACAAAACAAAAGAAATGAAATGAAATGACAGAAAAAAATTAACTCAAAACCAAAATGCTTTTCATTAATTTTACTTACTAAAACTTAAAACTATATACATACATACATAGTATATGTAACTGTACCTAGACCTGGAGAATTGAACTTTGCCCTTGTCTTGTGTCTTATTATTTAAATTCCTCTTCTTCAAAAACTAACTAATATTATTATGATTGCTTTCCTAGCCAATATACATATATAAAACAACAATTGATAAGAACTAACAAAGAATTTATATTAATTATAATTGAAACCACAACAAAAACAAAGCGAAACACAAAACATACCAAAATTTTATTGTTAATATTATTGTAATAACTTAACAACAACAACAATGAAAACCTATCACTAAATAAATATATACAAATATATATGTATATGTATGTTCAAGTATTTAACTATAAATTAAGTTGGAATATCGAAAAACAAGAACTTTAATACAAAATCAAAAGAAGTAAATCTTTATACTATTTAAGTAAATGTAACATTAAATCAATTACAAAAAAAATTAAGTGAAAGTAAGTCAAGAAAAATTGCTGACGACTATAATGTTAATGTTGACGAATAATGATATATGTGTAAATATATAGAAATATATATAGAGACAAATATATATTCATATACATACATGTATATACGGACATTTTGAGGATGAGATAATGTTAATGAAAATGGAAATGGAAATGTAAAGCTCTCACGTTGCCTTAATACATTAGACTGATTTTTTGTACACACACACACACACACCCAGATAAACAAACACATACACACACACACACAGTCATACACAAATATACACATTCAACTTTACACAAACAGACAAACACAAATATTTAGTACACATATGTATGTACTTGTATATGCTATATTATATTATATCAACATATAGAAGTACATACATATATATCACTTGACATATACATATGTATGCATCAAGTACTATATCTGTAACTATAGAAAGATATTCGACTATATATTATATAATACTACATAAAAATCAAAACAAACAAAAATTGAAAGAAACAAAAAACACGTTAAAAACCATAAAAACAATTCAGATTATGTATATTAAATGTGGTTGCGAGTATTTACATAGCTAAAGGAATATATATATATATATATATATTACAACAAAGAAAATAAAAAAAAAACAATAAATGAATACCCTATAACATATGTATGTATATGAACAAGGTGCAATGTGCATGCGCTATAAATATATAAAAGACAAAAAGAAATAAGAGAATACACTAGAGAAATGCCGAAATAACTTTACTTAACAAATTGTAAAAAAAAAGCAAAAGACAGAAAAAAAAACAATATTACAAAAGCAAAAACAAAAACAATGAACAGCACCCGATCAAAACAAATGTTGCCAGAAACTAAATGTTTCTCCCTTCCAACCCAATGCATGTCTAATTAACTATATGCATATATGTATATATATATTCATCTTGACAGTTGAAACTCGCTAATCTTTTAAGAAAATACCTTTAAATGGTAAAATACAGGCAAACCAATTGATTGTTAACGATATGATGTTGATGTCTGTAGTATACTTATATATTAAAAAGATACTTTATAGACATTCATTCATCCATCCATACACATAAAAGCACATAACGAAAGAGACATGAAGATAAGTTATTATATAACAAACGAAATCAAAAATATATTGTATTGGAAACTATCGAAACTTAGATGTTAACAACATTTTAATGTACCCACTCCGTTAATGGTTTTGTTTTCTTTTTGAAATGCCGTTTAGTTCCATTTTAACAAATTGAATAATTATTATAATTATATATGTATATATATAAAGTATATACATATGTATATATCGCATATAACATTTAAAATACAAATAAAAAAATGAAACTTGTTATACAAAAGCCCAGAATTTTTTATTCAAACGATTATATGTCAATTGTTGCTTTATTATTCAAAGCAAAAAAAAATTAAATCATACTTTTTAAGGCAACGGTCTCTTTACACAATTTCAATGAACATAAACTATGGGATCATTCAGAGCATAACACGCCGAGTGGGTTTATTATTTACAAATCACGTATAAAGGGGAGATTTAAGTCCTAGATCAAGCTGACTGTGTCCGCTTTGTTGGGCGGCCAAATTGGCGCCAGTTCACTTAGAGCCACATCGTACAATAGATTCTGATACTCCTCGAGCAGAACTGAAATATCAAACCGAAACAAAAGCGTAAGCAATTACGAATACATAATGCCTATTTATTATTTGCACTCACAATTGGGATCCGTCTGCCATTGGTCGAAGAGGGATTGACGCGAATGAATCTGTTTGGTGATTAAAGCACGCTTAAAGCGCAGCACTTTGTCATTGAGACTGGACCAGCTCTTGATTAGCGAGGCGGGCGTTGACTTTAGTTTGGGCTTGAAGGCGGCCAGTGGCGGGCAAACGATGCCATCGAGCAGAAACATGCCAAAGTAGCTGCAAAAGGGATTCAACAGGGATTAATGATTACACTGGACTCAGACTGGGTTAACACTTACCAGCAGGCCTTCTCGTTGAGCGGCATCTCTAACTCGCCCAGTGGCAGCTCCCAGCCGGCCTTGCCGAATGTAGCATCCACAAAGCAAAAGATTTTGCCCTTTGTGGCATCATAACGTGGCGCTGGATCCTCGCGCACTTGCCGTATGTTGCACAGCAGCGGCACATAAAGCAGCAGCCATTCGGGTTCGATGGCAGTGATGCCGCGTACGAACATCTTGTTGCCATCACCATGGATCAGCTCGTAGGCCTCCTGGTAGACGATCCAGTCGGGCGGCGTTTGCTTCAGCACCGAGTTGGCATGTATAAACGCCGGCTGCTCCATGTCCGCACAATTGTAGGCATATTTGAGACGTCGTCGCTCCTCTTTATCGCTTATCTCCTCGAGCGGCACCTTGCGAGCCACCCTATCACCCATACCAGCAAGCAGAATTTGTCGCAGAAAACGAGCCTGCGCGCTGCTGGGCGGTTTCAGTTCCGGATCCACGCAAAGATCCACATCGCTGACATTCAGATTGATCTCGTTGGTTAGCTGGACGCGCAGCTTGCGTACCTCACTTATGGCCTTAGGACGCAGTCCGTTTGCCTCACAGAACTCGGCCAGCTTGCCCTGGGAGCCGGCATATTCAGCGGCACCGACTGCACGCAGCAGCACCATGGGATCGCCGAGCAACTTATAGTTGCCGCTGGCTGCCCAACTCATGCGCTTCTGATAAAACCTATTGGAAACAGGTGCGACATCCTCATCCCGCTGCACGCCCGTCTCGATCAACAGCTCTTGCACAGAGAGCGCTGCAACTAGGCAGACGGTATATGGCAGCAGTTCCTGCTGATTGGATAGCGCCAGCATTTTGCCAAAGCGTGGCGAGACAGGAAATCGAGATATGACACGACCCAGCTGGGTGACAGCTGGCGGCAGATCACTATTTTCAGTTGATGCCTCCAAGGCGCCCAGTACGCATAAGCGCTGTTCAGCGGCCTGCAGTTGCAGCTGATCGGGTGGCGATGGGAACGGAAAGTGTACCACTCGATCGATGCCCATGCAGCGCATCTGCAGCATTAGATCATCGACGGGCTTCTGTTGTATATCCGGTTGACTAAAGTCGGCGAAGAGGTCGTTGTAAACGGCGCTAGAGTATAGGCGATAGCAGTGACCCGCACTCAGGCGGCCAGCACGACCGGCACGCTGATCAGCGGATGCTTTGGATGTGTAGGTGACCACAAAGGCACTGACACCCGTCAGTTTGTCGTAGAGCCGTGTCTTTTGTCTGCCGCTGTCGACAACGTATTTCATGTGGGGTATAGTAAGCGATGTTTCGGCCACATTGGTGGCAACAACACAGAGGCGACAACCCTCCGGCACGGGTTGAAAGATCCGTTGTTGCTTCTCGGATGAGAGCAGCGAGTAAAGCGGCAGTACCCACAATGGTTGCCGGGTGGCCAACGGCTCGTTGAGGTCATTCAATTGGTCATCGATCGGATCCTCATCAAGGTCGGAGTCATTTTCATTATCTGGAACCTCATGCATATCGGCTTCGGTATCATCAGCGGGCAGCTTGTAATCATCCAAATTGATTTTTGGCAGCGACATTTGATTGAGAAACTTCTTCTTGGACTTGCGCAGATTGCGTATGGTGCGTTTGATATCAAACTCTTGTTCCGGTTCGAGATCCGCCTGCTGTTCCGGTTGCTGTTGTTCCTGCTCGTTCTCCTGCTCCTGCTGCTTCTTGTAGGGAAAGGCGCGTCGGAGCTTACGCACCAGTTGATTCACCTCCTGCTGTCCAGTCACAAAGATCAATATGCCACCCTCGGGCAGCTGTGCATGTATTTTAAGCGTCTTGCGATACGCCTCGGCGACATAGTCATCGGGCGTTAGCTTCTGAAAGTGTATGGTTACGGGAAACTGTCGTGCCTCCACTTTGATCAACGGTGGCGGCACCTTAAAGAGCCGCGTGTTCTCGGTGAAATCGCTGACGCGCAACGTGGCGGACATAATGATTAGCTTGAGCGGATTGGAGCGCTTGTGACGCAGTGGCACAATGCGTGACAACAGACCCACCAGTATATCGGTATAGACGCTGCGCTCGTGCGCCTCATCCAGCACAATCACCGAGTATTTGCTGAGCAGGAAGTCGCTTTCGATTTCCTTAAGAAGAACGCCGTCAGTCATGAATTTGATGCGCGTCGCTGGCGTCACGTTGCCCTCAAAGCGTATCAGATAGGACACCTCGCTGCTGGGCAAGTTCATCTCGTGGGCCACACGCTTCGACATCGCAATGGCAGCCACCCGCCGCGGCTCTGTGATGCCAATCATCTTGTGCTGCGCATAGCCTGCCTCGTAGAGGAACTGTGGCAGTTGTGTCGTTTTGCCGGAACCCGTTTCGCCGGCAACAATGACAATTTGATGCTCGTTTATCAGTTCCATGACCTGCTGCTCCTCGGCGAGGATTGGCAGACGCAAACGTGCCGCCTGCACCTCATCCGTACGATGGACAGGCACATAGACCGTCTGATGCTGTATGACTGGAGAGGTTTTTGGCACAGTTTTTGGCTTAGACTGAGCCTCGGTTTTTGCTGGCTGCTGTTCCATTGCCAACACCATGTTTGAGACGGGCTGTTCATCGGCTTTGGAGAGTGTCTCAACTGCTGCTGCTGGACTAGTGTCACTATCGCTTTCATCCGTGGAGTCATCGTCATCAGTCGAGTCCTCGGTATTTATAATATTTGGATTTTTACGTTTGGCATCGAGCGCCTCTTGCTCCTCGAGGAGTAGCTTGCGTTTGCCGGCACCTTTGATAGCATTGACGCGCCTGCCCTGCTTTTGATCCTGCTCGACCAGCAGATGCGATTGTCGCTCCTTCTTCTTGGCCAGCACTTCATCGAGCGTCTGCATACGCTTGACACCAACTGTTTGCGCCTGGCTAATCGAGGTGTATTGCTGCAGTTCGGCTTCTGGTATCTGCACAGCAGCCAAATCTTGCAGCAGTTGTGCGCGCTACAAACAAGAAACAATGAACAACAACGACGCAAGGCTAATAGGCACTACTTACACCCTCCTTCTTTTTTTTCTTGTCCACAATGGATTGCAGATGTTTGCGTTGCTTTTTTGAGAGAATTTTGACATGCTGGCGTTTTTCAATCTGGATTTTGGTGGCACGCTTCTGTGATGGCAAGACCAGAGCGTTCGCCTCATCGTATCCTGTGGGAATCCCACTGCTGCTGCTGCCACCGACAACATCCTCAGTTACGATTTTTATCTGTTGGACATTAAAAAAATATTATTTTCTACACATAATAATTCCCTTAAACTATATACTCACGTTCTTTACAGCTGAATTATCCACAATTGTTTGCGGATTTTGCCGCGCTTTGGCATTGTACACCTTTTTGCCCATGTTTATGTTGCGGTAAACATTTGTTGCTTATGTCTAGTTTAACGCACGTGCAGCTAATTGGTGATGTGTTTCCTATCATGATTAAGTGTGTTATCGATACCTTTTTTTTTAATAAGCATTGCTGCGATACAATACGTCGATATGTTGTTGTGACATCGCTAGGCAAGCGCCGGCAGAATAACACAATTAATGGACATTTACCCAATTTGACCAAACGTAAACATAAGTTAAGGAATAATAGCAGTGGACATGGCGCAAACGCAACTCGCAGGTAATTTTAAAGCTCCGTATTATATATATGCATAGAACGATAAACTTATACACAACCGAATTGCAGCAAAGCGCATCAAGCTCGAGACAAAGCCGAAGCTACTGGAAGACGATGGTAAGATAGTAATCAAATTTAATAATAATAATATATTAATGAAATAATTAATTGTTTTGTACAGAAACACCGTCTGTGTTCAATCCCAAGTATCGCGTCTGCCCTTATCTGGACACAATCAATCGGACGCTGCTCGACTTTGATTTTGAGAAATTGTGCTCCATTTCATTGACGCGAATAAACGTTTACGCGTGTCTCGTGTGCGGCAAATATTTCCAGGGGCGTGGCACTAATACACACGCCTACACACACTCGGTGGGCGATGCCCATCATGTGTTCCTCAATCTGCATACGCTGCGCTTCTATTGCCTGCCGGACAACTATGAGATCATCGACTCCTCGCTAGACGACATCAAGTACGTGCTGAATCCGACATTTGTACGCAACGAGATCACCAAACTGGACACAGTGCAGCCAAAGCATTCGCGTACCGTTGACGGCATCCTCTATCTGCCCGGCGTTGTGGGTCTAAACAACATTAAGGCCAACGACTATTGTAATGTGGTGCTCCACGCTCTGTCGCATGTTAGTCCGCTGCGCGATTACTTTCTGCGGGAGCAGAACTATGCAACTATTAAGAGGCCGCCCGGTGATTCCATGTTCACACTGGTGCAGCGTTTCGGCGAACTGATGCGCAAAAT
This sequence comes from Scaptomyza graminum, assembly GCA_018901835.1. Lineage (NCBI taxonomy): Eukaryota > Metazoa > Arthropoda > Insecta > Diptera > Drosophilidae > Scaptomyza > Scaptomyza graminum. Next base: position 2,532,888 of record JAEIFL010000001.1, on the reverse strand, counting down.
GTGGAATCCGCGCAATTTTAAGGCACACGTGTCGCCCCATGAGATGTTGCAAGCAGTTGTGCTGTGGTCGAGTAAACGTTTTCAAATCACCGAACAAGGTGATCCAATTGATTTTTTGTCCTGGTTTCTCAACACATTGCATCGTGCACTCAAGGGCAACAAGCAGCCAAACTCTTCAATATTGTACAAAATCTTCTTGGGCGAAATGAAAATCTATACGCGCAAAATACCGCCGGTTGAACTAGACGATACGGCCAAACAGCTACTTCTCGCCACCGATGAGTACAAACATCAGGTGGAGCAGACGAATTTTATATATTTAACCTGTGATTTACCGCCGCCGCCTCTGTTCACGGATGAGTTTCGCGAGAATATAATACCGCAGGTGAATCTGTATCAGCTGCTGGGCAAATTCAATGGCAGCGCCGAAAAGGAGTACAAAACGTATAAGGATAACTTTATGAAGCGCTTCGAGATCACACGACTGCCGCAATTTATAATATTGTATATCAAGCGTTTCACCAAAAACACATTCTTTCTCGAAAAGAATCCCACAATTGTCAACTTTCCCATCAAGTAAGTGAAGAGACATAGTTTGGTTAGCCAAAAGCCCCAGCTAATTCTTTTCTTTGATTGCAGAAATGTGGACTTTGGTGACATACTTGGCATGAAGCAGCGCGATAAGGGACTCAAGGATACCAAATACAATTTGGTTGCCAATATTGTACACGATGGTGATCCCAAGAAGGGCACCTATCGCGTTCACATACTGCACAAGGCGAATGGACAGTGGTACGAGATGCAAGACTTGCATGTCACCGAAATACTGCCACAGATGATCACACTAACCGAATCCTACATTCAAATCTATGAGCGCTGCGAGAAGACTTAGCATTAATTTTATATCTCTTTTTAGACCGTAAACAGTTTGTTATATTAAAATGAACCAACATACCCTTAGTGTTTGTCTATATATATCGGGGTGTGTGTATGTGTGTGTGTTTGGGGGTGGTATCAGCTGTATTCCAAGCCCATTCCCAATTACCGTTTGTGCTATTGGGCGCATGCGTTGTGGCCCAATTGTTGTCTCAAGCATTCCCTTCATTCATTGCTGCACAAAAAATCGATGTGTTTAGTCAAACTCCAAGCGCAGACACAAAACGAACGAACGTCATGGCGGAACTATTGAGCTATGAGGAGGAATGCCAGCGAGCCGAATTGCTTGGACAAGAGCCGCCAGATGAAGCGGAGTTCGAGCGACGCCGAAGTGCACGCCTCGAGCAGCAATTGGCCGATTTGGAGGTCGCCGAAGCAAACGTAAGTTTAAGCTTTGTTAACAACAGAAAAGGCCTCGCGTTGACGGGGCTTCATTTTTTTATATGCCAACAACAAAAAGATGTTGGAGGAGCAGGAGGAGGCGATGCGTGGCACCGGTGGCAAGCTGGATGACCTAAATAGCATACTGAATATTACGCAGCAGCGTTTGAATCGTTTTAAGCAAACGGCTTGTGGCAGCCTATCCAATCTGTTTGCTCGCGGTGGCGTCAGTGATGCACCTAACAACGACGGCGAAGCGCCCGAGCAGCCAATTGGCCAACAACAGCAGCCCGTCGAGGTTCAGCCAACGCCACAGCCGCGCGGACCACCAACTGCCGCCGAAGTGGCTGCCGCCCGGGCAGCAAAAAGCCTCAAAATGGATGGGCAGCTGGACAAGCTGGATACAATGATTAACAAGGCGGACAATGCGCATCTGGCGATGGGCGAACAAACGAAACAGTTGCGTCGCATGGCCAAGTGAAAGATCATGAATAATGTCCAATTTATTGAATTATCATATTTATTATTTTTAATTTGTATTTCTCAATGAAACATAAATGTGAACACATAACTGGCCCTAAAAGTTACTTAAATAATTAAACATAAATCGAGATTTCAATCACATAAGTCACAAAGATTGTCTTTGCATTAAGTTAATTCACAAAAATATATATGTATACAATATATCAATTTGTTTGTGTTATATATATATATATATATGTCTAATAATTAATACTTGTTGTTTAATATTTATTAAAGTTAATTAAAACTAAAAACAAAAATATATTAATAAAAATAAATATATACATTCAACATTCGATTCCAGTCTTTGAATCATTTTGCATACATAAATAAATGAACATAAATCGAGATTTCAATCACATAAGTCACAAAAGATTGTTTTTGCATTAAGTAAATTCATAAAAAAATATAAGTATATAAATTTGATTTTGTTTGTAAATGTCTTCTAATTAATACTTGGTGTCTAATATTTATTATAGTTCATTTAAAATAAATAAAAATAAACAAAACAAAAATCTATCAAAAAAAAACAACAATTAACATTTGATTCTAATTCTCGAAAACGTCCCTACTCTTCTGCATCTGGCGGAAAAGTTGGTGTGTGCTGCCAGCGCTTGGCCAGATTCTTCTCATATGCCATTATCGGGGCGGATCTTTGCAGCAACTTCGACTTTAGTGCTTTGACCGAGAGCTCATCATCGCTCTCATTATCAGCATCATCCGCGCTGGCATTCACCCACTCGTTGAACCGCCTGAACTCTTTCTCGTTCATTGAAATTTTTGATTTTGGATGTAAATTTGGCTTTGGCCCCGCTTGCTGAAAGTAATAAAGAAAAACACAATACAGAATCAAGAATAATATTTATACCTGTTATACTGTACCTCATATGTACACTGTTTGTATGGCATTTCTTCATATAGACGCTCCTGTTCATCGCTCTCGTAGAAGAAGTAGCTAAGCATCAGGTCCTCATCAAAGTTATCAAAGCGCCAGTCATCCGGTACGAGATTCGCATTACGTTCGAATCGATTTTGCAGCTCAGTGAACAGATACGGCGATATGGATATCTTGGGCACTTCGAGCTCCTTGTGCTGCTCCTCGAACTGCTTCAGATAACGCTTGCTATCCTGGCATTGACCCAAGACGCGAAAGTACAGTTTGCATGCAAAATAAAAGCACATCTCGTCCGTCGAACGTTCATCATTTACGAGGCGCCGCAGCACGGCCAACTGCTTTTCGCGCACATCAATGATCATGGTGTGCTCAAGAAGATTTGGCATTGTCGTAACAAGCACAGCGCGTTTGCCTTGTGGACCGAACTGTGGCGTTGCAAGTGGCCACAAGCTCTGCAGCAGGCGTAGCATCAATTGTGTCACGCTAGCGTACTGAAAGATCGGACATAGCACACTTTTTTCAGCCGGCGAAGGTTGCAAGCGCAGTGCATCTGCCCACAATTTGGCGGCAGCGGACGATTCAATGGCAGTTCCAAGCAGCCACATGCAGCGCTTACAGTACAGATAGCCTGAGATATTGTTGATGCGATCCTGCAGCACCAACATGTTGACTACAATGTGGTTTAGCCCGTAGTAGATGTCATTGACGCCAGGCACCAGTGTGGCAAGCGGCTGTTGGTCGGATGTGCCGTGGTTGTGGCAAAAAAACTCACTGGGATCAATCAGGCCGCTGGGTAGTTCGCGCAGGCGATTGTAAGTGCGCCCGGGGACCAGTTCGCCCTTACACTTATTGCAATGCAGCGCCACGTGGTCGGTGTGCTCTTCGAAACGGAGCCGCATCGGCATTGGCTGCGACTTCTTTGGACCGCTGCCCGTTTCATAGAGTTTATCGAGATCAATTTTGGTGTAATTAAAACGGAAGCTCACATGGCAGCCGCTCGAATTGAACAGTGAGATGCGCTCAACGTCCATGCCAAAGCTGTTGTCGCACAGCACGATTTTGAGCTCCTCGCCGTCGACATTTTGCAAAATGTGCATGTCGTCGTCGTTGATGACGAGGCGCGTATTTTGGCGTTGGCCCATGTGCTTATCGAACTGCAGAAAAGCAAGGCCGCAGCACAAATTTGGGCGCAATTCAATAACCACTGCTTTTAGCGCCATTTTTGTTGGCGGCGTTTGTCGGCTTACAATTATTAAGGAAAAGTATGAGTGCGAAATTGTTTGACGACGCGCGACCGTGAATGCAATAATCGATGCCAATGCAATATCGATTTTCTATGGTAACTCAATTCAGCGATATTGGCTGACTACTGCGACTGGTGCTGTTAATAACAAACGGTATCAGCTGAAATCGATAAGTTTTTGCCTGAGAAACAAAGTCGACGACAGTTCGATAGCCACTGGCGCCAGGTAGCATCACTTGCGCTGCAGCTGTTTGGGCACCAAAGTAATGCACATCTGTAAATAAAGCAAGCATCCAAAAATTGTTGACGAATCAGTTGATCGCTTTAAAATTAATTGGTTGGAAATGTTGTTAATTATTTTGCTTTATTATTTCAATCCTGATAAAAGTATAGCGACATCTATGAGTTAGTAGGTGCATATGCATTCTATATCACGAAGCTTTTGTCCGTTTGAGCTGATTTCACATATGATTCAATATTATTCGTGATTGCAATGTAACGATACTGTTGTAAAATGTAAATGAATAAAATATTTGAATTTGGCATGCTCATCTTGCGGTGTATGCTATAACATGCATACTTTTTCGTTAAAATATTTCGTTAGCTGGCAATACTCAAAAGCAGCTATTGATCTCATTAATCAAAACATAATAAAACTAAATCTTTCTTTATCGGTTTTAAATATTTTATATTCAATAATATTTAGAGCCAATGTTGTGGCTGCTATCTTGCGGGCTCATCGGTTATTATTGAAAATCGAAAAGGCTCGATACAATCGTTTAAAATAGTTAGACGATATAACGATGTTTTTTGCATCACTAGTACGAACGCGAACGCGATTTTTGTGATGGATAAAAACAAAGTCCCGTACAAAATCATGAAAACTGTGTAAAAATGCAGCAATTGCATATTGAAATCATTACAAAATTTTGCATTAATTTATAACTAGCAAATTGGAGTGCATTAGTTTTGTGACAAAGCAAAATTATTTAGAAACGGGCAAACAAAAAGGTTTTTTTCAGAGTTTTCTTTAACGCATTTCGTGCACACACATACACATTTGAGCACACATGCAGACATTGATATATGTATATCAATATATTGATGTTGTGCTGTTGTTGCCTTTGGGTATGTGTGTGTGTGTGCGGGAGCGGTGCATTAGTGTACATGTGTGTATCTATGTGATTGTGTGTGTGTGTCGGTGCGTGCGTTTGCTCAGCGTTTCTCGTCTGCCTGAACTGGATAGAGCGACAACGAGTGCGACAAAGAAAGAATGAGTGCGAGCTCGCGCGCAGGTTTCGCGACAAGGCATAAAGCAGGATGAAAGGAGCTAGCAAAGATGAGCAGAAAGCATAAAAGTGAAAAATAATTAAAGGTTGCTAAAGGGACGTGCGCACGGCACGACATTGGCTGCGACGACGTCGATAACAGTGGTAGCCAGCAGTAGCAAAAAACTTCAGAGCAGCTGGTCCTGCTGCAGCTAAAACAGCAACAACGCCACATACACATATTTACATGCATTTATACAAATATGTACATATATGTTTGTATGTATACACACAAAAACTGTGCGACCAACAACAATTGGCCATTTTGGCGTTCTCTATTTTGGCAGTCACACACACATACATACAGAATCGCAGTCACTGCTGAGCAGTGAGACAGCTCCCCCAGTGCCTCTCTCTCTCTCGTTCATTCTCTCTCTGTGTATGCCTCTGTAAATCGCTGCTGCTGCTGCTGTGGGAGGTACAAATTCATATAGCCGTGAAAAATATCATGAAAGACAACAACGACAATAAACAATAGGCAGCAACAACGCAACGCGTTCAGTTCGTTTGTGTCTGTGTCTGCATGTTCGTTCTTCTTCTTAAAAAGTCGTCTTCTTGGTGTCTTCGACTTAAGTTTTAATTTTTTGTTGGCACTTTTGGGCATCCCCCCCCCCGCACCCCTCGTAACCATCAACCCGCCTCGATAACAGTCGCTCGCTCGGTCATCGGTCAGTTAAAAAGCTCGTGCGTATGCAAGTGAATTACAATTACAGATGCGTCTTCGCCGTGACACGTTGTGTGCGCTCGCAGAAACTTAAAATAAATTATTGCAAAACAGGCGACATTTGTGTTTATCAAAAAAGAAAAGCACAGAGAATAAAAATTCAATCAAACAAAAAACAAAAATAATGTTGCTATTTTTTAATTGATTATTTAACAGTGTTTGTTAAACAAAAATGGAAATGCAAGATGTTTTGTGAGTCGAATTTTATTTGATTGCATTGATCTAAACACAGTTCAACAGTAGAAAGAGAAAGAAAAATCATTGCAGAAGAGGACAAAATTGTTTGTCATGCATAAGAACGAATATACATACATACATACATACACACATACATCTGTGCGTGTGCGTGTGTGTGTGTGTATCTGTAAATAAATAGTTTGGAAATCAATTTGAGCAGCACTTGACAACAACAAAAATAAAAAACAAAAACAAACAATAACAAAAATAAACAACAACAAGAAGAAGAAAACAAAAAAAACCCGCTCAACATTTCGCCTTTTACACGAAAACCTGAGCGTTCCAAAAACTTGCACTTTATTAAGAACAAAAATAAAAAAAATTTTGTAGAAAAAAAAAAAAAATTACAAAAAAAAAAATAAAATAAAACAACAAAAACAAATATCCATCCATAAGGAAAATCCAGATAATTGACCATAAAATAAATATAAAAAAAAAGCTCGTGCATATTTGAAGAGCTCAGCTTCAACCTGGCGAATCGCAACGGCAGCAACCACAACAACAACCACAATAGAGCCGATGCAGCTGCTGGCGGCGCAGCCTCTGCTGCTGTAGCCGCCGCAGCGGGCCGCAACAGCAACAACAATGCAGCTGCCGGGGGTGGAGCAGGAGCAGGAGCAGCAGCTGCCGCTGCAGGCGCTGGCGCCGATGCAAATGCTGCTGCAGCCGCTGCTGGTGGCGGCGGCAACGAGTGGAATCCCGAGGAAATGGATCGGTTTAGCTTCGACGACTCCATACGCTTCGAAGAGGATTCGCTATGCAGCTGGAGCTCCGAGGCGGAATCGCTGTGCAACAATTGGCGCGGCTGGAAGAAGCCATCGAATGGCTCAACAACAATAGGTCCCAGCAACAATGGCATTGGCCCAAATCCCAACACCGCCGGCCCCGTTGGCCATCCAACCAGCAGCAGCGGCGGCAGCACATACGGCAGTGCGTCCGGTTACGCCGGTGTACCAGGCGGCGGCACAGCTAGCAATGGACTTGCCACCGTGGCAGCCGGCGCCAATTGTGGACGCTATTTCGGTGAGCATACATAAATAAATACAATATGTATATATTTCCTTACTTATTTTTGATGTTGCTCGCAAGTAAGGATGCATTTATTTCCTTACGTTATGATTAAAAAAGAACCAGCCCGGCAGGAAACTCGATGCTCAAAGCTCGTAGCTCTAAAAAATAGTGAAGATCGGCTTCCAAGCGAATTGGTGCACGCGGATTTGGTGATATTTGTTGTTGGATGTTGAGAGCTGAGAGCTCTTAAGTAATCATTAATTTCTAAGGATTTAACAAAACTTTTTTCAAACTTAAAATCGTTAAAATCCCCGATACCGCGATCGATACCAATCGTTACCAAAATTATTACTCAAATTTATAAAGGATCAATTACAATTATTAAATTAAATTTGCATTTAGTACAATTGGGTTTTACTTGCAACCATTTAAAATTGAGTCTCTCTCTCTCTCGGTTTTAGTCTTTGCACAATGCTGCAAGGTTAAATTCAAAAGTGATCTGGCAACTCTGTGCTTATTGCAACACGCATTAACTCTTTGATGCATGCCCCAAATTCAAATATCCATAAATATATATGTACATATGTACATATGGATGCATGTCTGTATGTATGTAATTGTGTATAGCATGTTAACACATATGTACATACATATGTATATTGTAAAATTGGCTTAAAGTGGCAGCTACAACAAAAACAACAACAACTATTTCTGCCTGCGTCTCCTGCTTATCGCTAAAGTCAAAATCACGACTTTTACGGGCTACATTGTGCTGCCTTTGTCCATTCGCGTCCGTTACCTTGCCTTTACCTTATTCTCTCTCTCTCTCTCTCTCTCTCTTAAACTGTGTCCCCTCTCTGATTTTGTATTGTATGTATCGTATGTGTGTGTGTGCGTGCGTTTGTATTTGTCTTGCCTTGCACAAACCGTCGTTGCTCACATTGCTTTTGCTATATTTGCGTCCTGTGCGCCGCCGCACCATTATCAACATGTAATCTTAGCAGCGCTGCGACTGCGCTGCCGTTACTTTTCATTGCTCTTTGTTTTGTTGTCGTTGTTGTTGTGTATTGGTATTGGTACGCTAGTTTTGTTGTTGTCGTTTTTTTTATATGTATTTTTATTTTGTTATTGGTTGTGGGCCAGCCAGGCATCTTACTAGGTGAGCGAGCATTGCCAGCTGCATTTTCTACATTGTATTTCTGCAAGTAATACACACACATACATACATATCTACACGCAATTATGTACCTGTGTATTTGTGGTAGTTTGTCTGGGCTTAAAAACAACAACAAAATACCGCACAAAACAAAAAAATGTCAATGTGTTGTCGTTCTTGCAATTTACATCTGCTGCTGTCGTCTGTGTCAAGGAACCTTTCCAAGGATAATTCCCTAATCAAAATAAACAAATATCGACTTACACTTATTTTTATTCACCTGCTTCATCAAGGACGACTTGTAAAAAAATAACTTCATTAAAAACTATTATTGAAAAAGGAATCGTTTCTCTTAATTGTGCATGTATGTATGTATGCGTGCTAATGAATGTCTAGCGTTGCCACACGTCATTTAATTATTGGTAGTGCCACATCGATTGCTTTTAATATTTTGCTGACAAGCGACCAAATCGAATTGCATACCTGTTAAAATAGCCCTTCATGCATACATACATACATACATACATGCATATTTGTTGCTATGCAGTTTTGTGTAAATATCAGATTTCTATTTCCGGACCATGCATGTCAAAATGTATGCATTTTTTATTTATGTTATTTGTTTTGAATGAACATGAATTGTTGTCTGGCCATACATACTTTGAACATTTGAACTTAAAAGGGCAACGCTAACACAACAATAACAAAGTCAATGCTCCACTCGGCATACTACAACAAAAGCAAGTGCATTTAATTGTCTTTGCCATAGCTATAGCTGTTTCTCGCTCTCTTCCAATGTTAAGTGTACGTGTATGTATGTATGTTTCTGCTTGTATGCGTCATTAAATGTTATTTGAATACAAAATGGAATAGGCATGATGAATAATATCTCTTGACGCGCTTGCGGAAATTAATGACTTTGAATATGGTGCCAGAGGGTCTGAATTTTAGCGACAGCGAAACGAAACGAAACAAGCAAACGAAGCAAAAGAAGAGCATAAACGAAAACAAACAAACGAACGATGCGCTCGCTGCCCTGGCCTGGCCTGGCCGTATGTGTATGTGTGTGCTTAATGCCAACCGACAAAAACTTACAAAATCTACCAGTCGACAAAAAAAAGTATGTACGACATTAGCGAACACACTTATTGATAGTGAAAGTGAAACAGGTTTTTATCAATATATGTTAACTACAGCTGTTGATGTGTGTGTGTAGCCCCTTTCTTTCGTCTATATTTCAGACATCACTTTAGAACTTATCAATTCCTTTTGTATAACTGAACCAGTTTTCAACGAAAATATAATTTACTGATGGACACTTATGTATTTAAGAATTAATAAAATCAAAGACTTTCTTTTGGATGTAGAAATTATATCTCAGCTGTTCATATCAACACTTTGTGGGCGAACTTGAATTATGTTTTTTTTGTCTGGTGTGCACGCGAACAACGTTGTTGTTGTTTTTGTTGTAAATATACATAAATGCTGCGTCAGTTGGTCGTGTAACATGCCGAAAACGATACAATAACAAAAACTCACCACATCTTTGTTTCTGCCTCTCTTTGTTTGACGCTCCAAAGCAGATGGACACGTCCTTTATGCACATACATATACATACATACATGTGTATGTATATGTAAAGTCTTTTGTTGTTGTTGCTTGGGTTGTTTGTCCATTTGTTTATTTGCATGTCAATTTGTTTATTTACAACTCAATTGCACGACACTTTGATACATACAGCTAATGTGTTTGTGGCATGCAAAATGACATTGAAGTGAGCTTTTTACACATAAAACAACAACAACAACTGCATATCGCGCCGTTGACCTTTTTAGTGTCGGTTTGTTGCTTCTTCTTTATTTCATTTGGTCATTGCTCGAATGTTTTATGTGTGTGTGTGTGTATGTGACGACCGACCCTCTAGTTCTGTGGGCTGGCTACTTGCTCCGACAATTCTCTGCCACTTTGTGTCGCGGGGGCAGATAACAATCCAATCCACAAGCTATGCACTTTTTACACGAGGATTCCTACGAATTCTTTTCTGTCTCAAGTCCAAAACCTGATTTCTCTTAAGCCCAAAGACCCGATTTTTTCAAGCACAAAGGACCTTCTTTTTATCAAGCCCAAAGAACCTGCTTTTTCTCAAATCTAACAGGACCTGGGAATCAGCTTCTTCTAAAGTACGAAAGGCTACCAGTTTTTCTGAAGTTTTTTTTTAGGTAACTAGAAATCTCCAATGTGAGAATCTCCAATGTCTCCAATGTCTCTCTAGGAATCTCCAATGTTTCAAAAAATTCAGGAGTGCGTCAACTCTGTAAGGTTGTCGCATTACAAATATAATGTGTTAGCCTGGCTCGTTTTTATTTCACAACACAGTCAGACGTCAACAGAGATAGAACTAAAAATTGTCATACGTAAATCTCTAAATTGTTTTCAAGTTTTTAATTGTGAAAAAAACAAAAAAACAAAAAAAAAAATGTCTGAAATTGCAGAGGTATCCTCACTTGCCGAATTGGCCGCACGCTGTGTCGCCTCTTATATACCATTCGAGTTGGTCGAACATGTTTATCCGCCCGTGCCGGAGCAGCTGCAGTTGCGCATCGCATTCTGGAGCTTTCCGGAAAACGAAGAGGACATACGTTTGTATTCGTGCTTGGCCAACAGCTCGGCCGATGAATTCCATCGCGGCGATCAATTGTTTCGCATGCGCGCCGTTAAAGATCCATTACAGATTGGTAAGTTCAACTAAAAAACGTTAACATACACTTTATTTACGAAAATCAAAATAATTATGCAGGTTTTCATCTATCTGCAAGCGTTGTTAGCCAAACGCCGCGCACATTTTTCAATGTTGCCGTCACATTCGATCGCCGCCGAATATCATCCTGCAACTGCACCTGTACCTCATCCGCCTACTGGTGCTCTCATGTGGTTGCCGTCTGCCTGCATCGCATCCATTGCGTATGTCTTCTTTTCAAACACACTGCACTTTCGAATCTCTTGCTCACTAACCACAACCTCCTCTATACCCTTTAGCCTCTGGAGGTCTGCCTGCGTGCACCTGTCTCTGAGTCGCTGACGCGCCTGCAACGCGATCAGCTGCAAAAGTTTGCCCAGTATCTGATCAGCGAGCTGCCGCAGCAGATATTGCCAACGGCACAGCGACTGCTGGACGAGCTGCTCAGTGCTCAGCCGACGGCAATAAATACCGTCTGCGGTGCACCTGATCCAACGGCTGGCGCATCAATAAACGATCAGACCAGCTGGTATCTGGACGAGAAAACGTTGCACAATAATATCAAGCGTATTCTCATCAAATTCATTCTGCCGGCACCGATCGTCTTTAGGTATGTAGCAAAAACCCAAGACCTTTTTAATAGGATTTACCATTTATCATTAATATTTTGCTTAGAGCAAGCTTTACTTATTTTTAATCGGACTTCATATTAAGTATCTTTTGGCAGGAAAAGTAGGATTTTATTTTAAACAAATATCTTAAAGTATTCCTCAGGGATTTTCCCCTTGCCTGTTTCTTCTGCATCTAGTACTAAAATAAACCAAAAATTTAAACACTTACCATAACAAGCATTTGCCTTGAGAATTTGCATTGAATGTACTTGAAAGCAAATGCGTGGAAAAAAACATCTGGCAAAATACTACTTGGAAAAATCGGTGAACAAAGCGCAACCGAAAAAGAGATTTTTTCATGGCAAAACATTTCGATTGAATCCAACAATCTACATATTTATATAAGCTGTAAAGCGTTTTCGTAAGCCGAACGAAATGCACATACTTTTTTATCATTTAAGCATTCAGAGCTTGTTTTCTCTTGTTGATAAAAAACTGGGAAATAATAAATTGTAATACATATTTGACTTTTGCTTGCATTTCACAGCGATGTCAACTATTTGACCAATTCGGCGCCGCCGGCAGCAGCTGAATGGAGCTCATTGTTGCGTCCATTGCGTGGTCGCGAACCGGAGGGTATGTGGAATCTCTTGTCCATTGTCCGTGAGATGTATAGACGTTGCGATCGGAATGCGGTGCGGCTGCTCGAGATCATTACGGAGGAGTGCATGGCCTGCGATCAGATGCTGATCTGGTGGTTTCAAACCAAGCTGGCACTCATGATGGGCTCCCATGGCCACAGTGGCGGCAAGCACTCCAATACGCACTCCAACTCAACAGCTTTGCAGCACGCATGCAGTTCGTTATGTGACGAGATTGTGGCCCTGTGGCGTTTGGCCGCATTGAATCCGGGCTTGGCGCCCGATGAACGCGACATGCTGCACGCTCAGTTTACTGCCTGGCATCTAAAGATATTGGATCGTGTGGTCAAGAGTCGCATGATGCCGCCGTCGTATACGAACAAACATCAGCAGAATTCGCGTTCGGAAACGGAGCTGTTCATTGGCTTTAAGCCGGCAATTGAGGCATGCTATTTGGACTGGGAGGATTATCCCATAGCGGGAGTAACGCACACACACGACACAAATCCCATTTACTATTCGCCCTTCACATGTTTCAAGCATACGGACTCCAAAGGCGAATCGTGCAGTATCACCGGTGCCGCCACAAGCCAACTGAATGCCACCCAGGCGGTAATGAGCAACAACAAGCACTACAACTATTTTAGTACGTCGAACGATCATGGCTTGCATGCGAGCGCCTTCAAGCAGCGTCCGGAACGGAGTGGCTACCGCGAACGTTTCGATGCCAGCGGTGCTGAGCTCTTTGGTTCACCCAACGAGCCGTCGTCCCTCAATGCTGTAATGCTGCTGGCCAGAGTGAATGCCGCCGCCTGTGGCGTGGGCGTTCATCGCAATGCAATGGGCCAATTGGCTGCCAATCCATCACAACAACAGCCACAGCAGATTTCCCGTGCTGTTGTCACGCCAAAATTAAATGCAAACTCAACCTCAGTTGCATCTGCTGTTGCATCCGCTGCTGGAGTTGGTGGTGGTGGTGGCGGCGATGGAAATCGTTCTAGCGCCAGCAGCGAGGGCTTCTGCGAGAACGAAGACTTTGGCGGTGATAACAGCAGCAGTCTTAACTATTGCACCGAGCGCAGCACAGTCGCCGGACAGAATCAGAAATCGCTAACCGAATCTGATTCGCAAAGTAGCCTCGATGCTGTTTCAGCTGTTTCGCAGCAGAGTAAGGATTTGCCGATTGCAATCGGAGCAGCAACAGCAACTGCAGCTGGTGTTGCTGTGCCCGGCACACCGGATTACGCGCAACAGGCATGCTCCACATCCGATACATCATCCGCATCGTCGGCATCATCGTCGGCGTCGACAGCCTCCGGCAGCAGTAACAGTTCCAGCTCATCCTTGCCTAAGACCGCTGGCAATGCACAACAGCCGCAACAGCAGCTAGTGTCACGACGTTTATCCAAGGACGAGTCCTTCAGCAGCAGCAGCGATGAGTTTGCACAGGTCGCTGCAAATATTGCTGCAGCAACGTCAGCAACATCGGTAGCAGCAGCAGGAGCTAGTGGCGATTCCATGCCAGGTCCAAGCACTTCTGCAGCAGCACGCGCCGCACTGGCAGCAACAGTTGCCCACAGCAACAATCCAGACATGGAGCAGGCACACACATCAGCAGCAGCAGCAGCTGTAGTAGTAGTGGTGCCTGCCGCAGCAGGAGCAGCAACATCCAATGTAGCAGCATCAGTTGGTGCTGTTTTGGATGAACATCCCGTAAACAGCGGCGGCGGACAACGTGCTGGTTCTTTAACTGGCGGCGACAAGCCACATATATTTTCAAATGTTCGACCCTCGGAGGATGCCTGGGATATACTGTTGGCGCGTGCGGAGGGCCTGCACGCCCATGGCCATGGCCGGGAGGCATGCATATTGGCTGTACGTTTGGCCGAACAGATGCTCGCCAATCCACCCAATTTGCTAATGGAATTGCCGCCGGCACCAAAGCGTAAGGGCAAGAAGCAGAACGTAAATCCCATATCGCATCAGTTGACAGTTGTCGCCTCATCGACACTCTCCAAATGCGCTTTCCTTTGCACGGTGCTATCCGAGAACTCGGAGCACTATCACATTGGCTTTCGCATCTGTCTGTTTGCGCTGGAGATGCCGCGTCCGCCAGCCAGCACCAAGCCGCTTGAGGTGAAGCTGGCCAATCAGGAGGCCGACATACTGGCGCTGCTCAAACGTCTGCCCCTGGGCGCCGCCGAGCTGCAGGTAATCCGCGAGCGTGCCGAACAGCTGCGCAACGGCACCATCAAAACGCGCGGTGAAGCTTTGCTTCCCATCAATTTGGCCACCTTTATATTCGATGCGCTGGTAACGCTAGTCCCAAAGCTGGCAACGGTCAATCCCATAACAGATCTATCGGGCATGGTGCGTCGTCAAGCGTCAACGTCAACCTCCACATTACCTTCAACATCAGCGTCATCAACGATCTATAAGCAGCCCAACGAGGAGAATATGGGCTTCGAGGCTGCTGTCGCAGCATTGGGCCTCAAGGCAAACGTTTCGGAGGCAGAGCATCCGCTGTTGTGCGAGGGCACACGGCGGCAACGTGGCGACTTGGCATTGACACTGCTCAATCACTACAAGGATGAGCCGCGCAAGATAGCCAAGATAATGGAGAAGCTGCTTGATCGGGATATACACACGCTGCTCAAGTCGCCATTGTTGCCCGCCTACTACTCCAGTCATCCGCCGGTTCGCACACCCAGCCAACAGCCCATGCGACGCGATGATCATGACTATGCCGCTGGTGGCAATAGTGGTGCAGCTAATAATGCTGCTGGTGCTGGTCCGTTCAATCTATGTGAACTGTTGCCCAATGATTATGGCAGCGTTGGTGGCAATAGTCGGCCGCATAGCTCCACCAGTGCCGAGTTGGAGCTGAGCATGTGTGCCCTGAGCATGGCCAGCAGCAGCAATCAATCTTGCAGCAGCAACAACAATGGACTGCCCCAACAGCAGGGTCTTGTTGCGTCGCAGCAGCCTGGTGGCAGTTCAAGCAGCTGCAGCAGCAACACCAACAATAACATGGCAAATAATGCAGGAGGTGGAGGTGCAGGTGCACAATCCGGTGCCGGTGCCGGTGCAACAAATTCAACATCCGGCAACAACACAACCGGAGGCGGTGGCAACAGCAGCAGCAACAATAATCCTAGCGGCAGCAGCAGCAGTCGCAGCAAAGAGAGTCGCTATAAGGGCAAGCGTGCCTATCCATCCATACCCAATCAGCCATCGGAGGCGAGTGCTCATTTCATGTTCGAGCTGGCCAAGAATGTGCTCACCAAGGCGGGCGGCAACAGTTCCACATCGCTCTTCACCCAGGCCAGCACCAGCCAGAATCATCATGGACCGCATCGGGCACTGCATATGTGCGCCTTCCAGCTGGGCCTCTATGCCCTCGGACTGCACAACTGCGTCAGCCCCAATTGGTTGTCGCGCACCTACTCGTCGCACGTCTCCTGGATACTGGGCCAGGCCATGGAAATTGGAGCGCCAGCGATCAGTTTTCTTATCGATACGTGGGTAGCGCATTTGACGCCACCTGAAGCGGCCGGTATGGCGGATCGAGCATCCCGTGGCTGGGACAGCAACATGGTGTATCCAGCGGCAGAGCTGGCGCTATCCGTGCTGCCGCACGCAGCGGCTCTCAATCCAAATGAGATTCAGCGCGCCATATTGCAGTGCAAGGAACAGAGCGATCTGATGCTGGAACGTGCCTGTCTCACGGTCGAAACGGCTGCCAAAGGTGGTGGCGTCTATCCCGAGGTACTCTTCCAGGTGGCGCACTACTGGTACGAGCTCTATAACCGCAACTCGCCCAACAACAGTGGCGCCGATCATGAGCAGCATGATGACCATATGGATCATTCGGCAGTTAGTCTTAGTGCGCTCATTGAGTCGCAGCAGCAGCATGAACTACAACAGCAGCAACAACAGCAGCAGCAGCAACAACAACAGCAGCAGCAGCAGCAGCAGCAGCAGCAGCAGCAGCAGCAGCAGCAACAACAACAACAGCAGCAGCAACAACAGCAACAACATCAGCATCAGCAGCAACAGCTTATGAACGCAGCAGTTGCTGGTGGTGGAGGTCCGTTGGCGGGTCCACCAGTGGTTAGCTCAGCACCGCAGCAATTCCAGCCGGGTGTTGCCACATTGGCGCCCATAGGTCTGGCGCCGTACGGTCCCTATACCTTCTGCCAGAGCATATATCATAATCTCAGCTATCCGCCTGGCCAGATGCAAATGTATATATCGGCTGGACCGCCGCCACCACCGCAGCCAATTTACGCAGGCTACTCGCAACAGCAGCCACCTCCACAGCCGTCCACACAGCAGCAACATGTGCAGCAACAGCAGCAGCAGCAACAACAGCAGCAGCAACAGTCGCTAGCACCGCCCACAGCTGTGGTGCATGCCACATCGGTTGGTCATCAGCCACCGCCAGCTTTTCAGCAGCCACCACCGGGCGCCTTCCAGCCGATGCCACCGCAGGCATATCAAACGTTGCAACCGGGACCGCCAGGTCCGCCAATGGGGCCAATGGCGCCAGCCGGCTATTATGGACCACCGCCGCCACCAAATGGTCCGCCCAATGGCGGTGTGGTGGGTGTACCGTTGCGTCAGCATCCCGCCCAACAGCATCCAGCACAGCAGCATCAAGTCCAGCATCCCGTCTATCCGTTTATGCAGCAACAACCGCCGCCACCGCCGCCCCAGCATCAGCAGCAACAGCAGCAGCAGCAATCGCAGCCACCGGTGCGTCAACGGCAACCACATCAGTTTACGTAAGTATCAAGATTCGATATACATATTTGTATTTTAGTTGACATGTCTCTCTTGCTCTCCGGCAGATCAACTCAGCTGCGCTATTTGCTGGCTGCGTATAATGTTGGGATGCTAGCCATGGAGACGTTGGCTCGACGCGTGCACGATGATCGGCCGCAGGCAAAGTACGCCAGAAATCCGCCGTATGGCGAAGATGTTAAATGGCTGTTGCGCATCAGCAAAAAGCTGGGCACACAATATTTGCATCAGTTCTGCATTTGTGCGGTCAATTCGATAGTGAGTCCGTTTGTGCTGCACGATGTGGCCATTGAGTCGGCACATTATCTGGGCCGCAATAATCATCAGCTTGTCATGCAGCATTTGCGTTCAGCCCTGACGCCTCTAGTGCAAAAGTGTCAGCAAATGTGAGTTATATTTATTCGTAATATTCTTGATTCTGATTTTCATTTTGTTTATTGTTTTTTATACAGGTACATTCAGTGCATACACCAGAAGCTATATCATCTGACACAGAGCGATCATGAGGAGTTCGCAAGCATTGTGGTGGCTGCACGTGCCGCCTTTCAAATCACACCCGAGGGCAGTGCACAGTTCAAGGATTGGCTGCAGTCCATCAAGCGGTCAGTTTTTTATCGATGGCATTCAAGATTCCTTCACCGAATCATATCATTATATGGGATTTAGTGTGAACTAGAAAAGAAACACAATCATCAAGTCTTAAATGGGATTCACATACACTTATTGTGTTTAAAAAAATAATATTCAGGGATTCTGTAAACTTGAAAAACCAAATCATCAAGTCATAAGTAATACACTTATTGTATTTAAAAAAATAATATTCACGGATTCGGTGAAGTCATAAATTATGGAATTATTGTTTTATTTTATTTTATTTAATAGTTGTTATTCAGTACTGACAGAGAGTAAGCAGCACTGGCTACTTGGGCCTTTGGCTGTGGAATTATTGTATTTTCAACAAAATCCTTATGAATTGCTTTTCCTTTGTTTTTTCGTATGTATTTTGCAGCTCTAAGTCGTGCAAAAAGGAGCTTTGGACACAGATCAATGCGGCGCTACAAAGCAATTCCAAATGACAAAGACTTGACTCCTGCAATCTGATGAGCGCGGCGACAACAGCGGCAACAATTGCAGGCGTCGCCGCAGCTGGCGGCAGTAGCGAAAAAGTGCCAACAATGCCGGCAGCAGCAGCGTTAGTTAAATCAAGAACACTGGCAGCGACAACAGCAACCATGCCTGGCAGCAACATCATCATCAGCAGCAGCGGAAGTAGCAGCAACAACAGTGCCAGCCACAATAGCAACAGTAATCGTGGCATCAGTAGTAGCAGCAGCAGCAGCAACAACGATTCGGGAACAGCTCAGGCGCATCATCATCATCACCATCATCATCATAGGCATCATCATTTGCTGGAGACGCCGACGAGTAATGCAGCTGCAGTAGCCGCTGCCGTCGCTGCTGCATCGGCAGCTGCTGCAGCAGCAGCAACAACAACAATGCCACCGCCTGGACCTGGACCTGGACCTGGCCAAGGCTACGATCGCTTATGCCGTCCCAGTCACCTGGCTGCGACACACGCACCCGAACAGCAGCAGCAGCAGCGAGCATCGTTGCCAACAAATGTTCAACAGCGTCCAGTGGTAGCACCGCCACCGCAGCCGCCGCCATCTGTAGCGTCAGCGATGCCATTGCCGCCGCCGCCGGCACATGCTTATCAGACGCTGCCCAGCTATTATCCGGCTGCGGCGCGACAGTTGCCGCCGCATTCACATCAAAATCAGCATCCACTTTCGCATCTGCATCAGCAGCAGCAGCATCAGCAGCAGCATCATCAGCAGCAGCTTCAGCAGCATCCGCATGTGCATTCGCATGGGGCATACCACCACCAACTGCCACCATTGAGCCACTACCATCAGCAGCTTTAACAACGTATCGCTGGCTCTGCCCGCGGCTGCTGTGCGCCTGGCGCGCTTCCTGCTCAGGCTGGAGGAGCAACCGCAACAGCAGCAACAGCAACAACCAAATCAAGCAGCTACTGTTGCAGCATTGCCGACGCCGCCGCCGCCGTTGGGTGTTGCTGCCTTGTTGGCTGTGCGGCTGCATCGACCAAGACCAAGACGGCGACGTTGCAATTTTGATTTGCTGCGGCTGTTGATTATGCTGTTGCTCATTTTGATCCTGGGCATTGGGGTGCCAGTGCTGATGTTGCTGATGCCGCCATCGTTATCGTCATCGACATTGTCATCAACGTCCTCGCTATCGTTATCGTTACCGTTACCGTTGGCCATGTAGCATGACGTAGCTAAACGCAGTGCTGCGATCTCAGCGCTCTCCCCACATACACCACCGCACTTAGTTCATGTTATAGGTTATATTCGACTTGCTCTATACACATGCATATGCATACATATGCATACATACACACATATACATTATTTCTTTAATTAACTAATTAAGTGTTTTTGTTTGAATCAATAGAAGAGGTGAACAATAACAACAAGAACAACAGCAACGACAACTCCATTTGATGTGTGTGCATTTTTAGACTGAGATTTCTGCCAACACCACAAGCAAACACTTAACACACACACACACACAAACACACACACACATACACATACAAACCACAACAGCAAAACTCACTTCAAAATGTGTTCAGTTAAACTAACGTTATTTTTGACATCTACTTATCGGATAGTTATACAAATATACAAGTGTATATATACATACATATATATCAATTTGTATGAAGTACATTTTTTTTCTTATTTTTAAATATCGATTATGTTTTATTCACTTACACAAATTTCATATGTTTTTCTTTCTTCTAATTTAAGACAAATATTGATGTATATATAAATACACAACATTTAATTATACATACTATATATATATATATATATATAAATATATGGATAAATATTATAGAAATTCAAATGTAGCTAAGCAATTTTTAGGATTTTCAAATTTTTTTATTAAGCTAAACACTCACCGATCAATTCAAATCGTAACAAAAAGTAAAGATAAAAAATTGAAAAAAAAAATATAACAATTATATTACTGTGGTATAGTACATATGTATGCATACTACTATTATGATTTTTGTTTATGCTAAATATTTGTCTAAGATTTTTGAGTTGTCAATTAACCGAATTGTTTATATAGTAGCAACATTTGCTGAACCGGCACATTTATTCATCCAAAGCATTGATGCTTAGGATGAGATCAATTTTGTGCCTTTTCAGTCAAATGATATAATATTTTTTTTAATTCTTTTAAATTTTTTGTTTCAAAAAGCTGTTGAAAAACCTACAAAAAGAAAAAAAAAACAAGAACTTACACAAATATTTAGCAGAAGAAAATCATTTTTCTAAAACGAAAATAGAACATTAAAATAATTCAAATTTTATACATAATTAAACAGCATATGTAATTATTTGATTATTTTAATTAAACACAAATTCATTTTATTATTATTAACGATTCAAGTAAAGAGAGCGCAATGTAGGAGCCAAATTAAATGAACGAGCGTACTGAGAGCTAACTTTGAAGAGAAACTTTGCTTTTTGTTGTGCGCTCTTCGCATAATTTTGCTGCTCGTCAGCGCATAGGCTATCGAAACAGTTATTTTTGTTTGTGACAAGAAGAGCTTAAACAAACATACACACACACACACACATATATTTGTATTTTATATACAAGAAAAACAAAACAAATATATTTACATATATTTTAATAAGTACACAGTTAAATTTGTAAAAAGCAACAATTGTTTATTTTTGATTAAATTTTTATTTAGTTTGCTTTATCTTACACATCAAATAGTTTTACCTTAATGCGTACATTATTTTTATTTATACACATATTTTCTTGCAAAAGAAACAAAAATGCAAAAAAAAAATTAATTTTTTTATATACACATACAAAAACATACAAAACAAATCAAATGCAGTTTTGAATAAATATGGTTTTTTGGATTTATTTCAAAACGCAGCGAAAAAAAAAAAAAAAAAAAAAAAAAAAAAAAGGAAGAAACCAAGAAAAAACGCAACACAAAAACATAAAAGTTTCATTTATTTTGT
Organism: Scaptomyza graminum; assembly: GCA_018901835.1. NCBI lineage: Eukaryota > Metazoa > Arthropoda > Insecta > Diptera > Drosophilidae > Scaptomyza > Scaptomyza graminum. The sequence continues at coordinate 2,511,578 of JAEIFL010000001.1, read as the reverse complement.
AGTCATATTTTTAGTTTGTTTTTATTTATTTTTTTTACCTTACCCCAAAAGCTAGCGGAGATTGCAGACTGCAGTGCGAGAGAGAGAGAGAGAGTAAACGTGATTGACATGATCTCCTGCATACATACACACATTTGAACACACATACTTGCATCTATGTATGTATGTACATTTGTATGTAGTGGCTTGGTGGCTGTGGGTGGACAACTGGAAACAACTTACAATAAATGCGACAAAATATGAAAAATAAATATTATGTAAAACTGCCGATTGCTGTTAGTAATATTTGATGCTAATGTAAATACATATAAGCATACATATGTATGTACATATAATCAGTTTTTGTAGCTACATATGTCAGCCAAATTTCACTCTGCTGCTTGGGTGTGAAACAAAACCTTGACACGAGACATCCCTGTAAATATAAACTTTAAAGTATACATCTATAAATATTGTAAATCTGTTTCGTGTGTTTTTATATACTTACATATATGTTAAGTATATACAAACACAAGAAACCAAAATGAATGAATCTAGTTAATTTTTTAAGGCAATCGCGTTAATTGTACAGTTTTAGCAGACAGTTTTATACAAGCGAAACAACTCGAAATTAGAACTTTACAATGCAGCTTGAACATTGTAAAAAAAAACCAAAAAAAAAAGAGATGAAACTAAAATTGTTAGCGAAAAAAAGTTTTTAAATAATAATATAATGCAATGACATTAAACATACATGCAAACAATACATAAATAAATATTAATAAATAGATATATATATATACAATACATATATAAATATTATAGAGTTCTAACTACATATATATATATATATATATGTGTATATGCATATAGTTGACTTTTTTCCATGAAAAACAACCAAAAACAAAAGCATACATACATGTATGAACAGATTGAAACTGTAACATCGCTATTAAATACATATACTACTTAAAAATTGTACATTACTAACAAATATATATATATATATATATATATCAGTACTCTTGCCAGACGATAGTTAAAGCAAATACTTAAGGTAAATTCATACATGGATATTCAATGAAATGTGTGTGTGTTTTTTATTAGAGAACTTAAAACAAAATCAATCTCAGACTTTTACGAATATTACAATCGCATGTTTTCAAATATCTCCAGCTAATTCTTCCGCAAGCCAAACCAAAACAGAACCAAAATTCTCTCGGTATACAGATACTATATGATTTAACTAACTAAACCGCTTCCGATTTGTTGAGTCCTTGCCTTGAATGGCATTTCCATATCATACTTTTGAGCGTTTCAACAATTCTTAGCTATTCGATTGAACTGTTATTGTTGTATTGCAAAGAGATTTATGAAATGCATTTAAAAACAATCAAAAACAAATTAAGGAAAGTTAGGAACAAGCAATTTAATTTTATAAGAAATAAATGCTGCCATAATACCCGCCTGCCACTTGGCGTATAAACCACCAACGAGAAAGGTTGAAAAGCAATCATTTGTGAACAGATAGTTCTATTTCTTAAATTTGTTGTAGTTTGTGGCAGAGATACTCTTCCTCTTCTTGTCTTCGAATCGACCTTGACAGTAATGTGTGTGAAAAAGGTGTGTGGATATAACGCCTCGCTTTCCAAACGAAATTTCGTTTCGACTTTCGCGCTCATACTTCTAATATGTATGTATCACAAGCAAAAATAAACTATTGCATACTTATTTATAAAAAAAGTTTTTGGTGACAATCTCGTAAATAATAGACAAGTTAATAGTATTATGATATTGAAATTGAGATATTGTATTATTTAAAGAAGTGTACATATGTACTATATGTTCGATATATATATATATAAATAATATTGGTCTATTGTGGAGAAGTTGAGGGGAACATGTAAATGTAAGCGTAATCAATAAGCTTAAGTTTATTAAGTGCATAAATGTGCATACAAAGCAAGCACAAGCAGTAGACATCGAGAATATACACAACAAAAACAATCAAAGAAAAAAAAGATAAATAAATACAATTATATACATAGTAGTATATATAGAAAACAAACTCACTTCCAGTCAGGCTTTAGGGCGAGCGCACTCTTGAACTTCCTTACCAATTAAACAAACTTAACTATAAATAACTTTAAATGTTTGTTTTAGATGAGTGAACATTTGCATTAACTGAAGCTGTATATTTTAAGAAATTCCACTATTAATACTTCACTTCTAAGCATACCCGATTTTTTTTGTTTTGTTTTTGTTTTTATTGTATTTTTGGTTGAATAAAATCCTTGTTATCTCAAAAATTATTTAGTTGTGTGTATCCTAACTTTTCAATAAGTTCAAGAAAGTGCCCCACACTCACACACACACACACACACACACACACACAAACACATATACAAAGTACTCAATGAAATATTGTTTAATTTACATGGGCAGCCACGTCAACCTTAAATAATTAAATGCAAATTAAAATAGCAGCAATTTGAATAAGCTAAACTAATGAAGAAAAACAAAAAATAAATAAATAACTAAAGAAAAAAACCATAGAACACATAAATACATTTATGGCAACCAAAATGCGTGTGTGTATATATAGTAGACACGCATATACATACAAACATACATACATACATACATACTTACATTTTTATCTCCTTATATGGAGTGATTCGAGGCAGAGTTGCCGACACACAAAGGAGCAATCGCGTTTGTATGTATGTATTCCATATAGAGTATGTAATATACGTATACATAAGTATATAAATATAAATATAAATAAATATATATTATGTATTTGGGCCGCTCGCACACAGCTCGAACGATATGCCAACACACATACCTACATACATACATACATACATGCACATGTACTAAATCTAAGATGGCGAATGTGTTCGTTTCCGGCTCGTTCTGTCTGCTTGTCGGCCCATTAGTTAAGTCGAAATAAAGCATTACCTCATACTTTAAATACTTATGATAAAAGTCAAACGTAGGACTCCATGCGTATGGCATCATACAAATACATCTATATACATTTAAAAATATACATAAATATATATATATATATATTACATATATACATAGATATATATACTACTTATACAAAATATTTTATTTAATCTTTTTTTTTTTGTAGCAATCGTCAACGGAATAGAACTTATGAATTTAATTAAAAATTTTAAGCGAATCGTTTGTTGTGAAAAAATCAAATCTTATGCATTATGTCGAATGGCGAATCAGTTGAAAACTTTGGTAACGCACCAAATTTGAATGCCTCTTCATGCATGCAAAAAAAATTTAATATATGTACAATTCCGAATACATAAACAAGAAAAAAGTTAAAGCACGTCTATTCACGTCTGTCCAACTATTGGCATAACACTTTTAAGTAATTCAACTTATGTAAAGTTATTTCTTTAGCAACTTGTGTGCAGAGGCATTAGAAACTTTATATACATACATATACAAAATAAATATATATATATACAAACATAAGAATCTATATACATATAAGAAAAAGAAGGTACATACATATATTATTTCAATTGTTTTCGTTTTAACGTTGTTCATTGCTATTTGTACATTTGTTCAGTGTAAAAAAATAATAATAATAAAAATATACATTCAAATAATGACAGCTTGCTAAATGAAGTTATTAAAAACCGCGCAAAAGTTTATCATAAAACAAATAAAATATATACACATATGTAAGTATACATCGGTATATATAAATATATCTCCCTATGTATATACAAAAAAATATATAGAATGAAGCGAAGTTATTTATACAAAATACAAACATACATATGCATATTTGAAACAAAACCACACACACACACACACACACTATTATATACAAATAAAACATATGCATATGTATGTACATATATTAAAATATACAGATAAATATATATATATATATATATATATATGCATCTATGGTATATGTATATTATATACAATACTTATTTACATTGCATATTTTAGCGTTTTATTCGAACAAAAATAATAAAAGAAAAATGAAATCAAATGAAATGAAATAAAAATTAAACGAGAACCGAATAAAACCCAACGTAGAAGTGAGGCAAACGCTAAAGAAAGTCTTCTTTTTAACTAAACCAAAAACCAAAACAAAACAAAAAAACAACTATTAAAACAAAAATATTTATACACAGAAAAAGTATGTATATGCATTGAGCATGTTAAAAGTTAATATAAATACAATATATATATTAACAATAAATATATATATATATATATATAGCGCATTAAGCATTTTTTACACCGCTGTAAATGTCAAGCATAACGTAGAGAAATAATATCCACAGTTTTTAACAATTTTTAATATTTTCACTTTTTTTGATTTTTTCTTTGCGATTCGTTTTTCTTTCGAACCTTCTTTTCTGTCCTGCACATTCTTCGTTCACTAAACGAGCAAATCTTCAAGATTTCAATCAAAACATAACACAAATACTCACTCACACACGCACACGCACACACCTAACAACACTAACTATCTTTTCTGTTCACAAAGCAACCACAAAACGAAACTGATTTAAACTTTTTAACAGCTTTTTCGTTAGAAATAAGGAATCTGCCAAAAACAAAAAAACAAATGCTAAAAACCCTATATTACAACAAAATATGTATACTTAAACCTTAACACATACAATTCTTTTTGGAAATAGCAACAAATTGTAAACAAAACTCAAATGAAAACAATATTAAATACGACTAAATAACTAATTATACATAAAAAATTAACAAAATATAACAAAAAATAAGGAAAAGCTATGGATAAAAAAAAGATGACATAACAGAAATGCTTATTTTATATATTTAAACATACAACAATAAACAAAATGACCATTATAAAATTAATAAAAAATAATAATAATTAATACAAAAACCAAGTATCAGCTATATACCTTACATATATATATATATATGTGTATGATTTTAAACCGTGTTCGAATCCAAGAAGAGATAAATAAAACACTCCCAAAATTAAGCAGATGAGAAAATTTTTCCAATTTTAATTTGTTTTTAATTGAAGCGGATGAAAAAGAGACAGAAGAGCTAGAAATGCGCATTATTATTAACTAATTTAAAATATACAATATATACTATATAGTATATATACATATATGTAAATGTATATTGATATATATATATATACACATACATATATATAGTATATATCAATTATATTACAGAAACAAAGGCAACAGAAACTTAATACACAGAATAATAAAAAACAAAAAATTAAATAAAAATATATAACTAACAAAAAAGAACAAGCGAAATACATTTTAAAAACAATGAAACGAAAAAAAATAACAAAAAAAACACTCGAATAAAAAGAAACCAAAAAACAAAAAAAAAACAAAAACATAAATATAACTTCTTTTTTTTTTACTAGTTTTAAAGTTTCAGGATTATACTTAAGAAGGTAAGTACTTCTAGAGTTTTATAACTCATTTTGAGAAGTGTCTAAACTTTTAACAGCTTCTACTTAATGGGCACTAAAATGATCTTTCATGGCTATAAGGTGAGCCTCTCTATAGAGAACGAGGAAACTAATTATACTTCTTAAGCTTCATATCCAGAAGTTTGAAGATGTTATTTTTTTCACATAATTTTGAACAACATCCGAACAGGCCATCCTTAGTTCTACTTTCCCCAACACATTAATTAAAGAGAATTTGGAAATTAGCAGGGTAACGGCTTCGCTTTTTATTATGTATATATAAAAAATAAATGCGCTGTACAATAATATATACATATATAATGTGTAAATATTTCATTTTTAGACCCTGCTACATTCAATGAGACGCGCTTTAATTTAGTTTATTTTAATATATGTATATTTTGTTAAACATTTTGTATAAGGTACGAGTACTTTGGGTTTTATATACACCAAAAATATAACTGAAAAAAGCAGAAACAAAAATTTAAAAGAAAAATTTGTGTTTTTTATGTTTTTTGGTAAATAGTTTTTTAATATGTGTAAATATGAGCTTTTGGCTTTTAATAATATAATAAATGGTTTTTATGTGTTTTTCTATAAATTAAAAAAAAAAAAAAAACGAATCACACACAGTTATAACGAAATATATAATAATAATATGTTGTGCGTAGACTTTCTACATTTCTAGATACTAGAAGTTAGAAGAAGAAGAAATGAGAGAAAAAAAATATATAGACAGTTGACTACAAACTAGAATATGGCACTATAGCTAGTAAAAAAAAAAAAAAACAACAGAAACAAAGTAAATAATATTAAATATAAATATTGTTGTGTGTGTTGTCTGTGATTAGAAACTAGGACATGCCCGGGGTTAGGGATGCCGAACGCCGCACTCAAACGGATTTAATGAGGCGATCCGGCCGCTCGAACATTTTCGTCTTGTTCGCCAACGATTCGGCGGCGACGGCGGCGGCAGTGGCAATCACACCATTCGTGGCGGCCAGAGCCACTGACGATGCCGCCGTAGCTGCCTGCAGCTGTTCCTGCATCAGGGCGGTGAGGCACTCGCGGAACGCAAGCAAAAACTCATCGGCATTGTCGTGGTTAAAGCACATCGGTGGCTTTAGCTTGATGACATTGTCGTTGGGACCGTCGCTGGAGACGAGCACCTTGTGCAGCTGCTTCATGCGATTGACCACCCAGCGTGCTGATTTGGTGTCGGGAGTGCGCGACTCGCGATCCACCACAAGCTCAATGCCCACAAACAAGCCCAAGCCGCGCACATCACCAACGCACTCGAACTCCTGCTTCAGTTGGCTGCACTCGCGCATCAGATGGTCACCCACCTGGTGGGCATTGTGCTGCAGTCCCTCCTCATCGATGATGCGCATCACGGCATTGGCAATGGCACAGGACACCGGATTGCCGCCATACGTATTGAAGTAGGCAACGCCAGTGTCATAGAAGGCCTGCGCAATTTGGGGTGTTGTGACCACAGCGCCAACGGGATGACCATTGCCCATGGGCTTCGCCACGCACACAATGTCGGGCACAATGTTTTGCGTCTCGAAGGCCCAGTAGTGGCTGCCCACACGTCCGAAGCCCACCTGCACCTCGTCGGCAATGCAGAGGCCGCCAGTGCGATGGACTGCATCGTAGGCCGCCTGGAAGTAGCCAGCCGGTGGCAGGATCTGGCCACCGCAGCTCTGCAGACTCTCCGCAATGAAGGCAGCAATGCCCTGACCCCTGGCCTCCTGACGCTCACAAATCTCCGCAATGGGCTTGGCATAGAGTGCGCCCAAATCGGCATTTGGGTAGAGCTTGTCGGTGAACTGGCCGCCATAGATGTCCGGGCAGGGTGCAACATGGACATAGTCGGGCTTCTGCTCGCCGCCCGGCTGATTAAACTTGTACGGCGAGATCTCCATAACGGACTGCAAATGGCCATGATAAGCACTGCAAAAACAAAAAGATGCAATTAAGATTTAGTTGAGTTAAGATCCTTGCTGCAAACAAACTTACTGGTCAAGTGTGATGACATCGTGTCGCTTGGTGTAGTTGCGAGCAAGACGCAAGGCCAAATCGTTTGCCTCCGACCCGGAATTGACGAAGAAGCAAACGGATAACGGTGCCGGCATCTTGCCGGTCAGCGTTCGGGCGCACTGCACCAGCTCGTCGTGCAAGAAGCGATTGTTTGTCGAGATGGTTGCCATTTGCAAAGCTCCAGCACGCACCACCTCCGGATGGCAGTGACCAACTGTAACGATCAAGAAATATTTCAGATTATTATTTAATTGATGCAATTGATTGATGATAGACTACAAATGAACGAAGCTATCTAAAAGACTCTTTAAAAATAAATAATAAACTCGAAGATTCGCTATGTGGAAAATCCAAAATCTTTTGTAAAACCGCTTAAATCGATATGAAAGTTAATCCAAAAAAAAACGATGATCTCAAACCTTAACCATCTTTCCCAAAAAGTTCTCTTAATATTATAACGCTTTCAGTTTGTTGTTCGTAGATTAAAATCGGTGACATTCGAATCAACATATTTGGGTCCTTGAAAGCATTAATCATTAAACTAAGTACCATTCTAGGTACGACAGCTAATCACGTGCTCTTACCCAACACGATTTTATTTTTGTTGATTTATTTGCTTTCTAGTTGGGTTATCAGAACAAGATTTCTTCACGGCCAAATTGCTGTCTGGGTACAGTTTTTATCAGCACAAGGCACATGGCACATGGCACACAAACAAAGTTGAAACATAAAACGTGTCTTGAATTCGACATCGCGTGTGCTTCACGTCGTTCTACTACTATAAACATAGCTACAACAAAATTGAGTCGTCGACACCACACGCGTTGAGTGCCAACTGACCCCCAAAAATAACTTAAAGGTAATCAGTTGACGGCATCGACATCAGCATCGGGACAAGTCATGGCGGCCCGGGGCCTTGTGTTAGCTTGGACCCGGGCCTGTCTGCTTTGGCCCTAAATGTCGCCTTTGAGGCGATGATGCGCAAGCAATTTGATAAGCCAAATACATATTAATAAATGCTTTTGGCGTCTCCGGACGTCACATCTGTGTGTTCCGGTTCGCTTTGGCAGCACCGTCAAATCACGTGAATTCTGTGCTTATTTTTAGGCATTTTTAAAATAGTTAGCTAGAACTTGTGATGATTGTGCCGCGCCTCATGTGTGGGAGCTGCCTCAAGACACTGTCCAGCACAATTTGGTTGATTTTTGGAAGCAGAAGAATTGAATCCGATCATTGAAATTTTCAATTGATCTTAAAAATCTGTTTTTTTATTTTTCAGAACCAAACAATCAATTGCCAATTTTTATGCAGTTCAAAAATCATTATTATAATTTTTTTAACTTAAAAAAAATAACAAAGAAAGTAAATATTTTAGATTTTGCAATGAGAAAAAAAGTTGAATATTTAGAAAATTTATATTTACTACAAGTCGATGGCCTTATTAGTTGCTAGCACTCCCCAAAATCATCGCTATTGTTCCTTTAGATTTAATATTTTATATTATATCTAAATAAATAAAATGCATATTTAATACAAAATCTTAGTGCTTTGACTTCAAATATTTTGCAGTGTTGTGTAGAAATTTGCCAAGTGTTGTTGTTGTTGTTGATTTTTCGCAACATAATATTAAAAATAATCTATGATTTGCTTTTGTCGCGTTTGACCGCATTTTCTTGTCTAGCAAACGACATGAACACACACAGCTAAACATGCATACACGTTTAGTATATGTATGTATATGTATGTATGAATGTTTGTATGTATGCTTAAAGTGTTTTTCACATTATCTTGCACAGAATTTTCCACTGGCAAACGGACGCCAGCCACAGCTGATTGCTCGCTCAGCTTGTTAGGCTCGAACAAATATTGAATGTAGACTATGGGCACGGCACACAAACGAGACAGCTGGACAGCTGGACGGATCGGACAATCGGACAAAGTGCGTTGCTATATGTTGTTAGAGTTGTTGTTGTTATCTCAAGTAGATTTCCACTCGGCACGAGACGTTCACATGTTGCTTGAATCAGCCCCAGTTTGAGGGCAAGTAGTCAGTTGGCACTAGCTTCTAGCTACAAAGCTGATAAGCGTATGTACTATATTTATAAGTCGTCTCACTAGAGTCGCAGTGAATAAGTAGCACGAGATCATATAATAATAATAACGTGGCGGCGGCGCGCAACGGCGACGATCTTTTAGTAGGTTTCGTAATAAACAATATCAAGTTGTTGTTGCTGTTGTCAGCAATAGCTACACGTGCAGATGTCCCGCTTATCACGTTTTATTATTTTTATTATAAAATAGTTTAAATTGCCTTTTGTTTCGCTTTTTTCATTGGCACTTTAGAGATTTGGAGGGAGGTCTTTGATGTGATAACAACAAAGCACATTGGAATCGAAATCACGTTTTTAGTTTGTGCACAGAAATTGCCTCGATTTTAGCCCCAGGCACTTTAATCGAACAGTTTTTAAGTATGTTTTGATAATGCCGAACGAGTTCTATTATTAGAAATTGTGTTAGATTGATTGCAATTCTAGATTCAATCGTAAATCAAATGTATTTGAATATTTTTTTTATTGATCTTTGTTGAAAAACAATAATAATGCCTACGTATGTTATTATTATTGTAGGAAATAAATATAGTATGAAAAACAAAAAAAACAACTTGCTTCCTTACGTTACTTTACTTTACGTAAGACTTGCGTGTAAGCCGCGTCACCTTTAGTTTAAATACAGCCTTAAAATAGTCGCTATTAATATACGAATTATTGGCCTCTAACCTAGCGGCCTTATCGGCAAACGCTGGGACCAACGAACTTTTTTATTATACATAGGTAGTTTAGGTTGCTCATCATACAAATATGCAAATCAAGCGTTTAAATACGAAAGTGATTTTTTTTTTTCATTAATAAAAAGTATCAAGTAATTGAGTGCAAGCAAAACGGGCCGTTGAGTTACAGCGCTCTGTTGCACTAACATTTACATAACATTAACAGCGGACGTTCGCTGATCGCTGTAAATTGCGAATGCTTGCAAATGGAAAATTCCGTTTTGGAAAATATAGTATAAGGAATTGAACAGTGCGCCAGTTTTGCAAATTGGCAAATTGCGCAGATGTGTCAATCTTAGTTACTATGTACATATATTGTTTGTTATTGTGATAAACGATGCTGTTATGTTATTATTAAGGGTTGCGCGGAAAAAAGCCAAAATATAAAAACCCACCAGCTGCATGCCTGTTATGTGCCGGGGCCCGAAATCAACCGGCCAGCATCTATGTAAGTAATCGTTGGCCGGCCCCGGTCCAGCCCGGCCCCAAAGCAACGCAGTACTTTTTATGTCTGTGTGTGCTGAGTGTGATGATAAGGCTTAATGAACTCAGTATTTTGCGTCAGCCACACGGAATTAAATCAAATTCAAAACACACAAAGCCACTCAATCGGGGCCTGAGCATGCAACCCGCTAGTGGGCCCGCTCTCTGGCCATTGCCGCTAGGCGCAATACTAGGGTGGGTTAGCGTGGGTGGGTAACCTTGAACTTGTCAAAAGAGAGAGAGAGCGACAGAGAGAGAGAGAGAATTATCTAACGGTCAACTGTTGTTGTTGAACCTGGACCTGGGGCCTGTCGCTCTTACTGACGAGCCCATTGCGTTCGGGCCCCGATTCAAAATCAACCTGAACTTACATTCTCTTACGTATTACGTATGTACGTATGAAATATATTTCTTTTTCGAAAAGTTGAGATGAATATATTTTTAAAAATATTTAGATGTTTTCGCTTACCGTGTGCCACATTATTGATGCAGTCCAGATAGCGTGTGCCCTCTTCATCGAACATATATTGGCCCTGTCCGCGAACGATTTTCAACGGATCGGAGCGATAGAAGAGTTGACAGGCTTGACTGAGAAAAGAGAAAAAGAGAGAGAAAATATTATACAATCTGTTTGTTGTTCTTGTGTTTGATATAAATTGCTGCCGACTGAAGGTGAACATACATACATATATCGCCCATATTTGGAAATATTATCTGTTTTTTATATATGTATGTAGTATGTAGGTATTATTTTGGTTAATTCTACGGTCGGGGCCTATGCCAAAAATCGTCATCATAACGTGATAATAATGTCTAGCTTGAGATAATAAACATTTAATACGATAAGTGTTGTTAAGATTTGAATGCAATTATTTTAGCTGGCGTCACACATCTGTCTACATATTTATTGTATAGAAAATCGATAAAGAGCCAAAACTAAATGTGGCGCGCAACGTTTTGAGTAACCGAAACTTGCCAAAATCTTCTCGTTAGCAACAACAACAACAACAACAATGCGCCTGTTAGTTGCAGTTCCTGCTATAAAACACACCCCCCCCTCCCCCGCCACCCACCCGTCATCACCCACTTTCATTACACAGACAGTACTAAATAAGTTGGCACGCGGCATCCGGCCCACACAATAGAAACAACAACAACAACAAAAATAAAGCGACAAGACGTAACACGTTGATGAGTGTGCCGTTGATGGGGATGCCGCTAGTTGACCTTGACAGAGAAATCGCACGACGGAAGGTCAACTAACATGCGCATAACATAATGTAAACATATGTATGTACATATGTATGTACATATGTGTGTAAACAGTAAAATCCTGTTTGGTTAATGCAAATTTAAACTTTTAGTACTTACCCGATGTGTTTGTTTCGCAGCTTGATGGTGTCCGATTTGGACAGCTGCTGGCTGGCCACGGATTGCATTTGTTCACTTGCAAAAGGCATTTTGTAAATGTGAATTTAATTAATTTTCGTTGACTTTAAGATTTGAAAGCGCGCGCACTTTGCTTTTAACTGTTCCGGCAAGGAATACAAGTCAACTAAATATTGGAAGGCTCTGACTACTGTTAAGCAAGCTGGCAGGCAATCAGGCTGGCAGGCAGGCACGGGACGCCTTTAACGTCTTTGAGTGCTTAGAAATTGTTGCCGAATGACAAATTCAATGTGAGAGTAGAGCTATTTTATAACAGAGGCCGTCACGACAGCGGCCACGACCAGCCCTCTATTGCCATCTATACATATATGTATGTATACATATACATACGTATGTACATGTATGCATATGTAGTAGCAATGACGCCTGCTGCTACTTATGTTGTTTTTGTTGTTGCTGCTGGTACGCTGTTGCTATACATATGCTGAAACAGCAGACTCTGTTACTGGTCCGATGCGCGCTCTGTTACTGTTGAGCGTCGCGTCGCAGCTTTCTGTTAAAGTGCTTGCCCACACACAGTTAATGTTGCTTTCTCTTTCTACGCTGCTACCCTGCTGGCGTGTGTGTGTTTCTGTCTGTCTATGTGTGTGTGTGCGTCCGCATTCTATCTGTGTGATAACAGCAGCCAGAGTACTGAGATTAGCGCAACGTGTATAGACAGGGGCAATAACAACACCTAAGCCCTAAGCTATGCATTAACCAACCAGCAACGTCGCTGATGTTGTTCGAGCTATTAGAGATGCGCACGTGTTCGTGAAATAAATATAATGAATATACATACTAACATACATATGTAGTTGCACAAGCACCGGTCCCTCAAATATTTCGTTTCACATAAATTTAAATATTTTAAAAACTTTTTGTGATTTACTTACAAATTTAAGAGTACATCCTTTTCTGCTTAGACATATAGTACATATGCATACATACATATGTATGTATGTAATTTAAGAAGTTTATGTTTTATGCATATACTTGTCTGGCCCGCACCCAGATTTTCACACAACAAAGGCGTTTACAATTTCGAAAGTCGAACAAAAGCCGTTATGATCAGTGTGACCGGCTGGTGATGTCGTAAAAATACGCAAAATACAAGAGACACCCCTCATAAGCTTAACCTCTTTATATTTGGTATGAATTAGTAAAATAAATAAATATGATAAATCTCCCGCTGTGATTAAATGTAGATTAAATAGACTATTTTAAAACTATAATGCCATTTTTTGATCTTTGCTACAGTGGCAGCAACATTTCATCGACATAATTCAGCACTTTGACTGTGCTCTTGTCCATCATATTTTGAATTTCTATTTGCCATTTTCGACATTTATGTTTTGAATATATTAATTTTATTATGAAGTCATTTATATTTAACGTTTACAATATGTATGACATTGCAAAATCGTTAAAAGCACAATCTAAAATGAAGACACATCTTGCGGCAAGAAAGATTTAAAGACAGTTTGATTTGATTTGATATAGAGGTTTATAATTATTACGATTAACAGATACCAGATAAATAATTTGCCGCCACCATCAAAGCTACACATAATACACCTTAATTAGATATACAAAGCAATTTAAATAAATATAGAAATACATAGAACATTTTAACGCTTACAATTACACATAGGTGTTGGTTAATACTGCTGACGTTTGTTTATCATTTATGGTACAAGTCGTGCATGCACATCGTCGCTGGCGAAATCTCCCCCGAAGTGGTGTTCAGTTGAGGCGACATCATGGCCATCGCCTGATACCATGACGTTCGGCATTCCATAGTTTCGCCGTTCATTGACCAGCGATTGTATTGCGCTCGACTGTTGGATTGAATAGATATATATTATATAGATGCTATATTTTATAAAATAATTTCTTATTAACTTACTCTTGTGTTTTCGAGCGGAACTTCTGTAACCAAGTCGCTGTCTTCTCTTTTCCTTTGACGCAATAATCTCTGACAGATGTTGGGTAAACCAAACTGAAGCGGTTGCCGTTCGGCTGTGGCCAGATTGCCCGCGATGTTGCTATCTTGGCTGATGTTGCTGCCGCTTTGGATCTCCGTAATCGTTTTGCCACCCAGCGTTGCCAGAGGATTCTGGAAATGCATATTAATATTGAGATCGCGATGACCCCGCACTCGACGCTGATAGTAAATGTACCCAAAGCCGGTGGCAATCACGCCCATCAACAACAGAATGGCCAGCAGCCAAATAGTGCTAGCTCTGCTGTTGCTGGTCATGTTGCTGCTACTGTCCATTGATCGCAGCTCAACGCCGCCGTTAAGCATTAGCATGTCCATATCGAGCTCATTGGTGCTGCCGTGCGGACACTGTTGTTGTGATTCGGGAACGACGGCATTGCCACACATACACTCATAGCCATAATCGGCCAGGACACACATGCCGGCACAGTGAGCATGCTCACAGGGATTTGTTGCTGCCGCCGGCTGTCGCGACAAGCCCGCAACAACAATATCCTGTGCATTGAGTACATTCAAATTGATGGCCGTTCCACTGCGCTGGCCATATAGTTGCACGCGCACCGCCTCCTTGGCGCCCATGTTGACAATGTACGCATGATTCTCATAGATGCTCAGGCCAGTTGGTTGCTTAAGCGCACTACTTTTCTGCAGAAGGACAATCGGTTGGCGTTGCTTGCCACCGCCGCGTCCCTTGTAGCTAATCATCTCGAGCGTACGAGTGTGCAGATCCACAAAATAGAGCTGCTGCTGGTGCGGATCCGTTGCAATTGCTGTCACATAGCTGCGCTGCTTGCGCAACAGCAACTCTCGCCGGCTGCCATCGAGCCGCGCCATATGGATTTGTGTAATCGGCTGACCAAAGCTCTCGCTGCGAATCGTCACATAGAACAAACGCGCCTGATGCCCATCCACAGCAAGTGCCTTGAGATTAAAGCGTGACGTCTGCATCTGCACTACGCTGCCACACATCTTGGCCTGAAAACTGCACACGCTTATCAGCTGCGGTGCACTGCCGCTAATCACATAGACATTGCCCGTTGTCCATTCGACGGCCATTTTGCTGGGGGAGCGTAGAGCGAGCGCTGAGATGCGGCTGCGCTCGCGCATATCGATACGATAGATGGCATTCTGTTCCTCGCTGCTAAAGTAGCCCAACTGACGTCGCATATCCACATCGAAGCCGTCGATGCGTGAATCATTTGCTGACCATGCGACCGACAACATTATCGGCTGCTCACTTAGATTTCGCACCTCGTTGTAGCTGGTGAAGAGGAGCGTGGTGCCGCCTTGTATGCTTTTGCAGCTGCTGCGATCTTGGCGCAGCATAAAGTCTGCATAACACTGGCACTGATAGCTGCCCGGCGTATTCTCGCAAATCTGTGCACATGGCTGACCATCGCTACACTCATCAATGTCCACACAGCTGCGCTGATCTCCATCCAGGCGATAGCCTTCCTTGCAGGTACACACAGCGCCAGCCGGCGTTGCCTGGCAATTGTGCTGGCACAGCTGCTTGCGACAAGCGGTCAAACATTGTGGTCCCTCATCGTTGCCATTGCTGCAGTCCGCAAAGCCATTGCACACATGCGACATATCGACACATTCGCCATCGTGACAATCAAACAAATGCGGCTTGCAGCCGCGAGCTGAACTTATCTGCGTCTCATTCTGTTTGGCGTCGTGTTGTTCGCAATGCTCCTCGTCGCTAGCGTCCGCACAGTCGGGCTCCTTGTCGCAGCGGAACTCCTGTCGTATGCATTGCTTGCCATCGCGGCACTGATACTCGTAGATGCTGCACATTTCGCCACAGTCGGCTTCGTCCTCGCCGCGTGGACACTCGGCGCTGCCATTGCAACGCACTGCTAGATCCAAACATATCTGCAAATTGCTGGCACATTGAAACATGGGTTTGGCAAGTGTGCCGCAGCTAATGTTGACTGCTGATGCGGAGCCGCCGCCGTTGCCGCAGTTCAATTCGTCGGAGAGATCACCGCAATCGTTGTGACCATCGCAAACAAGCTGGCTATCGAGACATTGGCCAAGCAGGCAACGATGCATGTTCTCCGGGCATTGTCGGTGGCCGCATTTGTCATGCTCATCGGAGGCATCGCTGCAATCGATGCGGCCATCGCACTCCCAGCTGCTGGCTATGCACGAGCCGATGCTGCACTGAAACATGCCTCGCTCACAGCTGGCGGCAGCCTTGCAACGCAACTCATCCGAATTGTCACCACAATCGTTGGTGCCGTCACACACCAAAGTGTAATCCACACACTTGCCATTGTCGCAGGCATGCTGATGGGCGTGGCACATTTTGGTTCGATCTGCGAATCGAATTGGAAATAAAATTAGCTTTAGATTTAAAAATTACAAAACGCAACATACCAAATTGAGCGCAGTGCAGCTCGTCGGAATTATCGTTGCAATCCTTTTGTCCATCGCAACGCCTGATCTTATCCAGGCACTGCTCACCGTCGTGGCATGTGAACTCGGCTAGGCCGCACTTGACCTGCTTAGTGTGTGAAACGTTGTCGCAATCCGACTCGTCCGAGCTGTCAGCACAATCCTGATGTCCATTGCACCGATGCGCTATTGTGAGGCATTCACCGGACGAACGGCAACGGAACTCGCAGTCCAGCGCTTCGGTGCAGCTGCGATTGGTGGCATCACGGTAAACAAAGCCGGCGGGGCAGAGGCAGGCGCTAGCAAACTGACCGGCACTGACGCACACATGCGAGCAGCCGCCATTGGCATGCTGGCAGGGATGCGACATGGCAGTGGCTGCAGACAATCGTACAGTGCCCGCCAACGGAATGCGAACGGGCAGTGCGTGGCTCATGAAGGCGGCAGCAATAGCTGCTGTCTCCGGACTCAGATGCGGATTTGTTTCGATCTCAATGCGCTTATTGGGTCCCATATTGTTCTTGTGCGTCCAGTAGATGGCTGCTGTGCCCAGCTCACTCCAGAAGAGATCCTGGTTGACCAAGGCCAGTGAATAGGGACGCCGGAATTTGCCACGAAACATTTGCGCGTGCGTCTGACGATAGTTGGTATAGCTTATGCGACTCGCATCGCTGTCCGACCAGTACATCGTATAAGTCTCATGATCCACAACAAATCGAATATCATCATCGCCCAGATCCTCCTCAAAGACGTGCGTTTGCGAGCCGACACCACTCAATGCCAAGCGATCGATGTGCGTGTGCCGGCGTGCCTTGAGTGCCACAAACATGAATCCCTCCGCTGGCATCACACTCAGTCCAATTGGCATCTCATCGCCGGCAAAGAAGTGGACGAGGGCACGATGTCCGGTACGCAGCGAGAGCAGCTCAATAACGCGACGCTCCATGTCCGCCCAGTACAGATTGTGGGCCAGATGATCAAATGCCAAACCGCTAACATTACCCAGATTGCGAGAGATTAAGTTGGTCAGGCGCTGCTCGCTTTCATGCGGATCATACTCAAATATCGAACGCTGCAGATTGTCGGCGATGAACAGAGTTCCATTGACGCTATTGAAGACCAGTTCGCTGATGTGGCAGTGCAGGTGATGGGTGGCACTTATCGCGTGCCGACCAAACGACGTGTGCTCAATCTCGAGCAACACCTGGCGCAGACCGATAAACAAGCGCTGCTTCTTCTCTGTCCGGCGGCAGCGCTTGCCATCTGGAGACAGCTGCATGCCGTCTGGACAGGCGCATGTGTGTCCGCCTGCCTCTGGTTCCGCGAGCAGGCAGAGATGCGAACAGCGTGCCGAGTCGCAGGGATGCGGCACTTGCGGTTGCTTAGCCGGATGATAGACGTGTACGGCATATATGGTGCGATCTCGTGCCAGGACGCGATGCTGCTTGCCGGAGTACTTGTGGCAGGCGTGCACACTTTTGGTGCCCCAATCGGACCAATACAGCTGATCCTCAAACACGGCCAAACCGTACGGATGCTTGAGCATGCCATCGAGCACGGTGCGTCGTGAGCTACCATCGGGACGCACGCTTTGGACACTGCCCAGTTTGGCGTCCACCCAATAGATGCGCTCCTCATGCATATCGAGTGCAATGCCATTGGGCCAGTGGATGTTGTCGCTGACCAAAGGTTGCGATCGCGAGCCATCCATGGAGGCACGTGCAATCATTGGGCTATTGCCCCAATCTGTCCAGAACATTTGCCCACGCTGTGGCCACAATGCCAAGCCACGTGGCTGATGCACATCCTGGGTAACAAGTACCACACAGCTCATTCCATCGTTCGAGCAGACGGCAATGTGTCGCATTACGTTATCCGAGAAGTAGATGTTGTGCGTCAGCCAATCTACGGCCAAATCCTCGGGTGCATCCAGACCGGAGGTAAGCAGTATTTCCGCCATTGATCCATCAGAACGTGCACGCACTATGCTCTCCGCCTCGTTCTGTATGTTTGTCCAGTAGATGTGCTCGCCATCAAAGGCAACGCCAATCACTTTCGTCAAATTGGTTGACACACTGAAGACATGATTACGCTGTTCCTTCTGCTGCTTCAGATGCATTCCCATCACAGCCACTTGGGTGGTGTAAAGGAGCAGTGCTTGCTGCTTATCCCCTGGGCTGCTTATAGCGTGGCAGGTGCGATTGTTATTGGGGTCCAGTTCGTAGCCGGTGTCGCAAGTGCAGCGATAGCCACCAGATGTATTTTCGCAGCGCTGACTGCATAAGTCATCTCGCTCCTGGCACTCGTTAATGTCATCGCACTTGTCTTTAAACTTAAGCAGCCGAAATCCGTTAGGGCACAAGCATTCCGGTCCGGTTGAAGGCATCATGTGACAGCTGGCACCCGGCGGACATTGTTTGGTGCTGCAATCGGGCTTGGAGCGGCAGGTTTCGCTCTCATCGCTGCCATCCGAACAGTTGGCCTGTCCATCACATACTTGTGTTAGTGGCAGGCAGCTTGCATGATTGCGACACATAAACTTGCCCAATGATGGCTGGCAAAAGTTCTCTATAAAATTGACAAAAATATATGAATGTCGTTGTGCTTTTGTTTTTGGTCTTATTGTTCATTATCTATGCATTTACTTACCGCAGACGTGTTCATCGCTGCCATCACCGCAATCATCGACGCCATCGCAGACCCACTGCTTGCGCTGCAGGCACCGGCCGTTGGCACAGATGTGGCCGGTGGTGCAACTTGTGGCCGACTGTTTGCAGCCCACCGTCTCGTCCGAGTTGTCGGCACAGTCCGACTTGCCGTCGCACATGAAGTCCAGAGGTATGCAGCTGTGATCCTGGCAAATGTATTCGTATAGGCTGCAATTGCGCTTGCCAAAGCCAACAAAACGTCGCGGGCAGTGGAGCTCATCCTCGCCACCGGGGCAATTGTCGACGCCGTTGCATTCTAGTTCCGCTGCCAGGCAGGCTCCGTGTGGCTGGGCACACGGGAACCAATGCGGCGCCCGACACAGCTTGTAGTCTGTGTGAAAAGGAGTGAAAAGTTATTTTAGGGTTATGTATGTACGTGTTTAGGTTAGGTTTTGCACTTGCCGCAGTCCAATTCGTCTGACTCGTCTGTGCAATCGCTACGTCCGTCACACATCTTCGCCTGTAAGATGCAAGCTCCGTTTCTGCACTGGAATTGATCTGCATCGCACCGCGCGTGCGTTGGTCCCGTCGCGGTGGCAGCAGCCGTACCGCAAACGAGCAACAGCATTGCAGCGCACAAGCACAAAATCCACAAGCTCTGCCGCCGGGCGATGCTGTTGTCACTCCACTGCCGTTGGCATGGCACATTGCACTTAATTCGCACATGATTTGTCCGAAAAGCTGTGGCCCTTTATATACAAAAAAATACAAATTAAAAAAATCCACGTGTACATTTCAGGTTATGTGAAACCCAAACTTGATAGCGGCGGCAATATTCTTTTTTAACTTACATTTGCGTTCTTATTGAATAGCGGCTTTGATCGCCGTGCACTCAAATATTACAAGTAAAATGTTTAACAAGACAAAGAAATAAACGATTGACACTAGGAGACACAAAAAAACATGCAAATCGCAGTTCAACGCAAACGTTGAGATGCAAAAGCGAACTGAACGATGTTCAATTGTATTAGAATGGAATTTGCATGCGTGAACCCGGACTCATACATAGGCGATCGCGGTTTCGAAAGTCGATCAAATGCCGTTACGATAAGTGTGACCGAGCACTGATGTCGTACAAATACACGAAATGCATGCGAAATACCATAGTTTGCGCCAACCGCATTTAAATTTAATTAAGAATTTAACAAAATAGTTATTAAGAATACATTGCAATAATATTTTGTTACTGTAAAGGCATTTATTTATATTGGATACAGTTGAGCCTAACGAATTACATACATATTGTACATATTTACGTTTATAAATCTATAACTGCTGCGGCAGCAACATGTCATCAATATATTTCTGAAATTTGACTGTGGCTTCGTCCATGGGCACAGTCATAATGTCGTCTAGCAGCTTCCAGTTTATCAATGGTTGAACCAAATTCTTCTTGCACACTTCGGCCTTTACTTTAAGATCGAAACTGCGGCATTCCCAAGTTGGACGCAATGGAGGAATGTTGATGCGATAGACAATTTCCTCCTTGTCTTCCAAAGTATTTGCATCCACATATACCTCCTTGGGACCGGGAATTGGCTTTGCGTTAGTGGCCCTGGCAGTGGCCTTGGCAGTGGCACGAGAACGTGGCTTTTTCTTTGGCAGTGGCGCCGCATACATTTCGGGGGAGTGCTCGGGCATGCGCTCGCTTGCATTGTATTTTGCCTTCCATTTTTCGTTAAGCTTAGCGAGCATTGCGCGCTCCGCGGCGCTGCTGCTGTTGCCTCGAAGATTCGAAATGGTATCCTTGATGACACCCTCAAAGAAACTGCGAGATTCGGCAAACCAGGTATCGTCCACCGTTTGCTCTACAACCTTTTTGCGAGACATTTTGCGGCTAGTCAAGACAAAAAATCAGGAAAAAAAATTAAAGTTGTTTTACTTCCGTGACGTTTCGGTTGTAAATGAACGAGATCAGTGTGCACACACAATTTTGTAAAAGCTGGCAGGCTGATTAGCTAAATGGCAACTCTTCAATTTTCAAGGTTGCCACATGAAGACTGTTACGATTACATTCTATGTCCAACAGGACTGCAGTCTGTTCAACTAACAATTAATATTGTTTAGATTTATGAGCGCCAACTCAGGTACGACCAAAGCGACCGCCAAAGTCATAAAACAAAAACAACAACAAGATTTGAAAAATATAAATTGTATAATTAAAAAATGAGCGCGCGACGAAGTTGCCCACAAAATAATACTTGCCAACTTTTAGCATGTATCATCGACACGTAAGGAGTGAGAGACGCAGTGGGTGTGGCAGGGTCATAAAAACCTCAAAAATCACAACAAACGGCAACCACAAAACATAAACTACCAAAAATGCATTTGGTGTTTCGACTCAGTTGATGAGTCGTGGGATCGTGGGATCCGCTACAGCAACAACAATAACAACAACAAAAAGCAAATACATGTCACTGAACATTTCTAAGCGGTTCAGGTTCAGTTGTTATTAGCTTGAGTAATGGGCACTGTCCGACAACATGTTCGTCGCAGTGCGAATTGAAGACGTTAAATTTTAGTTGTAAAATCTGTCCGCACGATACATGTGTGTGTGTGTGTATTCCGTTTAAAAACAGTTCAAATGTTTGTTTAGAAAAGTATAAAAAACCCAGGCGGTGCCGAAATAAACTGCAGTCATTCGTCAACATCGTCCCAGTGAATAACTTCTTACTTCGCACCCAGGACTAGGAATCAAAAATCTTAAATATGGCAAGTATTACTGGGAATCTAAAGGGCAATTACTGACAGACTATTTTGGTAAAAAAATAATACAGAATTCCTTAAAATTTCGCTAATCGGTTCGAGAGTCACAGCTTAATTCCTTAAAGTTTTGTATTAACATTCTCTTAACATATCTGACTTAACATAGAGAATACAGCGATGTACAAAAGTAACGGAAATTGTTTGTATGTAAGGCATCTTAACAGCGAACTTTGTTAGTATGGGTGTGTTCGCCATCTCTCTTATACCCTGTACTGATATGTTAAAAAAGGTATAACAGTTTCTTGCAATTGTATGTAACAGACAGAAGGATGCATTTCCAACCCTATAAAGTATTTATATTCTTAATCAGCATCAACAGCCAAGCCGATTTTAATAAGTCTGTTCTCATGGCTGATTTAGGAAAAACAATTATCCTTTGAAAATAATCGTATGTATAATTTTTATTTATTTATAGCACACCACAACAATTATCGCTTTGATCGCTTCACTGGCTTTGTGCGCCGCCGATGTGTCTCACTTGTCGCTGTCTCGCGGCTATTTGCCACCGTTGAGTGGTGCGGGCGGCTACTCATCGTACTCCTCGTATCCCACCTCGTATTCCAACTCGTATTCCTCCTCTTATCCCTCTTCATATACGAGCAACGGCTACTCCAGCGGCGGGTACTCCAACGGCGGTTACTCCAACGGCGGCTACTATCCCGGCTCCGGTTCGGGCTCGGGCTCGGGCTACAGCTATGCCAATCCTTCGGTTGGCTCCGGCTTTAACAGCTATGCCTCGGTGCCGCAATTCAACAGTTTTGCCACGCCTTCGCGTAATTATCTGCCAGCACAGAGAAGCTATGCCGGAAATGGCTACAACGGCCTGGACACCAAATATGCTGCCAATGGTGGCTATGTTTATTAGGACGGAGGCGAAGAATAAAATAAAACTATGCAACGAGGGCGCATAAAATAAATACACATACACATACACATATACATACACACTATTTTTTTTTATACATACATATATATATTTCCTTGGGTTTGGTGATGAAATAAATATTTTGATCAAATGCAATTTTATATTTCTTGTAAAAAATTTAAAGTGTTTTTTTTTTTCGATGTTCTTAATGGTAAATAATCTGTGTAGCGTTTCTAAATCCTGAAGTTTGATAGCCCGAAAACTCAAAAATCCATTTTGGGACTATCGTGGCTATCCCTTCAGAATGGATAACTCCAAGAATTAATCTAAAAATATCCTTAAGATTTCTCAACAAAATCAGATCGATATATTTTTTTACTTTTTATTGAGTACATAATTAATATTCTATTTTATTTTTGTATACAAAAAAAAATTATTTGCAAAATATATTTATAAAAAAAAAAAGTGTATTTGTAATATATAGAACCTTTATCCCATTTCGATAGCATAATGTAGAGATCAGATTAGTGCTTATGACGATAAGCATATCCACCGTTGGAGCCATACCGAGTGCCGGCCGAAGAGCTGCTATGTCCATTGAAACCTCCACCGGCATGGTGCGATCCGCCAAAGCTGTGACCGGAACTACGACCCGAAGAGCCACCAAATCCGTGTCCATGGGACGAGGCGTAACGAGCTGGTGCTGAATGGCTGCCGTGGGAGGCAGCAGATGCGGAGTAGCTGGAATGGGAGACGGCTGGAGCAGAGTGGCTGAAGTGGGAGACGGCTGGAGCAGAGTGGCTGGTGTGGGAGACGGCTGGAGCGGAGTAGCTGGAGTGGGAGACAGCTGGAGTAGAGTGACTGGAGTGAGAGACAGCTGGAGCGGAGAAGCTGCTGTGTGAAACAGCTGGAGCGGAGTGGCTGGAGTGTGAGCTGGCAGCTGGTGCTAGGTACTGGCGCGATGGAGCTGACACTGGTGCATAATTTGAGGCCGAGGATGCGTAGTTGCTGTGTGAGACGGCTGGAGCAGAGAAGCTGCCATGAGAGGCGCCTGCGTTCGAGTGGCTGCTGAAGGAAGAAGAAGATGCGGCTGGCGCTAGATACTGTCGGGATGGTGTCGAGTAGCTGGCTGCTGGAGCATATCCATGCGAGTGCGAGGAGTGACCAGCACCTTGGGAGCTGTGGGAGCCAACACCGCTGGAGCCGGCTGCAGAGTTGTAGCTGCTGTATGACTTGGATTGAGGCGGCAAGTAATTGCTGCTTAAAGGCGTGGCCACGGCTAGGGTGGCAAGGGCCAGCAGAGCGGAGCTAACGGCGAACGAATGCTGCAATTGAATATATGTGAGATTTGCCAGATAGTTGGATAGATGGACTTACCATGACGGGAGTTGGAGTTGCTAAGATGCTTACCAAGCGAATACTGATGCCACTGGAGGTGCGAGGCAACACTTTTATAGCGGACACAAACAAAAGAATTGCGACTAGAAGAACAAAATACAATTCAACATCTACATTAAACTAGTCAACTGAAACTTGAGACCAAAGTTGGGAGACTTCTAGCTTCTAGCTGTAATTATGTTGTTTGCAATTTTGATTCCAACACAAAAAGATTTTTTAATAATCTGTTCTCTCTGTTTGACTTGGAATTTCTACTATTTTTCTGACCAGGGGCTATGGTGAGCTAAATTGCCATGTGAAGTACGGCGATATTTAGTTCTATGAATTTTTGGCCTAAACTTAATTATTTGTTGCACAGTGTAAGTGTAGAATTGCTTTAACACTATGAAGAGGATGGCGTGGAATCTAATAGACGGTTTATTTTTAGCCATGTCCATTTCGGAAGTCATCAAGCCAAAAAACACACCAACATAAACGCAAACGCCTCGAAAGGTTAATTAATGATGCGTTTTTTTCCTTTTTATTATCTGATACCGAAGTTAACGGGTATATCGGTTTTGTGCAATGTCCGTCAGTCTGTCCGTATGAACGCACGTTGCTTAGACATCCTTTAAACTAGAAACTTGTAACTTTGCAAATCGATTACAATCGATAGCAATCAGCAGCAGAGTATTGCGCAGTCGGTAGCGCCCAACTGCAACATTTTCACCTGTTTCTATTTTATGTTGTTTTTCGTTATTTTAGTTGTGTTTTTTTTTTTATGTTTTGTTTTGGAGCTTTGCCTGCCCAGAAGTTTGTAGTTATGAACAGCATGAGGCGATCGTGAGTTGAGTAAAAACTAAAGCTAAAGTAACGTGAAACAATCAAACTGAATTGAATTGGATAAAGAGATGGCATAAGACTCAAAGCATTAAATGCAAAACTATGTACACCAACAACAAAGTAAAACCAGAAACAAAAAATCGGAAACTGAACAAAAAAACAAAAACAATACCAACAATTAATTTGTGGGCGCAAACTTAAATAATGTTCACAGCTTTGGAGATCGTTATCTAAATTTAGATAAATCAGTTGATCTTCAAACGTTCATGTGAACTTAAGTGACGAATGTCAAGTAGAATAGTTGAAGTAAGGAAACAACTACAAGAAATATAGTTAGCCAAGTATATTAAGCGATTATGTATTAAGTTTTGGTTTTAAGAAATCCTTATGCTAGTATATCCTTATTGTCGGGAGCATAAAAATATCACCAAGTCCGTGAGCGAATTGATAAACTATATACATAAAAATATGACATTTCAATTTCCATTTATTTTTGTATGCACTAATTCGCTTATCGAAAAGCATGAGAGTTCGAGCTAGGGCCTAAAAAAAAATTGGTAATAGAGAAAAATTAACTATAGAGAAAATTGTTATATGCAGAGCAAAATGCACTGAAAATTTAACAAAAAAACAGTGTACTCGGAATCAATTCGTCATATGAAAGTTAGTTATGTTCCAAACAGATATTTTAAGATTTGAAAGTCTATACAAAGAAACATTAAATTTAAATTGCAGGTTTCGATGAGATAAGCAGTTATGAAAAATGGCAAAAGTTGTATAATTCAAGAATATATTTAAAGGTTTTGCTAATTATTTTGAACACAACCCGCATAACTAACCCAATTCTTCTTCATCTTCTTAAGCATCAAAATTAATTGCCCAATGTTGGCAACGCCAATAGATTATTTTTAAAAATATTTTCAGTCAATTTGTTCGCTATTAACTGTGACCAATTATATTAATTGTAAGCGAGCAAGAGTGTGACAGGTCAGAGGCTTTTCGACTTAAAGATACCCTGCAAAGAAAAACGTATCTGACAAATAATTAAATGATTGGCTTTTAGCTATTTACTTTTAAAAATAGTTAGTTAACTAACCAGATATTTTATATCTCATGAGTACATTTTGGAACTCTGGCACCAATCGCCGACTTAACTATTGCTATTGTTTACAGGGTACTTAAATTTATTGGCTCAACTAACACAAGCGAGCAAAAAGCTGACTATAAATTACCGCTACAAATATGAAGAAGAAAAAAAATAAAAGCAGATACATATAAAACCTGAAACACACAAATGAAATTTTGCAAAAATTATTTATTTATCTTGTTGCGTGACTTTGTTTCGGGATTGTTTGTTTTGTATTCATTTTGGGCTGCTGAATTAAGAGCTCTTCACAAGCATTAAGCATACGTATAAATATACATATGTACTGAGGTATATCACTTAACATACATATGTATATATAATATACTCATTTGTAGGCAGTATATGCTCTTTGATTTTTTCTTTTGCTTGTTTTTTTTTTTTCGTTTTGTGTATTAGTGCGAAATTGAAATCGGGTTAATGTTAATGGAACTTGAAAACTTGTTATGTCCGAATAACGGGCAACTTGCTTTGACTTGCTGAGCAAAAAAAGGAGGAAGAAAAAGAAGATGAGAAAGAGGCTGTGAGAAGCGCATAGAAGGGTCAGAGCATTGCCCCGCTGCATCAGGGTCTGTATAAGAATGCTGCTGTCATTCAGAACCAGACTCAGTGCATTGCCTGCATTCCACTGGGTGTGTCGTACCATCGAGAGACTCGTCTCGCATCTCGCATCTTGTATCTTGCTGCTGTTGTTGTATATCTTGTATCTTTCATCTCTGGCATCTGGCAAAAGAGTCATGCAGTTGGCTTGGTGCTTGTCTTTATTGTTCGCCAGTTCGCTGCTGGTGCATATAGTGCTCCCAATGCCAACAACAACAGTCACCACAACAAAACCAAAGCTGATTGTCCGTGGTGTCAATGAGTTGGAGCGAAGTCCACCGATGCTATATCATTTTATAACGGATCATCATCAGCCATCAGCGCTGGGACAAAACTACTATATCAAGCCGGGCCAATTGGTTGGCACATTCAATCTCGACTCGGGCACGCTGCATGTGAGGCACGAGGATAGCAAGCGACCCATTAGCAGCAGGCTAAACATTCTCTTTGTGGCGACTCCCAACGACTCCATCAAAAACGAACTTAATAAGTAAGGCATTTAGCTATTATCTTAAGACTTTTTTGAATACACTTCTAAGCATATTTAGTTCCTTAATAAATTACTAAAATTATAACTCACTTTAGCCCAATTCTAATCGGAATATGTTTTAACAGGACAGTTAATATAGGGATTAATCAGCGAATGTAGCTTACTTGGGCTACATGATAAGTTGCTATAACATGTCTTTAATTATTATTTTTCGCACTTTGGTATTTAACGAATAATTTAAAACTTGTATTAGAATTTTTTGTTGTTGCTGTCGAGTTGTATAAAATTAAATAGATTGTTTCACTTTTTGTTTGTTTTTGTTATTTATTTGGATTAAGAACCATATTTATTTGTCTTTGTCAAGATTGTGTTTAAAAAAAAAATTGAAAAAAAGTAAACTTTACATTTAACGAGTTTCGATTGACTTAACGACGGTAGACATAGCCACCGTTGGAGCCGTACTGAGTGTCAATGCCGGAGTGGCCTGAGTGGCCAGAGTGGCCAGAGTAAGTGTGGCCGGAGTGGGAGTGACCGGAGTGGCTTACAACTGGAGCACTGTAGCTAGCGGCAGCGGCAGGTGCGCTGTACGTAGCAGGAGCGTTATAAGTGGCAGCAGCAACTGGTGCTGGAGCAGCGTACGAGACGCTGTGGAACGTGGCAGCTGGAGCAGCATACGAGTGACTGGCATGGCTTACAACTGGAGCACTGTAGCTGGCGGCAGCGGCGGGTGCGCTGTACGTAGCAGGAGCGGTATAAGTGGCGGCAGCAACTGGAGCTGGAGCAGCATACGAGACGCTGTGGTAGGTGGCAGCAGGAGCAGTAAACGATGAGTCGCTGGTGTAGGTGGCGGCTGGAGCAGCATAGCTGGCACTCTGGTAAGTGGCGGCTGGAGCAGCATACGAGGTATCAGCGACAAATGAAGATGCAGCTGGTGCAGGGGCAGCAAAGGATGCGCTCTGGTAGCTGGCAGCAGGAGCAACATAAGACGAATCGCTGGTGTAAGTGGCAGCAGGAGCAGCATAAGAATTGCTGGTGTAAGTGGCAGCTGGAGCGGCATACGAGGCGCTCTGGTAGGTGGCAGCTGGAGCAACGTAAGACGAGTCGCTGGTAAAGCTGGCAGCTGGAGCGGCATCGGCAACAAAGTCATTGCTATAGCTGGTAGCTGGGGCAGCAAAGGAGGCGCTCTGGAAAGAGGCAGCTGGGGCAACATACGACTGGGTGTCATATGAGGCAGAGGTCACAACCGGTGCCGAGTAAGAAGCAGCGCCAACATGATGATGATGGTGCTGGTGATGGGGTGGCAGATAGTTGTTGCTCAGGTGGCTCACATCGGCGGTGGCAAGAGCCACAAGGGCGCACGAAACGATGGCGAAGAATTGCTTAACAAAAAACAGAAATAAGATAATACCCAAATGCTTACTAAGTATTTGTTTGAGTGCATCTCAAGTTAGAGGTAGTTACTAACCATGTTGGAGTTGTGTTGCTGCGTTGACAAAGGTGGTCAAAGAACTAATTTGTGACCAGCGCATCCTAACATATTTATAGTCAACGGTTCTCAATACAAAATGTCAAACAGAACAAGTAAATAGGAACTTGAAGCCTGCTTTATTAAATAAATGCCCATAAAATATCGTTCATTATAAGTATTCTATGAATAAAAACAAAAAATAAATAAAAATAAAATGAAACCAAAAAAAAAAATGCAAACAATAAGTAATAAAATAAAAGTTAAGAACAAGCTTAAACCCCGTGTTGAGATATTTAGTGACGTCCGCCTCGTGTTCGTTGTTCATTAGCAACATGTTTCCCTGATCCCATCAGATGTATAAAAAGGGTATAATGGTTTTGTGCAGAAGGATGCATCTCCGACGCCATAATTCATTCTTGATTAGTATAAACAGCCATGTCCGTTAGCACATCGGCGATAGTAGTGTCTAGGTTCGAGGGTATCTCCTAGTCGTGTTGTTGCGACTAGAGCTTTCCAACTTGTTTCTTTTTTTTTCACGGACTACAACTCGTCCATTTAAAAGGCGAATCATAAAGCACGTTATTGGAAACTCCATTCATAACGACATACGTCGCGAATTGCGAATCTTGAATCTTAATATTGCGATTGGCAACGAGTTGAGTTTCATGCCCTGCAATCACTCACAACGGACAATCAATCAAAATGAATGCAATGAGTAAAGTTCGGCAAATGTTGAAAAACACTGCGGTATTTTTCAGACAGATTCGAGAGAACGACAGGGCGGAGGAGAGAGAGAGAGAAGGATCGGCGATAATTAATCAACAGCAGCATATATGTAGCTCTTGAAAAGTAATACTGTATGTATGTAAATAAACTTAATTTAATTTTGAGAATTCAAAAATACCTGATATGCAACAATTTATCAGTTTGAATAACCAAAACCAAATGGTACAACCTAACTAATATTGTTTGGCATCCGATATTCACATAAAAAAATTTTGTTTTAAAATATTGTTTTTATTTTGATAAAGTTTAACAAAACTAAAGGCTACAATTTGGCTAAATGAAACAATTAACGGTTTCGCGGATGTGAAAGCGGATGCGATTTCGGGTGTCTTTTGGGCGACCCGTTCAAACGCATCTAAGCCTTCTTCTCGTAGACGTAGCCACCATCGTTGGCATAGCTGGTGCCAACCTCCGAAATGGCCGAAGTGGTTGCTGGACCTGCAGCGGCTTGCTCAACGGGTCCACTATGTTGCGCATAGGTCACCTGTTGCTGTTGTTGCTGATTATGATGATGTTGTGGTTGTTGATGTTGCTGCAAAAATGTGGGGGTGTAGCTGTAAGTGGGTGTGAATTGAGAAACAGGGGCAGAGATTGGAGCGGCTGGCACAAACAACTGTTGCAACTGCTGTTCCGGAGCGGAAACCTGAGCCTGAGACGTTGTGGTGTAGGTCTGCTGGACTGGAGCGGCAATAGATGCTGGTGCCTGGTAGTTATAGCCAGGGTAATGATGTGTCTGTTGGATGTGAGCCTCTTCAACAGATGCAACTGGAGTAGGAGCTGAGTAGGTGTGCTGCACTACCGGAGCGGGAGCGGAATACGTCTGATGCTGAGCCACCGGAGTGGGAGCGTAGTAAGTCTGCTGCTGCACCACCGGAGCGTGCGCTGTATAGCTCTCTTGACCGGGAGCAGAATATGACTGCTGCACTACTGCTGCAGGTGCCGAAATCACATAACTTTCTTGGACCGCAGGGGCAGAGTAAGCTTGTTGAGCAATTGGAGCAGGCGCCGAAATCACATGACTCTCTTCCACCACTGGGGCTGGAGCAGAGTAGGTTTCTTGAATCGCTGGAGCTGGAGCAGAGTAGGTTTGTTGAACGACAGGAGCTGGAGCGGAGTATGTTTGCTGTACCACTGGCGTTGGAGCAGAGTATGTTTGCTGAACCACCTGTTCAGGTGCAGAGTAGGTTTGTTGAACCACTGGAGCTGGAGCAGAGTAGGTTTGTTGAATCGCTGGAGCAGAGAAGGTTTGCTGAAGCACTGCCGTTGGATAAGAGTATGTTTGCTGTACCTGCTCAGGTGCAGAGTATGTTTGTTGCACTACTGCAGCTGGAGCAGAATAAGTTTGTTGAATCGCTGGAGCAGGAGCAGAATAGGTTTGCTGTACAACGGGCTCAGGTGCAGAGAAGGTTTGCTGAACCACTGGAGCCGGTGCCGAATAGGTTTCCTGTTGCACTGGAGCAGTAACTGCATTTGTGTGAGTTTGCTCCACTTCAGCGGGCGACTCCTGAACTGCAACAGATGCCACTGGCGAAGTCGGGGGCAAATATGCGTTAGAGGGACGTGATATTGCTACGGATTTGGGTGCCTCATAGTTGAATGTGACAGGAGCCGGAGCAGCGGGTGTCTGATGCTGTTGAGTGATGGCGCCATATTGCCCACCGCTTTGAATAGAGAAGCTGGCCAGTGGGACAGATGGTCGGATGGATTCAACCTGAGCAATGGTCTGTTGCTGCTGCTGCTGGTAGGGCTGGTAGGTTTGCTGCACAGGTAGCGGTTGGCTGGAAAGATCCTTGAGGGGTGCCGGTGGCAGATAGCTATTTGACTGCGGACGGCTCTCAGCCAGGCCAATAATGGCAGCAACCACAACAGCAGCGACAAACGCCATGGGTTTCTTAAACAGCTAAAAAACCAAAAAAAATTGTTAATTGTTAAATCCCAAACGTAAAATAAATGTTAAAGTGAAGATTATGACACTTGGGTGCATCGCTTACCATCTTGAGTGGAGGGAGTTACTAATGCGTGTGATACACACCAAACGAACGAAACCGTAAAACTGATGTCTGCCCAACCGATCCGATGGGCATTTATAGTTGAAAGGTAGCAGCAGCATTGTCATCGTTTGTCTTTGCGCTGCCATAATTGGGTTCAGCGTCATCTCAGGCAAATGTGAATATGTAAATGCCAACAAAGTTTTGATGTTAACAACAAGAGCGTGAAATTTGACTTTAACTTTGAGCTAATATTAATAAATGCCCAAAACGACAAACTAACTAAACTAAGCCAAATCCTAAACAATGCCCCTTCGCTTCTGCATACACAATGCCAAATCTCAAATATAAATCTCAAGATTCCCATCTATTGGACAACTTGTGGGTGTTACACAAATTTCTGACAGAAAAAAATACATAAACACTTAAGATCTGCCACACAGCTAAATGTGTTATGTGTACAACATTTATTTGCATTTTGGCCAACTGCACATTTGTTGCCTGCTCGTTGTTTGTCCACATAAACACCAATTGACGCTTTTGAGCAATTCTTAAAGTGCGTTCGTTGACTTCACGCAAACGATTATGTAATCAAAATGCACTAAATCAAGTTCGAAGACCCCCCACAAAGTTAACATTGAAACAATCAGCAAAGCACAAAACTTAAGTTGCATTTGTTTAATGAACCACAAATGCAAGGCGTTAAACAGCACACAAAATTCAAATTCGCAATACATAAATATTATTTGCGAAAATCACAAAGATAGGTATATTCCAAATACCAACTTGTTTTTAGCTGCATATGTATTGTGCATACTTATTTTTATTATTATTAGACATCATAGTCAGCCTTCAAATGGTGCATAAGTCAGTGTTCGATTTATGTGTATCAATTTATTTAGATATATGTATGTAGATTGTAGATTGTATGGAACACGTTTTTTGGGTGTGTATTGCATTTGTTAAGCAAATTATGCGTATTATTATGATTATGAAGACTTAATACGGCCAGCTTGATCGTAACAGATAAGGTCTTATCTAATTGTGAAGACTGCATTGCAATTAAAAATGGTAAAAACAAAACGTGAAACAAAACGTGGCCAAAGATTACATACCCTTGCAGATCAGAGTCCATCGAAAATCAGCAAGACAGAATCTTGAAAAACTGGAATTGTGGAAATAAATTGATTTACCAATTCAAAATGACAAGTTAAGAGGCGCCGAGTTCAGAAAATTTTTGATCAAAAAATTAGTTTAAATAAATACGTTGACAAGGTGTTTAATTTCGTTAATCAATTATCTCTAAAAGGGTGCTTAATCATTAATAGTATGTCAAAGATTTCAGCTTTTTAACGTTCCACTGTCAACATCAAACACTATAAATTACATTCGAGATTAGAAGACAAAATGATTATGTAATCAAATTTGATACAGATAATAGCTGTGTAATTAAAATTAATTTGGCTCAGCTTAAACTCGATTTTTGACGACACGATTAGCATAAGCAAAAGCTTAACATTTTGCATCTGCTAGTCATTTAAGCTCGTTAAAAAACGACTAAAAGGAAACACAAGGTAATGAAGTTGAATACATAATATATATAAATAAAAGTATATGTGTATTTTTAATAATTTATCAGTAGCTTTACGATATATATAAAACCGCTGTAACTCATTTGGAGCGTTTATAGATGTAACCGCCGTTGGACGCATAAATAGTCTCCTTATTCGTCAACTTGGCCAGCTTTTTGGCCTTCTCATTCGTCTCCAGCTCCGGCTCGTCGGCAAACTGTTGCGGCTGATATTGCTGTCCCGCTTGGCCAAAGCCAGGCGAGAAGGGTTGACCCACATTGACCTGGTGCTGGAAGGGGTATGAGGGCTGCTGTGGTCCACCAAAGCCACCACTCTGCTGGAAGGCAAATTGCATTGCCGTCCCGGGTGAGCCCTGTTGGTTCAGATAGTCGGGTGGGAATGGAAAGGGTCCCATTGGACCAAATGAGGGTGGTGGTCCAACTGGAAACGAACCTGGCTGTGGTCCACCTGGGTAGGAATTGCCTGGGAATGGAGCACCCTGTTGTCCTTGGAATGGATTGCCTGGTTGCGCAAACTGTCCGGGCTGTGGAAACTGACCAGGCTGTGGAAAGGCTCCCTGTGGACCAGTTGTGTACTGTGCGCCTTGTGGACCAATTGGGAATGGTCCATTGTAGCCAGGTGGCACTTGGCCAAAACCCTGATTACCACCACCGCCGCCGCCATTAAATCCAAAGAAAGGCGGGTAGATGGGCAGCGGAAAGTTGGGCGGCAACATCGGTGATGGTTGTACATTATTGCCAGTGGGTATGGCATAGCCCGGGGGCACCATCAGACCTGACATCGGATAGTAAGCCCCATCGTTGGACTGCGGTGACGGCTCTGGCGTAGCTTCCTCATCCGCCAAGGGCTGTTGTCTGCTCGTCTGCTCCTTGTCTGGCGTCAAATAGTTTTTGGACAGATGGCTGACACTGGCGTTGGTCTGGTGTAGCATTAGGAGCAGCAGTGGCCAGACGGTCCATGGTTTCGTTAGCATCTTTTCGTTTGGGATTTTCGTAAGCGTTTAGAGTTCAACCTCGAGTGGGCAGTGTGGAATGCGAACTGTGCGACAGTGGCCGTGCAGGTGGCAACTTATAAGACGATAACACAGTTCATAAACTTACATAAATACGTATTTCGCATCCGAACCATTTCACTTTTGATTGCTTTGCATATAAAAGCTTGTGTCCGGAGTTCCGTTGGCGATGCCAAAACTAAACTGAACTGAACTATAAAAATTAATTAGGCAGGCAGGCGGGCATATTTATTTAAGTGTCACATATTATCGAATATCCAGCGATTTTGCATATATATATATGAAGCCTATTCGAAAACATTTCTCCTAACTCGTTTATTTGCTTTGGCAATCAACAATTCAGTTCCAGTTTCGGCAGCGAGGAAAATAACCTCCACTAAACACTTTCTATGATATAATTTAATTCAATATAGATATTTTAAAAACAAGAATCCTAAAATTGCAAACAAATCTTTTTGCCTATTTACTTAACAAAAATAATATAAAGTTTTAAAAATTTAAAAGATAAATGTTCAAGAAGAAGAAATGTTTTTTTTATCAAAATACTTTTTACATAATTTAAATCTGCTTTAAAGAAGAATAAATATAGTATATCAATAACTCCTGTTGCTGTGCTATAAAAATAAACTAAGTTTAAATGTTCCGCTTAGAAATAATTTGTGGTATACTTAATATACATACTAATGTGACATAAGCGTCTTGTGATTAATTCCACGTCGACTAGCAAATGCTCTTATTTTCTTGACATAAGTGTACGAAAAGATTGTGTAACTTATGGATTTAAGCTGAAATAACTTATATACAATTAAATTAACACAAAAATCTATAAAATGGTTTAAAGACTTAACTTGAAGCGCTGTTATTTAAATATCTTCTGCCATCGGCAAATATGAGCTTTGAAATTCCTATCCTTGGGCAAAAGCTTCACTATCACAAAGGGTATCCGCTAGTCGTTTACCCACGACTGCAACCTAAATAGTCCCATAAGGGCGAGCTTTGCTAGGAACAAATTAAATACTTAAAGGTTGTCCGAACTTGAAAGCTAAGCCTCAAAGCTCGAAAGCTACGTAAGGCAGCTTATAAAGTTTGAAGTCATCGCTAATAGAATTTTGAGAGCTTTTGCGCGCTGCATGTACTACATTTAAAACTAAAAGTTTTGTTTGAAAATTATGTTTTGTTTTGGGTTTTTTTTAATTTATCATATACACACAGGGGAAGGGGTTGAAAAAAAAACAAATAATATTATATGTGTTGTAAGAAACATGTCAAATGTCAATTACATTTATGTTGATTCGATTTGGTGAACAGTTTCCAGCGTCTTACTTCTTCTTGTAGACATAGCCGCCGTTGGATGCATACTGGGTGCCAGCATCACCCGATGAGTAGCTGCCGGCCGAGGAGGAGCCAGTGCTGTAGCTCGGCTGGTAAGCGGGTGAAGAGTAGCTGACCGAGGGAGCGGAGTAAGTCTGCTGGTAGGCTGGCGCGGAGTATGACTGCTGGTAGGCTGGAGCAGAGTATGACTGCTGGTAGGCTGGCGCAGAGTATGACTGCTGGTGCACAGCTGGGGCAGAGTAGCTGACCGAGGGAGCGGAGTATGTCTGCTGGACAGCTGGGGCAGAGTAGACCTGTTGGACAGCTGGGGCAGAGTATGTGCGCTGAACAGCTGGGGCAGAGTATGTCTGATGGTGCACAGCTGGGGCAGAGTAGGAGACAGCTGGTGCGGAATAGGTCTGCTGAACGGCTGGAGCGCTGTAGGTCTGGTGCTGCACGGGTGGCAAGTACTCGTTGCTGGGTGCGCTGTAGCTGACTGATGGGGCCGATGAGTATGAGCCGCCACCACCGCTCGAGTATGAGCCGCCACCACCGTTCGAGTATGAGCCACCACCGCTGGAGTATGAACCACCCCCGCCGGAGTATGAGCCACCACCGCTGGAGTATGAGCCACCACCGGATGAGTAGCTGATTGAGGGTGCGGCATACGATTGCTGCACAGGTGGCAGATACTCGTTGCTGGGTGCACCATAGCTCTGGCTAGGTGGCAGGTACTTGGTCAGATGGCTAACATCGGCGGCCACGCAGGCGCACAGAGCGAACACAATGAGGAATTTCTGCAATATGAACGAGACACAATTATTACACACGGCACAATTAATAAACACTTTAACACAATAAAAAAATTTAAAAAAAAATGAATAAAATAAAAATTGTAAATTGTAAGAAATAAAAAGAAAAAAGAATAGTTGAAACTAATTTAGTTGTAGGTTGTACTAACCATGTTTGATTTGATTTGATAGCTACGACTACGACTGTACTGGACGAGCTAGACGCTGAAACTGATGCTGATCCCTTAAGCATGCCGGCAATTTATAGCGAAAAACAAAATCACTCAACTTGCAGCCCATTTGCGAGAAGAAGAAGAAGCAGCAGCAGCAGCTTGCTGAAGCAGCTTCCACTTAAAATGTATACAACATACAACGGACAAATCGACGACAAAGACAAAAAACATACAAACTAAAGCTGAATACAGAGATGAAAGACATAGTAGAGCCCAGAGAAAAAGAAGCCAAATCACAGGCGTAAACAAGTTTTACGCATTTACAAAAAACTTTTCCGCAACCAATTTTTGGGGTTCAACTTGTGGACGACTTTGTTGTGGGCAGGGCAAGAGAGATTATTCCAAAATCTAACCGGCTAGTAAATATTTTAAGACTTGTCTTTCAACTAACTTTCGTACGGCTCATTAGCACGACATAAAAAAGGTAAAGTGGGAGATAAAGAGAGGTTGGCGGAGATGGACAGAGAAAGATTATGAGAGAGAGAGAGAGAGAGAGATGGGGATAAAAAGGGCGCACACAAGCTATTCAAATTTTTGAAGGTCATGGGATTTATGGAGTTGTCCGGAATCGAATTAAGCTGCCACTTTGCCACACATTACTTACACAAATTTACAATAAATTAACGATATTAATTGCATTTGGAGAAAAAACATAAAAACTGTTTCACAAACTTAAGACCAACAGAGACCAGCCTAGTTCGTATGGCCTTGGCCAACGAACGGCATTCGAATCACTTGGCCCGCATCCCGCTTGGCCAAGAATGAGTTTTTTTTTTTTTTTTTTATGCTGTTGGCATTACGGGGCACTTTCTAAAAAAAAGAAGACAATCGGCCTTGAGAACTCATTTACCGCACTCACAATAAAGGTTGCGAAGGGCCTTACATAATCACTTCACGCTTTGGAAGTGCGGGAGTCACAGATCAACTTTTACTTTGGCCGCCTTGCGAAAAGGTTTATGAACTTTAAAATACGTTGTAAAGTGAACTAAAACACAGACGACATCAACATTCTTTAAACATTTACAACAAGCGGGAGTTGAAAAATGTTCACTTGTGAAAAACTTATAAGATTTATGAACTGTTATTATAGTATTAAAAGTCTTGTTGGATTGTCTTTACAACATATTGCAACGAAAAATGTGTTTAACATAATAATTACATACAATAACAAGAGATTAATTTTACCTATAGACAGTAAAAGGTAAAATACACATGCAAACGATAACAGCAAAATTTTTAATTTCATACATTTGAAATTTGATCCAAACACTACATATAAACAAAATAATGAAATCGGTTGAGAGTGTCGGGCGTTCAGGGCATCTTCTTGTCAAACTTTATCGACTTAAGCTTTCTTAGTTGTTGAATATATGAGCTGATAGGCTAGAAGCCAAAACAATCTGAATATGTTGTATATTAGCACTAACATATGTAAGAATATGACATAAATGTTTAAAGACAACATTAAAATATTGGCTGAAGTCAGCTCAAATAACTAATTAATGGCTTTTATGAAAATGTATGTAAATGATTTTAATAAATATTTGGGCCTATAAATACTTGACACATTCAAAAATTTCGTAGAACTAATTTTAAATAAGCATAGAATTTAAATTTGATATTCATTTAATATACAATTTGTTTTGTTAAGAAAGCTAAGAACTTTGCCAAAATTTGAAACCAAAAATATTTGTAAATTTATGCAAGTCTATTTAATAGCTTAGTTTGGTTTTGTTTATCTTAAGTGTAAATAATATCCAACTAATGAATATTTTTATTGCCCAGCTCGGACTAGAATCGAAGTATAGATAGGTATGACTACTGATGAAAAATCTATCAAGAGAAATACTTTTTGATATTTGTATATAAAATTAGAGCATCATAAAAAGACCCCTAAAAGCCATTTTATATTCTACTTTACATAAAAACTCTTGAGAAAATTAAATAGTAAAAAATTTAATTCTCTATTTTGGTTTGACAATGGAAAAGTTTAGTAAACATAACCACCATTGGATCCGTATTGGGTGCCATAGTTGGAGTTGGCGCTTCCAAAGGATGAGGCGCTTTGAGATGAGCTGAGATGAGCTGGAACATTAGTTTCTTGGTTGAACTCCTCGATGCCATTTGATGTGGGCTCCTGGTAGAGATTCGCTGGTGTAATGGTATTGGTATAGCCGATCGCAGCTGGCACCTGCTCCTGATTTCCATAGTTGGCGTGTTCAATATGATCCGCCTCGGGAATGAACTGCTCCGGTATCTGTGTGTGTGTGAAGGACTCCTGATGCTGGGATGTCAAATCAGCTGGCTGGGAACTCCTGAAATCGCTACCGGGTATAAACTGAGGAGCAGCTGGGATTGGCAAAACAGCCATGCCTTGGGAATAAACGTAGTTGTAGATTTGTTGTGGTGTCTGGGTGTCAGCTCCAAGATTGAAGGACTCTT
Source organism: Scaptomyza graminum (assembly GCA_018901835.1). Lineage (NCBI taxonomy): Eukaryota > Metazoa > Arthropoda > Insecta > Diptera > Drosophilidae > Scaptomyza > Scaptomyza graminum. Next base: position 2,472,515 of record JAEIFL010000001.1, on the reverse strand, counting down.
GAGCACCTGCAGTTTCCACATGATGCTGGGGAGCCAAATGCTCAGGCTGATAACTGTTGGAATCGTCACTAGGAACGGCCTGAGCTGATTCAGTTCCCACATGGGCAACCACCAGATGCTCGGGAGCCAAATGCTCAGGCTGATAGCTGTTTGAATCGTCACTGGGAACGTCCTGAGCTGATTCAGTTTCCACATGGGCAACCAAGTGCTCCGGTTGATAGCCGCTGAAATCTTCATTAGAAACGGCCTGAGAAGATTGAGTTTCCACATGGGCAACCAAATGCTCCGGCTGATAGCTGAAGGAATCGTCACCAGAATCGGCGTGAGGAGAATGAGTTTCCACATGATCACCCTTCAGGTATTGGGGAACCAAATGCTCTGGCTGATAGCTGCTGGAATCGTCACCAGGAAGCTGCGCCGAAGAGTAGGAGCCGGCGGATGCGGAGGCATCATAGCTATAGCCCGCAGTTTGTCCATGTTCGAGGTGACTGACGTCAGCTGCCACAAGGCCGATTAACGCCAATGTGATGATACAGAATTTCTGCAAAAAAACTCAAAACATTAAATATATAATTAAAATAACCAAGTGAAGATCAAGGGCTGGAACACAAAAGGTGCTTTCTATGTGGAACTTACCATGTTTAGGGCCTGTGCTTGCTGTTGATCTGTTGTTGGTGGTAGCAGAGATTCAAGTTTTTATACAAAAACTAGAGAAACAAATACTAGACCAGGCGCCGTCTATGCTAATTGGTATTTTATTTCTGTTTTGTTTTTAATGTATTTCTAATATTTGAAAGCCCAAATCCAATAACAATTCCCGAGAGGCTTGTCTCATCAACCTGGCGAATGCGAAAACAAATCAAGTCTCAAGCGGATCGACGATGTCTACCCCGAAAACTGTGATTAGAACTCCTCTCGGTCTGAACGGCCTCCATTAATTTTGTGACTTTGACGTTCGGCATCTTTTTCAATATGATATGTTGCTAAAAACACAAATTAGCACAAACAATCTGTTTTTATTTATTTCTTTATTAGTTTTATATAGTTTTATTATTTGTGTTTTTGAGTGCTATAAGCGGCTTGCCGGTAAACCCGTTTCACAGATTTGAAATAACGTTGTTAGTTGCTTGCGAAATCGAATCTTAATCTGTCGACTCAAAAACCAATAACTGTCTCAAAAAGCACATTTACTGCTTTTTGAATGAATCAATATTATACATAGCGTTATAATGAAGTTATTTACTCTTCAAAACTTTGACAAATTTAATGCAAATATTGTAGAGTCTTGTGTACATTAAAACTTATTTTTATTGTCAGTCGTCAGTTCGTCTGCTTGATCTATTGTTTGTTGAACTTCGAGCTTATCTTAAGCAAGTTTTTAAGTTTTGTTATGATTTTTGAATTTTGATGTGCTTTTTTCATTATTTTTCAGACATTAGTTTACAGTACAGGGTATCAATTAGTCAATCGCTAATGAATACATTATTTTACCTATGTACTTTATTTTATTTTTACACATTAGCATAATACTTATTTTGTTGTTTGGCTATATAAAATTGATTAGAATATAATTTGATAGTTTGTTTTATTTAATTGAGCGTAATTTTGATATACTATTTATAGATTTAAAAAAAATAAAATTTTGTATAATATCTTAAATATGTTTTAATTATGTTGACATAGAATAATACAAAAAAATTAAGGGAATTTAAAAGCAAGAGTTTTAGCCATTTGATATGCAAATAAGCCACTTATTTATTATTTCAAGCTCTTATATTTGTTGAACGCTTCAAGATAAGCCAAATATATGACTTTGTTCACATCATTCTTGCTTATGGCGAAACTAATAAGATTTATTTAATAGGAGACATTATTTGACTTCGCCTGTCTGCTGGCTGAATAATAATTATAATCTTCTTTATAGTAGCTCTCCCCAGCTTGTTTTCGGAACATGGCTTTAGAGCCGTGTTACACAAATATGCAAATCGTTTGCGCCAATCTTGTTATATGTATTCCCCAAATTTATAGATGTCTTCAGATGCTCAACAAAGAGTCTCATTGAGTTGGACCCAAGTTTGACTCATAATTCTATCGCAAATGTCCAGTTGGCAGTTAATTATGAAACCTGATTTGATATAAGGTTTTGCAAACACCCAATCGAGTTATATCTTTCTGTTTATTCTTGTTTTGTACAATCTTTGGGAATATAATTAAAATTTCCTTTTGTGTAAAAATGTTCTTATTAACATACTTGTCTGTAAGAAGTGAAATAGTTCTTGTTTAGCTTTTTCTAAAAATCATTTCTTGTATATTTGTTTTCTTCAATTTCGTTTTTATTGAATATATACATGTATTATGCCATTTTTTCCTGTTTGCTTATATTGTTAGATTCGGTGTGAAAAACTTTTGTTCTTTTTACAGCTTTGATGGCGAATAGATTATGACTACACTTGGAATAATTTTCGATGAACTTATCAATATAAATTTTTTGTCCAAAAATTGTGGTTCTCTAGATTAGTTTTGAATCAACAATAAATGACAAAGATATGCAGCTTCATTGTCAAGGCACATTTAGATTTTTCTGGATCTTTCATACTAGACACGTTTTTAACAATGAGCTGTTATTATAATAAATATTTGCACAAAACTAATAGCGAGCATAATATGACGTATAGTAAATAAAAACATCACGATTCTGCTTTGTCTTTCAATTTACATGATGAATGAATGCTTTTAAATGCCTCATAGGAGTAACTTATGGCTAGCAGATTAAAACCGACGAATAATATCATTGTATTCCCCTAAAAAATGTTTATAAAGATTGAATTATAATTGTAAAAAAGAAACATTAAATCTAAATTAGTTTCTTTTTCTTCAAGCTACTGGTTTCGGAATACTTAATATTATTTAGTTGCAATACAATCAAGCCAAAGATATAAATCTTTTTCTTTATCTTTTATCAAAGAGTTTGCACTGATTTGTCGATCAGTTGTTGGCGTTTGGGGGAAAAACGTAATGTCTAACATACTTAGGCTGCTAAGACAACCGGTAGCCGCCGGCTTCAATGTTGTCTGTTGGACAAATTTGCACATTTGCCAATTTTTTCTTGGCTTGTCTTGTTTGTCTTTGACAAACTGCTGCCAAACGCTGAGGTCAAAGCAAAGCGACGCTAAACGTGCACATAAAACAATTGCGGAACAGCAACACATTTTATTTATGCCCCGGCAATGAGTAGATGAGTAATGTTTTACTTACTTTTCGAGGCTGCCGGCATACATACACACTACTTACTGACTACACTATTCTAGTATAGACGTCCCGAGTCCTATAATATTATTTGTACTTGCATCTGTTGCAAGTGCAACAAGCTTAAGACATAGTAAAAACCAACAGTTCCATCAATTTACAAATTCAAATCGTATGAACACACTTATTAATACAAACAATCCGTGCGTGTACTTAAATCTTTGAGTTTTTTGGTTGGGAAATCATACAAAAAAAAAAAAAAATGTTAAGCATATCGAAAGAATTGGAAACACTTTAATATGTATTTAATCAAAATAAAATTAAGAAAAATTTGCTATTTTGATGATAGTTCTCAAGATAAAAATCCAATTTTGAGACAATTAGTTTACTTTAAGCAGCCTTTGTCTTAATTAGCCTGTTTTAAAGTTTATAACCAACTTAATTGTATTGGGAGGTGTTCATTTTTGTATGTCGCTATAAAAAACGATCTTGGCAAATAACAAAAAGTACTTAACAGCCGTATTGCAATGCCACACACACACACAAACATATACACAGAAAATAAGTTACGTCATGAAAAACTATTTGATCTTCTTCTTCTTGTTGTTTATAATAACTACAACGACTGCGACTGCGCCATGAGATTCGCAAAGAGAGGCGCGTTGTTTAACTTCTTTTGTACGTTATTAAAACAAAGTTGCAGCACAGGCAGCAGCAGCAGCAAATATTGCAGCTAAGTACGGTTGTCATGTAAACATATAGAGCTCACCCCTTCCCCATAAAGCAAATCAAAATGAGTGGAATGCAAATGATTGAGCCGCCAAACATAGATATTACCTACTGGCCAACTAGTAGTAACTGGCGGGTCTTTAACGTTTAAATTTAATGTGTAAACATTGTAGAAACTGAAAGTTAAAGTTGTTCGTCGTCGTCGGCTTGTGGCCTGTTATTGAAGGGGCAAGGCGGTATATTATTTAATTAATTAACGCTAAGAGCGTCTGTTGAAGAATCGTCGTATCGTATATATACATATGCATTTGTTAATGCGTCAAAAACGATGCCGTTGAATTATTTGCACTAATTGACGCCTAAAGGCAAACGATTATGATGGTATCTGCTGTCTGCTTCAAGGTTCAACAAATTCACTTCATATACAAAACATAGAAATATGAAAATAAACTTTTTCCCAATATTTATTTACTTTTATCATCGTCAATTGAAGACGAATTATTAAGAGCTTTGCCAAAAGAAAATAATAAGTTCAATCTGTTTTTGTGACCTGCCTCCTTTATATATTTATTTTCTTAAGCGGCTTAAGTTACGCTGCATATTCTATTGTTTATAAACGCATCATACGGGACAAGAGATTTGGAATTGTTACTAATAAAGTTAACAGCCTTGGCAATATACAATTATGCCAGGTCATGGCTGCTATCTATTGGTTTAAGGATAGATCTATGTGCAACATAAAATCGTGACAGACTAAATCATAAAAATAAAAGAATTCGTATGAATTCAAATTTTGTAATTGCTCCAACTTTATAAATGTGAAGGCCGTATACTTTTTGTGACCCAAAAATATATGTTTATCATTGTCAATTGTTTATAATTTGATGCTTAAGCTCTGCTTAACTTTCTATGTTAACATACATATATTAAAGTTGGTGAATTTTTGGCAGTCATAAAACAACATTTTGGCATATGAATTTATGATTTCTATGCAAAGCAGCACATAATGATTCGTAGAGCTGACAAAGTTGATGACTTGTTGAGACATTTGCATAATAATGCCATCTTAAAACAGTTGGCGTCAATATCGCTGACATCTTCGATAAATTAGGTACTACAAGTAGAAAGAAGGTAGGGGAGCATTATTCCCCCACCTCACATGAAACCAGTTTTGATTAACGCGACAATGAATGAACACATCTTTGGGCCTGGCTTGAGCGAGCAACTTTGTTTTTTCTCTTTCGGCCGCTTTGAGTAATTTGCTAGCAATTACAGAATCAAGTTCGACTTCAGGTTTCACATACTAGTTACCATTACTTTTAGTTTCTGCAAGTGTTTGTGTTTGTGGAAAAGACACTTGTTAACTGCGGTGGCATTCAGATAAATTAATTGACAAACTGTGATTGGCATAATTAGCAAGATTTTGAGTTATACTGCAAACGAGATGCCATCAATTTGTCAAATGATTTCATGATCATGATCTTGACAACTGCACCCATTAGTGGCAGCGTGAGAAGATCACTTTAGATCTTCTTTCTATTTAAGATTCTTGTTAGATTAACTATGATTCAATCAAAGCTTGTTTGTTGATATTTTCTTATGATCATTAATTATTCTTTTTGAATACAATTGTGGTCACTTATTGGGGGCGGGAAATCCCCTCAATACGGCTTTAAGTTTACCAAATTCCCAAAATTTCCCATTTACCTATGACTATTATTTTTTCGAGAATGCTCATAAAGATGATTTATTAGAAGTCTTAAGGCGGCAAGAAAAAATTTCGTCATAGAGAAAATACAAATTGCAGTGTTCTGAAAATGAAACGTAATATAGAAAACTTCGCTATACGGAAGTTCGTTGTATGGAAGCTCTACTGCATTTTAATTTGAAAGATGAGAGACTTCTCGAATCTTTAATAAAGTAATCGTCGATCAACGCAAGCCTTATATCAAATCTACTGAAGTACCCAACCAAAAATAGCATTAAACAAACTTTTAATCCAACTTTTGCGGATATCTCAAGCATGATTGGCGGGCAGTTTGAATAACCCAGACTGTTCCAAAATGAAGATACAGCTCGAAGAAGCGTTTCATAAAGACAGATATAATTTAGCTAACAAAGGTCAACAAGATTTCCTGGATTTTATTCAGTTTTTTGTTTGCAATTCGCGTAGCTTAGTTCAGTGCACTCCAGATAGAATGTATTGATAAATGATATTAATACATAGTTTTGTGTGTTTTTGTTTCAATCTCTGTGATTAATAAAGTATAAGTAACCAAATCTGTGACGTTGAATACTGATTTTGCTATCAAATCAAACCCTATAAGTATGCAATGATTAGTAAAAAAGTTTAAATCGCCTCGATTGTTGTCAATAATCAAAAAACAATTAGTTGTTCAATTGCATTCAATTTATGATTTTCTTGTACTAAACAAAACGATTATTTTTCAATGCTAACTGATGTTTCCCAAACAAATAAAAAAACACAATAAGGTAATTGATGCTAAGGTGCTCTGTTTGTTGTGTTATCTTAATACTCGAGCGTCTTTAGGCTCTGTGTCCGGACTCCGGAGCATTCTCGACAATCATTACCAGTAATAGCTTTTCTTTTAGCCACTTTAATTAGCACAAGTGGAAGGCAGTCGTAAAAGCTGAAAAAGCGTTGCCTACTTTCAGGCGGCCATTAAAAATTAAATGCATATCAAAGAAATAACTGCCGGGCAGAGACAACAGCAACGGCAACGGCAACGTCAACGACAACGGAAAACGAGCCATAGAAGCAGGCGCAAGAGAAGGAGATGGAGCGGGACCGGGAGCAAGTTGATGAGCAGAAACCAGAACAGGATCAGGTCCTGGACTAAGTAAATGACACTAAAATATTACGTGCTCATATGCCAAGACCTCTATAAGAAAAATGATGAGCAACAAAAGCACCCACAGCCACAAGGATAGACGGTGAATACGTGGCAGGGGAGGGGAAGAGACGTAACGGCTGAGGGTCCTGGCTGCCAAGTTGAGCAATCAAGCAAAATGAGGTGCATTTTTCAGCACTTGTCGGTCTTGGCATCAAAAATAATGCCCAAAAATAATCACAAGGCGACAAAATGTTGCACATAATGCGGCTGCTTAGACAGGCAGATATTCGTGGGAGGCATGATGCTGCCTTTAGGCAAACGCGAGACGTGGACTGATGATGGGTCCTTGCCAGGCAAGGATGTCTGTTGTCATGGCTCGTGTTAATTATTTTGCTAAAATATCAACAACAATAATAACAACAGCAGCGAAATTTGACAAATTTTGTTGTGCGCCCCCAAAAAACTGAAAATGAAAAATCACAATTTCCGGCGCTCTGATAACCGCCGGCTACACACGTACACAAACATGTACACATTTACAAGTATAATTATTTTTGTATAAATATTAAGGATTTATAACAATAGAAAATAGACGGACGCTGGACTGGGAAAAGAGACTCTAAAGCTTAATGAGTGACGGCTGGTCATATAAGATCCGATGCATGGAAATATATATCCGCCATCCCGAATCCCCAACCCATACTCTTTGTGTGTGTGTGTGCAAGAGTTATGCTGCATTAAGCTTTGCTTCTGTGTTGGGCATTTATTTTACTTATTTTTTATTTTGTTTTTTATTTGGGTTTCTGTTGAAGGGTGTGGGTGAGGTTGGTTCGTTGGTTGCGTCATCATCTTCTTCTTCTTCAACTTGGCATTTGCATTATTCATGTGTTTTTGGCCTGGCTTGGTACAGTAGTTTCATTTTAAAGCCCAAGCGTTCATAAAAAGCCCCAACTGCCAAGTGCATTGCCGGGATGCAAGGGATGTTTTTTTTTGGTTTTTTGAGCAGACCATTTAATGCCCTGCGCGGCAAATCGATTAAAATAAGTTAAATGGCAGTTCAATTTGTTGAAGTGCATCATTAAAATTTTATCTTTAAGCTAATCCAAGTATTTCTAGTCTTATTGTTTGAATATCTTTAGCTACACAAATCAACAAATCAATTCTTTACTTTAGCTCGACTTGTTATCCAAACTTTGATTAAGATCGGTTGTCATTTGAAGTGCATTGCCAGTTCGTTGTTTTAGGTACGTCTTAAGTGATGTTCCACATTTCTTGTTGCATTTTACGTGCTATTCGCGCTTTTGATGGCTTTTTTTGTTTTCGGGGCGTCGTGTGTTTTTTGATGCTGATGACAGCGTCGTCATCGTCATCGTCATCGTCGTTCTATTCCATGATGAAGTTGTCGTTCACTCCAATGATAATGATGATGATGGTGATGGTGGTGAGGCGGGCAGCTCGCGCTCGTTAAGTTGCCTTTAAGTCAAGTTGTTTGACAATCTGCCCAACAACAAGAACAAGAACAAGAACCACCACACGAGTGAAAAGAGTGTTATAAATTGCATTTAGTGTCGGGCCAAGTCATTGGTGATTTGTTATAGCTGCCACAGGCTGTATACATTCAAAGAAAGAGTGAAGTGAGATGGAGTAACGCAAAAGGTCAGGCTGCCACTGCAGCACACTCTGATGAAATGCCACAGCAGGCAACAATGTGTCCAAGCAAAAGAGTTTAGAGTATGTAAATAGCTGGTGGTGAATGCGTTACCAAACGGTCAACTGGCCTGAACTTGCAACAGGCTCAAGAGAAAACGGAATTGTTTACAAATTTCCTTACAAACTGCCTTAATGCCTGGCCCAAAAGGGCGAGACTTCGTTTTGTTGCAAAAGGAGGCCTACATACGGCTAGGACTGCTCAATGTGCATATGCTAAACTAACGCGCCAGTCATAAACTAAAGACTTTGTTTACAAATTAAATGCAACATGCAACAAGCGACAGCAACAACAACAACGAAGACATCGACATCTTCATCCAAACCGAATATGTAAAGTTCCCCCTCTCCAAAACTAAAGAAAACAAAAAGCTTCCAGCTCCAAGCAAGAGAGAGAGATATGCGCACAGATACACAAGAAAGACACTCTGAGCCAGAGCCAGAGCCAGAGCCTGAGCCTGAGCCTGCTTATGAATGCAAGTTGGCCAGATGGACAGCCAAACCTATACTATACTATACTGTACTATAGTATAGTATATACATATGGATATGGCTCGCTCCTGGCGCTTGGGTGTGATGCCTATGCGAAATCTGTTGTTTGTAGTTGTTGTTGTAGTTTATGCCCACGGTATGCAAAACAGGGCAGACCCGCTCCACGCTATACTCCAAATGGTATATGTATATACATACATATATATATGCAATACTCTCTACAGCAACAGCAACAGCTACATGTGTTTTACATGAATTTTAAATGATATGTTAAATAAAATGCGCAGCTAAACAGCCGACGGGCTCGTCGACGACGACGACGACGAATGCGTGGACAACACGCAGTGAACGAGGCCAAAAGCGAAGCGGTGGGGGGCGGGGATGTGCAAAGGGATGCGGGGTTGATGAAAGCGCCGGAGTAGACGATAGAGAGCGGTATGACCAAAAACAGTGGGTCAAACATTGCCTAAGCTCAAATCAATATCAGCTTATGAAAATGATTCCCGAAGCTATTCGAAAAATATTGATATTTTTTTTATTAACCTTTTGCAGGAGCAGAATCGGAACTTGTTTTTTGTTGAACAATAGAAAACATTAACTTTGCTTTTTTTTCAAACATTAATTAAGGAATTTAATATTCAAACACTAAGATTAATTTCTTCAAAAATGTCTCGCTGAGACATAGACTAAAATGGTAACAATCCCTGGCTCTAAAAAAGATTTTATCTTAACAGATGTTTCATTTGAGTTTTGTGTGGTTTGGGGTCAGTGTGCAGTCGCATCTAAAACTATGCAAAGTTTATGCGAATCTAAAATATTTGCGCTGCACATGCGCATCCACAGCTAGCTCAATTGTTCAGATACATTTATATCTTAAATGCAGGCAAAAGGGGGCGCTGTTGCTGGTGCTGCTGCGGCTGCTGCACCCGCTAGACCTGCAACATCGGCAGCAAGTCACATTTGTAGCTGCTGCTGTTGCTGTTGTTGCCTGATGCTATCAATTCAAAGTCAAATGGGGGGACAACAAAACAAATCGGCGCTGCATCTATAATGAGCCCAAAGCCGGTACCCAACCAGACTAAGGCCTAAACTCTGGCTTAAGCTTTGGCTGGCCCCGAATCTGAATTGTTTTGGCCATATGTCTTACGGGCCTTGGCCATGTTTTTTTTTCTTTCTTTCTTGGCTTTTTGAGTTGAGCATGTGCTCATTGAGTTGTTGTTGTTGTTTGTTGCAGTTATATTTGCACGATGTCGGACGAGGGACACCCACCCAAACACACACACACACACACACACACACACACAGAGGCAGACACACACAGACACCTTGTGATATCTACACACGCAACGTTGTGCGTTGCCCCAAGGGAATCGGCTATGTTGCAAGTCCAAGTTGGAGTCCAACTTGCAAGTCGCATTATTTCACGAAATTTACCACAGCCGCTGATCAAGTAACTTCAATACGCTCCCTCCTTCCGCTCCGCCTCTCCATCTGCCCCTCTTTGCTGTCTGATTGCAAAATTGTTGACTGCCGCACAATTGAATCCCAGCCCAGACCCCATAAATGTCTTTATTATAGGCCAAGTGCACGGGCCAATTTGTTGCCACAAAAGAGAGCATCAGATTTGATTTCTACATCATTTTTATGTAAAAACTTACCAATCAACAAATTTATTTTTGTCTTAACAACATAACATATTTGATCGAATATGACGCTAAATAAATTAAATATTTTGATTATATATAATCCAAACATATAGCAAAAATGTATATAATCTTATACATATTTTAATATTGAGCTATATTCATGGAAACATTTGATTTTAATAAGATTTAACATTTCAAACATGCAACCCTGCAACATTCAATCAATTTTTAAATGTTTTTAAGTAGCTTTGGATTGACCCCAATTCGCTGTGATGCTTGATGCATGTGTGTGTAAAAATGCATTTTGTCGAATTCTTTTGAGATTGCTGCTCGAAGTCTCGATCAATGCTGGCGGGGGAAGTGCATTCAATAACTGTGCCAAAGTGCAAAATGCCCAACACCCACGAAACAAAACAAAACAAAACAAAACAAGACACAAACGAACACCCAATTTCAGACACCTACAACAACAATGGCAAAAGTTGGCCATTAAATTGCTGATGCAGCAAACTGCTGGCAACAATTTCTTTAAACACAGAGCTCGGTCAACCAACTGGCAGCAGCAGCAGCAGCGGCAGCAGCAGTAATAGAAAAGGATTCGCGATTCCGTTGAACACCCGAATTTGCAATTTTCGAGTTAAGCTTATTTTGTTTTTGACTGTTTTCTGGCCAGCAAAAAAATGGTGGGCGAGAAAATTATAGCCTACGAAACTAGCCAAAATCCAAAGTTGTTTTGTTTTGTTTTTTATTTTTTTTGGTTTTTTTCGGCGTCTCTTTAGCACTTAACACGTCAACAGACGACGGTCGTCAGCTTGTTTTTCCCATCGGGCCAAAACGAGAATCATAATGGAAACAATGTTGCGGTATTTTCTTTTTTAGCTGACATGATTACCTGTCTGCGAATGTGTGTGTGTGTGTAGTTAGTTGGCTAGATAGATGAAGCGATACGTATATGTAAGATAAGATTGGACATGATTGTGCCTTGTTGCAAGACACTTGCTTCTTCTTGCTTCTTGCTTATCGATTATTATCTATTTTGGCAGAAATCGATCGTGATCGATTCAGGGCCGCCGCTGCCGCTGCCATTGCACAAAAGGTTAAGTGGCGCACAAAACCTCGCAATGCCTCGCCAAAATGTTGTCCAACTTGCCTCGTTTGCCGGCAGCATGCGTGCTGTGAAACAAGATGCTTCCCCCGCCACCCTTGCCACCTTTTTCCAAACCTTACTTCTAATTCAATTACAATTTGCAGAGTTGTTAACATTTCACAAAATCAGCATCAACAATTTCTTGCCTTTGAGCAGTGGGGGCAACATTTGGGGGTTGACAATAGATTTTATATTCGAAACTTGACGTTTTTCTTTTAAACTAGATTTTTTTTGGTATACATCTGCCACAGAGTTGGCCTAGCAAAACATCCTGTCAAATGTTAGCACAAAAGTTAGTATGAAATTCTAAAGCTTCAGAACAAATATAAAAAAAGCATTTTAAAATTATTCTTTTTCTCAACACATCAGAGCATAGCGAAAACGTTCTTGTTTCGTTTAGTGTAAGAATTGAGAAATTTCAAAAACAAACAAAAAAGTCAAAAAAACCAAATTAATAACTAATTCGATTCGAAATGCCCGCCGATGACAAGTCGTATTTTGAGGAGCGGCCCGCCAAGAAGTTCGATCGCTGTCTGGCCGATGGGATCATAAAGGGTGGCGGCGGCTTCGTCGTTGGAGCAGTTATATCTCTGTTGTTTCTTCGCCGACGTGTCTGGCCGATGATTTTGGGCACTGGATTTGGTATTGGTGTTGCATACAAGTCATGCGAAAAGGATTTGGAGACGTTCAAGTAGATGCCGTATAAATTGGAACTAAAGTACATATATATATAAATGTATATGTACGCATGCAAAATAATATCTATAATGTATATATATATATGTATGTATATGAGATCAAGTTTTATGTTGTACTAGCTGTTGCTTGTTGCACTGCCAATTAAAATTCAATAAAAATACATGCAATTCCAATGAAAATGATGCACAAGTTATCACAAAATGGGAAATCTTCAAATCGGGGCATGACTAGAAGCAATCAGTACGAGTTCCATGTAAAACAGTATCAGCCACAGATCCACAAAAGCCCAGAGAGCGAGCGAGAGAGAGAGAGAGCAAGCAAAGAGTTAAAAATCTTTAGTCCGGGTCAGCAGCAAAGTCAAGTGCAGCAAAACAAAAAAAAAAAAAAACAAAAAAAAAGACGTGGTGAGAAGAAGCCTTCGCCTGCGAGGAGCTCACGTTTCTGCAAACAGTCTGCAAGTCCGCGGAAGCTGCCTCATGTTGCATGCAACAGGAACAACAACAGCAGCAACTTGGTGCTGAGGCTCGTTTACCCGTCACATAATCTGCTCCAAATCAAAATTGCTTATTAAACGTGGAGCTGTGGATAGGCAGAGCACTTCTTGGCCTACAGCCTTACCACACTCTTTCTCTCTTTCTCTCTCTCTCTCTCTCTCTCTCTCTCGCTCTCTTTCTATGCGTTGTGGGCGCCCGCAGCTGGCATTGGCAACTGGCCATGCCACTTGGGTATAGATCTTGGGCACTTGGATTCTGCGTAGCGCCCAAAACGAATCTGTCGCCGCATCGCCCAGTTTACTAACTTAACAGCTTACCAGCTTAACCAGTCAATGTGCACCTTTGGTAAATTGCTGCCGAATTCTGTTCTGCTCGGTTTCTGTTCTGTTGCAGCATCGAGTTTTGGATCACGATTGCCTGCCTGACTTTTTGCCGGGCCGCAATAAGCTCAAACATCTTGATATGGATGCGGCGCTACAGGCGCATTGATCACCGACGATGACGATGACGACGACGATGACGATGACGACGTGCAAAGCTGCCAATGAAGCGATACCAGGCCGTAGGCATCCTCCTCTCCTCCCTTGGGTCGTAGTTGTAGTAGTAGTTGAAGTTGGTCGCCTTTATTTTTTGCTACGTTTGCCCTCTGAACCCAGATTGCATTTTGTAGTAGATATATTATAATTGCTGGCCATGGCTTTAACGCTATCTTGGCTGCCTGTTCTGTTCGGTTCTGTCCCGTCCTATTCTGTCCTGTCCCAAGAGCGCCTTGGTCACTCACTCAGTTAGTCAGATGGCCAGTCGAAGATTGTCAGGTTGAGCTCCGCTTTTTTATTCGATGCGCTGCCTTTTAAGCTTTTGGTGTGTTATCATATCATCAACGATTGCCTGGTGCTTCAATTCGATTCAAGTGGGGCTCGAGCAGGCGGTGAGGGGGGGGAATCATTGGCGTTCCAGGAAACCAGCCTGCAAACAGACTGCGAACAGAACTTGTCGCATTAGCACCACGTTGTGTAGCTAAAATTAATGCGATTCCTGATTGCATTTATGCTCCATCTCTCTCTCTCTCCCCTCTTCAGCCAGCCCTAGATATGTGTGAAAGCAGCAGAAAGATCATTTGATCTACGATAAATGTACAATAAACGTTCTTATATCATGCAATCATCGCAGTGAATGTGTGCCAAATAAATCGTATGGCATACGAGTAGATGAAATCGATAAACCTAAAGAAAGCTTAGTTAGCTATATCTTTCATATTTGAGAAACTGATCTTTCTTTGGTATAGTTATAGTTTTGTTGGCCAGTTTGTGAAGGGTTTTAATGGTCTAGCATCCAAGTGTAGGTTAGTTTATGAACAGAGAGAAAACAACTTGAATTATTTATATTTATTTTATTTATTGAGTAAAACTCTTCTTGAATTACTATCGATAAGCTTGAATTGAGCAATTTCATTATTAATACTATAGTATAAAGTTTTTTTCATTATTTTTCGTGGATGGTGTAAGGTATAGTTGGTTAAAATTGAAACTTTAATTTTTCCGTCTTGCAAAATAGTCTTGAACTTAAATTGATATGTGCGCCTGTGCGACTTGATTTATTCACATTTATATTTTATAATGTTAGACTTAAGATTGGCTCTTTTCTTATGAATTCGAAGAAATTTGCTTTAAGTCAATAATTTTTATAAGTCTTACATATATAGTGAATGCTTTTTTTAGCTTAACATTGATTTTTCTCCAAAAAAATTTGTAGTTTTTGGGGTATGCTCGACTTTTTTACTGCGCTATAAATAAATACGATTAACTTTTGGCTTATTGCGCTGTACTTTCTCAATTTACGCTGCCTGCCTCGGACTATCAATTGCCAAGTTTATTTATTTATTTTTGCTAATTTTTCTTTTTAGTAGCTCCAGTTACTAGTTACTAGTTACGAGGCTGCGAACGACGACAACATGTGTTTGATTTTGATGGGTTGCTCGTTGCCAACTTCGCTGCAGTCGTTGCCAAGTTGCAAGCTGCAAAGCACCAAAGCTGCAAGCTGTAAACTGCAAACGATCTTGACAAAAAAGCGCAAGCAGTTACAGCTACAACAACAACAGAAACAACAACAACAGCGTAAAAATGGAAAGGTTCCCAAGAAAATTTAGATCAATTTTCCTAATTTACTTGAGCGCAGCGATTGCGTGTCGTGGCGTGAAAAACGGCACTTGAAAATTCCAACAGCGCTCTTCTGAAGGAATCGGAGTCGCCATAGCCATAGCCCAACTGCCACAACAGCAACAACAGCAAAACAGGAGAAAAATAAGGAAGAAAGAAAGAAAGACAAAAAAAAAAAAAAATAAATCACGACTCAAGTTTCGAAAGCGCGAAACTGTTACCAAAGCACTTAAACTTAAATTGGCCAGCGACGACGACTAAGGTAACATAGTAAACTGAAGCCACAGATCCACAAACCAAAACCCAACTAATACCAATACCAATACCAAAAGCAAAACCGAACCGAAAGCGCTATAGCTGGCTCTGAGCTGAGGCAAAAGGCTAAATTAGAAATAGTGTAGATAGATACGCCAATAGAATTTATAGCGGACTGCGCGTAGCCTGCGTCGTCATGATCATGCGGCTAAAGTCACCACCACCAACAGCCACCACCAGCCACCACCACCACCTGCATCACCACCGCCACCATCATGCTGTAACCTGGGCAGGTTAATTTTGGGCACGACGCGGCGGCCCCAAATGATGACGATGATGATGGCAACGCACGAAGCAACTGCCTTGGTCATGTACAACGTGCACCAAGTTTGGCTTAGCTTTTAGCTTTTTGCTTGGCTTGGCTTGGATGGGCTTGCTTGACTTGGCCTTAACGCTGCTTCAGTTTAATGGAACCAATTGAAGATATTTTGTGTTCAAGTGATAAAGTTGTATAGCCCAGTTGGTAGGTGCCGTGCCGTGCCGGCTTCTGCTCTCTGCCTCTCTCTCTCTTTCTCTTTCTCTTCTCTCTCTCTCTCTCTCTCTCTCTCTCTCTCTCTCTCTCTCTCTCTCTCTCTCTGCTGGAACAGGAAGCGTTCTGTATTTTTTTCATCAACAGCTTGTGCATCAGCTGGCATGGTTTCACGAACCCCATTAAATGATGCGTAAGCCTAAACGTGATCATGCGTGGGGTGGAGAAGAGGAAGGTGGCTAGGAAGTAGACAGAACAGATCACACGATTTTGATAGACACACACACAAACACAACCAGTGAAGGCATCAAACCATATAAATATATATGTAACAGAGTTACGCGAAAAGTTGCCCAAAGAATTCGGCTTGTTAACAAACTGCAGACAGACAGATATAAGAAAGACAAAGTAAAATAATTTTTCAAAAAGTAAGAAATAAAGATTTCTAATTCAAAATTCATGTTTTTTTGACCCAAGTTGTTAGCCAAAGGATTGATATGATTTTAACGTCGTTCATTGTATCGACTAGTGTGCCTTTTAATTTGCTCCATAGCTGTAAAATTGCTAACATAGTATGGAGCACCAGAGATGTCGCTTCTATCGTCGTATTCTATTTTGTAGGATTTGCTCACTGCCCCAAAATTGTATGAAATACGTCCACGTTGTCATGATATTGCTTTTGTATACGAATACTTTGTTGATAATGCGAAGTTTGTGTGTAATTTTCTCTAGCATTTAGTTGAGTTTATTTCTTTAAGATCTACAATTCGCCGTCTTAATCTGGATGCATGTGCACCAGGTAAGCTTCAAGTCTAGCTTTATGCCAAGCTAGCGAACGTGATTAAATATTATATTCTAGTTAAGTCACCCCGACTAGGAGTTAGATATAGATACATTCATATACATTATTTTAACGATTTTTCTCTTGCGCCAAGCTAATGTAAAAGTAAGCAACAGTAGGTTTTCGGTTTTTTTTTTATTATTATCTATTCCCATGTGTAGAACATGACTTGCAAAATGCCTGACCTTACGCAATAGCCATTTTGTTAGCGTCGCTGCTGCTGCTGCTGTCGGCGTCGACGTCGCTGACGCTTCCGCTGCTGTCGCCAATCAATCAAACGGACGTCGACGTTTTCGTTGTTGTTTTTCTCTGTTGCGGCTTTTATTTATTTTGGCTCATTTTTACGCTTTATGCACTGCGCACTGTGCCGCAATTCGCTGCCTCCCCCTTTTTATGGCTGCTTCTTGCTTTCACTGGCTTCTTCTTCTTCTGCGGCGTCTTCGACTTCTTCTTCTTCGTCTTTGTCTCGGCCTTCTTGCTTGCTGCTTGTGGCTTGTTGTGTACGTGTGTGTGCTGTGCTGTGGCCATTAAATTTGATACCCACTTATTTGGCCAATAAAATTAACCTACCTCAACTTGTTTGAGCCCAGTTCAAGTACGATGTCCAACTTTGGGTTCGGTTTAACTTAATGTGTGCCGTCATTTGACTGGCTCTCATGTGTGTGTTTCGTGTCCATGTGTGTGTGTGTGTGTGTGTGTCTGGAACTCTGGGCTCGTCTCTGCCTCCCCTGTCTCTGCTAAATAGGTAGGGCTGTTGTTTTTTGATGCGCCTCATAAGAAATGAAACGAGTTGCAGCAAAACATCTAAAACATTTTTTAATGGAATGCGATTGCCTTTGGATTGATTGCTTATTAAAGATAATAATTGAATAGAGGAACTTCCTATTATTATTTATTTGTAGCGTCATAAAGATTACACACATTCAAGGATAACAAAATTAAAATATAATTTATGTTTGAGTTTTTTAAAAGCTTTCGTTGCTAAGCGAAGTCATTTTTCGTGTTTACTGTTTCGATGATCCCCGATTTTGAATAAGTTTATTCATATATACATACATACATAGTTTTCGATGTGACAACCACGATCATAATGTTCATCATCTGTACCAATTTCCATCAAGGTCGGCGAGGAAACACAAAAGCATTCAGCAAATCTTACTTGCTTTAGGAAGCATTGTTTCATTTTCTCTCTTTTGCCTCTTTTTCCTACACAAACACACACTGATTCCCTTGAAGTAGGTGCGAACCTGCGCCTCTCCAATCCAATCGTTCGGCTTTAAAAGGTGCGACAATTTAGACGTTGTCGCTGTCGTTGTTGCGCCTTGTCGACGTCACTCCATCGATGGTGGCGAGGTCCATGACCATGGCTGCTGCTCCTGAGCTCGAACGCACCAATTAAAGATAGAAGTCGGACTCTGTGTATCTGTGTCGCCCCTGCCCCAATTTGGGGCACCAATGCACCGACTTCTTTCTACCCATTCACGATCACCTTCGCGTTCGCGTTCAGTCGATTGTGCGAGTGTCCATTGTCACATGTTGCAATAAATTGAAATTGACCGAAAGCGTGCGGTGCCACTTGCGATGCCCCCGCCTCCGTTCTTCCCTTTCCCCGCTTTGAAACATAACACACTTGCGGCGTGTGTGTGTGTCTGTTTGTGCATCTTGTTGCAAGTGCAAGTTGACAATAAATGTCAACACTTTGCGGCCGCTAATTTATTTGCACGCTTGATGCGTGCCCCCATCGCTGGCGGCCAGTATTCCTTCTCCCGATACGGCGTTGGCATTGGCACTTTAAGGTTTGGATTGGCAGCATACAAAATCGACTCGAAGTTGAGGCTTGAATCAGTTTAGATTGAGCTCAAACCGATCTAAGACTAAAGAAGTTGACTTTGAGGGAAACTTTGCGGAATCGGTGGCTATATCTAAATATTCAGATTAGTTCATTTCGATCTGTATATTTGCTTGTAGTTTTATAATTGCCGGGCAACCTTTGTTGCGCCCCCTTCAGCCTTCTCCCGCCGCTTGCCACTTGCCCAAAATGAGGTTGTAGGCAACTTTGTTGCCCAGCTCCCAGCTCGAAAGTCAACGAAGCGCAGCAGCAGCAGAAGCAGCAACCAAAGTGTTGCCCTCAACAGACAGGCCGCCGCGACGTGTCGTCGTCATCCTCGTGGACGGGTCGGACGGGCTGGTCGGTTCGGTTGGTCCTCTTCGTTGAGCTGACACACGGCAGCCGCTGATGGTCAAAACCAAATGTAGCAGCCACCAAGTCGTCCAGTGGCCAGGCAATTAAAATTTTGCGGCAACTAAAGGCAGCCGCTGCTTAACAGAGTCGACGCCGCGACAGCTTCGGCCGCCTCCCCCCTCCACACCCCCTCTACACTGTTCTTCTTTTTTTTTTGCCTAAATAAGTCAAGTGTTACGACGGCGAAGGCAACGGCAACGGCGTTGCGGCCAAATGGGCGTATGAAATGCAATTAAATTAAATTTGCAGTTGCAAGTGTTCGTGGGGCAGGCAACAGAGTATGAACTGTATATAAGGATGGGGTGGGGGATAAAGGGGAGGGAGGTAGGTAGCAATTGCTATAAGCGGAGCCCACAAACAACAACAACCAACTTGTCATAATGAGCAGTGTCAATTTTGCATAATTAACATTTAATTGAAATGGTTATCAACCGAGCCCAAAGGGCAGTTAGGGGCTTCAAAGGGAGAGGGTGTTGTGATTAGAAGGCGGTCAGTTGATAGTCGGAGATACTAGATGGAGATGGAGGCGTTAATCCGTGACACAAACCAAAATCTATATCTATAGATCCATCAAATTGAATGAGGCATACAAAATGCGGCTCTTAAATTGAAATGCAAATGTCATTCAATATATTTCGGATGTACGATAGTCAATTATGCTTCTCAGTTTAGCTTTATATGTATACTTTGGTACATAAATGTTTCTTCTAACTGTGCATTTTAACCATTTTGTTATATATTTAGAAACTCTCTCTTTCTCTCTCTCTCTCTCCTGTGGCCCACTGTGGCACACTGCTCGTGTTGCCTGCCAAGCAGCCTATCGATAACAGTTGATAAAAGCTTGCTAGGAAGAGAACTCTTGTGCCCAGCAGCCACCCACAGATATTTGTGTTGTCTTGCGTTTAAAAGGTTTTTCATGTTCCAGTCGATAAAATGGCTAAAATTGAATAACTTCAATACACACACACACACACACACTGGCACAGGAACAATTTTGCAATCGATTTTGCCTCTGTTTAAGTTGTTGTTGCACTTCCGCCTAAACTGCATATGGGATGTAGTTCTAAACAGATGATGCTTGGCAGTTGGCAGCTGTTAGTTGATATTGCTATGTCTCCAGCTACACCTCCCCCGACTCACACACACATAGGAAAACTAATGTGTCCTAGAAATAAGACAAACTGCCTTTTAAATCAAACAGCGAAGAGCAAATAAATTCTAAAATTTTAAGATGTTTTGTTGCTTTGAGGATTATTAAAAATGGAGGAGTTTTGTGCTTAATTTGACCTGATTTTCAATTAATTAAATATTGTTTTTCTAAGTGCATGATGCTCGCTTTACGCCCAACTTACACACACCCATATAAAATCAGCGAAGCTTAAAGCCAGCTTAAATTTCAGAAGGCCCATGGCTTAATCCGCACTTTAGCGCGTTTCTTGGCAGCTTTCCGCCTGTCATCTCTTTGGCCCTGCCGGCCAAAAGTGATAGTTAACTGGTGGTTAGTAGTTGCTAGTTGCTAGTTGGTGGTTGGCGGCTCATGTGGTTCTTGGGGCTCTCGTGGTTCGGGCCACCACTTTGTTTACAAAAATTATGCAAACTATGCAATTGTTTTAATTTCCAGCGTTTTCTCTGTCGTTGTTTTTGTTTTTTCGTGTTATTTGTTATTTGTTCTTTCGTTTTTTATTTTTTTGGGCATTTTGTTGCAATAAATTTAACGCCAGGTCGCAAAACTCAGACCCCAGAACCAGACTCAGACTCAAAGTCAGACTGAGAATGCCCCCAAGGCAACTAACTAACTGGCTGAGTACTAAAAGAAAAAATAAAAGGGTTGGATACCATATGTACTTTAGTAGTATGTCTGGAGCTTATTCAGATCATTTGTTCAATGTCCGTTTAATTTTATCGCAACATTATCTTCACATTTGATACAAATAAGTTTTGTGAAGGAATTCATGTTGCTACTAGCTGTATCTGCAAATTGTCCAGCCGATAAGATCTCTTTTCAGTTGCAACTTTCTACTTTCACACTTGATAAATTGCATTTACTAACTGGCTGAAGGGCATTGTTTGAACATATACTATATTTTATGTGTTATGATCAGTTGCGGCAGCTGCATTTAGACAACTTTATTGGACCTTTGACAGAAGAATTATGAATATCATAGATATAATAGATTAAAAGGCAACTTCATTAATCTTAATCTTTATAGGTTTATATGGTTTAATATTTAGAGATTTAATAAAAAATTTTGACAATTACACTTTTTACTTGTCTTATTCCGAATCTGTTCCTTCGGTACGGCTAATAACTAAAGTGGACCGCGAACATATTTAAAGTCAATTTGCGAGTTTAAAGTCTCACAAGAAACAATGGCTAAGTCAAAGGCACTCATATATATGCATATACATATATGTGTATATCCATTCATCCAACCATCCATCCATCCAGCTGCTGCTGCTTCTGCGGCTGCAGCTCCCAATATGGGCTATGTGGGTTATAGAACGTTCGTTATAAGAGTTGGGTTATGAGTTGGATTTGTCGGGTGTGAGTGTGAACGCTAGGCTCATGGCATGGCATGGTGTGTAGTGTATTTGGTTGGGCTTCTGGTTCTGAGTCTTGGCTTGATTGAAAGCTCTAAACACAAATCGCGGCATATTTTAATACGGCTGTGCGCCACTTGACTCGATTGCACCAGAACAACAAAAGCTATGCTACAATTCATGCATGAAACATGAAACGCAGCGCTCCTGTTATACATACTACCACTACCAAATGCCAAGTACCAAGCATCCAGCTACCGCAAAAGCCAAAATCTTCTACGAAAGGGGGTGTTTAAAGGGGTACCAGATTCATATAAGGAATTTACCCGTACACAGTGGATGATTATGCGTAAGTAAATTTAGATTTGTGAAGACATTATTATTATTTATCACATTCCTGACCTGCTTTATTATTGGTAGTCATCATTATATTCACTCCAGGTGGTTGGTTTCCTAATACAACTTTTGGCTTCCGAATGAATTGCTTTAATATGATTGCAGCAATCAATAATAAATCACAAAATAATTGAAATTCTTTCAGTGCATTTGGTTAGCCATCTGACTTTGGCTTTCTTATTATATATATTGACGCTCCATGGTGCCGTCAACATTGACTGCTGCACAGTCTCCTGCTCCTCCTGCTGCTCCTTCTCATTCATCGCATCCTTCTTCATCTTCGTCTGCGGACGCTTCTCCGTCCCCGTCTCCATTTACGTCTGTGGCCTCAAATCAGAGGCACGCAGGTGAAAGCTTTTCTAATGAGCGCGTTTAGGCATTTGGCAGTCAGTGATGCAGCCAGCGATTGACGTTGAAGTCAACGTCAACGTCGACAGAGCTGCGTTTGAATTTCAGTTTGATGGAACGCCATGGGCGCAATTATTGCAACTTCAATAAATTTTCAAGTTGATTACGCACTGAACGAAATTAATCGCTCGCATACGTCATCTCTCATACGCCATGTGTTTTTTCGTTGGTAAATGGGTAGGGGGTAGGGGGAAGGGAATGCAAGGCGAAAGGGAGCCAAGGCGCCTAGCAATTGCAATTAAGTGCGACTCGGACTTGGAAAGAACGCAGAGCACAAATTCTTGGAAATTATTCACACTCATTAACATATTTACACCTGAAATAAAAACCGAAGGCAAACGCTGACAAATGTGAAAGAGGCGTGTCTAAGCCTACAACTACAACTACAACTAAAACTACAGAGCTTCAGTTAAGCGCGTTCCAGTTCCCAATTAGACAAACTTCTTCATCTTGTTCTTGGGGCATTTAAGCCCCTTTTTGTCAACTGCCCCCCGGCTAGCAGTTATCTGCCTAGCTGCCTGCCGATTACGATTAATGAGCCAGGCACTTAAAAATTGTTCATGGCACGCGCTACGCAAGAAATAAAAGAAAGACGATAAAAAAAAGTAAACCTCATTTTTGTTGTTGTTGTTGCGTTTTTGCCATTTTCGGTCAAGCTTGCCAACTGCGCATCGAGTTTATTAAGTTGTTTCCAGTTGTCCAACACCTGCCCAGTGGCAAACTGGCTAAATGGCTGGCGATCGACGCCAAGCGACGCCGCACGCAGCTGATTGGCAATTTGCTGGTGCTGCTGTTGCTGCCGCTGCTCTCAGCGTCGACTCTCATTTGTCTTAGCCAAGCAAATCCAAGTCAATGCACTTGACCAGCTGCCGCTGGCTGAGCTGTTGGCCAATTAAGTTACAGGTCGCGGCTAATACGCAGCAAAAATGGCATAGCAAGCAAAATAATGCAACAAAACCAAACAGTAGCCAACGAAGACTGCAACGACTCCAACGACTGCCAACTCTGTTGTGACGTATTTGGCCATTGACAGCGCCTTAATGGATTAACATTTGTCAGTGTCGTGTTAGGCAGTCAGCCACAATCGCCTCTAGCTGCAAATGCTGCCTGAATCTCAAGACTCTCTGAAGAGAGAGAGTGAGAGCGAGAAGGAGAGATTGAGCCTTATTTGCATGCTGTCTGTGGCCAGAAGGGGTCTCTACATGGCTAGTACTTTGGCTTGTTTTGGGCCATTCTAGCATTGCCGCGAGCTTTTGTATGTGAATATTGTCATCATAAAGGCGATTTAAATTTTTATAAAGTTGCACTGATTTTTAATGGGTTAACTTGCAATGCAATTGAGTCATTAATCATTGGATTGATCGAGTAATATTTTCAGTTAATGTACAAAAACAAACCATATTAAAACATGAGATTGAGAATGCTGTTGCCATAAGTTAATCCGCCAGGAAACGTTACACCTTCTCATCTCCATTACAAATGAACACAGATCTGGTTAGATTAATGATATTAATATTTATAAGACACAAACGCGAATGTCGGGAATTGCACAGAAAAACATTTTGATACAAGTGTTGCGATGATGGAAATCTACAGCTAATTGCTGGCTAGATAATTGAAAAATTAATCGTATATTTATATAGTAGTAATGTGTGAGGTTATTCACATGTTACGCATACCCAGAGACATACATACACTTGGAGAAAATCGAAAAGGTTGATTTTTGATATATGTATATAAAATGACTAAAAGGAAGCTAAATGGTAAATGCACTGGCATTTGTAAGGCAGCTTAACTCTATGGCTGCCCGACCTGGCCGATTTTGACTTATGATCTAAAGAATTCTTTGACCAAAGTCTCAGCTCGATGAAGAAAGTGCATTTACTTGAAACTTTTCAAAAAACTCATTTATTACGAACTTTTTTCTCAAGGTGCAGCCAAACTTATGTTTATGCATATATGCACTTAACTAATCGCACTTGTACAACAATTAGCTGCAGTGATAATTAGTTTGTATAATGTGTAGACGTATAGAGAGAGAGAGAAAGGGCGAGAGAGAGATGGACAGATTGATATGATAAGATTAACGATTTACACAAGTACTTCTGATGCACTCGTAAATATAAGCAAACAGAGCCACCTAGCGGCCAATCAATTAAGCGGACAATGTACACATCGCACCCCACCCGCCCATGGTGCCATTTAGGTAGGGTAAGAGTATACATACATACATATATTCGATGATGGAAACGTGGCGCGTAAAAAAAAGTAACGTTTATAGTGCGCGTAATCAGCTCTTAACTTATAATTTATTTAACGGCCTGGCGAAAGGTGTGCGTGCATAGGTGTGTGTGTGATTAAGTGAGTGTGTGTGTTAGTGTGTGTGTTAGTTCGCAGTTTAGCGCGCTGTGAAAGATGCAACGCATCGGCGGAAGCTATAAACATCTGTATAATTAAATAAAATAAAATTAAAAATGTTAATGAGCGCCTCAAAGCGTTCGAGACGAACAACGACGATTGTGGAAGCAACAAGAAGACAGAAGACTCCCCAAGAGACCATCTTTTGGTTAGGCGTTTTTTTCTTGTTGTTTATATTTTTTATGTGCAATTTTCTTTTGGGCTCTGTTTGCCACTTGCCAGTTTGCCGCTTAATAATAGGCGAGAGTTGGCAACGCTGGCAGCAGCAGCAGAAGCAGCAGCAAAAGCAGCAAACGCAGTTTTGCAACTCAGCCCCGTGGCTTGTAAACAATTTAGCGTGTCTCTTCATATTATATCATTAAAATTAATATGAGTTTGGCGTGCTGCAAGTTATTGCCACTGCCGACACACTGCTACACAGCAGTCGCTGCAAAGTGCGTCTCTTAAGTTGGCCCAGACAGTGGCCTAAAGGCCTATCAGTTGCCAACATTTCTCTCTCTCTCTCTCTCTCACTTGAGTTTGCCTGCGTGTCGCTTAACTAATGAGACAGACTGTTTCCTCCAGACTGTTGTAGACCCCGTGATACTTTTGTCCAGTTTGACTTAAGTGCCAAACGGTTGAATGATTAGCTTCTGTGCCCGCTGCCAAAGCAATCTTTAAACTGCTTCTTTTTTTTAGTAAAGTACCAGAACAAAGAGACTCACAAAAGGCAATAAATAATAATAAAATGTCCCACAACAGGAAATCATATTTTAAACGAACAGCTTTCTACATAAAGTCAATAAATAACCCTTTGGTTTTTTTTTGGGTGGTTTACTTAATTAAAAAATGTTAAAAAAATTGTTAAGTTTTTAAGTACTTTCTCGTTGCTTCTAGCTAGAATTATTATGGCAAAGATTTCTTTACAACGTTACTTTTCTTTTGAGAAGAGAGAAAGGCAATAAATATCAGCTTGAAATCTCACCAATTGTCGAATTGTATTCAATTCTGTAAATTTAGTTAAAAGCTTTAAAGTGCCATTGGCAATGCGTCCTTTTTGGTCCTTCAGACAACTGATAGCTTCAATGGCCAAAATGAAAATCAAGTGTGGCGCTTTATAGCCATACAATACCTATTGAATGAGACATGTATTTTGTATATATATGTATGGGTATATATTCGTATGTAGTCTAGTTTGTATATATGTTCGATGGGATTGTTGAACACAGTCAAAAGCTGACACACTTGACTGGCATGGCCCAAACTGCTGCTCTCTAAACTGCTGTTCAGCGGCAACATTCACATTACATACAAATCTTTATATGTATATATATAAGCCACATACAAACTTATAGCTAAAGCATTGCGTATACGACACGTTGTACGGTCGAACATTTGTATCCGGCGGAATATCTATCAATGTGCTTTCGGTTATTCATCAACGAAAATGTCTAAATTATTCAAATGGAAATGTGAAACGTCGCCGTTGCCATTTCGATAGCTCCATCGCCACCCCAGCCGTCCCATTTTCAGCTTTAGCTCTGGCTCTCATTTTCCTAGCTCGTTGCTGTTGTTGTTGTGCGTCCCAAAATTGTGGACATGGCTGAATTGATGAAGCGGCAGCAGACCGACAAACCGTTAGACATATTACCTACACTTGTGGACTGATACGAGCGAGGTTTGCTTTGCGTTGTTAGCAAGGTATAAGTGAAGAGGCAAAAGGGGTGGCTCAACAATGGTCCTGTGAATGCTGCCTGCTAGACAGCTAGCCTGCCTAGTCAAAATGTGTTTTTACATCATGTGTACGCTTTGTTTGTGTATAATGTTTTGCTGGATTTATGTCTACCAAAAACGCTTTATATAAATATGTATGCAGACAGCGCTCGAGTAGCCACTGAAGCTACTACTATCAGACAGTAAACAGTAGACAGTAGACAGTAGATACACAGCAAGATGGCCAGGGTCCCAGCATCACAAAACGAGGATAGCTTGGTAAGTAAGTTGTCCAACTACTTAATAAGCTCAATTCAACAAATTACATCTTGATTATAGTTCTCTTTACTTTCTAACACAAGTTAGTTGAACAAGATGTTAGCTTTAAATTTTAGGTTAACTGAAATATTTACATTCAGCTAAAAATATGTGCATTTTGTTTTTAGTAAGACTGAAGAACTAGGATAAGTCATCATATTTATCTGTTATCAGTTGTAAAAACCTATGAGTAATTTTACTTAATGATGTATGTCTCGTCAGCAGGCTGGACTTCATTTCATTTCATTTGAAAATTGTGAATAGATTCTGTTATTACTGCCCAGAAAATGATAATTCATATATTTAAACTTAAGTCTTGGGTATTTGTTTTAAGAAAAGTTCCTTAAATTTTTGCTTTTGAAAATCCTTTGCTTTGCGATCTATTATTTGATGTGTGTGTAATATTGATTATGCTACTCTCGCACTGCCACACACACACACTCACATACGCGTGTGTTTGTGTGTGTGGATTTCTCATTTCCATGCAATTCACATTCGCACTGCGAAAAGGTTTTTTGTAATTTCGGTGTATTGCCAAAAGATGGGGCGTGACGTTGATGGGGTGGCGGTTGGCGGTGGGGGAGTTGAATAAAGATTTCCATTTAAAAATTCAATTTACTTGTCTGGCTCTGCTGCTACTCGAATGCTTAATGTGCGTGCGAGTGTGTGTGTGTGTGAGTGTGTGTGTGTTTCGCCTGCTGTTTTCCTTTCTTGTGGGCAATGTGTATTGCTCCCGACATTGCCCCCCTCGCTCTACCAAACTTGGCGTTAATTTACGGTTATGACGTCAGCACAAAACACCTTTTCAGTTGCAACAACAACAAGAATAGAGTGTCAAAAGGTTGCTGCTTGTTTGTTTGTTGTAATTGTTGCTGCAGTTTACCAAAAAAAAAAACATTTAGGCATGTGAGCAGCTGGTGGCGCCGCAGCGTTGTCTTCGATGTTGTGAAATGTCGCGAAAAGAAAAAGAACCAAGAAAAGTGGTCCACGTTTCATGGCGTTTATGTGCATGTCAGCGTTGTTGTTGTTGTTGCTGTTGCTGGGGCAACGAGCAGGATAAAATGCGCTGTTTACATTCTCTAATTTCGCTTGTTCATTGTCCAGCGAAGCGTTCGGCGTGCATCCTCTTTTCACACACACACACACTTACATATGCCCGGTACGAACAAAAGCATTTGGCCAGTTGACCGCGACCCCCAAACACAGCCCAGCTCCTCCCCAAACACCCCGCCCCCCAACTTGTTCACCCTTGTGCTGTCATTTAGCAGCCATTGAGGCAAGTCGGCTCGAAAATTAAGCCGAGTAGCTGTGATGCCTCAGAAGAGAGTTCACCTCTCAACCTCTTCACTCTTGCCCACCCAACAATTGCCATTTTCTTTTGGCTCAAACATCTTCTCTTTGCTTTTCATTTGTTGGCTGCCGCTGCAGTTGCACCTCCTGCTCCTGAGAGCCAAGAGATTTCAAAGTAATGTTACATCAAGTGGAAAGCACTTGCACACACACTGGCTGCACTGGCCACAGCCATAGAAGAGGCATAGAAGCATCCAATGTACCTCCACACCTTCGCACCACCCTCCCCCCTCTATCCGACCTTACATACTGCAACCATGCTACAAGGCAAGGCAAGGCAAGCATGCTGGCAATTCGCTTTGTTCTTCTGCTCAGTCAGCATTTTTTTGCTTTTGTTGTTATTTTTTCTGTTTACCACTGTGTGTGCATATTGATTCGATTTCACACCGAAACGCCAATGCACTTTGCCAAAAAATCAAACAAAAGTAGTCCAACAGACAATCAATAGGCGTTAGAAGTTGCTAAAGCTTTCAACTGTAGGAAAATTCGTTTTTGTAAATTGCTAAAAAAACGAAAAAATTATTGATAAAAATAAAAATGTGTTTTTAATAAGAAAATGTGATGATTCTTCGGAGCAGAAAAATCATTTAAATAGCATTTGAAAAATAATAGTAAGAATTTTTATTTTGAATGCAATGAGATGGCAGTAATCATAAATATTTTTCAAATAATATTCGGAATATTTTAACTAATATTTTTTTTAAGTTTATGTATTCGCTTCAAAAGTTATAACACAGCTTAGCTACTTTACAGTAATAATAATAATATAGGAAACTACTACATATACATCAATAGAGAGAGAGAGAGAGAGAACGCAGAAAAATGTATAAATAGAAAAACAGCCCGAGAAATAGAAGGAAGCCAAAAAAAGAAAAACAACAAGCAAACCCTATGAAACAAAAGCCGTTGAAATGTAGTAGAAAATTTCATTTGTGTCGACAAGCGAATTTTTCAATGTGTCGTCGTCGTTGTTGTTAGTTTCAGTTATAAAACAGCAGCAGCACTCACAACAACAACAACAACAATAACATCAACAACATGTTGGGCCTGTAATTCGCACAAATGGCAAATGTAAACGAATTTCCTATGTTCATTAACCGAGATGCTGCGCTGCCGATGCTCGTGCTGACGTTAACTGCGACGTCGACGTCGAAATCGCTGTCGCTGTTGCTGTCGCCGTTAACGTTGACGTTGACAGCACGGCCTGCACTTGTCTTTGTGTCAGCTGATGAACGTTTTGTTGCCTTGTCGCAAACATTCTCAACCATTGCCGTTGCCGTTGCTTGCAACATGATACTATTTTTATTAGCCTGACACTGCGAAATCACTACGTGTGTGTGCACAAACACTCACACACACACAAACAGACTTTTTTTCTTTCCACATAGACTAAGAACAACAACAAGCACAAGAAGCAAGTGGAAAAGCATCCATCGAGTCTGTCAAGAATTAGCCAAATCCCAGTATCAAGTATCTAAGCTCAAGTAAAACATAAGTTAAGGATTTTTAAGGAATGTTATAAGATTCATCAACAAAATCTATTAACCTATACTTTCAGTTTCGGTAAAGCATCTTCGATTTATGATTCGACCTCGAAGCTTGAAGCTGTCGTAAAATCGTAAGAAAATGTTAATGTGAATTTTTGAATAAACAAATCAATTTTAATAAAGAGTTAATCAAAAAATATAAATATTTAAATTTGTATCACTAGCAACACTTGTAAGTTGACAAAACTTACTTTACAACATACAAATAGTTTGGTTTCAAATAAATGCTGTTGTTGCTGTTGGCATGCTAATTGCCAGCGATAACCTTTCGAGGCGTTCAAGTGTCAGCAATAACAACACAACAACACCACACACAACAGAACAGAACGAACATACACACAAAACAACAAACAAAGACAAAAACACAAAGCGTTAACTTTGGCATCCTGTGTGCGCACTTTGTTTGATTTCGCATTTTGTTACGTTGCATTTAACATTTAAATTTAAATTAGTTTTTCGTGCAATGTTCAACTAGCAAACAGTTGCCACCTTCCGACCAACCAACAACAAAAACGACGACAACAATTTGACTGATCAACAGCAATGCAATGGAATTTGTCAGAGCGTGTGACTTTGATTCTTAACGTGATGTTGTTGTCGTTGTTGTTGCAACATTTGTGTGGCTGACGTGTGCCAATCAAAATAAAGTCAAATTTGTAAATCCAAACTGTCAAAAAGGCCTTTTTTTTTGGGTGGTTAAGTATAAAAAAAAAGTAAAAATAAAAATAATATAAAAAGGCGATTGCTGTTCAATGTTTTGTTGCAGGTCGCAGCTGCAGAATAGACAACAACAACAGCAACATGAAGAAGATGGTAAAGAGTGAGGAGGCCCAGGGCAGCAGAGTCCGCAGTTCGCAGTTTGCAGTCGCCGTTGCCGTTGCAGTTGCAGCTGATCATGCGCCCAACTCACGCAAAATAGTCGTGCACGATTTGGTTCGTGATTTTGTGTAACGAAGCGCCCAAAAAATATCTAGTTGGATAGGCTCCAAACTCAAGATATTTGTGCCGTCCAGCCGACTGACGCTGATGACGACGACGACGACGGCGATGACTATGAAGACGATCTCATGACCAAAATAACAACGCAATACGCTGGAAATTCATCTTGTCTTACTGCGCTCCAGTTGGATTTGCCGCAGTCTTCTTCCTCACCATTGTGCCCCAGACTCAGTCTCAGTCTCAGTCAGTGTCTTTGACTCAGGCCAACTTCAGCTGCAACAACTGGCGACACTTGCGCATCATTTTGGTGACTGTTTTGTTGCTCTTTAAATTTTTGGGGTTACGCAAAGCAAACACGAAATTCTCAACGATTTTGTAACATACATATTTGATTTAAATCGACTCTCAGGTTTTCTTGTAGAATTAAGCTGTTAATGCTTGGAGAGAAAGAGCGAGAGAGTGGCAAAAAAAAGAGAATAAATATTTAGCCTTAGTTAGCTTTATTTCATTAAACATTATAACAAAAATTTTATTACATAATAAGCATTATTTTCCGTAAACTTTCGCAGCGGTTAACATTTGTTTCTTGAAAAATTTATGTGCCGAAACTTTTGACAATTGCTTCAAAGACAAAATTGTTGTTTTAAATATAACAACATAAATTTATTCTTTTTGCTTATAGTGTCATTTAAACTACTTAAAGCTTAATGAATTTTCTTACGCATAAATTAAGCTTTTATCAAGAACATTGAACAATTGACAAGTGCATCAAAAGTTCGTCATGAATATATTCATTAGACACATATTCTACCTGTTGTTGTTATTGTTTTGTGTTTGTGTTTGTTTGTCTTACCTTGAAAATCGCTGACTACTCCTGCGGCTGCTACGGTGGTCGATGTTCCACTCCACTCCACCGAAGTTCACTTCACTTCACTTCACCTCACTTCAGTTTCAGTCCACACCACTCCACTTTTTTGAACTGAGTCTTCATCTTCGTCTCCGTGTCTATGTGTCTGTGTCTTAACTTCAACTCAGAGTCTCTTGGAGTCTTCCATCTCCATCTTCGGCTCATGCCGAATGCCTGCCAGTTATTTGCTCCCATTGTTCGCAGTCGTGCTCAATATTGCGTTGCTTTTCCCTTTGCCAGTCTGTCCCAGTGTCTCTGATTCTCTGTGTACTTCCCTCCCCCCATCCCATCTCTCTCTCTCTCTCTCTCCGTCTCCCACTGTTGCATCATAGAGCGAGCATCTGGAGCTTCTTTAGCTGCTGTTGCAGCTTTCGTTTTCGTGGTCCAGCAGACATGTCCTGGTCCTGGGCCTGGGCCTTGGACTGGGCCCTGCGTTCGCCTCGAGTCTTTTGTCTTATTTGATTTATGAGTTTTATTGTGGCTCTTTCTCTCTCCGCCTCTCTCTCTCTCTCTCTCTCTCCGTCTCTGTCTCTGTCTCAGTGCTATCCCACGTGCTGCTCCTTGGTCAATGTGTGTGTGTTTGTTGTGCGGCTTTCAATACCTTTTGGGCGCAAGTAGCGTGCATTGATTTCTGCTCCCCTTGTGGGCCTGCAACTGCAACAGCGACTGTTTCAACTGCCAAATTTGGTGGCGGAGTTGCGCACCACAGCGCTGCATGATGCTCAGTGCCTTTGCACATAGATCATTTTCGATCAGTCCCTATAGCCCTAAAGCCCAGACAAGTGCGACTTCGACTTGAAGTCAAGAGCTTCGAGTAGAAGTTGAAGTTGTCGACTCTGCTGTTGTTGGACTCTGTGTGGCACAGCGCGTTGCGTGGGCGTGGGAAAAAACCAGTCAACTAATTAGCTAAAAATTCTTGGAATATTAATCAAATCGTTAGAGTTTGTGAAATATCAGTAGCTAAATCATGGACATAAATGCGAATGACAATATACACAACATTTCAAGTTATCTGGGGGCAAAGATCTACAGTCGAATTTCTTTATATCAAATATCAAAGGGACAATTTAAGCTTTCACTGAATTTATATGGCATTATAATGTTATGAGCTGATTATTTGTCTGAAACGTTCTGTTATGATTGCCTTCAATCTTGTTTTTACAACGAAAATACCTTTCGTCAACGTAAACATTTCTAATAAAAAATACTTCAACCATTATTCCCTTCCAAGAAATATATTATGTAAGTTTTTGTTTTTGCTCCTGACTAAAATGTGGTTCGTTTATTATTTTCTTAATAAATATTTATGTGTTATTTTAGTGCACATGATGATAAGACTGCTTTGCAATTTGCCAGTTAGTAAACCGGGTGGAAAGTTGAGCTGGTCAGTTCTGGATAGTTGTTGTTGCTTTAGATGTCACCAGCAACAGCAGCAGGAGCAGCAGCATCAACAACAACAACAAGAACAACACTTTTCAGAGAATTTAAACAGCATGCGTTGCCAATTGGCAATTCCATCAGGTCAGGCAGAGGACCTTGTGGTAAGATGGTTTGTGTGGTTGTTGGTGGAAAGGTGAGCGCAGTGGGGCACAGTTGCTGCAGTCAAAATAATAAATAATTGAATGACTAAAGTGCTGTGTGTGGAGAGTGCGTTTGTTTAGGTGTTGTTGGTGGTTGGATTTGGGTTGGCTTAGATTGAAATCGGACAAACGGCGCTGCAAAAAACAGCGACAGTTAAAGCAAAAATCGAAACAGCGGCCGCATCGCCACGTTTGCCACATGCCCCAAAAGTGCATGCAACGCGCGCTTGCAGCTCATCTCCATAGCACCGCAGCAAAGTTGCAACTTGCAACTTGCGACTTGCGACTCGCGCTGCGAATTAAGCTGTTGACACATAACATCATGTCGCACTTGTCTTGTGGCACAAATCTCACCAGCTGAGTGAAACGCGCGCACAACATGAGCCGCAAATTCTGCACAGAGCTGAAGTCTTGAGCGGACCAACCAGGCCCCGGGCGTCGAGCCGCAATGGCACCATGTTGAGTGAACAGCCAACAACGGGAACGACGACAACAACAATGGATAACAACAACAACAACAACAGCGGGCATTCGAGAGCATATCCAAGCAAAAAACGAAAATAACAAAACGAAAAACAAAACCAAAAAAAAAGTCACAAGACGCAGACAGAGTCCTCAGTCCTGCCTCAATGCAAGAAGTTTTGCGAACGCTGGTCAAAGCACAACAAATCTTGCGGCATGTTATCGCTGCCATGACCACGACAACAGCAACATAAACACAAACAACAACAACAGCAACAATAACAACAACAGACAGACGTTGACTTGAACGACGCGTCGCGTCGCGACGTTGGCAATTTGTGATTGGATTCTGCCGGTAAATGCATTCGAGATGTGCCCCAAAACCTAACAACAACATCTCATGTTGTAGCTGTTTTGGTTGTTGTTGTGGCATTTGGGTGAAGGGCATAATAACTTAAGCAAATCAGCTGTGCTTTTTGCAGCTCTAAAATATGAAAAATATTTTATTACCAGCAAACAAGCTGCAGAATCCAAAAAAAACTATTCCAATGAACAAAACGTTACGGAAATTTTTAAAAAATAATTCGAAGCCTGAACAAAAGAATAGAAAATATTTCATTGGATTTAATAAGTTTCTGTAAAAGTTTTAGGCTTTAGGATAGCTTATCGTTGACAAAAGGAACTTCTTTGTTTAAAATTACTAAATTAAAATTTAATTTGAAATTATAAAAAAAATGTTAAGATATTGCCCCAATTAAGGGTACTTAATAAAGTCTCAACCCAATTATTCAGTCCATTTCTAAGATGTATATTAATATATTTCATTATTAAAGTCAATTTAAATAAATATTTTTTTTAACAATTTTATTGCACACCCTAAATCAAATATATTTTAAATCATGCTGCCAAACCGCTTGACAGCTTCACACATGAAAATACACAATATCGTAGATTTTTTATAGCATAGGAAATGAATCGAGAATTGTTTGCTTTGCCCCAAAAAGAATATTTACATTTTTTTTGCTCGCTTTGTGTTTGTTTTTGTGTTGCATCAGCTATGTCGCCCAGCATTTGATGGGCTTCATCAATGATGTTGCAGGGCGGATGTGTGGGGAGCGGGAAGTGGGGTTGGTTGGCGGAAATGCGAACGTTGCATGTGGCACGTTGCGCATTGTATACACGTTGCTCGTCACTCATACGCCGTGTGGGCTCTGACGCCACTGCAATAGCTGTGGTTGTTGTTGCCGTTGTTGGCCGCCGTTTGCTTGGCATCATCAATTCCAGCTGACACGTCATCCATCTTGGCAGGGTTTGAGCGTGCAGTGGGCAACTGAGTGGGGGGCGGAGGCAAGGCTGTCGTTGTAGGTGGCTGGTGACCGAAACGCACAGAGGCCTTGCAGCAAAAGTCCTTTAAACGACCTCTGGACGAATGTTGCTGTTGCTGCCTGGCGCCGAAAAGCTGCGGCCAGCATTAACAACAGCCACCAGGAGCAATCGAAAGGGGATGTGGATGCTGCAGCAGTTAGGTTGCTTGGATGCCTGGATGGCTGGATGGCATGTAAGTCGGCAACTGGGGAGCCGTAGTCCGCACTAGATTAGAAAATTCGACGTTGTGCAGCAGGCGAAATTAAAATGGCAACGACGAGGGGCAGGCAGGACAAGTAAAGAGCAAAGGACGATGCGCCATCACGAATGCATGTTGCAAGAGGGGATGCCACACACAGTTGAAAAGCTGTGTGTGTTTGGTGCGGCTGCCTCGCTGCTGGGACTCTCGACGTGCGACGCTGCAGCCATTAAAATACACAGCTGCCGTTTGCTGCCGTTTGTTGCTGCTGCCTCGCCAACAAAACGGGGCACGTAAAATGGTCGGCAGTGTGCGGGCGGGCGGTCGGATATTCGGATGGGCGGCGTTGTAACGCACGCAAGGACATTTGAAGGATAAAGTCGCGTGAGAGAAAGCAGCAGCAGTTACTGCCACTGCGCCAGCTGCACCATCACCACCAGCATCACCGCCAACAACAACAACAGCAACTCGAAGCTGAGCTGAGCTGCCGTTACTTGGCATACGAAATCAACTGGCCCCCCAACGAGGGAGCCTCGCGAGCGACTAAAGTAGTAGAAAAATTGAGTAGTAAATAAATGATAAACGAAAATAAAATGCAAGGACTTGCATCCTACGCTCCTCCACATGGTGTATGTGTAAATGTGTGTGCTTACTCTGACAGGATTACAAGAATGCTCGAAGGACCAACAATGCCAGGCAACACAAGCCAACGGCAACAAAATGACTGTCCCCATGCCAAAAAAAAGAAGCGAAACGAGCTGGAAGAAGATGAACTCATCCCCAAGCCTTGCTCTTGGCCTTCCTCTGCCTCGTCCTGCAACACCTTAACATTCTCATAGTCATAGTCATCGTTGTTCTTCCGTCGCTTTTGTGTGCTGCATGCAGCTATATATTTTTTGTTTGTTTTTATTTTGGAAGGCAACTAAATTCACATTTGTTGTAAGTTCGTGCTCGTTCTCCCCAAACACCTTAACTGTGCACCCACAACTAACCCATCCATTCCCTACTCGAAGCCATATGGCTAAAGGTACAGCCTCCGTTCTTTTTACCCTATGACTTTGGATTGCTGCTACATATAAAGAAATATACACTTATAAAATCCGTTTTGATTTAGCTATGCGTTGCCAACAATTTTTGAAAATTTTACCAATTCCAATCAACTGAAGCCTACAACTTTTGGTTTGGACTGCTTTTATGCTTAATTTTGGTTTGTAATTTAGACAATTTTTAATTTCAGCAAAACGGAAAATGAATCTAATCAAATTATACACATATCCTATCTATTAAGAAACTAAACATGCAAATGCTTCAAGGAACTTACAAACAAAATGATTTAATTTTACTTATTACTGATTAAAGGAACTCCATTCCGTCATCTTTTGTTAGTCAAATGGATATTATTTTTCGCTAAATCAGAATTATTTTAACTCAAACCTGTCGCAAGAAACTATACTTGGGCATAGAACCTGCCTTTGCAATTATTATATCATGTCTTGATCGAGTTTTTAATAATTTTTTACCTATGAAATATAAAAATTTAATAAAAAATCAGTTGTTTATAAACATAAAAACCGAGCTTTGATTTGATAATAATGTCATTTCTGCATCATTAGTTTTGTCAAACAAACAGGTACAAATTATCATAAAATAAAGTAATACAGATGTTAAATGATGTACCGTTTTGTTGTGACACAAAATCGTTCCTCCTAAATATTTTGCGTATTGTCAAAAGTTTCTTGCCAAGCGGCACCCAGTAAAAGCCAGCTCAGCTTAGTTGAAGTTGATGTTGATGTTGGTGCTGCTGCTGCTGATGATAATTTAGCTTTGGGATTATGATTATGTTGTTGCTGTTGTTCGCCATAATGATGTTTGTTGCGCAAAGCGCGTTTTGTGGCAGCCGCTTAAATAAATTAAATTCAATTTAAAGCGCGCTCAGCTCTCAGCTCACAGCCATTGGGCGCCGACTCCTGCTGCAAAAAAATTTTTCATAGCCAGCGTTGACCTCTGTCAGTCAGTAACTGCAACAGCAACAATATCAACAACAACAACAACTGGGATAGAGGTAGAACTGCAACGGTAATCAGTGCCACATAACGCACAGGCCGCAAACTAAAACGCGCAACGCAAAAATCGTGCGTGCCCTTAAGACGCTCATAAAATAGGCAAACGGCGCTGGAGACGGCCACAAAATAAAAATAAACAGGAAAAAAAACAAAAACAAAAATGTTCTTTCCACTCTATCGGGCCCGAAAAAAAAGAAACGAAACGTAAAAACATGAACAGAAACTCGAATTCAGCCAGAAAAGATTGGCTAAGAATGGGTTGGTTAAACGGGTGGCTGGCTGCAGCAGCAACAACAGCTGCAGCAGCAGCGGGGGAGTGTTGGAAGAGACAAGTGGTAAGAGGGGAAAGGGGGAGGGGGAAGGCTTACTGCTGCTGCACGTAAGGCACGACTTTTTATTATGCTTTACGTTCTTCGCTGCGCTGAGGCCAACGGCGCCCACCCGCCTGCGCTTTTTGTCTCGGCCAGAGAATCTGCACAAAAATCTGTTTTTCCTCCATTGCCATTGCCATTGCATTGGAATGCATAACAACAACGAAACAACAACAACAACGTTAAGAGCGAGATGGAAAATAGTGCAACGAATGTCATTCGCATTGCTTGCTTTTTGGTCAACTCAAGTTTATGGCGCCCGCAACGAAATTGAATTGTGTTCCATCTATAAAGTATCTGGTTTGGGCCAAATGACCAAGATAAACCACTCAAAGCACTCAATACAACAACAACAGCATATAAAGGGCAACAAGTGCAAGAAAAAACAAAATATTTAGTTGAGAGTTGAAAAATTTTTATAATCACATTTCTATATCATGAAATTAAAGTACATATTCCCAAAAACTGTATGTAACGAGTTGAGCTTAACTATTTCTGAGACTTTCGATGATAACAAAAGAGTAAGTATAGTTGATCAGGCAAATTAGTTTTGTTGTTTACACTTTCCATTACCAAACTGCATTAAATTCCCCATGCCATTCACGAAGTAAAAAAGTTCTGTAAAATAAATAATTATATCTATTTAATTTCATAGTTTTTAAAGCTATTTCCGGTAGTTATGCAAATCAAAATTGGCTTGCATTTGTTTGGTTGACCCCCAATATAATAATAAAAATAGCCGCATATTTTCTTTCCAAGTTAATCCAGTTTAAGCTTAACATTTTGATACAGCAGAAACCAAAAATAATTTAATCCTCAACTTAAATGAATTTTTGTGTTTGTCTTGTAAGTCGCGCAATAGATCAAGCAATATGTGAATATTTCACTCAAACGAGCGTTAATTAACGAAATTGTAAGTTAACATGGTAGCGCCAAAGAAGAGACACGATAACTGAGGCAACAGTAGGAGTGTGTGGGAGGGGGATTTGGCAGCTAAGCCGCAGGACAGATATTCAATCATTAGTGACTTGTCAAAAGATGTCCTGGCTGTCCAGCAGAATGAACATATCTGCATCTGAGATAAATACATATATATATATAGCTTTATATATCTACCATGTACATATATATATTTATGTATGTACCTGTGCGTTACTCAAAATCTAACGTATATATATAGACGTATAAGCACCCATGCCACGCCCCTATTGTGCGGGCCTCGGTTATTTGATTGGTCAACACACGCTCACACACACACACACTCACAAAGAACATGTACGAAATGAAAGAAAAAAATCATGGAGCATCTGAAAAATTTTGCATTGTGAAAAAATGCAATTCTAATACCCTACGGTTCGAAGTGAGTTCAAACAATGGGTATACTTATTGGAAGTAAAACTGCATGTATTTAAATAAATAAATAAATCTTTTGAGATCTCAAGTCAGGATTCTTTAACTAATTCCTGAAATTCTCGAGGCTACACATGAAAATGAATAAAGAATAAAATAACATAATAACAGTTTCTTATAATAATATTTTGTTAAGGGCATTGTTTTATTAAAGCTTTGTTATTATTCAAATGACAAACTTAAATTAAAAGTTTTGTGTTGAAATGCTTAAAGTTCATAGTTTAGTTGAAGCTCATTTCATACATCAGGAATTTTGTTTTATATTTTGATTTTATTTTTATCATTTGAGATATTTTTATTTTATAAAAATTTCTATTATCAACTTGAACTATTTTAGTAACTTATACTATAGTGGAATCTTAACAACAATTAAGCTTTAACAAACTGAAGAATACCGAAAATTATTCAATGTTTAGCTTTGACAACATTTTCAACCTGGCTTTGCTGGATATTGTTCTAGTCGGTTAACTATAAAACTTTCATTGCTAAATTTGCATGTTCTTGTTTAGCTGCACACACACACACACCATATCACACACACTTGAATGGAAATTTTTTATTTTGCCATTTTTTTTGCCGCTTCCTTTTGCTAATCAAAATGGAGGAAGAATAGCAACAGAAAAAAAAAAAAATGGCAACGAAAGAAACAGCAAGCGAAAAAAAAACCGGAAAAGAAAATGCAAAGAAATGTCAGCCCAAAAGATCCAGATCCCAATAGCTGCTGCTGCCCGTTGGCTGGCTGGCTGGGTGGCTGGTTGAAGCTTATGCTGATGCTGCTCCTCTTGGTTGGTGCTGCACATGCCGGTTATGTTTGCAGTCGAATAAACAGCATCAATTCATCACACACGAAGAACTACAGTGAAAAACAGAACCAAACAAAAAATGCATATATAGTGTACTATATATGTATGTATGTATAGCAAACGGGCCAAACGGCAGGGCGATAAGAAAGCCAAACATTGAGAGAGTGTGAGAATAGAGAAAAACAACAACAAAGCAACAGCAGCAGTGGCAGCCAGCGCATAAAATGGCGCCATGAGGCTCAGGCGCCAGGACAGCCACCAAAGAGTGCACAACACCCAAAACCTATCCTCGCTATCCCCCACCACTATCCCATCTTATCCGGAGAGCGCACTAAATCAACATTTCACTTTGATGAATGATGACCAATGTCCAGGCGCGCTCGCTTGATGTCCTGCCTGTCCTGTCACCCGCATATCTCGCTTGCTTCCATGTGCCGCATAGCCTGCTGTGCCGCGCAGCGCAGCATGCAACAACAACAGCAGCAATGGCAAACAACAACAAGCAAGCGACAAAAAACCCAAAAGAAACTACTAAAATGAAAGCACACAAAAAACTTTGTGGGCGCAGCACAAAAGTGCAAGGGGCGTGCCACACAGTTGCTTGTGTTGGTTAGATTTGCTGTTGCTTGGTGTTGCTGTTGCTGTTCCCACTCCAGCGTCATCTGACTGGCGGTGGCTCTGGTGCTAGAACGCCTACAAACGACGAGCCTGAAAATAGACACGGACACTAATCGAATTATTGCCACTGCAGAGGAGTGCTTGCTGTGTATGGTCCTTGTGCTCGTCCTGCGCGCTAGAGCGCACTTCGCTGCCTACACAAAATCGAATTTTTCCCTGCACTTGCCACTAAAACAAAACACACTCACACACACACACACAAAAAGGAAGAAAAAGAAAACACACACCACCGACACACAAAAAGTAAAAACCGATGAGTAATTAAAAAGAATTTCCCTTTGGCGTGCTCTTTTTTTTCTTCTTCCTGTGTTATGCTGTGCTGCAACAGCAAAACGTCAATGTGTGTGTGTGTTTGTGTGGAAGAGGGAAATCAAGCAGGAAAGAAAGCATAGCATACATATGTGGGCAGCATGGGCGACGCGCATCTGCATGCGTATATGTATGTATGTATATGTGTATGTGTATGTTGCATCGATGGGCAGCTGTAGCAGCAACCAACCAAAATCGAACAGCGTCGCCGCCTTCGCGTTTGCTGACCGGTCGCGATTGCCTGATGCACAGGATTTAAAAGAGTTTGCGATGCTTATTCATGTACACCAAAATATATACTACTGGGTAACAAGGTGGTGGTGGTGGTGGGGGTTGCTATGTGTGCACCGCAATAAACAATAACAAAGCGCATAAATTAGATGCCACACCCGCGTCAGCAGCAGCAGCAGCATCGTTTGACATCGCTTGCAACCAAAGACCAAATGAAAAAAAAAAATAGAATCAAAAGAAAAAGAAGAGAATGAAGACAATGTTTAGGAACTTGCCACACTTTGAATGGCTTATCAATGCAAAAGGGAACTTGTGGCATTAACAGCAGCTCTACCCCAGAGCTTTTCAATATTGAGACAAAAAGGCGCCAAGTCAACGCAATGAGGAGGGGGCGTGGAGACAGATGTCTGAACTAGCTAGATTAAAGTTAAATTTAATTAAACTTCAAGGTTTTTACTTTCAGGGGGAAATAATAACAAATTATTAACAACAAATACCTTTAATACATTGTAAATTAAAAACAAGAAGAACAATCTAAATGCCGAAAAATTCTAATTTCTATATCTAAAAAAGAGATATTAAAACTGAAATAGATATTTTATTTCTTGATCCTAAAACGCAATAAAAAGTATTTTTTTCACTTGATTTTGTACAATCTTAACATAAAATGGATAAAGTAAATATTAATTTCTATTCGAACTAAGAATTATTGTATTATTTTCTTATGCTCATATTTAAGGTTGCCAAACAATTAAAGTGAGGGATCAATAAATTTATATACATAGATATTTTGGCTAAACATATTTTGTTTTTTTCATAGTTTATCATTTTCTTCAAGTTTCAGTTTACTCAAAATAAAACCTATTTCTATGTCCATGGATATTTGCATTGGGAAAGGCCATGAAAACTGGCCCACAGAGAAGATGTTAACAGCAGCAGCAACAACAACTACAACAGAATGGGAAATGATATGTGCAGCGGATCGTTGTTGTTGTTGTTGCAGCATCAGCAACAGCAGCAAAATGTCAACAACAACAGCGCAGCGCACGCGCAACAAAAAGTCAACTCATTTTGCTTGTGTTGTTGTCGCTGTTGTTGCAGTCAATTGCATTGCAACATTTCATTTTCTGATATGAAAGATTTAAAGTTTGCAACATAAAAATGTCACGTTTTTCATGGTCGCCACGAGACGACGACGACGACGACGACGACGGCAATGGCGACAACATTGTTGCATGTTGTTGTTGTTCCTTTTGTAGTTGTTGTTGTTGGCGCTGCGCATGAGCATTTGTTGCCTATGGCTAACTAACTTGCAGTCTATTTATGTTACAATTTGGCTGCTGCCAGGCAAAAATGTTGCCAACTTTTGCTGCTGCTGCTCGCTTGTTTGACAATGCTCGTCGTGACATCTGCGCCAAGCAACAGCAACAGGTCGGCATCGTTATCGGGGTCGGGGGGTTGGCGTTGGTGTTGTGGATTTTTCTCAGTTTTGGTTTCTTTTGGCAATCTCGGGCTTATGGCTCTAAGTGGATTGAGGGGGCGGCGGGGGTGGTTCAAGTATGCGATAATGCCAAAACAGCAAACGGGTTCCCAATCTGCTGGTTGCTGGTTTGTATTAATTTGACAACGCAACATTACGCACCAGAACCTGACTCGCAGTCAAAGTCAGAGCCTGAACCCAAGCCTGACCTGATATAAAGACGGGGTGCGAGAGAGAGGGAGATCGAGAGATGCCACTGATATGTGTACAAGACACAAGCGGGGCAACAAAAAAAAAAAAACACAACAGCTTGGCAAAAGATTTTGAGCTCGTTTCGTTTCGTTTCGTTTTGTCACAAATTAAACACGTTTTTCCACAGAACCTAATGAATAAACTAGCCAAACGATGTTCGCTGCTGCCAGATTAAGGTACACAACCTTTGAGTCGTTAAAGTTCCAGCTCCATAAGCGCACACGCAAATACCCTGTAAAATGTTTTAATTTATATGAGTCAGGCTCTAGTCGATAAAGTTCGAGGATGGTAAAATTTACACAGACATTCTCTGTGATTATTTGATATCTTTCGTGTTTCTTCACTTATTTAAGTTTTTAAATAAATATTCCAGAAATTTTCATCGATTTATCGATTTAGGGAAGAGTTGTAGATAGTTTGAGGCTTGACCTGCTCGATTTGTTCCATTAACTATATTCTAAATCCGAAATCTCATACAGACAAACGATCAAACAAATCGACTACTGATCAAGAATATGTCAATTATATGGAGTCGGAGATGACTCACTCTGCTTGTTACATATGTACATTTGTCCAAAGTCAGTATACACAACGATGTGATATTGATTGATATAAAACTAATTACTTTCTCAACATTTTCGTTTCCTTACAAACTTTCTTGTAGCAAACGTTTTATTTTCTTGTCAAACATTTTAATATCCTGCTTCAATACGATTTTCTGTTGTTTGTGGCTTAACATAATCGACTACATTTGTGTGTATGTGTATGTGTGTGTGACTATCGATAACAGAAAAAAGAAAACGGAAGCGCAAGAGAAATGGCCACTCATCCAGAGCGATTTGCAAGGCGAGATGCATACAATTAGCAGGCTGTAAATTTGAAATCGAAAATAGCTACAAGACAGGACGGGGGGGGATACGGGCTAGTTACTGTGGCACTGATCATGATGCTACGCTGCGACGTTCACTCGGGGGCCTACATAAGTGTTAATTGAACATGGCCTGAGTACGTGTGTGGTTTGTTGCTGGAAGCCTACAGGAGGGGGAGGTAAGAGGTGACTCTAGATGGCTGGCAATTACGCACACATCTAATGCAATTTTGATAATTGGCCATCAAATTTATGAGACATGTTGCTGGCCGCAACGAAATTACGATGTGCGAACATGTTGCGATCATAAAAGGCAAAATGTTTGCCAACTTGTGGCGTTTGTGGTCTCGCGGGGTGTTGCTGTCGTTGTTGTTGCATTTAAATGCGTGTGATAAACAGCGTGTTGCGCACATGTTGCCGTGCAACATTTTATGCCATAGCAGCTTGGTTTGCTTCGGATTGGTTTGGTTCGGATGGGTTCGGTTCTGTTTGGGACAGCTGTAATTATTTCTATTAAAGAGTGCAACTGCTGTCGCTGTCAGCCTGACTGCACACCACGTACCCACAGCAACAGCACTAGCAACAACAACAGCAATTGCAATTGCAGCACCTGACCAGGCCAAAGCAAATATGAACATTTTTCTTGTACATAGCACACATACATTCTACATACATATTCCTTCTCCTTTATTTTCTCAATTTGAATTTGCATGCGAGACGCGCACACGAGAAATTCTATTAGGCAAAACAT
Organism: Scaptomyza graminum; assembly: GCA_018901835.1. Lineage (NCBI taxonomy): Eukaryota > Metazoa > Arthropoda > Insecta > Diptera > Drosophilidae > Scaptomyza > Scaptomyza graminum. The sequence goes on along the minus strand of JAEIFL010000001.1, from coordinate 2,428,139 downwards.
TTCGCAATTGCGTGCTGATTGTCAGGTTAACTCCAGCACTCCCATACCTCATACCCATACCCATATCCACACACCCATCAAACTCCTCCTCTCACTCCAAAATTGCCTTGCATTATTCCCGGTTTAATTCCAACACACAGAGAAAAATCGTTTGCGTATAAAAAATATTTTTGAATAATTAATATAAAAATATTAAGTTATTATTAATAACAATAATAAAATATATGTATATAATACTAAGAAAAAGAAATTTTAAATGATATCTGAAATTTATTTAAATGTTAAATGTTCCCTCAAAATAAAATCAATATCAGACTGAAAAGGGTTTATACCAAAAAATGTTAAATTTCTTTTAATTTATTTAAATCGAGCAAGAAACACCAAAGAGCTTAAAGTTTCAAGTTGTTTGACCTTGATATTGAGTTGAATGTTGTATTGTAAATGAATTTTTCTCTGAGTGCACTAACCTGCCTGACCGATAGCCAAAGGCTTCGTTCTCAACTCGCTGCAGGCATCTATTCCCAAGTGCTTTAGATTCTTGTCTCACTTGTGTTGCTTTTTTTTCGTGGACTTGTCTTCAAGCTGCTTTCCATGCCAGCGATTATTAGTTACGGCAGCCTGAACGCATTTTTGCGCATCTCTTCACACTCACACACACACACAACCCCCACACGAATATCTTTTGGTTTAGGGAAGCTCCGCCTGCCCCTTTGGACAAAACTGTAATAATCTTAATTAAGTTTAGAATTGAGTCTGCGCGTAATTATGCGAAACGCGCACAAAAGGCTTTAACTTAAAAAAGTTTAACTTGGGCCACGTATGTGTATGCAAAGTAGCCGCTGACACGCCTCCTCCACCACTGCCACCGCCACCTTGCCCCACCATCAAAAAACTGCTAAGCACCCAAGCTGAGCCACAATTATGCTGTGCACTTGCGCATGCCCCCAACACACACACCACTAACGCCCCTCTTTGCACCTTGCAACACCACCGCCACCACCACCATGAGCAGCACCATTGGCATCGCCATCAGCATTTGCCGCCCACTTTCCTTTTTAAGCTGCCGCGTGCAGCGAACTCAACGGCGTTCATCGTGGCTTTCTGGTTAGGTGAGCATAACTAATCTAATCGCTATAGAAATCTGCACCGCTGCACCACTAACCCCACCTTTTAGCCTCTGTTGGTCATTTATGCTATTGATTATAGAACTCCAGGTGCCGCTAAATATTTATTTTTATCAAATTAAAAAACGGGTTTTTTTTTTGTTTTTTGTTTAATGAATTAAGTCCACATAAGGATTTTTATAATTTGTATCAAACACTTGTGTAAATATATATTTATTTAATTTAATATTCATATCTTATATTGACTTGATGCTTGAACCTAAGTCAGAGTCCCAAACCGGTTTGTAAATGATTCCCAGCGAACCTCAACTAAGTAGTTTAAACGATTCAAATGCGTTTGATTAGCACTCTCGGTTTAATAAGCTGCCTGACCTATGATACCCAATCAGCCATGTTATTGTTGTTGGCTACCCACAACCCACAACAGTTTTTGCCTTATGCAGGCGGTCAAACACCAACAGGCAGGCAAAACACACAGGAACAGGATCACCGACAATTCCCTGCTTGCCAGTAGTTTGACTTTGCCGCAACCAAATCATCCCCTTTCCCACTTACTGGTTGCACTCTCTTTAGTGCTGGGCATCGCCCACTTGGCGGCATCTCCGAGAGAGCTAGCCGCCAACATTATAAAGTAGTACACGTTCGTTCGGCGTTCTGTTAGCCGTTTTGCCATTCGACCATTCGCCTTTCTCTTTCTCTCGCTGCATGGCCCATTACGCTGTCCATTTGAGTGGTCATTATAGTAAATTTGATTTGGACGCGAGCCTCAAAAGCTGCTCCAGCCACATCATCAATACCAAGTGACACACACACCGAGAAAGAGAGCTGACAGGGAAGGGGACGTTTGGCAAAGAAATATCGAACACGTAGTTAATCAATCCATTGGTGGTCCAAAAACTCGACTCGCGCCAGCAATTACTGTTAACTGGGCTGGCGATGTTGTTGTCTGTTTGTTGTTGTTGTTGTTGTACGCATGTTGGCGGCTTTTAAATGCGCGTAGGCGTTTACATTCACAGTTGGCAACATTTGTTGTTGTTGTCTTTGGGGCGGCAATTAAAAAGATTTCCGACCACAATTTATTCAACGATTTGCAAAGTAATTATGTTGTCATTACCTTAGAGACCTTAACAATAAATGTGCCTGTCACTCTTCCAGTTAGTCACTCTGTCAGTCAGTCAACGGATTGTGAGATAATCTTATTTTTTATTTACCCTCAAAGGTACGAGCTGTTTCGTTTGACCCAATAGATATCATTCAGTGATTACTATCAAATGTTTTTATATGGATGCATATTAACATCTAATCTTATATAGCTCATGAAACTCAAGTATGTTTAAGAAGGTTCACTGGCTCCGAAATACTCTCCAAACTTGTCTCGGCTGATTGGCAGTTTGGCATTTTTTGGCTGCCGTTCAGTGCAAAGTTCGCACCTTCTTCTCGATACTGTGGCACGAACACGCACATGTCAAGAATTTGTTTATGTATATGTTCCACAGGCCACACAGTCCACGCTGTCTTGTTCCCTATGCCTTGATCCCTGCCTGTTCCACTTGCAAAAGTTAGCAAGAAAAGAGGGTACGCAATTGTTGTCCTCGGGCCATTTGGCTGCCGAAGACGACTTAATTGAATGTTGCAGTCGCTGGACAGGCACAGGCAGGTGCTTATCAGCGCCACGCGTACAATTAATTCCAGCGATTTGTAACTTAACTGTAAAACTGTAAAACGACTTTTCCCCCTCTTGCTCTCTTTCTCTGGATCTTGTGAAGATCGCCTTCAGCTTAGCTCTGTCCGTCCGTCTGTCTGGCTGTCTGTTTTAGTGGCCTGGCCTGGTCTTGCCTGTCAGCTGGCAACAACAAAACGTAAATCAAAAAATTTGCTTATCCCACGCGGCGCGTCGCATTGCCTCCTTCCATTGCCCCGTATTATTCCCATTTTGCCGTATCGCAAAAAGCTGACTGCTCTCCGAACATGGGGAACAGGTGGCGCAGATCGTCGCTGCATGCGTCTTTTGCATATTAAAAAATTGTGTGTGTCTGTTGTGGGGATCAACGTTGAATGCAACTCCACCGACTGCAGTCTACAGCTGCCTGCATGTTGCCGCCTTTGCCTCCGCCATCTCCATGTCTGTGTTGCCATAAAGCACAATGGGTGGTAAATTGAAGCTTTCAACTGTGTGTGTGCAAGATGTTGCCAAAGTTGTTGTTGTTGTTGCTGTTGCTCGCTTTTTGGATCTCATTTCATTGGCCGCTGTTTTGACAATCTGCGCCAATTTAATTGGAGCGCTGTCATTAAAAAGCACGCAATTAAAAATTTTGATGAGTGCCAGGAAAAAAACATAAAATGCATAAGTTTTAAGTAGATGCCAGATAAATATTGAATTGAATATATCAGAAAAAGATAATGATAGCTTATTGATTAAAATAGGCCAAAAATGTTGTGAAGAAATGTTACAAAGAAGTTAAAAAGAAATAATTAAGTAAAAATATAAGCTCTTAATGTTTATCTGACTTAAGAATATCAACAATTATTTATAATCCTAAGTAAGCTGCGGCTTAAGTGTGTTTAGTCTTAATAAAGCTTAAACAGGTGATTATTTATAAGAATTTTTTGGCCACTTCTTGAGTAAAATCTAGCTTTGCATTGCCAAGCTTATAAAGATACCTTTTTGCCAACAAAGATAAAAATATATAAATAATCTTTAATTTAGTTAATTACATTTATTTTTGTCTAAGCTCGTTGTAGCTAAATAGTTCTTCAATATAACTAAAACATATTCAAGTCTTTCACTTTATTTAAATTACGCATAATAGGTGCAAGGTTAATCAGTGGCAAACAGGTGTTGGAGTTCGGCTAGAGGCGGAGGACGAGTTGCATTGCCAGACAGCTTATTTCATATCATGACGAATGTACAAACATACAAACAAATATATATTTAGAGCTGGGCCATGCTTGAAATACCTTAATAATTAATTTGTCGAGTGTCAGGAGTTCCTTTGCTTCCTTTGATAGTATGTTTGCTTGTCCGGGCCGTAGGATTATTATACAGGGCTCGGTTATGGGATTGGAGCGGGGATGTTGGTTATGTTGAGGGGGAGGATAGCGGCGCCTTTTGGTTGCCTTGTAAACACGACAAGGCGACATCCGTTTGAGATTTGAATCTTGTGGCTGGCTGATTAGCCCCACTTAGTGGAACGGTATTAGGCCACTTGACGAAATTAATGGGATTGCGGCCAAAAAAACAAAAGCAACAACAACAAAAAGCTGGGCTCGGGGCTCTTTGGCTCTTTGGGCTCTGTCTGTCGTCGTAGGTCGTGTTGCCCGACAGCTGCACAAGGGCTAAGACGTTGCAAATAAGCGAGAAACGAAAAGCGAAAAATTCCAAACCAAAATATAATCCGGAAGCATGGACATAATGACAAACAGGCGAAACTCGAGACGGCGAAACGGAGACAAAGACGAAGACCCAAAAAAGGGAAGACAGAGCGAATAGAATGACGTCCTTCTTCAGACAGACAAACAAATGTCGCGCTTTATTCTGCTTTTGTGCTTTTGTATTCGTTTCGTTTCGATTCGGTTTTGTTTCATTTTTTATTTTATTTTATTTTATTTTGCATGCCCAAAAAGGAAAAGGATTATAAAATACGGCACAACAACTGAAACTGTAACTTTTTTTTCCCGTACTGTGAACTTTCTCTCCATTCCCTCTCTCCTCATTTCACTCTCATGCTCTTTAAAGGCATCGACGGCTTCATTTGGCGTGCATGAAAACCGTTTGGATACTCCTCGCCTTTGGATGCGGGCCGTTCCCTTTAAGAATACCACGCAATCAATGCTTTGCCAGTGACATGGAATATTTATTGTGTAAATGAGCTAGTATGTGTTCACATTGCAACAAAGATCACATTTTGATGACCATCATAAACGATAATAAAGAATGAAAATATGAAAAAGTTTGAAATAAGTTTTCTATATCCATATCTTGAATAACATTTTAGCCAAAACTATAGGGTATATCAGAGTCAGGCCAAGTGCATTGCATTTCATTTTTGTTTCGTCCTTTGACCATGGCTCGAATACTCAAATTTCGACAGAAACGAAAAAAAGTTCCGTTTTTTTTGTACTTTAAATGACATTCCGCCGTAAATTTCACGTTTATTGCTGACACAAAAGAATAAATATCGCGTTGTAATACTTATGACAGGCGTGCGAGGGAAGCGAAAACATCCAAAAAGTAATAGAGCTACAAAAGTTGATCCCAACAGCAACAACAACTACAAACACTCGCACACACTCATGAGTAGTTTGTGTACAGGTAGCTGGCGTACAATAAAAAATAATACCAACAAAAAAAAAAAATAATAAAAATGTTACAAGCCAAACAAAAAAAAAGTTGCAGACAAGCGCAAATTAGCTGTGCGGGGAAGTGAAACTGGCAACAGTGAGTAAATGAGTCATATTTAGAGACCAAACCCAACAATTTTTAAATATGTTTTATTTTGTGTGTTATTAGTTACGTTATTAACAGCATTTTGCAGATTAATTGCTCAGAAATTAAAAATACCATTTTTTCGACTGATTTTCGTTACACAGATACATAAATCAAAGTACTATACTGTATTAACTTGCATTAAGTGGAAAAATTCTTTACAAAAATCAATTATTATTACTATTTTGTTTTAAAGACCTTTTTCATTCTTGGATGTTTCGATAAAAGATTTATTTGATAGGTTGGCTTACAATAAATGAAATTAAAATAAGGAAAAAATTTGGCTCAAACATTCGAATAGTCCTTCAGTAAGTACAAAATAATTTATTTCCTTGAAGCTACAAAAATTCAAATCAGAATGTATTTTAGAAAAAGCGGTTTTCCCTGGCCCTTTGAACAAAAAAACAATTTCACCAATAAGAGAAAACATTCAACATAACAAATAAATAAATAAAATAAAATAAATACAAAACAAATATCTTAAACTTATTTTCATATCGCTCTAAAAAATACACACAAATTTTAAGATTTAAAGGTTTATGAACAGTTTTGCTTATTTTATTTAAGTCCATTGAGATTTGAGTTGATTATTTCATTATGGTTTTGCTGTTGTGGCTGCAAGCTTAGTACGTTGCCCACAATGCTCGTACTACTATGTGTTGACTGGATCCAATGAAGAAGCAACAACAGCAGCAACAACAACAGCAACAACAACACAAAAATCCAAGTTGACCAGCAGCCCACATATCAGCGGCACTTCATCTTGATTGACATGCGCATTCAGCGCGTTGACATAATGATGGACAGACTTGGGACAGTGACTGCGCAGGCGCACCGTACAGCTTGGCAGACTCTTGTGCAGCGTGCAACGTTCAACGTGCAACGTGCAACAACAAAGCGTGACAACATTGCCGCTGGCAATGCGTTTTTTTGTGATGCTGCTGCTGCTGATGCTGTGATGTGACCGCTGGGATCTGCAATAAGATAGCAATGAGAAAAAATGGGCAGAAGAAGGAACAGTTCAACAGCTCTCTGCGCATGCAAATATACCTAGTTCTGTACTCACAACAACAAATGCGTAATGAGAGAGAACTTTAATGAAGTCGGAATCGGCAAACGAAATGGAAAACGGCTTGGAAATCGAAATCGAAATCCAAATCGGCATCGGATCGATGCCTGACTGAATGGATGAAGCGCCGCTGATGCGACCTTTAAGATTTCCTACCCGCGCTGCCAGCAACAAAATTTTTCCAATATCAATTTTCATTGTTCGTTCGGCCTTTCGTCTACGTTGAGTTGCAGTTTGTTGGCGGCGGCGGCGTTGTCGTCACTCAGTCGGGGCACGATCTTGGGGATACGATGTGCTATCTGGACATAAATAGACGCCAATTAAATGCTTGATGGCCATGTTGTTGTACTCTGATCATCGGCCCACGGAGCAGCAAAGTCAAGTGTACAAAAAAAAAATTGACAGCCAGAAAAGATATAAAAAAAAAAAACCAAACCAAAGGAAACTTTGCAAGCAGTTGGAAAAAACCAAACAGCAGGAAATAATTTTACAATAAATTATATGAAATATATTTTGCAAAGAGCAAAGCAAGACAGACAGTAAAAACTGCCCTCAAACAAAAATATGACACAGAATGTGGCAGAACCAGTTTGCAGTAACTATTGCTGCTGCTGCTATTTTTATTGCTGTTGCTGTTGTTTTTGTTGTTGGAACAAAAGTTTTGCGAGACATAACGGCGTCTGGCAGGAAAGAGAAGCCCATCAGACAGACCCAACAACGGATGAGCCAGAAAGATGTCGAACTCGAAGTCACAGTCGTCGCTGTTGCTGTTGCTGCTTTTGCCTTTGCTGCAGCTGCCTGGGTGTTGTTTGACTTTATGTTTTTGGAGGCATTCTTAGTACCACTACTTCGATTACTACCACTACTTCGACAGTCTTAAAGAAGTAACACTAACGCCTACGCCCGCCCACGCCTCCTTTAATTTTACCGTTACCATTAGCGCTCCCATTACGGGTTACAGTTTTGATTCAGGGCTAGGAAGAACAACAACTTTTTCCTCGAACGTCGACAATACTAGCATTTGTATACCCTTTTTGAAGGTTTATAATGAGATTCATCAGGATGAACGTTTGCAAGAAGGCTTGCAATTACTTTTCCATCTATCTAATTATTAAGTCTGTATCTTTTATCTGTTAGTTTTCATATTATCTTTTGAAAACTAAGGATTTGCCAAGAGCATTTAATCAACGGCAGTTCAAACAACCAGAAAGAACAGTATCCTTTATTGTTGTTTTTTTGTTGTCAATGCTGTTTTTGCTGTTGCATTGTTCGCGCGGCCTAAAATGTGAAACCTGTCGAAACTTTTTCATCGACTTGGCTGGTTGGCTAAAATTGACTTTGTCGTCGTCTTCTCTGCACCTACGCCACCTAGCCACCACACACAGCGAATGAAAAACTGTGAATAAGTTGCCGAAAAGAGAGAATCGCGACCTGTGAACCCTGGCTGCCATAGAGATTGTTGTTGTTGGTGTTTTTCTTGTTGACGCCAACAGACAGACAGACAGACACTTAGACAGAAAGTTTCTTATCGCAAGTGCGCTAAGAATTTCGATTGGCATTGCCCCAAGCTCTGATAACAGCTAGCTGGATAAAAGCGAAAAAAAAAAAAAAAAAGCAAATCAAAATCAAAATCAATAATATCTATGAGTTTCTTTGGTTATTTGATCGCAAGCTAACTGACCTTTTTGCGAATGAGGAATGTTTACAATAGTCCATTTCTTAAAGCTGATATGCAATAGAAATAGCTAAGAAACAAACAAAGTTTTGGAATACAAAAAGTAAGTTTTAATCGAGCGAAATATATATACTTATACATATTTCATCAAACCAAAACAAATTATCAACGCAAATTAATTTGTTTCTCATCGTTTCGCTAAGTAAAACTAAACACACTTTATTTCTCTATTATCGAGCTATCTATCTTTGATAGGAGTAGATGCAAACACAAAGTTAATCTGCGTTTGTTTGCCAATAAAAGTTCTTCATGCTCTAAGAAATCAATTGAATCAATGGGTTTAAAATAGCAAAAAAAAAGCAAAAAATTGTCCAAGCGACAATTAGCCATAATCATGGCCGTAGCAGTCGTGGCTGAGTGGTTAAGGCGTCTGACTCGAAATCAGATGCCCTCTGGGAGCGAAGATTCGAATCCTACCGGCTGCGGGGAAGCAACTTCATATTTTTATTATAATTATTTTTCAAATATTGATATTAAGTTAATAAAGTAAAAATAAATAATAATATTGTTACAATCTCATTGCAAAAAATTCCAAAAATAATAAGAATTTAATTTGTAGACACAAAATTGTTCAACATTTATTTTTTATTTATTTTCTAGGAATATCAATTAAGGCCACATATCACAAGTAACAGCAAAATAAATTTAATTTTCTTTAAACTTTTGCTTGTTAGAAGGAAATTTGTGATTTTCATTTGCTGCTTTGTAACTGTGGCATTTCATGCATTTGTTGCTTTAGCTTTTTGTCAATGCAGTTGGTTTGATGAATGCGTTGATTATCAAGTTTTAATATTAATTCTAGTGACAATGCTTTATGAATGTTCTCCAATCAGCAACAACAACAACAACGATGACAGCAACATACGTGAATGTATTACAAAAAAGCTGACCGTATCTAAAATGTTTACGTTTATTTCCCCAACATCCATATCTGGGATTAATTAGAATTTTTGCTGCGGTCGCCCAGCGTTAAACCAACCAAATTGCTAGCTCTCCACCCCCTTTCTTCTCTTCTTCTTAAGCTCTCCAACCACTGCAACTCCTTTGATTTGCTTTTTCCAATTCAATTATTATGAAGACGGTTTTGGGTCTGGCTACTACCTCCCATCCCCCTCTCTTTCTCACTCTCTCTCTCTCTCTCTCTCTCTCTCTCTCTCTCTCTCTCTCTCTCTCTCTATCTCTCACTCTCAAAAAAATAAAATAAACCAAAAAGCGAGTAAGAAAAGAGTAAATGCTCGCGACATTGGCACATGTGAGCAGCATATTGGAAAAACCACGAGCCACATGCCATCTCGCTCGCACGCATGGTGCTGTCCTGCTTGTTTCACATTTTTTCCTGCTGCTGCTGCTGCTGATTGAGACTTCAGTTTTGCAATCTATGGCAAATTGATGAACAGCACACATACCAACAGTAATTAACGTGCACGCGGCACATACACTGCTAACACCCACACAATCCCCCCCATCCCGCAACCCACCCCCTTTCATGCATGTACACACTATATAGCCATATATATATGTATGCTATATATGTACGTATGCATGCTTTAGATGCGACGCATGCAAATCGCAGCGCGACGCTTATAATTTTTTATTTTCCATTTTACTTTTATACTTTTTTTCAGATGGGCAGCGGTCGTCCACCCAATCGTCGAATCGCCCAGTTAGCCTGCAACACCCCCCAGACCCAGGGTTTGTGGCTGGTCATCAGCGTGGTCCTTTCTTTCACTGCGGCTGCGGATGCTGCTGTTGCTGCTGCGTTTTTTTGCACGCTGCATTTCGCCCTGCGATTGGTTGCCGGTTGCCATCGATGAGCCGACTCGGCCATGAATGGTAACGTGTGAATGTGAATGTTGGATTTGTCGACTGGCGCCCAACCAAACACAACAACAACAGCAACAAAACCAAAAAAACGTCCAACGACAAAAGGGGCACATTCATTCATCAAGCAGCAGCACCAGTTGTGGGCTTTGTGCCCATGCGTGCAACAACAGCAACAACAACTGCACCATGACCAAGGGTTGGCAACTGCAGTTTATATATAGAAACGCCACAGTAAGAGCCACCCCAAAACTGCAACATAACGGCAATAGAAGCAGTTAAAGCCACAGCAGCAGCAGCAGTCGATTCTGGAACAATGCTGATAGGCTTAAAGTTTTCAATATGAAATACCCAAAACCCAAAATGCTACTCAAATATTTTCTATCAATATTTTTGTGCGATGCGACATTGATGTAGACAAAAACCAGACCAAAAGGCCCAGACAGAAGACAAAAAAATAAACAAAAACAAAAACAAAAAAAAGATTGTAAAATATTATGAAAACATAGGCAGGTTGCTGGCCTCGGAATTTAATTTTGAACAAGGTACAAAATATTGACGATACATCCATAGCAAAGTCAAATCAAAGTTGGAGCTAGATGTTTGTTGTCTGTGCATAAAAAGCTACAAGGTAAAGATCAAAGCGAATTTCGAATGCTCTAACTAAGAATATTTCTAGCATAAAACAAATAAATATTTATTTGATAAAGATATATCCCTGCGTTTTTATATAAATACTAAGCCCAAGTTTCAGAGATCGATGAGTTAATTGACGGTGCCGACTACTATTCAGAGAAGTATGGCGAGCATATTTTTATGGAGCCATCTCAACGGGAACAAAGAGAAGATATATTTTTTATTTTTTTTTTCATTCATTTTAATGGAACGTTAACCAAATTTGAGCAAGTATTCGAACAGGAGGAGCCACACACACACACACATAAAGTTAAAGCAAATACGGTAAATATGCATAGAGAGAAGGAGAGAAGGCGGGACAGCTGAAGAGGAGGGAAAAGAGGAAAATGTGGCCAAAGCCGGTGCCAGAAACGTCCGCATTCGCGTTTTACTTTCTTTTTTTTTATGTTTTACATACATATGTGTGTGTGTATTGAAGGAGTTGTAAGTGTGGGTTGCAGGTGGGCAGCAGCAAAGCTTTAGCCGTTGTATCGGCCATGTGTTGTGTGTGTGTGTGTGTGTGTTAGGGTTTAACTCAACCCTCTGTAAATATCCGTAAATGTCAGACGACATCACGCTTCAGTGGACACACTGACGATGCTGATGCTGATGGCGAACGAATATGGAGGCGCCTCCTACGCTCGTTGATGGTTGACCAGCAGCCTCCGCTTCTCCCCCATACAGGCCTGGCCGCAATATATTGGCGCAAAGCATTAAAGCGAGGCTATGCCGGTTTGGGGAGGGGATCAGAGTCATGGACACGGCCTGCTGCTCTTTGCTACAGCAGTTTGAATTATTTGAAACAATATCCTTAGAAAAAATGCGATACAATTTCAAACGATGATGACTAAAAAAACAACCAACAAAAAAATACAAAAAAAATCCTGAGCCTGGTTCTCGTCCTGGTCGTGGTTTCTGTACCAACTTTGGTTGTTGCCTGAGGCAGAAACTAGGGCCAGGGCCAGACAGGTGTTTGTCAGCCAAAGAGTCAAAGAGAATTGGGCGGTGGCAGACTGTGGAGCTGCGGAGGAGCAAGCAACGTCTGCTTATGGCTCTTATCACCGAAACTGGCCCTGGCCTCCTTTTTCTGACCATGTGTGTGTGTGGCAATAACAACTGTTCTCTGTAGGGCGGGAGTGGGAAAAGAAGGTTGGAAGAGGGAAGGGAACAACAATGTCATTGACCGCGACCGGGCAGCCAAAGCCGCCCAACGCCAGGTGGCAAACAGCAGCGGCAGCAGCAGCAGCCAGCTTAAAGAGTGCGCAAAAACCACAACTCTCGCACGACCCAACAAAATCCATATATAAAAGAAAATATTATTTTTGAGCCCGAAATTGCGGAAGTTGTTGCCACAGCAATATCGAAACACAAACATACATAAATATGTGTGTGTGTATAAATTGGCAATCAATATATTTCTATACAAAAAATTTAAGTACTCTTGTCTGGGGCACATAGTACTAGTACTAGTACAATAGTATCAAGCAACGCGCTCTTTGAGGCTTTATTTTGCATTCCCTTTCTTATCAAAGTAGTATAATGTTTTATCTTTTCATGTTTATGGTTCACATTTAAGCTTGTACCTATTTTTTTTTAAACAAAATGACAAAAAGGACATTGGATTTAAAATGACTTCGAGATAAGAAAACGATTTTTTGAATGCTTTTAAGATCGACTCATCCATTCTTTTGAGTCGAATGAATCAAACTTTCCCAATGAGATCTTTCCGTTACTTTTCACACCTTGATCGTTTCTCGAGCAGCTATTTATTTCATTAACCATTTCATTACCATATGTATATGCTAATAACATTCTTTCAATATACAAAATATAATATAGTTTAATTTTTGTATTTGGCTCTTAACTTTTGTGAGTAAAATCTTTAAGCATTCAGCAGCATTAAGAATTTGACTATTCATCTGTATGTCTGAGCAGCTGCCTCGTTTTGTTGCAGTATGTATGTGTGTGTGTGTAACTAAGGCGCAGCACTCGGAAGCGTGCTGTCATGCTACTTATCAATATGTTAGCCTGGCAACTTCTTGGAAAGCCGCAAAACACAGCAAGTCAGCAACAGCCTTTTGCCTGAAGGAGTTCTGTGTTTGCCGCCTGAAGTGCACACTTCTAAATAGCCATTCATTTTTCTTGAGACGGCGTCAGATGGCGCAGCCTCAAAAGCGCAAGTTGCACAATCAATTTGCTGCTTGGCAAACAGGCGACAAAAGTGACAGAGACAGAGAGAGTGAGATGGAGATAACTGCAGGCGCTGCTTGAGCTTAAGTTTTTGGTTGCGGCCAACCAATGAAATGGCTCAATCAATTAAGGCCTGTCATAATGCGTCTTACAGCGCAGAACAAGAGCAACAAAAACAATCTGAAGACGAGGAATAACAACAACCACAACAAGAAAAGGAAGAAGCAGAAGAAGAAGATGTAACAACAGCAGCTGTGAGCGTCAGAGCCTTATCAACATTTTCTTGGCACACACACAAGCATTACTTAATGGAACTGAAACTGCGGTCTGGGATCTGGGATGTGGGATCTGGGTGGATTGTGCATGTTGCTGCAACATCAATAAGAAGCTGCAAGCCAGACAAACGGACAACATGCGTGCCTCACTTGACTGCCTCGTATCTTATGTGATGAAATTTATGCTTAATTAAAAGCGACACAAGGCTCCAAGCTCCAAGCTCCAAATCTCAGTCTCACAAAGTGTAAGACGCACAACGCGTTTGCATCAGCTCCGGGAGAGAGAGAGAGAGAGATAGAGAGCGATAAGAGGCGCAGCAAAACGTGGCACACTCAAAAACAAAACAAATTTTTTTGCTTATATTTTTTATATATTTTTATATTTTAACAAAATTAATTTTAACTTAATGCAGTTACCAACACAAATAAAAGACAAGAAATAAGAACACAAATATTTTCGCTGAGTGTAGCTTTTGGCTCAGTTTAGGCTGACAATTAATGCGCTTTTGAAACGCACAGATCGACAACTGCTACGTTAAGAGTGCTAAGCTCTCACCCCCCTCTCTCTCTCTCTCTCTCTCTCGCTCTAGTTGCGTCTCTCTGTATCTGCTCTCTAATTCAATTAAAGATCCCGCACGCATGTTGTCTGCCTACTGTCGTCCAAGCCCTGTCCTGACTGCCAACTGACGATGGATGCACCTCAAGTCAGACTCTGATTTCGATTCCGACTTGGCAGCCAGATTTCGATGCAGTGCCGTGGACTTGGACTCGGCTTGAAGTTGCAAGTTGGCATTGCGAAGAAGAGAAAGGAGGCTGGCTGGCTAGCAGGCTGGCTGGCAGCCTAGCTGGCTAGCTGGGCAACGTTTGCGAAACTTTTTGCACTCATTAGTCTCCCACAACGTGAATTAAGATAATCTGTTTTGTGCAGCGCGACGACAACGAGCTCTCCTCCAACCTGGATTTGGATTTGGATTTGGGCATTGGATACTTTTTCTTCTTTTTCTTTTTGATGTTGCTGTTTGACTTTGACTTCGACTTCTTTTTCGTCTTCGCCTGCGTTTGCTCTTGAAAATTCGGACTTGGCGACTTGGGCGCTTGTTGTGCAAATGAATTGTTACTGATTTCGTTTGAACGATTAGCGCCATGTGCAGCATGCCCCTTAAGCCCCCCTTCCACGCTCCATCCATGCACCACCGCCACCCCTCCTCCTTCTCCTCCTTCTCCCTCGTTCATTCAAATGCAAATGGCCTCCGGCATGCTTAGCAATTAGACTAATTGCATGGGTCGTCGCCCAGTTTTGCCCAGTTGCAGCGAATGGAAATGAATGGCCATGCACCACAGCCCAACCGACTGCCTACCATGTGTGTGTCTTTATGTGTGTGTGTGGGTGCCTCTCATTTATTCAACACACATATATGTAAGAAATGCACATTGCGCATACGCACTGTGTGCGCTAGAGTTGAGCTAAGCCTATTGCAATATATGCCTGCAGATTGGCCAGTCAAAGCAACAACACAACAACAACGCCAGGTCCTTTTCAGCCCTGTTGTATGCGTTGCGTCGATTCGACAACGGCAAACGAAGAACATTGACGCAACATCGTTGCAACATCGAGCAACGCCTACATTCAGCACAAAAAACACCCACAGCAGAAACAGAAGCAACAGCAGCGACTAATTCCCATTCAGATTCATATACCAACTAACATAGCGAGTATTATGAATATGACATAAGATTTGCCACAGCTGTGCAGTTTTTAGTTAAGATCAGAAACTGAAAAATAGATCAATTAAGGAATATGTTTTTTCTGAACCATATTGCGATACAATCAAAATCACAATATTAACATGAATATTTTATAAGCTTCATATTTATATAAAATAATAATTTAAATAAATAAATAAATAAATAAATTCGCTTATGTTATTTACAGAGTATTTGGCCGTCATTGTGGCACAATAATGCTGATGCACATGCTCTTTTCCCCACATACATTTCGGACAGTCATCAAGAGGAACAGCAGCAGCAGCAAAAAAAAGAAGAAATTTGTAGCCCAGGCATCAAATGGCAACAAGAACAACAAAAAGCAAAATAACAGATATACAAATGCACCGTTGCATGTGTACGTGCCAGTGCGAGACATACATATATAAATATATATATATATGTGTGTATGTGTTTGTGTGTGTGTGTTGGAAGTGCTCCTTTGGCCAACCAGAAGCAGGAGCAGGAGCGCTTTGCCTCAGTCTGTGCCTGTGCCAGATGATTAATCGAATTAGTTTTTTATTTCTAGTTTTTTTCTTCAGTTTTTCCTTTTTCTTTTGCGCTTGGCGCTTTCACTTTGCACACACTCTGTGCGCGCACTCCTTTCATTTACATTTTCTTTTGCGCTTTTTGGCTACGCTGTGTAGTTTGTTGCATATTTTTGTGGGCACACATACACACACACACACACACACACAAGATAGACATTGACCGACAGAGAGACAAACAAATATACAGACAGACAGAGAGATGGACAGAGAGATAGGACAGCGAGATGGGCAGACAAGTGAAGTGAAGTGGAGTAGAGTGAGTGGCAGCTGACCAACTGCGTTCGTGCCGATTCCTTGTTTTTTTGGCAATGCCCTGACCCACGTACCGTTTGTAACTACACAACACCCGCACCACCAGCACCATCCGCACCATCGCCATCACCTTGTTGGTCTTGGCCATCGTGCTGGCATTCATCCTGGCCAAACGTCGTTAGCATGCAAAGGGCAAAAATTTCACATTTCGTCTGATGAAATGAAAGCCTCGGACTGATGCCAAAAAGGGGATGGGGAGGTTAGGCATGTTTGGGTGTGTGTGTGTGTGTTGGGTGTGCAATAACTGCAAATTGCATGGGCGGCTCTAAGGCAATTTTTTTCTGTTGTTGCTAGTATTGCCGTTGTCTGTTGTCTGTGGCATTTCATTTGATTTGCGTTTTGTTGTTGCTGCTGCTGTTGTTGCCATGTGAAACGCAATAAGAGCATCAAAGTGCAATCCACACACACACACATACACATACACATAGATAGCTGGCTGGGGCATGCAGCTTCGTAGGTTTTCATTTTAATTCTCTTGTTCTCGGTTTTTTTTAATATTATTTTTTTGGTCTTTTGTTCGTTGTCTTTTGGTTTGGCCTGTTATTTTCAGCGAATGATTGTTGCATGAACGTCGTCTTTGTATTGTTGTTGTTGGAATATGTGTGTGTGTGTGTGTGTGTGTTTTTGGCATTTACTTGCCACCCTGTGTTGTGCACTTTGTGCAGTCCTTTGAGTATGGCAGCAGCATCAGCAGCAGCAGCCGCAGTTGCTGGTCGATTACCATTGGTTGCGTCCATGAAGCACACATGTGGTATGAGCAATAAAACGAATCAGAATGTTGACTTCAGTTTCTGATTGCACACAGAAGAAGCCCATTAGCGCAAAAAAAATATGAACTAATAGATATTTAAATGGTGAAACTTTATCAGCTTAGAGGTGTTATACGATACAACATGTTAAATACATTTTCAATAAATGATATTTTGAGTTATTTTTTATTATCAAAAAGTATTAAATCAAAACATAAATGCATCCGCCTGGATAGTTATGAAGTTATTTTCTAAGTTTGTTTTATTAATATATATCATTAATTTTTAATTATGAATAACAAAAAAATCGAAGGGATTCAGATATACATAAATTAAAAAACCATTTCTCTTAAATCAGAGTAAGCAAACTAATTCAGCCCCTAAAGAATGTTTGAAAATGTCACAGAAAATAATACAAAACAACAAAAGCTAGAAAAATAAAGTCCCTTCGTCATAACCATTTTACCCAATACTTTAAACATTCATTTCAACAAATAAGTATCTCAAATTGTTGAAGCTTACGTTTCGCCCAAGAAAAATCATTCGTTTCGTTTCCGTTTCCGTTTTTTTAGCTCGTTCTTAGAGATTTTGGTTTGCCATTTACTATATATATAAGTACACATATTTTTTACTGTGTGTGTTTTACCTGTTAAATCGTTTAGTTGCTTAAGCAGCAAACTCTTCACCAAGCTGCGCTAATCACTTGCTGAGGTCCTTTGTCCTGGCAAATTTCTACTTGCGAGGGTAACTGAAATAAAGAAGCAGTGGACAGGAGTAATCGGAGGGGTGGGGAGGGAGAGGGGGAGATGGGTGGGGGGGAGGAGTACGAGTATCGCCGCCACACGCAACGATTGAAAGTGGAAAAACGTGCTTAGCACATTTCATGCAGCTAAGTAAGGATATTAATATGCGTCCTTGCTGTAAGATGTAAGATGCAAAGAGATGCCCAGAGATGCCGAGAGATGCAGTTTGCCGGGCGACCGACAGGCGCATTACATCCCCCTCAAATCCCTTGTACAATTTCACCCAATGCCACCCGTTTTGGTGGCACGAAATGGCCACTTTGCGTCGCGTGTGGCAAAGCACCAAATGAAATTGCAGTGAAAATGAAAATCTAACGCACAAAAAGTGGGGTAAACAAAACACACGCACACACACACACACATATAGTTACGAAGAAGAAGACGAAGAAAGAAAAAAAAGAAAAGAAATGATATCCTTGAAACATAAAACGTGGTTAGGGTTTTGCTTTTGTGGTAATGTGGAAGTGCAATGCCAAGGAATGAACAAACGAACGCATACAAACCGAGAATAGCCCGAAAAACTTAAAGCAAGTAGGGGTGAGTGGGTGGTGGGGGGTTGTTAGTAAAGAGTGGCAGCAGCGTCGTCGCCGTCTTATAAACATCACTCATTTTGGCCCCTTGTGCATGGGATTAAGGTTATTTCAAGGATGACGCTGCCCCGCAACAACAACAACAACAACTACAACAAAGCAAATGCATTCAACTGCAACAAGAAAGAAAAAAACAAGATGAAGATGAAGAAAAAACTGCTCCTTTTGCGCGTAAACATCATCAAAATTCATCAATCTCTGCCAAAAAACTTGTGAAAAACTTCGTTTTTGTGGCAAAAAGTTGGGGCGATGGGGCACGGGAGAGGTATGAGAACGAGCAAGAAAAATGCCGGCATGGAAAAACACAAAGTGCCTGTGACTGTGCGTGTGTGTGTGTGTGTGTGTGTGTGTGTAAAAGAGGGATTGAAGCACACAGTCGAAGCAAAAGGACGACAAGGACGACGGCAACCGGCGCGCAAATTTTTGGCACTTGAGTGCAAGACGCAGCGACGCGTGCAGCACGCAGGACGACGCAGATCCTGACTGCCAGGCCAGGCAGGCAGCCTGATGAGCCTGGCTAAGAAGGTCCAAACAGCAACAACAACTACAACAACAACAACAACAAGCAGCTGCTTGCTTATTATTGTTTTGTTTGCGCCTTGCAACGTTGTCGCCGTCTTAGCGATAACCTCAATTTTTGGCACCCCGGCCAACAACAGTGCTTCTTATTCCCCCCCCAACCTTCCCATCCCTCCCGCTTTGTTCCTCGACCAGCCAGCCATTGGCGCCTTGGTCTTGCACAGATTTTATGCCAGCGCCTTGCATTTTCTTATATTTTCCTCGTGTTTTTTTTTCGAATTTTTTTTTTGAATTTTTATCTTTGCTTTCTATTTTTATTTTTATGTGTACATTTTCGTTTTTTTTTTTTGTGCTGTTTGATAAAACTCTTTTCATTTTGGTCTTGCTTCGACGTCCTGGTCGTCCTTGTGCTTGTGTCGTGGTCGTTTTTCTTCTTCGTCTTCTCTTCGTCTTCTTCATCATTTTCTTCTGGCCCATTCGACGCCTTTCCTTAACGCTTTTAACAGTAATGACGAAAAAGTGTCAGCGTCCTCGACGAAGGATAATAACAAGTATGGACAGGCACAGCAGCAGCAAATGGGAGGAATGCAGAGGGAAAGACAGCGAGAGAGAGCAAAGGGGGAAAATAGTAGCAAATGGAATATGGGTTCCGATGACATTTTCCTCATTTTTGTGCCTGGTTTGTTCATTTTTCGTTTCTTTTCTTATTTTGTTGGTTTTATTTTTATTTTGTTGCCATCCATGTCTTAGATTTGTGCACATTTCTTTTGTTGGTGTCTGCGACAATGAGTTGATGTTCTTAATTGATGAAGAAATTTGGGCTGTGATAAACGGAAAGAGACATAAAAGAACCCGTTAAGAACGTTGCAAGTGAAAAGCCGTCACTAAAATGCCCTTTCCCTAATGGGTTTGTGAAAAGAACTCGCATTATTTATACGATATCAATCTGAAAATCGACAACAAAATGAAAATAAATGACAAGAAATCTAATTGGTAATTGGATCAAAATGAAATGTTGTTTGAACAAAAACAAGTTTGTTGTAATTCAACACATTATTCATAAATGGCAACGACTTTGATTTGTATCGTAGTAGGATAAGTACACACATTATACGAAGGTATGCAAGATATTCATACACATCCCAGTCATTGTATTAAGCAGACTTATTTGAGTTAAGCTTTAGGACTGTTACCTAAAAGTAACATAACGTTAGTCGGTTGTGCGTGCTCGAAGTGAGCAGATTGAATAAAGAGCCTTCTACAATATCAAACAGACAAATTGCATATTCTTACAATAGTCTTATGAAGAGTAAGTATTTGGCTAATAATAATAATAACTAATATATATAAAGACATATCCATATGCATATATATATATATGTATAAAAAAAAGGATTTGCATTTTTCTGAAAAAACTATAATAAAATATTTTTTAAAGCATGTGCCAATCGGCTCCAGTGAGTGAAAGTCTTTCAAAATGAACTCAAAAAAGCATGTTTCTTATTTCCAAAAAGCAAATGAATAAGTAGATTATCTACACAAAAAACTTACAATCTATGCTAAGAGTTGTATGAGAATAGCTCAAATTAAATGTAACAATTTTAATTTATCTACTGACAGATATATTTTATTTATGCCACAGTGGCTTTAGAGTATAAAAATCTCTCATCCCAATCTTATGTCTCTTGTGTTTATTTAGACAGCTGAGCGTCCAATGGAAAAGCGTTAAATTGTGTGGCGATGGCCTCAAGGTGAACTGTTAGCCAGCTCAATCGTTATAAGCCACAGCCCACAAAGACAAACGCGCTTTCACCCATACAACAACAACAACAAACTTGGCCATAACTCTTGCCAGAGTCAAATGCAACTTGAACTGCAGTTGTTTAGCTGTCTCTTGTTGGTTGCTGTAGTGTGTTGTTGGATGTGTGTATGTGTGTGTGTTTGGTGTAATCTTCGCACTTTGCACGCTTCTTTAGCAGTTTCAATTTCACACAAATTCTGCCTAATCTATGTAAATGCGATTAAACGCTTGCCTAAAAAAAAGCCAAGAGCTCAGGCGTATGTGCAGAAGGAGGGGAATGAGATGAAGTGGAAAAGTGGACAAACCATCAAGTCAGCGCATCAAGTTTAATGGTCAAGCGTTAATGAACACGACCAGGCATCGGATTGTGCAAGTCGCCAAGTTTGACTCTCAGTCAACAGCAACAACAGCAACAAAGGACACTCAACACACAGTGAACTGTGGAGTGACTGAACTGTGTGTTGCGTGGCACAACCACCAGCAACCAGTCTGACTGACTGGGCTGACTGGCCTGACGCGTTCAATGCGCATGTGCAACGCATGCGTCTTGTTTGATTTGGCGATTTCAGATGAAATGCGGACTTGCTGCGCATATCCTGCGCCTAGCAGCAGGCAACCAGACAACCAAAACAGCCTACAAGCCAGCCAGCAGTCCAAGCAGTCCAATTTATGTTGCCACAGCCGGACACAGCCGGCCACAGCCGGCCACAGCCCTGTGCTACACTCAGAACAAAAAAACAAAACAATTCATTTGACTAAAATTTTATAAAAATAATAAATTGTTCTGCTTAAAAAAAAACATTTTACAATTATATTTGATGCCTTACACATATTATTAAGTAACTGCAGAAAGTTCAAGATCTAATTTAAGAAATGCAAAGTTTTCAATTTCACCACAGGAAGTTATCAAAGTTATTAATTTAAATACAATCATAATGATTTTTTTGTAGTGTGATCTTGTTGTTGTTATTGCCGTTTGCTGCTATTGCCACATCGACCATCGACCACAACTTAATTACACATTCGTCCAATTAAAGTGTGCAAAAAGCAATTCATCATCGCGGGCCATTTTTGTTTGCCCCGTTATTGCTGGCCAAGTTCTAACAGCAATTAAATGCAAGCCGCTAAGACGACGCGTCGCACAAGCCAACAACAGTCTCAGTTGCAGTCTCAGTCTCAATTCCCGAACCCATTCCCAAGCACTTCCCTCCCCAGCCCACCAACGTGAACGTTTTTTTTTTTTTTCCACGCAGGTGCAACCAAGTTTCAGTTATCGTTTCACATGCAAGCAGCGCGTTAAATGGTCATATGTAGATGCACAGAGGTGTATGCATATGTATATATATACTCTAGCATCATTCCGAGTTATTAAAACTGAACGGGTCTCTCTCTCTCTCTCTCTGTTGTGACTCCTGTTCACAGTAAGAGGCGGGTGGGTAGGGAAGGAGGGGAGATGGGCGAGCGTGTGCCCATTAAATTTACCGATATACATAAACAGTAATTTGGGCTCTCTCGCAGTGGCAACTCAATCAATCCACCAACAAAACACACACAGAACAGCTGCTTCTGTTTCAGTTTTAACAAAGTTCCGGTTGTCAGCAGCCATACCAAAAGATAAAGGTCAACGTAAGAGGTGTGAAAGTGCAATGGAATGTCTTGTCAGCAAAACGAATGCATCGATAATATTGCAGGTATAGTATGACATAGTCAAACTATCTGAAAGCTTTCACTCACATACAAAATATCACAAGAAATTCACAAAATCAACCTTATCGAAAAACTTCCATAAAAATAAAAATCCCTTTATAATAAATGCTTAGTTTTAGAATTATTTTGAAAAATAATTATCCAAAAATGTTGAACAGTGTTATTAAATGCAAATGATTTAGCTTTCTTTCGTAAATCTGACGCCTATAATATGAAACCTTCATTATTTTTATTGTATTTAAAAATGGTTAAGCAAACATTTTATATGTGTCTTTTGGTTTCAATATTATACATAAAAATATATACGAATAAATTTTAAATATTAAATCAAGCACTTTTTATAGCTTTTGACAAAAGTGATTTAAACTGTTCTCCTGCCCTTTTCACTTGCGTTTTTGTCATTCCTCAATAGGTATTTGTGGTGGCATAGTTAACCCTCACCCTAACTCTCTTCCCAACCCATCCGACACTTGCGCTCGTTGGCTGGCAATTATGCCAAGCATCTCTAACCACTTGGGCTGTGGTGTGGTGTAGTATGCCCCTCGAGCTAGGCTCGAGCTAATTGCCAATGCAAACATACAGAGAGAGTGAAAGAGAGAGAGAGAGAGAGAGGTAGAGTATATCCATAGTGTGTCATTAAATGGCCGTCTCGAACGCTTATGATTGAACAATCAAACACGCCCAACACAAAACCACTCGAACCGCCCACGGCCCAAAGGCCCACACTGACAATGTGCAATGTGATGTGAGATTCCTTTTCATCCCCCCTTAAGATAGATGGAAAACTGGCCGTTAGACGCACCCGGCGCTTATTACAGATACATATTTGTGTGTATGTATGTAAATGTAGATGCATTTAAAAGATACTACTTTACAACGGGCGTTTGAACTGGTTGCCTGCTATTCATTAACTTAATTATAGGTTGGCAAGTGCGTCTGTCTCGAAAGGCTGTTTATATGTTCAAGCTAAAGTTTCTTCCGCCTTCTGCAATTGCATTTCGAATACCAACAACAACAAACACTAAAACACAATAATAATAAAAATAATTATAATGTTGTTGTTGATGTTGTTTTTTAATACTCTTGCAAATGGAGTTGGAGTTTTGTTGTGAGCTACTTTCTTATGAACCAACAAAATATTAGTTCTTAAGCGCAACTAAATGCTGAAAGAGTATGTTTTATTCGATGTGCCCACAAATGCAACCCTGGTGGCAGCTCACGCACTTTACAAAGACAGATAAAGGGGGAGAGTAAAGACCGAATGCATTTTGAGTTAATTGTCTGCGAGTGACTAAGATTTACGCTTGGATTGAGTTATTAATTATGTGATGTGTGTTCTCTATTATAGTAGTGGGTACACTTACTCAATCCAACTCAACCCAACCCCTTTTGACTAATCCCTCCCCGCCGCTGCTGCACTCCACCCACGCTTGGCTGACTTCACGGCGGAGTCAGGGCCAAGACACATGGACACATGCGAGTTGAAATTAATGTAATAACTAAAACATTGCGTTAACTAAGGTTTTGCTCAAAAGCCACGCAACACCAACACCAACAGCTACAACAGCAACATCAACAACGAAAAGAAAAACCAGTTTTCTAAGTGAGAAAAATTGCAATTTAATTATGATGATGAGAGATGTTGTTGCGGGCTTGTTGTTACCAATTGTTGTTGTTTTCGTTGCTGTAAGTTGTTGTTGTTCTTTCGTAGCTTTTAGTTTGAGTGGCTAAGTTACAGCTTGTTAAGCAAATTGCATGTGCAAAAAGTAAACGCAGTTTCTGATTAACCTAAAAAAAAAATATAAAATAAAAAAATTTCGCTTAACAAATGGGAAATAATAATAAAGTAACAGATACACAAAATAATTCAAATACAGTTAAAAAATAATAATAAATCATTTGGTTGTTAACCAAAAAATTAAGTAAACAAAAAAGCATGATATGAATAATTTTGTAAAATTAAATCTTAAATGAACGAAGACACTGGAATTAATGGCATTAAATTAATTTATGAATATTTGATGAATTCATTTACAGTTGCTGCTTGCTTTGGTTCATTTTAGAAGCAATCACCAAACAGTCCAGGACCTGTAGACCCTTGTGCTATGGCTTCTATCCTGCTGCTGTTGTTTCTTTCATGTGCTTGCGTGTTGCATGCAGAGATCCCCAGCTCCCATGTCAGTGCGTCATTAAATTGAACTTTTTCTATTACATTGCACATTGGCCCTCGTGCATTTGTCACGCCGGCAGCAGCAGCGAGACTCGGACCCTCCGCATCCTTGAAGGACACACTGACAATCTAGCATTTTTTTTATTTCTTTTATTACATATTATTATTATTCTTTTTTGAGTTCTTTTTTTATATATTGCTGCGGGCGCCATTTTAACGCTGCGTCACTGTGTGACATTTTCGCGTGAAGAGAGCGTGAGAGAGAACGAGAGAGATGGAGGGAGGAGTGATTAAGAGTAGGGGCTTACTGTAGGGGGAAAGAAGCGTTTGTAAGTTTACTTAGCTCACCCCAAAAAAAACTTAGCCCAAAACAAACAAGAACTGAGTAGAAAGAGAGAGAGCATAAGTTAGAAGGGGAGAATTTTTGTAAATTAGGTCAAAATACTGACATGGGGTCACAACACATTGCATTGGGGTAAATCAATCTTTTGATAGTGCAACACGAACATTTTGGAGACTTCGCTCTTAGCTACTTGCTTGACCTCATCTCTCTCTCTCTCTCTCTCTCTTGTCAAGTCGCCAGAATGTGACATAGTCGAGTTTATCGATAACTTACTCGATAGAAATCGATTATCGATTGGATGGTTTGGCAAAGAAGATATTATTATTGAATGCCAATCAAAGTGGTCAACACGCAAAGTGCTTATATGGTATGAAGGTGCCGCAACCAAAACAACACCCAACAGATACATAAGTACTTGCAAAAGTTTTGCCGACTTCGCGCTCCACCTAAATCAGAAATAGCTGTTGTTGCTGCTGCTGCTGCTGTGTAGAACTTGTTGTTGTACTATGGCTGCAACAAGCGGCAAGCAATGAAATTGCTAGCCCAGGGGCGTTAACTTGGTAGCTTCTCTCATGTCATTTGCACACTGACAAGTTATTAATTAAAAGTAAGTTGAAGTCGGCGTCTAACTGAAGAAGACTTTCCTGCTCCCTGCTCCCTGCTCCCCGCTTTCCGCTTCGTACTGCGCACTATCTGAAAAAATCAAAGCATTTGCCTTTGGCAATGCAACGCAATGGCAACGGCAATGCAACTAGCAACTTGCAACGCGGCAAGATCAGGTTGAAGCTGATCCAAAAAACTCCAAACACTTGTACAAAATTTATATGGCTATAAAATTGATAAGTTTTCAACAAGATATTGCCACATGATAGTTTGAGTTAGAATTAAAAACAATCAAAAACAGATTTTTCACAACTTAAGTTAAGATTTGAAATATATAGAAAATAAAAATAAAGTTCTCTTTTAAAAAAACGTTTATAAGCCACGAATCGATTGCCATTGAATCTTCTTAAATTTCATTTATAGTTTTTTGTTAAAGGCTCTTTATGTTTTCTTACAGTGTGTTGGTTGAGTTGCCAGCCTGCCTGCCTGCATGGCTAATACTCATGTCGCATATATTGACAGCAGTTTAAATGAGAGCTTGGACACCCGCATGTAAAACTCTAGCGTTTGCCAACCACACCAGACCGCACCACACCGCACCATCTTGCCACACCTGGCATGGTTCATGTGCAACTCGATTTGGCTTCATGTCCGGCGCAGAGTTCAAACCCCAAAGCGTTCTTCGGCAAGGGTTGGGGTGGGGGGAGGAGTTTCTCTCGCAAAACAAACGAAACTTAATTAACAAAAGGGACACATACGAAAGGGGGAAGGATGAAGAGAGGGCGAACGTTTAGAGCGTTGCCGTTAGCAGCCAGTTTTCGTATTTAGCTTTCTCGGCTTTTTAGGATATATTTTGTGCTCGTCCCGAGTGTATCTCTCTCTATCTATCTCTGTTGTTTTGTCAATTGTTATCTCTATTACTCCAAAAGTGTGTGGGCTTAGGGTGGGAGTTCAGTTGTCATTGTCGTTGTCTGCTGGCTGCTGCAGCTTATCCCAATGCTGTATCAATGCGTATTCATTGGTTATATACATACATATATATATAAAAAGTATGTATATTCTCATTCTCACCTAAGTCTTCATTCAATATCCATACCCAATCTGAACTCCAATCGAACAACAGCGATGCCACCCACATGCCACATGCAAATGTTTGAACTTCAAGCTAATCCCTTCTCTCCCCGTTTACAGTTACCAACTCAACCCGACCCAACCTTTCCCCTCCTGTCTGTCTCGCTTTTTGGAGCCCATAATCGATGGCCAAATTTATTGCATTTTGTGTTTATTTAGACGATTGCCGACGATGTCCATCCGGATGGACGACGCATCACAAGTAAGTGAGAATGCCCTATGTACAGTTGTGCCGCATTTTTGTGCTACAACCAACCAAGTGTCGAATGTCGAAATAATAGAGGGAGCGGAACGGGGGAGGGAGCTGATAAGTTGCCTGGTCAAGAAATTCTTTGAAAATGCTGCCACATTGAACAAAACGCAAATATATATTTGGGTTCAGGCCAATTCTGGGCAACAAATAATGCCCAAAAATTTAAATGCAAATAAGCTGACAGACTATTGAATACCCTACTATTTTATGCAAACTTAAAGTTAAAATATATAAAAACCCTAAAATTTAAAAAATCCTTCAGAAGCAAAAGCATATGCAAAGTTGTAAAAGTATTATCAATACACAGAACTTTCTCTGGTATAGCAAACAATTTCAACGTATCTCTAAGATAAAAAAGTTTCTGTAAGATACAAAAGTATCTTGCACTTGTTATTGTTGTGTTTGTTGCCAGCAGCAGTTGTATGATTTAACACCTCAAATAATATTTTTTGTATAAATTTTGAAACATTCACACCAAAAACAATTTCTCTATTCAATATGCAGCCCCAATAATTTCTTATGTGTTGTTGCAACATTTCATTACACATACGACGCGTAAGCTCGCTACAATCGCCGCCCTCTTGGCCTTATTCTACGGATTATTAACTTGGCTTGTTGTTGGCTGGTCACGCAGAGGGCAGCGATTAGTTTTTGCCACAACCCCGCGTAAATAATATAACAAAATTGAAGAAAAAAACAACAACAGAAAACAAAGATGCAGCCATGGGGGAAAGAAAGAAGAAATGTGTGAAAATGTTAACTCAAGTTTGTGCACTGAGAGATTTAAGTGCACAGAGAGAGAGAGAGAGATAAAAGTGAACATCGTTAGAGCACTTTAATTTTGTTTCAGTGCATTATTGATTTACATTTACTTTTGTACATTTACAACGAAATAATTTGATTTATAAGAATCACAAAAACATTTTTTGTTCTTCGTTTTTTTTTTTTTTTTTGGGTACATATTGTGTTTACTGAGACTGCCGAGCAGGCGCAATGCACACCCCCAACCTCCCCTCCTTATCCCATGCAATAATCCCATACGCACACACACACACACACACAAAGAGGGTAGGTTATTTTTCTGTCGCATGTGCTTCATCAATATTCTTGCCTTTCCGGAGTTTTACTATTTCTTTTTTACTTCTGCTTGTTATTTTTTCATTTACACACACACACGAAAAAAAAAAGAACTTTACACTCAACTAGCCCAACTCACAAACACAAACTCCATCCAGCCCCAAACTAACCTGCCCCAGCCATCAATAATCCCCAAAAAATGTTACCAAAAGAACAAGAAGAAGAAGCAGCAGCAGCAACGTCAGCGTCGGCGCAGGCAGCGGCTTTTACGCGCTGGACAACACACTACTAAATATATAAACTGCCCGATGCGGCAAATGCAGGCAGGCAGCGACGCAGCGACGACGGCAGCAGGCGCGCTCTCGTTCAACTACATAAAAACTGCATGACACACACACAGGAGGAGACACCCCCTCCCAAGAGCAACACCCCACCACCACCACTCCCTATCGAGCTTAGCTGTGGACTGTGTCCAGCTTTTGGCGGCAGTGGCAGCGGCGACGGCGGCGGCGTCGGAGAACCAATCCTAACTAGCGCCTCGTTGCGTGGGTGTCGCAGCATGTAGGCGTGGCCAACAGGGCGGGCAGTGCGTAGGGTTATACCACGACTACACAAACTGCAACAACAACAACATCTACGACTACTACTGAAAATAAAAAGGCGCCGCCGCCAAAAACAAACACACACACACACACGCAACAAAAAATCCACTCGAGAGTCAGGGTCCGAAACGGAGTCGGAGTCAGAGCCAGAGGCAGCAGGCGAGCGTTCGAGTCGCCACGTGCGCCGACCAACAAAAAAAATTAAAAGCCGCGCTGTCCGCTGCAACGCCGGCTGCGTTTTTTGTGCTCTGGTCAGTGCTGGAGAGGAAGAGAGAGAGAGAGAGAGAGAGAGACAGAGAGAGAGCGAAAGCGAAAGAGAGATGGGAAAGAGAGGGAAAGAGAGCAACTAAAGCAGGATTTGCACTCGAAGCATTTTGCTGTTGTTGCACCAATACACCAATACTTAGCTCCAACTCTCTCTCTCACTCACTCGCTCTCTCTCTCTGCGATGGGTTGCGTTGCTGCTGCTGCGACGTCAGCGTCAACGTTGAGTGAAAAACGTAAAGCTTGCAATTTTTGTATATTGCCAAACGCTCTTCATATTGCGCGCTCTCTTAAGCAGTTGCAGTTGCTTGCATGTTGCGCTCGGTCTCTCTTCGTGCGCTCTCTCTGGTAAATGTTGCCAAAACAGACAGACACACACACAGACACATAGCGAGCTTGGAGCAAACGCTGAAAGGCTTTGCTTGTCTCATTCATAATGTTAATGCCTTTGGTTGTTCTTTTGCTTCGTTTCTTTATCTGTTTTTGTTTTGTATTCGAGTATTTGCGCGCTTCCTTTCTCTTTCCATCTCTCTCTCTTACAACCCCCCCTCCCCCCTCTTGCAATTCCCTTGTGCGATTGCATGCACGTAACTGCACTTGGAATCAATTTAGTTGCTCATCGATAATGCAAAACTAGCGTCAGACCCCAAAAACAAAATGGCGCACATCACTCAAGTGCAACAACAACAAGAACAACGAGAACAACACAATGAACAACATCAACAGCAACAACAAACAGCTCCTCTGTCTGCCATTTATATGAAGCTTAATTCATTTTTAATAGAGCCAACAAATTGTATTTACTTTCCGAGTGGTTTTTCCCATTTCCCAACTGAAACGATCGGAAACTCCGCCCCCAACCCACCTCTGTGTAACGTACCACCCTGAACGGCAGCTAAATTTATTGTTTACCGTTTCGGCGTTCAGCGTTTCATGTTGCCTGTCGAATTATATTTGATGGCTGCTTTGCAGTACACAAAATCGCAAACAAATAAATGGACAATTAATTTGACTTAATAGACATGAGCACAAGACACCGACAACAACAACCCGAAAAGCGCAATGTTGCAAATGTTGGCGTGTCATTGCACAAAACTGCACCACGCACGAGCAAACGAGCAAAGGAGCAAACAGCGAGTAGCAGGGGGAGGATGTTAGGAACAAAAAGGCAGCCAGGAGTAAGGAGCAAACATCAGCAACGAATAACAAATAAGCCAATAAAGGGAAAGAAAAAAATTCAATGATTGCAATTGCAAAACTTTTCAAGCTTATATACTTATATAACGGTTCAAAATTAATATGTCCGATTAACCAATTTTGCATGACGATTCTCAGCTTTAAATTTAGATCAATCTTTAATTGAATTCAATAAGGACACCTTGGCGTATACTTAACATTTAACAGATATTTCAGGGCGTTCCACTTCGACTTCGAATTCAAGCCAACTTTCCATTAATCATTAACAATATTTTAAATGCAGTTTTGACTACAAACTAAAATACTTCAAGGCAGTTATGGCGATTATAGCTTGACATTATAATCAATGACTTTTGGTAGGTAAACACAACTACGAAGATATTTATTCAATAATAATTTATTGTGGCAAACGATTCGCATTTAAGCTTCACACTTCTCGAGGTCAAAGTGCCAGCTTGGAGGCGGATGCACCACTAGGGAGTTGGGGGAGGGGTGAGGGCTGTTGCTGTAGAAGTTGGTAAAGTTTACGTTCAGTTTTTGCATCTTGACGGCTTCCGTTTTGCAACGGAAGTTTTCTTCCTCTTTCACTTTCTCTTCACCTCTCTCTCGCTCTCCCTCTCTGACTTCGATGCGGTTGTCCTGACCTTTGGCTTTGGGCTTAATCAAAATTGGCGCACAGACCACATTTACAATTACAGCAACTAATTAAATAATGGCATTAAAAAAAACATTAACAGGACGTTTGCCATAATGCACTTTTCTTGTATGTGCGTGCTTGGACATTGACCAGCAACAACAACAACTACAAAAACAGTTGCATACATTGAAAAGCTCTTCAGGGAGATTCTTACGCACATACACGCATCCTTACACACACACACACACACACACAAAAACACGGTTATGCAAAAATGGCAAAGCATACCTGACATTCACTTACTGTCAAAGCATAAGAATTATACAATATATATAGAAAACCAAATAAAAAGAAAAGTGTAAGTACACTTGGAGAAAAATGTTGAAGCAAACATAAAATGTGCTTGATTCAAGTATTAATTAATAATTTAACAAAATATTCCTTATTCAAATTGTGTTTAGTTTCTTTTATAAAGTAATTTTAGGTCGTTTTTAAGGTAATTTTAATCGCAATTCCAAAACATTCTTTCATCAAGCATTGATTGGATATTTAAACAAAGTTGGCATTTGACTTTCTACTAATTTTCAGCCTGCATATTTATTTATATATATTTTATATTTATAGAATAAAGAATAAAAAAAATAGAAATATGACTAAAGCAAGTCTCCAAAGGCAGCAACTTAACGCTTCAATAAATTTTGCAGCCTTGCCAAAGACGTCGTCGTCGTCGTCGTCGTTGCTGCATCAATAAGGTCCTTGTGCACGCAGCTACCAACCGCCCACTACCCCCTGCAAGCACCCACAAAAACGCACACATTTACTAGCCTGTGGCGCCCTGCATCTTCCCACATTCACATCCACATCAACGTCTACGTTTGCGTCTGCGTCTATGGGGTGTGGCACGGAAATGCGTTAAGTTTGCGCCCAGCACGTGATGCTGCTAAGCCAAAGCTGCCACACTGTGGCACGCAGCGCAGTGTACACCCCTCCTCCTCTTTCTCCACATGCTTGCCAATCGGAAGAGCCCCTCCACCCTCCTCCACCAAACAAAAATGGCAGCCCACCAGCGATAAGAAGGACAAAAATTAATGGAATTTCTGCCTGCTTTTTGCTGCTCTACTGCCATGAAATTCATAGAGAAGTTTTGTGGCACATTCGTTAAGCGAAAAGCATTGTACCATATGCTAGAATCTGACAAAAGATTAGAGTGTTACTATGTGCATAATGGGTTTACTTTGGGAGTTAATTTATTCATCATTAAACAAACTAATAACAAGCAAAATATATTTCTTAAAATTAGCAGCCTCTTCTCATTTCATTAATATATATTGTGAAAAGATCCTATCTATGTCAAATGAGTTAGAAAAATAACCTTGAAGCAAAATAGTTATAAAATTAATGCTAATGACAGTTTTAATAAATGAATTGGATTGAATTGAGATTTGTATTGATATAAATGGATTGTTTTGGGTTCTGTTTTTATTATTTTTCCTTTCTTTTCTTCTCTTTTGCAGTGCATTGAGCTAGTCGTTTTTCTTGATTCACATCCTTCTTAGTTCTTTTGGACTTCTGCATCGTGGCTGCCTTTAGACTGCTTGGGCTGTGTTTTTTTTTCTTGCCGGGCTGCTTGCAGTTTGTTTTTACGACGACTTGCGCGCAACAACAACAACAACACCAACAATAATAAGAGCAAAGCCAGTGATGACGATGATGGCACTGACGATGCCGTCCACGTTGCCCGTACGTGTCCTGGCAGCTGCCTGCCTGCAGTTTTCTTTCCTTTCTGCTTTCTTTTATTTTTTTTTGTCTTTTTTTTTGTATTTTTTGGCTGCTGCGCCTTTCAGCTTGGGCTGCCATCGTTTACGTCGGCAATTTTGCACTTGATTGCAATTTTTCGGGCTACGCCATGTTTGCTCTCTCTCTCTCTCTCTCTTTCCTTCTCGTTTTCTTCCCTACTCTTTTATTATGGCAGAGTAGGATTTGCCGCCCCCCCTCGCCCTTCATCTATACCCACCCACGCTTGATGTTCGTGACATTGCGTATACGTCCAGTGGGCTGTGCCTACGTTGCTGCAGCTGCCTGTTTGCAAGCGGTTGGTGGCGAAAAGGAGGAATGAGAGAGAGAGAGAGAGAGAGAGAGAGAGAGACAGGGGGTGGGTGGAGGTGTGTGCTGCATTATTTTCAATTAGGGCGCCGCGACAAACATAGTTTATCATCAAGTTGACGCGACGCTGTCACTGCTTATAAATAATCGACTCAAGCCAAACTGGGCGCGAATGGTCGCCATTTTGTATTTGTTGTTGTTGGATGAGGTGGGGGGAAGGAGCAGTGTGCGCCTCAAAATGCCAGTGACAACATAAATTTTGGATGCAATCTAGAAAACTGAAAGAAAGAACAACAACAACAACAACAGGAGGCCCCAATCCCCAAACAAAACAAAGAGCTAAACCGAAAGACGAGCTGAGGCTAAAGGCACATACAAAAAATAACAGAGCGCACAGCCCCCAAAAAACGAAAAAGAAAAATATATAAAACTAAAAAATACACACATATAAAAAAGAAAAAAAACAATGTAACGTTGCACACACACACCGACACACACACACACACATGACATCAGTAGCAGGAGCAGCACCCAACGGCCACGCCCTCGACGCCCCCCTATATATGTATATGTATATATGGCATCAGTATAACTGACGGGCGCTTGGCCTCCAACACACACCATGCCCCCCTACCCAATACCCAACCCCGTCCACCCTCGCACGCTGCGTGTTGTCAGGCAAACTAAAAGTTTTGCCATGTCACGTCATTCGTCGTTGGCAGCAGCGTCCTGGCCCTGGGCCTGGTCCTGGTCTTGGCTCTGGTCCTGCTCTTGGATCGGGCATTTCTGGTCCTGGCTTTTGAGTTTCGTGTCGGGGTGCGGAGGGGGGTTTGGTTTGGGCTTGGCTTTGCTAGGCGTCGTCCTGCGCCGGCCGGACGAGCAAGCGTGTGCTTCTTCTTCTTCTTCTACTTCTTGTTTATTTTTTCGGCACATTTACGCCCAAACACACACACATACGTACGTAGCTAAGCGCATTGCAGCAAAAGAGAGACAGAGCGAGAGAAAGATTGACAGCGAGTGAGAAGGAGTGGAAGAGGGATGGGGTGGGGTTAGAGAGGGTGAGACACATTTGTCACGTGATGGATTGCAATGGGAGTGACATTTTTATTTCACTGATGGACGACAGCGCACGAAATGAAGCCCAGAATAAAGCGCAGCAGCAGCAACAACAAGAACGGAGGAGATGGGATCAGGTGGCAGCAGTGGCACTTAGCTGCTAGCTGAAAGGGGTTGCAAGTGGGCTGATGAGCTGATAGTGCTAAGGCAATGGTTAAAGTCAAGCTCAAACGGCTCTCACACACAATCACACACACTCACACCCACTTTCATTGTTTGTGGACTTGGAATCTTTTGTAAATATTGTTTTGATCGAATTACGGCAAGAAAAATGAATTAAGTCTAACGTTCGAAATAGGAAAAGCTTAACTTAAAGTCCCTTTTCCAGCTTTGCTTAAAGTAAACATCAGTTTCAAATGGCATAAATTTGATTTTTAATACAATATTGCTTCACATAATACTTGAAGAGAACTTAGTTTGATGGCTTGTCTTAAATTCCTGTCTAAAACAGCATTGTACTGTGTTTTAGTACGTTGATAAACTAAAACTGGGAATAAAACTTACTTGTGAGCCGGGCACATAAAGGATTTTGCCGTTGTACGCTCATAAACTGCAATCCTGTCCAGTCCTGCAGGACACACACAGCAAAATAATCATGGCCAACAACATGCAGAAGGTGGAGCAATTTGCAAGAGGGTTATGCTGGCCATGGAATGCAGGGGTTTCGGTTTAAAAATAAAGCGCTGTGTCGTTGCGTCGCTTGCACTGCAATTGTCATTTGCCGCATCAAATGATGACGAGAAAAAGCCAACAACGACAACGACAACGAGGACGACGACGATGATGTTGATGAGATGAACTTAAAGCTGGTTGGATTGGGTTGGGTATGGGCTATTTAACTAAAAAATGAGTAGTCCCATTGAGGAATTGCAATATATTTATATACAAACATATATACATAAAATATACACTAAAATGCAGACAGAGCTATACAATCGAAGAACAATTTCCTTTTGTTATCGCCTTCAATTGAAGTACACATTTTGGCATTTTAGCTAAAGAGTTAAAGTTGTAGTTGGAGTTGAAGAATGAATAGATAAGTTGAATGTAGAAGGGGGGGGGAACTAATCAGCAGCAGCGTTGTTGTCCTCCAGTTACAATTCCTATTGAAAGGCATTATACATTTTGTGTTTCGCTTTGGCAAAAAGTAAGATTTTGAAGTAAACTCTCAGGAATCGAATGGATGAATGCAGATTTTCACTCCTTACTAAATGATCCAACAAATAAAATGTGCCTTAAATGTTTACAGCCAAAACTTTTATTTAAGCCTTCCCATTTTAATATGAAAACAAGATTTTTGCTTAAATATTAGAGAAAATCAACAATTAAGATATTTAACATGTTTAAAATGGCTTGAAAAGAAATGCTTTCCAAATGTCTTTCTGTTCAAGTTGTTGTTGATGGGTAATTGAAAGTATGCAGCTTGTGGCACAGAAACTGAAAGTGCTTTTCCAACAACAGGAACAACAATAACAATAGATGCAACAGGAACCGCAGTTGCCAGCTGAGACAGCTGGAATATATTTTATTACTCTCGCATACACACACTACCATACAGTCTGTGTGTGTGTGTAAGTGTGTGTGTGTTATTATGTGGCACAAGCGACGTTCGCTGCTACATAAAGCGACTACTACCTACATTTTATTTGATTTCATTATGTTAAAAAGTTGTTCAAGAGTGAATCACGGACTAGAACGGAGAACTTGTTGGGGTGGTTGGTTTGGGCTTGGGCTTGGGGTTAGGTGCTTATGCATCTGAAGGTGGCAAGGTTGCATTGCAGCAGACAGCGCACAGACAGAAGCCAGGAGCAGCAGCAGCAGCAGCAAGCAGCAGCAAAGCCAAGGACGTCACACAGTCAAGAGCTGAGCGAAAGCGAGAGAGAGAGAGAGATACAAGAAAGGGGTAACTGTGAGGGGGCAGAGGGATGGGTACATACTGAGAGTTCTAATGTTGCTGCTGCTGCTGCTTGGAGGATGCTGCTGCGCAGTCGAAAGCATTTTATTATCCTTATTTAAGTTTGAAACTTATTGCAAAGTGGGAAACTCCAAATGTCTGGCTGGATGTCCTGCTTGTTCGCTGATGCTGCTTTTGCTGCTGCTGCTGCACTAAAAATATGGAAAACTTTGCAGACAGTCAGCAGCCAGGCAGCAGCCACAACAACAACAACAGCAACAACAACAACTGCAACAACAACATAGAGACGCGGCAACGAGTCGAGTGCAAGGCTTAAGTGTGCGGCTCCGGGCAGGACAGAATGGACGGACAACCAGGACGGCCAGGACAGAGAGAGCTAGTGAGAGAGAGAAAGGGTGAGAGAGTAGAGAAAGCCAAGGACGTTGCTCAAGTTGCGGCAAGCGCGAAAACAGCTGCAACAACAGCGGCAACTGCAACACAGCATTCAAATAAAAAATAAAAAAAACCCAAGAAAGAAAACAAAATAGAAAAAAAATGTTTATACTATATATGTATATATAAAAAAGAGTTATATAAATTCAGTTGGCGCAGTTAGTGCATAGTTTATACTTTCTATATACCATGCATATATAGTTGTGTATATGAACTACATAGTATGTGCATGAGTATATGTTTGCAAATGTGCATTTGGGGCAAATAGTTATGCTCCAGTTTGAACTTAAAGACAAAGTTTCACAACTTTAACGAAGGTCGCGGTCGTACTGCAAAAGCTCTCACAGCAAATTCAATTATTATGCCAGAGTTGTGCTCAACACTCAACAACTTAGTAGATAGATATATGTATGTATATATATATATATATATATGTATATAGTTGCTTACCAGTTGTGGCATTTTGTACATGTGCAGATTTCAAGGTTGTCCCGTCTACGACTTTAGTGACTTTTTTTTTGTTCAGGCTGCGCGAAACTTTGCATTAAGACTTTAAGCTAATTGTCTGAAACTAAGGAATACATAAATGAAAACGTATTTGTAAAGTATTTGAAATGTCGTTTATTTGCT
This sequence comes from Scaptomyza graminum, assembly GCA_018901835.1. NCBI lineage: Eukaryota > Metazoa > Arthropoda > Insecta > Diptera > Drosophilidae > Scaptomyza > Scaptomyza graminum. The sequence continues at coordinate 2,391,495 of JAEIFL010000001.1, read as the reverse complement.
ATTTTATTTTAAATTTAGTAAAGCCCATTCTTAAACAGACTTTTACTTTTAAAAACTAATTTTAATTTAAACTATGATAAATACTAATTTTGTTTTTATTTTAGTTCTAATCACACTTAATTATTTAGCAAACAAATAAAGCATTCAAATTGTATTTGAATTTGCATAATTTATATGTTTTGTTCTTCGATTACCTATTAAATTATGACTTACAAACTGCGCTTTGCATTTAATTCTCTAGCTGCGCATTTGCGACTATTTATAATTTCCCATTTTTAAATGTTATAAATACCCTTAGTTGGCTTTGCTTGGACGACAGAAGTTGCCGTCGGCATGTGCCAAAATGCGATGCTGCTGCATACAAAGCTTTGCATTTTATCCAAAAAGATACTTTTGTAGCTGACTGAACAAAGTGTTTAGTGTGCCATATCTAATGCCTTCACTTGGCTTGTTTCCCATAGATTTTATTCATTTGTTGCCTTGTTAACATTTCAAAGAATATTCTTGTTTATGCACTTGGGTTTTGGGGGTGATTTTGGGCAAAAGATATCTATATACTTTAATTACAATTATTTTCTTGGTAAAACTTTATAGTTTGATGCATTATTCAAAGTTACTTTGATTGATACTTGTAAATATAATGTTATTAAGTTAATGCAAAAACTTTTGTGGTTAATTAAGCTTTTTGAACTTTGAATATTTATATGGCTTGAATATTTATCCAATCTTTTCCAATAGCCATAACTGAATTCTAATCAGAAATTTTAACAGCTATGCTTGAAAAATAAACAAATGGCAATGGTATGTATGAATGTTTGCAAAACTCATTCGCATATCGCTTTACTGACCCAGAGCCAAGAGTTAAGCCAAGTTAAAAGAGGGAGAGAGAGAAGACATCGGGTTAGCTGCTACCCGTCAGCTGGCGAAATACGGATAAGCGGGTAAGCGGGTAAGTTGGATAACTGACAAACTGGCAACTTGCAACTTGCAACTTGCTGCAAGCACAGGCAATGAATGCAAAATCCTTGGCTCATAACTTTGCGACAATTTAACAAGCCGCAAGAGTTTTTTTTTTATCTGTTTTTCTGTTTGCAGCCGCAAAAGCCAACAGCGCTCTCAGGCCTCCGTCAAGTGTCAGTCTCTCGACCAAGTCTTCACTGTATGTGTGTGTGTGTGTGTGTGTGTTAACTCTGACTTGGAGTCGGACTCGGACTGGCCAATTGTGACATTTTGCGGCAGGTTAGCAACTGTTGCTCTGTGCTTGCTGCAACATTGGAAACCGCACAGCAATTGCCGCCGCAGCAGCAGCAGCATCAACAACAACAATTGAGTGAAATGCCTTGACATTGCGTGCGGATGCTGTTGCAGCAGCTTGTTGCTGCCTTCAATGTTGTTGTTGTTGTTGCTGGGGTAATTGGCGTGCGGCCTGCGAAAGACGCAACAAACGCGTTAGCAATGCAATTTATGTGCGTTTAGACGCATATTTTGCCAATTAAATATTGCGATAAAGCATGCAGCCTATAACAGCATGCAACAGCAACTGCAACAGCAGCAAAACCGCTGCATCTCTCCCTCGGCTTAAGGCTCCCTCTTCCCCCTCTTTTCCACCGTCAAGCTGATAAATGCCGCTGATAGCGACGCTGACGTTGGCAATTTGGTTGCAATTTATTTGGGGGGCCTTCAAGTTGCACTCGCACTCTCTGTCTGTGTGTGTTCGTGTGTGTGTATGCGCTCTTTGTACCCTGCAGTAAAAGAATATACAATAATGTATATACAATCATGATATGATCTCATTGCTGTACAATAATAAAACATATATAAATTTAATATTAATATTTGATATATTAATATTTCTTTTGTGTGTTTTCTATTTAAATGAATTTAAGGACAAAAGTTAGTAAAACATTGAAGATTTAATAAAGTAAAAAAGTCAAAAAATTAATATATTTTTCTCTGCCAAATATATTCTAAAAACCAAAGCTTTTATTTGTTGACTCAATGCTTGACAACCTTAACGGGGTATCTCTGGGTCAGATTGTTGTTGCTTCGATTGCTGTTGTTGTTGTTGCGCAACGCACTTTGGTGCGTTGTTGCCACCGTAAAACGCAAATTGACATCTTTCAATTAAATGACAACTGTTGACCAGAGGCACGCACATCGTTCACATCGACTGACTGGACTTTGGAGGGGGATCGTTGGATGAGGATCACTGATGATGGGGAATGGTAAAGTCGGGTGGGGGGAAGTGGGGCTGGTTAAGCATTGTGAATGTTGAGGCTTGTACGTCTGGGTGCCTGACTGTCAAATGGCGCAATTGCAGATTGTTTTTGCTGCTGACAAACACACACACACACACACACACACACATACACACATATTTGACAAGGCAGCCAAAAGGCAGTCTCGATTCTGGCAACATGTTGAGAGACAGCGTCTTGCAACATGCGCACTCAAAAAGCCATAAAACATAAAGCCCACAAAACCAAAAAAAAATAAAAACAGCCAAATAAATAAAAAATATTTCACTCGTTGCAGCTATGACACAAATGCGCAATATTCAAATCTTTGGCAGCTCATTTTTGGCCAACTGACACTGCGACCGCCGCCGCTGAATGCTAAGAAGGAGTGGAGCGAAGTGCAAGGGAAGGTTAAGATGAGAGGAGACGGGGGAGGTTGGGGAGATTGGACACGGACGTTGAAATGTTGCGCATTTTGAAGTTTGATGTTTGATATGCGAATTTGGGCAAAAGCGTCAACCGCTGCTAAACTCACATAAATGGCAACAAACAACAATTCATCGCTGCCATTTGAACAACAACAACAACAACAAACGAACCACCAAAATTCAACAACAACCACCTCTATTCATAGTTCATAGTATATACAAAGTATCTATGTACGTTTAGTACTCAGACAAGTAACCAAAAAGCAAAAAGCTAAAAAAAAATACTTACAAGTGCATTTTGTGCTTCTTTCGTAATTAGCAGAAATCCGCACAGAATCGTGAGGAATACAAAATAATAATTACCGATATAAATAATTGCAGCTAAGTAGAACATACTTTTAGCAGCATTTATTAAAGAGTTACGTTCGCGCGAGTAGTGGATTGTGTCCTATCCTACTATAAAAATCGATAAACAGTTATTTCAACTAGCTCTATCAAGGCTTGCACATAGTATATTACAGGTTGATTAGTACGTTAATGTTAGAGTTGCTCGGCGGATACATAGAAAAGTACATTAATAATTACGTATTAATTTCGTACGAAAGCTTTATACAGTGGAACTTCTGTATTAGGAAAGATTCCGTATAACGAAGTTTTCTTTTTATATGTTTCTACTTTGTATCATTTGGTTGATAAGAATGCTGCATAAGAAGTAATTAGAATTTAATCATAGTCCATTGAAGAGTCTTTACATACATATATGCTAACCTCACCGTTCTCCGCTCTCCGCTCTACTTCCTCCTTGCTCCGTCCTCAACTGTTCCATTTTAGTAATTGACTGATCGCACTTAGTTGCCCGGTTGCCCAATTAAATGCATGAAAAAGAAACGCGATGCGGCATGAAAATGGGAAGAGTTGCAAGTTGCTAGTTGCGAGTTTGCGATTTGCGTATAATCCATGCCCGGAATTTATGCAAAGAGGCGCGTTTTAATAGAAGACCAAAGCAACAACAACAACGACAACAACGGTCTCCTCAACTTGCTACACTTCTTAACGTTTTTACATATTATCATAATTGAGGTGCAGCAATTAAAAGAACATTGAGTGTAACGAAAGAGTTGGTGGGAGGGGGGCATAAACATAATCCAAATCGAAAGCAGACATTTTCTTCTGTCTTTTTCTTATAGTATATATATTATTAAAGTTAGTCGCCGTAGACGTTGTTTATTTTTAATGGTTTTTGTTGCTATCTTAAGTATTTTTTAATGCGCGCACAGCGAAATTATTCGAAAAATGAAATTAAATTAAAAATGCATTTCGGCCGCACTGAACTTGCAACTGGCAACTGGCAGCAGACAACAAATGAATTGAGCCATCAACAAAAAGCAAGACGCGACGTCACGCAGACACTTTCAAAGGAGAGCTGCCCCATGGCCAAGAGAAATGCCAAAAAAAAAAAAAAAAAAAAAACAACAACGTGTTGAAAGCCATGTGTGGCATGGTCAAAGAACTTTAAGGACAGGCGGCAAGCGGTAAACACGGACGGTGAGTGTGACTGGAACCCGGGGTACCTAAAGATGTTTTCGGCAGGGCTCGTACTCCCTTTCTCTCCCTTTCTCTGTCTCTCTCTCGCGGTACCTTTAGACACAACCTGTACACATTGGCGTGTCAGTTTCACGTGCAGTGGCAAAAGGTAATTCATCTTGTTATTTTTGTTCTGTTTTTTTTTTTTTTTTTTTGTGTTTTTGCCCATTTTGTATGCTTATTTATTTGGCTGACGACGCGACGGAGACGCCAATTTTGAATTGGACTAAAGCGGATTCACCTTCATACTTTTACAGCTTTCATTATTTTGTTTCTTTCTTTTGTGTGGCTGTTGTTTGTTTTGTTTTGCGCTAATTAGATGCGAGCCAAGGCATTTTAATGCCCTTTGAATATGTTTAATAATGTAATAAATACATTTTAAAATTATGGTGTTACAATGTTAAAGCCCAGACAAGGCAGCTGGCATCTTTTTCGAAAGTGGCTTTCATTAATTTACACAAATATTTCATTAAGCGAAATCTTTTAAATGCCAACATCGCATCAACATTTCAATGGCATAGTTTATGTAATTGATACAATTTTTTGGTAGGATTCGAAGAGGGATTTCTAGTCAGAGACACCTTAACTTATCACTTATGAGATCAAAGAAAAGATCATTTGTGCCTATCCTGAAACACTTAGTACTAGCATTTGATTATATGACCACCAATCTATTAATACGGATTAAACTTAAAGCCAATTTTTGCTCAGGATTTTAATCATCATCAAAGCTGCCAAAAACCTAACCAACTAATTGTTGATGAAGTATTCAAAACAAGTTGATCAATTAAAGATCAAGTTTCATACTCAAAATCCACTCAACAGGCAAAGCAACCGCGAATTGAAAGCGAAATCCAATCAATTATATTTTTGCCACGCACTTTGCTTTGATCATTTGCCAGTCGCCACTCTTGGCAACAATCCCACCGCCCCTCCTGTCTCTCCCTTTCTCTTGCTATCTGTGTTGCTGGCAGCAGTGATCAATGCAATCGTGATATCAAAAGCAACAACAACAACAACCGACGGCAGCTCCAATAGCAACTCCAAAATTGAAAGCAAACAACAGCGAATAAAAAGCGAACAACGAACCATTTTTAATGTGCACCTTTTGTTCTGTGGCAATTGCAATTGTAACTGTTGCCACTAAAAAGTGCAAGAAAGAGACAGAGAGAGAGAGAGAGAGAGAGAGAGAGAGAGGGGGGGTGACGCAAAAAAAAAGGGTTCGGGTGGTGGGGGGAATTGGGTGCTTGTGACTACTGCCTGCCGAAATGTCAAATGCCAGGCCATATTTCTTAAACGCCAAATACTTTTTGACATAATAGTCCAATTACCTTATCGCGCCATCTGAGATGCGGTCGCCGTTGCTCCGCCGCGTTGCACGTACTTGTTAGCTGTTGTTGTTGCTGTTGCTGTTGCACGGTGCTTGTTGTTGCTGGTCGTTGTCGCTGCCGCCAACATTGATGCTGCTACTGCTGCCGCTGCTGCTGCTGTAGCGATTATTTATGGCGATCAATGTGAGCCCAGTAGCAGAAATTCCATTTAAATTGCGTACAACAGCAACAACAGCAACACAAGCAACAATTGTTTTTATGCAACGGCGTTGGCGGCATTGGCGGCGGCGGTGCCTCTGAAGCGGCATCAACAACCACCAAACCAACCAGCAACCAACTGAAGCAACACAGCACCACTGCACCACATCAACAAAACAGCAAACCACGCGCCAGATATTAACAGCTTAGCCGTTTTTCAGCTAAAAATTTCATTTGACTTTTTCTTCGTCAACTTACTTTATAGGATTTAGGATATACTTATTATTAAAAAGGATGTGAAAATTAAAAACTAAATTTTATTTCATTGATTTTTTGAGTTTATTTTCAAAAATGTGTAGGAAACAAAATGTTTAATTTTAAAAGTATATTATTTCAAAAATGTAAGCATACTCTAATATAATAATAATAAAATTTGGAATACCTTTGTAACTCAAAACTTTGACTTAAGTTCAGATAGTTGGAAAATACTTTCATCACTACGAAAATATTTCATTTGGAAAACGCTCAATCAAAGTAGCTAACAAAAGTATATTTTTCAATAATTACTTATTAATTTTTGGCCATTTGAACACGTGATCGACCGTCGTTGATCAGCTCTGATAAATTGTAGCATGCAACAAAGTTGGCAACTGGCGGAAAAACACCTTTAAAAGCTCATGCTCAACATCTGTTTAAAGCAGGACAATCGATTTAGTGTAAAGTGTTGCTTACACACACACACACACACACTCGCACTAACTAACACATATATAGACTATCATACTCGTTGGTTAGTTGTAAATGAGTCTCGAGGGTTCTTCTCTGGAGTTGCCCGCGCCCGTAATATGTCTTGTTGCTTGTTTGACAGTTGTTGTTGTTGCTGCTGCTGCTGCTGCCGATGCTGCTGCTGCTATTCAGAACAATCGTAGTTTTATATATTTTTAAACGCAACTACGCGCTGCCGCCGCAGAGATGGCGATATTGATCTTATTTCAATATGCCAGCCACACTGACTTCGATACCACAAACCAACCGAATTCAAACTGAAGATACTTCAAGCTGACTTGGCTTTTAATTTGCTGCTGCGCTTTCAGTTTTTCCACTGCAGTTGCAGTTGCAGTTTGCAATTTCCTTGTGGCAGTCACTTGAGCTCTGTTGACGTTGTTGTTGCTGTTGTTGTTGATGTTGTTGTAGTCGCACCTTAACTGTCGGCATTTCGCCATTGATCTTTACCTTTTCCTTTGGTTTTGGCTTCAGCTTTTGCTTTTATTTTGTGAGCGTTGTCAACGTGGGCGAGAAAGGCGGTTCATCTCTGCTTGCAGAGGGGCAGCACAAGGACGCACTTTGATTTAGTAAGCCGTAATTACAGCTGAGTTGTGACCCAGCCCCATATAGCTACTGCATAGAACAACAATTTTAAAAGTGACAAGTGACTAAAAAAATAACTTGGATCTAAGACTTGATGAGTTTTTCTTTCCCCAAAGATCAGATAAGATGTATGTTAGGATCAGCATATTTTTGTTTAACTTTATTGAGTTAAGGCGAAGAGTATAGAATCTATATTGTATACTCTTTGGCTCTGGTAATATAATAAGCAGATTTGGATAATGGTGAAGCTTAAAATATTTAGCAGAATGAACTTTAGTAGCTTTTCATATAGAACGAATGTGTAAAGAGCTAACTGGAATGCAGCTGTGAGTATCTTAAATTGAAATTAGGAAACAAATATTCAAGTAACAACAAAACATGTTAATTTTGTGGCAGGAACCAAAAACGAAGGGCGAAGCGCTATTTAGACAAGAAGACAGAGAATAACTTTGGGCAACATTTTTGCCCAATTGCCAGCGAACAAGAGCAATAACCATAAAATTAACAATAACAAATTAGAATTGCATGCTTTTTACCGATTAATTTATATACACACTCGCACACACACACACACACACACAAATACACACATTCACTTTGAATGTATGGCAACTTCATTGTTTGTCGCTCATTAAAAAAAAAAATGTTTCGCATTTCGACGACGCTTAATATTGTTGTTGTTACTGCTGCTGCTGTTGCACAGAAAGATGCCGACAAAGGCAACCGAAACGCGGCAAACTTTTGCTACTCGTCACTTGGCTAGGCATAATTTAAAATCAAAATCGCACACAGCTTATGCAAATTCAAGCCCAGGCCCAAGGAAAAGGCGCCTTGGCATGCGAGTGGTGGCAAGTTGCAAGTTGCAAGTTGAGCGTTGCAAGTAACAAGTTTGTGCTAGCTCCTGTGTGTGTGTGTGTGTGTCTTGTTCAAGTGACAAGTGACTGTTTTGAGCCCCGTTTTGAATGCCTCCGATGTTAAATGACTTGAAAGCAAAACGAAAAATAACACAACAATAAAAACGACGCTCGACTCTTGACTTTGGCAATTTGTCATAGACACCAGCATCTATGACGTCATTGCACACACATGAATAACATTAACGGAAAACTGTGAAAAAGCCATAAGTGCAACTGCAAATGGAGCTAACTAATTTGGCGAGGGAATGGTTGGCGACGAGGGGCAATTCGCGTGAAAAGCCAAACGCTGCACATTTCGGCGGCGGCTGTTCTCAGCAAATCTTTTGTGTAATTTGAAGCTGAGTCTTGAATCTTGGCGGGCAAAACGTTTTGAACCCGCTCTTTAGCCTTTGGCGTGGGAATAACGAACACCGACGCCTCCGAAACGCTCACACGCACAGTGGTCAAAAAACAAAAGCTTAACAGACAGTGATGTGATTTATGTGATTTTTGTCCATACTTTCATCTTCTAAGTTCTCGTTAACCTGTTTGGATTAGTTACTTTCAAAAGAAAACAAAGTTTAATAGAACTTTTGTTAGGTATATGGATTATATGGTTAAATGACACGGCTCTCCAGTTTTCAATAGTGCTGTCAGCTCATTTTGATGGCTGTTTTGAAGTAGGATCAGTTTGAAGGCAAACTTATTCTTACTTTTTACTAATTCTAATAAGATTCTAATCAAATTCACTTAGGTTTCGAAATGACTTGAGCCACTGTGCTAAGCACACAGTGAAGCATATTGAATGAAATGAAATAAATTTTTTAGCCGAATTGCCACTTTGCCGTTGTTGTTGTTGTTGGTGCAGCGCATGTGGATTTGGCTGTGGCAGCAGCTGCGCATTTTGCATCAGATCCGCCGTCCCCACAGATTCCCGATGTGATCAGCGAATTGCTCGTCTCGTGGAACGGCAAAAGGGGCTGGGGAAGTGGTGAGCGGGGCAAACACAGACCCCAGCCCAGCTGCGTTTTGCCGTTTTGGCCCGTTTTGCATGCAACACGAGCTGCAACACTCAATAATTTGCCTGTCCTGATCTTGTTGTTGCTCATGCTCTTGTTGCTGCTGTTGTTGTTGCCGCTTGTTGTTGTTGCGACTTAAGCGTTTGCATTTCATCCGCGCTTATCTCGCCTCGGCTCGTTTTCATGTCTTTATTTATAATTTTATTGATAAAATTGACATTAATCGTGCGTTTAAGACGATTTTTATCGCATTGCGTGCAAATTGCTTACAATTTTGCACCATGTCCATGTTTTGTAACAGAAGTCTCCACCAATTCGACTGCAATTCTTTTTTTTTTTTTGTATTTTTTGTTTTTATCATCCATACATATATGCATATATATTTTATTGCCGTCGGGTGTTGAGTTGTGCACATTTTGGCATTTGACAAGCCAACAACAACCGCAACTACTATAGCAAAACTTGCCAAGCAGATCGGCAAAGTATTTAACTTGCAGTACCAACATGAAGCCTGACTGATAAGAGAAAACGCCATTGCCGCGGTAGAGAGAAACAAAGAATGATTGAAGAAGGCATGGAGACAAAGCTGTCTTGGTTCTTGATTATTTGCTCTGAAGACTTTTGCACTTGATGTAGATTTTTTTTATACTTAATCAATCTCTCTTTTGCCTTGCGGTTGCCGGGACATCATTTTAATCAATCGACAATTATCGATAGTAATCGATAGATGTGCGAATTGCAACACAGTAAGCTAGACAGTTTGTCATTGTCTGATGCGACATGCAGGCATTAAATGTCGCTATAATAAGTAGCGAGAGACTTTTGCCAAATGCAAAAACTAATTTGTATTTATGGCTAGCAGCAACAACCGGAATAAGAAGAAGACGAAGACGACGAAGAAGAAGAGGAAGAAAAAGCAGCGCTTGGCAAAAGCATTTGCTTTATGCGATTGCATTAGTAAATCCTTGTAATCCCCACATTAGTCTCTCTCTCTGTTTCTCTTTGTATCCCTCTCCCTTTCTCCCTCGTTCTTTTCGTGGTTTTAGCAAATTACCTTCACCGGGACAAACACACACACGAATACCAAGCCAAAATTGAAGGGTGGCAAGAAGGGACGGAGTTGGGCCTCGAACCGATCTGTTGAACCGTGCTGAGCTTCTGACAAACCACATGCGATTATGCAGACCTTCTGGCGGGGGAGTGTGGCAGGAAGGTGGGTGTGAGGGGGGATGGGTGGGGAAGCAAAGGTCATGCTGGTTTTCTTGGCTCTAATGTAACAAATCGGTTGAAAATCGTATATGCAACGCGCGTGTGTCGCAACAAACGGCAGCAGCAGCAACAAGCGCCAAGGTGCAGCACTGTAAAATTACTAATACACATATATATATACAATATATATACTTATATATATAAACTTATGTATATGCATGCCATATCCAGCTGCAAGTTGGCAAAAGCGCCACAAAAAAAAAGAAAGTAAAGATGGCGGCTTCAGCGGCAAACAAGTAAAAATCGCATGCAATTTGAAGAAAAATATGCGAAAAGTAAAGTTTTGAAACGACGCATTTGTTGCTGTTTGTTGTTGCTGTTGCCAGTGCAACTCCCTTAAGAGCCAAAATAAGGGGTTGCAAGTCTGTGTGCCCTGCATAGCCATGAAATGTGCAAGTGCGTTAGCCCCAAAACCAATTTTCAGTAATGACTGCATTTTGCCGACAACGAACAGGACGGAGATGAAGAAAAAGCAGATGAAGACGACGACAGCAGGAGGGAGACTCTAAGATGAGGGTGGACCAAGGGAGGGGGGAAGGCATGCGTTGCGTTTTGTGATGTGTCGGTTTGTGTCGGTTTAAATGCACAAAGCGAGCAAAGGACATGCCAAGGACAAACGTTGCTTGAACTGCCAACCAGGAGGGTAGGAGAGGATAGGGTAGGGTAGGAGACTGGGTGGGGGGTTACATCTAGCCAAAAGCCTTAGTCGCACAGAGCCGTCATAGAGCCAAAAGATGCTGCTTGCTTGCCTGCCTTGCGTAATTTGCTGCGGCGATGGCGGCAAAACACATCGCAAAATGGCGACAGCATTTGGCCAACACACACACATACGACCCCTTCTGGCAAATGCAGCTACAGCTGAAGCTGAAACGCTGCGGGTTTTACAATTTTAAGATTTATTTACGTGCTTTTGGGACGAGATGCGGCCAGGATAAGCAGCAGCAGCAGCAGCGAGAAGGAGAAGATGACGATGCTGCCGCATGCGTTTTGTTGGCCGCGCCAAAAACTTTTACCAACGCCAGATGCATACTAATGGATGAGGGAGGGGATGTATGTGTGTGTGTGTATATGTCGGCTACTGTGCGAAAAGTCAGCCTGTGACCTGTGTTCGTCCTCTAAAGTGAAATATTTTGCAGTCAGTTGTGGAGCAAAAGGAGCGCAAAATGCAATTTCTGCGCCAAAACAACAGGCAAAACAGAGAGCGGGAAGGGGCGAAGAGAGAAAGGGGAGGCAAGCATTGGCCATTGCGTAAGATGTGCGAGTGGGCGACGTCGCTGGGGCGTCATTTAATGCGCCGCCAGTTGTCTTAGCGCCGAGAAGTAAGACGGCAAGGACGACAGAAGGACTCACAGGACGACATACAGGACAACGATGGCGACGTCGTTGGCATATTTCATTTTCCAGCTACTTTTTTGCCGCTTCATTTGACAACGCAACGGCGCAAAGGGGATAGGGGTGGGGGTGGGGGTGAGATCTCCATCATAATCTTGCCCCTAACTCTTAGCCCAATTTCATGGATGCAGCTCTGAAGCGAACGAAAAAAATGGCCAGAGTAAGAAGGTTGAAGGAAAAGTTGCATGTATCTGAAATGCTTCAGCGTTGATAAATAGTTTCGTGCTGTCCTTTGGGGCTGGCATTCATCCCTACCCCCGCCATCCCCTGTGTATGTGTGTTGGCTTTCGAAATTAGGAAAATTAATGTGGGAAAATGCACTTTCCCCCAAAGTGAAGTTTTGCAGCAGCAGCAGCAACAACAACAGCAGCAGCAGCGGCGGCGGCGCCGGCATCAGGAGCAACAAACGCATCTCATATATCAACCGGAATGGCGCCCATTTTGAGTTTTGGGTATAAGAAAGTTGAACTTTGAGGAAATACTTGCAACGATAATGCGTTGGTGCGTGGTGGAGGTTGAGGGGGAGGGAGATATGCGTCAACTACAACTTTGAATAATATGCGTATTTTTGGCACTTGGATTTCCGTTTCCTATTTCAGTTTATAGCTTATTTTGATTTTGGTTACTTTCGACTGTTTTCAAAAATCAAAGTAGAAATAACTGAAACTTTGAGTAGGCCTGATTATTGACCGCAAAACGATTTCTTTATTTTCAAGTAGATACAATAAAAGCCAAAAGTAACTTGACAAAAATTAAACTGAAAAATATATTAAGATCAATATAAAATACTGGAGTCTGTTTAATTAACCTTCGTTTATCACATTAATAATAATTTTAATTAATATTTCGTCACCTGCCTACTTTACCTTCTCATTGGAAGTAAAATCTATGACAGACACTGTTTACCTACTTCACATTAAAATAATGTGTTTGAAAGTTTCTTTCTCTTAGGCTCCACGTTGATTGACTGAATCGATTTTTAATTAGCTTTATCAGCCAATTTATATGTCTTAATATTTGATTGTATGAATTTTAGTTGAAATCATTATAGAAATTTCTCTCACGTGGCATGTTAAACTGCTTCCTCGACTATTGAAATTTATGTGTTTGCCCATCTTAAAGGCCAAAAAGCTGCAACATGCAACTAACAGACAATTTTACGCATCCATTCATTGAACGCTTGGCCCCTTAACTTGATCGCTACTTCAACACAGCCATTATAGCAACAACAAAATGCATCAGTTTAATTAAATCTGTTCAAGTTGGCAGCATAAAGAGCTTGCATTGACTACAAAAACATATCCGACAAGGCACAGGGTTTGCAAGGTTTGTTTGCAAAGTCTGGCAGTGTTAAGCCAAGTTAACGTCAAGCTTAACGTTGCGTTATTAACAACAATTATTGACAGGCCAGAGTCGAGTCCGAGCATAGACCTAGCTGCTGTAAAAAGAAATACGACTTGAGACCTGCGAGTTGCGAGTTGCGAGAGAGTTACGAGTAGCTTGGGCAAATTTCACACTTAAGAGGGCAAAGGGTAACTGCGAAAATAACTGCTTGCCTGGCTGCCAATGCTATTCTCTGCTGCTATTCTCCATGCTATTAAAATGCGATTTCGAGCTGGCAGCTGCAGCAGCGGCAGCCAAGAGAGACTACTCCTCCTTACCTCCATTGGCCTTTTGCTAGCCAGGCTAATTTTCAAGTTACCAGATTGATTTCGCGCGTAAATTTATGCGCACTTTATTGCATATTTGCGAGTACGTTCACCAGTCTACAACAACCAAATAAGAGGAGTCTCGACTCCGACTCCAGCTCCGACATCGTCTTCGACTTCGTCTGCAGCCTGACTCATTTTCCCAGCGCATTTTCCGGCACGTCGCAGATAAGAGCGCATAGTACTAAGACCGAACGAAGCATCAGCATCATAGCCGGAGCTAAAGACTTCTTTAGCTTGGCTCGTTTTACTCCTTTCCTTATTTTGGCATACCCTAAAAATGGCTAAAATAGGGCATTATGTACTAACTAGAGACACTATTATAGCCAGGAGGTTTAAAAGTTTTTTTGTTTGCAAAAAATATATTAAAGGATTATCGATTGCAATAATTGCATTAGATTAAACAGAAACCGTTCCATTATCATTATCACATCAAATTAAAATTCACCAAAAAGTAACCAAAATAAAATTGTGCGGGATATTTTCTCGTCTTTACCTCTCGACTTGAGTTTAAGGTTTTTTGGATTGAGCCTTGGCTTGGCTTGCGTATTTTATTTGGAGCACAGTTGGCTGATGAAATGCCAGGCAAACAGCCAGCGCTCTATACTTCCTCTCGCTCCCACTCTCTCGCTCTCTCTTTCGCTTACACGACTCGATGCGAAAGGTCAATTGATGGTGCTGTGTGATAAGCAGTTGTTACCTTAAAACGTGTGCACTGCCTACAACAACAACTGCTGTTCTTTGTTGTTGTTGTTGCTGTAGTGGAAGTGTCGAAATTTTCACATTTGGCTTTTTCTCAGCGCTGCTGTTGCCAAGTTTGAAACCGATGATGACGCGCGACTTCAATTAAGATCATCTACAAATTGGACCTAGTTCAATGTAATTAACTTTTCTATTTCGAAGTAGAACTTAAAACCCATTGCAATGGCTAACTAGAAAGCTTATTTTTACATCCTGGCAATATAACAAAATTTAAGATGTAATTAAAATAGTTTGTTTATAAAAAAAAATATGAGCAAAGTATTTTTTAATCAACGAAGCCACTGCATCAAAAACTTAAATGTTTTCAAACATAATTTGAATGAGTTCATAATTTTTGTTTTATAAAACAATTTGAGCTTTTGTAAATTTGTGAAAATTGTAGAAATTTAAGAATACACAAATTTTTTTTTTTTTTTTTTTTTTATTAAAGCAACGTATTTTAATGAGGGGAAAATAAAAAAACAAAATCAAGGATTACATTTCCAACAACAATACTTATAAGGTATTTTATTCCCTAACTGGCACACAACAACAACAACAACAGAAGAGAACAAGCTAACTAGGCAAACTTGCTACTCCATCAACCCTCCAGCCAAGGGGGGCCCTTATACATGAAGTACATTTTACAGTAAGTTCAAGGAATAAGTTTCTATGGTGCGACTTTCAAATGACTTTAGGTTGCTTCAGTTAGTTGCGATTTGATGCTGCCTGTTCTTGTTGCATGTTGCAGATGCTTTTGTCTATGGATATGTGTGTGTGTGCTGTATATAATCGGGTGAGTGTGTGTGTGTGTGTGTGTTGATTTCTGATATTTTATGATAGCAAAAACGAAATCAGAAATCAAAAAATGTTTATATACTATAGAATACATACGCTAGATAGTTGGTTCACAATGGGTAAGATATAGTAGATGGGAATAGATAGAGAGGGAAAGAGAGTAGAGAGGGAAAGCGAGTAGTTGGATGTTGTTGAATATTGATGATGCAGCTGAATTCGATTATATTAACATGTCCGTTGCATTCATTAAAGGAACAACTCATGTGTACATTTTCCAATTAAAAATTGAAATATTTCAAGCATAACGGACACTGCACAGCACAGGCAAAGCTCAGCACAGATTCGTCCTGGCCAAGCTGACGTTCTGATGCCGCCTTCTCGCTCGTTCGGTTCGGTTCGGAGGAGTACTCCTCAACACAAAAAAAAAAACAAAAATAAAACAAAAATAGAACGAAAGATAGAAAGAAAGACAGACGAGTGTTCCGACTCGTAAATATGTATATGCATGTACACGAAACAAAAGCATCGATGCAACTACCGGATAAAAAATGAAGCAATCAGTGAATATAAAGGATGTGTGTGTGTGTGTGGGGTGGGAGGGGGTGGATCGCTAGTGAGGGAGAAAAAGTAGCTTGTGCGATAGTTTTGTGAAAGGCAATCATAGGGATACTACACGTCAATAAATGAAGCGAAACTGCCAGCGCTTTCTCTCTATCTCTATCTCTTTCTCTCTTTCTCTCCCTCTCTCTCTATCTCTCTCTCCATCTCTCTCTCGCTGTTTCACTCTATGAACAGGCTCACGCAACGTTTTTCGTATAACATTTTTAATTTGCTGCCCGCGTTTTTTGCTGGCGTTATGCTCGCTCTCTGTCCACACACACACACACACACACACACACAAACACACACACACATGCTTGCAGCTTGTAGAGCTCTCTTGCTCGCACACTTCGCCTGCGCCTGTAGTTTCTTTTTTATTTTTCAATAATTTTCACGATTTGTTCGGTTTTCGTGTTGCAATTTGGGCGCCCCCGTTTACCAACTCTGAAACACACACACACATCGAATGCAGGGGGCATCCTTTTGCATATACAAACATACGAATACTATATATATGTACATGTACATGTGCAGTCAGCCAGGCAGGCCACAATCCAACTCCTCCTCACCGTCCCCCATCCCGATGGACTGCAAGTGTAACTCGATGTATGTGTTTATTGAAGCGTATCCATTGATTGGCAGGACATCTGCACATGGCATTCATTTTGAAAAGTCGGCGCTTGATTTACCACCACCACCATCGCCACGGGCACCACCCGCATAAGCCCCAACCCCGAGTGCCTGTTGTGTGCTCCTTGACTACCCATCGTCCTCCCCCTTCGAGCCATCCATTAGCGTTTGCACATTGATTGGCGGCCAGCTTTTGCTTTTGCCATCAATACTCCCAAAAAAAAACCCTTCCATTTCCTTACCTCCTCTCCTAAATTTCCTGGGTAGGGCAGCCGTTTGTAGCCAGCAGCTAACACTAACATTTACCCGCCCCCACTCCCCACCACCCCATTATTGTTAGTTTGCGTGCAAATGTGTAAACAATATAGCTACAAATCGTTTGCATTTGTTTAGATTAATTAATATCTTTCATCGGTGTCCCTTGCCTCTATGCCATGTTAATGTTTATGTTTATTCGCCGTTACTTGATTGGCAGCCAACATTCGAAAACCCACTGCCCCTTAACTTGCAATATATTTGTATATTTTTTGTGAATTTATTTAACATTTGTTCGCTGACGTTTCTCAATTAAGAAACAGACATTTCTTGTGTCTATGCTTGTCGGGAATTTTGTTAAATTTTTTTGAGAAGAATCATTTCTTGTCGGTTTTAAATCAACATACTTTCATAGGAGCGTTGAGCGAGGTCGTACTGTATATTAGTCAAAATACAAACGATACTCAATCTAATTGACGTTGATATAGATGTATTTATTGTTTATATTAGAGGTGGGGCAATCGAAATGTGTGTGGAAATGTATTTAACTTATTCTTAGAATTGAACAAAGATTCATGGAAAGCTACAATAATTGTGCTATTTAGTCCGGTTGAACATACGATTTGTATCTTTCATATTTTACCCCTCACACATATTACTTAAGAGGTTAAGGGGTTCTCACCTTGCTCCTTCTCCCCTCGCTGTCTTTCGTCCAATTATTTATTGTAAATCATCCCATTCATTTGCCAATGTCTTGGTTATCGGCCCTAAGTGTTTTTCCCCCGACAGTTATTTATCTTTACTTCACATACTGTCTGTCCCCTTCCGACCTTTCCACTTGGAAGCTTTTTCGCTTGTTCGATGTGACCTTGAACAAACGCTGTGTACAGGTTGCGTGCAACTTAGTTGCAGCCCTTTGATTGTATTATCTCAAATTACGCACACGCACCGTTTACACTGCGGTTAAGTATATAAAACACACAACCCATCCGCCATCCCTCTCACATTGTCACCTCAACCCATCCAATGGCACTGCCTAACCGCAAAGCTTACGTCATAAAAGTGGGAAGAAAATGAAACGAGCATAATATGGCATTATTTATGTATAAGTTCTAGACCAAGCGACTTCCCCAGCGTCGACGGTCGGCGGTTGATGGTTGATGGTGGTGCGTGTGGTGGATGGTGGGTCGTTCGCTGTCTTCTGCTGGATGTGCGTGCTAAGGAGGAAAACGAAAAATGGCAGACTCCTCCCCCCACCAAATAAAGGAAATGCCAAGCGAAACGGTAATGTATTAAATTGAAGAAAACAAAAGCGTAAGGGCAGCAACCCTTAGACAGCATGGAATGCGTTGCGGTAGGTTAGGTTCTTGCTTGTATGTGTGTATGTGGCTTGCGTGTATATATCCCCCCACCTACCTCCCCTTTCATTACACATTCTCGCACCCTTTGAGAGCATTGGGGTAGGTCGTCAACAACAACAACAACAATAAACAACAAGAAGGTTAAGTTGCTGCCTAATGGCAACGCAATTTCCGCCAAAAAGTGTTTTCAAAACTGTGCGCCTACTACTACAACAACAACAACAACAACCGAAACTATTACTAAAACAACAACACACTCACACACACCCAATGGACGTGTCACAGCTGACGCCATTTTGTTTCTGAATAGGCTACCCGTTTGACTCTTTGCGCCCTCCTAGTTTGCCTGTCGTCCCTAGTTGCAATTGCTGCATTGTCTGACTGCGCAAATGACATGCATGCAACGTGCTGCGAGCACACACACACACACACACACGAAATGGTCGACCGACAAATGGCAAAACGGCAACCGTTGCACCCTCAGGCACCCCCCTCCCCCCTCACAACGCCTAGAAACCGCCTTTGCAACGACTGGTTTGGAGTTGCATTCTTCACACACACACACACGTGCATACATACATACACATATTGCATTCACTATCTTATTCTGCCTCGTGTGGCATCCACAGCCGCGGCGCCGGCAGTCGACGCCTACATGTCGGAAATGTTGGCATGTCCTTGTTGTATTTTTGCTCTAATATCCTTTATAGCAAAAGTGCTTGACGTAAATTGACTTGTTTTTACTTTTGACTTTTAAAGCGATGCCTCTGTGAACAACCCCCCAACCAGCCATTCCCCCCCCCCCCACTTACAACCACCCCATCCAACCCTTTTCTATGGCCAAGCCAACCAAACAATAGAATTCGCTGTCTGAATGCTCTGGCAGTTTTTTTGCGAGGGGATAGTAGAGGAGTAGGGGCAATGTTTGTTGTTGTTGTGGTTTCAATTTGGATACAGGAGACACACACACTCATACACACACACAAACATGTGGAAGCCAAGCCAACAAAACGGAAGGCCGTTTAATATTTATTTTATGCATTGTTTCAGTACACAAGCACTTTGTGTAAATCTAGGGATAGCAGGAGGGAGGAGGAGGAGTCGACATAGTTGGGAATTGTCGTGGGTGGGGGGTTTAGTTTGGTATGTTTTACAGGTGCGAAATGTCAGTAAGTAAAGTGTTATGATACGGGCATATCAATGGAAGAGCCAGGAAACGCCAACCCGATAAGGCTTTGAGTTACTTCGACTGCCAAATGTTGACAGCCCAATAAAATGTAATACACAACTAACTCCTTTTCTACTATTTACCATACGTAACAACATTTAACTTGTCAAGTTATAGCTAAACATAAAACTGTTTTGTAGCTATTAAGAATTAGCTTTAGCTACAGATAATTGTGACTTTGACTGTGACTCAAGTAAACTAAAACTGTGACTTACAACTCTTTAATCTTATGTTAACGGAACTATGTTTGTTTAAGTCAAGATAATTCGAGTAGAATATTTAATACTACAGTGATAAAGAAAATGTATTAATGTTTAACAAAGCTTGACAATTCGAAAATAAAAATATAAAAAAAAGATATTTTAAAATAAAATTTGTAATATTTATTTTCTTCATGCGAAATGTGACAGATTTTTCAGATCGCGGGCTTAATTTGTTGCTGATCTATCTGAGTTTTCCGGAATCATTTTATTTTTATTTGCTGTTTTACCCAAGTAATGCGAAAAAAGGGTAAAAAAGTTCGGTGCAAATGTATTTAACAGACGCAAAGCATCATCTCCGACCCCATAAGGTATATACTATAAATGCTTGATCAACATTAACAGTCAAGTCGATTTGGTCGATGTCTGTCTATAAGAGAACTTCAGAGAGTTACAGAATTTAAATTTTAAAATTTCGCAACTCGATCCAAACCAGATTGAGAAATATCAGAGAAATCGAAGATTGAAGTTTAGTCAAGACAATTCAGTGCGCAGTGTTGCATGTACTTTTTGTATAGGCACACACACACATACATGCAAATAAAATCAAAAGCTTATAGCAGGCTTATAACAGTCCAAACTAAGCTCAACTTAAAGTAAGTTTTCATTAGATTTCATTTCCGATGATTAATCGGTTAATTCTAGCGCTACTTGCAGCTTATGTCATCGTTTATCGTTTATCGGACACATTTACTCATTAGTTGACAGTGAGTGACCCCCTAGCCCCGCGCTCCGCCCCACTCCACGCCCCTTAGCCGTTGCCCACAACTGTATGCTATGGGCTAAGGGCTTACACGGCACACGTGTCGTATGCGCAATATGTAATTTGGTTGCATTTTATGCGCACACACTTAAGTCCCCAATAATAAGTGAAGAGGCAGCCCACAGGGCACCGAGGAGTTTGCTAGGTTGGCGGGCGGCACATAGCCCAAAAACACAGAGCAAAGTTGTCGACATAAAAATGCAGAAAAAATAAGGATAAGCCGGGTGGAAGTCATAGGCAGCGGTAGGCGGCAAGGGGCGGCTTGGGGGGATTGTGGGCGTTGCAACAAAAGCCAGGCCAGCCAAAAGAGCAGCGACAACAAAGGACACAATACAACACACACACACACACACACAGATACATAGTGTGTGTGTGGCACATGGACATTTCCATCGATAGAGGCGCCCAACGAGCTGGCGTGAAAAATAAAATGTCAAAAGTGTTTACGTTGTCTTCCTCTTCTTCTTCTTCTACATTGCCTCGTACCAAAAATAAAAAATAAAAAACTTTTACCACCCCCCTCCCGCCCTGTCAGCCATTGCACTCCACCTGCCGTTTCTTAAAATTTCTTTTATTTTTTTTTTTTTTTTTTTTTTTTGATTTTTCCTGTTCTGCTTTGTTTTGTGTGTCTGTTGCTATCTCTTTGGTATAAAAAAGTGTTGCAGTGGACGAGGCGGGCACACAATTGGGGGGGTTGGGTGGTTGTAGTTGCAACGTGGGCGGCCAGCATTCATTATATGCAACAACATCAAATGTTGTCGACGTTGCAAAAGACGCGACGCAGGACGCAAAACGCGACAGCAATAGCACTAAAAACTAACAACAACAGCAACAACAACTTGGCACAAAACTGCAAGCAAGGACTTTGCCCAGGACATTGGCAACCAAACAACAACAAAAACAACAGCAACAACGACGACGGCGGCACACAAAAATCGACGAAAAATTTTTTGGCAAGCAAACAAAAATATTTTGCACTGAGCAGCCGTAAAGAGACACTGGCAACAAGAACAACAACAAGATGAAGAAGAAGCACACCAAATAGCACTATTAAAACAAGAAGAAGACACACTCACACAAAAAAAAAGAGCTTCAAGCAAAAGCACAGCAAAAATAGTTGAGAAAATGAAAAAGGAGTAAAAAAATGAAGGCAAACCGAACATTAAACTAAATAAGTAACAAAGAGAGCAAAAAGCAATGACAAAAATGCAAGAAGAGATAACCGAAAAACAAGATGAAGCGCGACACAAATGTTTCGATCACGAACCGAAACCCTGAATACTCTTTCTATATCTATGTCAGCTATGGCAGCTGGTACGCCTCTATATGAAATGCACCGATAACTTTGCCCTTAAAATCTCTTTGATTTGATAAAATCCAATCATAGTGTTCACCTATTATTTCGTTAAATATATAGAGTGAACATCATTTAACGAATGCTCTTACTAAATAAATTATATTTTTGATAAACGAGTACAACATTTTAAAAAAAATCCAAACACTGTCCAACAAAACATACTGGAAACAGAAAGCTGCCCCAAAAAGTAAAAGCTTTGCAATTTGTTGCAGAGAGAGTTCCAAATTGATCAAAGGTAGCATTTCACTTAAGATAGTTAGTAGATTATTATGGCAACAGCAGTTAATAACAATAATTGTGTGCACTTGATTTAACCCAACAAAAAAGTTGTCAAAATAATAATTTGTTATTAAACTAATCCCAAAAATGAAATGTGACAAATTTTAATTAAAAATGTAAACAAAATTAACAAAACGAAAATGTTGTGCGCTTATTTAAGTTTGAGTTGAGTTGAGTTTGCTTGGTCCACCCTAATAAACAAATACTACTAAAGCTAATTTAATTGAATGGGCATATTTCGTGTGTGTGAGAATTTACCGTTCTGATTAGAATTACATGCACCGCAATAACAACAACAATAATAATTGTGTGTGTGCGTGCGTGTGTGTGTGTGTGAGTGATTGTCCTGGACAACTTCAATGACTATCCCAACTATGCCCTTTGTTTAACTAAGGGCACAACTGCGACAACAACAAACTTACGAACGAACGTCAGCGTCAACGTTGACGTCAGCAGCAGCAGTGGCAGCAGTGGCAGAAAAATGGCAGTTATCGGCGCCAATGCATGCGACTGTGGCACGTGACCGGGAACCAACGAGCGGGGGAGGGGGGCTAAAACTAACTGGACGAGCTGCAGGAGTAGAAGGAAAGCAACGAAAAACGAGCGTAAGTAAAAAAAAGGCAGCAAAATAACAAGCGAAAAACGCAAAACGAAAAACGAAATACCAAAAAAAAGAACAACAACAAATATACAAACGCCGACGCCGACGTTGAGTTGATGGCTTTGCCGTACTACTAGGTACTAGTAGTATGTAGTTGTTGCCATAGCCCGATGCCAATGCCGATGCCGATGCCAATGCCGATGCCGATGCCGGCATCGCTGCCCAGGGCCACCCTCAGTGCAGGCAAGCCAGGCGGCAGGCAGTCAAGCAGCAGTCGTCGCCCGAGTTTCGCAGTCGTTGCAGTAAAACCAGCAACAACAACAAAAACGAATGCATGGCCTGCCTGAAACTGCCTTGTTGTTGTTGTTTCTGCTGCTGTTGTTGTTGCTGAAGGGGGCGATTTTTGCTGCTGCAGCGACGCCATCGTCGTCGTCGTCGTCGTTTTGTTTGTTTCGTTTTCTGCGTTTTCAGTTTTTTGCTGCCTCCGTTGCCTCCACTTCTTCTATACATGTGTTGTCGCTCTCCCTCTGTGTGTGTGTGTGTTTTTATTTTTGTATTTTTATTTTTTACATATTTTTGCTGTTGCTGCTGCTGCTGCTTGTCTTGTTGTATTCTGCAGCTGACTGCCAATTGTTTGGGCCAATCACAACGATGTGCAGCGTCGCATGTGGGTGTGGCCTAAAATGCAACCCCCGCCCCGTTGCGCCCCGTAACCCACACACACAACTGTGGCTGCAGGTGGACTGCGCTGCCGCTGCGTGTCCAAAAATTTGTTGTCGCCGTTTGCCTGACCCTCTAAGCCCAATGCACCGTCGTTGGCAAACGTCGACGTCGCTGTTTCTGTTGGCGTCAAAGCGTAATCGATGCTAGCCTTCCAGAACTAAGCTATCCCCCCCCGCCGCTACACCCACTACACAAGTCCTTAGACCAACTCCAAAAAGTGTTGCTTGTCGTAATGCGTATAGTTGAGAGTTTCACTCTCTCTCTCTCTCTCTTGCTCGCACACAGACTGCTGTCTCGCTCTTTCGCTTGAAGTGTATGTGTTGTATATTAGTTTTCGTCTTTTGTTGTTGCTTTCGTTGTTTTTGGTTCTGGTTCTGGTTCTGGTGTATAAAATATAAATGTTTGCCGTTGTTGTTGTTTCGGCTATTTCATTGTTATTTATTGTGCATTAGGAACTGCACTTTGTGCATTTTGCAATGTAAACAAATTGTTGTTGATGATGTTGTTGTTGTCTCCTTTTTAGCTTCTTCTTCTTGATCTTCTTGCAAAAGTACCAAGAAAGATGGCAACTTGTCGCCTACAGAAGAAAACAAAACAAAACACAACAATTAAATAATCAAAACTGGCAAACAAATCTTTCTTTCTTTCTTTCTTTCAATCTTCACCATTCTTGCCATCTCTTTTGCTCTATGTAGATGATGTATCTTTATGTATGTATATATATATATATAGTGTGCAATTCTGCAGACATCGTCTCTCAACTTGACGCAAGTTTTGCTTAAAGTTCTTAAGTTTGCGGAGTTTCAAGTTTTTGGGTTAAAATTTGTTCGCGACTTTGCTGCAAAAAGTTTTCACTTTCCTTTGGACCAACAACAAAAACAACAACACTACACAATAAATACTTGACGCCATTTTGTGTAAGTGTGTGTGTGTGTGTGCTTGGCTTACAAGTTGAAAGTCAAAGAAAAGTGCAAGCAGCAACAGCAACAACAACAACCAGATGAAAAAGGAATGCAAACACAAGAAAATCGTCTGCGGCAAAACATTTAAACTCGAAAACTTAGCTTGTTGTTGTTGTTGTTGTGTTTTTGTCGTGTTAATGTGTCTCGTGGCTTGGAATTGCGATTAAGATAAAAGCTGAGACATGTTAATGAAAATCGGCAAAAGGCCCGGATAAATCAATCAGCATATCAAACAAATTTTGAATATATTTATATATATAAAATTTTGTTCCAATTAAATAAAAATAAATATTTCAATTGAAACAATTTGAAGACTATACAAATGTTTTAATCTAGAGAAAATTCAACGTTTTCGAACTATTCGAAAAAGCAGAAAGTATTTACTATAAGGTTTTTAAGCCCTTAATTAAAATGATTTCATACTGTTATGAAAATGCAATCAAGTTGCTTAAATCAGCTTAAATTAGGTCATTCTACTTAGATGATAAAAAACGGCACAAAAAGTAGAACGAAAAAATAACTAAGTGACTTTTTTTAAGTTATGCGAAAGTTTTGCGCTTGTCTTGAGAAAAATGTAAACTTGAGCATAGATACACTGAAACATGAATACACACACAGTAAGCGACCACAGAAGTAGCAGACAATAGAAAGAGAGAAAGCAATAGAGAGAGAGAGAAGAGATTGCAACATACATTTGTTGCATACATTTGTGAGCAACAAGAAGTTAAATTTTATTTGCTGCTATTTTGCGCACAATTTAATGCTATTTTTATGCATTTAATGTCTGGCTCTATGTGTGTGTGTAAGTGTGTGTGTGTGTGTGTAAGACAGCGCAAGTTTCTGTGGGTTGACAGTGAAAGTGCTCCACACAATGGCTGCAGATGCTGCACACACATACATACATACAAACATGCATATAAGTCAGTCAGTTAGTGTATCTGTGTAGCTAAAGTTCATCGAAATTTATGTATTCATATGTGTGAGTGTGTGTGTGTGTGTGATATAGTTATAAGTAGCTTTCTACGTTGCTGATATAGTCGTAGTCGCAACCCAATGTTGTATGTGTAGTAAGTAAGTACTACATGCCACATTTATCGTGCAAAGTTTTCAATTTCACTTTCAACATAAATATGCTGACTGCCACTTGCTGCCCCTTGCCGCTGCCAGTTGCTGCTGCTGCTGCAGCGGCTGCTGCGGCTGCTGCTGCTGGGGCATTATGACCCACTTAAGTGGCTTTATTACGAGGTTACAAAACTTTGCTATATGTAGCATGTAGTACGTACATATGCATATCTCTCCTCTCTCTGTCTCTCTGTGCAACATACAGTATCTAAGTAACTCTCTCTTCCTTCCTCTTTCCCTCACTCTCCCTCTCGCTTGCTCTCGGAGTTTTGTGCTGTATAGTAAAAGTTTTTAACTTGATTTAATGAGTTTTAATTGGCGACGCTTTGGCCAAGTTTTCTTTTTTTCAAGGGTGGTCAATTAACTTTGATGTTGTTAACACCAGCCAGTTGCTGTCAAACGGTGCCACATTATATGGCAGACAATATAAGTAACAGATAGCTTATACATATACATATATATTCATAATAAAACTGTCAATCAAATGCACATATAATGCACACCAAATATGCCAAAAGTGGCCAAAAACAAAATACAAAAAAATTATAATAAAACAAAAAAAAACTTCTGCCAGCTGCGAAGTGTCAAAAACGAAAAAAGAGGCGTGGTCGTTTGGGGGGGGGCCAACAAAAGTTGCTGCCAAACAAAATTGTAACAGCCAAGAAGTTCACACAAGTTTTTCCAACTTACAGCTGCTGCTGTTGTTGTTGTTATTGTTGTTCTTTGTAAAAAAAAGTATCTAAAATATGGTTTGTTGATATCGAAAAGGAAGGTAAACAAGCATTTGACGCTATAACTTAACTTTTACGATATTCATATGGGAAATACTATGCATATTTTGTTTGAGCTTTTATTGTTAGATTTGATTTTACAAGTAAGTAAATAAATTTAGAAATAATTATACTTACTTATTTAAATCGGTGTTTAAGTTATTTAATTGTCAAATATTTGGAAATCTTATGCAAAAAAAAGCCAACCATACTAAAACTAAAATAAAATATGTAATTTTTGGGTGGAATAATACAAAATATAATTTTTACCGAATACAATAATAAGTTTTATAGCCAATTTAAATAATATTTTATGAGAAAATTCTTACTTCAAAAAATTTTGATAGCTATGTCGAAACAAAATCATTATTCAATATTTTATAAATACTTTCTAAGACTTATTCAATAAGCTTTAACGCAATTATTTTAAAAAACTTATAACTCTAAAGCTACTTAATATTTTAATTACCAGCTATAATAATTCTCAGCAGGAATCTTCAATTAGTCAATCCTCACCTCTCAGTTGTAGAGCATACAGCAGTCGTTGTACAACACTTATATCCTTTGGCATATAGCAATGATCTATTATATTTGTTGCGCCGTTGTTGTTGTTGTTGCTGTTTTGTTTTTGCCAATTGATTTTAGTTGAGGACACATGACAGGTTAGTTAGTTACCTAGCCTCAATATTTGTTTAACGTCAAGTGAAAGTCTTTCTTTTTGTTTTAGCTTTTTGGTGTTGGTTTATTTTAGCTTTGTCTTGCTTTCTTAGCGTGTAGAAATTGTTTTTTGCTACATTTGTTGACTCTTCAATCGTTTGTTTGGCTGCCTGTCTACAAGCTGCATGGTGCATGGTGCATGGTGCATGGTGCATGGTGCATGGTGCATATTGTATGGTGCATATTGCATGTGTGCCTCTCACTCCTTTTGTTTGTTGGATTTGAGCGCACGTCAGCGCATCTGTCAGCAACATGTTGCTGGGCAGCAATGTTGACGCTAATTAGCAATAGCAACTTGCAAACGTTCTCTTCTTGCAGCCTAAAGGCAATTTTTATTAATGGGGCGGCAATGAGCAGCGGCAAAAGGCTGCACAAAGGCAGCCTTGGCAACATGTTGCAAACACACACACACACACACAGCCACATTTGCCTCGTTGCGGCTGCTTGTTGCAAGCCTGGTTTTTTTTTCGGCTTTGTCGTCTTCATCTGCTTTCGGCGTCGGCGGCGGCATGTGAACAATGTGTCATGTTATTGTTGTTGTTGTTGCTGTTCGCGCAATCAATTTGTTGTTGGTGTTCAATTAATTGTACTCCAAAGTTGCAAAGCTGTTTGCCGCTGCTGCTGTCGCCGATGTTGCTACTTGCTGCTACTGTTTGTTGCAGTTGTTGCTGGCGCCAATCGCTCGCATCGTTGCCATCGTCCATTGATGGCGGCGGCACTGCGGATCGTTTACAAAGCCATCCAGCAATACATCCATTCAGCCATACATCCAGTCTAGCTCGTCCAGCCCGTCCGGTCCGTCCACTCCGTCCGAGCTCCAAAAGATTACAATCAACAGTAATACAATATATGTATGTATAAAAATACATTTTTCCTATTTGCCTGCTGGCTGATGTTTGTTTGTTTTGTTGGTTTGTTGTTGCTTCTAGTTGATATGTTGTTGTTGTTATTGTTGTCGCACTCAACGGGTGGTCCACAGAATCCTTGTAGTTGTTGCTGCTGCTGCTGCTGCTGCTATTGCACTTGTCATTGTGTGGCTGCAATTGATGAAGCCTCAGCCTGATCTGCAGCTAATGAAGCCAAACAATTAAGCAATTAATTTGTTCATTTTAATCATTTTATTCTCCGCAAAATATCGACACTTCTACAAACAATCAGATATTTTTCAAAGTATTTTATTTAATACATTACCCACAGAATTGCCAAAATCCATTCTAAATATGTTCTTTTTTTATTTAAAGCTGCTTTCTATCTCTCAATCAGGTGAAACTCTGGTTGATATAAAGTCGACCTTCTATATAAGGGAACTTTCTAAAAACGAAGCTTTCAATCAAAAA
Source organism: Scaptomyza graminum (assembly GCA_018901835.1). Taxonomy (NCBI): domain Eukaryota; kingdom Metazoa; phylum Arthropoda; class Insecta; order Diptera; family Drosophilidae; genus Scaptomyza; species Scaptomyza graminum. The sequence goes on along the minus strand of JAEIFL010000001.1, from coordinate 2,363,560 downwards.
CCCATTTTATGTGACGAATTTTCTCTATAACGAAGTTGTTTTCTTGTCTCCTTGAGAGTAGTTGGATGGTAGTTTGGCTGTAGATACTAGAGAATTTAATTGGACTTACTTAGGTTTAATTTCAAAGATTAATTGAACATCCATTAGACGAGCATTGCAATGCAAATGTTCTAAGTATTGTGAAGTTGGCAAATTGGTCAAAGCCTTTTAATGGGCAATGAATGGGCCCAGTCTGCATTCATTATTGTCAGATTTATATTTGTGCGCGTTCAAGGAATGTGAAAGGACAAACAAGATGCTTTTTAATTAGCCGCAACAAGCGACGAAGTAGCCAACATTCAAAATGACAAAGACAAAGCTAAGGATGCCTTCGTCCAAAGGATATCAAGACTGCATACATATATAAAATATAGCAAACAGCAACAATCAACTATAACTGGGCACAACATGATGATGATGATCAAGGCGCCTTGTGATGGTGATAATTATGATTGTCATAATGATGTGGACGGCATATTAGTAAACAGTCCTAAGACAATCTGGCGCCCAAAATGCTGCAAGGAAAATGACGCGACACAAATCGACAACAAGGACAACAACAACAGCAGTAACAAAAACAAGCAAAGGCTAAGGACTATTTTCTTATTTTTATTTTATTTCCTTTTTGGACAAAGACAACTTTATTTGAATGCTCTGTAACTGATTGATTGACAGGGCATATAAGGTTAAGTTTTTGAACATAAAAATCGAATTATGTTTTTAAAAGTTATCCAGATTTTATATATTTTGAATTGATCTTTTATGACACGAGTTTTTTTAAGACAAGTTTATATGTGCAATCAAATCTAGAATTATCTTTTTATAGATCATTGATGATAAGTCTTAGCCCGATCGTATGTTAAACAACAAAGTTTTATGCAAAAGTTTTTCAGAACTAACCAAAAATTTGAAAACTGTAACTGAATTTCTAAAGAAGCATCACCTTCGAACCTTCAACAGTTCATTAGTTAGGATAAACTACTTTATTTAAAAATAGATAATTATTAAATCGAATAAATAAAACTTATTAAACGGTATTTTTTGTTTAAACGCTTGTATTTATTTTTCTGGTTTGTTTTTGTTGTAGTAATTGCTTCGGTTTGGCATTCGCTGTCTGTGTGTTTTGTGACAGTGGGTGGCTCAAAGCGACCGAGCACAGTGGGCCAATTAGATAAGAAACCAGTCGAAAAAGGTAGAAAGTTAAATATTTATAGATATCGGAGTGGTATTCGATGTATTTTTGTGCGCCGAACACGGTCCGAGTAAGACCCCAAAATAACGTACATACTAAAAATAATAATAGATTCAACCACAAATAGCGAAAGTTTGTCACACTGTGCAATGAATTTGCTAGGACAGCCGAGGGTGCGACTTGGAGACTTAAGGGCTTGAAGGCACGCTGTGGTGTCAAGGGGGGCGAGCTGTTCCACCCAAAAGTGTTAATGGCGGCTAATAAGGCGGCAATGGCAACCGCAGCACCATCCAGCGCGAGAGAGAGAGAGCGAGACGAAAGAAAGTTAGACAAAAGGAACATCGGAGAAGACAGGGACGACGACGTCGTGGAATGACATTAACAAGCGTGATAAAAAGCGAAAAGGGCGTGCAAAAAACAACAGACAGAGATAAAGAAAGAGAAGAAAAATAACAACAAAGGTGCTAACAAAATGAAATACATGAAAAACAAAACAAAACAGAACAAAATAAAAAGCTCCTACAGTTGCAAGTCGAAGAAAGCGAGCGAAAGTTGCTTAAAGCTTGAACGAACAAAAAAAGGAAAATAGAAGAAAATCTAAGACATTTTATGGCTGGCATAATTTTTAAAGACGTCTGCGTCGCTTACGTCTTTTTGGATGTGTCTTACGTCGTATGGAATGACGATTGACGTGGAAAAGCGTCATGTCGCGTCGCGTCGCGTCGCTTCACTTTGCGCCACTTCACGTCACTTCACGTGACGTCAGTCGTGTCCGTCATGCCGTCATATCAATAATTGAACGATACGAAGTGAGTAGGCAACAAGAAGCCGAGACAGTCATGGACAGACAAACAGTCGTCCCCAAATTAATCCCCCAATAACCCAACCGACTTTACCATTTACATATGTTTGTCTATTTCTATATTGTATATTTTGTTTATCAATAAAGTTAATAGGGTTGGTTGTGTATTTGTTTCCGTCAAAAAATACCAACTATTAAGAATTATGAATCATAAGTTAAGTTCTTTCTTCACTTCTTTACACAATTGCTGTTGCAAATCTAAGAGTCTCCAGACTTTCTTTTAGCAAGGCTCCAATTTTAAGCCAGACGTTTTTTAGCAACACAAAACATTTGACAGTGGGCAATTCGCCCCGTTCACCTTCCCCTTCGTTGAAATGCAGCGATTAAGAAGATAAATAATTATTTTTGGGGCATTTAAGCAAATGGATAAGCGACCCGAAGCAGCGAAGCATCTTTATTTTCTAATTAGACGGCGAATATGAGGCGTTCGCTTGGCTTTTCGGTTCAGCATTTATTGATTTTCCTTTCAATGCCGGCAGTTAGGCAAAAGGGGGGATATAGGGAGTCAGCAAGTCATTTTCGGGTGCTATGAACCCAGCCAGCCGACGCGTCAGAGTTCAGACAATGACCCGCAGTCCCCAGCCCGCAGCCCGCAGCCCGCAAAGCCAAAGCCAAAGCCAGGCCAAAACAGAAACCGAAACAGAAACCGGCTGCGTTTATTTCATTGTCAAGGCTGCGGCAAACGAGAGAGAGCCTACTAAAAGTTAAGTGACGCCCCCTCACGCACAGTGCGTACGTGCCTTTGTGTGTGCGTGTGTCTGTTTGTGTATCTGTAGATACATATTTGCAGAATTGTGCGTGGAGCATTGAACTTGACCAAGTTGATTCAACTTTTGATCAATAATGCAATGCGTGCAAAAACACTTACATATATAAATATAATCCGCAGTTACATTGAAACTTACGCCTAGTTTTTGTGTCAAGTTAACGGCGCTTTCTTTTATACATAATTTTAATTAACTTTTTTTTTCGTGCTTCATGCAAATATCTCAGCAAACCTTGTTAAAATACCAAACAGCTGAAAACTAGCATATATATATATATATATATAAAGTGTGTGTAGATACAAAGATAGATACGCTTACTTACTTGCAGATTGATGGCCCATCCACAAAACAGAGCACAAACAACCAAACAACAACAACAAACTAAAGCAGCACTGGTAGCATTATTAATAATAACAAGCAGAGACTTACTTTTCGCCAGTCCAATGAACCAAACCTAAAACAAAAAAAAAGGTCAAAAGCTTGCAAAAATTTTAAAGTTTTATAATCCGCTTGTTGTGCTTTCCTCTTCGACGTACTGATAAGATATACAAATCTCTTTTTTGCTCAATTAATGAGCTAATCAATTATAACACATTTATATATTTTTTAATACTATTACGAGCATGTTTAACATAATTAAATGCAGTTTTTGTTAAGTTAAAGGATTGTGAAAGTTTAAACTAAAACTCTGTTAAACAAAAACAATGTAACAAATACATAATGTAAAGCTTTTTTTTTAACTTTATTTCTTATTATAAGCTCTACAAGTATGTTACTATTGAATTTTCTAATATTGGCATTTTAAAAATATAAAAAAATATATAATAAATAATTGCTTTTTTTCTTATTTTTATTAAATTTTGTTAAGGTTATTATCAACTAGCTTAGGTCTAATTAAATAAAACGTATCTGTTATTCAAAACCTTTTTGTATTTGTACAAAGAAGTTAAGGCGTCGGACCAGAAATCAAATTCCATCTGGGAGCGCAGGTTCGAATCCTGCCGACTGCGCAGTTTTAGATTTTCTTCTATATATATATATTATGTTTTTTTTGATTTTCATTATTATTCTATTGAAATAAAGCTTAAAATCATCATCACTTATTTTATTGACAATTATTTCCAGTTATGTAAACAAATTGTTGAAAAATGATTCAGCCATAAAATTTATATTCATTTTAAATTTTAAGTTGAATTTTTTTGCATTCTCGCATCAAGTTTGCAAATTTTTTATTTTGTTACCTGTAACAAAAGCGACGCCGAAAATTTGCGAAAATTTTTTGTAATTAACCTTAAATTGATTGAATTTTAAGCGCGCTTAAGATGGGCCCCTTTTTCGCTGTGGTAATGGTGGTGGTGGTGGTGGTGGTGGGGTACAGTGAGCCACCCGCGGTGCTGTGAACCTTTAGCTAGCCAGCCAATGGACTTTCATTTAGCTGGTTGGCCTGGGCTGGCTGACCATTAGATTAATCATTGGGCTAGCGTGCGCCGCGGGCCAGATGGTTTGGCAAAGCACTTCGAATTAAATTTTTATAATAATCTGTATCTGTGAGATACATTTGGACACAGATGGTACAATTAGCGCATTGACCCCACACACACACACACACACACACATACTCACGCGCACATACTTCAAGCTAGATGCAAAGAAAAAAAGGTTGACAAGACGACAGCTTGTGCAAAAAACAAACCGAAAATCGGCGACAGAAATCGGAGCGAACGCATAAAATTTGCAAGAAGCGCGAAATGGGCATTGTTAGATAGCGCATAGTAGTATCTGGATTCAAGTATCTTTCAGATTGTTGTTTGCCTCTTTTTTACAGTTCTTTTCGCAAAAGGGAAGAGAGAGAGAGAGAGAGACAGTGGGAGGGAGAGGGAGGTAAGGCCTCGGCTAACGACCGCAAAAGATCAGTGCGAAAAAGACTTTGACCCAATTCGAAGTTTTGTTTGTTGCCTCCGCCTTCGTTGATTAATTGACTTGCGCATCTCGTAGATACACCAACACACACACACACACACACACACACACACATCTAGACTGTGTGTGTGCTTTGGCCAACAGCTGTGCGTGGCTCCTGTCGCTAATTGAGGAAATCGAATGTTAAATTATGTGGCCAGCACAAAATGTTTGCCAGCCGTGACGCAAGCGGCAAGCAAGTAAGCAGCAGCAGCAGCAAACCCATAAGCAACAACAACATCAAACGAGCAGAGAAATAAAAATAAAATAAATTTATGCGGCGGTGGCGTCTATCTGTATCTAATAGTAGATACCAGATACCACTGTCTCAGATACGAGTCACACACACCAAAATTCACACGAAACGTTGTCCAAGCTCTTCTGCTTCTGCTTCTTCTTCCTTATTCTGTTTTTTTTTTTTCTTCTTGTATTTTTGACCTGTTTGCCATTTTGGTGTCATCTGCTCAAGTTGTTGCTGTTGTTGTTGTTGTTTATTTTATGTTTTTATTTAAGTTGCAGTTGTGTTAAAATCGTTTTGCAATTTTCAGTTTGGCCTCGCAATAAATTTTCGCCCACCGCGCTCTCTATCTCTCGCTCCCTCTCCCTCTCGCTCTGTGTGCCAAAGAGAAAGAGAAGAAAAATGTGTTGAAACTTTGAACGCCGCTCAGGTTTACGACAACTCCTTCACCTCCTCTCCCTTCACCCACTTTGATTGTATTTTATTTGGGCAATGAACTGAGCTGAACAACTCTTAAAGATACCCAGAAATTGGCGCCATTTGAGTCGGCGAACCCATTGCCAAATCGACGCTGTGACAAATGTGAACTACAAGTTGGTCAAAAAAAGTGTAATACAAAAATAAACTTGGGGCGAAATACGCCTCTGAGACAAAAATATATTTTTATTTAAAAAAAAAGGTTTTGTAATAAATTTTAAAAAATATGGGAGGAGCTATTTAATGCTTAAAAAGGTCTTAAATACACCCAGAGATATTTCAATATTTAAAGTTAAACACACAAAAGTTTATATAATTTTTATACTTATTTAGTCTCCCTTGCATCTAACCCAATCAAAAAATAGATCAAAACAATCCTGGATGCGAATTATATATCGTGCTTGAAGCGTACATAAACGAACGGAACATTTTTATGTATACTTATAGAAGACTAAGACTGTTGTAGATTTGTTCATCAAATATATTTAAATATTATTTTAGCAATCAACCAAATACTAATTGCACACAAAAAGATGTTCCAACTGTTCATACGACTATATACTATAAATGTGTTTATAAGAAAGTAAACTATCCCTAGAATGGACTTGCCTCTGTCTATACTCAAATTAAAAGTAAGCTAGGGCAATGCCAGAAGCCAAAACGCCATTTTCACACCCCAAGCACAAACATACGATCTGTACAAACATACAACTTGCAACATAGTCGTATCAATGGCCGATGACTGTATGTGTGTATGTGTGTGTGTGTGAATAGTTTGCATGACCACTTCATAAAGCTGAGTGAAAAGTTAAACGCCCGCAAAACGGCCACGCCCACTCAGGCCACGCAAAACATATGGAAGAAGGGCTAGCAGAAGGGTTAAGAGAGTAAAAAATACATTCATATATTAGTTGGTTAAGGGGTATGTGGAGGGACTGAGTCAACAACGTCAAAATGTTTAAAGGAAAACTCTTGGCGGGCAAAAAATCATTTGCATAAAAAAATTTTGCGTGTCTTCAGTAAATAAATTATACAAGTATAGGGCACAGTGCGCAAAACCTACACCAACACAAACACACACACACACACACCTACACACATGTTTGTTGCAGATAAAGATAGAAATGCTTAACAGCCGAATGAAGCACAACTAGGCAAACAGACAAATGTGCATTTTACTAACAAACAAACACAGCTTAAAGCACATAAATACTTGCACACACACACACAAATGCAGTAAAAATATATGTGTGTGTGAATGTTTGAGGGTCTCTTGAGTTTGCGAACGCTCCTCCTTAACATGTCGCCGGGCAATTAATAACGGATTATGAGCGACTCCCAAAGCGTTGACAATGCCAATGTGACGGCATCTTTGCGACTCAAAAACAAGAACAAAACGAGAAGAAAAAAAAAACAGAAGAATAAAACCAAAGATAAAATAGCAAAAAACAATGCACAAAAGTCAAAAGTATCCACTAAGAAATATTTCAATGGAATTTAACATATATTTATCTAAATAAAAATAAACTTTAAATTGTATCTTGAAAATGTTTGGCAAATGCCAAAAATCATTTTACGCAACTTCAACAGTAATAGTTTAAATGTTATTCCATTAGACTATGCATTTTTGTTAAGTGTAGGGTACTTGCATATGTGTAAGTCTACAGTTGGAGAGCGTTAAGTATCTGTGCGCTAGAAATGTATCTTTCATCGGCATTAGCATTGTCGGCAAGCCGCTTTATTATTTTTATTATATCTGTGTTGCTTTGTCATCCCGCTCTCAGCAGTGCTTTTAAGCTGATGAAAAGGAAAATTCAAGCATTTCAACATCCAACTTAACCATTTTCATCTCCCCCATTTTTTTTCTTTGCCTGACTTGTTTGCCGCTTTGGTTGGGGCTTACTGGCTGACTGGCTGCTGCCACATTTCTTTTGTACAAAAGTTGACGGTTCGTGGAAACTTGTGCCAAAACTCTAAGAAATCATTCTATGGGAGGCAGCTCTAATAAAATGCGGATTATTAGTTTCAGTGTAAAAGCTTGAACTTGAACTGATTCGCAAAGGCGACTTAAGAACAATATGCTTCTTATCAAAGACTCAACAGATTTAATTGTGAATTTATTTTATATTATTTTTGTCTCCTTATTGTTCTTCAAATTATTATATACCCACAAATATATGTATATCAAAAGATTCCAAGCTTTTTCAATCAAATAAAAAACAGTCATAATTCTATAAATTATAAATGAATCATAAATAATTTACAAAAAAAGCAAGCAACAAAACAGAAAGAAGAGATCATTTTTAAGTTTTTTTTTTCGCGTCACTTGAAAATTCTATTACATTTGTTGTCTAACATTTATGTGCGTCTTGTGATTTTTTTTCATATGTTTTTATTTAAGCTCTCAAGTGCAACATTCCCAAAGCTTTCTCTCTCTCTTGCTCTCTTTAAGTCTTTTGATACGTTTTGTCCTTTTCTGTCTTGGATGTGCTTATGCATTCTACTATAGCTATGGCTACATGCATTTTTTTTATCTAAATGCCCCAAAGGCATTTTAGGTGCTATTCAAATATCCAACACAACAATTCCGAGCCTTGCCCAAAAGGTCATCAAAAATCCAACAATCAAAATACAAAATTCATTGCAAAACCGAAGCTGCAATATTCTTATGTTCATTAATTCTACAAATTTTATTTATAAATTTATATTCATAAAATTCCAGGTAACATAAATTTCTAAGCTGATTTACATTTAAGCTGACCTCAGATTCTAAACGCAGTTTGTACTGAACATTATTTGGTAGCAAAATTATAAAATAATTCAATATGCCCGAAGCAAGTATATAAGCTAATAGAAAAGGTCTGATGTGCGATGCCTGGCAGCAACGACTGACTGCAACTGCAACACAAAACAACAAATAAAAAATTGCAAAAAATGAAAAACAAAAATTGTGGATGAAAAAGTGTGGCAAAGTTTTGCGACAAGTTGCAAGTTGCAAGTTTTTGGTTGAGGCAGCGAAAAGTCATGCGCCAGAGAGCTCCTGAAGGACACATCAAGGAGACGATGGCACAACAACAACAACAACTTTGACAATGATGGCAGTTGTTTGTTACGCTTGTTGTTGCAGTTACGCTTGCTGTTGTTGTTGTTGTTGTCGCATTTGGGCCGCTGCCGCTGTCGCTTCATCATCATTAGGGCCACCCCCACCGCGATCAAGAGAAATGTGCTTAGGGTTAAGTGTTCCCGTTAGAAGGGAGGGTTACACCAGCTGCCCAGCACTTCTTAAGCCTTACTCTTTCTCTTTATCTCTATCTGTTTCGCTCTCTCTCTCTCTCCCTTTGCCAATGACAATGACACGCGCCTTAATCCGCTAAGTTGGCCCACAATGAAACATAACGGTCCCAGGCAGCGGCGTCAAGGATATGCCCATTGTGTTTGACCCAAGCGCTGAGAGCGCAGTTCAATGCACCTACACCTAACCCGAAAATTGCACACTCACAGTGTGTGTGTGTGTGTGTGTGTGCGTTATTTATTGCGACAGAAAGGACGAACGAAGGCAAGGAGCAGGCCTTGCTGCACAGACGTTCAATGTCCTGCAGCAAACAGGCTAATAAAATGTGACGACTGTGACTGCGACGACGATGAAGACGACGATGAAGACGATGACGATGAGCAGCAGCGTAACGCAACTCGAATTGAAATTTGCTGCCTGCAGCAGGACAACAACAAGCAACAACAAGCAGCAGCAGCAGTCGCACGCAGGACATTGACACCCGAAAACAAACGATGCCGACAGACCGAAAAACGCCACAAACAACGAAGCCCTACGAAGCCCAAAAAAAAAAGCCAATGGCCCGAGCCTTGACTCTCAGGCACGTGTGCGTGTCCTGCCGCCTGGATTATCCCTACAGGAGTAGCAGCAGCAGCGGCAACTGACAAGCTGCCTTTGACTGCACAAACAACAACAAAAAAACGAAGTCACAGAGTGCATTGAACTCCAGCTCGAATGAAGAAGCAGGCAAACGCGCGCGCGCTCACTTTGGCGTAAATCAAAATGTGTCCTGTGTCCCGTGTCCCGAGTCCTGTGCTGCGAAACAGCTGATGCGTAGCCATTTGCCGTTGCGTATACGCAGCGTACACACAAACACACGTATACATAAACAGCAGCAAACGAAATGCAGCAAGTTCATTGAACGTATTTCGCCAAAATTGTTTTGGCTTCGGTGTTTGCTTTGCAACATGTTGCTGGAAAGAAAAACAAAAAGTTGTCAGCTTTTTGTTGATCAATTTCGTAATTGATTAATTTTGTTGTCATTCAAAGAGACTGTGCGATTATTATATTAATGGATTATATGAGCTTTGAATTAAGTTTTGTTAAGTAAAATTGAATGCATAGTTTTGGCTTTTTATCAGTCACAAAGTTATCGAAAAAGTATGGCATTTTATTAGCTTTGAAGAAATATTAAAATATATTTTTATCTTAAGTTAATTTTAAATATTTTCATGTTAATTCCACATAATTTTAATCATCATAATTTACACTATAATTAAGCCAACCAAATAATAAAAATCAAATTTATCTTTCTTGTTTGCCTTTTTAATATGTAAAACTCTTCAGATAAGAATTTTAGATTGAGCGAAAGCTAAACAATGCTGTAATAATAATATTCTATTCATTTATATTTCTTAATAAATTATTATTTATCCTTTTACTTTAATTGTTATTATTTTCTGTCTGCAGTTTGCTTATACAATTTTATAAATAATTCATTATTATCTGTTTAGCTGTTGCTATATCTCGACCATAAATCAAGTCCTACAGCTTAACATAACTTTTGTTAACGATCAATGTGCAGAATGTTGCAGATGTTGCACACACAAACGCACATACATACATACATATAGCATTCCCATGTTCGTAAAATGTGCACACATGGTAGGTACTCTTGCCCCCGCTTGCGGACTAATTGTATCAACATGAACTTCAATTGCTGCTGACATGTTGAGCAGCAATCTGGTTGCAACATCAACGTTTTGCCAAACGTTCTCTGCAGCGTGGCACAAATGAAATCTATCGCATAACTTGTTGCAGCTATTAAAACAAATCTATCTGCCAAGGCTGCAAATGAACTGAACGAGTGCGCGAGTGTGTGTGTGTGTGTTAGCAACATGTTGCTGCTGCAACTTTTGCTGTTGTTGTTGTTGTTAGAGGCTAGCTCCATGAATTTATGTGAACCAGAGTGTCCTACGTTCTGAGGGTCCACCACAGGCAAAAAATGAGACTCTGGGCACAAGTGCGCTGGCACACAGTTATAGCCACTGCCCGCTGGCCACTGGCCACTGGCCACTGTGCAACACAGTGCAACAGTTACAGCGACGTTTACAGCCACGTTTACATCTACTACCACCGTCTACACACAGGCGGCTTAGCATAATAAACGTCAGAATTAATTGGATTTTAATTGTCTGTTAAGCGCTGAAATTAAGTGCAGCCAAGTAGATTGTTGTTGCTGTTGCTAATGTTGTTGTTGTTGTTATTGTTTAGCTGGCAGCAGCAAGGAGTACAAAATGTATTACCAACTGACTAACTGACTGCTTTATTCATGCGCCGCGCCGCCTTTCGGTCTTCAGCGCTTTGGCTTTTGGCTTTGGCTTTGGCTTCGGTTTCGGTTTCGGTTTCCCATTCATGGCTAGCGTTGTTGATCTTAACAATGATCAGCCAAGCGACACATACATATATGTACACAAACACACACACACACACAGACAGTAACAGCTCGGCAGTCACAGTTACATTTGCATGTCGTTGGTGGTCGTCGTCTTGGAGTTTTGTTTTTGTATTTTTTTATTTTGTGTTTTTCTTCGTTTTTTTTTTGTCTGTTCTCTTTGGTAGTCTGTAGTCTTTTGGGATCTGGAGTTTTTTGGTCTCCAGCTTGTTGTCGCTGTCGTCGCAGAAATCGCAAGAGTGCGCTTGATGCCGCCGCCACGATTGCCAAGTTTGATTATGTGACACGCGGCTACCATAAATATATAAATTTGCCAAACTATTTCTTAACTATACAAAAGTTAAACTCTTTAAGTCTAAAGATAGTTGAAAAAACTGAGCACAGTTAAGAGTTAAGAAATTAAGAATAAATGTGATAAAGAGAGAAAAAATCGAAAGATTTTGAGCATTTTATACATCACGATCTTTTTATAAATATATCCTTTATCCCATATATATTGTTATCGGTATTGATTTGTTTATCTAACCATTAGTCAGTCTGTTTATTTATATATGTTTAAGTGCAATAATTGCCTGCTTATTGCAATGTTTAGAGCATTAAATATTTATCTTTTAATGGTATTTGATTATTGTTTTTGAGTTATCGATATATCGATAGTCCCTTAGATGGACGAAATCACACTTATAACTCGGTTGTTGTTGTTAAAGAATAAACCAACTTTTGCTCAGACATTACGTTTCGAATCTATGAGCTGCCAGACAGGAGTCGAGTCAAGTCTGACGCTGCACAAAAGGACCTTAATTATATATGTGTGTGTGTGTGTGTGTGTAAAGGCAACTCTCAGTTGTGCTATTTATAGCATACAGGCCTAATGTATCTTAAACTGTAAAAACACACCAGCCCACACACACACACACACACACACACACATTAAAAGTGTGATAGATGACGCTGCCAAAAAGGGGGAGCTGTAGGTGGTGGGTGTAGGTTGTAGCAACGGCAATCCAATATGCACACACACACACACGAACGAGAACATGGCCAGTTATTTACAGCTTATTGTGTTAGGTCATGATTATTTTATAAATTGCACAAGCACAAGAAACGTTGCGTTGACTTTCTGCCAAGGCAACAACAACAACAACAACAGCAGCAAATATTATATTGTTCACCCACACACACACAGACGCACCAGCAGACCACCCATCACCCACTGAAACACCCACTGCCCTGTCACAGTGTGGCAACCCCAACAAAAAGTTGCGTCCTCCACTTTTATGTTTGGGTATTTCGTTCCTTTCCTTTCCTTTCCGTTCCGTTCCTTTCCTTTACTTTACTTAACTTTCTTTATTTTTTGGTTCATTTTTATTATTTTTTGTTCTGTTGGGTGGCATCGGCTCAAGTGTTTTACTTTGGGCTGCTTAAATAATACATATACACACACACACACACACACACACACTTATACTTATACTTACTTAAGTGTGTTGGTGTGTGTGCGTGTTTTTTTTCGGCTGGATCGATAATTTTTGTCTGCGCCAAACGCATTTGAGGCTAGGCTGTGTATGTGTGTGTGTGTGTGTGTGTGTGGGTGGGAAGAGGGGGTGGTTGGGGCTCTGCGGGTGAGCTGCCTTATTTGTTACTGTGTCTGCTTGTTGTTGTAATTGTTGTTGCCTTGCTGTTGTAGCTAAAGGTCTGCCCTCCACGGGCACAGGTCAGACTTCCCAGCTACGGTTATGTCAAAATACTATATACATATATGTATATAGTACCTGCGGTAACCAATGCGTCCTTATGTTGAGCAAGTGTAATTTTCAATAGATTGGTATTTAATTTTTTTTTTATTTTATTTTCCTCAAATCAAAGTGAATAAAAAAGCTTATTTATAAACTACCAACAAAGGCAAAGGCTGAACATTTTGTTAATCTTCAATGTATATTATATTGTAATTGCATTGATTTATATTGTACATCCATTGAATAATAAGAACATCTATTCCACTCACAATTATATAAGAGAACATTACCTCAAGTATTTTCTATTTGCATTCGTGATAAATGCGTCATTTGCCACAAATGTTGTTGTTCTATAAAAACATTTTGGTTCGAAGCTTTTGTCCAAGTTCTGTTTACAAAAGTTCATGCGTCTCAATGACATTTACACTCACACACACACACACACACACACACACACACATGCATACATACATGCGCGTATGTATTAACTTACGTACGCACATATAGAAAATATTTACCTTTTTTAGCAGCAGAATGCCCGAAAGAGTCGAGTCGAGTCGAGTTCGTTGAACTTGCCACACACACACACACTGCGAACCTTTTTATATTTTATTTGTTTTCTCTCTTTTATTTTTTGAGCGTGTTATTTTTTGTCGATTCCTATGCCGCCTGGCTGGCTTTTCTTGCCATCCCGTTTCTTGCCCCTTTGCTTGCAACAACCTCCCCCCCCCCCCCCTCTTTGGCCTGGCTCTGCGTGTGTGCGTGATGCGTACACAGCGAAAGAAATTCCCCAAAAGCCTCAAATGCACAAGTGCCTGAAAGTAGTGTCCTGTGTCCTGTGTCCGTGTCTGTCTATGTGTGTGTGTGTGTGTGCGTTTTTGTGTGTGTCTTGCTTACTGCTTTCCCTGCTGCTTTCTTTCGCTGCATGTGTCTTGTGCCCTCGCATTCTGCTTATCATTGCGGTTTATTTGTCTGTGCCTCGGCTGTCAAACTCAGCGTTGGTTTGGGTCTCTCTGCGGCACGGTGACGTAGTAGGGTCGAGGTGCCCACAAGGTAAAACGTCATATGCCCATATGCAATTCATATAAATACATGCATACCATATATATATATATATATATATAAACTTCCACGGTTAGTTGACTCTTAAACACTGTCTCTGACAGATTCAACTCGCTTCTGTTTCTATTTCGAGTCCTTCATCAAAATCAACAACAACAATTACAATAACAACAGCGCATCAGATTTCGGATATGATGCACAAAAGTGCTCAATATCTATGAGAACATATGTAATAGTTTCGTTGTTACGTTGTAGATGCCATTACTTTCTCATTCAATGAATCTTTAACATAGGTTAAATAATATATTTTTTGTTAACAAGCATTGAAATTCCATTAAGTAATTCTTAGTTATATTAATGAGATTTTGATTTTGAAATGCTAGCAAATTATTCGAAGATGAAAGAATTTAATAAACCCGTTATCATTTAAGTTGTCCTATATACATATGTACAAAAAGAAAGACTGCTCAATACATATCTTTTGTTCCAAAACAAATTCTGCCAACATATTTAGACATAGCATATATTCAGTATCTCAGCGGCAAAGAAAGTCAAGAGATAATCTTAAAAATAATGAGATGTGATTTGTAAATATGTACTATAAACGTAGCCTTTTACATGTTTGATTTGATTGTGCGATAATATTTTAATTTTATTAAATGTTTAAAAGTTTATTAAAATTCAATTTGGTAATGATTTCTAACTCTCAAACAACTTTGAAATAATGTCACCTAGTAACTCAAGTGTACTTTCCCAGACCTTTGCGCATTCATAACATTCTCAAAAACTGAACTTAGATCAACTTTTATTATGGTTTTTACTTAAGCTATAAAGTTCAAGAGAATATGTTACCCCTACTGATGCGGATCGAGTATATCTGCTAGTCGATCTCTACCGTATCAAACACATACATATATGAATACTCGGTTCAAACAAAATTGATATTCCGCTTGTTATTCGCACAGTTCGCATTTACAATCGTGCAAACGGCCGCGGCAGCAATTTCTCGTGAAATTTGTAACGAAAATGCAAATGTGTCAAAATGAAAATGGATTTTTAAGCGAACAGGTAAACAACAAACTGAGCAAAAACCAGCAGCAACAACAACACTAGGAACGTTAACTACAAAAGCAACAGTTAAGAGAACTCTTTTTAACTTCTCTGTGCATTTCATTTGGCTAACATTAACCGGCAATTAAAATGGTAGCTACCAAAGACATGGCGGGGTGGGTTGGTGGGAGGGGCTCAAAGTCATATGTATGTAAGCACAAACAGCCATCCCACCCCTGCCACTCCCTATCTTAAATCCCCGCTTCCCTCCGCTCAACACTCTTCTTATGCTTGTGCATTTTCTTCATCATCATCATCATCATTATTTGGAACATGCTCGCTTTTTGCACGGTAGGGCAATTGGCAGGGTTGGAAGGGCTGGGTTGCGGGATGGTGGGTAGAGGAGCCGTAGGCGGTACTGCGGGAATGGAAGGGGGAAGACAGCGGGCTATGTGGTGAAAATGCAAATTGTGTTGCATGTTTGCCGCTTTCAAGTGTTTTGTAAGGCGCCGACGGCGTCACCGAAGCCACCAATGTGAAATTTGTCGGAATAAGTTATACCCATACATATCTACATACATACATTTATATACAATATATGTAACTTTAATGCATGTGTGTGTGTGTGTGTGTGTGTGTGTGTATCTGTGACGGCAACCTGTGGCTGTGCCAAACTGCCAAAACTTTTCCATGAATGACCACCATATGAAAACCATAAAACTAACTTCACTTTCGTTGGATGTCTTCCTCTTTTGGCGAGATATATTGTCAAGAGATGAATATTCATATCTATATATTATGCTCGAGATTCAACAAATCGGTTTGAAGCCATTGTGACTCAAAAATAACTTAACTATTTGATGAGTGTTGACAAAAAGGTAAAGAAAAGAAATGGATTTTTAAACATTTTAATAACGGATGAAAAGTATTTCCTATTTGGCTGTATCTTTTTATTAATTTTAAAATTATGTTCCGGGAAATTTAACAAAAAACCTACTTGTCCAACTTTTATTGCTTGGCTTAGAGAAAAGCCAGAAAAACCCAATCGACCATCCTGAGAGATAAACTCTTGGAAAACTGCTCTCTCTGCAGTTGGTTGAACTTGTTCCTTGGTCGAAAAGCTGAGTGTGTGTGTGTGTGTGTGTTGCTTGAGAAAGTGCGAAAGTTGTTGTGCAATGGGCGGACAATTAAAGTTAATGGCATGCATTTAATTGTCAGGCATTATGCTAAACAGTTGTTGCAACACATCTGCAGCACGCCACGCACTTGCTGCGGATGAGAATGAATTGTGAATATTATGAGCACTGTGAATATTAAATTGCCATGACTCATCATTGATTGGCAACCACAAACAGAAAAGAAACAAAACAAAGAATATAATGTTGATATTTTTACAGCTTTTTTTAGTTGTAGTTGACAAAGTTGCCGCTGCAGTGTGGCGTGGCAGGAAATGAGCTGATAGTTAGAATGGTTGCATTTTGGCCAATTATTGGCGGAGCTTGGCCGATTAGTGGGCCATAAATCAGTGGCAGGTGAGCGATACCAACAACAAACGAAAGGCTCCAAACACAAAACTCTATTGGCGCTAAAAAAAAAAAAAACAATGCTAGTGGCAAACTCGAGCTTCTACTTGCAACAAAGAGTCATAAATAAATGCTTGCAACTAATTCTGGCAGTTGCCTGCCACCGTTCCGTTATTATTGATGGTGGCTGCAACAATGGCCCACACACACACACACACAGGCCCAGCAAAAGAAGACCAGCGGCTAACTCGAAGGACCCCATCCCATCTACTCCCCCGATCCTCTTCTTTGACACCCACGAGGCAAAACCTAAAGGTAAAGGGAACACTCTGACTGCATTCAAACCTTGATTAATGATGTCGCCTGATTGTTGCAAACATGTTTAAGCAATTTTCATATAGTTCAGTGAATCCCGAAACTGCTGCGAATCAATGGCAAAATCTCGTTAGAACTTAGTGAAATGAATTTACGTTTTAAATTGAAGCATTGAATATAAACTTATTATATTTATTATTTATTTTTACTAAAATCATTTACCATTCGGTAAGCTTCAAAGTCATTGAATGCCAAAGAGTTAATTTAGTTTTACCGTTACAACTTTGTGCCAATTTTAATTTAACTTAATTTTATAATGAAAACCCATATTCAATGAGGCCTCAACCAGCGGCGCAATCTTGAAGTTTTGGTTTGTCGAACTGTCCTCATGTCTCACTTAAAAGTGCAATTAACGCTAATTGACAGATCTACGAATAGAACGTTACTGAAATTTCCCAATATGTTTGCTTACGTTACGTAATGCATGCTCTATTTTCGTCTGCAAGCAATTAAGAACTTTAAGCTCATTATCTTTGGAAAAAACAAAACCAAACGAAAAAGTTACAATAAACAAAAGCTTAAGATTTCTCCAAAGTACAAAACTCAACATCGACAAATGCAAAACAATTGACATTGAGTTTTAGTTGGCCCAGGTTCGGGTTGACTTGTATTTTTGGGATAATTGGTGGCTGGTTGGTTGTGGGTGAGCGGGGGGGTTGGATATTCGGATATTTTGGTAGTTAGGCTAACATATAATTGTATGTGCATCTCGCTTCCCCTTGCAATGCTTGCAGCGCCATTTTGTTCGAAAGCTAATCGAAAAAGCGTACTGCCTAACATCAACTCACACACTCGCACACACACACACACACACACTCAAACGCACGTTGTGGCAATGCACTGACCGGAAGTACAGTCGACACACAAAGAAAAGCAACACAACACACACATACAAGGAGGCTAACATAGATATGTCCATTTGGTTCGGCGAAGCTGCGTCTGCGGCTCTCTCTGTGTGTGTGTGTGTGTGTGTGTGTGTGTGGCGATGTGTGCGGGTATGTGTGTGGCTGCCACTCGCATTTTGCAAAACATCATCAAAATTGTAAAAATAAACAAAAGCCAACATGCATAAAACCAATTTCCATTAAGGCACACACACACACATACGTATGAACTGTGACGCACACGCACATGCAACTCTGTGCTTGCTACTACTTTTCTCACTCTCTCTCTCTCTCTTTCTCTCTCACACACAAACACACCTACTCTCTCTCTCTCTCTCTCTTTCTCTTTCTCGATTCCGTTTCACTCTCTCTCTCTCTCTCTCTCTCTCTCTCTCTCTCTTTGTCTGCCTTTGGCGCTGCTTTTTGTGTGCAATGCTGCTTTCTCTATCGCAGTCTTCCCTTCTCCCCGTTGTCGTGTCGCTGCTGTCTCGCTCGGCTGTTGTCCAAAAAAAGCATAGAACAAGGCATCGAACAACGTTGGGGACCTATAGATGAGCTGCACATGATGTTGCAAAGCTTGGGCTCCGCTTGCCCCATATGACGTGCATATGGAGCCATGTGGCGTCTGTCTCAGCTCCTGTGTGTGTGTTTGTGTGTGTGAGGCGTGGCTGGACTCTAGACTTAGTATTTGTACACTCAAAGAATAGTTCTTTCGATAGATTACTTCGATTTTAGGTTAAATTTTAAACATGAATATTAAAGGCATTTTCAAGTTAAAATTTACTTTAATGTTTTAATTATTAAAATACAATTTTTTTTTTGTTTTAATGGGAAAAATAAAATAAAAATGAAATAAGTATGCATTTATCCAAATTTAAGACAGATCCAGTCGAACTTCAATAAAACGAACTTCGGAAAAACGAACTTTTCAACGAATAATTTATTTCCAGAAAACTGCAATTTTATGAATTTTGTCTATCACGAAGATTTTTCGTGTCCCCTTAATATTTGTTATATGGAAGACTGTATTTTATTATTATTATTAGCTATTAAATTGGAATGCTTGTAAATTGATTGTTTGCTGTGTACAGTGTAAACACACACATACACACGCTGGCACTAAAAACACTACACCACACTAACTAAATACACACACATATGCATATAGAGTGTGTGTGTGTGTGTGTGTGTATCTGTGCCTACAGCACCGAAAAACAAGCGCACACTGCGAACATATCCTTAATTGATATCACAAAAACCGAGGCGAGGAATTCGCACAAAATGGCAACCCACATGAATTGCCTCAACTGGATGGTGGTACGCCAGTCTCTTGCTCTCCATGTGTATGTGTGTGTGTGTGTGTGTGTGTGTCTGACACACACGCATGCAGCCCTAAAGCAACAACAGGAACAGCAACAAAAACGCAACGGCTCTTACTGCATGCGATAGGTCGGAAATTTTGCTCGCAATCAACTTGTAAGGCCCTCAAACCCAAGTGGACGTAACGGCACCATTGCACAGCCAAAACACCAAATCCCCCCACTCACACACACACCCACACACAACCCCCATCTGCACACACACACAAAGTGCGCGCACCTGCAGCCTAGTGCATGGCAAAAAAGGGTGCAAGGCTGCACAGGGCGCAGTAAAATGGCGGCCCACGTCGGCTTCTCTATGTGTCTGTGTGCGTGTGCGGGAGGACAGCAGTCTATGCTGGTCTGGCCACCGTCTGGTCTCTCTCTGCGTGGGCGGGTTTTTTGGGCTGCATTTGGATTGCGAGTGTGCGGCGGCGGCGGCGGTGGCGGTGGCGGCGGCTTCGCTTTGCTTTTTGGGTTTTTCGAGTTGTTTTTTTAGTTTTTTGGGTTTTAATATTGACGTTGGGTGTTTGGGGCTCGGTACAGATTCGGTTCAACGTTAGTTCGTTTCGGTACGGTTCGGTTCGGTTCTGTTTGGTTGGAAATATTTTGCTCCTTTGGTCCTTTGGCTGTTTATTTTTATTATTATTCTGTTTTCCTGCTGTTTTGCTTTGTTCATAGGGACATGCAGCACATAGTGGCAACTTAGGTCTATACACCCACACACACACACACACACAGACGCACTGACGTACACACAATCCACACATCCACCCTCCTCAACTTTATCCCTATCGCACTTGTTATTAAATGCATACCCTGCCTGGTGCAGTAAGTGTATTAAATATTTAACTGCTTTATCAGGCAACAAAAAAATATAAAAATAAAATAAAAATGTTTCATATTTGTTCTATGTCCCAGTACAGTACGTCCTCGCTCAACGCAACCTATTTAAATTTGAACAATTGCAAAAATCGAGAGAATATTTCCTGCTGGCCACGAGACCTATTTCCCAAGAGAGAGATGCCTTTGCTAACCATTAAATGTAAAATGAAAGTAAATCGAATAAATCTGAGTTCAAAGCAAGGATTTCATTTTGTAGTCTGTACTTTTATACAATTTATACTTTTCTGAACGGTTGATTCGTGAACAATTAAGAAACAAGTTCCGAAGGACTTTAACAGAAACATTAACTATTTTTTATATTATTTTTATTAACCATTTTGGATCTACATATATGTTTTCAATGTATCAAATATTTATGATTTTTTTGATAATAAGTTAAGAGTATCAAAAGTTAATTTATCAAATTATTATACAATATATTTAGCAGCACATATTGTTGATTTTCGTGTTTTAGTTTCGGGTGTGTGTGCGGGTGTGGGGGTGTATGGGTGTAAGCTGTGCGTTTACACACGGCAGCGAAGACCATCGCCTACAAATGTTTCACGCCTATACGGAAATCAGGTCCACATGGCTACCAATTTGAATGTGGGGCTAAGCGGACTGCCTGTCCGAATCTGGCGGGTTGGTAAGAGAGGGCTGAGATTGAGGAGGTTTGGGCGTTGGGGGCAGGGGGATCGGTCGTTTTTGTTGAAGCTTTTAGTTGGGAGTTGCAACTAACGCCGAACGAAACTCCGATGGGGCTTTGGGCGAAATTTTGCTTAACGTTTTTCAAGCAGAAAATCGATAAGTGCGCACGTACAGGAATATATATAAATATATATGTCTATCTATATATATATATAATGGAGAGAAAGGAGAGTGTATGTGTGTACATGGCATGTACTTAACGTCGCATGTGGGCAACGTCATGCGTCTCCGGGCGGCGGCTCCGGCTACGCAGCAGGAGCAGTCAGAAGGCAGCAGGCAGCAGAGGCCAGAGAGACCGTTGCACGGCCTGAGACTGGCAAAACAGAGTCCTGTGCAATATGCCAAAAGAGAGAGAGTGGTAGGGAGGGAGAGAGAGAGAGAGAGAGAGATAGATAGATAGAGAAACGAAGAGAGGGAGAAGGCTCGAAAATCCCTACGTGCGCTTTGCTGTTTCATCAATTATTTGTTTCGGTTTTGTGCGAATGGACGAGCACAAGGATGCATCCAGCCATGGCAGGACCGAAAACCATACTTCACCATTCACCAACTAGCACCCAAGCAACCCACACACACACACACACACACACATTTAGCCAAAAACTACAAGCTAGCTGGGGAACTGAGATGGACGTGAAAGCGTTTTTGGGCATTTTGTTTCTGGCCAAGGCAAGGCGCACACACAAAAACAGTTTGCCTGCAAATTGCTTAAACAAAAACTGTCTGCTGACTATATATACACATACATATATATTTGTGTATATGCATGTATGTATATGGTATGTATTGTTTATTTGGTTTGCCATTGGATCATTTGAAGCGCACATAAAACACGTTGAAAATTTGTGTGTTGGGCTAACAGATAAATTTAAATAGTTTACACAAGGATTGTTGTGCCAAAAAGGGTTCACATTGATGGATTGTTGCTTAAAACATATAATTCTGTAAGATATATAAATTGATTTTCATTTTATGACCATTCTAGCTTCTCATAACATCTTTTATTAACTGAAAACTTCACACAAATTTTTATTTTAATTATTTTGGTATTTATTTGTGTACAGGGTATTTATAGAGACAGAATTTTACTTACTTTTGAATTACTTACTTTATATTTTTTACAAAATGTTTTTACATCAGATTACTTGGTTCTCGGTGTCTGTTTGCTGTTTGAAATGTGTAAAGGATACAGATATTTAAATACTTAACAATTGTTTATCAACACTGCAATAAATAAGCACATGAATGCAAATGTTATAGCCATAACGACAACGACCTAAATAAATTAATTAAGTTCCTAAAAAAAAAATATGAAACCTTTCAAACAAACTGTTAATATTATAAGAAGTCGAGTCGTTGGTCCAGATTCATATTAATTACTATATTAAGTAGGCATCAACGTTAATAAACTATTGATTCATTTATAAATTATTATAATAAACTATGGCAAGAGTACCAGAGGCAAGCAGAGGCGTCCATTTCTCTATTTCTCTTTCTGTTCACCAACACTAAAAGCTTAAACCTAACTTTCAAGCGCCTGGCAACACTTAAAACTCCAACAACACTTCAATTAACTCGTTGCCAAACATTTTACAGATATGTAAATGCAGCCATTACACACGATTTAGATAGGAGCATTAGTTAGCATTCTCAAAAACGATCTCAAGTCGATAATGTTGCAAAGGAATTATGACGCATAAATTGTCGCATAAATCAGAGGCAGTGGCAGGTGTGTGCTCATATGCTTCCGGGGTGGTGCAGAAGGTTGCAACAATGCTTAACAACAGCAAGAAAGAGTGCTGCCAAATACTATATAAATCTATATATAGTAAGTATATATCTGTTTGTACATATATATGAATATAACGTAGGCATCATTTTGGGTGGGGTTTGGCTGTGGCGCAACTAGCCCGCAGCAGGTGCCACACCACACACACACACACACACACACAGACACGATTAATAGCGTGTGGCGCCTCCAACTCTTGCCACAGCCTCACCTTTTTTTGTGTCTATGCAAACACACACACACACACACACACACCGCCAAACATACAGACACACAATGAAGCTGGCTACCGATAAAAATCCTCACCTCAAGCGCTCACCCGCACTAGCCTTACCGCCTTTCCCCCCCCCACCCGCGAGCAAGCCCTCTCCACAAACCATCATTCACATATACATATGCACTCTGCATATGCGTTGACCATTTGTGGGGCTGTGGTTGTAAGAGGGGGGCGAATGTAATGCGATAAAAAGCTATATGGAGCTGGACACGAAAAAAACCCAACGAACGAACGAAAAATGAAAAATAAAATAAATATATATATACATCACACAGACAGACAGACAGGCAGGCAGAGAGGAGAGGAGGAGCGTGAGCGAGAGAATCGAGAAAGAGACAGGGAGATAAGTTGCAAAAACAAAGCACAACACACACACACAAAAAAAAGAAAAGGAAAGGAAAGGAGCAAAAAAAAGTCGTTAGGTTCGACATTTGACTGCTTGGCCTGGTCAGAGGCAAAGCCATAGCCAAAGTATAGTTAGAGCCTGGCATGCAACAGCCTCGAGGAGCAAAACAACAACAGCAACAGCAACAAGGACGCACAGGACATAGACAGACTGAAAGACGCGCATCCAATCAGCAGGCATATGCTAACGCCAAACGGGGTGTGGCCAACAATTTGGCCACCCCATCATCATCATCACACACACACACACGCACACACATATGTACAAAAGGGTTAAGAGCAGGCCTTACATGCATCCGCATAACCCCATTTAGACCCCATCCCAACCAACCAGCCCACCCAGACTGCAAAATGATTGACAACTGCACTCAAAGGACCAACGGCGAAGTCCAGTTCGGTTCAGCAGAACAGTTTTAGGTATGGGATAAATTTACTCATTTATTGGTTAATAACTAACTAACTATTATTATTATTATGTTTTGGGTTAAATATTAATAAACTCCGAATTGATATAGTATAAATATTCCTTAAGACCAGAAGCCGCCCCTTAACTAATTCAATAATAATAAGAACAGTCATTTATTAAAATTGTTTATAATTGTTTATTCACGTGTGTAAAATACTAATTCAATAAAAGGCTCGTTTTTTTATAACCGGATGTGTTGTAGCCAAGAGTTTAGAATCTCGAGATATCTGGCGATATTCTATACTCTTTGGCTGTACAAACAGATAATCAACTGAAAAGGCTGAGGACACAGAACACAACCTGGACACGTTAAGATGTTAACCGAAGATGAAGATGGAGCGACAAATCTATTAATAAATAGTAATCTCTCAATTGATTTTGTTGTTGTTGTTCTGTTCCTTAAAGTGAGTTGTTGGGTAATCAGCTGCAGCATCATCATCATCAACCCAAATCGCCCAAGGCATACAAACAAATATCCGTGTATGTGTGTGTGTAATACATTTATATATATTTATAAGAATTTCATTTCGTTTCGTTTTGTTATTGCTGAGTGTTGTGTCTTATGCCCCACCCCCCTGCATATTTTACATTAAAAGTTAAAATTTGTTAACAACAAAGTTGATAATAATAAATCATAATCGTAATGCAATCGGGGGGCTGTAAGCATTATATATCATTGTATATCTCTTGTTGTTTTCGATTCAGTTCGGTTCTGTTTGTTTACATTCCCCACGATCATCCCCGCCCCCGCCACAGTGTTCGGTACTTCAGTCTTCGACCGCATACTTTTGGGTCCATTCGCGAGCATTGCGTATGGCCTCCGCCTCGTTGATCTTCCATAGCTCGGCGACATCGTTGGCCAGCGGATCATCCGGGTTGGGTGCACTGAGAAGGGCTTGAATTGATAGTAGAATCGTGCGGATTTGCAGGGCCGGACTCCATTTGTCCTTGAGGACATCGAGACAGATGCGACCCAACCGATCGATATTCGGATGATAGATCTTTGTGATGAAGCGCACTTTGGGCGCCGACATCGGATAATCCTCGGGCAGAAACAGTTCTAGCTTAAAGATGCCACCCTCGAAGGGCGAATCATTCGGACCGGTGACAATCACATGAAAATATCGTGCATTATTTTCATCTGGAATTGCATTGATGCCAGGCACCGGTTCCTGCATCAATCGTTGCGTCTCCTTAATGATGCGACGTGGCAGATTAGACATGTTTCTACTAAGTTTCGACTTCTTCGTCGACGTCTCCTTATTTACTTCTTCTTCTTCTTCTTCTTCGTCTTGTTTGCTTCAAGTATCTTGTTTTTGTTGTTGTTGTTGTGTTCTGAAAAGAGCGTTAAAGCGTAAAAATTGAGAGTTAAACAAAGTTGTTGTGTGGTTGTGGTTTCAAGGACGCGTGTGTAAGTGTGTGTGTGTGTGTGTGTGTGTGTGTGTGTGTGGCAGTGGCTGTGGCTGTGGCAGGTGCACGTTCCCGTTGCATCCCTCCTTTAACTTTCACTTTCAACAAATGGCAAAAAGTTTTGCGCTTGCTGCATTTTATTGCACCCAGCTACAAGATACAAATGCCATTTCACAGATGCAGATGTGTGTGTGTGTGTGTGTGTGTGTGTGTGTGTGTGTGTGTGTGTTTACTCTTGAATCTTGAGGACAATTAACTTGCATAAATTGAATGCGGCGGCAACAAGCTACAGGTGTCCATCCATTGTACTGAACTCTCACTCGACTATCAAATACCCTTCAAAATATATATACATATTATAATAATAATTCAAATACAGTTTCTTGTTTATTTACTTTAATTTTGTTCTCATCTTATTAGAATCGAATACGAAACCTAACTGTAATATAATCTTGTGACGAGCTTCGTGTCAAACTCTAGCTGCTACATAACATCACTTTTGCCGGCCAGCATATGTATGTGTGTTTGTTTGTTTGTGTGACTATTGTCACGACCGGCACTGTCACAAATTTACATACATACATACATATGACAATAACAAAGTATATATTTAAATGCAAGCTTAACTACAACAACAATACAAACAATATGTAATCAGCAGATTGAATGGCAACAAGACAAAAGCAACAACCAAAATGTAGTTGATATTTTTGCTTTGTTTTCCACGGTGCACATTCATACATACATATTTATTTTAAAATTTATTGATTTCTTGCACGCGTTGCCGCAACACTCGAATCAAAAGAGAGCGGGTGGCGTGGATAGGGGGGGAAGGCACGTTGTCACGCACGTTGGTACAGGAAAAATAAAATCAATAACAAATTGAAGCCAAGCAAAAATGAAACAACAAATATTTTATCAAAAGAGCGACAACTCCACACACACACACGCACACAGACTAGCCGAACGAACGCATGAGACAAAGAAAGCCGCGAAAGGCAGGCCGTATGAGAATTTTTGTGTGCGGTATTTTTCACCGATATTTGTATTTATAATTTGTGTGCAGCAATAAAAGCTTACCTGTACACACACACTAACACTCACACACACACAGGTTTAATTCAATGCGTTTTGCTTCTTCGCCGTTGCCAAAAAATTGTTGTTGTTTTTCTTGTTCTTGCACACAGCAGCACACTGAACCAACGTGAAGAAGCAGACAGAAAACAACAAAAAAAAAACAGAACCAATGTATAAAAAACACCCACCGTAAAAAAAGAAGCACAATAACAAAACAAAATTGCTCACGTTTCACCAAATGCACAACAATTCGACACACAAATTTGAATTTGAGAATATTTCATCTAAGTTTCGCCGCAGAATTTAGCTGTTTTTTGCAGCTCCAGCTCCCCAGCTCCGTACAAAAATTATGAACGTCGAAAAAATATTGTTCCACACGCGCTGCTTTGTTTGTGTTTGTGCATTTGTGTGCTGTTTACGCTTGCATGTATTGCGTGCGTGTGAGTCGCTGTGTCAGCGATACAGGGTTGCCAGACGCTTCACTTATAAACCAAAGAAAATTTAAACGCCATTTGCTAATGTTATATGGCAGTAAAAGAAAAACTATAAATTTCTCCACATTGTTAGCAAATGTTGTTTGATTTTGAATGAGTTTGCATCAGCTTAAAACCTATCAAATTTTGTACAACATATAAATACTAGCCATGTGCTGGCAACACTGCTGTCTGGCGAGTGTCAAATGCGCGCTGTCGTTGTAGCAATCAGCTTTCTGACAAGCAACTGGCATGCGCTTAGCAGCCGGCAGCTTTTTAACCGCCGCATGCAAATGCCAATTAGAAGAAATTACTTCATGTTGAATTGGTAATCTCATGTTTCCAATCAGTAATTACTATATACGATTTTGTAGCAATGGGTAGAACATGTAATTTATTTTTCATTTTGAATGCACTAAACATACACTTAAGCAAATCTGAACATTGAAGATTTAAATAAAAGTTCAACAATTAACATTTTATTGATTATTTTTAAAGCAAATAAATTTAAAAAAAAATTGTTAACAAAATTATTTTATTATTATTATTATTATTTCGAATTTATCGATTCTTAAAAAACAAGAAAAAAATTTTTATGTATAAAGAAAAATGGATTTTCGATTGAACCAAATCGCTTGGTTCTGGAAATAAATTCGATTTAAGGAAAACTTAGTAATGCGAAAGTTCGTTAAATGGAAGTTCAACTGTACTTATTTCGAAGCATTGAACGAAGCACAAACCAAAACTTTAAATTAAATTTGAGTAAATTGTTTCTTAAAACTTATCAACGTTTTTTTAATAATCTTATGAACAATATTATAACAATTTTTTGAATTCTTACTTACAGTCTAGTCTGGATATAATGAACATCCAAATTTTAACATTTTTGCAATAAGCAAAAAACATTTATCTCATCACGATTTAATTTATTAAATAATAATTAAATAGATCAAAAATGTCAAACGACTTTGTTTAGCTCATTATCCAACGCACAACAATTAAAGAGAGGAGATACAAACATACACACACACACACAAATTAAACATATGCGATACATATTTACACTGCGCCCCTCTGTTTGGTCATTTGCAATTGAACCAATACAACAAAAACAACAACTGCAACAACCACAACAACAACTGCAACCATTGACCATGCGATAGGCGCACACACTTAACACACGCCCCCTCTTGGCACCCCAACAACAACAGCCACAGCAACAGCAACAGCAGCGACATTTGTTTGTTTTGCTGAAAAACCGAAACAGCAACAAAATACATAAAAATACAAAAAGTAACTGTGGAATTTGTGTGTAATCAACATTTATGCGTTTTAACGCCCCCCGCACAGGCCATTGGGCAGTAGAGGAGAGGTTTGGCTTTGCCTGTCACGCACGCACACACACACACACACTTGCTCACTCACTCTCTCACATATGTGCAATGCCCAATGGACGCATAAGCAATCGCACATACAAAAACAACACACAAAACCGAGCCTCGCAACTAAAGCAATAAAAACAACAACAACAACAACGCAGCACCAGCAGCCATGTGCACACATATGCACATATATACACACACACACATACATATGTGTGTGCATCTGCTTTTAGGCTGGGCAACGGCGACTAGTCACTTAGCCAGCCACGAAAAAACCCAACCCACTCCACACACACACACACACACACACATACACACACTTGCTCTCTTGCACTCCCTCTACGACCCGCTCAATGTGCATTGAGAGAGGGCAACGTGTTAACATGCAAGCGAGAAAGAGAGCAAATTGCATTCGCGCTCAGAGTTTGGTGGTTTTGTTCTGCTCTCTCTGCTTTGCAATATTGCAGGCGTCGCTGCTACGCAGCTGTTGAGGCGACCTTTATTTGCTCTTGAGTATTTGTTTTTGTTGCTGCGAGTACTATTTGGGTTTTGTATGCAGCTGCTTTTACTACTACTACTACTACGACTACTATTTTTTTCACTTAAGAGCACAGCTGATTGCAGTACGCACGTTGCACTGCTGC
Organism: Scaptomyza graminum; assembly: GCA_018901835.1. Lineage (NCBI taxonomy): Eukaryota > Metazoa > Arthropoda > Insecta > Diptera > Drosophilidae > Scaptomyza > Scaptomyza graminum. The sequence goes on along the minus strand of JAEIFL010000001.1, from coordinate 2,334,799 downwards.
CAGCATTTCCCCCCCCCCCCCCCACAACACATCACCACCACCAACGAGCACATTTCTATAAATTTTAATGGCTGACAGTTTTCAATATGGCGCAGTTTACATTTGCTATTTTCTTTTCAGCTTCTTGTTGTTGCAGTTTTTTGTCTCTTGCTTCTTTTTACTTTGCCAATGTCTTGTCAATGTTTTGAGGGTGGCTTGTTGTTGCAGCTAGTTGCAGCAGTTAAACTGAGCTCGCCTCTTAAGTGGCTGCAAAACTGTTCGCAGCATTAAATTGCATTTTATTATTAGTTTTTTTTTTGGGTCGCAAGGACCAAAAAGCGATTATTATAAGATTCGGATTTACTAAACGATTTTCAAGTTCCTCAAGCTGTTTGGACTAAAATTGTAGGACAAAAAATTGTCAAACAGTCAAACTACAATATAACGAACCTTAACGTAAGATTCTTAAGGGCACATCACAAAAAACAATCGTATTGTAGAATGGGTTTCCGATTGAATCAAATTGCAAAGGGTTCTGAAGTTCGACTTGTGCTTGACGCTAAAATCGACCCATCCATTCTTCTTCTTCAAGGAGTCGAATAAAACTGACTGTCCAACCAACTTTATTACCCCTGAACCTTGATCAAACTTTAAAACAAACTGAATTCCCTTGTCTCCTTTGGAACCTCAATTCCAGCACTCATACGAAATTTGACATTATATATATACATATATATGTATCAATATCGGTTAAGAAAAATACCAAAGATATGGAAGTTTCCTTTTATTTATGTACTAAAATTGTTAGACTAAGGCCAGGAAGACAATTATGATAGATTTAACAACTTTTGATAGGCAAGGACAAAGGGTAAAGGGTATCGCCAAGTCGAGCCATTTCCCAATACTGTTGCTTGCTTTTTTTTCAAATATAAAATTTGAGCTATTTTTTTTTCATTTTAATCGAGAAATTTTTTAATTACGCTTATGGAAAACATAAAACATTAATTTTGAATACATGTATGTACATATGTGTGTGTGTGTGTGTGTGTGTGTGTGTGTATTTAATGTTTTCCTTAACTTGGACTTTGCCTTTGTCCCATTTCGGCCAAATGTTTGTAGATACAAATGTATCTATGTATTTGTCTCTTCACAGTTTGTGGCAGCTGCAGCCTTGAGACAAATACTTGTATATATGTGTGTGTGTGTGTGTGTGTGTGTGTTAGTGTTAGCTTAAGTTGTCTTTCGCTTATTTTGCTTTCGCTTTTTGCCACCACCACAAACGACTCAAATTCTTTTTATATAAATTTATTTTTATTATTATTGTTTTTGTTTCTTTTGTTTTTGTTTTTGGTTTTGGCATATTGTCTGCAGAATCCTTGCCAACTGCAACGTAACACTCAAATCGCTTAACACCACCATCCCCCGCCCCCACCCCCGCCCCCCCCCCTCTCTCTGTCAGTCTAACCCCCTCTCAACCCCACAGCTCAAGTTGAAACATTTGAAAACTGCTGTTTGGCATCAGTTCATTAACATTGCCCAGGCTCTCTCTGTCCCTCTCTCTCTCTCTCGCTTCGCCTCTCTCTCTCGCCCTCTCTCTCAAATAAACAGCCCACCCCTTCCTTAACTGCCCCCCCCCCAAAAATATATACATATATATTGCTACACGCATCTAATTAAAATGAATGCAAAACAAAACACAAATATGTTGCTAGCAACATGTTGCTAAAGGCACGAGCGCGCTCTTTCGCTGTCCGTCGCTGTCTCTGTGCAAATGCACCGTTGCATTGAGCGCATAACGGCGCTTAAGAGCGCTGACGTTGAGCATGAACAAACGTTGACTGCGACGGCGACTGCGACGCGAGCAGCGGCAGCGGCATCGGCGGCGTCGGCGGCTGGCAATGCCCGAAAAAACGCAACGAACAAAACGAGCAAAACAAAAAAGGGCAAAAACACACACAAAAAAAACAAATAAAAATCTTTTCAGCCGAAGGACTTTTTTTCGTTTTTGTTTTTGTTTTTCGTTTTTCAGCTTGACGAGGCCAGTGTGTGTGTGTGTGTGTGTGTGTGTGTGCACGCAGCAGCAACAACAACAATAACAAAATGGAAGCAAAAAAATGTGTCCGTTAGTCATTAGGCGGCGTCGCCGCCGTCGTCGTCGTCATTTTGTGGGGGTCGTGAGTGCAACAGACTTGTCGGTGGCAAGAATCTGACAGCGGGGGCGGGGGGGGCGTGGGTGGTTTTTTGGGGGGGGGGTTGCGTGGAACAAAGGAAACCCTTGGCAACGCAGGCCAACAAAAAGGAATGCCAGAAAAATATAAAAAAAAACAAAGCAGAAGAAGAAGCAGCGCCAAAGCCAAAAAGGACGAAAACTTTGGCTCAGTTGACGTGGACGTCGTCTGCTTCGTCGATGTGTCTCGCTCTCTCTCCGTGTGTGTGTGTGTGTGTGTGTGTGTGTGGGCCGACAGCTAGGCGCAGCGCAGTCCATTCAGTTGCTGCCAAACCCCCCAACCAACCATATAGCACCCAGTCCACCTCAAACTGCTTGCTTGCTTTTTTGTTGTTGGAGTCAATGTCTGGGGGGAAGCCCAAAGAGCTTATTTTGAGTGTTGCGTGCCTGTCTGTGTGTGTGTGTGTGTGTGGTGGTGCGGGGGGGTGCGTTGCCCCAAAATGAAAAGGGGTTGTTGCTGCCGCCGCGTTTGACATGCCCCAAAACGAAGACTCCAATGCGGCGGCGGCGGCGGCGGCGTATGTGTATGTGCTTGCGGTTGGGTGCAGCTGTGGGGGTGGGGGGTGCCTTGCATTTCGATTTTATTGAGCAAACAACGAATTCGCAAATAAAAACAAAAACAACGATGAAAACAAAACTGTAAAAATACAAACACAATTTAAACAACAACAACAACAATGAGGCAGATGGGGGTGATGGGGGGGCATGGGCGGAGGGAAGGGGGTGGATGGGGGTGGACTTTCCTGATGTTGCGTTTGTAGTTGTTGTTGTTTTTCAAATTGCGATCTGTTTAGCACTGCAATGTAGCTCAAACTGTCAATGGCTGCCAAACTGTGGCTTAAATTCATTTCCATACAAAAAGATCATAATACATATATCCAATATATAGTATTTATGATTTATTATTATTGTATATAGCAATTTGATTTGATAGGTTTGTGAAGCACTGCGACGCTGTCATTGTGCTGCCAAGCAGTGCTTCCGCAACTGTGCGATCGTTTTGAGCGCGACGAATGCAATTGCCTTGCAGCACTGTGCATTTCAAACTGTTAACAATGCACACAACTGAACATGAATGTGCGCGAGCGCAGCGCTGCTCAAACTGTCACTGATCGCACCAACAACAACAACAACAACAACGCAGCTGATTAATTGTATTGTTGTTGTTGTTGTTGTTTTGTCTCAGCGCAGCGCAGCGCTGCCCAAACCCAACCAAACCTTCCCAAACCAAATGTTGTGCGAATTTTGCTTAGTTGTTGTTGTTGTTGTTTTGTAGACTCATCCATCTGGGGGCCCCTAGCGAGATATCTGCGCGAATTGCTATTTATTTTATTTAGCTTCTTTTTTCTTTTTTTGTCTCTCTCTCTCTCTCTCTCTCTCATTGAATTTTTGTAGTCTTTTTTATTTGATTTTTTTGCGAGCCGAAAAAGTTAACTTGTTGTGTGTGTGCGTGTGTGTGTGTGTGTGCGCTTTGTGTTTTCTAATTTTTTGCGCTTTTTTTTTGCACACTTTTTCTATGCCATGTGCTCGTGTGTGTGTGTGTGTGTGTGTGTGTGTGTGTGCGTATGCCTTGTTGTTGCTATTTTATTTGCTAATTTTTTCGCACGCTTAAGCAGCGACAGCGACGCTGACGTCGACGCTGGGATCTCTTTGGCACACACACACAAAGCTCAGCGATGAGACAAAACTGAGCGAGCGAGGCGGGCAGGTGTGTGCGTGCGTGTCTGGCTGTGTGTGTGTGTGTGTGTGGCGATGAAAAAATTCGCAACAAAAGAGAATTCGCAAATGGCAAAGAATGCCGCGGCGCTCTCTCTCTCGCTCTTGCTCTTGCTCTCACTCGATGTGTGTATGTGTGTTTGTTGCGTAGCAACATGTTGCTTTAGAACAATAAGGCAATACAGCAGTACAGCAGTCGACTGGCAACATTTGCTGCTGACTGGAGGATCTCGCTCTTGCGCTCGCGCTCTCACTCTCTCTCTCTCTCTCTTTCGCTGGCAATGCAACTTTTTTGCAAACTTAAGCGAGCGCGTTTTCACTCTGCCGCCACCGCCATCGCCACGTAACGTTGTCTACTTCTTGTCTGTGTGTGTGTGTGTTTGTGTTTGGAGCTCTGACTTTTGCAGTTTGCATACAAAATATGAGATTGTGTGTGTGTGTGTGTGTGTGTGTTTTGATTTGGTTTGCTTTGGTTTGGTTTGGAGCGCAGTGTCTGTGTGGACGAAAAGCGCTCAGTGTAGTAGTAGAAGAAGAAGAGACGGGACGCCAACGCTGCCTCGTAGCTGCGAGCCTCTGACGCCGACGCCGACGTCGACGTCGACGTCGCCTTAGCTCAGAGTTGGCTGTTCAGTTTGTTCATTCGGTTGTTGCGTTTGCTCCTCGTCGCTTGTGTGTAAGTGTGTGAAGCGCTAACAAAATCTACTTGAATCTACAATTTCACAATAAAAACAAACGAACAAAAAAAAAATACCACCAAAAATCTAGAAACATTTCACAAAATATTTAAGTTAATTAAAACTTAAAAAAATAAAAACAAAATTTAAACAAAAATTGCAAAAATAAATATGGATAAAAACAAACGCTGCGTGGCAACAATAAAAACTTAAATAAAATTTATTCAAAAAAAAAAAAAGAGTGCGAAAGTCCCAAAAAAAACCAAAAACAGCAACATCAAAAACATTCTTTGTGAGAGATCGGCTTGTACGACGAGGTTGAAGGGGGGGGGGTGGTGCGTAGAGATTATCTCTCATCCTCTCTCTCTCTCTCTCTCGCCCACTCTCTCTGTCTCTGACACAACAAAACTTTAAACAGATTTCGGCGGCTTTTTATCGTCATCAGTGGGAGACACAACCTCCCCCCCCCCCACACCCACTCTCCACACTCTTTCTCGCCCTCTCTCTCTCTCTCTCTTTCGCTCTCGACGGACGTGTCTCTTACTAAAAGAATGAATTTTGGCATTTATCAAATTTGTTTTTTTTTGTTGTTTTTTGGGTTCAACCAAACTCTACACCCCTTCCTTCCTCCCCCCCCCCACCCTTTTCTTGTGAATGAAAGTTTGTAGATCGATTATTTGTATCGATCTTCTCAGCTTTTTGTCAAGTTCGAAATGTTTTCGTTTGTTGCGAGTTTCTCTTTCTTCGTTTCTTTTTTCGAATTTTATCTTCTGTTTATGAGACATTTCGATAGGTTTTGTCGTGTATATCGATCATCGATTATCGATAACTAAATGGATCCGTTCAACTGTTTCCCAATCGATGTGTTCGTTCGATTCTTGGAACTTTAACTTTGCTTAAATGTTATTTTTATTAATTAATTATAATAAAAAACAAAGTATATTTTCATCTATTTCGGTTTTCTGTACATGTTCCGAATTTAAATTTTATTAACTTTTAACTTAAATCCTTTTTAAACTATAATTTTTTATTTTATGAATTTTTTTTAAAATAAAATTTGAACTATTATTTTTTTATTTCAAGTCCAAGTTTCATAAATATTATTATTTAGGAAAAAACGTAACTTAAATTATTATCGTCGTCCTTCAACCAAAATTAATTTTATAAATTTATTTCATTTTTCATTAATTTATTTCCGTTTATTTCCTTTAAAATAAAAATCTCTTTTCGATGCACATTTTTGCACTTTGCTTTAATCAAAAAATCGAAAATATCAACATTAAAAAATATATAAATTGAATATTTTTGGTTTTTATATGCTTATAATATTATGTTAAATAATCATGCATAATGATTATTAATTATTTGGTGTGTTGCGCCTGCGACTCATTTGGCGTTGATTGGCTCGCACACACACACACACACACACACATGCAAATGCGCTCAAACATCGACACACACACACACACACAGACACGCACATTGATAGTTGAGAGCGTATGCGCGTCTCTGCCAATGCCTCTGCCAATGCCTCTGCCTCTGCCTTCAGCCTGCCAGCCTGCCGTCTGTCTATCTACGCCTGTCTATGACTCTGTGTCTGTGTGTCTGTGTGTGTGTGTGTGTGTGTGTGTCGCGTGTGTCACGCTCTTTGGGGATACTGCGCTTGTGTTTGTGTGGGTGGCCATCACTTCTAAAATTCTGCTTCTACTAAGTATTGCTGCCTGCAGCGACGTCCGCTTTGCCGATTGCAGCGATGCGTCCGTCGCTCTGCCAAACTTTTGAGCTGCGCTCAACTTTTGAGCGCTTCGTTTAGAATCGTTGCTGCTGCTGCGCTGCGCTGCCGCTGCCGCTGCTGCTGCTGCTGCTTCTTGCTCGTTTCGTTTCGTTTCTTTTCTGCTGCTGCTGCTGCTGCTTTTTTCTTTGCCATTTTTGTTTTTTTGCATTCTGAGCGTCGTTGCGTCTCTTCGTATGTGTGTGTGTGTGTGTCGGTGTTTGTGTGTGAGCCTGTCGCGCTGCCGCCGTTGACGTCGCCGCCTGCCGCGTGGTCCGGCGACGTTCAACGTAACGTATCGAAAACGTATTGAATCATAACAGATCCGCACGTTGTCGCGCACGTACGCAGCTCGCGGAACAAGCAACAACAAACAACAACAAACAACAACCGACAACAACCAAACAACCGACACAAAACAAAGTTAATTCTTAACTCAAAAATATATATATTTTGTTTTTCAAAAAGATTTAGAAATTGTCAAATTTTCTTTTTTTGGAAAAGTTGTTGCCGCAGCTCAGCGAATCAAACAAAAAAAAGTAATAATTAAACTCCCAAAAATTTAAGCATTAATTCTATTCTATAAAGAAAAACGCGTCGCGCGCAATTATTAAACAAATTTATTTCATATGGAAACAAAACAACAACAACAACAAAAAAAACTAACTGAATTTCTATTATTTTTTTATTGTGCCTAAAAACCAATTTTTTTTCTTGGTGCGTTGTGAAAATATTTGAGCAATTTTATTCAAATGATATATCCTTATATATATATATATTTTCAAAAAAATTAACAAATATCAATTAACGAAATATTAAATAAAAAGCGCGCAGTGCATGAGAGTGAAATTTGAACATTTTGATTTCGAAATGTCCATTTGTATTTTTTGTCTATTTTTTGGATTGGTGAATTTTTTGTGGTGTGTGTGTGTGTGTGTGTGTGTTGAAAGATCTAAGGAAAACTCGGCAAGCTTAGAGAGAGACAGAAACATAAGCGTGTGTGTGTGTGTGTGTGTGTGTGTGTGTGCGTGGAAGGGATAAATCCCATGGACCCATCCTTCCGACGGTCTTCTTCTTCAAAACGAGAAACGATATTTATTTTTGTTGTTGGTATTTTTGTGTCAAGCGATCCTTGACAATATTCGAAGTGACTCAAAGATCTCAACACGATTTTCTGAATGAATGTTAATTATATAATTTCAAGTTTAAAATATTTACAATGAGACTGAATTGCTTAAAAATCAAATATTAAGCTTTTGCATTCTTAAGATAAGAGAAACTTAAGTATTTTACACAAACCAAAAAAAAACAAAAAAAAAAACAAAATCCACAGAATCTCAGAACATGTTTCTTATAACCGAAAAAAATGAATCATTTCACATTAAAAGAAAATTAATTTTAAACTTTATTTAAGTATTTCTTAAGTTTCCTCCGCTGGGAACGACGTTGCGTTTTGTTGCGATTGCTCTTCATTTGCAACTGTTTCTCACAGCTGTGCGACTGCGATTATTGTCGCTCTCTCTCTCTCATTATATCTTCCCTGCTGTCCGCGCCTTTCCCTTCTTGGCACACGTATACGTGTAAATTACGCATACGCCGCGCTGACCGCAGCCATCCATTTCGGTTCGTTAGTTGCAGCTGATTTGCGTGCGACGCTCAACTTTGAGTGAAAGAGAGAGAGAGAGAGTAGTGCAGGCTGCAGCTACGACTGCGACTGCGATTGCGATTGCTGCGTTTTTGCTCTTGACAAAACGCGTGCGGCTCTCTTAATTTGCACACACACACACACACACACCGCGCAAAGCGATTGCAAGGCGACGACGTCGTCGTCGTCGTCGTCGTCATCATCGCGTCGTCGTGCTGCTACCGAAGCGCACTCGCATTCGCATTTGACTCATTCGCAACATGTATGTACGCTGCTGGCGTCGCCGCTTGCGACTCTGCTGCTGCTGCTGCTGCTGCTGTCGTCGCCTTCGTTACGTTTTGTACGTTCTTTGCGCTTTGGACTTTCGCAGAGATTTCACACGCGATGCGATTGCAGTTCTTGCAGACACTTTCATACGTTCGTTCGTTCGTTTGAGTTGCAGCGCGGCGGCACAAAAATTACAAAACACGGCAAACGCACAAAACAATAAAACAGCAGCAGCAACAACAACAAACGACTAACGATACATTTGAACGCAATGAGCCAAACTGTTTGTTTAGCAACGAAACTAATTTATTTTTTCGAAATGCAATTTTTACTGTTGCGTATTTAATTGTCGTTCGTTCGTTGTTGTTGTTGTTGTTGCGCGCAAAAGATTTTCCTATTTTTTTGTGTGTTTGTTTTGTTTGTTTGTCCTTAAGTCCGGCTTGCAATATTTTCATTGTCTTCCTTCCATTTGTTGATTAGTTTAAAAACTTTTTTTTTTTATATATATACTGCGTGTGTGGGTTTTTTGTTGTTTGTTTTTTTCTGGTGGTGCATTAACATTTTTTTTTAGCGTCGGCAAACGAAAATTTATTTTATAAAAAAAAAACAAATTTGTTCAATTCTCTTCTTGCAGGCATAAACTCAAAACACAACAACTAAAACCACAAAATACAACAAAAAATGTTTAACAACAAAATTCATAACAAACACAAGCGTTTTTAAGCCAACAAAAAATAAAAATAAAAATAAATATACAAAAAAAAAAAAAAAATACACAAAAAAATCTGCAACAAAACAAGATAAAACAAAAACAACAACTCTGCAATGCAACAACAACAACAACAACAACTACAACAAACAAATACAATTCAACGCTGCATCCTGCGTGTGTGTGTGTGAAAAGTCAAGCAACAACAACAGCAAGAAAAACAAAAAATAAACAAAAAACATTTTGGGCTCAACTTGCAATAAATTTAATGTCCAATTTTGGATACGTTTCTTGCTCTTCTGTTTTTTTGAAATTTCATTTGTCAAATTTTCGCATTCTGCATTTGTGTTAACACATGCCACGCCTACCTACCGCCTACCGCCAAACAACAAACAACTTTGAACTTTTTTAAAATGCTATAAAACAAAATTTGGTTTTGGCTGCCAAAAAAATTGCAAACTTTGTTTCTAGTTTCCATTTTGTTCCCATGACAAAACAAAACAAAAATTTCAAACCATTTTTGGGCGCATTAAACCAAAATTGAATTATTTCGAGAACAAACCCACAAAAAATACAAAACAAAACTAAAAATAAAAAAAAAAGATGCAAATAACAACAACAAATAAAAATATTTGAACAAACATTTTATTTTGGTTGTGCAAGCAAACAAAATTTCACTTTCGAACTAATTTAACAAAAAACCAAACAAAAAGAACCTTAATATTTTTGACAAACAAAACGAAACGAAACATAAATCCCAAACAAATGCAAGAAAAGCAGGCAGCAGCTAGTGAAACATCAACCACAAAAACAGCAACAACAGCGACAACAGCGACAACAACAACAACAGCAAGCAGAACAGCAACAACATAAAAGTATTAAGCTGCGGTGTTTGGCGTTTATGGTTAGTAATATAAATATCAATAAATATTAATTTATAGAAATAAATAAATATTCAATTTAAATAAAATTCTTATCATTCTTTTTTTGTGTATGTGAAAATGTGTTAAAAAAAATAAAAATGTCTTTCGAATTGTGCAAACTTCCATAAATTCTTTTTAAATAAGTATATTTTAGACTTAATTAGTACTCACTAATTTTTTTTAAGCGCAGCGATTTTTGTGAAAACTATTGCAAAAAAAACAAAAATGCACATTCATATTTATTTTTTTCGTTCACTTCCCATTTATTGATATTCATTGAACAAGAAGCGGATGTGAGCCGAAAATATGCTGAATTTAATTGTCTGTATCACCTGCTGAAGACGACGAAACAAAAAAAGAAAATTGAATGAAGAAAACACCTCGATTGTGGCCTCATTGCAAGAATAGAATTCCAGCGAAAGTTAAAAAACAACAACAAAAAAAAGTGCCAAATATACAGCGAAATGCTTAGTCAGAATTAGGAAGCACTCGCTGATTGATTGGTTGACTGACTTTCGTCGTCTTCCGGCATTTGAAGACGTAGCAAAAGAGTTCCACAAAATAGCAACTTAAAGAAATTTCAATAAATTTGGGCATATTTTTAGATCAGTTTGGGTTTTTTTTTTTTTATACATATAAAAGCTTTCTGTCCATTTTTGAAGGCTGGAAATGTCTTGAATTTGTTTTTGGTTTTATTTTTCTAACTCGTCACATTTTTCTCTATATGTATTTTACTTGGTTGATTTCTTCCAACTTCTCAATTTTGTTTTCACTTTTCCCAGGTTTTTGCCTGAAACTTCTCATATTTTCAAATGCTCTCCTCTAACTTCTCACTTTTTGAGCCGAGAATGAGATTTCTTAATTTATGTTTTTTTTCTTAATTTTCCAAATTTTCTACACCAACTCCTAGATTTTCTGAAATCGATTTCCCCCTATCTTAAGTCGGTTTTTATTCAGCTGAATTTTTGCTTAGCTTCTTTTAATAATCATATTGTTATTATAATATTATATTACTGTTTGTTATTGTTATTTTAATTATTTCGTCAGTCGTCAGTCGTCTCTCTAATGCAAGTTTCGCATTTTTTAACATTTTCCCAAATGACTTCAAATAATTTTCATTATTTCGCATAATCTTTTCCCAGTTTCTTACTTACAAATCCGTATACATATATATTTTTTATTGTTGTACATATATCTCTTAGCTTAGCGCTGATTTGGCATTTCTGAAGTTGTTGCTATTGCTAATGATTGTGTATTTTGCATTTATACACACACACACACACACAGACTTTTCACACCACGAAAAAGCGAAAGAAAAATAAATGCCGCCTGCAATTTTGTTGCAAGTTTATTGAAAAATCGCATTGCAATTATAAATATTTATAAACACCCACGCACGCAGTCGCAAAGTTGCAAAGTTGCACAGTCTCAAGTTGGCTTTTTTCGAAAGTGGAACTGGAATAAAAAGCCTTTGCTTCGTCTGCAAAGCTCTCTCGCTCCCTTTGAGTTCATTTTTTGTGTTTAACTTTATTTTTTTGTGGTTTTTTTCAGTGCGTGTTCATCGCATTTGTAGCGCATGCGCGACTTTGTCTGCCTTGATTTCAGATTTTTGAACAGTTCTCCATTTGATTCTTCATTGAATATTCGCATAATTGCGTTTCGCCTTTTTTAATGCCAGTTGGTGCTAATGAGCTGAATGCATATAGTAGTAGTAGTAGTATATCTCTATCTCTGTCTGTTTCGCTGTGCGGCAACAACAGTTGTTGCAACAATGTTTGGCAAAGGGTAAGCATTGCGCAGATCTGAAGCCTTGACACGCAACTCAAGCTGAGCTTACCGAGCGCACTTATGATAATAATGAGTACACGTATATTTAATGATAAGCATTAATATCGTAAATTACCTTCATTTTTATTCCTAAGCATTTGCATCAATCAAAATCTAACAAAGAAAAAAACATATATGCATAAATCTTTGGAGAGGCGTCGTTTTGCTGTTGCAGCTAATAAAACGTTAACGAATCCAGGGCCTAAATGAAGTCATAAAAAAATATGTAGCTAGAGAGAGTTGCCTTTGGAGCAATGTGAAGCGTGAGTAACTATTTGACGCTATTTTGAAAAATATCTAAAATAAAAGTATTAAATTTAGATGGAAAAGAGGGAAGACAGTACAGTATGCACGTGATATGAAATACTTTGATTGGATTTGGCACGTATGCGGCGGGTTGAGTGAAGCGAAGTTACGTTAACGTTCAAGCACAAATCAATATAATCCAGACAGTGAAATAAAACTACTTTGACACATTACGCATTCGCCGCGTTGCCACGTTGCCGCTACAGCAGCTACTGCAGGATATAAAATGCACACACACACACACTCACACACACACAGAGTACATGTTGCAAGCTGCAGCAGCAAATTAAACAATTTTTAGATTCAGTTTTTGGCGATTTCCTTTTCTGTCTGGCAACCAAATATATGTATATATATATATTTATATGTATATACTTGCGAGCGGGTATAGCAGACGTAAAAATACATTTATATATGTACATACACACACGCACACACACGCACACATACAAACATTCCGTGTATATGTGTTTATAAATGTCTATATTTGCATTTGACAAAATAAGTGCAAGGCAGAGGGATCCACAAAAAGCAACAAAAACAACGACAAACAGCTCGTGCCAGGTCAGGCATCAAGAACCTGGCTGGAAGGTTGGCTGGCTGCGTGGCAGGCAGGTCCTGCAACAGTGGCATGTGGCAGCTACTACTACAACTACTACGTGGCGGCCGCCAACGTAATTTGGCAACGTTGTTTCTTTTTTGTTTTTGTTGCCTTTGCCTCTGCTCACATTTTTATTTAGCGTTTTTATTTGTCGCTTTTCTCACATTTTCACATTTCGAAACTCGCACTTCAATTAATCAGACGCCGCAGTCGGCGTCGCCGTCGCCGTCGCAGTCGCAGGATTCCGTTGCTGGACTATTCTTTTCCCCTTTTATTTTTCCGTATAATTTCTTCTGTTTTTCCTGTATGTGTGTGTGTGTGTGTGTGTGTGTGTGAGTGTGTACGCAAAAAGCGGGCTTCAAACATAAAATGTGCATAATTTGAATGTTGTTTGATTTCTTTTTTTCGTTACAATATTTTATTTCTTACATTTTATTTTGAATATTGCGCTACGCTTTTCATTTGCTTTTCTATTCACCATTTTTTTTTACTTTCTCTCTCTCTCTCTCTCTGTAGCTGGCAAAGCGCGTAACTGTACGCGTTCCTTGCCACATTTTTGTAGCGTGCATTATGGCGCCTGGCAACAAAGATAACTTTTAGTAATAGAAAGAAGGACTCGATTAATCACATGATACACAATAATCGATTAGTTTTCCTTCAATAAATCGATTATTTTTTGTCAAAATATTCAACCTCGCTAAGCCTAAGAGGCAGTCAGCTTAAGCGTTCAAATCGCTGTTTTAGTCGCATTTGCAGTTAATCTGACTGTCAGCTTATGTCACTGTCCCATAAAAAACAAATTTCATTTACGGTTGGCATATTTCTGGATTATTCGCCCACGAAGTTGTGCATATAACAAGTGTCCGAAGTACTCGCAATCATCTTGATAGAATCTTATACGTTATTTATTTAACTATCAAGAAAATTTTAATTATCAGTACAACGATTTTTATTGATATCTTTATTTTAAATATTATTTAGATAATTTTGATGGAATTTTTATAGTGGTTTGTGTTCAAAAAGCGCTTTATTATAAGTATAGATTAATTTATATATTCGACCAAAAAATATTGTTAATTATCTGTGCTTACTGATCTATGATCCTGCGAAGAAAGAGAGAGGCAGAGAGAGGGAGAGAAAAGGAAAGAGAGGGGAACAGCAGATGAACAGCCGACAAGTGTCAAGTTTATGAGTTGCAGTTTGCAAGTTGCAAGTCGCAAGTTTGCATCGTTGCAAATGCATATGCCGACTCAAAGGCTACCGGTTTTACACACACACACACACACACACAGACACAACATGCACACACAGATAGAAACTCGCACACTCGAACAGATCAATTATGATATAATTATCTGCACTATTGACAGCGGCCCACAGCGAGCAAGGAATGGCAAATGCTCCTCAGCTGCCGGAGAACCAAGAAGGCAGAGTGTGTAAGTGGGAGGGGAAGTGTCGAGAGTGTCGGGGGCTAGGCGCCTATGCCACCCTACCCTGCCAAGTGAAATGCGCATGCGCACAAGTGTTGCTTGTCATTATGTTAATTGCATTTAAGCGCCAAGCAAAAGTCAGGAGAAGCCAGAGAGGAGAGTAGCAACAGGGGAGGAGGAGAGATCAGCAAGTAAAGCGCCGGCCGGACACAGAAGAAGAAACGACGCAGACGACGCAGACGCGGCTTTTATTATATTAACTTGCTGCTGCATATAATTGATGATGATTAAATCAATGCTACCGCAATGCGCGCTCCGGAGAGAGAGAGAGATCAAGAGAGCAGGAGGGGACAGAGGGGACAGAGGGGGGATAGAGAGGCAAAGTGTAGGGGTGTAGAGTAATTGTGTATTTCACATGTGGGCATGTGTAGGGGCATCATTTCATGTGTATCTGTCTGTTCAGCAACGAAATTGAAGCGTGCTTGCAATCTTTCTTGTTTTGTCTGTGGAGGATGCTGCAAATATTTTGCCTTTATCGTTTTCGGTTTTTTTTTACCTCTTTCTTTGCTGTTTTTTTTTTTTTTGCTGTTTGTTGCCCCATTCGCATTCGTATTCGCGGTTTGTCAGTTTCAGGTTTCAGGCATCAGCATTTTGGTAGCCTTGCGGTAGCCAGAGCCTGCCCTTTATACATATTTTGTGCTGCTGCTGCTGTTGCACACACATCTGCTGCTGCTGCTGCTGCTGCCGGTATAATCTTTGATTATGCAACATTAAGGCATGCACCTTGCTGCTTCTGCTGCTGCTACTGAGTTCTCGTTTTTCTTTCTTCGAAATGATGGAAGACACTCTTGGCATGTCTGATTGGAGACAGCGTTGATAGCACAACATTTATGCATCATTTATTCTCTTCATATACCCTGGAACCATTTAAAATGGCCTAAAAAAGGGCATGATGAACTGATGCCAATCTGCATTAGCATATTTAATATTCGGGTTCCTTAATCATCTTTTTCAACATTCAGTTTACTCAACAATACTTGACTGTTAAATAGTATAATTAAATCGATATTTACATTGAACTAAGAGTTTTTAAGACATAATACTTTTTTACTTAGTCTCAACATTTATCCGCTGATATATTATATCATTTATAATTTATACAAAAAAATAAAAAAATAACAAAATATTAAGTCGAGAATTTCCATTTGCTGAAACCACAAACATGAAAGAGATCAAATTAAAAACTAAGCATTATCGGGATTTAATATATGTATTTTTTTGGCATACTCGTATTTTAGCATATGATTTTGGATTTATGTATTTGTTCCGACTTCGGACACAAACATATAGCTGCCATAGGCGCAGAGCTTTCGATTTGTATTTACATCTCATTAACTGTCGTTAAATGCAGCATTTTTATAGCTGTTTTATTTGCTTTTATTTTACTTTTTTTTTTTGGCATTTTGCTGTGCAGGTGGCAATGGAAATTTGTCGAAAAAATATAAATTGCAATTTCACTTTTAATTTGGACGGTCATTGCAACACACACACACACACACACACACACACACACAAAAAAAAAGACATGCAGTTAGGGAGAGGGGTCCTTGTGTCGCGTCCTGCGTTCCATCATTATCATTGCTGTTGCTGTTGTTGTTGTCTTCGTTTTTTGTCTGACTACGCTTTACGCTCTAAATACGCCAAAGATAATCAACGAAAACAAACAGCGGCAACGATGGCGACACAGGGTCAGGTGTATAAAATGAATTTTTCGTGCAAGCCCAAAGAGCGAGGTAGGCAGGGAGGGGGCACATACTGTATATTCCAGGGCCAGGCTAAGAGACCACATCGTTTGTTATATTTGTATTTGTGTGTGTGTGTGTGGAAGTATATAGTACGACTTGGTGGCAAAGCTATGGCTCGTTGCCTTTGCTTATGGGGTTGCTGCCGCTGCCGCTGCTGCTGCTGCTGCTGCTGCTGTTTAGGGCTTTTATTATATAGGGGTTTTAATAGGGTCCCCCCCCCACCATCCGTCTCTCACTTTACTTCACCTCTCGCCTGCTTGGTTTGTTTTAGTCGCATCGAGGGTTGCGCACACGCGGCTGCCAGTTAAAAACTTGCGCCGATCGCTAGCTAAGTGTGTGTGTGTGTGTGTGTGTTGGTCTCGTAATTTGGCCAAAATATGAAATAATATCAGCGTACTATCTGAATGAGGTAGACAAGACACGCCAGACAGACAGACAGACAGACAGACGGACGGACGGACGGACGGACAGACGGACGGACTGTGAATGAGACTGAGTCAGATAAATAGACAGACTTATAGATACTGGGCCTAGACAGGCACAGACACGCACAGGCACACGACGATGACGACGACGACGACGACGACGACGATGACTTTGGGCGTTGCAAGCATGCAGAGGCAGAGGCAGTCAAGCAGGGCAGGCGCGACCAACATGTTGCAATGTTTGCTATTGTAAGCGTGGCAACAATGAACAGCAACAGGGCCCCAACAAATAGAGCAGCAAAAGGCAGGGAAGGAAGCTGGGCGGACAAACAAACAATCATAGAAGAACTGGCCGAGTGACAAATATGCCAAAGCAGCCAACAGCAGTTGGCAGCACGAGGCTGACAAGAAACAAACAAATTCATGAAAATCTTACACCTGTCTTAGTTTTGAATATTATATTTTATTTATTTATTTTGCAAATTATTTACTCAAAATAAATTGACAAAAGGAGCAGGGAATTATTTTATTTGTTTTTAATGCTTAATAACAAATATTTGCATACCTTTTATTTTAATTTAAACTCTAAATGTAGTATTATTTTGATATGTATTTTAATTTTATTTTATTTTATTACTATTTTTAATGCTGACATTATTTTTACTTTTTGCTCGTATGTAACAAAAAAAGTGGCCCAAACAAAAATATTTAAGCAACCTTTTTAGACTGATTTTTGTTGACTGTTGGCTGTTTATTAAAACTCTGTTTGGCTAACGCCGTAAACCCCACAGATTTGTCTCCACCCATTCACGTAGAGTGCATGTATGTGTGTGTGCGTGTGTGTGTGTGTGTGTGTGTGTGCAACTCGTTGCAACGCTTCAAAGCTTGAGAGAAGTGAAACTCCGCAAATGAGGGTAAAAGCAAGAAAGAAATACACCAAAAATATATATATGTATATAGTATATGTGTGTATATATTATGTGTGTGTGTATATAGGAGAAGAAGAAGAAAAAAAGAATAATTTTTGTGCCCCTTCCTAGAGAAAACGTAACGCTAATGCAAATACAACCCTGCGGCATTGGCAAAAGCTTATTGCCAAAAACAGTCGCAAATACATACACCAAAAAAAACAGAAGAAAAAGAAAAAGCAAAAAAAAAGAGCAAGAAGCGAAAAGAGTGTAGAGGGAGAGAGTGAGAGGGGGGGGACTCAAGTGGGAAAGGAGTGAAGTGGATGTAGATGGTTTCGAAACGGTGCAGCGGTGGAGTGGGAAAGTGGTGTGCCGGGCTCACAGCAAGCGGTGAGCGGAGCGGTTAGCGCGGGGCGGCCAAGGCGACGAATTATATTGCATACAAATAAAATAAAAACGAAGATGCCGCCAGCGACGACGACGCCGACGACGACGACGACGACTCAAAAATATCCGAAAATATAAAGAGCCAAAAATAAAAGAATTAAAAAATAAACAAAAAACACACAAAGAAAGCGGCAAATGCAACGCTGATGAGTGGCTTTAAAATTCCACGCGGGAAACGCCGGCGCGCAGCATATTTTAACCACCAGCACCAGCACCACCATCACCGGCACAAGCAGTGGCAGTTGCACAGTGGCAAGGGTCAAGGGGCGGCGCGAGGGGGGGGGGGCGACGAGCGACGCCCCCATGAGGATATCAACACCATTCGACCCGTTGAAACTTTTGTTTTGTCCCAATTTTTGTGCAAGTCCGTTTCTTTATATTTTTTTTATTTGTTCCCTTTTTTGTTTTATTTGGTTTTTTTTTTTTTTTTTTATTTTTTGGCAATGCGTTGCTGCAGTGCTTCCCGACCTGGGCTGTCTGTTTCCTCTCTCTCTCTCTCTCTCTCTCTGCATGGGACCCTCATCGCAATTTTTGCGGTAACTTGGTTAAGCTTGCCCCTCCCTCCCTCCACGGGCACTACAGTCTGTGTGTGTTTTGTACATGTGTAGCAAAAGTTTACACACACACACACACATACATACATATATATGTATATGTACGTATGTATGTATGTATGTACATAAATTCGTGTACTCCATGCATTTTTATTAGGTTCCTCCTCCCCCCTCGGCCCACTCTACAACACATATGCTCGCTGCCGGTAGGGACTTATTTGGGTTCCGATAGCTGTGAAAACAAATGCAACTTTTGGCATTCTTCTTGAAGTGGAACCAAAAACTCAACAGACAAAAAATCCAAAATAAAAAAATACATGTGCACAAAAGCCAACACACAGCGCTAATAGTTCCAACAAACAACAAACTTGCAACGACTTTGCAATGCTCTATAAATTGTTAAAAGAATCATAATTAACTACAAAATCGTAGACAATTTTCAAACATTTCTCAATAATTGTTTTGAATTGTGTGATGCAGAAAAAAAGAAACTTTCTATAAACATATTGTACATACATATATGATAAACATTTTCACATTTGATATTGATCGTTAGTTGATATTATGGAATTCCGCATTACTTATTCGCTTGAAACTTGGTTAATGTTAAACATTTGTTATAGTAAAACTCTCGGTTTGATTTTGTTTATTCATCACCCTTTCCCCTTTCGATCTCGCAAATCTGCCCAAAACAGGAAAAGGATAGAAAAGCTTCAGAGTTGGGGCCTGGCGATTAAGTCTGGGCAAATTGTTCTGGAAAAGCAAATGAAATGAAAGTTGCAAGCGTAAAGTAAAACCCAATATCAAATCATATCTAAAGATACATAAATATATATATATATATATTCGTGTATACTATATAAAAAGAACAGAGCCTGTCTGGCGCTGAGACCCCTTTTTATATAAATATATATATCTATATATATATATATTTGTATTTGTTGTATTTTTTGGTGCAACACACGCCTCAAAACTTTGCCTAGCTGGCTGAGTTGCAAGTTCAGCTTGGGTTTGAGTATGGTTTTAGTATAACTCTGTCCACATGTCTGTGTGTGTGTGTGTGTGTGTGTGTGTGTGTGTGTGTGCTGACGTGGCCGGTTTGTAACACATTCCGTGTACTGGAATATTGCAAAATAAAAAAAACGATGAAGAAAACGCAAAAAAAAAACAACAACAACAACATATAAAATAAAGTAAAGGGGTTAAACACGAGGCAGCGGCCGCGACAGGATAACCGACAATGAGGCAAACTCCCGCCTCCCCGACCCCCCGCTTCACCCTTCCCCCTAACCTCTTCCCCCTGTGTCTGCTGCTTAACCCTCTGTTGCAACGCAAGGACTATTCAATGCTGCCACAGTTGGTGTATTGTATATCGCATGTATATTTCGGTAATTTTTGGCAATTCTTTTTTTTTGTTTTTTCCATTTTTTTATTTTTATTCTCGTTTTTTGGCATTTTTTATTTCGGGGTTGGCGACGTTGTTCACTGCAATTGCATCCGAGCGCGCAAGTATGTGTGCCCGTGTGTGTGTTCGTGTGTGTGTGTGTGCGTTGTGAAGTGGAACGCGTGTTGACGACCAACAACAACATCGAGAACAACAACAATAAAGTGACGGGACCGAGGACGAGTATACGACCCCAAATGCCACTTGTGCCGCAACAGCTCAGAGGCTCAGGGGCTCATTCAGCAGCTTTTTTTCGTTTCGTTTTTTGTGTTTTTTTGGGTTTTATTGTTGTTGTTGTTGTTTTTTGGGACATTTATTTGCCTTACTGCTGCTGCTGCTGTTGCTGCTGTTGCACGCACTTCCGGCCGCATTTTGAGTTGAGTTTATTAGCCCTTTGGCCTAAAGGGGCAGGCAGAGCTAGAGCCGGCTGCTGCTGCTATTTCTGGCTGACGACAAAAGGTAATGGCCAACTTTAAAAACTGGCCAGGACTCCAACAACAACAACACACACACACACACACACACACACACATACAGATGTCCTGTTGCCCCTTTTTTGTATTTTCGGCGCATTTTTTCGGCTGTTGCACTTGTCGCGAGCCAGTGTTGCGCTGTTGCATCTGCCACTGCTGCTGCTGCTGCTGCTGTCTTCAACAATTAGAAATGAAAGTTGCCCTTCTTTCTTTCCCCTTGCTTTCTGTTAGTAGCTTTGCTTGCGCTTTGTCAAAGGCTACGCAGCTTATCAGGCCAGCGGCGGCGGCGGCGACTTCTGCTCTTGCTTCTGACAGTCATGACAAATCGACTTTGACAGGCGGCCGTGTGCCACAACAGTGCAACAGCAACAACAACAACAACAACAGCATCAGCATCATCATCATCATCATCATTTCATTCACATTCAAGCTGAATGTGCGTGCGCCGCGGCTTTTCATCATCACAAAAGAGTCAAAGTCAAACAAATGTCAGTGCAAGTGCAGCCAGCAAAGAGAAACGGGGGGGAAAGGAGGCACGCAGCAAGGATTAAAAGAAGCTTTGTTATATGGATGTGTGCGAGTGTATGTTTGTGTGTGTGTGTGTGTGTGTTACGCATTTAATGCTTTGTTGGCAAACATGATGCCAAAACAAATCCAGATAATAGTCCAACACTAAACTTTGCCATAAAAACGTTAAACGTATTTTAATAATGATAAAAAATAGAAATTAAATAAACGAGCCTTATTCTTGAACATATCAATATGCATTATATATTTATATCCTTTTCTTCTTTGAGCTAAAATTAAGTTCTCGATTGATGCAAATAATTTCAAAGTAAAGTCTGGATTGTTTTCATAATGAATAGCTTTATTCAGGTATTTGCGTAGATTAACTTGCTGCAGTGTTTTGCAAATTTATCAATATTTTTGTCATACTCTACAATCGTAGGTAGCTTCACAATATTAAGTATAATCTGTGCAAGCTTTGAGTCACTTGAGAGCTTTTAATCTTCATAGTTGGCAGAACCCAGCAGGTGGTGCAGAAGCTGCTTTAACACTTGAATAGTTGTTACAAACACACACATAAACAACACACATACACTGTCGTCATGCAATCAAGGACATAGCATAGCATAGTCCTGTCACCTAAACCCTCCCTAATTCCCGCACTTTTGGTCGGACTTGGGAATAGCAGCACAGCTCCAACGTTGATGGCAATGCACGAAGGGAATGCAACGCACTTCGACGACCTTTCATTATCTCTGTGCCCAGGCCAGAGGCGGTCGACCCATCCTCCCCACCATTCCCCCCGCCAACTGCTACCACCTACAATTTTGACTCCCTTGGGTGCTTTTCCTCAAGTTTATTGTTGTTTGTTGCCTTTGTCAACGTGCATTGTTGCTGATGTTGTTGTCAGCGTCGGCAACAAAAAAAAAAACTCTTCTTCTATTTTCCTCCGTTGTTTTTGTTTTTCGCTTTTCCATTTATGCATTTTGTTTGGTTTTCTTTCCTTTTCGTTTTTTATTTTTTTTTTTTTTTCAAATTGCGTAAGTTAGTTGCTGGCTGCGACGCCAGGATCAAAGGCGCTTTGCGTGCATCTAAGTTTTCGCGAGTCCTGCCTGCTTCCCACCCTCTCCATCTCTTGTTCCCGTCAGGCTCTCGTCCCCCCTTAACCCGCGCCCTGTCTCGGGCGAGAAGTGCGTTTTTGAGTGCACTTCAGCAAAAAAGAAACGCAATGCAACAAAAGCAAGGAACAGTAGTTGAAAAAAAATATTATAAAGAGTGTGCTTTTTTTTATGTGGCTTAGTCTGCTCGACTAGAGTATACCCAGTTCGCATAATGATTGTGAAAAAGTTGTAAAATGAAATTTAATCATCTTAAGTTAGAAAGTTTAAATATAACCGTGACTTACTCAACACTGCCTCACTATATATAAGTTTCCTCATGATCTAAGGGGTTTTTGCCAAAATAGTTGAGGAGCTTTATCGTTTATCCATAATATATATTCTAAACTTTTATTGATCTGCAGGGTATTTAAGCCTTTGTGACACTACGACTAGCTCGTTACTTTACCCTTACTACACCATGCCTTAAGCCACTGTGAAGCCTTGCCGCCTCTCCTCCTCCGCCTGCTGCTTCTCTCTTCTTTTGACTGACTGTTTTGTGTCTCTTTGTAGTTTCACCGACGCGCGACATCCTCAGTGGGCATTGCCTACTTGTAGGCGCACTAAAATGCGTTTATGCATAATTTTGTAGGGTCTCTACTTCTTTTTGTGTGTGCAGTAGAGTAGAGAGGAAAGAGGGAGCGAGAGCAGCCCTCTCAACAACGCGACAACTTGGCTCGACTTGGCTTAACTGCTTTGGGTGCGCCTCTGAACTAGGCTTCTCTCTCTCTCTCTAATTGCAGTGCCTGCGACAAAATTGTGAGCCATAAATTACTATTAATTATTTGAGGCCACCCTCTCTCTGTATGTATGTGTGTGTGTGTGTGTGTGTGGATGCGTGTGTTCTACATATCGATTGCATTTTGAAAAAGAAAAGAAGAAGAAGCTAAAAAATTGTATATACGCCCAAGTGGCAGCTGACGATGCCGCCAAATGCGTGCTTAAGTGTTTGTGCGAAAGAAGAAGGCGGCATCAAACGCGAGCACATATCAAAACACACACACACACACACACACACATACAGAGATAGTCTTATTCAATGCAAGCAGCACAAGTGACAATGGCCCAAGTGGCGCCCTGTTAAGGGCCTACGCAATACGCCCATCAAACGGCTGCTTCTGTCTCAGGGTTCAATTCAGGTCACCATCATCAAAGAAGCAAAACCTAAGACTAAACATATATATTAGCTCTGCCATATTAGCATGTGTGTACTATATAGTTTATTGATACGCCCAGATACGCTTAATTATAGGCCAGCTGTGAAAGGGCTGAACCGTCTTCTTCCCAATTTAGGAAATTATCGCAAACATTGCTTTTTAGCTTGTTTAAGTCGAAGGTAAACAGAATAATAAAGCAACTCCTGTCGTTGAGCTTGCAATTTTTAGAAGCTTTCACTTTGCCAGTGTTGCAAAACTCCTTTTGCCATTGACTCATCCCATTGTGAATGCTTTTTCGAACAGGCCACATGATCAACTTGAACTTGGGCTTCTCCCCTTCTCGCCTGCTTACCACGAAGCACCTTTGGTCAACCCCCCTCTCCGTTCCTCACTACCCTAAGTTTTTAGCGCGTCTGCAATATTTGCATAAATTATTGTACATACAACAAACAATAATAATATTTTTTGTTGCGCCTGCGACTTGGTGAACTGCATTTTATTTCCACAAAATGACGTTGTGAAAAATGCAAGAGTAATATTTTTTGTTGTTGTTGCAAGAAGGCAGCGCGTATCAGTGACGGAATTCCTGGAAAAACACATAGGCAAAAAATAATAATAAGAATACCACCTTGTTGTTTTTTGTTTTTGTTGTTGTTGTTGTTGGTAATAATGCAAATGCAAGAAGAAAAAAACAACAACAACAACGGCAGTTCACAGGCAACGAAACGTCAGCGACCAAAGAATATGAAACTGACAAACAACACAACAACAATCAAAATGCATTGTGTCAGCAATTCAGGGCGGGCGACATAATCGTGCAATAATTACAATTAAACAGTTACTGATATACTTGGTTCGATATATGTATGTATGTATGTATGAGCAAAATGTATTTGCATTGAGGCTTCAGGCTTCAGTTGAGTAGAAGATCTATCAAATTATTATTACATGGAAAACTTGTGCAACACTAAGCACCGCAACATTGTGCAACACTACACTGCAGTTATACAGTTTCAGTTTGTGTTCGAGTGAATCGCGATAAACTAATAAGATACTAAACCAAAGAAACTTGATGTCTTAAGAAAATATACTATCTTTAAAAAGCTAAAAATTATTCTTAATAATATAAAATACAAAAAAAAAAAAATAGTTTGATTTCTTCTGTCCGACAATTATCAAAAATCTTAAAGGAATAAATATTATCTAAAATATATTTATATATATTTTATTTTTTTGTCTATGTATAGAAGTTAGTTTTTTGTTGGGAATGTGAATAATATTCATGGAGCTTATGTCATTTAACAAACTTTTGTTCCAGATGCCAATGCAAAATAATTTATTTGTTGTTTTTCTTTTTTTTTTTTTTTTTTTTGTTTTTGCTGCCAGCTATCTTTTATGCAAACTGCAATTCCGTGACATGTGCCCTGTTACTCGAGCTTTGTATAATGCTCAGTTTTCTTTTGTTTTTGTTGTTTTTGTTGTGGCAGACTTCTAAAATTTCATAAATTCAACGAATTTGTCGCGCTGCCGTCAACGCTCGACTGAGAAATTCCGCAGTTTCTAATGAACGGCAAGACAGGCAAGTTTCGCTTTGTTATTGTTATTGTTGGTTCTGCGAAAATGTAGCAGAGAGCAACGAGAAGAATACGAAGACGGGAGAGAAGACGTGAGAAATGAGGGACGCACAGTTGCTGCTAAAAGTTGTGCAACCAACCCAATTGAATGCAGATGATGTTGTTAATGATAATTGCATAAATTTATTGTCAACAGCGTCGTCGGTCACGCATGGCAACAGGAGACTAACTAAATGTCCTTGTGACAAAGAGAGAGAGAGAGAGAGAGAGAGCGTGCTAGTCAGAATCGATAAGAAGGGGCTACTCACAGATAAAATGCAAAAATGAAAACACAAAAAAACAAAAACAAAATGAAATTAAAACGCAAGACGCAACGTCGCGACTTCGCATTGTCAAGAATGAAACACAAAAATTGTGTGTTTGTGCGTGTGCTGCCCCATTTCAAGTTGCATTCCACACGCTTAACAACATTCACCTGCGACTTGTGCAACGTGCAACTTGCGACTAACTGTTGAAATGGGGGTATGTGCTGGGTGTCGTCCTGTTCTGTGCTGTGCTGTCTGGCAACATTAAAAAATATGTCGATGGCATTGTGCTGTGTTTGTGCTGCAATGGCTGCAACTTCAACTGTTGATGCAACATACACACACACACACACACAACAGACATCAAACAGCTGTGCAGACATTTTAAGCAGCTAGTCATCAGGCTGTCGTTTGTCAGCATGTGTGTGTGTGTGTGTGTGTGTTGGTCTCGACTCCTAGAGTCGCTTTCATGAGGCAGGTAGGCTGGTTGGTTGGTTGGTATGGTTGTGGGCAGAGGGGGTGAAGTTATTGTAAGGTGGCATACAACAGACAGCGTCTAGTCACAGACATATTCTCTCTTCTATTCTGTATGTGTGTGTGTGTGTGTGTGTGCCGTGTTTGGTAAATACCAAACAACCTTTGTCTGTCCCAACTGTGACTGCCCCGACCCCGAAGCACCTATCCAACCAAACCCTACGAAACCCATTCCATCTCTAGACCCGCATTTGTCTGACTGTCTGGCATTGGTTTAACTTAACTGTCGCGCCCTGTCTACCCCCCTCTAGACTGTCCAACTTGTCTGTCTAACTGTCTGACTAACTGGCTCTTACTGACTTGGCCCAGACTGCACTTTGGCTGCTTTTCCCTTTTCTTTTTCTATTTTTTTTTTTTTATTCTTATTCTTTGCGTTTGGCAAGTGATTTTCATCCTTACAGAGACAGAGACAGAGAGAGAAAGAGAGAGAGAGATAAGCTTGCTGAGCCGCAAAAGAAGATCATGCCAAAGCTTCAAGGATAAGCTTTTTCTTAACCATCTTAAGGACACAAGCAAAGCATTTTTACATCTTTACATCATTTTAGCCTTGTCGTAAGAAAACCTTTTGAAGGATGAAATAATTATCTAAAATCCTTAAAAGAGACTTTAAGCTTGCAACAGGAAACATTTAGGAAACCTATAAATTCGATCAGGTTGAAGAACTCATTATAATAATGCTAGCAAATGGTGGATTGGACTGTTTAATTTTGTAGGAATGTTTCAAGGAAACTCTCATAATAAAGAGAAATGCATGGAATCAAGTCAACTAAGCTCAACTAAGCGGAAAAGCTTTCAAACTTAGCTTGTTAATAAACCAAACCATCTAGTAAAATTATCGATTCGAAAATTGGCATTTAAATGGGATTTTCTCT
This sequence comes from Scaptomyza graminum, assembly GCA_018901835.1. Lineage (NCBI taxonomy): Eukaryota > Metazoa > Arthropoda > Insecta > Diptera > Drosophilidae > Scaptomyza > Scaptomyza graminum. The sequence continues at coordinate 2,308,562 of JAEIFL010000001.1, read as the reverse complement.
TCACTGGGAATATTATTATTAAATGCTTATATTAAATATATGCTAAAATAAGTGGAACTTTTCAATGGAAAATTATGCTTTAAGGATATATCTGGAGCTTGCCATGAACTTGAACTATTTGTCAGACAAGACCACAGCGACAAAAAGAGATAGATAGAGAGAGAGAGGGAGATGAAGACTTTTGCAGCAACCTACTTATGCGGCAAAGTAAAAGTTTTTCAATGCCAGCCCAACTTTCAGATGCAGTTTGTTGCTCTCTCTTTCTTTCTATCTCTCTCTCTCTCTCTCTCCTCTTTTCCTCTTTATCTGTTGTTGATGATAAAGTTGATACGAGCTGATGCTCTTCCGGCTGATTACAATATATGTATGTATGTATGTAAATGCTTCAAGTACGGCAATAACCAAATTCAAGACGATGACGTCAGGCGCCACAAAATGTTGGCAAACATTAAAGTTAAAGTTGTTGTTGTTGTTGAACTGAGCTCATAATTCAGAGCTGCTGACATTGTCGTTGTGACTTTTCAACGTCATAATTAAGCATGCCACATGTTGCAGCAACACTACCAGCAACAACAATATCACAAAACAATCCTGCATAAAACTTTTCATGCATGTGCTTTGCTTTTTATGCTTGTGTGTGTGTGTGTGTGTGTGTTGCAAGGCACTTGAAGCAGCCGCAGACAGTTGCCAGACTGTTTGAGACAGCGACAGCGACAGACAACAACAACTGACTTTGGCATTGGTTAGTTGGTTGGCTGGTTGTTGCCCTTGCTTGCAACATAACAAAAGCAACAAAATTTTAGCTAGGTAATTAAAATAGTGAAAGTTTTACGTCAAATTGTTTCGCTGCAGTTCTTTGCCTCCCGACCTCCCAAACACCCCATCTTTTGTTCTCTCTCTCTCTTTCTGTAGCTCTCCCTGTGTGTCTCTTTCTAGCCGTTGCATTTTGGCATAGCCTACATTTGAGGTCTGTTGTGTGTGTGTTGAGTTTTAAAAAGTTTTTGTTTCGGTTTTGTTGTCTTCAAGTTTCAAAATTGCAAAGTGTTAATGAGCTTTAAAACAAAGTGTGACCAAATTTTGCCAAGAGGAAGTTGTGGCAATATCGCTGCTGCTGCCCCAAATCACATTAGGAAGCGCAAACAAAACTTAAAAGTTAAAATTATATAAAGTAAATACTACAAAGCCTATTAAGAAAGTTTGTCAGCAAGTATTTTCGTTATGATTTGCTTTTTGAATATATTTTTGGAATATTTTACTAATAAATATATACATAATTATTTTAATTGCAGCATATTCTTCAAAATTCTAAATTTCAACGAAGAAGAAAGCGTGTAAAACTCAAAGAAAATCACATACCAAATCTCGGCGAATCGATAAGCAACTCAGCAAAAAGTTTATCGATAAGAGCAAAAAACAACAACAACAACAACAACGATCAACACGCTACAACTCTGGCAGCGCTCTCTGGCTATTCAAAACCAACTCTCGTTCTCTCCCTCACACACACACACACACACACACACACACACAACACACACACATATATATATGCACCCAACTCTTGAAAGTCAAACTTGACGAAACTTTCGCAACCAACTGGACCAATTACCAATTTTTATCGACAACATCAACAACAACAACAAAATAATATTCAAGCGATAAGAAACTCGAAGAAGACGAAGAGAATCAAAGAAACGAAAATCCCTAAGAACTGGCAAGAAGAAGAATGCATACTATAAAATGATTACAATTTGAACAATATCTTTTGGCAACAACAACAATCACTCACTCCCTCTCTCTCTCTCTTGCTCTCTCGATCGCTCGAACGCTCGCTTGCTGGCTGGAGAATTGAAAATTTTGGCTATTTTTCGGCAAAGCAGTGTTGTACAACGCTTTAAGCAACTAATTTTCGGTGTGTGCAAAATTGTGTGAAACAAACAAAGCTAAAAATCGATACCAAAAGCGACAACAACAAAATTAGGCAACTGCAGCGACACACAAACAACAAGAACAACAACAAGAAGAATCTTAAGAGAGCAACAACTATAAGAACAACACCAACAAAAACATCTAAATCCAATCCAACGACGCAAACAAAAGGACGGCCCCAAAAACCAAATCAATTGGAAAATTGAAACTTATGGATTGCTGGACGGGTAACGCCCGACTGGCGAGTGTTTTAGTTTAAGGTAAGTTTCAATTATTTATATTATACATATATTTAAAAAATAACAGTATATCTTATAATACAACGAACATAAGAAAATGCATCGATCGTCTCTTTCATTTCTAAAGAGAATTTCGCTTTTCTTCAACAACAACAAGTTTTATTAACAAGATTTATATTCTGAGTCGGCTTTAGTTTATACCTTTTGGTATTTGTTTGGTATTTTTTTGCATTATGATTAGAGCTTAAAAGTTCCGAGTTCGGAAATAATGTCAATTAAGAAGCGCATCAAAAATACGCCATAAAAATAAATATAGTTTTGGTGTTTTATTATTTTTGGGGGCAGCTGGAAAGTGGGGGCGTGTTGTCAATCAAACGTTTGAGGCAGCCATGGCGTGTGTGTGTGTGTGTGTGTGTGTGTGTGGCTAGTGTTGGCTGCACACACACAAACGAAACGAAAATTGACTAATTAATGCAATTGTGCAAAGAACAACAAAAACGAAAACAAAAAAGTCTAAAATTCAATTAAAATTGAAACCTTTGCAGTCAGACAATACACACATTAGTATATATATATATAGTTTATATAGTATGTATACTCTTTGCCACGATCATTTTGCATTCACTTCCCATTGTCAAAAGCGAAACGCAGACGTCGCTCACTTCCGCCCAACAACAACAACAACAACAACAACCCTTATGCACTAAATTTGATTTTTTTTTTTGGTGCTCGCTTTTAAGCCAATCTTTGCTGGCTTTGGCCTGACCTTGGCCTTGAGCATGATTTTTATATTTTATATATGTTTTGTGCTCTTTGTATTTTGATTTTTCTTAAGACTTATTTCACTTAGAGTTGGATTGTTTGTACGGATGGAGGTTTTCTCTTCTTGGCTGGGTTCCCAGGCCCCCAAATGCGTTAGCTCATTAATAAAACGTTAGCACCGTTAAATTGCAGGCTGCAAAAATTAACGCCTAATTGATGACAATGGCAAAATGGCAAAATGGCAAAATGGCCAAAACACCAAACACAAAGCGAAGAAATCTTAAGCAAACCTTAAAGGAAAACTGTACAAAAAAAGGTTATTTCTATTTGATTGAAAAGCATGGCAAAGTGACTGCAATGACTGCAGCTTCCAACAACAGTAACAACAACAGTAACAACAACAACAGTAACAACAACAACAACAGCTGCTTATTTGTGCAATTTATGCGCAGCGTGACAAATCAATTTTACTTTAGACATTTTTAGAGAGTTTTGCTGTGCCGTCAGAGCTCAGCGTTTGTTTTCTAGTCTGTATTTGCTGTTGCATGATCGTATCGACCGGGGAGTGCCAAAACGGTGGCAAGGCAATGGGCAAAGTGGGGGGGGGTTATGGGGAAGCAATCGTTTCTACCAGCAGTCAATGCGGTTGCCAGTTTCGCACGCTCGAAAACGGCAAAAGAGCGCCGTTATCATCAGCATAAATATGTGACATTTGCGAGTAATGGCAAATGACGTTCGCGTCGTATCGTCGTATCGAACGAACGTACAACTACAAACAACAACAACAACAACAACAATAACACTAGACTTTAGTGCAAATAGTTTTCATAGTTTCACAGTTGCAGTTGAAAGGTTGTTGTTGCTTATATGGTGGCAAGTAGTATGATGCCATCCATGAACATGATTTTGCTATACAAAACAAATACATATAAAAAACAAACAACACTATCGTACAAAACACAGTTGAAAGTATAGTCAAGATTTCATTTATTTTTAGTTAATGCATCTTTTTATCTTTTCTTTTTCTAATCTTTTTATTCTTCGCTTTTATTTTATGCCCATCCGATGATAGTTCAATAACTTTATCAAAATATGAAAATAATAAATATTTTCGTTATTTTCTCTAAGTTCTTTCAGTTGCATTTAAGACGAACTTAAATCAAGCTCTAGTTTCAAACCAACTTATGTCTTCTTAAAGCTTTCTTTTTAGTTTTGCGTGTGGCAAAGAGAGATTCTTTTTTCTTTTTAAATTTAGTTTTTTCCAATTGCATCGAAATGTGCCTTTGCGCGGCTGAAATGCAATCAAAAAGCGCAGCGAGGCACGTACATACATATATGATTTTTTTGCTTTATGTATATGATAAATTTGTATTTTATGTATGTTATAAGCAAGACATACGTTATATTTGCCGCTAATCATTTGGCGTGTGAGCTGCGTGCCGTTTGCCGTTATGAAAGGTGGCGCCTCACGCGCTTACCTTCCACGCAACCCCCCTTCCAACCGTATCCACACTAAGCACAAGCTTTGAGCACGCGCTTTCTAAGTATTACTTTATATTGCATAAAACTTAAAAGTTGCAATCACTGCGGAAGCAAATAAAGCATGAATGAATCAGATCGAATGTGAATGGCAAGCAAGTTGAGTAACAACAACAAAAACAAAAACATTTTCAATCAAATCACATTCGGCTTTAATGTTTCGTTAAGAAAGCTGACTTATCCTAATTCCCTTTGGTAGAGAAATCATTTGTTTCTCCATCTGCAATGTCCTTAAACGTTTAGTTTCCCATTTCGAATCGTTGACTATGTCAATAATGTCGATAAAAATCACAATTAAAAGTGTCGAAATATCGATCAACGCAACGAATTCTCGAAGTTTTGCCCAACAGAAGATACCAAAAGCTTAATTATGCACAAACAAATTCATATATAAATATTAATATTTACATTGCAAATCCCTATGGCGAACCCACACCCCCCTCTCCCTTCCGCGTTGCAACATTTTGTGGCCTGATGCATCAAGCTTCAAGGTTGTGTGTATGAGTGTGTGTGTGTGTGTCGTTCGCTGACAAATGCACAAAATGCATGACAAGCTAGGCACAGCGAGAGAGAGAGAGAGAGAGAGGGGTGACTAAGGGGGTTGGGTGGTGAGTGTAAAGCGCGTGCAAAACGCTAGAAGGAAGTGATTAATAACAACAACAACAACAACGAAAACTTTTACGCCGGCTGCTTAAGAGATTGCCGAACCGAAAGAGAAAGAGAATTGCATTCAAAATGCAAATCACAGAGTGTGAGAGAGTGCAACGAGAGAGAGAGAGAGAGAGAGAGAGAGAGTAGCGCAGTGAGAGCGTGCGCATTAGTTGTTGTTGTTGCTGGAATATGGTAACCCTAAAAGCTGCGGCACTTCTGCGTGTATGTTATCGTGTTCACATTGCAACAACAACAACAACAACAACGAACAACGAACGAAACTATAACGCAATTATATGCAGCCAAAGCAAACACTCTGCCCCCCCCCCCCCATTCCATGGCAAAGCACTCACCTACGACTCATTACCCACATAGTAGTAGAGCACAATACCCCCCCCGCCTCCCTCCCCGCCGCCCACCATAACTCGTAATTGCATTTTGCGTGCATCAATTATTGCGCATTTCTCAGTTTTGCGTTGAGTTGTTGCTTTTGTTTGGTTTTGTTGTTGTTTTTTGGTTGTTACGTTTTATCTGGCAGCCGCCTTCTAATTTACACAACAACAACAACAACGACAAATGTTGTACAATCATAATGCATAATATTAGCTCAAATAACTTTTAATATACATGTACAGTGCGAACTCGCTCAACGCAACCTATTGAAATTTGGACAGGAACAGTTCTTTTAGAATTTTAAGCTGGATCAAATTCGGAACCATTTAAGCTTAACTTCCGAATGGAACTTGGACAAATCTAGAAATTTGTCATTTTTTACTCAAAAGCTTTGTTGCACCACGAACCAGATCAAGTTGCATTTTGTACACGTTGCGTATGCGTGTTGCAAATGCCGCAAGGAGAAAGAGTAAGAGAGAGAGAGAGAGAGAGAGAGAGCAGAGCAGAGCAGAGTAGGAGTATCGCTGCGTGACACATTCTCTGGCTGATTTTTGAGCTAATAGACCAACAACAACAACAACAACTGCATTGGGGTTGACATGCGAGCAGCGCCAAAGTTTCGAGACTGACCCATTGGCAATTAGCATTCGGATGGAGCCTTTGCTCTGCCTCCACTCAACTTTCCCCAAGCCCCCATAGGTGCCAATGGCAATTTATCTGATCGCATTGGGCACAGTTGACGCCCCCCAACCCCCACTGCCCACCACCGCCACCGCCTCCGCCAACAACAACAACAAACAGTGGACGCTTGCGTGCCATGTGGGTGTGTGTATTAGTATGTGTGTGTGTGGTGTGTATTAGTATGTGTGTGTGTGTGTGTTTGTTTGTGCAATTGTGGATTAATTATAACCAAGGACTCACAAGATACAAATAAAGATACAAATGTATCTGCACTAGCGTATCGCGCTGCGTGTATTAGTGTGTGTGTGTGTGTGCAATTTCCGTTGGGCCAGAACAAGGTTAATTCAGTTAGCCATTGTTGTTGTTGTTGTTGTTTTAATTACGCTCACTTACATCATAATTTTTAAGCTTTTGGCACGCACACACACACACACACACACACACACACACGTTCGAAACTAATTTATTACATATTTATTTAATTTAATTTGCCGCTTTGGGAACAACATCAACAACAACAACAACAACAACAACTTTGACCCGTTGACAACTTTTCAACAACAGTTAAATGTATTTATTTCGCTTTTTTAATGGTTAAAAAAAGGTATTTTGGTTTTTTGTATTTAAGTAGCGTTTTTCATGTTAATCCGGTTCCACAGAAAACTTTCTTGCCCAAAGACTTGAAATTAAACTAAAAACCTTAACAATAAATTCATTCACATCAAATATAAAGGGGTGGGGTGAGGAGGGGGCAGGGGTCTAGGCACATAGAAGCTAAAATTGCTCAAATTTCACCCAAGTTGGACAGGCAAAAACTAAAGAAGAAGAGCCGCAAGAAACACAAATTGCAAATTTGAAACTAGAAACTAGAATTGAAACTATTTGGGAGCTAGAAAAAAAAGTATTTCTGTTATGATTCCCAAGAGAAATTTATTTAAATATAAATCGGCAATTTTTAGGGTCAACCGCAATCAAATAAAACTGTCGCAAAGCTCTCCAGTTCGCAGTAGGCCCAACGATAAAAGCGAATGAAAAAGAAAAAGAAACAAACGAAACAAAAATTCTTATAAAATTCGCGAGTCTATTGAACTTTGTGTTACAACAAACAGCAACAAACACAGCTAAAACATAGATTCGCACAACAACAACAACAACAAAAGGAACAAAACAGCATAAAAACTAAACGCAAAAAAGTTCATTGAACTCAAGCAGGCAGGCAGGCAGGCCAATCTAGCCATGCTTACTGTTGTTGTTGTTGCTAGTGGCTTTGCCCAAAAGATCAACGACACGCACAACAACAACAATCACAGTCATAGGCCCAACAGCGCACGCACCACAAAAGCCAATGAACTGTCGACGTCGCCGTCGCAGTCGCAGTCGCAGTCGCGAGCGCCTAGACAACAAAACAAATATTCGCAGCCAAAAAAGTGCGTAAGCCACGCGTCACCAGCAACAACAACAACAAAAACAACAGCAGCAGAAAACAAATTCGCAAGATCGCACGCACCGCAACACAAACAAAACGAGACAACCAACAACAACAACAACAACGAAAATGAGGCCGAGCCGAGCGACAATCGAAAAATGTTGCCAAAAAATCGCACAGCAAAACGAACAAGAGCAAAGAGCTTCTTCATCTTCGGTTTCTTCTAGCTCGCTCAAATTCGGCAAACATTTTCGGCGCTCTCTCAACATTCGTTTCAAAGTCAAGTTGAAGAGCACCAAAACGCTGACGGCCGTTTATCTCTCTCTCTCTCTCTCTGTGTGTGCGTGTGTGTGATCTTTTTTTTTATTGGGTTGCCCAATTTGCAAATTCTCTTTGCAAATAATTTACGCGCTCTAGCGTTTGCGTTGACGTCGCTGTCGCAGTCGCTGTTGCCGCTGCTTACGCAATTCGTATGTTTGGCAAACATATGGCCTCCATTGAAATCTAGCAACAAATACAATTGCAAAAATTAATAATAAGGTACATTTAACGTTGATTGTCGTCGCTGCCTTTGGGCTTATCAATTTTTATTTGGCGAGAAAGAGACGGAAAGAGAGCGAGATAGTTTTCGTTTGCCTGCACTTGATAATATGTATATAAGTACGTTTTTTTTATTGTTTTGAATATATCTGTACTAATATAAATGCTATCTTTGAAGTTAATAAGTTAATAATAAACTAAATAAATAAGTAGAAATTATATTATGAATAACTCTTTTTGAGATCTACACATCCTTTCGATATCGATAAAATCCTTAAGATTTGGCTTTTCCATTAGGAACTTCAATATGTTATCAAACATCAGTGAAAATTTCATTGAAATCGGCCAAGAAACGAGAAAGATATAGGCAATTGACTGCACTTACATTTTTATTTCATTTTCTATGAATTATGGTTGATATAGATACATATAGATATCGAAATAGATTTTTATTATGTACTACATATGTATATTCTCCTACCAAGCAAGGCAACTTAATAATGCCATATATGGATAATTATTTGTTGGATTTGATTAAAACATAACAATTAATTATATAACAATTGGCTGGCGACCCAACAGCTGATCTTTGGCACAAATTTTATTGCCATTTAAGCAGCTGTCGAAAAAAAAATAATGCATTGGCCAAAAGTTAGCAAGTTTCCGGTTTTCATTTTCTCTCCTTATGTTTTTGTTTTTTTTTTGTGTTTCGCCAAGTAATTTGTTTGTTGTCGAACCTTTTGAACTGCCGGCAAAGCGATGCAATTAATCAATGCCAAAATAATGCAGACACACAGAGAGAGAGAGAGAGAGAGAGAGATGCCTCAAGCCTATGCGTATCTCCATTTCCGGGGGCAAAGACAAACAGAGAGAGTGCGAGAGAGAGAGAGAGCGTGTGAGGTGAGAAGGGGGCATGAAGCTGTTGCTGATGCCACAACGACTAGTTTTGCAAATGTGCGCAAATAGCTAACAAAACATATATTGTTGTTATCTGTATCTGGCAGATACGTAAGTAGGTCACACACACACACACACACACACACACACACACACACACACACTCCGCTAATTTCGTACGCACTCACACGCAACGGAGTCGGGCTGCGTAAATTGCGTATACGCAATGTGTGTCAAGGACAGATATGTGCGAATTTTGCCATGCTTGCTTCTCTCTCTCTCTCTCTCTCTGTCGCTCACTTTATGATTTTCAATGCTTAATTTTTGCCGGCTGTCGGTTCGGTCTACTGCTAAATTTAAATGACGCCGCGCCAGCTGGCAACAACAACAAAATACAAAAAAAAGGCACCTACTGAACTAATTTTGCGCACATTGCGCGAGTGTGCGTGTGTGTGTGTGTGTGTGTGTGTGTGTGTGCGTAGATAGCATTGAGTTTCAGTTTGACCGGCAACCCGCTAGAAACATTTTTCGCAACTAATTTTTGTTTGCGATTTTAGTTTTTTCTTTTTTTTTTTCTTTTGGCCCAACTCACGCCCACGGTCAAGCAAAAGGTCAAGCCGACTGCAGAATTTCTCTTTTTTTTTATATTTTTTATATTTGTGACAGGCCAAACGGCTTGGACAGCCCAAAGAAACATAATAAATGACTTTAAAACTCTAATGCTTGCGCCGCATGTTGCAAAAAAGGAACAAAAAAAAGATATATGTATATAAATGTTAAGGAAAGATGAAATTAAATTAAAAAAAAAATATCTTTAAATTTGTACAAAAAACAAAATTATTTGGCAATAATTCGAAGCAAACAAACAATTGCTTTTTTTTAATTAAATTATATTTTTGTCCAACTAATTTAATAAAATATTCTTAGTTTCATTCAGGTTTGTGTTCTTACAAACATTTGTCACTTTAGCTCAACCTCTTTCTCTCTCTCTCTGACTCTCTCTTATCTACACTCTCACGCGCTCTCACGCTCTGCCTTTGTATGCCAGATTTCCAATTGGGTCGCACGCATCGCAACTTTAGCTATTTGCGAATATTTTGTTCTTCTCTTTCGGTTTTGCTTTTTGCAAACGCGTCGATCGCGGAAACGAAACAAAAACGCTGTTGTTGTTGTTGTTGTTGCTGTGTGTGTGTGTGTGTGTGTGTGTATTAAGCAACGAACGCATTGCGTAATCAACAACGCTGCTCGCTGCGCCTTTGCAGCTTGACAACACCGAACAGCGCTGTTCGCAGAGGGCGCTAGTTAAGCTTTTAGTTGAACGCCTAGTTAGCGCCTACGTGCATGTGTGTGTGTGTGTGTATGTGTGTGTGTGTGTATAAAAGCAGTTAGAAGTCAAACCCCTGTAGTATTGACAACTAGCCCAGAAACAGCGCAGATCTAGTTCTCGCTCGATTGCTTCTGTTTGCATTCACACGGCGATGTCCTACGGCGGCAGTCATTCCGCTCAGCATTACCCTGTAACTAGTGCAGATCTAGTTACATTACAGGCATACTAAGAACTGGTTGCAATGCTGATAGTTGCCGAAGTAGTTCTTTTGGAGTAAAAGAAAATATGCTTTTCTTCATTTTTGTTGCTGAACAATCTCTCATTTGGTTTTAGCAAAGAAGTTTTAGCATACACAATGTGAATTCCGCGCCCCATTACTTGAGAACTACTTCTAGAACTAGCTCTGAAGAACTGATGGCGAAACAACGCCGCACACTAAGCAAACAGATCGCATATGTGTGTGTGTGTGTGTGTGTGTGTGTGTGTGTGGTGAGCTTTTGTCAGCTGCTTTTTGGCGTCATGCGTAAGCGGCTATAAATTTAGCAAGCACCAAAGAAGCACCAGCACCGGCAGCAAAAGCGACGTTGCGCCGCAGTCGGCGTCAGCAGTGACTTTTTTGGGTTTTGTGTACAGTTGTTCATTTTATGCCTGCTTCTCTTTTTTTTCGGCCGCCAACGAACGCGGAATAGAATTCGCCTGTTTTTTATTTCTTCTTTATTTTTTTCTTTCAGTTTTTTTTTTTTGGCGAAATTAGCGGCGGCAACAACAAAATCTAGCTGCGAATGTATTTTGTTTGCCATTTTATTTTATTTCGTTGCCTTCGTTTTTTGCTTTTTTTTTTTTTTCTTGTTTCGTTTGTCTTTTATGGCGACGCACAAAAGCGCGTTAAGTTTAGCCTATTGAGAACCACAGCAACAACAACAACAACAACAGCAACAAATGGCAACGTATTTAGGTCAAATGCTCAACTGGCAACTGCGTGCCGATTGGCAAAAAAATAAAATAAAATAGAAGAGAAGCAAACAAAACTTAATTTATTATTTTTTGCAAACTTTTTTCTATCTGCCGATTTCATTTATCTTTTTATGTCTTCTACATGTTGTTGTTTTTAGTTGTTGGTTGTCTGTAGAACAACAACAACTACAAAAACAACACCAGCAACAACATCAAATGAAATGCTTTTATTGCCTATGGTGTACGTTGCTTGAATAACGGTTCATCAACTGTCTGTCGGCAATGATATTCCCCGAAACATGCGCAAAACTATTCAGATACATGCCTGCCATACATATGTCTATATACATATATATGTACTTGTAGATACATATATGCCTGGCTACCTGCTTCCGAAGCGTTGCCACATTATGTTCGTCTTATATTTTAACTTAAGAAAAGAAGAACCAGAATTGAACTAAGAACTGATTTGAAATTTGCAATGTTCTTAAGGGACAGATCAGAGCTTTTTCGATAAGAAATCGATTGGAAGAATTGTTAGTTATTATGTTGAAATAATCTTTAGTCGACTTAAACACATTCCCAGTAAAAGAAATCAATTCATAAAATGCCCTCGATATTAATTATAGTACTATTCGAGCTGTATTTAATATTGCCGTGGGGGGGTGGCTGATTGTCAGGCGTGTTGAGCGGTCTTATGGACTTTACTTGATGTCTTATAGTTCTTGGTATTTGGAGTCTTTTGCTTGAACTTCGTTTTGGATGCACAACGCTGCAATTTCGGCAACGGCTGCTGCTGCTGCTGCTGCTGCTTCCTCTTCTGCTGCTGCTCTACCCTCCCATTAGTGTTGAGCTTCTTATTGACAGAGGGTGTCCCCGTTGGTTTCTTCTTCACGTCCAATGGCGCCAGCACCTTTTGCTGTACATTTTGCAACCGCTTAGAACTGACATGGGATAAATTTTCAGTTGAACATTTTGTTTGCAGCTCGTTTTGAGCAAAACCTCGATTGTATTTGGATTTGGTCGCCACTTGGATGCGGCACGGCGTTGGAGCCTCGGCCAGATTGTCGTAGCGTGGCCTTTGGGCCAGTAGGTGTTTCTGCATCCTGCTCGGCTTGACCGGTGGCGAATACGATTCGACAGAGTAAATGGTTTGCGAACCATTTGCCGCTGGCGTCGAGCAAATCTTCCAGCGGCCAGCGCGCTCCATTTTCATAGCTCGATAAATGAGATGTCTCGGCACGGGAATGGGCAGAGCAGCGTGGGCCTTCTGTAAAAGTGGATTGTTTAAGTTGGGCTTAGATTAACGAGCTAGTTTCCTATCCTCTGTGAACTGTCAACTTACCGAATTGTAGAGTTCCTTTTGTTGCTTGCCAAGTTTCGACCAAATCTCCGGAGTTCGCTCCATTGCCTCATCGATGCTGCAATTGTGCATTATGCAAAATTCTCTCACATAATTGTAGAACTGTATGGGCGTGGCGGTCTTGGGTCGAAAGCGTCCCATGGCCGTAATCAAGTCAAGTCGCTTCTCACCCGGCGTCATCTCAGCCCCCTTATCATTCGCTCTTGTATGTGGCATATTGATATTACCGAAAACTTGAGCCGTTCTTCTGACCTCTTCACTGGAATGTTTCTATTTTATGTTTCACTTGCATTGATTTACACACAAAGCTGAATATTGTTTGCCAAATATTTGTTACAAAAAAAGAAAACAAAAATGTTGTGTTTTGCTCCGAGCACTTTTTAGAAAGTGACAATCAAATCAAGCTGAGCCAAAGTCGAAAGTTGTGTTTAAGCCTACTTGGCGGAAGTGTTTCAAGAAATGCAATGGAACGATGGAATGGAACATAAGAGAATGTCTGGACACTTTTTCTCTTGACGATAACTCAGTCAATTCCATTAATATATCGATTAATTGACTAACGATTAAAATATCAAACGCTTAGGAATATTTCGGTAGTAACAAAAGTTGTTCTACTTATTTCGACTTAAGATAGAAAGACTCGCGACTAAGATTGGGTTTCAACTCTAAGTTACCGTATATCAATTTATTTAATCGATAACTTACTCAGTTGTATGTATGCATGTATCGATTTTATCTATGGATTCATACTTTGAATTGGTAATGATCAACACTTTCGTCTAGACTCTGAAGCATAATTCAGCATTAGCAGCTGCAGTCGAATACATACATACATACATACATTTCATTCATATAAACATACATATATGTATACATACATATACTGCTGCTACCCACGCTCTCTACCCTACCGAGGTTCTCTACCTACTTGACTGGTCGCCGGCTTTGTTGACGGGTTGTCGCATTGTCCATGCCAAAACATACATACAAACATATAACTATAACCATTAGACAAAGCCAAATGCCAACTTGCATACACTTAAGAGTGTGTGTGTGTGCGTTTGTGTGAATTGAGCGTTGTTAACCTTGAACATTCGCTACCGAGATTCCCGCCCCTTCCCTCCAATCGACGCTATTATATACTACATTTGTATATAGGAATAGAACAAAAAAAAAACTTCTAACAAGTTTTGCGCGTGCGCAACAGCAAACAGCAACAGCGAATGCAGCCACAAAAGAAAATCAAACACACAAAGCAACATTATAAATTGAGAGATTCGACTAGCAATAATAAAATACAACAAATTATCGGCAAGAGAAGGAGGATGTTTTAACATCAATATACTAAATATGGATTAGTTGAAAAGCTAGAGCCCGAACCAAACAATAATTTCCATGTAAGGAACTTCCGTACAACGAATTTATATCCAAAAACCTACATACATACATATATTACCCCTTGAGATTCGTTTAGTGGAAGTTCGACTGTACATTATACAACTATTTAAATAAATATAAAGTGCAGAGCACAGCGCTCGACATGAAATCAAAACCGAACAAAATTCAATGTCAGTGTCAGGTACATGCTCTTCGAGGAAGCAAGGCCATTAGTTAGATGGAAACGAGTGAAACAAAGCGAGAGAGAGAGAGAGAAGGGGGGGGGCAAGTGGAGACAGGTGTGTGTGTGTGTGCGTATGAAAGAGAAACAATAAAATGTCTGGCAGTGAATGCATTAAAGTTGTATCTGCAATTAGACAAAGCATAGCAGTAGAATATGAATATATACACACACACACACACACACACACACACACTTTTAATGGCATAGTTAGTATGTTATTATAGAGCTATGTCTTTGATCTTAACTGATATTTAATAGCCTTTTCAAATCAGCTTCTTCCTAATCACACTGGGCACTAAAAGTTAACGCAAATGTTGCCTGACAAAGGGTAAAATCTTTTTTTACATTATATAAAACACGTATTTGTTTTTTAGTTATATGTGTTTGGCTTATGTAAAAACTTAGGGTTGCACCAAAACCACCATTATGTCTAAGCAATAACAACAACAACAACAACGAAAGGCAGTCGCCATTGTTAAGTTTTCTATAAATTATTAGGGTTGAACGAGGCCACCAAACGAAACCAAGCCAAACCATAGATGAATGGTTCTCCCTTCTTTTTCTTCTCTATAGCTATTGCTTTGAGAATTTAGTTTCAAATCATATACCGAAAATATGTTTAGATAAGTTTATTATTATTGTATTCCACATTTCTGACAAACTACCCAAAAGTAAATCCCACAACCAGAGCCTTTGAATGTTAACTAAAAAACGGCATTTTCCAGGCTGCTTAATCCTTTTCTGGTTCAAGAGAATGTGTTTTTCATTGACTTTTTGCTTCTATTTAATCCAAAAATAAAAGGGAAAACTTTGAATCAAGATATATTCAAGCTGGGTTTGTCGACATCTTCTATATGCTTGGCCAGCGCTTGCTTAAGTTGATTTCAATCAGATTTATCTTCCTTGCTTCTTAGCCGATAGAGTGGTAATGTATTACCTTAGAGAAGTCAAATGGCAAAATTCTGATATAGAGTTGCAACCTGAAAGCCTGACGACACACGGTACTTCGGGTGCTGAGAGAGGATTAAAGGAGTAGCTTATTGGTATTACGTAAATGATTATTATGCTAAACACAACATTAATCAGCTAAAACAAAAAAACTGATTGCATCAACTTTTGTATATGGTTAGAACTAGAAAAAATATTGTATATTCATGCAATTTTTTGTTCAATCAATATATCATATTTTAATGGTATTCTTTGCACATTTTATTTGTATTTGTTTTTGATTACAAATATTGTAAAGTTTTTTTTACAAATGGGCGTTAAATAAGATGTGTTATTATTGCGGCAGTTGGAGGTGATCATAATTGTGGTCATAACGAACTATGTTATATCCGAAACTAAAAAGTAAATGGATCAAGTTGAATAACAATTAAAACTTGTCTTTGATGGAAAGGTGTGACAGCAGACGATCAAAGTCTAGATTTTTATATATACTGAATAAGATTGCAAAATTTGAAAAATATCGTTTCAGTAGATTTTGAGAGCATTTGTCACCGTTTTCAAAATTAACATTCTTTAAAGAGATTTTTAATTTCAATTGCCTACGCAACGAATTGTTTTCTTTCAACGTTCAAGTCTTCGTCGACTTTGAAATCTCAGAGAATTATTTGTCAAAAATATGATACCAAAAAAAAAAACCTAAAATTCGCAAGAAATGCATATTTTTTTTAACAAAATATTTCTTTATATATTTTTTGTTCTTGTTTCTGTTTGGTTGCATTAGCTATGGCTTTCTTATGTTTATTGGTGGCAAAACTAAAATGGCAGCCGACCTCATGGAATGAATATATACATATATGTATGTATTGTGCCTAGGCGCACACACACACACACACTATTCGAATTGTGTGTGTGTTGTTGTTGTTGTTCTTGTTGTTTTCTTTCTTTTCCACACTTTTCACTCTGTCGCACATTTTGGTTTGTTTGGTTTTTCGCTTTGGCAGCGCCTCGACCAAGGCTTGTTTAACCTATGCCAACACACATACATATGTGTGTGTGTGTGTGTGTGTGGTTGTGTGTGAACAACCCTTACCGCCTAGGCATATTGCGACCCTGCGTACTTTACTCCCCGCAACTTTCCCTCTGCGTCTCGTCGTGCCTTGCTCGCTCGCTCATTCGAGCATTTAATGCGTTCAGCCCAAAGAGCCTCGCTTTCTCCCTCCCTCCCTAGTATCACTTGCTCGCTCTATCTCTCGCTGCAAACTCTCTCTCTTTCGCACACTCTATCTATCTCGCTTAATCTAGCACGCTTGCCACTCACTCTGTCTCTCTCTCTCTCTCTCTTTTGCTCTCTGTCCCACTCACTCGTTGGTATTCTTGGGTTTTTTGTGTGTGTCCAGTTGGATTTTGCCTGCCTGCCTGCCTGCCTGCTTGACTTGAAATTGAGCTACCCTACACACGCACGCACACACACACGCACACACACACACACACACATACATAGCACACGCCTCTTCTGGGTTAACTCCTAGGCTCTAGGTTTGCCTTGCGTGTTATATTGTTTCCCTCCCCTCCCCTGGATCCACCTACAACAACAAAACCAACAACTGCTACCTGTGTATCTCGAATATTTCAAATATTTCGAATAGTTCAAGACACTGACACACACACACACATTATTTGTTGTTTTGTTTTGGGGTTGGACAGTTGCTGTTGGGCGCTTTGCCAATTGTAGGCGTGTGTGTAGGCTTGCCCTTTTCGTTGTTGCTGTTGTTGTTGTTAGTTGCGTTGTGGCAATAATGCAACGGCCATTGCAGTTGTGGCACACTCACACACACACACACACACACATACTTATATTTAATATATGTTTTTTAGTGCGAATCGCTGAAGCGTTGACTTTGCGACAGCTTCGTTTAATGTTTCGGGCTCTTGCATTCGTCTGAAAGTGTGTGTGTGTGTGTGTGTGTGTGTGTGTGTGTGCCACATACCTTCGCCACTTACCCAACCCTCCCACACTCACACACACATGTTCACTCTTTACTTAACATTCACCTGCTTGACTTCACATTTTACACTATTTGCATTTGCGCAAAAAGTGCAAAAGTTGACACACACGCAACATGCAACACGATAACAGCGCCAGCAACAACCACATGCCCCATTATTATTATTATTATTATTATTGTTGTTGCATATGTGTGGATGTGTTCGTGTTTGGGTGTGCTGCTGCCTTTTTAATGGCCGCCATTTTGCTGACCCTTTTGCAACAGCATTTGCACTTAATGAAATTCTTTCTTTTTTTTTTCGAAGCAATAAACACAAATAAATTTTCTCTCTCACTTGCTCTTTCTCTTTGTCGTTGCAGGTGAGTGTTGTCAACGCTTTGGCGGCCTTTATTTATTAATGGATTTCCCATATCGGATCCAATAACCACACCTCCACCCCCGCCCACCTGGGGCACACTGTTTGACGTGAGTGCATTAAAGGCGTAAATTAATGTTGCATTTTTTTGTGGTTGATGGAAATGAGGAAAAGGCGCTTTTCCTTTTTATTTTCATATCCAGTTCGATTCCATTTATCTGGCTAATTGATTATAATTATTAATATATGAAGACGGATGAAGAACATTTTTTCGTATCGATAATCAAGTTAAAGTTTAATATTGTCAACGGTTTTTATTAATTTTTTATTATTTATTAAAACTTAAATAAAAATATTGTTGGAAGGCAAGAATTTGTATTCCATTGTTCCACTCTTTCATAGCAAATCCCGAATTTCTTGACTGCTTTTGATTTTCTTGTAGATTTCGAACCTCTTGCTTCGATTATAGACTTGGCTTAATCCAATTTCAGATGCAAGCGGTTAAGTGGTTTGCCTTTTTGCAACGATGGGGCTAAGAAGGGAGGGGGCATATTGAAACTGCACCCAGTCACGGCACAAACACAGAGTGAGAGGAAAAAGAGAGAGAGAGAGAGCGATAGCAAGCAGACGTATGATTTTTACTGGGACAACAGCTGCTGTGTGTGCCGACTTGTAATTAGATTGTTGACCTGAGAGGCCCTCCAACTTCGACTTCGACTCCGACTTTGAGGCTAACGAATGTGGCTTAAGACACTTTCGAGTCTGTTGCAAATTGCCATCTCATGTCTGAGAACTGCCAACTGTTTGTTGTTGTTGTTGTTCGGGCCCCAAAAACTTGCGTACGCAGTATGCCAAAAAGTCAACAAACAAAAGCAAATGTGATTATTTTGCTTTGACAACTATGCGATCTCTCTTCCCGCCTCTGTGGCGATTCCTCTCCTCTTGTGTGGTGCTTCTTTTTATGTGTATATTGTGTTGGAATCAAGGAAAATATCATCGATTGAAATTGTGCCTATGATTTTTGTTAGAGAAGGAGTTGATATATTTTTGTGCTGTTAACTTTGTACTTTTTCTTAAGAGAAAATTCCATTTGAAAAAATTAAGAAGCACCCTAAAAAACACGACTACAAAGCAAAAGGATGCAGAAAGCGCAATAGCAGCATCTACTTAAAGCGTGGCAAGTGTTGTGCTATGGGCATTTTGTGGCATGACGGAATTGCGTCCCACAATCTGCAACAGCAGTAACCACCCAACAGCATCGTCGTCGTCGTCATTGTTGTTGTTGTTGCTGCTCAGCACCTACACTTTTGCCCTGAATGCTACTTGGCAGCCTCCTACTGACTGCGGGACTCGACTCGCCAAACTCGGCTCCAAAACATCGACTGAGTGCGGACTGAGAGACTGAGATTAACATCACTATGTCATAAAGTTTGCCAGTCAGCTCCGATCACATAAAGTTTTGTGCGTTGCACCGATACTCTAACCCAGCTGGGCGGCTGTGTTAATTGTGCTATGTCAATACATTTGTTGCATCATTATAATTAATTATCATATTAAATAGCAATTTTGATCAATCCGCCAAAAGTATAGAATTTGATTTATTCATTGATTGTTTGGGTAATTTATTTATTTTGGATTTTTTTAGTTTCACTAAACATTTTTATTTTATTAAATAACATAAATATATTTAGAAATTATCTGTTAATATTTTTTATTGTTTTTATTATATTGTCGTATATTTTTTTGTACAGTATTAAGAATGAATTGATTAAAGAAAATGTTCAATAATGGGAAACAACAACAACAAATACTTTCGCAAAAACAAAATCAACTAACAATTGCAAATAAAAACTTTTGTTGATTTTAAAGAAGGCCTTATGAGGGTATATTGAAAGCGGCTTGAATTTTGTAGATAATCGCTTGGTTCCTGTTGCTGCCTGCTGTTATTGTTGTTGTTGCTATCGTTGCACTTTAGGCTGCTGCACGCAGAGCACGCATTTTCAGCGTGAAATGCAATTTCTGCGCCAAAGGAATTTCAATTGTGTTGGTGGTGTGTGCCAACTGCAACAGCTCCAACCTCTAAAACTGACTTGGACTGCAACTCAATGATCGTGTGTGTGTGTGTGTGTGTGTGTTTGTTGTAATTTGGTTTACTGCAGTTGAAAAAAAAAAAAAAAAAACTCCCGCAACTCACATTGAGCAGAAGACTAGGCTGGCAGTGTTGTTGTTTTTGTTGTTGCCAGGTCTTGTCAGTTCGTCAGTTTGTCAGTCAGTCAACGCACGACGCTCACGCAAATCACGCAACTCGAATTGTCTTGCTCTGTTCTATGCCATGCTAGTTGTTGTTGCTGCTGTTTCTCTTTCTTCTTCTTCTTCTTCTTCTTCTTCTTCTTGGGGCCTTCTACACTTCTCTTGCCAATTTCATTTGCCGCCGCATTCCTTTGGGTAGCTGCTGCTGCCACTGCCACTGCCACATCTTTCGAGCCGCGTCTTCAGCTCTGCCATCATCATTTTCGTTGCTGGCTTTTCTGGCTTTTCGAGTACTTTTCATTTTTAATGTTAGTTGAACTTTGGCGGCCACTGCAAATTGCGCTCTGCTCAGCTCAGCTCACAATTTCCAGACGTCAAAAATCTATTGTTATTGTTGTCGTTGTTTTTTGTGCTTTCGAGATCTTCTTTATGTTGTTGCTTCGAGGTGCGAAAAAAATAACATTTCTACTTTGAAGTTGAATAATTTTTATGTTGCATTTATTTACAATTGCCACAGATCCGACACACCGATAAGCAAAGTCAAAGTAGAGCATGAGAAGAAGAAGAAGAAGTTTGCCGTAGTGCAGCAAAGTACAGAAAACTACGTTTTTAGGTATTATTTTAAGGCTCTGAAAATATTTTTGTCTAAATTTTTTATTATTAACAGTTCTTAGCAAAAATCAAAAACGATAACAAAGTAATATTTCCTTCTATTCTGACCGAAGACATTTATTGATATATATTTGCGAATTAAAATAAGTTTAGAATGCATTTAGTTTATATGTAGCTAAAATTTGTTGTTATCATTTGAAGATAAACATAAATGTTGCAGCTGCTGAAGAGTGCCACGAGTATGGGGCACGCGTTCGCAACTTGCAACGCATATAAAAAATGAATTTATGTGTTTTTTTCATTTTTTTGTTTTCCTTTTTTTGGTCAATCAATGATTTTTGCGAGCTGCAAGTTAAGCCAAAATTAACATGTTGTGTTGCGTGTTGTCGGTTGCTTCGCTGCTTATCTTTATCGACGCTCTGCTCAACTGCTGGCCACAACCACAAAACTGTTAGCCAGACCGAAAACAAAAATGAACAAGAACCAACTCAACAAAAAAAAGAAGTGCCAACTGCTGTTTTTTACGTCTGTTGCCTGCTTACGCTTGTTGTTGCTTTTTGCGCTGTTGGTCCTGCCACTAGCTCCCTTTTGCACGTATTACGTTGTTTTTCTCCTTCCTTCCTTTTTTTTTTTTTGACCACAATCAATGCTCAGCTCTTTCTTTCGCTTTTTTTTGCCTCGCTAGCAGCTGCCTATTGTCTGCAATGTTGCTGGTGGCTGATAGTTGCTGCTGCTGCTGCCGCTGCTGGTTGCTGGATTGCAACTGGCTCTTTTGGCTGTGTTGTGTGTGGTCAGTGTTTGCGGCTCGGCAAGTTGATTACTTAATTCTATTGATGACGTTTTGACTGATTGGCTTATGAGCTTTCACTTTTTTGTGCACAATGCCAGTTAATAACTGGACCAGCTTTCATGTTGTTGTTGTTGTTGTTGCTGTTCATTGTTATGAATTATTCATGCAACAAGGCGCAAGGCGCAAGACACACACACTTTTTGTTTATGTTGGGCTTGGTCTCGGCTTCGGTTTGGGGACTTCATCATCGATACTTCAACTTCAACTTCGGACAACTGCAGCAAGACAAAATTTAATTTTATCGCAGACCACTAAACGTTTCAATTCCCTCCACTGTTTCGTGCCAAACACTGGGCTACAAAATCGACCATTTTATTATGGAATATCAAAATTTAATACTGACCTTCATCTTTATCCTGAATCTTTGTTGCCAATCACCAAGAATTTAGAGTTTATGAACAGGGCTAATTTTTAGACTGAGTGGAGCTCTTTCGGCTTATAGATATATAGTTTGTGTAGGTATTTTAATAAGATTTCTTTCTTTTAACTAACCTGACTTATTTGATTGTCGATTGTATTTACAATATTTTGAGCAACGAAAAAAATGAAGTTGATATTTTTATTATATATATATCCTTTCGATTTTGCTGCTATAAATATCATTCTATGCGATTCCCTCTTTAAATTTTGCTTGTTCCTTAAAGAATTGAATCGTGCTACAAACTTGTTGCACAGTGTTGTTGTTGGCTTCGGTTGTGTATAATGTTAACCGCTAGATGACTTTATTAAGACAGCAAAATCAGCGCTGACTATGTGTGTGTGCGTGTGTGTGTGTGTGTCGTTCAATCAAAATGGACCGCACAACATGATTTAGTGGCGAATTCCTTCACACCTGCCATGTTTGTCATGTCAATAATGCAACCAATTCCGCGCGCACCATGCCACAACGCACACGCACACAAACACACACACACACACACACACACACACACACACTGTCCAACTGATAATGATGTGACAAAACAGCAGTTGGCTTTAGCTTTGGCTTTGGGCCACTCTGTTCACTTCTCACTGTCTAGCTTCGTTTTTGTGTTGGTTGTTGTTGCTGTTTCACTGTGGACGCATTGCCTGCAGCGATTGGCAGCTCTGGCGTCGGGGGCCCCAGTCCTCCTCCAGGCACGTCGTCGCTGTCATTAACGTGATTTTGTTGTTGTTGTTGCTGTTGGCACATTATGCGTTATTACGCGTGCGCAGCCATCGCTTTCCCTCTTGTCCAACTGCTGCTGCTGCTGCTGCGGCTTGAAGACCAAAATTGTCTGTGATATCTTTTGGCGTTACACGAACGTTAAGCTAAAGTGACACATTGACAGCGATGCGTGATAAACGACAAAAGCAACAGCAACAACACCTTTAACTAGTAAGAAATCTCATGTCGAGGAAAGCTCAACCAGGAAATACCCTAAATCCCTAGAGCTAATGCTGCGTCGAGCTTGGGTAAATTTAAATTTTTCGATATCTTTGTTGTTGCCCTAATGAGACAACATTACGGCCATTGCTCAAAACCAATATACCCTTTTAACTATCGATCAATCCGAATATTATTACAATGTTGCTGATTCTTTGGCTGCTGTTATGGTCAATGGGTGAAGATACGCATGCAGACACACATACTTACACACACATACTTACACGCTTTACACTGCAACATGCTGCACATGGGAAACTCATTCAACCTAACGGCTGTTGCGTATTGCTAATCATTTAATGTTTGCTGTTAGGGTTTTCATTTTGTAGCTGTTGCTGGCCAGCGACATTTTTAGGATTGCAATGTTTTGCTTCGATAACGAATAATATCGATAACATATACAATCATGTCGATACATATAGTTATCGATAAGGGATGAATCACTCTAAAACCGACAGGTTCAGACCAATTCCAAAAAAAAAAGGAACCAATAATATTAATATTATCTCCGCCAAGACTTTGAATGTGTTTAAACATTTTTTGCATTATGTTCTTCGGATTGAGATTCTAAGTGGATGAAGCAAACTTAAGTTTTCTTTACATATATGTTTGTTTTTTCGTAACATTTTCCTATGTAGATTAACAATGGATCTATCTACATACATACATATATCTAAAGATTTGAGATCGCGCTTAGAACACGCATTTGGATGAAAGAAAAAATCACCAGCTGTGTTCCACATTCACATCTTATCCTCCTCTCTCACTTACTCCCTCTCTCTCTCTCTCTCACTCTCCCCAGTCTAATCTTAAATGTCTGATCTTGACATTCGATTTGCGATCGATGGAAATTTCCTCTTCCATTCGCCAGCTGATTGATGGATCTTGTTAAATACGTTTTTTAAGTTATTTTTAGTTTGTTAACTATTGTTGTTGCCAATTGCAGTGAAATCACTTGAATAATAATTAAGCTAAATCGCTGAAACAATTGACTGCCAATCAATATTTGTGCATAGCCTGATAAATGTAACAACAAAAACAACGACAGCGCTTCCGCTCACGATAAGCCAATGGGCCAAAATACATGCCAACAACAACAACAACAACAACTAGCAACAACAACAACAACAATAGCGATCAACAATTGTTGGCTTTCGCATGTGTGTGTAGGCGCAATTTTCCATTGAATTATAATTTTTCATATCACAATATATATATTTTTTTTTGCTCGTTGCTGTTGTTGTTGTTGTTGTTGGCTTGTCATAATTTTCATTACATGTTTGTTGTTGTTGTCGAGTCGAAGACTTGATAAAGATCTCTCAGCTTTTTGCAGCTCTGCTCGAGTGCGGGCTGCAACAACAACAACCACAACAGCAAAAACAAGAAAAACATAGTGCAACAGAAAAACATTGCAACAATCTGATAAGAATGTTTGTGTATTGGCAAAAAGCTACACAAAAACAAACAAAAGACTTGCGACTGCAATTGCGGTTTGTGTCTTGACTAGAATGCACTCGATGCGAAAGAGCGAGCGAGAGGGAGAAAAGAGAAGCCAGAGTTGATGTTTAAAGTGCGTTCGTTGGCTGTCAAAACAAACAAAATGGAACAACGCGAACAACAACGACAACTGTGGCAACTCTATGGCCGCCGCCTGTGCATAACTCTCTTGTGGACCCAACTTCCCCCCAGTCCGAACCGAACCGATCCGACCGCCCACGCAGAACGCCCGCGAATTGACGAATTGTGACAGTCGACGCAGTGGCGCAAATCGGGAACGCCAATGACATTATAATATGTCAGTTTTTATGCCGTTTGGCAGGCGCGCGTGTTACAAAATGTCAAAAAAACGCAGCGGCACAACTCAAACAACAACAACAACAACAACAACAGAGACAACTCTATTGTGCGCCCACGCAATGTTGTTGTTGTTGTTGGCGTCATTCAAAATGCGAACATTGCTCGATGTTGTAGTTGTTGCTGTTGTCTTGTTGTCCTCCAAATGCGAACAACATGCAACATTTAACATTTTTATGCGATTTTTCTAACATTTTGTCATGTGTGTGTGAGAGAGAGAGAGAGAGACATAAATTGAGATTATTGGTTTTCAGTCCAAGAAACCCTTTGACCAAAAAGGTTGCCTCTCCACATCGAATCGGAATAACCTCTCAATAAAGGAACAACAATAAAATTATTCAGTTGCTAAAATTATATATAAAGAATATATAATAAATCTGATTTTCTCAGTCCATAAAATATTCCACAATTAATTTATTACACACCAAAAAAACAAAAAAAAGGCAAAGGAATAAAGTCAAAATCATATTTGATTTTCCCTAAGAAAAAAAGATTTGTTTTGCAGCTTGCAACAAACTTGGCTAAATGTGTGTGTGTGTGGCATAATTACAATGATCTCCTAACTGATTTTTAATTCAATTAAAATGCAAACTAACGCAAACGCTGCATAATAATAAATTGACGTCAATTGACGATCGTTAGCAACACGGCCAAAAGCGAAAGTTGGCCAAGTCGAAAAGATCGTTTGCGTTCACCGCTGTTGTTGTTGTTGTTGTCGGTAGTCGTCCTGTTTTGTTGTTGCTGTAAATTAAGATCGTGCGATTAGCGCTAAGAGCAACAGATAGAGAGATAGAAAGAAAGAGAGAGAGGCAGGAAGAGAGAGAGAGCTTTCTACATTTTTAATGAGCATTTCAGCTGACGCACCGATCGTGCCCCCCCGGCGGCGGTGGCGGCGACGGCATCATACAAGGCGCCATCCATCCATCCATCCATCTATGAATCGATTCATCGATCGGGGCTGGGTGTGTGGGTGGGCTGATTGGCTCTCCTTGCTTATCACAAATTATGGGAACTCAATATTTCGTATGTTAGTGGCATTGTTGTTGTTGTTGTTGTTGTCTTTAGTTTGGGGCTTATGCATATGCCCTTTACTTTTCATATCAAAGAAGTTTGTTTCTTCTTCGTTTCTCCATTCTTTATGAAAGAATACTTAAGTATATAATACTTGATCAGCATACAAGCTCGGGACTTTAAGTTATGAGTATAAAAAAGCCGATTAATATCAATAAATCGTCGAATCTTCTCTTCACCTTGATGATATCGATTCAAAACTAACTCAAATCTAGGGCATCATCTCCCATCTCTTAGCTGATTCGGAAAGGGTATGCCGACTTTCACATTGCCCCAGCAAACAGAATGTTGTTGTTGCCTGGTCAGGTCGTCGTCATCATCATCATCATCATCATCATCATCGTCATCTTCTACTTTGACTATTTCTACTATTACTATTACAACTCCAACGAGATACTCCTACAATGCCTTTGTCTTCTGTTGAGCCTCAACAATCTCCATTCCCCCCCCCGGCTCGCCCTTTATCTCTGCTGTTTGTTGCCGTTGTTAATTTGCGTTTTGTTGCGTTTGCCAGTTGTTGTTGTTGTTGTTGGCTGGCTGGCTGGCTGGCTGGCAAATTGTTACACGCGTTGCTGCTTTGATGTCTTTATGGGTTTTGAATTTGTGGGCTCCGTTCGCCGGCCCGGAATCGTGACTGCAATTCGCAGGGCAACAACGCTTCCCGAGTCGAAGTTGAAATTCAGCCAGCAACGCAGAGCGAGAGCGGGAGCGGGAGCGGGAGGGAGCATCTCTTGGCCAAAAGACATGATCAAATGTGGACAAAATTATTGAGCAATTTAGTTTTACTTTATGGAGCAATTGCAATGCATTGAACACAGACGAAAAAAAACTTCCTTGAGAGTGTTGATGCCTCATGGAGCCAGCGAATTTGTGGAGCGTTCTCTCTTTTGATTTTTATGCGGTAAATGGCATTAATGGATTTATAGATGGATCCACGCTTCTCGCATCCAACTCCAACTTCGGCGAATCCCAATTCGCATTCATGTTCTTTCTCTTCCCCCTCGCCTCATCTTCTTATTGCTTGTTTGCGCACAATTTTGATTAGGATTTATGTGGTGCGGCGGCCATGTGAACCGTGTGGCATGGGCGACGCTGAGCGACCGATACCTGAAGAGCTTCATCAATCATGATGTAAGTGGCAAACATCAAAGGGCAGATAATACTTGTTCAAAGTAGATAAATAAAAATAAAACGAAATTGTTAAACACATCGAACGCATATTTGATCAATCAATCAATCAATCATTAATAGAGCTCATTAGCATTTTTGCTGGGCATACAACGAGCTTTTCAATCGAAATGGGCATCTGAACTTTCCAGCTAAAAGCTTCAATCAAGGCGCTTCAATTGAGGCGTCAATCAAAACATCGCCCCGCCGATTTTCGAATGTGCGATTTGAACGTCATACACCCACACTAATACACACACACACACACACACAGTGGGACAAAGAACAAGTAAATTTGATTGATGGTTGCATTGAGTTGGCAATCCCCGAATGCAGCCCCGAGGACTCGTGGCCAGCCTGGAACTGAAAGGCATGACAAACGTTTTTCTTTTCATACATACATACATACAAAGCCGTTCCCAGTTTTATTCTTATATAAAAAAAAAAAATAAAAGTAAAAAGTAGCGTATATAATTTTTTATTTTATTTTTGTATTTTGTTTGTGGATTCTTTTGAGCCGCTTTTGCCCTTTGGCCAAAAACTGTCGCAACTCATCAATTTTCATTCAGGCCAAAGCTCTCCGGCCTCTCGCTTATTATTCACGCCTAGCCGAAGGAGCGGAGCGGAACAGTTTTGCCGAGTCGTCGCCATTTGGCGCAGCTCCTCGCTCTTTGCCTCCAGTGGGCGTTCGACTCGGACGTTAAGCCAGTGCAATGAATGCTTTTAGCTGAAAACTGAGTAATTGAGTGACAATTAAGTTATTTCTAGACGAACAAGCCACGATCAGCACTCAGCTAGCCAGCCAGTTGCCAAGTTGGCCAGCTCTCCTCCGGTTTGGTCAGGCTGTTGGTTTTTTTTTTTATTTTTATGAAATATTACCAAGTTCATATCTCAATTATGAATGCCGCTGTCACAGTGGTCAGTTAGCTATGTGCTGGGCTCAAAAAACAGTTTATAAACAAATTTAATAGGATTTTGTGTTTAATTTACATTAAATTAATTAACATAATCATGTTATTTGAATGTTTTTTATAATCATATTCAGTTTTGCTTGTAACTTGGCTTTTTGCATTTTTGATGCACATTTTCAACATTTGGCAGCCACTGTGCTGAAGCTGTGCTCGGCTCGCCTCGCCTCGCCTCGCCTCGCCATGCTCGCTCTATGCGTTCGTTTGCTCTCTGAGTGAGATTAATCGCAGCTTTGACAAGAAGTGCATTCGGCAACGACGCTGCTGCACTTTTTTTTATATTTTTCTTACTTTTCTTCATGAACATGATTAAGCGACGACCGAGAGAGTTGTCGGGCCGAAAGCGGTGGCTCGCTCGGGTGCTCGATTGTTCGGCTGTCCGAGACTGCCTTTGACATTATCGTCGCTGTCGCGTCGTCATCAAGTCGAGCTGTGCCGAGTTTCGTTGAGTTGAGTTGAGTTGAGTCAATCATTGCCTAGCATCATCAGCTGATGATCATCACAATGTGAGCGTATTCGGTTTTCTTTTGGCGTTGCCTTTGATGTTGTTTTGTGAACTTTAGCATCGCTTATGTCAAATTATGTCTGCATTTTGGAGGGCATTGGAAGATTGGTTAGGAAGGAAGGGCGTGGCTTTGGCGTCCCTGAGTCTCGGCTAGTTCGCTTTGCTTGCTCGACATTTGATTTATGACTGTTTTTGTTTACCGCCCGCTGCAATTTGTGAGTTATATCGCGCCCACAGGGGAGGGGGGGGTATGTGTTGTTGTGGTGGCAGCGGGATGGATGCGGTCTGACAAATTGCACAAGAGCCGCGAACTTGAGAAAAACAATTGCGCCGATAGAATAACATGCGAAAACACACCGACACAAAATAACAGGCAACAACAAGAACGCTAGAGAAAAAAACAAAAACAAAAACAAATCAGACGGCAAGTGCAATAGTATGTAATGCATAGCGACAAACTGCAGGAAATGCTGCATGCTGAGTGAGACATGCTGAGCGTGATAGACAGACAGAGAAAGAGAGGAGCTCGTGCCAGACCCAATAACAGTAGTAGATCAGAGCAGTGCAGCCGGCGACGTGAAGTCGTGCGTATATGAATTTTGAGATACCCGTACCCCCCCCACCCACCCTCCTTCTGCTTAGTGCTTGCATTGCGCAGCGCTTACATAAGCTGCGCGTCGTCGTCGTTTCCGTCAATGGCGAATGCGCTCGCGCCCACACGCGCCAACGAGCACGCTCTCTCTCTCGCTCTCGTTCTTCCATACACACACACTCTCTCTCTCTGAGAGGCTCTCTTTCCGTTGGCTGCTGCATTGCGATCGCATTGCGTTGCGCATCAGAACGACGACGCGACGCGACGCAACGCAACGGAACGCGACGCTCCTCGACCTTGACAGTGAAATTTATTTGCTGCCGACTGTTGACAGCAGCAGCGACTGCGGCGGCGTGTTGCAATTTACGATCGCAAATTGTATTTGTTGTATTTGTTGTTTTGCTAGTTTTGCTTTTTGAAGAACACTCAAACATTTTGCGTATGCGGGCGGTACTGTAGTACAATTGTCGTTGTTGTTGTTGTTGTTCTCCTATATAAACGTATATCATATAAATATCAAGTGTTTGTTGTTGTCGATGTCGTTGGGGGTTCGGTGCATTCGCCGCGCGACCTTGAATAGTTTGCAATTGGCGCGACTTTGGCAGCGTGCACACATAAAACTATGCATTAATGTATGTATGTATGTACATATATGTATGTATGTGCGAAGAAGAAGACTTTTGCTTTGCACTTTCGTACTACGAGAAATGTCATATAATACCCTACAATTCAAAAGTTCATTTATTTTGTTAATCATTCAGATACATATGTGAATATTCGACAAATGTCACAGCCCAGCAAAAAGAACATACATACATAAGTATGTACATACATTAGCATACTTATTTGGGTGTGTGTGTGTTTGTGTGCGTTCAAATGAAATCGGAGAAATTTACCGTTTTAACTTCTCTCACGCCCCGCCTTCTTACTTTCTCTCTCTCTCTCTTTCGTCAAATAGTAGATCAGTTCGTTTAGTGGCATGCTGTCGCGTCTGTCAGTCT
Organism: Scaptomyza graminum; assembly: GCA_018901835.1. NCBI lineage: Eukaryota > Metazoa > Arthropoda > Insecta > Diptera > Drosophilidae > Scaptomyza > Scaptomyza graminum. The sequence continues at coordinate 2,278,656 of JAEIFL010000001.1, read as the reverse complement.
TTTGATGTGCTGCCTGCGCATTTTTTTGATATTGCATTTGTTTTGTTTTGTTTGGTTTCGTTTTGCGCAACTATTCAGAAAATAGATACATATGTATGCAAAAAAAAACAAAGAAAACAAAAATAAAACCACAAAAACAACGTACACATAAAACAAACAAAATAAATGCAGCACCAGATTTGTATGAAAATTGTGTTTGGCAATGAAAGCTGTTGGACATTGGCTTTCCCACACACACACACACACACAGCAATTGGGGCAATTAGATTTGTGCGCGCTTTTCGTGGCGTTTTGCTGTTTTGCACGAAATTTGTTTTGTTTTATTGTTTTCGTGTTTTTTTTTTTTTTTTTTGATTTTTTTTTGTTGTTTTTTTCGCACACATGCACGAAACTTGTGCTAAGAATTTCAACAATTTGTGCACTTTCTTTTGTTTGCGAGCAAACATCGCAATGTCATGGTGGAGGGGGGGGGATGGGGGTGTATTGGTCAGTCGCACAGCATGGCAACGCTTTGGCAGCTGCCTGTGTGCGCTGCTGCATCGTTTGGGTCAAATTTTCAAGGGCACGCGCGTGCAATATGCGATTGCGCTGCCGTCGCCGCCGCCGCCGACGACGACTGATCTGTGTGGTGAGTTTGTTGGTGTGTGTGTTGGAGGTGGGGTGGGGTGGGGTGGGGTTTAACGGTTGACAGTTAGGCGAGCGCTCTCGCCGCACGTCCAATGCGATCAGTTACACTTCTTACACACACGCGCACGCATACACATAAACGCATAGAGTGCGCTGGCTCTTTCGCCTTGCAAGCGGCTGCGTCGCCCGCTGCACTTCCGCACTCACACACTTAAAAGTTCGTACCACAGTGATCGCTCGCTAAATGTGTGCAAGCGCCAACAAACTCAACAACAAAAATTGGCAGTAGACAAATGTTCTTTTGTTAATAATGTTGGCAGTAGTTAATTAACGAGCGACCACTGTACCCTCTAATCGCTCTCTCTCTCTCTCTCTCGCGCGCTTTGACCGAATGCTCTCTCTCTCTCTCTCACGTCAGCTTGCGCTCTACATCTAATGCGAGTGCAATTGTCGCAACGGCGACGTCGTCGTCGTCAAAAAGTGAAATGCTTGCAAAATAGAATACGAAATAAAAAAAAGACGACGTCGTCGTCGTCGTCGTCGGCGCTGCGTTAGAATCGTTGAATACGCCAACGCCTGCAGAGGGCACCGCAGCGAAACGCAACTGCAGCAGCGTCTCAGTCGCCGTCGCTGTTGTCGTTACTCGTTTTGATTGCGCCTGCGGGGTTTCAGTTGTCATTTTACTACAGTCGCTGTTAGTTACATATTTGTGTGTGCGTCGTCGTCGTCGTCGTCGTCGTCGCCGTCGTTGACGTTGCATTCTAAGTGGGTTCTCGAGTCGCTAACTAAAACTAACACATGCAACAACAACAACAACAGCACCCAGAACAAATGCGAAATTTGACGCACTTTTCGCAGTTTCCGCTTTTACAGTGGGCTTTTTGCATACATATGTAGCTGCCTGCTGCGATCTCAAGGCTACACCCGATTCAATTGTTGTTCGATTGTTGTTGTTGTTGGCGTTGTCGTTGGCGGCTCGTGTAACGTGTATCGCTGGCGTCGTCGCCGCGTCTGCGTCTGCGTCAGCGTCAGCGTTGGCAGCGCTGCGTATACGTGTTCATAAGCGAAAATTCCTTTGAGCGCAGTCCGTGCCGTTTTTGCGTTTGCCTTACTGTCGTTTAACCGTTAATCATTTACCGTTGCCCTGGCGCTTTCGAATTGCAAATTGTTTTTGTGCCTTGCATCGTTTCTGTACACTTACATATAGACATATATATTTTTTTCGTGTGTGTGTGTGTGTGTGTGTGTTCCCCATATTTTTTTTCAGTTTAATATATGTTTGTTTTGTTTTTCGCGCAGTGCACAAGAAATGAACGCCACGTTTTGCACATAATAGAAAGAGAAAGGAAGTCGAGTGTTGAGTTGTGTGTGTGTGCTTTTGCGCCAGAGGAGAGAGCGGCGGCATCAGAGGCTTTCAACGATCAACGAATTTGTTATTCACATTCACATTCAACATTTGTGCAAATAAAAATAATTGTCGCTGCTCTTATTCATATTTTTGATACAACTATTATTTGTAATATTTCTTACAACAATTAAATCGTGTGTATCGCTGCTGCCTGCTGCATAAGCAAACAGGGTGAGTCAAGTTAAAAAAAAAAAAAACATTTAAAAAATATCTTTGTAACGTATACGTTATATTCGAATTGTATCTTGTTACGTATACGCAACATTTTATTCGATTTCATTTCTTTTTTTTTACCAATTGCCAGCAATTAAGCAAATAAATTCATGCCCGAAAAATCATTTGAATTATTTTCTGAAAATAAACAAAACAAATACAAAAAAATATGAATATTTGAGCTTCAGGAATTATTTGTAATTGGGTTTGGATTTCTGTTTGTGGATTGGATTGATAAATTGGTTTGAATAAACCTCCAATATTTCAATTAATTATCAACTTTTTTGTTATCAATTTATTGCTGTTTTTATCAGGAGAAGTCATCGCGGTTCCTTATCGATTGCAGCAAAAATGACCAAAAAAAAAACAAGATCTTAAAACAATAATTACGAAAACTCAAATTCATTCTCAATTATTAAGCTTTCGTTATTTTGGAAACAATTCAAAAATCGAATTGAACCTTTAAAAATATTTGTTGTTAGTGTTTTTATTTGACTCAAAGGATATTTTACTTAAAGGATAATTTTGGAGAGATCTCCCGAAAAAGATTTGTGATTGAAGCCCGAATATGAAATATGAAAAACAAAAATAGAAACAGAAACAGAAACAGAAAATAGAAAGCAAATACAATGCAACCAGCGATAGCAGCGGCGGCGCCGACGCCGACGTCGACGTCGTCTGATAAGCGTTGGTGTGGGAGTACGGGGCGGTTAACGTGGGGGGGGGATGAAGAGGGGCGAATGGCAAAAATTGTATGCGTGTTATTTTGCCGATAAGGCGACAAAACGCAGGCAAAACCAAGGCGGAGAAAGAGATTCAAAGAGTGAGGAGGGGGGGGCAGGGAGGGAGAGCGAAAAGAAAAGAGATAGCTAACGATCAAACCAGGTGCGACGATTTTCGGTGCTGACTGCATTTGTTGTTGTTGTTGTTGTTGTTGTTGCACTGCTTTGCCTAATGCAGCGCAACAAATTGCGGCGAAACTTTTTCATCAGCCCACACAGAAAAAACAAAAACAAAAACAAAAAATTAGCACGACGCAAAAGGGGAGCGGAGTGAAAGAGAGAGAGAGAGAGAGAGAGGAGAGCAGTGAGCAGATATTCCCACGACTGCCGCAACGCTTTTCATCAACGTCAGCGCTGACAGGCAACAACAACAACAACAACGACGACGACGACGACGACAAAACAGGCCACAAAAAGTACAGGCAACAAACAGCTACATACGTACATACATACATATTTTTTGGCATCAAACGATGCGCTCTCCTCTCAGGTGTGAATCGCATTTTGGTTGTCTGTCGCCCTTTTTTCCCTTTTTGTTCGAGCAACGCCCAAACAGCAAGAAAACTCATAAATTTAATTCAATTACAATTGCCTAAAGAAACGAAACGAAACGAAACGAAAAGAGAAAGGCAGTTGTTGCAGTTGCATGTTGCAGTTGCATGCAACTGTTCAAAGCTGATATCAAAAGAATAAATTTAATTTTATCATTAGATTGCTTCTTAACGATTTTTGAATAAAATCAGACTAAAAAGATTTAAATGCAATTTGAAGAAGTAAGTTTTAGAAATGATTTTTTTGCCGCATCAATATGTGTTATCGATAACCGATAACGATCGACCACCGTTTCCGACACAAAAACGAGTTGATGACAACAATCAAAGCTCAAAATGTTCAACATTTGGCATTTGCCTTGAAAGGTTTCAAAATGTCATCGATATCGTTTGAGAACACCCAAAGTTATCGATAACTGGAATTTACATACTTTCACTAATCGATTAGGTTAGGAGTATGCCCCAGTCGAGTTGCTTACTTCTGTTAATTAGTTTATCTAAAACCAAAAAATGTTTTGTTTTTATATTTTTATTTTATTGTTTTTTTTTCGATTAATGCATATAGATTTATAAATAGGTGAATTACAAAAGCTCATCTTTGGCTTTGGCTTGCATTAATTATTTACTTATGTAAGCTGTGTGTATGTGTGTGTGTGTGTGTGTGTGTGTGTGTGTTTGTTTGTTTGTCTGTTGTTGTTATTGTAACCTCTCTCTATTTTAAATATCGTCGTCGTCGTCGTTGGCGGCGTCATTGCAATTATGGGTGTGGGAAAAGTGGGCGGAGTATAAAGTGCGACGCCGTCGTTGGCGGTGGCGTCAACTTCTCTCTCTCTCTCTCTCTCTCTCTCTCTCTCTCTCGCACTCTTTGTTTCCATGTGTGCTTAGTAGTAATTGCGTTTGTACAACAAACAACAAGCGACTTTGGTTGTTGTAGTCGTTTGCATGCGACACGCGCTTAAATTGAATTGGATCATATCTGTATTTGTTGTTGTTGTTGTTAAATGCATATAGTAAATTGTGGCCACGCCTTGGCCGCTCTCTCTCTCTCTCTCTCTCTTTCTTGCAACAGCCAAGTGGACATTTGAAAGTTGTCGTTTTTAATGGAATTTTTTATTTTTCATATTTTTATTAATCATATTTTATACATAATTTTCAATAAAGTGTCGAAATTCCCATGCTCTCCTTTTTACAGTGTATAATTTTTTGTGTTTGTTGTTGTTGCTTTCTTTTATTATTTCTTTTATTTCATTAAGGCAACAATTGATTTCTTTGCCATGGCAATTGGCAATCGTTGCAAGTTGCAAGTTGCAAGTGCCGCAGCTGCCAATCATTTGAACTTGCCACACATTTTGATTTGATGAATGAGTTTAATCAATTCTCCAGCAGCCCGCAGCAGCATTGTTGTGTGCTGTCTGATTGTTGCACGTTGCACGTTGTTGCACTTGACTCTGAACTCGCTTTGAATTGCGCTTAATTGCACTTCGCACTTATGCAATATTCAAGGCAATTCATTCTCTAGTTCTAGTTCGACTTCAATCTTCGATTCAACAACAAAGAATGGCGGCATTCGCTTTGTTGTTGCACGATTGATTGCCCCTGTCCGTTCGTCCGTTCGTCCGTGTGTGTGTGTGTGTGTGTGTAAATGCTCTCTATTCAGCACCTTTTTATTATCTTCATCTTTATCTAATTGCCGTCCGCTCTTTCCTTTTTCATTCCATTTGCAGGTAAGCTTTTGGTCCACAACCCTGCCCCTTCTCACAACCCTACTGTTGCCCATGGTGGATATGCATTTTGGTGAGCTTATCTAAGTATATATATTTATCACTTGATATTATTATCGAATCGATTGTCAACTTTTTATTATAGCTTAACCCTTAACCTTTATTCAAGCAGCAAGCTCCTGTCAATGCACTAAATAAATATCCTTAATATTTATATCTATTTTCCCTTTAACTTTTCGACACTTTCTCAGTTCAGTTTGACAGCTGCACTTTCATTTTACATTTTATGCGACGTGCAGCTGCTGCTTTTTATTCAAATTGACATTAACATTTTGCAACCTTTGCCATTTTGATATTTTAACTATTTTCGATTGGTCGAAAGTTGACCCCCGAAACTTTAATTCGCTTTTTTTTGTTTGTTTTATTTTTTAAGTGCAAAAATAATTAATTTTTTCGCTTACTAATTGACTCAGGACTAATGGCAGGATATTTTTATTTCTTTTTGTATACCGTTATATTATTTTGTGCCCCTAACTGCAGTATATTCTGTCAGCTGTCCTTTTTATTTTTTTCGTTTTTTTTTTTATTTTTTGTTTTTTTGATGTGACCCGAATTGGCGATGCGATGCAGGGGAAGATTTCTATCAGCTCAATGAGAGTGTTGGTTGGCAACCCTTTTTTCTTTCTTTTGCCCGTTAAGTGGCGGTGAAAGTTGTGGCACGTGCGGCAGGCAGGCAGCAGTTGCTGCAGGAACAGTTCCTGGTCTTAGCATTTATGGAATGTGCCGTTAGGTGTGCTTCCGCTTTACACACACACACACATTCACATATATTTGGGGGTAAAAGAAAAACTTTCACTTGCAACATGTGCTGCAGCTGCCGCTAGAGTTTAGCCGTCTGCCCGGCTGCATTCCGTTAGCTTGGCATAAAAGCTGGCATCAATCATAGCTAGCTCGCTGCTAGTTGAGTGGAGAACGTGGCCTGTATCATGCCACAAAATGGGGCGTTATCGCTCTTAATGACACGTCATTTATTTGCCGCGTTCCGTTGAGCTCGCTGCGCTGTGGCAAGAGCTTATTAGATTTGCCACATGCCGAACGATTCATCTTTTAATTACCGCGCTGAAAGCGAGCATTTTTCAATATGCGCTCACAGATCGATTCTGCCACAGCCGCTGCGACTGCGCTCTCACTCGCCCTCTCTCCCTGTCTCGCTCGCACTCACTCTGTTTGCTGTCTCCTTCCCACTGACTGCCCACGCATGCCTGAGCAATTTGGCTTGTGCGCTTTTGCACTAAAATAAATCTACAGCGATTTGTTTGTTTGCACAAGTCGCCGCCAGTCGCCGAATTTCCGCCACGTCTCTCTCGCACCTCCCCTTTCATTCACCCCCTTGTGGTGTGCGTGGAGCCCCGTTAAGCGCTCAGAGTCAAGCACTAAACACAAACAGGCTTCTTTAGTTTCATATACCCTGTAATCATTTAAGATGTCAATCAGAAGCAGATGAAAGTATGGTTAACATAAATCGGAAAAAACTAAATATATTCTTCAATAGAACATTAACAGAAAAGTTTGTAGAAGCTTCAATATCCATCATTAACTTGATAGATATAAACTTTAATTTTGGAATCAAACAGATTATTCAGGATACCATGATACTATGTACTATGTACTCAAAATAAAATCCTTTTTTGTTTATTTCTTTTACAAATATTTTAATAAATATTTTTAGCCTAGAAATGTTGGCTAGAGGGTATTCTCAGCTGGGCTAGCACTTTTGTTGTTGTTGTTGTTGTTTGTGCTTACGTTTAGTTTCTTTTTCTCTTTATTCTCCCGTGGCACTCGCTTGCGTTCGCTGTCTCTGTCTGGCTTGGGTGTTATTTATCATAAAAAATTGCTCAGATTTGTTTTGCGACGGCAAAGACATGACGCTCATTTGTTAGGAAACGAACTGCAACAGGCGTTGCGTGGAGTGGTGTATAAGAGGTGGGGGGGTGGTGGGAGATTAAAAGTCTCACTGCAATTGTGGCATTGGCACTGACTCCACCATCTGCTGGATAATCCCACCCTCCCTCCCAGCAGCTCCAGCTCGGCTCGCCAACGACTTTCACTCGAGGCGTTGCAGTTAGTCGACGCATATACCCTGTAAACATGCACAGAGAGAGAGTTTCACGTTTTCTGAGAGCGCCAAGTTTTTTATCTATTGAAATGAAGTTCATTTTTGGCTAATGCGCATTTATTGTAGGGCATTAGCTAGTCGTATCGATTGTTGTATGTATGTATGTATGTGTATATGTATTGTTGCTGTTCACTTTGCGTGTTGTGTGTTCTTATTATATTTATTAATGCAGCCGCCGCCGCCGACTGTTGCCAAAGTTCAAAGCAAATATAATCTGTCAAATAATTTATCAGTGTTTGCTGACGATGAGCTAAGAGCACCAACAGCAGCAGCAACATCACCAGCAGCAGCCATAGCAACAATAACATTGAGACCTCGCTGTCTGTGCCTGTTGAATTGTGCAAAGTTCACTTTGAGTGCTTGACAACAACAAAAATCGCATTCGCATTCGCGCATCGATAAAGAAATGCTTTCTTTCTATAAGTTGTTGTTGCTGCAGCTGCAGCTTCTTCTTGGCTTTGGTTTATTTTTGAAAACGGAATCTAATGATGCGCCTAAAGGTGCATCAAAACAACACTCTTATCGTCTTCTTCTTCTTCTTCTTTTGCCTGAGTATTTCTCTTTACCCTCTTGTAGTATTGAACTTGTTTCAACAACTTTCAGCTTACAGATGCTTGAGCTTAGACTTTGATTGTCGCTACTAGATATTTAAACACATAGTTCTTTTGATTTTCCTTCTAACAATTATTTTCTCTGTATATTCTAAGCAGATAAGCCAAAAGTATAGTAAATGTTGAAATTTAAATAAAATCAATTTGGAATTTTATTTGCTTTTATTTTGTATTGGAATCGGTATAAGTTTCGGTTTCCGGTTCCGGTTCCAGCTATAGTTTCCTCACTAGTTCCGATTATTGCACGCTTTTTTCATCAGGTTTAGTTTTAGTTTTCGTTTTTGGCTTTCGCTCGATCGACAGCCACTCGCATTTGTGTGTTTGTATGTGTGTGTGTGTGTGTGTGTGTTTGCTCTGAATCAGAGGCGATTAAATTATTTCAAGGCTGCACGCGCGCTATTTTATCTGCCTCTTTCTCGGGGGTGTTGCTATTGCTCTGTGCTATTTATTTCTACGCTTCCTCCCGCAACCACCCACCACACACCGCCCACTGCCCTACCCTTTTCTCACACATTTTCAGCAATTCATTCGATAGCATCGTCAAATACTATTGATATTCAATACTTGCCTCGGCGAGGCAAATGTCAAGTCAAAGACGCGTGCCTGCTGCCGCCTGCCGCCATAAATAATATGACACAAGGTAGTTGCAATCAAAGGTGGAATTAAGTGAAAACGGGTACAACAACAACAACAAATAACGTTGACTGAAATGAACTCAGGTTAAGCACTCAGTGGCCCTTTCTTTCTTCCTTTTTCTTGCTTCCTTCGTTTTTACTTCTCTTCTGTGTCTTCTGCGTCTTTGCCTCCGCATGGCTGTGAATGCTGCTGCTGTGGGGCAATATGCGGATGGCCTCGCTCGTTGTCGTTTAGCTGTATGTTTGGCATTGTTACCCACAGACCCAAAGACGAGTGGTTGTTGCTGGTGTCAAAAGCTGGACGAAGGCCAAATCCGAATGCGGAAGCTGCAAACAGGCAACAGGCAACAACCACAAAAGGCAGCTGTTGTTAAGGCCCTCGTTGTTGTTGCTGTTGCATTTTTGTTTGCTTGTGCCTCTGCTGGGGCTGCTCTGTGGCTCTTGTTATTGGACACCTGTTGTCCCTGCTCGATTTATCGCTCGTGTTGTTGCTGCTGCTGTGAAATCGTGCCGTTTATGATGATGGCCGTTTGCCGGTGCTTGCCTTTTATTGCTTTTCGATTGCAGCGTGTGAATTATGATCATACAAGAGGCGGCAGCAACAGCAACGGCAACAACGACGACGGTGGCTGTTGTTTGCCCGATGGCAGCATGTTGTTGTTGCTGTTGCTGTAGCGGTCACGTGCTCAACATGTTGCATGGCTTTGATTTGAAGCGCCAACAGGTGTTGAATTGCTGCCACAACAACAACAGCAATAATATAAGCAAAACAACAACATTCCTGCAATATGCGAAATATCATTAACAATAAATGCAAAACTAGCAGCAAGTAGGTATGAGAATGTATGTTGCAGCAACAGCAAAACATACCAAAAAGAGAGCAGCAACAACAATGGCACAGCCAACAGCAGCTAGACACCTAGGCGATCGTTGTTACTTAGCTGACACCTACGCAACAGCAGCAACAATCGCACCTGGTCGGCTGCTAACGATGCGCGCGTGTCAGCAACATGTTGCCGCTGTTGCTGCGTATTTCGTATCATTAGTCAAAGTAACGCGACACAAATGCAAAAAAATAGTCAAAAAGCAAAGCAAAGCAAAGCAAACTGGCAATCAGCAGCAGCAAAAGCTGCCCAAATCAATTGCTGCCGTCCGTTTGCTGCTGCTGTTGACACAATCAACAGTTGCATTTGCTGCTGCTGCCGCTGCTGCGACAATAGCCAGAGTCTGGGCATGATTTATGGCCAGGCATTTCTTGCATCTCACCCACACAACAACAACAACACACGCTAATTGTGTGTGAAAGCAGCAACAACAGCAACTTGCTGCATTTCTCATACGCCCACGTGTACAACAGCAACAGCAACAACAACAACGGCAACGGCAACGACGATCGCATTACCATTCGCTGGCATATTTAGCATTCGCAAAGACGCAATCATAACCATAAACAGACTCCTCTTTTTCCCATGAAGTGGGCTTAAAGGGTATTATGACTGGCTGCAGTATATATATACATATATTCTTGATCAGATTTGAGAAACAATCAGAGCTAAGGACATCAGAATTTTTAATTTCGATATACGCCTGCTATCGATAACATTTACATCTTGAGTGGTCCAAGGGTATCTTCTAGTCAAGCTAACTTTTCCAGAGCCTTTTTCCAGTTGCCATTTTTGCATCGGCTCTTGGTTTGAATAAACGAAAAGAAAACAACAAAATGGAAAAATAGGCAAGCGACGCATTTGGTCAGCTGCTGCTGCTGTTGTTGCATGCCCCCGCTGCCCCATAAAAGGCGCTTGTAAGTGCTACTGTTTATCCAATGCGCCTAACGGTATAAAATGCGCTGCATAATTTACGCAAAACAAAAAAAAAACAAACGCAAAAATTGGCAAACAGCTGCCGAAAATAAGCGGTTGAAAAAACGCTTGAGAGTTTTTTCACACACACACACACATTCGCATATGAGAAGGCACAAAAAAGTTTGCGGCGCGCTTTTCACTTTTCGCAAATGGCCATGCAAATTACAAGACACATTAGCCGAGTCAACAATCCTACGCCTAACCCAAAAATGGGAGCAACTGCAGCAGCAGCAGCAGTAGCAACATGCCGCATGTTTTTTTGCCTAGTCAGGCGAGAGAGCAGTTTACAGTTTACAAAACGGAAATACGCCAAAAATATGTTTACAGCAGCTGCTAAGCGCGGCGGGCATTGGAATTGTTGCCGCTAGGGGGCGCTGCTGGCGGGCAGTAATGCAATTGCACAAACAGAGTTGCCAGCACAATTCAACTGTGTAGCATTTCCAAATTTAAGGCAACATCAAAATTATCATTTTTATAGAATAGAAATGATGACATTGTAAAAATACTCTATAGATTGCCCCCAAAATAAAACATATTTTATATACAAAAAGATTTGTTTTTTTTTTTTGAAAAATCCAGATAATTTTTTATTTACAGTCCTTTAGACAGATTTATCAAAAGGAAGTTTACTCCGTTTAATTGAAAGTTGCTTTAAAGTAAAACCGAAAAACACAATGACGTTGTGCAACACTGCCAAACACTTTACAAACTGCCCCACAACAATAAACTAAAGTTAATTGGCTAAAGAAAAATTTAAATCAATTTTTCTTATTGCTTTTTTTTTGTATTTTATCGCTTGTCAAAAGCATAATAATGTATATCTAGGGGGCTGGCAACTCTGGATGTTTGGGTGTTATTTTTGTTTGGCCAGCCTGGTCGGTCAGCTAGTTGGTGGACTTTGTCGTGGCCCGTTTGGAATGTTTAGTTAACCGTAAATACCAAAAAGTCGCACTGCGCCCGCGCCATTTTGGCATTGATTGCTGAGACCAACACACACACACACACAGACATACACACGTGGACATGTGAATACACTCACTGGAGCGTGAATAACATTTGGTAATCATGGCACAAACACGAAAATGCATTAACCAAAATTGTGATCATAAATTTTCAATCGACACGCGGCGGGTGCTGTTGTTGTTGTTGCTGTTGCAGCAGCAGCTTTACCTAACTGCGCCTCTCTCTGTGTGTGTGTGTGTGTGTAAGTGACTTGGCCAAGCGCATGAATGACTGGACTAAAACTGAACTGGACTACGCTGCATTTGGCCAGCAGCAGCGTGTTGCACACACACACACATGTCTATGTGTGTCTGTTGCAGTTGTTGCAGCTGCGCGCATTCTTGGTCAGAGAAAGTTTTTGTTGTTGTTGTTGTTATTGCTGTTGCTGTGTTGCACAAGTGGCAGCCAGCTATGCAGCTTCCACACAGCAGTTGGGTCAGTTAAATGCCAAAGGCTGCCTGTTGCTGCCAATGCGACTTGCAACTAGCTGCACAATGCACATTTGCTGCGTGGGTGCAACAACAACAGCACAGATTCCTCGTTTAGTCCAAGCAATCCCCCTGCTACCTTTCGTTCTTCTTTCTTATATTCCAGTGGCTGCAATCATCATCCTGCACTTGTTTAGAGAAGAAAAAAAAAATGGCAAAAGATATATTTAAGATAAATACGTTGAATAAATTTTAGCACCAGAATATAAATTTATAAATATTTAAAGTAATTTTATATTGTTTTTAGCACATTTGTGCTTCATTGAAAATTGAACTTGCCTCAGTTTCCTCTCAGTTTGTTTGGTTGCAAGTAATCAATAAAATTTTAAACGATTTTTGCAAAATCCTTTTGCATTCACGAGAAGTCCTTTAGCTCATATAGTTGCTCTCATTGATGCTATATCCTGTCCTGCCTCAATGTCCTTTGCTTCCACTCACACACACACACACACACACGCATGCACAGCTTAATCGAATCAATTGACAAGCGGCTGTTGCAGTTGCCACAATTTTTTGGCCAACAATAAAAGCTGGTCTCTTTGTTGTTGCTGGAGTTGTTGCCGTTGGCATATGACTCATGTTTTGCCTTGTTGGTTTTCCCTTTTAGTCAATTCGTTTGTTTTGTTTTCTTTCTTTGTTGCCTCTTTTTTTTCAACGGATTTTCGCTGTTTGTGTTTTTGTTTTTTGTTCATTTTGAAGGCGGCTTAAAGCGCGCGCTTGTGGCACAATGTGAGAAGCGCCCGGTGGAAGGTTTTACCACTTTGGCACAATGTTGCTGGTGTTGTTGTGTTGCTGTTGTTGATGTTGTTGCTGTTTTTTGTTGTTGTTGTTGTTGTTATGTATGTATTTGTACAACGCCTTTTGCTGCTGTGGCTTCTGTTGCTGCCTGTTGCTTCTGCTTCTGCTCCTGCTGTTGCTGTTGCTCTTGTTGCCATAGTTGTTTCGATATCAGCGCATTCCTTTTGGCCTGGCCAATTGACTTGCCCACACACACACACACACACACATGCGATACAAATTTATTGAGCTGAGGCTTTTTGGCCTGTGCCTCCGTGTCTGGACCCTGGACCCTGGACCTGTACCCGGACCCCAAGCTTGAGTCTGTTTGCCAGCCAGCCCGATATCTTTGTGGCCTTTTGCGTTTTTGGGTGCTGCTGCTGATGCTGTCTGTTATTTATTTTTATTGTTTGCGAGGTGTTGTTGCCGCTGCTGCTGCTGCTGTTGCTGTTGCAGTTGCTTCCTAAAATCAATTGAGTTTAACTGCTTTTAATTTACTTGGAATTTGTACAGCTTTAATGGATTTATGTCAGCTTATGTTGCTGCTGACTGCTGCTGCTATTTTGTTAGCAACAGGTTGCTGCTACTGCTGCTGTCGCTGGTGACAAGCTGCCACATATTAAAATTTATCATGTGCTAAAAACTTATCAATTAAAAATATGCATAACATTTTTTATGCTTGGGCTGCTGCCGTTTCAATATATTTACGCAGCGCCCCCCAGCAACATCAATCAAGAAAAAAGAAAAGTATCTGCTGTAACAAGCAGCATCAGCAACAACAACAGCAGTAGCATCAAAATGCAGCCGCATGCAATTTGATGTCGCGACTGCAATTTAGACATGCCATGCCATGTTATTAACTAATTACAGGCGACTAATCTTAAACGCCGCGCCAAAACAGGTGCCCATGCATCATATGCCCAGCAACAACAACAACAACAACAGCAGCAGCCGCTGCCTAATGAAAAGTGACATCTTGGCCACGACCAGGCCTAAACTGTCAACGTCTGAGCCGTGCCCAGGACCAAACTCGTTTGCATGTCTTGTCATTCGTCATTCGATGTTGCTGCTGCTGCTGCTTGTGTTGTTGCTTGCTATTCAGGTGCAACGCCAGCAGCTAGAAGATGTCGCGTTTGTTGGCCACCCGCTAGCTAACACATGTCACATGTCATGTTTGCTGCACGCACTTGCTGCTGCTCTACTTGATGTTGTTGCTTTGGTTTTGTGGTTAATGTTGCTGTGGTTTTGCTCTTGCAAACTTTTGCCGGAAGCAAGCTGTGTGTTAATTACAAAGTACGCTTTGCTGTTGCTGCTTATGCTGTTTATGATTATGATGTTGCTGTTGTGTTGCGATGACATGCGTTGCTAAACGTGCCGCCGGTCGTTCTTGTTGCTGCTGCTGCACGCATTCAAATGAGCCAAGCTGCTGACCAACTTGATTTCCTGCAACATGTTGCTGCTGCGAATGCGGTCCAACATGCTTTAGAGATTATGAAAATTAGATATACAAATCGGCAAACGGATGCTGCCAGCAGCAACATCAGCAACATCAACATTTGATGCCTTGCAAAAAATGAGAAAACTAAATATGTTGCTTGATGCATGTTACTGTTGCACACACACACACACACACAACATGCAACATGTTGCTGCGGGTCAGGGTCGTTGTTGTTGCTGATGCTGATGGCCGTCGCCTGCGTAAATTACTTACCAATCAAATGGCACTCGATGCCAGCCAGAGTCAAGAGAGAGCTTCGCGGAAATTGCTTGAAACGGAAATGTGCCCGTCGTGGTTGCTGCTGCATCTAATGCTGCTGCTGTTGCTGCTGCCGTTGCCAATTTCATGTCATTTGTTGACAACGCTTTGCGGATATTGTTGTTTTTAGCATTTTGCATAAAAAGCTAAGCATATTCTATGCGAAATTGGGTTAAAAGGAAGTTGTCGCTTTGCGGTCGTCTCGCTTCCCCGCCCTCCTACTCCTCGTCGTACTGCCTTTCTTTCGCACGGAGTGAACTCTCTTTTTAGGTATGTTGCCTGTTGCTCTTGTGGCACCATTCAAAGAATGCCCTCGGCATGCCTTAATTATAGTGCTTTGGCCAGCATTGGCAGGCGCCGCCACAACAGCAACAACAACAACAACAGCAACAACAACAACTGCCAACTGACCACGCCTCTCAAATACAAATGCAAAAACAAACACTTTGCTTTGGGCCACTGACTGGCGCTTTGTTGTTGTTGCTGATTGTTTTTGTTTTTGTTTTGTTTTCGTTTTGTTTGGGGCGTGCAGTTCACAGCGAATTGTTGCGACTGTTTTTGACTGTGTGCCACATGAGGCGTGGTTAAAAGCAATCGTTTCAGGCCAAGAAATAAATTTATTACCAGTTCGACTAACTTGATCAATGACCAGGCTAAATGTTGGTTAGAACGAAGGAAACTTTTAGTTCTGTTTCTAATACAAATACAAATATTTCTTTGATTCGCTGAGCAAATACTATATCCGACTTGACTCTGCTAGTTGGAGTTGGTTTTGGTAGATGTTTGCCAGATGCTGCCAACTGGTGCCACAACAGAAACTTGACTTAGCCTATAATAATAATAAATGCATCGGATTCCACTTGGATTGCAGGTTTGCAGTTCTCTTCTCGATTTTGGGGCCCCCAAGCATTCAAATCGCTTGGCAATATGTCATTAAACAGTTGCTGCTGCTGCTGCTGCCTTGGCTGCTGTTGCTGATGTTATTGCCATTGCTATTGCTGTTGGTGTGTTGCCTTAGTTGCAATCATAATAATTTATGGCAACTCATTTGCTGTTTTTTTACACCCGCTAACGGTCTCTAAGAGAGGTAAAAAAAAAAAGCGACTTGCAGCCATTTGTGGCGCTTAATTATAGGCGGCAACAACAGCCACGGCACCAACAACAGCAATAGCAACAGCAACAGCAACTTGCAACCGAGAAAGATGATGTTGACGATGGATGCGTTTTAATAGGCACTTGGCTGCCAGATCATTAAAGTAAAAATTGATTTTCTAACCTGCAACGATTTTTGCATTAACAATTAGCTGCCTTCTGCTGTTGTTGTTGTTGTTGCCTGCAGCAACTCTTTTAGAATTTTTTTTTTAGTTGCAGCTCATTCGCGCCGCTTTATTAATTAACAATGCCACACCAGGCAGCCGCATTTAAGGCATTAATTGCCTTAACCGGTTAACAGCAACCACTAGCCGATCGGCATAGGCTGAACGCCTAATCAATCTAGCAAATTGTCGCCCAGCCGCACACAATATTCAAACACACTCAAAACTGATCTACACTGTCTGTTCCCTCTCTCTCTGTCTCTTTGTCTCTCTCTCTTGCTTTTCTCTAATTATGACAACTAGTCAGCCGCTGTGCGTGCTCACGTGTTTTTCTAATTAGCCGGCCCCAAGATGACAATAAGCGATAAAGCCGTCGCCAGCATTCGACGAGCAAATTGACAATCATCGCTGGCAATTCTCGAAAACGGGGTTCACAAGTTGGGAGAGCGGGAAGGGAAAGTAGAATGGATCGAATCGAAAAGATCAGCACAGTGTAGCCGACTTGCTCTAAAAGTGTTTGGAAAACTAAAATCATAAAAGTTTTAGTTTTTTTTATTAATTATTTATTTTTTTGTGGCTTCCATGCAGGTTTAAATTTATGTTTTGGCTCTTTGAACTTATTAATATATATTAGTTAGCCCAAATTTATTTCGAATGTGCTTCAAACTTTTATAATTTTTTGGTTATGAAAAAGTTTTAGTTTTGCTTTTTTTTTTTTTAAATATAAATTTACCAAACATTTTTCAAACACATTTTGTGTAATAAAGTTTTGTGCTGTTCATTATAAAATGGTAAGTAAAATTTGTTGGGGTATTTGTTAATTTGCTGGCCAAGTTGGCAGCACTGTCAAGCGTCAACCGTCAAGCGTCAACAGCAAAGGCAACCCTGTCGTCTTCAATGTTTTCCAGCTTTACCTCAATCGCAATGGCACACCCACTGCCAGTTAGCCGGGTTGGCAGCCTCCGCTGCCTGCTTGCAACGCCCACTTAGCGTTTGGCTGAGCTTTAATGCGTTTTCATTTAACACACCGGTCCAAGTTGGTTCGGGCTTGTTAGCTGATTGTGTGTATGTGTGTGTGTGTGTGTGTGTGTGTGTGTGTGCGTGAACACCTCCCACTTGCCAATCTAATATAGAGCCTCCCTCTCATCTCCACCCTGGCTGGCTATCAAGTGCTTGGCGTCTCTCCCTCTCTCTCTCTCTATGTTGTTATTGTTTTTTTTTTTTAGCCATTTTTCGCACATTTTGCTGACGTTTTGGCGCTTTTCGCTTCCGCATGCCAAAGACAAGTCTTTTTTTTTATATATATACATATTCGATCTTTACTTAACGTTGAGTCTTCTATCAATATACGCTCCACATTAATAACGCATCCACCCTCTAATTGCATTGTGGCTGGCTGGCTGGATGGACGCCTTAATCGAATTCCAATTGCAGCCGCTGCCACAATGCCGCATGCCGCATACCGTTCGTTGCCCCACAACGATGCACAATTTCGATTACGCGCCGCTATTTTCGGGGCAACCTGATAAGGCAATAATCCAATCCACCTCCCACTGCCCTGCCCCGCTTTTCAGTTCCCCCCCGCCCCTTCTGCTGCCACCAGCTGCTGCTGGCTTTAAGGCCTTCTTCTTTCACAATCTTTTTTTTAGCTTTTTTTTTAGAAAGTGGCAAAGTTTCTTGAGCTGCTTCCGCATTTGGCGTCCATGGACGTTGCTAAGTTATGTGCTCAGATTAGCGGGTGTGTGTTAACTATGTGTGTGTGTGTGTGTGTGTGTGTGTGTGCTGGTCAACTCTATCGCCGGGCAGGCCTAATGAAAACCATAACTTTACCTTGGCATTTTGGGCCTGGCTCGCTCATTCGCATAGTGGCAAAAAGAGGCGACGCCTTTTTGAGTTTTTGGTATGTTTTTTGTATTATTATTATTATCATGTTTGGGGTCAATTCAATTCACTCGATGATGCTTCAAGAAGATAATGTTCTTGATTATGATTCAGTTTTGGTTCAGAGTTGAAAATTAAAAACTATTTCCCTTATGATGATTGTATACGAAATATCCAACGCAATTCTCATAATTAATTGTTTTCTGTGTTTTTCTTTTCTTGTTTTTTCCAGGTGAGTTTCAAACGGTTTGAGACAACTGGCGGGATTATTATTGGCTAACTTTATGCAACCAAATTGCAAAGCAGGTAAATAGAATGCCTTAAATAGTAATTCAGGATAGCAACAACAACAACATCACCAAAATTATTAACCAAAGCCAAATTAAAATAATTTGTATGAAGTTCACACAGTTATAAAGATACATAGATGCATGGCATATATAAATATATGTATGTATGTATGTATGTGTGTTGCCTGATTTTGGCTAAAGGCTGTCACATTTTGTGCTGCTGCTGCTGTTGTTGCTGATGACTGGCCATAGAGAAATGACCACAAAATGTGCGCATAAATCAACACAATGGCCAAATGCAGCAGCAGCAGCAGCAAAAGCACAAAAGAACAACAACAACAACAACAGCATCATATGGAAAATGCAAATTTCACATGGAAAACGAGCCGCGGGGGATGACAATTTGATGTTGTTGTTGTTGCTCCTGCTGCCTTTGCTGCTAGCTCCAAACAGTTGCTGCCGTGCGAGTACGATGTTGCTGCCGTTGCCGCTGTTGCTGCTGCGAAATAAATTAATAAACTTGCAACGGCGGCGGCGGCTTTTGTAAAAATGCCGCCAATGCATGTTGCAGTTGTTGTTGCTACTGCTGCTGCTGTTGCTGTTGCCTTCCAGCAACAATACGCAATGAAAACCGAACAAACCAAATTGAAATCTGACACCAACTGAATTGACACACATGATTTCGCTATATGGCGGAGAGACTCTCAGCTCGAATGCAAATTCAACAAGCACTTCGCCCAAATCAATGAAAATTGACCAACTACTCGATTCTCCCCGTTTCCCCATCTCCTCCTCTGCCACAATGCGTGGAAACCCTCACGCTTGCCACACTTAAATTGCTTTTAAATTGTTTTAAAAACCCAAAAGAGAGAGAGAAAGATTGCTAAACTATTGAATACCCTTTCTGTCTTCTTTTGCACATATATAAAATAAATAAGTTTGGTTTTATTTGCGATAAACTTTATTACATCTAAGTAGATAGATTTTTAAAGTCCGCTAAAATAAGTCAGACAGACCTATAGAAATATGTGTTTACTTAAAAAAAGAGTGTCGCAAATAGAACTTTAAAAAGCTGAGCAGGGTATTTAGAGCTTTGCAAATGATATAAGCGTTGGTTGTCCCTGCAGCAGCAATTGGAACTGCAACAACGACAACAACAATAACTGTAACTGCAACAGCTGGTCCATTGGCTAGCAATTGAAATGTCCCGTGTCTGTTTGGCCCACCGCTGGTGGCATTGGTAGTGGCCAGTGGTGTGCTGGTGGCGCGCTGTTATTTTATTGATTTGCTTGCTTGAAAATTGATCTTAATTTTCATGGGCTGGCAACTTGACTTCGACTTCGCCGTCGCCGTCGACTTCGACTCCGACTTGAGTTTGCGGTTCATTTGCATATCGAGATATGAGTTTTCAGCTTTGCATTCGAAATGATTATGAATAACTGTTAATTGTGTTTGGGCTATTACGTTGCATAAAAAAAAAGAAATATTTTGGGCCGCTGGCAACGAGCCAACCAATACCAAACCCCAAGCCCGCCCAGCCCCCAAATAGACCTTTGCAGCATTTTGCCAGTGATTTCAATTGCTTTGCATTTCCGTTTACTCTCGAGATAAATCGTCAAGTATATACTTCAAAAGGGGTGTTGCTTAAATATTTGAACATTCGAATATATCGCTTTGAATGCTTAAATCATTTTTAGCACTTATCCTAAGCGTCTATTTCGTTTACCAAGGTTTAATGTTGGCATCATAATGTGGCTTCTGTTATGTGGCTTTCATATTTATTGCCAACAGTTTGGCAGGTTAAGCACACAGTTCACGGTTCCCTCAACTTCTCTACTCCTCAGATTCATCACCCTCTCTTCGCCCCCTCTCCATCTCCTCTTGTCTTCATAAATGCTTGCCATTGCTGTTCTGCTGTAGTTGCAGTAGCATCGGCTTTTGACTGAAGTCTGTCCTAATGACAACGGTAGCAGCTACTGCCAGGCAATTACTTAATTTACACTTGGCTCTCTGTTTTTTTGTTGTTGTTCGTAACCTGTTGCAACAACTATTGTTGTTGCTGTTGTTGGTGTTGCCTATTGAACACCAACAGCAACAGCCAAAGAAAGAAAGAACAACTGCTCACGCGGACAATAGCAGAGTGTGGCCACAACTCAAAAAGTGTGCAACGGGCAATGCCTTCTCCTTTTCCTCCTCCTGCTCCTGCTGTGCTGCTGTTGCTGGTCCTCCTCGGTTGTTTTGCGCTTAAATCAAGCAACGCTCTGACGCTTTACCGTCGCAAACTTAGCTACTGAAGCAGAAAATTACTTTCATCATAATTTAAAGTTACTTATGACCGCAGTCGAGAGTCCGAGAGTTTATGGAGACTCAGAAGAGTCTAGAGAGTTGTTGCTGATTGTCTTAGGCTGTGCACAAATTGAAAAAACATCTCTGGGCAGGATGTGCTGCTCCTGTTGCTGGTTGCAAGGCAAACATTTGCACGTCAAACAAAAGTGGCAGTGAAATAACAAAATTATGTTGGCAGATTTGTGGCGACGTTGAAATTATTGCAACACAATGCAGTAGCAGCAGCAGCAGCAGCAGCAGCAACTGTTGCTTGCACTTGAGCTCTAGCTGTGTGTGTGTGCCCATAATTGCTATGTTGCTGTGACGTTTGTGGCATGAATGATGTGGCGTGGGCTTCCTTGGTTGCTACTGGGCACACCACACCATTCGGTTGATCCACATTTTGCATAAATTACATTTCATTTGATTTGGGCAGCCGCGTCTCCAATGACAATGCCACAACAGCAGCAGCAGCAGCAACAACTGGCAGCAATCTTGCTTGCCACGCTGGCCACAATCAAGTCAAGTGTTTATTTGTTTATGGGCCGTGCCAAGCGTAGCTTCTACTCTCTTTCTCTCTCCCTCTCTCTTATTGCATCTTGCGAACTTCTTTTATTTTCCTTACTTTATTTGTAGCGTTTTTTTCGTTTCTTGTAAGAGAGTGAGTGGCATGTTGCACGTTGCATGTTGGTGGTCCACATTGCGTTCCTTTCGTGCGTTTGTTTGCCGCAATTAGCGTGTGGGCAGCAGCAGCAGCAGCAGCAGCGGGTGAGTGAAAGTTGCTGTTGCAGGCTGCATTTTGATAAGCTCCCCCACAGTCTAAGCCAGCTAGCTGACCAAACCTCTCTTTCTCTCTCTCTCTCTTAACCCCCTCAAATGCACACCTGTTGCAAGTTGTTAGCTGCAACCGGTTCGTGTTTGGGCCTTTGAGCTCGTTAGTTAATTCAAAGAGCTGTAAATATTATAGCAGAGCGCGTTTCATTATTGTATTAACAACAGTTTTTTGCGGGTATTTGTTTATTTTTAGAGCCTGGACAAACGACATTTTTCAAGTAAATTGCTCTATCTTGCCTCTTGGTTGCTTGTTTGATTTCATTTTTAGTCAATTGACATTAAATTATTTGATATTTTTTGTTGTACGTCGTTCGTTCTTGTTGTTGTTTGTTTGGAGTTATTTACAACGCAAATGGATTTACATTCGGTTTTTTATTGCATCAAGTTGAATGCCACAAAATGCTGTGCCATAAATAGATAGACTTAAATTTTACAATATTTTATAAGATTAGATAAATACTAATATAGTATTTAGTATATTGTAGTTGTGTTGTAAAGCAGGTTTTATTTACTGTTGTTTTTATGGACTTACTGTTAAAACTTTTATTGCTAACTGAATATAAAAAATGCTGAAACGTGCCGGTAACTGAACGGTACAAAACAGTGTTAGATAACACTGATAAGCAATGTTTGCTTAACAAAATAGGTAAATATGTTTGATTAAAACATGATTGATAAGCGAACATTGGTATTTTACACAAACTAGGAAAAACTGTATCGCAAAACATTAAACTTTTAATCGCTTTTCGTTCGATACTGCTTTACAATTATTAAATCTTTATTTTCAAATAGAAATGGATTTTTTTCCAGCTTGAAAGGGTTTTTTTTTTGTTCGCTCGGGAACTGCGGCCACATTACTCATGCGCCGCATTGCACATGCGGGTATAAAATAACAGATTTATGCCTACGTTGCAGGCAATGACACGCCAATTAGCCGCTCAGCAACAACAGCAGCAACAACAAAAACGGCTTACAAATAAAGCTTTGACATTTTTATGATGCTATGCGGGGGAACAAAAGCAAAAGCAACAGCAACAGCAACACATTGGGTCTGGCTTAAGACTGGAACAATCTTTTTGGGATAGCCGAAACAGGCTCCAAGCAGGCGGCAGCTGTGT
Source organism: Scaptomyza graminum (assembly GCA_018901835.1). Classification (NCBI taxonomy): domain Eukaryota; kingdom Metazoa; phylum Arthropoda; class Insecta; order Diptera; family Drosophilidae; genus Scaptomyza; species Scaptomyza graminum. The sequence goes on along the minus strand of JAEIFL010000001.1, from coordinate 2,256,283 downwards.
GACCTTTGCATGTGTTGTTGCTGTTGTTGTATGTTGGTTGTTGTCGGCGCGGAGGCGAATTGAGTTTGACAGCTGGGGCGACACGATCCGATTGCGATTGCGATCGCTCTTTGACCTTAATACGCGCCAGCTGCGTCAACCGTCAGCGCCCGGGGGCCAACATGTCTTCCACATTGCCGCCTGCCACTGGCACAACTACTCACCCCCCCTCTGTCTTGCAACATTGTCATTTGACACCTCATTTGGGAAGGGGGCTGTTCGGCTGTTCGGCGGGCACACGCACAGCTAATAAGCGCTCAATAAATGTGCAACACCCGCTGGCAACAGCAACATGTTGCTGCCGTGCCAAGTTGTTTGCTGCTGGTGCTGCTGCTAAGCGTGTGGCGACAACAACAATGCATGTGGCATACAATGTTTCTTGTTTTTTTGTTTCTAATGCTTTGCAATCAACTGGGCAATCTCATTAATAAATTGCGCTGCATGCAACACCGGCAACATGTTGCAGTTGCTGTTGCGTCTAATGCCGCAAAACGGCAGCAACATTAATTGGCTGCTTACAGCTGACAAGGCAGCGACTCTTGTTTCTCGTTGCAGTTGCTGGTTATTATTGCTGTTGTTGTTGTGGCTCGTATCAATTAAACTGCCGATAGGTGGCGCTGCTGCATGCCATCATCGGCCAACGGGCAGCAACATTTATTGTTTATGCATTTGTGAAGCCAAACAGTTCAACAGTTGTTGTTTTTCTTCGTCTTGTTGTATTTTTGTTAGGGGCTGGGGGGTTGGGTGGGAACGACTAATTGATTTTATATGCGCAGCCATGGCCGCAACAGCAGCAACAACAGCAACGGCCAAAACATTGAACATTGCCGCATAGGCGGCACATATTTTAAGCACAAATTACAAAGCAATAATCATAAATCTTTTTTGCGGCTCAGCTGCGCAGCAACAGCAACACAAGCAACATGTTGCTGCCATTTATCAAAATATTAATGTGTGCGTGTGTGTGCGTGTGTGACTCTTTCTGTATGCGCTTGTGCGTGTGTGTGGCAGATGCCAGACAAATGGGCATTGCGTGTGCCATATCATGCTTTCAGTATTTTGTGCTGTTGTTGTTGTTGCTGTTGTCATCGTCGCTCAAATGTTGATAACTTGACTGCCAGGCAACAACAATTGCAAATGAAGCACGTGGCCAACAACAAGCAAGTCAGCAATTATTGCTGATGCTCCGCTGCTGCTGCCGCCGCAACTGATTGCTCTTGATTAAATGCTAGTCACTCACTTGAATACTTGAATCTGCAAAGCCCGAGAAGAGAGCGGGCCCCCGGAAATTGTTTGTGCCACGAACTGCAGTTACGCACCTCGCAGCCTCTGCTGCTGCTGTTGCTGTTGCTAGCATTTAAACAGCTTCCTGGCAGTTGTTGCTGTTGTTGTTTTTGTGTTCTAGATGAACGCTTGTCCAGTTGTCCGGCCAAGTAGAGCAGCCAGCTGCTGCTGCTGCTGTCTAAATTGTTGTTAAATCTTTTGGTTGTTTGCTTCAAAACGTTGAAAATATTCAGATTCAAATACTTTTATTTTTTTTTTTTTTTTTACTCAGTAACAAATGCTGCAAATGTGACTTTGTGTTTTAATTGTTTTGCTGCTTCGACAAATTTTGTTTTAATCCTGTGCTTGAGCCACGTCAAGCTTAGCACTGACAACAACAACAACAACTTCATTGCAGCTGCGTGTTGTGCTGCGGTGTCAAAACCAATTGAAACAACAACAACAACGAAAACGACAGTAAATGACAACAAGAACCGCAACGATCCCTAGCTTATTAAAGTTTAATGACTATTGGGGTGGTCTTGGCACGTAGCTGTCGCAGTTGCTGCTGTTGCTGTAGTTGTTGCTGTTGCTGTCGCTGACGATTTGCGCAATGCGCGCAATGGCAGCAAATAATTGCAACGGCAACGTGCAACGATTTGCGGCGGCTACGAGGTGAAGGCAACAACAACAAAAAAATGTTTATATGAAAATTGAAAATGATCATTGCGCAATGTGCGCACGGCGACAACAGCAAAAGCAGCAGCAACAACAACAGCCGACAAATAGTCAACGTTTTCTTTTGATGCTTTGCATTCGGCACGCAAAAAGCAACAACAACGACTTTATGCCGTTTCATCATGGTAACAACAATTGGCTAATAATATAAATTTGGTGCCCGAAAAACACACACAAGAACAGCAACAGAAACAGCAACAGCAGCAACAGCAATCGTCTTTGGCCCAAGGCTGGTGGTCGGCCATTGTGTGTTATTTTTGTTGCTCCAGTTTTGTATTATTATTCATTCGTATGTACGTAGTATGTATAATTTAATTGCATTTCAATAGCTGACCCCGACATGGCAGCTATATGTCAATAGAATTGCTTCTACACGCTAGCAACATGCACTTGCTGTTGCTGCTTATCGTCTGACCACAAATAACTGCAAATTGTGTTTATAAAAATGCAAACTGCATTGTTTGTCTCTAGCTTATCTGCAGCAACTGGCCAGTAAATCAGCGTAACAGGCGTAGCAACAACAACAGCAACAGCACCAGCAGCAGCAATGGCAATGGCAACAAACTGCCAGGCAACACGCATGCGCCACCAAAAGTCATGTTCGTGCCACAAAGGCGACACCAAAGCCATACATATTGTAGGTGGCAGCAGCAGCAAAACGCAAACAACAACAACAACAGCAACAGCATTTAGCTGCAGTTGCAGTTGCAGCTAAATGTGGCAATTGTAGCTTAAAGCAGCTAAGCAGCAACAGACACACACACACACACACACACCCTAACTAATCATTTTGGGTAATAATTTTGAATTTTTTTTGCTTGAGCTTGTATTCTTGTCTGTGTACAACATGTTGCAAAAGCGCGCGCCCTTTTTTGCATTTTATTTTTGATATTTTTTGTGTATTTTCTTGGCTCGTATATAACTGTCCAGTGGTGTGGGCGTGTTGCAGCTGCCCAGTCGTCGCATAAAGAAAGAAAAGCGTGCAACGTTTGCCACTTTGAACTCATTACGCAGCAGCAGCAGCAGCAAACAGCAGTAACAACATCAACCGTTGCAATTGCGCGTGGTAACAATAGAAAGCCACGCAGGAAGCAGCCGTTTCAAATGATTTGAAATTTATGATCAGCACCTAGAGCGAAATCCTTTCACCAGCTTAGACAACGCATTAATAAATCAATAAAGATTTTATAATCATAGTCGTTGCTGCTCCATAGTTGTTATAGCTGCTGGTCAGCAGCAGCACCAGCAGCAGCAGTAGCAGCAACTTCCGTGCGCAGTGACAAGCGGCAATTTGGAGCGACAGCGGCAACACCTTGGCAACAATGTTGCCGGTGCGATAGCGAGAGCAATTAGCATGCCGAAGAGGGAGGGGCAGAGCGAAAGAGTGAAAGAGAAAGAGAGCTTTAATATGCAGCACAGCCCAGCAACATGTTGCGCAACTTATCAAAATAATCATCATTTACATCGACAACGGCACAACAGCAGCAACGCAGCCAGCATTATGATAATCGCAATGCGGCGGCAATCTTAAAACGAACAACAACAGCTACAACAACTAAAAAAAGAAAAAATTACAACTGTTTCTTATGCAGTTGAGTCTAGAGTCGCCACCCTCCTGCCCCCCCTTCTAGCACAAACTGCAACTGCTGCATGTTGCAATTAATAATCGACGTGGCTAAGCAACTCGTAAGGCGCGGCTGCAACCACAACAACAAAAACTGCATCGTGCGCCCTTCTTTTTGATTTAAAATGTGCCGCCACCGTTTTGGCCCGCACGTAGGCGTACTCACACGCAGCATACATGCAAACAAAAGACGCACACACACACATATATATATAGAGTGAATATAGTATACAAACATACTATACATCCATCCCCCCGAGCCTTTCAGTTCGTACACTTGCCACGTGTAACAAGTGTTGCTGCTGCTGCTGCTGCTGGCATCATCAGTCAAGTGACTTTGCCTGCCGGCATTGTCACTGTCTTGTGGTTGTACCTGTCGCTGATCTGCTCTTCTTCCTCTTCTCCTGCTTCTTCTATTCGCTTTTGTGCATCTTTTTTCTGTGTGTCTAAAGATTGGCATCAAGCGGATTGGAACGACCACTACTGGACACCAATTGTTGCTGCTGTTGTTCCTTCTATTGCTATTGTTGATACACAATGTTAACTTATCTAGTTTGACCTGAAGCCTTCGATCAGTTAAGACTAGAAAATCATGTGTGAAATCAGAACTTCTTACATAAGTTTCTAGCCCAACTTAAGTCTAGCGCCTTGAAGTAAATAAGTAAATAAAATTAATATAAGTATTTTATGTACATATATAACATGTACTACTTAATATAAGCCTGCCCCAAACTCAGCTGCACGCAGTTTTTTAGTCGAAAGTCAAGTGTAGCTGGCACGCCCTTGACGTGGCTAAAATTTATGTGGGCCCACTAATAATTTAGTTTGCTGGCAATTACGCTTATAAATAAATAAATCAGCGCCGCTTATTTCGATGGCGGCGCCTTTGTAGAACAAGAGCGCCACTTCTCTCTCTTTCTCTCTCTCTCGCTGGGCGCCGCTTGCTGTGGGTGTGACAAGTGCAGCAGCGGTGGTGCAGCGGTGCCATTCAAATTCAAATTCACATGTGATCGCCCAAGCATGAGTCAGCTACTCTGCACAATCGGGGCTGCCCGTGGTGAAGGGAGTAGTATGTAGTAGGTGAAGAGTAGGCATACTGAGATTGCAAGACGATGAAGAAGAAGACGCTTCTCGTCAGCGTTGCTTAATTAGAAAATTGCTAATAACTCATGCACACGAACAAATTTCAATATTAATGAGGTTTTAAGGCCCGAGCAGCAGCAGCAGCAGCAGCAACCGCAAAGCCAACAACGAATTTTTGCCGGCAACTGCAACAACGTCAGCGGGGCAGCAACGGCGACTTAATTGAAAACTTTTTGAATAGTGCCGTCAAATGAAGAGGAAGCAGCAGCAGCAGCAGCAGCACAGCCCATTGGGCCCAAACTGTGCGCAATGGGAGGCACAGCGGCAATTGTTGCTGCTGCCTGTCTTACGCTGGCCAGCCAGCCAGCCAGCCTGTTGCTCCTGTTGCTCATTAAGCTGCATGAAAACTCAATAGGTTGCTGCTGTTGTTATTTGATGTGTATTGTTTTTTTCTGTACTTTGGCGCAATTAACGGTTGCCGTCTTTGACTGATTTAGTTGTCAGCTGAGCAGCAGCAGCAACATGTTGCTTTCATTCATAATTAGCATGCAAACGGCATAAATCGCGGCGGTAGCAGCCGCCGCAAAAGCAACTCCAACAACAATTAACAGACCCAAATTGCATGCAACATAGACACAAATGTACAAACCTGCCATATCTCTCCCTCTCACTCTCGCTCTCGCTCTCTCTTTCTGTTGTTGGTGTTGTTAGTTTTGTTGCTACTTAACATGCAGTGCAGCGTTTGATGTCTGCAACAGAACACGTAGGCAACAGCAGCAGCAGCAGCAATTGTCAATTATATTAGTTGCTGTTACACCGCTCGCTAATTCAAAAATCATGCGTGGGCAGACAGCAACCTGGCCTGCCACACCACCACAGCAACATTGCCCTCTGTACCAGCAGCAGCAACATGTTCGCTAGCAACTTTTCTTAATTAAGTGACGACCTGTTGTTGCTGCTACTGCTGCTGTTACTGTTCCTGCTGCATGCAAATTTAATTTGCAAGTTGCCGCAACCTTTGGCCATTGCGTGTTGCTGTTGCTCGAGCTCGGGCCATAACTTTTCTATCGCTCTCTCTGTGTCTTTCTCTGTCTGTGTGCCGTCAGCAACAGCAAAATATCGCATTGTTGTTTGGCCACAAATTGATATTTAACTGGTTGCCGGTTGGTTTGCTCGTTTGCTTAGCCTGGCCCGGTAAAAGTTCGCACGACTTTTTGCGTATTTAACATTTACGATCCGTTCGATCATCTCTCTCTCTCTTTTCGTTCTCTTTCTCTGTGTTTAGATCTAGTTGCAATCTTCTCGATCGTTGCTCGTTGTTGTTGTTGCTGTTGTTGTTGCGTGTTATCTGTGGCAATATCTTTTCTGGGGCCAATTCACTTCTGTTGCCTGTTGCCATTTCTATCGTGTGTGCGCTGTTAATGTTTTTTTGACTTATACACACACACACACACACTGGCACAGTCGTTGCATGCTGTGTGTGCGTAGCGCAATAAATCAAAGTTTTATTTGTTGAAATAAATTCACAGTTTATTGCTTCGTTATTATTTGTGCGAACACTGATGCTGCTGCTGCTGCTGTTGTTGTTGTTGTTGTTGTTGTAGTTGTTGTTGCTGCTTTTGCATTCACAATAACAGCATGAACAGCATTTGCGACAGACAGCCATCAAACACGGGCAACAAATGCAACATAACGCATGCCGGAAATGTGTTTATTGCTGCTGCTGTTGTTGTTGTAGTTGTTGTTGTTACCTATGATCTCCTTCTTAGTTGCTTTAGGTTTAGCTTTATCGTGCCGTTGATTGCTTCAATATCATGCGTTTGTTTGGCTTAATTAAAATCGAATTAATAACGCACCTTTATTGCATCATCTTCATTATTGCCTTTTTTTCTTGCAACTCTTCAGTTTTCCGCCTTAACTCAAGATCAACAATATTTAGCTCTATGGCTAAAAGTTGTCTTGGTATCATGCTAAAGTTAAAGTCACTATATGCTACAAAGCAGTGTTGCAACAACATCGATGGATTTCAAAACATCGATTGCTTAATAATATTTAATTTAACTACATACAAATTTCATTTTATATTTAATTTAATGTAAAATTGCTCGGATAATAATACCAGCACCTAAACCATATGTTATTTATCGGCAAAAAAAAAGCCAAATCATGTTTATCATTTTTTCTTGCTGAACTTCGACAAAGTTCCATTTGTGAGATTCTGAAAAAAACGTATTAAATCTTAAACTGTTTTCCCAATGACTTCTTCATCTAAGTAAATGCCTTGTTCTTGAATCATTGATTTTTTTGTTGTTCTTTTTGATAATATTCAATATGACAATAGCTGTAAATATGTTAGTTAAACATTTTGTGAATTTATCGTTGCGCCAAGCTTGAGCAAAATTGCATGTCAAGCCGGTCTGTGGCAATACCACGCCCTCAGACAACTGGCAGTCCACCTGCCTGACTGTCTGTCTGTCCGTCTGTTTGTATGTTTGTATGTTTGTCGGTCATGAGGTTGTCGGTGACATTTTTGAACCCTGACCGTTTTTAATTTACACAAGCGGCGTCAAATGCAACCGCACGCTTAGCCATTAATTACAACTGCGAGATACAAAATGCAGCCAAAAGATATAATCATTTAAGTGTATGTATGTGTGTGTGTGTGAATATTACGCAATGCCTCTTCAATTAGCACAACTTGGAACGCTTAATTGAGCGAACCTAAGTCAAAATGCGCACTTAAAAACTTGTCGCCAATACAAACAAAAACCCGAATGCTTAGGGCAAAACCAATTTTGTTTCCTATGCCTAACTTTTATGTACTATATAAATATTTGATTTTAACTTTGTTTTTGTTTTTATGTATTTGCAGCAGCGTAAGCTGTCACCGACATGGGCAGTGAGCAATACTGCTTGAGGTGGAACAATCATCAATCCAACCTGTTAGGGGTGTTTAGTCAATTATTACAGGACGGGAGCCTGGTGGACGTTACATTAGCTTGTTCAGGGGGCCCATCCATCAGAGCCCATAAGGTGAGTAAACTTACACAAATATATACATATAAACTGTTTGGCTAATCAACGCACAGCCCAAATCATTCGAAAAAAAGTTTAAACTTTCGTAGAACAAATTAATTAAGGTTTTTTGTTTGACTTTGACAACCTTTAACCTCTACTAAAATGTAAATCGATCGATTGTTTGTAAATGAGGTTTTTTTTATTATTGATTTGATTAGTTTTGATTTTCTCAAGATTGTGATATCCGGTTGGTGGGGCAACAGCAGCAGGTCACATTTGCGACCTAATAAATAACAAATGTATTCAACTTGATTTAACATATGTAAATAGTATTTCATAAGCTGTATATAAATCGCAGCTAGCTGCAACTTCACAACTGCAACTGCAACTGTTAAATGCGGAAGCTGTCGCCAATGCTGCGATCAAGGTCGCCAATGTTGTTGCTGTTGCTGTTGCTATCGCCGTTGGCGTCGCAGCTAAAGTTGTTGTAGGCCTCTCAAAGTGCCAGTCGCATAAATTAACGAGCGACACCAACAACAACTGGCAAACCACAACACGATCAAATGCAATTTACACATTTGTCAGTAAATTGTCAACTTAGCGTGGCGAGAGGGAGAGAGTAACGACGCAGCATGTTGCTGGCTCGTTTGTTGCTGGCAACAATGTTGACAAGGTCAGCGCCTAATAGATATTGACTATGCCCCGCCACGTGTCGCTCTGTCGCTCTGCTTCTTTCGAATGTGTGTGTGTGAGTGTGTGTGTGTGTGTGTGTGAGTACATAAATCATGCGTTGCCATGCAGTCAACAGCAACAACAACATCAAGCAGCAGCAGCAGCAACGTTTTGCGCACGTCTGTCAATTGAAATTCCTGTTAAATTAAGCGGAAAATATTTAACTGCGTTGCTGCTGCTGCGGCAACAAACAACAACCTGTAGCCAAGTTGTTTGCTGCTACCTTTTGATGTTTGTTGTGTATGCTGATAAAGTTATTTTGAATGTAATTTCTTGCCGCCGCATAGAAAACTGGTAAATTGTTCAATTATAATGCGTTTATTATGCGCTTGCTTGCAACAACAACAACAACAACGACAACAACAACAAATGACACTGATATGGTTACAATGATTACCAGCCAGCCATGCTGGCCATAACACTTAGCCAAAGCAATTCTACGCCGTTTACGCATTTTATGCATTTTCCATCGTCACGTTCAAGATGAACTTTTGCCGTTTCGCTGTTTAGGTTCATTAGGCATTAAACACATATTTGTTGCATGCGATTTTTTTCCCTCAATCCGCAATCCTAATCAAATAGTCTGCACTAACTAAGTACATAATTGTTTTCTTCACTCTCCGCTCTTCACTCTGAAATCTAAAATAAAATCTCAAGTTGATGATATATCAGTTGACATGTAACACACACCACAACTTTGTCTCTCCGTTTTATGGAGTCAACTTCATTAGCCGCACAGACAACAACAACAACTAGAACAACGAAAGGGTTGTGTGTGTCGAGAACAAACTGATGAATTCATTTCCCTTTTAGACAGTCTTTATTTTTATTCATTTCGTTGCCCAAGGCAGAAGACAAAATTGCAAGGCAAATGAAGAATCCTTGACGGCAAAAAAAAATGTGAAAGGACCAGAAAGAAAACAAATATTTGAAACACAAAAACTGAGAGACGACGATGGACTCTGATTAGGATTCGAATTCAGAGACGAGACGAGACGAGACGCCTTCGCATATGTGTTTTTTTTTATTTTTATTTTCCATGTTGTTGTTGTCGCTTTGGCAAACTAATTAGCAAATGCACACACACACACATACACACACACACACATCGAGAAATGTCAACGTTTATAAAAGTTAATAAAGCAAAGAATTGAAATGTTAAAGCAACTCCAAAGATGAAGTTGCAGTGGCAAAGATGTGTGAGAGATAGAGAGAAAGAAAGAGAGAGAGAGAGAGAGAGAGAAAGAGTTTCAAGCCAAATCCAGCTGTCAATTACTTTTGCATATCCTTGCCAACGATGCTTCTGTTGTTGCCACAGTTGCTGTTGTTGTTGTTGTTGTTGTTGATAACGAGCTGAGTTTTGACGCTTCGAGCGCCTTCACAGCCATCCAAAGAGCGAAAAAAAATTGTTAAATTGATTAAAAAGCAAAGTGTCGATGAACGAGCCAATGATGACAGCAGCCAGCAGGAGCCAGCAGGAGCCAGGCGGAGCCTAACTGACTATTCAGGACATTTAGCCAGCAGGGAGTCAGCGCCATCCTGGCAGCCATCTAGACTAGGATATGCCAAAGTCAATGTGCAAAAAAAAAAAATACAGATGGGGAAAAAAACGCAAGTGCAAGCGAGCGAAGAGAATAACATCGGAAAGCGGGCAACAGGAGTTTTTTTTATTCCCCGCCCCCCCCCTCCCATTTGCTCCATGGCTAACTGACTAGCTGACAGTGTGCCGCATGTCCTCGTTCTCGTAGTCTAACTGTAAAAACTAGATGTGCACACACACACACACACACACACCGTAAAGGGGCACATGGGTTAACATTAAAGTTTGGCGAAAAATTGTAAGGAAAAAAGGTTAACATTTGCATTTCCTTAAACTTTTAAGTATGTTCTTATAGTTATTCCTCCAGAAAATTGCATTTAAGTTGAAAATGTACAATTGTAATATTGCCTAATTTTCCGTTAATCAGGGTTTGGATAACGCAAATTAAAAAGTATTCTTACCACCAAAATATTTACCCACAGATATGTGCAATTGCTTTTTTTATCGATTAATTATAATAATTGAATTGCAGAAAAAGAATGGTTTGTTTAGGTTTTTGTTAAAGATTTCTTTGAGCAAATATGTAGGTTGAAAGTTTCAGACAAATTCCTATTGAAAATGTCTCCAGACACAAACTCTTTGAACTGCCCCGCTCCTGTATTTTCCATATTTTCATCTATTCGTTGGTCGGTGTGTGTGTGTGTGTGTGTGTGTGTGGTGCATAGTTTTTGCTGCAGCCACAGGCTTTTGTAATCCGCTCGTTTTTCTGTTTTCTAGTTTTTATTTTTTTTTATTCGGTATATTTTTGTTTTTTTTCTTTTTATTTTGGGATCTGTGGCCATTTGGTCTCAATGCCAAACGGCAGCGGCACTTTAACTCAATTTGAGGCATTTAACGTATGCTCGGTTGATATTTGATGCGATTTGAGAGTCGCCAATAGTCGTTGTCGTCATCCCCCTCCAACCCTTTGCCCACATGGTCACGTTGCTTGTGGGCTTTTTTCTCGCCCAAGCCTCTACGGATGTGCGGATATGTTGCCCGAAGGCAAACAAAGTGTAACAAATGCCGTTGCAGAGCGACAGTGGTGCAAGTGGTTAATGGCAGATGGGGTAGAAGGGGTAGAAGGGGCTGACCACTGGAAGCCGTGTTGACTGCTGCTCATTGTTGTTGGCAAATGACTTTCGATAACTTTCGGCCAACTTGATAAAAAAAAAAAAAAAAACGTCCTAAAGAGAGAAGTTTATGCAAATATTTGCAATTGTTTTTGCACTAGATTGTAGTTTGTTTTGTGGGGCACGGCGCTGTGTGGTGGGGGGGGGGGCCGGGGTGGCATGTCTAAACTTGTGTGTATGTTGTCTTAAGCTGATTTGTTGGCTTAAAGAGCTAAAGAGCTGATTGAGTTGAGCTAATCCTTTTGGGCTTTCGGGCTTTCGGCTCCTGGCGCCTAAGTCAATTTGCAGACAGAAATTGATCGAGTGGGCGTTGGTTTGGTATAGAAGGAAGAGGAGGAGGCGTGGCATACAGCATGTTTAACAACATGCCATTGTTGTTGCTGTTGCTCTTGTCAAAATGCATATGCAAACACTTAACAGCAACAGCAGCAACAGCAGCTCCTAAGTCTTGCCAACACTTTTTTTTGACAAGCAACAACAACAGCAACAACAGCAACATAGCGTGGCCGCCTCTATTGGCAGCTGCAACAACTTACAACATATGTCAGACAACAACAACAACAACAACCGCAAAAACAAATAAACAATTGCAGCTACAACAAAACAAATTGCCTGCCTAGCAAAAATCAAGTAAATTGTCAAAAAAACAAAAACAAAATGCAACAATTTTCATATCGAATAAAAGTAACAACAATAGCACACAACTACAATAATAACAATAATAATAATAGAACAAGAAATAACGCATTTTTTCGATTCAAGAATTGCTGTTGTTGTTGTTGTTGTTGCTGTTGTTGCTGGCAGCGCTAATTGTTGCTTGTCATTTGATAAGCAGTTGAAAGCTTTATGCAGACACATGTATAGAGTTTATGTTTATGGGTTGGCGGGATTGGGGGGGATTGGAAACGGTCACAGTTGAAAAATTGCTGTTATTAAGTGCATGCAACGTCGCAAACAAAAAGACAAGAATATTGCGGCAGAAACCGGTATTTGAAATGCTCCAACAGAAGATCAATAAAAACGTTTAACGAAAAACATTGATAAATTTCTAGAAGAAACACAAAAAACATGTCTTGAATTAAGAATCTTAACCCACTTTTGTTGTAGCCTGTGGCAGCCACACCTCATTGGATTTGCATAATTGTAAAGAATTAATTATGGATCTTGTTAAAAAATACTTAAAAAAAAAACAAAAAAAAAAAACCACGAAATTAAACAAAAATGCAACTTGAACAAAATGCAGTTCATTAAAATTGGATGTAGAACCAAAAAAAAAAAAGTTAGCCCATTATAATTATCTTGCATCGCATAATGTGGAGCAACAACAGCAACAACAACAACAACAATAATAATAATAATGGTAACAACATTACGTGGGTGGCAATTATTAGGCAGTTTGCCGATTTGCCGATTTACAGATTAACTGTTAACTGTAAGTTGTAAATTGTAAATTGGCCGCCAACGTTGCGTATGCGCAATGCAATCGAATTGCGCATGCGCCGCGTTCAACATTTAATGCCATTCGCAACATGTTCCGCATGTCGCTAATGCGCCGCGACAGGCCACAATAATTTGATAATTAGTCGCACACACACACACACACACACACACAGACATACACAAATGTAACTTGATAAATGGTTAACGATATACAACATTCACCTCAGCACCCATTAACTAACTCAGAATGTGACTCACTTACAACGGTGCTAGGGGAACAAGTGGAAGTAGAACATTCAGTTTATGTGTTAAAATCAATGTAGGATTAAATGGGAATATATTCTTGGAACACAGGCTTGCTTGTGAAAGCAGCTTAAAATGCTGGACAAAAGAAGTATTTGAGAAACATCAATAAAGAAACAAAAAATGATACAAGCTGATCATGCCAGGGACATTCGGAAAGGGAGCACAGTTTTATTATAGACAACAAAAAATTAATGTTGCAATTCTTATTTTCAGTCTATAATAATACAGATTAACATGTGTTTATTTTCGAAACTGTAAATGTAATAAATGTGAGAATGCTTAAGAAAACACTATTCGGTTCTGTGTATTTTTGTGCATTTTTACAGACCGTGCCATTTCCAGGCCGTTCCACTTGACGCCATCAAAGTCGGACATGAATTTTGATTGCGTTCCATTTTGCCAAGCGTTGCGCACTTTTTGTGCAAATCATTTAGCCAGCTCGAATTTCGATTACACGACTTGATTAGCTCGGGCATTGCTCAACTCGCTGCCATAATTATCAATTAGCAATCAATTGATTATATTACCATAATATGGCATGCACCGCAAAGCACCAAACAGGCTGCAATTTGATTTCTTGCTGCTGTTGCTGTTGTTGTTGTTGATTTTTGCTATTTTTTGTTTTTGTTTTTCCTACAATAAAACAATGGCAAAGAGCAGAAACAACAGGAAAACAAAAAAAAAAAACAAAAGACAACAACGAGAGACAACTACAACAACAACAACAACAATTGCATGTATCAATGCATTCCACAACAATAACGCATATTGCTGCCGGCACATTTTTTTTTTTTGGCCTGGGAAAAAAATCGACAACACCAGCAGCAACAACAACAACAACAATAACACTGTTAATTTAAATTGGAAAATTATACAAAAATATTCAAAACGTTCGCTGTGTGTGCAATTTTGTTGTTGCTGTTGTTGTAGCTGTTACGAGATTTTTTATTTTTTTTTTTTTTTTCCTTTACATTCGAATCTCTGTTAATCTGAGCAGCACTCAAACGTCACGTTTTCACGCGGCCAGCAATGCAACCTACGGCAACAACAACAACGAGAACTGGAATCTAACGATGACGGCTGGCTGCAATCAACAAAAGCAAAAGCAATTCACGCATTCAATTAAATGCCTTCAAATGCCGACTTGCCGACATTTGTTGTAGTTCGTAGTTGTTGTTGTTGTTGTTGTCGCTGGAGTATGCATTCAAATGGTATTAAATTGTCATGTTAATAACCAATAATTGTTAATTTACAACACATTCACAATTCGCTACATTTCGATGCGATCCAAAAGATTTCATTTGGTTTTTTGCTTTTTTTTTTTCGTTTTTTGTTTTTTCCATTTTTGCATGTTGAGTTATTTGCGTTTTGACTCGTTGTGGCATTTGGCTGCATGTCAATTATAATATTTTTACTTATATTTTTTGTTAGCTTTTTTTTTTGGCTATATTTTATTTCATTTTTTTTTTTGTTCGAGTTATTTATTGATGGTAAAAACGTAGTATAAGGAAAAAAGATGAAAAATATTCAAAATTCATAAAAGGAAAACTTAACTAATAATATTTATGCAAAATAATATTTTAAGATTCAATAAAAATTCATAATTAACACTTAAATAATATGAAATTCTACTAAAAAATAATTTTGCTAAGTTTTTTTTGTAATTGCAAACATGCAATAAGATTTTAAATAGAAACAACAAGCAAAAATATAGTTAAATCGGGAGAGGCAACAAAAAAGAAAAAAAGTTATAATTAAAATTAACAACTTTTCTTGTCACGACTGCGATGGCGACGCCGCCGATCGTTGAGGCTGGCTGGCTGGAACTAAAGCCTCAGGTTGTCTACGGCCAGGTGTTGTTGTTGTTGTTGTAGCTATAATTATGCGCATTTTCAACAGATTTATATCTATTCTTTATATTTAAGCACAATAAAAACACTAAAACTAAAAAAAAAAACACGTATAAAAAACTGCAAATACAAACACACACACACAAACGCACCTATCAATGTTGGATTTGAAGGGGTGGGTAGAGGGGGGGAGAAGGGGTACGTACACAACGCGTTTAAAGAAAGAAAGAAAACACATACATATAGCGTATCTCATTAAAGCAGCAACAACAGCAACAGCAGCAGCAACAGTTGTCGGATGGCTGGCTGGCTTAGCTGTGCCATTAGTATATAATAGTGGTAGTATGTGTATGTGTGTATGAACGTATGTGTGTGTTTATAGTATATAATTAGTAATTGTTGCACAAGCGATGCAAAGTTGTTGTTGTTGAGCGGCAGCAACAGCAGCGCGGCGGCGGCGGCGGCGACAAAAGCCCGAGTCTCCATTCCATTCGATTCGAAGCCCGGGCATAATTCTCTAACAACGTTCATAAGTTTGAACAACAACAACAACAATAATAACAATAATAATAAAGGCATAACGCAGCTGGGCCAGGCCAGCAAAAATTAAAACCCAGCTTGAAGGTCAGCTACGACACGAGCTGCGTGGCCCGGTAACAACAGCAACAGCAACAGCAACGACAACAACAATGACAACAACATCTATGCACAAATGTAGCTCTATCTGACGAATGTGACGTCAGCAACAGGAACTGAAAAATATATACATATGAAGAAAAAAACGCTCATGCGTTGGCGCTTTTTTTTATAAAGAGATTTGCTTAAATACCAGCGAGTGTAATTATTGCGTCCAAACAATAATTCGTTTCACATTTAAATGCGCTCTTTGCGGTTATTAAGCGTTGGGTGGGCAGCGAAATAAATACATACATATGTATGTATGTATGTATGTAATTGAGATAGGGATGGGGATTATAAAGAAGATTGATTAAGTTGAAGGGATAAGAAACAAGAAATTCGTAACGTCGAATAGTTTTTTGTTTCAAATATGTTTACAACTATCTCTCGCTAGATGGCGTGTGTCTCTCATGTTTGCTCAACTGAAATTTAGCAAGCAATTATTTAAGTCTTCCCCCATTTTTTCGTTGCTTTTGTTGGTTTGGACCAATTGCCACACCCCACTTTCAATTCCCCCTCCCCTCATCAGGCTGCTGCACAGCACCCACAACAACAACTTCACACAACATGCAAGCGCAGGCAAGCAAGCACATGGCGTTTAACGGTAAACGTTCTCTTTCCGGTTTCGCCTGCAAATCGTTGCCCAAAATGCTTGTAACGAGTTCAATATCTGATCGCATGTTGTTGTTGTTGTTGTTGTTGTGGCTTTTGCTGTCGTGCCCATAACGGCGTCAATTAAATTATGTTGCTGGCAACATTTTACAATTTGCAACAAATTGTTAACAGCCAACAACAACACAAATCAATATCAGCACGACTTTGCTTAAGCTTTTCTCTTGCTTGCTATCTCGCTCACACATTCCGAACAATATGCAAGAGGAAGAGAGTTGAGTTGAGTTGAGTTGAGTTTTAGCTTAGCGTGGGATAATTGCCTGCTGCTGACCTTGAAGAATGCTTAGACACAACGCTCTTTTGTGCATGCGTGTGTGTGTGTGTGTGTGTGTGTGTGTGTGTGTGGTATTTCGGCGGGTCAAGTGCTGGCCGATTGTTTTCATTTGCTTTGGTTTACTTTGCCTTTCGAACGCATCGTTCGCACCCGTTCGGTTCAGTTCGGTTCGGTTGTCTTGCGAGCTTCCGGCTACCTACTAAATGAATGACCACAAAAGCTTTTTTTGCCGCTGACCACAGAGAGGACGACACGCAATTGTTGTTAGACAATGATGACAATAGCAGACGGACAAACAGACAGACAAACAGACAGAGAGACGGACGGATGGAGAGCGACTTTCCGGCGCGTCTTTTGTGCGTGCAGCAGCAATCGCCGCTGCAGCAATTTGGCCAAAATTCTCTTCATTTGTATTTTTGCGTTGTTGTTGTTTTATTCCTTAGTGCTGCTGACCATTGGGCGGATATTATTTAGACGCTATTGTGTGGCGCCCGCCGTTCTCGACTACCTGCAATTAGCTTTCACAGCTGCTCCTGTTCCTGCCACTGCCACTGCCTCAGCCATAAATTAATTACGTACTGTAAACAATGCAGCAGCGCAGGCGTCGCATAAATAGTAAATCTCGTTCGCATGTGCGCATAAATTTGCATTGTCGACCTTGATAGGTGGAGAGTCTTTTTTTCCCCACACTTACATACATACATACATACGTTCACGCTCTTTTTATATCATCAGATAACGGCACAAGTTGTTGATAAGCAACAGCTGCGAATGGTGCGTAAAGCAACGCAACATTCAAGTTCAAGTTCAATGTCAATGCTTACATACATACAAATATTGTATGAATATAAAACTCGTTCAATCACACACATAAGCACGCATGTATGCAAACGCAAACGCAAACGCAAGCAGCGACTGCGACAGCGGCAGCGAGAGCAAACTACATACATACATACACAATTCGCCTTATGCGTTTTGTGCGTCATTTCGTCGGCAACAAGTGGGCAGACGGCGAACACGACAACAACAACAACGACGACGACAACGACAGCGAAAACAGCGACGTCGATGTCGACGTTTACTGTTGCTGTGCGCATTGCGTTTGGCTCTTTTTTCTTTTTTCGTCTCGAACTTGTTTGCTGTGACGTCATATTGTCAGACATTGCTTCGCTGCCTTTACGCATGTTTTGCGTATACATAATATGTATTACATATGTATTTGTTTTTGGGGGCGCGTCTGTGTCTGGAGCGCAAAATGTGCGTGAGACGACGAAAGAAACAACAAAAAGACATGCGTGTGACGTGTGAGTCAAACAGCTGATTGAACGTGCTTAAAGCTAACCGTTTTTTGGGCATTAAATAAGTTTGTATGTCATAAATCATACACACACACACACTTATACTGGTGTTACTTTTTGGAGACTTCTCTCTCGCATCAATATAGATTTTGTTGTTAGGTTTTTGTTTGCTTCTTCTTGTATTCAGTTAGCTGCGTTTTGGTTTCTTTGGCTTTGGCTTGGGTTTGGATTTCGATTTCGATTTGAGTTGTTTTTTCTTATTCCAAGGTCATCGTCGCATTAGCGCAACTCGTCCGACGTCCAACGATGCCGGACATCGTGCAATCAGTCAAAAAAACATAAACTAAACTCGAAATTAAAGGAGTGTTTCGTGATGTTTGATGATGGCTCACAAATGGAATTAATTTATTTCTGATTTGTGGCTCAACTTAATCATAATTGCCATAATCAGCTGCTTAACTATATTTCTTTATACATACACATACATACATACAAATATAAAAGAGAATTTCCAAATAGAAATAATTTGTACTTAAAATAAACAGTTGCCGCCATTTGATGAGATAATTCTTTAATTTTATTTATTTATTTTTTCCTGCGTTTTTGCAATTCACAATTTTATGTGCGCTAACTCATACTGAGAGATAGAAAGAGACAGAGATAGCGAGAGAGACACCCGCACATTCGCAAGTTTAACTAACGCGCTAGCAGCTGCGCCCTTGCCTTCTCTTCTCTTTCTGTTCTGTTCGTCCCATCTTCCTCCTCCTCCGCCGCCTCCGTCGCCTTCGCCTTGGCTCTGCCGCTGCTCTGCCGTCGTCGTCGTCGTCGTTTCGCACGCTACACTAACGACAACACAACGGCGTTAAAGCTCTCAGCAGCTCAGCTGCTGCGCGTTGCGTGCGCTGGCGTTGACGCTGCCTGTGCTTAATGCTTTGCACGCCGTTTCGCACACACACACACACACACACACACACAGACGCTTGCACACAAAGTTAGTTCCGCTGCGAATGCGAATATCAAGGTCAACTTGTGATGTGTGTGCTTGCTGCCTCTCTCCCTCTCCCTCTCTCTATCTGTCGTCGTCGTCGTCGCTGAAATGAGCTCTAAGAAAATAATTAAAAAGCAGCAACAGTCGGCAAACACTCACACACACACGCACACACACTATCAAACATTAAAAAAACGCAATGTTTTTTTTTTTGAAGCGCAGTCGTTAAATTAGAAATGCCATATTTTGTTTTTGGCCTTTTCTGCATTTTTTATTATTATTATTATTATTATATTTAATTCTTTTTTTATTCGTTGTACTTTTGTTGCTGCTTAAACTTCCCCTTGGGGCAATTAATCAGCATCAAAAGTAAGCAACGCTACACACATACAAACATATATGTACATATGTATGTATGTATATGTTTTGGGGCTTTGAAAAATCATTTGTCATTCGATATTCAACGCAAAATATTCTCGACAAGACGGAATTGGTCAAAACTAAAAAAAACTCAAACATATTTTGGCTCGAATCTGCTCGAAATCGAATCTTTCATCAGCAATAGCTTTGTCCAACAAACTTAACCGATTTCAAAAACTTCCTGAAATAAAAAGATATAATTTTAAAAAATATTTACAACATTGAAAAATATGAAAATGTTTGAAAAATCACAAGCGCAAATCGAATTGGACAGTTTTGTGAGTCACAGTTTGACAGGCACTTAATGACACTCAAACTATATATATTGGTGCAACAGGGCGTATGCGTGTGTTAGTGTGAGTGTGAGTGAGAAGGAACTACACACACACACATACATATGTATATGTAGTAGGTGTGACGACTCTGCCAACTGAACTTAAAATACAAAGCAAACAAAAGCAACAACAACAAAAGGTTAACATTTCTATTATGGCCACACCCTTAAAATATTCAACTGCTGCTGCTGCTGGTTGTTGTTGTTGTTGCTGCCTTGACCACCGACAGAGCCGACAGAGTTGGGTCGCCAAAGACACTGCGGCGAAAAATGCAAATTATTATGTTTGCATATCGCCTTCACTATATACACACACACACACATACATTAATACACATATACATATATACATAGATTTGTTGCTGTTGCTGCAATTTCTGTGCTGTGTTTTGCCGCAAGCGGCATCTTTTCATTGTTGTTGCTGCTGTTGTTGTTGTATGGTGGCCAGAAGAGGGCTTGGACTTGAACCTGGACAACTTACAACTTGTATTTGGACAACTCCCAACATCCATCCTCCTCGTCCCCTCGTCCCCTCGTCCCCTCGCCCTTCTCGCCACTTCGTCTGCTTCGCATTTATGTCTTAATATAATTTAAGCTGCAGCTGCAACAGTTTCTGTTGCCTTTTGATGCTGCGCACACAGCGAGCTACTGCACCCACCTTAAGCTCAAAACAACACTCCTCCCACCCCCCGCCAAACACAAACCACCTCCTCCTACTAAGCCTGCTCATCCTCAGGGCTCTTTGAAGCGAGCCAAACATTGTTATTAGCTGACTTTTTGTTTCGTTTTTCTTTCTGTTTTGCGTTTTTTGTGTTTGTTTTGTTTCAATCTTTTCGCCCATTCTGAAGGCTTGTAATGTAATCCGCAAATTTCTATAATCTATGGCAAATATTTGTGTAATTACACCACAAATTATAGCATTATTCCCCATTTATTGATTTTTGGCCAACAATAAAACCGAGCAATCCAAATCGACTTAATTTCCATGCAATCTTCGGTAATAGTACTTACGGTCCCAACTATCTATCTATTTAGCTTGCTTAATGTTTCTTTTATATTTCATTTAAATAATCCCTCTCTCTTCTCTCGAACTTCACTTTACTCTTCAGTTAATCTTCTTGGCTTAACAATTTGCTTTTATTTTGAACGGAAGCAATCCCCCTCCCCTCTCCACCCATTAGTTTGCATACTTAAGCTGCTTTCGGTTTGTTGCACTTAAAACAAAACGATTATTTTTTTTATCTTGATAAAATGGTTGCCAGGACAATAGAAGATTGCCTAAGTGATTTCTAACAAAAATCTATTGGCAGTTGGTAAATTGTTGAACAGAATTAAAATATTCTTACGAAAAGCAAACTCGACTCCTTTATCACTTATCTGAATGATCTGGAATCTGATCGGAAATCTGTGGCAGTCATTCGTAGTTGTTGCCCTTGATTTATGGGCAACTTGTTGCAGGTAGCAGCTCCGCTTCAACTAGTATGTACAACATATTGCCACCGTTCGGATCCGTTGGTATCTTAACTCGTTTTAAGTTACAGTTCCAGTTCCAGTTCCAGTTCATTTGTGGTTTGTTTTTTCTATTTTTCTTTCTTTTTTTTTTTTTTTTTTGAGGCGTTGGCTGCCTTTTGTAATTTCATTTAAATTTGCTGTCGATTTTTCTGTGGAGCAATGGGAAAGTTGCAACGCCCACATACCACATACATACGTATATACATAAACTAGCAACACGCAATAGTTGACTTTATGTATATGATGATCGCTGAACCCCCCCTTGCTCTCCCTTGCCACTGTCTAACCCCTTCACCCGTCACCCACCCTTTTTTTTTTGTAACCGCGCTGTAATCTATTGCAATTTATGTTGTTGACTATTTGGCTGCAAATTACATGCAACATTTTTATTTTCTATATGTATTTCGTTTTGTATTTTTTGCCTGGCGTTAGAAATCAAAGCCTTCGGCGTTCATTAGCTTTGGGGGCGTTATGCCCCGGCAAATGTTAATAATAACAGCTAGCTGGCTGCTGCTGCAACTATTGCTGCAGCAACAGCGTCGTTCAATTAAAAGTGTTGCCAATTTGCGCCGCTCTGGACAGCGCCGCCTTCTATCGTTGTTGCCCCAGCGTCAGCCGCTCTGTCTTGTTGTAATCAGGAAATTCGATTTTCTTAATGCCACAGACGCGCCCGAGACACCCAGATGAGTCGAGCTTGAGTTTGCGTTTAGTTCCTGGCCCCCGCAACCCCGACTAATATGCGCGTGAATTTATTAGCGCTCATTTTAGTTTCTGGCGTTGTTGTTGTTGTTTTCTTCTTCCTCTTCCTCTTCTTCGTTTTTGTTGCGTTTTGGGGGCGTGTGTGCGCCGATTGCATTTTTTTAAAATAAATTCTGGCGCAAACGGCGCGTGACAGGCGACAGAAGAAGCCAAAGGAGCAGCCAGCTAGCAACTGGATTGCTCTCTCTCTCTCTCTCTCCCCAAAACGTGGCCAAAAGCTCATTAGGCTGCAGTTGGCGGCTGAATGGACAGCGGACCGGAATCTACTATATGCGAAATGCGAAATGCGAGGCCGACGCCTTTTCAATTTGCCAAGCTATGAAAATTTACAACATTCCTGCCCCCTGCCTGCCTGCCTGCCTGCAATACCCTCCGTTGAGTCGAGTCGAGTCTGCATTGCATACCCCAAGGCGTGCAAGCGCACATAAAAATCGACAGATATGCGACCAGATTGTTGTTGTTCGACTAGCAACTGTTTGCTGCTCTCATTCTTGTTTCAGTTGCTGGCAGCGCATTGTCATTCGTGGCGTGTTCACGCCTTGACGCCCGCAGCCACTTGACCAGTTCCAGCTAGTTGGGCTGCACTGCATCTTCAAAGCGGCCTCGCTCTGCTGATCGTAAATCTAATAAATGTTTTTCTTCTTCTTCCTTCTCCTCCCTCCTCTTGTTTCTTGGGCGCACGTTTGCAGTTCGGGTTGCTTTCTAATGGCCAATCGATATATATTTTTTATCGATTAACTGCAACTTGTTTCTGACAGTTAATTTGAGCTCAAATGGATATTCGCATAAGTGAAATGGTATTTCTCATCTTATGAATACCCCCAACCCCCCTTGTTGAAATTGTTTTTAACTTTGATTTTATTGATGAACAGTTACCTTTTGACCTTATAATTTAGTTTTTATCTATGATTCATAAGCTTCAATTTCGCGAAATAATTAGATCGATATGTCGTACCATTTGGGCTCTGCTGTGATAACAGTCTGTCAGTTAATTGGGACAAGGAGTTTTATCATTTTATTTGTCTTGTTGCAGGTGGTCCTCTCGGCCTGTTCCTCGTATTTCCAGAGCCTGTTTCTGCAGCACTCCGATCCACATCCAATTGTGATACTGAAGGACGTCCGTTTTGCCGAGCTGCAAACATTAGTTGAATTCATGTACAAGGGCGAGGTGAACGTGCAATATTGCCAGTTGCCAGCGCTGCTCAAGACAGCCGAATCACTCAAGGTATAAGACTCCTTGCTTCGATTGATAGATAAGACAAGTTTGATTTTATATATGTATGTATTTGTGTTCGTTCATAGGTTAAGGGCCTAGCCGAGATGACAAATCAAAATACGACGCTAAGGGAACCCGAACGGGAACCAGATCGACTGCGTCCACATTCGCAGTCAAGCGGTGCCAGCAAAACGGCCGATAGTCCAACAGCAGCAGCACTTGATGCAACAACAGCAGCAGCAGCAGCTACAGCAACCAGCTCATCATCATCAACAGCAGCAGCAGCAGCAACAACAACAGCGACATCAGCAGCAGCAACAACAACAGCGACAACAACGGGTGGCGGCAGGGGAAGTAGCAGCAGCAGCTGTTCCTCTGCAAACAGTACAACAACAATAACAACCGCAGCAACAACAACAACATCAGCGGCAGCAGCAGCAGCATCAACAACAAACGCAACAACAGCAACACAAGCAACAGCTGCTGAATCCTTGACGTCAGCGTCGTCGAAGCGTGAGGCAAGCGAACGTTGCAGTCCAACGCCGCCAAAGCGGCCAGCAATCAGTGGCGCCACATCAGCGGCCATTGATCTGCTCGAGGATGATGACGATGAGGATGATGAGGACGATGAGCTTGAGGAGATTGGCGAGGGGCAGCTGCAGCTGGGCGACGAGGAGGATCTGGATGAGGATACGCCAATGCCGCTAGATCTCTATCAAAGACCAGCCACTGCTGTTGAGCCGCCGCCGCCAGAGGGTGCCACAAGCAGCAGCAACACCAGCCACAACAAAAACAAAACCAACACTAACAACACAAGCGGCAGCAGCAACAACAACAATAAAAGCAGCAGCGGCAGCAGCAGTAACAGCAACAACAATAACAGCAGCAGCCACAACAACAACAATAGCAGTAATAACAACAACAGCAATAACAACAACAACAGCAATCAAATGAAGGCCACCTGCTCCACCTCCTCAGCGCAACTTTCGCCCAGCGGCAGCAACGGCGACTGCACAGCCAACGCATCGGCAGCAGCAGCAGCAGCCGAGCAGAGCAGCCATAATATTATTGTTGCCGTCGATGATGATGACGATGACGATGATGATGATGATGGTAATGGTGATGGTGGAGAGGATGGCAATCAGCCGGATGACAATGAACTGGACGATATGATGGATGACCATGTGATTGTTGTGGATCGCTCTCGATCAGCAGCTGTTGCAGCTGCCACAGCAGCGGCAGCACGCGACATTGCCCAGCGCATAGCGCATCATAGCGCACGGCGAGCGCATGGCGAGGATGACGACGAGGACGATGATGAGGACGACGATGAGGATGCGCTGCCGTCGGCAGCCCACGAATCGCTGCTCCATTCGCCGGGCATTGGCATTGGCGGGCTGCAGCCCAAAACCGAAGTGCTCGACGATGAGTATGACGACGAAATGGATCTGGACGATGATGACGAGGCGGACAACAGCAGCAACGACATGGGCCTCAACATGAAGATGAGCAGCGGCGGTGTCGATCTCTCAACGGGCTCAACCGTTATACCATCGCCGCTGATAACGATGCCCTCATCATCGGCAGCCGCAGCTGCCGCTCATGCCGCTGCCGCAGCAGCCGCCCATGCAGCGGCCGCCATTGAATCGGCGCGCTCGACACCAGGCGGTGGCTGTGGCGGTGGCGCCTCCGATCTTAGCCTATCAGCGCGTCCAGCGTCGCGTTCATCGCGCGACGGCAGCAATGCCAACGATGGACGCTCCACCAGCCTATTGAATCCCGGCGCCGTAGCCGGACTCTTGCCAGTGCAATCGGTGCCATTGGTGAGTAGCCTTGATTCTTGGAGCTTTTTGGCTCAATATAATCCCTATTTGATCTTACAGAGCCTCAAGAAAGAGATCGATTGCAGTGAGGATGATAACAGCAGTCACAGTAGACACATGCAACCGCGTTCGGCATCAGCTGGCGGCGGACTGGGCGGCGACCTTGACTATCGCGCCTCGCACGAGTCGGTAAGTGAAGTGCATTATTACATATACCCCCACCACACCCACCCCAGCAAGCTCCCAGCAATCCAAAAAAAAAACAAAAACCCTTCACGCTGTTTCGACTAAATCCCAATTCCAATGCAGAAACTTTTTTCGCCCAAAATTCATTCAGTGAATGCTTTTGCTGCTTCGATAGGTCTAAAACGAAAGTGAATTCGATCTAAAAAGAGCCCAAGCTCAAAGTTATCTGAGCCATAAATTGACCCTAGATAGAATGCTTACAATAAATGTTTTCAAAAATCTGTTAATATTATTCTTACTTAAAACAAATACCTTTTTCATATATGGCTACACGCTCTATTTCTAACTGCCTCCCAACCCCCAATTCAATATTCAAATTCTCTCAAAAAATAAAATTAAAATTATAATACTTATTGAACTTGCTTTCTCTCTCTATCTCACACACACACTTTGTCTGTCTCTCTCTCTCTTTTCTATATATGTGTGTGTCAATTATATATACCTGCCATTTATATACATTGCATATTTTTATATAATACTACTATATATATATTACTCTTTTATAAAACAATTAGTACAAAAAAAAAAAAAAAAAAACCAAATCAAGCAAAGAAAACAAATCAAAACTCAACATATGTTTTTGCTCTTCGTCGTGTTCTTTGTCTATGAATTTTTATATATACATACTTATATATACATATATATAAATATTTATATACCATATTTAATCTATACAATATCCAATATATTTATACATATGTATCTTTATATATATATATATATATATATATATTACAAAACTTTCCTTTTTGTTAAATTTTCTGTTCAACAAGCAAAGCTTGAAAACACTTTTTTAGATATCTGCATATATTTTTCTAATGTTAGTAGTTGTTCAGTTGATATATTCTCTCTCGTATATACATATATATATGTAGATATTTTTTCCTATTTTTTGTTATTGTATTCAATGTGTAGTGTTCTCTCTCTCTCTCCTTTTTCTATGTCTCTCTGTCTATATTTTTTCGTATGTATATTTGTATCCGTAATTTTGTATATCTATTCACAACCTTATCTAGCAATACAAACACATACTAGTACATAATATACACATACTTCTACACTGAAAAAAATCAACAAACACTCTGGCAGCAATAAGTTTTTGCACAGCTAAATGTCATTCTTTGTTTTTTTTTTTTTTATATATTTTTGGCTGACTTTCTTTTTTTGTGTTTCAGTATAGTTTGCATTGGTTCCCAATGTAGTTTTATTTCCATACTTTTTGGTGTGTGTGTGCGTGGCAAGCGGATTTCGTTACCTCACACACACACACACACACACACACACACTCGTTGATAGCAATTTCCGCTTGCAATTCGCTTTCCCCCCAACCTTTCTCTCCTCACATACATATATTCAATTCGCTTTGGCCATGTTTGTTGTTTGTTTCTTTTTGGCCTGGCCATTTGTTTTTTTTTTTTTGTATTTATTTGCTGACCATGTTTTGTTTGTTTTCTATTTTAATTTTGTTTCTCCTTTCTACAACGCTGTTGTTGCTTGTTGCTGTTGCTGTTGCTGCAGTTGCATGTTTACGACACTATAATTTTCAATATGGTCCGAGGTCCAATGCGATTCCCCAGCCATCTCTTCTTGACCTGACCGACCCCCAATGCTATTCAATTTAGCAAATACCCTACACCATTTATTTATTAATTTTGGGCATAATTTCTATGTATTTGATTGACATACACTTTACTCTTACATTACACTAAAATGAAACTAAAATTCTATTTCATCCTGATTCATTTAGTGACCTAAACTCGCTTTGCACTATGTGAGAAGCGCACAGCGAAACTTGTTGTTTTGGTTTCAAAACCTTTAACATTTGAACCATATTCATCGTTTTGTCGTTTCGTGTTTCGTGTTTTGAATTTTGTTCTTGTTTGCAAAATAATTTATTACACAACGGCCAAATGAGAAAAATGTCGGCACAAAAAGCAATATACTAAAAAACAAAAAGGATCAAAAAAATAAAAGAAAGAAATTTATTTAAT
Organism: Scaptomyza graminum; assembly: GCA_018901835.1. Taxonomy (NCBI): domain Eukaryota; kingdom Metazoa; phylum Arthropoda; class Insecta; order Diptera; family Drosophilidae; genus Scaptomyza; species Scaptomyza graminum. The sequence goes on along the minus strand of JAEIFL010000001.1, from coordinate 2,229,267 downwards.
AAAATACGTAACAATTTTTCAATTTGAATATTCGTATTGATTTGACTCTCGTGTTTGCTGTCGCAACACCCAAAAAAACAAACCAAAATCAAAATTGCGTTGCAACGTGTCTTTGCAACTTGCAACTAAATTTTCGGGGGCAGCCAGTGGAAACGCCTGAAGCGTGCTTTTAGGCTGTTCGGCGCAGCGAACGCAACTGTACTTGCGAGTGATATTTTTTGTTAAGGATTCCAAAAGGCATCAGCAACATGCTCGTAAGCAGCCGCCACACAGCGCCACACAGCAGTGTGTGCAACAAGACTGGCAAAACATTTAGCTTCCGGCGCAAATATATGTATAACATTTTTTGCACATTACATTTTCTTGTTTTTCGCTTGGGCTTTTCGCTTATTCACGTTTCTATTTTTATACATATTATTTTCTTTGTATTTTTTTTGTATATTTGCTCCTTTTTGGACACACTCGCATTCTGTCGTCGCCGCCGCTTCTGCCTTTTTAAGCGAGCAAATTTTGTGAACAAGCTGCACAAAAAAAACAAACCCAAACACAAAAAGTAAAAAACAAATTCGCCGCTGTCGTTTTTATAATATTTCTTGGCTCTCCTGTGTATGCATGTATGTGAGTCTGTGTGTGTGTGTGTGTGTCGAATGTTGTTTTATTTAATCTTTTCCTATTTTTTTTTTTTTTTTGTGTCGTGCTCGTCAACGACGCCACGACGCCAACGATGACGACGTCGCGGCGCTGCAAAGAAAAAGTACAAAACGCACTTTGTTGCAACGCTTGACGAATTTAAGCGACGACGCACACTCACAGTGCTGAGGCAACAGGGGAGATCTTGTGTGTTTGGGGCAGTGATAATCGGCTAGTTACTGTACAAATTCAACAATTCAATATAGCGATAGCATTTTGTTGCCAGGTGACGCTCCGAAGGAAGTCATATCTGAGTTTTGGATCCAACATGGCTATCAATTTATCGATTCAGTAGCAAAGACCTATTGATCTCGATCAAAATGCAGTTGTCGACAAGTCTGTGTAAACATGCTGCGCCATTAGCCAAAAGCCTTCCACAGTCAATAAGCAAACAGCCCAAGCGACAAACTTTAGCCAAAGCCGAATATATCCTTTTTAAGTCACAAACAACATTGGGTAGCGCTCGCATTCCAAACAAACACACACACACACACACACAAAAACACTCAAACACGGCTATGCATATGCAATTTACACACACACACAAACCCATGCACACACGGGAAACGCACATGTGCATAAATTCAAATAAAAATTTATCTAAAAAACAAAAACCAAAAAATAAAAAGCAAAACGCAAACAACAAAAAAACAACGAATAAATTGCATAAAATAAAATGCACACGCGTCTGGAGTCGTTGTCGGACGTTGATATTGACGCACACACACACACACACACACACACAGATGCATGCAGATGTCTGCTATCTCTCTCTCTGTTATTCTCTCTCTTTGTGCGTGTGTGTCGTGCAGTTTGTTGCCTGCAGACGCAGACCTGAGGAGACCCAGCCGCATTTGCCCGCATCATAAATACTTTTGCTTTTACACTTTCCTTTTCCTTTTTCATGTGTGTGTGTGTGTGTGTGTGTGTTCCGATTTGCTGTCTCGCTCCACCATTTGCTTGGGCAAGACTAAGAATTATAATAATAATAGTAATAACAGCGCAAAAAGACAAAAATCAACTTGCAGCAGCAACAACTTTTGCTTTCTTTTCATAAACACACACAGACACACACACACACACACATACAGTTACACTTAGACAAACGCGTATTTAATTTTGAAACAAATACCTTTCGTTTTATTTATTTTTATTTTTGTTTCGTAAGCCTCTCTCATCCACTCGTCTGAGTTGCCACGACCCTTTCTCCCTTGCCCTCTCTCTCACCCTCTTGTACTCCTCATTTGCATTGCTTTCTCGCTCCACCCACTCACCCCCCGCTGCTTATGTTGTTGCTGCTGCTTCCAATGATTTTTTTATTTTTCATTTTGGCCTCCACGCTGCTTTCGTCATCGTCGTCGTCGTTATGAATTTCATTTTTTTGTAGCATACCTTTAGGCAGCCTCTCAACTGTCGCAGTGTGTGTTAGTGTGTGTGTGTGCGTTGTGCTTGCATTTTATGCAGCGTCATCGCCGTCTTCCCCTGCTCTTCGACTTCTCTTCTCCCTCCCCACTCTCTGCGTTGCTTAGCAGCGTATGCGTAACATTTTTTTTTTTCCTTAGGTTGGTTTTTGTGCACAACTTTTGACTTAAATTATACAAAATATGAAAACGGCTGACAAAAAAAAAATACGAAGCTCCATCATCCACCCCCTCTGGATCTCTTTGCTAAATACTCTCTACGAATGGGACAACTGTCAATCACACACACACACACCTTAAATATGCACGCAACAAATGCCAAAGTGAAAATATATTGCCTGCTCTAAATGTATTTGTGTGTGTGTTAGCTAGCACTTTGACTCCTGCAAAAACTCGACGCACATTGCACATTTATGTGGCACTCCACTCCACATCACCTAACCCCTCCCCAAAGCAAACCCCACGCCGACGCGGCGACGTTGACAGCGCTGCTTGGGCATTGTAATCAGTGCGCCGCGTTGATTGCAAAGTTTTTCAAGTGGTTCGTGTGTTTTATTTTTTTTTCGTTATTTGGTTGGTTTTTTTGTTGTGATTTTTTTTTATTGTTTTTGTTGCCCAGCCAGTTTTGCCCAGTTTGTTTTTGGGCGTAGCACCATGGGCCACTGGATGCGACCCAGGCCCAAGTCAGTGAGAGACGGCCAGCCGGGCACCCAGCGGGGTGGGGTGCTGCGGGGTGACAGTTGGTGTAGGCGTAGAGTTTTCATCATAAAGCTGCTAATAGCCCGAGCCTTGCGGACTGTTTACCAAAGGCTTAAAGGGAGCTTTTGGGCAAATCAAACGGAAATGAAATAAATATGTTTGCGTCTGTTGAAGTGTGGTAAACACATTTTTATGTCCACAATTATCGATAAAAATGTTATCGATTTGAAATTTTACCTAAATGCTTGGATTAAACTGCCTTTGAATTCAATAATTAATCCATTTGTTGATTTATATAATTTGCGTGGATCAAACTATAAGTGCAAGTTTTTGAATTAAAATCATGATTATTGCTTAAAGCCAGTGCCAGGGCTTAGCTGCAGTTCTCTTCGACATTCTTCTCAGTTTTCCTATTGCGATTCGCATGCAGTGTCTGAATTTTGTTTCAACTGCTTTTATTTTATTTATTTTTGTATCTTTTGACTGCTTTAGCTTTTTGCGTTTTGTGCACATCACCGAGGCCCCTTCTATGTGTGTGTATGAGTGTGTGCGTGCATATGTGTGTGTCTATATATTTTATTTTTATTAAAAATCAGCCAGAGCGCAACCCACAACAGACGAAACCCCCGTAGCCAAAACGTCAAACGACACACACACACAAAAAAATATAAATTACACAACAACAAAAAAAATAAAATAGAAGGATAATATCACAAAACACACTCTGCTGCCAAACCAAACCAAAAACACTACCAACCACCTATCCCCTGCTTAACTTATCCCCGCTTATCACCCCCATATAGTAGAGCACAACACACGAAGAGGCCCAAAAAAAGGCAGCAGTTAAAATATTGTTGCATACTTTCGTGCACCAACTGCAGTTCCATGTGGTGTTAGTCTGTGTGTGTGTGCGTGTGTGTGTGTCTGTTTGCATTGCTATTCTTCTTCGTCGTCGTTGTTGTTGCTCAGACAAAAAAATAAAAATGATAACAATACATAATAATTTGAGCAAAAATATTACGAAAAAATATTTCAAATAGTCGCTTCCGCTCTAACGGCTTCTGCTACCCCGCCCCCCCTATTTTACCCAGCCCAGCAAATTCTCCACCCCTTTTTCTATTTGCTGTGTGTGTGTGTGAGTGCGTCTCCTCTTGCCAGATGCGTCGTATGCGTCATCTATTGCGTCTATTTTGGCGGCTATTTTGCAACAGAAGCAAATGTGAGGCTGGGATAAAAGAGGTTGGATGGGCGGGGTGCGTTGGGGTGAGCTGTGAGGCAACAGGATAGGTGGCATGCAGCAAAAGCAATTGGGCAGGTGGCATCTGGCTCAAAAAAGGGCCGCGCAACGAGTTTCATTAAAAATATGCGAATATTTATATTAAAAATGTGGAAACCAACAAACTGCAGTAGCGCAAATAACAAAAAAAAAAAAAAAAAAAAATATAAGGCCCGTTTTAAGTGCAGCCAACAAAAAGCTGGCAAAAAAATCCAAAAGTCAGCTAAGTAAAATACCAACACAAAAAAAAAAGAAGAAAATTGCAACAGAAAGCCAAAAAGCAAAAATTCGTATCTGCCGAAGATGAAATACTCTTGCAAGTAAAACCGATACAGAAAGAAAGTTAAAGCATTTTTGCATTAAGCGCAAGTTTAAGCAAGACTTTACATAAGTTGCAAATGTTCTATTTTGTGGCATTCACATTTTGAGACAAATTCTAAGAATATCCGAACAAGCCAGGGTATGCCAGTTGAAAGGAGAAGGAGGTAGAAGAAAGAGAAGGCCGACGACCGTCAAAAATGTTCGTGCCAAGAACCCAAAAAACCAAAACCAGACGCACATCGATCGATATTTGATTATTATTACGACGACAACGACGACAACGACGACGACGGCGACGACGACGAAAAGTTGCAAGACGATGACGCAGACATTGACATGGAGGCCTTTACATTTTGATGGGACGCTGTTGGTGCAGCGGGTGGACGCTGGGCTGATTGACGCAGTCAGGACATAAAACTCAATGGCTGATATGCCTAGGATGGGTGGAAGAGGGGGTGGGTGGTAGAGCGTTAAGAGTCGGCACACGAGTACGCAAGTTAACTGTCGTCTGGGGCGATGATAATGAATCCATTAGCCCAAAATGGTGGCGCCTTCAATTTGCAACCAGTTCAATGACATGTGGCTTAAAACAACTTCTATCTCTCCCTCTCTCTTTATCTCTCCCTTTCTCTCTCTCTCTCTCTCTCTCTCGTTTAATGGGGGAAAAACAATTGCTTTAATGTAAGCATCTTGTTGGCCTGCATTATGTTGGCCAGCTGTTGGTAATGCAAATTGGCTTTTTGGCCACAAATATGTATATATGTATGTGTTTGTGTGACCCAGATTGCAGCTGCAGCCTTATTGAATAATATGCCGCATTTCGTTTGTGGCGACACCCATCTCAAAAAACCGCCCAAATCCGCTCAACTCTTCTCTGCAATTTGCTTAATGGAAACCTTTAGTGCACACACATACACACACCAGCACACACACGTAAGGTCAGCTAAAAGGCAAATCACGCAACATGGCCAACATCCTATGTATGTAGATGTACATATGTATATGCCTATATACTCAGTAAGCTGTTACAGAATTTGCTTTCTAAGTTAGTGGTGCACTGGACTCTTGACCACTGGGCCAAGCTTTGCCAAGCATTGCCAACTACTTTAATCCGAAAAAAAAAAAAAACAAAAATAGTAGAGAAATCATTTTACCATTGATGTTGGCATTTTTCTTTCGTATGCATAATACCATCGATTGGAATGTTGAAAAATGTGCAGCACTTCAATATTTGCGTTTAATTCTTCAAAACTTTCCTTTGGCAATTGTACTTTTCACTATAAAAACTTGTCGGATTCTCAGTTATTTTGTTGTTATTTTACTTTCCTTTCCTAAAAACTCCTCCCCCTCTTCCACCCCCACACTCAACTAAATATATCTTCCAGTTATTTGCACATCTTTCACATCTGTCGCCTTAACTGTTGTATAAATGAAATTTTGTTTTTATGTACATAAGCTTAAGACACACATACACAAAAAATACACAGACAAAAACTACGTATACAAAAGATTTAATCGAATATTTTTATGTACTACTTATTGCAACTTGTAGCTAAAACTTGTATTATATGATTGCATTGCATGCGTTTTTTTTTTTTGCCATACATACCAACATTCTTATATTATATCAAAAAACCTTATCCCACAAACATCAAAAATACCAAAAAAAAAATAAGAAAACAATTATGAAACTAATTAGCTTTTGAGCTTAAAAAGAAAAAAACCAAAACCGTATAAACACCAATAAACAAAAAAAAACTGCCACAAAATTATAAAATTCAAAAAGATACAATAAAAAAAATTCAACCAAATTTTGGCCAACCCAATTTGATCAAAATTCGCTGCACACAAATTTGGACTATTCCCGAGTTGAGAATCCATCCCGCTATTTGAATTGATATATGGTTTTTTTGAACTTGTATTTAATACTATTTTTATGCCATAGGAACTCTCTCTTAAAAGTTACCTTGCCTATGTTCTACTAGTGAAATATTTAATAAATTTGCTTTCTTCTTATTGTTTTGTTTTTAATTTTGTTGATTTGAATACTTGAAATATTCCTAATACCTATTTATAAATACTTAAAATATATATGTGTAATTTGTGCTACTTTTCTTGCTGTCATTGTCTTACACGCTATCTGTCTCGCTCTAAGCTCTCTCTCTCTCTCTCTATGTGTCTCTCTCTCTATATCTAACTATCTATTAATATATTTCAATGTGTCTAACTGTGTGTTGTGCTTTTACATACTATATATTATAATAATCCCAATCAAAACAAACCTATGATATAAAAAATAAAAACGAATCAAACAGTCAAGAAAAGCTTAGAAGAAAAAGTCAATGAAAAAGAAGAATTAGCAAATATTTGCTTAGTCTATCATCAATTCAACCTAGAAAACAAGAGGGGTCCAGTAAAAACCAAACATGTTCTCTGAACGTTGTGCAATTAATAACAAAAAAAAATAAAAAAAATATTATCTATAAAAATGCATTAATTATAAACAACAAGAATATCGTACTAAAGCGCTTTTGGTGTTTTTAAAGTTACACGATGAAAAAAAAAGGAAATCGACGAAATAATTTCGTTTAAGAATCTCAAAGAAACAAACACAAAAAAATAAGAAATATAAAGAAAACCAAAAGCAAATTAACAACATTGATGCTATATACATACACACCACACACACACACACATTCACATACACATACACATACACATACATATACACGTATACATACCAATGTATTTTTTTCTGATATATCTATGTATTATCTAAATGTGGAACGCTTTTACATAAATCGTTCGTTCGTTGTTCGTTTATGTAAATGGTAAATGTGTGTGTTCTATTTTTCCATAAGCTAAATGTATTTATTTTCGTTATTATTATTATAATTATTATTCAATGTGAAATTTTTCAATAATACATATTTATATATATGTATGTATTGTATGTTTGTCTGTATGTATGTTTACTCTACTTGATTTTTATTGTCTTAGAACTTACTTTGTTTTTTGTTCAAAATTTACAAAAAATGGCCATTCTTAGAAGTTCATATTAAAATTGCATTCATTTTAGTAAACCATTTAACAAAAAAAAAGATGTAAGAAACAGGTGAGCTCAAAAACACTGTACACAAAGTGAAAGTAACGAGTAACGAGATAGACCAAACTCCGTAAAGCAATGAGTAACGCGTAGGCCAACTAATCTTCATAGCGAGTGGCGATTGATGCACCAAATAAGCAACGAGACAATGGATTAAGCTCGAATCAGTGCACAAGGAATGATTCCGTCATTCGGTGAGGCTCCAGAGGAAGATGCAATGTAATCGCATATTACTTACTTACCTAAACGGAGCCTAAACAGATAACCGATTGTTAAAAATTGACTTTTTTCAAAAATGATATTGTATTTGTTTCGTTAATTGTTTTGATTTTGCATTCTGACGTGCTTAAATTTTGTTTTTGGCAAAGAAATGTTTGTGTTTTTGTACTTTTTATGCGTATATGTGTGTGTGTGTGCAAGTGTGTGTATTTGATGTTGTGTTTTGTACTTGTTGATGTTTTTGTACATCGATGTTGTTCATGAACGTTGTTCATTTTATTATTTTGTTTTTTTTTTGTTTAGTTGTTTTCTAACTTTATCTCTCTATCCTACCTATCTAACTATCTGTCTTTCTCTCTTTTTCTAACTGTCTATCTGTCTAACTCTTTTTAAAAACTATCTAACTCGCTCTGTCTGTTTTAAAATATATATTATATACTCGTATATATACATAATATATGCCTTTGTAACATATAATTTATCGTTGTTGTTGTACTCTAAAGCTACTTTAAAACTAAGTTTCAAACAAAAATTTTAACTCAATAATTCGAGTGTGAATCAATGTGACCAGATCTGTTTACAAATATATAATCTAATTACATATATTTTAACTTCTTATATGGCATATTATGTATATGTATAAGTCTACAGATCTGTCTTTTACCCTAGGTATTTCTTTAATTTGCATATACATATAGATATACATAGATGTTATATGTATATGTACATATACATTGGAACGAGTGTATGTATTAGTTTTTGTGTATATGCATTATCGACTACATCCACCGATTACACAAAGTGCATTTAGCTCTGTCGACCATTATTCAAATATCGAAGCAAACAGCGTATGGCAGCATTGCCAGCAGCGAAACGTAGTCGTTGCCAGCCTTTTTTAGAGACGTTACAAACTTTGCCAGATGTCCCCCATTGTGGTGTGTTAATCCTTGCCTGTCTCCTCCTACAACTTGATCGAGGTTTGTGAAATATACGCAATGCCCGGTCAACTGTTTGTCAATGTTTCTCCGGAGTCACGTTAAACCTTTTCGCTTACCAAACGGTTTTGCAATTATATTTGTAATAACTGTACTTTAGTTCCCAACTTGTCTGTGATGAAAACTGTTTTGATTTTGGCAATGTTTTTTAAGCATACTGATTGCTTCTGATTTCTAATATTCCTTGTGTTTTTCGCTGTTTAAAATACTTGTATTTTGTTGTGATTTTCGTTTCTTTTTATAGTTTTTGTTTAATTTTTTACAATATATTGTCAAGAAGTTGATCTACGTTTTTTGAAAAAGGTTGTGCAATCGAAATTTTAAACTTTAACAATTAATTCAGTTGATATGAATTTGAATAAAAGTTATTTTTGGCACCAAACTGCTCCATGCTACAAAAGAAATGCAATCGAAACAATACTTGATTTTCCGTTTTCTGTACGAAAATAAAAGAGTGCAGGCAAAAGTAGAAAACTTCTTGAAAATAGTTTGACTTACAATTTTATCCATTTTTTTTTTTTGTTTTGTTTACGACAGCAATTAAATAAAAACACCAACATTTTTGTATTCGATATTTAAAAAAACAAAAAGAACACGATCTGGCCCAACAAAAGCTTCGGAGCTACTGAGTTTGTTTTCTACTGTTTCCAAAATGTTTTATGTTTATTTTTATTTTTATATATTTTTTTTTTAATTGTTTTGGAATATTTTTTGATGTTACCAAAGCGGCAGCAGCCACAAATCGTTTATAATTTTTTCAAAATTTCTTATAAGCATTTATGATATATTATTTATAATTTAATAAATTTTTTGTACTGACAAATTTTAACGCAAAAATTGGCAAAACAGAAAAAAAAACATTTATTTTTCATTTTTGTTGTTTGTTTCTTTTTTGGTTTTTGAGCAAAAGTAAAAAAGCAAAGAAGAAGTAGGCAAAAGAGTAGATGGTGAAAAACTCTTTTTTCCATTCTTAAAGATTTTTAATAATATTTTTCTTTTGTTTTTTCAATTTTTTGCCGAAGCAAAATTTTGTTCATGATTTAAAGAATTAGTTCGAGTAAAACCAAACAAATTTAAATCTAAAAATTTTTATATTCTACTGAAAAATCGCGTCTTGTACTTAACAAAATTCTTTTGCGACAAGTGCAAAAAGCAGACCGTGAAATTAAAGTTACGAAAATTTTAACAATAAGTTTGAACCAAAACCAAAAGCTATGTTACAAAAACCAAAACTTACAAAAATGTAAAACAAAAACAAATAACCAAAAAAACAACAAACAAAGCAACAACAAAAAACAAAAACCAAACAAAATAATGAAATGAAAAATCAAACAAAAAGCAAAAACATTATTAACGTACGAATTTGTGACGTTTTTCGAACGACGCCCAAACAAAAATCGAAATTCAACTTCTTGAAAACAAAAACAACAAAAACAAAAGTATATATATATATATATAAATACAATCATATATCTTATATATATGCATACACTATATATATAATAAAATGTTTGTATCCAAATTTTAGAAATGCAAAAACAAACAAAACAAAACAAAAGAAAAAGAAAAAATAAATAAAGCAGTTATAGATAATAAACAACAACTACAATAACTACACAACGAAAGACATGCTGAAACCCCCTCTTGTTTTTACTGGCATCAGCTGCCAAGTTGAAAGATATATAAGTATATAAAGTCGATAGTCAAATAATTAAACTTGAAAGATGGTAAGCAGAGGCGCAGAGCTGAGAGAGCGTCGCTAGCTGAGATCTGATGGCCATTTAAGCTTTTGCTATTAGTATCCACTCTTCTAACTCTATAATGATATCAGATATATGAAAATATATTAATTGTTTTGTAATTTTAATTTAATGTTGTGTTATTTCCTTGCATACCACAAAATGGAAGAAGAAATGTAATCTTTGTAATGATTTTTATTTATCCTATTCTCTATCTTCCTCCATATATAATTATATATAATATAATATATATATTATATATCACATTATATTATATCTTCCTTTATCTTTCACATTCAAATTTATACATAGAGTATACAAGTCAAATAATGACTGTAACTTAATTAATTAAAAATGTAACTTTTGCAAAAGCGAGAAGAGCAAATTTAATTTTGTAACTCCAAACGTAATTTCCATATAATTTGATTAGTATCCAGTTCAATTATTTTTGTATTTGGAGGCTTATGGCAACCAGTAAAGTAAGAGACAAAAAGAAAAAAAAAAATACTCAATCGCAATTATTTTTATTTATTTTAATTTATAATATGATTCCAATTTTGATAATATTTATTTTCGTTGTATTAGTTTTGAAGCTCTTACTATCCCTTTCTCTCTCTCTCTCTCTCTCTCTTTCTTTCTATCTCCTTGTGAACTCACTGTCCCTCTTTCGCTCTCTCTCTATCTCTCTCTCTCTCCCATTTTTCTACGTCTCTCCTTTTCTCTCTGTATATAAAAGTAAAAGTACAACCACAGAAAATTATGTAATAATCTCTGCATTATTTATTATTTTGTTTTAATTTTTCAATTTCAATTAATATATCGTTGTTTTGTAAAAACTAAAGTATTAAAAACCAATAGTTGTAAAGACAAAGAAAACGAAGAAAAGCAAAAATCAAAAGAGAAGCGATAAAAATAGCGAATCCAAAAGTATATAAAAGGCACACATATCGATAACATTAAGAGCTCTAAGCTAAAACTATCGATCGATCGACTGCAAGCAAAAACTGAAACTGAAAATTCCAAAAAAAAAAAAAAAAACCAAAAACAAATATATATATATTAAAATACCAAAAATGCAAATTACAAAAAAAAAAAAAACAAAAAAAAAAAGAAACGTAGTAAAGAAGTTGATGTTGGATTTTTGTTTGGTGTTTGTTCCAGGAAACGTCCGAATCGCCCCAACAACACGCTGTGGGCATTGGCGCGGTCCTCGGCGGCGGCATGAGCAGCAGCAGCAGCAGCAGCGCAGCCGCCGCCGCCGCAGCCGTTGCCGCCGCAGCCGCAGCCGCTGCCCATGAGCAGCAGCCGCAATCGTCACCACCGCCGCCGATGCACCTCTTGCCGTGCATATACTGCGGCGCCGCCTTCCCCAACCAAAGCAAACTCACGCGTCACCTACTCTCGCACTCGCTGAAGACGCTCGAGTATCGGGAGCCCGCCACACATGCGGCCCTGCTCCACTCGCAGCTGCGTGCCCACGACCTCAACATGGGTGCCTTAACCCAACCGTTTGCCTTCCAGGCGGCGATGGCAGCCAGCACGGATCCGCAGGATCAGGCGGCCGCTGTGGCCGCCGCCTTGGGCCTCGAAATGGAGATAGCGCTGCATGGCGTCAGCTGCATACAGAGCTTGACGGCCAGCGGTCCGGGCGGCCGTCTCGGATTAAGCGGCTCGTCTACATCGGGCAATGGTGGACTTGGGTCCTCATCAGCCGGCATGCTGCTAGGCAGCAGTTCAGCTGGTGGCAGTGGCGGTGGTGGTGGTGGTGGTGGTGGTGGCATGGGTGGCAGTGGTGGTTGCGGCGGCGGCGGCTCTTCGTCGCCCTCAACGTCCGCCGCAGCGTCGGCAGCGGCGCAGTCCGGCTCGTCGGCCGCCTCGTTGCTCGGCGCGTCAAGTGATCCGAATAGTGTTGTCATGTGTAAGTTCTGTGCTAAAAGTTTTCCCGATGTTACATCACTGATCACGCATTTGTCGGTACATACAGGTGATCGACCATTTAAATGTGAGTTTTGTGGCAAAGCGTTTAAGTTGCGCCACCACATGAAAGATCATTGTCGCGTGCACACGGGTAAGTCTCTCCACCAACGATCCATCAATATGGATCATTTACTACATACATATATTATCATTATACATCAAATACTTATCAAATCTTATTGAAACAAAGCTTTAAAAAGGCTTTGAGATTACCATTTTAAGGTTAACCCACCAACTGATATAGTTAAAATATATTTTTGTTCAACCCTCTCGATTATTAAAAACTGATTTTTCAAGCTTAAGAATATTAACTTAAACTTCTAAATAAATCCTATTCATTTTCTAAGTGCTTAAGCTATGATGAAACTTTAAGCTTAATGATTTCAAAGTTTAGATTAAACTTTGCGCTCAATGTCTCTCCGCGACACTTTTGACAGTTAGCCAGTAAAAGTTCAAGCTTAAAATTTACATATTCTCACATCCATACATACAAAAAAAAAAAAACATTTTACATACATAGAATTTAAATCTGACACATTAAACTTACTTTTGTGGAACCTGCAAACAAAAATGATGCATTTTGTGTGTGGGGGAATTGCAGGTGAACGGCCATTCAGATGTCAAATGTGCGGAAAAACTTTCTCGCGTTCAACGATCCTCAAGGCGCACGAGAAAACGCATTTTCCCAAATATGCGCGAAAGTATTTGTCACCCAGCCCTGTCGATACAAAGGATGAGCTACCGCAATAGTGAAACGATTTTAGTTTGTTATTAAATTATTATTATTATTACTATTACTATTATAATAATAACAACAATAACAACAACAACAATATAAACAACAACAGTGCAAACTATTTGCATAACAACAACAACTATAACTACAATTGATGAGAACGAGACAACAACAACAGCAGCAACAACAGAAGCAGCAGCAGCTAAAGCGGCAGCAAAGCGGAAAGAATGAGACAGCAAAAGCAACAATTTTTTGACTTACTTAAGCAAAAAGCGCAAAGCTTAAAAACACACACACACACACACACACACACATACAAACACACGAACACTCATATACATATGTGAACATATATATGTATAAACAATATGTACATATTTTATTACTTATATAAAAACAAAAAACTAAAAACGAGGCAAACATAAACAGAATCAGACAGATAAAAGAAATGGCAAATAGAATTTGCTACTTTTTAGCTGAAGCGTTGTGCATGGAAAAAAAGGAAATGGCAACACACTCACATACATACATATTGAAAGCAAAAGAGAGATAGTTATAGAGTTAGAGAACGAAGGGGAAGTATAGTAGATCATGAGATCGCAAGCAGGCAGGCTGGCAGGCAAGCGTGCATAATGCATATACATACATTAATTATATACATACATATATACCTATATACACACACACATAAAACTATACATACGATATATAGCAACATATGTCAAATTGTTGAAATTTATACCAAGAGCGATAATATTTTTTTTAATGCAAAAAAAAAAACACACACACACAAACACAGTTTTTTTTGTCTCTATTTATAAAGTAAATATTTAGAAGGAAAAAAAAAGTAAAGAAGAAAGAAAACAAAAGATGTTTATTTCTAATTTAGTGCAAAAGATGGAAAGAAACAAATAACAAAAAAAAAAAAAAAAAAAACTCCAGCAAGAGTTTAAGCGTTGATAATATTATATTTTTTTTCTATACAATATTTTAGTGAAGAAAAAGTGCAGCGTGAAAGTTGTAGCAGGAATCTAATTAAAATTGAAAAAAATATAATATATACATATACATATACATACATATATGCGTATAAAAATGTATATATATATATTGGTATTTTCAAAAGTATATATATACACACATATAAGAGAACGTAAGACATATATACATAAAAGATAGAAACAAGGAAAGAATGAAAAAAAAAAAAACAAGAAGAACAGCAAAAGTAAAAAATTCTACTAAATTATAATGATATACATATATACATACATATATATATATGCATACGATAGTAATGATATAGAAAAAGAACAGTGAACACGTGATGTAACTTTTTAAGTAATAATGATGATGACGATGATTATTATCATAATAATGATGTTGATTATAATAATGGCGATATTAGCGAGTTGATAATAACAAGTAAAACTAGTTTAACAAGTAAATATCTGCATACTTAAACATATTAGCAAAGCAAAGCAAAGCAAAGCAAAGCAGAGCAAAGCAAAGTGAACTGTTAAAAAACAAACAAAAAATAATTGCTCGAAAACCGCAAAGAACGTATACCACATACATATCCACACACACACACACACACACAACCACAGACACGCACACACATTAACAGATTTTGACACAATTTTATAGGCTTATCAGACTTGTCTTAGCCCCAGGCCTACGTATATTGATCTAGTACCTTATGCGATAAGAAAAATGCCCAACATTTTGACAAAGTATTTGTGGGAGTTCTCACGGCAGGTGGCGTACTTGAGAATTAAAAATAAAAAATAAAATTATAAACAATCCTGCAGCAAGAATATTGAACTTATTATCAAATTGACACACACACTTGTATATATATGTACCTATGTTCATGTATATGGTATGTGTATATACTTGTATATAGTATGATAAAAATAATTAATTTTTACCCTCATATACATACATACATTTACAACCTAATATACGGTGCATATATAAATCTATATATTGTATATAGTTTATATATATATATACAATAATTATATATACATACGTATATAAAGTAAAAGCAACAAGAGAAAAATTCCCAAAACTTGTACAGCAGAAGGGCATAAGGAAGAAAACATCAAATGTGAGGCACTTTGAAAAGAAGAAGAACAAAAAGAAGAAGCAAATTAATATTGAATTCAAATCATGGAATACAGACATACGCGTGAATTATGCAAAGCAGCAGAATTACATAGAATATCTGTGATCTTAAATATATGAACACACATACACACACATATATATATACATCAATATATACTTAAAATAATACGAAACCGAAAATGATTAATTACACATACTAAACATACATACATACATATGTACATATGTCTACTCTTATAATAATCTACATAATCGAAAACAGTTTTCAAAAAGCCCCACACTTAAATTAAAATCGCGTTTAGGACAAAGAAATCGGGTATAACATTTAGATTTATATTTCAATTCCTTGATTTTTTTTATCTTTTCTCAGATAAATATAATTTAGCTTGCAGCGTTTCGACAAAAAAATGCCTTAGATTAGTTTTCTTCAGGCCTTCGGCGCAGGACAAGATAGTAAAACAAAAACATATTTGATCAAAAACTCTGATTCTTCATTACACTTTATGTTATAGCTTTCGCACATGCACAATGATCTTTAATCAACACACACTCACACACACAATGAACAACGTTCCTTTTAGTTGCAAGATTTTGTTGCCTACAGTTTGGGGCTCAAAAATCCGCCAAATGTTTGCAGCTTTTTTTGCTCAGTTTACTTTGCTTTGACCCAACCAACAACAACAATAACAATAGAAACAAACCACCACACTTAAATTCAACAAAAACAATCGTAATTATATTGTTTTCCTGTACATTTTGAGTTTTGTATAAGGATTTACAAAAAATTAAAAGAAAAGAAAACCATAACAAACAAACTTTGGCTAAACATTTGCAAGGATGAAACATTGCTAGTTCTTAAGCAAAATTATGTGTTATTATGTTTATATACTATATTCTGATAGCTATGAATACGAATAATATTCTGTTTTGATAACGTGGTCTTAATATCGCTGTGGCGCTTCTAATGACAGCAACACAACAATGGTAACTGCAACAACTTTCTACACTTTTCAAGCAAATGTTAGATGTTATATATATAATGCCCAGAGCCAGACAGTGAATAGCGCAAACAATAACAAAACCATACAAATCGATCTCAAAATTATAACACAAACAAATTATATTATAAAAAAACAAAACAAAACAAAACAAAGCAAACACAACTAGTACACCAGCGTTTGGGGACAGCTCTGGCCAGAAATACATACATACATAGAGTTTAAATATGTATATGTATGTGTATGTATAAATCGATTGTTAGGGCGGCCGTGCGCATTTTGGGATCGGTTTAGATATCGATCTGTGTTAGTTTTAGCAGCAGGCGAAAAGCAACAACAAAATGCGCACATTATAAAATATAACACACATGAATTATATCACAAAACGCACGCTAGGCAAAATTCTAAATTCTAAATTTTCAAATGAAAACAAAAAAAAGAGAAAAAAAACAAACACTTTTTCGGCAAACCAAAACACAAAAAAAAAAAGAGAAAAATCCCAAAAATCTAGCGAAAAGGAAACAAATAAAAACTTTTGGATTAAACAATTTGGCTGTGATAGCATTAAAAAAAAAACAAGGAGAATAACAACAATATTAAAACATAACCAAAAAAAAAAAAAATACAAAAATCAACAAATCGAGATATATAAAAATCTCGGAATTATTCGCTTTGCATTTTTAAAACGCTAAAAGAAAAAAAAAACGAATAATGTCGCCATTAAAAAACATTTTGTTGTTGGCTTATTTTCTCGCAGGGAGCGCAGTATTAGAGAAAAACAAGACAAGACACAGGAAAAAATATACAAAAAATAAATAAATAAATTAATAAATTCAACAGGCATCAATTTCGACATTGTGATGTTAAGAATATTTGCAAAAAGCGAAATATTCGCTTAAATAATGTTAATAATAACAGTTAAAACATAATCATATATAATGTAATCGTATAATGGAAGAAAGCAAACAAAATTTAACATTTAGGAACAAAACAAAACCAAAATTGTGATTTTCGGCCTTTTAGAAACAAAATTTAACAATTATTACTCAATAATTAATAATTAAACGTAACCAAAAACAAAGAAAAAAAAAACAAAAAAAGGAACATTAAATTTAAAAGCAAAGCTAAATAAGAATGGAAAAAAGAGAAAAACGCGCTTTTTTTTAGCACTTTTGATTGGCTGGGCAAAAAACATGAACATCAATCATTTATAAAAAAGGGAAATTTTGTAGATATAAAATAATTTTTGTTCTTTCATCATAACATTTAATGGCTGCCAAAATGCGCACAGGCAGCCGGCCACATCGAAAGTGAGAGTGAAACATTCCAAGCAAAGAATAGGTAGAAAAAATGCATAAAGGTTTTGCAGTCATCTGCTTGAAACAAAGTAAAAGAAGCGCCAGCAAATTGTGACCACAACAAACAAACAAAAAAGAAGAATGTGTTTTTTTTTTTAATATTTTAATTATTATTTTGACTGCACTGACAACCAACAATGTTTTATGCTCTGTGTCTCTACGAAACAAACATTTTATTATAATTATTATGTTCTTTTTTTTCTTATATATATAATTTAATATTTAAGCAAATGTTATTATTATGATTATTACACTTATTGTACCAACAACTTATACGAAATTTATTTAGCTTTAGCGCAAAAACAGCAAAAAATCTAAATGAATACATGGCAACAATTTTTATGTTCACATTATTATTCAAATTGTATCCAAATCAATTTTCTTTGCAACTTATATGTTCATTAAAAAAGTTATGTTTATCTGCGCTTAGTTAATACTATAACAACAACAAAAACAACAGCAACACACAATGAATTTGTTAGCTATATGAGAAAAACAAATAAAAACGACAGGCAAAATTATTGTGACTTCGCCACAAAACACAAGAAAAAATAATAATAAACACACAAAAATAAAAAGCAAAATTAAAAATGAGAACCAAAATCAAGTTGGAGCAAAAAGAATTTTTAAATGACGTTTTTGGGTAAATATTAAATTTCGTTTCGTTTCGTTTCGTTTGGTCCATTCTTGGTTCATTTTTCGCATATCATTTAAATTCATTGTGTTACATTTTGCGACATCATCGATTTCATACATACATACATTTACGTACATACATTTTGCTCTCTATATGTATTTTCTTTGTTTTTTTTTATTTTAGTATGTATATTTTTTAAGTTCATTAAGATTAGCGCCTAAGTTTGTGTATGAATTTTAATTAGCCTTTAAGTTGTGATCAAAAGTTCCTTACTTTGGTTCCCCGCGCGAGCGCCCGTCCCGCACCATGGGCCTTATATTCAATGTTTTGTTTACTTGTTTACTTCAAGACGCCATTTGAAAACATTTCAACAAGTTCCTTGACGACAGCAACAAAAAAAAAAAAAAATACAAAAAATACAAAAATCAAAAAAATACGAAAAACATAGCAAAATATACAATAACAAATTATAAACATACCAAGAATTCTAAGCTGCAGCCACTACAGAAAACAATTCAGTTAAAATTGTATTTTGTTTCTATTTTATTCATATATTATTTGCTTGTTTTATGATTACGTTTTTTGGTTGAATGTTGCCAGGTTTTATGTAGACATTTTTTGTATATGTATATCGATAATTGAGAAGCCCAAAAGTACCGCTTCCAAATTGTAGTACTGTTAATACAAATTTTTAGTCAAAATTTTATCGAAAACACTTTTTAGGCAAAACAAAAAAAAACAACACAAACCAAAAAAAATTAGAGCGCTTTACAAATTAAATTAAAATAAATAAAACAAACGCAAAATTAAGAAATTAATTAATTAAATTACAATAAAGTTTTGATCAATTGTTTGGTATTTTTAAGGCGCACAGTACGAAAGTAAAGCACCTTCTATGCGCTGCTAAAAAATTGAACATTTAACACAAAAATACGAAAGAAAAGAAAAATCAAGTTGGAAGAGGAGAGTGCAGCCTTCTCGGCGATTCTCAAAATAATTAGACTCAAATTTAAAATACATACATATACGTATATATAGTATATATATATATATATATGAGTTTGATCGTAAATATATAAGTTTTCTAGTAGAGCGAAAGGGCAAGGAAAGGCCGAAGAGGGAGGAGTTGTAAGTCAGCTTCAGTTTGGTTTGAGTGCTTATCACCCTTTAATTATCCAGCTAGCAGCACAAGCAGTAGAGGCAATACAAAATTTAACAGCTATAATCCAAAACACAAACACTCACTTACATACAGAAACACACACACAAACACACACACATACACACTTATATATATCTACACTGCAAATGGAGGAAAAGATAAAGAAAAAGAAAATAATATCATTAGGCGTACTGCAAAAATGCATTTTAAAGGAAACAGGAATTTTAAATGATATATAGTATATATATACAGAAGTAGTAAAAGTATATATATATAAATATACATATACATACAAAATACATACACAATAATAATAATAATAATATATTTCGAGTAATTCAGAAAGTAAGCAAAGCAAGTTATTTATATATGAATCTATAAATACTAAAACCAAACGCATATTAAATACCACACACACACACACACACACACAAACACACATACAGACACTCTATACGATAGTATGTACTACTATATCGCATAAATGTCAAATCGAAGCTAAAAACCATGCTAATAATTATAAATTTGTACAGCAAAATAGTAGAATCAAATTCTAGTGAGATTGAGCTGACAACGTGACAACGTGACAACCCGACAAACAAACACACACATACAGACGTAAAATAGAGACGTATACGTAAAATTAGAGCGACGTATACGTAACGTTACATAGACGAAACGAAACGGAAGCTTTCGATTTGTTAATGGACAGAAACAATTACGCTAGATTTGCATACAAGTCGAATTTATATAAATAAATACATACATACATAAATTATTACATACATACTTATAACTAACCCATACAATCTACTTATAATACGTACAACAATTACTATTTGTTTCGAGTCCGCAACATAAAAAATGGAAAAATTCAAATTACTACAAGGGAAAAAAGAACGAGAGAAACATTTTCAATGATTTCTTAACGAAAAGCTTTGGCACACAACAAATTAAATATTTTCGAATAATACAACCTCAAAATCAACAAATACAAATGAAAATTAAAAAGCACATCCTCAAAAAATACTACAAAATTCAAACAAATTCAAAAACTCAACTTAAACACTCAAGAAAAAAAGGAGAAAAAAAATACAAGTTTCGGATAAACAAAACAAAAGCAAGTTTTGATAAAAAAAAAAAAAACAGCAACAACTTTTAAAAACTACTTTCGGCATAATTTTAGCGTCAACAATTTTATTTTGGTTAACTTTTGAACAGAAACAACAACAATACATAAATACTAAAGAAAACAACAACAACAACAAATAAATAACTTAAAATCAATAAATGTTAAATGTTTATAATCATTTTTTTGTTGTGTATAATTCTTTTGAGTTTTTTGTCTAGCAGAAAAGTGCTCAGGGTAAACACAGATTCTTCCAATACAATATAACTAAACAACAACAACAACAAGCAACAACAAGTAAAAACAACAAATATATATATATATATATATATATATATACATATATTAAACAACTACAACTACAATTATAACAAACAACAACAAGCAACAATAGTACCAATATTAAAAACCCTTACAAAGCGTTTTAAACCTTTTGTAAAGTAAAACAAACAAATAAAAAATACCAAATGGCTACAAAATGCTTCTAAAAAAACAATGCATACTTACATATGTATATTTGTAACTATTTTTTTAAATTAATGCATATTTTTTTATTGTACCAATAACAGCAACAGCAAACAAGAAAAATTCAACTATATAATTCAATTATACAAACTATTAACAACAATTACGAGCTAATAACAAAAGACAAACAAACATAATTTTACAATAATAAATCTTACTTATTTACACAATCAAATCATAGCATTAAAATAAGGGATAAGTCAACAGTAAAGATACCTAAAGTAAAAACAAAAAGAAGACTAGAAATGGCCCAGATGTGAAATTCTTAAGATACTTCAATACCTTAACAATTATTAAACAATTGAACATTGTACGTGATTTCGTTTGCAAGTTTTCCATACAAACATTAATAGTTCAAATTTCAAAACTCCAAATATAATAATATAGAAGAGAGGGAGAGCGAGCGAGAGAGAGAGAGAGAGAGAGAGATCTGTTTAAATACTTAATTCAATCCCAACCAAATGCCTTCTTTACAGTCGTAGAGTGTAATTAAAAACAAATTCATTTTTTTGTTTTGGTTTTTTTTTTTTTTTAATATTCCCAATATACATACAAACAAGACAGTTAAACTGAACAGTGCAGTGCAGTCGCACAGTTGAGTGTGAACTGGTTTCAACAGTCAAACTGCCCATAGTTAAATTTTTGTAAGACAATAAACCGAAACACATCTCACTGCAGGGAATTGAGTGTAAATTCAAGTGCGCATATCAATTAATTCAATGTTACATAAATACATACATACAAACATAATTACATACAATAAATAGTTCAAATAAACCAGTTCAACAAACTAGCTTGCAAAGCCAATTAACGGAACTAGTTCGCAACAGCTCGCCACACTGCACTGAGACACTGAGACAAGAACTGTAGCAAAAAATCGATGTTCGGCATGCCGAACTTGAAATACTCTAGCAGCATATCAACTTATTGGCCTGCAAGAGTATTTGCAGCAACAAAAATAACATAACAAAATAGTAATACAAATGTACCCTGTTGACAGAATGCCTTCATCTACACATTCACATACATAATCACCTACAATACAAATACTTTAAGACTTACTTAAACAAACATTCATATGACCGATAATTAAAAGCCACAATGTGTATCGATACACACGATACGATAAATATGGAATCATGTTTGTCCCCTTACAAACCATACAGACGTACCTAGTTTTCTGTTGATGATTTTCGTTTACCGTAAAACTAATTGTTAATTGAGCTAGAATTCATACTATATACATACATACATAATATGAACGAGTACAATCGATTTATTTCAATCTTGATTTCATTTTTGTTTGAAATATGCCTTTTTGTGTTCGACGTTCGTTACTTTTGTATTAACGAAACTTGTAGGAACTCAGCTAATAAGCTGATAATTACCGTTAACAGCCTGTGAGCAGTGATGCAAAGCAGCTAAACCGATAGCCGATAAAGAATAACAGCTAACCGTTAATCGATAACAGATAAACATTTAAATCAGCTAAACAACTATAGAGTGAAACACAATAAATCAGACATTGGTTTCATCGGCGTATATAACAACAACAAAAAACAATAATACAATAATCAAGAAGAACCTAATAACTAACTAAATATGTTTGAGTGCCAAGCTTATAATTCGAAACAAACTGTAAATAAACTTTAATACATACCAACACAGACTTTAAACTGAAACACAAATAAATCGAGCTATTTTTTTTTAAATTTTTTTTGTAGTTGACTCTCGTTTCAGTACTATAGTAACTAGTTCCAAACTGAGAGCTATCGAAACTGGCTCACTTAAATGTGATCTAAATCACGCTGGCAGCCACAAACACACACACACACAGAGATACACACCCAATCGTACATAGCAGTCTTATAAGGTTGATTAAATCTTTAGAAAATTTTTCAGGAATTTGTTTTCGAAAATGCTGAAAATTTATCAATTGGAATGTTATATATATTATACCGTATACACACATAATCTATATATCTATATACTACGTATAGAAGTGATGTGGAATGAATGTAAATACTAACATATATAAGTTTCAACTTCATGACAGCAAACTGTAAAAACTAAAAACTTACAACAAAAAAGTAAGAGAAAAATAAAGGAAAACAACATAGAACCAATTTTTGAATGCCTAAATACGAGTAAAACTGTACATTTCCAACTATAAATGATTATGCATACATACATACATACATAACAAAATTACATACGTACATACACAAATGAGAACTTTTTTATACGCTAAACTGAGTTACAACTAAAGATACAGATACAGATTGATGGGATACAAAAAATTCAGATAGAGCTAGAGGCACGTATTTACAAGAATATATAAGTACATATATACATACATACATACACATATATATAGCAGGACATTTGATTACTTAAAGCTTGGCAGTTCGCTCAACACCACCACACACACACACACACACACACACACACACAAACACAAACATATATATGTAAGTGTATCTAAATGCAAAATAAAACATTTACAAACACACACGTTTAGGCTGAAGATAAGTGAGAATTGTTAATATACTTAAATGACATGCAACAAATAAGGCTTTTAAGCTTATTTTAAGATGATAAACGATTCATACATTTTTGGTAATGAGTAACAAAATAAAAAAGACAAAAACAAAAAACGTAATCCATAAGACAAGCAAAATGAGAAAAAGTAAATGAAAAAGAAAGAGAAAAAAACAACACTGTAGTGCCTACTCCCCTTTAAAATAAAAAGAAAATAAAATTATATATATATGAAAAATATATATATATATATATATAAAAATACATATATACACTATACATACTAAAGTAATATTTTATAAAAAGCATAAACAAATGTCAAAAAAAAAAAAAAAAGAAACAAACAAAAAATAGCTGTATGGCAAAGCATAAAAAAAGTCAACAGAATTGCAGTTTTTTTGATAGTTATTTTTTTTAGTGAGCAAGGGAGGCATTGAAACATATTTATATACATATATGATGTATACATATATATACATATATCTTTACTATATATACAGAGACATTCACATACACACACACACACTCACCATTAACACATATGCAGCATTTGTAAGCCGTTGGATAGTATGTGTAACATAAAAACTTTAAAGTTTCTAAACAAACAAAATTAATTTATCGAAAATAAAACAAGAAAAATAATGATAAGTGATAAAGACCTAGGCGTTATCAGTACACAAATCTCACAACCAAATCAACAACAACAACAAAAGTAGGTACACATCAACAACAACAACAACAAAGTAGTTTTGCATATCCACACAAAATACTTCAAAAACAAAAATTATAAAAAAAAAAATACCAGAAAACAAAATTATTTAGAAATATGTATATTAGTTTAAAGAGCGCGAATATTTTCACAGCCACAACAATACAACAACAGCAACAACAAAATACAAATGCATATTTAAACGAAAAACAAAAAAAAATATAAAATACTTAAATCTAACAAAAAATACTTTATAAAATTTAAGAGACATCATGAAAAGTGAACAAATTTTAAACAAATTTTTTAACCTTCCCAAAACACACAACTGAAAACTAAATATTTGTTGCGGTTGTTTGGTTCAAATTAATTGCAAATGTTTTTATTTATGCTTGGCAGTCAATCACACACACACACACACACACACATATGGACATAACAATAGTTTTTAGTTTAATTTCTATATATACAAAACATACAATATAAATATGTTTAAATATGTTTTTTAAAAACATTAATTAAGATTCATTTCCATTGCGCTTAAATTTAATTTAGCAAATTTTGCCACATCCAAAAACAAGTAAAAATATATATTAATATATTTAACAATAAAACAAAACAATATTTACCGACAGCAAAATAGTTGAGAATCACATTCAATAATGCATATTATTACATATTATTAAATAAATAAATAGCTAAATAATAGTTTAAGTTAACTACGGTTGAAATTTTATGTTTCCTATGAGGCTCATTCTTAATTTTTGTTTGTTTTTATATAAAGCGCGGTGTTCCAATTTAATTTAAATTTTTTTTTTTTTTAATTTTTTAATGTATGAATTAAAAACGAAAACAGTTTACACACATATATAGTTCTATATATAGACTATTGAGACAGCTCAAGAAGCAAGGAATAATCGTTTGGCAGTTTGGCTCGAGGCTCACAAATTGAAGAAGTAAAAAAAGCGTTTTTTTATACATACATACATATATGTATATCTAGTAGATACATAGGTAGAGTATCAAGAGGCTGCTTAGGATTGACAGTTGTTGCTTTTAATTGAGCTCAAGAATGCTTCTGAGCTGTTCGGAAAAATGAAAACAACAACAACAACAAAATAGCTGCAATACGTTATAATTACGTCAATATGTTCCTAACAATATAGACATACACGCATATTTATAGATTATGATTAACTAAATATAAAGCGACAGGAAGAAAAACAATTATTTAAACATAAGTGAGCAGACACACACATCCCACACACAGCAGCAGCAGCAACTACACACGCACACACACAATTAAAAATTATATAAAAGAAAAGGATACAAAAAAAAGAACAACAAACAAACAAACAATTAGTTAAGAGGCGCGTGTCTTAATTCAATTTATTAATTTCTTAACTTAAGTTGTGTTTTTGTCTTAATATATATATATACAAATATATATAAACATACAAGCATACATAGGTATTATTGATATTATTTTATAAGCGTTCAACCAAACCCAATAACTAAAAAACAAAAAACTTATTTATTTAGCCAACAAAACAAGTTGAAAAGAACTTTGACACACAAAACTTTTTTGAAAAATATTTTAATAATAATTGCAATTTAAGTTCCATTTCATAATTTTTTAGTTATTTTTTTTTATAACTTAAACTACGTTATCAAAAATATATGTTTATATATATACAAATATATACTTACATACATATATTTACCGAATATAATTTTTTCGCAAATAAATTGATATAATGAAACCCATTATTTACTTAAAGCATGTTTCACTCATTTCTTAACTCACACACACACACACACACACAATCTCACTCATACACATTATTAACATTTGCATCCTATCAGCTTTTCTCGTTGGTTTTTTACTCGCTAAAATCAGTTTCTCCACAATTTCGCGAGAGTTGGCGAAATGACAGCGGATCGTAAAATGAGCTTTCTCTTTCAAATTGTCAAAAACTCGTATTCGTTTTATTTAACAATTAAAATACCTGGTAAATATATAGATAAGCCAGTTAAAGAGCTTGAGCTTGATTTGAAAAAATATATTAAAAAAAAAGTATATATAATATATAAATGAAAAACAAATCCAAAAAAAAAACACCCTAAACACACAGATGACGAAGGCTAAAAAATCAATATATACTTACACATATATATATATATTTTTTTTTTTCGTAGTCGAAATCAACCTAAAAACCAACTAAAAGCACTGAGCAACACACTTTTAGCCAACTCATTTTCGAGTTGTCCAATGCTGAATAATGGAAACAAGTCAAGTACTCGTAATAAACTAAAAATAATGAATAACGAATAAATAATAAAATAAATGAAAAACAAAAAACAGAAGAAGAGCAGCTTATATCAGGCACCAACAAAATAGATGCAAACAAAGCAAACAACAAATATTTTAGATGAGAAATCCAATAACTCACATACCTACACACCTTACACACACACACACACACAACAAGAACAACAACAAAGTGGTAAATTAAACATATTTTAGGCAAACCCCAAAAAGGCAAACAAAATTTATATAAAATTATTAAATGAAAAGCTAAAAAGTTTATAAACAAAATATTTAAGCAAAGCAAGGCATATCATAGATTATAAAAAAAAAAAAAAAAACAAGAGATGAAGAAACCAAAATACACACACCCACACACACACACACGAACAGTAAAATAAGACATCTCAGCAGCTAAAATTGATATGCAAAATCTCAAAATTCCATAGCACACAACATATGAGGCAAAGGCTTTCTAACAGTTACTTAGGATCCAAAAAATATAAAACGTAAACGTAAAAGCAAACCTTAAAACACAACATGGAGTTGGAGTGTTGTTAAGGGAAACGGATGAAAGAAAGAAGATGAAGATGAAGATGAACACATGCTAAACACAGCACTAAGTAACAAGGTTAACCTAAGAGGACCTATAAGATATACTTTACGGTCATGCATATAGCCAGCTATATAGACATGCATAGACACCACAAATTTCTAGTTGACGAAAGTGTAGCCGTTTATAAAAACGAGAATGACAAAAAAACAAAAACCCTTAACTTAACAATTAAAACATGAACAAAGATTATGAGCGAGATAAAAAAAAAAGATCAACACAACAAAACAAAACATAAGAAACCAAAAAACAGCAAAAATATACAAAGAGTAAAGAATGATAAACAGAATAACAACAAACAAAAAAGTGAAAAAAACAACCAAAACAAGATGGAAAAAAAGGATGATAAATTCTATATATAAATAAAAACTACTGAAAATAATGTGCAAGAGTTTTTTATTGGGCTTAATTACGTATCATTTATACATACGTAACAACAATTTAATGTTTTAATGACTTAATTACAAGTGCAAGTAATTGAAGTAATTTAAAACGTTTGACAACAAATTACTTCATCAAATTAACTTATCTTAGCTGAACTCTGTTTAAGTCATTAAAAAATATTTCACTGCTAATAGCGTACTAAGTTTTAGGTGTAAACAGTCTTAAGTTAAAAGAGTCTTCGAAAGTCTGGCAACGCATACGTAAGTACTTCCTCCTCCTGGCAACCGTCGTCTAACAACAGCTACTAAGTTAGTAGTACCAACTAGATATATAAATACTACAATAATGTCCAAGTTTTGATTTGCTTATTTGCTTGTAAATAAAATAGTATATATGTATATATATAAGAGTATATATGTATATGTACAATAGAGCATGTTAATAGCGCACTGCATGCTCAGATTGAGGCTTGAAGGATTTTCATTTTTATTTCCTGACTACATACACATACTATATATACACACACTCACAAAAATCCCGACAACGCCCACTCGTCAATTAGCCCAGTTAGCAAAGTCTTAGCATCAATTGACCGGTCCCCCTCGCCCCCTACAATCACAAGTTTAAATACATAGTTGATTTATTACAATTGCCATTAAAAATATTAATAAATATATATCTTTAAATATATATGTGTAACTGATCTTTTTTGAACAGCTGCTGCGCAACTTTGGCTCCCCAATGAGCGCAATGGCCGCCAGCCGTTGCCCAACACCGTTTGCGTTTCCATTTACGCCACTAGGTTTGAGCCTTTTTGACATCGATCCGTCCAGAATACTGCGACTGCTGCATCACCAAACCTGGCTGGCCGAAGAAGCATTGCGGTAAATACTAAACTTTAGCAAACCAACTAGCCAACGAGAAATTTTACGTACCTGAAAGTACTCTACTTCCCTTAAAAACAATTTTAAATTTCTGGGGAAGTAATAAAGTCTCGTTTTCGGCTAGAAAAACTTGTTGAACTGCGTAAACAATAGATTAACGATATTCTCTACACACACACAGCACACGCGGATTGCAGAGCGCACCAAAGGATTTTCCCCACCGTTTCAACACGCTTAGCGATCTGCTTACCAAGGACTATCAGGCAAGTGGTGTCGGCCAATTTGCGGCCAAATCAACGCAACCGCAGCAGACGCAGTCCACAACGAACCGTTCCAGCGATGCACAGTACAAACAACATCAACAACAACAACCACAACAACAGCAGCAGCAGCAACAACAACAACAACAATCACTTGCGGCCTTCAATCTACGCTATGCCACACCCAACACCACCACCAACTTTTTTCAGCAAACAAAATCGGGTAAGTCGACAAATGCGCCTTCGCCCCAACAAATGGCAACATCGTCAACAATTTCTGGCGGAGAATCGCAGCTGGAAGCAGCTCAAGCAGAGGCGAAACGAATTAGCTCCAACGATAGCGATGACGTCAGCATTGTGGAGCATTGTGGCAGCGAACGAACCGTTGTGACACCCAACAGCAGTGCATTATTGTACAAGGAATCCCTGGAGCAACTGCTGGCCCAGCAGCAGCAGCAACAACAGCAACAACAGCAGCAGCAGCAGCGACGTCGCGCTGCCAACAACAGCACGCCAGGCACTGGAAGTGCCAGTGCACCAGCAGGATTGGGAGTTGGTGTCGGAGTTGGAGCTGGTGTCATTGTCGATGCATGCGGATTGCGTCAGTATACGAAGATGTTGTTGTCGGGCGCTGGCACGCCAGTCAGTTGCACAGATACGTCGAGCAGCTGCAAGGAGAAGAGCTCCTCATCGTCTACCTCATCGACGCCACCGCCAAGTGGCGCACTACTCGCCCAGCATCAGCAGCTCAGCCAAATGCTTAAGAGTCCATCCGATACATGCTCCTCGCTGTTCAGCGAACCCATCGAGGAGGAGACACGCTGTGTGGTGTGCAATGCGCACTTTCCAAACGTTTGGCTGTTGGAGCAGCATGCGGCACTGCAGCATCCACACATTGGTCCCGGCGAGGAGAAGCCCTTCATTTGTGAACAGTGCGGCCAATCGTATCGCTATCGCAGCGCCTATGCCAAGCACAAGGAGCAGAACCATCGGGCTCGCCTGCCCGCCGATAAGCTTTTCACCTGCGACGTTTGCGGCATGCAGTTTCGCTATCTCAAAAGCTTCAAGAAGCATCGCCTCAATCATGCTCTGGAGCGTTTACACGGCAAGAAAAGCATTGGCGTTGGCGTTGGCGTTGGTGTGGGTGTGTCAGTGGCACGACAACTGATAAGTGGTGGTGGTGGTGCAGCATCAGCAGTAAATGCAACTCAACAGCTCGAGCAAGATGTGGTGACAAGCTCGAATGAGCCAATGCTAGCCGACGAGGGCGAAGACTTACGCATCAATGTAAAGCGTGAGGGTGACGAGACAATTGGACAATTGCAGCATCAGTTGCACCAACACCAACAGCAGCATCAGCAGCAGCAGCAGGACGCCACCAGCGAGGAGCACGAACAGGACAACACAATTGATTCGGCTGGCATTACAATGCTCTACAATGACAACAACTCATCGGCCTCGGCCTCCACCAGCGCCACGGAGCCAAACATAAGCAGCTCCGATGGCATACATAGTACAAACAAGCGGGTAAGTACTTATCGCTATATCCCCCCCTTTCAGATCTGTCGTTAGCTAAGAATCTTCTTTGCTTGCAGTCACGCCTGTTGAACAGCGCACACCACTTGGAAACGGATCCCTCCTATCATCATCAACAGCAACACCATCACCAACATCAGCATCAACATCAGCATCAACATCATCATCAGCAACAGGCGCAGGCGCAGGCGCAGCAGCAACAGTTGCCACCACATTTGGGGCATGTTACGATGCCAATGGCCAGCGCCGCAGCTGGATCATCATCAGCGGCCGCTGCGGCCGCTGCAGTTGCCGCTGCAGCTGGTTGCAATTCGAGCGCCAGTGCAAGCGGAGCCAGCAGCACCGGCGGCAACAGCGGCGCTGGCGGCATCAGTTCGCTTAGCTCTCTGACATCGCTTATCAATGCGGAACGCATACCCAATGAGCAGTTCCTGGGCCTCAATCCGCAGGAGGCTTCTATACTTAATTTTTTGCGTGTCGATGCCGCTGAGCGACAACGTGACAAGCGGTAAGTATTAAATGTTCAACTAGTTCAATAAACCATTAAGCATAAGCGAGCTTGTTCCTTAGCCCTCAACAACTTTATAAGGAAGTGAAGTTTAAAGTAGCATTGCATGAAAGCCTTCAGCAAGTAGTTCTAATATTTATTATAGCTTAAGCTCTTTAGTCCCACAATGTCACAATTTGGTTTGAATCGAGGTAGGATCTAAACTGGTTCCAAACTGTCCTCAGTAAAGTAGACTTCCTCAAAGATAGGCTTATCACAGGCTCAGTAAAATCACTTTGCAAACTATCATTGCACATTGTCGACAAAGACGAACAGAAAGAACCAAAGTTAATGAACGAACTACATAAATGAACATGAATCAGGAATTTAAGTTGTTCGTTTGTTTAACAAGCAATCGATTCTATTTTGACATATACGAAACAACTCTAATTTATAAGAATTATTTCATTGAATATTACTCTTCAAATTAAAAGAAAAAATATCAAAGTTTTAAAATGCCAAAATTGTAAGCAAAAATAATCAAATACCTACAAGTAAAAATCAAGTTTATCTCATGTGGAATTCTTTGAATTTTTAGACCGGCAACATCACGTTTTGCCTGCCCGTTTTGCGGCAAGTGTGTGCGCTCCAAGGAGAACCTCAAGTTGCATGTGCGCAAACATACCGGCGAACGTCCGTTTGTTTGCCTATTCTGCGGACGAGCCTTTGGCGGCAAATCGGACTTGACCCGGCATCTGCGCATCCATACCGGAGAGCGACCCTATCACTGCGAATCGTGCGGCAAGTGCTTTGCCCGTGCCGATTATCTGTCCAAGCATTTGACCACCCACATTCACAATGCGCCCCGCTGAGATGAGGCGCGTAGGAGGCGGCTCCTACGCAGATAAGCTAACACACTAACACACACACACACACACACACACACATACTACACAGACAACACACCAAACGAAAAGGGGAAACAAAAATCAACACTCAAATAAATGAAAAACAAATCACCCAAGAGCAAGAGGCATAAATTACAGGAAAACATATGAAAATTTATGTTTAGAACTATTATTACTACCATTATTATTAGATTAACGCTATGAGAAAACAAGTGTCTAACATACATATATACAAATGCAAATATGCACCTATATATGTTGTTTTTTTTTTTTTTTTTTTTTTGATAATCATTATTATTATTATTATTGTGTGAGAGGAGTCACAAAGTTCGAATTTTAGAAAGTGTGAGACAAAAGGAACGAGGCTGAAGTACAGTTAGCACACAGATAAGAGCCATAAAGGAGCAATGTGTGTGTGCAGGGTATAAAGTGTATTATTATTATTTTTGTACAAACAGCTTTTTTTTTTCATTGTGTAACTTGTAAAAATAAGTAAAACATTGGCAACTATTAGCACGGGTATTAATGTGTTTAAGATTTAAAACTAAATATATAATTCTTACTTGTAAATTAGTAACTCCTATTTTTCGCAATATGCAATTATTGTGTGGTTAAGTGGAGGTTTTTTTTTAAAGGAGCCTAAAGAATTTTGTTAGGTTATAATGAATTTGATGCAAGGCAACTAACTAGACAACTAAATACTACTACAACAAAATGCAATATAAAATAGTCTGTGTTTTTTTGTTTCTATTAAAAACAACAAATCCAATTAGCAAGTACCATAATCTGCCGTTTACACAATAGTTGAACACATAAATAAAATAATTTTACATTTATTTAGTTAAACAATACAAAAAATAATAGCTAATTCTATCGTACAAATGCAGTTAAGAAGAGGAAAACGAGTTAAACTCACACAGCTGGGGCAGAAAATTGAGACGAGTTGGCAGCGCCAAAGCGGAGAAGGAAGAAAATGTGGTGGAAAGAGAAAAGCTTGTTCCACGCGACAAACCGTAACAATAACCAACAAACAATAATGCAAAATGGTTTTTTTTTTTTAATTATTAGCAAATATTATGTAATTATTACAGATACACACACATTGAGAAACAGATAAAAGTACAGATAGGCAGGAGAAAAGGAAACTAAAATCAAAAAAAAAAAAAACCACAGAGGCAAGAGACAAATGTAAACTGAAAACTAAACTACTTACGATGAGTACTATATATATACATATATACATAAACAAATATGATGTTGTATATGTATGTAACTATGTTTTAACCGTATGTGCTAGCTAAAAGCAAACAGACAACAAACAAAAAAATACAAATGAGAAACTTATTATTATTTATGATGAATAAAAAAAAAAAAAAAAACAAACAAACAAATCAAAAAACAGCAAAGCAAACATAATGAGGCAAACTAGTTTTTTTTTTTTTTTTTTTGGGTTATAGAGTGTTAGAAAGAAGAAACTTGTTGGGGGGGGGGTCGATTGAGGGGGGGGGTTGAGGTTGAGTTACAAAAATAATACTTACTTATGTGCAACCACCGTCAATAGTTTTATTATTACTACATACAACCAATATACATACATATATACAAGCAAAAATAGTAAAGCAAGAAAAACACAATAACTAATTACAATAGAAAACTAACAATAACAATTACGATTACAATTACGCAATTACAATAACATAAGCAAAACGTTTTTTTACAAAACTACAACTACAACACCACAAACTAACTGTGATTCCAGCAACAACAAATAACAAACAAGTAACAATTACTTACATACAACTGAAAATGAATATAAAAAACAAAAACAAAAACTATAACAAAACAAAAACAATAGCAAAGCTAAATAGTACATTTAAAGTAAAACAATAGGCGAGAGCGGCATTCAAGCGCAGCTTTTTCTCTCTCCAGGAAACTTTTGTCGCTGCGTTTGAAAGCCGCATCTTGAACACACAACACGTGCAATTTTAACACTAATACTAGAAGACTACTTTACTGATTTTTATACCATGCTTGAAATGCTGCTTCATTTGTTATTGCTAATTTCTCAAAAGTTGCAACATAAAAAGAAAGTTACCACCAAATAAATAGCACAAAACAAGAAACATGCCACATGACACAACACAACAAGAGCAGGAAAACATAAACAAACAAAAAACAAAAATAAAACACACTCAAAAATAAAAATACATACTTAATAACTAACAAATTTTGAACCAAGAACATCGAATTAAATTGTAAATGTAGTTTCAACAGCAAGAGGCAAACAAATCTATAAGAAATTAAATACATGGTATGTATGAAATAACGTTTCCATACACACATACTATATATATATATATACATGTTTTTTTTTATATAAATGTCCTAAGCATAATTAAAAAACAAAAAAAAGACATCATATTTGCCGTACCAAAAAGTAATAAAATATATAAATTGAATGTAAAAAGAAATTAAAAATATAAAAAGAAACTTTAAAATAACAGTTTAAACTATCGTCAAGCAGAAAAGAGAACTAAAGTGGTAGTAGCAAAGTTAAAGAAATATAACTTTCACTGTGCCAAAAAGTTTAAAGTACCTCATAATTTAAATAATTATTAATAATGAAACAGCAACAAAACCGAACATTGCCCACACACAGTTGTTCAATTGAGAGTGGTCATAACCAATCTATAGTAATGTCCGCATGAAGACGAACATCAAACGTTTACAGATCCCACGTAAAAGTAAAAAAAAAAAAAAGGAAGAGAATTACCATTGCCACAATTTACATACATATGTATGTATATAGACAACCGATGTCAATAGAATAATAGAAGCTGCAAGCTGCTGATAACTAACTAATTAATTAGCTACATACAATTTACCATCCAGACGCAAAAGGGCATCAACAATATTCTTTTTTTCTTTTGTTATGAACAATCTATGTTAGGGCTTACTTAGCAAAGAGCATTGAGATTTGTCCCATGAAACTCCATACACATCCATCCAGAAGAAACGATTTTTAGTTGACCCACGAGTATTTTGTTTCTTAACACAAACTCTCTATTGAAAATGCAAAAATAAATAGTGTTCAATTATAGTTAAATTTTGTGATTATGTTCACAACTTTGTATTTATTTTTTTTTTCTGTCAACCCAAAACAATTTATTTATAAATCATTAGCCTCTTTAACACCAACACAAGACAAATCTTTACTTTTTTAATATATATTGTCGTAGTTTTGCCTTCGAAATCGATTTGAATAGATTTTTTTTTGTTAATTACGTAGTAACCAATTATCAGGGTCTCTAGCAAATGTTATAGCTGTAATTATAATTTATAATAACTAAATCATATTATTAAATTTATATACATATATTTTCTCTATTTGTATTTCGATTTACATATATGAACTACGTATTTACTGAAACAACAACAACATCAAAAACAACACTGCCTTCTATCAAAAGCACAAAACACAAACAAACAATTAAAAATCTTATTGTCTTTAAGTTTACTATAAATTTTTAATATTATGTCTATCTTATTTTATTTGTGAATTTTGTAAACACATCATCACAACTGCAAACTGTTCAGCACTTTAAATTTTATTTTTACACAACTTTATTTTTAAACTGCTCAAGCTACTTTTATTTGATTTTATTATATTATATTATACATACTTATATCTAGTTTTAAATGACAACAACAACATGCTGTGAGCTATGTATGTGAACTTTAATTTTTTTGTGACAATTATTATATATTTAATAATTATTATTTTATAGTATTTATTAATAAAGTTTTTTGCATTGAAACAAAAATAAACAATCCCCCTTTGAGCGTATTTTAATTATGTTTTATTTATAGGGAAAAGCGCGCCTTAAAAGAACTTAGCGAATTAGGGTTAATACAAACAAAAATTATAAAATTCCACGTTGCTAAGGGCAAAGAAATAAAGCAATAATATAAAAAATCAAATCTAAAATTTAAGTAATTTATCCGATCATAAAATCAAAAATTTGGTGTGTGCTAAGCTAATGGAATTCAATTAACACATAAATGTTAAAAAATATTAACTCATAAATATGAAAACAATTTTTTTTATGTGTAGACGCAAGAAAAAACATAAATTCATTTGTAAGCCATGCAAAAATAAAAAACCAACAAATTGGAGGGATTCAAGACTCTTATTTCATATATATACATACATGCATAATGATATTCAAATATATATATATATATATATACAAATTTACCATATATATATTTACATAATATATGTATGTAACTGACAAGAAAGTGTTTTTTTTTTTTTTTTTGAGAAGCAAAACGCAAAACAAGGCATAGTCAAAATGCAGGAAACACATGTAACAAAAATATTACAAAATCCAACAACGAAACTTTTTGGCATTAAATCAATGCATTTTTAAACAATATTTATTTATATATACATACATAGAGTTAAAACAAACACAAAAACACACACACACACACACACACCCAAACACAGATAGAAACTAAACAATTTATAAGAAAGAAAATGCAAAAAATATATACATAAAAAAACATAAAACAAATCTTTATAAAGATACATAAATGTACATGTGGTTTTCGGTGTCTATTACATATATAAATAGATATATATACAAATATAAATTATAAAAAAAATGCATATGCATACATATGTATATATGTATATATGTACATGCATATTTTGAAAAGAAATTATGAATGTTGTTCATTTGAGTAACTAACTAACGAAAAGATCCCAACAAACCAACAAACATACAAATCCACAACCCTCAAACCCCTTGCCCAAACACACTCAAACACACACACCCATCTAAAGTGACAGGTATGCTCGAAGGTATTCTCAGATATACTATATAATGCCATGGGTTATGTCAAGAGATGATCAGTAAGGTTTCGGAGACATGATGATATTTGAGTAATTCTTTAGGCAATATTATATCTTGAATGTTGGAGCGTTTCCTGAAACTGTTAGAGAAAACAAAGCAAAAATTAGCAAAACTACGTTTTCATGAAATTAAGACAATTTCGAGGTTTCACTTAAATAACAAAAACAAAACCAAAAAACAAAAATAACGACAATTTTAAAAATATTTAAAAAAATTATTTCACACGCGTAAAATGTTTATAAGTATGTTCACAAGTATGCTGTAAACCAATATTGATTGTTTTTTTTTTGTCAACATTCACATAAAAAAACCGATTGGATCCGTTAAGAAATGTTTTTCATCTTAACCGAGTTTTTTCACTTAACTAAAATCAAATAAATTGTTAACACCAACTAACTCATGTATATATAACAAAGAAAACCATCTTAAAAAAGTAATATGGTAACAAAAAACAACAACAACAAAAAAAAAAAAAACATCTAAGCATAATTAACATAAAATGTAGTACATGCAATATATTTTTCGGTGTTAGGCGTCTTTTTGAGATTTTTACAGAAAAACCAAATAAGAAGAAAAAAACAAAACATACACAGAACTCATATATAAAATAAAGTAAAATATTTCATTGTTGATGTTGTGAGCTAAAAAACAAACTAAACTTAAAGTAAACAAAAATATATACTATATTGTATTTTGTCTCTTTCTCTCTTAAACTCTCTCACCTAAGCTCTACACTTTAACTGTCGTGTCTCTTAAATATTTAAAGAGTTTTACATAACTATATAGTAGATATACACACATACATACAAATGTTATGTAAGTGCAAGTAGGCAATAACAGTATCGATACATAAAAATAAAAAATAAAGCTAGAAACAAAAATGTTTCTTAAATTTTTTTTTTTATATACTTACATAAAGAATTCAGTGTCTACAAATTATACGAAATGAACAGAAAACAATTTTAGATCAAATTCAAATATTTAACTGTAAATGTAAAACAAAAAAGCAAAAAGTAAAAACACTTTAATTAATATGCAAGTGAGACGCGAGAGGGGGGAATCGGAACATTGAGAAAAGTGCGACAAGGAATAAATGAATATGAATATGAAGAATACATGCAAGAGAACTAGCAATAATTCTGAAATGACCTCAATCAGATATTTTTTAAATTTTATATATATTTTAGTCGTGGATCAAAGCAAACGTCTTAAATAGAAACGTACTACTACTACTGTAAATAAAAATGAAAATAAAAACAAAATGAAATAGCAAATGATTACAAACAAAATGAAAATGAAAGAAAACCAAAGAATACAACAACAAAATGTAACCACATAAAAATGTCTCTTGAACGAACGAAGTAAGAATGTGATA
The DNA here is from genome assembly GCA_018901835.1 of Scaptomyza graminum. Taxonomy (NCBI): domain Eukaryota; kingdom Metazoa; phylum Arthropoda; class Insecta; order Diptera; family Drosophilidae; genus Scaptomyza; species Scaptomyza graminum. The sequence continues at coordinate 2,191,222 of JAEIFL010000001.1, read as the reverse complement.
TTTTTCTAAGGTGTACTACATACATACAAACCAAAAACCCAAAAAAAAACCCCAAAAAATACAAAAAAAAAAAAAAAATATATGAATTACATAAAACAAAAACTTTTTACTGAAACCAAAATAATAATAATGAAATGAAAATGCTAACCTAAATGAATTGAAAAACATGCATAAATAGAACAAAGGCAATAGAGACTGATTTTTGACAAATGACACAAACAACTGAGTTAAGAATGCCGAATGAAAATCCCAAAAAAAATCAACCAAATAATAAACATCAGATCAAAGAAATACCATTACAACTCTATACAATCGCCAGTTATTTCTATTATTATGTGTTTGGCCCTGTTCAGATTATATAATTAATTGAATCAGACTATGCTATATCCTTATCGCTCTTCATCTTTCAATATGAACAGAGAGAGAGCGAATGTAGCATGCAAGAAAGGGCTTTAATAGAACAAATACACATGCATACGTACACACCTACACATACACACATACATATACATACATACATAGATGAAAGCTTTAGTTAACAGTGAAAAGAAAATTGTCATTTTCATAATTTCAACATTTTTTGTCGGTTAGCACAATGAGAGTGAATGAGTGAGATACATACATATGTATATGGGGGTTCGGGTTATGTTTCAGCGAATGCTGACGTAACGGAAATAAATAATGGAACCAAAAGGAACAGATTGCGTGGTTTAGATTTAGATTGATTGAATTAGAAGCAATGTTAGTTTAAGCCGAGGCTGACAACAGAGAGATACTATTACAGACAGACAGAGAGAGAGCAGGGCAACAACGAGAGAAGAGAGGGAGAGACACATTTTAAAGAGGGAATTAGAAAGCTTAATGCGTATGTATATTCGACTGGATGGGTTGGGTTGATTGTGGGTGGGGGAGTGGGCGGGGGGGGTTGGTGATGATAATGGCAAAGGCCGCTATGTTGTGCACAATTGTGCACGATCGTGCACAGAGTTGTAATTAATTTTTGTGATAAAATCCGAAGCGCAATTTTTTTCCAACTGTATGGTAGGTAAATGTAGGAAGAAGCAGGGAAAGTGAATTGAGCGAGATACAGAGCCATATTAAATGTCTGTAAATAGTTAAAAGCTTGTTAAGATGCTTTAATTGAAGTGGAAGGAGGGTTGGAAGGGGTGGAATTGAATGCGGGATTGATGAATGGATCTGGATAGTGAAAGCACATTGCCAGCGTTTGTTATGAAGGGTGCTACGAACAAAGACGTAATTGAAAATGTGATACAGTTTTTTCCTTAATCTACTACTTATGTATTTATTGAACGGTATGCAGAGAGGGGGGTGGAGCGGAGGCGGAGGCAGAAGGAAAGAGTTGAGTGCGGAGCAGAAAACGTTTTTAACAATATCGAGTATAAGAGGCAATCAAGGAGTTTTTGTTTCGAGCCACCTCTAGAAAAGAAATGGAAGAGCAAAGAAATTTGAGACGAAATAAAGGCAAGAGCGGGTGGGTGGTGCAGGCGTTTTAATCAATGGGAATGTGTTAAGTTTGGTTTTAAGGTCTTTTTGGTTCCATTTAGCTACTTAGTTATGGCCGTTTTGTTTTTGGGCAGCCGATGAACTGGAAAAGTAAAATTTAATAGCAAAAACAAAAAAAAAAACAATATAATACAACACGAGAAATGAAAATTACAAGCACAACAACAACCACAGAAAGCACAGCCAGAAAGCGTGAAAAAAAAACATAAAAAATATTTAAAACAAAGCAGAAAATATTGTAAAAAATTTACACTTTAGGAAAATCTCTAAATTTTAAGCTTTCGGTGTTTTTAAGCAACATAAAAATTTAAACACAGTAAAAACCAAACAAGAATTAGCGAAAAAATACAAAAAATTATATATATATATATACATACATATATATATTTCGATATCTAAAATTTAATTCGGGAAAAAAGAAAAACATGAAAAAATCAACTAAAAAAATAAACAAAATTAAGAAACTTTTGAGCAAAATCTTGGTGTTTTAAATTAAGCGCATGGAAAATTAATTACACTAAATGATAACACAATTAATTAATAAAAAATAATAATTTAAGCAAACAGACGTAAACCAAAAACAAAAACCTCTTTCACTTTCGTGTCTTTGACTTAAAACAAAAGCAAAAACAAAAACATATTAAGCATATTTTTAAAAATGTAATTTAGCACAAAATAAAAACCCAAAAACAAAACACAAAACACAAAAAAACATTTTTAAACTACCAAAGTATTGATGTGTATTTAATATATTAATGAAAAACCCAAAAAACAAAATCAGAACAAAAGTCAAATGAAACTAATTAAACATAAATAAATTGTTTGTTTGTGTGCTTTTGTTTTTATAATTATACTATCAGTTGGGGTTTGATTTGGTTTCAATCGTTTTACGAAACTTTTACAAAACTACGAAATGCAATGCCTGCCAAAGAATTAATGTTTTTAATGCAACATAAAAAACAAACAAATGTACTTATATGCAACACAAAAACAAAACAAATCAAAGATAAATCCAAAACAACAACAAAAAGTTCAATAAAGCCGTTCCAAACAAGAAACAAACGACAAAAACAAAAAATCAAACAGAACTATATACTTGTTTAGAGATTTTTTGCGTTTCCTTATATACAAAAATAAATTAATGAAAAATCAAGCAAAATATTAAAAACCTTTAAGAAAAAAAAAAAACGTGTAACAAGCAAAAAAACAACTGTTAAAGAAGCAGCAACAAATGTAAACTTTTTGCAATTCAAAATCTGAAAGAAACCAAAAACTGAATAACTATTTGTCGTGAACAAGTGAAATTATTTGTATTAAACTAATAAAGTGAAATGTTTATTGGTTTAATTTTAAACAACACCACAATTTTTATGCATTACATTAAAAAAAAAAAGAAGAAAAATAAACTAAATTACAAAAGCAATGTATTTTTACTTAATTTGCTCGCAAATGGTGGCGCCAGCGCTGCGAACGTTACTTTTTTTCTTAAACTAATGAGTTGCAATCGATAGCCAACAATCGAGCGCAATCCATTCATCGCCGCTTTTTGACGTCTCAGCTGTGCTTGCACAACAGCTGCCTGCTACACATTCGCTGTGAACTTTTTCACAAGCATCGGCAACACCTTTAAACAGCAGATGGCAACGCTCGGCACGTTGAAATTATCTGCGCTGCGCAATGAACGGAAAACAGAAAACTGTTCCAGTCTCAGTCGCAAAATAAAGTTGTAGCGCTTAGAGGTGCATTTGATTTCGCACATTACAAAGCAGTATTATTGTTATTGTTTTCTGTTGTTTTTTTTTGCGTTCTTCGTACCAAGTAGCGTGTCATTTGAATTAATTTTGTGAAAGTCTTGTAACTGCATATTTGCACGCACTTTACATACATTAAGAGTGTGAAATTGTGAAAAAAAAAAACTGCAACAGAACCACACAAAACAATTGCGAGGAGGAGGCCGAAGGAAAAGGTGACGACACCGCCATCAACACCACCCAAAAGCAGCACCAAGTTCAAGGCACGTCCAAAAACGCACATAAAACTTACAAAAACATAAAAAAAAAAACAGCATAAAAGACTGTGAAAAGAGGACAGACAAAGCCGGTGTGCGTGTTTGTGGGTGAGTGTGCTAGTGTGTGTGTGTGTTTGCTTGCGTGTGTGTGTGCGTGGTGACTTTCTTGTCTGTCTGAGTGCAAGAGCACAGCATGCAAAGCTATGCGGATGCATTAAGTGCCAAGGGCTATCGCAGCTTTGGCTTTGACACAGATGTTGAAATGGACATGGACCCGGGCATGGGTCTAGGCATTCGGAGAATTGATAAGCACAAAGGAGGTGAGTGGGGATGACAACAACAACAACAACATCATACATTGTACATACAAACATCAGAGCTTGTGTGAATGTGTGTGTGTGTGTAAGGCATTATGCTGGTCATTGGCAGACAGCATTGAAAAAAAGTATGTATGTATATGTATGTGTTTCTTTGACTTATGGCATATGCACATGCATATAACCTTTGAGTTGCCTAGCAAACAAAAGGTGCTAAAAATTGTTTTTGTTTGCCCTGTGCAATTATTTGTGGCTCAGGGCCCTGTTGAAACCCAATAGGCTTGTTGCATGAGCCAGTGTGTCCTGCTCATGGCTACCAGCAAATATAAGGTATGCTGATTCGACAGTTCAGAGTGCCAAAATGTTCTGTTACTTAACAGCTAAGCCTTATTACAGTTGTACTTTAACAGTTACTGACTTAATGTTAATGTGTGAAATTAAGATGCTGGAATATTCAGATTCGTTTGTATTTTTGCAATCAATATTTAAAATGCTCAATAATAACAGCTGTTTGGCATTTAAATAAATAGTTTTTCAAAAAATCCAATTCAATCATATAGAAAACATCTGTACCATAAAATATATAAACTTTAGATAGTCTTCTCCAAATGTGCAAAAAATCTATAAAATTGATTTCTTCTTATACCCATCCGGAAAGTACAAAAATCTTCACAAAACTTACTTTGATTGATTTGAATTGATAGATTCTTAAATATTTTTGGATTTTATATGTGTAACAAATGTCTTTTTGGCCAAAGTGAATATTTGCTAGGTATACAGAGGGTCGAGTTTAATATTCGTTCAAATTTTATTCGTATCTGTGTGGCAAACAAGCTAAGTGTAGGAAACACAAAACCTGCCAGACGACGACGCAGTGCAGTTACAGGGCAACGCCATTTAGAAAATTGGATATGTACCTCGAAGAACGCGCACACTTAACCGATTGTTCGAGTGTAAAAGTATATATGTACATACAGTGGACCTATCATATAACGAACTGCAAGGTGTCGCCTCAACGATAGCATCGTGATCGCAGTATTCACTTATTTCTCTATGCTTTTGTTCGTTATTTGTGTGTACTAGAAATTAATTCGTTATACAGAAGTGTTCTTTATGTAGAAGTTCGACTGTACTATATGTACTTAAAATTGTATATTTATGCAGCGGGAGAGTCAATAACTTTTGACTGTTTGCCTTTAGTCAGCTATCAAAAATAATTTTTCGCATATTTTACAATCTTATCTAGGGCATAAGTCCCATTCAATAAGAAAGCTTAAAAAAAAAAAAAAAAAAGAATGCAAAATAAAGTACTTATAAAATTATAGCCAGCTGGCAAACTTATTGTCAATATAGCTGAATTTATGGGATGCTTCAAATAGTCCAACTCGAACCCAAACCCCGATACTAATCAACAACAACAACAAAATGGTATATTGTAAAAAATGTGTACGAGTGTGAGTCTCTTATCGTCCCCTGCTCTGAAGTGGAGCCTATCATTGGGTATTCGCCGGTTAAACAAACAATCCCCATTAATGCAACAAACAACATTGCCAATAATGCTACCAACGGGGGGGGGGCACTCTATGCAGATGTTTCCACTACGACAAACACATAACGCATATACAGTAATTGCAATTGAACCCTTATGCACCCAATCGAGTGTTTGGACCCCCAACATCAACCCTGAAATAAGTAAAAATTATTTTCCGATTTCGACTGCGCATTTATTGTTTGTGTAAACAACATTTTGTTTGGGAATTTTCCAAAGTGTTATTCAAATTGCAAATCATTTCGGCTATACCAATTTATAAATATGTATGTATTTTTCTTATTCCTGCTCGATATTCACTTGATGAATCATGCGCATCTTGTTTGCCATCTAGCCCCACCCACGCATTTGATCATACATAATTGAGCTTTATTTATTTTGATGTGACATCGAGTATAAATTGCTCGTATTGCTTGATAAGTTTGAAGCATAGGGGTCAGGATTTTGATTAGAACCCAACAGAACGACAACAAATACTTATGTTGTAATAATAATATGTAAAAGCAAAAAGTTGCCACACTCGGGCGCTCTGCTTTCTAGTTCTGCGCTCGCTCTCTCGTTCTCTTCCTTGCTTGCTCTTGCTCCTCGTACCTTTTGCCAAAGCTTGACGGCTGTCAGTCACGCTAAGAAAAAGTTGCCTTGAAGATTTTGTTGCTTGACTATTCCTAATACCCTTTCAAATGTTCAATGTCGATATTGCCGTAATTGGCAAAAATAAAAATATTATATGTATTATATAACCTAACTAACCTATACCTGTGCAATAATCGATATTAATCGATTCTCTCAACGTTCCCAATTAGTTTTATCATATTTATGCATGCTCGTTGCACAGCTCAAGTCTTGAGTCAAGGGTATTTGCGTGTCGTTGTAAGCCAAGACTTTGGCAAATCATTTAGCTAGAAATTTTGTTATATACTTTATTCATAATATGTACATATACTATAAGTACACATCGTCAATTTTCCCAATAGTATCTGTTTGTGTTTTGGCATTTTCTTGCTTCCTTTTTACAAGTCGCTCGTTACTTGAATCAGTTGACTTCGCGATTCCGTTCTGGCACAAACGCAACAATAATACATAGTTACCATTTTTTAGCTCTCCGCTCGTCAAGCAAAATCTATTCTGTTGTACCCATATGGGCATTATGCAAGTGCACCAAAATTAATGCCCGATTTTCGTGTGTTTTCTGTGACAGTTGATGAATTAATGATAATCAATTGGACAGCGGGCCTAATGGCCCGAAATAGCCGAAAAGAGCAAGAACCGCAAATTTTGCAATTAATAAGTACACAATTCGGTCAATAAAATCAAAAATAAAGAAAAAAATATATTTGTTGCCAAAAATATAGACGCAAACGAATGAACTCTTTTCTGTAGTCGAAGAAAATTATAAATTACATATGTATGAAAATAAATCCGTATGGCTCTAATTGGGATAAGCCATGACCAAAACGTTTTTATTGCTGTTGACTGAATCTAGAATATTCAACAAATAATTGAACTTGCATTTTCTATTCAGAGAATGAGTCATCTGGCCATCATATCCAATAGTCTTTGGCCGTGCAACAATAGGCTTAATTTAACTGCGATTATTTTGCAATTGCGCAGTCAAATTTGTTTTACTTATAGAGCCATCATGTTTAACAAAACATAAACGTATGTAGGCAGCGTAACGCCGTTGAATTGGCTGGCTGGCAGCTCGTTATCATTCAGACGCTAATTTTGATGGGCCTGTTGTCATTTACAGAAAGAGCAGCATATCAAACTTGACTGAATACTGAATACACGATTCCCACAACAATAATGATAATCGCAAGAGTTTTGTGTAAGCCATTAGCGTTGATTGCCGGCCAAGTGCCGCTAAGTGCTGTGCCTCAAAGGGGAAAATTACTGCACTTGAGGTTAACTGTTATATTTAAAGCAATTCAAGATTCACAAGGTCATCGATCTTGCTTCAAAGTTTCTAACAATCGATATATTTGATAACTTATCGATAAGTTTAAATATTATACATATATAAATAAATATATTAAAGTCGTAAGTTTTGCGCACGACAAAAATATTTTCTTTGCTGGATAACCCCATTATTATCGTGTATAGATATGAACATTTATATATGTATGTATGTACATATATCAACTTTGTTGATCTAACAAATTAGATGCAATAAAGCTTTTTGCGCTCAATGAGTAAAAGCTTTTTCGCGCTCTCTCTCTCTCTCTCTGTCTAGCTCAGTTCTCTTTTTCAACTCGGCGACTAAACTTTTGCCGATGTATAAACTTTGAATGAAAACATCTGGCATATTTGACAAGGGGAAAGAAAACAAAGAACATATCCAAGGCAGCTGAAATTAGCGCGTAGATATGCAAATTGCGTTGCAACCGAAACAGTAACAGAATAGAATAGATCAGATCTACGCCCCGATAAGGCATCACTCGTATCAAAGTGGAAGCCGATAAGCCAAACTGTCAACGTTAACCGGGCAAATAAAACGAGAACAGAACAAAAAAACAAAAAACAAAAAGAGAGCGTTTGTTTTGTGTAAATACTTTATTACATAAAAACAAAATAAAATAGTTTGTCTTTGTATTTTTGGATTACACATCAAAATTGACAAATGTTAAACGTTATCGAAATTCTCGTAACGTAAGAAAAAGGGAGACCGGAGCCAGCCACCGTTAGCAAACGCCAATAAAACTAGTCGAAGAGTGCAAGTGCTGCGTTGTGTGACAGTGTGTGGCAGTAAATACAATGGCGTATCGTGGCATTATTGGCAACACAGAAGGTGCGAAACGCAATGATGGCGACGCCGATTCGTTTGATGATCCATTGTGCGACAAGGATGCGGTTGCCACAATGCCGCGTCGCAGCGTTATGTCAAATGCCACAGACTTGCTCGATGACAGTCAGCTGCTGCCCACACCAATCTCCACCAAAGTCTCCAAGGTCTCCAATGTGAATCGCACTAACTCAACGATTGCCAAATGTCATTGTAAGTGTGACCCAACACATCCAAACAAAACAATTTAAAATTCACATACCCTATCGCTGCAACAAAAACATTGGTGCATAAAATGGCCATCTAATCCTTAGCCCATCTAAAACCTATTAGATGGTTTTGCGTTGCATTTGTATACAGAAAAGTTGAGGCGTGTCATTTCTCATCTTTCGGTGGTGGCAACTGTCTCCTTCTCAAAACCACTTGATGCGGCTCAACTTGTTTCGACTTGACACTTTCTCTATCACTTTGACTATGTTTTTATCAGCGGGATGCCGTCTTGTCTGTGTGTGCGTGTGTGTGTGTGTAGTGTGTGTGAGTTGTTTTGGGTCTTTTCGACAACTATTGATTTCAAATACATACATAGTATGCAAACATTAAAAACCAACGGTTTCTCTACACTTTGCAGAGGATAGTTATACTTCATTTTTTCAGTCGATCTTCCAAGAAAAAGTATCGTTATATATATGTATATTCGATCGCGAAACGAATTTGCAATATAACAAACTTCGTTTTAACGGAAGTTCGTTATATCGATGTGCGACTGAATGATTTCTTTTGAATGTCGGCTGTATTGCTTATGATAAGTTTAGAAAACAAACAGTTTAGGGGGCTTAGTGAGTTATTTAAATAATCCAACTTATCTGTTCTGCAGGGTATTAACGATTCGGTTTGTAGTTCTTATTTTGCATTTGGTTTTTTTTCTAATAGTAGTTCGCTATCACCGCCTGCTGTTTTAGCTGCCTTAGCATTTTATATATTCATTCATTTGGTTTTCGAAATTGATAATTTGTTGTTTTCGAAATAGCTTCTCAGGTATCGGTTGAAATCGTCAGTTCCCTCAATTCCTCAGTCATTGAAGCAATAGCTCTCGTTCAGGTTACAAGCGTTGCAATATACGTTCGCGAATATTTCTGTTAGCTTTGCATTTTCCCTACTTTTTTCCGGTCGGAAGTATCGGTCCCAATATGAACTTCAATCGCAGAGATAGTGGGCATCGTTTGCTCGCAGATTTTCTACTTTTTGGTGGCAATGTCATCAAGCCCACAAATATCAATAACGATAATGATAATGACACTATTGAAACGGAGCTAAAGACAGTGGCAAACTCAATAAGTAGGTTGACCAACACATATTATATTTATTGGGAAATAAAAGTTCAGCAAAATCTAGTGAAAAAAACATTATGAAACTGATTATCGGCGTTGTTCAACCGTAACTAAATGTCAGTTTGCTGTTTATTACAGGCGATATGACCGATTCACCAGACGCTGATAAGACCGATGCTGATAATGAGCTAACCAATGAAATTTCGGCACCCTATGAAGTACCTCAGTTTCCCATTGAACAGATTGAAAAAAAGTTACAAATACAGCGCCAACTCAATGTTAAGTAAGTGCAATAATTAACAATTATCTGTTTTCTATCCATATCTAGGTTTAAGAGGGCTATAATTGGGTTAAGTGCGTTAAGGCTTAGGTAATTATAGATAACATTAAATTACGAAGTGGAAGGTTCCGATGGATAAGTAACTTAAAAACAATCTATATGTAGATGGGTTTAACATAGGACTATTCTACTAGAAGTTTTGGGTATACTCTACCCGAGGGTATTTCAACATTTTACCGTACGTCAAGTCTTTAGTCTCTGAATAGACTTAGCTTTAGGCTGTAGGCAAAACATTAACCGGATCGGTTCGCTTCAACAAAGAGAAAACATAATGCTAAAATGTTCCCAAGCTCCTAAGTGAATCTATATACTTATAGTATTTCAACAAGGGTATCTCAAACATCAAAATATCCGATCGTTCGTTCGTTCGTTCGTTCGTTCGTTCTGTCTGTCTATCAAGTTCACATTGTTTTTTTGGGGGCCAGTGCTAATCCAAGAGACAAGACTCGACTGCAGACGCCTTAGGCGTGGCCAACCGGGGGGGCTTTGTCGCAGAGAGACGGTTGGTAGGCTCGCCCTGTCAAACAGGTGAGCAGGTTGGGTCAAAGCGTGGACGACAACAGTGTTGGACACGTTCTGATTTTGAATGGGACTGCATTAGCATTAGTTGGCCCAACACACAGAAACATTCATACATATACAGTAAACAAGCCGCGTCGCCAACGCGGCTTATGGCATAATGATAAAACCGCCAACACAACCAACCAACCACCACTAGGCCAGGCAGCGAAATGAAGGAAGGAACGCGTCGAACTTGCCAAGCAATTTTTGAGTCTCGAATGCCGTCACTTTTCAGTACTATTTGTGCATCCATATAACTTGGAGCGTGCCACTACAAAACGCATTGGATCCAACAAAACAGCACAAAACAAAAATAATAAACTAAATAAAGAAAAGAAAATCCAAAAGTCAGGGACAGATCCGGGTGGCGGCTTGGATTGGGTTGGGTTAGGATTTGTGCTTTGTGCTGCGGGTCTATGTCTCTGGGTCGAGTCTGTCCAACGACCTACGGCTGACATTGAGGACTTGCTCGCAATCAGCCAGTCGTCAGTCATCGTATTGTTTTTGTTTTTGTTGTTCGTGTGACACGCCAAGCGTCAAAAGCAACTTTACTTTTCGCACTGCACTTGAAGTTTGTTGTTTGGGTGTTGTTCGGGCTCTTAAAGTGCGCATAAAGAGTTGTCATCGCGTGGCACGAACATCAGATCGGACATAGTTCAAAAACTGGTTGCTTAAGGGATATGTATTTTCCGTTCGTGTTCGTGTTCGTGACACGCGCCCATCTCTAAACGTAGTCGAAAATTTGCTAAATAGTTACACATAGGCTAACTTCTTATGGGACACCCTTCGGCAGGGGAACTCGCACAATCCCTCAACCCTCGAACTTAGTCAGTTAGTGACATCGCGTGCTCAATTTCAAATCATCGAGGGGGTGGGCGGAGGGTGCGAAGGTAGCTCTATAAATTAATCTCTCAATCGATCATTGGGCAAATGAAAGCTTGGCCTGCAACTTGGCGGCAGCTAATCGCAAGTTGGACTATTCGCTGAGCTCGCGGCTCAGGAGCAACATGTCGTTCGCAGATGATAGCTATTGCTTTTGCCGAAATTACGAATACCACGCCAATTCGGAACAATGGTTTATACTTGACGAACTGGTTGCAAAGATTGACTATACCCAATTAAATTTCGTTTGTTTGTACCTTTCCACCATCCATCCACACAGGCAATCGACCTGCCAGCGTTCATCGGTAAATATAACCACTCCCCGGGCAAGCAGCTCCGACTCCGAGGGTGTTGTACCGCCGGAACCGCATAGGCTCACCGATGCGGACATCAATTTCCAGCGTGTGTCCGTCTCTGGCGAGGATACCAGCGGAGTACCGCTCGAGGATCTGGAGCGTGCTTCCACGCTGCTTATCGAGGCGCTCAAATTGCGTTCTCATTACATGGAAATCTCGGATCAATCGTTTCCAACGACCACAGCACGTTTCCTCAAAACGGTCCGTCTCAAGGATCGTTACGATGATTTACCCACGAAATCGGTATCGGGTAAGCTAAAGTTTTTCTTTCACCGTTCTTAAGTCCTATTTGTTCGATCTAGCGGAGGTTTCTTACTGTCCGCCAATCATATAGTGTAACCATAAGTAGTAGAGAGTTTATGCCAGTGTTGTATAGCACCATTTACCGACGCGATGTATTATACAAAAGATAGTTTTGCCTTATCGTTATTTTGATCTTTACATATATGTATATAATTTATTGTGCGCTAGGAACGCGCTAAGCTCTATTTATTTCAGTCTTCCTCTCTCGCTCTATCTCTCTTTCTCTCTCTCTCCCTTTTGAATATGAGTATATTCAAACATTTGTTTGGGTCTCCCTTTTGTATATCTTGCTCGCTAGCCGCTGCCACCTTATTCCTGTCATCTCTTCTATTGCGTTTAGTAAGTTTTCCATTTACATAATTTAAATTCTTTTCCCTTTCTACCGAAGATCAGGTCTCGCTCTCTCTCTCTCGCTCTTACGTTTAGCTTATTATTTTGATTGTGTATTCGCTTGCATTCATTTTGTAAATTATTTTCTATATAAATATTATTTTTCATTTGTTTTTTTGTTTTTTTTTTAGACATAATTCGCAAACAGAGTATGGCCAGCTATACAGGTAATACGGCATAGCTTTCGCCGTGTCCGAATCAAATTCAGTCAATATTTTTTGTTGCTTTCTCTTTCTTTCACACACCTACAATCAACTCGTATAATTTTGACATTTGTTGAGCTTATATATCTCTCTCTCACTTTCTGTTATTCGTTTTCTTGTTTTTGTGTCGCTTTGTATTATACATTTGCCCGCTTTTTTTGTGTAACAGCTTTGTGCCGCAGCATTGAGCTTTTGTCACGAGCTTAACAACATTTATTTTATTGAGTTCTTTCATGCCTTGTTTTTTTTGCTAACAACAATTATTACGTTGCTAACAGCTTTTTTGCGCCGTCTTTTAAAAAACCTTGCCTTTTCACTGTCAATGTCACACTGTCACTGTCACTGTCACTGTCACTGTCACACTGTCAGCCTGCAGTAGAGTATGCGATTTGTTGCTTTGTTTGACACAATTATGTAGAACAACCTTGAACAACTTGAAACATACGCTTTGGTTCAACACAACTTGAATATATCGTATTTTAATGTCGTGTGTCTCAAGAAGAATGGGGCTGTGGCCATTTTGTTTTTGTGTTTTATTAACAATTAAACTATCCAACAGAATTAAAAAAAGAGAAACCTAAAATCTAATCCTTATATTTTGTGAAGTGTTTCGGCTTAACAAATAAAATTTATACTTGTTTCGCACAATAAAAAAACAGAAAAATACGACACTATTTTATTGTGCTTGCAACCCTGTTCTTGGCACACCCACCGCACACACACACACAACAACAAAATATACATATGTGTGTATCATTTGTAGTTACCGTTCGAATACCTTATATAGTACTTAGTATATATAAAGTTTATGCTAACATTTTCCAACACCGCAACTGGTAATCAAATACTAAGCAAATAAGAAGACACCAAATTAGATACCGATTCCAATCCAACATATACATATATATATATATTTTATTTTACAACAAAACTAAATAAAACTCAACAACCGCCAACAATTAATAAATCTGCGAAGACTTGCATCCAACACCGTCGATAAAGGCGCCGCATGCCTGGGATGTGGACTTTGTGCCGGATGAATCTTACATCATAAAGCCAGTCAATGGCGTCTTTCACATCTACAACGATGAAGTAAGTTCCTTCGACAAATATGCAAATCTAGACAAAAACTAATCGAATGCTTTTTTGTTTTTATTTTCAAGGAGCTAACAAGCGAGCTAAATTTCACATATCCGGACATGAGTCAGTTTGTAAATGACATGCAGATCATGTGTAATATGATAGCCGACGGACCATTGTGAGTACACTCGAGCACATATATCATAATCCCTATCGCTCAATTAACAATCTCTGTTTTAAGAAAATCGTTTTGCTATCGGCGCCTTTGCTATTTGTCCTCCAAGTATCAGATGCATGTGCTGCTGAACGAGCTGCGCGAGCTGGCCGCCCAGAAGGCTGTGCCGCATCGTGACTTTTACAACACCAGGAAGGTGGACACCCACATACATGCCGCATCATGCATGAATCAGAAGCATTTGTTGCGCTTCATCAAGAAGACGCTCAAGAACAATGCCAGCGAGGTTGTCACCCATACAAATGGACAGCCAATGACCTTGGCCCAGGTGTTCCAATCGATGAATTTAACCACATACGATCTGACCGTTGACATGCTCGATGTGCATGCCGATCGTAATACCTTCCATCGTTTCGATAAGTTCAATTCGAAGTATAATCCCATTGGCGAGTCGCGCCTGCGCGAGGTCTTCCTGAAGACAGACAACTATTTGAATGGCAAATATTTTGCACAAATCATAAAGGTTGGTTATCAGAAATCAAAAGTCACTTAATCACTTACGAATCGTTTGCAATCCCTAGGAGGTGGCCTTCGATCTGGAGGAGTCCAAGTATCAGAATGCCGAACTGCGTCTCTCGATCTACGGCAAGTCGCCGGATGAATGGAATAAGCTGGCCAAATGGGCAATCGACAATGATGTTTACAGCTCGAACATACGTTGGCTAATCCAGATACCGCGACTCTTCGATATATTCAAGTCCAACAAAATGATGAAGTCATTCCAGGAGATAATCAATAACATCTTTCTGCCACTGTTCGAGGCAACCAATAAGCCCAGCGCCAATCCAAATTTGCATCGCTTCTTAACATATGTGATTGGCTTTGATTCCGTCGATGATGAATCAAAGCCAGAGAATCCTCTCTTCGACAACGATGTGCCACGGCCAGAGGAATGGACATATGAAGAGAATCCTCCCTATGCCTATTATATATACTATATGTATGCCAACATGACTGTCCTCAATAAGTTTAGGCAGTGAGTATTTCGACCTTTTAACCAAACATTTTTGCTAGTTTCTCAATCTCGAAAATTGTCGAAAATAGACAACGCGGCCTCAACACATTCGTGCTGCGTCCCCATTGTGGCGAGGCTGGTCCCGTGCAGCATCTTGTCTGTGGCTTCCTAATGGCCGAGAACATCTCGCACGGTCTGCTGTTGCGCAAAGTGCCCGTGCTCCAGTATCTATACTATCTGACCCAGATTGGCATCGCCATGTCGCCGCTTTCGAATAATTCGCTCTTTCTCAACTATCATCGCAATCCGTTGCCCGAATATTTGGCTCGTGGACTAATTATATCGCTGTCTACCGATGATCCGCTGCAGTTTCACTTTACCAAGGTGAGCATTAAAAAATCCTTAACTTCCATCAAATCTGAATCTTTTATTTTGTGTGTCAATCAGGAACCACTTATGGAAGAGTACAGCATTGCGGCTCAAGTGTGGAAGCTCAGCTCCTGCGATATGTGTGAATTGGCAAGGAACAGCGTTATGATGAGCGGCTTTCCGCATAACGTAAGTGAAATCGTTTGGTTGTGTGTTGAATAGATAACAGATGAAATATCTCTCTCTCCCCCCATTTATGTAGATCAAACAACAATGGCTGGGTCCCAACTACTTTGAGGATGGCATCAATGGCAACGATATAACCCGCACCAATGTGCCCGAGATACGTGTCGCCTATCGTTATGAGACCTTACTGGATGAGCTCTCTAATATATTTAAAGTAAATCAGACCTGCCACAAAGAAGACGACTTAGCAAACATATAGACTTAAGTAATAGAGAGCAAAGGAGGAGAGTTAAAAATTCAGTTGGCAACAGCAGAAGCAACAACAACAACATCAAGTTATTATATTTACAAAATGCATAATTAATGCCTATTATACTATATACATATATAAATATTTACCCGATGTATGTAATTGCGTACTCAATGTGAATCTTTTACTTACTTCCCCAATCAATTACATACTACTTTAAAAACAGAAGCCCAATCTTAGTCGTAAATTCCAATACTTATACAAAAACAAAAATGTACATTTATATATGTCTAGTTTAATACTTGTATACAGGGCGCATTGGCTGGGGAGCAGCAGTGATGGCAACTTTCCAGCAAGTGCATCAATCGATTAGCAAATATGCATTAAATACTATGTTTATCCTATTGTAGGTAGATATTTTTTTGTTTTTTTTTTTTTATAGCGCTGCTGGTTGTTAATATTGTTGCTGCTTTAGAATTGAATTAGAGACAACAATTATACATTTATACACATATATTTAAAGATCTTATATAAATTGTAAACTTTAAATAAAGCCAATTCCAAATTTTCAAACTTCAGCCACATCGATGCATTCATTTAAATTTAGCGGTTAGTTGACGACATCTACCGGCCGTAGAAGAGACACACAGTTAAAAATGGAATAAGCTCACAGCGCTGCCACATAAAATCCACTTTTATAAATCGATAGGTCGATAACAAAAAACACACGTTGATACACCATGTATCGATAGAAGATCAACAATCCGACTATACACATGCAAGCGGATATACGTGCATTGGCGTTTGTGTGTGTGTGTGTTATTGTAGATGAGAGATTCTAGCTCTTCAACTTGTCTTTGTTTTCCACAAAATCAAACAGACAAAAAAATTAACAAAAAATGTCGCCCACACAAAGCTGATGGAACGCAACAAATAAGCAGTCACCGCAAAGCCAAAAAAGACGACAAACTCGCAGCACAAAGCCATTAGCGGCAAAGCCCGAACGACTCATACGTACGTATACATACATACATATGCATGTGTATGCGTGCGTCTGTGAATGCGATTGTGTGTGCATGTGTGCATAATGACCACCCAGCGAACGCATCGAAATGCCAACAGCAGCAGCAGCAGCGGCAACGCGGTGGGGAGCATCAACTCCGATGCAGATTATGAGACGCTGATGCAGCGACTCAATATATCCAACTATCAGCGCTCCCCCGGCGCCATTGAGAACTTTATGCATGATGCACCACACCAGCAACAACAACAACACCAGCAACAACAACAACAGCAGCAGCAACAACAACATCATCATCATCAAGTTCGCCTGCCCAGCAGCGAGGATTACAAGCTGTACGAACGTGGCAGCATTATAGCCGCATCCAAATATGCAACGGCAACACCCAAGCCACACACCATGGATGCTGGGGGCATACAAATTGGCAATGGTGGCAGCAGCAGCGGCAGCAACAACAGCCAGAGCCACACAAATTCACCATTGATATATGCACCGACAGCCCAGGTGCTGGGGCAGCGCATTGTGCCGCAAAAGCATTCGCCGGTCTATGAGAATCTTGAGTTCTATGGCCAATTCGATACGAATCAAAAGCGCGCCCAGCCCCAAAGTCCGGCCAGTCGTCAGAGTGTCATGCTCAACGATTATCTGCTAATGCAGCCCATCGGCGGCGGACGATTTGCGCACACCCCCGTTCCCGAGGCGCCCAAGCACACGCACACAAACACTCTCACGCACAGTCACAGCAGCAGCAGCCACAGTGCTTTGATTGAGGAACTGCAATCTTCGGCGGCGCCCATCTATGAGAACATAATACCACATTCCGGGCAACGTGCCCAGCCGCAGGCGTCGCCGGCAACGGCTAGCATTTATCAGCATGCCGAAATGGCGACGCCGACGCCTCATCAGGCGGAAATGAATGCAATGATGCTGGCATCGCCGCTGCATCAGCGCAGCAATAGCAATAACAACGCGAACAACAACTACAACAACAGCAGCAATTCAAGCGGTGGCTTGGATTCGCCAACACAACGCTATCGCAATTTATCACTGCCCAGCCATCTTAGTCCGATGGCATCGCCGGTGCCCACGCCGCTGGCCAAGCTCCAGCTGCAACAGCACACGCCCATCAAACACCAACAGCAGCAGCAACAGCAGCAACATAGCCATGGCGGCATCAATGTATCCGTCAATCCCAACTACATTGAGGACATCAATAGTTCCGATTATGTTTGTATGACGGCCAATTTGCATCGCAGCAACACGGCCAAGAGTCGCAGTCCCAACAATGTGCGTTTAACAGCAATTAGTCCACTGCCGCCGCCGCCACCACCACCACAGCAGGTAACCACCAGCAGCACCATTCAGACGACATCGGCAGCGGCAGCTGCCCAATCGCAACCCATGCAGCTACGTGCCACGCCCATGGCAACAACAGCTCCCCTTGCCGTTGCCACATCCCCGACGCCGTCGCAGAGCAGCACAGGTAAACAATCCGAGAGAGAATAACACCAAGTCAACAGCAACTCACTTGCATTACTTTCTACTACTAATCTCTGTCTCCTCTCCTCCCTCCATCTCTCTATCGCTCTCGCAGCCGCTTTGCGGCCCAAACGAGGTAGGCTTCGAAGCTTTAACATCCTCATCAATTCGCATTAGCTTATTTCTTGATATATGTATTTGAATTGATCAAAAACTTATGTTTATTTTTTTTTGTCTAGGTCTAACAAAGAATTTACTGCCATATAGCGTAACACCGCCGCGTCCCGCTGGTCCCACAGAGGCGCAGCGAAAGATTGAGGAGCTGACACGCCAACTGGAGGAAGAGATCGAACAGAGCGAGGAACATGGCGAATATTTTGGTACTAAAACTAATAACAATCGAACTTTTCGTATAACGAATATATGTATCAAGAAAATACTTTTGATTCAACCAAATTATGTAGAAAACTTTGTTATATGGAAGTTCGTTGGATGAGCTTATTATAAATCTTAATCCTTAATCCTTTGCGCAGGCATTTGTCACACCTGTGGCGAAAAGGTGAAGGGCGCGGGACAAGCGTGCCAAGCGATGGGCAATTTATATCATACAAATTGCTTCATTTGTTGCTCCTGCGGCCGAGCGCTGCGCGGCAAGGCGTTCTACAATGTCCACGGGCGTGTCTACTGTGAGGAGGATTATATGGTCAGTCTATATAAAGACATATATCCATAAACATATAACAATCTATCTCTCTCTCTCTCTCTCTCCAGTATTCGGGCTTTCAGCAAACGGCTGAGAAATGCGCCATTTGTGGCCATCTAATAATGGAAATGGTGCGTACTCTTTCTAGTTATGCTCTTTCTATCTCGCTCTTACTCATTTCTGCTCGCACAGATCCTGCAAGCCATGGGCAAGTCATATCATCCAGGCTGCTTTCGCTGCTGCATTTGCAATGAGTGCTTGGATGGCGTTCCCTTTACCGTCGATGTCGATCATAAGATCTATTGCGTCAACGATTACCATCGCATGTTTGCACCCAAATGTGCCAGCTGCGGCAAAGGTGCGAACTCCATAGTAAAACTTATTAAATACATCTCATAATATACTATATAATGTCTATTTAGGCATAACGCCCGTCGAAGGCACCGATGAGACGGTGCGCGTGGTGTCCATGGACAAGGACTTCCATGTCGATTGCTATATATGCGAGGAGTGCGGCATGCAGCTAACCGATGAGCCCGACAAGCGCTGCTATCCGCTCGATGGCCGACTGCTCTGTCGCGGCTGCCACTTGCAGCGTCTGGCGTTGCAATCGTCGCCGCACACGCGCCACCATGAACCGGTCTGCGCATCCTATCAGTATATGGGCTGAGCTATTTTACAAAACCGACCCACCTTCGACTGATTCCACAATTAACCAACGCACAAAATAAAATAAATACTATATATGTAACAAAATAATACGCATAAAACATATTTCCAATTTTCGAATAACCATTATAATATAAATCTCTTTTTAATAAAAGACAAAAACTACTACTTCACAAAACTCTGCCAATCAATTACATAATTCAATTCGCGTTAATGCATTAATATTTCCAGCTGCACGAGACGATTGTTGATGTCGGCAGGCATGCGATACGGCAGTGTAGCAGCCATGTTTGTCAATGCCTTGGCGCGTTGACGCAACATTACCAGCTTGGCGTCCATTTTGTTGGGCGAAGCAGATCCTCCGGGTACGCCAACGCCAACGTCATCAGCGTCGTCCATGAACACGCTGCCGCTGGGCGACTTTTGTTCCTGGTACTGGGCATAGATGAGATTCATGGCAGCCAGCAGCACATCGGGCAGCACCTTCATGACATCGGAGTTCACCAACTTAAGGCGACGAATGCAATTGTCGACCTCGCCACAGCTATTCGGCGTTATGCGGCTCTTGGCCAATAGCTCGTAGGCCTCGCGACCGTCGCCTTCGTGATACACATTGAAGAATTTAAGCAATTGCGAGAGCATCGTATACGTGCTCATCAGTTGGTCATCGATGTCCAGTTTACGGCAAGCTAGCGACATATCAATACTCTCAATCACCTCCGAGAGCTGGTCTCGTATGCTGCCCTTTGTGTTCCGCTGATGCACAACCTGAACGAGCAGTGTGCACAGCAAAAGCAATGCCTTCTCCAGCTGGCCGGCTATTAGATACAGCTGTATCGCCCAACCGTACTGTGTGCGAAACGCCAGCTCATCGCCTGCCATGTTGGCCACCGCGTACTTATCCTCCTGGTCCATGTTGGGAAACTCGACAAACATGCCGCTGCAATAGAAACGAACTGTTTACAACAGGAACGAATGAAAGTGTAGCTGAATTAATTGCTTACCCCGAATATTGCCAAGGATTACCTTCGATGGCTTTGCCAAAAATCAACGTTAACAATTCTTCGTCACAATTCTCGACGAGCATATCGCAGACGCAGGTCAGCATCAGATTCCGTCCGTCTTTGGCCTTGAAATGGCGCAACAAGTAATAGTAGTGCATGGCTAATTGGGGGTCCGTTTGCTCAAAGCATTTGGTGTACATGATGATGAGGCGTGCCAAATTGAGGCGGCGCATTGGCTTCGGATCCAATGGCTGGACGGACAGAAGCGGCATCTGAACGTCCTCAGTTGCGGCGAGCAACGATATCTCGTTTAGGGCAATGGCCATGTGCACGGCATGCACACGATTCTTATCGGTGCGGGCCAGAAACTCCAGCGCCGACTCGAATTGGCCCGTCAACGTAAGGACTTGGAAATAAAGTGACTTCTTCTCGGCCGCATTGAAATAGTTTTCGCCATATTTGTCCAAAATAAGCTTTTGCAGGCCATTGTAGGTCAGACGACCGATGCTATAATCGGATTGCTTATCATCGGCCAGCACCGACAGCTGCATCCAGAGGAAGTCATCGATGGTGCGCACTACTCCCGCGTGCACCTCATGCGGATCGCAAGCCAACACAATGGCGAATACCTATGCATAGAGCGCATTAAATAGTTTTCCCAATACAGTACACCATTTACTTACCGCCTTTTTGTAGGGATCTGTGCAGTTGCGCAACTTGTCGTTGTACTCCAACCTTAGCTGTCCCTCCAGCCGGGCGCTGGGACTCTCCAGATCGGCTAAATCGCTGCACTGTAATGACTTCGAATCGTTGTCCATCGGCTCCTCTCCTTCGCCATCATCGTCTTCTTCTTCGTCTTTCAGTCTATATTCGATGAGAGTGAGTAGATCGGGACAAACGCCGCCTTCCTTGAGGTATTGCGCGGCAGCACGAAGATCACCGCATCGCAGACAGTAATAGACGAGCGGCCAGATAGGATATTCATGGTGGATGTCAAGTAGACCGACCAGAGAGGCCGGCTCATTGAAGCTAACGTACACAAAGGCGCTGACCGCATTATAGACATTGGGATGGCCGCCACGATGGCCGGCTACCAGATTCATAGTGACGATCCTGCCCATATACTGTTTGTAGGATTGCTCCAAATATGTGCGAGCCAGCTTCACAAACTGTTGGCCCGTTTGGCGAGTCTTGATGGGATCTGCTGTTCGGGAGACGGGCGTCACATTGGCCATGTACGCGAGCACAAACCACATATCGATGACCTCAGTTTCGAAAGCGTACTCCGGTTCCCGCACCATTTTCGATAGATTCTTGAGCAGATTACCCTGGTGATTGCAGATCCCGTGCGTTATATTGTATTTTTCGATATGAACGGCATATATTGTCTCAATGCGACTGAGACGTGAGCTTCGCGACGCGATCTCCGGCAGTGTCGTGGACACATTGTGCCGCGGCAAATCGGGAAAGTCCTCCTGCGTGGGTCCAACCATTGCGTTGAGCAGTATCTCCTTCTCATCGCCCCAGTCTGCAAACATGGCACGCATCTTATTCCGGTTAACCGTTTTGAATATCTAACAAGGAAATAATATTAACACCAACAAATCAAGGAATTACAAATATTATTGTTGTTACATTTGAATTGGTCTCCTCGATTATGGCGAGCACGGCATTGTTGCGCACATTCTTCAGATAGCCATCAACATCGGTGACAGCAACTGGATTGAGGGGCTCAAAGGATTGGCGCGCGCTCAGCGATTCAACTTTCTGTGTAAGTTTGGGCAGATCCACGCCCCGGGCACCAAGCAGTAGTTGTCTGCATGGGCAAAATGTGATATTAATGTTTGGTTAATTAATCGTTTACTTAACTTACGCTTGTAGGTCGTTTGTGCCATTTTTTGTAACGCGCGAATGCAATTCCTGTGTGGCTTGAAGCACTTGCGACAGTGTGCGTTCGACTGGCGGTAATTCTGTCTCATTTGCGAGGCGTTGTGCCTCTTGTAGCAGCTGATTAAAATCCATAGTTAACAGCTTTCCGTTTTTTTTAACACAAACTCAAAAAAAATTCAGAAGGAAGCCGGCTAATACAGCAGCACAATTTAAAACGATAGGCAAATAAGTGTAACCGTGCAATCATGGCATGCTGTGCTGCCACCTTTCGATTAAGTATCGATTGTACAGCGTACGCATGTTTACTATCGATTGCAGTTTTATAATCATCGTATTATGAACAATCCATCCATCGGATTGAATCCAACATCATTCCATAGTGTAACCATAGCAAACAGGCAGCACACCGCAATCGCTTGCAACGGTAAACGCAAACGTAGTATTTTTTTTAATGCCTGCAATCTACACACACCAGCGTGTGTTTAAGTACAGTGAATTTTTAACTTAGTGACCTCTGTGTTCGTGCGTGAATGTTAACTAATCAAAATTAACACAACATCATCAAAGAGCATAAGAAAAACACGTACGCACGTCACGCGGACGAAGACGACGACGACGCAACGATAAAGCAAACAACAAAAAAAAAAAAACATTTGAAAGAATCAGCACCAATAGTGTGAATTTTAAAGTTGTTAACAAAAAAGCTAGAGCGTTAAGAAAAAGATTAAAAAAAGAAAAAAAAACCATGTCAGCCGCCGAAGTTGATACACAACCGCAGCAGGAGGCGGCGAACGGTACCAGCAAATTTGATGTGCCCGAGATCGAATTGATAATCAAGGTGAGTTATTTTGTTAGCCAAATGCATGCATACACATGCATTTAATGTTTGTACATGTGTGTGTGTGTGTTAATTTTGCCTTATGCGCGCATTTGCAAATTTCGTGCAAATTTTCGTGCATCAATAAAGTGAAAATGTTGCTGTTTTTTGTTTTGTGTTGCAAAAAGTAAAGCTAAACACACACATACACATGCCCACACTCCATGTTGCACACACCTTTCCCCTTTTTTTCGTGGAAAAAGTGAGCTAATTTTAAAAAATATTGAAAAATCGTTTAAGTTCGCTGCCTTTCTATACCGCCGAGATGTCATTCACATCGCTTTAATAAGCAATATTGCTTAATGCTTTCGACTTGCTTCATGTTTAAATTAATTATAGTAATGTTTACTTTTGCTCATATTTATTTGGGTTTTTTTTTTTTTTTTTCGAAAAGCGTAAAAGAGCAAAAGTCTCAATTCATGAAGAAAATCCGAATTGGCAACACTGTTCAACAACATTTTGCTCTGCTCTGCGTCCCCCCCCCTTCACCCTTTTGTATAAGCTTTAAACTGCGTCTTTTAGTTCTTGTTTGTTGTTGTTGTTAATTCTTAGCTAAGCATCGCAAAAACTGGTTTCATTCGGCTTTCTTTCTCTGTCTCTCTCCTTTTCTTAGTTCTTAGCCAGCCAAGCAGCAGCGTCGTACACACAGAGAAAACACACGTGTGCATATTTAAAATTTGCATTTTTTTTGTAGTCGCGCAGCCCTTTGCGAAATATTTCTGCAGTTATTAGTTAATAAGTTAATTTATCTGACATCCAAATTAATTGCATTTCATTGCGCCAATTGTCTGTCTGACAACTCCTCACACGTTTTCACTGCCATTCTTTGCTGTTGTGTTTGTGTGTGTGTGTGTTTGTGTGCGTTTGATATTTTTCTTGGCGCCTACGTCATGCAATAAAGACGAAAACAACACTTCAACTCGGAACATTTTGTTTGCCCAAGTAATTGTCTTTGAGAGTACAGCAACGACTGTTGATTCCACTTAGTAGGGCCGTATGCTCGCTCCACTCCTCATTGTGACGCCCACGCTGAGCGGCAAATGCCGCCGCGCCCTAAACTCAAAAGAAGTATGACTAATGCAGCTCGAACTGCATAGAGTTACCAGTGTCACCACATATCCCGCTTTGTTGTTGTTGTTAGATGGGAGCTTTTGCTCAAATAAAGAGAGAGAAAGAAAGTGAAAGATGGCTGCCTGTGAGCGCACCTGTTGAACTCAATGCACTCTCTCATTGACATAATGTACATACGCATACATACATATGTATGTACATACATCCATCCAGCCAACACTAGCATCCACATGCCATTTGCCATAAAATTAAAAACACAACAATAAACGTAAATGTACAAATAAAGCGTTTAAGCAAAAAGTGAAAGTTCAAGCAATGGTATTGCGCCGAAATACATTGCTGCTGTTGCCTATTGCTATTGCTATGTTGCATAGAAGAAGAAAGCAACGGCAGCATCAGCATTCACTCTTCCCAACTGGCTGTCGTGTCTGTGGGGAGAGTCGCGATGTGGCGCGGCGCGGCGCGGCAACAAACAAACCAAAACAAATGTGTGTTCACTATTCACTAGGTCTAACAACAAACGAACAAAACACAATCATTGAACGCTAAACAGGTTTTTCTCATGTGCACTTTTCCGCCTCTTTGGCCAAAGTCAAAGGCCCAGGTACACACACACACACACACACACTCATCGCCCACACACACAAACACAACCACTCAAAAAACAACGGCAACAATTGCGCTCATTGATTTCTTAATTTTAATGCACAAAGACGCAACTATCCTTACAACTGAAAACTTGTTGCATTTGAGCATCGAGAAAATGTATCAATAGAATTAGCCATGCAGATTTTTAAGGTGAGATCAACTCTTGATTGATTTGACACGCAAAATCAAATGCAGCCCTGCTTGTACATTACATGCATATGTATGTATGTTTATATTATTATACATACGGAACATTTCATGTTAAGTATGTTTAGCTGAAGCGTCCATCTGCAGAGCGCTGCAGCATGACATTTAACAGAGCACGCAACTGCTATTATTACAGTTGTTGTTGCTGTTGTTGTTGTGGGTGGCGTGTGTAGCTTATTTGTATTCCTTTGCGCGCGCGTGTGTGTGTATGGATGCAATTCATTGACAAATCCAACAAAAAATAAAAAGTACATGCACGCCATCTTCAATATGTTTTGTTGTTGTTGTTGCTGCTGTGTTGATTACATTCCGCAATGGAAAATAAATTCATTTCATTTTTTTTCGAAATTACTTAACACCGCCGTATGTACTTTATCGTTGCGCCGGTAACTAAAATCGCAATTAAGTCACAAAGTTCGCAAAATGAAATTGACAAGCGTCGTCTCAGCACGCCATAAATAAGACATGATCGCAAAGACAGTGCGCGCGGAGGGAGGGCAGTGGAGTGAGCTAAGGTAAGGGCAGAACAACAAAACCCATTAGCCATATACCAATTTGGGCCAAGATACGAGCCACTCAGCAAGTATTCTTCAAGCTCCTCACGTTCCACCTTCAAACAGCACTCACTTATCGTTGATAATATTTTTTTATTTTCATTATACATATTTATTATTTTTTTGGCTATTACTTCATCACAGCGAAGAGCCGAGCCGCTAAGTATTGCTCGTACGGTTTCGTTTGAGGGCGAATGCTAGCGCGGCTGCCCGATAAGATACATATTTACATATGTATGTGTGTGTGTGATCGGGCAAACCGCAAGAAAGCTCCCAAGGTTGACATCTCTCTGCCCGCCCGCAACTTCGTATGTGTGTATGTACATATGTGGTCATAATGCTGCCGAATATTATTGCGGGCTGCAGCTGTCACGAACCGGTTCCTAAAATAAATCATTCTTTCAAACTTAGCACCAGTGCTGCCAATAACATAATAAGCAGTGAGAATTCTAGCAAAAGTGTACATTGACGACTCACATACATACATACATACAAACATAAAACTTTCTTCAACTTGAATTTGGCATTTCATTTCGCTCTTTTCGCATCTCGAGAGCACAGCACACACATACATACAAACATTCGAATGTATTAACATATGAATGTATGTATGTACATATGTACGTATTATTAATACATATGTGATTTGTGATTGTTTCTGCTACTACTCTTTACAATAGTCTTTTTATTTTGTTTTTATCTTATCGCACTGTTAATTCTGCCCCTAATACAAAAACAGCAACAACAGAGAGCGAAGCAAACAAATCAAGAATCGAACAGTCTAGTTGGAAATGTTTTGCGAGCTACATATGTACATACATACATACATACATATGTACATGCACACAAACATACTACGTTTGTTGGAATAGATGCGAGGTAGAAGAGATACATGCATAGATGATTAACCGTACGATAGATTTGTCTCGCTTCTGTGATGGGCATAGCGTCATATCTCCGCGCGACATATCTCCGCCCAGTACATTTTGCTGGCGGAGATATGTCGTTTTTTTCTGGCGGAGCTATGTCGTTTTCTAAACGTCATATCTCCGCGCGGAGATAAGTCGTTCTTAGTTCGGCGGAGATATGTCCGCCTAACTAAGAACGACATAGCTCCGCGCGGAATAGACGTTCAAATCAAAAATTTTTGTAGCATTCAGCTACAGATTCTGTTCGCCTGGTACTTTGGCTAGGCGAACTTTGTACCAGGCGAACAGAATCTGTAGCTGAATGCTACAAAAAATTTTGATTTGTAGCATTCAGCTACAGATTCTGTTCGTACAAATTTGCTTCTTGTACCAGGCGAACAGAATCTGTGCTACAAAAATTTGAGCATTATGTCTGTTCACAGATCTGTGAGTGAATGCTACAAAAATTTTTGATTTGTAGCATTCAGCTACAGATTCTGTTCTACAAATTCTGTTCTGTTCTGTTCTGTTCTACAGATTCTGTGCTACAAAAATTTTTGATTTGTAGCATTCAGCTACAGATTCTGTTCGCCTGGTACAAATTGGCTGGCGAAAGTACCAGGCGAACAGAATCTGTAGCTGAATGCTACAAAAATTTTTGATTTGTAGCATTCAGCTACAGATTTGTTCGATAGTTCTGTTCTGTTCTGTTCTACAGATTCTGTGCTACAAAAATTTTTGATTTGTAGCATTCAGCTACAGATTCTGTTCGCCTGGTACTTTGGCTAGGCGAACTTTGTACCAGGCGAACAGAATCTGTAGCTGAATGCTACAAAAATTTGTGATTTGTAGCATTCAGCTACAGATTCTGTTCTACAAATTCTGTTCTGTTCTGTTCTACAGATTCTGTGCTACAAAAATTTTTGATTTGTAGCATTCAGCTACAGATTCTGTTCTACAAATTCTGTTCTGTTCTGTTCTGTTCTACAGATTCTGTGCTACAAAAATTTTTGATTTGTAGCATTCAGATTCTGCGAATTCTGTTCTAAATCAAAAATCTTTTTGAGCATTCTTTTGATTGTAGCATAGCTACAGATTCTGTTCGCCTGGTACAAATTGCTAGGCAAACTTTACCAGGCGAACAGAATCTGAAAAATAAAAAATTTTTGATTTGTAGCATTCAGCTACAGATTCTGTTCGCCTGGTACTTTGGCTAGGCGAACTTTGTACCAGGCGAACAGAATCTGTAGCTGAATGCTACAAATCAAAAATTTTTGTAGCATTCTTCTACAGATTCTGTTCGCCTGGTACAATTTGGCTAGGCGAACTTTGTACCAGGCGAACAGAATCTGTAGCTGAAAATGCTACAAATCTCCGCGCGGAGCTATGTCGTTCCCTGGAAAACGAACTTTGTACCAGGCGAACAGAATCTGTAGCTGAATGCTGTCGTTCTTAGTTCGGCGGAGATATGTCGCGCGGAGATATGACGCTATGCCCTGTGATGATGCCATTTAGTATTTCTTCGTCTTTGTCTTCTTCTTTACCCACAAAATAAATTGTTGTATTTAAACTTAACGATTTTATTGTTGTTTATTTTGGCAGAGGCATTTTGTATTTTTGGTTTATGATTTTTAATTAAACGAAAACTCAATGCGCTGCTTATTGTACGGCACTTGACATTTGGCTGACTGTCGCTAACCGTTCTAACGGTAATTGCAACAGCTTTTCAGCTTGCAGTCGATTGGTTGAGTTGACGTGCTGCTGGACGGGGAACGAGTCACGCCAAAGTTTTTGAACATTCCAACACAATTTTCCAGGTGCAATTCTTGGAATGTACCCAAATGTCATTGTGACAGATTGTATTTTATTTAACGACAAGTGCCTTAGAAATTTTAATTAAATTTACATATTTACAAATTTACACTTGTCAAGTGCAGTGTAGAGAGAGAGAGAGAGAGAGAGAGAGAGAGAGAGAGAGCGGGAGAGAGTCATTTGGGAATTTTATGGTTGACCAATATCCAATATCCATTTGCGCATTTTCATTTGTCTGTTCTAGTATATTAGCCAAACAGTTATTAACATTGCTGGGCGCATTCACCGGCTGCTAATGCGGCAAAGGCGCAGCACATGTGCAATATTATAAACTGAAACCGTTAAAGCTCAAGCGTTAAATGCCTTGAGTGACAACGCACCCGTGACGACGCTCCCTCGCCCCCCTACTCCACTCCACTCCACAGCCATAGCCACATGCTTGGGTGCTCAATGAGAGGCGGCGACGAGGGCGCAGCAAGTTTTTCATTTATGTATTTATGTACAGTTTTTTAGCGATGATGGCTATTAAGCTATTTGCTCGCCGTGTCAATAACTTCTTATTAACAAAATTAAACACAAATAGCTGGTGTAATGGGTGCGTAAATGTTTAAACGGACGATTTGCGATCAATCGATTAGTTTGTTGACATGTAATCGATATATGTATGTATGTGTATGTATGTGTGTATGCTATTACTCATCATACGAATGGCCGGAATGTATTACAAGACTTCTATTTAAGGCAGCAGCTGGCTCGCCGGCAACCTTGTAAGCAATGTACGAGACGTAAATGGAGTTGTGTTTGCGATGTGTTAACGCAAACACACACAAACACACAGTTACATACATGCGTTTATCTAACACACACACACTCACACATAATACTAGGCACTTAAACGCCGGCTGTCGATAAATCAACAAGTCAAACGAGAGAGCAAAGATGATGACATCATGCCATCTTTGTTGTTCAAATGCCACGCAGGCGTGGGGCGTGGCTCGCTGCCAGGAACTTCCTGAGCCGTTAAAAGAACCGCCAAAGACTTTTCGATGTTTGTTCGATAACAGCGTGTGTGTGTGTGTGTGTGTGTGTGCGTGTGTCAACAAATCATCACGCGACGTTTGATATACATACATATAAAAAACGTCTTTATATTGTGAATGATGATGTCACATGATCAAAAATACAGTGAACGTTCCATTAAGTGTAAATAAATTGATTAATATTAAATGCTATAATGGGTTTTTTGTAGCGAGCGTCCACTGTAGTGTTGGCTTTAGTTTTTCTATTTGATTTATTCGCTTGTTAAATGCCGCGGCACGCGATCAACGCTTAAATCGCATTTAGTATTAATAAATTGTACTTATGTATTTATTGTTGCTTTATTATCGTTCGTCCCACTTGACCCACACACATAAACATGACAGCGAACTATTTAGTTATTTAATTTTGTACATATGTATTTGTATTTGGCACAGGCCTCGACCATTGATGGGCGGCGCAAGGGCGCTTGTTTGTTCTGTCAGGAGTACTTTATGGATCTGTATCTGCTGGCCGAGCTAAAGACGATAAGCCTCAAGGTGACGACAGTGGACATGCAGAAGCCGCCACCCGATTTCCGAACCAATTTCGAGGCAACGCATCCGCCGATCCTGATCGACAATGGCCTGGCCATACTGGAGAACGAGAAGATCGAGCGTCACATCATGAAGAACATACCCGGCGGCTACAATCTGTTTGTGCAGGACAAGGATGTTGCCACACTGATTGAGAATCTGTATGGCAAATTGAAGCTGATGCTGGTGAAGAAGGACGATGCGAAGAACAATGCGCTCCTCTCGCATCTCAAGAAGATCAACGACCATCTGGCCAATCGCAATACACGCTTCCTCACCGGCGACACCATGTGTTGCTTCGACTGTGAGCTGATGCCACGTTTGCAGCACATTCGCGTCGCTGGCAAATACTTTGTCGACTTTGAGATACCGGTAAGCCGCAATTAACTTGCAACTTTGCAACACACAGCTGACATTGTTTGTCGTTACAACTTTCAGACACACTTGACGGCGTTGTGGCGTTATATGTATCACATGTACCAACTGGATGCATTCACACAATCATGCCCGGCCGACCAGGATATCATCAATCACTATAAACTACAACAGGTGAGCGCTTTGGCTTTATTATTGATACCCTTAACTCAAATATATATGTACATATTTTCTTACCCTTTGCGCAGAGTCTCAAAATGAAGAAGCACGAGGAGCTGGAGACGCCGACGTTCACTACATCCATTCCAATTGATATTTCGGAGTAAAGTTTTTTATAGCCATGCACAGTTATTACTATTATTATTATTTTACTATACAGATATATACATATGTACATATCTTTTTTTTTTGACAACTCTACGAAAAGAAACTACAAAACTATCAGCTTGGAATGACAACACTTACATATACATATACAAAAGCAAAAAACAAAACGAAAAATCTAATACATATACATATTTGCATGTATGTGCATAACTAACATATACAAATACTTACATATACAATATACATGTATACAAAAACAACAAGAAAATGTTTTATAAGCAGCCACCGTTGCCTTTCTTAAAGAGCTATGCATTAACTAACTTGACTTGTATTTAAACAAACTTTTGACTTTAGTGCCCGCCCATGTGTGTGTGTCTAATTTTTGTTTTATTAATTAATGAACAGAGTATGTATTTGATATACATATGTACATTAGCCTTACACATATAAAGAATCATAGATGTATTGCAAAAAAGTATGTATGTACATACTATATATATATGTACTTCCAATTGTATACTTTAAATACAGCTGCGAAAGCTTTTGGAAAATCTTTTTTTTTAACATTTTTGCTCCCCAATTACCGACATTTTGATAGTGATTTAATTTTTTCTTTAAATTTTTGGAAATAGTATTGTTTCCGTTTCCCTTTTATTTCTCATGGATTTGATTATTTTTCGGTTTTTTTTTTTGCTACTTTGCGTTGCCCTTTTTGCTTTTAATTTTTATTTAATACCATAACAAGAAAAAAACAAAACAAAAAATATGAGAAGTGGAAATTGAGAGTATTTTTGTATTAAGTGAACAATTATAAATAAAACAAGAAACCATTTGAAATACGTGTGTATTTTTGTCTTAATCGAGCTTATTTTGTTTGACCGCGAGAACCAAATGCGAAACCGATAACTCTACGGTGCATCAACAACAATTGCTTAT
This sequence comes from Scaptomyza graminum, assembly GCA_018901835.1. Classification (NCBI taxonomy): domain Eukaryota; kingdom Metazoa; phylum Arthropoda; class Insecta; order Diptera; family Drosophilidae; genus Scaptomyza; species Scaptomyza graminum. The sequence continues at coordinate 2,159,510 of JAEIFL010000001.1, read as the reverse complement.
TCTTTTCTGAGGAAGAATGGCGCCCAATGCGGCATATAACAAATTGAAGCAACATGTGTGTGGAAAGCAATAACAATTAAATTGTGAGAGATCTTAAAGCCAGATTTCGAGAATATTAATTAATTGTAAATCAACCGGAGATAGTTCATTTAAAAAAATGGCCTATCGAACTGGAACTGAACTATAGCGCAACAGAAAGCTGCGTGATATGGCGCTATCCATTTGCGCAGCATAAATGTCGACAAGCCGGATCAGCTGAGCCAAAAGGGACAACTGAATTGGAAAAGTAAAATTTTGTTCATTTACGCATGCTCAATCTAACACTGAAATCTACAAGTAAAGCGCTTTGATTTCTAATAGCCATGGACAAGTGGTAAGGGGATAAGTAACTTGGATTTTAAGTTCAATTGACTGATTTGTGTTTCGTTTAAAGGCTTGCACCAACTCTAAGCGGTCTGTCCGAAGACTTTACGGATTGTTGTGTTATTGTAGGGTCCAAAAAATTCAAATGCCACAAAATTGTTTTGGCCGCAGCCTCGGATTTCTTTAAGCAAATGCTATTGGGCGATTTCAAAGAATCTGCTTCGGGAGAGATACCCTTGAAAGATGTAAAGCCGGAGATTTTTGAGAAGTTCCGCAATTATGTTTACACATACAACAGGTTTGCGCTGCTTAACTACGACGACGATACTATCATAGAGCTATACCAGTGCGGCAATTTATGGTTTGTACCGTCCATAACCGACGAGTGCTTGACCATATTGTGCAGCCGTGCTGCCACAAAGAAAGTGGAGGATCTTATCAGTTTGTATGAGCTGGCACATAAATTTGAGGACAGGAAGTTCATACATTCAATAATTTTGCATTTATTAAAAAAACCAACCGAAGAGTTGCTATGCAAAAGAGCTCTTTCATTACACCCGGATAATTTTATGCATTACATTACCAGAGTTATCTTGCGAATATCAGAAATTGAGCGATATAAATTCCTCACAAAGTATATAGATTTTCATGGATTCGAGGGAAATATTAAGTCTCCTAGAAATGAGGCTAACAACAACTCAGAAATCAATGATAACAATATTAAAGCAGAGGAAACTAAAAATGATAACACGGATAACGATAATAAAGCTGATACAAAGTCGCCAAGCGAGAGGGATGGAGAAATATCTTTTAAGCTTCAAGCCGATCATGTCAAATTGTTATTGAAAACCGTGAATTACGACCAAATGACTGGCACCGAGTTCTACGAAGGTCCTGGCAAATCGGAATTGTTCACATATGAAATGAAATATGAAACAATGTACAAAATTCTTAAAATATGCAAAAAATAGTACTTAATATAATTGTTAAAATATGGCCAAACAATAAAATATATGTTACCTTAACACCTGTTGGTTATGCTGTTGGTTTCACTGTACTTATCTGCCGGTCAATGCATGAACGTATCACGTATTTGGATTTGAATTTGAAGATGTATAAGTATATGTATGAGATAAGCAGAGTTTTGTGTTGTTATCGCTTAACTTCTTAATGTTGTTAAATTAATTGATGACGTTATATTCATTGAGGCAGATCGACGACTCCGTTTCGAAAGCTACTTTGATATAATTTTTAAATGTTTGCTGAACTTTGCTTAAACATAAAGCTAAATATTATTCTTACAATGAATTATTTATTAGTTGGTAATTTCAATGCTGTCATACGTTCTATATATTTTCTTAGTCTATACTTAAATTCAAATTGTCCACCACTTGACAGCACGGCTCCAAAAAAATGTTGAACAATGTCTTGGCTTAGATGACTTGTCAGTATATATTCAAGTCTATAATTCTCGCGTAGATAAACATACAATGCGTCCAGAGATGCATTGTTGGCAAGAATCCCTGTTTGAAATGGGAGCCTATTTGGTTTGCCAAGAAGTTCCGTGCGCATAATCTCAGATATTCTTTTCAAAATCACTCGTTGGTGTTCAAGATGCTTTCCATAAGGCGCAATTAATTCAATTGAATTTGACCTTGACAATTTAGAATTAAAGACGTCAAGCCAGTCATTTAAGAGTTTAAAAAGATCTGCAGTTTCGCAGGCATTATCAACTTCATACCCCAATGAACAGCAGTGTCTAATGGAGCCGGCGGTTGTAGTTGAAAACAATTCTGTTGCCAATTTCACATTTTGATAGCGAACATTGATATGGTTTTCAGTAATTTTTGTAAGATCTGACTTGGGACAGTGACTTAGTGCCTGTTGAATTGTCGCCTTTGTCAATTTTGTTCCGTTAATAATTAATCCGGAATCCACATAGTGGTTGCGGACCAGCTTTATTAAATTTGATGTATCCGAAAAAACAAATATTTTTAAAAGTTCATCCGCTGGATGGCTAAACCATGTTTTTGCTGAAAGCAAAACAAAAAATATATAAAGACTTTTTTTTAGTTTTGATTCGTGTAGTAGACTTACTTTCCGATATACCAAGCTCCCTCCATAGTCTCTGGTTTCCAGCGCCCAAATCAGAGACAATTGCCACAACCGGGTATCCTTTTCTGTGCAGTTTTTTAGTTATGGTATGGAGTGTATGCACGTCCATTCGAGTATTAAAATCAAAAAAAACTGGCTGCTTCCATGATTTCGTCAACCCACGAGCAATTGCCATTTGAACATAGTTGCTTGGCTCGTCGACGACGTCCGCTGAACTGTCACATTCAAAGGCAGCAGCAACCCTCAGCTCGTCGATAGCCAAAACACAGAGCTTATCGGCATCTTCCATATCCTCGCTATCCATAAGCTCAATGACCACATCCAGGGTACCTGTCTTGATTTCCACGTTTGATAACCATCTGTATAAGGTTGCGCGACTTGGCAAAGGAAATCCTTTCTTATACAGATGGTTATAGGCCCGAGGGCCCGTTTTATGGAGGCAAATAGCCGCAGATATGTCATCTGAATTAAATTCTGCTCTTTTGCCACCATTTTTTAATATTTTAATTTGCGTTGCAGTAAAAATATTGCCCAGAGCCATTTCGAAGTTCCGACAATCCTCGCACTGCTGGCGTAAGCCATGCATTTCCTGTTCCATTTCACGAATCTTTTGCTTCAGGTTCTCATTTTCCACGGACATTGCATGATTTAGCAGATCGTCCCTACAACACAAAATTGTTGCATATATTTAGATATATGTACATATGTATATCGATTAGCACGGTAAACTTACTTTGTTGGGGTGCTCGAACTGGCGTCACCTTTCTTAGAGCACTCCTGTTGACGCTTTACCTCTCTAACCGGAACGGCATCATCATTAAGTTGTCTTCTCTTATAAGTCTGCCCTCTGTTGGGTGCAGTTTTCCAAGCGGAGGCTTCAAAATGATTATCGCAGATTTTTGAATTTACACCCAGGCTGCACCCCAGGCTTTCCTCCCACAACTTGCGCTTTACAGCACGTTTCGGTGCATGAACAAATTTCACACCCAGCACACGCTTGCGGCAAATATTACAATAGCTCATTTTTTTTATTGCTGTGTAATATCAAGGAAAAATCGTCCTTATACAACCTTTCGCGTTAACAAACAAGGATGCACTGAAGCTTAGGGCTCAAATCGTGCAAGCGTCGGCTGCCGACGAGACAACCTTATTTTTTTTGTTATATTTTTGTTGTTTATTTTTGCTAATTTCCTTTTCCGATTATTTCATATTTGTACATCTTAAATAGATGTGAATTTAGACAACCTTATACTTATTTCACTTGGCCTTTACCTCTTGCGATATTTGTATTTTGAAATACTGTTGCGATGATATATTGTAGGTAATCGATTTATAAGTGTTGCTTGTTATCGTTCATCGTTGTGACGAGATGTCATAACCTCGTTGGCGGCGGCCGACTCTTTTGCTATTAGCGTTTTATTTACTTAATTTGTTGTGAATTAAACATTTTGGACAAACAAAATGTTGACGCTGCGATGTGGAGAGCAGCTGCGTGCGCGTGCTTATGCAGTCTGCAGCCGCTATCTGTCGACTAAGGCAGCGCCACAGCCAGCGGCAGCGGGTGAAGATACGTCTGAATACTCTGTGGAAGCGGAATATCCAGCAATAAGAGATCTCAGTTTTAAGGCCCGCAAGCAGCAGACGGCAGCTGAATGGCATGAGGAGATACGCCAAGTGCCCACCATCGAGGAGAAAATGATTAAAATAAATATGCCGCGCTACTACGGCTACAAGATGGTCGATCTCAGTGACACCAAAGTGCCGTTCAATGCTCTGCCGCTAACGCAACATTATACGCGCACCGTCCTCGAAGAGCTGCCCAGCAACAGTCCCGCTCCCAGTCCCAGTCCCGAGTCCAAACCAGCCGAACCCTTCGACGACAGCAAACTGAATTTGGATGCAATTGTCAAGGCGGTGCGTAACCATATTATTGAGGCCCTGGAATATAGCCACGACAGCTACAAGTAAGTCCAGAACAACTTAGTCACGAAAATATAGAACTTATTCATTCATCTCAATTGCAGTCATCAGTTGCAGCTGCTGGCAACGCCACCCGATCCAGTGACACGCGAACAACAGTTGACGCAGATTATTGTGGAGCAGATTAATCGTGCTGCATTGCATGGGCTTGGCGCTGATTTTCCGCATTTGCACGGTGTCGAGATGGACTACAATCCGAGACACGAGGCATTTTGGGCCGTCGGCGGCGTTGATCCGCCCAAGAACGTCGTTAAGTCGAAGGAAGGACGCGAATGGCAAAAGGAGGATGCCAAGGAGAGTGTCGATCGTTTGGTACAATACACGGGTGAACCGTACCTGGCGCTGCGGCATCACCATCAGCTGCCCACATGGAAAACGGCCGAAGAGAGTGAGAACTTGACGTTGGCACTCCAACTGCCACGCTTCAAGCACGATGCCCGCACCTTGGGCTACAGCACCAAGCATCAGCATGCCATCAACGTGCCCGGCTATTGGCCCAGTGCCAATGCGGCTAATTTCGGTATGCTATCCTTTCAATCGCGGGCCCATCTGCAGCTGCGGCCCATGACGTACGGCGAACGGGACCACCTGGAGGCACTGCATGCGCTGGCAATTCAATCCTCGTACGCCTGGCTGCTGGCACAGGCCAACTACAACGGCTTCAATACCTATAACGAGCTGACCTACCCGCTTAACACCCAGACTGTGATTACGAACGGTCGCGAATGGAGCTTCTACGAGTATCAGATGAACACGCTGATCCTCCATGGCCCTCACATCGATACGAATGCCAAAGTCAACTTCTGTCGCGGCACAGCACCGCAGCCGCTCTATGCGGAAATATCGTCCGAGGGCAAGTGTGTGGACTTCAACGATGCTACGCTGCGTCAGCTGCTCGGCTTGTACATAAATGCGCCGAGCATTCAACGCACTGCCGATGAACTGTTGCCGTATGTGGGCGGATCAACGTTGCGACGTGCCGCCGACTATGAAGATGAGGAGCGGCGTGAGTTTCTGGAACATATCTTCAAGCATTTGGCGTCGAAACGGCCGCGGCATCTGGAGCTGCCCGAGGTGTACATGTGGGAGAAGCTGTACAAGATTGACAACAACACACGGCCAATGGAGGCGCGTCGTCGTTTCTTTGAACGCGACTTTAATCCGTGGAGACGCACTCTTGACCAGCACGACAAGGTGTATGTGCCGCGTGTGGTGCGGCCCGGTGGTCGCAAAAACCGTGAGGGGCGCTTTAAGAAAACCTATTATCCTTAACTCTTTTTTAATGATGATGATGTTCCATTTATTTTATTATAACGAGCTTACCTGCTACAATAAAATCGTTTTGTTGTATTAATTAGCTGATTCTGTTCAAACTAAGTATCTATAAAGGTTACGAAAAAAACTCCAAACTTAACTTTCAGGGATTATGCCCGCCAACATGTTCTGAGTTATTGGCCGTTCTCATAAATGTCCATTATTTTTGTACTCCGCACAAAAGTATGCAACAAAGTGTAACCATGAAAGTTAATCGTACGGTACGGTATTTGGTTTTATCAAGGGCAGCAACCATACTATTTATGCACCTTAAAAACAACCTGTAACAAAAATGAATTTAATTGACATACCAAATCCACCACCAGCAAAAGAAAATATAATGTTTCTGGTACACAGAGTTGGTCGGTGTGTCGTAGTATGTATGTATCAATAATAAGCCCAGTTAAAAGCAAAATGTTGTTCATTTAATTCCATATGGATTTGCATTTATTGTTTAAAACATTTTATTTAATTGCATATTGTATCGTTTCTTGCGATTTATTTACTAAGTTAACATGTTTGCCGTTGAGTAGTTGTTGGCATTTTAAATTTTTGGTTTGTGTTATTATTTTTATTTATTTGTTTTTGCAATTTCAGTTATATATTTTTGTTTTGCTTTTATTAGTTTTAAATAGTTAATGCATGTGTTTAATATGTACGTAAATGTAATTTGCATTTATTTCTTATATTTCTTATCTGTTTTTTTTTTTTTCTTGTTTGTTGTGTAATAGTTTGCTTTTATGTGTTTGATTTTTTTTTTTTAATTGGTTTTAATAGTTTTTGTTTTCTTTCTTTCTTGTGTATTATTGTGATTTAGTTAATGTTGTATCTTTAAGTTTTGTTGCGTCTAAAATAATGTATTTATTTATTCAACTTTAATTGTTTGTGTTTATTTTGTTTTTATTATACAACCATATGCTTTCTTAATATTTTTTCTTTTCTTTTCTGTTTTTCAATAATAATGAGTATTGAAAGATTTAATTGGAATTAATGATTAAATTTCACATACATCTTGATCGAATATAAAATAATTATAAAATACTGTTTGCCACAATTTCAGGCATTGTTGCATCGATTTATTGTCCTAAACCAGTGATCTGTCAATACTATATATGTATGTTTGTCGATTTTGCTTTTTTCAAGTATGCAAATAATAAAAAACTTAAATATTTTCTGTATGAAATTATTGATTGATAGATCAGCAGCAGTATGGTTAATTCCCTCAACTTCTTGATGAAATGTTGAAAAATTAGATTTTTCAATAGCAAAGAAAGAATTGCTGCACAAAAATCGATTAAAATCGATTAATTGATTTTTATCAAAATAATAAACTTTTATAGCTTAAAAAATAAAACTTGATGATAAGAAATAAATCTTCTAGAAAAGCTGTTCGTCAACATAATATCGATAAAGAAAGCATATTAATTATATATATATTTGGTAAACTTAATGTAGCTAGTATAGTCTATTGTTATATAGGAAAATGATTCACTTATTCAATTCTTATTCCATTTTCAGCTTTGGGACTTTTTTCTGTGTCTGTATGTGTGTGTGTGTGTGTGTGTGTGTGTGTGTGTGTTGTGCTTAAGCTTATTTTCTTATAGCTTATATTGTTCTACGGTTTTGTCTGTTTAATACCATTGGAATGTTAGTCACGCGCTCACTAGTTAGTATTACAATGTATGAATTACTTACTACATACATGATGTATGTATGTAAATGTATTTAAAATTACGTTGCTTTGGCCTTTATATATGTATGTGTGTGTGTGTGTGTGTTATTGTTGTCATTTAGCACTTAATTGCAAACACTGCTAATAAACACTTTTATCAGATAACGTCGCCTTACAAGCTAATATATTTGTTTGTATTAAGCCGCGCCTAAACTAACTTAACTGTTAAGTGTCATCGCCCAACAAGAACACATCATATACTATCTTTGTATATACTAGTATGTATATACATTTTTCGTTCTCTCTATGGATCATCTTAAATATTATGTAAGTACCAAGCATCTATGGTTTTTTTATTTTATCGTAAAGACCTCAAATCGTTATCTGAAATGATCCAAAATAATAAATAATGAAGGGAAAAAGAAAATCATATATGTATTAAGAATATTTTTGTTTGAAGGTCTCACTCTTACTGTATTTATTAGCATTCTAATGTATATTGATTTTCAATTGAATGTGTTTCTTTTGTTTGCTTTCAAAAATGTTTTCGTAGATATGTGCATAAATGAAGCAAAGCCTTTCTAAAGCATACATATGTACATACATATGTTTGTAACGAATTGTTTCTACGCATTGTTTTGTTTTTTCAATTTGCAATTGTATATATTGTGTTTGTTTTAAGTCTTTCAACAATATACTATCTCTTTGAACTAAAGCAAATTCAGTTTGCGTTGCACTTAATGTTCATACACATATATATATATACAAACATACATATATGTACTTAGTATTGTTAGATAGATATACATATGTATGTACATATAAAGTAGCATGTACGCAAAGACTTGATTCATAGTTCATAGTTGTTGTTGTTTATATTGGAAACCGAATAAAGTTGAGGTGCTCAGTGAGTTCGTTGAGTAAGCCGTTTACATTATTATAGTACTACATACATATACATACTATATGTATGTATATACTCGTAGTTGTTAGCAGTTCTATTGTACTGTAGTACGTAGATGCCAGTAAATGCTCTCAATTCCTGGCATTTCAAGTAATTTCAATCATTCTAAAGGGGACACAAAATCATTGTCGAAAAATCCAAAAAAACTATGTCTAAATTGTTTTAGTATCAATTAACAATTATCAATACGATTTATCTAGTATGTTGTTGTTTCATAACCTCTGTTTATTTTCCTATTGTCAAAATGATATATAGTATTATTATTACATATAATATATTTAGGCGATTGTCTATACATACTCGTATATATACTATTTATGATAAGATGGAACGAATCAAATAATTTACATTTTTTTTCTGAAAATAATTGAAAATCAATCGAAAAGCTGTTGGATTATTGGTTAGAAAAGAGAAACGAAATTTTGTTTTCTATTTGGTAATCCTGTAAAAATCGAATGTGGTTCCTTGATTTAAGTTTGATTCAGACGTAAAATTTGTCGTCAAATGTACAAAAAACGCATTTGTTGCTAATACTCTGAATACTTTGTGTGTGTATGTGTGTTGTGTTTGAAACCATTTACATTATTAATAAACATTTAAAATGTACTTGTTAATAAAAAAAAAAATCTTTATCAAAAACGATTTATTTGGGTCTTATTTGTATTTTGGTTTCGCTATAAATTTAAATAACTTATTTCAATCACAAAAGAAAAAGAAAAACCTAAAAATAAAAAAACTTCACATCAAAATTGTTGGCAATGCTACGAGGAAAAATTACCCTTTAGTTGTTGTTGTTTGTTGTTTTTTGTTGTTTTTTTCTTCATATTTGAGGCTTTAGATTTTGCGTTTTCCTTCGGGTTTTTTGTTGTTGTTGTTGTTATATTAAACTCTATTTTCATTTCAATTTAAATTGCATTTGGTAGTAAATTCGCTGCCGCCGGATGCACTTAGCATTAATTGGCTTTAGTATTCAAGCAACATTTAGTTAAAAGTTTATTTAAATTGTTTAAATTGTGTTTTTTTTGTTTTAATATTATTTTGTTGTTTGTTTAGTTTTGTTTTTTTATTTAAAGATGTAAGTTTCGTTTAAGTGCGTTATTGAAGAATTCTTTAATTTGGTTTAACAAGTATTTATCCATAGCATGGCTATGTACTATTTAGAGACAGTCGTTAGCCGCCGAGCATGGTCTTAAAAGGCTTGAAGCTAACGGCAGTTTACTCAATGTATTTGCGTAATTCCCTTTCAACATATCAAGGCTCTTAAAGTTTTGAATTGAATTTTAAAAATATCAAATGGTGAGAGTGTTTTTGTAAAGTTATTAAAATAATTGTTAAGTTATGTTTCTTTGTGTTAGTTTTTCTTTGGAAATTTAAACACAATCCTAACACTACTCAATGAATTATACTTGTATTTAAAGTTTTTATAATGTGCTATTTAGAATATCCATCATAGAGCAAAAGTTTGCATTATCTACAAGCATAAAAAGCTTCTTCTTTTGTTGTTGTTGTATATTTTAGTTTTATAGCAAGTTTTCAGTTGTGTGCAGTTATTGCTTCAAGCTTTAGGCTCCCTTATGCCTTTTTGGCTGCGCAAGCTTTTAGACCAAAATTATTTTATGGCTTGTTGGCAGAGCTTTATGTGCAGTCGCTAGACGACGCTAAAAGCTCCACTGTAAACAGCGTTCAGGCGGCTAACAGTTTAATGCAAACAGTTTTTTTTTATTTTTTTTTTTATTTTTGACTTTTATAACTTTCAGTTACTTTCGAACGTTTTAGTTAAATTTTTTCATGCATTTTTGTTAATTTAAAATTTTTTGGTTTAAGATTTTTTGTGTTTAATGGTTTTGTTTAATTTAGTTCAATAAGTAAGTTATTTAATTTAATCTTTTATTTAATCTTTTGTTTTCTTTGTATTTTTGTATTTTTGTTTGTTGGTTTTTTAAGATTAAGGAAGACCTTTGCTTTTTGTGCATAGCCCCTAGCAGCTTTTGGCGTTTCTCTTGCAGCTGTCAAAAGTACAAGTACTATATATATATACCATATAGTACATATATATATATGTATGTATGTCTGTATGTATATGAATATTGCTGAGTTACACGTAATTGGCTGCTTAATTGATATTCATATGTTAAGTTATATATGTGTGTATGTATATGTTCCATACATATATATATATTTATATGTTTGTTTGTATTGCATTCATTATAAAAATACGGTTACATGCATACAATTATTGAGTGTGTGTGTGTGTGTGTGTGTTTTCTTACTTGGCAAGATAAAAAAAAAAAAAAAAAAACAATTATCCATTATTGTGAATGCATTTAAGTTTGCAAATTCGTTAAATGTATATGTATATACTAGTATATATGTATAATATATGGTTGTATATGCTAATGCACCGATCTAATGCTAATAAGTTAATATAAGTTAATGTTTATAGTCGTACTTGGTAATAAGAAGCATGTCAATGTGACACAAGAAATTATAATTCGTTTACAGCGTATTTATATTGTTTTTCTGTTTTTCTGTTTTTTGTTTATATGTATGTTCGTGTTGTTAAAGTTGTTTTTTTTTTTTTCAATAACTATTGTTGTGTTATGCAAAGCAAAATACATTCAATATGTTAAAATTGTCTAATCTTTTATTGAAAACAATAATGGTATATGGTATGTGGTATATGGCCGATTTGTGTCTGTGTTTTTTTTTGTTGGCTAAATATTTGTGTTCTTTTGTTGTTGTATGTTTTCTAAACTTGTGTGTTGAATACGTGTTTTTGTTTTTGTTGTTTACGCTACGCACGAATTTGCTGTTAACTTTTTGCTGTTCTTTGTTGAAATTTCGTTTAAAAATTTGTTTTTTAGTTTTTCTAAATTGTTTTTCGCATTGTTGAAGTGTTACTTAAGTATTTGTCATATGTATATTTGACTAGCCCCTCTCGCATTATGCTTTATCTAACACTTAAATGCTAAATACTGTAATTATTTATTTTTTTCGCTTAATTATATTATATTTCTTATAAGCATTTGGTTGACTTAATATTCATTCGCTTTTACTTAGCATATATTGTATGTAGTATTTGCCACATACTCTTACGCCTTACACATACATACATACATGTATGTGTGCAAGTATATATTTAGTATATAATATTTAAAAATAGTTAACTTTATACTTTGTTTTCAACTTCTTTTCTTTTTCCAATCTAGTAGCTTGCCGTGCTATTCCTTTAGCGTTGATACTGCTACTTTTGCTTAAATCCTTTTTCTTCAGTTTTAGCTGAGTTGTTGTTGTTGTTGTTGTTATGGCCATGTTGTTTGTATTTGGTTGTTCTCAAAAAAGGTTCAAATCGAACATCCTTTTCGATTTGCACAAGTGTTAAGTTTTGTTTCATTTGTTTCCGTCGAATGGATGCGGTGCAAATTGATGTCAAATCAAAATGTCAGAAATACAAACAAACAAAAAACGAACACTTATTTTTTAAGTTTATCCACAGGACATGGTACAAGAAAAGCTTTGCAACTCTAAGTATTTAGGTATTTAGATATACATAAACAGATTACGTAATGTGCTTTTGGGGTTTGGTTTGATTTTTGGTTTATGCCAAGCCAACTTTATATGCTAATAAGCCAGGTTTTAACTATATATGTATCCCTATTAACTGAATTTAAGAAAACTCTGTTCATCTCTAGCTTGAAAATATAATTCAAATAATAAAATTGAAGCAGATAACTGATAGCTGCGTGTGTGTTTGTGTGCCTGTGTGTTGTCTATGCCTTTCTTTTCAACTTCGTATTTTTTTTATTTTGGTTTTTTTTCTTTCACTTTGAATTTGAAATTTATTGTGACTGGTTTACGTTTTGTTCATACAATTTTCTATCACAGCAACATATTTGTATACACTATTTTACATACTAAAAATGAAAATGATAAAAACACATGAAATTAATTATATTACATTAATTATAAACTTAAACAAAAACTATAAGGTCAAGATAGATAAGAAAATAACCAAAACCGTCGTACAATAATTTTAAATATTTATTTATTTATTGATAAAACATAAAACAAATCTCTATACATTTTATCGTAATATTTTTTTTTTTTTTTTTAAGAAAGAAGTCGAATCCTAAATAATACTAAATGGAAAAGCATTCATTTGTTTATGTATTCTTTACAGGTTTTCATTTTGTTTTTGTTTTTTGTTTTTGTTTGTTATTATTTCGTATTAGGTTTTTAAATTCCTGGTATTTTCATGTTGTTTTTAATTTTATACAAAAGTAGAAACAATATTTGTACGACTTTAGTCAAAATGAAGAGGGACTGCGAAGACGTTTGAAGAGTTGTGTTTAGCATTTATGGAAACTGGAAAAAAAACAGAACACATTTATTGAGCTTAGAAGAAGCTTAATTGAATTGCCGCTCAACCACTTACAATGAAATGTGGTGCCGAAAACAATACAGCCAGCGTGGCAATAATTGTGAAAAGCGTGAAAATAATAAGGCACAAACGATCCACGACCATTGCGGCAAACTTCCAATCGCGGGTTATATCGCCTGTTTCGTCCTCCTTCTTAAGCTGCAATTAATTTATTTAGTAAATTAGCAGACTTTTGTTCACCTGGTACTTCAAGGTCTTAGTTAAATGAACGCACCTGATCGGTTATCCAGCGTAGCTCCTTTAGTATCAATGCCAACTCATACTCGGCCGATGAGCTGAGGCAGGTGTGCGAAATGGCCTCGTGCATGCGAGCATCGGTAACGGCGGCAACGGGTCCAACTTGGCCCACTTGACTCACTGGACCCACCGGACCGACACTGCCATCGTCGCCTTGCCTGTGAAAGCAACTCATTGAAAACAATTTCATCAATATGCCTTTCTATCGTTAAACGTTCTACGAATCTCGAATGCCAAATATGTATGTACATGCATACAAACAGATCTGTTTATATGTGTATGTATGTATGTAAATATATAATATATAATATATGTACATAGTGCAGACGGCAACCACTTATTTGCCTATTCACATAGTAGTATTGCTATTGACATGGCAAACACTTGAGACATTGATGCGATATCCTCCTCACCCATTTCATTTCCCCCTGTGTACATTTTGGTGGCTTTTGTTGTCACCGAGACTGTCAGAGACTTAAGCAACCAAATAGTAGGAGCTGGAGACAACGGAAACAATACAGAGTAGAAGCGAGCAGCGAGGAGCGAAAGGTGCCATCTATTTGCGTATAACGACTTTGATACACATCCCATTTAACAACAAAAGTAATAAGCACTATGCCGCCTGATTGATTTTTCAAATAAGATTTAGGGCAATTTAACTGAAGGGTTATTGCTTTTTGCAGCAATTGGCCAAAGGATAGTGTGGATTATGTATATATTACTTTTATGAACAATCAAGTGGGCGAACTTCTTTCCACTCATTCTAACTGTAAATTTAAGATAGCAATTTAACCTGTTTTCAAAACTTTCAAACCCAACGAAACACAATTCAAATTTTTTATTATTAACACAAAATAAAGTAAGTTTGAACTTATTAAAGTACAAATTATGAAAATTTTTGGAAGGGTAAGATAGGTTTTTTTTTTTTTTATTGAAATTGTTTGGGTTTTTCACAAAAGGATAGTTTGAGCGTTTATAGAAACTGACAAAAATACAGAATCACGGATGGAGTTCTCCTTCAATGTCTCACTTAACGTTAAAATCAAGTTCAGCGACTTTGCCGAAAAAAAAAGAAAACTCAAAACCAATCTATGTAGAATTGTACGTTGTTACATCATGTCGATTTGGAATTGAGACGACTGCCTGCCAATTTGAACTTGTTTTCGGCATAAAGAAGACGAACAACAAGAAGAAGAAGAAGAAGAAGATGTTGTATGCCAAACTGAATAGTTTTGTAATTTCGTATGTAATTGTGAATGGTTTGAACTAGTTTATTGACCCAATATTGTGGTCCACTGTGAAGGGAGAACGAAGCTCAGCTGAGCTATGCTATAAGTATTCCATAAGTATTCTGTTTTGTTCAGTTCTGTTTCTGTTCTGTTGTCTCTTTTCTATAACGATTGTATTTATTTATTGCAGTTGTATCATTCTCTACATTGTGCTTGTCACCAAATGCGTGTCCTTGCCGTTTTCGAAACTACTTTTTACTGGCTTGTATGTGTTTCGTTTTCGTTTTTGTTCTTTTTGTTGTAGTCTCTTTGTTGTTGCGTCACACATCTGGTCATTGTCATTGTCATAGACTGCCCCATTCAAGACATTGCTGAATGAAGATGCTCATAGGGATGTGCCTTGTGAAAGTATTTGTTGTTGGAAGTTAAACAATGCCTTATTTGGTTGTTGTTTTTATATTGCAATTGATGTTACCGTCACAGATGTGTAGGAAACGGTGGGCGTTGCTACAACATTTTTGATGCAGTTTTTGGAAGACGCTAAAAGCTATCTCCTTACCAAATTAAACTCTAGAAAATATGTGGATTTATCGATCTCCAGTAGGTGTAGAAACCCAATCATGAAACTGTATCTGTCCCACCTACCTTGATTACCTTAATTACCTTGATATGAACCAAACAAATTGTAGATATCAAAACTTACCTATACATTGTCCTGTAGTACGTGGGCTGATGGGGTAATGTGGCACTGGTGCAGCGATGATTGCAGCGAAAATCGTCATCAATATCGAGAACATTGGCTAGCAGTGATTTCGAAGATCTATTGCGTAGGTTATGGACATTATTTAATACAAGTAGTATATGCAAAATAAATAAACTAAGGTACGAAGTCGTATCAAGATGTTAAGTACGAACAGCTGCTAGTCAGTTAATGAAAGTGGTACAAAAACAGATAGAAAGAGAAAGAGAGAGAGAGAGAGAAAGAGAGAGAGAAAGAGAGTGTATCGTTGTGGTTACCTTTCCTTAAGCTCAACGTTTTGTATCTGTTGCTTTTTGTCACCAGCTTGGGAGGAGCCCGACGACGAGGGCGGCGGCGGGCATTCGTAGCCAACCTGTCCGGGTCTTTGCATGCGCAATATGCAAGGTAACCAATAAAGGAATATTACTCTTATCTGTGTGTGCGAGTTCGACAGAGAGACGGAGTGTGTTGGGTAATGCGGTTAAAAATAATAGCAATAAGTATATTTTTGGATTTTGATTATTTTTCATTTTTTTGTATAAACAGTTTTGTTATTTATTTTTTTTTTTAAAAAGTTTATGTTATTCGTTTTATTTAGTTAGGTTATTTGATTAGCAAGTTTTGGATTTTAGTTATCATTGTTCGTAAAGATCATTTAGATATATAATGAAATATGTTATTATAGTTTGTGTGTGTGTTTTTTTTTTTTTTTTGTTTTGTTAATGATTTTGTTAAGACACAGGTTTAAGTTTTATATGATTTGTTTGGCAGTATGTCGAATGAGAGATTTATTTATTTAAAGTTTAAGTTTATTTATAAGAAAATCGTTAGAATGTTAATAATATTATGTTTTTTATCGTTTAAAGTTTTAAGTAATGTTTATTTGATTTTTTTCAGAGTTTGTTTTGTATTGTTTTTTTTTAGAGTTTTTGTATAGTTGTTGTTATCGTTGTTGTTGTAGTTAATAATACATCGGTCAATATGTATATGTGGTTGTGAGGGTGTTAAGTGATTTTTAGAGTGGGTTAGAAATATTACGCGCGTTTTGTGGCACGCGTTTTGGCCAAGTTTAAAGTTTTAGATGTTGTTTTTGTTGTTGTTGTATTTGTACGCAGATAGTTAGTTAGTTGCGTAGTTAGTTGGTTAGTTAGTTACAGGGAGAGAAAGAAATAGTTGAAGAGGCAGTTGAATTGAGTTGAGCAGTATTTGGTTGAGAGTTGCCAGTTAACGTTGATGTTGTTGTTGTTGTTGTTGTAGTAGTAGTTGTTGGCCAGAGTTTTTGTTTTGTTTGTTAGGAAAATAAAAATTTGGCGTGATTATTGTGCTTTTGATTTTCTCATATAGTATGTAGTACTAGTATGCAAGTAGTAAGTAAAGTTATAGAAAAACTTATAATGCAATTAAGTAGAAGCATATCATTCAAAAAAATCAAATAAGACTGCTTGAAAGTACTTAATATGATATGTAGTAAATATGTACTAAGGAATTGATTAGAAAAGCTTAAAAAAGACATGACATAATACTTTAGCTTTATTTAACTGTTTAATACAAATATATATGTATATACTTATAGATGTTTACTTCATATGAATTTAAAATATTTTCTTTAAAAATTTAACTTTAGTAATTGAAATGTATTTGCAGCTTATGTTCTTAAATCAAATTGTATTACGAAAGCTTCAAAGAACTTTGTTAAGTCTGCCAAAAATAAAGCTGCGTTAAAGCTTCCGATTGTCAAAAGTCCCTAAGTACCTGAAGTCACATTCTGAATGGACAGTAAAAATGACAAAAATAACTTATCGAACTCAATTTCCTTTTTTTGTTTTGTTATTTTAAATTATATTTTAATGTACGTTTGTACTTCGAATATGAGTTAAAGCGCGATTTCACTAAGGCAAACATTTCTTACATTTATTTTCTCAACAGTTGTTGAAAATAATATTGAGTTTCATTCGACTAAACACTTTGTCCAGGCTTACTGCTTAATGCGCTCAGAAGGTTGCAGTTTTCAAACAACATAGATGTTATAGCCTAGGTTCGATAGTTCAACAGCAAGATATTTCAATTTACTTCAAAGCTTGTAGGACATTGAGTTACAGTTACAGACAAAACCCTTACTGAACTAGTTCTTCTCACATCTTAAATTTGTTTTGCAATTGTAAGAAATGTTGCTAGTTAGAGTTTCGCTTTAAATCTAAAGCCTAAGCAATTGAATTAAAAGTTGACTACAGCTGACATTTGTCTGTGAAAATTGGTCCATTGCAGTGAAGCTTGTTTTGAATCCACTTTGAACATTTCTATTTGTGGCTATCTATAAATTTGATTATGGCTTTCCTGCTTTGTATGACTTGCAATATGTTTTGCATGCAGCTTAGTGTTAAAGTATAAGTAAGAAACTAGTTGTCTATGCAAACGATTTGTAAATAAGTAGTATGAATTTTTAATCATGTCCAACGGTTTTAATATGTTTGGCTAGACATAAGCATGTGGTAGTAGTATATAGTAGTAGTAGTTGGTAAGTTATATTCGTGGGTATAAATAGTATATACAATTTTTAGTTTTTCATTATTTTCGTTCTAGTTCTTCTGTTGAAAATGTTTTTGAGTTAAAACGAGTGCATTTTTCGAGTGTAGACTGTGTTGGGTGTTGATTGTTGTTGTTGTTATTGATAATTCAAATATTTTGATTGAATTGATTGTCGTTTTGTATTGAGAAAAATCAAAATTGAAAACGTATCGGTATCTCTCAGAACGCATAGAAAATAAAAATACAACTCAAAAATAAATGGTATTTTTTTCATCTCTTTTTTTTGTTTAAGTATAAATAAGTAAGTAAGTAAGTAGTTAGCAAGTAAGTTAGTTAAGTTTAGTAAGTTTAAATATATAAATATTACCCATTCACTCATTTCATGCGTATCTGGATTTCTATGATGATAATTGAGGATAAGTATGGTTGACACAACTGATGAGGCCACCATAAACATAATGCAATTGAAATAAGTTCCTAGAAGGACACAAAAATTACACAAACATTGTGGTAATAGTATATCGATTTATCGAATGTTCGCTTTTCGCTCATTCTACAGGTATGCTATATTTGTTGTTGTTTTTTGTATAATTGTTATTTGATTTTAACGGCGTTGGCCGCCACGCCCTTGAGCACCTATACATAGTATATAAAGTATTTTAAAAAACACATATTTATGCCTTTCCCTGCGTTTATCGTTAACATTTAATAGTTGTTGTTTTTCTGTGTGTGTGTATTGTTTTTGTTGTGCTGTTTGTATTTTCATTGTTTGTTCCATTAAGTAACAAAATGTATGTACAAAAAATCCGCATTTTATCTTACAAGAAATTTGGAAAAAAAACCATCAACAATTGACCGGTTTTTGGCATTTTTCGGGTTTAGTTATTTGTTCTTAATGCTTGCTGAAGTTTACTTGCGGCGAGTAAGAGAGTAAAGTTAGAGAAAAAGTTTAAAGCAGTATATTAAAAAATTAATAAATTTATTAACACATTTGTATATATCGAAAATATATGTAAATATATTTTTTGTTTGAGTTGCTGTTGCTTGAGAGTGAAAATATTAATTATATTACAGGTGTGTGACTCGACACAAAAAAAAAAAAAAACAACTCAATATATGTTAGTAGTAAGTATATATATATATAGTAGGTTATTAGTTAGAGGAAAAAGTTGAAAAAGCTCAGTGCTAGCTATCAAAAGCCCCCCACAACCCCAACAAACTTGTGGCTCAATTCAAATGTACTTCTTTGAGTCTTTGAACTGAACCGCGCGTTTGGTTTGGTTCGCCTTATTGAAAACTATAAAATCCTTCTTCTTCGCCTTTCGCTGATTTTGGGTCTTTTACATACTCAGAAATTTGTATTTGTTTTTTTTTTTTTCTTAAAAAGTCCATTTTTTCCAAGCCCTATTTTATAATTATTTCATTAATTTTTTTTTGGTTTTCGTTTTTGGTTTTTTTTGTGCACAACCAATTATCCGCAATCATCATGTTTTGTTAAAAATCGAGATCTGATTTGGTTCTTCGTAATTGTTGAGCTGTAAATTGATGAAAGACATGGGTCTTGGGCAAGGTGTGTTGGGTATTCGGTATTTGCTACGGTATGTTGTAGTTGTTTTTGGTTGTTGTTTTTGTTGCTGGTATTGTATTGTTAGTAATGGCAATTAAATAGGAATGGATCTTGGTTTTGGTTTTTGTTTTGATTTTAGTGCGTTTGAAATTTCAAATTTGACTGCTTTCAATTTATTTATATATACATATTTATCTTATACTATTTAATTGCATTTATTTAAGTTATGCTCAGTGAGGGCGCAATTAACAACAATAAATAAAAAAAAAAAATAGCAACAAAAAATAAGTTAGTCAAAACGTCTCAAGTAACCTGTGACCTAATGCATTACACATATGTATTTTTGGTATAAAAATTAAAGAAAAATAATTATAAATAATAATATCGCCATTTCACTTTGCATATTTATTTACATATTCAATTGATTTTATATACATATATATTGTTGGTTGCTGTTGTTTCTGTTTTTGTTTTTTTTTTTTTTGGGCACATACACTCCACTATGTATTTAATTGTAGGTTTTAAGGCGCATTAAGCGTATGAATATGAATAGTATGTTTGAATATAGAAACTAGTCGCATATGCATTGAATATTGAATATTGAATATTGAATAGTATTTTAGGTGGAAATTACCTTAACGATTTGGACAAGAGTTGGCATACATCACACATACAACACGTACCTACACATGTACGATTCTACTATGTTTTTGTAGGTATTTATATGCATCATGTATGTAGTAAGTAGGTATGTATGGTATGCTAAAGGTATCCATTAAAAAGATAAAACCCAACGCAAAACAAAAAAAAATTACAACATTTTATGTTTTTTTTTTATTTACAAGTGATTTTTGTATTTTTCCAGCTAAATGTGTTTGATACTTGTATGTGTGTGTGTGTATGTGTGCGACTGTGTATGTATGTGGCATGTAATTATGTACATATGTATATGTATGGTTAAAGAGCGAAACACCATCAAACATATAATCAAACATATATGATATGCAGTTAGCGATAATTTTGTAGAAGGCATTTCGGGGGGAGGGTATTATAAAACAACACTACATCAGACAGAGAATTCGAACATAACTAAATAACCAATTTGTTTCAAATTAAATCGATAAGCAAAAAGAAATCAACCAAAAAATCTTTAAGACAAATATGTACACATACTTAAAGAGTAACACAATTCGTTTCGTAAGAGCCCGACGCATCGCAAAATTTTGTTATACATATGTACAAAAAAAAAAACATCATACATTTACTATATACAAATCTTAATCCATTGATCCATTGATTCAGAAGTCGCCTGCCACCAACCAAGCTATCATTTCAGTGTAGTATATGTATATTTATGGGTATATATGTATGGGGTAAATATGTACAAGAGTCGGTTCCACTTTCCCTAACTAATTGCATTATTGAAGCTCAAAACTGACAAAAATAAATATTGCAATATTGCATGCAAACAATTATTGGAAAAAACAAATGTTGCTGTACAAATATTTGCTGTGTATTTTTTGGAGAGCGAGCTAAAGATATAGTTAAAGACAGCCATAGACAAACACAGAGAGAGAGAGAGAGAAACAGAGAGAGAGAGAGAGACACAGAGAGAGAGAGAAATTTATACAGAGACAGACAGAGTTTTGCTATTTAGCTTGGGAATTAACGTTTCAATTATTATAAATTTTTATTTATTTATTTAACACGGACATTAATTTATTTAATATATTTACACATTAGCGGTTCCCATTGCTTGGTATATGTATGTGTATGCATGTGCATGTGTGTGTGTGTGTGTGTGTGTGTGTGTGTGTGTATGTATTGTGTGTATTGGCAAGATTCAAAAAGTCATTGAACAGTTTTGACCAGTTCAATTGACGGCGGCCTCTGCTGACATTGAAGTTGAAGTTGATGTTGACGTTGACGCTGCCTTTGCCCCCAATCACACATTCACATCCACAATCCCGAACGCAATTCAGTTGGAATCTGTGTGTGTGTGTGTGTATATTTATATGGTATTTGGCATGGATTGCCGCCTTGACACATTCATATTTATTCGTTCATTTGTATTCATATTTTGTATACATGAATGAATGTGCAGTACAAAATTATTTGATGTATCCAATATGTTTATTTATCACATCGTTCACATGTTCGTATTTTCGTGTGTAAGTTAGTGTTCGTGTGTGTGTGTGTGTGTGTGTGTGTATCGGAACAGGGCGGAGCGTGGGTGCGGGCAGGGGGGCCGGGGCATGTCAACAGTTTATAGGCATTTGTGTTCTTGCATGCCAACAAGAACGTTTTTTCTTTTACATTATGTGGTAGTGGTCCTTGGCAAATAGTATATATCTCACACTGGCATTATTAATGCGAGCACACACGTTGTACGCATAAAATCCAAAATAAATCACAGAATCGACAAAAAAAAAAAATCCAAATTAATAAAATTTATATAAAAAAAGCTCTACACAAAGTTGTAAATATCAAAAATATACAGTTATTTGTGTATACATACATACGATATTTTATAAATATACATAAATACTTATTAGGGTAACTTTGTTCAAGTCGCCAAATACTCGACGCGCCTCCCGACTTGTTATATCTGTCTGGCTGGTTTTAGCATAATTTTGTTTTTGTCTATCGTTAATTTCCAGAGTGCATGCTTTCAAGTTTTACTGCCATACCAGTCCTCGATACGATATAAGATAAGATACAAGTGATGGAATGCAAGAAATACATACTACGATATGATAAGAATGACGTTTAGTTAATACGTTTGTATACATGTAAGTTTGTGTGTGTGTGTGTGTGTGTGTGTGTGTGAGTGTGTTTGTGTGCAAGTGATAAGATCTATAACATATATTCAAAGTCGTACTTATGGGCCTGGCATGCTTAATTAGATGGACAGTGTAGACAGTGTATCGAAATATACATATGACAGACAGTGTAATTGGGTAATAAAAATGCAAATTTACATATACATACATATATAAGTCAATATATATATATAGTTTAATTCTGAAATGTTAAAAATTTTGCAGTTAATTTTTATTATTGTCAACCCAACTTTGGATTGGATTAATTTGGTTGGATGACTTACACATGAAACTTACCTTATGCTATGAACGAAAGAATTAAAATCTGAACACATTGTATTAAAGATAATTATTTGTTGTTGTTCAACTAGATTTTGTTTTGTATTATTTTGTCATGCTTCAAGTTGTTGTTGTTGTTGTTGTATATAGTAGCTATGATGATTCACAAAGTTACCCAACTGATCTATATAGTATATATATCTATATGCATGTTTATGTGTATGTATGAATGTTCGCACAAAAGTATACATACACACACACACACACACACACACACACATACCCATATACGTATATTATATACAGATTTTACTCTGGTTTCAGGTCTACAGATGTAGTTTATGCAATTTTCAATCTCATCTCAAATATAACTAATGAAGTTTCCTTATTTTTGCTTCTATTGTATCTACAGTAACAATTAGATTCATAACTATGAGTTCTATATAGATGTAATTATGTTTGAAGTGCATGTCGGATCTAAATGATCTATAGATTTTATACTAAATGCTATGTCTAGTTTTTACGTAACTTTAACCCCAATGAGTATATATTTATGTTAAAATTTACGAAACTATTCCCGCAGAACTTTTAACTTTGATTTAGGGTAATAAATATTCGGTTTTGCATGCCAGTTTTATTCCATCTCTTTTGCTCCATCAGAAATGTATGAATGTAAATTACTGAAATTGAAATATGAATGGCGGGCAACCCGGCTACAGGTATCACGAATTTAATATTACAATAACCATTAAGGAGTTCTGAATTTTGCAACGAGTTTTTTTTTAAAAGGGGTATGATATCATGGCAGTCATCTACAGTACACATTCATACGGGATAATAACGACCACATTAGGTTTAACTAACTAACAAATACATAGTATACATTTTATGATTATCATTTTGTTGTTATAAGCATTGCGACTAGCGAAAGCTTTGTTTTTATTTGGTGCTAAGACGGATCTATACTCTGCCTAAGTATTCTGAGAGCATACATATACTAAATACAAATGCTTTCTACTGTTAATTGCTGGCGAGTGTTCCTCATTGTTGAGTTTTAATTCCCAAAAACCAAAATGTTATGCGTTAATTATTAGTATGCAGTATGTATGATATAGTATTTTCTTGGAAATAAATATTAGTTTTGATATGTCACGTGCTGTCGTCACATTTACTCATATATTTTATCTGTTTGCTTTTAACAAAAAATAGATTTATATTTATTTCACTCTGCTGAATACTTTTTAATGCGTTTGTCGTTTGAGATATGTGAGTTAAGAAGTGGAAAGTTGCTTTATGCCATTTGCAACTGTTTCTGGTGTGCGTGCGAGTTTGAGTTTTTAAGAAAATATATTATGAATGCACGTGATTGGCACTAACTTAAAATGAACATACATACATATGTATGTTTGTATATAGTGCATATGTGCGTGTCACACTTTGGAAAGTTCATGACATCCCTTCCATCCCCACCAATTGGGCCTTGGTATTCGGCCGTATCGTTTCCTTTTGCCGGTCATTAAATGAAATATGGACCACGAAACAAAGAGCAAACACCAGAAACTAGATACTAAAAGATTTTAGAATGCCCAAAAGTTCGTACGGCCAGAGCCGAAGGTGCAACGCAACGTAAGGCGCCCGTTCAACCTGGATGTATGTATGAATGTTTGTGGGTGCGTGTAGCTGCAAGAAACTTGAAACGGGGCAATTTGTTATACGTGTTTATAGCTTGGTGCAATCTGGGTAAGGTAAAAACAAAAGCAACCCAAAACAACAACAACAAATAAACTTCAAATTGGAAACTAATAGCAGTGGAAATTTTCACTAAGAGAAAAGAGGTTGGTTGGTTGCTTGGCCTCTGATTTTATTGTTTGCTAGGAAAGATTGTTCTGATTTTTATTGTTAATAAATTGTTGTTGTTGTTTGTTGTTGTTTGTTGACCTGGCCTCGTTTATGATTCTAGACATGTTTGTGTGATTAATCACACCTCTACTTATGCTTTTGGCTGTCTGGAAAGAAGTGGCTAACTTTATCGAGATGTTAGCTGAGACTCTGTTATATAATATATTTTCTAAAATTTTCTCAGCAACTTAATAATTCCTTAACTCTTTGCTAAACTATTTCAATCTCCATTTCGTTGCAGAAAGGAAAACAGAATTTAAACCAATTTTGATTGTAGCGGCTTATCCATTGGACAGACGACAGTTGAGCAAAGCTTACAAAAGCTTATAAGTAAACGTATAAAAAATATATATATTAAATTCTCTGGTAATTAAACGCGCAAAAATGTGGCGGCCGTTAACGAGGCTGTGTGGAAGGTAAATATGTAGTATCTTAGCTGATTAGTTGAAGTTGAAGTAAATTGAGTTGAGTTGAGTTGATTTGAATGTGTGTTAATTTGAAGACGAAAAGCTAGAGGGAACTGCCCCCTACATTGTATAATATGTGTACATATATGGCAAATTGTCAGCAGCTAACGCCAGATGGCGTTGCATGTACTTACCAAGCAGCGGTACGGCATCGGATGTCGCTGGCATCGTTTCCGCTACCATGTTCAGGAAGACTGTGAGCGATAGTAAAATAGTAACTCCTGCAAGTATGCAGCACAAAATTATTGCGCGGCCATTATGTTTGTTAGTTAGTGTGTGTGTGTGTATGTATGAGTGTGATTATGTTTTGAGAGATGCGGTTAAAGAGAAAATAGAAGAAATTGTGAGGAAAAGTGATATAGAAAGAAAGAAGGGAGAAGAAAGAGAGAGAGAGAGAGAGAGAAATATTACATTAGTAGCGTTTTAATTTTATTTTTGTGTGTTTATTTGTTAGACAGGATGCGCTTGCAGAAAAGTCGCCAAACTAGAAATGAGTACACGAGCACGAGCTGATCCAGCTAATCCTGCCTGCTGCTGCTGCTTCCTGCGTCGTCAGCTGCTGCTGATGCTGCTGCATTTTGCTGCAAGGATGCATACATGATATATATATATACATTTTTTTTTATATATATAATTGCGACTTGTCCCGCGTTTTTTTTTTTGTGGCATTCGTTTTGAATAAAAAACTACTACCGTATTTTCTGCGCTGAACCTCAAGAAGTCCGTCAACAATTACAGTACGAATTCCGCTCTTTGCTAAACGTCAGACAAACTAGTACACACAAAAAAAAAAACAACACACACAATACATACACATATATTTGTCATTTGCCTGCTGCTGCTGATAGAGAGAAACATTGAATTGAGTTTTTTTTATTATTTTATATAAGGTTTCGCTTGGGGTTTCTTTTGGGCAGCTGGCGTCTGTCTGTCAGTGAGTGCTTAGCATTATCAAAGATTTTTGTCGGTTTCTCTATCTCATCGTTTTTTTTTTAGTTTTGTTTTGTTTTGTCTTCTTTCTTTTTTATAATTTTTATTATTTTTTTGTTGCGTCCTGTGCATATTTTATATATGCTTGCTCTTTGAGGATATAGTATATATATTATGACGAAAGTCGGCTGGTTGAGCTGGTAGCAGAGAGGGGTGGGGGTCGAAGTGGTAGGTCGACGAAAGTGTCGGGCATACATAAATTAGCCGCAGGGTTTTACGCAAACTTGTCTATTATGCATGAGCCACGGCTGGCGGCCCTAATGCGTTTTTCTAAGCACACACACACACACACACGCAGACACTCATGTCGATGTAGGGGGATCGCAAGGTGGCTGTGAATTTTTTTTTTTTAAATTTGGCAATTTTTTTTTTGTTTTTTTCTGACAGAAAACTTTTGCTGCTGCTTGCGCTCATAACGGCGATGTGTATTTATGTACATATATGCATACATATATATTTTTGTATAGCCGTTATTGTATATATTTGACATGCACCATATGCCGCGTGTTGAAAGTACGTGATGAGCCACAGCCTCAAATACTCCCATAGCCAAATGCACTATGGTCCCAAAAACCACTTCTAATTGACACAAATCTTCCAAAAAAATATATTGAGTTTCAAGCCATATTGTATTCGAATGTAAAATTGAAGAGGCTTTTTAAAGCCTAGTTAAATTAAACTAATTGAACTAAAAAATTCAGATTTTAAACTATATAACTAAGTTTGAAAATGTTGAAATACAAAAACAATGAACCTGACATAAATAATTAGCTTTGACAAGAATTTCGAGCCATCTTTATGTAATAATACGTATTAGTCAAAGTGTTAAGCGTGGCAAAAAACAGTTTAAGCTACATATTTTACTTTTTCTACACACATAAACAACTGTACCAAAAGCTTTCAAATGCATAACTTACCCGCCCTTGACTTATTTATTTTATTTTATTTATATAATAGTTTAAGTGAAAATTTTATTTAGTCTGATTTTGATTTAGAATTTTGTTCAAAATAATCGACTTTGTCCATAGTGCATTGGCCAGCGCCAATATCTGAGAAGTTGTGCAAAGCATTTTGCCACATTTTCGAAATATTTTCTCAGCTTTTTTGTTTGTGTGTGTGTGCTCGCGAGTTCTCTTTGATGTGAGTTTGCGGGTTGCCAGTTGTCACATATTGACAAGAAATATAGAGATGAGATGGCCACAAAATGAACTTAGAATAACGCTTATAATAATCCATATCACAGGATTAATTAGATAAGATAGACCCACCCGCCCGACCAACCAAAAACTTCTTCGCTAAGCGTGCGGTTACGAAGACCGCGAACATGTTGACAGATGACACAAGACTCAACTTTTAAGCAAGCAAGTAGGAGTCGCACTATGTATGAAGTGGGAAAGGTCGTTATAGATAGAGCATAAGATCCGAAAAGGTTTTTGAAGAGCATAGTTAAAGCTACAAGTGTGAAGAGAAATTGGTACAAGATTTCTAGCATTTCTGATCGACATTGGAAAGCTAATTTGGTTGATTAATTCAGACGAATCAATTTCACCATTGTTCACATTGTTCTACGATCATAAAGTAAGTGAATAGGCAATATTAATCCATGTTATGCCTAAGTATTATCTAATGTTGACAAACTTAAGACGAGATTAATTTTCTCATCGATATTAAATTAATAGTTTCAAAGCACTACAATGTAGTGGATGTTTTTCGTTTCTTTCTAAAACACAAATTAAGCAGTTTTCGAAATGTGAAAATTCTACTCTTGCGCTTAAAGTTCTCAGTTCTCGCATTGAATTGAAAGAGAAGTAGAATTTTTACTATTGTTTTTTTGTTTTTGTTGGCTGTAATGAATGCATTAGAAAGGAGAAAGTTTATATTGTAAATATTTGTATTTTAACAGCGCTGCTTGACATGGTTAACTGGTACAACATAGTAGTTGCAGCTGAGGTTCAAGGGTTCAAGGCGCTGTGCTCATTTCATGTCCGTCCGTTCTTCTTCTGTCGTCCTGTATTTGTGTGCCACTACTCTCTCTGTTGTCCTGAAAGGTTGGCCAGCAGCAGCAGCAGCTGTGACATATACATACATATATTTTTCACTTTTGCCAACGTTGACTTTGATTACAAATGATGGAGACTGTTTTGTGAGCCGTGCCTCACACTTGCTCGGCTCGGCTCGGCTTGGCTCGCTGGCTGGCTGGCTGACTGACTGCCTGGCTGGTTTGCTTTGTTTGCTTGTTGCTGCTGCTGCCAGAGTTGTTATTGCCAACGGCCATTGGATTGCATTGCATTTGCATAGTTAGTCAAGGATCTCTCTCTGTATGTATGTGTGTGTGTGTGTGCATGTGTGTGTGTGCCCCACAGCCTCTTGCAGTGAATGCGCTTCCGTTTTGATATAAAATAATGTATATACTATACGTTTAAGATTGTTGTTGCTGTTGTACTTAGATGTTGTTGTACTAGTAGTAGTTGGAGAATTTGATTTGTAGTTAAAGCATGCAAAGATTTCTACAGATAGAACATACTATATATCGAAACACTTAGAGAGAGAGAGAGAGACAGAGAGTTAAGGGATATCAGTATCGGTTTCAGTTTCAGTTTTTAGTTTGGATTGTTTCTGCAGTGTTTTTGTTTGTTTGGTTTTTTTTCTTTTTGAACTGGACACTTACCAAGCGAGAGCTTTTCACCAGAATCTGGTGGCAGTGTAAACCCTAGCAGTGCCATCGATGCGATCAATACGCACGGCACAATTAAATTGAAAAAATAGTATAAAGTTTTGCGTCGTATCAAAATGGCGAATGTTATGTCAATATAAGGTTCTGGGCAGCAATTATAGTAGATTTCATTACGTTTACCGGGCACACCTGGTTGTATACAATTTTGATGTGGTTGTTGTTTATAGTTGTTGTTGTTGATTTGTTGTTGTTGTTGGTAATTTTTTTTGTTTTGTTGTTGATTTGTAATTAGATGCAAATGAAATGGGCGTATGCAGAAGAGAAGATGAAAATTTTTTAAAGTTATTAATTAGTAAAATATTTAATCATTTCTTATTAGGTTTTATTTATCTTTGTGGTTTTTTGGTTTAGTTAATTTGCAGTTTTAAGCAGTTCTTTAGTCAGTTGAAAGGCCTTAGTGTGTGTATGTAATAGTAGTAGTAGTTTTAGTAATAAGTAAATGAGTGTATGTTGAAAAGTAAAATAATACTTAGCACAATTTTACACTGTTGCATTCTCCAAGCAAACTTACCTAACAAATCCCATTCGCCATTCGTTATGAAACTTGAGATGTCGCCGCCAGCTTCATCCTGTAATTGCAGGTCCAGCTGTAAGTGAAGTCAAGCAAAAAATCAAAAAACAAAAAGAAAAACACATGTAAAAAGCTCATGAGATTTGTGCATAAACCTATATATGTGTATATATATGGTACAAAGTATGTGTTAGTACTAAATCCCAAATGCTAGTACTAGCAAATAAAAATTTAATGCTGTCATTCTTATATTTTGCTGGGGGATTTGTGCCAATGTCCAGCCAGCATTGAGCAGCTTAAGCTCTTGGCCAAAAGGGCTGCAACATGTATGAATTTTGTCACCATAACAGCAGCTTTGACTTAAATAACAGCATAACAAAAATCTGGTAGATAAATATATATAAATACATGTATAATAAATACACAGTGAGAAAAAAAAATGAGAACGAAAATTATATTTGTTTTTACAACTGATGATTTTTAAGCAACGTTAAAAAAATAATCCTTTAAATAATTTTTTATATGTTTAACCATGTCAATTTATTATTCACAATTTAAAAATATTTTTAGTAATTAACTTATTATCTTTGTTCTTGTAAATATGTATGTGAAAATGAGTAATGAATTCAAAATTATTTAATTGCTTATAATTAGATCATTAAACAGCAAGTAAGAAGGCCATTTCCCATTTCATGTTCTTAGGGTATTTTAATTTAATTCTCCATATAAAGTAACACTTGATACACTTTCGTTTTTTTCCCCATTTTTTTTATTGTGTAGTAGAATCCGAACTAAATACTGCTTAAGCTCGCTTTAAGTCCCCAACAAGTCTGCCAATTGGTTAACCAAAAACAAAAATAAATAAAATTACATACAAATATACTTTGGATATACATACGTTATTCCGCTGCGGCTACGGGAACACAGCCAAGTGGAGTCCAAGAGGAGAACAGACAAAACTTGCCCCAATTACAAATTGATTTATCGCACTTTCACTTAACAACAGTTTATGCGAATTGGTTTCCTTAAAGTTTTCCTTCTTTATTTCTTTAGCAAGTTGCACTAACTAAAATTTAGGTTTATAGCGAAATCCAAAAATGAGAACAGTGTTGTGAAACGATGTCGAAATTGTTGAATACTCTTTACTCTTTAATAAGATAAATCATATGGAAATTTGAAGCTTAAACTTGAAATCTAAAAACTAAAATCAAGTATACATATAAAACAAATACGAGATAAGTTTAGCCTTCACTACAGATTCAACTTACTCCGAAAGCTCAAATCACAGTGTTTGTTCCACTAAATGATTTGTTGCATAAAAAGTGTCAAGGGTTTTAAATATTATGTGATCACAAAAATTTGAAAATACTATTTGAAAACACATCAAATCAAAATCATTGAACAACAGTGCTGATGTATACTGAATAACACAAGGTACTTCAGTCTTTTAGATATAGTGCAATTTAGTTGTACTTTAGCTTCATTATGTGGCTGGTGGTAACATAATGCTGTCATTTTGACAATAAAAAGTCGTATAAAACTCACTCATAACTTGTGTGCGTAACTTCTACATACAGTTCACAAAAGCAAACAAACAATCACTTTTCTTAGTTGTTTAATGGGATGCCCTTTTGCTGTTTTTCTTTTTGTTATTTTTGGTACGCTATACGCGAGTATTTCTTGATATTCTTCGTCCAATGTGCGTCATTTGGATGTTTAGTTCACTTCCAGATGTTCTACAAGTATACGTATGTGTGTGTGTGTGGCATGTTAAGCAGATGGCGAGCGGAGAAAAAGGAATCAAATAAAAGTTTTCTCATTTAAATGTTCCAAACAAAAGAGGACGCTAGACAAACAGAAGCATCTCGCTTTTGCCTTGTGCAAATCAAGTCAAAGCCAAAAAGTGTTAATGTAGTTGTAGGCAAACATTTGTACACACACGTATCACACACACACACTCAACATAAATATAGAAACTTAATAGTTGTAGCTGCGTGTTTTGGGTCTCTGTCTACGTGCTTAAATTTCATTCATTTATTAAATTTGTATTTATGTGCAAATACATTCGCACGCATTTGAACATTCTCGTAAATTGCCCAAATGGAATCCAAATAGGGTCGCAACTCTTTGAACACACAATTTGTATGTTTGTATGTATAATCGTACAATGCTTTCTAATTAAAATTATTTAAGCTGCTTATGCTTTGTTATAGGGCTGCGAAGCCACACAAATGGTGTCGAAAATTGTGTGCGTGAATGAGTTTTAATATCATAATTAATTTGCACATATATATTTAATTGTTTTGGAAATTTGTAGTGCCTGATAATATGATTATATTACCATTAAGTATTTATATTGAATAAGTTGTTCGTTTCTTTAAACGTGCCATACAAAAATGTCTGTTAAGTTGTTCGTCATTCAAAAAATGTTAACATATGTCAGAAGTAAACAGAATCAAAATACTTGAATGCCTTGCTAGGCAATATATACCTCAATTGTGACAAGGGGTATTCTATTTGTAGATTTGTGTCAAAATGCCAGACACAAAAAGAGAAATGATATGAGCTTGTACTATACATGAGCATATAAAAAACATTATCCATTCGCTTAAGTGTGTGTTGAAAACAATTTGGGATAATAAATTTCGGCAAACAAAGAGTCAGAAGAGTCAGTCTAGCATTTGTTGGGTATAACACGTGGCTTGTTCCTTATCATTGGGCTTTAGTTAAAACTGTTAGCTGTGTTAGATGCTGCTGCTGCTGCACACAATGAATGCTTGTCCCAATTGGTGTTAGTTTGTTTAATGGCTTTTGTTATGTCGGCTAAAAATGTGATGCAACATTTTTGGTCTTTCTTTCTAAGCAGCTGCTGTGGCCCCTTGGCGCCAATCTTGGCATTTTATTTTATGGCTTTAAGGGCGTCGCTTCTTTCTACGCTTCTTAGCTTCGTTCTTGCTGGCGTTGGCTCATTAAAAATTGAGACGCCCGCAGACAAGAACATTTACTTTGGCTGGCATCTGATATTACGCTGTTACGACTCTTCCTTTTTAATGAATATGCAAAGTGAAATTGCTGCCAGCAACCAAGACAACAGACATAGAAAAAGGGTCAAGGTAACTGATCTTATTATGCTTATAGCATGTACTTGTTTGCTTATAATTTCTTAATAAAAATACTTCTAAAAATGTAAAAAATATATTAAAAGATTTCTTAAAACAATACAAGTAACATAAGATGAATTCTTGTTGGAGACTTTATTCAATCAATAACTTGCCAAATTACAATTTTTAGTTTCTTTTTTAAAGCGCCTTCTGTACAATAAAAAAGCTTATTACGCTACATAAATAGGTCTGGCTAAAGCATTTAAAACTTTTAGTTTTTATACTACTTATTATCAGTTCAAGGAACTCACATTTTTAATCTTCAACTTAAACTGTCTTATCTCGGTTTTATATTAAAACTTTAAAGTTGTTGCAATCATTCGCTGATTTACCTTTGTAAAGCTTAGCCCTTTTAAGCCCTTCTTAACAGTCCCTGCTTTCGCTATGAGCACATACATATAAGTATACACACACACACACACACACATAGGAAGTTGGGGAGATTTAAAGTCGAAGTGCAGCAATATCAACTTATTCCGTATGTAATTATTTTATATTCTCATAGTTGATAAGCTGAAGAGGATGTAATAAAAAATAATAAAAATAAGAAAAAAAAATCAAATACACAAACACACACGTACGCACACACACGCACACATACTTCAGCTAAATTTCATATACAGCAGCCACTCAATAAACTTGAGCACGTAAAGTTTTTACATCAACATAAAAATAAAACTCAAGTCGTTGGCAGCGCACAATTTGCTAAGCTGCGTTTACGTTTTCTCCTTTTTCTTATTATTATTTTTTTTTTGGTGAGGTACAAGGTTAGAAGACGAAGAAGAAGGGATAGGAAGGGGCACCAGCTGCTGCGCAGCTTTAAAGTTGATTTTTTTTTTCATATTTTGCAGACTGCAAAATTTATTTTTGACATTGACCACGTCATTTTATGGCGAAAAAAAATAAACTTTATCATATTATATAATAAGCTTTAAACACTAATTAATGCTGCATATTCTTGTTATGGCCTTTTTGGGACATTTGGGAGCTATTTACCCAAAGTTAAACCAAACAGTGGACAGCCAACTATGGCCATAATCACAAGGGTAAGTAAGATTAACAAAAACCCTATGTTTTGTGAAACTTTAATAAAACTAAACTTAAGTTGATCTCGAGATCATGATGATGGAATAAAGACATTTTGCCAGATGCAAAGATATTTATCATTTTCAAATTAATTAACTTGAGAAATTAGTATTTGAATGCACTATGCTCCATCATTATCATCAACATCATCATCATCCATTAGAAGTATCATCGTCATCCTTGCTCTGGCAGGCAAAATTAATCTCTGCAAAGGCAACTGCATCGAATTGACTCTTTTTTTTTTTAATTTGAAGTGCAGAGGGTGTGAGTAAGTGTGTGTGTGTGAAGGATTGCCAAATGGCAAAATGGATTGAGGCGATGACTTTGTGCCTGCACAGAGATAAGCACTTACGCCTGCAACGCAGTTTCGAGCGCAGGGAGCGAGCGAGCGAGCGAGCGAGCGAGAGCCATTGTCAAAAAGTTTTAGCGATTTCAAATGCCGTTGCCGTTGCCTTGCCAAACTACTTGTCATTGGCTCCCATTGCTACTTCCCTGGGGGATGGGCTGGGTTGCCATGCCTTTTGTTTGACCAGCATTTGGCTGGAGCTTAGCCTTTGTCTTTGCAACTGTTGAACTGACATTGAATTAATTGCAATTGCCAAGACGAATGAGGCGGCGCTGCAGTGTTTACTCTGTCGCAACAACGACATTAGCTGTTGTTGCAACACCAACCACTACTAAAGAAGCAATAAACACTTGCATGCAAAATTATGGTGAAATTTTGATGGGAAATGTTCAGGGAATATTGTTATTTTTTTTTTCACGTTGTAGCATTTGATGAGGCAGTGAAATTTAACAGTTGGATAAGTGGAAATGGCTGCCATAAGAAAAGAGCTAGTAAATAATTAAAATTGTAACGTTTGTAATGCCAAAAGTAAAGGTTCGGGGCTAGTGTGAACGTTGAAACAGTAAAACTCAAACTAAAGAAGCGATTGTTAGACAACAAAGATGACAATAACATCACAGACTTAACATCAATACAACATCGAGACCTTGAGCGAAATAAGTAACATTACGTTCAAAAGAAGTTTAAAGTGTAGTGCACAGTGTAACAGTAATTTGAAGGGACATATAGTATATTGTTGCAAGGACACAAAACAAAAGAAAAGCCTTGCCCCGCTATGGCCGTCAGCGGCAAAAAATAATTAATTTATGTAAATAAGTAAGAGTTGGGCCAGAAAGTCTTAGATTGTAATGCAGTTTTGTGGGGTTGGCCAACAAAATGGGGAAAATTGCAAGTTTCTAGCATTTGGAAACAATTAAATTTGCCATGGCAAAAAAGCAAGCAACCAAGTTGAGTCGAGAGCTCAGTTGAGACGAGTACGCGTACTTATCAAAGTTGTGTGTTGTGGGGCCAAGTACGAATGTACGAAAGAACATATTTTTGGACAACACTTATCACTGCGTTTGACAGCCGTGGGCGGCTGTGGTTTTTGAGTGGTTTTTGGATAGATGGACGACCGACCAAACGACCCAAACGAACCACTTCAAGGTCGAAAACTAACTTGTCAATGCAAATATATATTTATCTTGCGGCGCATACTCGAAAATAAAATAGTACACGCTCGACAAAGCACTTCTGTGTTTGTTGTACATACTAATACATACTCTATATTTGAAAGCGTTCATTTGCTTTTGTCTAATGTTTTCAATTCTATAAGCTGTCATGTGAGATGCAAACGAAGAAACAATTTGTTTATGGTGTTCTTAACAACATATTAAAAAGGGTATACACAGTTCGATGTTGCATTATTATTTTCGTACATTTCATTGCTTGTCCTGTCCTGTCCAAGTGCTTGAATATGGTTAGCTTGGATGCAGTTTCACATTCAACAGAAAAATTTGTATACTCTCCCAGCTATGCGCTATTCATTTAACAAAGTCTGTTGACGTTGCTGATGTTGTTGTTGGGTTGTTTGGTTGTTTGTTTGGCTTGTTGGTGTAGTTGTTGGCTGTTGGTTTTTAAGTTTCTTGTTATATTTGCATACACTTTTCTTCTTCTTCTCATACTCGTAATTGGGTAACTTAAATTGTTACAAATATAAAGTTTTTCTTCTTTACAGCTCAGCACTTGACTTAATGTTGACTGTTTGCAAAGCAAAAGTACTGCAGTTCTTAAGCAGTACCTTTCTTTTTGTTTATTTTTATTTATTATTATTAAAAAAAAAAAAATTTTTTTGAAGGTTTTATGTATATCTGAATGAAAATCTCTGGCATTTTATTGGAGTCACTTTACGATTTTCAATCGAAGTTAGAAACTGGATTTAAATACTACAAGCGCCCATTTGTTTGATACATTTATTTTTGTCCTAGTTGACTGACTGACTACTATCAACACACAGCACTAACGGAAGGGCACAGCGATGTGTTTTTTGCGTGAAATGATAGTTTAGTATAAGAAATATTAAGAAATTTTCTGCTAGTATAGAGTAAGTACAAGTTAGATTAAAGTTTAATTGCATATTTATTTGTACATGAGTGTGTGTACCTTAAAGCACCATATGATTTGTCAAGTGTAATTGAAGAAGCAGCTGAACTAGAATAAAAAAAATGGTATGTACTTAGCCGAAAAGAATGTCCACAGCCAGGCAGGCTATCGCCACATTATGTTACACTAATAAAGCACATAAGGCTCGTACAATTCTAAAAGCAGTGGGCGTGACAGTTGCGACGACGACAAAAACAGCGACAACAACAACAACAATAACAACAGCAGCAGCAGCAGCGACATCAACAATGCTAACAACAATGGCAACAGCTGTAAGTAAGTGGCTAAGTGAGTATGGCCAAGAGTGCTTATTTGTTCAAGTGCGCTTGAATAAGAACAGCAGCAGCAGCATAGAAGCGTGGAAGCAAAGAGGCACAAGCAAAAAAGCTCAAAGCGCAAAAGTGACAGCAAAACGTTGTAGGCAAAAGAATGCTAAGAAAATTATAACTACACTCATCGCACTCACTCGCTCGTATATATATAAATATCTATCGGATATATGAAGTTTATGGAATAATTTTTTAGTGAGAATAATTTTGTCTATTTTTTGTGAGAAGAACAATTAAAGAACTTATTGAAGTTACATTTCAATTGCGACCTCTTTTCTGGTTTTTCCATACAACCGGAAAAGCTGGTGGAAAAATTGTGACCAAACAGTGTGTTCACATTAAGTTTCCTTGAAATGGCTAAAAGGGTTATAATGTTTTTGTGCAAATGTATTTAACAGACAAAAGGATGTACTATATAAAAATATTTATGTATTTTTGATCAGGATCAACAGCCAAGTCAATTTGCACATGATTTAAAAGTTGAGCTCTCCTAAACAAGATGTAGATCAAGTTTTATTCAAATTATCGATTAATATTCTTGAGTATGTATTTGACAAATTTTGATACTTTATCCAAAAACTATTGACAATATAATGATCAATTGTGAAAATTTCATCAATCTCGGTTGAGAAACACCGGAGTTATCGAATATTGAAGTTAAGACACACACACGCACACACACTCACACACATATACATACAAACAGGGTTCAGGGTATATCCTAGTCGAGATTTGTCCTCTAGAGCTTTCTTAGTTTTTTGTTTTGCTTGTTTTGCTGCCTTAACTGGAATGCTTATTGATAGTCCAACATCTGGACACAAACACATCGAATACATACATGTATGTATATGTATGTAGCTTGTGTACGTTTCAAATTATATTTGCGTTGCGAAAATACGACAGATTTGAGCCATTAAATGACTTAAGGAATGTCCTTAGGGTCTAGAAAAACACATTGCATCGAATAAAACTCAAATTGAAATTGCATCAACTTTGCCAATCGAGACGCAGAGAGTATGTGCGAATGTATGAATGTGTTTGTTTTGTTTTGTTTTGTGCTGTATAGAATGTGTGAATTTTTGTGTCTAGCAAATGTGAACATAAAGTTGTTTATGACACATTTGGCATGTCAACATTTTGGTTGCCATTTTTGTCAACCCCAAAACACCCTCGCCTCGCCACCATTATCCCTTCACCCTCTAATGCTGCATGTTTTTTTTTGTGGCTGGCAGCTGGCATTGTTAAGCGAGCATTTTAAAATTGAAAGAGAATAAAAATCGTCAGCAGAATGCAGCATTTATTTGTGTATATAAGTAAAGCTTATAGTATTTTAGTCAAACATTCTGTTTGCATGTTGCATTTATTGATGTGTAAACACAACGTTTTGACTTTACTTGTTTGACAACGCTACATTTAATTAGTTCACATCAGTTTCCACAAATAAATACAATCAGCCAGCCATCTGCAGCGTTTGTTCAAATAGTTTTCTATATATACAATGCAAATTAAACATGAAGAGTTACAAAGTTTTCACTTGATGAATTTGCATCACATCTTTGGATAGTTAGTTATAATGGCAGACTTTTCACTATAAGTATGTAGTTTTGGTTGTAAGATTTATATTTTTTTGCTGGACTCTGCTCCAAGAATTGGTTCAAGATTAAGCGGATTTAATATTTTTCATTGCAGGATTGTTGTTGTTTTTATTATTTGTTGTTGTTGATGGTTTGCATTTGGTGAGCCAGCTGAATGCCTAATGACTGTTTTGTTGGCGCCACATAGCACAGTTTAAACAGAGCCAGCAATAGGGATAGAAATAGGAATGGAAACGATAGCGAGAATGCCAAATATGGCTAGATGATGTTACACTTCAAG
Source organism: Scaptomyza graminum (assembly GCA_018901835.1). Classification (NCBI taxonomy): domain Eukaryota; kingdom Metazoa; phylum Arthropoda; class Insecta; order Diptera; family Drosophilidae; genus Scaptomyza; species Scaptomyza graminum. The sequence goes on along the minus strand of JAEIFL010000001.1, from coordinate 2,121,722 downwards.
AAATATATTCTTGATGCATTTTTTATTTGATCCAAAATATTTAGATTGCAATTTTTTTTTGAAGTAAGATCTTAATATTTCGAAAGCTTTATGTTCTGAACATAAAGTAATGTTTCTCTACTTTAAGTTTATTTTGTCAACATATTTTTGTTTAAGTGTATAACAGCAGCCAACCCTCCATTTCCTGCCATCGGCTCTTCTCCGTCGTCCGTCGTCCGGCGACCCACGTCCATCGTCTGATGCTTTTTGTCAGTATGCCAGTGCAAAGGCAGCACAGCATTTAACTATAAGTAAAAGTTTGCTGGTTGCGCCTGATTACTTGCTACCCCTTTCATATAGCCCTACTAACTATACTGAATACTGACTGCATTCACATAGTATAGGAACCAAGCAGAGCAGAGCTGAGCAGAGCCGAGCAGTTTGCCTTGGCTTTAACTGCTGCTGCTGCTGCTGCCTTTCGATGGAATTTGCGGAACGCTGCAGAAAAAGACAATAGCAGCAGCGGCATACACGCAGACCCTTCCCCTTCACCCGCTTTTCCACTCCCACACCCAGCAAAACTTTTGCCTACGAACCCTTCACCGCAATTCCCCTTGTTTTGTTCCGTTTTGGGTGCTGTGTCTGAATCTGACGCTGGTGCTGTGGAAGAGTCAGTGTAAATTATGAAAATACTCGGTTGCTCGTAATTTGTTGAGCCTCTGCGCTGACGAGCTCTCCCTCTCTCTCCCTCTCGGTTCCTCTTTTTCTCTCTCCCTCTCTCTCTCTGTGTTTGTGTGCTGGTCTTGCAAGTTTTCACTTTTTTATTTGCTTTGCGGTTCTGTTTTTTTTTTCATTTTGTCTTTTTTTCTCTTTCCCTTACTTGTGCTATAATAATTTTCTCTGTCACATTAAAATGCGGTTGAAATGAGCAGGAAATGCGCGCGAATTCTACTAACCCAGATAATCTTGGGGCTGATTTAAGCATTTTTGCAATTCACAAACAATTTTAGCCGTTGCAAAAAAATAACAACGAACAATAAAAACAACAAGAGAAAAACTCTGTTCAACGCAACGCAACGCAACGCACAATGTGTGCCGTCAGAGCGTTCTGCCTCTGCCTACTTCTACGTACTTCTCCATCTACCGCCAGCACATTTTAATATTGCTCTGCACTTTTCATAATTTTCAATTTGGTTTCTGTTACTGCCTGCGTGTGTGTGTGTTTGTGGTGTGTGTGTGTGTGTGTGCTACTGAGTAAGCCGCCTACGAGCCAGAGCTTTTTAATTTAATGCAACATGCAATTATGCGCAGCCATCTTCGGGCTGCCGCCTGCTAATTAGCCACCAACTGAGTTTCCAATGGGCGCGCCGGATTGAGGCGTGGCCGTGGCGCTTTGTTAACAACGACAACGATAACGACAGCGACGACGACGACGGCGACAGCGACGACGACAGCGATGGCAATTGCGATGGTGTTGGCGTTGGCGTTGGCGTACGCGGCGTATGTGCAATGAAATGACTTTGTCTCTATGTGAGAGTATAGTATGTTCATTTGTATGTATGCGTGTATGTATGTGCAATCATCCACACAACAACTATGTGTGTGTGTGTGTGTGTGTTTGTTTGAATTAGTTCACAAATGCGGGCTGTGCAAAAGTTGTGCCTTGTAATTGCCAGACTCGGAAAATGTTTTGGCCAGTTAACTAGCCGTAAAGCAGATAAAGAGAGGCGGACAGAGAGGGAGAGAAAGAGAGGGTTAGAGAAAGCCAGGTCTTTCCGTTGTTGGTTTATTTATTCAGCTAAGCATCAAGTCGAGTTTTGGTCCACGTGTTCTGTTTATATTTCTGTTCCTGTTCTGTTCTTCACTACTCTGTCTGTGTTTGCATGGGGAGTCCGCTGTCAAAAAGTCGGATATGCTGCATCAATTTTGCAGTTGCAGTTGCAGGACTTCTTAAATCACTGCCTATTCTGTCTTGCATTTAAATTGTAAATTCATTTTTAACAGGGCAATTAAGCATGTTGTAGAAATTATTTAATAGCTGAGCACATTTGACAGCATTCAATAAAGACTTGCATAAGGATTCGATGCTTTAAGATAAGGATATAAATTCATAAAATGCTTTAGAGTTTTGTCACAGTCAATATAACCATAGCCCTCTTTCTATCTATTTGTCGGTCCGTCTGCCCCTATGAGACACTATACAGAAGCCAAAATATATTTGCTTTAAATTATCGATTACTTTTCCATTCTGTTAAAATAAGTTGGCTAAGTTTTATGTGTTTAAGGTCTCCCTTAAATTTAAAGCAATCTCGCTTGGGTATCGACAACATCGAAATATTTTATTAATTTTAATATTTTATCATGTCTTCGCCAAAAAATGAGACTGCAGCTGCTGCTGGAAAAGTGAATATGCTCAAACTTATCGCTGATCGTTTTGCTGAAATGGATCAACGCTTTACTTCTCTGGTGGATCGCACCATTGAGATGGAAATAACTTTGAGAGCATTGCGTGAAATGGACACTGGGGAAACTTTTACAGATGGAGTTGCTATAAACGATGCAAATGCTATCGAAGGTGAGGATTCTATTGTAGATGCGGATGCTCTTGAAGGTGAGGATTCTATTGTAGATGCGGATGTTGTTAAAAATGAGGATACTATTAAAGATGAGAACGCTATTGAAGATATGAATTCCATTAACGATGATGACCCTAATAAAAATGAGGATCCCATGGCGCCATCAACTTGCCAATAGCAATACCAAGTAGCACTTTTCGGGGCTGGAGCACCATATCAAATAGTCAATGGCATATTTTTAGAATTCATTAAGAAGTCGACAGAACGAATAAAATAAATGTAATAAATGCTTTATTATTAAATACTTAAGTATTGTGATATTTTTAATAAAACAAACAGTTGTTTGCCAAAAGTTAAGTCCCCTAGTCAAGATTTTGACAAGAGCCTTCTTACTTGTGAGTATAAAAATTATCTAACATATCTAACACTGAAATTGGGCATTCTTTCCATACAACCTATTTATCAGAGAATTGCAACGAGTGTCAAACTCGTTTCTGTTCATACAACTTTGTGAATTGAACTTTCGTTGTAAAAATGAGCTCGAAGCGAACAATAGTTTGAAACATGGAAGCCGAACTCATAATTTCTCTCTCCCTCTCTCTTATGACGTACCGTTACTTTGGTGTGACTCGTGTAGAGCCAGCTCGGATCCCAATCAAGTGTGCTGCGAGTGTCGACGAACGACTCGTTTGTAATCGAGTGCCGAGCACTCTTGAACATTTTGACGAACTCTTTGTGTTTGGCTGTTCGGACGAACACTCGTTGCAGCTCTCTGCCGTATGCCTCACACATACATACATATTCCGCTAATTTCATTTTACTTCCATTTTAACAATCGAATAGAATTCGTAAAAAAAAACAGGGTAAGAAAAATCGATTGCCGCATTGAATTCATATAATGTGCTTTCCGTTCGAAGCCTTAATTTGATCATTTGATTGCAGATAAACTATTTAGTATTCCCAATTAGCGGAGCACATTCACAGCTTACCTTCCTTTGCGAAACTATATTTTGGCGTTAGCTGCTGCTGCATAATAGATGATGGCGTCAATCAATGTTCTCAGCTCGTTAAGTGTTGATTGGCCTTAATAAAGACAGGCTGAATTTTCTATTTCTATAATATCTATTGTATGCCAGGTAAATAATGAATTAGATCGGATCTAATATGCAGCTGACCTCGCACTTAATGGCTTAATGTGATGTGATGCTATTTGGCTTTTAACGACATATCATTTATTAATATGCAGCCAATCTTAGTTTGTTTGTGTGGCATTCTCGGATTTATTGAAATCATTTCGTAGTTTTGTTTTTTTGAGTACCTCGTTGAACAGAACCGAACTGAATTGATGGTAAACTACCTGTAAACGCCATAATTTAAAATTAACCAAAACACTTGTTCAACAAAAATGCTGAACTTGTTTCGAGTGCTACTTGTGGCATGAATTGCAGTCGGCCGACTTTAATTGATATTGATTAGTGTGTGTGCGTACAACGTTTGTGTGCAAATTCCGGCGTAAAATAAGAAGTACGCAATGCAGAAGGGCCATTGGCTTGGTAAATGGCTAAGGCAGGCCCGGCGGTCCTCTTACTGCCAAACATGCTCCTGAGAGCTGAAGCCGAGTCGAGTCGAGTTAAGCTAAGAACAACGAGCGACCAACAAGCCAAACTACAACGTGTTGTTGCCCATCTATTATATGAGTCAAGCACGTCCGGCCCAGAGCAGTGCACCCCCGACCCCTCTCCGTGCCCTTCCACCTAATGCTGGCACTGTACTTATCTGTGCGTACTATAAGAGCAGCAGTTAGCCGACTATTCCCCGTTGGAATGCCGGGCCCTTTTGAGCCATGCTGTTAGCCGGCCGGGGCATAACTTATAAACCTCTTAAGGCACTTCGTTTTAGCCCACCCACTCAAATAATTCGTAGCCTTCACTCCCCGGATCAAGCTTATAAGTACACCTTTCCAAATTGTGAACAGCTCAAAAGTGGGTCACTCAACAAAATATGCTCTGTAGTCCATTTAGAATTAACAGCAAATTTTTACATAAAACGTAAAGAAATTATTTTGTACATAAACAATTCATGTATATATATATGTGTATAGCTCCTCTTTTGACTGAATTATTGTTTGCAAAATAAAAGTATTTGAAGCGTATGTGAAAGGTAAAATTAAATTTTTGCAAAATGCACCTGCAAGTGGATAATTGTGGTATGAAAATAAACTAATTTACGCTAATTGGCGCCTAGTTACAGTATTACAGTCAACCTCATTCATTTGCGCAATCCGCAGTCCGCACTCACAGTTGGAATCTGAATCTGTAAATCTGTATCCATGAACAAATCCAAATCCAAATCAGAGTCACAGAGTCAAAGGCAACTTTCATTTCGATCAATTTGGCTGTAACATGTTTGTGTGTGCGTGGCAACATCATTGTGATGGCGATGATGATGATGTGGATAAGGATGTAGATGTAGATGCGAATGTGAATGTGATTGGGGATGAGAATGAGGAAGACCTCCTACTGAGGCAGTTGCCACTTCTGCATTTCACTTTTTTGAGATTTGGCACTCAGCGTCATTGAGCCATCTGCCCAAATACGCTTTTGACATTGCATAAAGAAAAACACGATTAGGAAAGCACTCAACAAGAAAACACATCGACTTGACTATACCCTGTATACTGTACAGAAGATGTGAACTTTGGTTGCTTTTAATGAAACAGTCTGAATGAGGAACCTTTTCTTTTAAGCAAAGAAACATTACGATTTGAATGTTGTCTATTAGTTAAAAACTTCGAATTAACCCATTAAAACTTTTTTGGGGACAAAGGGTATTCAAAAAGCAGCTGCTGTGGATGCCAGCAAACGTTGATGGGTGGGACGAAGGCGGCGGGATGAGTTAGTTTGGAGATGAAACTCGCTTAGGCAAAACGCAAAGCAGGGCAAGTTGGGCTTTTAATGTGTGTGTCGCAACGCCGGTTGCCTTGGTCTGTGATGCTGCTGGTGGGTGACTGACGAAACAGTCTGACAGTCTTGACATTAACGCCCAGTGAGCTGGGGGCGATGCTAGAAATTTTATTGCAATTAGTTAAAGTTTGGCAGGGAACACATGCAGCCGGCGGATGCTGGTTGGTGGGCAAGGATTGATGTTGGATTTGGTCGGGTTTGGCGCTATTTTCGAAAGCAATTAAAAGCTTTGTCAATAACTTGGTCGAAAGGATTAATTGAATAAACTTTGGTGGCTGTCACTTTGTGACTTAAGGCGCGATAAATTCAAATGGCGGCCGATTGACGGCAAACTGAATACTAAATTTAGTTTTCTATTCTTTTCTATTACTTTTTGTCGAAAGTGAACTGTTTGATATTCCGCATATTCGATTTTGTGATATGGTGGAGAGCCAAGGTTAGACGGGTCCAAGTAAAAAACAAAAAGCGCAAAATGACAGGTGTTACAGACCGTTTAGCCGCATCTGGGCATGACATTGTGATAGCCAGCCATCCTCTCCTTGATACACTTCCCCTCTCGAGCCATTGGTGTAGTGTAGCGTTGCGCCCTTTTTTCCAGTAGATAAATGTAATATTAACGTTGATATTAAAATACTTGACAGGACGAGGCCAGAACGAACAGGCAGTCAGATAGTCAGGCAAGGCAGGCAGTCAGGCAAGCTAGCAACAATCTTTGTTTGGCCAACAGCACCTCTCTCTCTCTCTCTCTCTCTCTCTCCCTTTCTCTCTCACTCCTTCTCTACTCATAAGTTGACAGCTCGGCTGACTCGGCCTTGTGTGCTGGGGCTGACTTTGCCACGTTGTGAGTGAGTGAGTGTCCTCCATGAAGTTTCATAAAATCTCGCCTTTGTGCGCGACTCATATTTATTTTTGATGAACTTGTTCGTTTATTTTTTCGTTATATCAAACGAACGAATCAAAATAGAAAACAATAAGGGTATTTACGCTTTGACGCGATATTACAATCACGTGGTGACAAAACAGCATCGATTGCTAAGCTTTTTTCTGTTGCCATTTGATTGGATTTTGAACACTTGTTATTTATTTGGAATTTATTTTATATACTTTATGTATTTTTTTTCCATACTTTATGTATTTGTAGAACAATTTGATTATCAACAAGTATTAACTACAAGAAAGAACAAACGCAAAAATAAATTTGCTTTTAGTTTTCCAAAGAAACAATTTCGAAAGAGTTAAATTCTTGTTTAGTTGGACATTTGTCCTTGTTTGGCAGTTATGAACGACTGCTTAGAGCTCGAGTTAGTGCCAAATCTATTGTTTTTGTTGCTCTGATTCCATTTTCTTGTTTTTTATTATTACTCACTGCGCCAAGGAAGCTGAACGCATCCTGTTAGCCTAGCAGTTTGGCATGTTTTTTGAAAAACAAAAAAAAACACCAACAAGACGCAGAATGCGTGTGGTTTGTTCGCGGTGTGTGTGTTTGTGTGAGTGTGTGTGTGCGTGTATATGAACCACATAGTTGAAGATGTGCGCGACTTTTGAAAAACGTTATTTTTTAGATATTTTTTTTTTTTAATATTTTACGTGTCAACTTTTGTGTGCCAAAAAATGTGCCTGGCAAAGAGAATGGTGGCAACAATGTTGCGTAGACTGAGCAAATGCAAACCCCCTCTACACACCCATTCCAAGTCTTATACTCTCTCAATTTTTTCCTGTGACTTTGAGTTGGCAGCAAACTTTTGGCTCGTTGGCCTTACCAAGTCCACGTCTTGCCATGAACATTAATGCACTGTGCAATGGTGTAAGACACGTATGTGTGTGTGTGTGTGCGTGTATACATGCTAATATGTGTTTGTCTTGGGTTTGGCAAGTAATGCCAAGTTGGCTGCCAGTTTTTCTGCCAATGAAATTTTTGCTGATTAGACTACACTCACACACATCCGCACACACACACACATTAGCATTTGCATGTAGTACACATATGTAGTAGATACACACACACATGAGTACTTTGCCTATAAATCTAAATGCGTTTATGATTGTGTGTGTGGAAACAAGTCTTTTTGCAATTACTAAAAGTTACAAATTTCGTTATTTTTATGCTCTCTCACACGAATGACAACGAAATTATCGCAATGTTTGTAACAGACGAGAGTTCAAATACGTTTCCCTAACGTAAAGCTTGGTGCAGTTGCAGTTTCTAATAGATTTTCTAATAGTAAAAATCAAAAATAAATTTTCATGTATTCTCACTTTTTGTTGTTGCAACACTTTAACCTAGTGCATATTAAACAAGCCAATTAACTAATGATACTAACTCATTATTTATTAAGCTCGAAATAGAATTTTCTAGATAAGTTCCAAATAAGTAGAAGGTCAGAGCTTTAGTTCTGCTTGGCTGCACCTAAGAATTTTAGCATTTTAGCTGCCGCAGCTCTTGGCTAAGTTTCTAACATTCTGGGGCGGGCAAAGTTTTGTATTTATTAACATTAGATGTGTTTGGATTTGCATATATTTCACGTAATCAGGTCAAATGGATGCGGGATACTCTGTTTTGGCGCTGTCCCATTCAATATTTATGGATTGCAATGCCGGATATCCGGTATTACAAATTATGCGCGATGAGCGCGCATTGAATGAGTTATGCGAACACACATATACATATAGATGAGTGTGTGTTTGGGCGGATGAACTGCAAATATATATATATATATATATATATATATAAGTAAGTAGTTAGATCAATATACATATGTAGCAGTCATGCTTGATTCTTATTTGTGTGTAGGATAAAGTGTCCGAATTAATTGTTGCTGCTATTTAATGTAATAATTGGCAAATACATTAAATGCAGCTGCCAGCTCGATTAAATTTAATCCAGGCCACACACCCAATTTCATTTAATAAGATAATTTAATCAGTGTGCAATATATTATTCAAATGTATAGCAGAATTGCAGGCGTCAATTGTCAATGCTCATTACTGTAATTTATTGCTAACTGTTTACTAAATTGCCTGTTTTATTGAAGCACATTATTTAACGTAGTTAATTGAAGTGACATTTGTTAAAATGCAGTGTATTTAAGTCAGCATCATTGGCGAATTTACAGACGAGTTGTTCATTGAATTGAATTGTTTAAATAAATGTTTGTTAATTTGTCAATAGACTGCGCATTTGACAATTCATTCGCTGACTAATTGAACTGTAGGCGCAGCAATCACATTTATCTAATTATGATTGCAATCTATTCATTTGAATGTAACCAATTTCACACCAAGCCTCCTGATTGCACACAACAAATGAGCGAAGATTACACGCTACCCTTTAATAACATAAGTTCATCTGCTGCTATTTGTATATTGACAGTTTTGTTGCCAGATGAAGTAGGACTAACTAAACGACTCGCTTCAGTGATATAGTATACTTATATGATATATTACACATAAGTGGCAAACAGTTAAGAGTATGCACTCACCTGAAAGCCATCGTAAGTCCAGGAGCCAAACTTCATCTCACAGCGCTGATCATCGAAGGGGAACCAGGTGATGTCGATTTTGCACGTGGACTTGAAGATGCCGGGCGGCACGTAAAGGCAGCTGCCATTGTTCCGCACAACTACATTGGTGGCATAGGTGCCATCGAAGCCTTCGTCCGCGCTGCAAATAAACGTTGCAACATAAGTAATGGCTAAAGGTACTTAAATCTAATCCAAACACACACATATATATTTGTGTGTATGTGTGTGTGTGTGTGCGTGCATAAGCATGTGTGCTTGGCTGTTAAGCGGATTCCTGCCGTGGCCACGTTGACGCATTTAATAAGGCTTCTCCATTTTTTTTTACAGTCGAATTCCCGCCGAAGCGCATATGGAAATTTATGTAGCAGACTTTTGCGCATAAATCATTTTTGCACTTCCAGCTGCTCGCTGACTTCTCTCAGCTTTTAATGCGGGTGTATCTATGTGTGTACGGGTGTGCGTGTGTGTGGGTGTGTGCGTTGTTGGTTGCGCCATGGCACTGATTAATGATTAATCCATAGGCAATGCGGTGCTTGAAAAGCGTTCGCTCATTTCTTATGGCTCAATTTTTACCGCTGGCAAACTAATTTAATATTTATTAATTATACCCAGTCATCGCTGTTCCTTTACTTCGGGTATACCACACAACCTTTGCTCTATACACACACAATAGGGCATCATAGTGGTCGTGTATTGTTCGAATAGAGTCAAGTCTCTGACACTCAATCGATAGCTTAGAAATCAACGCCATTTGTAAATCTCACCAAAATAAAAAGGGCAACATTTCTTTCATATGTTGGGTAAATGCAATTTCAACGTTCGCATAACCGAATAAAGTGTACCAGCTGTGAAATGTTTGTTGTTTTTTTTGTCCGCTGATGGTTTTCTGCCTTTGTCATAATTCCATCTTCACAAAATAAACAGCCAACACAGCCTTGCTGCTCGCCTACGCATAACGCCTGGTCATGTCAACAGTTAAATTATGATTCATTATGGCTGGCGTGCCATCTACTCGTATTGTGTAGTCACATCATCAAAATCTCAGCCATCTTGACACAGAGGCAACGGCAAACAACAAAAAGCTGAGCTGAGACCGTTGTTGCTCACATGCAAGTAGCTATCACAAAATGCTTGTGTAGTCCTATGCGTGTATATGTGTATGTGTGTGTGTGTGTATGTGTGTGTGTGAGTGTCTGTTTGTGTTTGTGGCACTTACAGCCTTTGCTGGGCATTGTTCTTGTTGTATTAGTGTTGTTGTTGCTATTGCTACTGTTCATAGTGTGTTGGATGGAGCACTTTGAAAGCACCCCCTCTTAATTGCACCCCTTCCGCCGACAACACGGCCTTTGTTCCAGCAAGTCATTTGCTTAGTAATAAAAACTTGCCCAAATACGCATTAAAATTTGTGCGTTAACGCTTCCGCCAGCTGCTCGTTCCCTTCCTCGCATTCTGCCGTTAAAATCAAATGACATTCGCACCATTTTAACGAGTATGCCGCATATCAATAGCTTATGCGAGGCAAGGCCATGGTTAATTATTTGCGTGGCAGCACTTCAATTTAATTCATTTGGTTCACCGAGCTGTGGCCACATCACTAATTCTTCAGTTCAGAGTTGATGCAAACAAGTTTTAATGTCATCTCAGCAAGATACACAATAAAATGCTGTAAATACGTTTTAATAGCTATTCAAAAATCTTTTTGCACCTCATTAAAGCATAAAAAAGAAGGCTTTGGTCAACATAATACCCCATCAATTTGTACCAACAATAAGAAAAGTGACCGAAAATGCAAAAATAAAGAGGGTTTAGAGCTTATTTGAATAAAAATAAATATTTACATATACTGTATAACATTCATAAATAAAAAAATAATGAAAGAAAAACTGAAAAGGGGTTTGAGTGTGTCGACTAAAAAGGCGGTGTGCTATTACAATAAAATTGATTATAGAAAAATAAACAAAAGCAAATATCAAAAAGAAAACTAAAAAGTTTATAATAATGACGAAATTTGCATACTCTTGTTGTGTTTATCCACTTTGCAGAAATACTTTTTATTTTTTAAATATACTTATCATTAATGAAAACGTATTTAAGCAGACATTGGCTGGCAGCCATTGACTAGTATCTTTTTTAATTTATTTATTTATTATTACGTTTGCAACCATGACGACATTATTGTAGTACCCTCTGGAAGCGTTGTAATAATGCAAAATAATATAGGCAAAGAAATGGCAGCTCATAAAAATTAAACGATTTTTTTGGTTTTTTGCCTACCAACAATGAACAACATTTTGGTTACATACTATTATCAAACTGTGGCACAAGTACAAATAAAATAAAATTATTTGAATACAGCAATAAGACCGCAGCCACCACAATGCCAGCAGCAACTATAATAACAACAACAGCAACCGCACAGGGTTTTCAGTTTTATTACAAAATGATAAAACCTTTACATGGCCATGTGGATTGGCCATAAAAATAGAAAGTCAAAGTCAAAGTAGACCCCGATTGAATTGTCTATCTCGCATCAAGATGGTAACATTAACTTAACCTAACCAAAGTAGGTGTTAAGCTCGTCGAAAATTAAATTGATTGAAGATAAAACAGGTTTTCACTGTGCTTGTGTCTGTGTGTTTGTTTTTTTGTTAGTGTATATCATGTCTCATGCTCACCTATTGTACATGAGCACGTCCGGTTTCCACAAACGATGAGGCGGAATACGTAAATCGCGTACACCCCCAAATTCACTGGAATTCCAACGCAGATTCATATCGTTCCATTCCTGTTAAAAACACACAAATGCCAAAAAATAAACAAAAGGTAAAACATGTTGATATATATAATATATATATAGAGATATATATGATGATAGTAAATAAATGCGTTTTCCCTTTGTTTCAAATGTAGTATATATTATGCCAGAAGGTCCGCATTTTAGCAACAAACAAAAGGATTTCTGTCGCTGACGCCCGGCTTAATTAATTAGAGTCTATTTGTTAAAGGAATAATGTGAATACGAATGCGATTGCGAATACAGAAACCATTTTGGAAATTAAACCAGCTGAATACAAATCGATCTTTTGTTTATTTATCTTTTAAAGAGTTTTTTCCATTCGTTATCGAAATTTATTGTAAATAAAAATAACAAAACAATCATTAAGAACCCCAACTCAAATGCTTGGTTTGTCAATATTAAAGTTAGTCAAGTTAAGTTTTGTACGTGATCGAAAAACCATAAACTTTCTCGCCAATTATCAGCCATATGTGTACGAATATGAACATACATGTATGTAATAGGTGCGTTATTAACATCAATCATCGTTATTAGAGATTGCCATAAACTCGAAAGTGAATGCAACTACATACATTCACCAATACATATTGGTAATGGCTGTCCGGCGCTTATCGTAATTAAATTTGTTGCTTTTGTGACACTTAAGGCGATTAGCACATCGATTCGTTTGCCAACTGTTTGCTAATGTTTAGAAATATGGTCGTGCATGCATTTGATCGCATCGATTAATCAAATTACAAGCAATTGCCATTACCATTCACCTATCGCCCAATTATGGGCATTATTCATTCATATAGTATAAACATGTATTGAACTGGACGTTGCACGAGAGTAATACAAAACTATGACTCCATCGTGACAATCAAATTAATTAGATCTGAGGTGCAATATCAATTAGTTCTAATTCGGCACATATAACACCTACAATATTTTAGAAATTTTAATGGAATCCTGATGGGTGTCGTATCTGGAATTTTCCTCCTTCATCACAGTATATTCTCTCAAACCGATGTCATTATGTCGTTTTAAGAATATATCTTATAGTATTTCTATGTCTTATTAACTAAAAATATTGCCGATAAGTGCTATTTTTTGATCATTTGATTAGGCATTTGAATTTCAAATTGCGCATTTAAGTATTTATGGGCAATAGCAAATTATGTTTTCACTCGATATGCCAATTAGGCGGCAATAATCTTAATTTGCTGTGGCTGATTGAAACTGATGTGGCCCAAATGGCCAGCAGTTGGTTGCTCATTTGCATGGGCCACATGCCCCTTGCCACAACAAACGCTGTGGGTAAGAAAGAAAGGGAAAGAAGCCGAGACAATACGTTGAAGGCACTTTTAGTTAGCAGGTTGGTTGGCAAGTAAAAGGATTTGTGTGGTTTACAGTTTGAGCTGGGAATAAGGAGGTTTGCGGTGGGAAATGCAAATGGAAATACAAATGGGAAATGGGGAAAATTAATGAAAATTAATTCTTCACTTCACTTCACTTTGCTCCACGCCAATCACTGCTGTTTACGGCTAGTGTCGGGGTATTTGTGGTGTTTTGAGCAATTTACGCATTTTAAGCTATTAAGTTATATTTTTTGGCTTTTTACTCAAGTGCAAAGCAACCTAATATTTGCCAAGTGTCATTTTTTGTCAGTCTGTCTGTATCATATATATTTTGTTACTTTTTTGTGGCATTTGATAAATTGGGGCAATTTCATTCGTTGCACTGTGTGCGGTTGTGGTGCGTGTATTTCTCGTAAGAGAAAATTGAGCCTAAGGCCAACGAATAATTTATTGCCTGAAAGGCAACAAATCTTTTTTTCTTTTGGTTTTTGCCAAGACTCATGTGTGTGCCCAAGGAAAGCGACAATAATTTGAACTCGTAGTAGTTGAATAATGCTATTTTACTTTGTATTGTTGAATATTTAAAGTTCAAAAACTGCACAACTTACCAATTTAAGCCAAATGTTCGTGATGAGCAGCTGATTCTTTTCGTCCTGCAATTAAACAAAATTGAATGAAAGAGCATGAATTAGAAATGCGATTACAATGGCAAACAACTTGAAATGGACAAAATACAATTACAAGAAATTTAGTTTGTTTGACGTTGCGTTCTAATATTTGCAAGGCACTGAGAATAAAAGACTAAAAAGCACACACAATTGAAAGCATTCTGCATCTACTTTTTATTAGAAATGCATTCAAGGTAAACCAATAACAGGCAATCGAAATAAATTGAAGTGAATTCAAAATAAATCATTTAATTGTTCCTCTGTCCAACGAGCGTCCCTTTAAGTCCTGTTCACACACAATCACACACTCAAAGTCAATAGTATGGAAATCAAATCATCTCAAATATAAATCAAACTTTTACGGTCATTTTATAAAGAAAATAATGCAATGTTCCCCCGCGGAAATACACTTACAATATGGTTTAAGTTCACATAGAAGAACCAAAAACAAAACGAGAAGGCCCGAGTGCCTTCGATATAGTCTTAGGGGTTTTGGTTGTTGCATTGTGCATTGCTCTTTATTACTCTTACAAACAGGAAAAAGTAAGTTAGTAAAATTTTTGTAGAACCATATATATATACAATATTCATGGACAATCACCATTAGCACCGCCTATTATTATAACAATGAAGTGTTAGTAACCAAAGATTTAATCTTTAATATTTATTTAAGAGGCAGTAGTTTAGTTTCAAGTCGATCAAAATGCAAAATGTATTTCCCATTTTAAAAGTTTGTCGAAAGTAAATTCTGGTTCCAACGACTGTGGAATACTCTCACACCAATATTAACGAGTCTGATTGCTAACTAGGAATTTATTGACATGTTATTGATTTCCCAGCTGATATATATATATATAAATAAATTACATAAAGCTGTAGTAAAATCGCTGCTCGCCGGTTTTATCCATTCAGTTATTTTCTTATATATGCTGAGTACAAACACTTCAAGTAAAAGAACATTTGCCACAGTGCCTGTCAATGTCTGAGGTGGGCTCATAATGTTGCTGTCCTTTGATATTTTTTGATCATTAAATAACGGAAATCAAAATAGACAATGAGTCGGCTAAATTGCATTTGAGACGTTCACTTCGCTACGTTGATTCTTTCGGGCAAGGCCATGACGGCTATTTACATGGCATTTTTATATTCAAACTGACGACAGATTTTTCTCCTTGGATTACACTGTTGCCATTGTTGCTGTTGTCGGAATGTTTGTCGGTGACATATTTATGTGGCGCAATGATTAACATATAAATTAAAAAGGAATTCATCGGAAGTGACGCTTTTGTTTGACGGCTACGAGGCTGTCGGCCATTTGCCAACGTGCCCGGCATTAAAAGTTGTCAAAAAGAAAAAAAATTTACCAGGCAACTGGCCAATTGTAAAGTTTGCTGATTTTGGCATACATTCTTCGCCTTTTCGTATACATTTGGTTACAGTGTTTGACCTTTTGGCTTATTAGGGTTTTGCTCTAAAGCTGATGCCGATGCTGTTACTGCGGCTGTTTTGACCAAACGAGGGCATTTTGTGACCAAAATCCAATTTGTAAGTGGCACCAACAGAAATCGACAAACATACAAATGGCAACAGCTCCGCCCGCCCAAGCACCCGTTTACCAAATCCTCAGTTTAGGTGACGAATGTGTGCTTGCGGTTTGTTAAATGGGAAACTAAAAGCGCTGCCCCAAAACAGGAAATCAAACCCAGCAACAGCAACAACAAGAGCAAAAGCAATGCTAGGGAGCTGCTTAAGGGCAGAAGCATGCGTGGCCCCAGAGCGTGAGTAGGAAATTGTACAAGATCTGTAATAAATTGTAAAAAGGTTCCCTACCAGTTGCTATAGCCAGCAACAACAACTACAGACGCCAGACACACAAACACAGATACATACACTGTATATGTTATGTACAAATACAAATGCATGCCCACAAACAAACAGATATAGATTGGTAATTGATTAATGTGAAGGCCAACAGATATAAATGTTGCAAGATGACAAACTCTTAGCATATGAATCGAAAATATTATTGTTCTACTAACTAGAAGATTGCTTTCTTTTTTCTATATATTAAATGTTTGCATTGCAAATCAGAACTATATTTAGTTGTCAATATTTGAATGACTTCCCATGTCTATATGGAAATATATGTATATATACTGTCAAAAGAGGTCAAAATGATCAATTGATAAGTATTTGGCTAAATGGTACTGCACTCTCTGCTGTCAGTACGAATACATTTGTTCCTGAGATGTTTTCCAGACACTAATATAAGCTAAGGATAAGCATTAATCCTTTTAATGGAATTGATACAATGGCTACAATATTTACACACAACAACAACAAGCAGCTCGTGTGTTATTTATCTCTTTTCAATATTTATAGCAATCGCTTGTTGCTTTTAAATTTATTGCTCCGATTGAACTGTGGTGATCAATCAATTTGCGCTTTCTGTACTTCCCTTTACGTGGACATATGTAACAATATATATAAAGCTATAAAAATCTATTAGCATCGATTACATTTACCACTTCCGGTCATACCGGTCAAAAACGATTAACGATAGAAAGGAAAAGAAAAAGTAAATAAAAAAGTAGGAGCATCCCATAAAATTAGTTAAGTTATGCGATTTAAATGTGTTAAGAAGACATTGAATCAAGAAATATCTACAAATTGTATCTACAGGTATCTACTATGCAAGCTATCTCTTTCAATTATTAAATTGCCACTCGTAATTTTTGTCAGCGTTGGCATTTTTTGTATTGTATTTCCCCAACTAAATCAATGTCATTTGTCATTTGTACATGCGAATTACATGTTGCCGCCATCAAACAGCACCACCGCACGACACCACACAACATCACACGACACCGCAACCCGCTGTCCCCTCATCACATCATATACCCCTATCACATAATAATCAGTGCAAATCTGTTTGCCAGTCATATTTGTCCCCTTTGACACAAATGATGCGGGCGTATCCACAATAGTTGTATCTGGAGCATTTTTGTTCATAATTACGAAATGCACAAATTGTGTTATGCGAAAAAGCAAAGTAATCAGAGGCCAGCAGTGACATGGAATCTTTTTATTTTGTTTTCTTTTTTTGCTCAACCTCATTGAAATGTAACTTGCAATAACGAACTTTTTGCAATGAAGTTCAACAAACATTAATGGCAAGCACAAAGGAAGTTGATACTACTGTTCACTCCTATCAATATTATTGTTAAGCTTGAATGAAGAGCTTTGCAGATTAAACAGAAATCATAACATCATTCGAAAACATATTTCAATCAATTTCAATTCGAATGAAAATCAAACTATTTAAATTAATTTATTAATGAACATTTTCCGATTCACTGTTTTGACGAATGTCCACAATTTACATGGTTTCATTGATGCATTCGTGTTTTCGTTTGTTTTTGCTGTTCAACTTGAATAAACCATACAAATCACATGAAAAATATTTCAATGAGCCAATAACAGCTCTACTGGATAGCCATAAAGCCATATAACATATCCATATATTTGTTTGTTATGGATTTAAATCAAACTGATTGGCCATTATTAATAATAATGTTTGGGTTGAAGTTTGGCGTTTGAGTTCAACGTTGCAGAGAATCATTTGAAGGGGAGACTTTATTATTTGATTATTATGTTATTGAATTTTAACTAATAGTTCTTAAAAAAAACCTATGCAAAGAAATATAATGTATACGCCTAGTTGTAAATAAATACAAAACTTATCACCCTCCGTCTCTTTCGCTTTCTCATGGAATCGTATATTTTTGTTATAACTGTTGGAGGACTATGCCATCAGCTGCCAAACTGTAAATGAGCAAAGGGATGGCAAGTAACGTTTAGCATTGTTAAAAGTGGCCAGTGACAGTGAGAGTGACAGCTGGTGGGTGATGATGCAGGGTGGGCAGCGTTCGTTGAGTTGGTCAAGTCACGTTACTCTTGGCCTTGTCAACCAACAAGCAGCGCCACTTGCTAGCCAAGGACTATTGTGAAATTGTGGAAAAGGAGAACAAAAGTCAGTAGAGCGTGCAAGGTACCTAAATGCATACATACATACACACATACATATATACATAGCGTGCAAATGTCAGCGCAAACAAACATACATACATATACACATTGCAGAAGCAGGCACAGTGCTGGTGCTGGCCAAGCATTCATTGCCATTGCCACGGGTATCAAATGCAGTTTTTAAATCACACAAAACACACACACACACATACAGATTGACATTGCTTTTGTTGCCGTTGTTGTCGTTGCTGCTGCTGCTGTTGCTTCTAAGGCAAAACTTGTTCATTCCCCACTTTCATTCTTTGGTTCTAGTTGCGTTGCGTTGCGTTTCGAGTTTTGTTCGCATTTCATTTTCTTTTTCTCCGCTTTTTATTGCCATTTCTTTGGCAATTCGTGCAGGGTGATAAGTTTCCTTCAAAGGAAATTAAAAGCGAAACGACTAGCGCCCATTTTTTGGGTGGTGTGTGCTGTTGGCTACTTGCACACTTCCGTTGCTCTATGTATGTGTGTGTGTGTGTGTTAGTGAGTGTGGGAGCTGCTGACATTTGCCTTCACCTTGACTGGGTCGGGTTCACAGTGTAAGTGTGTACGTCTCCCTTTGCACCTGTCCCTCTGCCCCACCGAAAACTAAATGTACAATTGTGTATATGTATGTAGATATTTATATATGTACGTATGTATGTATGTAAGTAGCTTATATTGCAACTCAAGCTGGCGATAAAAGTTGCTTATTGGAAAAGTTGAGCGCTTGCAGCTTTAAAGCCAATTGGCAGCTTCACGCTCTACGCTCTACGCTGACAAATGGCTAGCGATTTAATGTTCGACCAACCTAATACATACAAACATACATTAGTACCTACGTACGTACGGGCACCTTTTATTTTCGACTTTATTATATGAAGAGCGAAGCGAAGCTGTGGCCACCATGCAAATCAAAGCCAATGGTAAAACAAACAGACAGACAGCGAGACAGCGAGAATCGCGGTTGCTTTGTCTTTTTTCAATCCTGTGCAGTTGATAAGGAGAATAGAGAGATGACGCATCAACATGGATACATATATACTATACTATAGTGTATATGTATAAACAATCAAAGAGCTAACTGTGAACAAAAACAGAGCGAAACGTCAGCGCTGCTAGCGTCAAGCTCTTTAAGCTCACGTGGCGCTAGCTTTGTTTTACAATTGTCTGTACAAAAATATAGAATTAGAACGAGAAAAGCGTGCAGAAAACAAGAAGAGGAGAGATAAGTGCACCAGATGGAATGTTATCCTGTAACTGTAGATTTACATCTATACATGTATTGGCAACGCCAACGAGAGTGAAAGCAAGATGTCAAGTGGGATCGCATAACGATAGCGAGAATGCTTGTAAGCTAGCGAGCGAGTGACGAATGTGACGAGTACGAACAAAGTTTTAGTTCGGCTTTTATGTGTCAGCAGATTGTCCTTATACCCATTTTCGTCAGCTATTTTATTCGTACAGGGTATGCGTAAAGGAGCAATGTAGAGCAGCAGCCGCTAGAGAAAAATGAATGCAAAGCTAAATAACAGCAAAAACCGCGACAACAGCAAACACAACAGCAAAAACTACAACAGAAATGCAAACAAACGAGCCAATCCAACAAACTCGACCAAAAACCAAGAGAGATAGAGCAAGAGCGAGAGAGCGAGATAGAAAGATAGATAGATAGAGTGCGTAAGAATTTGTGGGTGAACAGTGAACAGCAGCTAACTGAAACTCAAACCCTCAAATCCTTAAGCTGAAGCATTTTTCGCTTCCTTTTCGCGGCTGTTTCTAACTCTCTGGCTAGCGGTAATTGAATGAAACTAAGTGTGTTTAGGCGCGTATGTGTGTGTGTGTGTGTGTTTGGCTGTGTTTGTGTGTTTGTATTTGTGTTTGCGCATGAGAGTGTTTGCCAGCATTGCTTTATTTAAAAATAGCTCCATTGTTTATGTTGCCGACGCTATTCGGGTTGCGTAAGATGCAAACACACACTGACATGACGCGGGCATATATTTTTGCATGAATTTAATAGAAAGAACAAAAAACTTGATAGTCATTAATGTGATGATAGCCAAGTCGAATTATCTTTCTTTCTGAGCAGTAGGAGAAGCACGTAATAAGTCAAGGATAGCTTACAAGCACGAGAAGGCTAAGACAAAAGACTACTAAGACATGAACCAGTTATGCCTTAGCATGCGAATACTGCGCTTTTCTCTATCGGCTTAGATGACACCTGAGCTAAAATTTAGCAGAAGACAACAGAAATTTGTCAGCAGAAATTTTGCGGGAACTGTCATGAAGTCGATGCAAGTCAGATATATTTGGTATTTAGCTTAAATTATTCTATTGAATACACAAATTAGTATTAAAAGCATACCAGAATCCAAATAAGTACAGATGTGAACATTGGTAAGCTTCAATTTGAAATGAAATGAATAAGTAAAGAATAAATTAAGCTAAACAATTGATAAAGTCGAGCTAAAATTAATGCAAAATTTTGAATGGAAAAAAAATCAGCTAGATTGAGCAACAAATGTAGTGGGAAATTGCTTCATTTAAATATAGATTTTATGTAAAGCTCGAACCAGCTTATTTCGTACCACTTTATAAGTATGTTTAAGACTGTGTGTGCTTACAGAAAAATATTCAATGGTCTGGAGACAGTGCCCCAAATGGTTTGTATTTTCTTTTTTTTTGTTGTGAAATTTGTGCTATAAATTTGCTACTTTAAAACATACATAAACAGCCATAAACAGACACCCAAACAATAAACATCAATTGTGCTGGAGCATGCAGCGGCCCAAAATAAATTATTATTACATGGATGCCCTTACTTCTTTACGAAATTACATAATAAGTACTTGTGTACGGAATGTACCGAGAGTTTGTTTTAAATAAAAATATGTGACTTTTTTAAATTTGTGGTATTCATTTCTTGTTTGTATTAAATGAACAGAATAAACGACATATTTTACCCAGGGGAAGCTATATGGTTTCATTTTTTTTTTTTTTTTTTTTCAACATTCAACCAAATGAAAATACCCTCTGCATAGAGTATAAAAATTGTGCCTGCAAATTGTTTTTATTTGATTACATTGCAAATGGTTTTTATAGTGGAAAATTGCTGGGCAGAATGAAAATAGAAAAAAACCCATCTAATTAAATTCTCTAAAGGACGCAAACAAAAAAACAGACAGAGAAATATAAAAAGAGAGAGAGAGAGAAGCATATAATTTGTGTGATTATTTGAATGATTCATTGATTTATTACAGCTCGGCGAGATGCGCGGAGTTTGATTGATTTGATGCTGCCTGCAACCAAAATTAAATTTAACACTGCCATACACCACCAAGCTGGCATATTTATTTACTTTAATTGCATTTTTTTCACACCACATCGAAAAACGGGCAGCATAATATGTACATGGTTTAACACACCTCGTCCCCGTCTCTCCGCCTTCCCTTTCACCCATGACCCTTTTGCAGCACTGATTACGCAATTATGCACTAAATTAAAAGCTTTCGCACTTGCACACACACAAACACACAGACACCCGCGTATGAGTGTGTGCACTATAAATGTCCATGGTTTGCAATTCAAATTGCTGAGCAAATTTGTCCAGAATAAAGTAAAGAAAGGAACAAAAAAACAAAACGTTCAAAAGGGCAAAACAAATGCAAAATTGGGCAAAGAAGAGGAAGAAAGCGAGCGACTGGAATGCTTGCTGGCCGAAATGATTGTTTTACGAACGTACTGAAAATTGTATTTTTCAGTCAAATAGTTACAAACACACACACACACACACAAGTGCCAAAAGAAAACTGCGTGTGAAATTGGAGGCCAATACAGGGGTGTCCGTTGTGGTGTTTGCAGTGTTGGTAAATGTATTCTTGTGTTCTTTTGTGGAACGCTGCGTTAAATTAATATATGCAAAATTGATCAGACAAACCAGCTGCTGATGAGAATGGCAATGAAATGGATCAGATTTAGATATGTTGGACATTTGCTATATGTATATGTAGTATATAGTGTTTTGTAAATTGGCCCGCATTTGTTTAGCGTCAAATGCAATTTTAAAATAAACGAGACTGCCACACGCAAAAGCCGCAGGCAGCAGGCAGCAGTGCTGCAACTCAACAATTAATTAGAACGCTGAGCAAAACCACACATACAACACACACACACACACACACAATCACACATGCATAAATGCATACCACATAAACACAATCAAACACACACACATCCGCACATCCGCACACACACCGATGTAGCGGTCAGCGGTCATTTAAAACGATAGTCTTGTTGGCACAAGGGGTAGACAGTTGAAGGGAGAGAGAGAGAGATTTGTAATTGGGCTCGACTCATATTCAAATTGTTTGCATTTGCTATTCAAATTGGTCGGCTGCCTTATTTGAAAATTCGCATATCATTTAATGGTGACGTTAAGTTTTTTTTTTTTTTTTTCATGTCCAGCCAAACAATTCGCTTGTTTCCCAACTATTGCTTTATAATTTACATATTGAAGACTTGAATTATGCAGTTGTAGCTGGATAAAGTGAACACTCAGTGTAGTTAAAACCTAAGCCAAAAACATTGAAATTTTAATATCGACAAGAACTGTGCTCAAAAAAACAGTAAAAAGGCCTTGTCTAAATCAGTTCACAATCCAGACACAACTTTGCGGGTAAATAAAGACATTCACATTTTTTATTTATTATCAAAATCACTTTATTGACAAGTCTTAAAATAAAATCCAAATAATCTCCTTAATACTTTTAAAAGTCACTTCAACTGTCCCATTGTAACATTCTTACATGAATTGACGGTGTATTAAGAGTAATTATATTTTATAATGAGGATGCCGACTTATTTAACACTTCATTGCCATAATATTATATGTAAGTACATATATACATTTATGTATCGTTGTTTTTTTGTATGTCATGATTCATTAAATTAACGAAATAAATAAGCGATTGGCTTTTAAAGCGTTTGTGTGAATGGCATGCAATTAATTAATGATATTATAGTATGTCGTTTTTTTTTTTGTTGTGCCTTATTTCATAAATTTTTTCTTATACTTTTTGCTGTTTGGGTCCAGTCAGGTTATCGAGGCAGAAGTAAGCAAACAAACAACGCTAGTGGACGCTGGTTATGACATTACAACAATTAAAACACAGCAACGACGACAACAACAGCTGCAGAAAATGGCGAAAAACTGTACACGAAATTGGACCGCAAGTCGAGCAAAAGTCCCGTTAATAAACGCCACACACATGCAGACCTGAAAGGCGTTGAAAACAAATAAAACAGCACACAAATTGTGGCCGCTTCATGTACAAATATTTTCGAAAACGTATTTATGTATTTATTTTGTACGAATACATACATATATATTTAAACATGCTGCTGTTTAATTAGGTTGCCCTGCGAAACTGTGAAATGATTAATGATTTCCATACCTGTGTGTGAAAATCTTTTGATATTCTCATTGAATTTAGTTTTTAATAATCGCAAAATCAAAACATGCTAACAAATTCTTTTCAATTTTTTATTGTTCTCCGCAGCTTAAAGAATTGCATATCAATAAAACTTTGATATATTTATCTGCTTCAATATATTACCTGATGATTGCATTAAAAAATTAATTCCAAAAGATTATTTACTTGATTAATAATCAGCAATATAAAATTAAATCGATTCAGCATTTAAGGGTACCAAAATCAGTGCAAAAACCCAAATTTATTTTAAATTATTGTAAATATCTCGTAACAAATTTTAATTTTGTACGCTTCGAGCGACGTGTCGTAAAAACAGTAGGCGTAGTATTCAGTGGTCAGTATCAGACACTCAAACAACCACACACTCGCCTGACAATCTGACGTGCATCCATAAGCACACACATGCAAATATTACGCACGAGAAAAATGTGTAGCATACTTATCTGCACCGGCTGTGCACGTGCTTTAATAATGCCTTTTATTCTCATAATATGTTAAACAGAGATGGTAGAACGAGATAGGGATAGACATGACAAGTGCATATGGCGCATAGGTTTCATTGTGGTCAGCCACCGACCAATGTGTGGGATGGAGTGGAGTGTAGGGGGTTGAGATTTCAACCATTACGTGGGCAGTCTGTTTAAGAGGTGTGTGTGTGTGTGTGTGCGTATGCGTGCGTACCCCCCTCTATTTGTTATGCCGTCATGTAATTTGATATGCCAAAGTTTTTCGACACTTAGTGAAACATATTTCAGCGACGTGCTTTCATCCATATATAATTGTTTCATTGCCAACAGGCTCTGGTTGTCCCAGCCAAAATGCCAAGTGTCGACCATTTGACGTAACAAAAACAGCAATAACAACTTGCGGCATGGGCAGAAAAAATAACAAGCACAAACGCCAAAAACTCCCACGTTTATGCATAAATATGGCAAAAGTCAACTCAGCAATTAAAAAAAAAAAAAAAAACACAGACGAGCCTGGTCTGTCCATGGACATGCATCAAAATTCATATGAGTTCGTTAACGTTATGATTCATTTATAAATTTAAGTTAAATTGCACACTTGACTTTGTTCATACAATATGAATACAAAATATAAGCTTCTTAGAAAATAAATTTGTTGTTACTTTTCGTTAATTCGTCAACTGAATATTAACTTAAAAATTAAGTCAATTTTGCCCAAGTTCCTAAACATTTACTAGTTCAATACAAAAATGTTGTGTTATTTTGTTTTTACAGTATTCAGATTGTTTAAAATATCACGAATATGCTTTAAAAGATTGACTATTGAATCAAAAAATAATAATAAAAGTTTAATAATTGTGTGTTAACGATATCAGGACCTTACTGTATTCAAACGCAACTGTAGAATACAAATCGAGAAATTTACGTTTTCGTTTCCAACTGCCCGCTTGATGCAATTTTGTAATTGCTGTCTGATTCTCTACTAATTGCTACCATGGACTACGTATGCTTTATATATATGTATGTATGTATATGGTATGCTACCATGACCATACTATATTTTCCAGCCGAACCTCACTAGCCACATTGGCTATGGTATTTACTGTGGCATCTTCTGTAGCAGCCATTACTTTAAACTGTCACTCAAAGTCAGGCTTTGTGTTAGTATTGTTGTTGTTGTTGTTGTTGCTAGCTGCACATGCACAACTATGCGTGCTGGGACAATTACACGCATTATGTGCGTCAGGAGTGTCACACACACACACAGACACACACACTAGTCCATATAGACATGCAGAATAAGAACAAACATTAGTTTAACTAAACATAAACGCTCCTATTTTGTCACATAAAGTGTCAACAGTTGACAGTCTCAACTTTACACAATTTACGACATTTGCAGGGCATTCTTCTACTGCCCCACACCCCTCCCGGCCATCCGCCTTGTGCAGGAGTTACGTACAGTTGCCAATTCACATTTACATTACAATCATGCACAATGGCCACACACCTACATACACACACATATACATACATACGTAAATATGCACAATCTCATGGATTTAGTATGAGATGAGGAGTCTGAGAAGAGAGAGCTCAACAAAACCGCAACAGCTGTGTTCAACTTGGATGATGGGAAGGCAAAAGGCGGAGGGGGAAGGTGGCCGTTATGGGTGTGACTGGCTGTATTAGTCCTATTGTTGTTCAGTTAGTAATCACTTGTTATCAAACGACAGACGCACATCACGTTAATTGCCAATTAGAAATGTGAAGCATCGTTGTTTATTCTACGAATTTATATGCTCAAAATATACATACATATATCTACATATTTCTGTATGTATGTGTTTGTGTTGTGTTATTACTCTTGTTGATTGCCGCTTGGTTGTTTGAACGTTGTCTTACTTAGAAGCGTAATTAATACTACAACTTGAACATATTTATAAGACGCCTGCCATTTCATTTCCCGCTTTTCAATCAGCTGCGTTATAAAACGTAATTTGTTGTAAAACGTGACATTGAATTACTTACGTCCAATTGTTGCTCAAGTTCCAAAAATAAAAAAATCCTTATTAATCAAACTTAATTAATATTCTAAGAACTTGGCAAATCCAATTTTTGTTTCCTATATATATATATAGATTTGTCATTTGAGAAGTTTGTGTTTATTAATTCAAATTGCATTCGTTGGAGTCTTGATCTTTTCACTCGAAACTGTTGCTTTCATTTTTAGATTCATAATTTAGTTACATTTACCTTTCACTTCACTTAAACTAATTTAAAGATCAGAATTTATAGTACAATTGAAAGTTTATGGTTTTAATCTTCTAATTTCCTTATTTATAGCCTAACTGCTGAAAGTAATTATTTAAACAGTCTTCACATTTGCAATGTTTGCATATTAGTGCAGCTTTTGTGGCATCCTTGAATACATCATACATATTCCTAAGCTATAAATTATATAACGGGCATATGTTCAACTCACTTATCTGCTTTTCAGCTTATCAATCAATATTGTTACACACAAGAAAGAAATATATGCTATGCACATATTTAAAAGCATTTCGACATGTTAAGACTTATCAAAGTTTGTGCATGCTGCTGACTAAGTGTGTGCGAGTGTGTGTGTGTGTGTGTACAGAATATGACTTAGTCAATTAATGCAGGATACCATGGACGCTGACAACAAATCAAATTGCGTAAGCGCCAAGTAAGAATAGGCAAAAAAGGCTTGCAGACATATTTCGATTATTTGTATGATTTGGGTGTGTTTATTGTTAAGATTTGTTGGCATGATCTAAGAATACTCTATCCAAGCATAACTTTCATAATTATATACTTTACCAAACTAACAATCCATTGATGAAAGAAGTCTTTGTAATGGATGTTTTTGGAAGGGTATAAATACGCCATTGAAGAATATAAATCTATAACTAAGGCAAGCTAATGGGTAAGTTAGCTGCTTAGAGAAAGTGTATTTGATAAGTCAGCATTTAACGATAAGAAGATCTTTGGGCTTAACTGGGTCATAAAGCGACTTGGGTAATAAAGCGATGGCGGCAACTAAACTCACTGATTCAACGCAACAAAAAAAAAAAAGGCAACCAAATCTGCCGAGAGCTCTGCATCTTATCGCTCACATCAATACACACGCACACCCCTTTGCAAAGAACCGGAAACGGATACAAATATTTCGTATTTTTCGGTATTATGGACTTCATTTTGCTAGGATTTGTTTGGCATATCCCAACAAAAGCCGCCCAAAGCAAGCAGGTGTTGGTTTCTGCTGCCAAACATTGTCTAGCAGCTAGAGGGGGGTGTGCAGTTGGTGGGAGAAGAAGCGTAGACAAATTGCGTATACGGCACGTTCGCACACAAAACATTAGAAAAATTACTTTAAAACATTGAAGGACCAAAAGAATGAAGAGCACACAATTTCCTGTTACACCGCCAGACTGCCACATTGTATGCGATTATGACGGACAGACAACAACAACAACAAACGCTGACAAACAAACGCATTGTCGACCATCTGCGTTGAAAGTGAAGAAGAATAGCCAGCTACAAAAGCGCGAACAATTCGCTTACTAACACAAAACCCAAGCGGCAAAATTAAGCTTTGACGCATTCTGTACTGAACAAAAACCTCAGAAATGAAATGTGGTAAACAGCAAGGGAAGGGTGGGGTGCATAATATTTGAAATGTTTTATTTGTGGCTTGGACCTTGAACTCTTCTCGGTAAGCGCTTTTAAATAGAATAAATTTCGAGCGAATGACGTCATTAAACAATCATCAATTGCCACGCCCCGCCCCCAACTAAGAGCACAACGCCCACGCTGACGCCCAAGCACTTAAAGGGTTCGCTGCTGATATCATTTCAAGTGTGACAAATATCGTTGATGCATACTTTCAAGCTATTAAAATCACTCATTCGCAGCGTGTGCACTCGCTTCTTTCTTTACACATTCCTTGACAAATCTTTTCTTTCTTTTCTATTTATAGACCGCAGCACATCTTAATTTTAGATAAGGTAACAAAAAGGGGTTTGAAATAAATAAATACAATGAATTCGACATGTATATTTATGTATACATACATATATATGTAGTATATAGCCGATAGCTCTGCCCATTTAAATCCAGAATATTAAGAATGTTTTATGTGCGACTTGATTCGATTAAAAGTGCATCATTGTGTTTGATATGTGGCCACCATTAACGCATTTAAATGTCATCTTAACGGTCTTGAAATTTTTATGACGCTACAACCATAAACATAAACACAAAAGTCTCAAGATAATCAGTTTTGTACAAGAGTAGTTGGGCTTAATGTTGTTGTTGGTTGTTGTATATGCGTAGCGAATATACTCTGTATTTTGCGAGGCACAACGAAAGTATTTTAAAATTGAAAAGCAAAGTATTTTTTAGTCAGGCACTGTCGACGTAAAGAATGTGGCTCTTTTTAGGTTTTTGGTTTTTTTTTTGCACAATGCTGCTGCATCCATTAAATGCCAAGTGCAAAGTGCAACAAAAGTGCTGCTAAAATGGCGGTGTGCGTGTGTGTGTGTGTCTGTGTGTGTACGTACTAAAAGGCAAGTTTGTAACTGTTGAAAGAGAGAGAGCGGGAGAGAGAGCAAGACACAAGAGACCTGGAGGGCTTTTCTGGTGTGCGGGTGCTGCAGCTGCTGCTATTGACAATTCTAAAGAAATTTATGTTCGAGTGAACTTAACAAAAAGATGTGCAACTGCACACACACACATATATGAAGGAGACACGCCCACATATGTACATATTACATATATGTGTATGTATCCACTAGGATGAGTACTTGGCTGTTGCTTTTGCTGACCTGATTGCTGTTTAGCTGATAAGCTCCCGCATCCTCGCGCCCAGCTCAGCTAAGTTCAGTTCGCACATGCGGCACAGACAGCCAGGCCAGCCTGCAGCCTTGGGGCAGCGCAGGCGTCACTTATCAAGTGATTTATGTTTGTAATTTACTAGTGCACTACGAGCAAGAGAGAGAGAAAGGGAGGGCGTTAGAGCGAGAGACAGGTATAGAGAGAAAGATAGAGTTTGTGTCCCTAAAGTCTGCAATGGCAAATTGTCAAACAATGCGATGTTTTTATTTGCTGTAAAGTCAAAGCGCTAAACAACTACTGCCTGAGAGAGTGAGAGAGGGAGGGTGAGAGAGTGAGCAGCAAGTTCCTATTTCAATGCCAGTCCCAGTCCCAGTCGCATCCCCTGGACATGTCACATTACTATTACTGTCAAGTGACTTCGCTCGCCCACGAAACGTTATTAACTGGCTGTGGGATTTAGCTAAGGTTTCCTCGACCAAACTGACCAACAAGAATGATAGATATGGATAATATTTAGATATTTTTATTTTAGTAGAAATCATTTAATTAAGAAAGAGTTTCTTAATTAAGCAATAATCGAGAATATAATGATAGAAAATCATAAAAATTTCGACGAGACATAAAGGATAATAAAATAAAAATTCTTAAAAAAAATTTATATTATTTGTTAATTTTTAAGTAATATTTTAAATAACTTAACTAAAATAATTGTGAAAATGTTTCGGTCATATAAATATATTCTGGCCTAGAAACATTATCGATTTAATAAGATGAGGAATTTGACTTGAAGTAAATATCGTTTTTTCTTGCATTCTTCCTGTTAATGTTTTTTATATAGAAACTCAATTTAAATTTAAGGTTGGATTTTTAATTTATTGTTTTAGTCTACTTTTAAGGTGTTTAGTTTAGTTTATAGTTTTGAAAACTATTTTTGGTTAATTGGTTTTTCTCTAACCCGTTTGTTTTTCTTTAATTCACTACTCGTTACTTTTGGCTGCCTGCTGCATTTTCTCGCGCGGTTTTGTTTAACCTATCTGCTTCTCCCACTCTCTTTTCTATTTCTCTTGTCTTCAAAGATTTATTCAAATCATTCAAGTACCTGCATTTCTCTCCGCTGCCTACCGCACTTGGCACTCAGCGTTCAACGCTTGCTTTGTGATCAAAAACTGTTTGCAAACTGTGGTGAGCGGTAAGAACAGTAGAAAAGGCAGAAGAGTGAAGGAGGGGTAAGTGGTTGTGGGTGTCAGCAGGAGCAGTTGTGTGCGGGCAACGGCACTTTTAATTAGCGCACTTCGAGACTCACTTTATCAGGTGCAATGCACAGCATCAGTGCGGCGCGTCAGGGTTGATTCAGCAGCGTGGAGCAGCGCAGAAGAGACGAGTCGCAAGAAGGGAAGGCCAGGGAAGGCCAGGGAAGGGAAGGGAAGGGAAGGGAATTAACGGGCTGGGCAGCAGAAACAGCATCAGCTAGCTATATTTGTCTGTCAGCATCCTTCTACCTCATTTCCGTTTCATCCAATTACAGCCGCTTTGTCACTATTTGCATTCAACTGATGCGGTTGTACAAACTTTTCTTCCATTTTCTCTTTTATTTTTTTTTTTGCACAAACCTACAAATGTACGAGGTACACTCATACACATACACAGCTTCTATGAATTGTATAGATATGGTTTATACATAGATTAGGGGGAGAGCTTGTTGGCGTTTTTGAATGGGAGCAATCGTTTTTCAAACCTCACAATTGTTATTATCATTTTGGTATGGAAATTAATTTCAAATTTGAAATTGTTTATGTAGGCTTAAGCGTTTAACCTACATACAAAGTAACATACATATATGCTCTTAAATTCTTTTATTCCATTTAATAAATGTACAAAAAATACTTTTTTAAATTGTGCTAAATCAAATAATGTAAATTGTTTACTTCATAATTATCGCGTTTTCAAAGCATTTGCGTTCCATTTACGGTATCCGTTTCTTTCCGTTGCTTTCCTGGAATGCCATGAAGTGTAACGATTTGTGGCTCATTCGCAGACAGTAAAACCAAATTATCACCATCGTTGTCTTCGGCAATGTGAATGCCGCCTGCCTGGCCGGGCCTGGCCTGGCCTGGAAAAGGCAATGCTTTATGCCTTAACTCTTAAGTAAATTGTACAATTTTGGCATCACAAGTGTAACGACACACTTGTAACGCCTTCTTTTACTTTTACTCCTCCATCTTCTACTCCCTCTATCAGAAGTTTTTGTTGCTTTTGCTGCCGCATAATCTGCGACAGAAACAACTTGGCACTTCTGGCTAATGGCCATAATGTGCACTCATGGCATAATTTTCGGTTGTTTTGCACGCGTCGCTGGAGTTTTTCCTGGGCTCTGGAGTTTTTCGAAATTTTTGGCATCCCTAACGCATAATGTTTGGCAGCAAAAATCACATAAAAACGCACGCAAACACCAAAGCACACAAGCACCCATACACACACACACACACACACACACACACACAAAACACATACACACACTCTTGACTTGGGGCACTAAGTCATACCAGAAATTTGTGTCGTGCCATCGTTTGCCAAATGTTTGCCGACCGTCAGCTGAGCTTAGCTTCTAGTCTTAAATGGTCCCAATACACACACACACAGACAGTAAAATATGTTGAAGTTCGTGTTACCAATACTAACACGCAAAAGAATGTAAGCTCTGCTCTCTTGGCCATATCTCTGACAAAGAACTGAATTGCGCCCTCAATTGTCTTATGTCGCATTTAAAAAAGAGATCATTGGGGTCAAAAAGTCGGGAAATATATAAATCATATATCTACCAGAATCGAAAGATACGTTTAGCTTAAATTAAAACAAACCAATTTATGTCAAAAACAACACATTGTCAGAATCAGAAAGATTTTTGAAATCAATGGCATTTTCATATGATGATTTGATTGTTTACGATTTAGAAGATGAGTCAAAATTTCAGCTAAAATAGGCATTTTCATATGATGATTTGATTGTTTACGATTTAGAAGATGAGTCAAAATTTCAGCTAAAATAGGAATTAACATTATGGACTTACCACATCGATGATTTGCATGAGTGTAAGACCAAAACTCAGTTGCAATGGATCGGATTCGTTGACCACGGGACGCTCCAAGCTGTTGTAATTGTCCAGCAAGGCGTGCAGTAAACGCTTCTCGTGCGGTCCAGCAGAACAAGCTGAAAATAAATAAATATATATATATATATAAAATTTATCTATATAGCTATTGATAAAGTTATCCTAAGACCCAAATATAGGCCATGAATATACTCGTATAAACCGCTGCTTATGGCCTGCATTCAACTATGTTTTAACTCCGATATGAACAGAAAACCTCAATCCCGAGCCTAGCAAGTAAATGCGAAGTGGGTGTATTGTTTGTGTGTGTGTGACAATGACTTTTCTGGGCTTAAAGTCAGGCAAACAACCGTAGCGGCAGTTTAGCCAGCATTAACGTATCGTTGTTATTGTTGCTGTCACTGTTGCTGCATCTGCCCTTTGTCTCAACCCTTTTCTATCATGGCCAGCCACCTGGTTGCTTGCTGCCAATTAAATTCGTTCAACCAATAAGTGGCATTGGTTTGGCTTGACGTTGCCAACATTAGTATTAACCCAAGCAGCTTAAGCCACAGCACAGCACAGCACAGTCACTGAAACATTCGCAGGAGTGGCGCCCTTCGCTTCTGCATTTGCTTTTGCTGCTTCCTCAGATTTGAAGGGACTTTTACAGTCATCTGTGGCATGGCTAAGGATTTTGCTTATTCTTTTTTCTTCTGTTTTCGTTCCCTTTTGCATTTTTTCTCTTAACCCAACCGCATGACATCGCAGCCAAGTATTTTCTGTACTGAACTTAAGTTCAATTTGTATTGTCAATTGTCTGGCTATTAAGTTGTTTTCATATGTTATTACTCAACTGCTGTTTTCTTCGAAATTCCATAACGAAAATCAGTCGGAAATTATTACCAAATTCTTTACAAGGCGTAAATAATTTAAATGATTTTTTCTTGTGTTTTCATACTTAAATACCGAAGTCAAATGGCTATGCTGGAATTTATTTCCATCAGAGAAGAGTTTTCTGAAAACCTTAAAAGGAGCTGCATTTGTTTAAAATTTTTCTGTATTGTGTGCTATTAAATAGTTCTGCATTATAATTATTTTATGCTTATACTTAAATGCCAAAAGCAAATTCTTTGGCACATAAAGAAGTATTTCATTGGCTACATAAATGTATGTAGAAATTGAAGAATTTGTCTTATTGTTTTGATAAATATTTTGCTTAACAAACATAAAAAATACTGTCATATATCATTATATAAAATGGATAGATTTGTGACAGAAGTGTTTACTGCAGTTTTCGGAACGAAGGCTCAGAATTGCAACTGCATTAGTTATTGTAATTGTAATTGAATGGCAGCTGCCATGTCTGTCTGAGCCACAAGTTTGTGCAAACACTGTGGAATTTAAGAGTTAATTTAAAAGCCTTGACTGG
Source organism: Scaptomyza graminum (assembly GCA_018901835.1). Taxonomy (NCBI): domain Eukaryota; kingdom Metazoa; phylum Arthropoda; class Insecta; order Diptera; family Drosophilidae; genus Scaptomyza; species Scaptomyza graminum. The sequence continues at coordinate 2,088,492 of JAEIFL010000001.1, read as the reverse complement.
GCAATTTGGAACGGCTAGCCTAGCTGGCTAAACATAGCATCAGGTCAATTAGGACAATTACTTATGGCCGGCCCTACGAATGCAAACGGAGCAAACTTTGACTGTCTTGTCTTGTCTTGTCCTGCGGTGCATATTAAAGGACAATCAAGGAGGCGATGGTCAGTGCACAACGTGCTCGCAACTGGTCAAAGTTTTTGCACTGCAACCGCAAAAGAAAAGCAACAGAAAAGACTACATGGAATAAAATGATGTGTAGATTGGATGGAGTGAAGAGGGGGAATGTGGAGGAAGAAGGTAAGCAAGTACTAAATAATTCATGGCATGCTTAAGGCACATTTCCAGCTGTTGGCACCCCGCTCCGCCACTCCGCCGCTCCGCCACCGCTCACTCCGCATACACAAGTTTAGTTTATTGATGTGCCAAAAACTTTGCATCATCCTCAAGCATGTGGTACATGAGCTGCAACAGCTGCCGGAGGCTGGCAAAAGATCGAACTACTTTACTACAACTACCAACCAACCAACCAACAACAGTATATACACTAGTAGAAACTACACTTCATAACTATCAGCATTTCTCACACCTATGTAGCTTACTTTATTATTATTTTCCTTAAGGTTTTTTTTTTTTTGCTGTGTGTGCCAACAATCATAGGCTAAAAGTTTCCGAGTAGTCTAGCTAGAAATCTACATAAACATATATACATTTGTTATGTAAGTAAATATTGACAGACTTTTAATGGCTGTTAACTTATATGTGCCTAGGGCAACAATATATGTACAGAGCTTCAGTTGAAGAAGTGTTCGATATTGCAAAGCTTATTGCATTGGCTTGGTACAAGCTGTGTGATCAAATATGTAGTATTTGTCTGAACAAAGCTGGGCCAATGTTGAAAATAATAATTAGTACTTATTAAGTAAGACATAATTAAGTATATTTTCGTTTGATTGTGCTTTTCAAATTCATTTAAGTTGCCATTTGGGACACTAAACTAGAGAAATCACATCACGTAGGCCACATTTGAATGTAGATTCCAGCTCATATGTGATTGGTTTATCTAACTCGTAACTAACCCAATCCACGTGAATACTCAATCTATTGTTGTTGTTGATTTGTTGTAAGGCGCGTGAAATCTATCGGATAAAGTCGTTGCCTTATTAATGAATACGTTAACGGGCAACGTGCTACGTGCCTTGTCGTTGCCACTCGGCCATTCTCGCTGCTGGCCATGACAGCCACTAAAGTGCCGGCCATTAACGATTCCATGTTAAATGGCAAGTCTGAGTGTACACTCAAACAAAATATTAAATGAAATGCTCAACAAATTCATAACAATTCAGATATTTCAAAATTGTTTGTTTAAGTTGTTTATCTTGCGTTTGAACTGAATTTTAGAAAAAGATTCTCGACGCTTAAAATATTATTTTGTTCAAAACTAATAGTGGATCATTTTTCCAAGTGCATGAAGTGGCAAGTGGTATATGTAATTATGTGCCAAAACAAAGCCAACTAACGCAAAAGCAACAACTTGCATTGGAGCATAAAAACTGATGGAAATCCCACCACAGCCAACAAGAAAGGGCGCCGTTAACTTACTATAATGGCTAATTGCAATTAATTGTTCAATTAAATGCCAAAATAGCCAAGTGTTGGCTTGCTTGTTGTTAGGTTGTTAGGTTGTTGTGTTGTTGGGTTACAAGGTTGATGGGTTGGGTGTTTAGTTTGCAGACACTTAAAGCAGACACTTATGGCTGCATGTCAAAAATTGACATGAAGCAAATCTGGTGCGCAGCATCTGCTGTGCATTTGCTTGGCCTAAAAGTGGGTGGGCCAAATGGGCGGCTGACTGTGTGAGATAGTGGCCAAGGCAAAGAGTGTGGCCTAGAACCGCTGGCGGCTCGGCTTGTCGCATAAATTATGCATGCCACACACTTTGCGGCTACTTGGCCCCACTTGACACTGGCAGTGGCAGTGGCAGTGGCAACCGTGGCAGTGGCAACCATGGCACTGGCACTGGCAGTGGCAAGTGGCAAGTGCCATGTAGCGTGTGGCAAAGTGGCAAGTGGCAAATGGCAGTAGTGCATTATCATGCAGGATATGTAATAATCGCAATAAATTTGATTACCTTCGCCATACTTTAGGTAATATGTTTGCCCAGACTTTTAGTCTGTATGTAAATTATACTACTACTAAACCAATTAACGATATCATTTTTGTTGCTCATTTCGCATGCAAACCGAGCCAACTGCTGCTGTTCAATTCGAACGCTTTTAACCATTAAATACAAACAAAAATTGATTTTGTCTAGTAGAAGCTAATTAGTGTACGGCTAATACACAAAACTGAAACTGTAAATGTAACTGCAATTACAACTAAAGCAGTTGGCATGGCCTAAAATCCCATCGCCACTATGTGCCACTTTGCAAGGCATGCCACACGCAAATTTCGCAGGCCAGCGCATTAAAATTTTACGGTCAAATTATACGAAATCATTTTTGGTATGCTATAAATGAGGTCGCAAGTTAATTCGAAAACGCTGCGCAAAATAAAATCGAATGTCCCTTTTCGATGGTCCTTTCAATGATCATCGAGCACACAAGCACGACACTACTTAATGCTAACCGCCCACTCTTAATCGAAATTACTCAATATCAAGCATGCGCTGAAGTATGTGTGTGTTTATGTGTGCTTGTCGTTTACGAGTATTTGGTCAAAGCATTGCGAAACACCACAAAAGCTTCACACACACACATATACAATGTACGATGTACAGGTAATATGTAGGTTGTATATGATGTATGTCTGCATAGTTGGTATTATGTTTGGTAAATCACTTGAATGATGGCACACACATTTTCCACACCTACATACTTCTAAAGTTAACAGTTAACAGCTAGCCACATAGATAATTGTTTTTTGATATATTTTTCCGATACTTCTGATCCTTCAAAAGACTTGTTTATATCACACTATAGTATTTAAATAGCCTTAATTTGGTGACTCATTTTATAAAGTAAGTAGAAAATGAAGTGCACGTTTTGCAAAGTTTTTTGAATGCATTGTGGAATCTCTCTGGTTTTCTTCGCGCTTACCCCAACTTGAAGCCTCATTATTTTTATATTCTATATAACCCGCCCACTGTGCCGAGGCGTTTATTTGCCATTGTCGCTAAACTTTACCCAACAACCAACACAACCAACCAGCAAGCAAAGCAGCAGGCGAACATAAGTTGCACCACAATACGCACCAACAACGAGAAGGAGAAGACGAAGCGCTAAATAGTTTCTCTAGGCAGCTGCACGCCCTCTTAAACCCCTTAACCATCCCGCCCCGCCCCGCACCATACTCTGTTAACAATTGTATGGTTAGCTGCTGCTGCTGCTGCTGTTGCTGCTTGACTGGGCCGTAGTTTATTGCAGTCACTGTGTCTGTCTTCGACTGCAACTGATTTAATTTTAGATACGCTTAATAATTGCTCCACGGAAAACGTGGTGCGATGTCAAGTCCTGGGGCATGGATCATGGAGAGGCGGCGGCAAGGGATGGAACGGTATGGGATGGATGAGTGGGCGTGTGTATGGCATATTTAAGGCATGTACATAATATTTGCATTTTTCATTGCAACACAAAAGTGAATTTGCATTCGGGGCGTGACCAGATTAAGTATTAAGGCTTGTATGTATCGAGGCTTAATTCTTGGCCAACATGACGCACAGCATTTCAGAATGACAGCAGCTGCTTGTGCGTGTGTGTGTGTGAATTTTCTTGGGGGCAGTGGTCACTTCCGCCACATCTGTCCGAATAACATTCAAGGCAAGCATTTCACCAGCTTCCGCTTAGCGTTGGGGCGTTGAATGTTACACTCAAAAAAAAAAAAAAAAAAAAAAAAAGTAGACGCTTGTATATTAAATACTTATGTTTTTATGAAACTGACAGCTGCATAAATTTCTTTAAGCTTAGCAAAACGGAATATTTCTAGAAAAAGTATGAAAGCTTTCTAATATTTAAGATTTGTTTTCGTAATATTATATATACATGTATATAAGTGTAGTACAATATAATTTTTTCTCGACTGAAGCTGCTGCTGTTGCTGCTGATGACAACTCGTTAGTGTTGTTGGCCGTTTAGCCAGCGGCAAGATATGCCCCCCCCCCCGTCGTGCTCCCTTCGTAAAATACTGATGCACAACATCTCTAGGTGAGTGTTGGGACATAGCAATTACCTGATGCCGGAAGGCTGGTGTCCAAATTAATGTTAACGAGCAAACTTAAATGGTTAAATTGTTTCTTGCCGCATTGCCACACACACGCATACACACCCTCACATACACAAAAACAGAGGGAGAGCAACACAGCAACATCAACAGGAAGAGGAACAGCAACAGGAACAGGCACAGCAGCAACAGCTGACAGAGTCGCAATGCGGGTTATGGGTTAAGTGGCAGCCACATACATACAACAACACACACATACTTATACATATACGATAGCTGCGGTAGCATCTTGGCCCCAAAATGCTCTCAACACGCTGTCATTTTGCCATTTCGTATCAGCTGCAAAAGTTTTGGCTTACTTTCTTTTTGCACCTCTTCTGCTCTCACCTGTTTGCATGCGCTCTCTTGCTCTCCCTTTCTCTCTCGCACATTCTCTTTGGGGCTCTCCTCCACTTTTAACTCTCCAGTCAACAGTTTTTACCTCGCTTTTGCACTGTTTGTCTGTTTGCGTGTTCGCTTATCGCTAACAGCCTTCAATTTAACAATTTCACTTTGTCACGTGACCGGGCTCAGGTTTCACACCTGCCACACCTGACACACCCACCATTGCCCTCACGCCCCCCCACACACCGAATTCTCACACAGTTCGTTGCCTTTAACATTGGCATCGTGGAGCCAAATATATGTATATATATTTAATTTTTGTTGTTTTGTTTCGTTTCTTTTCATCGAGCATTTTGTGTTGGTTGCTGTAAAAGTTTGTTGCTCTCTCATTTTGCCTGTTTACGCATTTTAAATGGCATATTTTCCAGTTGGCTATTGTGTTTGACTTTGCTTTTAACTTATCTTTCTATCTTTGCCCCTGCCTCGTTTTCACGCGCATTTCTATCTCCGTGAACCTTTTGGAAACAAAGTTAATTTACCGCATTCAGTCTGCCTTCGGACAGCATCAATTTCTTAAGCTAATTAAAAATTCGAATTAGATTTATTTCGACCTTAACACAAACGAGAAGCTATAAAGAATCAGTTCTAAGGTAGAAGACCCAATCCAATCTGACTAAATACAAAAATTTAATCAATTAAATTTCAAGAGTTTTGCCTTTAGTTTTTTTGCGAATACTTTATTTCTATAATCTACCCCTGAGAAAAAGGTGAGAAAAATAAAATAAGTAAAGCCAATTCAAAATCATCATAAGAAAATAACTAAAATTAAAAAGGTATTTCTGATTGACTTTTACAATAGACAAAGTTTCTTTAATAGTACGTCAAGGCACGGACAGGTTATTATAGTAGCTTTTGATTGAAATGTCAGAAGAATCGTTAAAATGAATTTCTTGGTCGTATTTCGTTTTTAAACAAATACCGCAACATGGCAATTTAAAGACGTTGTTGTGTGCCATAAGGTAAATGTGTTGACAGACATCAAAGTTCAAAAAACTTATTTAACGTCTTAGGCGTGTTCTTACACACACACACAAACACGAAAACAACTTAACTCATACACACATCCACCTAGTTAGAGCATTGCACAACTGCTTTTTAGCCACTTAGCGTTTGACATGAATGTGCCACTAACGAGCAGAGTGTTTGCTGTCAGTGTGTTGGCGAGTGCGGAAAAATTCAGCGAGACGAGCGCAACCCAAAGCTTAACAGCCACATCAACGCGTGTTTCGACTAGGCCAACTAACACACACACACACACAGGCATATGTATCTGTAATAGTGTGTGTGTGTGTTTCTTGAATTGGCTAAGGGTCTGAAGAATGTCGTAAATTTGTTTATGCAAACACGAGCTCTTACCTCTCTGCAGTAACAGTAACAAAAAGAACTTAAACTATTTTGGTTTCTGGTAATAATTTATTTAAGGAAGAAAATTACTTTAAATTTTATTTCTACTTCTCAGAAATAGTTAGAAGTCTTAAGAATGCTGTATAAATCTATAAAAAAAATAATCTGGAATTAAAATAATGAAAATCGTTTGAAAATCCCATTGAACTTTATTTATCATGAGACAAACCGCGTGACGAGTGAAAGTCTGACAAAAAGTCACCATTATTTGTAAGGAGAACAGAGCGAGAGCGAGCAAGTGAGAGAGAGAGAGAGGTAGCAATTCACTCAAATAGACAGAGGGCTAATAATATTTTGCAAAGGCAGAACAGCGGATGCATGTATGTGTGTTTCTATATATAAATAAAGTAGTAAAATGTAGTATTTGTAAATATATACATATAGTATATATATTGTATGTACATATATACACAAGTATTTATGTTGAAATGTACATTGCAGTGTGTTGTTTAAGGGAAAAGGAAGCTGACGTACAACTGTGCAATTTCAATTGCAGGCAATGAGCAAAGCAATAAGCAACTGCTTGGCAGACAAGCGACATACAAAGCAACAACAGCAACAGCAACAGCATGCTACACATAACAATGTTAATACGCTTAGGGAAAGCCAGCTTAAAGTTCCTCACACGGCTAGTGATAGTACCATACACATATGTATGTGTGTGTGTGTGTGCGTGTATGGGTGTATTGCATAATTGCACACTCTTGAAAATGCGTTGACGTTAACTCTTTTTGTTCTCAAGCGCCCAGTTCTTATTCTGGTTCGCTGTCTCTGACGCAATTCGCAGCCTCAGTTGCAGCGCTCGTTTTGGCGCTCTCCCTATCTCTCTCTCTCTCCCTCCCTCTATCTATATTTGTCTCTTTCGCTATGTCTTTATGTCTCTTGGCTGTCTGTTAAACCTTAAAGCCCGTGCCAGAAGAAGTTTATTATGCATGCAACTGGCAATGTTATATTTTTTCGTTGCTTTTGTTGCTTATGCGTTGTGAAACAGCATTTTGTTGTTGTTTTTTTGTTCTAAGTTGGCTTTCAAGGGGCGGTCCACATACCTCTCCAACTCCACCGCCCATCGCCCATCTGTGGTGTGGCATGAGGAGAGTCTTGTCTGCGGTTTTTTGTACTAGCTGCCATTCAAGTGCGGAAGTTGTTTAGTGGCTGCCATTCAGCCATTCAGGCGCAACATTAAGTGGCATTCCATACCCATACCATACACTACTAAACGACAAACACCCTCACTAGCCCCGCCACCCTTCTCCTCTCAATTGGCTGCCTGTCTGAGCTTTATAATCAAAAATGTGTTTGTGAGTTTGGGTTTGGGTTTCGATCTGATCTTGTTCTGCGCGCCAATGAACTTGAAAATTAAGCTGACGTTTCTTTGCATATCGTTTTTGGGCTTTTGTGTTTGATGCTTTTGTTCTTGTTGTCAGTTGACAGGAAATGGGTCAAAGTAACAAAAATTGAACAGCTATTTAAGATAAGATAACATGATTAGTTCAGATTAGTTTCACACATGATAAAAGTAATGACGATACTAAATAAGTACAAAATAAAAATAATGAGCTTATTACGTATGAGTAATTTTTATATCATGAATATTTAAAATCATCTGAAAACGCAACAAAAACTTTTATTCGATGAAATATTTAAAAGAAATAATGAAACGATTTTATTTGGAAAATCAAGCACACTCTATTGTCTATGTTTTGAGTTCAGTTTTCAATTTGGAAAAAAATAAAACGTTTCCGCATCAAGATTTTACGCTTTGTGTGAGACGTGGCCGGAAAATGTTTTATTTTATCAATCACCGTTCGCCGGAAAATGCTTGCTAAGAAAAGGAAATAAAACCAGATTTGTATTTATAACTTTATTTATTAATGTATTTTTCAGAGTTGAGCGTGTGGCAACTCAGCTCGAAATACGATACCGGAGATGCATTTTTCAACTTGATGGATGCCTTTCAACTACATGCGCGCCATGTCAAAAAGCTCTTGCAAAATCAAAGCACTAACAAAACTTATCGTTCTTCAAACGTGTCTCTCTACCTACTACTATGATATATACAAAACATATGTACGTAAGTGCTTAATGTAAGCCAGCCATCAAGTTGGCATTTCTATCTTTCGTTCGCTCGCCTCGTTCTGGCATTATAAATATGCTTGTTGTTGTCGGTTTTTTGCGTTTACGTTTGTTTGCCGACTTTTTTCAGATGCTTACTTTTATGGTCAACATATTGCGGACACTTTATTTGGTTTTAATTTAGAGTCAAAATGCTAAATGCATGCACACCATTTGTTGTTGCGGCTCCAGTGTGCTACTGTTACTGCCATTGCTCCTGCGGTACAACACTTGAACTATGAGTTTATTTACATTTACATTAATTTTTTTCTCGTTTTCTCGATTCTCTCCCTTTTTTTTGTGTGTGTGTTTGTGCTGCGTTTTTGTTGCCGGCTTTTTCCGGTTTCATTTTCTTAGGCGTCGCGACGCGTCACAGCGCCAAGACGACTCTTGACTCAGGCAACCAACATCCACAGCAGCGGCAATGCAACAACAACAGCAACAACTCAAGTAAACAACAATAACAATGCAACTGCAGCAACGAAAATAGTTGCTCGACTGCGCGCGTTAACTTCACTAGGGCCGAAAGTACAGCTCTCGTACGTATACTTCATATAATTTTTTTTGACTTGCGCAACTTTTATAAAATTTGCTTTTATTCTTGCGTTTCTCTTAGTTTTTTTTTGCTCAGAGTGACTTACAATTGCTTGTTGGCGCTGCTGCTGCTGTAGCGTTTTTGTGTGTGCTTGCTCGCCAGGCGACTCTTGAGGCAGCCGGACAACGGTGCGTATGATTAATGTGGCGCATTGCTGTCACGGCCATGGCAAATGCATTTTGGCAGCCAAGTGCTGCCCGGCCCAGCTGTAACTCCCCAACAAGCGCCCTCTCTTTCTCATTCTCTCTCTCTCTCTCTCGCCTCTCTTTCGCTCCATTTAAACAAATTTGCTTGTTGCCAAAGACTTGGCAGCCGCATCGTTTTCTGTTGCAGCACTCGCTTGAGCATGGCAATGGTTATTCGATTGTGTTGGGATTTGGCTTAAGAGCCAGAGCAGCAGCTAAAGTAGATGCAAGAACTATACTAAAAGCGTAACTAAGACAGACAGACAGGGACAGCGAACGAGAGAGAGAGAGAGAGAGAGAGATGGAAATGAAATAAAGAAACATCCGCTTTGTGCATGTGCATTTTACTTGTGTAATATGTTTATTTTGCTTAGTAGTTTCGTGCGTGGGAGAGCTTGATAAATAACAATTGCAAAAAATACAAACAAGTCGTCTGCTATCTAAATAGTAATATTCCACTTTAACGCATTAATAAATGACTCTTGAAATGGGACATGATTTAAGACGTTCTCGTTCGGTCAGCTGTAAGCTTGCAACAAATGTATCTTTATGGTGCTGCAATTGGGTAAGTTATAACAGATCTACACCAATCTATGATACACCCTACAGCTCACCCCACCCACCATTTATAGCCCATAGCTCTTAAAATGTTCTAATGTTGCTTGCTAACTTGATCGCCACAGAGCCAACAAGCAATTTGCTTGAGTTTCTTCTTCTTTTGTTTTATTTTGTGGCTTCTGGCTCGTATCTATCAAATTGTTGTTGGCCTCAAAGTGTTTGCAAAGTGTTAGTTTTCTTGTTCTGGCAGCAGTCCCAATGAACTTTCAAATACGCATACACACACCCACACACATCCATAACCATTGTAATACACATGCACACAAGCACAATCATCATCATCATCGTCATCGTCATCATCATCAACGTCATTATTATTATAGTCATGTTGTATACTGGAATGTAGGTAATAAAATGCGAGCCAACCCAAATACGCTGGCAGAGCGTGGCCGTCCTGCCCGAGTCCTGTTGATAACAGCAGTTATTACTTAAGTCTCTTGTCTCATTTCAATTTCATGTTCTCTCTTCTTTTTTATTTTTACTTTTCGCTTGCCATGCACATATTTATTCCGGTTTAACATTCATATTCTCTCCATCGCTGTCGCAGTTTTTTATTTTTTTTATAAACTTTTTTTCTTCATTATTTAAATATTAATCATACGCCTCATATGCTCTACTTATTTGTACATATTACAATGTCGACTCGAATGACAGCTGACTCTGTCGACTGTTGCCTCAGCTGCTTAAGCTGCTGCATTCGGCATAGAAGTTATGCAATATACTTATTTATGTACGTATGCTTCAATCGCCAGTTACCCGACCTCCCCCAAGCTCACTAAGCACAAACTCATTCTCTCTGTTTCTTTTCAAAGCACCAGCTCATGTCGGTTTTGTCATTGCATTAACATAAAAATGTCAAGTCGTTGTAATGGCAGCCAGCGACACATTATGTCATCGATTTTTAATTGCGCTGAAATAAAAAATATATATATGTATATAAATAGAGAACGCTTTGAGCGCTCTAGAATCCGTCCGTTAATCCCACAGCCAGTTGTTGGTTGGCAGTTTAGTTTTGGTTTTTTGTTTTTGTTTTTAATGCGTTTCCAGAAATTGAAATGTTTTGGCTTTTTGCCGAAATCAAAGTCACAGTTCCATTGTGGTTGCTCTTTTTTTTTGTATGTTGCTGCTGCTGCTGTTGTTGTTGTTGTTTTGTAAAAATAAGTACAGTCAATCGTATGTACAGCCTCAGTAAAGAAGTTAAAGTTTTTTAGCCAAGATGGCCTGCAGGCCCCAATTCAGTTAACTATTGCACAACTTGCATAAATGTTGCCAACTACTTTGGCACAATTAAGCTGTAAAATATAAAGCCAAGAAAAAAATATAAAGTTCACTAACCGGGTATGCATGACTGACAGCTATGCTGTACTCTTAAGAGTAAAATATGAAATATTTTATCAATTTTTTCAACTTTTGATTGAGAACAAAACACTTTCAAACAAGCGAAAATACAAAGCGAAGATATGAACTTTTATTTACTAATGGCTAAGTATAAGCTACAATATCTTAACTGAATAACCCTAACATTGTCTATAAAAATAAGTGCATCCAATTTATGCTTGTCATTGACGAAAGACGAGTCAAATGCATATTAACTAAATAAAGTGCTTTGTTAATTGGCACCTTTATGACCCACGCAAGCAATTTGCATAATTCAAAGCATTTAAAAATTTTAGAGTTGACTGGCCACATTAATTTAGTCGAAATCCAATCAATGATTTGGTTACAGTATTGTCTAACGTTACAATTAGAGTCATTCACCGTTGGGCATTTTCCAATTAGAATTTTCTAAAAATAATTGTGACATTCCAACATTGTTGTTGCTGTTGTTGTTTCTATTCAATTCCATTCAAATGTGCGCAATTTCACGCATAGTTCGCTCATTGAGAGAGGCTTAAAAGCGGTTTATATACCCACACAAACACGCACACACACACGCTAATGCCATTACCAAATCAACGCATAGAGAGAGTGCGAGAGAGAGGGAGGGATGTTGTATGGGCGTCTAGTTGATAGACAGATTAGTCGAAATTCCAATATTAATTTACATACTTTGCTCTTCATTGCCGTCTGCCAGCTTAAATCTCTATACACAGTCACAGAGAAAGAGAGAGGGAGAAAGAGCGAGAGCGAGGGGGGATGGAGATAGTGCTGTAGGCGAAGCTTAGTTGATGATGCACCGTGCAATGCATAAGCCTATGAACTGAGATAGCCCAAAACCACTTTGCCACATCCCCTTCCCCCAACCCGCCCCCGTCATGTTCTCTTGCCAATGTCAACGCTGCAGCTGTCATCCGGTGCCGACAAAAGTAATTTGCATACAAAGTCACAGTTGGCAAATGACTTGGCAATTTTCGTGCCACATCTATGGATGAGAATAGGAGGTGGGAGGTGGATATTGCTACTCATCACTGCCAAGCAAACCGCATGCAAAGCCCAAAATCGTGAAGTGCAACAGCGCAATTAATAACAGGCAAACGGCATCTCAGCATCGGCTTCATCAGAATCCGTAAGCCGCCATCATCAGCAACACCAACACAAACACTCAACCAAGGCAACCTTCCACCGGAAACAGACGTAAACCTCATCCATACAACCACCTAACACGCTCACACACACACACATATATATATATGGGCGAAGGCAACCCAATCGAGTGTCCTTGTCTTGGTTGTATTTGCATGCAAATGCCTTGTCGGACTTTTTTTTTTTTTTTTTGTGTTACAAAGAAAATAAGAAAAGTTAAAGAAAAGAATAAGTTGGAAAAAAGAGTTGGTTAGGGAGTTGGCCTGAAACGTTAGGCTGCGTTTTATGTGCAGCTAGCTAAGTTGCAAGCTGATTCAGCCCTGAGATTTGTAAGCGCCACAACCAAAAGGTATCCATTTTTAAACTGAAATCTCTTTTTCTTATTATTATCTAGATTGAAATCACACAAGTCCAATTTACACTCCAAATGTAAATGAAACTTGTTTTATTTTAATCTATTTTATTATTATTGTTATTAATGTTAAGATTAAAACTAATAAACAAGCGAGAATGGTACTATTTTTGTGTATGTTAGCAAGTTGTTTTAAGGTCGAAAAAAGCTATCCTTTTTCTTTGTCTCAAGTCTAAACAAATTATCAAAGCAAAATATATTTATACCTGGGCAGGGATTCGCTTCACAAATTTTGTTTGTGATAAAGAATTTTTCGTCGCAACGCAACAAACCGAAACAACAACTCAAAAGCTTTGAAACTATATCGTAAAAACGCAAAATTACAAATATTATCAAAAGAACGATACAAATTTCAATTATAGAACAAATACTTTTGTACTATATTTTCAAGTTATTTTCCTTGAATGCAATTTGACAAAAAAGTTCTTTTTAAAATTAGATAGGGAATTTACTGTCACTTTGCAATGTAACTAAAACAAATTGATTTTCATAACGAATCAAAATTATTTTTAAAGTTGACTTATATGTCAACAAAACAAAATTTATGTTAAGTTTAAATATTTTCTTCTTTTTTTTGGGAATTTATTATTCAGGACATAAACTAGAACTAAAGCCATAAAAACAACTTCAACAATACGCTGCTGATATACGATCTTAATGTTATAGCTTATAGCTGTGTTGCATCTGTGTAATATGCGGTTGTATGTTGACTTTAATCAAGAATATTTTATATGCGGAGCATTTTAATGCGCAGCTTAGTTTTTTGCTGTTTTTAGTACTCCAGGCTTCAACGCATCCGATATGCTATATATATACATATATAATTTGCCGTTTGAGCCCCGTAGCATAGATAAAGTTGAGATAACAAATTTGTTTAGCTCCTGTCGCAATTTCATTTTCATGGCTGGCCTGTCCTCTCCTGGCCATAAATGCTTGTAACAACCAGCGGATGTTTTCTGTTGCTGTTGTGACTGTGCGTTAATTAAATTACGACTGTTGCTGTTGTTGTTGGAGCTGATGTTGGTGTTGCTATGGCTGCTGCCAGCGACAACCCGATGAGATTCTAATCGACAAAATGAATAGCAGCCTACCCGGCTGCTATTGCTTTTGCTCTAGCTGTCTGATCTTATCAAGAGTTTCCATTTCATTTTTAATGCTGCTTACCTGCCATTTTGCTGACAAATCCCACACAAACACACACACATAAAGAGTGAGGCCGACAAAGCAAGCACTGCCATTGAACCCGGTCCATTGCTCTCTCCGCACTCCCATCTCATTGTAGTTGCAGTTTTAGTTTTTAGTTTCAGTTTGAATCCCAGTGCGATGTTGTCGCATGATTGACAGACTTTATGCCCCCATAAGCAAAGATGCATCCACACCCGAAAACACACCAACGCCCCTCGTTCCACTCCAAGTTGCGACTTACATTATTGTCAGTCTCATAATTAAAATGTGCACAACGGCAAACAGCAATAACAACAACAAAGACCAAAGATCTGCTCCTGTCTCGGTGCATTAGTTTTTGACACACAAAAATATGAAGCAAAAAAAAAAATAAAACCATATTTGTGCAACTTCAATACACTTTGCCAGTTTACCCAGTGGGCGTGGCATGGATTCACATTAGTACAATGTTCACATGAATCGCAACTCAAAGTCGAGCTTTGGGATTTGGAACTGAGATTGCGAGTCGATAGGAAAGCTGCTCGATTTTCTTTCATTTTATTTTTCTGGTCAGCCTATTTTAGATTTGTGCTGCACACACTTTTACTTCTTCTACTTAGCTGATATCCTTATGTGCCACACACATAAACACACACACACAAGAGTGACCACAAAACACATATGTATATGCACCATACTATATAGTACATTATATAGGCATTTTCAAATCACCCACACTGAACGGTTTGTGTGTGTGTGTTGCATGTGTTATGGCGCAGCGCATTTGTAAGTCTTTCATGTTGCTGCAGCTTAGAAAAATGAAAGAAAAAATAATATATATGTACATATATTTACAACAGGCCGCTGCCAAACCAATTTCAATATTCATTTTCTTTTTCTCATGGGCTTCAATGTGTAGAAGTTTCATATTTAATCTTGGCTTATGTAATTATTCTTTGCTGCCAAAGCCAAGACAGTAAATTGGCTGTTGTGTGCTATTTTAGTCATATTGAAAAGTGAATATACAAGATATAGTAGGTATGGGGTAATCATAATCTTCTTATGTAAGGGGTTGTTTTTGAATTTGCATTTGATTTGTACTAAATTTCATGTACGAAACAATTTAAAAAGCATTTCGTTGAAGCTAATACGTGAGTGCATCATGCTATGCCCAGCCTTTGGCCAGAAGTATTAGTAAGTCAATGCCTTTCGAATTGTTCAAAAATCTTTGGGTTACCCGTTGAAGCCGTTGATTGCAATGGTAAAGCAAAAATGCCAGCGTGTCTGTGCACAGTGGCATTAATCACTTATGCAGTATTAAGCATCCGAAATGAAATTAATAATATATGTATATTGTGTACTTTACTCAATTTCACCTATCTCAAGCATTTTAACATACATTAAACCTTTATTTAATATTTTCAAACCTTCACAGGTTTCGATACATTTCGTTTTCGATTGAACCAATTTGCAGTTTTCTGGAAAGAAATTCATTATAAAAAAGGCTTCGTTTGACACAAGTTCGCAGTAGAAAAGTAGCAAAAAGCATTCCCTTTTCTGACTCTTTTTCTTTCTGGTAAACAAGCTTTTTAATACGGGTTAATATTAATTGTATTAAAATTTTTGTTTGCGTAATCTCCGCTTTGCTTGTTACATTATTAACAGATATTACGGTAAAAAAATTAAAAACCCAAAAGTTAGTTCTGAAAACTTTTAAATTGCATTTATTTTGTGACACTGTTCGCTGTTGCCATAGTTCCTGCTGACGCTGTCATGCTGAATACTGTAAGATTAAAAGCGAAGTGCTTGAACAGATTCAAAAAAAAAAAAAAAAAATATGAAACAAAAAAAGTATTTTCAGATAAAAAAAGAAAGACTATAGGCAAAATCGGGCGCACATGAAATGAAATAAAATGATGGAGAAGTCTTAAGCGTCGGCTTAGTGCGGCTCAGTGAGATGGCTGATGCTAAGGCGATGGGCAGTGGAGCTGAAGTTGAATCCAAAGCCGGAGCAGGAACATTGAATTGAGACAGCAGCAGCCCAGGGTGTTTCCATTTGGAATGCCACTCCCTTTTGCATATCATCATCATTGCTTTGTGCGGCTGAGACTTTGCTATTGACCATGGCTGCCAGTTTAACTGGCTTGCTTCAGTCAACTGCACTTCTGCAGCTGGCACATGCAAAGAAGGAAAATGAGAGGAGTGAAAGCGAGAGACAAAAGGATTGTCTTGAATTTTGTGCAAGGCTTGCTTGCTCGCTTGTGTATTTTGCCAACATATTTTGCAATTTCTGTGATTAGCTTAATGGATTTATGTGCCGCAGCAGTCGCAACATTAGCACACAGGCTGGCCAAGTTACAGACTTTGCTGCAGGCCCAAAAAACTCATCGTCGACGTTTTGCCAAACTCTCGATGTCATAGCCCAAAAATTGAGTTTCGCTCAACTTTTTTGCTGCCAAATTGGCAGTTGAAAACACAAAAGTTAATTTAATAATCTCGGTGTGTGCGTGTGTATGTGTGTGTGTGTTTACACACTAACCCATACACAGACAGATGATATGCCAATATGGTCGGTCGGTCCTGTTCAAGGACCGAAACCCAATTTAAATGTTGTTTCAAGCTAACACACACATACTTATTACATAGTACTAGGTCTAGTAACTTCTACTATGGGTTGGCTGCTCACAGACAGTCTAATTAGGGCCAACACCAAACAGTTAAGCAACCAATCAACACTCGACCAGTTCTCGGAACAATGCAAGCAGTATGTCCTCCTAGTATGTGTGTGTGTACACGTACATGCATATGTACATATGTATTCTAGGGTGTTGCAACATGCCTGTTGCCAGTCCAACCCAGCCCAACCCATTAAACACACGACTGACTGTCAACAGAAATCAGCTTAAAAATGCAAATCTATGTAAATGTATGTGTATATGTATGTGTGTGTCTGTGTTTGTTTGGAATTGTTGTTGGCTTTTCTGTTTCTTTTTTTTCGACGTTGTATTTTGTTGCCCGGTTTTTATCTGCACATATTTTTGCTCGTTATTATTAATATTTTTATGGCTTGACGGAGTTTCTCTTTTGTTGCCACAGCTGCTTTGAAGCCACAAACAGCGCTCAAATTTAACAAATATGAGAACTACTCTGTAACACAAGCTCGGCTGCCAGATACCCTGAGTTTGATTTAAAAATTCGATATATCAGCCTAATGTATATGAAGAAATTATTCTATAGCTAACTTTTAAGGCACTTAAAAAATCAATCTAAAATATTATAGTATTGTATAGTACTTACTAAAAAAACAACTAAATATATTTTTGATAATATTATGTCAAAGGTAAACAACTTTAGTTTGAAATTTTGTCCACTTTACTAGATTTTTCAATTTCCAAAGCTTCTCAATTATTTTGATTGAAAGAGTTTTTCAGCTTAGCTTGATTAAAGCTTGTTTTTACTACTCTTTACAATATGAATAACTATGTATAGTTAAAGTTTGTTTTTATTTCCTTCTTTTTTTATGTGCCATTGAATTTCGCTGTTGTTGCCCCATGAGTTGTTGTTGTTGTTGCTGTTTTCGTCCTTTTTCAAATTGATTGAACGCCGTTTTGCGCGCTGTCCATCCGGCAAATGACAACGAAGAGAACGGTCACAATTGGGGACAACGTTGCCACACTGTTGATTTTTGTGTTTATTTATTTTTTGGCTTTTGCATACGCTTGCGAAGAGTATTAAAACTATTTAATGAAGCAAGCTTCAAGAGTCACATCAATAACCGAACAAAATCGTTCAGCTTAAAAGGCTTTCTTAAGCAACAAACATTAATGCTTGTATAAAAACTTTGATTGTTTTTCTTAAAAGAGCTACAGTTGCTTAGATTGTTCCTCTTAATGAAACTAAAATTTATTTTTTAGAGTTTACAATAAATAATTTAATCAGGAAAGGAAAAAGTTGAGTCTGTAAGAGTATGTTAGCTTCGGCGTGCTTTGTTTAACGGTGCTTTCTTGTTCCACTGCCGCTGTCTCTGTCTCTGCCGCCATCGTCGTCGCCTTCGTCACAGCAGTCACAGTTTAATGTCCATGCAGCGATAAATGCGGATTGAGAATGGGAATGAGATTGTTATGGTATGGAAGCGCTGAGTTCTCTGAGTGTGGGGTGCAGGAGCGTGGAGGGCTGAGATGTAACCAAGGAGCAAGCCAATGCTGATAATGTAGGACAAAATGGGATTCGGCGGGCTTGCAGGATAACTGTGTGGACCACAAATGCAAGCGGTCGAGGCAAGCGCAGCGGTCGCTTTATGCGCTTAACGGTCGAGTTAAGGCAGAACGTCTGTGTCCGTGTGTGTGTCTGTGTGTGTGTGTGTTTGCAGCATTTTGGCATTTTGCCGCTGAATTTAACAACTTCGTCCGTCTGTCCGTCTGTCCATTCATCCATTCATCTGTTTCTCCGTCCATCTTTTGTCGCAGTCAGCGCCTTTTTGAGCGTTTCGAGTGCGCGGCATTAAAATTTATGTCAGTCGCGAAACGCGACTCTCAACGCACATTGAGTTATTTATGTGTCCGTTTCGTTCAGCAGCTACCACTTTTCCACCAGACTCTTCCCCCTTGCCGCATGCCTCTTGCCCCATGCTTCGTGTGTTGTGTTCTTCTGTCACTTTCACAACCCACTCGCCACTCTTAAATCTCCATCCACCCACAACAGCTTTATAAACTTGTTAAGTGTTTTTTTTTTGGCCAGCCAAAGGCGTTGTGCAGTTTGTTCGACAGCCTCGCTTCATATTTTTGCAAGTTAAATTATGAATTCTTTTGTCGTTGCTGGCATAGGACGAGAGCGCAGGACAAAATGCTGCAAGTAATAAGCGCCATCAAACGTTGTGGGCGCTTCAAATTGCTTGCCACATTGCTGAAATGACACAATAACAAACGGCAACAAACGGCCACAGCAGCAGCAGAGGCAATAAAATCTATTTTGAACTGTCCGACAGCAAAAAAAAAAGCAAACGAGAGAGAGAGAGAAAGTCTTTTGACCCAAAGTAGCAAATTTTTATGAATGGTGGCTTATGCCTGAGTTCCATGGTCAGGGCGATATGAGAGAGATAGGAGGGTTGCGTAACTAGGTCGGATTCAAGTTCGAAGTCACAATGGTCACAGCTTGAGCCCAACTAACCTACATATTAACAACTGAAACCATCATCGATGATTTCCACACACACACACACACCACTATATTTAGCAATGTAAAATTAAATCTTAGATTTTAAGGTATTCTTAATTTCAAAAATAAACTTGATCTGAATAAAATAAATATGCAAGTTGAACTAACCTATGAAACATTTAGTTCGTTAAATTTGGTCATTAAGTAAAAAGCGAATCAATATAAACATGAATCAGGGATACTTAACTCGGTTGTTTTTCCTTCCATCTGCCTTGTTACAACACTTCATTTAACACTTTAATCAATTTTTAATGTTGTCAGACTTTTTTGATGAACAGTTTTCGATACATTTCGTTTGCTGTCATGAATGTTCGGATTTTCTATATAAACATATATACAAAAATGTCATATGAATAATATTACAATCATTGCTGTATGTTTGGCGTGACCTCATTTTTGGTTAAATATTATAGTTTTTCTTTTACCCATTCGGCTTCAATCATATTTATTTTTTGTTCCCATTTAGGTCTTGTTGAGTTAAGCCTTTATTTACTGCAAATGGAACAAATGTAACTGTTACATGCAACTGCCACATGTGCTTCTGCTGTTGCAGCTATTGCATTTTGCAAAGTGAGTCTTTGACAAACATAAATCTGGTCATCATTCACAATTTGAGCGGACCCCAAAGACCGCTGGATGACTGGATTCACAGCAACAAAAAACAAAAAATGAACACAAATGGCTAAAAGAAGAATGCAACAAGAACTACAGTGAATTCGTTTACGTTTGCATATGATGCCAGCAAATTTTTGTCGACGTGTGGCAATTAAATATGCAACGACCAAGATTTAGTGCACATGCCTCAAATACAGATTCAGATTCAGATACAGATTCAGATACAGATTCAAATGCCGACTCCAGAAGCGCCTCTGGCTACTATTTTAGCAGTTCAACCTTTCAACTTCAACTTAAACTGATTGTGGGGCATTAATGTTGTGCATTATTTTGGCTTTGCGTTGTGTAGTTTGCATTACACACACATGCACGCAGAGGTCCAACGTAATGTGCATAAATCAAAAGAGGAGAGACCCCTCCACCCTTTGCCATCCCATATCATATACACTCGGAAATTGTGACGGTGACTGTTGCCTAGATGGCCTAGTCATTTGTTAAAGGATTTCAGCAGCCAGCTGAAGTCTGCCCAGAAGGAAACGAGCTTGAGTTCGAGAGCGAGAGAGAGCCCCAGTAAAAATTGTAGGTACTTGGCCAGCTGGCAGCTGCCTCAGTAACAAGTCGAGTTGAGTCAAGTTGATTGGAGTCGAGTTGAGTCGTGCAAAACATTTGCCGCATTTATAACCAGGCAATTCACATGCTGTGCTCGTCAAATTGATAAATGTTGGGCATTCGTTCATTTGTTTCGTTCTATACTCTACTCGCGTATTATGTATGCGTAATATGGCTACAATTAATGAGAATATATACAAAAGAACTTAATCTGCAATGCCCACCAACCCACCAGTTTAGCTTTCGTTTAACTTTGCGACTTTATCTCTTATCCTAGTTAATACTTGTGCATGCATCTCTCTCTCTCTCTCTCTCTCTCTCTGTTGGCCAAACAGCTTTGCTCTCTGTGCGCTCTTTTAGTTAAATCGTTTGTGTGCTGCTCTACGATATACTTTTGCAGTTAGCTCCGAGTATCCGGTGTTGGCGCCACATCCACAGCAGCAGCAACAACAGCCAAAGGCAACCAAAGGCAAAACAGCAGCTGACAGGCACAGTTGGGGAATACTGCGCGTACGTGCCGTTGCCTTTGGTTGAATTTTAAGTACACTTGCCGTCATAAAAAATGCACCAAAATGCGCATTTGTGACAGCTGAGCTGTACAGCATCTGGAAGGGGTAAACGAACGGGTGTGTGTGCGGCAAAACTGTTTTTATTTTATTTTATTTATTTTTTTTTTTTTTTTTTGTGCAAGAGCAGCGCCAATCGAACTTCAAAAGCAGCAAGCTATGCCACCAAAAAAGATATTATATTTATGGTCTAAAATGATTTGCGTTTGTTTATACGTAGGAATCGCATGGGATTTTTGAATTAAAAGCTATATAATTGCTGCTTTGTACGATAGGCAAAATAATAATCAAATAAATTCAGATTGAATGCCTTACGTCGATGCATTTTTATGCAAATACTCGAAATATATGAAACTATAAAAACTAGCTCAAAAATAATTCAATCACTGCAGTTTTTTGGAGGAGACTAGTAACTATCTCCTTACGAAATTTGGTATTTTATATTAACAGCTAGGAAAGAAATGTAGCTCAAATTGATATTACAAAACATTGAAAAGTCATGTTAATAATATTCATAATTCGCGGCAACCACAACATAACAATTAGCATATATTCATATATAACTGTGCATTCAATTTCTCTATAGCAAAGGTATACCGCTGTAATGTTGTATGTATAAGGGCCGCTTGAATTTGCGAGAGAAAGAGCCAAAAACCAGAGCCAGAGGCAAAGATATCAACGAGCATGGCAGGCTTACAGGACGACTATCAGCAGAGAAGCGATGCTGTTGCTGAAGTTGCAGCAGGAGCGCTTCCTTGTTTTGATTTATGCGGCCACTGATTCTGAATTCACATAAAATGCCTTGTAACGTAATTCTTGGTCCGTGGAACGGTGGGTAAAGTGTGCTCAATGTTGGCTTTCCCTTTCCCTTTCTCTCTCTCTTTTTCTCTCTCTATCTCTCCAGTTGTAGAGTCAGCTTCAACAGAGTGGAGCTACAAAATTATTAGCAACATCAACGCCAACGCTCGTTGTTGGTTGTCCATGCGGCCGCACACCAACTGAGGTGAGCTGTTGGCGGTTTTTGTGGCCGACAACAACACCAAAAACAAAAACAATCCCCACCCAACCCCTCCACCCAATCCGCCCACTTACCGCACGCACGCTGTTATCTTTATGGCTGCGTGCGAGGCCTTGGGCCTCGTTTAGTATGCCTAATTTTTGCACTTGACCCAAAACAAATTTAAAGCCAATTTCAACTTAACAATTGTTGGCTGTAAAAACACGTTCGATACGCCTTTTGTTGCTGTAATTTTATTTAACTTATATTGTTTGTCCTGTTAAATAAGCCAACTGCTTCGTGTTGTGAGTGATATTTTTGGTGTGCCCTTGGGCGGAAGTTTTTATTGCGTGATGTGGTTTGAAACAGTTTGTCAGTTTTGTCAGTTTTGCTGTCGAGTCGCGTCGAGTCGAGTCGAGCTCGCTCGAGCGCTTATTAAATGCTGTGTTACAACTTGCAACTAAGCTGTTTGCTATTGGCCCACTCGGCCCGCGCGGGTTCAATGGCCCGCAGCAAAAGATTGCAGTACGCAAAAAAAAAATAAAAAAAAATGGCAAAACTAAAAGTTACTCATACGCCGCGTGTGCCACCGCCCAGGCACAATGGCAGCGACAATGTCCGTTGGGTTCGGTTTTCAGTTGTTGTTTTGGTATTTTTTATTTATTTTTTTTTTTGCCATGCAATCTCCGCTACTTCTGCTGACGCTGCTACTGCTGCTATTGCTGCTGCTCCTGCTCTTGCTGCTGCTCCCGTCGTCTGCAGCGGAAGTTCGGGGTGTTGATAAAGCGGAAGCTGTGATAGTTGTACCGCAGCTCCTGTGCTCTGTTGCTTCTGATTCCGTTGCTGTTGTTGTTCGTTTTTCGCTCGTTCCTCCACTCAAAAGTCGTGACGGTGGGGGGGGGCACTTGCTTTTTGTTGTCGCGTCGCGTGCGAAATTCTCTCGGCTGGTTTATTTGTGCCACACGTTGCAATTTTGCATCATTTTCTCGCAATTTTCGCCATGTTTTTTTGCGGTGCAGCATACTGCCGATTTCCAAACCTACCCCCCGTCGCCCACCTACTTCAACTGACCAACAAAACTGTTTTGGTGTGCTCTCAATCTTTATTGTGTGGGTTTTTTCGTTTTTTGAGAGCGCTGCGTAAGCGCCAACTTTTTACAGTTCTTCTTGTTGTGAGTGTGTGAATTTTGTTGCTGTTTTTTTTTTTTTGTGTTTACTTTTGGCAGCGCCATAAATATGCAGACGAATTTTATTTTAATTTTCTTTGCTGGCCGTTGCCGATGTTGCTGTTGTTATTGTTCTTGTTTGTTGTATTACACTCGAAAGACATGCACAAAGGACAAATTGGAAAAGTTTTATACAGTTTTACACACTCACGCACACACGTGTAGCAGAAAGTTTTGAGCTGCTGCATGGAATGCTCGTAGAAAGTTTGTCT
Source organism: Scaptomyza graminum (assembly GCA_018901835.1). Classification (NCBI taxonomy): domain Eukaryota; kingdom Metazoa; phylum Arthropoda; class Insecta; order Diptera; family Drosophilidae; genus Scaptomyza; species Scaptomyza graminum. Next base: position 2,065,385 of record JAEIFL010000001.1, on the reverse strand, counting down.
GATGACATTGATAATATTATTAACCGAAATATATACACACGCAGCGCTTCGTAAAACCACTTAACAGGTTCAGCTCCAGCTCCCCCCACCACCGCCCTTCTGCCACCTGGCAAAGACACTTAACACTTTAAATTCTAGTGGTAAATCAGAACCGCACCAAGCTGTAGCAATAAATGTATTTAAAGGCTTGCCACAGAACAGAATAACCATTGTTGTTGCAAGTAAGATAAAAACATACAAACAAACAAACATACATATATCCATAAATATGTAGTTTTTTATATACATATATATTTTGTTATATTCGTGTTTCTATTGTTCGTTCGTCGCTGATTTCGCAACACTTGTTCAGCGGTCAACTTTTCGAGTTGTCTGTTGCACCATTATTTGGCCACAGAATAGCGCAACATTTATATTTTGGCGGTTATGTTTTTATATTTTTTTGCTCTTGCAATATAAACAAGTTGAGGTGCACTTGGTTGTAGGGTGGTGGGAGGGAGGATGAAGAAAAGCTTGTTTCATTATTTTAAATGCTCGTTGGAGCAATAAAAATAATAATGAAGGCGGTTGCGAGTGAATATTAAAAGGCATTTACCATTTGGCTGCGCTCTCAAAGACGACGCCCAGCGTCTGGTTGAAAGAGTTTTAATTACGAGACATAATGAAATCCTCTTGATTTATATGCTTGAAATGGCAAGTGCAAAGTGTTTTGGGTGGATTGGGCGAAAAGGTTGCAAGGTTGTAAGGGGTTGTAAGGGACCACCTGTCAAATGCAATGGCAACATGTTTATGTGGCAAATGTGGCAGCATTAAGGCAACAAGCAGTAGAAGAGGGAATGGAATGGAAGAACAAGTAGTACTTGCTGACAGACAGCAGCTGCTGCCAATTGCCAGCACAATGCAAGGCAAAATGCGCGTCTGTCATACATGGCGTATGAGTTATGCAAACAGCTACAACTACAGCTACACAACCGCAAAACCGACCCGAACAACAAACACAACAGCCCCACAAAGCAGCCCTCGGGCCCTGCCAAAGTACCCGCATGTATGCGTATGCCAAGCGATTAAATCGCCAGCCAGATAGACAGATATAGCAAAACACACACACACACACACAGAGAAAGAGAGATAGATACATATAACACTTGTGCATCAACAAAGGGCGGGAAGAGGCAAGGGGGAGGACCAAACGCCGCTTGTCAGAACTGAACATATTGAAATTGCATTTGACATGTAATCGAGTGCCTGCAATTTGCCTGCTTATCACGATGGCTGCACTTAAAGGGCGCAAAACAGTTAACGTCGTTGATAATGTGCATGTGTGTGTGTGTGTATCTTTTTGTGGTGTGCCATAAACATTTCTACACATATCATTTGTCATTTTGTGATTTTGTGTTGCAAAACGAGTTGAAAGTTAAACTTAAACTTTCGTAAAAAACATCGATGATGATAATTTTTATCTTTTTAGTTTCGATTTACTGATAAACGTTGAATATGTATATCAAGTAATTTGCCTTATTTTGGTGAAAGATTTAAAAATTGCTTATTAAGTTTCGATTATTTGGAAATTGCCACCAAACCGACTCGACTCGACTCGACCAAAGCAAAATCGTCATCAACAGCTGTTGTTGCAGTGTAAAAATCATCAATCTTGACAATTCTTGCTACAAACACACACACACATAAAACATCACACAAGTGCGGGGGGTGGGTGGAAGCATGTGGCAAATGCGTTAAATGTCGCTCATTCTGATATGTACAGAAACACACACACACACATGGAGATTGGCACACGTTCTAAGGCAGAGACATAGCAGCAATGTGGCACTTAGGCAAACATGCAACGCCTGCAGCATATTTCCAATTCAAATTGCGAATATTGCAACAAATTTCGCCATTGAAGAACCCAACCCCCAAGCCGTTCCCCTCCTTCTGCCCCACCAATTCACAGCGGAGAATATATGCAATGGGAAAATAACAAAAAAAAAAAAAAAAAGATGAATGAAAATCAACTGCAAAATATACGCTCAATTTCACTTTTAGTTTTCGTTTTGTTTCTGTTATGAGCGACGTTTGCAATTTTTTGATCAATGCCTGAATTGCCTGAATGCTGAGGATGTTGAGAGCGGGAAAGAGAGAGCAGATACAACAGAAAGTTGAATGCACAGAGCGAAAATTGCTAGCATTTCATAGTTTTACACCAATCTTAAGGTAAAAATGTTTTTTATTTGCGTCCAAGCGTCCAAGTCTATACATAGTATATGCAGATCGCGTTGATCTTATAAGAGCTAACGACTCGAAATTTGAAATCGGATCAAGTTTGTTTCACATCATCGATTAATCCACTCTTAAGTGATAGCTCTAAGAAATTTAACATAATATTGATCAGCTGTGAGAATTTTATCAAATTCTGTTAAGAAACATCGAAGACAATGTAGATTGAACTGCATTTTCTTGATTTTCCTCACAGTGCACAGATGCAGCGGGATTTTTCAGGATGGTCGTTGGTTAGTGGCAGTTATTGTGTGTGTGTGTATGTTGGTGTGTGTGTGGGTGTGTGGATTTTTGAAAGCACGTTTCGCTGTGGGCGTCGCAGCTGCACTTGCGGCAATCATCGCAATCGCACGGAATCAATTTTTGTGAAATGTTGCATGCGGTGCGGTGCGGTGCCTTTGCATTGCCATGTTGCAGCTGTTGCAATAGCCATAATCCCGTCAACAACATCCATCCATCCATCCGTCCCAGCCCCTTACCATTACACTTGCAAGTGCTGTGTTTGTGTATATGTGTGTGTGCGTGTTTGTGTGTGTTTGTTGTGTGTGTGTGCACATGCTCATGTTTTCAGCAAGTGACTTCAAATTGATGTTTATAAAGTTGTCGTTGCCAGTCACCGAGTCAAAGTTGTCAACATGCCACAAGCCACGATTCGAGTCGGTTGACTCACTGAGAGTCTAAAGGAAATAGGACAGGATTGAGGAGAGAGAGTTCGGCATTTCAGTTTTGAGGCCAAATGCTGTTTACTTTACTTTAGCTTGGCTTTTTATTACAATATCTCTCTCTCGCTCTCTCTCTCTCTCTCTCTGTGTGTGTGTGAATGCTAAAGGCTGTCAGTAAGAATAACAACAAACTGCAACTGTTACTTTACTGCCAGTTTTTGTGGGCCTTTGACTGCGCTTGCAGGCAATATATATTACTTCTTTAACCATAGTTGATGCTCTTTGACAAACTTATATTGAATGGACCCAGGTCTCGTTAGGCACCCTAAGCACCCAGCATCCCCCATCCCCCCTCTAATGATGAGAGGCAAAAGTTTTGCGATGATGCCACTGAGAAAGTATTCGTAAGTGGCATTCACCAATTTGTGCAAAGTGCGCAACTCACATCAAAGTTTCTTGAATTCAATAACAACAAAAACATCAACAATGGCAACGGCAACATCTTAACAAGCCTGCCATCTATTTTTCCAATTAACCACAGCTTACAATTTCCAAAAGAACCAATTTATTTTGAACTTCTCAGCGAAAGCTCTCCTTCTTATTAACTAGGTTTTTTTTGTGTTTGATGTTAATACGAATTATTTTAAATTAAAATTTTAAATTTCATCCCCAGCTATTTTTGACATAGATCCTTGTGGAATGACAACAGATTGTTGCTCAGAAACTGTCGCAAGATATATTAATTTCCTGTTTTAAAAGCGAAGTGGCTGGGGGCATTGGAGGTGGGCTTGGCATCTCTGTTAACTCCTATCGAGCAGACACAGGTAAGTTAGTAATATCGTGACACTATACATAAAGTAATGAACAATCACTATATCAATGGAATAAAGCAGAGAGAACAGGCCGTGGGAGAAGAAGATATTGGTAACGCAGATGCAGATGACGAACCTACACCGCAAACACCCCGTACACAAACAGCCCCCAAGAAAAACTTTAATCGTTACACAAATAAACGTTGGCTACTTTAGATTGGCTTTCATCATTGTTAAATTTTTATGTTAAACAGTAAATTAAATTAAAAAAGAAGTGTTAGTAACCAAAGATTTAATCTATAACCTTTATTTAAGAGGAAATAATTTAAGTGAAGAGTTCTCGAGGTGTAATTCTGTTACTTATTTAATACAAGGGAGAACGTTGAAATTAGACTCTGCCGACTGTGGAATACACTCGCCGTCCCTTATTCGCCGCTTTGTCTGACGTAGTGATGTAACAAAAATTGTTGCACAGTTTCAGGTCTTTTGCTTTAAGGGTGTCCAAGAAACGCGCGTTTGTACAGATCGACAGATGGACAAGCAACACATCTAGCATTAAAAGTATATTGAAAATGCTCTTTAACCCATTTATTCTGCGTTCACTTGGAATGGTACAATTGGTACAGTTGGTACAATTGGTACAAATAGGCACATCATCAGAAATGTCAAAAGTAATTCGGTGTTAGTTAAGTTTATTGAGCTAATTTGACTTTAAACACAAGGTGGCAACAGCGATAATGGCTGCCACAGAGCACACTGCAAAGAGCAAAGAGCACAGAGAGCACACAGTTTGTGGCAACAGCTTTTTGGTTGGTTTGTGTCTTCTGTTCAACTCGGTTCTGTTCTGTTGTATTCTGTTGGCATTGCTATCAACTGCGGACAGGTGTAGGTCCAATAACTAGCAGCAGCACTCAGAACTCAGCATGCAACGTGCAACATGCAGTATGCATGATGGCAGCGTGTAAAGCGTCAACTAAATTATTCAGTGGAGGCAAAACACTTGATGTCCTAATAGTGTTTACATGCCCGCTTATAATGCTGTGAATGGCAGCGATAATGCATTTAAGAGTCAGTTCACTTTTCAACGATGGCTGTTGCAGCAGCAGCATTAAGCGGCAAAACGGGGCAGGGACAGTAAAAACAAATGCAATCGGCGCCATGGTGCACTTTCTGAATCCTTCCTCTCGGTCGGGGGCCAATTGCATGTACATCCGAGTGTCTCTATATCTGTGTTTGTGCAGTCCTATTAAATGCTCATACCTGAGATAGTAAAAAAGCTTTTTAAAAAAAACCAAACCACTGCATCAGCTTTTTCTGTACGAGTCAGAGTGCGAATAAAAAAGAATGTTAACTAAGCAATAAGCTAATAGCTGGAGATTTAAATACAAAAAATAGGGAAAAACCTTGTCAGCAGTTTCATTATGAAGCATATAGTAAGCATAAATAGGCTGTGGAGCTGGATTATTGGCTAACGTAACGTAAAGTGCAATTGCTGATAGGCAGCTTTAATCACATATGATTTATCTTTGGAGATATTAGATATGTTTGTAGAATATAACAGAGCTTCTAGTGTATTAAGTTTTCGAAAAACAGTTTTTTCCCTTGTCTGACTCTCTCTTTTTCTTTACCACCCTCTCGATAGCGAATGCTGGGATTGAATATGTTAAGCTGTGCAAAATCCAGTTCCAGGTTTGAGTACCCAGCATAAAGTTGAGAGCAAATTGTAGTTTTACTTGCTAGGATTTTACAACCCGAACAAACATTGACACAAAATTAGCACCAATAAAGGCGAACGACTTGCCTCGTTCTTCCGAAGTTGGGCAAATGAATGACTGAGTGACGGCTGGCAAATAAAAAGCATTGTGAGCCAGCGAGTAGGAGGGATTCATGAGTTGCACTCACACACAGAGGGAGTTGCCACCTGATCGATGTTGCACTTGACCAAAGAAACAAACAAAGATGAAAGAATGAATGAACGAAAGAAAGAAAGAAACTGTTCTCGCATCGAGCTTAATTGATTGTTTGATAAATTGATTGTCGGATGAATTGTTAATTCAAGAAAAACTAACAAACGATGCTGGGCGCTGCCACCTGCTGATGAATATGGCTGCCACATCAACTTAAGAGTGCAAACGTAAATAGCAGCATAAACGTTAACGTTTTCCGTACACGGAAATTAAAGCTACCAGGCAAGATGCCGCACCCAACATCCAACATCCAACACCCAATAAGCAATTCCCAGCTACTAGCTTCAGTTCCAGCTCCAAGCTATATACCTGGTCGAGGGAAGCGTCCACTTTGGTGCTTCAGTGAGTGCTGCGCAAGATTGTGAGTAGTCGTGGTCGGATGGGTCTGTTGGGTCTGATGCTGGACCAATTAGTCGACTGTCACCGTCACCTGTCAGCAGCAACAGCGACACAAATGGCAAAGGCGAATCGTAACAATGACAACAGCAGCAGCAGCAGCAGGCATCCGAGGCAAGGCAACATGTTCAAGTCGAGCGTAGCATTAAGTTGTGGGGGCCATCTCTTAAAGTTGCGGCTCACAGACAAACCGCTGAATACAAATGGCTTTTTGCCGGTGAAGCTACTACAACGAAGACAGCTGCATTCGCCCAGGCTAGCAGTCATCCAGATGCTTGTCAGCCATCTGCTCGCTTATACCCTTTCCCTATATTCCGGCTACTTCTTCTCCTTCTCCTCATCACCATCAGCTCGCTGTGCAATTAAAAAGAATGCCATGTCAGAGATAACCAGCAGCAACAACACACACACACTCACTGACACCGTCACGTGCCTGCACACACACACACACACACTTGGGAAACATAAATGGCTGCTGCTGTTGTTGTTGTCACCGTCACAATTATTTCGACAGCCATCTTGTCGCCTGACCGTCATCGCTCTTTACCCCGCCCAACATCGAGCCACACAGGTCATCGGCCCAAACAATGCCAGCGAGTTACAACGAGTAAGCCAAAACTAACGAGAACACGCTCTCCCCCTCTCACTCATTCTCTCTTTCCTTTTCCTGTTTATTTTTCACTCAAAAACTATGAACCGCAATTCATTTTTCCGGTTGCGTTCCAATGGATCTGCTGCACACCAATAAATGGTTGTCAAACGGTCATCTTTACGCCAATAATTGGCATTATAATTTTAATTGGAACAATCACTTTAACTTTGGAACCAGTCTGGTTTGTAGCGACATGTTTAGTGCCAATGCTGAATACTCAGCCCGTCAACTATGAGATTCATTAAATCAAAGTTAACCATACGTTGGCATCGTGCAAATTGGGCTTCGAACACCGTAAAATTGATAAATACAAGTTTTCGCTCATTGCTCATATATAGTAAATGCAGAATATTTAGTTTCATATTCATGAGATTCATGAATATTAGATGAACATTTCGTCTTGACGATGATATTCTCCTCAATGTATGTGTGTCTGTGTGTAGATAGATGCACATAGCTATTAATTTGTGTTAGAGGATACTGCAGCCTATTCCATATGTATTAGAATCCAACATGCAGTTGCTAATGAGCACATAAATGAGAATGCAGAATATGCAATTTCCCTGTAAAAGGTTGCGTGAATCATATCGATAAGTTAAGTAAAGCAAATGGTACATATATGTAAATGGATAACCTTGTGCAATCGCTTGTCTGTTAAATCTAAGGCCATCACAGATGCTTAAGTTAAAGATACCCGAATATACAATTATGACTTTAAGTATGGGCTAGGATATATCTAATATGCCTGAATGAAGGGTATGTTAGCTTACTGTCGGACTGCGCAATTACGAGCACTCCGCCAGATGCTAGCAAACAATTGGTTTTCCCTCTTTTTTTTTTTTAAATATTTTGTTTCCATTCTTTTATTTTCTTGCCATTTGCACCAGGCAGTTTTCAGTTATCCACTCGATGGTGGTGCTATACAACTGCTGGCCATGGCTTTTAGCCTGTGGCCCCATCCAATAGCTAAAGTCAAAATGGTTAACTGCTTGCTGCATTCATTGTATATAGTAGCTCTCCGATCCAGTTCTTGCTGCCAGGCAGTTGGCTAAACTACTTCAAGTTAAGCTGCTGCAGTGGGTGTATATTATGGTTGTATTTATAATAAGTCTGGAACAAAAGGACCATGAAATTGATTCAATTGAAAAGGCATTAAATAATCCCATAAAGCCATGCTTTTAATATAAATTTCATTTAATATTAATCGGATCACGCTTTGTTGGGCCAAGACTTTCAAGAAATCAACTCAGGCGTAATTCCTATTGCCAGTTGCCTAGGAAACAATATTAACAATATTTTGGCTCGGCCCGAGTTTGCTTATATTTGGCTGCCATCTGCACTTGGCAATGGCCTAAGTACTTGGCTTTAAAGCAAAAACCGAATTAATGTTTCAATTGAAATTCATTATAGAACAAATCAGTTGCTTTCTTTGTCGCAATAAAAGGCAAAAAATACCAACGAGCTGATAAAAATATTAACACAAGATAGACCTCAAAAATGTATTTCCAAAACTTTACTGCTTTTATGTGTGTTGGACTCATTATGGTATTAATTCATAATATGCCCTGTGGGCATTCTAAAGACAGCTGGGAGAGCTTACACTTAAAATTATCAATGGTGGGGGAAGCCCACTTACAAACAACAAGTAAAAGAAGCAAGGGCAGCATACACATGCATATGCATATACAAATACATATACATTTACTCTTGTCGGTTGCCCTTTGCAGAACATCAAAATACTTAAATCTTGCTTTATCTCTCTGCGGTAATGTGTTACTGTGTGTGTTTGTGTGCTGATATTAGCAAAATTATAGCTACTTATGCGGCTTGGAGCTTGCTAAGACATTTGAGAACACATGTTGGCTGGTCGAAACACGACGCAGTCATTAAAATGCTTAATGCGAGCTGGCATTGGTCGACGCCTTCTGCAGCCAAATAATTGCCAAACAGTTGAACAACGTTTTTCCCCAGTTGTCCCACATAAATGCCCTGTAAGCAAACATGTGAAAAGTATGCTCATATATCTGTAAAATGGAAAGAAAAAAAAGAGTATAAAAAGAGTATTGCACTAACAAATTTTCTAGTAGTTCAAGCAAAGGATTTTTTAGTTTTTCATTTTAGTTTGACAAGAATTTAAAAAAATATTTCATTTGTTTTTCGAGGTTAATAAATAGTAAAACAAATGTTGAATAATGTGGCTCTAGTACAATTAAATTTTAATTTGTCAACTGTCTCGAGGGCATGACATAGACATATGTATATACTATATTGTATATAGTTTATCAGCATCGAATGCTTATTAAATTAATTCACCTATTGCTGCAGCAATAAAATGCGGTTGCTCCCAATGGAATCGAACACAAATGACACCCACTATTGATTTAGTACTTGTGGTCTATTCCAAGGGGTATCTGTTAGTCTGCAGTATCCTCATCTATGCCAAACACACACACACACACACAGATACTCAATCCACTCTATACGTTGCTGTTTGCTTGCTCAATAAATATCGTAAATAAATTTAAATTCAATTGTATATATTTTTTTTTGTTTCATACAAGCTGAAATTTCTCCTCCTTTCCCAACTCTTTCCACTGGTTTCCACGACATGTTAGTGTCATTTATTTATATACATTTGACTGTCTCACTCGCACCCACATCATGTACTCTGTGATCTGTGCATGTGTGTGTGTGTGTGGATGTGGGTGTTTTATTTATTATTTACATATCCGTTTACGTTTATTTATACAAAATTTCTTTTTGTTCGCTTGCTAACGAATCTGTTTCGTTCCGTTCTTGCCAAATGTGTGTGCATATAGTATATGTATATATTTTTTATATTTTACTTTCATTGTATATTTTTTGCCTTCAAAAATGTTCACTCTCATAACTTTTTGGCAAAACTGCATGGATTTCCATATTAAATTCCCTTTTGGTCAATACTAATTCTTTCTTTTTGATTTCTCTACCTATGTTTTATTGATACAAAAAGCATTTTATTGAGTGTCCCTCAAATTCAGGCAATAAATATATGTATTATGTTGACTTGTAAATCTTATCAGACCATTACTGCATTAAAAGTAAAACCAGTCGAACAAATTCAAGATATTTTCAATTCGAAATCTGAATTTGATTCAGTCGATGCCATCGGATTTTAAGAATTGAATTTCGTAGTTGTTTACTATGACAATGGCTTTCCCAGGTATAACGCTTTGGGTGGAGGAAAACAACAACAACACCGCATACACACACACATAGAGAGAGAGAGCGACAATTCTAGCCAGTGGCCACATTTGTAGTAATTTGATAAGCGTTTGCTTCATCACTGGATGATGAGCCTTCCTTCAGCTGTAAATTCAATCTACATTTCCGGCCACACTTCCGCAATTTACATACCATACTTACTTACTACCTTAAGTAATATGGGGTATGTATGATTTTTTTTTTATTTAAATTTAAACTCTATAAAAGTGGCTTTTTGCAAGAGTTTGTGTCTAAGATTTTTATGTATATACACATAAAAGTTTTTATAAAATTATATATATGTACATGTATGCAGGGTATCTTAAGAAGAAGAATTTTTCAAGCAGTGTGAAAAGTGATAGCTAAGAAAAGTGACACAACACCATCAACAGGGGACTATCAGAGCTGTATATGTATGTGTGTGTGAGTATCATCAATCCCAGAAGCTCGTTTTGCAATGCGGCATGGTAGCTAAGTGGCGGCCAGGCGAATCGTTAGCCCAACCCTCATTTGGCAGTCGTTTAATCCATTAGATATGCATTCACCATTCGCTATTCAACATTCACAAGGAACAAAGCGCCTCACGTCCGACCAGCGATACTACTAGTACAACTGCTACAGAGCTATGCATCTATGCATGTGGCTATGTGCCTATGCCAGCCAATGCAGTGTGCAGTTTACAATGAATATGGAACACGCCCTATACGCCTCCTCCAACCCAACAGCAACCAACACAATCACCAGCAGCATACCACACGCAATATGCGCATGCAGGCAGCTAGCCAGCCAGCCAGCCAGGCAACCAGCCAACCTCGACTTTCGTTTTGTTTGGTTTATTTTCATTGAATTCATTCAAGCGCGGCATACAAAAAGAGAAAAACTTGGTAACTTTGCATAATTTATTAAATACGAGCAACTCCTGCACCCCCAATTTCCATCTCCTTCTCGGCCTCGGCCCCAGCCCAGCTCCAGCTCCAGCTCAAGCCCATCATCAACCGTGTCCGCATCCGTGTTTCAGTTTGGTTTCCCTCGCTTTTGTTGCAAATCTACTCTCACGGCATATTCAGTGCTTCTGTGCTTTTGCGCTTTTGCTCTTGCGGGCTTCTTTTTATACTCTACCTTACCGAAAGTAAAGTGTTTATTGGTTTTGTGACACGTCCATCCGTCGTCCGCTTGAATGAACGCAACTTAAAACCAGATATTGAAAACTTTAAAAATAACTTTCTCTATGGTCGGGACTGGTACTGTGCCAAGATTGGGCCACTACGCATACTTTGTGGCTGGGGAATCGATAAAAATCGTTCACAACTGCCACTTACAACCCCCCTTTGAACGCAGCTTTTACACAGGCAGCAGAGTATTCCGCAGTCGGTTGAGTCTAGTCGCAACGTTTTGGCCTGTTTTTTTTGTTGTTATCAATTCGTGTTTTCAGTTCCTCTTCGCCGTATCTACTGTGCCTGTTAGTTTTTGTTGATTTTTCTTTTTATAATTTGGTTTTTCTTTTATTTTTCTTCTTTTTTTTTTGGTGAAAATGCTTATGCTAATGTTTGACACACTGCCTTCTCCCCGAAAGTACGAAAGCAAGCGATGCAAATTTAATGAAATATTCACGGTGTGTGCAAGTAAGACTTTAATAAGCTTACCATGCGGGCCACCGAAACACACACACACACTCATAGAGCGAGAGATAGAGAGAGAGAGAGAGAGAGAAAGAGACGGATGGGGTGGGATGGGAAAGGATACCCGTAACCGCTTTTGGTATTGTGCTGTAAAATTTGTAGTTTAGTTTTCATTGAAGTCTTCCGGCACTGCAAGTAACTTCCTCATTTGGCGCTTAGCCCCTTCAACTGCATCGGCAAAAAGAGCCCAAAGAACAAACACCAAACAAAGGCAATCTCGGTAAAGACATTCTATTCTCTCTCGCTGTGCAAAAGGGAGGAATGCCAAGGGTCTGGGCCATGTGGCTGGCTGATCCAAGTCGTTGCCTACTTATGCAAATGTCAAAAATGCTTCGCCGTACAATGACAGCGCCGCCTTCACGTCTCAGTCACAACATTCTCAAGTGAACTCATGCCAGTGGAATATTATAGTACGACTATACGATGTCGTACTAGGATGCCAATACGAAGCTTCATATCGTACTAGCTAGTATTGTGTTTGCTTATAGTACACCCTATTGACAAAGTATAATTTGATTTTCTCTTCCTATTAGCTTTTAGCTGATTATCCTTGTTCACAGAGAAATGATAATGATTGGGATATGAGATGTGCTGCAGATTCAAGGATACAATGCAAGAGTCTACTATTATATTATTATTTAACATGCATAATTGTTTGTTTGTTTTAGAAGACGATGAAAAGCAGGTTTTAGAGCACTAAATTTTCATTTATTTTAAAATAAAGAGAGAAAAAACTTATTGGGATTGAATTTATTTATATGTATTTGAAATACTTGCTACAATTTCTATTCAATTAACTTTTCAAAGGAAGTTTAGCGGCTACATCAGAAATCACAGCAACGAAAATTCAATTCGTTCTAAAAAGGAGCAATTGAATCCACGTAACGCTCAACACTCCACCGCTCAAAGTTGAAAGCTGCGCCATCTTAGCCATAATTTAGCTTAGAATTCCTTTGGGTTGGCAACACTCGCCAAACCGCACTATTTTATGAATTGTTTTTTACGTTCTCCCGCACATATAGAGAGAGAGATTCTGAGCTGCATGGTGCATAGTTTTCGAGCACACATACGTACACACACACAAACTCGAGACATTTTAATCGACCGCCAACAGTTTCAACTGTGGCTCAACTTTCAGGTTATTTAGCAGCTATTTACGTTAACTCTCCACCTAAGACTTAGTTACACCCTCCTCGTGGCTCACCGATGCTCCGAAACCGCCAGCGCCAGCGCCACCGCTTCGCCAGCCAGACAGACAGACAGCAAGCTCAAGTGTCTGTCTGTCTCTCAAGTGGTGGGAAAAGGGAGTAAGGGAGATTGGATAAGGGCTTACTCGGCTTGTGTGTGTGTGTGTTTGTGATGCGTCACATTCTTTTGGGGGAAGAACATCCGTTCCAAACAAGACAAAAAGGGAAAAAAAACATGGGGAAAAACTTGCTCGAAATGTTTTTGAATTAGTTTTAAAGCATGCCACATTCTTAGCTTCCATGGTGCCCCTGCTGCTGTCAAACCGACCCCCCTCTCCCTCCCCCTCTGCAACACCAAGCACGTCTTCAGAAAGGCGAGGCTTTGTGCTTTCTTTTCAATTTGACTGCCGTTTAAAATCGATAGACATAGAAGTAACTTTGACTTTGACAAATTTCCTTAGCACAACTTTGGCGAATGAAGCGCCGAACAACTCAGATGCCACATCATGTGGTAAGAGGCAGGCCCCCCCTCCCCACCCACAAACGATTTTGCCAAGTCAAAATCAATGTGAGTAATGTTGCCGCCCCAAGTTTACAAAAAATCCGATCAACTTTTCCCAGTACACACACACACACACCCACACAAGCATCGGTGTCTAAATGAAATATTAAAATAGATAAATCTGCAAAAGCTGATGTTGCTTATATCATCCTCGCAATTCTCGTTCTCATTCTAAATGAATTAAATTTTGTGAGCCATTTGTAAATTTGTAGCGAAATTTGATTAATTCGAAATTCGAATATGTGTTTTCAAAGAAGATGCAAAAGTCGTGTCGGAAACTGGTAACAGCACGGCGCAATTAGACTTTGAGAACAGACAGATGGTCTGACAGACAGACAGAGAGCGAGAGATAGAGAGAGACAGCTTTTGCTAAGGCACAATCAGAGCTTAAAATCAAATCACTGTCAAAGGCTAATTCAGCATGCAACGCAAACAAGCAGCTGTGTCCACAGCTGCAACATCAACAGTAACTGCAGCAACAGCGACTCAATTTGATTTGATTTCAGTTTTACAGCGAGTGAGATATAGAGAGAGTGAGATGAAGAGATCATGCTCTATTATCTATCTCTATCTCATGTGTTTCATCTAATGGCATCTAACAACAACATCAAACATTTAAGTAGTATGTATCTGCTTATTCTCAATGCATACACACATTTATCGAACCCTTTGAGTTGCACTTGCAGCCACATTATGCCTTGTATGTATGTATGTATGTCTGGCTTTAACTGTCGGGCGCCTCTTCCCACTTTTTATACATTTAGTGGGATATAGAGGCGGGTGGGAGGGGGCTTACAACAGCGACTGCGCCTTTTGCCGCACTCTGCAAGTGGATACAGTAACAAAACAGTTTGATTTATTAGCACAATCTTTGCCGCGGCTAAAGGGGCAATCAAATACACGCGAAACTAAGCCGCAGCCATGCTGGCGTCGCACAGTGGTGCGATTATAAAATGCCATTTTATATATAAATCATACAAATTTAGAATTTGTACATAAGCACAGTGATATGAAAATGTTCAAATTCCAATTGGCAAAGTAATAACAAAAAATATTTATTTTTTGTCTGAGCTTAACACATTTCTAATCCCATTTAGTACTAGTATTTTAATACCATCAATAGCCACCGATAAATTTTCGGTTTTCTGTAAAATCGGTAACAGTCGATTACCGATTTGAATGAAAAACAAGAACTTCAGAATGAAATTTAATCAATATATCATGGCATAATTCGAAAGTTTTGTTTTCAATTTATTGCTAGCTCTGCACCACTGTGACATGCACAAGAGTACCGGAAATAAGAGGTACACAGTATATATGTGTTGGGTGGCAGAGGAGGGGTTGGATGGGGTTAGTGCGACATGGCCTGCTAGCCAGCAGCGGCGTCTGTGTTCGACGGCTGCCTGCACTTAGCTGCCGGCATTTAAAGCCACTATTTCTATTTGGCGTGAATTTGATGCCAGCTCATGGTTATGCATGCATCTACTATATATTGTTACGAGTGTGTGTGTGAGAGTGTGAGTTGATCGGTTCGTGTCCACACACCCCCCAGTGTACTCAGCGGCAGCAACACTAACACTTACACTAACACACTCAAACTCAGACAAACACAAACATGTTGGCGCGCGCATACATTGTCGACATGCGTGTGACAGGATAATAAAGGATGCTTTTGTCGCAGACCAGCAGACCAGCAACCAGGCAGCCCAGCAGCCGAGGCCTCTAATTTATTGCTCGTGCACAAATGCATGCATTCCAAACAAGATTTCAAGATGAGCATAGATAAGCGCCAGGACGACGACCAACAAGCCCGATTATACAACACACACCATTTGCAATCAAAGTCCAATTGAATTCATTCTTATTATTATTATTATTATTATGTGGAATAATTGAATGAATTTATCATTTGATTTCGATGTTATTGTTTGCTGCACTAAACATTGATCTAACTCTGCAACCTTTAAATAAATGTTTAAGTAAATTAAATTATAAATTTATGCAGAAC
The DNA here is from genome assembly GCA_018901835.1 of Scaptomyza graminum. Classification (NCBI taxonomy): domain Eukaryota; kingdom Metazoa; phylum Arthropoda; class Insecta; order Diptera; family Drosophilidae; genus Scaptomyza; species Scaptomyza graminum. The sequence continues at coordinate 2,049,943 of JAEIFL010000001.1, read as the reverse complement.
AGTTCTAATTGCATTTGGTTTTGAATTAACTGCACACAATAAACACAAAATAAATAATCAATTTGGCCAGAAATATTAAGCTGTTTGTGCCAATAAATCAACATAAAACACAAAACAGAAAGTTCTATCCTAATTTATGTACTTTAAACAACATTTTGAATTAACTTGTTTATTAATAGATACGTTATAATAACCTTTCGAGTTTAGATAATTCGCTTGCAGCTCGAATTTGCATTTAAAAACGTATCTCATATCACTTCAGCTGGCAAAACAGCCAAACAAAAGCTAGAGACGGATAGCTGATAGATGGCAAATAATGCAGCAAGTCAGCTGAATAGCGACAACGATACCCAGATACCGTACCGGACATGGACATGGAAATGGACATCAATAGCCAAACCAACCAACCAACCATCGAGCAGAAAGAGTAAGAGAAGAGAAGCAAGCGTGCCCGCCAGTCAAATATCTCATAGAAACAACAATTTCTTCTTGACTGAAGTGAAGTACGTACATACATACATACATGGGTATTACTTTGAAAAGATTTCTCTGCCTGCAAATTTGATGATGCCGTCGTAGACAAACAAGTCAGCTTAGTCCGGCTACATTCCAACCAACTCTCACAAACACACACAGAAAAATGTAAAATAAAAGAAAAGGATTGAATTCGGTTATATTGGATGCAAGGAAGAGTCTAAGTCACTGGCAGGGGCAGTTTGCACGTGCGCTTGCTTGGAGCTGCTAACGCATTGAACAGCAGCAGTGCTGCCAACTTGTGCAGAGGAAAAATTACAGCCAAAAAAAAAAAAATGTCAGAGAGGGAGAAGAGAAAGAAAATGCGGCGCACGTTTGCCAAATTGAAATTTACCACGCCGACGAACTGCAGCGGCAGCTGGCAGTTGGAAAACCATTCCGGCGCGCCACAACAGACAAAACTGGGTGTTCCGAAGGGGTTGGTTGTGTGGGTGGGTTTGGTAGGGGTTTTGGTTGGCTTTGCTTTGCTTTGCTTTAGCCGTGTGGAGAGTATAGTTTGCAAGAGTATTTGGCCAGCCAGATTCGTTGACTTGACTATAAACATTGATGCAGCGGACCATTCGACGGCGACACTCGCTTCAGCTAAGCCATCTCCCCCATATATATGTATATATCTGTGTGTGTGTGTGTTTGTGTGTGTGTGTGGGTGCTCGAGTATGTTTTTGCCAAAGCTGGTGATGCTGCAGCTGCCAACTGTGATGCGATTCCTTGTGGTGGTACTCGGTTCATTGCTCTCTCGCTCGCCACAACTGAACATTGAACTCAATTCGACGCTGCGCGAAATGCGGCAAAAGTGGTCTTTATATATGTACTACATATACATGGTATATACAAATATGTATACATGTATGTATATATTATTTTTAGCGAAACCTGACCAGCGCACTACTACTTCTATATACATAGCACCCCAGACACACACACACACACACAAATGAGCATTTGACTAGCTTATTAGCCATTTTCCAATTGAAAAAACAAAATTCAACTATTTATAGTATAAAGTAGTAAGTAGTAGTTGCAAGCTGTGTTGAGTGTAGAAATTGCCAATTAAAAATGTCTCAAAAGTGCTATTTAACGGTGTTTATGAAAGCAATTGAAAATTGTTTAAGAAGTCGAAAAGAAAAGTAATTCTAATTGGTTTAATTAAAAATTCCGGCAAAGTGAAATTTCAATGCAACAAAATAATGCAAGCAATTACATTTAATTAAAAGACATACTTTGTCGAGTGCAAAATGCCTTATTACACTGCAACACATTTTTTGAAAATGTATATTTTTTTAATTTAGTTTAATTACAAAACAATAATAAAAAGTAAATTAATTAATTAATTGCGCTTGCCTGCAAAAGATTTAAAGATTTCACTTTTTTCAAAATTCTATTGATACAAAAATATTGTCATTTTTATGCTCCATACTAAATGAGAAATGTGCGTAGTGTTGTATCTTGATAATAAACAGTAAACTCAATTATAAACTCAAAGCCAAACATGAAAATTCATTCGTAAATCAACTTGTTAGCACTTTTACCCACGTGCACAATTATAAGTGCCATCAAATGTATAGCTTTTTGAACAAAGTAAATCAGATTTCATTAAGTGTGCGTCGAGTGCGACAAAATGCGGCAATTGCCATGGCAATAATTACAGGTAAATGGTGTAATTAAATCGTGTTGATGGTTAACATTAGAAAAATGCCATTAAAACGCGCAAAACAGATAACCAACCGTCGCGACGTACATTGTGACCGACAAGTGTCATTCAGTAACTAAACACGCATCAACACCCGGGGGCACTTTGACAACAACAACAACAGCAGCAGCACAAAAACTAACAGCAATCGCAAGAAGGGGGCAAATTGCAACTTGAACATTGTAGTGGCGCTTGTCAAGTAATTTGTCATACTTAATTGCAGCACGCCATGAAGTTGATGTTCCACAGTTGCTTGTTCCTGTTCCTGTGCTTGTGCTTTTGCTTGGTTCTTGCTGCTTGTGTCAGCGGCAACAGTTGTCGCTAAGCTGCATTAATTGGGCGGGCATTACGTCGCTGGGCGTGGCTCTGATTCGAAGCTAAAGCGTTTGCTGGATGCTGTCTGCTGCAGTTGCAGTTGCACTTACAGTAACTGCAACAACAACAACATCGCGTTATTTGCATAAGCTTTGATTTCTGCAATTCAATTGCAACAACGCACAACAAATGCCTCACAGCTGTAGTACTAACAGTGCGTGTAAGAATAACAATTATTAGGGAAATTTAACCTAAAGAATTATTTTCATTTTATTTTACGTTAATCAACATTATAAGTTTTTGACTTGAGTGAATATTTAATTTTTACCTCATCAACTTAAAACTTAATTTTCTTTAAAACGATTTGATTATACATATGTATATTGATTCCTGGCCCCTTGAGTATCTACCGATTATCTTTAAAATTCACACGCACACATTCTGCTCGAACATAAATTTCAAACATATAAGCTAGCGATAAAACAAATTGTCAATTGGATAGCAAAGATAGCAGTTTTGGAAAGTTGTGTAAATTGTTATTTGTTGAAAAGTGTTGCGTTGTTGTTGTTGCTCTCAGTGAAAAAAGAGTGGCAAATATTTCAGTTGCAGCTACCACAGAGCACAGTACACAGGATATTTTGCAATCGCATATACAGCGATTCATGAATATTTATTCCTAAAATCAAATTGAGGAAACCACTGGAAACGGACAAAACTACAAAAGAGAAAAGCACCGGGAATGCGGCTACAACTGCGGCTGGGTCAAAAGCCTTTTCGTGTTTTTTTTTTATCTTTGTGCACAAGAATCGGGGAATTGGTGGTCCCAGTTGTCCCAGTTGGTGCTGCTGTCGCTGTGGGAGCTCGAAATTAGCATGCATATTGAAGGCGGTCAACATTTGCCACCTGGCACCGGGCACCGGGCAGCGGGCACCCGGTACCTGTATGTGGATATGAATGCGAAAAAAATAAATTTAGAAAGAAAACAGCAAGGAATCGCCAACATAATACTACTCCTACAGACCGGAATTCTTTGACTCATATATAATAACATACACGTGTGTGTGTGTGTGCCAAAAATTCATGAAACTGAAAGAAAACACACACACTCACTCCCACACACTCGCATACACAGCAAATATGCAAAAATACTCGAAGCAACTGCAACGAAAAATATTTTCAAGTAGGTCCGAAACATTTCTCGGGGATAGCAGAAGGGCGGACAGGACTGGCAGTTCAATTGGCCCACAGCAGTTGGGCCAAAATGAATTGAAACGTGCCTCAAAAAGTTGTTTTATGCATATCCAAAATGCGACGAACAGCCAGCCAGCATAACAAGAAAAGAACAAAAATGTTTTAAACTTATGTAGTACACATTCAGATGCTGGAATGCTTGATGCTTGCTGGATGTTGTTGCTACAGAATGCGGTTGTCTGAAGTCACCGCGATGAAGTGCGGGTTCAAGCCCTATGCAAATGACCCACAAAACATTGGTATTAACGATCGCAAGGTATTCAACGTATGCATGCTCCAACTAAAGTTATTTAAAGTGAAAGATTAAGAAACAAAATCAACTCGAATTACTTGTGACAGCTGTTTATCTACAATCCTTACTCAAGTAACTGCTTGTGTCTTTCTTGTTGCCAATTTTTGCTCAACGTTCATCAATCTAATTTTCGTACCGTTTGCAAATGTAAGGCATCCAAAAATTTGCTTGCCAGTCATCTTTGAAAGATTGTCAATTGGCAACGAACACTAACATACAGACAGGCAGCAGCAACAGCAGCAGCTGCATGCAACGTGCAACTTGCAGCCCGCTGCTTTTCACAATGGCGGGTGCACTTTATTTGTCGTTCCACTTACCGCAGTTGACTTTGATTTGTGCGCGCAATCGTACAAACAGTGACAACATTTCGGGCAACGATGCCTCGATGCCAATTCAAGTCCCTTACCTTACCTTACCTTCTCTTTGCCACCCCTCTCCACCTTAACCCGTACACGGGCACAAAATGCAATCAAATAAACAAATTGCCAGTCGTCAGAATCAGAATCAGCAGACTCACATTCACATAGTACACCCATCAGCCATCCAGCTATCCAGTCAAACATTTATCAGCTTTCAGCTTTCAAAGAGCGCATCACTGTCTCAACAACAACAGCAAATTTGTTGCAGGCGCAGGCAACAGTTTAAGTTCGACGAGTGGCAAATAATGAGGGCAATGTCATTTTTTATTTTTATTTATTTTTTATTTTTATTTTTTATTTGTATTGTCTACGCTGCGTGTTCGTAATAAAAACACAATTTCTTGCCAAGAAAAACAAGCAAATATTCAATCTACCATTTGTACTATATATATCCAGCATTTGCACATTGTAAAGTTGATATAGCTGATTAATTGTGTTAAGTTTTTATGTAATTTCCCATGTTTGCATTTAATTATAATTGATTCAATAAAAAAATTTAATAATAATTGTTTAATAGTTAATTTCAGTCTCTGATATCGTCGCTTTTCTATATACCTACTGACACACATAGCTTTTACGACTCGGCTGTTGATGCTGATCAAAAATATATATATTTAATGGGATTGGAGACTCTTCCTTCTGCCAGTTTCATACTTTTGCACCATTATCCGAATTTTCGAGGCATATTAAACTTATTTTACATTTAGTATTTAAGCCCCGCCTGCTTAGATATCGTCCCATAGAAATAAAGGACAATTCATAACTGCTTCGAGTGGCGTTTCGTAAAAACAGTAAGCCTAGTATAATTGTAACTACTGCTTTGTGTATTTTACTATCAAAATAAATAATAAATTTTTGTGAATCTTGTGAATATTTCGTAAAAGAGTCAAATACTTTAACGCTGATTACCAATAAACAGTTCATATAACACAACAGCAAAAATCTTCAAAATGGCTTCCGGCGTTGCAAAATGTACAATTATTAAAGAGATGGTTCTGGAGCGCCCGTATCCGGATACGCTTCTGGCTAATATTACGGAGAACATTTTGCGCATTTTGTTCCCTCCGTACAAATACCATTACACTACGGTTACAATAGAAGAACGATGCGGCCCGAGTGCCTTCGATATAGTCTTAGGAATTTTGGTTTTGGCATTGTGCATTGCTCTTTATTACTCTTACAAACAGAAAAAAGTAAGTTAGTAAAATTGTTGTACAACCATATACATACATAAATAATATTCATGGACAATCATCATTAGTACCGCCTAAGGCCGTGGTTTCAGAACATCTTCAAAAGACAAGACTTTCAGCAACCTGCTGAAGTTGCCAAGATACGATGGTTGACGCACGCCTACGCCCGAAGGCAAACAAGAATTTAAAGGGAACAGGGAGAACAGGCCAGAACAGAATATATATAAATTTCAAGAACTGTTTATGATGTTAAATTGTTATGTTAAGCCTAAGATGGCTTTTAATTAAAATTGGTTGATGTTATAGAGAGCAAATAAAAAAACATAAAATTTACTTAAGATAGTTCAGTTCAATAGTTCAGTTCTTACTCTTAAGTAAAGAATTTATATCGGATAAATGTTTTACAACGATAATTCTAGTATCTATATTAAACAGGTTAAAACGTTGCAATCAAACGCAACCGACTGCTGAATACTCTTATGCCTGTAATTAAGCGCTGAGTATACAGCTAAAGAATGATGGAATGTGGGTGGTACCAGATGGATGAAACACCAACCTTTCGAACGGCATGTTATCGATTTCCATCAGTAATTGCATTAAAAGCAACCAAGAATATATAATTTTGTTATGAAAATGATAACAAAAAATGATTTAGCCTTAGCGCCACTTTATGGTGCGACGAATTTGGTTACTAATTTAACCCTATCCTTCTTGATCTAAGGTTAAAGCATAAGTAATTACCACTATTAATTATAGGTATTAATTCTTAACCTTTTGAGGGTTGCTTTCTAACACCTTAATCTCTCTAATAGTAAGCATCCTATCAAGAGTACGAAGAAAAAAAGAGAACAAAACCTAATTACTTATGTCATTAAGTTAATTACGTTTGCAAATGCAAACTCAAACATTAAACACGTTGCGACACGCTACTTAATTTAATTGTTTCAAGTTGATAACCGGATAAATTAGTTCACTTTCATTATGGACAACAAGTAAATAGAGCAATTTTGTGGTTAGGGTTTCACTCACCTGGCAGCAATATTAGGCATTTTAAAAGACAGGCATAGACCAGCCAGGCTGTACTCGATGTGCGCGTCCTTTGGGAACTCATCGTCGACAATGTGGCCACAATGAGACGCATTTGGTTAGTTGGTTGGTTAATTAAGTGTTTTAATTAGCGAAATGGCACTTCTTCTTTTGTTTGTTTCTCCTGTTTATTGTGGGCAGCAATAGTTAAAAAGCAAATGAAGCTATTCATACGTTCATTCGTCAGTTGTTTAGTTAGTCAGTTAGCTTGAGATCGATTGCCTTTCATTCATTCAGTCATTGATTCATCTGTCGCTATCAATGTCTTGATGAAGCCACAATCACTCAAATGCAAGCGCAAAACGCAAATTGAAACTCGAATGCGAGCTAAAACTCAATTGCCTCAGACTCTCACTCAACCTGTGGCATGCGGCCTACTGGCAAAGTGGCAGCGTCCGTTAGCCAGACATATGGCGCATCGATCAGGCGGCTGAATCGGTGAATCAATAACCCAGCACGCCTTCGTCACTCGTTGAGTGTACCCTGCGAGGGATGCAATACCAACGAAAACAATTTTCTACGGCAATTGTTTTTTATTTTTGTCTTCCTCTCCTGCTCCTGCTGCTGCTTCTTTTTTGTATTTCCTTTTATTTTGCTGGTCCTATTTTTTTTTTTTATTATATTTTTTTTTTATTTTTTTTTTATTTTTGCTGTTATCAAAGTTGAGTCTGACGCTTGCTAATGCCACTTCTGTTCTTGATGGGACGGTTGTTATTGTTCTTGTCGTTGTTGTTGTTTTTGTTGTTGTTATTATTATTGTTATTGTTTTTTTTTTTTTTGCTTTGCTGCCTCTTATCTGTGCCACCACCTTACTTGCCTTTCAATTTTGCAAGCAGTTGAAAACTTTTACTTTTGGCTTGCCGCAAAATTTCGATTTTTTTTTCACTCTGTCCAACCATTTATCAAAAATTCTCCATTCTGCTCTTTCAGGTGTTGGTGGCAGTTGGGGCGAAGTGGGGGGATATGGCTTTTAAATTTTGCGGGATTTCTTGGCCGGAAATCGAATGAGCCAGCTAGCAAGATTGCAAGAGAGAGATGGAGAGAGATGACGTGGACGGAAGGGTCTGCGTGGGACCGTCTCAGGCTCTGTCTGCGACACGGATAGGTGTTTGTGAGCAACGGCAACGACTGGTTGCACACATTTGTGACATCTCCAGATGTCCGGCGGCAGGTGGCAGGCGGCAGGCGGATTTTGGGGTGGGTCGTTGACCTTGACTATTTAGCTTGTCAACGCCAACAAAATTGGTGTTGTGTTTGTCTTTGTGTTCTTGGTATGCGATTTAGTTGAAATCTGTTCCGAATCGCTCTCTACGATAGCGTACACTGATTGATTGTTGCCACTTCTCTCTTTTGTTTCTTCTTATTGTTTGTTTGTTTGTTAAAAATACACACACACATTTACTACTAGTTGATATAAGTATCTGTACGTATGTTCTGGTATGTCCTATTTTTAATGAATATCTATGCCTTTTCTCTTTCTGGCTTTTTCCGTTTGATTTCGGCTATCGAGAGCGGGCGTTTCCGTTATTTTTTTCGTATATTTCCGAAACTTGTTTACAACGTTTACTCGATGCGTTTTTTGGCCAGACGACTGCTGCTGCTTGGCAAGTTTTGATTACTTTGTCTAGCTAACAAGTACCCGGCTGCTTTCGATTCGATTCTGATGCCGATTCTGATTCTGATGGCAAATATTGTCGTTATGTCCTTTCCAGTTGCCAGTTGCTCTCGCTCTCCAACCTCCCTTCTTGTTTTCTTTTTTATTCTCCCTATTGAGGCTTCTCCTTGTCTACTTGGCTGGCAATTACTAAGTGGTTGTGTGTCTGTGTGAGTCCATTTAAAATTCAATTTGGAAATAGATTTTGATTGCCAGTGTTGCTGTTACTGTTGCACTTGTTGTTTTTGTTGTTGTTGTTCCTATTTTCGACTAATATTTACACACACACACTGACACACACAGGCACATTGACAGACAAATTTATATTTTTCAAGTATATGCACATTTATTTATTGATGGCCTTTGGGATCGTTATCTTTGAAGTGTTTCATTCGATTATTGCATCATTCACTTTGGAAAAAAAGAGAAGAAAATAGTTATAATTTAATCAAAATGATCTTCACTCAAGCACTAACATATTGTATAGGATGTTTTTTGTTAAGTGCATGTGCTACAAATTGCAAATTACAAATTCCATATATGCTATGTATAAATCAGACAGCTTTCAGCATATTGTCTGTCAGTTGCGATTCGAGCACATTTACAACAATTACGTATTAAAGTGAACATTACATACTAGTACATTTTTACGCATAAATTCATTTTTAAATAGTTACAGCCAGTCAGCCAGGCAGGCAGGCATGCAGCCAGGCAGGCAGCACACATAAAATGTGAAGTCTGTACGTTTATTTTTTCGAAATTGTGCTCTCATTTTGGCATTAAAATTGCAGCAAATACTTTGAATAAATGCGCCAACCGCATGACAAATGTTCTGCATTAAATGTAAAATATGTCCCAATGGGAGCTCAACTAAAGCTTCATTCCCTCACATTCACAGTATCCTCCTTCTCCTCCTTCTACTCTTCTGTCACTGTCCAGTTGTCGACGTTGTGCAGTCTGTGACCCACAATCCCAATAAAACACACACACACACACACGCACGAGAGAGATAGTATGGTCAGTGTGTGTGTGTGTGTGTGTGTTTTGTGTGTATTTGAGGCCAGAATGCGGGCCTTCCACTGGAATTGATCTTAATGCATTTCAGCTGACATGCAGGTCCTGTTATTTGGCTGGCAACCAATTTTCTCATCTGTTGCACATATAGAGCCGAAACTTGTCGGATTGAAGTGCCTTAACAACAGGCTAAACAGCCTCACGGCCAACAGTGCTACAAACATAGCTAAGGTGTTCACAATCGATTAAAATCGATTAACATCGATTGCTTTCATAAATAACTAACGAACCATTTGTTTAGCTAACATTTGTTCGTATTGTTGTTTATTTTGCATTATCGATAAATGCAATGCAATCAACACCTTAAAATTAGCTTAGCTTCTCTTCTCGGAACTTGTTATAAGTTAATTAAATATTTGTTTGTAAAACTGATAACAGTTGGTTGACTGTGTGCAATTATTTATTAAGCTTATAGTAGGAAATGCATCAGAAATGAAAAAGAAAACGAAGCATCAAGCCTAACGCTTTCAAGTTTACAGACCCAATAGGTCAGCGCCCTGAGCCTAAAATATTCGGTTGACGGCACGATAATTTAAATAAACTACAATAAATCAATTTGCAGCCCCATAATCTGAGTTTGTTTACGCACACTTACACTTACACACACACACAAACCCACACACGTATCGCAAATTACATGACGCTTATCGTTAGTTTTACAAGCGTTTCCCTTCGGTAAACGAAGTCTTCCTGACTGACTCGACGAGTTGACGACTACCTTGCTTGAATCGTGTAGCTCAATTTGTTTGACTCCCTAACCGACCGACTAACTGACAAAGCGTTTGGCAAACGCATCCTCAATATCTATACACACATATTTATATACTTATATATAAATCTCGTTTATTTATATATTAATTTTTTGTTGCTCCTGTTTATGTGTCGTGATGTGTTGTGAGTATCTAGTGTATTTTTTGTGGGTCTGTGAGCCATTGCCATAGTCAGTCGTCGACCATTAATCATCTTCAGTCGCTGCATTAAATGTGCCACAAAGTTATGTTAAATTTAAAATTGAATACTCCCTTCTATGCGACAACTAACGTTGCGTATACGCAATGTGTCAAACTAAGTCAGTTGTTTACAGAGAGATATAATAAAGCATAAGAGATCAGATAGAATGAGGTTAATTAACGTTGAAACATCAACTGATAAACAATGTATATAAAAACGCAAAAATATATTTCAATTGCCTTCGTTATTTATTTGCCCGGCCAACTGACAAAATTAGCTAATCGTCATATGATTAATTAGCTGGGCCTTGTTTCATGTGGTTTGAATAAGTATTCAGCGTTTCTAGTGTTTATTTCGCACATCTTACCAAAACAGACATAGAGAACACCAATGGAAAAGGCAGATACGCAAAGGAAGATAGAGAGAGAGAGAGAGACACAGAGAAGTGAAACCATAGTGCCTCAAACTGCGTGCGTTCAATTAAACGAAGATGAACGAGGCGTATGCAAGGCACACTATCAGCCGGGGCATCGGGTTGGAATCGTTTTGTATTGGGTGGTGACACCCTCGGCAATGACGCGTAAAAGACGCTGAGCTGGCATGCCACAGGGGCCACAGGAGCCAACAGGCAACAGCAGCACATTGCGTTGAGCTGAGCTCTTCGCCTTAGGCCTTTGCCTTAGGTCTGCGGCCTTCACGTTTTAAGCCTTAAGCAACAGAAAAAGTGTGGAATACAGCAATAACGCCGCCAGGACATACTGCACCATACACCATACAGCATACAGCACACAGCACACAAAGTACGCACAGCAACAGCCGAGGGACAGGACGTTCATTAGGATTACGCAGGCAGGGCACAGATAAACGAGCAGGCGACGACGAGCGACGGATAAGTTAACGACCCGTTGCCACTCTTCTTTTTTTCCCCTGCCCCTTTTTGAACAGTAGCAAAAAACAGCACGTAAGCGAACGAAAAAAAAGAAGCTATGCAAACGATCGATTGCCATGACATGTGAAACAATTTTGTTGGTTTTGTGAGACTGCAAAATTTGAATGAAATATGCGGACTATTAACCAATTCGGAGATTTGTGTCGAAAAACTTATCAGCATTCCGCAATAGAAAAGCAAAAGCAAATCAGAAAGCGATAAAGAGAAGCCTAATCCAACAAAATAATATCTGTGAATGTCAATTATAATATTATAAGTAACTAACTAACTCCAAGGAAAATTCATCAAAGAAAGAAATTAACAAAAAATTCGATAGAGCGAGCAAAGTATTTAGACAGACGAGAGGTTCCCTTCTACAGCCTAAGTTGAATGAAATTTTATTTGCCAATGCCATTTGGAAACCAATAAATATAGTTTTTGAATATCAAGAAAAACCATAGAAAACCACATTAAATTTATTGTGCGAATCCTTAAAAGCACACAGAATTTTTAATTGAATTGTATGGTTTAGGGGATATGAATTTTATTTTCCTCTTTCTTATAATACACATTTTGTATTGTGTTAAATCTTGGCATATTTTTGCTGGCTTGTAATGGTCACCTCCACATTTATGTATCCAATCCATCTTTTGTCCAGTTATTTGATTTTTTTTTCTCCATATTTTGATATATTTTTTTTCTTCACAAATGCACAATCTTAATTTCAAAATCTTCTGCCACTCATTGTTGTGTGCGTGTGTCTGTGTGTATGTGTGTGTGTGTCTGTAGTATTTTTGCTAAAGTTTAATTAAATCACTCGTCTGTGCGTTGGCCGTGTGAGACTTTAGCATTACAATGGGCGGACGACGCACACATATCGTACTATACCCAGAAAACTCCAACAACTCACTGCAATACTCACATTTCCTGTTATTCCCTGGCTGTGACTTATCATTTTTATTAAAGGACATAGAAATATTTTCACACAGAGATGGCAAACACAAAGGCGCCACCCACTCAGCCTGAACACACAACACAAGCACCGCCCAGTACTAGCCCGAACCGCCGTGCCCCACCTTAAGCAACTCCCTCGATTTACGCTCTTGGGCTTCGACTATTGTCGAGTAGGCAAAAAACCAAACGAGATATATGTTTAAACACACATACATACATACGTATACGTATACGCAAACGTGTATGTATATGTGCTAAATATTTGTTGTGTGTCAACAGCCAACAAAGGCAACTTAGGCTGAATTCGGTATACAATATTTAGCAGTTTATTATCGCCGCACATTTTGCATACTCGCACAAGCCCCCCACCGAAAAACAAAAATAGACAAGGATATCTTTAATTTAGCCAATGTGGCGTCATAAAACTTTAGTATGACACACAAGACCCAAAATTCGTATAATAAATTAAATAAAATCAATTAATTTAATTGCATTTTATATTGACATATTGTGTTAAAACTTTAGTAGCTCGTTAAAACGAAACAGAAAATAAATAAAGCTAAGACTTAACTTAAAAAAAAAAGATTCCTTTATCAAATGATGTATATATAAAAACAAATATAATATAATAAAAGAGATTCAAGTTTAAAAAAGAATTTCTTTGCAAGTTGTATTGCACTTCGACATCGTCATATCTTTTTTAAATGCAGGCTTATTGAAAATCCTTTAAGATAAGACATACTATGATCAAATGAATGGGTTTTCCCCGCTTCGTTTCAGGACAAAAAAAGTAATTAATTTTAGTAACTAGTTTAAAATGTGCGGCTGATTCTCATGTACAACTGTACTGTACTGTATATAAAATCAAATATTCAGATCTTTCGCTTTCAATTCTCTTTAAGTCGATAATTCATGCACATAAATTTCAAGTTCGTTTTTCAATCCGACAAAGGAGCTCAAATCCGCTAAAGGCCATAAAAAGTTTTCACTTGCCAAAAGCACAAAAAGTTAAAAATAAATAAAATTCAAAAACATTGTAGTAAACTTTCCCCAGTTCCCCCTACACATTGTTATGAGAGATTTAATAAAGAATTATTTTAATTCTCATATTTTTTGTAATATGTTTAACGAAACTAGAATGAGGTCTTTCTAGTAAAAGCGCTGCTCACTTTGTTGGCCCAAAGTTAATCGAATTCGTTGCGACACACTAAACATTAAACTCTTCTCATTTTGTGTGTGTGTGTGTCCTTTATTTTTAGTTATGTCCGACAAGTACATATTCTGAGGCTCAATTTTTGCATCATGTTGTTCGTTGTTGGATTTGTTGTATTTGTTGCTTTTGTTCGCTGCATTCTGTTTGATCAGGACGTAAACGAGACCATGGGCAGCGCTGAGCGAAGCGGGTGTGGCATAGCATAGTTTTCAGATAAATTGCATTACTTTGCATTTTTGTTTTGTGCTTTGACTGAAATAAACAAAAAACAACAAGCACCAACAACAAACTGAAAATGGATCGAATAGAGGAAAATACAGTGGGAACGTGGCACATGCGAGAGTGCCCGCACATAGGCGTTGGCCTCGATACTCAAATCAGCGACAAATAAAACTTTTTACAACATCGCCAGCTCACAGAGCAACAAACTAATGCAATGATGCAACAGACGGAGAGACGGAGCAAAAACTAAAGAAAGAGGCTTAGACTAACAGATGCTGGAGGGCGCATTCAGATTAAGGAAACATTGTTGTTAGCATAAAGAAAAGAAGAGCAACAAATATATTACATAAAACTATTATAAAAATGGCACACGAAATACAGCAAAGAAGTTAAGGAAAGGGTGAAGGCGGATTTGGCGGACTAATGTGTGCCAATAAAGAAATTGAATGTATGTACAAGATAGAGTAAATAAGGTTTATTGCTTTTTGGCTAACTCCATAAAAATCTATTTTGTAATTTGCAGCATCAGCAACAACATGTGTGTGTCGACTACATCGACTGCCAACAATCAACAATCGAATATCGAGAATCGAGAATCGCCATTGGGTTATTGCAATCATCGCCATTTGTGGCGTGTTGTTGCATTGTTTGTGGTCGGGTCTGGCGTGCATGTCTGTCATGCACTCACTGCTTGAAGAAATGATTGATGAATGTTGCTTGGCTTGTTTTCCATCCCATCCCGACCTTCAGTGCTGTCAGCGACAGCTGCAATCACAACAGCAACAAAACGAGTGCAACTGCTACACAGAACTAACCAAAGATCAAAGAGTACAAGGACTCAAAAACACATAAAAGCAATTAGAAAACACACAAAAAAAAAAAAAAGAAGAACCCCCCACAAGAAATTCAAATATGTTTGTAAATCATTTCCCAAATGCATATTTTCAATAATTATTCCTAGAAGCCTGTAATGGAATTGCAAGAAAAGTCCATAACTTTGATATCACATTAACATTTAAATATGTTTTTTGTTGCCTCTTGATTCCTATAAATTAAATATTTTTAGTCCCTTAAGCTAAGAATATCATTTGCCTTCCTAACTAAACAATTTAAAATGAAGCAATGTTATGCATGCTAAATGGTATATTTGGTATGCTAAAAAGTATTATTCGTTTAGCATTTGATACCTGAATAACATTTTGTGAATCAAATAAAAAGGTTAACTGTAAATCGCTGATATTACAAAAAATTTAACATATTTACAAATGAATGCAAAACTACGAGTACATACTATTATATATAGTATGTACTTTCGAATGGCTCATGCTGTGTGGTTTTGAGATGGATCCATGCTGGATGGGTAGGGAACGGCCCCCGAGAACTAAAGGGTTGCCGCTCTGCGTGAAGCAACCTTTTTATGTATGGATGCCCGCCCGAGCACATATTCAGAAAAGCAACGCAATCGCGTCATGAACCGGCACAAAATGTAACGCATGGAGCCTGATGGTCATTGGGCTAAGGTTCAGCTTGAGGTTCAGGTTTAGGTTCGGGTTCAGGTGACAGTTCAGGCGATTTTGCAAATCGAATTTGTGTCACAGTTTTTCAATCTTTTTTATTCTTATTTCTCCCTGCTCGAAAAAAAAAGAACAAAAACAATAAGTCTGAGGTAAAATCTTGTGCATTGACCTTTTTCCAAGCGAATGCCGGTCGGGTTAACTGACAGTAATCTTCTGTCCAGGAGTGCGTGTGGGTCGGATACGTATGTGTGTGCGTGTGGGTGTGGTCCGCTTAGCCTGGACCTGGCTTAATTCTTAACTAGTTATGGCCCTTATTAAGTTACGGCCCGAAAGTAAACAATTAGTTGAGCAGCATGCCCGAATGCGTCCCCAAAGTAAATGAAGCGCCAAACCGTGAGCTAAGCACGATTAGATTGCCAGGCCATATATAAATACACACCAATCTATATATAAATACATACGCACTTCAATATATATATATGTATATATAAAAATATATATAAATGCGCTGCAAGCTACAAGACATCCGAACGCCAAACGGCATAAAATGTCAAGGACGTTGAAATTTACGTTTTGAGGTTGCCACGCTTCGTTTGGCATTTGGGCAACAACAACAATATCTAAAGTTACAACTACAAACAAACAAACAATAACATCAACAACAACAACAACAACACCAAGAAGGCGCTCTTATTGCTGGCATCTCTCCTCACTTAGCAAAAACCTTTTGCGACATACAATTCCACATCCACTTTTACATCCATTGCAATGCAACACCAACAACCACACGTGGTCTCTGTTCATCTGTGTGCGTGCGTGTGTGTGTGTGTGTGGCTAATAGCGCGTATGAGTAATACACCATGTGGTGGTCATGCCTGAGGCACCTTCGAGCAATACTAACGAGTCCACCCATACACTACTACTACTCAACAAACAAGAACAACAGCAACAACAACAATAACAAGCAATGCAAGAATTTATTTCAGTTTTTGTTTTTGGCTTCACCTGTCGCCTCCAATTGGCCCAAATATACATATGAAATATAAAATACTGTATTATTATAATTTTTGGAAATCTCATTTCAATTAATTTGGAAAACCTAAAGAAAACTCATGGCAATATCAATAAATAGCAAAAATACAATACAAAAACACAAATTATGTTTAACATGTTTTGGTAGAGTTTTTACTACAATGTTATTAAAGCCAATAAGCATTCGATCAAACTTTACCAATCTTCAAATCAATTTACATTAACTTGAAAACAAAAACAAAAATTATCTGGCCAGTTCATTTCTTTGGACAGAACTGCAACGAAACCGAAAAGTATTTTCTTAAGTTCGAACCCGTTGCAAAAAAACATAGCTCAAACTTGTTGCGGAAAGAAAGTTATGCGTTTACTTTTTTTTTTGCGGCTTGGAAGCCATATCATAAAGTTTTAATTGCATTTATGCCCTAACAGATGGAACATGTAGTGAATTATGCCTGACTAACATTTGAATTTCCTTTAAGAATTCCTAAGAAAGTATTGCATACTTTCAGGAGGCATTCGAATTTTGTACATGAAATTTGATCTGACGAACGAAAGTACAAAAAGTGTGTCTTAGGGTATTTGTCAGCGACCAACCGAACAATTGACGACGGTCTGCTGTAGGCCATTAGGCGACAGATCTGTTGAATTATTGAGCCAAACACTTGAAACATGAACCTACTTGGGTAGCTGCGGTTGCATACGCGACATTTCTCCCATTGCCATTCTCATTCCCACCCGAACAGTCACTCCTACAGTCTACAGTTAGTGTCTCGGCCGTGTCCTTGTATAATGGGCAAAGGGAGAAGGAAAGAGTATCTTTCGCGAGCGGCGGCTAAGTAAATTCATGCATAATTAATCCGATTGCCACACACACCGAGCCTTTTCCCCCTATATGCATATACTCTACATATATGTATATGTATGTACTATATACGCATGCTGAGATCGGGCGCAGCTAACACGCTTCCGTGCCTCTCCCTTACCCACGCTTAATTCTCCATATTATTATGGTTCTGGTTCTCTGGTTGCTGTTCCCATTTTCATTGCCGCGTCCTCACATGCATATTTAATATGGGCACATGACTCAAAAGCCCGCAATTAACTTGCTATGAAGGGGCCACTCACTCGCTTATTTCCACACAATTAAGACAATGACGATGATGCCGATGCCGATGAAGATGATGAAGATGACGACGATGACGATGACGATGACGATGAAGAGGACATGATGTGCACACATGGACACGAAGCATCGAGCTGCGGCTGAGGATGTGCACAATGATTCAGAGATTGTTCCCCAAAGAATAAACAGAGCTTAATTCTCGCACACACGAAATGCAAATTGTACATGAAAAATAAAAGCCCCTGACATGATAAAAGAAACAAAACAAAGACTTCAATTATTAAAAGTGCCATTCGACCTTTTTGCATTCAACATACACAAAACGAAGAAGTGACATACTATATTTTTGACCATATAAAGTTTGAATTTACTTGCATAAATGCATTAGTGGAGTGACAGGTACCATCTGGTTTCCATTAAGTGTCTAACCAATTGAAATGGGGCTAAAAAACTTCTTGGAAATAGTAATTGCATTCGCTTGTATTAAGAAACAACAACAGTATCTATTTCTACGACCATTTAAGTAATAGATATCTTTGCTTAGCTGTTCAACAATTTTAAGGATTTTGCAGCCACAAAAATCACTAAGTGCAAAAAGTTGTTTTCATATTAAACGTTAAGTAAATATGTATGTTAATATTTATATTGATTCTCTAAAAAGTTTGTTGTGTTTAAGATCAAGGTTATTTATTTCATGGGCAAAAGTGAGCTGCGTTATCCGATGACAAGATTTCTCTTGTAGTATATTGTACTATATAGAACTTTTCTCATTTTTTCGCATCGCACTTTTACCTGCTTCTTATGATTATTACTTGTTGTAAATTATATTTATATTGTTGAAGCGTGTGCAAAAGGCAGCCAGAACCAGAACCGGAACCGGATAAGGCTGGCTGGCTGGCTGGGGGGCAAGAAGCATGCTGCAGGCTGTGACAGCCATAACTGGCGACAGCGTAAACTGTGCTGATTATGTGGTGCCAAGTGGCCAAAACGCTCGGCGCTTGCCCGACACCAGATGTCGACGTGAAGATACAGTGCCAGTAATAGACAACAGCCCCTACAACAGCCCCCGCCACCGCCGCTGTCGTTGGTTCCTAGACTGAGTGCCCAAAGTTCAAGCTAAAACCAAAGCAATAACCATTCGTACTTGTATTTGTGTGTGTGTGTCTGTGTGTGTGTGAACCGCACGCGGTGTCTATCTTCTTGTCTTTTGAAATTTGTTGAGTTAAGTTGAGTATTCATTACGGTTTAAAGTTTAATGAATTCCATCGCCACGGCGCATCGCCAACATGAAGTCCAGCAGCCCGCCTCACTCCACGGTCACGGAAAGACGGAAAGGGACACGGACACAAACACGGACACGCCAAGCACGCAGAACACGAACTTTGACTGCAGCAGCGGCAGTGGCATCCGCCTTGGGGGCACTTGCCGGTTAGTCATTTATGTTGTTGTGCGTAAAATTTTGTTTGATTTCAAATGGTTGGTATTTTTAATTAAATTATCTGGGGCAAGCAAGCGGATTTGCTTCCTTTCTCGCTCTCTTTCATCGCACTCCCTCTTGAAGTTACGCACTGCCCCGAATGAGATTGTCCGAAACTTGCCAAGGTCGTCTTTATTATTTAAGGCACTCTCAGAAAGAAAAGCCAGCGACTAATTAACAGCAAATGCTTCGTCAGAATAATACAAATTCGAAAACAAAAAAAAACTGCTGCACACACAATCAAGAAGTCAGAAACGTGCCATAAACGTGTAAGAGAAATTGCTGCTCCAAGTGATTTCAAAAACTAAATGTGTGAAAAGAATGTTCGAAGAACCTTTGCAGCTTGGTCAACACAAAATCCTTTCATAATCATTCATATTTCGACTTTCTCAGACTTCTATTTACGTTAATATTGCTCGGTTTTTTGTCTTCTCCTTTCTACTCGTTCTCGTCCTTTTACTTATACCAGAGATTTCATAGAACCTATATACTCTTTGCCTATTTTTATGATTGTTCTTTACTCCCATGTGCGAAATCCTTCTTACATTTCATCAGGCCGCATAAAAAAGGAAACACTTATTAAAAATCAACTGACTGCGTGGAATTAAGCCTTGGCCAAAAGAAGGAAAGTAACGTTATTGATTTCAGATAAAAAAAACACGCTAGATTGAGCGGGAACTGAAGATTGGTTAACTTTCAAATCAAGACCTCAATTGGATTTTAAAAAATCAATTGAACAGACTTTAGTTTTTCTGAATCAAGGATATACTATTTGTTGCATCTTGATTGGCAATGTTAATATTAAAGTAGAAAAACAAAAAAACTGTCTGATTTATTCAAACTAAAGCTGTTGCGAAAATATTGTACCCTTTTTTTGGGTTGGGTCGTTTGGGTAAGGGCATCATCATAATAATAATAGCCGTAAAATGTCAACGTGTCAAAATCTGCCAACAGCATCCTTCCGTTTACATAAAAATATTTTAACGCACACACACACATGACACGCACACCAACCTCACGCACTGGATCAGACATGCAAGGCAACAAAACGTATGAAAACATGAAAATTGCGCAGCCGATGGGCAAAAATCAGAGAATATTTTCGAGCCACGAAAAAGCACAGCTAGTCAATACTCTATTGTCTAAAATGAAGGTTTTGAAGTTTAATCAATTTTGTGGGCGGAGTGAGGAGAAAAAAGAAATCTCAGTGAGTGTTGTTGCCGTTGATACCGAGTTGTAAATGATAGCTAAGATTGCCCTAAGATTCGAGTTTAATCGACTGCATAATACACTCAGTTATACCTTTAGCTGCAAAAAAATAAAATAAGTGTCAAATGTGCCCCAAACTCACCTTTGCTAGCGGAGTACAAAGAAAAGGCGGAAACGGAAATACGTTGAATTTTAAGCGAGCACTCAGCCAGTGCATATGTATGTGCGTGTGTGTGTGCGCGTGTGTGTGAGAGAGTGTGTTTATATGGCTATCCTAAATAAACAATTTAACAACTTGAAAATTCCATTTATAAACCTTTTTCCGTATAATAAAATTCGAAACCTTTCTACACACGCATGCACACACACACACACACACACACATATATAGGAACGGGAACAGCGAAAAGAATTGCACAATGTTGCGAAGAGCAACAAGATGAACCAAAAAAAGAACAAAATAACATAGCCAAACAGAAGAGCAACATACCAAAAACAACAACAACAATTTGCTGGAGTGGATTAATAACAAAGTCAACAAGGATAACACGCCTTAATTATGTATGTACAGGCGTTAGTGCGCACTGTGGGCGGGCAGGACCCCGCGGGCAGGTGGTCGGTCGGTCGGTGGGGCCACGCTTGGGGGGCTTCAAATTGCTAGCTGCGGAAAGAGGAGGAGAAGGCGTGTGCGGGTAAAGGATTGGGTTGAGGTTGGTAAGTACATGAACAAGAAAGGAAGGGGTACGGGTGCGGGTGCGGGTGCGGGTTGAGGTGTTTGCGACTGAATGACGTAAATTGTAGTCAAACAGAGAAACAGCAACAGCAACAAACAAACAAACAAACAAAACAGTCAACCAGCCAACTAACAAATGCGGGTCCTCTCGCAGCATCAAGTATATATCGCTTTGAATGTGTGTGTATGTGTGTGCGAGTTCCTTTCACATTGCCGTCTTTGCCACATTGATGAGCAGCCGTAGGCGCGTGTGTGTGAGGCGCGTGAAAAAAGCAAATACTTGTTAACGAATGCGGGCAAACGGTGGGTGATTGGAGAGGGGGGCGCTTCTTCTCGTATATTTTCATAAATTAAATTCATTTGTGATTCCTGTGCCTGCCGAAGAAGGACTGCCAAAACGTTGCGTTTTTGCGTCTTGTTGATTTCTTTTTCTTTTTCTTTTTAATTGTCAGCCAAATTTTAATCTTGAGCTTTTTTAGCCCACGTTGAATAAACTTAATTAATTTTAGAAAATTATTTCCAACAACCATTTTTATTACTACAAAGCTTCATTTGAACTAATTTTATTTTTAAAGAAATTGTTTAAAATGTTTAATTTTTCATCCTGAAAATCTGCAGACAAACTAGTCCAATAAATTAAATATGTATATAAAAACTGAGAAAAAGGAAGCTTATTTAATTATTTTTAGGCCGGAGTGGTATTGTGGTAATTTCTTTGGAACAATAAAAATATTTGGATTGAAATAAATAGATTTGTATTCGAAATGGCAAATTAAGAATAATCTTATTCGATCAACTGTATCGCTGATTTTTATAATAAGTATTATAATTGTTTTTGATAATCATAACATTACAATTATTGCAAAAACCGGTTCAAACCGGCATTCAAATAATTTGCATACATTAGCTCTCGATTTCCAGTTGAGTTCACTCTCTGCATTATATTTAATAAGATAATAATTTGAACATTGAAATGTACATTTGTAATTAAATAACAATGCCAAAAAGTACGCTTAGTAGACAAGACACACACA
This sequence comes from Scaptomyza graminum, assembly GCA_018901835.1. Taxonomy (NCBI): domain Eukaryota; kingdom Metazoa; phylum Arthropoda; class Insecta; order Diptera; family Drosophilidae; genus Scaptomyza; species Scaptomyza graminum. The sequence continues at coordinate 2,028,042 of JAEIFL010000001.1, read as the reverse complement.
CACACACACACACAGACGTGGTAATTTATGTATGTGAGTGTGTGTGTGATTGCAGATTGTTTCGAATTTGAATTGAAACTGAAACTAAACGCGAATTCGGTTTTTTATGCGCTGCAATTTGAAATTCCTAATCGCTGTAATATTAGCTCAACTTCAGACTGACGAATGAAGAAAGATATGGCAGTATTATTTGACTAGATGTCAGCCTGACTGGCAGCCAATTAAAATTGTATAATATCAAAAGCTTTAGCGAAATTGTGTTGTCATCATATTTCATGTTCCAACTGCCACTTCACGAGAGATTTGGTGAGATATATAATACTCAACTCAACTGCCGCCACATCAAATCTGAATGGATGTGCAATTAAAAAGCGTTCACCAAACATATGGGATTGTGTTTAAAAACAATTTCGTATTCATTTCATGTGAAATTTGTAATTTGATATTTTTTGAAAATTGCTTAATAATGAGATAAACAACCGATTTCTGGGCACACAAATCAAAAATACTTTTATAAAATTGTTTTAAACAATTAACAAATTGAATGCGAATTAAGAGTTGATTTTAGTTGCATTTCAGCAAATTCAAAAGCATGACGTTTAATTTACGGAAAACTTTGTTAATATAAATTTGCAATTCCGAATTTCTCTAGTTTGAATTTTGAATCAAATAACAATTAACTTTTCTCTGCAGATTACTATTTTTTGCTCTAGGAATTTCAAAACAGTAAGAAGAATATTTTTTGTGTCGAAATTGAAGAAAGGAGAACAACCGTTATTGTCGTCTTGGTCTCCTTGGATCAGGCAAAATAAAGTAAGAGCGAGCACACACTATATGTGATGATCGAAGGATAAAAGGATCAAAGCGAACAGACTGGCACCAAAAAAGAGCGCGGGGCTCGCTGCTCGAACTGAGGGCACTCCAACAAATACATACATATAAAATTAAGAGCATTGCCAGAATGTACCAATTATTTTTATTAAGATGTGAAAAGAATTGGTAAAATATTCTATAGTATTTGCAGTTGATCTGCAATTAAGCTGGCATAATTTGGGGAATTTTTTTCAAGTCCTTCAGATATTACCATACTTACCATTTAAACACAATTCTAGTTTTGCTGGCCTATTCGCAGTTGCTTTGTTGTTGTAATGTGATGCTGTTACGGTATTTGTATATTATTTTTGTTTGGTCTGTTTTTGTTGTTGTCTTTTTTTTATACTTCGCTTTTGTTTTTTTGGCACACACAAATCGTTTCGTTGGCAAAGTTTTGGCCAAAAAGAAATTAAGGCGAAATATCGATGAGATTCGTCGGGATGCCGTTCGAGATGCCGTTTTAAATACTTTCAAAAGTCATAAGGCTTGCCGGGGAGGTTGGGTGCGGGGGGTTAGGGCCAAAGCATTTTAATTTTAATTAATTCGATCTATAGAAACGCCTTGAAGGCACTTGTAAAACTGCTGACAGCAAAAGCAATTAATCCAAATTTAATGCAATCATAAAAAAAACAGAAAACCCAAAATTCCGAATGCCCGAATTATTTAGCAAATTAGCAAGAAATCTCACCAGTGTTTCCATGCGGTTCTTGTAAGGGAATTTTCTCTTTTTGATATTATTATTATTGTGTTTGTTGGAGAGTTGCTCCACTAACTGCAATTCACGGTACAACAATTCACCAAAAAAATAAAGGAAAGCACAAAAAAAAATTCAGATTCGGCTGATCTTTCTTGGCGGCCGCAAAATTTGTGTTTACGCGTCGCTGCGCCTAAGGACAACCCGGCTGCGACACCGTCTGCGTCTCCGTCCCGTCTACGGCAGCAAAAGCAAACTCTAACTTCAGCTTTTTGGCAAACGGAAACCACACGTGGCGCTAAACAACATTGACTTTCTCACTTGACTTTACTTTACTCAGCTGGCTAACTGTCGAACTGTCAAACGGACCAAACGGAACTGATGCGACTTGTCGACCGCTTCATGCGAGACCACGACCTCGACTGAGCGGTGACACGAGCACACGTTGCAACGTGACGGCTAACAGCTAACAGCAACAGCTACGGCAACAGCTACGGCAAACAGCGACCACGACCACGGACAATGTTGGAGACGCTGGTGACGTGACTCGCTGGGCTGCACTGCTTGAACTGACACCGAAATTTGCCAAACTAACAGAACAGAACAGAACAGCATAGAAAACCACTTATTGGAACAGAGCCGAGCCCAACAGAACCGTTTCAGCCACGTGCTGCAGTTCAGTTCAGTTCAGTTAAGTTCAGTTGCTGCTACTCGTCCTGGCGCACAGTCCTACGCCCGCTCGACCGACAAACAACAGCGCACGCTCGGCTTCTGTTAGGCCGCGCTGTTACCTAAAAGTTGCCGGAATGTTACGAATTGTAACCAAATCAAATACGCAAAGTCTTGCGTCGCTGTCGCTGTTGCAGTCGACGTTGCGACTTAGGCTCTCGTACCAACGAATCCTTGCCTTTACTTTCCGTTTTGTTTCCTTTTATGCTGCGGCAACCACGTGCTCCAATGGATTATAAGAGCTGCTCACATTTCTTAGATACCCTGTAAAATAAGAAATTCGTCATAGTACATTTCGCAGGTCATTTTCATATACCTCGGATGTTCATACATAGTAACTATATTTTCGTCCCCTTTTTTAGTTCAAGAAAATCTTTGTCATGGGAATTATCTTTAGGTTGAGATTACAAAAACTTCTCTGTGATGCTATTTTGTTTAACTGAACTGTTTTGTTCTGAGAAATCATCACTCGAATTTACTGAGTTCCGAGTTGAGAAATTTTCGAAAGTTAATGTCAAACTAAAAAGGACTTGGTAGATTTATCGGATGAATTTCCAGCGACAATAATTAATTCAAATTTTCAAAAAAGTTGACTGAGCTTAAAGAAAAAAATTCTTCCTTAATTAAAATTGCAAATAAATAAAAAAAAAAAAAATCATATTTGCTGTCTTATTTAAGAACATATCAAAAGGCTAAAGTCAAGTTTGAAATTAAGGTTCGGTTTCAGCTAGTCAATAACATCGAGAAAAGTCTAATCTGGTTTCAAGTCGAAAAGTCTGAGTAATCCAACTCGATTAAAAAAAGAAACAGCTTTATTTCCCTCACTTGCACTTTTATGCTTTTGGTACAAGGTATCTAGCAAACGGAATTTTTCAACTTAACTGACAGTTCTTAAGTTGCTTTTCTTTTTTTTCGCTTTTTTTAATTAGTAAAGTAAATGAGCAATTAAGCAATATTTAGGAAGCTGCGAAGCCAATGCAAATCCATTGACAATGGAAAACAGCACGAAAAATAAAAAACGTAGAAATGCCTAAAAAGCCAGACTTTCACTTTGGCCAGAGGAAGCAGGATGAAAATTCGGAAACACGCTGCAATAGCAAAAGCATTTTAGTCCAAGAATATTGAAAGGCAAAGGAGTTGTGATGAGTGTGGTGGGGGGACATTATTATCAGCATTGAACGTTAATTATATTAGCTATTTTATCGAGCTCACTTTGCCCAATAAACTAAATAGTTACCATAAATGTCCTGATGATAAGCAATGTAAATGACTTCAAAGCTATATTCAAATCTACATAAAGTATAAAAATATTCATTCGCACCTTTCATCTTGAGAACGGTTCAAATATTGTTATAATTTTAAACACAAATGTTACAAATTTTTTATCTATAAAATCTTTCGTTCATTTAATCTTGGACAGCTACCATTTCGTTAGCTTTAAAAATGTTAAGTTAGTCGTTATGTTAAATTTCGTCAGGCCAGAGACGACTTAACGGCGATTCGTTGAGTGTGGAACATGTTTGTCCTAATCAACCATTTTTCCATGCCATAAAATTTGATGCAATTTCAAAATAATGGCATAAAAGTTGTTGTCCCAAAAAGCTTTGCTGAAATAGGTCTAAAATAAGCTTGCCGAAAGCTTAGTTTCTGTGAATGCTTTGGGTTTGTTGTTCTAGTTTATTGACCTCCATTTCTAGAGGAACACATAAATATAAATTAAGGAGGCAATCTTTATACCGCTATTCAGCTTCTGCACATGTGCGTCAATTCAAATTCGAGGCAGTGCCGGTCATATGCATGCTTTTGCTTGAATATTACGAGTATGAGCAAGGGACCCAATAAAGTGACAAACAGAGAGAGAGAGAGAGAGAGAGAGAGAGAGAGTGAGTTTTCTTTATTACGAATTCATTTCAAGAACACTGCAGTTTGATTTAATCCGAAAACAATTATATACCACGAATTTAATTTTAAAACCAAATCCTTTCGAGCCCTTGAGATTCTATATATAGAAGCTTATCTATGATTTAAATGTTTTTTTTATTGTAAACTAAAAATTTTCATATTTTATAAGTGTCTCTCCCTTGTTCATAAATTGTTAAGATCAGAATAGTTGAGGCAGGTCAATAAATTTGAGCCTGCTGCATAATTATGCGTATAATACACGCACTACATACTAAATGCAGGGTATAGAAAAGAATAAATAACAATAATCTCGGCAAAGCTAGCCCACCTGGAAAGGAAACAAACGCACATCCATACAAATACTTAGATATAGCAATAGAATGACTTACATTTCCCTCGCGGTTTATTCGGCCTGCAAAGCTTTGGACGCATTGAGTTCCGCAAACCGCTCTCATGGCTGCATGAAGTCGAATGAGCGCATTCAAAATCTTGAACGAGCCATTTGTTTTCCTTAAGCATTCACTACGCTCTTTTCAATGAATACACAAAAAAGTAGTATTTGCTTCTTAGAAGCATGAATATTTTGTATTCAGATTGTGCGTTTGTCTGGCGCCTAGCTCAAACACAAAACGTATCGAGACAACGGCGTTGACCCAAAAGTTATTACCTACTATTAAGAGATCTCTGTATGGAACCACTTTTACTTCGGATTTGATAACTCACTCGTTCACAGAGACAGTTAAGTGGTCCGAAGGTAACAAGCTCAAAGTCTAGTTAACGCATATCGTTTGCATCGGTTATGGGGCCCGGCGCTGCATTTATTGTCCATGTCAAACGGCAGACAAGTCTTATTTGTAAGCATCAAGATAACCGCGTAATGTGGTGAGATCTACTCCGTAGCTAACCTATTCGCAGTCGAGCTAAATGACTTTCAATGCGAAGATGGCAACAATTCTTGCACCTAAACCCTAGGCGAGGTTTCCGGCAGTCATTCGTAGGGAGGCCCATGCCAAAAAGGTGCGAGAATTGTTGCCATCTTCGCAGAGCTAAACATTTCTAGGCGCCGGTTCTATCTAAGTTCCAGTTGATAGCTATAGCATACTTACTTGCAACCAAACTAAATTATCCTTTTTATTTAATTTGTCCCGATATAGAGATAAGAATAAATAATAATAATAATCGAATAATTCATTTTGTTTTTCTTCTCTTTATTATGCTCAATGTTTGTTTTGTTGTTTTTGTTTTTTTCGACTTTTGTGTATATATTTTGTTACGCATGCGATTATATGTATGGATTTGGTTTTATATATATTTTTAATGTTCTTGATGTTGATTAATTTGCCTCGACAAATATCAAACATCATCATCGCTCAACGTAGTACATACTTATGTAATGTCTATGTTATTTATTTCATAAATAGTTTTATATACTCATTAATTGTTTGCATACACATACATACATATGATTATACATATATGTAGAAATAATATACACCACCAAAAAAAAAAAAAAAAAACAATTATTTATGCTTAAATATTTTCTGTTGTTGTTAGTTTAATTAATTGCTTGATGCATTTTTTTTTGTTTTGTTTCTTTTTTTTTTTTTTTTTTTGCTTTGTATTTGATTTTCTATATGCTTTGCTTTGTATTTGATTTTCTATATGCTTTGCTTTGCTTTTGAGTGCTGATCCAAATGATTAGTGCTGGGGCCCGTTGCTGGATGTGCCGTAGGCGGCTGAAGCTGTCTTTTATTTATTTGATCAGTATTTTAAATTAATGTATTTATTTTGGTGGGCGTAAGCGTGGCCAGCGGTGCCCCCCCTTCTAACGGATCAAGCCAGACTGCGAACCAATGTTCGAATGCAAATTGTTGTTGTCCTTGTATATATGTATGTATATATAGCACTATAAATTAATTACAAGTATTTCATAATTAACTTTGTTTAATTTTCACTATTATAATTATATCTTTTTCTTGTTATCGACAATTTATTTTTACATCAAATTGCAAATAGAGCATACGCCTGTTAATGTGTGTGTGTGTATGGAATGTATGTATATGCATATATGTTCGTATGTATGCTGGACATTACTATTATGTTATAATTATATTAATTATTTGTGTATATTGTTATGTTAGTACATATATTTATTTATATATATATATATATATTTGCATTGACTTTGGTTTTACATTTTCCCATTCTATCAACGTGTTTTTAACGAGTAGAAGCACAATTTTGGACGAAGATGGTTGTTGAAATAGAAGCGTTTTAATGTAGATATATGTAGGTGTGTGTGTAGTTGGTGTTCTAGTAAGCTAACTTGAAGCTGATAAGTCAAGTCAATAGAGAGTTACAAAATAAACAAAACAAGCCATTTGCCTAACTCAGGGTTTTTTCTGGGATAATAAGAAATTTTACAAAAGCACGTCTCCATTTTACATCCAAGTAAAATGTTGCACCACTAACTAGACAACAGACCACAAAAATACATTCTTCCTTCCATGCTTTTTTGTGTTGTTTTTATTGAAATTATATCCAGCATAGAGAAACTCTCTGTCTAATCAGATCAACTTGAATGCTGCAATTGGAGCAAAGTCATCATTCATTCATCAAGAGATCGCAGTTTATAGCCCGAATAAATTTGTGGAATATTCCGTAAGGATTGAAGCCCATGTTTGATATTTGTGTATTAAAGTTCTTTGGTTGGCGGTTAGTGCGTGCTTTCGTTCCTTACATACATGTAGATATATAATACGATATATTCTTATGCATATACGATATTTATATGTATACTATATGTATGGGAAAGGGAATGGTGGGGTTTGGCAGAGGCATTGTAACTGTAGCTATTTTAGTATTCACTATTTTGTGACTCTGTAAGCAGTTCAACTAAGCTAAGGACGTTTTCGCAAAAAGGTCATCGTGTTAATAATATATAGAGATATATGTATTTTTACCCGAACAATCGCATTGGAGCCGCAGTGCTCTCCCTGCTCATTATTAACTATTAGTACTAAGCTTTTGCAAAAAGGCGTGCAATTTTTGTTTTTTTTTTCTTTCATATTTTTGTTTTTTGGTTTCAGTTTACGTATTGGAACAAAATGTTTACGCTTGTTATTTGTCATAGCTTCCACATACTCATCTTTCTATATTTGTTATAACTTTAATCTAGTGTACTCACAAGGAGAAAAAAAAAAAAAAAAACACAATCGATAGCTAAATTAGAATGTTGTCTATGCATTATATAATATATGTAGGTGTTCGCTTTATATCGACCTAAGACTATACACACATATATACTTATATATGAATATGCCTTATATGCATGCGCTTCCTTTCTCTTTATATCTCTATCTCTATCCAGCCTAACGTTAACAATCTCTTAAATATAAATTGGATTCTCCTGGCCAGTCAACAAGCGAAACATTGAAGTGGGCATCGTTTTCATGAGTATCTTGAAGAAAAATAGAATAAAGAAAGGCAGATAAGTTATTGCATTCTGTTTATTATATATTCATTCTATGCTTACCTCGCCCACCGATGTGGCAAGCAAATTGACGATCTTCTCGTGTGGCACTGCCACAACGCTTTGGTTGTTTATCTCAATGATACGATGTCCGACCCGAACGCCGCCCCGCTCTGCAATGCCACCACGCAAAAGACTGCAGATCTGAAAAAAAGATTAGTTGAAAATTCATATGAATAACCTCGGATAGTATTTAATATAAGTTATAGCCACTTACCACGCCATTTTGAACGCTGAATCCAAGTTGATATTTGGTCTCTGGCCGCTTGATCTTAACCTCGACAACGGGGGCACAGGGCACAACTGTGAACTTGACAACGGTCTGATTTTTGGTGTTCTTGATGTAGGTCTGGCAAGTGGATAGCGGTAGGCCAACGAGGCTCAGCCCGTTGATGGCAATCAGCTGATCGCCAATATTCAATTGACCGCAACGCGCCGCCGCCCCCGAGCTCATGAGGTTCGCAATGACAACCGTTGGCAGCATGGAGCCCCAACCACTCTCGACAATGACAACGCCAAGTATTTCGCCCTTGGCTTTGGGCACAACGACCTCTTTTTGCAGTTCCTTTTTGGCAAAGATCTCGAGCTCGTCGCCAAAGATCTCCTGGCTATTGAGGACCTCCTGATAGTCCATTTCCTTGACAAAGCGATGATCCTCAATGCCATTGGCCTTCAGGAATTCCATGTAGGCCACTTGAAAGGCCTGACCAATCGACTGAGCTATAAACTGCGCCTCATCGCTTTCGAACACATGACAGATCATTTTTGGGGTGCGGTTCGGTTTTGGCGCATCATCAATGTCCTGGGGCACGAAACGGCGACGCGCCATTAGTACCACCAGATCCCCAATGTCTGCTATATAGGAGATGGTGCGCAGCGCATGATCCATCATAATCTCTTTCAGATCGGTATTCAGCACCATTATCTTCTCTGTCGATATAAACAGATCCACCTCAGTGCTTGGCTGCACATCGCCATCGGGTGCCTGCAAAATCGCATATTTCGCGGGTTAGTACAATTTGACAAGATGTATAGTTTGAGATATTTTTTTGAAAGATAATTTTTAGCTTATTGCAGGCGAATGAATGCATTCAGCAAATAAGATAAGCTTTTGGGTTATATAGTATAGTATATATAGTATAGTATAATTAAATTTATAATAGTTTCTAGTTTTCTACTTACCAGGGCCTATATGGTATAGTAAACAACAAATTGGATTTATCGATTGTGTGTTTTGTTCGATTTTTGCATGGCAATTAGTGGATTTTTATTAAAACGGAGGCAGAGCATTTGTTGAGTTAATGTAGATGGCAACAAATTGAGGCATGGAAATATAAAAATAAAAAAATACAAATTTTCATGAGTTTTCCATTTTTGAATACATATTTAAGTATATGCGTTATTATTTAGTAACTACTCGCTACAGATTGTGAAATTGTGTAAAGGGATTCGAAAAAACTAATCTTAATTAACAAATATTCAAAATTAAGTTTTTCTTCAAGCGATCCTGTTGTTCATCTTCAACTTCTTCGTTTGTTTTTGCAGAATACAATATCAAATCATAATGCTATTAACTACAACTAGCTCAAGCTTAACATATTGAATTTCACCTTGATGCGCGACACGGCTTCCTCAGCTTGCATCATACGTGTCGATTTGGTGGGTTGACCCTCGCAGACCAGCTGCGTCGATCCCAAGTATTTGGCCCGAAATAAAACGCCTTCAATGAGCACTGCGCCGCCTGTTTTTGTTGTCGTTTATGGAATATTGATTTCGTTTTTGTTTATAAAACAGAGAATTTTCGATTAGTTACAATATAAATACAAGATTTAAAGATTGTGTCAAGTGTTTTCTGTATAGTACATTGAGTTATGTGTATAAATTGTGGTTAGTGTTGTGTGTGTGTGCGTGTTTGTGTGTGTGTGTGTGTGCAGTTGTCAGTTGTAATAGGTACCATGCATATATATGGTATATTAATACTTTAAGTAATCGAGGAAAGGTATTAATGAATATACTTTTGCTTCTTTTCACTTGATATTTTTAATGAAAAACTCAAACGAATTTATCAAATTTGATTATACTCATATACATATATATTAATGGTTACCGGTCAACCTTTTTGGTTTTTTGTAAGTATGTGTTGCTGATGTTGTTATAGTAATATTGTTACTGTTAGTTTTGTGCTTAGTTACTGCTACATATTAAAAAATGTATCTTACAAAGTATTTTACACACACACAGACACAGTAAAATGAACGAACGAGGCATGCAATAAACGCAATTTTGTCAATCAAATATGCGAAAGAATATAGAAAATACATAAAGATATAAGTACATATAAATATATATATTATTACGATTAGCAAATTTCTGTATACAATTACTATTTGCATTTTGCATTGCAAATCATATAGTACTATATACGTAAAATTTTATACAATCTCAAATCATATCGTATGTACCCCTGCTGCAGTACACAAATATACATATAAGCAATATTTAAACTTATCTCTTTTATCAAACAATGATGAGTTAATTTTGTATACTCTAATACAGTTTGGTCGAGGACTGCCGGCAGGGGTATTTCAGCATTGGCGAGCCAAAGCTTTCTTTTGTGTTTTCGTTTTACAGACGCTGCTGTTGCTTACGTAGCAACGTTTGGTATCCTTTCTTCGCATTCCCTATAATTTACACTTTTCTATCAGCCCAGAAAACCATTTTTATACTTTCTTGTTGTCTTTAAAATAATCTCCTTCAAGAAAGGTCAACCCAACTATGAAACAAATTTTTAAATAACGGGTAAGAATTTTAAAAAATTTTATATACATATTATCAGAACATTTGTAATTAATTCTAATTTTATCGCACAATCAGAAGAAAAATGTCCGAAACTTATTTACACTATTTTTCTCGGTGCACTTCGTACAATAAGCAACAGCTGCGACATTAGCAACAACGATATTTACGATATTCAAAAAGTATTAATTGTTAAATGTGATTATAATGGTCTTGGCACTAAAACTGCAAAAATTGAACGAAGGATAAACCCAAAGCATTTACCTTCTTTGCTCTTACTCTTTTTCACTTTTTTCTCGCCACTGTTGCTGTTGCTTCCCGCTCCGCTGCCGCTGCTATTGTTGCTACCAATGGCATCATTATTGTTGTTGGTGTTGCTGTTGCCATTGGTAGTGCCATTGGTGGTATTGCTGACAGCATTGGCACTGGTAATACCCACAATGCCATTGATGCCACCCTCATTGTCTACATCCAGCGTGTTGACACCCGGCACAGATCGCTCAGAGCCATTGCCGCCATTATTTGGACTGCCCAGAGTGGGCAAAGCTCCAGTGGCTGCAGCAACCACAGCGGAAGCAACCACGTCTGCAGCATTGGCAGCAGTCATGCCACAAATATCCAGACCCGCGGCATTGGGCACCTTAGATGGTGACTTCCCACTGTGCTCCGAGGAGCTGCGCGAATGACTACGCTGTGCCAGTGTTGCCGTGCCGCTGACCAAATCGAGCAGCTTGCCAGCTGCCGAGCCACTGAGACTGGTGGAGCTCTTGGGCGGAATGGGCGGTGGCGGCGGCAGTTCGGGCGTGGAGCTGAGCAGAGCATTGTAACCGTTGCGTGTCTTTGTGCTGGACATTTGCTGCTGCTTGGGTGAGATCTTGGAGAGCAACGAAGTGCGTGGCTTGCGATCCCAGCTTTTGTTCTCATCATAGTAGCCCTGATCGTCTAGACGCTGATGGCCCAACAAACGATCGGTCTCCAGATCTGTGTCCACATCCTCCTCGTCAGCGCTGCGGTTCTTCGAGTGGTTGTCCGAGCTCGATTCAATCAGCGCCTTGCCACCATCCAAATGACGTGACATCCAAACGGGTGAGTTAATCACTGGTGACGGAGAGCGCTGCGTCTGCATTGACTGCTGCTGCGTGCTTGTTCGCTCAGGTATGGGAGGTGGAACACCAGCGCCACCAACACCGACTATTCCAGCACCACCGAGGCCGTTGTTGCTGCCGCTGCAGTTGCTGCCCGCACTGCGGGGCTTTGGAATGGGCGAACTACGCTGCAATGTTGCACCAATCGGTGTGTGTTTAATGTTGCCTGCCTGTTGTCCGGTCGACTGCAGCAGATCAACATCGCCGCTGCAGTTGGGCTTGCGATGCGGCGCCGGTGCTGGCGGTGGCGGTGTCATCTGCGCCATGTCAGGACGGTGGAAAACACCTAAGCAATAGAAAGTGCAAAAAAGTTTAATTTATTTTATATTAATTTATTTATGAAATTGTAAGCTTGAATTAATTCTATCGCTAGAGCAACAAATGCCTTCAAGAATCTAATTGAGGCAGCTAGCTTTTTTTTTTTTGAATCCTAAGAACGGTTGAGTTGATATCACGCTTAAGAAGATTAGTACTAAATAATAAACCATGCATAGCTCTGCGGTTCAACGGGAATGAGTCTACTTGAATATGGTGGTAAATCAACTCCAGCAACCCAGTTACCACTTCTAATGGCAAGTCAAAGAAACATCATTTGCACTGATTCAATTCTATTCTGGTAAATCGTGTATTGCAAATATGGAGTAATATTATTTCATTAAATACACCAAAAAGAATTTAGTGTTGGAGAGTAAAAGCAAACAAAACTACCCCACAAACGAAAAAGAAAGAGACAAAGAAGCAAACTTCCAAAAACTGCAGAATGAGTTCAGTAAAAAAATTTTGGTTTATATACTTTTATTTCTTATACAATGTCGAATTGTTGCTTTCATTTATGTTAAATAACCAGTTTAGACTTTAATCTTTCTCAATTACTTCTACAAATCTGGGCAGTTGACTAATGACATAAGCTTGAATGAACAGTATTCCTTATTAAAATCATAAATTGCCAACAATAGTGACAATATTTAATCCATATTTAATCATCAATTTTTACTTACTGATAGAGTACAGAGAATCCAATTCTGGATCTATGTTTTTGAACACTTTGCTGTTGCTGTTGCTGCTGGGACTCTGACCGAGCAATTCCCGTTGCTGTGGTTGCTGCTGTTGTTGTTGGTGTTGTTGTTGGAGTTGTTGAAGTTGTTGTTGCTGTTGAAGCTGAAGCTTAAGAAGGCCATTACTTGGGCTTGTATGGCTAAGCTGATGGCCGACTCCAGTGCTATCCGTGCATGTTGAGGCAGTCAGATTCTGCATGCTGTTCAGACTGTTGTTAGTCGAGATGCGTTTCATGTCCATTAGCATGGAAATACCACCACCAATGCTGGTGCTGGCACTGAGATTACCCTGACCGAGACCCTGGCTTTGACTTTGTCCCTGGCTCTGGCTCTGAGTCTGACTCTGGCTCTGACTCAACACCTGTAACTGGCTCTGATCGAGCTGAGCTGCCAGCTGTTGTAGATTCTTATTGTTGTTGTTGTTCTCGGTGTCGCTGGTGTGGCCCGAGGATAGGCCATCCTCAAGCACTGGCATAGCCGATGCATAGTACTTGGCGTAATTTGAACAGGAAGTCGACACGCCGCCATTCATTTCGCCCGAGAGGCCTGTTAATAAAAAAAAAGACGGTTAGTCATCAATCAACTCGGATTATTAATGTTATCTGTTTACTGTCCAGATCACCGCAGTTGGAATCATAGTCGGTCGTCTCCGGCGAGTAGCGATAGTTATGATTGCCCATTAGACCACCACCTACGCTCTGGCCAACACTTTGGCCCAGCCCACTGCCACTGCCGGTACTCAGCAGCTGGTTGTGATTGAGCCCATCCTGTTCACCGTCACGCTCGCCGCTGCTACGACTGGCCGAGTCCAAGAAGAAGTCAAAGTCACGCATTAGCGGACTTCCACTATAATGCCTCGGTAACTGTGCCGGCCGCGATTGCAGCTGTGTCTCCAGCAGCAACTGTTGCTGCTGGGGCTGCGTGTAGCCGCCATAAACGTGGCGTTCCAATGCGGGCGGCGCCTGTTGTAAAAGCATATGTTGCTGTTGCTGCTGCTGTTGCTGGCGATAGTCTTGCTCAATAGGCTCATCGTCGTCGTCCCTCTCATCGTTTTCGTCTTCGTCTTCCTCCTCATCTTCGTCTAGTTCAACCTCATCACGCTCGAGGTTGCTATGGAACTCGTACTGAATATCCTGTTTTAATATAAATAATAGATTAAATTATACAAGTAATAAGAGAAATCGAATGTATTTTGTGTATTTACAATGCTGTCGACGTCACTGCCATTTTCCATGATGGGCTGTTCATCGTTGGAGGGACACTTGAAGAACTCCTCCAGCACTTTTCGGGTCTCTGAGAACTCATAGAGATAATCAAAGGTCGAGGATTTGGTCGGCAGGCTCAGTGGGCCAAGACCTAATGCTGTGCCTGGGCCCGCAGTCGAGGTGGTGGCAGCAATCATTGCTGTTGTGGCTGCAGCAGTTGCGGTTGCTGCCACTGATGCTGCTGTTGCTGGTGGCGGAGTTATAGCCGCACAGTTTGCCAACTCATCGGATGTGGCTATAATGGGTGCCTCGGGTGTGGTTATGTCGGATATGGTGCCAATTTCAGAGACATCATTGCTTGTGTCCTCGGCATTGTTGTCGCTGCAGACTGGCTTATTGTTGGTATTGCTAAGGTTGCTGCCGTTGTTGTACTGTTGTTGTTGTTGCTTTTGCGTTGGAGAGCCACTACGTAGCTCACGAGGCGGCGATATAATTCGCTGTGAAGTTAACACATTTTTAAAATTGTTTGCGAAAAAGTCCGAAATGAAATAAAATATTGGTAAAAGTATCTTAGGATTCATCGTAAAATACGGTTTAGTATTGGGCTATACCTGCGGAAAGCCCGGGCGTACTGGATATCCTTGGGCCTGTTGCGGTTGCGGCTGGCACTGGGCAAGTGCAGCAAATGCGGCACGTGCTGCCGTCTTTTGCAGCGTGCTAGCCGCATTCGGTACGTTGACCTTTGAGTGGGCTTCAGCAAGTGTTGCTGCTACTCCCTCTGCTGCTGCTGCTGCTGATACTGCTGCTGTGGCAACTGGTGGTTCGTTTTCGTCCGCTGCGGGACTGCTGCTGCTGCTGGCAGCGACGCCAATACGTCGTGGTGAACCCTCGTATTCTGATTGTAAATGAAGCGCAATGAGATAAAGCTATGATCTTTAAGCTTGTCACTTACCAATGATACCGTGACGCGACTCTACGGCCAGCGTATAGTTGCGTTCTAGCTGCCAGGCGTCCACCTTGTGCTCCCGATAGATGGCAACATCATCAAGCAGTCGTCGTGTATGCGGCTCTAGCATTACATGAGAACGACATTGCGACTTGTCAGTGGAATGCTGCTGCTGTTGTTGTTGCTGCTCTTGCGGCTGATTGCACTTGTTCTCGTCCGCATTCGACTCTGTTGTGACGCGCAGATCTGTAGAAATTTTAAAGTTAGATGAAGTAATATTAAATACTTGATTATTTCCATCAGTGTGCGAGCTTCGTAAGCTCGATTGAACTAATCTTGATACTTGATACAAACTCCTTGCATATTTTCAATAACTTCGTTAGTTTTTTTCCCTCTACTTACGTTGCCAACTTTCCTTTGGATCGGCTGCTGCTGCATAAACAGTTGTCGATGATTCATTGGTGCCGTTATTAATAAACCGATGAGTTCGATCCTCGCTATTGCCGTGTCGCTTCCTCTGCTGCTGCTGTTGCTGGTGCTGCTGTACTGCAGACAGGTGGTTAAGGAGAGTATCGAACTGCGGATGTACATCCTGCTGCTGCTGCTGCATATGCTGTTGTTGCTGTTCTAGCAGCAATTGCTCCCGCTCTCGTTCTCTGTCACGCCCTCGCTCCAGATCCCGCTCCCTCTCCCGCTCTTCACGCAAACGCTGCTTACGCTGTTCGCGTGGCTCCCAATCGGCTACGTGCTGATCAACCGCAGACTTGCTGCTAGTCCCGTACAAATACTGGCTAGCCAGCGGTGTCAAGCCCTCAGCACATGGATCATTGCCCACAGCCGTCGCCGACTGTTGTTGCGAAGGGAAATTGTTGCGGCTCACAGGACTGCGACCTACGCGCAACATGTGAGGTGCTTGAAGGTTTTGGGTTTGGGCTTGTGTCTGGGTTTGCCGCTGTGCTATACTGTAGAGTTGAGGTGCCAGCTGTTGATGATAAGCCCGTCTTGCTGAAGCATGCATGTGCTGTTGTTGTTGTTGTGTTAGATCTTGTTGTTGGTGTTGCTGCTGTTGTTGTTGCGGCTGCGGCTGTTGCTGCTGCGGTTGTTGCTGCTCCTCGGGATACTCTGTGGGTGAGTGGAGTAATGTGCTGGCACTTGGTGATGCTGACTCCCAATAGTTCTCTTTGATAAAAGGATTCTGGCTGCCATTGCCAATATTTTTGGTGCTTGTATTGCTATTGCCATTGAGTAAAGCATAATGTTGCTGATGATAATGTTGCTGGTGCTGCTGCTGATGATGATTTTGCTGCCTGCCTGCTGATATGGCGCTGTTGCGTTTGCGCGGCATATCTATATAGCTATGGCCACGTGGCCGACTGTCGCCCGTATGATAGTAGAAAGATGCTGGATACGCCGTCTGTGGCACCGTCTCCTCCAAAAGGTCCAGATCCTGTTGATGCCGCTGATGCAAATCGTCGTCTTCTTCGGCCAAAACAATGGCGTCAATGTCCGTGTCAACGTCTTCTATGGTTGCAGCGCTGTGTGGCGGTGTTGGTGGTGTTGGTGGAGAAAGTGGTGCGCACAGAAATGGATTCGTTGAGATGCGTGGCGTGACTGAAGACAACGATTCCGAGGAATGTGAGGACACCGAGTGCGGCGGCGGTGATTGTGTTATAATGTTGACACTTTTATAATAGCTGGGCTGGGTTGCTATTGAAATGCTATTGCCGCTGCCGATGCTGCTGCTGCTGTTTTTCCCAGTTGCTGTCTCTGCAACACCTATTGTTGCTGCCGTAACGCTGCTGCTGCTGCAACCGTTTACATTCACATCATCAATGGCTTCATGGTGATTTCGATTGCTGTTTTTGTTGCTGTGCAATGACTGCAGGTCCTGCTGGAACTGTTGCTGCTGCTGCTGTTGCTTGGGACGGCACTTGGGAAAGAGCCGATTTATTTGATCGTTAAGCGGTGGTGATGGCGAAAGCACGGCTTGCGATAAATTCAGTGGCTGTTGCTGGTAGCTCTTCGAGTTGCTGCTGTCGCAATCGTTCTCCAAACCGTTGAGTGTGTAATAATTGCGTTGCTGAGCAGAAGCTGTTGATGCTGTTGCTGTTGTTGCGGATGATTGCAGACGTTGGAAGCTGCTGTTGCTGCCGTGTGGCTGCGACTGCGGCTGCTGCAGTTGCTGTTGCGGCTGCTGCTGATGATGGTGATGATGATTACTGCTACTAGTTGAATGTCCAGCAGCCAATGTTGTCAATGTTGTGCTGACCATTATTGTTGCCAATAAACTGCAAAGAAAAATGAAAACACAGATCAACAACAACAACAACAATGTAAGTTTATACGTTCAATTATAAAAAATGTGCGGCTTTAATATTGGCAATGCTGTTCAACAAAAATCGAGTGGCAAACAGAGTCCACGCTACTCCCACTTCTTGCCCCATTTTATTTATTTATTCATTTTATTTTCATTTTTACTTTTGTTCTGTTTTGCTTACACGCTTCACGTTCGACTGGCAGTTGTTTTAATAAATGCAGGCACAGTGTCAACCTTTGTCATGTTCGACCGGCAACAGGGCGTGACATTAACGAGTTCTGTCGCAAACACTGCTGCTGCTGCTGCTGCCGCCGCTGCTGTTGTTGCTGCTGTTGTCAGTTGGTGGTGTTGGGTGTGGGTAGATTGCTGCTCATATATTGGCTGCTGAGACAACGCAAATTGCTGCCTCTAGGCTCTTTGGTTAAATTTAATTGATGGCATATCAAAATAAAAAAAAACGACAAGGAAATGCTCAATAATACAGTCAATCAATGTCAGTGTGTTGAGCGTATTTCGAAATGCTTTGAAATTATCATAAGCCATTGGTGGTGACTCACATGTGGCACGCGAATAACAATCAGCTAAAAGTTGACCGAGTTAGTAGAAATTAGCTTTAGTTAGTATGTATGTAAATTTTAGACAACATTGAGGAAGATCACAATCGATTAAAATCATTGAAAAACATCGATGACGCATTTGGCTTTTGTTAGTTTTGTTCATCCTTGACTTAAACAAAACTCAATTGATATTTATTGATACTTTTTGAAGAAAGCTTAAACTGGGCAAATTGATATTGCATCGATTGTTTTAACACTACTAATTGCTACACTTGATATGTTCACATGTTTTTAACTATGCAAAGTTTTTCATTATAATTGTACAAAAGTTTCTTTGTAAAAGTTTAAGCAAAAAACAAGAGAAAGAAAACTTGCACATGGCAGCCTTCTGTGGTTTAAATTATGAATAAGAGCTTAAGCATTGAGGATTTAGTTACACATCAACATGCTTACAACCAAAGAATCGAGTCTTTCCCCACTTGCTGCTTGTGTGTTTCTCACTCGTGCTCCATTTTTAAGTCCCTAACGTTTCACTAATGCATTTGGAGGGTAGACGTTGTGCATGGGGGCTTAACATTTATTTTTTCGACAATCAAACTTACAATTTCTTACGAGAGATTAACAAAGGATACGTAAGAGTTAGAGACGAGACTGCAGTCTATGACATTTATACAATTGCAATTTCTACCACAGATTAACTGTGCATGAATATGGCAATATTAGGGACAAAGATGCATTACAAAATTGTTCTATCAATTTTGTGTTATTCGAGACGATGCGTACTAGATTTTGCCTTCAGCCTGTTCATCCAGTGAGATAATTTTAAACAAAAGTCTTGTTTTGGGTGATGTGGACCGACAAATATGGCTGGACCGACCGACTAAGCTGTTGAATGCTCCTGCTCTAGAATGTAAAAGTACACTTGATGGGGTCAGAGATGCAATGCCTTACACTTGCCTGGCTATATGGATACCCGATTGAATGGGCAACGAATATAAAAGGTAAAAAAGATACAAGAGAGACTGACAGAGAGCAAGTGAAATACCCGCAAGGCAACATCGGACTAACCGGGTTACAAACTTACAAACATACATACGTACATTCATAAATAAATGTATGTATGAAGCTTCGACTAAGCCATAACGTTGTTATTGCTGCTGCTGCTGTTGTTGTTGTGCAACGCTTTGTGCACTCATATGGAAAATATGTTTTCGTTTCTGAAATGACAGCAGGAACAGGATCAGAGAAGAATGTGTCTGTGTTGCTTTTGCTGTGGCTATGGCGCACGGTTCGTTTGGCGTTAGGATAGATTTAAGAGGAGTGTGGTGAGAGGTGCAAGCCCAAAAACCAAACACAACAGCTAACAAGGTATAACATCAAGGCCAGCCAGCCAGCCAGCTAAACATTTTGTTAACGGCTCCGACACAAAGCACGGCTAGCTGGGCAAACATATTCATTGCCTGACATTTATGCGCTCTGGATGTTTTGGGTGTGTTCGATGCTCCGTGTCCCCCCTCAACTCTCAATTCACCACTTTTCGACTGCAGTAAACCATGTATCTGCCACTACATTCATCTTCACATCTTGGCATCTAGGCGACGCCTCGCATCGCCTGGCAACTCTTTCATCTACATCAATCTGTCACTTCAAATCCGTTCTTGTAGATGCTTTATTTTTTCTTCATCTCTCTTTCATAGCTCAGCAGCTGCCTGTTGCCATTTTGGCCATTTTACTGGGAAGTTTTGGCTGTCAGTGTGTCTCTCTCTCTCTCTCTCTCTCTCTCTCTCTCTCTGTGTGTGTGTTTGTAAGTGTTGCCATTCTTGTCTGTCTTAAGCAGCGTCTGACAGCGCAACGGTGAACGGATTGCTTGCTGACAGCATGTTGCATTGACTCTTTACGTTCTAGGTTAGATTAAAGCAAGATCAGACTATATATGAGTTTACTACTATCTGAACTAATCTGAAATATACATACATCATCATCTCATCTATTTCAACAACTGTTAACTGACTTTTCACTACCTATTGACTTACTTGACAAGTCTGTTAGCATAAAGCTTTAAAATAAGAATCTCTTTCTTGGAATATCTTTACAAGTGAACGTTTAATTCAATGTCACTATTCTATAGAAATTGCTTCGTTGGAAATTGCATTTGCTTCCAAGTTATTCTTGTGAAATTTCTATGACTTCAGAGCCTTATTTACAGAATGAAAATTCTAACAAGTTACAGACAGCGCCTTGGTGAGAAAAACTTGCTCCCGGGGCGAAGAGTCAGTTGGCGCCCCCTCAATTTTTGCTCTTTCCTAAAGAGTATTAGTTTTTATCAAGGAGCAAAACCACTATAATTGCCGCCCCCACCACAGCGCTGGTTGCAGTAATAATGTTGAACACAGTACATTTGTCAATTGAGAAACTTAAGAACTGTTCCACTAGACGAAAAGGTCATATTTCCTTTTTGTGGCAACATGGGAATGGTGTTTGAAGGTCGCATTATGGGTAGCGTTGCACAAAGTATAATAGTTGACATTTGGTGCAACCTCAGCGTATATGTCAAAATTCAAATGTTTTTAATTAATGCGACTTTTCAAAGACGACACAAAGCGAGGGAGAGAAATGAGAGGGCGAGTGCAACCTTCAAAACGATTTATTTTAGCATTAAAAAAGGGGGCGAAATGTCAATCTAACAACGCTTAAGGAAAAGCAAAAACTTCTGTAAACACTAGCAACAAACAATTAGAAAATAAATACGTATACTTGATATTATAAAAAATTATAGTAAACTATTTAAAAAAATAAAATTTGATGTCTTTATAATAAACATTATTCATTGCATTTACAATTGCAACATAGTTGTTTTTAAAAGTTTCGTTAAAGTTAACTCTGGTATTGGTAAAGCTTTTGGGTCATCGGTCACTGTAGTTCAGCCTTAATTGAGATGATTGATACAGCACTTTAGCGCGGGCAAAACAATTGCGTTAAAGTAATTAGTATGGCTGCAGGACGGCGAACAATCCTTCACATGGCTATATCGCAGTAGAAGGGCCTTCATCGAGTGGTTAGGGTAGCTTCAACTTTAACACTTTTCTGCTTTAACTGCTTACGGTTTTGGTTAGGGCTACTTGCTGACACAGACTAGTCCTTTGGTTGGCTATAATGCACGAGTCAAGGCCCAGTCTAAGCAGATGCAAAAGAAAACATTGCTTGGGGCAATGTTCGTAAAAGTGAGTAGTAAAATGGAATAGAAGAAATATATTGAAACGGCATAGGTATGGGACTAAAACTAGCCCACGTGGACTAGTCTAAACACTATGTTTGGCCTAGTCAACGTGACTGGAGAGTCATTTTCATCATTGTGTGGCTGGCTACACAGGAAAAACAGAAAACTGTCTAAGCCAGTTTTCGCCTTTCCACATTCGTCGTGTAGCAAATTTTGTTTTCTCGGTGTAGATTCAAAGCGGCTGGATAATTATGTTTTCATTTCAATATGTTGCAGGTGCAAGCTGCAAGTCTGTTCGTGTCGTATCGTGTCAGTTGCCTGTGGGCCTCTCCTTGGAGTTGTATTAACTTAATGCCGACGAACGCATCGCATGGCTCTTTAAATATTTACAAATTAATTTCACTTTAAGCCACTTAAATGCACAGGTGCCCCAAAATGTGCAGTGCAATGAAGCAATAACATCATCTTTAATAATTCAGCTGCTTCAAATATTTAACAATACTTAAAGCTCATATACCTAAAGGAAGTATTATAATTTGTATCAAAAATAAGTCTATTAAAGTGATACTGATTAGCATTTATTATTCTCAAACTGTTTACCCAACAATCAAATCTATAAGGTTTTATGTGGGCTCATAGATTGGGGCTTCAAAGTCGTGATAGCCACGGTCGTTCAACGATTACTGTAGTCAAGCTGATGGCTTAGGTAATAAATCAAAATCAATTGCAACAGCCGCTAGAACCATGCACATGACCCCGCAAAGGCGGGGGTCGACGTCGGGCAATAACTGTTCGCAACGTGAATAGGAAAGAAAAAAATGGGTCCCAAGAGTGGGGGAGTAGGAGGGTTATTGAGCTGCTGCCGTCATTACGGTCACATTGCGGCAGGACATGGCAGTAGAGCGACGCAGATGGCAGAGTGTTGAGGTAGACGGCATTACGCCCGCCTATGATGACATTAGTTATGCACACAAAACAATCAAAAAAAAAAAAAAAAAAAAAAACCACAGAAATACATAAACAAAAAAAGGCGAAATTGTTTAACGTGTGAGCGAGACAGATACACTGTGAGAATGAGATAAATTATGTACGAGCTGTCGGTCAAATGCACGCAAAGGGTGTTCCCCATATAAACCGCGGAGCTTTAGAGATGGGATCGTGACGTGACGTTCTTGACGTGTGACACGAGAACGCACGAAAAGAAATCAGGATGAGTTAGTTTGGGCTCTAAGCTTTACGCTATTTTCAAAGGGAATTTTTAAAATACGATTGAATATAAACAACAGAGAAGGGGTATTAGGAAACCATGTGACTGACAGCCAGTGTTTTGGGTGCGCGTTAACACGGGATAGGAGTTGAAATTAAAATGTTCAAGGCTCATCTTCTTTCTTCCTGGTGGCATTGAGATGTTGACCCATTTAAGAAATATTCTTCTAAATATCTTTTTCCTAGTTTCTAGTCTGCCACAAGAAACAACTAGGCTTCAAGTAACTTATTTCTTAGCTGCAACAATAGTAAGGAGATCTAATTACTCTAATTAAAAAAAAGGTGTAGTTTAATACAAATATCAAATTTCTTGTGGAATAGGAGCCTATCGGCGTTTCCTTTTATAAGGATATCATAAATCAAAGCACTGCTCATCCCTAATTGTCTTTAGTGATTGCATGTCGGGGGAACTAGGAAAATGAAACATGCAATTTGCTTTAACCTAAATTGTTGTTTTGCATTCATGGTAAATGCGGTGTACATGCGAGTTAACCGATCCAACAACCATTCCCCTCCTCAATACATACGTACATTGTACACAAATATGTTTGCATGTGTGTGTGTGTGTATGTTTATGTGTATGTGTGTAGCCGAGCATTAACTTAATGAGTTTAAAGCAGAGTTTAAACAATATTTTCTGCTTAAATCACTTTCAAATGACACACGCATAGCAAATTTTTGGTGGTTTAATGCTTTCAAATTGGCTTCGTATGGCAAATGTGTTTAGCCAAGTTTATGAGGCAGCTGCATTAATTTGATTTAAGCTGCTTAAAAGCATTAAACACATTGTCCATTGTCCCTTGCACGAGCTCATCTCTAGCCGCGTGTAAAGATTAATTTACAACAAAGGGCCATCCTTATTATGCGGTGGCTAAATTGTGGCAAACTCTCTCTCTCTTCCGCTCCTCCTGTGAGCGTACGATTTTAACGATAAGAAGATTTGAGTGTGACGCGTGAAAATTTTGAAATTTGGGTTAAAATGCATTATGTTCTGGCTAAAATAAAACTTAACTTCAACTGCAACTGCAACAAAGAGTAGAGAGAATATAATAGTAAGAAGAAGAACAAAATGTAAGAGCCATAATGCAAAGCAAAAGTGACTTATGTACATGTTTTTTTTTTTGTTGTTGTTGCCATTGTTGTTGACGCTTTTGAAACGTTGACAAGAAACGACAAGCGGTAAAGCCGTGACGCTTTGCCAAAATGAAAACCAACACCGTGCAACAAAACTGACAAGATGGGTTGAGAAATAAGTAAAGAAATTATAGGAGAGTGTGACGAAGGCTTTAACGAAAATGGAGTCAACAGCGAAAACACACCATAAAAAGAGCTGTATGAAATTTTAGACGAAAGAACGCAAAACATGTACGAAAATATTTAGGAAATAAAGAAAACTCGCAGCATACCCGGCGAGATGTTAATCTGGCCATGAAGTGCGACTTAAACTGATATATTGACATGTTTGGAAATGTCAAAGGATGAATTATCTCCATTATAAAAAACAACAAGGTTCATTCTATTTTGTGTCTTTTCATTCACTTGAAATAGATAATTGACGTGAATTCGATTTTATACTTAGTTTGGCCATTTTAAACGAACATTTTTCAGCATTCCACTCCCAGGAGAAATTAAATAAAATCAAGCACTGAATTGTACTTGAAAAATCAATTGAATGAAATTCACATATTCTCACTTTGATGGTGTTTCAGAGGTGTTTCGTTCGTATGCAAAAAACACTCTCTCTTTTTGTGCTTTGGTTTTGCTTTATATTCCCGCAAGCACAGCATTAAGCTCTCGGCACCCGGCCATTATCATACTATATACCATACTTTATCTAGTACTCCACAGTCTAAATACAAACCAAACATCGAGCGAGTGAAAACTTTATGGATTGCATGCGCTTAAGTTGAGCTCCAGCTGCAGCGGCTGCAGCTGCCAAACCCCACTGATAATGGACTGACAGACAGTTCCCACAACACTTAACAAACACACAGACACACACACATTCGCACACACGCACACTTGTGCTATACTTAAAGTTTGAGCACTTTCAAACTTAAAAGCTTAAAGCTCAAAAGAATGCATTATGGAATTCAGATTGTTCTTGATTTAAGAGTATGCCATAAGCCCTTAAAAACAACGTGCCATAGATCGTCTGTCTTTACTATATTAATCACATGTTTTTAAATGCTTATTGCAAAACCAAGAATTTATTTTGTGTAGATTGTGTGTCAACATGATTAGTTGCTGATGGTATTGGTATTGGGGACAAAACACTACCAGAAAATATTAGCTTCACCTATCTAAATGTTAAAGGCCTTACACTAACTATAAAAAGCTCTATTCTGTTGTGCCCTTGGAGGCCTCAATTCCATTACCAAACAGATCGATCCTTTTTTCTCTACCTTATCGATCCACTATTACTTAAGCTGGTCTGATTGGGTTTTTCCCAATTCACGCAACAAATGTTGGACAACTAATTTTATTGTTGAATTTCCTAGAGCGTTAACGTTGAGTTTTCAAATTTGTTTAAATATTTTTGTTAATAGATAGTGGACTCACATGAACTTTAATTCTTAATTTATGCATTTTAAATAGTTAGAAGGATTAGGAAATAAATGCAATTATGTCTGTGGAAAACGAAAGCCTATAATATACAAACTAAAAATGTTCAGAATATTTTTATTTGATTGGAATACACGATTGCTCTAGATTTTATCTTTAAATGTGTAACACACACACACACACACACTTAAATGAGCACGTGCACAGTCTGTGTGTGTGTGTGTGTTTTTGCCATACTTCATGGCAGTTTTAATTCGGTTTTATTGCTGTCGTTCAATCATTGGAATGGTATTTCAAGCACGTCTCTGCGTGTTTGTTGTATGTTTTAGGCCAATTGTTGTCTGCAAAATGTGGTTTTTTTTTTGTTCATTCCATTTCAAACGCGATTTTAGCACAAAGTTTACAGAACAAAGACACGCCCACTGGTCCACCACCCCCACTGTCCAAATTGTGTACTCTCTCTCTGACTGTGTGTGTGTGTATGTGTGTGTGTGTGTGCGTGTCTACTCTGTATGTAAATGACGCAATGCATTTAGTTGATAGGTCTCTCTCTTTCTCTCTCTGCCAAAAAACAACATTTTCCCATTTTCTCATTTTCATTTTTTGTTGTTGCTGTTTTTTCTTTTTTGTGATGGAAGTGAAAATCAAAAAGATACTTTCGAAATAGCACTCTAGTTCCTATTTGCTATTGATTATTTGAGTTAGTTAAAGACTCTTGGCAGCTGAATATTTATTGTGGCATTTCAACACAATCTCATTCGTTGGAATGTCGTCGTTTGTTTTGTTTCTGTTTTTGTTTTTGACCCAGTTCAAAATGAGAACAACGAAACTTTGTCGTCAGCTAATAAATTTCAAGTTTAATCAACTGTCCTGGCTACGCAGTGAATAATTCTGGCAGGGGAATGCAGCCATGAGGCTGGCCAATTAACCAAAGTGATAGCTTGTCGTGAAGATATCCGTTGGGATAGCAGCAGCAGCAACAACAGAGTAAGCAACATGAAACTTTAGCTTAAAGCTAATGAAATGTAAGACGAGGCGACGTCCTGAATTGGTATAAATGGCTCAAGAGGTTAGCCACTAAAATGTGTATAGAATATATACAAAAACCGTCAACGAGTTGGCCAAGTTGGGGTCGAAAGAGAGAGAGAGAGAAAGATTCAATGAATAGCATTCATGTATAGTAGACACATCAGCTAGACTTTATTCTATTTCCGTTTCCGCCTGTTGTCGCCAGACGTTGACTCAACTGTTGTTTTAGTTGTTGTTGCTGTTGTCATGCTGCCGAGTATGTAATGTGTTTCCGCTTGCCACAAAATGTGGCATGGCATAGGCGTCGCCTTCGACGTTCGCTGCGTGTGTCACGAACAAAGCAAGTCAAGCTCCGTTTCGGGTAAGTTTCAAAACTTCAAACCCAATTCGAAATTCAGTATACGCATTTTTATTAGTTAGGAAGGAAGTGGAAAAGGGACAGAGAGAAGGGGGCTCGGAGCATGAACGGGGAAATTGGTTATCCAATTCTTAAAGGGAAAGTCCTTAAGAACTTTGAAAGTTACCCCAAGTCAGGAAAGCTTTTTCATACGAAATTTATATAAAGCTCATTTATCTACTTGTAAGTTATACGATTATAGTATAATCGAGGGTAAATTAAAGCTCGATTCTCGTAAAAGGATAATAGAATTGCATAATGTTTAATGCATTGTGTAATTGCATTCAAATTGTTGTCTGGTTTGGCTCGGTTCAGTTGGGAACGTTGTGCCGTTGTGCAGTTTCATAAATGATTGACAATGGCTGCGAAATTGTTGTAGAACATGCTGTTAACTGAGCTCTAACGAACCGTTGCATATTTTATGAGCTGGGATTATTGCCATTAAGGCGGCAACATAGACACACACACACACGCACACAACTACTAGACACACACACATATGCACCACAACATAAATATGTATGTATTGTACTATATATGTTAGTTGCCTGTCAGCAGCAACAGTTGGTGTTGTCTCATCTTTTAACTTTCTCTAACCTCGCGCTCCCTTTCAAACTCTGTCTGCCTATCTCTCTCATGCTTAGGGGTGTTCAGGACAGCAACTCTATTTTGCGTCCAGCTTTCGGAGGGGGCGTTTGGTGACATGCGGCAGACCACAAAACGTTTAGCGCTAAGCCAGCAACAACACCAGCAACAACACCGACAAGAACAACAATGCTTAATTATAATGGCAGCCGAGTCAAATGGCTGGTCACCTTAATAGAGTAGAAACTGGTAGTCAACTATAGAACGAGCGTTATATATAGCTGTCTATAAGTGTGTGTGTGTGTGTGTGTGTGTGTGTGTTAAGTAACGATGAGTCATGGGCCACGCACAAAGTTTTTAGTTTAGCTTTGGTTTGCTTTGCTTGACCGTGTATACCAAGAAACCAAGAGGAAACAATTATGTGGCAAGAGCTACAGACAAATTCTGTAAAGGAGAATTGTTAGTTCTATGCACATTAAAGTAGCTGAGTCAGATAATTAATAAACAATTAGTTTAATATGTCACAAAGTTGAGTAGCCAAATGATCAAAACTGACTGACTGACTGCTATCAACGCACATCACAAAATGTTAGGCATAGTGTTAAGATATTCCTGTGTAATACATAGACTTGGCCTATATATTGTTGGTTTCCTGATACGATGATATTATCAGTAAGAGAAATCACGATTTGACAAAAAAACAAACCTATTCAGTTAACATACAAGATTTGTACATATAGCAAAGCCAATCACATTTACACACAAATACGGGATGCGTGGAAATACTAATTGGTATCGAGCTGTATATATATATTGTGTGTGTATAGAGTGTGAGGGGAATAAACAAAACTGAAAATGCAAAGAGATGGTGGTGAAATGGGTTTGGATCCAACCCCCAAATATAAGAGAACAAGACAAAGAAGGATTCGATTATTAGAACAACGTTGCTGCCTGCCTGAAGGCAGTTCAATGACATATACAACGTGAGATACTTACAACATACATTGATGACAACGACGCTACCTACTTAAGTGCGAAGGGCGAAGGCGTGCAGGGCTGCCATCTCATCATCAGCTGGACCGGCTGAATGGGGAGCGTGGGGAGCAACGAACCACGAACAGACACAGCAAGATGGATGGTGGGTGGGTGGTGAATTGTGAGTGGGCTGGGCTGTATTGTGTGACCTAATATACACACGCACACAATACATATGTATGTATGTTGTTTTGTGTATGTGACAGTTTTGTTACACTTTGCGCCATTTTGCTGACTGCACTGAACAACAAATTGATTTTCATTGATTGATTATGCGTCAGAGGGTGCGGTGCAGGAGACAAACCCCTGGCCAAATATTGTTGCGACAAATACGTGTGGCATAAACGAGCTGGATTGTTAGGTTCCGAAAAAAGGTCAAAGACTGTTTGTTGTAAACAATAAAGAATGCGTGACGCCGATAAATCAATATTAAATACCAAAATTGAAATTGGCAACCAAACAAGTTGAAAATTCCATATTATTGCGCAAATATTTAAAATACTTTTCACATCCATGACAAAAATGCTTTGCTCGAAAATTTTAAAAATAAATATGTTGAGCCAAAAAAAAGGGAAACAATTCGGCAATCTACTAAACTCAACTACATTAAAAGAATTGACGTTGTATGATTTTATCTTGATTTATTCGAATTTTGTAGAGAATTTTAGGATATAAACTATACAAATAAATTGTGTTTTTAAATTGTCTTCAAAAGTAAATATCTCAATAATTGCTTAAAGGCTATGCCGTTCTATGATTGTCAGCTTAAAAAACTGACTGCACGTACCAAAAAAAAAAAGAAAATAAAATCAATAAAAATATGTATGTATGTGACTCAAATATAAAAGCCATTTTCATTTTCACCCCCAGCAGTGGCAGCAGCAGCATAGTGTGATATGTTTACTGCTATTTTTAGCACATTTATTTGAGGCGCGCCATTGCAGCACTGAGCAATGCATTGAAATTCACCAAGCGACCCGAAAACCTGGAGAAACCCGTTGCTAGGAGATACATTTTTTTTTTTTTTGCCGGTTAAGTTGAGAAAGCAAAGGAGACAGACAGCAAGTGAAATTTCGTGTGCATTGTGCATGCTTAATTGAGTTGTCCGGCTTTCCCCAGCCAGCTCAACCAACCAAGCTTCTGCCAAATTATTGCTCTTCCTCATCCGTGCGCTTGTCAAGCGAGTGTGTGTGTGCCTGCGTGTGTGTGTCATGTGTCAAACAGTTTATTTAAACGCCCAAAGCCAACACAACCAGCAGCCACATTTTCGTCCAGCTTTCCAATATTGTATGTTTGTTTGCATGCAGCAGCAGCAGTACCTCTTTTGGCCTTCGTCCTTGGCCCGTAAATCGTCGCTCGCGTCGCCTCAGTTGATTTTGATGTCGACTCACTAAACATATTTTGTGTTCTTTGGTCTTTTGTGTACATTGGTGAGCACACCGCCAACAACAAGTACACAGAATTTATGTTGGGTGGTCGGTGCGGTTGGCTGTGTTTTGAAATGACGGTGAACTTTGTAGTAGTACAAAGGGTTTGGCTGCCTAGCAAAAATTAATCAAATCTCGGCGTCGCCGTTGTCGTCGTCGTCCGGTAAACATCTTAATTGCTTGATTTCAGTATAAGTTCTACCCAAAACAATACAGCAATCAAGCACTTTGGGCTTATTAAATATGCTTAATGTAAAAGTGTTGTTTGCCTGGGATTTTGATTACTTACTTGAACAGATCAGTCGGGAAGAAGAAGGCTGGACGGATGTTGTTCCAAATCAGGAAAGCACTTTGTTTTTAACATTCCAATATTCATTTATTTATTTCATATTTAGCACAAATTGGCTGCCCGCCGCTCAATAATAGCGATGCCGATGCCAATGATGAGAATCGCGATAACGATGACGATAATCACGAATTTCAATGCCCAATGGCGACAGGTGGAATCAACAAATTGTTGGCTGGGCTGGTTGATTGGTTTGCCTGCAGGCTGCTTGACGACAAAACTTGTTTATTAACTACATACTTTAGTCCTTAGCCAAACAATATTCTTGATTTTTTTTGCCGTTTCTCGCTTTTCCAGCAATATTTGCAGTGTTGTTTATCTAATCGATTTTTGATGAGATTTTTGTATTCAATTTTGGTTGCGATAGTCAAGCAACGCATCAACGCTGTGTATATGTATGTTTGTATGTATATCTCCCCTTTTCACTCTACCATCTTCACATATACATATGTACATACAGACGTACATATGTATGTATCTGCATTTGACTGCTTGAAAACTGGAATTACAGAGCGGACGATAATGGCGCCAACGTTTTTGGCGATTGGCATAAAGTACTTTATGGCCTTGGGGGTCTTTAAAGTTGCCAGCAGAAGTGGGCGGGTTGTTGTTGGACTTCGCCGAGGAGCCAGAGAATGAGGTAAGGGACCTTGCCATAGCGTTCGCCATAAAGTAAACTAAACGATGTTGCCAGTTGTTTAATTTTCGCATAACTGGGCTAAGGTTTTACAATAGTTAGCTTTTGTGCATGTGCGAATGTGCCAGATTTGATAAGTAAATCGCCAAAGGCAGCAAGTAGCTAAATGTCCACGGGTATTAAGACAATTTTCAAGTTGTGTATAGGAGTATAATAAGAGCCGTTGCAACTAGTATTCAATACTGTGAAACGCCTGATTGTAATACAATTTGATGATCCCGAGTACTTAAACAAGTTTCGATACTTTGAGCTTATACGCTATATGCATTTAACGATAGTTAAGATCGATGAGGCGATGAGAGTGGTCGATAAAATAAGATAAATGAAGCAACATAGCTTGAATCTTGAAACCTAGCATCTTATTCAATAACTTCTTTCTGTTTGCGATTCTTTGATAATAACGAAATCAATTACCTCCAACTTTTAATATAACTTTTATGTGCTGCCTTAAAACCCTTTGTAAGTTAAACTCTAGCGTAAGTTCGCCACAAGCATAAAATATTATTATTTTAGTCGACGCAACACCTCAATATATTTATGTTCATATATTGTATGGCTATGCTTACATTGTGTTTTTCACCAAAAAGCCACACATTCACCATTTGTTATTCAGTTTGCTGGACTGCAGAGCTATGTACATTGTATGTTTATATAAAGGTAAGCTACCCCATTCAGTTGCCACGAGCTCATTGAATGCTTATCGAATCACAAAATCATCTGTCGCACCAGAGGTCGCACCAGTTCTGTGGGCACCGATTCTCGCCCCCCGCCCAATAGTTAAATTGGCAATTTCGTTTTCATTCAACTTTGACGAAATGCATTTCCTGAAATGAATGACGACAAGCGGATGGCCCGGCCAAGAAGCGAATGGTACGATGGAGCAGAGGAGGAATCGCACACAAACCTGACACAGAAATCCAGTTGACCGTGCCACGGCGAGAGATTTCAGTTCGTCTTCTTCTGCTTTCGGGATTTAAGCATCACCTGGACGGGGCTGGACTCAACATAACTGCACTGCTCTGCCAGCTGGCTTTGGTCTTTGTCCGTGTCCGAGTCTTATTGAGCAGCTGCAAAATGTCAAACGTTGATGCAAGGACGAAGGATGCATGAAGTGCAGCACGGTCAATGGAGCAGGTATCCGGTTAGATTCGAAAATCCACAGTTAGTATTATACATAACTATGTATGACTGTTTGTGTGTGAGTGTGTGTGTGAGTAGATGCAGTAGATTCGAGGTGTTTCCAGCTGCAGCCTTTACTTACTCAGGGCCAACATATGCCAAAGCTACAACTGTACTGTATTTGCTCAACGGTTATGGTAATGGATAAAGAGACACACAGGCAGAAAAGACACAGAGACAGAGAGAGCGAAAGGAAATCATTTTCGCTTTTGGGTGCGGAGAGCAGCTTTATAGTCGAGCTTAATGGAATATTTATGTACATATGTGCATAACCGTATCTGGTGGTTGGTAACCTGATACTACTACCTGTGCCCCAAAGGCAACTGATTAAGACATCCAATTAAATCCCGTCAACTGGAACAACCTGAAGGTCAATTTGAATGACCTTAAAGTACTACATCTCATATGTTGCATGTTCTGCTTAAAGTATAGTAAGTGTTATTTTTTTTCCAAATTTACTACTTACCAAAAGTACACGAATTACAACATGAAACAACTCGCTAGCGTAGACACCTGCAAAGAAAGATAAAAGAAAGAGAAAATCATTAGTTGTGTCTGTGTTTATGTATCTTTAGTCGGGTTGTTTCGTTGTCATTAGCTATTGAGTGGACCCTTTTTCAGAGCTCAAACCAGTTTTATATTAATGATGCAACTGTCAAAGTTTGCAACTCCACCTGGGCTTCACTAATTAAGCACATTTTAACCAGCATCTGCTGCTTCCCTATCGAAAAGATACAATTAATTCCTGCACCAGGTACAACGAATGCTTAGGGGAATGGCAAGTATTAAAGGAATTTAATATGGCCATCGTTCAATTACCATCACAATTTGCAAAATCTGGTTTGAAATCTGTTAAAAGCGGGCCCAAACAGTAACCTTCTTCAACTAAAAATAAAGTGTGAGATTATATATATTTAGCTTACTTAACTAAAGTTTATTAAAATCTCTTTCAAGTGCTTTGTGTCAAGCTAAAAACTATTTCAACTTTAAACTGTTAAAGCTTGCAGCGTTGAAGCAACAGTTGTGCGAATATTATAGGTTAGAGAGGAAGAGCTAAGGAAATGAGGCAAGAAACAATTACAAGAATTTATTACTCCAGCTTAATGAATTTTTCAAATGGTTCGCTTGCATGTACACAACCACCAAAAGGTTGCTACAGATACTACAACCTAAGCGGTTGGGTGGTTGGCTTTTTAAAATCGCGTTGGTTAGTTAGTCGGTTGAAGGACAGGTGTAGAGCGATTTTGATGAGCATGAATGAAAAACGAAGCAGCACAGCTGTAAATACCTTTTATACACATAAATCTTTTGATAAAGCGTGTTTATGTACGTGGTAAACATTTGTTAACCCTGATTAAAAAAGGTTTATTTAATTTATTGATTAAAAATGAGCGACTGCCTGAAGAAAACACATTTAACTCCATGACATGTATGTATATGTTCTTGATCATATCAGCCGAGTCGCTATCTGTCCTCAGTTTAATGCCGATCTTGATGACATTATAAATAAAATTAAAGTTTAAACTTTTAAGTTGTTTAAAAAGGAATTCGGGTAGCGAGAATGACAAGCTGTGTGTTGCTTTAATGCAAACACAGTTTCTATCAGTTGACTTGACTTGACTTTTCAATAACTCCTAATACAAAATATATATAGATGGATGTACCTTCCATAGAAATATGCTGGCAAGTTCTTGAATTAATAATAAAATGCTGTTGTCTGCCAGTTTGTGCAATCTTTGTTGTGCCTTAGACAGCTGCTCCAACATGTTTATTATTTGTGACAAGGTGTGCAACGTTAAGTGTTGTGGATTTAGCTTCTGCCGTAAAGATAAGCACGTTTTTGCTGCATAAATGAAGGCTTCGTTCGATGCCTGAACAAACTTCGATAGGCCAGACAAACATGAGGCCTGTGCACCATCGATGCTTTCAGTTGGTGTCCGTTCAAACGATTGCAGCGATTACTCCAAGCTGTCAGCAAGTTGAACCAATAGCCAGATCTCTCTTACAGTTCAGCAAATTCACAAGAGAAAACGAGCGAGTGAGAGAGAATGTTGTATGTCAATTTTTCAAAGTTTTACAAATTTGTTCAAATGAATATTTAATGCTGAACAACTGGAGGAGAAAGGGAGTGTAGTGGGTGGTTGTGGTGTAGTGTTAGGCTTGATTTTTGCACTTGGCTGGCCATCAATTGCGATTTCTTTGCAATGGCCAATGGTCGCCATGGAGTGCTGTTTGTGTGCCAAAGATTTGCCCAAGATTTACGAGCCAAGAAGCAAGCAGCAAGACTTGGCAAATTTTCGCAAATTGACTTTGGCTGGCGTTGGCCAAGGCGCTGAGCCAGCAATTGCCATGCAACCAAAACTCACACACACACACACACTTGCATACATACAGAGCGGCTTACACAGCTGCACCAGCTTATCCGGTCCATAAATTAACAACTATATTATGTCGAACCCAAAAAGCAAGCCAGCAACTGCAGCACAACTTGCCCATAATGACAGCAATGAAGATCATGATAGCCAGGAGCGAGGAACTAATGCTGGAGCTGGAGCTGAAAGTGAAGTTGCAGACCCGGAGCAGAAGTGCTGTGGTTTAGAATGCATCCCGGTTTTTGGGCTGGCTTTTGTGGCTGGCAAATTGCTTGTTGCCAGGACATGGCCAAATTAAAATATTGCGCACAAGGACAATGAACGAACGAGCAGTGAAGCTGGCAAATCTCTAAGCTAAAATCATGTCACCAGTTACGGATCCAAATTCAGTGTTCCTGGGTTCAGTGTCAGAGGCAGCTTTGCTTTTGTGGTTGGTTGGTCGGTTCGTTGCCTGTTACTATCAACAGTTATCGTGGCAATGGCGCAAAATGAAAACGAAAATGAAAAATG
The DNA here is from genome assembly GCA_018901835.1 of Scaptomyza graminum. NCBI lineage: Eukaryota > Metazoa > Arthropoda > Insecta > Diptera > Drosophilidae > Scaptomyza > Scaptomyza graminum. The sequence goes on along the minus strand of JAEIFL010000001.1, from coordinate 1,993,666 downwards.
ACACAACGAATTTATCAAACATCCGCTTCCGGCAAGCACAGAGGCAACAAGCCAATAGACAACCTAAACTACTACTATCAAACAGGATGATAAATATAGTATAGCTTATGACGGCTCATGTCGCATCCAATTTGCTCCACCAACGCCAGTTACCGGAAACAGAAACGACATCTATGTAAGCAGCACACAAAGATAACATACTCATTTTGTGGACAAATCTATCTGCCGAGCATAATAACATTTGAATTTGTGATTTCATTGCAAAGAAATAAGATACTAAAAGATATTTGATCAAAGAAAAAGAATTGAATTCAATAAAAAACTTGCTTGCTAATAGAAACCGAGGTGCTGTTAAAGAAATTTTAACAGATTAATATTATTATTTAGTTCTCTTGAATCTCCTTTTTAAATACTTAAGGTTATTAGATGACTATTGGACTACTTGTACTATGACTTCATGAAAATAAAATTGTATTTATGATCAATCCTTTTAAGAGCCTTCAATCCATTAAAACGCCTTAATTGCATATTTCATGCAAGTGAAAACCACGAAATGAACTTAAGAAATTTAAAGTAATTGAATTAATGTTGATTGAATCAATTAATATATGGAAAAAAGTTCAATGCAAGCAAAAACAAAGAAGAAAATCAACAACTTGCAAGAGGACAGTTGGGAATTGTCGCTTCATTTTTGCACAATGACAGAATGGGATGCATGTGGCATGTGGCATATGGATGACTGGCAGACTTGCAGCCGCCGCTAAATCAAGTCAACTAGAGCACAATAAAAGCATGGGAACTTATCCAGTTATTGTTGTTGTTGTTGTCGCTGTTACTGTTGCTTGTGTGCCAATGAGAATGCATCATTAGTGCAGGAAACCAACTGACAGGGGAAATGCAGCAAAGCCATTTTTGCTAACAAAAAATAAAACCAAAAAGAAAAACAATAAGAACCCACCACAACGCAACGCAATGAGGCAAATAAAAGACAGACAGCGATGATGCTAGAATTATAAGCTGCAAGTTTCATGGCAACGCAACATCCGTAAGCGTGTAACCATGTGGCAAATGAGGGTATTGCACAAATGTTGTCAGTACTCGCTATCGTCAAGTTGCAGCAATGATGATGGATAAGAATAACCACGAACCATCCATCCAGCCAGTCAGTCGAGTCAGCCAGCTAGGATAAGCATGCCATCCAATGCAATGCCTATTAAAGCTTTGAAACGGCTTCAAAGAAGAATACTTATCAAGTTGAGATAATACACAATTAATTTGACGTACTTTTGCATTAACAGAGTATTTAGTTGCTTTCTATAAGTTATTTTCTTCCAAGAGTTCTTAGCCCTTGAAGCCAGATTTAGTAGTGTTCTCAATTGTTAATGCTTGCTGAATTCTATTTTACTTAATGCGCTTGGCAGAATGTAGTTTGTCAATTTGTTCAAAAAACCAAAATGCAAACAGAATATAATTGCAATTGCCAATTATTTAAATGTGCACATGTTGAAGAGCTTTTGAAACGTGTACTCGAGAAATGTATATTAAAAATGAATTAAACATTAATTAACATTCCCAGCGAGCAAAGGCAAACAACGAATGACGAACGAACATTCAATTAACATTCCTTTGCTTCGGTTGTTCAACACGACAAAACTAAGCCAACAATTTCAAAGCAACAAACATATTTTGCCTAACAAGTTTAAATGCTCAATTCAGTGAATTGCATTCTGATGATATTTGACACGACGACCATGCGTTAGGCATTATGTAAAAGAGCAAAGGTAAATTGCCAGCAAAATATTGCTAAAATATTTTACATTTTCCATTTTGATAAAATGTGATAAATTCATTAAGAGTTGACAGATTATAATTCTAAAAGCTTCAATATGATTTTAAGCAGAACATTATAACATTCTACTGCGACACATTTTGCACATTTGTTGTGTGTAAATTGTAATAATTTATAATTTCTTTGCATTAAACATCACATGTTCAGTTGACTCATATTTGAAAGTACACATCGAAATCTCAGTTGAAAAACGAAACAGAAAAACTGGAATTCGACCAATTCATTGTTAGTTATGGCCAAACAGAAATACACTTGGCGTGAGGCGCCCTTTCCTGGCGATGAGAGCGACCTGCGCTGGATGGATCCGACCATGCTAATTGTGGGTCAGAATGGAAATATTGATGCCGCAATTGGACCACTGATGCAAACATTGTATAACCCCATTGGCCCTGGACGGGTTGCCACGGTTTTCGTGCACGAAACATTAAGGGAGCCACTAATTGAAAAAGTGCGCACCCAAATGACGGTGATGCATCGTCGGGTTAAGGACCATCATCTGTATTTGAAGGCATTGCGTCGCATTGATTGTTTGGGCGCCGAACTGGTGTCCATGATGCAGCCCGACCTCGTTGGCGTCAAATACACAATGGTCAAGGGCTCGCCCCTGCTTGTTTGCGATTTTAATCACAGCTTCTTCAGCCTCAAGCATCCCACTGCCATTGTTACCCTGCACACATACCGACACAGCGAGGAGCTGGCTGAGCTTGCGGCCACAGAGTTACTGCCATTCGCTAGCGCTGCCATCTGGTGCCCTAAAATGGCGGCCGCTTACGAAAAAGCACTAATGCTCAAAGTGAAAGCAGTTTACATTAATTGCGTGGACATCAATCTTGCGCCAATCGCAGAGCAGCTTCAAAAGCTCCAGTCGTGCTCATTTCTCTATAACGGTTATCATTACGAGGTGCAGTTGCAAGAAGGTCTGGCCAAGGCCATTGTGTTTCCGGCACCAGCTCAACCGGACAAGGACTAAGATGTTGGCGAGGACGACTTTATTAGCTATGTATTTGTTTGTGTTATTTAAAGATTCTGATGACATCAAATAAAAACTTTCTGGTATTCGAAGCAATATTTAACGGCGATTGTGAGAATAATTTGTAAAAGTTTAGCACAAGTTGAAGTTGAAAAGCCATCAAGTATTTAAAAACACCTGCAATATCTCTTTGCACCTACATAAGTTATGAATTGCAACTGCCAAGCTGCAGGGATTTTTCCAAATGAATTTGTACTAAACAACAAATCCTGTTCTGAACTGAACTGAGCTGTTTGACTCAGCCTGTAAATCCGTGTGTTAGTGCTTGGTGTTGATTGTTCAATTGTAGTATTTTGTGTTGTGCTGTGCTGTGGCGTTTGCCAGTTGAATTCCTCTTGTTTTTGCCACTTTTAAGGAGTGCATTTTGCTGTAATCAAGCGCCTACTTGAATGCCTTTCTACATACACCTCCAATCCAATCCCCCCAACCTCACCTTAAGCCCTGCCTTAAGCCAAGCTGTTTTCGTTCTGTTGTACTTTCATGCTTTTAAGCATTTCATCAGTTGTTGCAACTAGAGCCCCTGACTCTTGACCTGCTCTACCCCCCCGTCTCTCACTCACTGAACTGTGTTTGGACGTCAAACTTTGTGCATTTCGATTTATATGTATGTGTGTGTTTGTGATGTGCAACAGCAGAAATTCGTTGTGTTTTTTGCTTCTTGTTTTAGTGGCATGTGGCAGCATTTGTTTTTGGGCTTGGCAGCTGCCTCACCTTGCTTCACGACACCCAGGCTCCGCCTCCTTCGTCATCCCGTTGTTGAGTGGCATTTTACAAACAGCCGCTTGGCGCGTGTTGCACTTGCCTCGAGTTGAGTTGAGTTTAGTTCTTGTTGTTGTTGTTGTTCTTGTTGCTACTGCTGCTGGCAACAATATATATTATTTATTTGGAGTCTGTTGCGCTGTTGTTGACCCAGTTAACGCTGCGTCCATGTACTGACCCAATTCCTTGGCTCTGTCGCTGACTGTTTTGGTTATGTAGGCAACCAGTATTGCAGGATTGGTGTTGCAACCCATAGCGGATGAGTTGAGATTAGATTGCAACACCAAGCGCATTTCAAATGATATTCCCTCGAGTGTAACTCTCTAGATTAGATTATTAAACATCCTGCAACACGTAAAACTGTTGCCTTGCAGCGATTCGAATGTTTAACTTTGAGCATAGCTCTAGAAAAATTGATCTAATGCTGATTGTTGTGTAGTTAAGTCTATGCGCAATCTAATAGCCAGATATGTAGATGTTCCATAATTTTAAAAATGCCTAAGCAGAACAATAAATAGTTGTTCACAAAAAAAATATCAAATTTACAATTTAAATTGCTTTTTGCAACTCAAAGAGTTAAGAATATTCAGCAAGGACTACCTAATGCTCTTATTCTGGTTGCATAACACTTAAACATTTGTGAAAACTCCTTTATTACAGAAAACATAAAACTGATCCACGCCAACTGAGGAAGCACTTTTACTAAACTGCTTAAGGACAGCATCATTCTGGAATAAAGCAATAAGACGAAAGCTGGAAAGCTTAAAAACTTATCAGCTATGTTTTTTATTTTTGTTGGAAAGACAGAGCATAGAAATAATTGTTTTTAAACAAAGCAATTGACAACTGCATTGTTAACGTTACCAACTAAATGTCCGTTAGCAGTGCCCACAAAGTTTGCATTCAATCAGGCGCTCAGCTGTGGAAAGCCCTTGGGCATTGCTTCAATGACAATTACAAAAATGCAGATTATGCTTATTATTATGCCACACACAAAAGACAATACAAGTCAACTTCCGTCGGTTTAGCGGCAGAGGAAAGGGTAGTTGTAGTAGGTTGGCAGTTGTCTCTGATTGTTAAAGGGAAAGTAACGCCAACAAGTTGTCTGCATCAGCAACCAACTGTCGACGGCTGCTCGTAGAGCTTTTTGGTTTGAATTATTATCCATTGTGCCCTCGTTGACAAAGGCCTCAAAAGACAGACGACAGACAGAGCCACATAGAACGAAAGAAGCAAGAGGAGCGCGACGAGGTGAAGGTGCTGAAGGCTGAACTTATGCAACGAACATTTTTGTTTGTCCATTTCGATTAAATGCTGTCAGCAACTGATGCTGACGCTTTTGCTGCTGCCGAGATAAGGCTGGACCTGAAGTTGACAGTTGGTACACGATGTTGCCAGCTGTTTCCATTTGGAGCGGAAGTTTGTCCACTTTGGCATGCAAAGTGTTATGGACAAAACTGTTTGCCAATTCGAAGCAGAATTAAATCTTTAATTTCTATGTTATGCTAGATGCGGATGATGAATTTATGTAAATGTATATAGCATATGGGATTAAAATAATCAAGGGTACACTAACGTTGGGCAAAATAAGTCAGTTACTGCGGCAGTTATGCGCAACGTTTTGCAATTGCGCTCTTTTCATGCTCGCCACTTGTGTTTCAATAGCTTTTCACTTGGCTCACTGGCCAGAAGAGGAGCAGCCATAGTTGGCGGTTGTCCAAAGAGTAAACGAAGTAAAGATGCTGACTGCCAGGTGCTGTTGTAATTGCAGTGGAGCAAGGCGGTGCAGGGGAAGCACTACAAGTATAATGACGCCAACAATGAGTAGCTGCTGCTGTTGCTGCTATATTGCAAAAGTAATTCAATTTGACTTTTTGTTTTGATGCCGATTGCCGATGCAGATGAACAAACTCTCAAAGCGCCAACAGCAGCAACTCAGCATCCACAATACAATCTTCACTCTCTCTCTTTCTCTCGTTCTTTGGGACCAGTTAGCAAGTCAACTTTTGTGGATTGAAGTGGGCGAATAGCTATTGAGGATATACAGGTGGTCGTCGCCTGGGCGTCAATTGATTTGGCCATTGAGTTATTAACAGGTTTTGCCAGCTCTCAAGGCAGCATCGAACTGTACTAAGTGTGAATGCACATTGTTAAATTTGATTGGAATCGTGCAGCCTTTGGAAAAGAAGGTAAGCAACAGGTACAGATAAACATTATTAATTAAATTTTTCAATGCCAAAAATGGCTTCATTGTTATTGGGTTTGCTTAATTTTCCTTAAAAAAAACTACAACTGGTTTAACACTCTTTGGTTTCTTCTGGTTTTCATACTCTTAATCATACCTGCCACTCATCAACGTATATCTAACTATTGACTGGTTTGTGAAGTAGCCACGTTATCAGAAGCTTTGTTTTATTCAATTCGCATGAATGGGGATTTAAAATTAGTATTTATATAGCTGTAAGAGACATCGCAGCTTAGCCTGCGACACAATTCCGTCAAGCTGGCAAGCTTACTTCTAAATTTATCTGCGACGCTGTCTTTGACATAATTTATTGTGATTTTATTTTAGGAACTTCTTTGTCTAGAGAACAGCACCTGCACGGCAACGTGTCCTTCTTTCAAGACACGTGTGCCTGGCAACCGCGGCACAACTGCCAGTTCTTTACAAGCGGATCACGCGCTTAGCCCTTACCTGCTAGTACGCCCTGCTGTGACAGCTTATGGCCGAAAGGGCACCGAGATGCAATAAATAAAATGCGCAGCAAAGTTTTGTGTTCTGCTTTTTCTTCCATACGGAATACTTGCTATACAATATAAATATGTATGATTACATATGTGAAGTAGTAATTGAAAATAATTGACATTCTGCGTTTCTTTGTTTCGATTGTGATTGCAATTGTTCGATTCTATCATAGCTTAAGTACCCTAACAAGCACTTTAAGTGGAACACCTCAATCAAAAGGAGTGTAATTGGGAAAACCGCAAACGTCAAATTGATTTCATAGAGTGACAGTGGGCAGTGGCCAATCATAATTGAATAATAATTAGAGCAATTTGATTTGATTACATTAACGGGCCCCAGCCACAAAAGGACTGCAGCACGGACGCTGCGGGTAAGTTAGTTGCAAATATGATTTGCGGTCAAACAAGCAGCAACAATCAACAATCAGGGAGACAATGAAAAATCCATAAGCTAAATTAACAATTCAAGTAAGCCAGGGACTACGAGCAGTCCTTCTCCCTCTCTCTCTCTCTCTCTTTTCGAGAAACCAAAGTCAAATATGCAAACAAACTAGGCTCTGGTTCCTTGGTCTTTCTCGAATAGCCACACGCAACAGAAAGACAATAGAAGCAAGAGCATTGCGTATACGCCGAAGTGGTAGGCAAACAAAACAAACAAAGCCCACAACGAAGCTGTCGGTGCAAAACATGACCAGAGCACACAATAATGGCAGCTGTGACAACGGGCCGCACTCAAGGCCAACTCAATCGCCACAACTATTTCAACTTGGCTTTTGATTGCAAAAGTTTTTGTTCGCAATTTATGTGTGTGAAAAAGTATGCATATACATATGTATATATTCGTAATTAAAATACCAAACAGCAAGTTTTTGAACTTTAATCGACATGCTTAACGCACTGGAAATTAATTATATTGGTAACCCAACGCGTTTTACAACTGATATTTATCAATTTGCTATCCAAGCTCTTGTTACCCTATTATGTAATTTTTTTAATAAAAAAGCCCAAAATTTACTGCAAAAATAAGCAGTTGGAACGTTTGTTGAAGAAATTTTAATTTGATTTCGATTTCATTTAACTTTACTTTTGCATACACATTTTTAACAACTGTTTGCAGCAAATGTGTTTGCTGTTTTATTGCTATAAATTGTTCTCTTTTTTGGTGTTTTTTATTATGATTATTTTATGTTTGTGTTTTTGTTGTTGTTGCTGTTGCTGCATAAGTGGGACAGGACAGGACAGAACCGTAAATTGTACTTAAAATGCCATAAATTAAAAGACAACAACAACAGAATGGCATGGCGCTGGCAACTTTACATTCTGCAAATATACATTAAAAATTGTTTCCAAAACCACTGGCATTAACGAGTCGAATGCTCAGGCTTACAAACAAACACACAAACACCCGCACGCCCTCCCTCACACGCACACACACATCATTTCTGCTGTAAGTAGCAACGTGTAAAGGTCAAATACACACACACACACACACACACACATATGTATTTATAAACGTAGAGTGCATTATAATCAGGCGCATATAAGTGCACTGGCAAAATTATGCATTTGTGCGTGATAATGCGTTTTTATGCAGCCTATAAAGGAATTTAACCATAGCATAAAAGCGCCGTATCCATCTCCATCTCACTCGCACTCTCTCTCTCTCTCTCTTCCACTTCTCGCTTTCTTTTCTCACCTTACTGTGTGTGTGTGCATGTGGTGTATGGGTGTGCGTGTGCGTGTGTGTGTGTTGCGTTGGCAACGGGCATTAATCCAATTTGTCATAATTAAATTACTTTAAGCCACTTGCTTAACTATTTGCGGGGATTTTTCAACGAAAGCGCAACTTTTCGAGGTTGCACTCAGCGCAAATCATAAACCATAATTACGGCTACCCATTACACACAACTAACTAAGTTGCTACTCCTCAAATAACCGCAAAAAGCAAAACCAAGAAAAAAATTAACTTTTACTAGCTACGACAAAAAAAAGTGCCACACAAATATCAGACCAAAGTTCATCGGCTTAGATTAGGTTTTTGTCCATTTTGTTTTTAGCTTTTTAGTTTTAAGTAAAAACATTAATGAGTCTTATGAGTATGCTCAAAAATATATGGTATCAAATCAGAGCTTTTAAAACAAATTTGAATTTAAATATCTTAGTTCTGCCTGAATTAGCAGCAAGTTTTGTCCTTCATCTTATGTTATGTTTCAACATCATATTTTCTTTATATTCTTACAAACAGCGTGTCCTTTTTTAACTTATCGATAGCCTAATTGGCATAGTGCTATACTTAGGCCTACTAAAAATGTAGAAATTAGCTTGAAACTTATGTATATGTGAACGGCTTTTTTCGCTTGACATAAACCGCAGGCAATACATATGCAATACAATGAAATTAGTATATCAATAACCGAAATTGGTAGGCAAAGTGTTAATTAATTCCGATTTAATACAAATGTGAAGCACAATTAAATGCATACACGCCGAGAGAGAGGAGAGAAACAACCAACTTCTGAGCTTTTACACAACTGAATGACATTAACTATAACAAACAGACACAGTATGCAAAAGCAGCAGCAGCAGGAGCAACATCAACAACAGAAGAAGAAGGAAAAAATAAACGATAACAGCTCAGATGCAGATGCACACACATTTAACAGACTTTTCTGCATATTGAATTGATTTACATATATCGTATATATTTATGCATTTCACACAAAAGATGCACAAACAATTTGCTACAGATAAAAATATATATTCCGCAACCGCAATAGTGACAACAGCATGCAAACGACTTGCCACACCAACCAACCAAGTGGCATCAACAGCAACCAACTTGCTGCTGCGAGGCTGCAGCTACTATCTGTAATCAAAAGTGTAAACAGAAGACGCAAGAGAATGAACGAAACCATTCTGTATCAGCAGATACCTTTCACCGAATGTCTTTTGTGCGCTTCTTAGTTATTTTTAACTACACATTATACAAAAGATACAAGATATTGAAATACATTATACCAAGTACAGATTGTCCGACTGCCGACTGTTTGACAGTTGATCACAAATGCGCATTTCAAACACAACGACAACAGAAAATGGCGTAACCAAAGTTTTCGAATGTCCGAATTGACACAAATTAATATGGATATATTATGTCGCGTTGTCAATTTAATCCAATGATTTTCGCATGCTTTCAGCCATTTATTACAGCTCCATTATTAATAATAATACATTTGTATGATTAATTTCTGTGTAATTTAACACATCACAAATATTCGACAGCCTTGATTGAATTTCAACAATTCTTTGACAAGGCGTATTTACAATTTTAATAAATGGTTATTATTTTACATGCTTGGCTACTGTAAATTAAGTCTTCCGATTTCATTGAACTTAACTATTGATTAAGCAGGAAGTGAAAACAAACACAGGAAAGACCAACGAATATATGAAAAGCAATTACTCGCAAGCTTAGCAGCATCTCATTACGAAGAATTATCTTAAGATTCATGGGAAACCCACAGCTTCTCATAAGAGCAAGTTCGATGTTTCCTTTTCTTTAATTAAACTTAGGCTTTCTCTATATGTAAGTATATTTTAATTACACAATCAATGCCTACAAATGCATAGCAAAAATAATGAAAGAGATGGAGGGAGAAGGTGACAAGTCGCTGGTGCAATGGAATGAGGTTCAGTTGGTGTTTCATGTAATTAATATGTAGGATATTTGATGGCTTCAATGGGACAATGGGTCTGGATTAGGCGCTGGACATTTGGCATATCGAGTATCCAAACAGGGACTAAGCCAACTAAAGAACGACCAAAAGGAAGAAACAAACATTACAAAATAGTTGCTCATATGACAAATGGACAAACAGGCAATACCCTGGAAGACTTTTGGTGAAGGTCAATTGGAAGCAAGTTTTGCATTATGAAAAGTCAACTATAATTTTCTTGTACCGCAAAGATTCAGTTTATGGATTATGCATACATTTTACAGGGTATTTTTTACTCGTGCTCTGCTCTCTCTCTCTCTCTCTCTCTCTCTCTCTCTCTCTCTGGACTTAAATACTCTTGTATTCTGCTTGTTGTGTATAAAAGTCATTTTTTGTCCGGTGCATGCGACTTCCCATTTAAAACGTAACAACATAGCAAAGAGACAGACATTCTAAAAGAGAGAGAGAGATTAGTTGAAGGTACTAGTTAGGGAAAAGAAAGAAGAATGGAAAGCAAAAGAAAATAACTTTAAATCAACGACATGCAAGGCAAACGCATTGTTATTGCCTTAACCCAGCCTTCTATTGTCCCCATTATCTGGTCATGAAGTAACTTTGTCTCATGCCAGTTTGACCAATGCGGTCGTCGGTCATCAGCATTGTTCTCCATCGACTTTGTCCAAGAATTGGTTATCCTGCAGCTTGCAAAATAATGTCAAATGCCAAGGCGATTCATGCCTAACAACAGAGCGTATTAAGCATATCATACATGCATGCGTATGTCAATTAAATTTCCTTTTTGGGATTTTGTGTGGCAATTGCAAAGCTGAAACCAAAAACTGCATATAAGCCAATTAGAATGAGGTTCGCAGTTAGCTGCCAATAGGTAAAAAGCTGTTGAAAATGTGACTTTTTGATTGTGTGGCAAGTTGAAAATGAAACTGTTGCAACTGTTGAGCTCATACCAATCTGGGGCATACAAAATGTAAGGAATTACAACAAGATTGATTGGCATTTTGTGGGCTGCAATATTTATTTAAAATTTGTAGTAAAATATCTAATGTCAACTAATTGTGTTTATGCACAGAAACAAAGCTAATTTTGTAAACTGTTTCGATATTTTCTTATTGGCCAATTATTGCCAACCGACAATAAATATTTGAATCACATTTTTATAGACAAAACGGAATACAAATTCATGCTTATGCGAGTCCAGGTTGCAATCAGTGAATCAGTCCATGTTCAGCCTAACTCAAACACTGCTTATTTTATTTGATTAAACAATAAGTACACACACAACCACACACACACACATACACAAACTCATATGGAAGAGTGGAGCTTGTGCTTATGAATGTTTGTGTTTGTTTGTTTGTTTGTACTTTCGTTCATGTTTCCTCATGCTTTTTGCATTGAAAAACCTTTTAACCGCATATGTTGTTGCTACCAGCAAAACGCGCAGATCCCCACATGTAAAACAAATTCACAAGCAAGCACAAACACACACACACCAATGCACAAAGCACACACATTGCGAGTCAAAAGCAGTTATGCAGCAACAAATGTGATTGATGCTCAAAATCGCGTACAAATATTACTTCCCCCAACCACCCATCGCGTGCTTGTTATGCAAGCAACGCATTATGCAAGCATTGACGCATACACACATGCGCGCACACACACACAAACACAGACACATGCACACACACCCTAATGCATGCTAATGAAATTGTGTTACATTTTGATAAGCTTTGGCGTGCGAGTTTCGCTTGCCAATTTTCGGTGCTTTCGTTTGAGGCCCAATAAGCGCCTTAACGGTGAACAAGAAGTGTGTGTGTGTGTGTGTGTGTGTTGGTGTGTGTGTGTAAATGTTTTTATGCATTGTGGCCATCCAACAGATAGCAGACAGTCGTTGGTTAGTCTAAGCTTTTCTCTCCCTTCAGCTGAAGTGCTTCTAGCTTTTAGTCCTCGCCATCCTCGTCAGCTGCCAAATGTCAATTGTCAGTTGTCACTTGACTGCCTTATGTGGCCTGCTAATGCGCATTTGCACTGATGCGCATTTGAATGATGCAACTGGCAACTGGCATGTGGCAACTGCCAGCCTGCCAACTAACTGATACGCGCCTATGAAGATTTCGTTCAAAACGCCACGAGCTCTTATTTTTATACATACTACTTGCCACATACAAACATATATACTCTTATGAGAATCACATTGGGCTTCAAGAGCAGACACTCAAGTTAAGATTTACATTTAGATTTTGAATTTTGATGAAATTGATATAAATTGTAACGCAAATGTAGTCAAAACAAAAAAAATATATCTTTCAACAAAAATAAGAATATAAAGAATATGCTTGAATATAAAGAAAAACTAATACATTGAGACCGGAACTTTTTATTTTTGTTGAAAATGGAGAAGCAAAAAACAAAAAGAAAAGAAGAAAGAAGGAAAAAAAAGAAATGAACAGATTTATTTTGAATTATTATTAATAAATTTTTGTTTTTGCTTGCATTCGAATATTCCAGCTTTCCAATTGAAATGTGAGTTCACATTGAGGAGTCTCATTTAAAAACTGGGCAAAATACATTGTAACTGGATAAAATACACTGCATTGTCATTAGCATAGTTTCGTAGTTGTCTCTGCATGCTGTAGGTCCTTTCCGTTGCTGGGCATTTCGTTTGAGCCGTGCAGCAATTAAATTGTAATTTTCGTGCAAATCACACATTCCATACGATAGTTGAGGGCGGCGGCAGTAAATTTCAGTCATGGTGCACTCATAAATACATTGACCAATAATATAATTTTTGTTTGGCCGTATGGCAATGTGCGTGTGTGTGTTGCCAAATGACCTCGTTACCAGACACAACAAACATGTGGGGTGAAATCAGAGCGCAACAAAAAAAAAAATGAAACGAGAACCGGACAGGACAGGACAGGAGCGACAAAGATGCCTGGCAAACGTGGCGCATATGCTGGCTGCCTGGCATGGAATGGAACAACGTTATGCGTAGTGGAGGTTCAAGGAATGAGTGAATTGAGGACTTGCGGTTGTTCAAATGTTCGGCTGTTCGGTTGCTCGTTTGCTGTCGACCCATGTGTCCGTGGCGAACAGAAGTTAGGAGCTCGCAGTGCGGCAGTCTAATTAATGGGCGTATTGGGGCATGCGGCATGCGGTAGTGACAGTGGCAGCAACACCGTACCCTATGCACTACGATTTCGGATATTAAATGTTACGATGCAGGTTGAGCTGGCTAGCTAGCAACTAATACTGCTGCTGATGGCTATGGTTATACACCCTGTGAGCCCTCTGACCAAAATTTGTGTGTGTGTATGCATTGATGAGGATGATCACATGCTATTAAACCGCAATACAATAGCAATTTTCACACAAATGATTTATGGTCGTAGACATGCAGAGCTTTGCCCGGCTGCCGACAATTGCCGATGACTGTAAATGGCATGAAATATACATGGCCGGCAGACACAGGCCAGAGCCAAAAAACCAAAAATAAAAAAAACAGGCAGAAAATGAGAGAGAAAAAAGTACGGAATAATAAAAAGCTGGCACCACATACCCAAAATAAATAAAAACGAAAAAAAACAAGCTTTAAAAAAACGATGGGAAAAATAAACGAAAAATGTATGGAATAAACTTGAAAATGAAGCCAACAAGTTCATTTATTTATTTCGTTCATTCAACGCTTAAATAAATATGTACGTATGTATGTTTCAGTCTGAAATGTGTACACAGACCAGATAATTGGTACAACAATGTTGAAAAAGAACAAAGAAGAAACAGGCAATGTTCAAAGCAAACGAGATGGCAGAAATATCATAGAAATGAAGAACATTTTATAAATGAAGATTACAGAAAACAAAATTTTATTTTCTTTAGCAAAACGAAAGAAATGTCGATTTTATACAAAGAAAAGACTTCCTTGCAAGTCCAATACACCTTTTGTTACTCAGCCATAGGAGAGGGTATATACAATATTGTATAACAGTCAGCTAATGTGGCAGCCAATGGACGGAGGCATCGTTAGTTAGTATTTACGCTTTGGCTGTCATAAAAATAAATATTTCTGCTCCCGCTGAGCCATTTCAACCATTTCGTGCAATCTATTTTTTCTATCTCAGTCTCAGTCTCAGTCCAACCCTAAGAATACTTAGAAACTTGAGCATTGTTCAACATGCATATTTTATGTGCCTCTGATACCCTTACAGTGGGTATTGTTAAGATCTCACCTACTCTGGATGTAGTTAAGTTTGAGTAAGCCCATATTTTCTTCCTTTCCTTACTTTTATTATTGCTTTTTTCATTTCTTCTTTTGTGGGTCATTAAACGGAATGCGATTGGGGTCGCCAGCCAGGAATGTAGCTAATTAACGACAACTAACAAACAATTTCTGCAATTGCGGTAAAAATAGTCACGCATTTAATTGCCGCTGTAATGATTTATAATTAAGGAAATTAAACTGTTGTAGTGGCAGCAAATGTAATAAAATGTTAGCTCAAAGAATTGTGATTAAATTACCTCCATCCCCAACCACGTTAACAACAAAAGAAGATGGAGTGGCGTTTGTTTTTATTTTACTACATTTTCGTTGCTCACTTTTTGAAAAAAGCAGAACGAATTTCGGTTGGAACATTTGTCAAGGCACGCGGAGCAAACAAGGCGCTAAGCGTTCTTTCAATTAGCCACTCAGTTCGCTCAACCACTCAACCGCTGAGCCACAAAACGCGCATCATTCATGGATGACGCTCCTGTGGCTTCAACTGTTTTTAACTGTTGTAAAATGCGCATCACAAATGCATGGACATATGTATGTATATGTTTGTATATGTTCAAAGGTTGGAAACTGGACCTGGAAACAAGGCTGGTGGCATGCCACACACACACCCCCACACATACAAACACTCACACCCAGAGCTCACTCAGTTGGTGCCTTCTAGTCCCGAAAAACTCATAAAACTTTGCAATTGTTTAAACGTGCCGCATGGGCCGCATCATAGAGCAGCAAAAGTTTACCGGCCCCAAAGGGTTTCGGCAGCGCGTGTTATATGAGTGGGTGGTTGACTGTTTGGGACGCTGAGCTTAGAAAAGGTTTTTAATTTCAAACACTTTAACTGGCCGCACTTCAAGAGTTGCATTTTGCCGGCCAAAGCGCCAAACAACAACAACAGCAGCAACACAAATTTGTTGCCTACTTTTATGGGCGCAAGAGAAAGCGCATTCTGTTAGCACTAAAGCGGACGAGGGAGCGAGTGAATGGGGGCATGTCGGCCATTTTTAACCGCTTAATAACTTGCAGCAGCAACTTTACTGAATTGCTTTAGAATTGTTGCCATATTAAACAAGCAGCAAAGGCGCTAAAATATGGCTGCAGCAGCAGCAGCTCTGCAAAAACTCTAGAGTAGGACATGTGTTTATGTGTGCCACACATGTGCCACACGTGCCACACACATACACTCTGACACTCTCACTCACATTGCAACTGATTAAGTATGCATGCAATGCATGTGCCCGTAAACCTTACCCCTTCCCAACCCCAGACAATCATGCTCCTCCTGTCGTCCTTCCTCTATGTAAATCAGCAAAAAGAGCGACTGCTTGGCATAGAATTTCAAATGATCTAATGACACAACAAACAAACAAACGGCACACATAAAAATGTTATACGCAAGTGAATGTAAACAAGTGTGTGTGTATTTGTGTGTGTGTCTATTGTTGATGGAAAATTGTTTTTGAATGTACACCAAAATAATTTATGCATATAATTTTGCATTTAAAAATACATTTATCGTTTGTAAAAGATGCTAATGATTTTCAAAGGTTGATTGTTATTTTTAATACCAATATAAATATTTTGGTATGTTTTACAACAGCAGCCAATAATGTATGCATGTTGTTTTAATTCAAAAATATATTTATCTACCGTTGGAAATACCAAATATTTAAATTAATTTATTTTATTATACTTTATAGTTTTGAGCAGAGCTATGCGTGCATTTACTAATATTACTTTCAAGCTCTGAAAGTAGTTCATTAAGTCCATTTATCTACCATTTTTCTTTCCATTTATTTCTCTTGAATTTTGAGCTAACAAATTTAATTTATTTAAAAAAAACTTTTATGTGGTTTAGCGTCAGTTCCTTGAATGTATTATTTTCAGCAAGTAGAATTTTGTTGCTGGAGAATTAATAAAAATAAACTAATACTATATAATAGGTACAGAAATAATCCCAACGCATTTTGTGTTTTACTTTTTCTCGCTTTGGAAATAATTTTCAAACAGTTAAGGCAACATTTAAGTTAAGAGGGTCAAAGAGAGAGTGGTGAGCCTATGGTTACAAATACAAGAAAATAAAACTTACGTATGTATGTGTATGTGAGTGTGTATCCCAAAAATTTTCATGTGGCAAGCGGCAACAACCCGATTGCCATTGGTAAAGAAACCAGCTAGCACAGTTCAGCAGCTAAAGTGGTTTTCCATTTGCCATTCACATTGCCTTGTGGCTGTTGTACCGCAACCGCAATGTCTGCAGTTTCTATACTGCAGCAAACTCACACACACACACACTCACACACGATAACACACCCACACATTGTATATAGGGTTTTTTTTTTGGTGGTGCATTTTGCGCAATTTATACAAAATGCTTTTTATGACACACCCACAGTGGGCGGTTAGCCGTATGGCAAAGGACCCTTCTGCATCTTATTTACCTACTAATTTAGTAAATTGTTTGCTTGTACCATGTTGGCCACTTAATTAACGCATTGCTAACCGGTAACCAACTATTTTTTTTCGGCTGCATTTTGGTTGGCTTTGGCATATGAATTATGTTTAAAATGCTTTCAAGTCACGACCCACCTTCGACATGCACGTAACTAGAGCAGAAATTGGCACACTAAGCACCAACAACAGCGAAAATGAGAACGCTGCAAATTGACAAAAAAAAAAAAAAAAAAAAAAATAATAAATACGACATTAATTTTTATGCCCCCATGGCTGCCACAAAGGACGCGAAATTCACGAGCTTCCTGCAACGTGAAACAGCCGGAAAAATTTCACCAAATGAAAGGGTGGCAGCAACGTAGCGTAGTGAACGTGCTTATATGAATGTATGTATGTATATATTCGTGTGCCGAAAGCGGTGAGCTTCCGTTTGCCGGCCAACGGGCCAACGGTCGGGGCCAATTGCCACTGACCGAAAAAATTGAGAAGGCGAAGCGGCACAAGCGAAAATGGAGACCCAAAGACAAAGTGCACTACGGGGAAAGAGCGAAAGAGTGAATGAGTAAAAAAGCAAAACAGAGTGAGAGCAAAATGCAAAATGAAAAAGAGAAAAACTAAAAATAATATTGGTTTAACTTCAGCAGTGACCGACCAGCAGTGGGGCCTCACTGCGGGGACCTGGAGTGGCACATAAATTTGGCCAGGGCACGTGCTGGCACCAAAGCAACAGACAGGGAGAGAGAGAGAGAGAGACATGAAGCAAGCCGAAGCTGACAGCTTACGGTCAGAGTGCAACCAAGGTGACCAAGGCGGTTGCTCCTGCCACAATTGCACTCAGAAAAACAACTTCCTTTGAGATAAGACCTTCGAGTAGAAGCCGAATCACAGTTGGTAGATGAAACTTTATCAGATAATGCCAATTACTTTCACCATCTCTGTCCCATATACTAGTTAGCTTTGAAGACTTAAGTGTCAAAACTTATTGCTATATATGCAGACAATAAGTCGAATTAGCGGAAGAAAAAAATTAGCATTTAGTATAAAATACGGCAAAAAAAGTTAAAACACATATGTTTGATGATCCCAAAAATTTTTATTAAAATTGATATAAAAAGAATTTTCATTCAGTATAAAATAAAATATATGCAGACAATAAGTCGAATTAGCGGAAGAAAAAAATTAGCATTTAGTATAAAATATGGCAAAAGAAGTTAAAACACATGTGTTTGATGATCCCAAAAATTTTTATTAAAATTGATATAAAAAGAATTTGCATTCAGTATAAAAAAAGATATAAAAGAAGAGGAAAAATAATTCGTACAGAATTCGTAAATTGCTTTTTTTCCTTTACCAAGATTTTAATTTTAGATTTTATTGAATCTTTCTTTTACTTTAAGAAGCCGTTTTTTTCGTCATCGCCATGCAATAGAAGGTTGTGTTTTGGTTTTTATCACGCTTTGAATATTTAGAATTTTTTTAGTGAATTTAGCTATATATTTCTTGTTACTAGAAGAAACTTTACAGTTCATAGTTTGTTTTTCACTCTTTACTAATTTTTGTCAATTTTTGGAAACAATTTCTTGAAGTGTAGCACAGCTCATTTTGTACGCTAGTGCTGCTTCTTCCGCAACACAAACAAGTATGCAACATGGTAGTCGCCGTCGCAATGCACAAAAGTTTTAGTTACTTATGGCGGCACTAGAATTGGCACAGGGATACGAGAGATTGCAACTGGCAGCTCAGGCCGCAAGTATGGAGCAACAAACCCTTTTGGGCAATGTGACGATGTGCATATGGCAGTAACACTTAAGTCCCTTAGTGGGGAAGGTTTCCTCCGAACTGCCAATGGGTAAATTCAACGACATATACAAGTAATATTGAGTCAAAAAGCCATTGAGACAAAGCAAAAAACGAAAATGTAAGATGAATTAACGAAATTGCGAATGTAACAAGAGAATATTCTCGTAAATAATAAAGCAACTTTAAAAGACAAGGCGAGAAATTTATGTAGACCGATAACCTTTGATAAATAAAAACAAACTAAGTGTATTGTGTTCATCTGTTGATTATGAACAATTGTATTGTACCATAAATTGATTTTAATTTGATACATTTTTGTATACATAGACATTTATAAGGTTCATACATTGCTTACTTTTATGCTTTAAGTTTCTTTTATATTGCCCATGATTGTCAAATCTGTTGCTTGGTGACTTACCTAAAAAGAAAGAACGACAAAAATTTTCATTTAATCAACCTGAATGCCAGCAAAAAAGGTATTCATTATGAGTTTTTACAAAATGTTTTAGCAATTAAGAAAAGCACAAAAATTCATGTCATACTTACTGGCATACAGCAAGCAAGACGGAATAATATGAAATTGAGTTTAAAAAAAAAACTCAATTTAAAAATAAATTCCCAGCAGGTGTAATAATAAATAACTGAGCATTGCTATCAAAAGACACACACAAACAGGGATACAAATGTAAAGAGCCTTACAACTTTTAACTCTGGCATTGCATTATAAATATTTTTAATTATTTTGCATATTTAAGCATATGGATTATGCCAAAGTGAGCGTATGTGTCTGTGTGTGTGTGTTAGAGAGAAATGCTATGAATGTAAAAAGCAGGAAATTAAAAAGATAGCAAACTACAATTTCCCAAACAAATTACATACGTTTACATTTGGGTTTTGACTGCTGCCAGAGATGTGACTCAAATGTAGCCAAGCTCATAAATAGTTGTCAGGTATAAGCTTTTGGACATTCTAGTTTTGAATTTGAAACTATATAAATGATTAAAATTACAGTTAATTCTAAGTTTGTTCCGTCGAATAACAACTCTCAGCAGTAATTACACAACTCCGATTGGCTGCCTTTACGCTATCTTACTTTTAAAGAGAATCAATATCTCAGATTAAATGAAATCGCTGCGTTTGAAAATTCCTCGACAGCTGATTGCATTGTAAGTCAGTTTTATTGCATCATTTGAGAAGTGAAGGTAAAGAAATTGTCAATTTATTGAAACAATAGAAGCTTTGCAAAAAGTTGTTAAATGAAGCTACACGACTTTTTCGGACAAAAAAATGAATGAAAAAAACGTTCTTATTCTGACAAAAGTCCTTCGGGTAGATTTTCATTTAAAACTAGAATAATAATTTTGAATAATAATTTTAGGATTTATTAAAAAAAAAAAACTGATGTTATAAAAGAATAGTTATTTGCTTTTAGAGCAACCGATTTTTGTGATTCTTGGATAGCTCGAATGTGCTAAATTCTAAAGATGCCCTGTTGGTGGTGGAAATGTATATTATGTATGTCTAAATTGTGTGTGTTGGACAAAGCCCAAAAACTAGCAAGGACACTCTTAAATGTTAAATGACACCGCATATACATATGCACCCACACACACACACACACACATACACATGCATAAATAGAAAGAGACGGACATGGACGTGCCATTTGTGCGCCTTCTGTGCATTATGATTATATCTTAATGAATGTTATGAAACACATAAATCAAATTGCGAAAGCGCCACAAGCAGTTGGACAAAGGCCCAGAACCGACCCAGGAAAAGACCCTGCGCTGCCGCCCACAAATAAACATGAAAACAAAAACACACACACACAGCGCCGCCAAAATGTACAAAATATGATAGAGACAGAATGATAATTAGAGTGAGAAGGAGAGAGCTGGAGAATATCCGCACTAATGTTCTTGTTGACGAATGCAAATTCACAAAAAGGACAAACACACACATACACACGCATTGAGACCATTGAGCAAACGTAGAGCTGGCAAGTGCAGAGTGAAGTGTGGACAAATGGACACCAACAATGTCATATGAACGGAATGTCAGCTGAAAGCTTTTCCCATCCTCTCCTTTTTTCTTTCTCTCGATTCGCCTCTCGACATTTTTAACAGTTTGGCAAATGTTTGACTTTGCTTTGATTTAATGTTAATGCCAACCCACGTTTCTCCCGTTTCTAACTTTGGACTTCTTCTTGTCCGCTTTATCCGCTTGTACATCGAGCATGGCCTCTAAGGGCGTGAGAATAATCTCACTCAGACTTTGACTTGAAATTGCTCCTCTGTAAATGACAAACAACCAACCAAAAAGTACACCCAATAGTGAACATAAAAAATAGCACTCAAGAGAGCTAGATACAGCAGCAAGTAGGGAAGAAACGGTTTTCAAAGACAGTTTAAGATTGAAATGCTCTCAAGAACTGCGGTGCAATGAAACTATCAATAATCGACAAGTAAAATAGAAATATGCGTCAAAATGAAGTAGAAAAAATATTTAAAACAAAAATCAAGTCGAAGTATTTTCTCAAATTAACTTCCTAGGAATTCAGCTTTACAAAAGCTACAAAAGAAATAACCTAGAATTGAATGCTTTGACTAACCCACATCCTTCAAATATAAAAACAGCAGGCATTATTAACTAATAATAGTAATAATTGCATATATTTTTTCTCACTGAATTCAGCAAAAAAAAAGAAATTTAATAATAATTCACAACAATCAAGTATAAGTGAAAACAATTGATTATTCATATACTTTATGTTTATTTGGTTTCATATTACATTTTTTTCTATAGAATATTGTGTTTATTGAACTGCAAAAAATTCAATTATTGGAATTTCTTTCCCTTTTTTCAACGCATTTTTATGTAAATTACAATTTTTGTTTCAATGTTGCGCCATTCTACAGTGTCTGTTTGCTTTGGATTTTGTTCCCTTTTTTCTCTCTCTCTGCAAACTATTTACTTTGTACTTTGTGCAACCAAAATGGGAACAACCAGATGTCGTGAGGAGACGAAGAAACAGACCAGAAATGAGGGCATTTTATGTTGAGAGCATTGCGATATCAACTGAGACTACAAAAGATAGAAAGTAGTTACATGTGTGTGTGCAAGTGCAGCTGTGAGTTATTTAAGCGCGAGTCGAGTTTGGATCGACTTGGGCAGGCGTCAGGCAGCGTTGTGTTTACACAAATGTTCCTGTTGTTGCCGCCTCCAGTCATTCGACGCTGATTTGTGTTGCACCTAAAACAGAAACAAATGTCGCCAACAGCACAAAAAACTTGCTCAAAAGTAAATAAATGAAATAAAATTAAATAAGAAAAACACGAAAAAAATAAACATGAAAAAAAAAATCGTCTGCTGCGCTTCGTCGTCGTCGTCTGCCCCAGTTGGTGACTAGGGGGCATTAGGACAGCGCTTGGTGTGTGGCAGAGGAGCGTCATGGTGAAATTGCAACAACTTTTAAAACTCATTAAAATTAATGAAAGCCACGCACTTCAGCTCAAGCGAGGCGCGACAGTGCGGGCGGGGATCGCCATGTGCGCGACGACCAAAAGTGCACTGTAGTAGTAGCAGCGGGTGGGGAGGAGGCGAGTGGGGGTGGTTGCAGGATGGCCAATGCAATGGCGCCTGTAATTATACAAATGAGAAAGCATACATATTGCAGCGGCGGCAGCACCCCAATGAAATCGCATGAAAGTTCATTAAAACAAATTAAAAGCAAAGAGCAGCGCCGGCAAATGGCCAAATGGCCAGGCAAACGAGTCGGAAACATGGCAACAGCCTTTGTCAACCAGCGGCGACAGCGGGGTACAACGTTGCGAACGCGAACGTGAGATCACACCAACAACAGCAACAACAATGATGAATACAATACACAATCAATTAAAGGCAAACAAATGGTCGCCAGCATGAAACAGCTTAATCCGAATGTGTGCAGAATGTCAAAAAAAAAACATAAATTCTGTTCTATAATATTTGATATAACAATTATAAATAAAATTAGTTTCGATTTATTTTGAAATCAACAGTGCAATCAAAAAAAAAATTAGAAAAGTTAATTAAGAGTTGATGCTAACGAACGGTTTTTCTGCGGAAGCATGCAACGTATACGCATCATGTTGCAAGTAATTGTATTTTGTTCTATATTTCATTTATTATTATTTTTCGTTAAAACTCAGTCGAAAGTACTAATACACATAGCATATACATATTGTCGGAAGGGTCCTAATGTTAATGAAAAAAAAATAGAATGTTTGGCAAGACGGTAAAGAATATCAAGAAGAATAAATAAAGGAAACGTTCAACGGCAACAATTGGCCAGAAGTTATAAATGTATAACTACAAACGGCAGTCAACACGCCCAACCAACTGGGTGGCATTTTTCGGTCTCACCACAATTACAAACCAAGTGCATTAGGAACAACATCAACAACACATAAGAGAGCCCCGGCACCTTGCCTCCTTCCGCCACCCCTTTTCAGAACATAACTTCCGGCTTAAGCAGCTACCCAAACCCTAGCTCTTGTGCAAGAGTAAAGTCAACAAAGCGCGTAATTTACAAGGCATGCAAGGCTGCTAGCAACAAAGAACGGGAAACGGCAATAACAGCAACAACTGCAGTTGTTGCAACAACTGCCAACTGGCAACAACGAACAATGAGATGCATTTGGGTTGACTCCGGCGGCTGCTGCTGCTGCTGCTTCTGCTTCTGCTACTGTTGGCAAAGTGCAAAGTGCAAATGGCAGGCAACACTTGAAAGTAAATTGTTTAATTATTATAATCAGGGAACCAGTCTAAAAAAAGCCAGCTACGAATATAATTGCATAACTTAACAATGCTATTCAAAACAAAATTATCATGATAGACAGCATGAAAGCTACCGCTCCGCCAACCGGGGGGCTAAATGTTTTGCGTGCTTCAATTAAAACCATATTTGTCAAAACTCTTATACTGTTCTGTGACAGCGTCTAACTAGAGCTTAAGGAGAGTTTTTTGGGAAACATTCTGGGCTGATCAGACAGAGCCGTTTCGAATAATGACCAAGGACCAATGCTGATTCTGTTTGCCGAATGATAACACGAGTAGAAAGATGATGAAAGCGTGCATGAATCAGTATATAAACATAAATAGAAAATATTGCGCAACGGTTCCAGAAATGCATGAAGCTTGTCAAAGTATATTACGGTAATTTTTAGTGGTTAAATAGAATAAAAAAAATTAGAATACATATTTGTGGTATACCAACATATAAATTTGTTAATCACATAGGTAAATCATCTTTGTAATCAAATGCGCTACTGCTGCATTTGTTTCTTGCAACTCAACCAAACAAGAATAGACATACGTACGAGTTGCACCCAGGTAAATTAAAAACATTCAAATGCGCTACATATGATTAACCAAGTTAACAATATCAGACTTAAGCACCAATAACATCATCATTATTGAACAAATAACACATGTAGAAAGTTATGAAATCGTTATAAAAAAAAAAAACTGACCAGAATAATAATAATATTTCGCTCTAAACGGAATGCCTGTACTCTTAGCCATTCTGATGAATACGTTTAATTAAACCCTTTATAGAACACTTGTCATCAAGGGTTGACTCGAGCTTATCGCCGCAGCTGGAAGAAGGAGGAGCTGGAGGCAGGGAGGAAAGCTTTTGGGCACTTGAGTGCACTAACTCGAGTAATCAGGCGTTGCACACAAAATGAGTGAAGCCAGCCAGCGAGCAAGCAAGCAAGCAGTTTGGTACGTAGGAATGCTTGTTGCTTTGGCCCAATTGTTGACTTGTCTAAGCGCGACTAAGTTCTTCAAAGCGAGTTTTGCCAACTGGCAACGGGCAACAACAATTGGTTATTAATGAGGCTGCATTTAGCACAGAAAGCCAACCACGATGCAAATGAATAGGGACACAATCTGGCAAACAGTTGCGTTCCTAATGAACACAACATTTGCACTGCTCAAACATGCAAACTATATGCTCGCACATATCCAACACAAATAGATAAAAAAAAAACTGGCACACAATCAGTCGCAAACACTAATTAGGCAGGAATCTCTATCTGTTCTCTGTGACATCTGGTTTTTAACCATTTTAGTTTGCTTACGACTTGGTTTCTATCATACAGTTTTCTAGATATTTTAGATATTATACAAGGTGCAATAATATTGACTTCGGCACCAGTTTCGTCATCGGCATATGCATATGAATAAAGCAGACTGGGGGCAACGTTTATGGTGAACATTTATTTTTCTTTCTCGCTTGCTTGCGTACTTTTTGGCATTACTTTAGCGCCCCCACAAATAATTCAAGTATGCGCTGTGTGGACGACGGCAGTTAAATAAACCGACCGACCAACCGACCGACCGAACAAACTGTTCCGCATCGGCATATCACGTAGCTCAGGACAGGTTTCTGTTGCTGCTTCCCAAGTCAAGCTCCAGTGGATTGTCGCTAGCTGTCTAAGATTTCAGGACTTGCTATGCTGTGCTGGGCTCTGCCTTGAATTTAATATAAAATTAATTAAATTCACACTGAAACTCAAATGAAGCGGTTAAAGTTGCAACCAGGTAAATCATATTGTAATTGATATCAAATTGATATTGAAATTATTTGTATGAAATTAAATCAGAAATAAAATAAAATAAATAAACGCAAAGCGGTTGTCACTAGATTTTTGTGTTCAGCGCGCCAAACGCTATACTGAAGGCGGATGCAAACGTTCAAAGATCAAAATAATGCCAAACCCTTTTAGAACTAATTGCACTCAGATTTAAAAAAACAAAACATCACAAAAATAAATCACAAAAACTATCTGAAAAAAACAATAATCCAAAAAAACAATAATCAAAAACAAACACAAAAAAAAAAGTTTGAGCAGAAATTTAGCAAAGACGCTGCTCATGTTGCAAAATTTATGGGTCCTACTACCACGCGTCACAGTTAGAGACAGTGGAGAATTATTGCATACCTAACGACAAAAACTTGGGCCAGCCGTCACAGTTAGAACCACTTGGGAATTATTGCGGACAAAAACTAGAAAAATCTAAAAATATAAATAATCAATAAAAATTGCTTAGTTTGAGGAGAATGTTGGCGCTTACTTGTATGGTATTAAATAATAAGAAAAATGGCTGTTAATAAAATATGAATTTGAATTGCGTCTACTTGCAATATTATCTGAAATGAAAACATACATTTTGTAATGCAGCGTGTTTAATACAAAATCAATAATATTGTAGAATAGTTAACTAGTACAATGAAGCAATGAACACGCATGCAAATGAGTTTCTATAATTGGGTTTATTAATCGGTAGTAAGTCTATTGAAGTGTAATGGATTATGATAGGGCTTATTTAGTGTATTTATCATACACACACACGCAGCTGGAAATAATTTATAACAGCGCCGAAATATTACTGCTGAATTAGCTGGCAAACACACACAGATCAAAAAAGGGAAGAGCAGAGAGCAGAGAGAAACTAAATCGACTTTTCTTAGCTCGCAAATTTGGGCTTCTTTATTTATTTGGGTTGGTTTGTCGGTTGTTCGGTTGAAGCCATTTGACATAATTCGCCATTTTTACGTCGAGCTTGGAGGCTGTCGTCAAAGCTGCGCAAATGAAGATAGCTAACAAGAAATAGAGAGATGTGAGGCGCACAGGACACTTACAGGACGAAACAAAGGCCTGGCCCTGGCGGCCACATAAAGCGCTCAAAGTTTTCCTTTATTGTTTCTAAAATATGCCAAAGAAAAATAAACACAAAAAACAAGGACAGAACAGAACCGAAAAGAAAACAACAATAACAACGAGGCGCCAAACAAAAGCAAAGATGCGAGAAGGCAGCTGATATCTTGGTTAACGAGGGGAGATGGTAAAACCTGAGAGGGGCGTAGGAGGGCGGCGGGGAGTGGAGTGGAGGAGGCTCAATTCTATAGGCTAAGTTAAAGTTGGGCAGACGCAGCAGCTAGGCAAGAAATGAAAACATGAACGAACCCAAAGTCAAGCCATTTTTCCAAAGAAACACCTACAAGCAACATCCCGCCCACCCCTCCCCATTGACACACCCCTGCTCGTTGTGATTTCGGTGTGCGTGTGTGTGTGTGTATTTGTTTTGTGCCGCTGTTTTATTTTTATTTTAGCGCTCTTGACTTTTTACTTATGTTTGCCGTTGCTGTTGTTTCTTTTTCACTGCTGTTATTTTTTTTAGTCAGAAGGCGGGGGGAGGGGCGTTAAAAATGGGGGGGTATTCTAATAAAAACATTGCGTGAAAGTGAGAACTAAACATTAAGCAAACAGAAAAACCAACACACACACACACAAAGCAAAAAAGGTTTAACTTTTGACGGCAACGGCTCAAAGGCAAACACAGAAAAGAAGCCACAGCAGTTGCCAAGTTTGCAGGACAATGGCAGGACCCCTTCAGCCATAGCATCCCCAACAACACTAAAAACAACAACAACAACAACAATAACTAGAGCTAGAGAATGTGCGTTGTCATATGTAAAAGTGGCAAACTACAAAAGATGAGGTAGAAAATGGGAAAAACTCGCAAACGGTTGAAACAAATAAAAAAACATTCAATCGTCTAAAGTACTTGACTAAAGGATACCCTAGCGAAGGGAGAAATCTTTCAAAATTAGACGAGATAAGATTAATGTTTGAGCTTTTGGCCCAATACTATATTTTAAGCAGTTGATTCTTTAACACTTTGAAGGTGATGCAGCCAAATTTCAAGCAAAACAAAGCAATATAGGATCTTATGTAAGTAAGTCCCTAAGGTCTGTTCATTCTGCTATGATATATTATAATGTATATATATATATATATATATATATATATATTATATATTATATTATAATATAATATATATATAATATATATACTATCTTCTTCTATTGGTGAATGTACGAAGAGTGGCAAGAATTTTTTGAGCAATGTGGCATAGTTTTGAGACCAAACTGAAGAAGCGGAGCAGAAAGTTTCATTTTCATATATATATTTAACAAAGTCTTTTCAGTTCAGCTGTTGTGCATTACGTCACAAACAAACAGAATGTTGCTGTAACCAGCATCATCATCATCATCGCCGTCTTCATCATTGGCTTGCAACATCATTATGAAGTTGGGATACAAGCTGCGCGAAAAATCATTTTAAAACTTTGTACGCGTATCGCTCGACACGTCGCATCGCGTCTCGACTTCCTGCCTCTCTGCCTCAAAAACCAGTGCAAAAACCAGGTGGCGGCACTACTAGCATCGGGACCCGGACAGCAATCCGGTTTCGTTTTCAAGTGCCGAATGAGTCAGCAGAATGGAACGCAAACCAAGCTAGCTACTTCAAGCAGAGCCAGTGGCCCAATATCCATCCACCTGACTATTTCAAATGCGGTGGCACGCCTTCAACAACCACGACCACTGCGCACTACCACTACCCGCCACTAAAACTACACAGCACCAGCACAGCACCACCACCACCACTAACAGGCACCACCGACAATATAGAGCCTTTGCTGCTGCTTTTGCTGCCTTACAATGTTAAATTTGTGCTGTCATGTGTGACGCGTGGTTAAAAATTTGATACCCTTGGGCTCATATACTAAAACAAAAGGACGACGACGAAAACAACAACAAGTAGAGCTGTGTATCCTGCTTTCGCAGCCACTCGTTAAATGAGAGTAATTTGAACGTGTGGCCAGGGCCAGGGCAGGAGGGTAGGCGCCCAAGAAACCAGAACCCAAACACATGACAAAACAAGAGGCCTCAAGTCGTTTATGGGCTCGCTTTGCTTTGCTGCCAGTCAATTGATGAGTCGAGGCCATTTCCAGAAATCAATGATGTGTGTGCGTGTGTGTGTGCGGGTCAAACACAATGATAGGCTTACACACACACACACTCTCACATGTTTGTATTGGATAGTTTAAGGCTTTTGTAAGTCGGCCTAAGCATAATTGAATCTATAATTTAAAGCTTTACGCTTTGAAACTATTTTTTTTTTTCTAACCGATCAGTTGAGATACTTAGTTATTTCAGCGTTAGTGCATTTTTTCCATTCGTGTTAAGGACTAATAAAAAGGTAGAGTAGATTTGTTTTACCCAATGTCCGTTATGGTCTCTGTCCCTCTGTAAGAAATCAACTATTTTCGACACCCTTAAAGCTAGAGACTTCAAACTTTGCAAATATCTTTTTACGCCTGCTGGGGGGCTGGAAAGTCGATAAACTCGATAGCTGAAAATCGATTGACCCACGTATTTCTCACCTCCTTACAGCTAGAGTTACCGAACTTTGAAGGAAGATATGCCTTTTGTATCCATCTAACAATTTCGAGTCACAAAAATATTTGTTGAATTTTTTATTGATTTTTTTAGACACGAAATGTTAACTTTTTTTCATGCAGGTTTTTAAGTGTAAAAATGCTGATGCTGATAAAGATGAACACATTTAAATATTATTTGCTGATATTTTTAAATGTCCTCTGTTACTGTTAGTGCACTTCAAAATTTAAGCGTTTTATGTGTGTGCCTGGCGAAATGGCCACCAAAATGAGCAACAAAAATGCCAAAAACTGCAAACAAAAATACCGCGAGAGAGAGAGGGAGAGGTAGAGGGGTAGAGAGAGCGCGCAGAGAGTTGGGCTTACGTAAACGCTAGCGTATATAGCTTGGTAGTAAAGCCTGTCTGAATCTGCCTGTGCCTCTGGCTCTGCCTCATCCTCAGTCCAGCAAATAAATAATATTTCGTTTCGCCTGGCTGCGAAAGTTTTGTGACCAGCGAGGCGACATTGCAGCCAGAATGTTCAGGATGTTTCAGCCTGCTGAGCCTTGGGCCATTCCTCACCTGTTCTTGCTGGCTTGCTTGTTGTTGCTGTCTATTTTCGCATTTTCATTTTCATTTTTTTGGTTGCTTTTTTTTTTCTTGTGAATTCGCATTGGTGTTGTTAGTGTGGTGCCCGTGGGTGGCGGCGGCGGGGGGGTGAAACTCACGTTTTTATGGCCAAAAGCAGTGGCATGTTTCGCATAGCGTGTGCAGCATAAATTCACTTACCTGTCACACACAAACTAACAAATGCGGCTTAATCGGCCGCCGTTTTGTGTAAAATAACCGATTTCAGACGAATGCACTGAGCATAACGACAATGCAAACGCATATGTATGTGTGTACATATGTATGTATTTATACATACGTAAGCTCCATAACGAAAGCCGTTAAGAACCTTATCTAAAGATTAATAGTAAGTGAACAATAGTGCATGCATACATAAACATACATATACAATACATATGTATGTATGCATGTTTGTGAGTTTGTTACTTTAATTCCATTTTATATGTATATTATATTGATTGCTGAGTTAACTTTGTTCTGCGCTTAAATTGAATATTTTTGGAACGCACTTACAAAAATTTTATGATTTGTATTTTCATAACAATTGGAATAAAAAGGGAATAATTTAATTGTATATCTTTGCATCTCCGACCAAATAACGTATCCAAGTACTTAATCTTTAATCAACAAACTAGTCGATAACGGAAAATTTGTCTTTGACTTCAGATTCGGATTAGAAAGCTCAACTTAACTGAAGGCATTATCAATTTTATGTTGAACTACCAATAACTCTTCCCGTTTTCACATGTAATCGATTTAATTTTCCTTAAAAACCGACATAATATTCCACTCAGATCAGATTTACTCAAGCACGCAGCTCTATACAATTGAAACAATTGCTTGAGCATACAGATTCTTAGCCACAGCCATATTATCCTCCTTAACCAAAAGATAATTTACCAACTGTGAATCAAAATTGTTGCGTTTGAATCGCTTGTAGTAAGTGAACTGTGCCTTTAATTATTAGTAATAACAAACCACAATAAAACTTTCCATACGATTTAGTTGTTGTCAATTGTGACAGCAGCATTGAAAGTCATTTTCAGCACGAGTCTTTGTTGCTTTCACTTTTCTATTTGTCCAAAAAGCAAGACAAACAACAACAACAAAAAAGGAACAAGGAACAATGACGCAAACGACAATTGCAACGTGTCAAAGCTATGTACGTCTCTAGCATATTAGTTAAGAACACACAGACAAAAACCCAAAACACACACACGCATATGTAGATAAACATTATGGCACACGCGTCGTATGACGAACAATATGGCAATATCAAGCTTTCACACGCACAGTACAAACAAAACAATCTGTATATAGTTACACATACATATATGGCGAGCAGGACACAGGACATGCTGTAGCATGGCTTCGTTTGAAGGTAGAGCTTAAGAATATGGCAACAATCGATGTTATAGCAGCAAATAGAGCCGAAAAGTTCAACTCCCTGTCGTTGCGGTCGGTTATTGCATTCGAATGCAGATTGTATCCAAATTGAGATATTGTGCCTTCTAATGGAATTAAGCCCTTATCCGGCCGCAACGCATATCTGCAACATATCTGCAAATTGACTTTGCTGCAAGTTTTGCAATTTCATGCCGTTTAAAGGGTTAAGAGCAACTGGCATAAAGTATTTCATATCGATTAAACGCCAATGACAAATTGCCTTTAATGATATATTAAAGAACATTTGTCAATATGAATTTGTGCTTGATTTTCATCCTACTGACTGCACTTTTCTTGAACCAATCCAATTTTTAACAACTCTTTGATGTTCTCCATGAATGTCTAGATGAACCTTTGATGAGCGATAAGATAAAACCCAATCGATTAATATTATACAATTTAAATTCAGGTTACAGGTTTATTCATTTTTATTGGTACTCTTTCAGCTTAAGACACAACTTCTTCTTTACATCTTTGCGAAAAGCTTGAACTGGCTAAGATGCATTAAACAAGTTAACCAAAAAATAAAAACACAAATAATAATATCGTTAGTGCATCGATTGTTTTACTTGTTGTATCTGGTAAGAGGCGACTCTTAAGCAACTTATTCCATTCAACAATGCAATCAAGCTGCAAAGATTCTCAATAGTGCTTAAAAGTTAATTGACCAATTAAAAATATAAATCCTCTATAGTTTCATATAGCCAATAAGCTCCTTTTTATTTATTCAACACTAAGTCAAATCCTTTTTACCTTTTCCAGCTGAAGTAAATTGTAAATTCTACTGAATTAGTTAATAATCCTTGCAGTTCGACTAGATACTGGCATAAAGCTCCTGGCCAAGTTGTGATGGGAAGGCGAGCAACTTGAATTTTGTGAGGCATCCAGAAACTAATTATGAGCAAGCCGCATTAACGGCAAAAGCTAATAGAAGTGGATCTCGCCCTCTTATATAAGCGCTGTGGCCTAACAACAGATAGTACAAAGGAATAAGCGAATAAGGGGGCAGAGAGAAGAAGAGGTAAGAAGGGTTATGCAGACAGCAGTAGCGGATGTAAATACACTTCGATTAACGCTAAATTATCCGCAATCTGCAGAGGCGCTGCAACAAAGGCCAAACTGTAGCTGCCACAACCGCAAACGCAGCCACAGTCAATGATGACGACGACAACGATGACGATGACGATGAAGATGAAGACAATGAGGATGAGAACAACGTCAGCGTATGTGCTGCTGCGAGGGTTGTTCAAAAATTAGTAGAGGGAAGGGCGATTTGGGGGTGGCACTTATGTAGTTGGTGCTGCTGGGTCAGCATTGTCAGCGGCAACGGCGGCCAATGCATTTGGCGATGATTCACAAAACAATAGATGAATGCAGCAGCATTGCCGGCGACGCTTTAGCTGGGGCAAAAAAATAGAGCCGATGGGTAGCGATAAATATATATATAGGCAATGACGTGCTGACTCATTCTCTCCCCCTCTCTCTCTCTCTCTCACTCTCTCTCGTGTATTATTCTTCTAATAAAGGAAGAGAAAGCGTGGGTGAGTGTGTGTGTGTGTGTGCTGCTGCTGTTTGTGTCTAGCAAGCTGACAAAACAAGTCCCTGACCCCAAAAAGTAGGCAACAAAAAACGCTCTGGCTGCTTTGTCAGCAATTCAAAATGACGACACAAAAGAACCCAACCAAGCCACCCACACAACGACACACCCACTGCCAACCAACCCACACACAAAAGCCAACTGCCAACTTCTATGCTAATAACCAATATTTTAGAGCAAGACTCTGCGACGTCTGCTTTCCAAATTGCCGACAACAACAAAGCCACAAATATAACGAGTTTTCTCGCAACATTGTCCATTCTAGAAGTTACCCTGTGCTAAGTTCGATCTGAACTACATCAATCTATATAAGTATAGCATAATAATAATAATAAATCTATGCATTTTGGTATTTAATCGGGACTCAACGTTTTTAAATGTTTTTATTTTGAAATCGATCCGAATCGATATAATTAATTTGTAAGTCAGATATTTCTATAATATATTTGCATTAAAACTTGAGTCACAGTAGAATTGATATCAAACCTTATGTAAAAGAATAATTATGTATATATATAACTTACCTTCTTCCAAAAGCTCATATGCTTTAGAATTTATCAAGAGCTCACTTTGGGCTGCGTTTTTTTGGTTTATTTTTTAATAAGGAATCGTTAAATTGGGTTTTAGTTGTGTTTTTTGTGTTGGAATTATTTTGTAAAGAATGAAATTGAAGATAAGAAACACTTTCCAAATCGCTTTCGGGTCTCTTACATTTATTTTGAAATCGTCTCTGATGGCTTAATTAAGTTCTTTCTTGTTTTTGCAAGTTTTTAATCGCTTTTCGCTTATACAACAAAATTAACTGGTAAACATAACGAGAAACGAGCGAAAGCATTTAACGAGGAAACTACCAAAAACGACAAACGATAACAAAGACGAATAGTTATATAGTTTAGAACAAGTTAAGAGGATATAAATTTAACGCTTTTTAAGCTGTTGTATCTGATATTTATGTTTGTGTTTTTGTCATCGATTCGGATTGCAATGTGCAACACGTAGTTCAAAAGCATTCGCAAAAAACAACAAAAACATATAAGCTCCTTTGAAGCTAAATGTTATGATGAAGTCTATAGTTGGGGACATGCATTTCTACTTGGGTAAAAATAATCTACAACTGGCCGGAGTCAGGAAAATTTGAAGGGAAATCCTTTAGACTATTGTAAAGTAACTTTGGCTACGAATAATATGTAGATGTGTGTGTGTGCGGAGAGCGGGGGAATGCAATCATTTTATAGTAACTGTGGCCAACTTTTCAAAAAATTGTTTAATACTCCGATTTTGCATATTTCGTTAGCTCTTTCAAATTCCAAACAGTTGGCTAAAGTTGTCGCTAAAGAAGTGAACAAAAAAAAAAAAAAAAACAGTTCGAAAAGTATTTTTATTTTAAATATACATAGAAGAAGGGAGAGCTAAGATGGTGGGTGGTAAGTAAAGGACGAGCGAGAGAAATACTATAGAGTAGAGTATGGAAATAAAATGTTGTTGAATTGTCGATTTCGTCAGTGAGCTAAGTTAAGTGGCAAACATGTAAAATAGACACAAAATAATGCCACTAGTTGGCCAACAATTTGGGATGGCTAGGGTATATATGTAGGGTATGTAGTAGGGTGTGCTACGCTAATAGGTAAAAACGTATTTATTTATAGCGGAACAAGAACGACAAACGTGAACGAGAAACGAGAACAGGAACAGAAACTACAACTGCAGTAACTAGTTAGACTTAGTTGGATACATATATGTATACTATATATATTGGGAGAAAAAGTCGCTCACTTTTTGCAAATCTCAATGACGAAGACATTTTGAGAATTGTCATTGAATGAGTACTTGGCGTTACTTTCGGTTACAACTGGTTTCAAGTTGAATTCAAGACTCAATCAAGCCGGATTTACGTAAAAGTGCTGTGCTTGGTTCTTTGGTTGGTTGTGGTTCTTTGGTGGTTCTTGCAGTTAGCTAGTTTGGTGGTTGTATATTGAAGGTGGTTGTGGTAATAGTGGTGTTAGTTGTTGTAATATTGGTAAGCGATGAACGGTGTGAGCGGTGGCGAAAGCGGTGAGCGGTGAGCGGTGGTGGTGGTGCGTGCAAAATTAGCAAATCTTTGATGTTCATACATATGCAACAATATATTTATAGTTTCTTGACAATGCCTTATCGTTTTTCATTATCTTTTTTTTGACACAAATCACATTCAATATCCTTCTTTTTTTTTAGCTGGAAAAGTATCTCTTGGGCAAAAAGCTTTAACAATATCGATAGGCGCAGATTGTTGTTGTTTTTTTGATTTGCTGTAATCAATTGATTTTTCAGTGCGTTGCCAAAGTATTTGGCTTAACTTTGTGCTCGTTCCGCACGCGATGCCCCAGGATCCAGTCCAAAAGGGTGCAACTTGACAGCGGCAAAAGTTTAAAAAGCAACAACAACAACAACGACGAAAAGTATGGCAAAGCAGAGAGTGCCAATGACACTGAGAGTCTTTGTTGTTGTTGTATGGCTGCCGCTGGGCGAAGGCAGTTGCGGCTAAGGGGCAGGGGCGCTAACGTTGAAGCGAGGGCGCGTGCGATGTCGGCGGCAAGTGGTTGAAGTTGGAAGAAGGCGCAACGTGGCAAAAATATCTAAATAAATGAGTAAAACCAAACAAAAAAAAAAACAACCCTTGCTGCGAACAACAACTTTTTGGAGGGGGAGGCGGAGGCAGCAGGAGCAAACGCTGACTCACAGACTGATACTGCGACGGAGACTTTGGATATTTGTGCTCTGCCAATTGAAAGCAATGCTGCACACCGAAGAAATTAAACGGTTAACGGTTAACGGTGAACTGGTTAACGGTAATAAACGGCTCGAGCAAAGTGAAATGGGAATGGTAAGTAAAGGAAGCAAACAAATTTAGCATTTTTTTCAGTTGTGAGACCAATCGACTTTGTTTCTCTCTGCCTTTCTCTCTTCCGCCTCTGAATCTTCTTTTGTGCTGTCTTCCACTTTCAATTGTCGCCCATTTTCTTTGTCTCATTTCAGCGCCTTCGGATTGCTGATGATTAATGTACAACAATTACAACAACTACAAACATCACCAAACGATACTGCCGCTTTTTGTTTCGCTGCCTAGTTAGTTAGTTAGTTGTACTAAGCTATTGTCGCAAACATTAGTTTGAATCACAGCTTTTGTCCTTGTCCGTCGTTGCCTTAGCTCAACTTTATCTTCACTTTGGATTTATTTTCTTTGGGGGAGTGTATGCGTGTTTATTTGTTTCTCTTTATTTTATTTTCGTTTTGTTTCACTTCGTTTTATTTTTTTTTTTTCGTTTCGTTTTAGTGCCATGCGTTTTATTGTTCTGCTTGAGTTTGTAAATTTACACCATGCTTGTTATTAACTGTTGTTTTTGTTGCTGTTGCTGTTGCCAGCGCGCGTTCCACACACACATTAAACAAGCTCACACACAGACACACACACACACACACACACACACACACACCCACACTAACAACACACAGACACAGAGAGACAAGTCACTGAAAAAAAAAATATATGTATATTTATTTTGCGTACTTTTGCGAAGGACCTTTCAGTTACGCGTACGATATAGGACTAAACCTGCAGGCGACATGCCAATCGGATTTCGATTTCTCCCCATTGCTGCCGATGGCAACACGAGTCCTGCACATGAGTGAAAGCACAACATTGCGAGAGAGAGAGAGAGAGAGAGAGTGTGTGAGAGCGGCGCTACCAGCTGTGACTTTTCGCTCTTCTTGTTGTTATTGCTATTGTTGGCAGCTGACTATCTGCGCAGGCCAAGGCGGCAAAATTTAAATTGCTCTACTCTAACATTTAAATATCATTAAATGACAAATAAATGATGGGAAAACCTAGCAAATGTATAAGGAAACTTGTAAATAAAATGATTAAAGGATAAGCGCTGACTGCGCAACTGCTTTATGCTTGCCTTAATTTGCATTGGAAAGCTTGTGGAACCATGTGACTTTTTTTGAAATTAAATTCAAAGCTGGCAACGTCACCATTTGTACAGCAAAGCTGTAAGAGTCAAACAAAAGTTTGTTTTTCCGCAATATTTTGACATTTCGAAGGGCAAAACAGCGAGAGAGTGACAAAAAAAAAACGAGAGAGAGAGAGAGAGAGGGAGAGTGAGAGCCGTCTAACGATTCAGTAAAAATAATAATGTTATATATTTATATGTGTGTGTGTGAGTGTATATGTAAAGGCATGCGTGCGTGTGTGTAACTGTAAGTGCTTCGCGAAAAGTGCGAGTACGAGTCAATTCGTATCTGAGTCAAAGACATGTTGCTAAGACGCGACGCGTCGTGACGTCGACCCCCCCTCACCACCCCTTCCCTAATGCCCTTACCAAAAACGATTGTATGCCGATAGTTTGCGTTTCTGTGTGTTTGTGCATAATTTTAGAGCATACTTATGGGCCTGCCTTCGACTCTAATTACGTTTCTTGGGCGGAATTATAGGCTCGAGGCTCGAAAAAACCAACAATCAACATGAAAAAATCAAATTAACTGGCAACTGTCGATTGCCAATGCGCAATCACTTTATATAATAAAGTACGCTCTATATAAAGTCAATACAAAAGACACGCAAAGACACTCACACACATTCACCCACACACACACACACTCACACACACATGCTGGCAAGCACGCGCGCGTTTATGAACAGAACACAGAGTGGAAATTCAATTTGCTAACTAAATTTGTACACGCTATTGGTACTACAAAAAAATTTAATAAAAAAACTACTAAATAAATAAACGATAAAAAAAAATGGAACAACAATGAAGCACGCGCAATTTATTCGATAAACGGTTATTTTTTGTTTGCTTTAAAAAAAAATCTTCAAAAAAAAGTACTTTGTCGTGTTTGAGGAAATACCGTTTCGAGTGTTTTTGTGTACGCTGCAAAGTGCTCCAAATGCAGAGAACGCAGTGAGACTGAAATTGAAACTGAAGTCATGCCTTTGACATTTGCAATGCTTTAACCTGAAAACGATGAACTCACGAAGACAACATATCGCACAGAGAGACAGAGAGAAAGCGAACGAGAGTGACCATTGCTGGCGCATGCGCCAAACTGTTGTCATTGCCACCCTCGTTGCATATATGTTTTTCAGGCATTCAGAGTTGTTTGGGGGCAATGCGTAATGTGCCCAATAGGGGCGCTTTCCAAGTTTATTTGTGCTTTGCTTCCTTTCGTTGGCAAAGTTTAGCAAAGTGAAGCACAATTTGGCATCGAGTGAGCTTTAATTGAAACTAAAGTCTGGCAAGCTCTTAAAGCTACTTTTTGATGAGCTTTTTTGAGTGCTGCAGCTTAGAACAAACTTTAAAGTTACGATCGAGCAAGTTCACCAAAAAGGTGTAGCAACGAAATATTTGTGCAAAGCTAGTTTCATTTAAAAAAAAAGCTTCATCTAGCTTATTAATAAATATTTAAATGTTTTCTTTCAATATTAATATTTTTAAAAAATCTCTTGCAGTTACAACTACATATTAAGTTTCCTTGAAACTTTTTATAAAACTTTTCAAATATTGCTATTTCGAAGCCTAACAGACAACTTGCAAATGTAACGAGTAGATTACAACGAGTTCACAACATTTTTCCACAGACACATGCACACATGTACATACATACACACATACATTCATGCATACTTGTGGCGAAAAAGACACAAGGAATTTCCATTTTTCATCCCCCACAGCAGAGAGCAAACTAAAAAAAAGGGACACCAGAAAGTAACGATACGCCAGATTGTGAGCAGGAGCAGGCGCAAAAGAGCGAAGCAGTCGCCCCACCGCCCAATACAGACGAGGACGAAGAAGACGATGACGATGACGACGAGGCAGCGCTGCCCGCTGAGCGCTGCTTGAACGCCGGCAGAACAACCACCCGCACACACACACACACTCGTAATATCGACGATGGCATCGACCCACCAAGAGTGAGGGGAAGGTATCGAAAAACACAACAAACCGTAAAGCATTGATGCCGCGTCGAAGTTAGCAGCGACGCGCAGCGTCGCGTCGCGTTTGGGAGCAGCGCTGCCAACGTCAGCCGCACACATAGTCCTTGTCTTTTGCTCGAACAGGATGTGGGCAGAGCGCACTCTAATGGGGGGTTGGCGCGGTAGGTGTTCAGACAATGGGTGGGGGGGAACGGAAGGTGCGGGCAATGCGCAGGCATCGTCAACTGCTTTGCTTTCCAGAGCAACTTTTATACCACTACATAAACAAAAATTCGATTTATGACCACTGTGTGGACGAAGTGGACACGATTGCGACTCTGGCTCTGGCTCTAGCTTTGACTCTGACTCTGACTCTGTGGCTCCATGTGGATGCGGCAATGGCAACGGCAACGGCTGTGACTATGAGCAATGTGCCTTGTGCCTTGTGTTTCCCATAGACTTTTTGGGGATGGTGCCATAGCTGTCGTTGTCCTTGTCCCTTAAAGAACATTTTAAAAACAATATGAGAACGTTGCGAGAATCCTGGATTGGTCTTGGCCGAATACGTATCACACTGTTGATAAGTAGCTCAAAAAATAGTTGGCAAAACTTTCGTTGTAATTTTTCCATTTCACTATCAGAAATATATTTTATTTCCCTTAATTTAATATAATGTTTCAGTATTTCGCATTTCGAACCTGGAAGAAAACTGCTACTTTAGGGAATAGCTGCTGCTTTTTTCGAACTTACATCAGGAATGGATAGAATCACAAAAGCTTTCATTTTAAGATCATTCAAACGTGATTCTTGAACAAGTGTTTTCTTTCTGAGTATATAGTATATAGTTTCAAGTCATGGTCGAAACTTACATCGAATTTGTATTGATTTACAAAAATACGACTTAAATTAAATAAAAAATATTTCTATTCATTTTTGATAAAATCTTAAAATGGTTAGCTGTTGAGCAGTGTAATCAACAATGTCCTAGTCCCAGCCGCACAATTCGCGATTGTCGTCGTTGTCGTCGTCATCTCAATTCGCGTGTACAAATACATCTACAGCCACCCACACACACACACGAGCACACACACATGCATGAAAGAATGGCTTTCGGTGTCGCGCTGTCGGCGGGCTCTCCGCACACTGGACGACGACGACGGCAATGCTGCGACTTGGACGAGCTTTTGGTCTGACAGAGAGAGAGAGAGCGAATGTGAGAGTGGGAATGAGAGTGTTAGCGTGAGCATGTGCATGGAGCTGGTGCTTGTGTGTGTGTGTGTGTGTGTGAGTGTTTGAGTGTATGTCTTTGTGGCGCTTTGGCGGCGTTTGCTCGCTGAAACTTTTTCGCACTCCACTACAGGCACACTACTCACACACACACACACACAAGGGCAGAGAAGCGCGCGCGCAGTCACAGGCCCACCACAGACCATAGAAACATAGAGAAATGGCAGCCGCAGCAACAGCGACGCGGCAGCGGCGGTGGCGGCGACGGCAACAGCAACGACGACGACGACGATAGCTCCGATGGCTGCGACGAGGACATACACATAAATAAAAAGTCCTTCATTCCGACGCGACCAGCGAGTAACGGCATATGAACGCTGCGGAGAAAACGGCGGATTACCAAACACAATCGAAAATAATAAGCAGCAAAATACTAAAACCAAAAAAAGAAGAGAAACACCTCAAATATACAAAAGTTCTATAATTGAAACCCAGCAAACAAAAATTCTTGCAACATTTTTTTTGATAAAATTCTTTTCAAGTGAGTGTTAAGTTGTGTGAAACAGTTCAACGCAAAATATATATATAGAAAAGTAGCAAAAAAAAAAAAAAAATAACGCAGCAAATGGCAAAAAGTGCAACGGCAGTGAAGGCGAGGCGTCTAGCACCCGCCGCCTCCCCTCCAAAACACTCATAATAATCCATTGAGAGCACATTTTCAAACACTGAGTGGGTATAACACGCACACACACACACACATGTACGCGAAGTGAGCGACAGGATAGCAAAAGA
This sequence comes from Scaptomyza graminum, assembly GCA_018901835.1. NCBI lineage: Eukaryota > Metazoa > Arthropoda > Insecta > Diptera > Drosophilidae > Scaptomyza > Scaptomyza graminum. The sequence continues at coordinate 1,953,097 of JAEIFL010000001.1, read as the reverse complement.
AAAATAATTCTCGACAATCAGACGACGACAACAACAACAACAGCAACAGCAGCGACAGCAGCAACAACAAATAACAAAGCAGCTGCCCAAGAAAAACTAATAGAAAAGAAAAGAGAAAAGAAGCAAGCCAAAAAGTTTTTTTTCTACAACAAAAAAAGTACTATTTACAAGGCCTCTTGAGCAATTTTGGTTAACATATTTTATTTTATTTTTTAATTTTATATATGTTTTATACACAGGACAAAAAAGTCGCTAAACAAACAATATTCGAAAAAAAAATAAGGAGAATTCCTTTAAAAAAAAATATATACAAAATAACGAAGGAATTCTTGCATTGATTCGAAGAAAGAAAGAAAAGAAAAACACGTTCAGCGTTGCCACCCGTCGCAGCAAATGCAGTCAGGCAACGCTTAATCCGCAGCGAGTAACGGGACCCAACGTTAAACGAGCTTTTTGCTTTTTCTCTTCCTTTTGTTAGTTTTTTTCTTCTTTTTTTTTTTGGTGGCTTTCGCGCTTGCCAATTTGAGCTTGCTTCGCTCTGCCTCTGCTCTGCTCGCTCTCACGTTGACGTCAACGTTGACAGCGCTGACGTCGCAGCACCCACGCGTGTGCATGTGTCTGTGTGTGTGTGTGTGGGGTGTGTAGGTGTGATGTGCGCGGGTGTAGATAAAACGTCGCTAACTTTTCTCATTTTGCATCTCTTAGAAAGAAAGCAACAATTAAGAAAAATAAATCTAAAAGAAATACCAATTAATTATCTAGCAACAAACAATAACAACAACAATCAACAGTACCATCAACAACAGCATCAACGGAACAACAACAAACACGCAAGCAATGCAACAGCAGCAACATATGCAGCATCAACAAAAACAACAGCAACAACAACAACAGCGGCTCTAGTGTGTGTGTGTGTCTGGTTGTGTGTGTGTGATTGTGTGTGTGTGTGTAAGTTGCACGCGTGTGTGTGTGTGTGAATTATGAAGAAAAAGCAGAAGCAAAAACAGCAGCAGAGGCAAAGAGAGGCGCCAAGAGCAGCATCGCCGGCGGCGTCGGCAGCGACAGCGACGGTAGCAGAGGCCGAGAGAGGTGTTGTCAGCAGCAGCAGTGGTTGCAGCAGCAGCAATTCGCGACGCAGCAGCAGCAGCAGTAACAACAACATCAACAAATAGCAAAAACTGAGCAGCGTTCGGCAAAACGCACTCAAGACAACAATAATAACATCATCATCACCATCGTCATCAGGATCAGCAACATCGTCATCGTCATCATCAGGAGCAGGAGCAGGAGCAGCAGCAGCAGCAGCTGCTGTAATCACAACTACAACAACAACATCAACTAGGCGCCGGCAAGCCGTACAACAACAACAACAGCAACGTCCAACAACGCCTATTAGCGGTGGCGACGGTGGCAGCAGCAGTCGCAGCAGTAGCACCAGCAGCAGCACTTGCAGCAGCAGCAACGCCAGCAGCATCAACAACAACAATAACCATTGCAGCAAGCTGAGCGCTGCAAACATGTCGAAAACTACAACAGCGGCTGCAACATCAACAGCCGCCGCAACATCAACAGCAGCACAAGCAACAGCAACAACAACATCAACCGCAACATCTGCAGCAGCAGCTGCAGCAGCGGCAGCAAACAGCATTAATTCAGCCGATTTCAGCGCTTTCGATTTTAATGATAGCTCCGATAATTCCGATACGCCATTAGTGCCACGCGCCCCATTCCTCAGTCGTGCTGCGGCTGCAGCCGCCGCGGCAGCAGCAGCAGCATCATTAAGCGCCAGCAGTGGCAGCAACAGCAGCGCCAGCGATAATGCGGCCGATGATGATCATCATCAACAACAGCATAGTCATCGCCATCATCGTCCGCAGAGCAACAATATTGCCAGTAGCAACAACAGCAGCAGCAACAACAACAACATCACCAGCAGCAACATTAACAACAATGTCAGCAACAGCACTAACAACAACAGCAGCAGCAGAAGCAGTCGCAGCAGCTCGCCAAGCAGCGACGACAGCAACAGCGGCCCAACAGCAGCACAGCAAGCAGCTGCAGCGGCAGCAGCAACAGCAACAACAGCGGTCGTCGCTGCGGCAGTGAACGCCTTGCACAATGGCAAACAACAACAACAGCAGCAGCAGCAGCAACAGATTCACTACAGCAACAACAACAATAATAACAACAGCAGCAACAACAACAGCAACAAGCATCGTGATCGTGAAATGGACGATGATGATGATGATGAGGAGGAGGAAGAGGAAGAGGAGGAGGAGCCACTGGACGAGGAGGACGAGGATGACTATGACGATGAAGATGAGGACAATGACGATGGCATGGATCAGCACATCAACAGCAGCAGCAACATTAACAGCAACAACAACAACACTATTAGCAGCAGCACCATCAACAACACCATCAGCACTAACAACAACAACAACAGCCTTATTGCAGCGCCTCCAACACTGCCCACAGATCTTCGGCACGTTCACGGGCAGACGCAGGTGGACTACGACGATGAGGAAGACGAAGAGGACGACGACGACGACGATGATGATGAGGACGACGACGATGATGAGGATGTGGGCAGCAGTCATTTGGATAGCCGCACAGCCCTAACACCAGCACATCTGAGCAGCAGCACCACGGCAACCGAAAGCGGTGGCCTGCATATTGGTGCTGTGGCTGCTGCTGCTGCGGCAGCTGCAGCGGCGGCGGCGGCAGCAGCTGCTGCCAAGCTAAACGCGGCGAATGTTGCTGCCGCACAGATGGAGCATCATAATCAGAATGCAACAGCTACGGTGCTGGATATGGTCAATGCCAGTGCGGTGGCAGCAGCTGCTGCTGCGGGTGGTGGTGGTGGCAACAGCATTGCTGCACCAAGCAGTCTCATTGGCGGCAACAGCAACACTAGCTTCTCCACCAACAACAACAGCAACCATGCGCTCAGCTCAAATCTAAGCAGCGCCATCCACTGCGGCAGCGAGCAGCAGCAGCAGCTGGCCCAGCGGCACAGCAGCAACTCGCACGCGCAGCACCAACAGCTACAGCTGCAACAGCAGCAGCAACATCATCTACAACAACAGCAGCAGCAGCAGCAACACTCGAGCAGCACTGGCAGCGGCAGTGGTAGCGGCAGCGCCGCCAGTGATCGCCGCAAGTATCGGCATCAGAACTACAGCAAGAACATCTATATTGGCACCAAGAACGCCGAAAAATGGGAGCACATGCGCACTCGGCTACAGTTCAAGAACGATGTGGAGTTCGTTGCCTACCTGCTGAATCTCGCCGATAACGACACGGATCGCCTGAACAAGTGAGTAGATCTGAACGAGTATTGCATTCTGGGATAGGGTTTTTTTGAAGAAGATAAGCTCAATTGAATGTTGAGGCTCTTATAGGGGCTCTTTTTACAGTTGGGATACAGAAGATAGTTAGTTTCCTTGCCCTGGCATAGTATCATGATTTATATAGTACCCAAATCATAATCCAAATGAATATTAGAAAAAACTATTTCAAGCAATTCAATTTTATGTTAAGGCTTATAAAACAAGTATGAATTAATTCATATTAAGGCTTAAGCGATAGGAAATATAAAGCTTTAGTTCTTTTAGTCCCTTTATTATACACATTTACCAATATTTATTTGAACCTTAGCTTGCTTACAAATTGAAATTAATTCCAATCTATAAGCTTGATTACTTTAGCTAAGAGCTGGCACGAAATGTCAACTACTTCATTGAAAATAGTAAAAAGGTATTTTGACAAAGCTTTGCGAACAGAGTGCATAATGCAGATACACAAAAAGAAATTTGCGGCAAGGCGAGATGAAACGAGGCGCGTTGAAACGAGTTGAATCAAGTTGAGTGAGTCGAGGCGGCGAATTGCGTTCGAATAAAGAAGAACAAGAAGAAATACCGCAAATACGGCAGCCAAAAAAGATATGGCAACGCTCTGTTGGCCAAGATTGTTGATAGTTTGGGTACGACAAACACACAAACACACACACAAGAGGAGGCAACTTTTTGGGCATCACACACGTAGAGAGAGAGAGCGAGACATTGTGGGACTACGTCTGACGCACTGTGTTAAAGGGGTGGCTTAGCCTGGTCTGGGGGGGGGTAAAGAGCAGCGCCGCGGCATAAAAGCAAGGCATGTTAAAGCGATTCATGCCTGAGTGCATCAGGCAGCTCTCGACAACCCACTAGCCCCACCCCCCAACCCCCACGCTGTTATGCCAACGACAAAGGCAGCAATGAGGCCCAACTTGTGCGGTTGCATGCAACGCAGCTTTCATGTTGCCACCGCCTGCCTGCCCGCCTGCCTTAGCGCCGGGTGCCGCAGACCGGAGACCGGAGCCCGCTGTGTGCAAGCGCCAAGCGATGACGTCGTTGCAGCCGCCATGTCAGCGGAAGCGGAAAAAGCAAAACACACACACACACGCACACACATACATATACATATACAAACATGCTATGGCACATACTCAAGCAACATTGTGCAGAATGCGGTTGTCGTTGTTTCTTGTTGCTGTTTGTTGTCGTTGTTGTTGTTGTTTCAACAACAGCATTTCGCATGCATTTGCATGCCATGCTGCCAAATTGCTGTATGCTGTGTATGGTGTGTGTGTGTGTATGTGTGTGTGTGTGTATAAATATGTCTGCCTCCCAAGCCACCCAACAAAAATGCGCGGCGTGTTGCCTTTGGCTTTGCCTTTACCGTCGCCGCTGCCTTTTGCCATTTCCTCTACCTTGCCACGCCTTGCATGCAACATAGTACTTGTTGTTATTGTTGTTTTTGTTCTTGCAACGTTGCAGCCTAGCTTTTGCGCCTTTTCTTTCAACTCCCCCACCCTCTCTTGATTTTATTACGCTTGCATGCCCAGGCCCAAAATTTAATTTCAGCATTCGCATTCGCCTTGGGCATCGCATCGGTGTGCAGGATGCCAACGGTTAAGTTGATTTCATTGCCACTGACTCTGATCCATAAACTAGTACTCAACCCCATTTGAACTTTGTACATACATAAGTACATATATGCATCGTAAATCGGAGGAGTATTCATTATTTAGTTGAAGATAAGCAAATACAAAAAGATTGAGTATCCAAAGAAGTCCGTTGTTATCCATCGAGTCATCAACTCTATTCAATCCAACAAGCGCTTCAAGCCTTGGTTCTTAAGTTCAGAAACCAGTTTTCCAAGTACATATTTGCAATAAGATAGTTGATAACTGTCCATTATAAAAATTAAATGTATAATTTCGAAAGAAAGTTAAGCTCGAATTTCCTAAAATGAGAAGAAAATACCAAAAGCAATGAACTAAATCAAGTAAAACTCTACTTGAAGGACAATAAAATCGACCAGTTTTAAGTAGAAAATACTTGATTCTTTCGCTCTCTAAATGAAACAGAATTGAAGATGCAAAAAGTGCAGCAAGTCAACAAAAGTCGAGTCAATAAGACTTCCTACTGTATAAAACGGTTTTCTTATTAGTATGCCTTAAAGCTTTAGTAGATCGTTGTGCTAAAAAAAGGTCTCAATCGAATAAAATCAATGTTAATCGATAAGTCGATTAATCAAATTTAAAGTGTTATTTACTTCTTTACCTTATAAAACTTAAACAAAACCTTTTCTTTGTTTTTATTTTTATTTACTTAACCTTAACAGATCGTAATTTATATAATATCATACAATCAAACATACAAAAGCGATTGCTCGGGATCATTTCGTATATAAACAGCTTTTAGTGATCAGCAGCAAAGCTCGGAAAAACGGTCCTGTCTTCTTTCTATTGTACACCACCGTATACCCCCCTTCCCACACACACACACACACCCACAAAATGGAACAAAAAGTTTATCAGCTGAATTGTAATTTTCAGCATGTTTCCCTCGGGTTCCATTGCACATTTTCCCACAGCTAACATACTCAACGGACACACGCACACAGAGATAGAGATAAAGGTAGAGTTGTTGTTGTGAACAACAATTTGCCAAAAAGTGTGCGCCTGAATGTTGGCAGTGCCACGGTGCCATGCCACGGTGCCATGCCACGTTGCCTTTCTCGTGTTTATTTCGATTCTCGCATTTGCTCATGTCGCCAATTTCTGCGCATTTTCCACATTTAGCCAAAAAGCACAAAACAGTGGGATGTGGGGTTGGGCTACAAACAAGTATGAGTGTGTGTGTGTGTTTGTGTGTGTGTGTATGCAAGGATGAATGTACTTAATGCGCCAACGAGTAACGCACACGAAGCGAGCGCCAGGAATTGAATCTGATTCGAAATCAGCCCCCATAGAAACTCATCATCAGCCCACCACACACACACACACACACACACGCACACAGAGTCCATTCGCATCCACATACCGTTCCCAAAGCAATGTGGTGGGCCCCGCGACGCCCTCAAGCAGCACATTAATGGCATAGCGGCGACACATATACATAAACACATACACATACACATACATATACATATATACTCAGCAAAGGGAAATAGTCGAAGAGCAAAAGAGCCGAAGCCAAGAGCACTGCAGAAACAGAAACTGAATCAGATTCAGAAGCAGAAACAGAAACAGAAACTGAAACATAAACACAAACAGCAGAACGTGCCACGTAAGGTTGGGCAGGCGGGGTGGTAGGGTGGTAGGCCGGCCTTTTCTATGGGCTGGGGGGCTTAGGGTGTTTTTGGTCTACGAGTGACAAAATGGGGCAGGGTGGGTGGGAAGCTTTGGGGAGCAGCATTGCCTGCTTGCCAGCCTGGCTGCCCGGTTTATTCTCTGGCGCTGTTTTCGATATTGTGCTGTTAAGGTTTTAAGGTGGAGGATTTAATGAAGGATAACACAAATATATACCCACACACACACACACACATACACGCACACATAGACAGACGCACACTGTTCGCTTTGCTGCGGACCATGTGCAATTTTTTTTAGCAATGCCAACAACAACAACGTTAGTTAGAGTATTTTACTTAGCGTTCAGCGTTGTTTTGAAGAATTTCCACTGCACCGAACATTCGAGAATAGGTTAGTTAAGGTGTACAAAAGGGGGGGAGCCTGTCAAAAGGGGAATCAGTTCGAATGGAATGCAGGGGTATTTGTTGGACCCTTGAAGTCAGGTAATTGAAGTAACCAATCCAGGCATCCAGGTAAATTCAATTGAAAACGCAGCAGGTAAAAAAGGATAGAACGAGTCAGAGAACAGGACAGAGAGGGAAAGATGGGGGGGACATACATAGAGACTGCAACAGCAACCAGTTGCTGAAGGGTATCGTGCATATTATTTCCGGTCAAGTAGCTGCAACGGAGCTTATTATGATAACAAAAGGAAGGCTTAACATGGGATGATGATGAGGTACACGCCATGCTTTGCAAGTTGTCTATCAACTAGCTAACTGTTAAGCTTCCAACGGTGCAACTCTTAAGTCGGTTTTCCCATTAATAGTAACAGCTTTGCAAAAGTGTCGTCTTATAATTTCAATTGCCTGAAGCTTTTTTCGCTTTTCCCTCGTAAAAGTGATTTTTATTTTATCAAGGATTCAACTTATGCACAGATTTGTCTGCTGCACTCAGTTAAATGATGAGTAATTGCCTCGGGGATTGGCTTACTTGTTTCAAGAATAACTGTTAAGCTGAGACTTCAATTTGCACGGGAATAAAAGCAGAAAAACTGTTGCTCTGATTGCTTCGTGGATTGGCTTATTTGTTCCAAGAATAGCTTTTAAGCTGAGTCCTTCAATTTGAAAGGAAATAATCAGGCAAACTGCTGCTCGCTGCACATTTCAACAATATATATTCTGCAAAAAATCCTAATTGGTTGATCTTTATCTTTATTAACAACTTCCCAGCACGCTTTGCTTTAATCTAATACTTTTACTTTTTTTGCGCTCGTTAAAAAGTTTTTTGTTTTAGATATTAGTTGGACGAAAAGTCTCTTCTTGTGTCTGAACGTATTCTTATTATTAAAAAAAAACACTTTGATGCTGAATGTATTTTAGGAAATTCTTTTAATGTGAAATCGGTTGTAAATGCTTTTAAGCTCAGATGGAGCATAACGACATAAAATATTCTTATTTAGAGACAGAGATAAAAATCAAATCGGTTTTGTTAGTAAAGGTCTACAAAACGACCTTACCATGAACAATGTGGCATTCTGAATAGAAGCTCCAGTTGAATGTATGTAAATGCACAATCCTTTCGTTTGGACATGCAATTGTATCCTACAGCTGCCACTGCTGCTGCTTAGCAAATGCTGGCAGCGGTCCAGCTTACATTTTGGCAGCCAGATAGATGGTTCACATTGGCCAAACCCCCTTGCCGCAAATCAGCGAAATTAATTAAACCCAAGACAGATAGACAGCCTGACAAGGAGAGAGAGACAGAGAAGGGCAAGAGCCAGGACAATGGTGAGATGGAGGGGTTAGGGAGAGGTCGGTCGGTGGGGTTGGTAAAGCAGAACTACGGCTGCGACTGCTGCGACTATTGTCGACTCAGCAGTTGAGAGGAGCGTTTTGACTGTGGGAGTTGCGTGTGGGAGTTGGACGTGACGCCATGTAATGCCCCAAATTGGAAATAACGCATTTTTGTTGACCCAATTTTTGCTAATTTTCCACCAACTAATCAACTCTCTAACTATCTCTTTCTTTCTCTTGGTAAAGTTTGCCGCCTCCGTCGCCGGCACATACGCCCACCAAGGGATTCGATGGTAACTTCAAGCTGGAGCCCAATTTGAGCGTCAAGGACTTTGCACCAACATCAGAGAATCTCAATGGGAATGGCAATGGCAGCTTGGAGTCAAGCGCTCTTTCTGCCGCCCTGGCCACGCCCACAACAACACAGCGCAAACGCTACAAGAAACGTGTGCAGTTCACCACCGATGCTCTCAATGGCTTTGCGGGCGCCAAGGCCAGCAAGGGAGCAGCTGCAGCTGGAGTCACGGCGGGCGGCTATCATAGTAGCAGTAACAGCTTCGCCACGACAGCCAGGTCGAAAAAGCAGGAAGCCAAAGCAGCTGCGGCAGCACTCAAAGCAAACGCTGCAGCTGCGGCGGCGGCGGCTGCAGCAGCAGCGGCAGCGGCATCTGCCTCAACGGCGTTGCCCGAGGTGCTCGACTGTCGCATTGCCGAGAAGATCAAGAGCGAACTGGAAGCCAGCAGCAAGGAGTCGCTGCCAAATGCACTTTGCCTCAAAAAGGCTGCAGCAGCGGCAGCAGCAGCAGCAGCGGTGGCAGCAGCGACTCAAGCGCCTCACAGTGACGACGATGATGACGATGACGATGAGGAGCATCACCATCATCATCATCATCTCCAAAAGCTGCAGCTGCTTGACAACGCCAACCAAACGGGAGCCACAGCAACAGCCACTGATACGGTCGATGGTGGACTCATCTCGAGCAATGCTCCTGGTCTGGGTCAGTTTCATGTGCGCTCCTCGAAGGGTCATGGCGGAGGCCACAAGAAATCGCAGTCGGCTAAAGCAGCTGCTGCGGCAGCAGTTGCCGCGGCCGCAGCAGCAGCGGCAGCAATGATGCCACCAAATAGCTATGACGAGCCGGACGATGATGCGGCTGCTGGGCCGGGCATCGATGACGATGATGAGGACGACGAGGAGCTTGATGAGGAGGCGCTGGCGCGTGAAATGAAAATGGAGCAAAACTTTGTGGAGGAAGAAGATGAGCATGATATTGCGTTTAGATCGCAACAATCCTGCCGCGAGTGCTCCATCTCGCATGACCACAAGCTGTGTCCACTGCGCAATGCTTGCGGCAATGTGACGGACGCCGTGGATCTGGCCGAGTGGATCGAGCGACGCAATCTGGAAGCTCTGGCCAAGCTAAAGGCGGACGCCCAGCGTCAGGCAAAGCATGGCAGGCCCAGGCACGATGACGATGAGGACGACATGGAGGACATGGACATGGACGAGTCATCGCAGCTATCGGAGCTGGAGACAAAGCCTCTGATTACCTTTGCCGAGGCATCCGTGCCCGCCGAATTCGAGCTGCACAACGTCGAGCCCAATGTCACTGGCGTCTTTGCTCGCACCGAGGTTCGGGCCTACACCAAACTGGGACCCCTTATCGGTCAGCCGGTGCAAACGGGCGAGGTGCGCGAGGGTAGCGATATGAAGTGGATATTTGAGATATGTGAGGCTGGCGCCGACAAATCCTATCTGCTGTGCTGCGATAATCCAAATGCATCCAACTGGCTGCGCTTCATACGACCCGCTCCGAGCTACGATGAACGCAACGTGAATCTTGTCTCGATCGACCGACAGGCGTATTTTGTTAGTTGTCGCGATTTGCGCAACGGCATGGAGCTACTCTATTGGAGTGACGATTGCAACACCATGTGGCGCAAGAAGCATACCGAGAAGATAAGTAAGTTGTGCAACCAAAAGAAACCAAGAAACACACAGGTATGCCTGTAGACGTTATTTTAATCTACATATGTCCAATCAACAATAAACTAGAAACTAGAATATACTTTCCTGAAGGTTTTTGAAGTGCTGTAAGCCAAATCGACAGACTCAAATGTCAGGATTTTTTTATTAATAAAACCTATTTTTTTTTGCAGCAAATTATGATTGTAAATTTTAATTTAATTAATAATTTTTTGAACATTTAAATGTGCTCCTAAATTAATTTTCTTTTAAAACCCCGAACAGATTGCGGCGGCTGCAATTTGAAGTTTGAGCATCCGCTGTACTATCGCACGCACTGTTCGGTCTTTCACGATCCATCGATGAGTCTGACCATTAGGAAGTACCACTGCAAGGTGTGCGGTGAGGCGGTGCTGGGCAAGGATAATATCATGAAGCATGCTGCCGAGAAGCATGAAGGCAAGGGTGCCTACCAATGCCAGTACTGCAATAAGTTCTTCCTTCGGCTCAACTATCTGGAGATGCATCGCACCTATGGCTGTGCATCGAATCCGAATCGTTCGCGACCCGTTTGCGATTTTTGTGGTCGCAAATTTTGCCAGCCACAGAAGCTGAAGGCACATATTAAGCATGTGCACAGTGGTAAGTTGGGAATGCCACGCCTCTAGAACGTAGATCGTAATTACATGCCAACGTAAATGCTACATAGTACTATGTAGATGTCTGAATATCGTATGAGCGTATGCAACCATCTAGCGGCGTAAATTATCAACTAACACGCATATTGTAAATCGTAAAACGTATATCGTAAGCTCGCATTAATAATATACATATACTATAACTGCGTCTTTGTACCGCTTCTCCATAGAATGTACTACTTAAACAACACTCTAAATCACAGATACTTACAACCAAACCAAAAAATTAAAATACTTATAATACTAACGAATATCGTATGTAATACTAATCTATTTGCTTAGCCGTAACTACTACTAACGACGATTCATTTAAGCACACAATCACAACCATCAATCAATCACCACAAAATCAACAACTACAATACTTAACGCATCTATTCGACGCTCATATTCATATGCCTCCTTAGTTCCCACATCTGCCCAATTGGTCGAAAACATTTTTATCAACTTGTTTTATTTGCTTAAGAATTTATTTAATATTTTTATTTTCTTTTTGTTTAATACATCAAACATGCTATGTACATTATACACTCTTCAGAATTACACAACAACAAAAAACAACAACGATTTTATTGGTCAGGATTGCTAGGAGCTAATCCTTGAAGAGATAAGTTTTAATTTCCTGTAGTCCTAAGGTTTCTTACCTATCTAAAAATGACTTGGGTAATATCCATCAGAACTGAGAAAGATCCCTTTGAAGAATTGATGAACGATTGACTTGCAAACCTCTCCCAAAAAAAGGCGATTTTGAATTCCTAGTGGCTTTAGTCCGCTTTACGAAACAATAAATTTCATCACTTAAAACTTTCCGATGCGTCCTTATGATAAAGATAAGATTTAAATAGTTCACAGATGTCTTACAAAAACGACGAACCACATACACAAACAAACACACACACCACAACCATCATGATAAACACTCGCTAACTGCATCATTGTATAATCGCTTTTAGTGAATGATTTTGCTTTGTGTTTTTGATTTGTGTTTGATATTTGATCTTGAGTTCTTGTTTGAGTGCTGACTAGAGCGGCATTTTGTACGATATATATTTATGGGTTTTGTTTTCGATCTAGTAATTTATGCTTTTTGTGAGATTTTGGCTTTGAGTTTTGTTGTGGTTTGTGTTCGTTTGTTGTTGCGTTCGGTTAACCTATGAATTTTCTGTACTCACTAATTTTCTTTCAAAATCACCACAATCCGAAAATTTCATTTTCTTCATACAATTTCATTTTAGATATGGCTGAAGTTTTACGAGATTTTCAGTGTAAATTATGTTCAAAACTTCTAGGATCGCGTGCGGCACTGCAGCGCCACTCGAAGGAGGTGCACAGCCGCAACTCAACCGTGGTGAGTTGTCCGCGCTGCCAGAAACTCTTCCAGAATCGCAGCAATCTGAAGATCCATATGCTAACGCATTCGGGTGTGAGACCTTTCAAGTAAGTATCCAGTTTAAAAGTGCTGCAAAGACATTGATGTTGGCTACAATCGATTAAGATCGATTAAAAATTCTAAAATTAAATAATTTAAGAATAAAAATTTTATTCAGTTAAATAGTTAATTTTTCGATCGAAAAAAGTCGGTCGTTAATATCGACAGTATTTGCAGCGCGACAGTCGAAACTAAGCTTAATCGGACTAAACTTAACACAATGATTATGTATTTTTTTTTGTAGGTGCGCGGAACCAGAATGCAATGCCGCCTTTACCACAAAGCAGTGCCTGCAGTTCCATTACAAAAAAGTGCACAACTATACTCAGGAGCAGATGCCAAAGATTGAGCGGAGCGTTGCCTACACTTTTGATGCCTATTCGGGCGGCATGAAGGTGGACTTTTTGGGTAAGCCAGTGGGTCCAGCGCAGTTGACAGCAGCAGCTGACCCTAACGCTGCCCTACTACTTCCCTCCCTTCCCACAGAGCAAGCACCGCGACGTCGGCGCAAGAGTCTAGAGGATCAGAACCAAAACTCCATGCTCAGCAGCTCGATGCAGAGTGACACCGAATACAGCGATGACAACATCTTTGAGGCCATCAAGAAGAGCGGCAAATCTATCAAGGATCTCTGCCGCAACGAACCAAACCTGTCGCTGCTCAGCTCCAAGATCTCCAGCATATTTGGTGACAAGGTTCCGCCCGTGCCAGTGCCAGTGCCCGTTTCGGTTAATGCCCTTGGTGGCTCCGCCATCGCCGTCGGACGTAAGCGCAAGCGAAAGAAGGAGCCAACAATATCGCATGCCAATCAGCATCAGCAGCATCAACAACAGCAGCAGCAACAGCAACAGTTGCAACATCAACAGCAGCAACATGCCCAACAGTGTCATCAGCAACAGCAGCAGCAGCAACAACAGCAGCTACATGGCGGCCATCTGGATCAGTCGCCATCACATCTTAGCCACGCCCATCAGCAACACCAGCAACAGCAGCAGCAGGCTCAGTATCATTCTCATGGCCACGGCCACGCCCATGCACACGCCCACCAACAGCAGCAGCAGCAACAGCAGCAGCAACACCTCCAACAGCAACAACTGCACGATGCGGAAGAAGAGGAGGAGAGCGCACGTTTGGAGCAGGTGCGTCGCAAGCAGAATGCCCAACTAAGCCTGGTCGAATCCTTCCTGACAACCACCGCACAGCGTCTAAGCGCCCAGCAACAAGTGCAGCAAGTTGTGGCCGCTGCTGCAGCTGTCTCAGCCATGGCTGGCGCTGGTGACGATCCCGCCAAACTGGGCCATATGATAGGTCATATGGGTGGTGTCGGTGTCGGTGTGGGTGTGGGCCTCGACGATGACGATGATGACGATGAGGATGATGATGAGGCTGCGGCACATCATCATCACCATCAGCAGCAACAGCAGCAGCAACAACAGCAGCAACAACAACAGCAACAACAGCAGCAACAGCAACAACAGCAACAGCAGCAGCAGCATCAACAGCACCACTCACATCAAACGCATCCGCACCACGCCCACGCGCATCCCCACGGACAGCATGGACAGCAGCCGGCTCAACAGACGCACAGCGATGCCAGCTATCGCCATGCAAGCGCCATGAATGCAGCCTTGGGTCAAAATCTGGTCGTTAGTAAGGGCAGCAAAAAGTGGATTGGCGCAGATGATCGGCATTTGAGCGATGGCGGCGGCGATGTGGGCAATGATGCAGCAGTTGGTGGCTCGGGTGGCTCTTCAGGTTGCGGTCAACTGTCGAGTGGCGGCGGTGCTGGGCAGGATCTGGGCTTTGCAGTGCCACCAAATGCCGTCGATGAGCATAGTAAGCTGCTCGGGCAGAATCGTGATTTCCTGGCGCGGCTCATGAGCAGCGCCAGTGCCAGCCATGCTAGTCATCAGCATCAGCACAGCGCCCACAGCCGGGAGGAGGACGAGAACAGCTCGTTTCTGGATGTTGTCGAGTCGAATAATAATGCAGCTGCTGCTGCTGCTGCTGCAGCGGCAGCTATGTCTCAATATCATCATAGTGCCTCATCCAATGGTGGTGCAGCTGGCGGTGGTTCGACTGGTGCTGGTGGTGGTGGTGGTGGTGCTGGCGGCCACACTCCCACCGGTGGTCCAAGCTCAGTGCCTCCAAGCGTGGAGCCGCCACAAATGCAAATGAACTCGCTGAGTCACTCGCAATCTTTCATGAGCTCGTTCTACAACAACGCCAATGCAAGACTGAGCGGCGCCGGCGCTGGCGTTGGCGCCAACTCCTCCTCGGCCAGCATGCTGGTGGAGGCAGCCCTCAACTCCGTTGGCAATATGATTGACAGCGAGAGCAGCGATCTTAAGGTGCGTATTACCAGTTAATAATCTGCATTCAATCTAGGAAAAACGATCCATCTTCCTAATATTATCTTGATCCAGACACATTACCCCATGTGAACCCGTTGCCATTGGCCGCAACCGACATCTAAATACTTTAATAGCATTTTAACATCGACAGAGAACGTTTAGTTATTTCAAAAGCTAATGGGTAGGGATGGAAAAACGGAAGGTTCACACATACGGGCGGACAAACGGACAGATCTAGGTCAGGCAGTCAAAATATCTGTGCGAACATTTGAATCTCAGATACAACTATAAAAGTAAGACGCTACCGAGACAGTTTGAAGTTTATTCAATCCTCTCTTGAAATGTTTTTGTTTAGAATACTTTAACTTGCTTTATTATAAATTTAAGGAAAGCGGAAACTTTTTTTTTAAGTGCAATTTCATCGGTCTTGAGCGTACAGTACACTTAGCCCAGACAAAAGTTAACCGATGTTCCACTGCAACTCTTTGTCATTTAACTAAACCGATTTATTGGCTTGAATCTTTTGCCAGGTACCCACCGACAACCACATCAACAGCGATAGTCCGATGAGTGCGCACGTAGATGCGGAGGCGCAACGCTTTGGCAGCGGCGGTGGCGGCAGTGGGGCGAATGGTGCAGGCATTGGACCAACCAACATGGACAACCTAGAAAACGAGCTGAAGATGATGAAGAATTTGGGCAGCTTTCCCATGCAGATACCGCCGTTGCCTATGTTCCAGGGCGCTTGCCATATATCGCCAAGCGCCTCAACGCCCACCAATCCGCAAAGCAACCAGAACCAAAACGATGTGGATGTGGACGCTGGCAGCACACCACGTCCCCAACATCCGGACTCTGATGGCTTCTCCTCGTCGCATCATCGCACGCCGCCATCACCACCACCGATATCGCCGGGTCGCGACTATGGCGGCATGTTTGGCGCTGGCAACGGTACCGGTGGGCCCGGCTCGAATAGCACACCGGCGGGCAGTTCGAGTGGTGGCGGTGGTGCCCAATCTGCCGGGAACAACCTATCCGCATCGTCACCGCTACCAGCACTGCAGCCACAGCGACGCAATGCCTCCAGTGTGAGCAGCACATATCCCGAGCATGAGCTCATCTCGCCGGCCTCCTCGCCGAGCATACCACGCTACAATTTCAACGGCGATATGATGCGACACAAACGGGCCGTCCAGGACCAGGAGCAGCAGGAGCGTCGCCACAACATCTCGCGGCATAATCAAATGTCCAGCGACGAGGAGAACAGCATAATGCCACAAAATAGGTGAGTTTTAGTCCCAGGCTACACAGATTCTTATATGTGCATGTTTAACATAAGGATCAGAGTATCACCCTGTCGAGCTTTCTCTGTGGAAGCCTTCTTACTTAATTGGTTTCCAAAAATCATCAAATCTTTTGTTCCTTGCTTTCTTAGTGCTGGTCAGGATATGCGCATGAAGTTTCCACAATCGCAAATTGATCTCATGTATTCGAAGTACGAGAGCATGGCCAGTAATTTGAAGTACAACAGCCAGGATCTGGACTCGCCGGCCGAGTATCGTCAGAGCAGCAACAGCAATGCGGCAAGTGCAGCTGCTGCTGCCGCCGCGGCAGCCAGTGCTGCCAATGATATGTCCGATCTGCAAGGACTGGACATGAGCTCACGTTCGAATGCATCGAGCAACTATCATCATAACTTCCAATTGCCGAGCAGTCGCTATCATCATCACATCTACGACATACTCTCGGATCGGGAGCAGAGTCAGCAGGCACAGGCGCAGCAGCAGTCGGCCGCATCGGTAGTGCATCCGCAGGACCATGGCAGCCATGGTGGACACAGCAGTCAGTTGCAGGCCATGCAGCAACATCAATCGGCTGCCATGCATAATATGCTGACGGAACAGTTGCAGGGTGAGCAGGAGCACGATCAGACCACATCGGTGGATTTGAGTCGCACCGCCAACTATGTGGTTTCGTCGCCACCGCAGCTGCCCTACAATCATCCACATCATGATATGCTGCGCATGGCATCGCTGGATCTGACGCCAAATACAGCCAATATGGCTGTGGGCAACAATCGCTCGTTTCTCTCCTCCCAGATGCAGCATCAGAGTCGCGAGAGTCTCGAGCATCATCGGCTGCTCTCCACGGTGGAGCAGCATCGCATACTGGCCGCCTCGAATGCGGCAGCCGATCAGCATCGTCTGCTCGTCGATCCCACCGCTCATCTGTTGATGGAACAAAATAATCGACTGCTGGGCACGGCGGATCAGTCACGTCTTCTGGGCGAATCGGCGGCGGCAGCTGCACAGAATCGTCACATGGCCAGAAGCTTTGGTGCCTATCATCAGGTGGCATCGAGCAATTATCATCCGGGTGTAAGGCCGCCGCCGGTGTTGCCATCGGCCAATCATCATGCTTCCAATCCCTCGAATTATCATCCGTTTCCCGCATACTACTAGGTGGCGCCATCTGGTGGACAGCAATATTGACTTTTATGTATTCCCAAAGCACATGCAAAAATTAACTTTCTGTCACCCTCAATTATCTAAGCTATTCACTATATATATAAACATATATGTATGTACTCTACATATTCGCTAGATATACGATTTTTTTTTTGATTTTTTTAATTAATTTTTATATCTGCCAACTGCCCGATGATGGGCTACCAAGTTAAAGAAGGTCTCTAGCGGCCCGGGACTTCTATGTGCAATCCAAATATCAGATACTGTCTCAGAAATCGCCTGGCAATTACTATCCAAGAATCCTTGATTTGTATACTATACATATACATATATATATATAGTCCAATTTCAAATGTATGTTTCAAACGTAACAGTTTTTGGTTCCTCGGTTTTCTTCGCATCTAATTCTACTAACACATACCACAAATAATTCATTATAAGCTATAAACAAAAAAGAAAAATGAAAAAAAAAACAAGAAACAATTAAGATGTCATTACGTTTAGCTTCTTAACTACTACATGAATTATATGTGAAAAATTATAAGCAAACATAAAAAAAAATAAATAAAAACATAAAATATAAACGAAAAAAAAACCATAATGTGTGCCAATATGTTTAGATGTAAATTGTTCTTTTTTTTCACTGCAGCTGGCAGACTAAATTTATATATACATTCATATATATATTTATACGCAACTTATAATAATGTAATATGTATAGATGTACATGTAAAAAAATAAAATATAAAAAAATAAAATATTACATATAAATGGAATGCAAAAAAGAAAAACAAAACAAAATATGAATGTATAATTAAAAACAATTTGCCGCTGAGTTTGTATAAAAAAAAGAAATTGTATAAAAGCTGGAAATACCAAATAAAAAAATAAATAATAAAACATTGCTATTTTTACACCAGGTGAAAAACTAAAGAAGAAACCAAGAAGTAAAAACTTATAAACGAGTACAAAGTGTTGAGCAAAGATTGAGTGAAAAGCCATTAAAAAATAAAAACAATTGTAATAATACATAAAATAAACATTTGGCTATTCCCAAAAAAGAGAATATCCAACAGGCCCCATACAAACTCAGCGATAAAAAAATATATAAAAATAACACAAGAAATACCCATATAATTTATATAATGAATACCAAGTTATATTATTGCTAGCTAAAACACTCATATACACACACACATACATACTTGCGTACATACATACATATACATATACATATATATACCAAATAGTTTGACAGATCAGGAACTTAGCTCAAGCGACTTTAACACTTTGAACTTTTGATTTCACATCAATATTTGTTTCAGTGTCTATGCGTTTTGAAACAATGCTAGATTTGGCATATATTAAATATATATATAGCTATATACATTATGTAAGCGTATATATGTAGATGCATTCCTATGTTTGTATATAGTATACATACATAACATATGCATGCACTAAAAGACATACATACATATACATATATACATATATATATAAAATATAGAAAATAAATGAATTGTAAAGGTAAATGCATATAATTTCATGTAAATTATTAAAAACAAAATATGAAATAATTTAAAAATGGCAGAAGGCAAAATAAAAGAAAAACACGTGCGATAATAATTATAATGTGCATGGAATGGTATTTAACATACATAAATATATATAGTGCTGATTTGCAAGAATCGTCAGTAAGCACATTGAAAACGCTGATAAAATGATATTTACATATGGTGTAATAAAATGATCGATTATTAATAAAATGGAAATAATTTGAATGAAAAAAACACAAATTTCTTTTTTGACCAACTCGAGGCTCAAGTCAGATTTGTTAGATTGCCAAAACCAATCCGACTAAGTTTAAGGATTATTTTTAATTATTTAAGAATTAAAATAATATAAAAATATATTTTCTTTTCGAAAAAAAACAAGCTTCCTCCTTATCCTCATTACAAAATCAAAAAGTAGTCGGATTACTTTTAGATACATAACTCTGAAAATAATGGTAATAAGTTGAGTATTTTGTCAAAAAAAAATAATTTATTAAACTTGTTCCTAATGATTATGATTAGTAATTAATCATTATTTTACAGCGGTGTTTCTCAACCGATTAAGATGAAATTTTACAGATGATTATTTTTTTATCTATAGTTTGCGGATCAAGTTTTTAAAAATTTCAATACCATAGCTCTTATAGTCTTCGAGATCGACATTTGCACAAAACCATTATACGCTTTTTATCATTACTTGGGATCAGGGCTTAACAATATACGAAACACTTTCGAGCTGAACAGTATCAAGAAGTATGTCAAAATCAATTTGGAAAACATTTCAATATATGACAAAAATTACTTTCGATGTAGCTTTTAATTAAAAAGAAATGATGAAACTCAGATACGTTTTCGTTAGAAGTCCTTCTTAAAAAAAATATTTTTTATACACAAATATAAAATATTTGTATGTCTGTGTGGCACATACATAAGTAAAACAGAATACAAAATGTGAGTATTTTGGCATTTCTTTCATTCCAAATTCTTATTGAACAAAATGCACAAATTTGTTTCCATATTACAAGCAAGAAGAGTGATAAGAGTACTATTCAAACGTGATTGCGATAGCAACGAGCGATAAACGGCAAAACGGTTAGCACTATCGATAGCAAGAACCGTTAAAGAGAGTGATATAGAGAGACCGAAGAGAAAGTGATCGAGCGAGCGAACGAGAGTGTGCTAGGATGACGCAATAGCCAATCTTATGAATGAAATAGCAACAATAACAACCAAAATTCGGAGCAGAGCAAGCACATTGTACATATGACGCCGACGGCGGCTGAGATTGTAGCAGCGACGTTGACAGCGCCGCACCGGCGAGCACAAAGTGAGAATGATCACGAGAATGAGGCGGCGGCGTTATCAGCTTCAGCGCTACTATCGTCAACTAACAACGCAACGCAACCGCCGCTTCCGATACCGCAACCGCATCCACCACCACCATCGCCACCAGCACCACTACCCGACCTCAATTCCATTGAAGTGGAAGTCAACGAAATAACGTTGCTGAGGCTGACACCAAAGTCAATAGCCGAAGCATACGAGAGAGCTGTGCGCAAAGAAGAAGAAAAACGACCCGAAGAGCCGAGAAGTTTGCTCAGAATTTTAACAGCGGGAAAAAGCTTTCCTGCCAAACTCTTGCTGATAGTCGGCAAATTTTTGTCGTTCATTTTGCATTTAGACATGCATGGAGGCGATACCGGGAACAACGCCAACTTTGTACAAGGCCTCATCGACTTTATCGCCGGCTCGTTGGGTAAGTTCAGATACACGACAATACTACTAGTACTAAAATAATTCTAGAAATTAGTAAATTCACGCACATTTTTCATCTTCTTCTATTTCATGGCAGGCGGCGCCGCTCAGGTCTATGTATCGCAGCCATTGGATACGGTTAAGGTGAAGCTTCAAACATTTCCCGAGAAATACAAGGGAATGCTTGATTGCTTCATCAGCACATACCGCAATGATGGCTTTATGAATGGCCTCTATGCCGGATCTGTGCCAGCTGTTGTTGCAAATGTTGCCGAGAATTCGGTGCTCTTTGCCGCGTACGGTGGCTGCCAAAAGTTTGTCTCCTACCTGGTTGGCAAAGAGCTGGTCAGTGAGCTGACCATAACACAAAATGCATGCGCCGGCTCGCTGGCCGCCTGCTTTTCCACGCTCACCCTCTGTCCCACCGAGCTGATCAAGTGCAAGCTGCAAGCCCTGCGCGAAATGAAGCATTTTTTGGAACCGACCCAAGCTGGTGATCTTAACACGCCCTGGACCTTAACGCGCTACATCTGGCGCACCGAAGGTGAGTGTTTGCGTCGCGGGGCGGGGTCGTTGTTGGTGTGTTTTCTTATTTTGATTTAAGAATGTGTAGCTTCTTGATTAGATTATGTGCGTATCTCACTCCGTTTCCTCATAACTCATAATTAAACGCAAAGTCCGCGAAAATAATCAACTGCGTCTTTACTACTTACTTACCCACTTTTGGCGTTGCCACCTATTCATAGAAAGCAGTAAATCTCTGATCTAATCAGCTTTCAGGTTGATGCCCACAAATATTTTATTCAAATCTGCAAGTGTATATACTATTTAGTATGTTATCTTCGCACGCGCCAAAGATTGCTATATAATTTTATGGATTTTTTTTTTCAATTATGGGTACGCTCTTCAAACATTTACAGCTACGATTGATATGATAGTACAGCATAAAGTATCAGTTCAAACCCCATCAAGCATGATTTATCAAGCCATAAAGACATTTACATCAATTTGATATCTCCACTCGAATGCTGAATTAATCTTTAGGTCATCATCATATGAATGGATAATAATATTACTACGTCTTTATCAGTGAAGTGGAAATTTTTACAGAACTGATTGACAGAATGAAGCACCCTTCGCTTCGCTTTGCTTCGCGGCTAAACTAAATCTCAATCGAGATGTTATTGTTGTGAGGCAGTTGTAGTAATGGGGGGAAAGATATGTTTCAAGATTGTTATTGTTGTTGCGCTCACTGATAAGCGGCTCTACGAATTCTATAAATAGATGTAGTAGCCTCACGTGCGATCTACTG
Source organism: Scaptomyza graminum (assembly GCA_018901835.1). Lineage (NCBI taxonomy): Eukaryota > Metazoa > Arthropoda > Insecta > Diptera > Drosophilidae > Scaptomyza > Scaptomyza graminum. Next base: position 1,931,141 of record JAEIFL010000001.1, on the reverse strand, counting down.
TTATTTTCCACACGCCGTCACGCCTTAAAAATAAATAAGCCGATCTGTTAGGTTCTTGACTAATTCTTCCCAACCCAAACTTTGGCCATTATCTTTACTTGAATTGATAAGATATTCTTTCTCTCCCTTTTAATCATGGCAGGCATTCGCGGCTTCTATCGTGGCTTGAGCTCCACATTTATACGCGAGATGCCTGGCTACTTTTTCTTCTTTGGCAGCTACGAGGGGACACGGGAACTGTTGCGTGGGTAAGTTAATTGATCGGGAAAGTATTATTTGTATTGCATCTTGACATAAATGTTTGTTCAGTAAGGATCAGACAAAGGATGAAATTGGGGCATTTAAAACGATGTTCGCTGGCGCCATTGGTGGCGTTTGTCTCTGGACATCGACATTCCCGGCGGACGTCATCAAAAGTCGCATCCAGGTGAAGAACCTCAACGAGGGCATGTTCCAAGTCGGTGCGGATATTGTGAGACGCGAAGGCATCTTGGCGCTATATCGTGGACTGTTACCATCTGTGCTGCGCACCATTCCAGCTACCGCCACACTCTTTGTTGTCTACGAGTATACCAAAAAGGCGCTCCTTGGCGCCATGTGACAGTTGTGAGGGTGTTGGGGAGGGTGTTGACTGCGGGCGGTCATAACAATAGTGCATTAGAATAATAATAATAAAGCTCATGTTGCTGCTGCTAGTGCTCTTAGTACATACATACATATATTTTAACATAGCCCCAAGCTCTTGTTAACTATTATTATTTTTAGAATTACTATAACTATTATTTTAGATGTTGGCCGCCTGGCGAAGGCGTCGCTTCAAAAAGTCCTGACGGTCCGCAAACGTTTCCAGTTCGCGCCATTCGTACCAATAGATCTGAACATAAGTTAAGACAAAGAAATGTTAGATATGTATACTATATATGTATGTTTTCGATGCTCAAATAAATGAAGCTAAGATTTATTTACCACAATGGGCTTGTGTCCCAGCTGTTGCAGTTGATTCAGTTTCATGGCAAATTGTCCAGTGTGCCGTTCGCTATCGCGTATAACATTATTCCAGCCGGCGACCACAACGATCAGTGTGTCCAGATGTGCCGCCGCCTCCTTGGTGCCGAGCAGATGCTGCCGTGTGACCAGCACACCACTATAATCCGCCGGACAGCAGCTTTCGTCCAGGGGCAGGGGTCGTTGCTGTTGCCGGTCATAGCAAATGACAAGATCACAGCGATCATAGTGGGGCAGTATGTGCTTCATGGTGACAGGGGTGCGCAGCAGACTGCCCAAGGCATCACGAATCCCCACAAGAATGCGATCCGTGCTGGTTAGCTTGAAACGACCCTCTGAACGCTCGGGTATATACTGCGTATATTGTTTGCCCATCAGTTGACGTTGCCGCTCGGTGAGCAATGGCCCTGCGTACTCAGGGCCCAGAAGGCGAGCAAAGCTGTCCAGATGGAAGTAATCACGGCCAGGCAGCTGGACATTTGGATAGGTATGACGCAAGAAGCGGGGCTCCAAAGCGACGCCCAGCAGCTCAACGTCGTAGGTGTCGCGCATACTTAGGAACTGCAGGCAGTTGGTGTAGCAACGTGGATAGCGCAAAATCTCATCGATGCGTTTGCGCAGCATGTCCGGAATACGCTCGCAGAGGCGTCGTTCCACTCCACTTGGAGTGTTCAAATTAAACAGAGCGATGACCAAACAAATGCGCTCCATATCCTTGAGGCGGGTCGCTTCGAGTTCACGCTCAAAGCGCACTAGAATGCGTTCGACAAGCTCATCATTGCAGGTCTGTAGTTCGCTGCCCAGCAGCGCAATATGCAGGCAGGCCAACAAGGAGACGCGCTCCACCTGGGGCTGAAGCTTCACCAGAAGTTGTTTGAGTGCCCCAACCTGTGGCAGTTTGCTGCTGTACCGCAACACTTTGAGCATGGCCACCAGTGTGATATCCTCGACGGTATTTACCTCGGACTCCAGGCGCGTGTATAGCTGCTGCAGCAGCTCGGGATTGCGTATTTGTGTCTGGGTTTTGAAGAAGCCCATGGCCATGACGGCTAGCTCTTGAAGCGTCATTTGCTGCACGCATTGGGCCAGATTCTGCTCAAAGTCAAACATCTCGAAGATGGGTCGACGCAGCAGATTGCACAGGAACATCGCTTGCACCAGCTGCTCCGGTGGCAATTTGCGTACTTTGCGTCCAAGCTTGCGCAGCGCCGGCCACACAAACTCACCGATGCGTGCCAGGCCCAGCTGATACCACGCATCGCTGACCAGCAGAAGCTGGGCGGTGGACCAGCGCTCAATGCGGCGACAGCACTCGATGTCCAACGTATTCCACAGCTCCATGTAGTTGGCTGTCTTTGTGGATGCTGGCGTCGGCAGCTTTTGCAAGCAGCGCAAAGCGCCAAGCAGCTGCTCGTCACTAAGCTTGTGCAGCTCCTCGCAGTAGGTGCTAATGAAGTCACTGAAGCGTTCATCACTTATCTGTATGCCCAAGAGGGCGCAGTGCTCCACCAGCGACAACAAATCTGCATGCAATTCATCGGGCGTTGCATTTGTTGCCGGCTCCAACACACGCTGCGGTGTCACATTGGTGGCTGTAATCGGCTTGAGGCAATCCGTGGACCTTACAATCTGATATGGCTTCAGGGAATTGCAGAGAATGCTGTGCGCATATTGGTTCTCAAAGTCAATGAATATTTTTGCGGGCAGCGCTGATGCGATGTGGATGTGACGACACAATAGCTGGCGGAGCGGTTGCTTTGCTATGGCCAGACAATGCTGAAGACATTTGGTTGTTGTTAGCATAATTGGCGTAGTTTAACTCATGAATAACTTATTTTATTGAATAAATTGTCGTTGTCAGGACAACAACAAACAAACTGTTGTGTGCCGCTCAGCTGTTGTCAGTGCTGCCAGATCGGTTTGATCAGTAGATCATGTTGCTGTTGAATAGAAATCGGCTATCGGTATTTTACTGTGTCAAATATCGCGAGGTGAAAAACCGATTAATTTGTTGCTGGGAATATGTGGCGGTTTTTTTTAACTATTGATCATATTTGTATAGATATTTGTGAGGGGTTCGGTCTGCAAGGGTAATTAGTTATTATGCGCTTAACCACCACAGAAGTGAAAGGGAGTGTAATATGTGGGCTTGTAAACCTTGTCTATAAAGAGAAAGAATATAAGGTTAAAAATATATTTAATTTATTAAATTCCAGAGTTCTCAATCTACCAATTTAAAGGTTTTACTGCATGCTTGTCTAAAATTTATTCTAAAAATTAATTATTTACAAAACTAAATAAGTTTTAATTTTTGCAAATGATTTACGAGTATTTAATTATGCATGTTAAATTGAACAATGCTTAGAAATTGTTAAATGATTTGTCATAATGATGATAATGGCGGCTAATTTGCTGGCAACTTTCTCATAGATCGCATTTTGCCTTTAGCATAACGATTAAATCTTTAAACGCTTTTAACAAAATCTAATTGAAACCCAGCACAGCTTTAAATACAAAATATTTCAACTTAATAAATAATTATGATTGTTTCAAACTAGTTAGAATAAATAAAAATACACACGTATTTTCTAAACATCATCCAAACATAATTTGAAACAATAATAATAATAATTTTTTCTAGATCAAATTCCAGTTTAAACTCGCTTTCATCGAACTTTCGTTCGACGAAATGCATAGCACAAAATGTTATTGATGTTGTTATTGTTGCTTTGGCTACTACTACGGCTGTTGCTGGCGGCTACATACATATGTAACTATTCATATGTGTGCTTTGTGCTTTGTGCGGCCGGCTGCCTCATATTTTATTCCAACAACTCCTATGAAAACAAAAGTTTAAAACAAACGAACACAAAGTATGTATAAGCAAGTTAGAGCAGCTATTTTCGGCATGCCAACGATTGTATACTCTTTTTCAACAATATCAAACAGTTTTTAATGGTTTTTTCATTACATTTCTAGAATATCAAAAAAGTTTGTAACAAATAATTATTTTTGAAATTATATCTTATTTCCTAATATAACTTTTAGCACTTATTAAAGTGATAATTGTGAGAATATTTTTAAGAAACTAATGAATTTAAATCAAATTTATTTAATCACTTTTATTCAGAGCTGTTAAATTACGATTGATCATTTTGTCAAAAAAAACGGAATAATCTAACTACCAACGATTAGGATTAGTAATCATTACTTAACAGCCCTGCTTTTATTAGTCTGTGAGTTTATGTTTGAATGACACCTCCTTAAGTCAATTACACATTGTGTGAGAAAATTATAATACCATCTCTCTCGTAGAGTATAAGAAATAGCTGCTAACTGTGCCTAAAGGAGGGCAGAGGAGGAGACGCATACGAAATGCTGGGGCAGATAGTTTTGGGCAGTGAAAGGGGGAAACGATTACGACAAGATGCTTCTCATAATGAGATCGATAGTTTACAGTTGCTTGGAATACTCTCTAAACTTAAGAGTCAAACCGAATTGGTGTAAATAGTTAAAATGAAACGAAAATGTAGAATATAAGGTTTTCATTACAATATATTTCAATGTAATTTGTTTAAATATAATTTTATATATGAATTTTAGTTTAATTATTTTAACTATATATTATTTGAATTAATTTTGATTTTATGTCAGCTAAGAATAAATAAATAAGTAAATTATCTTATATAAATAATAGTTATAAAATGTTTTGAATTTATATTTTGTTTACTATCTTTTCGTGTATAGAGCATTATATAAGCGACGTATCGAATACGAATTTTTGAGCTGCGCAGTCGAAACCGTTGCGGCTGGTATATAAATTTTGACAAAAGAAAGATTTTGGTTTAAACCAAGTTTGGCAATGCGCGAGAGTAGAGAATCAGACCAGACCCTGAACAGCACCAGCATCAAAACTAAGCAACGGATAAACACAAAACTCAGTCATGTTTTATGAGAAGATGCCGCAGATTAGTCCAGTTTTACTGCTGGCATTGCCATTGGTGGCGGCATTTGGCAATGAATATGTGCATATTAAGGTGCATGTGCCCAAGGATCAGGCGCCCAGCATTGCTGTCGATGCGGAACCGGTGCCACCTCACAAAGTCATCCATCACTATCACCATCATGGTCCGCCGCATCAGAGATCACGTGGACGTGCACCGCGCAAGCCGCAGATGAGCCCACTGCTGGAGAGCGTCATACTATCCGAGCTGGATAAGCCGCTGCACACGAACGAACATGCAGACTATCTGAATCATGCCAAGGAACTGGCCGAACATCTCAGGGAATCGTATGCGGTGGAGAAGCCAGCACCACCACTGCCCAGATTGAAGGTAAACACCTATACGATCATCGAGGAGAAACATCGGCCAAACAGCTATGAGGAGGAGAACAACGTGGAGACGTATCGTGTGATCAATAGCCGGCCACAGTCCCATCATAATCACAAGCATCAGACCCATGACGATGTCGAAGACGACGACGATGACAATGATAACGATGGGGATTACCACTATCGTCCACCAGCACGCTATCAACGACCTAAGACCTCCTTCATCTCCTCGTCCTATGCAGAGCCAGCACCGGTCGAAGAGCCTATAGACCTGGATATAGATAACAGATATGCGCCGCCATTGTATGTCAATGCTAAATCACCCCAAGCACCAGTCCATACGCTAGGTGCGCCACAGGAGTCATCCTTGGACACTTCATATCCCTGCAGTACCAGAAGCAGCAACAGCAACAACAACGTTTTCCGGCCATCGCCGCAGCTTCATACTCCGCCCGGTGCATACGAGGATGAAGTTGATGCATACGCAGCACCAATTCCTGTTCAATCCCAACGCCATCGTCCCAGCCCCGATGCACAGTGGCCCAGCCAAACGGGATACAATATTGCTTACGCTGAGACATATAACAATGCTGGACATGTCCAGGGCATTGGAGCGAGCAGCAGTGGTTATCAGTATCCCGGACCGTATTCATAAACTAGTGATTCAACATTTAGTTTTAATGTTAATTTATTGTTTTTTTTTATTTACATTTTTTTCTGGGTGTTGTCGAATAAAGTTGAAAGTTAAAAACCCTAACAATGGTGCTACAAAAATCGTTCGAGTGATTAAATACATCGAAATACATCGAAAAAAAGATTGTTTCCAATAACAAAGATTATACCACAAAAAAAAAGTTGTTCAATTTCAGTTTAGTCTGCACTAAAATATTTGAATTGAAATTATGTTAAAAAGTAAAGAATATACCTTCTAGCTCTTATTTTTATACTACCTTCTCGTGCCTGTATTTAATTTAATATGTAAATTGATTAAAGTGTTTATCGAATGTATTGATTTTTGATTAATGTCTGGATTTATGCACATACCATAAGCAATTAATTAAAAACTGAATACTTGTGTAAACTAGAATTAGTTGCAACGACGAATCGAACGAGACAAGTTAGAGTTCAAGTTGATTGAATGCAATAAATTAAAAAAATGCATTTCTTATGGGCTTTTTATGCCAAGTTCTGAAAGAAAATATAATATCAAAAATAGTTACAAGTTTATATGTATGTATGTATACAAAAAAAAGGGTTTTATTTTGCATTCAAATAACTTATTAAAATCAAAGACAAACTGACGAAAATTTAAGACTGATCTCATATTCCAAACCGAAAGTGAAACCCAAAAAAAAATACATTAAATTGTTGTCAAGAGTTTTCAACTGAACAGTCAACTAATTCACTATTTTACTTACTATTTTTGGCAATTAAAATCCAATTTATTAAATACTAAGTTGAGTTTAACTTGAGTCCAATACAGATATTTATTTTGTATAGTGTGAAATTCGTTGATAAGTTTTCAAGGGGGCATACCTATAGCTTAGGCTGTTAATTAATGATACAGCGGAGTTGTTTTCATAAAAACAATGAGTGGCTGCATTGACCAGGTGCTATATTATCATCTGCGCTTCTATCAACTGATTGGATTGCACGGAGTCCCACTACCGGGCGAACTGTATCCAAAACAAACCGCAAGGCTATTAAATGTTTGGACAGGCTGCCTGCTAGCGACCTACAGTTGCGTTGCATTGATGTGTGTGACCAGTGACGATGATTACCTCTATCTGGGTGATTACTTCAGTTACTTCAACAATGGACTGAAGTATGGTTTTGCTGAGCTGGCCGTGGCGAGCATCTATGCGGAGGCGTTGTGGCAACGTTCGTATCCGGCACGCTTTTGGCAACTGTACGCCGCACTTGCCACATCACAAACAACCGGAAGAGTTGGATTGCTGCTGCAACAGCATCGACGTTACCTCATCACGTTGTACGGCACTTTTATGATGGAGTTGTTGCTGCTGTTGCTGTTCGTTGTTAGGCAGGGGCTGACCCATCATAGCATGTTGTTCTGGAGCACTTTTCAGCCTTTTGTGTTTGTGGTACACTTGAGGAACACACAGTTTGTATTGCATCTGGAGCTGGTGCGTCAGCAAATGTGCCAATTGGAGTCAGAGCTGGCACTGTTGGTTGAATACTCGAGCTTTGCCAGCGGTGCAGCCACCTTTCCCGGTTTCGAGGATTATCTAAGACGACAATTGCGCGAAAAACAACTCACCTATGAACGCATCTACGAGCTGTGCTTCAGCTTTAGAATATCATTCAGCTACTCCTTGCTGACGGTTATGCTCATGATCCTCATTCGCCTTACAGTCGATTGCTATTTCATGTACTACACGGTCTATAATACAATTGACAATATTGGTTAGTTCTTACTCTTACGCTCAATCCAACTACTCTGAATTTGTTTAATCCGCATCCCCAGATTACTATCTGATGCTGCCAGCGATCATGCAGATACTTGTCCTCATTCATGCTTCCCAGAGCTGCATGCAGGTGGTGCCTCGAATTGCCTATCAGTTGCATAATATCATGGCCAACTCCCCAGCATTATCACTTCAGGTGCAACCAGGCGGATCTGTACTTAATCGTTTGTTCACATTTTTTTTTAATTTCAGATTCAAAACTTTTCGCTGCGAATTCTTCATGAACCGGTTCGCATCGATTGCCTAGGCATACTCGTATTAGACAATCATCTGCTGACCCGGGTTAGTAGTCAGTTTATGCTGAGCAACTGATCCTAACAGTTTTTCAACCTTTTCAGACTGCTTGCGCCATTTGCACATACATGATTTTTACTGTACAACTAATGCCGAAATTAAGTGGTGCCTATGCTTAACCCAATTTGATGAAAAAGCGCTGGTGACATTTATCAATGTATTATATATTATATTAAAGCTTTATATGTGTATATATGTATATGTATCGTATATTCATTAAAATTATATTATTATTATTAATGCCTTAAATTAGCATCGATCTGATGGCGGTGGCGTGAGTGGATTGAGGGATTGCGCGATCGCAGATTAACGGACAAGGCGTAGTTTTCTATATACAAGTGCGTTCGATTGGACGGGCTCTCTCTTTGTTTGTTGAAGGGGAAAAGCGGGCGGGGCTAACTACACACTAAACATTATTTTTCATCCCAAGCCTACCAAACATCCATCCGTCCATTTAGTCCAACAGCTGGCGATAGTCGGAACTCGTCTGGCTTAAATTACGATTGAAGTTACTATGTGCGTATCCTATACATACATAATTATATGGAATTACATCATTATATGTGTGTTTGTTGGTGTGGGTGTGTGAGTGTGTATTGTTTACTCAGTAATCTAATCGTATTCATGACTTGACTCTCGTTTTGCAATCAGATTCTCGCGCTCATCATCGTTGCCCTCAATAATGGTGATGGTATTGGAATGTGCCGAACGATTAAGTGGCTTAATGCGATGCACTGACGCAGTTAGGCCGGATTCGGTGAACACCTCCACTTCAACATCATCGTCTTCGTCGGCAACTTCGAAGTATGGATGCGATGAGACCGGACGAAACTTGTAGCCCGTTAGTACAAAGAACACATAGGTAGCCATCTCGCGGAACATCTCGTCCAACCAGGCATACTGAAACACAACAGTCATCTGCAGCAAGTCGACAATGATGCGCGTGAAGTAAATGTAGCAGACAATCATGATATAAAACTGGCGGAAGAGCTTCAGCTTTCGCAGATTGATTGCTGCCTTGCCATCTGTTGCCGACGCCTCATGCAAATGGCGTATGGACCACACAATTGGAAATAATATGGCACCACAGCATAGCAGATCCACAAAGAAGAACACGTTGTGCCAGGTGCGAAATTCGGCGTCACTTTGATCCGATTCATCAGTTATAATTTGAGCCACATTTGCCAGCACCTAAATATGGTAAACGAAAATAATATGTATTGAATTGTTGACGAGGTGATCAAATTTCGCTGACAAACCTGAAGCGGAATGACAATCATAAAGATCTTCTTGTCCTTGTCGGAGAGTATATGCTTGATAAATGTCCATCCAGTGCCAATGAGTACAATAGTTATAAAGAGTACGGCGCCCTTAAGCAGATGCGCTATATAGTAGAGTATGGCCCAGGTTTCAACATGCTCGCCGCGCTTTTCGATAAAGTGATAGTTTATCGAATGAAACATAAGGGAAAGCGACTTGAGGAACACGAGCACAGCCATCAGATAGTGTATCTTGTAAACGGTGTGCCTGTAAATAAAAACAGATATTAACAACAAATAAGTTATGCGCTCCGTTGGCTCAACTTACGTGCTCTTCTTCAGTATAAAAACCCAGAACAAGCCAGACAAAAAGAATAGCAGACTCATCATAAAGTACAGAGCTGGCAAAGGCATTTCACCGGCTGACAAATAGTTGCCATCATTGTTTTCCTCAATGTCCACCTGATATCATAAACAAAAATATTATAACATTATTTATAGAACGAATAACAAAAGCTTTAACTCACATTGAAAGATATTATCTTAGGGCGATCGTAGTTCGGACAAGCATGGAAATATAAATTGTATAAGCCCTCGTCGTGTTGCGTGGCCACGAACATGGAGAACGTAAAATTGTAGTAGTTGGTGCCATCAAAAGTTTGTTTCATTAGCGGCAGCGTAAAGTTCTTGCATGGGTCTTCGCGTATTTGCCTGTAATTTGTTTCATAAAAGTTTGGCACCGCATCCGGATTACTGTCGACGGGCAGCGCTGGTTGTAGTTCAGCATCGTCGTGCTTCTTAATATTGCTGCTTGACGAGGCAGATGGTGTGGCCACAATGGCACCATTATCGGCAACGCCACCGGCACCGTCTTCAGCTTCAAGTGGCGGAAGTGCGGCAACTGGCGATGCACTGGCTTCTTCAACTTTGGGCTGCACAACAGCGGGATTGGGCTGCACAACAGCGGGATTGGGCTCCTCATTTTCGCTACTCTCTGCTCTCTGATCCTTTACGGCTGACTCCACCTTGGGCGCTGTCTCAATTTTGCCTGCAACAATGGGTGATGATAGCTTGGGCTGTTCGTGATTTGCTTGTGCGTCTAACAATGGTTGCATGGGCTCCTCCACAGAATGATCATCCATATCGTCGACCGGTTCGTCTGAGTCCATAGGCAACACGGCGCGACGACGACGACGCTGCTGCATGAACAGCGCAGTATCACTGACCCTTGCAGTATGTGAGTTCCGCTTGTGACGGTACATCACATCTTTGTAGATATGTTTGTTAGCCCATTCCGGAGAGCACTGAACACGCACTCTAAGAAAAAATGACAAGAACAAAGACAACAACCAATTATGCAATTCAGTTGCAAGTGATAAGAAACTCACTTCAACTCCTTGAGATCCAGAACAAAGAATAGAATTGGTCCACTTTTCTGATTGGCTGGCGACTCCTCCAATATGCACTTATTCTGATGTGAGTCCAGATAGGGATTAAGCTGATCAATAGTGGTCTTGTCTAGCGATAGACCAAACTGCAAGCACCAATAATAGTATATTTACTTAATTAAATAAAACGAGTTAATATTTCATTGGGCGTACCAAGTCGTTTGGCTGCTCATCGTCAATTGTTAGCATGCTCATCTGCACGTCCAAATGTCCGTTTGTATAATAGCCAAAGGTGCTCAGCGCAATATACGGGCGCATATCATTCTGTAAGACACATTTAAGTTATAGAGGGGAGAGCTCGGGTTGAAATCAGATCATGTGAGATGCCGGCTAGCTTGTATGGCTATGTAACTTACGCGAACTTCCAAGTGATGTTTGCGCGAGCGGACGGCATTTGGCGCAGTCAACAATGCGACGATTAGAGCCACAAATATTGATTTAATATTTAATATTTGTGATGGCGCTAGCACACGCATTTTGATTCCTCTTTTTTATTTTGCGACCCCCGTCGCCTGTGTGGCACTTTTTGCAGCTATCGAAATCGATATGGCAGTATCTAAATAAAGTCACAAACTAAGATTGCTTCGATTTAAATTAATAGAATTTGTTTTGCTGACGCTTTCGTTACGATTACAATTACAATTTTTCACACTACAATTTTATCTTTTGCTCCGAGTGAGTCGTTTTCTTGCACACAATAAAATTAGTAGCTGGTACATTGGTACTGATAGCGATGTGAAAATATAAATATATCGATATGCCGATGTATTATTTAAATTGAATACCGTCGTGCGTATAAAAGTTTCCTTCTTGTAGAATTTGAATTAATGGATTTAACTATTGCATAAATCATTATCATGGCTATAGGTATTATAGTATAAAATATTGGTATTGTCATAATTTTGCATCGTTGAAAATAAGCCAAATTTCAACTTGTTTCATAAAGTTCAAATTTTTAAAGCAGTTTCTTACGATGGAAAAAAATATTTGAATTGAACCAAAAAAATGGTAAAATTTTTAGATATCAAAATTCTTTTTATTCAACATTAATTTTTGAATTTGCAAAAAAAAATTATAATTTTATTAAGTTACTATTATAATTATTATTTCTCTTATTGATTTATTGCTCTATTTATTTCATTTTGTATTAGTTTGTTACTTTATGCTGAATTCGAAACTAGCAGCTACGCTTAAGGGGACAAACACAGACAAGCACATAGTCAGCTACATAGGTTATAACATTTTGATAAAGTTCATTAGGTTTGATTGGAATTATCTATTCCATATAGCCCACGTGCGAATCTTTAAGGGATAAGCCAAGTTGACGACGCGAAAACAGGCCATCACGGGGCCGAGCCTTAGGCTTGCCATCGCCCAGAGTTACATGTGCCGGTTTCTTGTTGCTCCGGAGTGTGGCAGCCTCAAATGATGGTGGCGGTGTTACTTTAGATGGTTTTTTAGGCATGATTTCATATCCCTTCGATTTGACGGCCGTGGTGTCAATCCAGGCAATTTTGACTGGTTCACCACCATCCATGGGCTTAACCTGTGTATCAAGTGACAGTGCTTTTTGCTTCTTCTGGTAGTAAAATACTTCACAGGCTAGCGTGCCCATGGCGAGGATAAGGCCAAACAATGTTGCTATAAAAACACCACCCAAACTTTCCAGAGTAATGCCCTCCTGATCATCGGAAAGCGGACAGTTGCGCACCTTGGACTCATTCCAGTATTTTGCTTTAAGCTGCTCAAAAAAGCGTTCCTTCTGTAGCTCCAAGATCATATAGCTTATCTCATCCTGCGAAAGCAAATATACATCATAGAGCAATTACAACAATTTTAAAAGTTAAACACTCACGCCCAGATGACTGCCCTGCTGCACGGCGACGGCATAGGGCTGTTCGGCGAACACCTCACCCACCTCGGTAAGATTGCAATTTCTGGTCACCTCATACTTGATCTCCGCTGAGTCGTGTATGAACGCATAGTCAGCATTGCCATGGGCGTCCACATTCTTGAACCCTTCGCTCGCATTGCTCACTGGCTTCGAGTTATTGATAGCTAGCAGAATGTGGCCATACTGCTCCCTAATGGGATAGTCCCAAATTCGAAATTTACGAAAATCTTTTGACGAATTTAGGGCCAACTCTTTCCACATGCGATACAGTGTATCCTCTGCGAACTTCATGTTCATAAAATAGTGGTGGGTGTCCGAATCTTTGACAACCGTATAATTAATGCGGGATTGACGCGCAAGCTGCTCCAATGATTGCACCGGCGTCTGCATGCGTTCCACCGTAAGAAAGGCCGCCAAATTGGCCGTAAATGTAGCCAGCATTAGCACCACAAAAAGCCAATAGGCGGCAACTAGAAGGCGTCCAGAAATTGCCTTGGGTGCCTCACCGCCACCTTGGGGTGTGAACGAGGTCAAGGCAAACCAGAAGCTCTCCCTCAACGTAAACTCGCGACATTCAAATGGATAGGCATCGCGATTGTTGCGCGAACTATACGGCGAAAACCTGTCCAGGATCCAGATCATAAACGCCGTGCCCACCAGGGCCGCCACAATGCTCAGCCAAACCTCCAATCGCAGCACGGTCATAAATTTAAACAGCGAAGTGCGACGCATGGGTTTGCGCATCACAATAGAGATGCCTGTCTGTTCGTAGTACGGTGGCAGAAAGTCAACGACTTCCTCGCGTTCCGAGTACATTTTGAGGGCAGCAATGGCAAAATCTGTCTCACCGCTCACCAAATCACCAACGACACCATCCCACTCACCCAAGTCATTGCGTTCACCCATTAGTCCCTTTTTGGGCTGCACAATTTCGTAGCCAAAGTTGAGTTTCACTGACAGGCGGTCAATAAAATCGATGCAGTAGCCCTCCCAGATGAGTGCACCGCTTTTTGTGCGTAAAGGCTCGCCGCTAGTCGGATCACGTCGATAGAAGCTCCAGGGCAAACTTTCTGCGGTGCCTATGCGAAAGAAGCGACGACTCGGACTGATTGTTTCGTTCAGCAAACGCAGCTCTCCAGCCGTCCAAGTGGCCAGGTCCGTTTTGGCCTCGTGCTCGTTTGAATAGTAGCCGGCCGAAATATTGGCCACAAATGTAAGATGCGCTACGGACGGCTCTTCATCGTCTGATTGCTCTTCTTGATTAGACGGCACAAAGCCCACAAAATTACTCCAGTGAACATTTTGAAACCAGGCGCTATTAGCATCCATTCCATTAGTTAACTCTGCGCTTGAATTGCATTCATTATAAACTGGCTGTGGAAACGGTTGGCTCACAAGCGCCGCATCTATCAAACTCCTTAACACGTCCAGAAGTAATCCGCGTTGTAGCTGCATATACGATTTTGGTTTGATTATTTAAACTGCCATAAATTCGATGATGCCAAACGGCTTACCGTAAATCCGCTGCCACAATACATATCACGCATGTGCATGGAACGACATATGGCGCGAGCATTTAAAGTGAAGCGTGTTGCGAACTGCACTTCTCGCTTGTACTTGAAGACGCGATCTCTGGTGTCCAGGAAAACCAAGTGCCACTCCGTTGGCCGCTTGAACAATTTGATCTTTTTCACCTGCAAATATTGACAGTCGTGACTACTACAGCTGCTGCTGGTGCTGCTGGTCAATTCTACTTACGCGCTCGTACATTGCGTTCATGGCTGCGCCACGGGCAAACATTGCATAATAAGTGGGTGGTGGACGCAATGCAAGTAGACGCTCTGCAAAATCTTTGGATTGGAAATCGCTGGCGTTCATGATGACCGTACGAAATGGAAAGCCTTCCTGTAGCTGTTGCATTGCTTCCATGGTGTCGCGAGCATTATGAAAGATCATGGCCACATTGTTGGCACGCTTCATTTGCATAAAGTTGCCAAACATATCCAGAAATGGACGCATTATCCGATCCAGACGCACATACGCAATTCCATAAGAGCGCGCCAGCTCATAGCCTTGGGACCAACGTTTATAGCTTAGATCCACAATTACAGTGCTGCCCGCGCTGCCCAGAATTTCGCAAACTGTGTAAGGTTAAATAATATGTAGTCCAAGTTGTTTATAAAGAAATTCTGGACTACTTACAGCTGGTCATGTCTTGTTGATCTTCGGAATGCTTTAGCTCTATTACCGCATCGCTAATGGTCAAACCCACTTGTAATGCTTCCAATTCCTTCAGCACTGCCGCAATATCTGCATCAAACTCTGTCCGCTGCACTGGCTCAATCCAGAAGGCTGCAAACAAATGAAAAACAATTTTAAGTTTTTGTTTTCAAAGTTTTTTCAAACTTACTTATCTTTAGCTCCTGTTCGCTGGTCACACTAAGGCTGAGGCCCAATATTAGGCACAGGTAAAGTTTTAATTCCATTTCAACTATTTGCCACAACTTCTGCAAGTAAATTGGCCAGCTTAACGCCAACTTGTAAAAAAGCCTGAATCCGTTCCGTTATATAATTGGGCATAATTGGTGGCCATCGATGGGACAGCTGTCACTGCATTATGCATTTTAAAGCAGCTCAAAATTGTCAATTTGAAAAATCACATTAAATTTGATTGCTTTCGTAAGGCGTTTGTTACTGTTCCTCCTGACAGCCATCTACTTTTAACCTTGCCATTTAAAATGTCACTTTCGCATTTATTTTATTTATTTCTTACACTGGATCCTAAGCCATGCAATGGAATTAAAAAATCGTTGTGCCGAAGATCATGTACCCTTGCAGGATATTTGATATTAGGATCCGTACAAATATTTGTTAAATTAAAAAGGAATTCATATATTTATACTGTAAACGGATGTTCAGTTCGGATCATAAGTCAATATTTATTAATAAAATACGAATTAATTTGAATTTTATACATAAGAAATAAGCCTGCATACCCTCTCTTTGGTGTATCTAGTTCGTATACACTACAACACTGACAAAATCATGCAGCTTGACGGACGGTCATTATATTGCTTCTTAAGTTTTACATTCATATTCGGCATCAAAAAACTTAGGATCTTTCTATTATTAAGTTGTGATATGTGAAAAAAACATAAAAATATAAATATATTATTTGTGTATATATACATATTTCATTATGAGATATACATATATACATATGATTAAATCATACAAAATATATACATATATATATATTAGGGTGGTCGTTGAAAATTATGTTCAAGACGATCTAGATAAATTATAATATTTTTTGTTAGTTAAAATTCATCACTAAAAATAATAATACTGACGATATGTCATTATGAATAGTTTATAAATCTCAATAAGAAAAATGTGGATTTCATATTAAATCTGATATTTTCAAAAAAGACATCATTATACAAAAGAATTTACTTAGATCTTCTAGAGATACGTATTGTTCTTAACTTAAGAAAAAAAAGAGTTTCCAGTGTTTATTCATCAAAAGGAAGCTTTAAAAATTTAATATTGAACGACAACCCGAATATACTATATATATAAAGACCCACATGATGGGTACTGAAGGTAACAAAAAAAAAATATACATTGAAAAAAAAAAATAATATTATACTTAAACTAGATAATAATTCATACATTTGGAATATGCAATAATTTATTAATTTTTAATTAATTAATTTTAGCGAACGTTCGTTAATTAAGATCGTTTATGTTTTTCAAACGTAAGTGATATAATAATATAATAATTAAACAATAAACAATAATAAATATATATTTAAAATATATATGAAATAATAAAATAAAAATAATTGTACAAACAAAACGAATGCGTTCATTGGTGATATCTGGTGTTTTTTTTTTTTTTTTTTGGAATCTATTCAATATATATTTATTATATTAATATATTATATATGAAATGGAGTAATAAAAATAAACCCATCGGTTTTTTTTATATAATATATATATATTAATAAATATTTATACCATATATATTGTATGAAAAAAAACCGATGAGTTTTTTTTATTATTCCATTTCAAAATTGATGATAGATGTTTTTGCTGTATTTGTTGCTGTTGTTATTTGCCATGCAAATGGGAGAGGATAGATTCAATATCCTCGATCTCGACGTCGTCATCATGTTGCTCCTCGCTAGCGTTGTTTTTCGATGACGTACTTCTGCATCAAAGTAGAGAAATAGGAGTAGTAATTAGTTGTTATTATTAGCAAATAAATCTGTTGACACAAACAGATAGAGAAGGAGAGAATATGTCACATATTATTGTAAACAACCAGCAAGTTTTCAAGTTATTTAAAATAAACGTAACTTATAACTTAACGAAATTGATTAAGAGGTGCATAATTTAATACTTAATAAATATCGCCTGTAATATATTATTGATTAACGTCTAAGTGAACATTTAACTTACGTGGACGCCACCTCCTGGTCGTTATTATCGCTCTTCTTATCTGCAGATTTTTTGGCCAGTGGCGTAGATGTTGCCACAGGCTTGGCCTTCTTCGCTGGCGGATCCGTCGACTGGTCGGCGTTATTGAATTGTTTGATGCGTTTCTTAGGTATGTTGCGTATTTTGCTAGTAACGTTAGCATTATCCTCAGCCCTTGGCTGCGACTGACGCAGCAGTTGCGGACTTGTGATGGTCACAGTGTGAGCTTCATTGTCGACCATAATACGCATTTGATAGTTGGTGAAGTAGTCGGGCGACTGGCGCGGTATAGGATTTGCTGGTCTGCTGCCGTTGTTGGCATACGTATAGCTTGTGGTGCTGCCCAATTGGTTGGCGCTAGGCGATATTTCCAACTCGAAATCAGTGCTGGAAGATGGAGCCGCTTCGCATTTGATGCAGCTGGCGCTACGCGACATTTCCAAGTCGGATTCACTGCTGGGCGATGGGGCTGATGCTGATGGTGTCGTTGACGATGGCTTCCTTTGCTGTCGCTCATGTTCCGGCGAACGTTGTGTCGATTGCGCCTCGGCCAGAGTGGTCCCTGTTGGCGCTACTGATACCGTGCGCGCCTCGGCCGGTGTTGTCACTGTTGGCGCTACTGGTTCTAGGCGCGCCTCAGCTCGTTTCTTGGCTGGTTTTTTGGTTATTTTAGCAGTGGTCGATGTGCTTGCCGGTTGTGATGCCCCAATGCCGCTCGGCTGCGGCTCTTCCGGTGCGGGAGCTGCAAAAGTAAACATAATGTATTGTTAATGGCTAGTTCGAGTTGTATAACCAAAAGCTACTTACTCTTATTTTCAAAGATGCGCGTGGAGCTACGGGTACAACAGCGCGATGGCTCTGGCGCTGGATATGCCGCTTCTTCTTTTCTGGGTCGGCCGCGGCGTTTTGCTGTTGTTGATGGCTTTGGTTGAGCATCAATTACAACAGCGACACGTGCAGCGGGCTGCTGCTTCTTGGCGCTTAAGTTCAGCGCGATAAGCAAAGCTGGATCGAGCTCACTGCTCGATGACGACGGCTGCTCCATTAAAGCTTTCGATGGTTTATTTAAAACTGGCTTTACTGCTGCAGCTGCTGCTGTTGGCACCTGCTTCGCAGGTGTTTGTGTGCTTTTGGATTGTGGTGTTATTAAAGCTTTTTGCGGTGTTTTTAAGTGCAGCATTTGCACCTTTCTGGTTGATCTCATAGCCTGGCTAAGCTGGGGGTGTTGGGAACTTGAAGGCACAGCTTTGCTGCGCATGGCTGTAAACTTCTTAGAGGGTATTCTGGAGCGTGTCTTGGGTGTTGCTGCGCTCTCCTGTTTAAACTTGGCCTTGACGCGTTCGCGTATCTTGGCCAGATTCTGGATGCGCTCCTCCGTGGTGATTTTATTGAGCCTTGTGTTCTGGTCGCTATCTGATGTCTTTGGAGCAGCTGGTGGTGCCATTTCGCCACTGGATTGTGTCCCTGCACTAACGTTAGCAGCGGCTGCAACATCTTTGCTGGGTGTCAGCCAATTACGCAACGGATAACGCACCTCGCCATCCTGGCTAACCAGCTGCGTTGGTTCGCTTTCAATGGTCAGTGGTTGAGTATCCCGTGAACCACCGGTGGGAGCTGCCTTCAGCCACTCCTCGTCCTCGGTACTGCTAATATCGGATAAATTATCAATGCCCAACAGCGTAATGGTGCTTACGGCCGGCAGTATACCGCCAGCCACCTGGCGCGTGTGTGCCGAAGAGGAGACAGATGAGTTGTTGCTGCTGGTGGCATTGCTTGATGAACTGGAGCTGCTTGAGGTAGTGGTTGAGCTACTGGTGCTCGAGCTGCTGTTCGAATTGGAGTCCTGGGCCTCATCGGGCAGACCGGAAACCAGTTTATAATGTGGTGTCTCCACCAATGGTTGGTCCGCATTGACAGCCAGCGCCACGGCGCCTTCAACACTATCCACTGCATCGCTGCAAAAGGAGCGCACGCGACGTAGAACTGTTGGCTCAACAGGCAACCGCTCAGTATGTAACTCAATGCTGTGGGTAGCTGTGGGCAGCAGCAGCTTCGATGTCTGCTCCACAACGGCATGAGCATGAGCCTCCTTTGGCGGCGTTGGTTGCAGTGCGCACTGCGCATTTGTATCCATGTGCTCGGCCTCATCGGGACGATAATAGGAGCTGCCCGACGAATAATCAGTTCTGGCACCGCTGCTGTGTGGCGTGCTCATTGACTGAGCAAAGGGAGTCAAGTGCACGCCTGGTGTAATGGCCATCAGCATGGGTGTGTCCAAAATGCTTTTTGTATCGCTGCCGAACAGAAATGATGCGGATGGCAGCAGCAACTGGGCATAGGGTGTCTGCGGCGGGGCCATTAGTGTTGGTCCCGGTGTTGGCGGCATATCATCAGCTTCTCCTAACGCCGTCAGCTTGTCCGGTGTCCAATGCAACATCTCCATACGTCGGTCTAGAGTTGGCTCAATGATCTCTGGCGTTGAAAGCGCTGCCTTCAGTTGTTGTTGCTGCTGTTCTATCTTCTGCTCCGAATCCTTAGCAGCCTTGGGTTCCTCATTTTCTAGCTTTTTAGTTTCCTTGGTGTCTTTTTTCAACTCTTTGCTGTGTTTTGTTGGTTTCTTTGCTAAAAGTTTCTTCTTCTTTGATGGTGTTAGCTTTATATTAAATTCACTTTCATTGCTGCACAGCTGCTGGAGTTGCTGTTTCTTTTGCTTGGGCGCTAGAGTCTTTGGGGTTTTCGATTTCTTTTCGGCAACCGAACGATTGCGACGCACTGGCGTCAAATTCTTGAGCAGCTGCTCTCGCTTGGCATTGATAGCGCGCAAACGCTGCTCCAGATCGCTGCTGGAGCCATGCATCTGACGTTGCCAGGCGGCCATCAGATCCTCATTTTGGGGCTCGTCGGGCAACTCGATCTGCTCCGACATTGGCATCCTTTGATTTTCCTTGCTATCTTCCAATGAACTGGATGTGCACGCATCCCTCTTCGACTGTGCCAGTTGCTTGATAGCTATCTCCGGGCTGTTTTCGCCCAATGTTGCCGCCATGGAACTGATGCGCTCAGAAGCTGTGGCCGCTACACGACGCTTCTTTTTGCGCTTGGGTGTGGCCAACATAGATGGCGACTGCTTCGATAACTTGGATTGTCTGGCCTTCTTCCACGCCTGCTTGAGCTTGGGTGTGGCCAACATAGATGGCGATGGATTGGACTGTGTGGCCTGCTTGGTGATCACAGTCTGATTGCTACTCTCCTCCATGGCAAATAGCGGTGGAACGCAACTGTTACTCTCAGTGCCGCTTCCATCGGCCGGGACGGCTGCTGCTGCTACAGTTCCTGAATCGCTGTGGTCCAACTGTGTGTCGCTTTGTTCCACATGCTCTGGCTCTTTAAGTGCATTTAACTGCACACGACGCTGCGACAGCTGCTGCTGCATACGTCGAGTGGATAGGGGCGTTCTCTGCATACAAGCAGCAGCCGCCTTGGGCGAGAAATTAAGCGTACGAACGTGTGAGGTGCGCTTGCGTGGCGTTGAGAGGCTGCGAAAGGCTTTAACGTTAACAATTCCCGAAGTGGAGGGTGTCACACGTTCCAACACAATGCGTGATGAGTCCAGGGAAGCGGGCACCTTACCCCCAGAGTGATCCGGCAGTACATTTGATGATGTTACTGGTTTTGTTGTTAGCTGCTGCTCCTCAGCAATGAGTTGAGCTGGCGGCTCAACGGAAGGTGTCTCAACTGTTTTAATCGCCTGCTTGACGGCGCTGTTGATGATTATCGCATTCGGCGGCAGTTGGTTGGCTGAAAATGTGATTGGTTCCGGCAGTGGTATCTCAATGTGGGAGACATCATTGTTGGCGAACACATCGGAACGCAGATGTTGTGCCAACCACTCGTTGTTGACCAAAAATGGTAGTTGCGAGAGCATTGCCTCGTTAGACAAGAACAAGGGGAACGTTAGCTGACCATTGGTGGCGTCTACGCACACCTGACCAGCGCCCAAGCTTGCATTAGCATCAGACACATCCGATGGAGCAACGCATTCGCCAGCAAAGTTATTGAGATTCTCGCTGCCAAAGCTCAGGTTTGCAGACGGCAAGAGATGTTGTTGCTTTTGTGCGCTCTCATTAGAATTAAGCACGATTAGCTTGGATATGCTGAAGTTAGGATCAATGAGATTGCTAATGGAGCTGTTGGCATTTAAATTAATAATTTCATTGACATTTGCGTCATCTGCGTTGACCCCAGTACTGGCAGTGGCAGTTGCAGCAATCGCTGAGCGAATTATAAGTGGAGTCTGTGGAGGTGCTTGCTCCAATTGTCCAGTTGGTACCTCGGACATAGTTTGCTCTTGCGCTTTTGATGGCACTTCTATGCCAACCACTTCCTGAATGATTCGGTCAAATGATGGATCTTCCTCGGTGGCCTCCAATATATTCTTCACCAGCGTATCCAGTACTGCCTCCGAATCCACCGAGTCCACAGTTGGTGCGTGCACCGTTAAAGATTGAAGTGCTACGTTTATGTTACTCAGTAGCTTCTCCTGAAAGGCATCGTTGGTCATAATTGCATGGGTTATTTCCTGAAAATAGTATGAATACTTACGTTATTTTCATCAAACAAAATAAACGAAAAAATACAACCAACTTTCACAGCAAATTATTTAATTTGAATGAACATATAGTCACACTACGATAACAAACTGTTGAAGTTTTTTAAAAAGAACACTATGATGTTGTATATATACTTCTATACAATATACAATAAGTCTATAAACGATCAACAACATCTGTACATACATATATAAAAAAACGGTCCAACAAACGCCAGAGATCGTCTGCTAAGTTTTGTAAAGGAAGCCTTAAAGAAAAAAAAACAGGGAGTGATAGAGAGAGAAGGAGAGAGAGAGAGAGAGAGAGAGAGAAATGAAACTAATTTGTGAAGAAGAAAGAAGATCAAAATGATCAAGCCATACCAAAATAGCCATAAGCCGACACTGGTCTAGTTTTTACTTATATGCATGTTCGCTTGTATAGACAAGATAAAAAACCCAAGCAAAATATGTATAATTATTATTATTATTGGGTATGCGAAATTGAGCCTTTTAAAAAAAAAAAAAAACTCAAGATATTTGTGACGACGATGGCAGATTATAAAAAGGCAGCCAACTGCTATGTTAGGTAAGATCGTATTTAAATGCTTACCGGCATTGTTTGCGGCATTGGGATCACAGTTGCCGTTACATCACTGGTTGCTGTGCGAGGAGTGGAATTGTTTTTGGGTCCCTTGGGTCCAGCAAAAGTGAGCGGATCATCTGTGTTGCTGCTAGTGATATCGGTGGAAGTGCTGCTGGTGGTGCTATTCAACGACTCACTGTCCTCCAGCTGTTCGCTGTCCTTGCGCGTGCTACGCTTGACACTGCAAAACAAATGTGGCGCGAGAGGACAAGCACGTTTGCGGCTGATGGTATCCGACGACGAGTTTGGATCCTCATCTGACAAAGCTGTGTTACCGAGTCTGCCAAAAAAAAACCAAAAAACCACAATTAAATCAACACTGAAAATCAACTGAGAGCTGCAGACAACTTACGTGCGACGCCTCTTCCGCGGTATATTTGAATTAGTGGGCAATGTGGAATTGTCAAGCTTAAGTAGCGCGGCTACGCGATCTGACAAATTCATCTCCTGTAAACGGTGGCGTCTTTCCGTCGGCAATTTCTGCACTGCATTGGCAACTAATAAGTATTTCTATTTAGTGCAGGTAAAAGGAAATTGTTGTGGCTTACCCATGCTTGTGATTTTGACATGCTCGCGAATGATGTCCTCGAGGCCGCCATTGAGAAAGTTATGGGGCTGCAAGCCCTGGCGTAAGGCGACGAACTCCTGTTTCAGATGCGGCGACGTGCGGCTGAATGTCAGTGCCGCACGGTTCAAATCGCTATTTAATAAATAGCCTGCCAAATGCAGAAACACATGTTATGCACAACTGAAAACAGCGATAGCTAAGCGTTTATACTCACTCAAAACTAATCGCGCTATATCCGAATGCAGCACAATTGATTCCATTTTGATTTGCAGTTGCTGGCTTTATTTGATTGTTTATTTGATGGTAAATGCGTGCAGATAAAAATATTGCACATATTTACAAAAAAAATAAAACGAGCAAATACGTTTGTTAGTCTTCTTAATTCTTTCTTTTTTTTTTTTGTTGTTGTCGTTCTTCTCTTTGCTACCGCTTCTTGACAATTGTGCGCGTACGCCGATGCCGATATAGTGTTGCACAAATTTTGTAGGCGTTCACGACTTGCGTATGCACTCTAGTTGTTCAGCAAATTGTATAAATTCTAGCAAGTAAGTTGAAATTTTTATTTGGGTAATCTGTTTACACGGCTTCTATTTGTTTTCATTTTATTTGCGCACTGTACAACATACCTAAACAAGAGCATCCAATTGCCGCCAAAATGTCGAAAGTGCAGAGCTGCAATGGAACATAAACTATCGACTATTTTACAACTATTTTTAACTTGTGTTATTATTTTTCGTATGACTCGTATTATTTAATTTTATTTGCAAGTCTTCCTGGGTAAACACTAGGTGAGATATCAGTAACCTAGATACCATTAATAAAATTCACGTATGTAGATACATATTTGTTTTTACTTCAATGACCAAACCACAAACAGTCAGATTCAATACAATTCAAGAGCTGACTATCGATAGTTTAAACTCTTTCATCAATGCAAACACATTGGCTGCGTTCACCAGGAAGTTATGCTTCAGAATCATTTATCTGCTGCCCATTATTTTCCTGGTGATCGCGACCATTTTTTTTATATGCTCAATGTGCCAGCTGGCAATAATATACATATAAAACATATCATTACTGTTATACTAAAAATATTTATTATTTATTTATGCACATCTAAATAGTAAAATAATGTTAAGCACAAAAAGATATGAAGCTGCTTATGGTCGTACCGTGTATGGGTCCTTAAAGTAAGCTGTATGCGAAATTAATCGATATTGATACGTGATTGCCGGCGTTTGTTGTTTTGTTTTGTTTTGATTGTTGATAGTTGTAAAATTGTTGCGCCATGTCGGATTCAGAGCCGGATAAACAAGATGCGATGATAGTTGAGGAGGAGTTGTCAGCTCCAGCAGAACTGCCCGAGTCGAGTAATCAACTAGAGGAAGAGGATTTGGCCAATTTGGTGACTGCCGAGGAATATTTGATGCGCAAAGATGTCCAACTGCTGGAATATGCAAAGTAAATGTTTCTCGATCTTGTGCACACAGACAGACTGCTCGTTACTGCCAAGTAAGTATGTAAATAAGTCACAGAGAGATCTTAAACTAATCTCAATCTTTATTTTAGAGGCTTAAGCTACGAGCGCGTTTTGTTGCACATTTTGAAAGTGTTTAGCGATGCTGGAAACCTGTTGCTGGTAATCAACAGTTTGGATTGCGAGGAGCAGTACTACAAGTCCAAGCTGGATGGCAAATATGTGCATGAGGTGGCACATACGGCAACAGAGCGGTACGGCCTCTAGAAACTCCATCAACCAAAATTATAATATCTCAAAAATATGTCAGTGAACGCGTCGATCTAGAAGGTGGACTACAGTTTATAAGCACTCGGATTCTGGTTGTCGATCTGTTGAAGCAGCGCATACCAATCGAGCGGATAACCGGGATTATTGTGCTGCGGGCGTTTGTTTCGCCAATGTAATTAGACGGGCTTCATCAAGGCGTTCTCGTGCAGTCCGGAAGCATTCACCATTGGCTATGCGCACATCGCGCGCACCATGCGCAATCTGTTCGTCAAACACTTGTATATTTGGCCACGCTTTCATGACACAGTGCGTGCCGCACTGCACTCGTGGCAGTCGGCCACAATTGAAACCCACATACTGGACGTAATGAATTTCCTGGTGCGCGGAATCAAGCGGATCAATCGCACCGTCGACTTCGGTGCCGTAAGCGTTGAGAATTGTGTCACCAAGAAGTTTCATAAGATTCTGCAGACGCAATTGGATTGCATTTGGCATCAGCTCAATTCCCAAACGAAGCTCATCGTTGCCGATCTGAAGATCCTTCGCAGTCTAATGCTGTTTGTTTTAAAGTACGACAATGTATGATGATGCAGTCAGTTCGTATGCTTTGATCAAACGCAATCGCAGCACAGAGTACGCGATAAGCAACTCCGGCTGGACCTTGCTCGATGCTGCCGAGCAAATCTTTATGCTATCAAAGCAGCGTGTCTACAATGGTCAAAATGGTGAGAATTCCTTGGTACCTCTTTGTATATGTATAATGGAAAGTAACTTTCACAGAATTCGAACCGGAACCGTGTCCCAAATGGCAACCGATAAGCGAACTACTAGCACAAGATATACCAGCCGATATGCGCGGGCGTCGTGACGCCGATCATCTGGAGCCACCAAAGGTGCCAGTACACTGCCAGGATGCACGCACCTGCTATCAGCTGAAACAGTATCTGACGCAGGGCAGTGCACGCTTTATGCTTCAGCAGGCCATGCGACACGAGGTGATTGTGGGAAAGCTGAGCGAGCTGTTGGCCAAGGATAGTCAGGCAACGGCAATAGGACAAACTGCTGTCAAACCACAAGAAATTCAAACAAAGAAACAGGATCAACAGGAGAAGCAACAAAATAAGTCAATTGATGAACTGTCGCAGCTGCTAAGCGAAACGGATGCAAAATCACAGCAGCAGCAGCTGCATCTTTTCGAGGAGAGCTATATGCTGACCATGGCACAGTCAGCAGCCACATTATTGCCCAGTGAAGCTGTGAATGATCCGAATGCCTCGATCTTTGAAATAATACCTGAGTTGGAGCAATTCGATGTATCAGCTGCATTGGCGGCTCATCGCCAGCCCTGCATTTGTTTGCAAACAATGGTGCAATGGCATTGGAGCATATGCTCTAGCAGCTCCAGCTCCAGTATAATACAAATGTCACAGCCATAAGACAGCTGGAGATCTTCGAGGCACGACGTCGTCTGCCAATCGCCTGGTTGGCTGATTTTCATTTGAGTTTATCATAGCTTTATCAGTGGGCTTCAGAAAATAATTTATTTCGACAGTCCTTGTGCGGCAAGAAAAACGTTTAAACTGAAATGTAAGAGTGCGCCGGCGTTGCCACATCTACACGTGCATTCAAGAAAAAAGTTAAAACTATCGACAGAGAATTTACATTGTAGCATCCTCAAAAACTGTTGCAATCCCAAATGCATACTTTTTAATTAGCTTCGATATAGCGCAAGAAATAATATCGAACCTAATTAAAGTGTATGCATTTGGGATTGGAACAGTTTTTGAGGATGCTACAATGTAAATTCCCTGTCGATAGTTTTAACTTTTTTCTTGAATGCACGTGCCGATTTATGTAGTGTAGCTGTGGCAACGCCGGCGCCATCTTACATTTCAGTTTAAACGTTTTTCTTGGCGCACAAGGACTGTCGAAATAAATTATTTCTAAAGCCCACTGAAAGAGCTATGAATAACTCAAATGAAAATCAGCCTGACGAGGCAACCGCTGTCAACAAAGCCGAAATGGCAGAGTCTCCAAAATCTGTGAAGAAAATAGAGGAAAATCAGCCTGAAGAGGCAACCGCCGTCGATGAAGCCGAAATGGCAGAGTCTCCATCAAAGATTTGTGCTTTAACACGTAAGCAGTCGCTTGAATCCATTCGCACACAAATGGAATTTTACTTTGCAGATGCAAATCTCAGCCGCGATCGCTTTCTGCTTAGCTATGTGGAAAACGATCCATGTAAGTACACATTTGCGTTGCTAACGGCATTTTGTCAAATTTTTTTTTTTGGGGTTATATTTGCCATTTTAGACGTTCCGCTGGAAATATTTTTAACCTTCAACAAAATGAAGGCACTTACGCAGGATGTACAGGAAATATCGACATCGCTTTGCAATTCGGACTCTCTAGAGCTGGACGAGACCGGCCTGAAAGTGCGCCGCAAAACTGCACTGCCGCGTGATGACAACGACAAGATGTTGTATGTCGAGGCGCTGCCGTTGACGGCAACACGTGATTGGCTCAAGAAAGAGTTCAGTCGCTATGGCGCGGTGTCGTGTGTTTCACTGCCGCGCTATCCGAGCACGCTAAAAAAAAAAGACTTTGCTTTCATTGAATTTGAGGAGCCAGGTGCCGTGGAGAAGGCTATAGAGGCATATGCCCAGGTTGACGGTGTTCTATCACTGGAGCACACAGATCCCGCCAACTTGGCCAGCATGCGCTCGTTTCAGCTGCAAGAGCAGATGGAAGCTAACTCGAAGCCGGAGGTGGCAAGCGATTCAAATATCAGCGAAGACGACAATGCTCCATTGCTGGAGACGGTGAAAGTTGATGAGATCTCGCAGTTAGGCGAAACTAACACCGACCAAAATAAAGAGGAGGAAGGAGATGTAATGGACATAGTTCCCAATGCCATGGAGCTGAAAATACTTCCAAAGAGCAGCTGGTGCACTCTACGAAACAAATACTTTAATCAGCAGCGTCGCCTGGATGAGTCCAGCGTCAAAGCTACAGGCAACAACAACAACAAAATATCTGATTCACCAACCGTTGCCAAGCATGGTGAGAACAAGGAAAACGCTGGCGGTGAAGCTGGTGAAGCAGCTGGCGATACCAAAATGATTGACAAGGAAGAAACTAAGGTAAAGAAGCCATCGTCCGCTTTCAAACACGGACTGGGTTTAATTGTGGAATGCACTCTGCACGAGCCCTGTATAATTGTGAAGGAGTTTATGGCAAAGATGCAACAGTATGCGGCAAACATCAAGTACATTGATATTAAGCCGGGTAATAAGGTGGCATATTTGCGCATGGCCACGGCCGAAGATGCCGGGAATTTGGTGCGTCAACACAGCAGCGCCGAAATCCAGCTCAAGCTGCTAAGCGGCCAGCCAGAGGCCGAATATTTCCGCAAAATCGAAGAGTATTGCGACATAAAGCTGAAACGCAAACACAGCAAGGTGCCCAAACTGTCGGCCACAGACAATAAAGATAAGAACGAAGGAGCATAAATTGTAACTGGAGCCAGCAGTTTCAAGCGTCATCCCAGTCCCAGTTGATATCTAAAATTGATCTTTATATACATACTACATATATACTTATGTGTACCAGTTTATTATAAAAATAAATCAACATGTCGAGCCCCAGCCGCTAAAATAAAGTTTTGATGCAAATTTGTTATACACCAGATTATCTGGTAAAGTATTCAACTAGTTGGAATCCAACAATCGTCGCCACAAATATTCCAGACATGCTCACGTTATTTTTGTGGTAAGGGTTCGAAATGTATTGTAATGGTTTAATACAGTCTCTTCTTATATGTATCTAACATGCGTATGTACAATTTTTCAACTTAGTATATTTAGCAGATATATTTAAAATAGTTACGAGTTTATTTACTTTCTGAGCTTGAATGTATTCCGTAAACTTGCTTAGGGATAGCTATAATTATTTGGGATCTAAAGATTGCCGTATTTTAAGCAACAACTTGTAACGAATTTAAATGTAGAGTGAGCCATCAGCTGGGCCCAAATAGTGCATCGATATGAGCAGCACATCGATAATCGTCCAGACACCGAGGCCCCCAAAGCTGAACAGCTTGCCAATGCCTTCCTGCCAATGGCCAAGATAAAATCGATCGGCACCAAAGCCGCCCAGTGTCAGGCTAATTAGCAACGCAGTGATCCAGCGATATCCCTGTGTCCAGTTACAGCGCAAATTACGCGTAAACGAACGACTGCCCAAACAAAGAACATTCTGATGGACAGTGCAATTGGTGCGATAGTACTTTTCGGCTGCTGAATTGCAATTGGCGTGCTGCTCACAGCTTTGCTGCCACATCTCCGTTTGGTAGCAATAGCGGCAGTTCATTTGCCGCTGAAACGTGCGCTCGCCCAAACACTGAACGTTGCTGATCGCCTCGCAGCTGATGTTCAAATCGCGGCCGTACAGGCAGTTAAAATTGTAGCTGCAACGGATGCATGGGAATTGCAGTCGTTCACATTGCGTTTCCTTGTCCATTGGGCACAGCATGTTAGTGGTGCTGTTGCTATTGTTGTTGTCGCTACCTGCTGACGACGACGACGATTTGCTTGCCATGTTGGCCAACGCGGGCACAAACACTTCATTGTCGTTGTTATTGTTGTTGCCTGCATTGCTGTTGTCCTTGCGTTGATCACTCTTGGTATCGGTTAGATCCATTTGATTGCCACCACTGGCAGTTTCACTGTTCTTAATGCCGTTCAAAACGAATATGATAATAAGCGCTATCGCTGAACGCATATTAACTACAATGCATTCCCGCTGTTGTCTCATTTTTGTTTGCTGCAACGAATTCTATCTAGAGCAAAGTTTGCCAGCTGGTTTCGTTGTTTTGCTTGTAATAGCGATAGCTTGCATTCATCGATAGGACACATTTCCGATAGCGTACGATTACTTAATTGCTTCATCTAATTCCGATAGATATTTCAATAAATACTCATTTGACAAATTGTCGTTGCTACAATTTGCTGGCTGAATATGGGTAAGAACAATTTAAATTTAAGTTGTTTATTTGTATTAAAACCACGATTTCCCATACCAAAACTAAGATGGTGGCAAAAGATCGCACTCCGGTTCAGGGGAATTGCGTGTTAACGTGCACATTCACAAACTTGGTTCAAAATATGTTGGCGGCTTTCCCGATTTTAGCCGTCCAGTTCCCATTGGGTTTTATAGCATCAACGAAGCACGCGAGTTCGAGGATAATGCCAGCAATGCGTCCTACTTGCGCCTGCCACATGCCAGCGCTTTGCCGCTGGATCTCAATGCTGGCATTGAGAAAGTGCAGCGCAAATTGGGAGATCCCGAATACCACGACATTACCCAGATTTGCCAGTACATTGAAAAGCATCGGGAGCTCTTGCACAAATCGACGTCGGGGCGCATGGTCCTGTCCACGGACTTTGTTACCCTGCGCGGCGTTCTGCGCCTGATTATGTGCACACCATACGACAGAAACTCAAGCTATCGGCTAAAGGCCAGCCAATATAACGGCACCATATACATATCGCGGGTGGAGACCGAAGAGCAGCGTATGGAACGCGAGCAGATGCCATTGGAACATTTGGCCATGTGCTCGTGGGGCTTCAAGTTTGAGCAATACTGCTCAACGCCAAATCCATCGATGGAGCCCGACACAAGCCAGCCGGTTCATGAAGCCAAAGAGTTCGCGTGCGTGTTTCGTTCAAAGCTAAATGGAATACGGTTAATGTACGGCGCCGAAATGGACTGCATTAAAAGCGACGTCCCGATGTAAGCTACAAGAATATATATACTTAGTATATATAACATATGAATAACAAATAATTTTTCCTTGCAGAAACTTGAATGACTCAAAACAATTGCGCTCCGCCGAGTTTGTGGAGCTTAAGACGAGCACGAACATAACAAGATCGCAACAAAGACGCACTTTCGACAACTACAAGTCACCCAAATGGTGGAGCCAGTCATTTTTGGTCGGCATAGGCACCATAATAGTTGGTATGCGCGACAGCCACGGACTGGCCCACTCACTAAAGGAGTACAATGTGGGCGATTTGCATCGCAATAAGCCATGGAGTGCAGCTGCCATGGCCACATTCCTCTCAAGCTTTCTGCGTGAACTCAAGAAGTTAATGAACTACATTGACGACTCAAACACTCTTGTCATACTAGACTATAAGGCCGATAGGCAAAAGGTGATGTACACGGTGGTACGCGGCGAGACTGTGTTGCCCGATTGGTATTGCCAAATGATGCAAGAAGTAACCCAAACCTAAGGTGTGCTTCAATTATTGTTGTTTGTGTGTCTATAAGAATATATATATATGTATATTTCCAAAAACTAAAAAAATATCAAACTAAATCTTAAAATTGTCTCTCATTTAAGATCACTTGTTTCCAGCAGTGGAACAAATGTGTCGATTGCCGTTTTGCTCCCATATATTGGATACTCCGGCGGACTGGTGGTAGGCTGTGAACTAGTTGGTAATCGTCGTCTGTCGGTGATTGTGGGATAACAGCTGGAGCCGCCGCCGTTGCTTTCGCGTTTCTCGATCACACAGTCAAAGAATCGCGATAGTTTGACCGCGTCGGTGGTGCCAGCGGCCAGGCTGCGCGTATCACGGCAATTGAGCCAAACCTCCTCGGCGCCGCATTTGTCAGCTGCAACATAAAAACAACAATTACTTTTTTGTGTGGATTGTACTGATGGGTAATACTATACCTATACCGCCGGCTTTCTTAACGGCCGTTTTGGGCTGACGCTTCTCATCGATCAAATCTAATTTGGTGCCCATTACCAGTATCGGGATTTGTGTCGAGCCTAGAAATTCCTCGAGATCGAAACGCATATGGCCATCCGATCCAGTTCCATAGGCGGGCGAAGGCGGCAAACTTTGTCTTTGGCATTTGTAGGTATCCTTGCCATCCTTGTTGACAATCTCGTAGAGCCAGTCGAGCAACTGCTCCTGCGACTTGCCATTGGTCAGATCATGCACCAAAATTACTCCATGAATGCCGCTGTAGAAGACGCTGCGCGTATTCTTGTGACTCAGCGAGCCGCCAATATCGAACAGTTCAATAAAATAGGGGCACTGACGAGCGGTGCCCTCCTTGAATTCGTGAATTTTCACCTGAATATTGCATCCAACCGTCCAGCCCGGTCGAATGAGCGACTCGTTGTGGGCAATCAAGTGGGTTAAGCATGTTTTTCCCACACCTAAAAGAGATTCGGGTTAAAGCTTTACATGTATTTATTGATGAATTGACTTAATACTGAACCTGAATCTCCAACTACGACAATTCGTACACGATTGTTCATTGTTGAGGCGTCGTGTCATCAAACAAATCCAACACATACAATTGTTGTTTCACTGTTTATTGTTTTTATAGTTCTTGGCAGTGTTGTCGATTTAGCGTTTTTTCAGCTAAGGCTTTACAAAACTGTACAATGCTTGCAACTTTTTTTCAACTGATTGAAACTGCTTGTTATTCGAGCCTCCAACTGTCATTGGTTTATCATTGCTTCAGTGTATTTAATTTGTTTTCTCAGCCGCATGTTTAGCTAATTTCCTTAGCCATTTTTAGCCAACAGATCAGAACTTACAACTTCGTAGAGTTGCTAACATAAATTTCAATTAACTAAGGCTATCGATAACATTCTTTTCGATATATTATTGCAACAGGTTGTTGTGCCGCCCTGTCAATTTTTCGCTCAGTTTATAAAATCACATTGACGCTGTATATAGTTGTTGGTACTCGTGAATAGGTACAACTTGCTACTAAAAGTAATTAAAAAAAGTAAAGAAAATATACTTAAGTCGAACAATAAAGGCAGCTTGGGATTTCCTTTAAAGTTGCCAACTAGTTTAAGTGTGCTTGCCATTAAATTATAACTGAAAAATGTGCAGTTAATTTATAGATGCAAATAATATGCGCCAATATACATAATATACATATGTATGTATATGTACTTATGTATGTAAACTTCAAAGTAAACTTACATACAAATGCATGTTTGCATAAAATGTTGTGCTAAACGAATGCTAAAATACACATTCCAGTGAAAGTGTGTATCTACATATGTGTTGAGTTTGCATTTGCGCGTGTCTGTGCGTGTGTGAGTGAGTGCACATGCAAACATCTGTTGATTCGCGACCTTGCAATAAAGGATAATTAACTTGAAAAAATGAAAATCAATTTCGTGGTCCATTTGATAAAGTTACTGTTTGTTTGTATTAGTCATAACACATAAATACCCCAACAACATCTCGGAAATTACTTGTA
Organism: Scaptomyza graminum; assembly: GCA_018901835.1. Classification (NCBI taxonomy): domain Eukaryota; kingdom Metazoa; phylum Arthropoda; class Insecta; order Diptera; family Drosophilidae; genus Scaptomyza; species Scaptomyza graminum. The sequence continues at coordinate 1,898,081 of JAEIFL010000001.1, read as the reverse complement.
TCACTAAGCAGATAATTTAAATTATCTGCTCAGTGCTTGTAAGATGATTCATCGCAGAATAAGTGAACTACATACATACACATACACACACATACATATAATGTGTCTACCAGAATTATCATCTTAAATTCAAAGAAATTTGCAATGCGTAATTAGGCAAATTGTTTCCCACTTTTCTGTCTAACATATACGAAAAACTATTCAAATCAACAAAAAGTCAAAAAGTGACGGTCCATTTGTAGACAACGTGGCTCCAGAATGTGAGTCATCCAGTAAGCCAAACTTGTAGGGTTTAAAAGTATAACGCGACAAACATACATATGTACATATTGTGGTACAGTTACTTTGTTTAATGACTGAGCTGATGCTAATTATATTAGTATGTGTGACATATGAATAGTTGTCGGACACGAATAAATGCGAATGGGAGTGATTAAATGTGACCAAAAATTACTGTTGACTCTTTGTTTGGTGTACAAAGGGTGCGACACGCAGATAAACAAACAAACGCAAGAAATTTGCCAGTTGATCACACACCCTGCCACATTAAGCCATTGACATTTTTCTTATCACAAACTTTATACCGAATAAAAATTTAAAATTTTATTCTGTGTTATTAGTTCAAAAAAATAACATTTAAAAAGTTAAAAAGTTTTAGTTAAAGACATTTATTTTAACATATGTATCTATATTAGCAGCTTCAAGCATGCAAGTGTATATAGTCTTCGGCTTCTCAAATTGTTTTTATTTAGTGAATTTGAATTCTTATCAGTTTGTTAAAATTAATTTTTTTTAATTGCTAATTAAAACTGCGGCTTTTTAAACTTTGATTACATAACAAAGGGTTCGGTACAAGGCAACAAAAAACATAAATAAGCTGATAAAAAAAAAAAGGTTTTTGTTTTATTTTTTAGTAAAGTTAAGCTACGTTTTTTATTTAATAGCAGTAACGCAATTTAGCTTTTTTCAATTGGATAATATTATTATTAATAATTTTATATTTTCAGTATTGAATCTCACAGGAATATCCTCACCCAGTAATCTCATTTAAACAAACAACAAAAGAAAACCACAACAACAACATGTATCCATACGTAAGTAGAATTAATTTTATTTTTATGTTTTGTTATCACAAAAATATTGAACATGACTCAAACCGACAGCTAAACTTGTTTCGCATCATAACAAAGAAGAATTTTTGGTTTTAATTACTTTAAATCGTTTTCCATATTTGCTGTTATATATGCATGCTCTTACTAAATACTCTACAATCTGTTTTTGAAATAAAATACTCGATAAAAATATATAGTAAATGTACATAATTTTATATACTTACTCAAATGTACAACATTCAAAATTTCAATTTCAAAGATTTCGATTTTATGTTTGCATAAAATGCATTGCATGAATTATTGCTGTTGTCAAAAATGTGTTTAGGAGCATGGGATATTCATTGATTTGCTGAGTGTGTTAACCAATACTAGTTCAGTAGTCTAATCGATGCACATTGTGTGTGTGTGTGTGTGTGTATTTTGACTTTTTATAGGGTCCTGGAATGCCACACTCATCACATCCCCCTACTAATGAGCAACCTAAGGTGCCGTTTGGAGTTGGTTGGCCAATGGTCAATGCACCGATGCACACCGATGCCAGCGCACAGCCTAACCACCCACAGCAATTCCAACAATTCCAACAATATCCAAATCAGCATGGTGGCGCACCCTATCCACTGCATACGCCATACCCTAACACATCAGCGCCATATCCTCCCGTTAATGTTAATGTATCTTCGCCACCATATCCAACCAATAATGCATTGCATGTGGCATTGCCCCCACAGGGCGTACCATATCAACAGCATAGCCACCAAAGCCACCATTTTGATCAGCATCCATACAATGCTTCGAATGCATCCACCTATCCCCCTGACCATGGATACACACCAGCCATGACAGCGCCATATAATTATGAAGCTTCTAGTCGCCATGAATATCAGGGACATGGCTTTGGCCAAGGTCATGTGTATGGCCACGGCCAGGAGCATGGTCAGGGGCAAGGGCAAGGGCAAGGGGCGTATGGCTATGGCTATGGGTATGGTCATGAGCAAGAGCAGCAGTCGCTCAATCAACTCTTTACGTTGCACAAAGAGGTTTGTCATCGATTGATTTGTCTATAACTCCAAACGTCCCAAATTCCCTAGTAACCAAATTTGACAAAGTACTTATAACAGCTAATGCTTTATTCTATGCTAAAATCAAAATTCAGGAAGAATTATTCAGGTGCAAAAAAAAGAAATACCCACTTATCCCTTTCTTAATTTATTTAAATGTATTTAAAAAATGTAGATTATTAATTTTAATATGATTTTGTAGGGCACTCCCACTTTATTAGCGGCCCAAGGCTTTGATCCGGTTAAAGATGCTCACGACTTGCGCAAAGCGATGAAAGGTTTTGGCACCGATGAAGATAAACTCATTGAGATCATCTGCCGTCGCACCAATGAACAGCGACAGGAATTCCAACGCCAGTACAAAACTCACTTTGGCAAGGATCTTATTGAGGATATCAAATCGGAGACAAGTGGCAATTTCCAAAAACTGCTTGTCGGTCTACTGCGCCCAATTGTCGACTATTACTGTGCCGAGTTGAATGATGCCATGGCTGGTCTTGGCACCGATGAGGAGGTGCTCATTGAAATTCTGTGCACGTTATCCAACATGGAAATTCATACAATTAAAAACCAATACTTGCGCTGTAAGTTTCACTTTATATTTCTTATGCGAATGAAATATTAATTAATTTTGTTTGTTTAACTTTTCAATAGTATACGGCGCTCATTTGGAGTCCGAACTGAAATCGGAGACATCTGGCAATTTTAAGCGTCTGCTCATTTCACTATGCACTGCCGCACGGGACGAAAGCGGTCGTATCGATCCGAACATGGCCAAGGATGATGCCAGGGAGCTACTGAAGGCTGGTGAGCTACGTGTCGGCACCGACGAAAGCATGTTCAATTTGATACTATGCCAGAGAAACTATCAGCAACTGAAACTTGTAGGTTAAATCCACTTGGCTAACTTTGTATTAGTTGCTTACTCCATTTTTTCGTCTTCAGATATTCCAAGAGTATGAGAACATGACTGGCCACTCACTGGAGAAAGCGCTCAAAAAGGAATTCTCTGGCGATATTATGGAAGGTCTGATTGCCATCTTTAAGTGTGTCACAAACAAAGCCGAATATTTTGCATCGCGCTTGCACAAATCTATGGCTGGCATTGGCACCAACGACAAGCAGCTGATTCGCGTCATTATCACACGCTGTGAGGTATGGCATAAGCAATAAGGACAACTCAAAATCTACGAATATTATTAACTCACTTTTCTTGTAGATTGACTTGGCAGATATTAAGGTGGCTTTCGAGCGTTTGTATGGCAAATCGTTAAAGAGCTGGATCAAGGTGAGCTTATTTAAATACTTGCAAAAATTTAATAATAACTATTTATATTTTATGCAGGGTGATACTTCGGGACATTACAAACATGCTCTGTATGCGCTGGTGGGAGAACAACGCTCATCTTAAACTTAAGCATAATTCGAAATAACTGTTTTACATATTGTGTATTCTATTTCTTATCTATTTACATATGGTATGTGTGTATCTACCTTGACTACGAAATAACTATTATTTTATTTAAATTAGTAAAAGAAAAACATCCCAACGCTAAATTGATCTTTCTTAACTGTGCCTCGTTACAAAAAATCGTTAAAACTTATGGAATTGCATTTATATTAAAGACAAAACGATATATGTATGAGAGCTTTCCGTTTTTGCTTACAATGTGTATCGCAACTTATTCAAGTTGTGCTAATTAGCTCTCTCTCTCTCTTAACTGTGTCAATTGAATTGATTTACAAATTTTAACTCGACTTCGTGTGCATTGCCTAGTATTACTGTTCGTATTAAAAAATGAAATATAAAAATGTACAATTATTTATGTGTGTTATTAAAGCTACAACAACATAACATGATCTATGATTAAAGGAATAAACTGTTTAAATTCGACAAGACTTTTATTGCTTAGCTTATCAGTTTGCTTAGTTAACTGAATCATTTTAGGACTCGCACCTCGACAAAAAGTGAATCGTTGCGTAGATAGTTACGACTGGTTATAACCTTGTGCGGTATATGGAAATACTGATTGCTTTGTATATAGTCATCGCTCTTCTTTCGCACATAGATTGTTTTCACATAATCGAGTGCCTCCAGGGCGCCGCTCTGGTCGCGTATAATGATCTCGGCTTGCAGGCGACATGGCCAGGTCAAAAGTGGATCGTATTCGCCCGATAGCACATTCAGGCAGGCAATCAAGTTGCGTCCCTTCCAAGTGCCCTTGCCATTCAGATAGATATCCAGCTGAAACATCTTATTAGACTTGATCCATTAAAGACTCCTCAATTTCTATAACTTACACGCAAGGCGTAACCAAATGCCTTATTGGAGAACATGGCGCTGTGTAAAATTGTATCGTACTGCTTTGATTCCTCCAATTTCTTAGAGTAGTCCTTGATGCGCCAAATCAAGTGTCCTGAAATCATAGTGTTAAGTATAAGTATATATAAACTAAGAGTTTGAGCTCTCACCTCGTATATTTTGTACACTGGCGATGCGTTGTTGCATTGCCAATTGGTTTTCGATGTCGGCAATGCTTTGCATTGTTTGATGGTGTGCCTTGTCCAGATCTTGAATCATATTTTGCAGCTTGTCGCAGCGATCCTCTGTTTCACAGATAATGCTCTTGACATTTTTCACTTCGTAGTCCAAAGTTGCTTGCTTTGAGGTGGCAAAGTCGCTGGAGCCCAATTTGGTTTTGATATCCTCATTGATATCGTGCATAAATTGTTCAATCTGTACAAACTTATCGCTAAAATGCAATTAGTAATCACAAATCCTATATGATAATAAATTCATTTACCGATTTGATTTTTCATTTTCGAAAACAATTTCCTCCAATTTGAGAATATTATCATTCAGCTGATTTTGGTAGAAAGTCACTTCCGCAGAGACTTGATTTAAATGCTGCTGCACATCATTCATTTTCAATTCTACTTGCTCCTTTAAGGACTATTTAGCAAAAAAGGTGTTAATTCAAAACTAATTCAGCATTTGGGACACTCTCAACCTACATGAGTTATACTGCTGTAGTATTGAAAATCATTTTGATTTTGTTCCGCAGCAAAGGAACGCTGTGCTGATTCATCCTGAATCTGGCGTCGCAGTTCGCCAATGCTATCATCTGTGTCCCGGGTCCAATCCTCGACCACCTGGTTATGTTTGCGAATATTGCCCACATCCGTAATGAGATGCAAACGCTGACGGATTTCCTCGTTGAGCACCGAGCGTATCGTCGCAATTTCCTGTTCAAGGGCCTGAACCCGATGCTGATCTGCATTCTGATCCAGTCGCTCCATGCTGACACTCAAACGCTGCATTTGTTGTTGCTTGTTGCGCGGGCATTCTTTTAAATGGGATCGCATCCGGATTCGTGGTATGAACACATTGCAACTATTGGGGCATTCCTCAAGCACCTGGCCACAATGGATCAGATGCTCCTATAATTTCAAATTATGTTTGATATTACCAAAAACAAACCCTTAATAATCGTAACACACCGTAAAAGTTTGGGCATCAAACCATTCGTTGCAAAAGAGACATGAAGATTTCTCATATTTGATAATTGTTGTGGATTTGGGTTGCGACTGCTGTTGATGGTTGGATGAATTATTACCTGTCCTACCGTTAAGTGACATCATTTAATTGATGATTATTACAATCACAGTACATATAGTACTATATATTTAGTATGTAAACACTCGAACTCCAAGCAAAAGTTTCCCGTTACGTGAACCGTCTCTAAAACATACTAAAATTCAGTTGAAAAAAAGAAAACATGATTAAGAATTGCTTTTGATATAGTCACCCACAAACACACACACACACACATAACTTCATATCTAGCCGAGAGTGTGTTCCAATACGAAGCTATAGATATGACTTCACACATGTATGTGTTGCATCATTGACTCTGTAGAGGGGCGTCCCTGAAAAGCCAAACTGCGTGATATGTAATGTGTGCTTAATTTAAACGAAGCATGCTTTTGCACCGCTCTTCGTGGCCAACTATACTCCAGAACTGGATCACCCGAGCAAATTTCGTCTCTGAACAGGTCCAAAATACACATGACACACACACACACTCTTACAACGACGAGATATCATTATCAATGGAAATAAATGTGCAATCAAATATTTTGGTATTCCAACAGTAATATCACAACAGTAAAGATAACAGTTACATCGATGTGGGTTAATGCGAATTACAATTACCCTGCAATATACCAAAGTTGATTAAATTCAGGTCAAACCCTTTTAATTATATATTTTTGATTGAACTTTCTTTACCGATTTTTGAGCTTTGTTTTTGTGATTTTCCTTAATATGTATTCCCAGTCAAATGCTTCTGTTCTTTAACCAAACCTTTCCTTTATGTTGCTATAAATTATGAACCGGCCTGCCACAATTTTAATCCTTCGAATGACAAGATAAGATTATAATAAAAACATATAATAAAAAAATCTTATCAACTAACATTGACTTTGACAGGAACTCAGGACAGGCACAAGAGCTCTACGTTCAACGAGAAAAACAAACGACATTCTTTCTGGTTCATTAAAAGAAATCATAAAGAATAATAAAGTGTGCTGGAAATTCAAATAGTTACTTTCAAGTTAATCATCAAAACTCAGCCCCATTTATATATGGGGCCACCATGTACCACCATATAGCCTATAGTTCAAAACGTTTTACCAACAATTAGCATTGCCAACAAGTCAAACTGAGTTCTCTTAGTAAACATACATTAAAAGCTACTGGCAAATATTGTTCATGTACAAATGCTGATATCAAGTACTACGCCCCTGATTTGCTTAATTAGAGATTTCTATTAGTTTTGCGAACTTTATCACCGGACAGCTAGTCAAGTTATCATAGTACCAGCATTCGTATCAGGCGTTTACTTCTCTTGTGGTTTATTCACCTTTAAAGTCTTAAAAACAAAATAAATAAATGATACACATGGTTTAACGAACAAAACTTTTTGGCTTAACATAAAAAAAAATAATAGTTTTATGTACAATGCATTTATACACTTGTAGGTATACGACAAAAAATAAATAAATAAAACTTATAAAAATAATAGCCTAAAATGCTAAGTATTATTATTATTACAAGTAGGTCGACTCAAATTTCTTGCGCATTTGACGTTTTCGTTCTTTGCCGGGAAAAATGCTGAAACTCTGGATATTTAAAGCTCTCTTCAGCATTCGCAGTGTATAATCGGGCACTAGACAGGCCACAATCGTCAAAACTATGTACAGCCAGACCGGCAAGGAGCACATCAGATTGTTGTATGCCCAATAAATATCCGTATCGTAGTCCCTGCAAAAATTTATGTCAAAAAAATGGATAGAGATATTTTGAGAAGCAAACTTACAAGTTGATGACATTGTAAATGACGGTTGTCACCATAAATAAAAGTAGTGATAATACTATGGTCGCCATATACCAATACGAAAGATACATGGACTCCAGCCAAAGTTTAAGGTTCACGACAATAACCACAGTCCAGATGAGTAGCGTGCCAAAGCATGAGAAGGCCACTGTCTGTCCGCCATTAAGAATGACATTGTTGAAGGAGAAGATGCAGTAGGCGAAATAAAATACGATCAACGAATGATATATTGCAAACATAGTCCACATTAGAAAGTATGGCCAATGTAACTGCTTATTATCCGTGTTTTTTCTATAGAGTTTTGGATTTCTGGAAACAAAAATAAAATCCATTATTCCATAAGAATTAAATAAGAAACACAAAATATGTTAAACAACAAAAATAAATAATGTACGAAATATTTATGTAAACAAAACAAATACTGGATAGGAAATGCCACGTTTAAAGCGTCACAAACGTGCATTAGCACCTTAGTAGTATTGTATGTACATATAAGAGGAATAAATAGGTATTTTGACAACTGCTAATTGGTACTCACTGCATTAGCACCTCCTCACTGTAGGGCTTCTCGGTTAGGGAAATGAATAGAATGGGCAGCGACGTGTATATCACATTGTAGAGAGTCAGGAACAGAGAGTCGTAGACAGACGATGAGGAGAAGAGCGTGTGAAATTGAAACAGAAACATAATGCCCATGAAGAAGATGTTCTTATAGAAGAAATATAGAACCAAAAACGATAGTCGAACACTATGATAATGGCCATGGACCAGCAGCAAGCGCTTGAGCATGCAAAACTTGGCAAATGAAAAGTCTGCACAGCGCGCCGCCTGGCGACCCTCTCGTCCCATGATGCCAATGCCGACGTGCGCCTCTTGGATCATGGACACATCGTTGGCACCATCACCAATCGAAGCGGTATTATAGTTCTCATTGGATGACTTGATCAGTGCCACCACCTCGCTCTTTTGCAATGGACTCAGGCGACAACAGAGCACCGCCGTACATTTGACGGCAATATCGCGGAATTCCTTGGGTGCATCGGCGAGGGCAACGGCCAAGCTCTTGCCATCGATGAGCAGAGCGCATTGCCGTCCGATGCCAAAGACGATCTCACGTTCGAGCACATTCAAGTGGACAAGCAGATCGTCGCGACTTTTGCACTCCAGTATTATATATTTCTTAGCATCTGGCGGTATATGTCCGCAGGATAGGGCGATATTCAATGCCGTTTCCACCTTGTCACCGGTGAGCACCCAAATTTTGATGCCAGCTGCCTGCAAGGAGACCAACGTATCGGCCACATCATCCTGTAACGCATCCTCAACAGCTGTGGCACCCAATAAAACGAGATCTAAACACAAAAATGTTTCAAATATAACTGCCAGTGAATAGGGCGCATTGTTGGACTTACCACTTTCAATCTTTGAATAGCATTGCTCGCTCAATTGCTTGCGATTTTCCAAGGAGCTATTCGCCTGGGCCAGGGACGTGACAAACTCTTGGTAATCCGTCTCGGTAATCTCTCGCCTCGCTACTGCCAGCGTGCGCAGACCCAAGCGGGCAAATTCACTGATATGTGCATCCGTCTTGGACACCATGCCCGACGAACTGTTTGCGCACAGCGGAAATACATAGCTCTCGGCACCCTTGGTGTAGATCCATTTCTTGTTCGCCTCATCGCGAACAATAACGCTCATGCGCTTGCGATCGGAGGTGAACTCGAGGACATGCAGGCGATAGAAACAATCCTCTTTCTGCTTGACGTTATTGAATGGACGCTTATAGTCCAGATGTGGCGGCACAAGGCGCACACGCAGCACCTCGTCATCATCGCCCGTATAGACGAGCCCCAAATTCGCGCATGCCTCCACTAGAGCCTTTTCATCCGGACTAGAGGCCTGATAATCCAGCAAACTAATTAAAGGCAAGACAAATAGGTATAAGTATAAATAATAATATATGTAAATATGCGAGGCTGCCAGCTGCATAAATTCAAACGGTAAACTCAGGGCAGATAAGCCAAAATCTAAACTTGCTATCGGTTATCGATAAGCGATGCCATTTACGACATTGCGCAAAGTCGAAGTTGAATTATTTACCAAAGTGTTTGCTGGATTTCGTTCTTGCGACGCTGGGATTCGGCACGAATTAGCAACGTGGGCTGGCGTGTAAATATGGGCACTGCATAGGATTCACGAGATGTGGTGCTGCCGGCGCGGAAGAGTCCACCGATTGGTGGCGTCATATTGCCAACGGGATTGGAGAGATACGCATTGGGCGCACCATATGAGTGAGCGCGTCGATGACCCAAGGCGGATGCAGTGTGTGCCTCGCCGTATTGCGGCAGATCCCGCTCCGAGGTAGAACGTTGAAATTGCAGTGAAATCGGACGTATGTGGTTTGGACTTTGCATGGGTGAATCCGGTATGGCACCGACTGTGGCTGACTCGCCGGCAGTCAGTGAAATGTGCACCTTATTGGATCTGGTGAAATTGGGACTGCGCTTGACCACTTGCGGACGCTTGCGTCGCTCCACCTTGTAGCTGTCATCGCCAATCAGCAGGGGATTAACATCGGATGATGTTGCTGTGGCATTCAGGCCATTCGGATGCACCGACAGGGATGTCTCAATTGTATTGCTTACATTGAGCTCACTGTGCTGACTAGAATTGTGGCTCTCTTCGGTAATGTCGGTGATGGAGTACATTTTCGATGGACCTGATCTATTATTGTCGCTCGTTATGGGCACCTGGGCATCGGGTGTTGCGGGTGTTGCCACTTGCACCGTGTGGCAAATGGCTAGTGCCTGAAAGAATGCCTTCTGATCCATCTAATAAGGAAATTGGAAGGAAAAAATTAGAAATCATAATCCAAAAGTCGGAATTATCTGGATTTACGCTGAATTTGTTAATGTCCACAAGTGCCTTGGTCTCCTCATCCTCGAGTCGGGTCTTCCTATAGGTGTACTTGTGGCCAGCTATCGAGCACTGTTGGAAGTTCATTTCGTTTTTGGTAAGTGTGCCCGTTTTATCCGAGAACAGAATATTGATTTGACCGAGCTCCTCGTTCAAATTCGATGTGTTGACAATGCACTGTTGATCCGTTTCCTTCTCATAGAGCTGTGTGTCCCATTCCATAAAGAAACCGCCAATGACACGCTGCAGCTCGATTGTTACATACAGCGAGATGGGTATCAAATAGTTGAAAAGTATGAGAAAGGATAGATAATCCTGCAAAAACTGTTTAACACTATAACCATCCGCTGCCGGTCCCAGATAGCTCAGCTTTGGTATCACAAATAGCTCATTGTAACTGCAATTTAAAAAAGTTTAATAACATTTTGTATAAGGACGTTGAAGTTCTTACCGTTTTAGGAAATAGAGCAAGGTTACTATAGCTATCAATGCAACAAGTATAAATATTAGAAATCTATTCACATAGATTTCACTCGATGCCGTCTTGTTGCGCGTCTGTCGACTGTTCAACTGCAGCTTGGTTGTCATGCCCGTATAGATGGCACAGCCAATGACACACTCCGTGTTCTTGACACGCGAGCCACGCAACAGAACATTCTCGGCGGAGAGGGGCAAGACACGACCCTCGCCACCGGCTAGCTCGATCTTGCCATTGAAACTGTATAGATCGGTGCCAGCATTTTCGCACTCAATGACGCCCAGCTTGTGCATCTCCTCAATGGGCACCGTTGGCAGATCTCTGGGCACCATAAGAGTCTTCAGATTCGACTCGCCATCCAAGTTGGCCGTCGTTATGAAGCACTTGCCATGCGGATCCGTTGAGCGCACCAGCAACAAATCGCAAGGCACATCGCAGTCTCGCTCCACAACGACCAAATCACCGGGTGCCACATTCTGTGACTGTATGATTGCCTCGACGCCATTCTTTATTATGGTCACTGCAGTGTGTTCGTATGTTAATTAACTTGCATTTAAACAACCTTTGTGTACTACTTACCCGGCGATCGGTTAACCACATTATCAGTTCTATAGCGTAAAATATCTTCATAGGCTTGTTTCGCCGCCGTCACAGCAATCACAAATACTAGGGGCAGTAATGACGTCATTGGCGATACAGGACTGTCTATGTGTTGAGAGTGATTGGTCGGTTTACAATTAACACAAGTAGTTCCTAAAAGAAGTCTTACCAATGAGTAGCGATATTATGGTCATAACGAGAAAATAAAAATTTGCTATGCGACGAAATTGTTCCAATAGATTCTGTGGCAGGAATGTTATCAATGTGTATTTTGTAGACTTGATGCGATTTTGATTCGATGGCTTTTTCTTTTTGACATCTTCTGAGCCGCCAATTTGAATTTGCAGCCAGTCATTTATTGTACTAACTCTGGAACCCTAAAAACAAAACAAAATCAAAGTGCTTAGAATATTATAATGATAATTTCCTGATTTAAGGGTTCAGCCTTAACCGGATATCCTCTCAATTTATCTTTGAGCTATTTATATTTAACAAAACCCATGAAAGCTCAAACATACAAATCCAACTTAGGTATACCTAGAAAATCCAGGATAGTCTGCTGAACAGCTAAAGCAACGTTTATTTCAATGGTTAAATAGTTCCAAAAAAAACTTAAACCCCAACTGTTTTAAGTATGTTACTAAGACTAAAATTTCCGATATCTCAACATAAATTAAAGAAATTGTTTAGCCATATGATTTTATAAAGTTTTGCATATTGTTCCACAAAGTGTTCAAAATATTGTTAAAAATTATTTTCATATTATGCTTTCGATTCGAGCCATATATAAGAATAGTTTTCGATGTCTATATATAAAGTAAAGCACTGCTCGACAATCTATTTATTTCAAACATCATTGCGTTAGCGGTTAAAGGTTAATAGGGTTAATAAATACACATAAAAAAAACGTTCAATGTTTCATAGTTTTACTTTCTGTGTCTAGGTTGGCAAATTAGTTTTAGGATAGTTTTGGATTTGTTGTTGTTGTTGTTGTTGTGTGACGCACCTTACTCTGTCTCCATAGGAGAGTTTCCTTAAGATAGAACTGCGGTTCCTGATCTATCCAAGTCGGTGTATGATATGTGCGAGTATGATAAGTGCGCCGAAAACTGCTTTGATAGTGATCATGGCCAAAGAAATTCATTGTCCAACACCTGGCTGACATTCAATAGCAGATCAACCGTCTTTAGCCCATACAAGTTTTGAATGTGCATCTTTTCTACGGAAATCGGTACACTCGACTAGATTGACAAAACTGAGTACTGAATGCACAGATCCGAGATTGAATCGAATCTATCGATTTCCTGTATCCAGGGAATTCATATTTATACTTTTTGTTGAGAGCACTTTTAACTTTGTTATTGTTGTTGTTATCTTTCTCGTTCTTGTGATTGCCGATTATTGTTGTTTAAATAGCTTTTGCTATTTACATTGTATGTATGTCAAAATGTATGTACAATCTGCATACAAAATACGTGTGACCAAATTGTATGACTATTTGTTGATTTTCTTTTTTGCTATTGTATTTTCCTCTCAACACATTAAAAGCTATAACCTTAAAAATATGTTAAGTGGGTAATTTTAACACTTCAATTGAACAGTTCAGTACGTACAATGCACACATACTATATAGTAGTATGGACATATATACTTATATTGATATTATATATATGGAATTGAGTATTGTATATTAGTGCGTGGTATTTGTTTTTCACATTTACATGACTTTGAGTTGGATCTTTTGAAGTATCACGTAATAACTTTAAGAACTCTTCACGAGTTCAAATTACAATTGAATTGATCATATCATATTTAATATAACATTCACTATGGATCGGTTATAATAAGAGTTATGTCGATTTTCAAGCTTTTCTTCGAGGCTCAAAGAAAACAAAAAGAATAAATAAATATTTGTATGTATTTTGAAATATATATCTTCACATGGTTATATGCATTTACATAAGAAATTATCTATGCACAAAAAATATACAAATTAAATTGAATATACTCAAAAGTTTGACCGACGCGATGTGCGCAAGTTAAAAGCCGTTCTCACACTGAGAATTAGATCTGCTTTGGGCACTGGCGCTAGCGTTTTCCCGTACCCCTATACCCACCCATACAACAAAACCATATCCAAGTCAGCATCCAACTCACACGTAGCTCACGAGCCACAACAAAAGCTCGAAAGTTATTGACGAGCTACCGAGCAATATTTGAACGTATTCACTAGTTATAAGTTCAAAGTGTCATGCCTAATTTGCCCGTTTCTTTTTGTTTTTTGTTATTTTTATCAAATTCGTCAAATTCATTCGTATTATTTATGTAGATGAATTCGTTTTCGATGGTTGCAAGAAACTGCCATTCCCTGGAAATCATTTGCATACTATGTACAAAAGATGTCCAAAGAACAATTCGAAACCTATTTTTGTATTGCCTATGCAACATATGCACATTAAATTAAACTGATAAATCAATCTGATTATATAGATGTGTGTACAATTAAAGCTACATGAACCAAACTTTGGCTGCATTTCCTATTTGCACTTCAATGTTATTTCAGGATTTGCAAAAGTTTCTTATTTATTATTAATTAAAAGTGGTTCAGAAAGAATTTAAAACACATATTTTTAATTTTGAGATTTCATTTCATCGTTCTTAAAACGTTACAAGGTATCTTTTGTCGAGCTTTCTGACAAGCTCTTCACAAAAAATAACTATTAAAGAAAGCGCGAAACGTATTTCCGCATGCCAACTGATAGCAACACTTAGAAAAACAACCCAGCCGAAAATCAACTATGAAAATATTTCATTGTACTAAGTAAGCTTTAACTATGATAGTGCTTTATTCTAAGATAACCAACTTGAAGATAATCTGTACTGTCTTAAACTGCGGTAAAAATGTTTTAGAACCTAATTAAAAAAAATTTTAATTGTTCTTTCTATACCCCAGACTAATTCATATAAGCTTAAAGGGTATCAAGCAGCGAAGCAAATCCTTAATGCATTCCATAATTGATAATCATTGATAATATAAAAGCAACAGATAAGATCTTGTATGAAAAAGTAAATGCTTAGTTAATAGGGTTAAACAACAAAATTATATCATATCAATCCTATTGAAAGAATCGGTTTTGTAAGTCAACCCTTGAGTGTTAGGTAAGGAACTTTTTTAATCTCTTAAGGTTTCCCCGAAAACCGTTTCTCACAGCTAAAACTAAGAACCAACATTCAGGAAACAGAATTATTGTTGAATACATACGAATTTTGTTTATAGGTTTGTCGGGGTGTGTCATACTGTTCATATCAATGCTTACTTTAAGTAAGAGATAATACTTAGATAATAAGTATGGGGCTAGATAGAGATATTTGACATGCTGATGTCGCAACTCCGCAATAACATTTAAACCTTTAAAATTGAAACTAAACACAAACTAAAACACAGTTTTCACCAAAAGAGATTAAAGATCAAACATAAGAAAAATCTCACTGAGCATTTCTACTATATTATTGAACGATACTTTTATAAACTTTTCTAAATCACATTAACTCACCCTTTTGCCAAGTATATCCATTTTGAACTTAATCCAGCCAAAGTCTAATACAATTATTTTTATATTTTTAATTTTAATTGTTTAAAAACAATGTGCCTCGGAGTCGCTGCAATCGCACACTTGTGAACGATTTGTGTACTTTCAACACAAAAAAAGAGCAACGTTTAACTCAAATTGGTCTGAGTGCCCGAATACAAACGGTCACCGTTAATAGTAGTATTATCAACTGTCAATCGATCTGCTTACACACACACACACACACACACACATGTACATACATGTGCGTATGTATGTGTCAAATGGGCTGGTACATTTTGGGTAAAGAGAACGCCAAACGATTGTGATTGTGGGGACGGTTTGACGGACGATTGAGTGAAACACACGAAAAGGAACTATAAATCGCGATCAACAAATAACTTTGGGTTTTGTTTTTAACTCACAATTTCACGTCCAATGCACTTTAGATGAAGCATTTAGTTGATAATACTACGAAACTTATTACTCAACTGCAGCAGTGTTAAACATTATCTACGAGTTGTCGACAAACTAAAGGCACTTTGTATCTTGGTATCTGCAATATTGTCGCTAAACTCTCAAATATAGCCGGGTCTTAGCACACTGCTCCGCCAACAACTGGCGCTCTGAGCAACAAACTTTTCTCTTTGGTGGCTCTTGACAAGGGGATTTCTCATATCAGCACAAACATTGTCAAAACTGATAAGATTATAACACTATTAATGACTAATACACACTTACAACTAATTTAACGCACCAATATTTCTAGGAATTGATTAACCAATATGCCCTTTACCAATGTTCATATTGGCTTAAATATATGTTCCAATTCAATAGTATTAACAGCTTTTATGGCTCAAAGAGTTCAAGTCAGGTGCATGCCACATTTCTGCACTTACGTTATCAATAGTTAAATTTGAGTCCAGTGGTACTTGCCATTGTGATTGTTGGGTAGATAAAGTTCTCGACTCTTTGCTTCAGTTTTCTTTCTTTCCCTCACTCTCTTGAAAGCTTACAGCATTGAATTTCACAATACGAATGCGAATGAATTATAGCATACTTTATGGGGACTATAGAAGTATTTGAGCCAGTCTAAAAGACATTTAGAATAAAGGGCAAAATTTAAAAACATTAAATTGGCTGCAGGGTATTTTCTAGTCAAAAAGTACGTTAATTTCGTCACTTGCCAAGGAGATTCGTATTGTACTATCAAGAAAAATTCGAAGTCATCTTATCACATAAACAATAAAACGTTATTATTGTTTTACCAACTTGCACTTGTCACTCCATAAACTGAACTTTATAAGTATTGTACAACATTTCGCTTTAGTTGTTGGAGCCAAATTGTTTCAATATCCACAGACGCACATATGAAATATTGCGCATGAATGCAGCGCACACCCGAAAAGTTCAAAATTTCTATTTGCACAGGCAATATTTTTATAGTACTTATATATGCAAACATACCATTTTGTTGATTTGTTGTTTGTTGCAGTTATGGATTGAAGTACTAAAATATATATTGTTGATTCAATTGAAAGTGAACTATTAAAAATGCACTCTGCACCTTTTATAAATCAATTGAAAAACTTAACAAATTCCCGGGTGTACTAAGGAAGGAGAAGCCTTCTGCGCGCAAACTGATCTATCGGCAAACTGCCGAAGAATTGTTGATAGCGATACTACTCAAAATGATATGTGCTATACGCACACCTCTATACCTACATACATAGCTCTAGATATACATACATTTATACAAAACGAAAAACAAATGCGGACAAATAAATAGCTGTATACAAATTTATTATATTGAAGCAAACTCATTGCCTGGATCATCAATCTAAGAGAGAACCCGATATTGTTATCAGTTGTTCTACGTAGATAACCCCAAGAAGCTTTCGAAATTCAGGGAATTTTCTCCAGACTGCCACCGGCCGCATTTATTCTAACGTTATTCGCTCTCTCTTAAACCAGCGAGTGTCACCATCGACCCAAAAGCCAAAGAGATAAAGTCGATAACAATATCTTATCGCAAAGCATTGATTCATACACACACATGCATGCATAAATATCTATATACATATGTATGTACACATACCCAAAAGACTCGACTCACGGCCATACGTTTTTGCGTCTGGGAACTTACCCGATGTGGGCTGACAGACTCTGCTCAAAAATCATAATGTACTACAATGCATATACAAATGTACATTGTACATACTATAAAACAAAATAGTAATACAGGCAAACCTGGACAGTGTGAACACTGGATAGTGTGAACACCCGCGATATCCAGGCTACAAAATATTTGTAAAAATTAAATGATTTATTTAATCATGTAGTGCTCATTAATATCAATTTATTAACAAAATAAAAAAATCTGGATAGTGTGATAAAATTTCGAAAATTTTGAATTTCTTCTTGTTCACACTATCCAGGTTTGCCTGTAGTATAATGTGCAAATAAAACTTTGCCGGAAAGGTGTGTAAATCAAACATTTTTTCAGAGTGCATACAATTCTGGTTTATATAGATTTTATATTTGAGCTATTTGTTTCTAAAAATAGTTTTAATATTTTTACGACGTACTTTGTTTGCGCATTTACAGTTAATATAGTCATATATAAATCTCAATATTGTTGATTTAATTCATTCATGTTTAAGATAATTAGACATAACTGAATTTAGGGTGAAGGGCCGACCAAAAAGTTATTCAAAAGATGTGGAGCTAAATAATGCATTACAATGTGTTGATCGTTTAAGAATATTTTTGAAGCTTCAAGTATATTAAAAACTTGTAAGTGTATCAAGAAAGGATTAAAAGCAATCTCTATTTATTTGATTGCTTACTTATTCAATTGCTTACTTCATTACTTACTTTCTAACTTACTTACTTATTAATTTGATTTCCAACGCTTTCTAATTCTTATGGATTGCCAATATTAGAGTGAAACTAGCTTAGTTCACGCAATAAAGTGCCCACAATTGTTGATTAGTAAAACACTGAAGCTGGTATATTAAGCTATATCTAATCTAGTATGTATATCAACGACTACATACATTAAACTATATAATGTTGATATTCCGTTTATGTAACAACCAACTGTTTTATGGTGAGGTTACGTATGCTTAATATTTTTGGTTCTACTTCAAAGTAAAGCATCTTTTATGTTTACAGAATATCCGATAATGATTATCAGCAGAAACGAAAGAACGTTTCCAAAATGTTGCACGTATCAGAAAGGTACGAAAATAATGTTATAAATTCTTATCAGTCGAATTTGAGCATGAAAAGATAACGATCGTGTATTTTTTTTTAATTAATTCCATCAAGTCAGAGCGAGAAACGTATTAAAGTTTAAAGGAAGGCGAGTGGATTATAACGGAATCTCGCAATAATGGAGAAGGATCCATTACGTATATCCATTGGGAATGTTGATCCACAAACAAATTTGAAACTCAACCGAGTGACAACGACCAAATACACCTGGCTAACCTTTTTACCACTAAACTTTTACGAGCAATTCCGACGAGCCGTATACTTTTACTTTCTACTCGTCACAATTATATCGTTTTTCGTTAGTATGTTATATTGATAGTTTATCAAGTTTATATGTATATACAATTGATCAACTTTTTAATTGTTTATCCCGCAGATGAAACAATGTCGCCTTTGGTATCTCTTCTACCTCTGTTGTTCGTTATGTTTGTGACGGCACTTAAGGAGGGTCTTGAGGATTATTCCCGATTAAAAAATGATAAAATCTTCAACAAAGCAACAGGTATGCAAAACAAAAGCACTCTAATTCGCTCATTTAATGATTTTCTAATGTTCTTTTCTTTTCAAAGTAACCGTTCTTCGTAATGGCAAAGAACGAAACATCAATTCGGAGTTTATAGTGCCGGGCGATATTGTGGTGGTTACCAGTGACAGTGATGTAACATGCGATTTGGTATTACTTCAGACATCGGGAGGTGAGAATGTATGCTTTGTCAATACGGCTAACTTGGATGGCGAAACGAATCTTAAACCGGTCTATATACCACCCAACTATATCTACGACAAGATGAGTGAACAAAACAAAAACCGGGGTTGCATCATTTGCGAACCATCGACAGCAGACCTATACCGATTTAATGGACGCATTGAATTCGAAACGGGCGCTAACAGTCCCGAACCAATACCACTCGCAATCGAGAACCTATTATTGCGTGGTGTACGCATCAAGGGTCAAGGTCGTGTGTTGGGCTGTGCCATTTACACGGGCATGTCAACCAAACTGCAACTCAACAGCCGCTATACGGGCAACAAGTCAGCGTCCAGCGAGCAATACATTAATAAGTTTATCATGGCACTTATTGTGGGAATGGTAATTGTTGTGCTTGTACTCTATCTGATCGAGAGGTAAGCGTATACTTATGCAGAAAGAATGCGAGAGAAATCGAGCTTAAAGTATTTATTATTATTTTCAGACAAAAAGCAGGCAATATTTATCCATTGATGTACTACTTGGGTCCACCTACCAATTACAATAAAATTTGGAATATCTTTGAGGACTTTCTATCATTATTGATTTTGTTCAACTATATGGTACCGATTTCAATGTACATGAATATTGAGTTGTATCGCGTTTTCGGAGCTCTTTTTATGAAATCCGATCTCGAACTATATGACAAAAAGACGGATCAACCGTGTGCCGTGAATGCTTCAAACTTGAATGAAGACTTGGGTCAAATCAGTATATTGTTCTCGGACAAAACTGGCACTCTAACCAAAAACCAAATGATCTTCTTAAAGTGCTTCGTCTCGGGCAAAAACTATCATATACAAAACACACAATTATATTGTCCAGATGAAAACAAAAGCCACAAACTTAATATAATGGATGTAAGTGGTTTGGAATCTTGATTCTTGTTGTTACTAAATAGTTTCCCTTTTTTAGCAAGAAGTGATGGACTTTTTTGTGGCATTGGCATTGTGTCATACAGTAGATGTTTTAGAGAGTTGCGATGAAAAATCAACTGAAGCTGATTCGGAACATGAAAACATATTGCCCAATGACATTGTTGGCAGATACCAGGCATCTAGCCCCGATGAGAAAGCCATACTGGAGGGCTGTGCCAAATTGGGATTGATTTTCAAAGGTATTGTTAATGATAAAATTCAACTGAGCCGCATCTTTGGAGGCCTAGCTGCTGGCAATGTACATTACGAGCGTCTGCATGTGCTCGAGTTCAGTTCGGAGCGCAAACGTATGAGCGTCATTGTTCGAGATGAGAGTGGGGTGATCTGGCTTTATAGCAAAGGTGCCGAATCTTCGATTCTAACGCGCTGCAATCAAACTAAATTAATTGCTCAAACTGATGCACAAATAACTGAATATGCCAAAGAGGGTTTGCGTACCCTTGCCGTTGCCAGGCGAAGGTTAAATGAAAGCGAATATCAAACATTTGTTGCGTCCTGCAAAAATGTCAATGTTCAACTAAACAATCGAAAGCAACTTATGGATGAATGCTACGAAAGCATTGAAGTCGGTAAGATACAAATACAAAAATTATTTTCGTAATTTCTTATGCTATTTGTTTTCGTTAGAGCTTGAACTGTTGGGTGCTACGGCCTTGGAGGATGCATTAGAGGATGATGTTGATAAGACATTGATTGCATTGCAAGAAGCTGGCTTAAAGATCTGGGTACTGACTGGTGACAAGGTGGAAACAGCATTCTCCATTGGCCTGGCCTGCAAGCACATACCGCAAGTGGCCGAGGTACACTTTTTTATCAACATAACCGATACGGCAGAGCTGCAAAAACGATTGAACCAACTTGACATGGGCATCGCTTTAGGAACATCCAAGCCCACTTGTTTGGTAATCGATGGAATCACTGTAACTGCACTTTTGTCACACTTGCCGGATCAATTTACTGAAGTGGCTCTCAAATGCCAGGCAGTGCTCTGCTGTCGCCTAAGTCCACTGCAAAAAAGCGAGATAGTCATGCGGATTAAGAAGACGGGCAAACATATAACAGCAGCCATTGGTGATGGTGCCAACGATGTGTCCATGATACAGGAAGCCCACATTGGCATTGGCATTTCCGGTGTGGAAGGCAAACAGGCAGCTCGAAGTGCTGACTATGCCATTGCCAAATTTAGGATGCTTCAACGACTCTTACTTGTGCACGGCCATTATAATACGGATCGTTTGGCATTTATGGTTCTATTCTATTGCTATAAGAATATTATAATAACTGGTTGCATGGCTCTATTTCAAATCCATGACTTGTATTCAGCTACATCTGTGTTCAATGAGTTGTTCCTGTGGCTATTCGACATTATCTATATATCCGTCAGTTTCACATTTTTGGCCATGTCCGACAAGCGCTATAATGAGAATACGTTATTAAGGTACGAATGCGAAGAGCTTAAAAACAATTTCAATTATATTATTATATTAATTTCAGGTATCCAACACTCTACAAAGGAATTGCTCACAACAAGCTCACCACGTGGAAAACATTTGGACTTTGGATTTTTAATGGCGCCGTCCAGACCTTTATTATCTTTTACTTTGCGTATGCAGTTCTATATGACAATAATGTTGTTTTAAGTGACGGACAAACGGCCGACTTTTCAACATTCGGTACCATGCTTATAATGGTTCTCGTTATTGTTGGTAACCTGAAGATCATATTGGTTTCACACTACATGACCTATCTTAACTTGGTCTTTATTATTGCATCAATATTTGCATTTGTTTTAACTACATATCTGTACAATTTGTACAGCGGCAGCAGTCTTTATCATGTCTACAATATGTTTTTAAGCTCACTTCCCATATGGCTTTATATTATTATTTGTACGGTAGCATGCTTGTTACCTGACTTTCTTATGAAGGCTGTAAATGATATGTTCTTAGATCCACTCAAGCTGAAAGATATTGCCAAATCAAATTATACCTAAAATATTAAACAACTATTTTTTGCTTATTTGCAAATTTGGTGAATCCCCTGTAACAGAATGCTGATAAGCGTGCCAAATTCATTATGTACTTACCGATTTATCATATGAGTAAACCTTTAAATAAATGATTTGTAATATTATTGAAATCAAGCAAAAGTATTTGTTTACCATACATAGCTGGATTAGTTTATATTATCATGCATCATCAGAATTCAACTATCAACATTGATCATAAATATTTGTAAATTTTAAATTACTGTTGTTGATTATAATGTTTAATGCTTAGCACAACATCAATTTATAATTAATGCATACAGATCAAACCAATTTGACTATAAATGTTGTCACTTGATCTAATGGATTGGTTTAAAATTCGGATTATAAGTTATTTCAGTTGAACTTTAAATGGAAAGGAAGCATTTAGATTTAGATCGCATAATAAATCTTCTGATACATAGATTGCCCTGATTCTCCGATTGCCACTTGGCAGAGCTTATACAGATCCATTTCGATTTAATTGTATTTAAAAAATTATATCTGTTTCACCACTGGACGACGACAAACAATCATCGAATCAACAATTTTACACACGGTTTATTCTGTCACTCTTCGCACCGCCTTTGACATGGCATCAAGCTATCTCTGTTACATTCGTTGCCGAAAAACATGCAAAGGAAAAATAACTTTAAAAAATTAAAATCACATGGATGATTTATTGCAACCAATGATCGTTTGTAACTCACACAAGGCTTTCAATTGTATGAATGCATGTTTAAATATATAAATATTAACGTAGTACACTTAAAGTCCGATTGTTGTATATACTAAAGTATAAGTGGTTTGGGATATGCGCACCCAAATAAATAATATTTAACAATGTTTCATTCTGCGATAAATGACTTAAATATTTACAACAGGTTTGAAGAAAACAAAACAGTAAATTATGCCACAGCTATGACTTTTATATGCATGTTCTTATGTATGTATGTTTAGAGGTATGAAATAGCATCGATAGGCTGAAAACTGCACTAGAATTGTTGAGCAATCGTCCAGATTTCACAAATCGTTAATTTAATAAGTCGTCGTCCTGATTTCAGTCGTCATTAAAAACAAAAAAACAAAATTAAAATAAACGCTAGGATTACGCAGTTAGATTATGTCCCTAAATACTCTAAAAATTTAAAAAAAAAAAGAAGCTAACTAAAAATATTTATAGATAATCAAAGTCAAAGATAAGCAAACACACACCCACTTGTTGCTTATGATTGAGTATGATTTTTTTTGGCTTTGAAGCTTTCACGAATCGTTAAATATAAAATTTAAGTACATATTTTATGTAACTTATGGGACATTTAGATCAAATTCGTTCGAAATCAATAAATTGTAGCTTTGGTTGACAGCGTTTTAGAAATTTTTCGAAGTTAGTTTACAAATAGGTTAGTTGCTTTTCTTAACGTCTTTACTGTCGCCATCCTTGGCTTGGCCGCGACCCAAAATTTTCGCCAAACTATCCCAAATGCCACCAAAGAAGATTGCACAGCACAGATTCTCCAATGGCAGGAAGGGATCGTGTATACCAAGTAGAATTGATGACAGTTTGAAGTACACCAAGAATATTACAATGCCAAAGTAAACTAATGCATGTGGCGCTGAGATCCAATCAGTCTTTTTGTCCAGCACAAAGATAATAGACGCCAGCAACGATGCCTTCGTGTAGCTAAAAGAAACAAAATAAAAATGTGTGTTTTCAATACATAAAGCCCAAAACCACTTTCAGACTTAGGAAATATTTGATTAGTAAGCTTACAACGACGGCTGCATAAATTCCATTGCCGTTGGAGTCCATGCGCCTCGAATAAGACGTTCAATCAGCTTGGTAAAACCGGCGCCGTTGCCCTTCAAAGTGCCGATTATGATCATGATTATCCATGCATTCGGATATAGTTTGGCAGCATGTCCGACACCGTCGTAGACTTTCTTTGCACGGTAAATTTCCTTCATGGCGCTGGCAACAATTTTCACTGGCAGAAATTTAGCCACTTTGTAGCCAATGTCAAAGGGTGTATAAAATACGATATACCTGCAAATATCACCATAAAATTAATATACTATATACTATCAAATATTCATTAGTAAGTATTGATTGACCTACCATACAGCCGTGCCAACCAACAGCTGTCCGGTGTTCTTCAATGGAGCCAATATGGGCTCGCCGAGTAGTCCATTGGCCACCATGCCGCCAGCGAAGATTACCAGCATTGTGGATAGCCAGCAGGCGAGTGGATGTTTTCTGGAAAAGGCCTGAGCATTGGCGCCCAAATCCTCACGCACGGCCAGCGCGGCAAGTAAACTGTGCGCGATGTCAAAGAACGGAAACATTTTCAGCTTAATGACCTGATTGGCCACATCCAAAAACGCTTCCGGGTCCATGATCGCAGCTGATCTTGTATCCTGCCTTCACAAAATATATTCTGAAAACATAATTTGCAAATGTTCATATGTTCATAAAATGTTTTGTTTTTGATTTTCGACATTTTGAAATATATTTTTTGATGCACACAAGAATCGTAATATTATGTTAACATTCTTAGATGTTATATAATTATCTGCAATTTTGGCCAACAATTAACATTTTTTTAAAATAATATCTAAAAACGGTATGAAAGAACCCATTTAGCTGGATATACAAAGGTAGTATATTTTAAAAAAAATAAGTATATATAAGTACATATATTTATATACATATATTATATACACACGTATTTAAGATGCACTAGTTTTGTTTTTTTTTTTTTTTTTTAATTTCTTACACTTTTTATTGTGTAGAATTTGTCAATTGAAGCTCTTTGAACCCGCACTCGCATTGAAATACCAAGAGATGTAGAAGTTGTCGAATTGTATGTTAATGTCGAAAAACATAAAAACAAATTCTAAGTCTAAATAAAAGTGTTGCTGCTTTGCCAGAGCTCCAAAAATACATTTCGATGCTGATGTCGGTGAGGGCTGTGAAGAGGCGCGAACCGGGTCTGTTGTCCGCCCGGCCCGCTGCCATCGTTTCTCAACATACATATGTACATACGTTTTTCTCTTGTTAGTGTTTGTGTGCACATGTACGCCCTGTTCGTTCACTGGCGCTATCTATTTTGGAGGTGGGCATATGTCTGCATGTACATATGTACATACATGCATATGCATACATGCATAAAATATTTTCATTTACTTCGGCTCCTTCAGGAGCAATCACGCGTTTCAATGATTTATTAAGTAAAACATATGTATGCATGAATTCATGCATATAGCGTACAAGAACCAACAAAATAATAGTTTGAAAAAAATTTCTAACAAATTACCTTCGTGCACACGCGAACAACTGTTAGCTGAGTGCAGCACGTACACGGGGAGACTGGGCTCGAAGCTGGCCCGTATATTACATGCTCATTTTGTTTCGATAATTCTATGTCGCTCGCGGGAATATTTGTTATATATTTAGAATCTGTGAGTCTTTGTACAGAGAAGAAAACCGCAAATTTATACACACATATGTACATACAAACATACATATGTACATATGCGTAAAAAACTAATAAGGCGGCTAAGATGATTGTGTCTCATAATTACATATTCTGGTCAACAACACTTTATTGATATATGTACATTTATGTATATGTGCATGCAGAGAGTGTAATGATATACATTCATTACATTTTTGTTTACACATACATGAGAATGTTTTGATGCTCATAAAATTTCCTTGTGCCACGTAAAGGAGCTGCTTCTTTTTGACCCACTTAATATTTATCTATTATCCATTTATCAGCTGCTTCTTGCATTGATAACGAGTTGAATTGGATATGCATTCATCAATCGATAGGTCTTGTGCTGTATACAATCGATACATCGATTATTTTGTAATGTCAAAATTTGTTGTCTTTTTGACATCCCTAGTTTACACTATTTTTTGTGATCTTACAAATTCTAATTGAAACGTTGAATACTTTGGTGAATTCCTCTTTACAAGTCCGTCCAAGGAAAATATAATCTCGGCTCTACATATACATAAACGAATACATACTCAATTACATACCTACAATACAAAACTGATAGAAGAAACGAATTTATATGCGTAAATGCATATTTATTGTTAGCACAAAAAGTGGTGCTTTAAACAATAATATAAAGGCCCAATTTAAGAAAGGTAAGTGTGATTAACAGTTAAATTGCAACGCTACTTGTATATATGCACCTTCAGAAAAACAGCTTTCGTTTTATTCCATTGTTGATTTGCACTAAAAGAAACATATGTACATATGTCTGTACGTGCGTATCTAAAGCCATTGGCCTTACACTGTCGCACACGCACAGTCACTCACACGCACGCACATACGAAACAAGCTTACGCACTTTTTGTGAATCTTGGCTTATTTGGATAAAGTTATTTGCACAATTTAAAGACCGCATTTGGAACGTGTTAGCATGGGAATTTAGGTGAAGGAAAACTAACAAAAAGATTTTCGAATCGGGAATAAATTCCGCAAATTCTACCATTAAACAATAATTCACATTGAAGTTTTTATTTACATACATACGTACACAATGTGTACTACACATACATATGCATAAAAGTGTTTGTTAATAATCCACCGTCAACATTACATGAACATACATACATCGATAGTATGTAAATTATAGTATGCTAAGCACGAACCCACAAAAATTGCATAAACATCTTACTCACAACGTGGGGATTGAAACATAAATTCCTTAGAGATTGGATCAGCAGTTTTCAAAGATAAACATACATATACAATGCATGCGTGTCTAACCATCTGATTGTGTTGTTGTATGTAATGTTTGAAATGGGGCATTGATTTTCAGATGTCTTCGAGTTCATCTAAGA
This sequence comes from Scaptomyza graminum, assembly GCA_018901835.1. Taxonomy (NCBI): domain Eukaryota; kingdom Metazoa; phylum Arthropoda; class Insecta; order Diptera; family Drosophilidae; genus Scaptomyza; species Scaptomyza graminum. Next base: position 1,871,094 of record JAEIFL010000001.1, on the reverse strand, counting down.
AAAACAAATCGTCTGGTTTACGCATGCTGTGGATACCAGGACGGAAAAGTCATTCGAAAGGTCGATTGAGTTCATCAAACAAGCACATCTCGTACTCGCCAGCCCAAAAGAAAAGCGAGGTGTGGAGCTTGGGCGGCAGCAAGGCCCAAACTGAACTGATTGACTTGTGAGTATAATAGTATTGCGAATTTCCCACCTGACATACAATTTAAAAGAACAATACGCGCTATCTTAATCACAAGATAAGCGGATCACAATGCCAGCAAATGAGACCTGAGGCACCATCTTTGGCAAAATGCAAAATGCTAGCAGGCCAAGCAAACTATCAATGTTTTAACTTTTTGTTCAATGTACTCACTTAATGAATAAATACACACACTATATCTGACATCTTGGAAAAAATACAAAATTAAAATAAATCATTTTGATACGACAAACTCATTATATTTTTTGTAGACCGTCGCCGGAAGCCAACCTTGCTTCGACATCATCGTTGGCTACATTGGGAGAAATGTCCTCAACGCTGGTTAAAGGTGTTAAGCCAGAAACAGTTATTCATAATAACATAACGACAGATGATCCAACAGCTGCCTCAGAATGCGCCACACTGCCAACAACACCAGTCGCAGCAATAACTCCAAATTTGAATAGTCCACTCTCGGAGCTGGCTCCGTCAACACCCTCAACAGCAGCTATGCCATCCCCGATGCTGGTTACTACAGTTGAAATTCTCGAATTGGTAAGTCTCTTACAAACCCATACACATACTCTTTACTTTTATTTATACTAATAGAAAACTTTATTTGAATTACAGCACAGCATATTAAATCCGGATGAATTGCCAAAGGTGCCAATGCTGGGCGATACAGATTTGTCAACTTCAGCTGTTGTGTTGAATAGCTCGGCTGGAACAACAGCTTCGCTAGTAACAAACTCATCTCCGTTAGCCAACCGTAAAGTCCATAGCCAGCCGGCGGGCAACAACAGCTCTCCGCAAAAGGGCAGATACAGGAACCATAATAACAATCAGGTATAACGACATACTTTATAACAAAAAGTGACCATAAAACTATAACTTTTATTTTTTGTTCTTTTTTAATAGGATGACATAAATTCCATCGAGAGCGTTTCGAGTTTCACTCGAAATCAAGTTAGCTCCGATTTTGAATGGATCGATGAAATGGTCCAGCAGCGCAACTGCAATGAGCTGATGCACAAAAACAAACGTAAAAAATCTAAAAAGACACTTCTCAGTAAGGACTCAGATCAGTTGGATGGACTTAAAGTCAAGGAAAAGAATGATACAAAATCTGTGGCACCCTACGATGATAATGACGAAAAGGTTGTCAAGTGTCTTTATTACTCGCTTATGTGCTGCGACTGTACAATATCATAGACAAAAGGATGTAATATGTAATATATATAATAATACGCATATGCGTGTACATATGCAGTGTATGTACTTTATGAATGTATGCATTTAAAAAACAACAAAAGAAACAACTCAAATACTTTGTATGTATTTAAAAACTTGTACATTTTTATACGAATCAGTATAATATAATATGATTATAAGTTTGGTCATACGTACAAATGCTGTGTTCAACATAACCGTGACCAAGTATTCCATTAGATTACACAAAAAAAGCCACAATTACAAATCCATCGAATTTTAAAGCGCACACATTTTGAACATGGCCGAGAAATAAAAATCGAAATACTAACGTTATTTAATTTGTTGTATAGACCTACAACTAGTATATATGGGACATACATATATGTATTTGATATTTTTATACACATGTATATTTTTCTGTAAATAAAATGAAAGCATTTTTCTAGCGATACCTTTAAGTTGAATTTGTCATTAAAATGCCAATTCTTGTTGCCAAAATTTTGATCACGTCTTCGTGAGGCTGCATCTTTCATCTTATTATACTTACATACATACATTTGCACATGTACATTACTACACCCAGACAAAGTTCCTTTGAATACAGCTCCTGTTGCACAGGATAAGTACAAAACAAAACACATTCATTGTTCAACTTGACATAACATTTTTCATAAAAATTTAATACAAACATTAAATTTACAAATATATATATATATAAAAACAATTCACAATCACATATAAATTTCGGATCATTTATCATTTCGGATGTTAAATATTTCGATTCGCTATATTCCTCAAGTAAGGTTAAAATTTACTAGTCCAGAGCAAGAAATTCAGTATCAAAGTTATTGGTGATGCTATTGCGGCTATTGGTGCATTCACATTCGATTTATCAATGAATCAGCTATGAACGTTATTGCTTTGCTTATTGCTGTTTCTACTGTTCGTTGCCGAATTCAAATACGTGGGATTGGTGCCTTCGGTGTTTGTGGTTATATTTGCATTGTAATGGGAATCGAATTCCGCACCTTTGCAATGAAACTCGATCGCATCAATATCATTTGTACTTTTAATCAAAAATTCGCTTCCATTCATTGGACCATTCGGTTCATAGAGTACTTTCTTAATGACCCTTCCTTTGACATCTAAATCATCATCAGTATTTTCATCCGTGTCGTCACCATCTTCACCCACATTGAATATAAATCTCGCTTCATTACTGGGATCGCTTTTGTGGCTTCCTGATCTGCTATTTATTTTCCTATATCTCACCGAATTTCTTGATACATGATTACTATTGCGCTGCAAATAAAAAACAATAAACAACATAAGGTTAGTCTGAAGCTAAACATTTGCCGCAAGTGTGTTGCTTACCTGCAAAACAGCAAATATTATAGAGAATATCGTTATTATCAGCAAACAGATGGCAACCGCAATTGCTGTTATAGCTGTCAGTGGTGAATCAAGACGTAAAACAAATTCACCGCTGTTGCCATCACCGTTTGTTTCGGCTCGATCCATATTCCTGAACATTCTGTCGGAGCCAACCACAGTGCGACGTTTGCCAGCTGTTGAGACAGTCTTACATTCACCTTAAATATATATACAGTTGCGGATAATTACAATTTCTTATTAATGTGTTAGTGCAAATGTGTACCCGTATCTTTTTCACAGTGACAACAGTTTTCAGCTTCACTTTCATTGTCGCCTCCGCCGCTTTTGTTCTGGCAGCATGGCACACACTGGCTGTTCAATTGATCCAAATGAAGGGGAGGAGCGCATGCCTTGCACGAAAACTGGCCAGGTCCAAAGCAAGAGCGACAGGATTCATGGCAGCTCTTGCAAGTCTGTGTTATTGTATCATAGTACTGAGAACTAAGGCACTCCATGCAAAGGCCACCATCGAGCATAAAGTGTGGGGGGCATGATGTGCATGCCAGTGGACCAGCACCTAAAACATTGATACGAGTATTAACATCCATAACGATATCGATCGGTACAAAACTTACCGTTGCAGGTTTTGCAGTAGTGATGACATTTTTGGCAACCAAACTCCGATTTGTAGAAACCCTCGGGGCATTCCGGATGACATTCGCCTGCTGCAAGCTGCCAACCAGTCGGGCACTGGACACACTGATTGCGACGAGGACCGCTACAAGTGTGACAGCTAAGATAGCACTTCGCACAGATGCCACGATCGCTGTAGTAGCTGCAACAGAAATAAACATATTATATAAGAGGGATACTTGCATTTTAGCATATTGCGTTTATTGGTTACCCATCGGCACAAGTTGTGCGACACTCGCCGTTCTGCAGTTCGAGACCCTTGGAGCAATTGCTGCAATTGGTGCGAGATACGCACTGCGTGCACGTATGCAAACATGGTGTACAAACGCCCGTCTCCATATAGAAACCGTCCTGGCAGCCGCTTACGCAGCTACTCTGTTCCAGCAAGCGGTTTTGATGGCATGACAAACAGTTCGATGATAGCGGTCCATTGCACGTTTCGCACGAGTCGTAACACGGCTTGCACTTGGCATCATCGTGACTATAGTACTCGGCTGTGGCAAAAAAAACAAAAAAAAAAAAAAATAAGCGGTTAATAAATAACTTTAACGCGCTACACGCATGTCAATCGAAATTAACGAACATTCAAAGCAGCTTTCACTGCCAGCCCCAACGCATTTGGCTTTCTTGTTGAGTATCCAATTTGGCAGGCATTCTGTGCAGATGCCATTGCTGGTGCAGGTCTTGCATCCTTCGTGACAGTCCAGGCATTCCAAGCGCTTCTTATCAGCATAAAAGGCATCCGGGCAGTTGTTTAGGCACTTGTTTTGCCAAGCATAGCGACTGGGTCGGCAAGTAATGCAATCATTTTCTGTAGCTCCGTTGCATGTGGCGCACGAGGAGTGACAGTAGGCACATCTGTTAATTACGTTATATATGTTATTCCAATAATGCAGAAGAAAGCCAATGCAATCTTACTTGTTTTCTTCGGTTTCGAAAGTGTCCAAGGGGCAGGCAGAGTAGCATTTGTTCTCATGCATGACGAGATGATGATCACAGCTGGTACAGTATTCGGGACGGTCCTGACATGATGCACAGTTTGGTTCACAAGGCACACAAGTTCGATTCTTTAAATCTAAAGACAAACAAAAAATTATAAAGCAATATGTTGGAATATAAAGTTCTTAATGCTGTTGGACCTTACCTTCAAAGTAACCGTCGGGACAAACTTGCAGACAGACGGCGAGATCGGTGACATGCAGATGTGCCGGCGCACAGGTAAGACAGCTGTCTGGGCCAGCACCGGCGCATGTTTCGCACGAATCATGGCATGGCCAGCAAGTGCCAACTTGATTTGGAAACGAGCGAGGCGGGCAACGACTGACGCAGGTGCTGCTCAAGCAAAACAGTAGGTTATTATGATAAGTTATGTTTGGTTTAATTGCTTACTTGTCCAAGCGATAATGGCTGCATGCCACACACTGTGTGGGTCCACGGCCGTAGCAGCCAAGTGAGTCGCACTCGGCATCACAGGAATACAGTATGAGTTTGTTATCGGCATTGGCCAAGGCATTCGGCAGCTGGGCAGCCGATGCAGTCGACACATTTTGTCCGTCGAGTGTTGCTGTTGCTACCTCTGGACTGGAACCAGCGCTGCTGAATATGTTTTGGTAATTAAGATAGCTGGCAAAGTTGTCCGTATTGAAGTTGCCACCTTCATTGGCCGGCTGGCCAATATTGGAAGCCGAGGAGAATATGAACGGATTGTTTGCGACGGGACTGTTGCGCAATTGTGTATTTAATAGCTCGGATTTGAGTCGCATCGGTTGCGTGGAGGTGCCATAGAAGATTAGCTGCCATTTTGATAGGATGCCCGGCTGATTGACGCGACGACGACCACCGTTGATCACCTGCAGTGTCCAACGACCCTCGGCCTTTTCGCCCCAGAAGTGTACACTTAGGAATGGCCAGTCATCAAAGTTGGACTTGACAATGTCACGCGGACGCTCGAACAGTAATGTGCTTGTCGTTCCCATCGGTGATGTAAGCAAAATACGCAGATTACCACGCGGAAAGAAACGTAAGGTGATGCGGCATTGTACGTGCTCCAAATGGCGCACCTCGTTAATTGTGCCGGCACAGCCATTCACGTCCATGTGTGTAGCTAACGTGTATCCGTAGGCACCCTCGATTTTGCGATCCTCGTTGTTCTCGCGCGACTTGCATATGTGCTGCGGCGGCACCGAGTTCCATTGCTCGGCCAGAGCAACCATAGCGCCGGCATCCATCAAACCATATCCGAACTTATGGCTGTATTTGCGCTTAATACCGTTCAGTGTCCAACCGCTCTCCTTTTCAAGTGGTCCCGGTCGCGATGTAAAGACGACCAAATATTGCATATCACGCCAAGTTAGATCTGGATTCGCTTCTAGCGCCAAGGCGCATATACCGGCTGCTAGCGGTGCGGATGCCGAAGTGCCAGTATGCTCGACCGTACAAATGTGATCGGGTCGCAGGCGTCCATCCATGTCCACTGTTGCCACGCTTTTGTCGTGACCCGGCGTGCCCGAGCTATATGTGGTGGCAAGCGTTGAGGAGCACTCCTCCAAATACCATGGTTTGAAACTGTGAAATATGATACGTTTACTTAATGCACACAGTCTTCCTCTGTTTGTTCATTTACCCAGCTTGCGTAGCGCTCGAAATGGATAGTGTGAAAATGGAATTGGTGTAGCCATCGCAGTTGCATGAATCGGTATAACGTCCACCATTGCCGGAGGCCCACACAAATATGGAACCCTTGCCTTGACGACCGCTGGTAACGCCATAAATAAAGGCACGACGTGCTAAGGGGCCGGGCCCGTCGACCGTCGAGCCATCATCCTCTGGTCCCCAAGATGCGCTGTATATATCGATATGCGCTGGATTCAAACTCAATGCCTGTGCCTCAACCACGTCGTTCACTTTGCCATCCAGCATGCGAACACCTGCAAAACGCCAACAATGTTTCACATTTTGTACATTTATTACAAGAGCAGCAAACTCGGGATACTTACCACCAATTTTGGCATTATATGCAACACCAACTCCACAGTAGCTATTGAAGGCAACAGCAGCTACTTCTCCGGCGCATCTAGTGCCGTGCTTGTTGTCACCATTGTCCTGAGGCGTTGGATCCGAATCATTGCCATTAATATCAAACGAGGCGTCCGGATCCTGCAAGCGTTTGCTGATTACTATATCCTAGAATCAAAAATGGGCTGAATACATACATAGTTTTGAGCCAGATCCGGGTGATTGGTTTGAATGCCATCATCTAAAATGGACACAACGACACCTTTGCCCGTGTAGCCCTTTTGCCAGGCGGGACCAATGTTCATGTCAAGGCCATCCTTAGCTCCGCCGTTCTTTCAACGAAATGGCAAATATAAAATGTGATTATTCAACTAATTATTGCAAGAAATTCAAATTAAACAACAGTAATGAATTTGTTAAATGTGTAAGAGAACTTGAAGATATTTGAAAAGTTTCAATTACAAATGAATGTTTAGGTGTAGTAATAAAACAAAACAAAAAAGAACATATGATGAAAGACGGCACATGATTACATACTTTACTCACCAAATACCACTGTTCCTTAAACAACGGATCAGAGAATACGAGATGAGAGGTGACGTCGCGGTACTCGAGGCGCGGTGAATGCGTTCCAACCAACGATTCGGGGTCTGGGGAATAAGAGAAATGCGAATTCGTATGCGGATCGATAGCGTAGTCATTAGTCTGGCGCAATATATTGTACGGACTGTAGGTGGGTATGTCATCATAGGGGCCATCCCGTTTTTTGCGGATCTTCACGTGTTGCTGCTGTAGCCATTTTACCTAAAAACAACAACATTTTGAAGATTTTAATTAAACGTCAATCAAGCAGCGGGTCATTAAAAAAAAACACACACCCCCCATCATGCATGGATGACTCAAGTTATTTGGAGTTATTATATATACCACTCACCTCGAACTCCGACTTTAAGGCACTGTGATGCTTGCGACTTGAGCGAAGCGAACGCTTTGACAAGCGATGATGCTGAAACAGATAATAGTCGTCAAGGGCGCCAATCTGTGAATGATAGATGGAAGATACTATATTAACAAAGTAAACAACAACAACATGTGTGTGTACATACTAATTACTATTGCAAATGTAAATGTTATGTTTTAGTGATTATCTGTTTTGTTTTGTTTTGTTTGTCGGTTGGTTTTTTTTATGTTATGTTATGTTTACCTGTCCCTCATTGATGAAGCCGTATTTGTCAGCTATGCTGTCAGCCACATATTTGCCAGCGGGTATGTGAACAGCGAACTCGTTTGAATAGATGGGATCGTCGGGTATGCTATACGCACCAAATAAACCAACATCGTCCAAATGATGCTTCTCAGTCTGTTCAACGTTCTTCTCCTTCGGTTGCTGCTTTGCACTGGATATTATTGTTGTTGTTGTTGCTGTTGTATTATTGCTGTTGCTTTTGTGAGTATTATTAGCCTCAGTGTCAGTCTCAGCGATTATCTGTGTTGGGTATTCACTATTACGATTCACAGTTGCTTTTGCTTTTGCTGTCGTTACATTAATTTGTTGTTGTAGATATTTCGAGTAGTTGTTGGTTGGAGAGAATTCACTGGCGCTCACGTTTAAACGGTGTATACCAGCGGAATGTTGAGTTTTGATCACGCTTTCAATAAAATTATCATCACTGATATTATTATTATTATTTATATAATTTGAGTGTGTTGTTGTTGTTGTTGTAGTATTATGTTGAAAAGCAGCACTAGTATTTGCTAGACCTAAGATCGCTAAAACTAATACAAAATATATACAGCTTGTTGCCATTCGATTACATTTGCATAAATAGATTTTTCTAATGAGTTTCGCATATGGATGGCATCTGCTGGCCTCCCCTTTGCCCAGTTTATCTATTTGCGATGAAAATGTGCAGCAGGATGATGATAGTTGAGTTGTTGCTGCTGTTGTTGTTGTTCTTGTTGATGTTGATGTTGATGATGATGTAGATGGTGATGTTTGTGGCCAGAGGTTGTTGTAGCAGTCGTTGGCGCAATCAGTACACGTACGCTCCACAGTTAATGGTAATCCGACGACGGTTCTTTTGTCAATATCTATATCAAGCATATTTAACTCGGTTCAGCTCCAGTTTGTTTATTTTTATTTGTATTTGGTTTTTGGGGATTGATCCCACGATTCTTTTCCAGAGTCGTGAATATGTGTGCGTGTGTGTGTTTCTTTCTTTGTGTCCTCCAGATGATTTCATGTATCTTCATAGGTATGTTATATAATTACGAATTTGGATAAGCTGTAAAAATATGTATGTATAAATTAGTTTGAATTATTATTAGTAAGAACCTCACAATACATCGGTTTGTCGACGACTGAAACATGATTCACGACCCATCTCAATATAAACTTTCTTTAAAGCATTATTCGCATACTCATTTTTGTCCGCAAATCCAACAAAGACTTGTCACGTTTACTTCTTTTCCAAACTGAACTGTGTACACAAAATAATTTATATTGTTCTCGAAACTCGTAGGTATTGTGGTGGAGTCAATAAGTTTGATTGTAAAAAAAAGGTGTTTCCCATTACACAGACGACGTTGGGTAAACAAGTAGAACAAACAATCAATAATCTTATACAACTTTTATTAAGAATATCTCTGTTTACCTTCTCACACCTACGGGGAATTTCCCCCTAATTATTGAAGATGATGAATATAAACAAATATATACATATGTACGTATACTATTTGCATGCATTTGATTTATTTATTTACGGCCAAAGAGTCAAATTGAAACCTTTTCTATGCATACATAATTCGAAGGCAATAACGTCACTAAATATTATTAACTTGGGTTTTTTTTTTATACCATCAAAAATATTCGTCGAGGAGAATATTCTTAACATCGAATGGATTTTTGATTGAACTAAATGGCAAGGTTCTGCATTGAAAACTTCGTTAAGTGGAAGTTCGACTGTAGACTTAACCAGAGATGCGATCTGGACGGGAATCCCGCGAATGCCGAACATTATTTTTGTATACAAAATCAACATTTAAATCAAGGGAAATAAAATCAATTATTTATACTTTTTTGTGCTGCATGAGAGCGGCCATGAGTTGATATTTTTGTATTCATGTTATAAATGACACTGTCTAAAGCCGCTGGAGCATGACAAGAAAAAAAACTTTTGTGCAAAATTTGAATAAAATTAAACTTATGCCATTAAGAAAAAGCACCAAGTTGGTTAAATTTACATGTTAAGATTATAAACACTTGTCTGCGGGATAAATTTAAAAAAAAAGGACGGGATGTGGTAGTCAATTTTAGTTTCGGGTCGTGCGGGACGGTATTGAATTTTCGTTGCCGTCGTTCCCATCTCTTGTGTCAACATAATACATAGAAATGCATTTACCGTATATGCATACAAAATACATGCATGTGTAAGCACGTCCAAATGTATATTTTTTTTTCTATGTACACACTTAACAAATTATGCTTGACACAAGTACATTGTACATACATACATACAATAATGAGAAAAAACAATATTACATATTGATTCCGGTTTCTATTTTACTGTGCCATTCGTTTATACAACAACAAATAATGAATATGTACATATGTTCATACACTGTGTACGTATGTATGTATTTAAAAAATACAGACATACATACGTACATATGTGCTAATAGTTCACATACATACATACAGGCACATGTATTTGTTTTCTTTTATTTAAAATTCACACACGTTCGTTTTTGCCAGCATTTAATCACCGATTTTTTCACTGATTTTTTACAAAAACAAAAAAGAAGTAACAATAGCATTTTGGATGCGTCTGTGTGGGTGAATTGTTCAGGCACAGATTTAAGACACAAGCACAAACAAAGTTTGGTACTTCGGTATTCCATATTTGAATGCCTATAAGCTGCATTTGGCGTTGCATTTTACTTTTGTATGTATGTACATATATATGTTCTTATGTGCACAGTTATTTACATATTTGTACATCGCTTTTTCACTAACATCCGTATGTCATTATAAAAGCATAATATTATGTATGTAGCACATACATACTACATATGTATGCAAGTACCTACAATTTGTAAGTACATTGTTCATGTTGCAGTCACTATGTTTTTTGATTTAACCAAAAGTAGTTTATCAACAGCACTGAAGGAGAAGGTGCTTACCATAAGGAACTAACCGAACGGAACGGAACGAAGCGGACCGACCGAACGAGCAAACGACGCAACCTCGACTGCGCTCCAGCTTACACTGAACTTTATTTTGAAGTTAAACATACACCGCGATACGTCCATGTGTATGAATGTACATACATATGTATGTACGTACGTACATACAGACATTCGTAGAGCGTCGCCTATCTCTTGCTCACCAGACTTGAGCATGTGGTAGTACGTATGTATGTACGCCTGTTCATGCATTAATACTCATGAAAGCACAGCTTATGAGCTTTCAAAACAAAATAAAATGCAAAACATAACACGCAACCGTGCTGTAACAAAACCTAAACTAATTAGTATTACGTATGTACAGATTTACTAATACATTTACACCATATACTTATGCAGGTATATTCAAACACATTTAATACAAGTTTTGTATGCAACTTTAAGCCAACTTACTCATACAGACAGACATACCTAAATACATTTAAAGTTGTGCTCACGTAAAAAAAACATGTTTGTATGCGTGTTTCTCTAGTTGTCTGACGCTCTCAGTGTTGACATTCAAAGAGTAGCGTCTTCGAAGCAAGGTTTTTGTATTGGACAAACAAGATAAACGTTGGCGAATTGTACTTTTTGTTGTTGTTGTTGTGTTGTTTGCCAAATGCACATGAATAACTAATTATACCTGTTCCTAACCACTAACAAATTGATTTATTAATGCACTTCGCAATACAACAGCATTCGATTTATAGGTGTAAGCAGGCTTGACGGGCATACAGGGTGACACAAAACTCATAGTTCGTCCTTGTTCCATAGTGGTCCGCAATGCGCACAGCTGATTCTATGTTGCGCATACGATTGTTATCGAATTTATGAGTTGACTCATCGCAGCAGCCACTGATAACGCACCCCACTGCCCACTGCTATAAACATTTATTTTAGCTAATGTAAATACATTTATTTATGTTAGCCATCTGAAATTTGTTTTATCAATGTTTGTTACCTGCTAACATTAATAATAGTCATGGCCAAAATTCGTACTATCGCAAATATGTACATACAGCGCATACACTTTGTGTACATGAGCATAACTGCATACATGCATACATATGTACATATGTATGTGCAGATCGTCTGCTCAGAGCACAGCTTGTTTTACTCTCACCCTTTTTGAGCATCGAACTATGAAACAATCAGCAAGCAATTATGGCGGCGGTAGTGCGGCTTAAACTATCTCAACACACTATCGCAATCGAAAATTGATTGTGTATGTATGTATGTATGAACATAAGTATCAATTGTGTATGGGAGAGTAGTGCGGATAGATAGTTCAAGTTAATTTAATTGCGTCACATCGGCGCTGAGTGTTAGTTTCCTTTTGTGGCAAGCATCCACAAGCGGTGCCGGTGCCGCTTTAAGGTAAGCTCTTTTTTGTTTATGGGGTCTGTGTGCCAGTTTCATCAATCTGCTTCCGTCGTCTTTGACTCACTGTTTCGAATCTAATGTCGTATTTGGGGTTCCTGGAAATCGTAGCGATACATTACAAAAAAAATTAAAAGATAAGCTAGTTGTTTTTTGGTATAATATCAGTCTTTTATTGTCAGATTGCAAGAGATTCAATGATTTTTTGTGTGCATGGACGAATTTGAAATCTAATCTGTCCACAAAAAAATAAATTTGGATAATATGCAAAAATGTGCTGATCTGTTGATCCGTGAGCATCTTAGTTGTTCTTGATGACCCAAACGATTTCAATTCCTGTAAACATAAAAAATAATTAGTCAATTGTTCTTCACACTAAAATAAAAACAAGAATTTCAGATCAAATGGCTGCTGCAAGAATTATTAGTGTCTGTGGAATCAAACGTTTTTCAGCCAAAACTAAACAATGTCTGGTAATAAGAATCAGCACCATTATTATAATTCCAAGTAGCCTAAGGTACACATTTACATTTCTAGCAAAAGTCCAACGGCTGCAAGTCTTTTTCAATTTGTTGGAAATTATTTAGGGTGCACGGAAAATAATATTGCTTTAAAGTTGTTTGAACAGTGTAAGCGATGCATATATACTATACATATACATATATATTTTATTTGGCAAGTGAACCAATAGACAAATATATGTATCTCAACTAAGGGCAGCATTCCCATTTAAAGGTCCATCAAGTAAACTTTTCTAAAATCACAAATACCTTTTATATTATGGTATTATGTGAAAATAAATATTTAGTTAAAACTGCTGTTGGTTGAAAAAAATTTATTTAGCTTGTAAAATGACGAAAACTGCATAAAAAGGGGAAAAAAAGGTTTTGAGTGAAAACTTGTTTTTTCCATAATCTGCAAGGGAACCCTTAACCAATTTAACAAGAACTTTAAGTAAAAGAAAGAAATACTTTTTATAGTAAATTATTAATTTTTGTTATTGGTCAATCGGAAGGGGAAACAAATAGAATTAACATTTATTTTAATTTAATACTTGCTCCTTTAATAAAGTCAAGTTGTTGGATGTGTGTTAACAGTTCACCGATATTATAAAAAGCAGTAAGGGGAATAAAATATATATTTAGCACAAGTTTTATATTGTCAAAACCATATTATTCTTGACAAATGTTCAATTAAGAATCTGCAGTTCAGTAAAAACAACAGAAATATTATCAATAAATGGCTATTGAATTCGTTGCGCAATTAACAAAACCAAACGACATAAAGTACGACGTGACTGTAATTCCTAATTAAAAGTATTAGATGTCACTAATGAAAGTTACATAAACATAGTACTTGTCGCACACATATCTATATGTATATTGTATATATAAGCTAATGAAGTTTAGCTGTAGAAAGCGTTGCATTTTGTTTGAATTCGTATTTGCCTTAAATTGCATATCAGATGAAGAAAAATAAACTGCAATGAATTAACTGGAATTTCTATACATTACTACTTTTCGTATCATATTTAAAAATATTAACGAGAATTGCTTTAATTATTGAAATGTTAGTTTAGTAGGAAATCATTCTGAGATATGTACACAAACAAATACACATCTGTTATAAATAAAGAAAAAACGAACATCTCTTGGTACTTCTGTGAAACGTTTAAGGTTTTTTCACAAGATGTTCGGGACCCGAAATAAATTGGTACAAAATTTGACACCGAAAAAATGGCCAAAAAATATAGCGTGCGGGACCGATAACAAAAATGTTGATCCGCGCATCTCTAGCAAAGGTGCAATGAGAAACAGCTGCTTTCTATCAAAAATTATATTGTTCAATAAAAATTGCATTTCTATGTATTCGAAGTTCGAACAGCTTTTATTGACCCATGGGTCATACAAGGAAATTAATTTCACATTTGTGTTAGGTCAAATAGTTCTGAAAAAACCGATAACAAAGCCCCAATAAAATGGAAAAATACTATTTAACAGAAATTTGCTATTGGTTCCATTTAGTTATTAAGAAAGCCCAAGTTCTGAACGTCGATGCTCTCAATATATATTCGACAAGTATGAAAACCCATTTCAGGCAAAAGCACCTGAAACGTAATTCATGCGTACCGAGACTTTGCGTTGGTTGGATCGCTTGCAAAACACAATCGAACTTTTAGTTTCAAGTGTTGGACAAAAAGCAATGCTTCAATTATCCGACCAAACAATAAAGTCGTTGGTGATCGTTGTTTTAAGGCATTGATTTGTGCAAAGAAAAAATTAACAATTAAATTAACAAAATGAAAAATTAAACAAATATAAGGACAAGTAGGGAAGCTACCTTTCGCATCCCGAAATTACATACAGTTTGTCAAGAAGGTGTTTTGACATAAATTATTTATTTTGGATTAAAAAATAAATTGTCTTTACTGTTCGAAATTTTGCATAAATTGTTAAAAATATTCACTGTTATCACTGTCAGACGGTTAATTGTCCTAAGGACGCAAGTTTGAAGACGATTGCATCTTCGGTGAGTTTAAAGGTATTTCGGTTCTCCTGAGTTACCAATTCTGAGCCCCATTGACGCAGGTGGTCCACCGGTTGGCCCAAATAATGAACCTCAAGAATTCCTCTGTAAGTGCCGCTACGGTACTACCGTAGGTGAAATAAACTCATGTTATTTTTTAATAAAAATAATAATAATTTTATTTAATATATTGATACAATGTTAGTATTTTCCATTCCGTTCTTCAAAGAAATTCCTTTTTTTAAACTATATTAAGCATTTCTTTGGCCCCGACTGACTAAGTTTGTTAATTCTCCAAATCAGAACGCACGGAGTTCATGTGAAGATTCGGATTTTTAGGAAGTTATCAAATTTTGAGAGGTTTAATGCAATTAAAACAACAAAATAAAAACCCGTGATTCAAATATGCCAACGAAAAAGTGAATACTAATCAAAACTATGAATACTTTTCATATTCCGAAATAATAACGATGAGAAGTAAACGGCCGTTAGCGCTTTTGGTAACTGCAACAGGTAGTTAAACAACAAATATCTTAATAACAGGAAAGAGAGAATCGATCATCGCATTGGCGATTAAGGAAGACAAAAACCATGGATTGTTATATTTTTGTATACAAACACCATTTGGGGGACATTCAACGACCTCTGCAAGTGTATACCAAATAAATATTAGCAAATCTTTAGCAATTTTTTCTGTAGACAAATACAAACACACACGCACTCAATATTTAAGCATTTAGTTTAAGCCAAGTGTTAATTTTGTGGCATATTAGGATTGCGAACCGTACATACCTTTTACTATTCAGGTTTTGACTCCAAGTTAAAATTTGTATGATGAAAAGCAAATACTCGTTGGCATCTTTAGGCCAACATAGAATATGCTGTTGACGCGATCCCTTGTATAGTGTTCATCTCTGTGTATTATAGAGAGGGATCACAGATATGCCCAGAACTCTCTTAGCATACTTAAACGTTAAAAGAAAATTAACATTGTAACATGTTCATACATATATCCCGCACTTCCCAACGGCTGTTCCCCCGATAAGAGATACTAGATATAATAATTCCCAGCCCTCCAATGTCAATTCGACTCTTTTGTGCGAAATAATCGTTTATCAAGAACAAAATTTTACAGTAGATCGTTTTTTCTGCCTTAACGGTAATGAATTGGGTAAAATGCGATTAAATAATTTTTTTCGTTATTATTGGAATTTCATATAACGATTATTGCGCACAAGAAGTCCACAATTTAAACTCCATTAAAAAAAAAATTCCGATAGTTTTTTCTATAACATTACAATAATTTTTTAAGTATGCAAACAACTTAGGTTTGAAAAGTCATAAAGAATTTTTTATTTTATGCTCATCGGCTATCCTCTGCCTTAAGCTACTCGAAAATTGTGTTCGATAATTATAGGATTGTTTGAGAATACATATTGAATACAGAATCTATTTGCAGAGATTTTTTTTGTTATATTTTAAGTTAACGATTCATTTAGAATTACTTTTTATTATCATCATAGAAAAAGACCATATGGCAAGAGAAAAAAATTATAGCATGGCTTCAGTAAATGGTTTATTTTCTTATCAATTTGATAAGAGATTAAGTAGTAGTTTTAGAGATAAGTTCACAAAGATACCAAACAAACGAGCCAATCTTAAGGCCCGCCTACTGGTTATAATAGCTTAAACATAATAGATAGTGCAAGATTATGTACCAGACAATTTTATTGTTTAAGCTTAACCCTTTAAACGGCATAAAATTTCAAAACTTGCAGGAAAGTCAATTGTTGTCAATGCTGCAGAAATGCGACGCGGCCGGATAAAAGGTTAAGCATCTATTGATCCGTCAGATAGATGATTAAGCTCCCGCCCTCCACAGACCCCAAAACACCCACTCCCAAAACCATACTCACCATAATTTCTTGATGATAGAACAGTGAAGAAGACAAGGCCATTTAATCTATTAATGTAGGTATATATATATATATAAATATATATACCATTTACTTATATTTGAGAAAAGTTTATCAAGACATGATGGATTTCTTAGGAAGGAATTAAAACGAAAACAAACAAAAAATCTCAAAACGAGGTGTTTTACATAAAGAAAGCAACTAAAACTATCCATATTCAAATTGTAGATATGTTGCGTGCGAGCACATTTACAATTTACAATTCATATTCATTTGCCGCCTAAATACACATAGATATTATATTCCTTATCTATTTAAGGCTGTAATTTTAGCTCGCATTAGGTTTAACTTTCATCTTAAAACTACTAGACGTTGACATATCTGAAAAAATTATTAAATCATATCATATTTAGATGATTCGGTGCAGCGGTAAAGTATTTAAAATTGTGATATTAAGCATTTTCTTAATATTTGTTGCTGTTGTTGTTGGTTATTATGCATGCATTTGTTCACAATACTATATGTGAAGAGTCAAATGTCCTACGTCAATCAATACAAGATGCCGATTTACGCATTATCCAATCTGGTCCATTCATTTAATCGGTTGTCTAAAAACGACGACGTCCCCATGGAACATTATTTCCGCCGTTATTTCCACGTTGATTGCCGCCTTGGTTCATATTGTTAACCCCAAATTCAAAAGCAGCGAAGGAGTCCTATTCGAGCAAGGAAAGTACAATTGTTCAATTGAGTTACTTGATACAGTTTTGACTGAGTAGTGAACCCAATTAGAAAAAACAAAAAAAAATAATAATACAAATATAAACACATCAAAAGATAGAATCCCCCGCATGGGTATAGATAAGTGTTGTGGTAAATAACACACACCGCACCACATTCCAAATTACTATACGATATTTCTCTCCATCACATGTACATCTACATGTTTATAATACAATCAATTGCGTGATGCACGCCAATTACAGTGATAAATAAAACATATTTTGATTGGCTTCAGCCGCGGCTTAACTGCCCCACTTTTGTTAATATAAGTCTAATTGAATTCCACCATAATATATACAAAATATTGACCATGGAGCATCACAAACATAATTTAAAACGTTTGCAAAGCTTCGAATTGAAAAAAAAAAAATGTTTTCGCACAGATATAGGAACGAGGAATCGTGCTCAAACTACTAGTTTGCATATCAAAAAGATTAATAAAATCAGTGACTGCGCAACTGAGACGCAGCTCAAGATTTTGGCAAGTCTGTTGTCAGATTCGATAGTATTTGTAAGATACTTTTTTGTGTACTTGTGTAAGTGTACATAAGTAAGAAAAGTACGTAATATGCAAATATGACAGAGGCGTAATACATTTATTTTTTTTGGATTCCACTGAAAACAACATTTCTTACATTTAAATTCTTTGTGTAACAAAGAAAAAGAATTTGTGTAGCATAATCTCTGCTAATCTCAGCTCTGCCCAACAATAATAACCGCCAACATCGAAACGTTAGTTGTACACAAACACGAAAGTAGTGTACGTGGGTTGTAAATCATTATTTTAAATCACAGCTGCTTTTCCGACTTACTAAGAGGATGTTATCAATCTTCCTTCTGTCACAATATATGAAGTTTTCAACGGACGATGTTCGAGCATCTGCGCATAGGGCTTTAACTTAAAAGCTTCGTGTAAAAACAGGGTCTTGTACACAAGCAGACAGTTCGTTACGTTAGGAAAAATGTGCCAAACAATGAAAATGTTAAATGGCAGATAAGCTGTTATACCCGAAACAATAAATGTTGCAGGTTTTTAAATTATAAACTTGACTTGGTTGGTATTGAATCTGGACGTGTGAGCCGTTTAGATACAAAGTACGTCTGCACCAATCCAAAAGAGCCCAAATGTTTAGCAGACATATGAACATTTTCATAAAATGCACAAATGTATCTCGTACAAAATTTCGTTCTGATATAAGGTTGCGAATTGAAAACTTGCATTGATTGCACAAACATTCACCTTACACCTCCTTTCATTCCCAGCTCTGCCCATCAATATGGGCTCACCCGAATGCGTCCCTGGCTTTTTGCTTTTGCAGCCAGCTAGAGGACTACAGTTGGGTCCCTTTCTGGCAAACGTATAATTAAACCCGGTAGATCGACACTCTATCGGTTTACCTTATTTATTCAAGGTCTCTAAACGGTGCCATACGATTATCGAGGCCTTCATGATGATTCTAATTTCAAGAAGTTCTAATCGAGCAGGCTCGACGTCATGTAATCAAGTTAAGTTTAAACTCTTAATGTTTTTTGTACTTTAGATGTTTGATGCATCAAAAGAAATTTTTATAAGTCTTTACAACAGCCCGGAAAAATCGCAAAAAATAAAAAAAAAAATTACTAAATGTGTACAATTCCAAATAATGTAAAAAATATTGCCAGTGGAATCAGTCTATTTGTTTGATTTTCCTCATTTATAATTATAATGAAGTCCCCCCAAAGTTTGAACAAATTATGCATTTTTAGATTCAACGATTAACAATACCGGAAATGCGAAAAAATATTGTTGTACAAAAGTTTCATTCCCCAACTATTAAATTTATATATTTAGTGTGCATGCGCTTAGGCGCCGCTTATTTTTATTAAGTTTCTACCCTCGGTGGTATCTCCCATTAATCAATGAATCAGAAGACTAATTGAAATTCTATAACCATATTTAAGAGGTGGGGTAATGTTATAATACCCGTATTAGGTTTTTAAACAAGAGAGTATACTAATTTTTGTTACTCAACATAACGTCTGGTACGCGTACATACCTGTTGCTGGTTGTTTGGACCGGGACCGGGTCCAGCATTGCCGCCAGCCATGGACGCGTTGTTGTTGTTACCTGTGATTAGTAGAAAGTTTGAAGGTTATTAAAAGTTGATGCGATCAAGTCACTGGACTTACCTCTGAATACTTCAAATGGTGAGTTGCTATTTCCACCGAAATTTTCAAAGTTGGCGTTGCCACCACCCCCACCACCGCCTCCGCTTCCACCGCCGCCGCCCCCATTGCCACCGAAGCCTTCCTGTTGATCAAGCAGCGAGTTCAGCTGCTGTGCCTGCATAAACAGTGTGTTCTCCTGCTGGCGACGACGCATGTCCTCTTCCTGGCGCACCATACGACTCTGCATTTCGGTCTGGTGACGACGCATGGTGTCCTCCTCGCGTTTACGCATTTCCTCAGCCTGCTTCTCACGCATTTCCCATTCCAACTTCTTGCGCTCATTATCAGATTCGCGTTTTCTTAATTCTAAAAATAGTAATCGAGTATTAAATGATGTGTTCATTGCTCATATGTATATTGCTGAAGTTAACAGCAGGTATCGAGATTTATGAGCGTTTTGGCGCAACCCAATAAGTAACAAAATATTTAAATATATATAGAAACAAATAAAGTTGAATTTACATTGCTAATAAATGAAGGATGTGCTTGGGAATACAATCACCAGCATGTGCCCGAATAACCCAGTCAAAAAGCATAACTTCGATATATTTTAGCCTTATTCCACATTAATTAATGCTAATTTTAACATTCTTAACAAAATATGGACATTTTGCTAAATCGCAGCTATTGTTTCACATTGTTGTTCGATGACTAATCGATTTTCTTATCGATGTTAAGAAAAATATGCATTCCGCTAGTTTCCCGAATATGAGGCTTATTGCAATATGCAATTTAAAATTGCAAGAATTTACCACAAGTAATATAATTTAAAGATGAGCATGATCTTAAAGACAGTTGAGAGCAAAGCTGTGAAATTGTGATTACAGTTAGTAATCAACTTACTTAGAAAAAAATAATAATAATAATCAATCAACTGATCATATTGATAGCCAAATTCTTTCAAAACTGAGAGGCAATCCCTTAATAATCGAAACTAATCAGAAGTAGTCGGATTACTTTTTGATTGTTTTCAATTATTTTTTGTCATCATTAAATAATCAAGACTATTTGTCATCGTAATCAAATAGTTGTAAAAATTCATAAAATAAAAATGGCAAAAAAAAAAATTTAATTTCTAATGATTATGATAATTAATCATTATTTAAGAGGCTTGCTTGAGAACACGTTCTTTCAATCGAAATCGCTTGATGTAAATGCAATTAATATATGCGCACGTAAGCATCATTCTAATGAGAAAACGTTATAAACATCTATGTAGGCTTCATATTTAATACGCCCTTCCAAACACATTATATTTATCTCATAAATATAGCCCCACGTTAAGTCCCTGTTTTCACCCGCCAAACCCATTTTGATTTTCCCTACACAAAACAGTTTTACACTATGCACACAATTCAGATATATGTATATATAATTAAGAAATGAACTAAGAGAATTTCTTCAATTTTCTTACTTTAAGCAAAAAATGTAATTAAAAAGTTTTGGGTTTCCAAGAGAAACCCAAAAAATAACATACAAATTTAGATGCTACTTCATACTCCTACACTATATTGAAAAATCAGATATGTTTAAAACAAGGGCGTTCCGAAAGTAGGTTTGGAATTTTTTTTCGAATAAAATCTGCATTATATTTAGAATTGCACCTGCTTAACGTATTGAAATCGCCGAATCTTAAATTCCAAGTCGATAATGATTTACCAGAAATTGGATCGAAATCACCACATGAGTAAAACAGCTATCGCGCTAATGTGAACTGGCCGCCCAGATCATGAGATTTAAGCCCGTTCGCCTTTTTTCTCTGGGGCTTAACAAAGAAAAACATCGATGTGAATGATCCAAAGACGATTCCAGCCATAACACGAGAAATAACATCTGTGATTTGGGCCATTCCGGAGGCAAAATACTGCAAAATGTCTTACAAACATATATGACTAAATATATCCCAATCCTTTCGAACGAAATACAAAAACTTGGAAAAACTCATTCGTAATAAAAGTTATTAGCCGTCTTAATGGAACACCCTGAATAAATATATATGTATATGTATCTTAACATATTTATATATTCAATCATGTTCGACATTGCAAATCGCAAAACAAATGGAGTACACAAATTTTATATAAAATTTTTACGTAAGCTGCAACATTCAGAGCTGCTAGAGATTCGGCTCAGTGACTTGTTAAATCGTTTCTTAGACATAATGATGGTCGCAATCTTGTTATGGCGACAGTAGAAATTAATTTTTTTAAGTGTTCAACATTTTTATAAATTTCCCAAATTCCATTAACAAAGATAGATAGAGATATAATGTGAGAATATGATATGTCTAAGCATAAGGCACAAAATTGATATTGTTTTTGATTTAAGCCCATTTTCCCCGAAGGTTCCAGTTTGTCTATCCGTTATTCGCACAAAGATTTTTCCAAAAATCTATACCTTTCGAAAATGAAGAGGTTTCGAACATATAAATTACGTAGATTATCCAGCTTAGGGAAATTAGTTTCACAGTTTCAATGTTAGATTTTAGATTGTATTTTTATAATCAAAATGGAAATGGCTTTTTTTTTTTTTTCTGTTTCAGCTCTTTTTTTATGCTGACAACAGTTAAAGTCGGTTAAGTCCGACTGAAAAGATAACTCTTGTATTTGTGTTTCATAATCGTGTTAAAACTTCGGCTAGCCGGAGATGAAATTGTATAAGGTAGAAAAAAAAGCTCGTATTACGTATTACCCTGTTATACTGACCTTGGCGTAAAAGCTCTGTTTCTTGCTCATAGCGAGCATACTCCATCTGAGCATCAAGCTTCTCTTCTTCCATTTTAAGCTCACGCTTTAGAGCATCTTGCTTGCTTTTGAAGAGATCGTGCAACTGTTTCCATCGGGAGCCGTACTCGTGCTCAAATGAATTAAGATCGGCGAATCGGGGACCAACGCTGCGCTCCTGATTAAATTCTTGCATCTTCTTGTTGAGCGCCTTCTCGGGCAATCCATCGTTATCGTCGTTCACTTCCATTGGTTCCACCAAGCAGGGACGCAACGAGGCCGTTAAAAAGAAGCATTTCTCGTTGCACAAGCGCAGACAGGCGCTAGCCGATGATTTTTTGGCAAACTCAACGGTGCCCTCGCCCATATGCTTGCCACGATCATCGACCGTGATGCTGGCCCGCTCAATGGGTCCAAAGATTTCAAAGGACTTGTAGAGCAGCTCGTTGGACACAAACGGTGTCAGATTGCTGACACGCAAAATGGTCGCATTGGGGGCAAAACGAACGCGCAACTGGCGTCCCTTGCGCACGGAGCCATCTAGAGCGCGCTTGGCCTTTTCGGCATTGACATGGTAATCGACCTTAAGGAATGTAAAGTTCTTTTCGAGATTTGAAAATATCTCGCCTATTTCACCGAATGGCTTGAACATTTCGCGCAATTCCTCATCGGTAATGTCGTTGGTCAGATTGCCAACATACAGACGATTGCGTCCAGAGAACTTGGTCTCCTGGGCAACTTCGATCGGTGGTAGCTCATGGGTGGGGCCACTAATACTGCGCAGTCGTTGGGCTATATAGAAATCATCGCCACCGCCGCGCTGTGAGTTGTTGTTTCCGCCGCCAGAATTTTGTCCGCCTCCACCGCCGCCACCACCACCACGACCACCACGCATTCTATCGCGTCCACCGCCTTGTCCTCCACCACCGCCGCCTTGTGGACCTCCACCGCCGCCTTGACCACCACCGCCACCACCACCGCCGCGAGCTCTAAATGCTTGATTTTGTGCGTGCGCATGAGCTTGGGCTTGAGCTTGGGCCTGTGCCTGGGCTTGAGCCTGAGCTTGGGCCTGAGCTTGAAGTTGTGCTTGAACCTGAGCTTGGGCAGCTTGATTTGGATTTGGATTTGCATTGTTGTTTGCTTCGATAGCTTTCTCATTAGGAATTCCTCCATCCACTTTGGGCGCTTCTGTTGCTGACTTTTGCTACATATGTTTGTGTGTATTATATATATTATATATATGGATATGAGTATATAAAGAAAGAAAAATATGTGATTTACACTACGCAATTGTTTAACTACAGTTTTCATCGAACAAACCCAATCATAACTTCTATGTAGAGTGTCGGCCATATAATAATGGAGACTGCATTTCATTTTGTAACTGAATAAAACAATAACCATTTATGTGTTTATAAAGAATAAGATCATAGCCCAGAGTTGAGGCAGAAAAACATTAAATTGAGCATTGAGCAAGAAAAACAATAAGTGCATTCAGTTTTTTTAGCTTGGAAAAATAGAATGTAACAAAATTACACTTTTCTTGCAGAGCGCTTGAACAGATTTTGTCTGACAAAATTATAAAAATTATAATTAAAATGTATGCGATTTTATGCATTAAATAATATATATACAAAATAGTACTTAAAGCTTTCATAACGTGATCGAGCGAAAAGCTTAGCACCTTCAAGTAGAGTAAGATATATTACGATTCAAAACTTGTCGAACCATTATAATATAAAATAGTCCAAACTCTACTTTTAATGGGATATTCTTAAATGTGTCTGTAATTATAAAACCACATATGTATGCATACAAATGGATGTTTACATATCGAAAGCTTTGACCAGCTAGTTGCCAAAATGTAAAAGCTATAAGTAAGTATATATTTAAATTCAATTAGTTTTCCCATATTTGACCAAACTAAGTTCGAAGCTTTGGTCGAAACGGTTAACAGCTTTTAATCTCCTATTAATATTTGCCATAAACAAATTTCATAAATTTAAAGAATGATTTTGATCTCGTATATACATCGGCATGTATATCGCCCTAAAAACACTTTAATAATATCTTTCCCATACAGATCAGTCCTGCAAACCACTGAATCAAGCCGAATTAGAATTAAACGGCCTGATCTACGTTCGATTCCGAGTAAAACGCGCGGAATCGATACTTAAAGCATATCAATCGAATCCGTTATAAGTGTATGACATGCTCTTTGACAACTAAATAAACGCAAAGTGTGCCGATGCCTCGACTTGAAGAGCGATCCGAAAGTCGTAAACAAAGGGTTGTATTGTACCGGTAGCGATACCGAAACCGGATAAGACAATCGATTTGAGCCAAATGGGAATCAGAACCGAAACAGTTATACGATTCGATTTGATTAGCCGTAACCGTGGTGTTTCGGTTTGGGATTAATTTTGGTTCGTTCATTTAATTTTGATGGTTAATTGGTTCGCATTGGTTCAGTGTTTCGGAATCGAGATCGGTTTGCAGCCCTGAGTTAGGCAACTTATTGCAGTACTTTGGTAATAATAAATATGATAAATTTGCTTAGGTTTGTTGGAGATATAATCAAACAGCCCATAGCATATTTGAGTAGATAATTCATTTGATTGTTATAACAGTGCCAGCCACTACCAGTTTTATATAACGACAAAATGTTATTTAGCTTGATTTTAAATGCAGTTTAATTTTTTTACCCGCATTACGGACTTTAAGTCACAATAACTTAAGCTTAACTGTTTTTACGTTTGGCTTTTAAATATGGTACAATATATTTGTATACCCGCCCTTTCTCAATATGGGCACCATTTGCCGGTTGTGAAAAAAAACCCCAAAACAAATAACTTCTATTTGCAACTACAACGACACAAGCTGTTGTCAACTAAAAGCCATTGGTGCGAATGAGATGAGTATACTATTATGAACAAAATGTATGGCGCATACACACCAACGTACTGAAACGTACGTGCGTACAACATACATACATACATACATTTGAATTCTGTAGTATTTTTTGCAGTACACTGAACAGAACAAACAAATAATAAAAAAAAAAAAAAAAAAAAACTACGCATAACACACAACAGTTACAGATGGTATCAAATGATTTCTGTCACTATTTTGTTAAATTTTCTTATTACACAGCATCATAGTATTTCGTCAACCACCATTGCAAATTTAGGGGCAAATACTTTTCAAGTGTAGTACATCCATACATGCATATGTACATATGTACACACAAAGTTTGTACACATAAAAAAAACCACACTAGAAAGACCGGACATTAATTATTAATGTACTATGTACAAGACGTGATCCCCCCTCTGTAGGACACAAGCAAATTAATGCCGTTAGCCATAGATGAGTTCAATACAAATTAAATTTTCTTTCACTTTAAATATGTTCATATGTATGCACGTGTATATCCTCTTTCTTTTTTACTTACGTTTGCATTCTGGTTCTGAAAATTCGACCTATTTTGGTTACCGCCACGATTGCGGCTACGATTTCCACCTCCACCGAATCCACCCTTGTTGGCAAAATTCTTATTTTGATTCAGGCCGCCGCCGCCACCAACACCGCCTCCGCCATTTTGATTGTTCGGGCCAAATCGTTGTCTTTTTTCAGCCGGGCCACCGTCTACAGCACCTTCGTTTTGTTTTAGCGGACCATGTTTGCCGATGTTCTTATTTGGCTGGTTGTTAGCTCTTGCTTGGCGCTGTGGCAACGGTGTTGAAATTGCAGGATTATCCATTTTCGCCGAATTTTCCATTCCAAATCGATGAGAAAAAATATTACAAATTTAAATTATACAACCGTCCTGCTTCGTTCAGGAACTAAAGCGTATTAAAATGAAAAAAAATATTGTGGAAACGAAACAATTCTATACCCGCCAGAGTTGCTTTTGTCATGCCGATCTATCGATATCTAAAGATGGCTGCATGGCAAAATTTTATGCCTATTGGAATGAAACAATCACCTTCACCACAATTCGAATTAAGATATATCCAGAGTAACTGTCGATAAAAAAAAACAGCACAGCTTACGAATCCAAGAATCCAATTTAATCTGAACATTGCTTTTAAAAATCAGTGTAAAATGCATTTTTATATTGGAATAGGTTACTTATGAAATATCTACAATTTTTTATTGAGCTTAAACTTGAAGCTTATACACAAATATTAATATTTCTGAATTACGATGGGAAAAAACTAATTGTTTTTGAAGTGGGATGTCCAGTACTCTGAGGCAATCTATATTTAAAAATTACAAACATTTATTATAATAATGTTTTATGAGTTCAACTTACCAATTTCATAATATCCCTTTTTAAAATAGTTCAAAAACATTTCTATCGGACAATTCAAAAGTTTGCGACGCAGAAGTTCTAGAACCGCTAATGTGGCAGAAGTTAGGGCCTTTAACTAAATAAATATATGTTTTGCTTGAATACGATAAATTAGTAATGTGCCCACTTACCGTTGCAAAAACCACATAGTAGACAAGAGTAGTTGGGAACAAAAATAATATTGCAGAAAAGAAAATAGTTGCAAGGTAAAGCTGTCGATTCATATAGTTATGGGCTTCAATTCTATCTGAAAATATATAAAAAACGATTTGATCAATTGATTTTCGATGATAAATATAAAAATATTTTCATATCTAGCTTACTTTTTAAAATATTATATTTTTTGCCTCGCACAACTTGCCATAATACTGTAAGTCCTTTAACTTCGACGCTGTTCAACCTAAAAACAATTGGTTAACTGTAAAAGTGTTGGACAATTTGAGGCACTGACTGATCTTACACTTTGGTATAAACGTAAAAGCAATGAGCATGTAGGCCAACAATTGATATCAAGTCGGCGAGGAGTGCTATTTGATATGTAAGACCCAAGCATCCAAATGCACCAATTGCAAGAAAAACCTGACGCACAATTGGTTCAATTAAATCTGAAATACAAAATTAATTAAATCGACGAATATATGAATTGTTTGATTGCATACCCAAGAACGTTGACCACAATTCAATATGATACTTGAAACAATCAAGAAAAAAGTTATTTAGATGTATGTTGAGCTTGAGGCCAATCGGGCTGCCTTCCAAGACTTTTAGCAGGCTGTACAACTGGTGAATAATAATCTGCGAATTAAAATGTTTTTATTAAGTTTAGAAAAAGGATAATAACACTGAGCTTACGTGAGAGATCTGAATTAGGTAATCACCCGGATGAGAAACAAGCGTAAACAACACAAGCATCAATAAAATACCCAAAGCTCGGTCTATTATTATATTGCTCAACCTAGAGCTGCAAAGAGAAGTAAATGTTTTTCTTATTTCATACAATAAATATATATAAATTGCAATATTACCCATTTTGGTATATCGTTTGCCAATCCTTATAATGTCTGTAAATTACAGTATGTGTCACCAAACCATTTATAAATGTATTCTCAACAGTGTATTTAAACAATTGCATTGGAATATTTGCAACAAAACATATTGTTCGGCTTGCATAGAAGTAAAAGTCATGCGAGTTGCGAGACGCATCAGTCTTGGGCTGAACCAAATGAGCCAGCATATAAAAATCGCACTCATCAAAGCCTTCGCTTGGCCAGCGTTGCAGTGTATTCTGTCCTTTGACAACCAGACTGCGTACCAATTGTTGATCATACAGTATTAGTTTGATGGGCTTGAGACGTTCGGGTGTTATTCCAGTAAAGATGAGTGAAATGTGAGGTGAGTCTTTGGTATAGGTAAAGCATAGGATCATATCATGCGAACGGCAATAGCTTGTGTCCGCAAACGAATCACTGCACACGATTGAGCCCAAGAAACGCATTTGATTGGAATCCGGGTCCGGTTTACAGTTGTCAACATCCACCACATAATATACGACAACATTGTCCTCGCTGATGTGTAACTGTCCATATAGATGGCAGGTTCGCTTTATATAGAAGTATTCAGTCGGTAAAAATATTTTTATGCTCATTATGTACAGCAGATTTGGCTTTTTATAATTTAATAAAAACAAAACAAAACCATCTTAAGGCTATAGTTATCGATACTCCAACATCGATAATAAAGTCCAATCGAAAGTCAGTCCGAATGGATGCAACCATGCATGTATTCGTGTTTCAATTCAGTATTTCATGGTTTTTCACGTGTTCTGTTTTTATATCGTTTCGCAGATATTTATTGACATACACATTCGCATATTAAAGGGATACATATTTCATCGGCATCCGTCAGAGAGTCATAGAAAATTTTTCTTCTAAAAAGACGTTTGTTTAATTAACACAATGGGATATGATGGTAAGTTCAAACGTTTAAGTGCAATGTCATGCCTTCAAAGTACGTATCTATTAATGTTCATAAGATCGCGCATCGGTTAATTTACACATGTATGTATGTATGTACAGTCGGCTGAAAATTTATTCCGGACACTTTTGTCTTACAAGTGTTATATTTTTTTCTTAAACTATTGTGGTTTCAAACTTAAACTTATTAAACTTAAACTTACTTAAACGTTTCAAGTGATAAACACGGGTTTAATTGATACCATTTTGTGCTGCCCAATTTTCTTCTCTGGCCAGGATGAAAATCCTGTGACCGTAAATGAACTTTTTTTTATTTTTCGACGAGCAAGGACTACCAACAATTTGACATTGCAGTTCCGCCGCCATGTTTGACAGTTGACACTAGTACATTATTCTCCTTCATGGCTTCATTGACTTCTGCCAATACTTTGGGACCTAGCGGTCGTGCTCAAAAATTAGTACATTGGATTCTTCATTAAAAATTACGTTTTACCAAAAGTTAATCTGGCTTGGTTTATTGCAGCCGTTAAATTTTGCGTGAAGTTCTGTATCGAAACTTGACCTTGCCCTATTTTATCTAAATGCACAACAAAACCGACGGGAGGAGAGTAAGACGAGGGCTTTGTTTTCAAGTCTAAAAGAAGAGTGTTTGATTAATTTCTTAGCCGACTGTGTAGTATGCATGCATGTAAAATAGTTTACATAAATAGAATCGAATGTATTGATACTTGCAAATTTAGATTTTGCATTTTTGTACTTAAGTAAAAATCTGCTCTTAAGTTAAAAAATCATTTACGCATACATACATACATGCAAATAGTCCTGAATGCATATCTGTGAAGCTTTTGGATTCTTGCTATCCAAAAATGCAAAACTGTTTACTTATTTATGTATGTACATACATACATGCACAGCCGACCTACCTCATACTTTTTCCCACCAAAATAATAACATTGCGTTTTGGGGGCGATGGGGAAGTTTTCATAAAAGATACATACGCATGTATCTGACGATTTGCATGTGTGTAAGGATTCCAATCAATACAAAATTAACGGCAGGCAAATGTGTATGCAGAATTGAATATTCAATACTTTGTTGGTCAACCACCCGACTTTACCACAAGAACCTGAATAATCCAAGGATACTTTTGAGAAATGAATAGTTGTGACAGTTAAATAGTCTTTCTACTTTATACATACATACAAATGGACATACAAATGTATAGTGTATTTGATAATAAGTATGAATCTGTAAGTATTAGTTAATTGATATATTAATAAATGGATTAACATTACCTTGATATAGATTAATCATTTTCAAACTTCATATACCATTTTAAAAGCAGATCGTGACCGTGACCGCGAACGTCGTCGCCATCGTTCCCGTTCTCGTGACCGTCATCGTGACCGCTCTAGGGATCGTCGCCATCATCGCAATTCGCGACGCAAGCCATCGTTGTATTGGGATGTGCCACCGCCCGGATTTGAGCACATTACACCAATGCAGTACAAAGCGATGCAGGCATCGGGACAAATCCCGGCCAGCGTCGTCCCAGATACGCCGCAAACAGCTGTGCCCGTTGTGGGCTCAACAATAACACGTCAGGCACGACGTTTGTATGTGGGCAACATTCCGTTCGGTGTCACTGAGGAAGAGATGATGGAGTTTTTTAATCAACAAATGCATTTAGTTGGTTTAGCACAAGCCGCTGGCAGCCCAGTTCTGGCATGCCAAATTAATTTGGACAAGAACTTTGCTTTCCTCGAGTTCAGATCTATAGATGAGACCACCCAGGCCATGGCCTTCGATGGCATCAATTTGAAAGGACAAGACCTCAAAATAAGGCGCCCACACGATTATCAACCAATGCCGGGCATCACCGATACACCGGCAGTGAAGCCCGCTGTTGGTGAGTTGTTGAGTTAACATTATCACTATTTAAACAACCATAACAACAAACTTCTCTATTTAACAGTGTCCAGTGGAGTTATCTCAACAGTGGTGCCCGATTCGCCACACAAAATATTTATTGGGGGTCTACCCAACTATTTAAACGACGAACAGGTAAGCAAAAAATAAAACTACAAAACTATACCAACAGATGTGAAATATGAAATATTGATTGTATTGCAGGTGAAAGAATTGTTGCTATCATTTGGCAAGCTAAGAGCTTTTAACCTTGTTAAGGACGCTGCAACTGGCTTGAGCAAGGGCTATGCCTTTTGCGAATACGTTGATCTTAGCATTACGGATCAGGTAAGCGTTTGCGTTAATTACATATGAATAGCTCCGTCTCATCCTGTTTTGTGATATACTGAATATGTTTTTGGTTTCTGATTTAAGTCAATTGCTGGATTGAATGGCATGCAGCTGGGTGACAAGAAACTGATCGTTCAGCGTGCCAGTGTGGGTGCCAAAAATGCTCAGAATGCTGCTAATACTAGCCAGTCGGTGATGTTGCAAGTACCCGGTCTGTCAACGGTGGTCACCTCCGGTCCACCAACTGAGGTGCTTTGCCTATTGAACATGGTCACACCTGATGAGCTGCGTGACGAAGAGGAATACGAGGATATCTTGGAGGATATCAAGGAGGAGTGCACTAAATATGGCGTCGTACGCAGCGTCGAAATACCGCGTCCGATTGAAGGCGTTGAAGTTCCTGGTTGCGGCAAAGTGTTTGTCGAATTCAACTCGGTTCTCGATTGTCAAAAGGCTCAGCAAGCATTGACTGGGCGTAAGTTTAGCGATCGCGTTGTTGTAACATCATACTTTGATCCTGACAAATATCATAGACGCGAATTCTAGATGAAATTTCTACATATTTCTCACATTCACCATTATGTCCAATGAAAACTAAAAACCGCATATAAAAATAACATCATGACCTTAATCCAATATAAAATAATATAGTTTTATCTTTTGAACAGTGCGATTTTATAATGTAAAATGATCCGATCAATTGCTGTATTAAAGAAGATAAATATAAATATATAAAAACAAAAACAAAAAATGTCAAATTTGATATCACTTATACCGTATAAACTTTATTTGGCATTGAAAAACAAAGGAAGACATTAAAATATATATGTATGTATATTTGTTGTACACATGTGAATGATAAATTTATAACAGTATTAAAATACAATACAACTATGTATAAATTTATACGATGCATCTATGAAAAAAACCCTTACGAATTTTCAAGCTTAACATAACATTGAATGAATTAATACGTGATTTATCGAGAAAATGAGTGGATACAAAATGCTAAATGATTTTCATTTAAACAGCCTCAAAGTCAATTTTACAAATTCTCAAGACTTGCAATATTTTAATTCTTTTGTTTTAATTCTTTTGACATCTGCTTACAATTTTTTCGAATAATTATTGTGCACCAGATATGACGGGTAGTACCTTCTATATAAAAAAACATAAATGCATTAATTTGTTTTGTAATCTGTAAATGTCTCTATGTCTAATGCAAAATGTAAATGAACCTTAATTCATATTTACTGCATTTTTTTTATTGAATTTTAAATTTTGTTATTTTAACAGCATGAGTTCCATGCAATGCATGTCTAAAATACATAATGATATTTTGTTCTGATTTATTTAAATTTTGTCATACTAAATAAAGGATTTATACTTAAGGTATTTCAAGTTAAACTGCATCGGATATTCATATATTACAAAGCTGCTACAGGCACAAAATATCTCGTTCAAACTCACCAGCGCTATGATTTGTAACTACATACATATAACGTAAAACTCCCACAGGAACAATTGATTAATTTTCGTGAATAAATAGTTTAAATTAAATGAAAAATTCGGTGGAACTTTAGCTTAAAATTGTTATACGCAAAAACGCTGTAAAATTGTATGTTAAAAATCATCTTGGGTATCTATCACACATAAAGGTCACTTTTTCCATACATAGTACATTTTTAAATGTATCTTCGATGTGTGGTCGCGGCCAGAGCGGAATGCGTTAATGTTCCCATGGATTAGCAGTCATATACTTAGTACAGAATGTAGTAGGTAAGTAGTAGTTGATGTGTTCTTAAGTTCACACAGTAGATATGTTTGTGTTGTGATATGTATTAAATAATGTACTAGGCAGCGTTGGCATTACGAAAGTGCCCGACTCGAAATGTCTATATTAACTAAAAGGGATGATAATTCGAGCTCTTCACTGAATTTGTTGCGCAATATAACGCTACGATAGCCTTGGCGAATGCAAGTCAATGGATAACAGGCCTGAGCTATGAAATGCGTTTCGGCAAACATATCTTCGTCCTGGACTTCGAAGCGCAACAACGCAAACTGTGGATTGTGCACGGTAAACTCGAAGGATTCATTCCAAATGGGATTGAAGCCATTCTCATTGACCTTGCTGCGATATTTGATGCCGCTGTCAAAGCTGGCGCCAACGATTTCCACAACAATTTGCGGATTATTCGATTTACCACCACGGAATAGATGACGAGCCGCTATGATCCGCATGCTAACCTTCACCTCATTGAGGCCGTCCGATAGTGGATTGTTGGGATTAAAGCTTTCGGATTTCATAAATGCCGGCTTCACCACATAGCCGCATTGGCCATTATTGCGAAATTTCGCTTGGTTCAGCTGCATGGCCTTATCGCCCGTCTGATAGTTGAGCGCAATCATCTGTGAGCCAATGTTCCAAAATGGTACCGGATTAAAGTTGGATGAGTCCAAGCGCTGACCCTTCGGATAAACACGACTTATTTGATTGCGATGATATGATAGGAATATCGACATATTCTGTTGGATAAACTGCTTTTCAGCCTTCGTTTCGGGAAAGCTGGACATCTCCTGGAATATCCAAGAGTGATCGCGAAATGGTACACTGCGAAAATAGATGATTAAATCGGACATCTCTTTGGCAACGCGAGCCGTACGCTCTTTTTTGCGACGCTCCGTTGCCAATTGACTAGCGATCAGTGCGGCATCCTGTATGGCCTTGATCCATTCGTAGGCCGTCTCCTGATTGTCAAAACCAATTATGAATGGATTTTGCATTGTTGGTGTTTGTATCTGTAGCTTAATTATAATGCCTGGCTCATTCGATTCGAAGAGGGACGCTACTGCGCCGTAGATCTCAATCGAATCGGTGCGTCCATCATTGCCCTCATCGCTGACCGAATTATAATCCTCAGCGGCAGAATCAATAACCTATTTAAAAAAACAAAAATTTTAGTTTTTGCTCGTAGGACGGATTAGTTATTAGAATTAACCTTGACATAGTTGGCCGGCAAATGTTGTTGCATCATGCCACCATAATCGCCTTTCCACCACATGGAGTTATTGCGTTGCACATTCGTAATGATCGCGTGCTTTGGAAAGGAGAGTTCGTCGGGCTTGTCGGCTTTGTAGCTATACAGGGCTTTGCACGTGACGTACTCCTCCAGATTGGAGCCCATATAGTTGGAGGCGCCAGTGCAATCATTAATGCAATGCTCGCCGCCATGCGGCTGGGCGTTCTCGATAAGCGTCTGACGCAGCAGCTCCTGGGAAACGGGATGGGCGAGCTTGACGTTGCGATACAGCGGATTCCTCATATAATAGTGAATGAGAGATACGAGAGACTCGAACTGCATCGTATCAATGGCGTATAGACGGCCCTCCTGCAGTATGCGACAATGTTTGATTTTGCGATTTATCGTAAACGATATGACAAATGTGTTGACGCTCTGGACCGACGGCCGCACCAGAAACGAACCAATCTCTAGCTTAAGCAATCCCAGCTCGGCCTGCTCCTTGGTGGTGTTTTGATGGAACCACTCTTGACTCTCGTGCTTCTTTGGCTGCGGCACTGGCTCCTTGAGGATTATCGAAAACTCCGAGCTACGCAGCATATTCTTGCGATAATATACAATCAACGAGTATAGCGAGTCAAAAACGAAGTTCTCAACCAAATAATACTTAATAGTGCCATTCTCGTGCTTCAGCTTGATGCGACAATGATTGGGTCGATTGCGACGCCAAAAGGACAAGCTATAATCACCGACAAACGTTGCTGATTCGCGTACCAAAAATGTGCCATCGCCAAGATGTTTATATGTTTCCAACAGCTGATCCGCTTCTTGTCTGCCACCTAAGTTTGTTAACGGTTCATAAGGATCTATGTATAACAAATGGAAATGTTGATCCCCAACACTTACCCTCCAATTTGCCGTGAAACCAATTTTCACCGAAATGCAGCTCATCGTTCGCGGATGTATCTTTTTGTTTTTGTTGCATGTTGCTATTCAAAGTGCACGCAGACAGCCCGAAATCATCATCCTCCGAATTGCCATTGCGACATTCCGCATTAATTTCCGAAGTGTAGATTAGCTCCTGCTGGGTAAGCACAAATTGATAGAGGTTCCATGACTTGTCAACGGGATCCTTAAAGTACAGCAGCCCCTTCTTTAATATTTTCTGCAAATTATCATTGTCATCTGTCGTCGCACCGCCGCCGCCCCCCAGCGATGATCGATGGCTAAATGCTGCAATCGTGCCATTGTTGCCGCCAACAATTGCCGGCAAATTAATTGCACTAACATTCTCATCGAATTGCGGCAACTTTTTGTGCTTGAGCATTATTTTGCGACGCAATTGATTGGGCGATGGCAGTTGTAGCTCGTTCCGATCGCAGGGCTGCGTCAGAAGCATATCTCCAAAGACCTGCAGTAAAATATTTTTATATCAAATCAACATTTAGTTCACAGACTAAGGGCTTACCTCGATTAGGGCATGCGCCATATTTCGTTGTTGCTCCAGGGAGCAATTCTGTTCAATGGACAGGATAACGGGATATTCGGATGTTGTGAATGCATGATCTTTGATCGTCTTAATGACGTCCATGAACTTAATTTTTGACGTCATAGTGTGACCATGGAATATATATGGTAAGTTGTCGGGGCCATTCCAGCAATCGAGCTCGATGCAGCGGCAGCCCATGCGCAGGGCACGAGCGTATGCCTCGCACGAAGATTCGCTCGAGAATTGATCACCCGTTAGATAGGTATTGTGGGAGGAGGCGATCCAATAGGAGGACAATGGCTGATTCATGTCCATGAAGACGCTATCGTATTTCGTATCCCACAGATCGTTCTGTTTGGAGAAGAGATAGTCAACAAACTCGGAGATTGTCAAATATGGTTCCTCAACGTCACGTTCGACATCTTGGACAAAGTCGCGTATGAATCCGGATATGATATTCAAGTCGCCAGCATTATAATCGTGTTGTTCCGTTTCCAGAAACTTTTTAAATTCAATGGGTCGCACCACTTTCTTATCCTCCGAATAGGCGAACTCTGTGCCGCCGAGTACATTGATGAAATTAACCGGCAGCAAGAGTTTCTGATATAGACGCGAGAAATCGTCAAATTTTAGATCATGTTTGCGCCGTATGTCGTCCGTAAAGCATTCCATAAATTTACTGGTGCTCATTTTGCAGCTGACGCTGCTCAAGAACGTTTTGAAATCCTTAATGGTCACTTGAGAGCTCTGCTCCGATTTGGTCAAGTGCGAGTTGACATTCTCGAACGAATAGTATTCGCGTCGCAGCCAGCGATCGATTTGCAGGGGATACGATGCGTTAACCGTATCCTTAACCATATACCTTAGTCCCCTTACCCAATTATCGGCCTCGATCTCAGACAGCGCAACAACCGAAAAGCTTTTCAGCTTAAAACTGTTGCCATACATAATGACAAAACATTTGCTGTTCTCAAAACGCTGACAGTCATCGGCGTGCAACCGAAACTCCTTTGAGTTCTTGCCAACGCGTATCTCTCGTATTTCCCGTAACTGTATCGTTCCCTCGTACTCGGTGCGTGTCTGTGCGGCGACTGTTGACCATAACAGCTGACGCGTTTCTCTGATAAGCATAAGGTGTCGTCGATCGGGGCGTCGTTGTTTGCCATAAAGTTTTGTAACAATTGTTCCGCGCTCTAGCATACAAATTGTCTGCTCCATTTCACCCAACAGGGGCGTATTCATTGCACTAAAACAACTCATTGTATTTGCTTGATTTATTAATTGAAGATCACCACCAAACAGGCATATGAAATTGAGTATTTGTTACAATATGTTTCATGTAAGTATGAAATGTATGTATGTATGTTTGCGTTTGTTCTTTAGAGTTTCAAGAGCATTGCGATGATTCATTGACGTTTTATTAATCCGATTTAGATGAGAATTGCTTAAATTTGTTATTTGATTACAATTGCACTTGTTGAATGTTCTACTTTCTTTGGATATGTACATTGGTTGTACTGTAAAAATATCGACAATATCGATGTTATCGACATCAACGTTAGCAACGTAAGCGAAAGTGAAACGTAACGACAACGTAATGCACATTCGTGCGGAAATTGAAACTGGGCTACAAAGAGGCAAAGCGTGCAGAGATTTCGCATTGCGCAAAGTTGATTAATTGTTGTAACAGTGACTCAACGTTAGAAATGCGTAGATTGTTAGGCAGGTGTAAACTTCGCTTTCGAAATAAACGTGGAATGTTTTTAGATAGAGATAATAGGAAAACAATTAAATTTATTCAGCAAATTGGTGTATCAAACAATTTTTTTTGTTTTTCTTGGCGCCAATAATCTATTTTGATTGATAAAAATGCTTTGAACACATTTAACATAACTTATCGATAGATCTGTCGACTAGCGCTGTGAAATGCATTCGTATGTTTTGTTATTGAACATTGCGAATTACCCGGTCATTTTTAATTTGACTGCTTCAAGCTGGTGTACATTTCCGCTACATTTGCATTTGTTAGTGCATTTGCGTGCTAAATATCATTTCACGATTTTTAACTTTAACTACCAGATGTACACTTAACCGTCTTATGTATATTTTAATATAAATTAGTTTCCAGTAAAACTTTAAGTGCTATGATCCCGTTTGACGTCATAAAAACAGCTGGTTTTTAATAAGAAAAAGCGAGCCTGCGCAATGCGTTTTTTTTTTCTTGTCCATTCATGGACAGGAGAACATTTCGCTCTTTCAATGTGAGCGCGTGGGCAATGTTATGCTGGAGAAAAATAAAATAAAAGTGAAAATACACAAGAATTTTGAATACAAAATATAAAAAAAAAAAATTGTTGCGAGACAAGCGCGCGCGTGGACAAACACTCGTCGGCAGCAGTGTGGCGTTCAAATTATGCTAAAAAGCATCAACGATGCCGTCAAATATGCAGAAAATAAATACGTCAACGACAGCGACAGGAGCTTCTTCTATGGCGGAAGCATCGTCAGCAGATAACGTCCCGAAGGCAACGATGGCGACGCCAACTTCTTCAGAAATCGTATCCAATGCCAGCAACAATAGCGGCGAATTTATTGACTCCAGCGGTCCAACTGTAAGTTTCACTCTGTATGTGTGTTTGTGTGTGTCTCTCTTTCCCTCTCTGGCTAACTGTCTATCTATTTTTTTTTGCCTGCCCGCGTCCTTTTGTGTGTGTGGGTGTCAAGTGTTTGCCATGCAATAAGTTTTTCTTAGTTTTTAAATTTTTGCTAGCATTTTTTTTTGTAAATTTTGTCCTTACAATTATATAACTTATTGACAGCGCAATTATTTTGACCTTGCTCCGCCAACCGTTCACATCCGCACAAGCAATAAAAAAAACCGAAGAAAAAACAACAAACAATTGCAGACGTCAAAAGCTGGCAATTTATTATTGCTGGCCAATTTTTGATTGCTTATTGCCATTGTAATTTTCCGCTGTTGGCAAAGGTGGACAATATGCCCCCCTCCATCCCCCACACATCCAAACATTCATTTTCTTAAGCACTGCTGCGCATGCCGGCTGACTTTAGTGCCCGAGCCCACTTTGACCTCGTTCCGCTACCCGCTCTCCCCGTTTCACGTTCACGTGTAAGCTGCGTCTTTTCGCTTTCTTTTTTGTCATTTGTACATATGTAGCCGTAAATAGGTTTTTTTTTTTTGCTCGACCTTTTGTCTTTTATTTTTGTACATTTTGTGTACCATTTTGCTTTTAATAATTCGCATTAACCATTTTGTTTTAGCTTCGGCTTATTCTAATTCTTCTGCGTCAGTGTCTTGAGGGGGGAGGTGGGTGGGTGAATTGTCCTTGTATTTTACCTACATTTCACGCTGCGTCGCCCGTTTATTGGCCTACTTTTGGGCTTCACTGCGTTGGCTTTCGTATCAGTGCCGTTTGATTCCTGTGACTGTCGTCGTTTTATGCTTGTATCACATTTAATATGTAAGTTCATACATATGTACATATGTATGTGTGGGTGCATATTTACAGTTCTTTTTGATCAACAAAGCAACAGTCGAATCAATCTGGCCACTGTATACAATGTACAGTTAAACACATTTTACATGTAAGTACATACATATGTATGTATGTATGTGTGGGTGCATATTTACAGTTCTTTTTGATCAACAAAGCAACAGTCGAATCAATCTGGCCACTGTATACAATGTACTGTTATAGAATAAGCATACTAACATACTAATTATTGTTATATACATAGATAATTTCCTTAATGACGTAAGCTTGCACTAAGAGCAATGCTACTAGCTAAATGTGTGAAAAACTTTTGAATGACACACCAATTACATACATATGTACATACTTACAACCTGATCACCATCTACATACATATGTCCATGCAAATGTGTGTACAAATGTGTATTGGATGTGTGTTTCGCCGCTTCACTTGTTGTTGTTTATTACATTGTACTATAAACATTTAACGAGCTGTGTGAAACTTAGTTGCAAACATTGTTCGAAAACGCGCAATTTGTTGTGAAAATATATAAAACAAACTTAATCAGACAGCTCGACCAGCAGATACCCTGAACCCTACACAATTGTGAGCTACTCCATTTTGAAAAAAACTTTAATGATCTATGTTTCCTGGGGGCTTTGGGGCTTTTCATTGTTTCAAAAACACATTCAAAATTCAAGGCTTAATTGTGATCGATAACATGTGTATATCGGAAATATGTATGAAGAGTTAGCGATAAGCTAAAACGATGTTAGGAGAGATTATAAATCCAAATTCTGGACTCTCTAGCTCTTATAATCTCTGATGTTGATGCTGATCAAGAATATATATGTATATACCTTATGGGGTCGAAGATGCTCCCTTCTGTCTGCAACATATGTATGTATGTACATATGTACATCACAGTATCAAAGATGCCATCAATGAAGTCAACTCCAACCACATTTTTGATTTTATTAAACTCGTACAAATAACTGCAACTAAACTGAGAAACATATTAAACACCAACTCTCGGGCTAAACTAATGAATATTTTATTTTCATATTCTGTATTCAACATTACAATAATTTCCATGTTCATTTATTTTCATGCTTGTTTTCTTTTGATTTTTTTACTTATCATTTATATAAATATATATTTTATTTCTTTTATCATTTGATTATAGAGCTTTTTGTTGTTGTGCACCTAACCACTGACTCATCAATACTTATGTTTGCCTGGGTTTTAGGGAGGTAAGCGTCAAGTCGTCAAAGGGTCTGTATGTTTTTTTTTTTAAAATACAAATCTTATCAATGACTGTAAAAACGAAGTACATATGTATTAAATTAATGGATTCTCAATTTCGCACACAGTATGAAGCAACAAAGCAGCAGCAACAGGCGGATGCCACGTCTCGTTGCAAGCAACAGCTAATGCAGCACGAACAACCAATTGCCATACATTATTTGGCCAGCTTCCATGAGATTTGTGTGGTGACTGCTTTGATGCCACTTGTAACCCTATTCACATGCTTTGTCACCGCCTATATCTTCCAGTACGATGATGTACATGAGACACATTGCCGGGTAAGATGATAATACGACTACGACTTTATATAGTACAAGCTGAATTGTAATTTAAATAACTATTTGTAGGTTTACAACATTATACCCTCGATAAGTGCAATTACCGGCGTTAGTCCGCAGCGTTATTTCTGGCGTTTTAGCATTGCGTTACACATCGGACCCCGCATCCCGATTGCCTTTGTCTATAAAAACTATTATTGTGCCCAACTGGCGCGGATCGCTCCGTCGCTGGTGCCAAAGACCAGCTGGCTAATAACATTAATTCTGGTGCTTAATTGCATTGAGATTGCGGCACTGGGCGGCGTTACCTATATATCGAATCGTGAAAACTATCGTAAGTTAATTAACATTGACCTCATCAAAATATTAATAGTTGCTATTTTTTTGCAGCCGTTCATGAGAGAATCTTTATAGTCTTTATGATATGCTCACTGTGCTATATGCTGGCGACGATTAAGTTGAATGGCATTTTGTATGCACAACAAACGCTCACGGCACAGCAACGTCAATCCATTAAATGGAAGAAAATACTCTTTGCTATCTCCATATTGAGCACCATTGGTCTCTTGATCTTCTTTGCCAAACATCGTTTTTATTGCCATGATTTGGGTGAGCTTACCCCTCCCACCTATGTATATAAAGCCGTTGCATGACATGATTTAATAACGTATTTTCTAATTCTATTTTCAGCTTTCAGTTGGTTTGCATTTTTTGAATATATGATTGCCATTGCCAACATGCTGTTCCATTTCACCATCATTTGGGACTTTCCATCGCAGTTCCTGATGATTGTGCAGGCACCGCGTGATAATCTGATGCAGTATTTTGGAGCCAAACCAAAAACCAACTAAGCCCAGCTATATATACTTTCATTCGATACCTTCCTAGTTTATTAATACATTATTATACTACATATATAATCTTATAAACTGCACCGATAGAGAATGCAGCCAACTCTGACGAAACGTACAATTATACAAATGAAATTATTTCAAACAAAAATTGACAAATTAGAGCTTCCAAAAAACCGAAATTGAAACTTCAACATTTTAGTACTATATTGTTCTCACCTGTTCCAGTTTTGTTTACAAACAAAAGAATAAACTCTATTAACAATTAATACGGCATTATGTTAACTATGCGTACAAAATTCAAAAGTTCCACACAACTCCAACAAAAAAAAAAAAAACCATAAGTTTTAACAATTTATAGCAATTAGTATATTGCGGAAATATGTGAGTTATATAAGTTATACAGCATCCATGTATGCGAACACAACAAAATAAGTGCAATTTGTTATTAAACACACGATTCACAGACTCAATAGTAGATGTATGTCCGATTTGTTTCACATTTTATCTTATTTTAGTACGAAAAAAAGTTAATTGCGCCTTAAAAAGGGTTAACCAAACAAGAAAAAACTTGATCTTTTATATAAAGAAATTGCATTGTCTTTTGGCATTAAACTGGTATATAGTCTTTCCAAACACACCTTCCTTACACACCCTTTTC
The DNA here is from genome assembly GCA_018901835.1 of Scaptomyza graminum. Taxonomy (NCBI): domain Eukaryota; kingdom Metazoa; phylum Arthropoda; class Insecta; order Diptera; family Drosophilidae; genus Scaptomyza; species Scaptomyza graminum. The sequence continues at coordinate 1,829,165 of JAEIFL010000001.1, read as the reverse complement.
AAAAAATTGTACACTGAAAATAATTGTGCTCGTCTGTTGCGTCTGTACGTTGATGATCTCATGTCAATTGTCATTGTTTAATGCTAAATTTTAAAATTCAAATGCCTATGCACGTAGTTTCACCATTGTAGCCGAACATATCGTTTAAACAAAGTGCATAGAGCATCAAATAAAAATATATAAGTATTTTGAAGAGTTAAAAATGAAGTTGGATTGGTTGGTTGGGTCCGACTCAAAAACATTTTACACACAGCAAACAAACAAAGTCTATATACATATGTAAAATTCAGATAACAGCCATATTACAGCTGGATCAAGCAACGAACAATATAACAGAAATAAATATTACTCTCTGCTGAATAAAAAAAAGTGAACAACATTTAACAAAAAATAAAAGAAATTAAATGTACTCAAAAATTGAAATTGAGAATCTAACTAAACATAAAATGCGTTCACAGTAATTGTAGTTTTAGACAAGAAAGTACAAAGATCTTTGGCACGCCGAAGATTAAATACCCTTGTAAATTTGAATACAATGGCTAACATTTTAATTCGAATAATTAATTTAACAACTTTTTCACAAGAACTTATCTTTTGCCAACAGTCAGTTCCTATGATATAGTCGTCCGAGCCGATACGTTACAGCAAAGAAAAGTCAGCTGATTCGACTTAAAACATTAAACGTATGATATAAAATACAATTTTACAAAAACTGACAAAAGAATCGTCTGCTGGCAAAAAAAAATAAACAAAAATTGTAACTATGAACATATTCTATATGATTTCAATTGATTTGATTTAATGCTCGGTATTTGTAATAAAAAAAGCAAATGCTTTATAGTTAACCAAATTATTATTGAATTAAGGCTATAAATACTATATAGTAAAGATAAATATATTATTTTTTTTCTCAAAATAATTAGATGAATAAAAAATCAAAAGTTCAAATTTGAAAATAACGTAAATAACGTAATAAATAAAAAAAAAAAAAAACTTATTGAAATCTATGTAAGTTTAATGACTCATTATCAGAAATGAAAGGTTAAATAATAATAAAAATTAAAAAAAAAATAATTAACTTAATATATTTCCTATTGGTAATGTAACGAATGACACAATTGTTATCATGCGCAACAACCGAATGAGAATTGATTGAAGATCTATAATAATATGTACTCATTCGAAAGTATGTATATATATATTGATAGTTTGTTGCCAACTTGCACCAAAATGGTTTTTTGTTTCTTTAAAGTTTGTTAACGTTTCATTGAGTGCCTCTCATCATCTATCTAGTATTCCATGGGCTAATTAGATATGGTTTTTGATATAACGAAATAAACGATATTGATCCTTGATACTTTTTTAAGTGCAACTTTTTACCTTTGCATAACTTTTTAGGCAACACGTAGTAGGTTGACAATTTCAACAAAAATTGTAAAACTTTGTAGCTTCCTAATTTTAATAAAGATTAAACAAATATATACGCAAATGTGTTTCATTTCGCTATTTCTAGCAGAAACAAAACGCTGAAGTAGCTTAAAAATATCTACATAAAAGATATAGTAAGGGCGTTTTGAACCTTTAAGATTCCATGTTTACCATATATATATATATAAAAAAAAGAATACATTTATATGTTGGAAGCACTTAAGAGATTTTTAATTTTGCATTGTTGAATATTTACAAATTTAATTAAAAATGTATAAACCCTTAAAAACATAAACATATGCATACACGTATATAATACTTGCACATATATAATAATAATAAAAATTAATAAAATATAAAAAAAATATTATAAGTTGTGTTACATTATTGAATTACAATTATTCGAATAGCAAAAATAAAATAAAAAAATTTTATTTGTGCATATACATAATAAGTAAGTATATATGCGCAAGTGTATAAACTTTTAATTGTTATGCAATTCGGATAAAAAAGAAAGCTGCTTAAAAATAATACAGACCGATCGAATATACTACAATATATATATGTACATATACAATTATTTGATATGCAAGCGTGCATATTTGTGTTTGTGTGGGTTAAGCAGGTAGGGTGAGAGGAGCTTATAAATTAAATTCAGTACGAATTAGCTACGGCCAATATAAATATATATGCGAAATGCCTATAGCTAATCACCTACTAGAAGGTGTATGTGCGGGTGTGTGTGTGTGCAATAACTTTGCTATTGTTATTGGTAGGTTTTGCGCGAGATGTTGAACTCTAATCGGGCAAATCAATGCTGATAAATGGCACCACCGGCTTTAGAATGTCATTTTTGGCTGCTTTCTTGCTCTTTTTGTCATGCTTGGTAAACTCGTGGAACGCTTCGGTGGCAGCCATGTTGCTTGTCGATGAGGAGGATGCATCCAGTGGCACCGATTGACCCGCATGACTTTGTGTCTCCGCATGATAGCTTATGTTGCCGTACTCCTGCAGGAACGGCATGGCCGACAGCAAAAATTGGCTAAACGATTTACGTATACCAAACCACCACATGTTGCCGCCCTTGGCGGTAAAGCTTAGGATAATTAGTGCGAGTATGGAGACCAGCAGCGGGGCAAAGACCACAATGTAGGGAAACTTGATCTCGCCATCCAGTTTATCGCAAATAACAACCTAAGCCGAATGAAACCAGATCAACAAGATAAATGATGAACAGATTAGAATAGGACTTACCTGAAAGCAGAGCAGCGGCAGGACTGTGCAAATATTGCCAACGGCTGCATTAAGTGCAGCCTTTTTTTGCTGCAACGTAACCTCAGGCGTGCGCATCATGATGCCACAGAATATGATGTTATAGAGGACGCTGACCAAGCTCAGGCAAATAACAATCCACATTGGAACAAACACCACATCCCAGTTCCAGTACACGAACTTGTCCAACTTGAGCGGCAGTGAGACAAACTGCAGCGCATTCACAGCCAAAAAGAGCTCCAGCTCAAAGGATCGATCATGCTTAACGGCCCACACACAGGCACCGACACTGACCACCGAACCAAAGATCAGCGGTATAAAGACCAGCACCCACAGATGACGCTCCGACGTCAGCTTGTCGCAAGCAAGCAGCTCAAACATCAGCAATATCAGATGCAAAGACAAGGAGATGAGCATCGCTTTGAACTGCGTATAGGAATCGCCTTCGAGGCGATAGTGCGGATAGCGACACCACACAATCGCACCCACTATGGCGCCCAATATGGCAGTGCATTTCCATATCCACAACGGTGTAAAAATTGCCCAATAGGGCCAATCTGTAATTAATCATTGATATCAGATTAGAAGCTACGTGCACCGTGGTTACCGAGTTGTTTGGTTCGTTCCTGACCTATGTAACCATCGAGGCGTAACGCGAATAGCGTTACAAATGTAAAAAGGCTGCAATGCACTATGAATTTACTGCAATGAAAAATATATGACCAATGTGCCATATTGAGATTTTAGAACAATGCTGATGCAACTGCTGCTTACCATGGATTAAAATCCCGAAATAATGATTCCAAATTCATGTTCTCTTAGCCAGGATCAAGTGTCTACAACAAATGCTAGATTTTCTTTTTGTTATTTATAATTCCCAATCCTGATTAGGACGTCTGCCACTAGTTGCACATTGTTATTGTTATTGTTAAACGTTGTTACTCTTGCAGCTGAAGTGTGCTCTTTAACTGGCACCCCGAGGACTATATATAGCCAGTTATACGTTTGATATTTCTAAATGATTATTAAAACACTGGGATACTTTTAGAAAAAAAGCCATACTAGGTATCTTTGTGTTGTGTTTGTCTGTCTATCGAACATCTGTGCTATCGATGTGACAGGGATGGGTAATGTTATTGTTTTGCTGTGTATCAGCAGAATATCGAACATCGATTACGTTGATTAGACTCACTGCCGAGCCATTAAAATCACTCTTTTATACAATTTGAATGTCACCATGTTAGTTATTTGTCACAATTTGGCTTTCAGCAAGGATGTATCGCTGCCCAAGTCTATGCAACGCGCCATGGCCGCCGAAGCGGAAGCTGCACGTGATGCTCGCGCCAAGGTGATTGCGGCCGAAGGTGAAAAGAAGTCGGCGACTGCCCTTAAAGAAGCCTCCGATGTGATCTCTTCTAGTCCATCCGCACTGCAGGTGGGTCTTCAATCATCCAACTCCATACATATATATCCATATATATGTACATATCTGATGAATGGGTATTTTTGAGTGGAACACAATTTGGTCAATTGCTGATAAGAAATAAATAAAAATCACAATTGGTTTCAACAATAATAACAATAATTAATACGCATTCAGCAGTATCAAAAGTCGACGAAAAATATTTGAAAAATAGTAAAACGTCGCTTTTCAAGCAATTAGATTTCATATTAATAACTACTTTCAATTTATTTTTTTTTGTTTAGCGCCCAGGTGCTTGTGGCAACAATAATCAAATCACAAATGCATATAATTCGTTTGGGTTTCGACCTCTCGCGTGTCAAGGAACAACATGAATCCCTCTAGCCATGCATCCCTTTGGCTATAAATAGTTGCCGCTCCAAGTGTCCGCTCAGCATTTGCAGCATGTGGCCGACGTGGATGTATGTCGTTGCGTTGGTGTTGGTGGTAATCTTGAGTCGAGGCAGCTCATGTGGAAAGAATTGTGTTAGCCGACGTTTGATTGAGCGACATCGTTTGAATCCAAATCTATATGGCAATTGTGGGGGGGAGAGGCGGCGAGTTTTTAAGCGTCGCGTCGATCCCAAATTCTATGGCAATCCAAAGCCTCGGGCCGAGCTATTGGCCAACAAGTTTTTGCATACACAAAATATTGAGCAAACCCAATCGCTGGTCAAACTGGTCAACAAAATAGCCAAAGAGTATTTGGCCAAATGTCCGCCGGTCATTTACTACGATAAAACTGTGGCCAGATCCAATGGGCAGCTATTGCAAACGCTCTTCAGGGTGAGAAACTAACACCCAGAAAGTTATAAAAAATGTATTTGCATTATTTAAATATTTTTAGACCATGCCAATTACATTTTATCACGGTGCAATCAATGAACGCTATGAACCGGAGAATCGCAACTTGAACCTACACATTGATAACAATTGTAAAAGTTACATTCTCTTCCTGTCGGATCCGTTGTTGGCTCGCCGCATTTTGGGTCCACAGACAGAGAGTCGCGTTGTCCTGGTATCCAGCTCATCGCAGTGGAAGTTGCGTGATTTTCTCAGCTCGGAGGTCTCATCGAATATTGTTAATCTATTGGTAATCGGTGAATCCTTGATGACCAGCCAGGATCGGGTGAGCAGTACAGGCATAAATAACATTTCTTAGCAAAATTATCCTTTTCTCCTTGTAGGAACGACCTTATGTGCTATACACACACAACCTATATGCGGATGGCTTGGGCTCGAATACGGGTTTGGTGTTGACCAGCTGGATACGCGGTGGCTTATCGCGTCCGCACATTAATCTGTTCCCGGCCAAGTTGGCCAACGGCTTTGCCGGACATCGGTTTCAGGTATCGGCGGCAAATCAGCCGCCATTCGTGTTTCGCATCAAATCGTTGGATTCGTCGGGCATGGGTCAATTGCATTGGGATGGCATCGAGCTGCGTCTGCTGAAGATTATAGCCAGACGTCTGAACTTCACGGTGGACATCACCGAGACACCCAATCTCCTGATGACGTCCAGCAATATTGATAACATTCAAGCGCAGATTGTCCAGGGCGGCGTCGACATTGGCATCTCGGGCATTTATATAACCGAGGAAAGATTGCGCGAAACGGACATGTCGCTGGGCCATTCGAGAGATTGTGCCGCATTCATAACGCTGGCATCGAAGGCCTTGCCCAAATATCGCGCCATCATGGGCCCATTCCAGTGGCCCGTTTGGGTCGCCTTGATATGCGTTTATCTTGGCGGCGTATTCCCGATTGTCTACACCGATCGACTGACTCTTCGACATCTGGTTGGCAATTGGGGTGAGATTGAGAATATGTTCTGGTATGTCTTTGGCATGTTCACAAATGCCTTCACATTTGCCGGCAAATATTCGTGGGGCAGCACGGCCAAGACCTCAACCCGTGTCCTCATCGGCGCCTATTGGCTCTTTACCATCATCATAACTTCCTGCTATACGGGCTCAATCATCGCCTTTGTTACATTGCCTGCGTTCCCGGATACCGTTGATTCCGTATTGGATTTACTTGGGCTTTTCTTTCGCGTTTGCACACTGGGTACGTTGACATCGAACCTCTATAACCTAACCTAACCTAGGGTAGATACCCTGTAAACCTATGAAACATTTCATAACGGGATCTGTTTTTTGTAGATAATGGTGGCTGGGAGTCTTGGTTTCAGAACTCCACACATGAGGCCACATCGAAGTTGTACAAGAAAATGGAGTTTGTTAGCTCCCTGGAGGAAGGCATTGGCAATGTGACACAAAGTTTCTTCTGGAACTATGCATTTCTCGGCTCGAAGGCGCGCCTTGAATATCTCGTGCAATCCAACTATTCCAATGAGTAAGCCGAACCCCTATGAAGAATGTGCACCTGATTAAAAGTTCTTTGTCTTTAGGAACCTATCGAGACGTTCCGCATTGCATCTGAGCGAGGAATGCTTCGCTTTGTTCCAAATTGGTTTCATGTTTCCACGCGATTCGGTATACAAACGCAAGATCGATACGATGATAATGATCGCACAGGAGAGCGGTCTGCTGATCAAACTGGGCCACGAGGTCAGCTGGACGATGCAGCGTTCGATGACGGGTCGCTTGTTGCAGGCCAGCGCCAGTTCATCGCTGCGCGAGATCATACAGGAGGAGCGACAGTTGACTACCGCCGATACGGAGGGCATGTTCCTCCTGATGGGCATTGGCTATTTCATGGGCGCCGTCGCGCTTGTCTCCGAGATCGTTGGCGGCATCACCAACAAGTGTCGTCAAATCATCAAACGCACCCGAAAGTCAGCTTCGAGCAATTGGTCATCATCCCGCAATAATTCGGCCGTTGTGCTCACCACAGCCGAGCGGGAGGCGCACGATAATCGCAAATTGGCCAGGCGTCAGACAGCCGAGGATGCCAATCAGCGCATGGGTTTCGGAATGCGTGAATTCAATCTGACACGCACTACGTTCCGCGAATTGTACAATTCGAATCAAGCGGCCACGGCCATGCGGGCAAATCCCGAGTCAGATACGCTGCCATTGGATGTGGACAATGGATCGGACGAGGTGCCACCAGAAGTCGCTGCCTCGCTGGATGGCCTCGATGCGTTCATCGCTCGCATGGAGCTCGCCGATGGTTACAGCAGCGAACCATCCGATGAGGATGTTGTCACGGGCATCTTTGGCCGCGAAATTGAATCTGAACGAGATAATAATCAAATCAAATAAATTCGAACAGCTTTTCAACAAGAAGATTCGGTTCCAAGCATTTATAGTTATTCCAAGCTGTCACGTTTTTTTTTTCTGTAAAAGAATGCTTTAACATTTAATAAATAATACAAATGCATTTATAATTTTCTTGAGATTTCTTTTCACATTTGCATTTAATTTTGTTCGTGTTCGTTTGCAATTTGCTTACAATTTAGGATTATGCACTTGTTGCTTCGCATTCGGTTCATTAAACGATACTAGATTAATTACAACTTAAGCGAAAAAGAGATAGAGAGTTGGGCCTATGGGCCACCTTATAGAGTGAGTGAGAAACAATAATACTAATTGAAGTTTTCATAAAAGAAAATATTAATCACTGTATGCGTAAAATTAGAGCTAAGCCTTACGAATGTACATGTTTCAGAGAGTTTCATTAAATGAATACAAATGTTTTCACATTAGAATGATAGAGAGAGAACTAGTTTGTTAGATAGAGATAAAGCGAGAGCGAGAGAGAAAGGTATTTAGACGCCTCGATTTGGCAAATCCTTGACCTTGTAGATGCGCACCAGCCAATGCTCCGTGGTATATGCCTCCTCAAGCACATCGAGCTCAAAGTCCTTGTTGCCTATTTCGGCGGCACGCACACGATCATAGCCCTGCGCCTTGCCACCCTCCGTATACATTTGTCCAAAGCGATAATAGCACATCTTGTACATGAGGCAATTGAGCAGCGTGGGCGAGCCTTCCTTGTCCACACGAAACTCGCCATTTGGCGCATAGTAATCTTTCTCCTTGATGTGTGCGCCGCGATCGGTGCTGCCACCAATTCGCACCATCCACAGGAACTTGTTGATATCGTCGGAGGAGTAGCCCGTCAATCCACCAAAAATGACAAGAACATAATCAACGTCCAGTTCACGCATTATTTCGTACGCCTTCTCCTCGGACGAGGCCATTGCTTGGCCAACGCGCGATATGTGTGTATTGTTCCAAGTGTTGTTATCCACGAGTATTGTACGATTTGCCATTGCTGTTATCTGATAGCCATAATCCCACCACGACATAATGCGAGCATCCTGCAACAATATAATAATTCATTAAATCAATAAACGATAATACAAAAATAGATTTCAAATATTGATAAATGAATTTTTCAGAATTATTTTGTTGGTACTCATTATGTTTCATACTCTTCCTATCAAGAATATACAAATTGTATTCATCACAACGATATCTCCCTTCATCTCCCTCCTATTGGTTTTCATTGTCAAAACTCACCTCGGGCGTATTCATTTGCAGCCAGTAATAGGCTTCGCGAAAATCGTCAAAGATGATTCGGCCACCGTCGTGGGAGCGCGCGCTGAGCACAATGCTCGGCGAGGAGTAGGCTTCGGAGGTGACCCAGGTACAGTGAAGCGTATAAACGATAAGCATAAGCGTTATAATGGACACAAAACCAATGGCCACCTCACTCTTGACCCCACCACTCTGCTGTTCGAGTTTCTTATGCTGCCGCTTGCTCTCCGTTGCCGGCTTTGAGCTGCCCGTGTCCACGCTCTTAATGTACTTGGCCAGCAGATGTGATATGGCGATGCCAGAGAGAACGCACATGACTGGCGCCAGCACAAGCATCAGACGCACCATAACGCCGGCAAAATAAATGCTTGTAACGCCGTATAAAATGATGAAAATGTTCGAGTCCGTGAGGCGAGAGAAACAAAAGTAGAGGCCAGCGGGAAACAGAAATACAAGTATCTAAAAAAATTAAAAACAAAGGCAAATTAAATTAGTGAAACGCTTAATAGGCTAAGTGTTGTGCATGAAACTGAATCAGCGATCAAAGTGCTTGTAATCAATGGCTGCTTTAAGGCGCAAATCATTCGCATCGTATTTGTTGTCATCACTCACAAATTGTCACAATTCAGTGTTCTCTGTTTTTGAATATTACCTGCAGATCGAAATAGAATGATGACCACGATGTGGGCTGATGCTCCGACACAGATGCTATTATTGGTATGTGATTCTTGGCATAGGACGGATCGAGCAGCGAATAGAAGCGACCTGTCCATGGCGATACCTTGCCGGTTAATGTCAGCAATGTGCCCACAATCAATACCAGGCTTATCACACTCGATACGAGTGTCTTGAAGAGCAGATCAAAGTGCTCCGTGGGCATGCGTGAGCGTAGATAGTCGATAAAAGCGTGTATCTGGCAAAGACCAAAAACGCCCAGTGCCTGTACAAAAAAAAGGAGGCGATTAGCAAGTGCACTTAAATGCCAAATGTGAAAAATAGGTAATTAAAATGGCTAATCAGTTTATTTTGTTGGTACTCATTATGTTTCATACTCTTCCTATCAAGAATTACAAATGTAATCATCATTAAGCCAAAACTAAATAAAATTCAAATTGAAAGCAAACTTACCAGCATATGCTCCGAGCTCTGTATGGGCTGAAAGCCCACAAACGATATCTGCATCGATAGTATGGTGCCGACGCAATACAGTGTACTATAAGCTATATAAATGCGATGCGAGAAGCGGCCAGTGATCATCAGAGCCAGCACGTGCAGTGGTATAAGATTTATAAGAAACACATAGCCGCCCCACGAGGACACCATGTAGAAATAGGCGAGCGCCGACATCGCTGACCAGAATATGGTGCCTGTCTTGACCGCCTTAATCCACAAATAGTAAGTAAAGAGCATGCAAAATATGGCTATGCCTTCGTTGTCATAAGAACCAGCCACCGAGCGCGATATATAGCCCGGCACAATGGATATAAGAGCTGCGGCAACTAAGCCAGCGCCAGTGCTCTGCAAAGAAAAAAAGTCAAGTCAGAAACACGTGCAAGTTTTCGATTTTAACCTCAACTGGTGCAAAAAAAAAACTTACATGTATCTCCTTTGTCAACGCGTAGGTGACAAGCGTGGTAAGCGAGGAGAAAAATGGAGCCAGAAACACGCAAACATTTCGTATATCTATGGTGATGTTTAGCATCCACATGAGCCTGTACAGGGCCGCTGAGGTGACCATCAGTCCGGGGTAGATGGTACCGCCAATGATGCGGCCAAGTGGATACCAGGCGCGATCATCGAACCAATTGTGGAATTTGTAAAAGCCTTGCTCGGCAAGGAACCGCGTGGTGCGGTAGTTAAAATATGGATCGAACTCATGGATCACACTTTCAAAACGCAGCACAGAAAATAACCTTGTTGCGAATGCTGCAAATGGCAGTAAAATGAAATGGCATTAAGTTGGCTGCGCTTAGCATTAATCGAACATATTGTTAAAACTATCGATAGTGCTAAACTGGATCGATTGGTCGATCGATCATCACTACTTGATAAAAACTTGATATTCTGAACTAACGCCTCCCATACGAACTCATACACATGCATGAAAACATAGACTCCAAACATAACGTCTGATTATGTCTAGTATCCAGCGAGCCCCGCAAATTAAATATATCATACCCACGCAATATACTCACATAAGACGGCAGCCAGAATAAGAATCGCTAATTTAACGAGATGTTCTTGTTTCTCCCATGTTAGGATACCTCTTGGCTTCGTCGCACCGCTGCTTATATCCACGGTCATGGCTAATGTATTGGTTAAGGTCCGGCTGGCAGCAAATGCCGGTGCGGCTTTTGTAGGACGTTGATAACTGACTTGCCTAGGCAAAAGTACACGATATTTCAATCACAGATTTTCACGTTAAGCACACAATAATTTGGTACATTACCTGCGCTCTTTTAACTGCGCAGAACAAGAAAAAAACAAACGAAATTTACGAAAATAAATGCAGCGAAGCTTCGTGGCAGCCTGAGAAAAATTAGCAAGACGCTCGATTTATGCGCATTTTATCGATAGGGCATTTTATGTCTTGTGTCATCGATGAATGAGCTATTGCCGGTCGCGCCAGCCCTAACTCACAAATTCAAAATTAAAATTTTACAAAGAATCGGATAAGACCGAATTTAATTCTCTAATCTAGGCATAGTTTCTTAAACATATGACGGCAGCAAAATATGCATCATGGCTGCTTATATAATAAAAGTCAATGATTAATGTTGGGACAAGCAGCATATTTTATACCATGGGCGCCAAAGAGAACATGGCAGCTCCGATAGACATTTTTAACGATTCGATGCCTAAATTTGGAGAAAACACCTTTTCCCTAAGATTCTGGCTGACCCATTTTTGGCTACCTTATTTTCTGATCTATCGGTCTTGTTTCTGCTCTCGATCGCTACAAGAACTAAAAAAAGGTCGCACACAGACATCGCTCACGATTGAGTAGGTTTTACTTATCATTCGCTATTGTCGTCACTTTTTGAAGCCTGGATTCTAACGATTTTTATATAATTTAAAAAAAAAAACAACCCCTCAAACATTCTGCGTTTATTATATGTTTAAATTTTCTAGATAAAACATTAAAAAATGTCATTATTTGTTCACTTTAAGTTTGGTTTTTTTTGTTGTGAATTTCTTAAAACTGAGAGCAAGGCTTGCGATCGATGCAAATTGTGACGTCACAATCAGTCTGTTGTTTACTCTCTTGCTGAAGCAGCAGCGACAACAAGAGACTTGCGCAGTAAATATCTCCAATTCATTAAATCGCCGTCGTCTTGTCGTCGCTGTTGTTGCTCTCGCGCGGAAGTTGTCGCTGCTCTGCCGACTTTTTGTTATTGTTTTTTACTTTCAAGTGCTAGTATTTTTTTATTATTTGGCGGTTGAAGACACGCATTTCCACTGGTAAATTGATTGATTACTTTTCTGGCGTGTGTGTGCGTTTGTTTATTTGTGTGATAAAACAACATATGTACATATATTGGGTTTTTGCAATTGCAAAGCTTTGTACTAACACATACTTCTAAATATGTACACACACACACATTAGCTTAAAATGTCAAGCTGCGTGTACATAACCTAAGCGGAGGGCAGCCGCCGCCGCCGCAGCTGCAGTACCAACAACATTATTGTGCTTGTGATAAATACATTTTTGTTTTTGTTGTTATTTTAGTGCATACATGTATACGTGCACGCCAAAACGTCTGTATTTTCATGTGTGTGCGTGTGTGTTTGATTGTAATTAGAGTTTGTGCCGCGCTAAACGTAAATTATAATTAAAAAAAAAATCGCTCAATTATTTACATACATATGTCAACTGTTATGCAGCACTGGGATACCGCCTACAATTGAAGTTGGAGAAGGAGGCAGCAGTAACAACAACAAGAACAACAACAATAATACAAATAGCAAAAGCAACAACAGCTCTATGTGGTAAGTTGTGAGAATGTTTGTATGTATATAAGGACTAACTGCAGATTGATTACGATATACATACATACGAACATTTGTAGAAAATGCATATAGGGGACATAGATACATACATACATAGCTGCATATATAGCTTATACAATTTGAAAGAATGGTGAAAAATCGAACATCAACCCGCGTGGCTAGCCGGGTGGTGCTGTTGGGGACGATGGTAATGGTGGTCGCAGTGGCAGTTGCATGCTCAAGCACATGCAAATAGAAAAAAGTGCAGTGTATGTTTAAATACTCAAACACTCACACACACACACGGAGTGCAATAGAAAACACGAAACAGAAGTAGCACTCCCCATACTCTCTGATTGTTCTGTCTCCCTCTTGCGTATTTCTCTATCGCACAATGCACCGCTCCTCGCGTGAGCCCAACGCGAGCCAATTGCATTGGGTTGTGTGTGCAGGCAATTGATGTATCGCTTTTGTTGTTCTTCTTCTACTTCGTGCCATGTGTGTGTGTGTGTGTGTGTGTATGCTCGCATAGTAACGCACCAGGGCTGCAACAAGCATATCAGGAAGCGAATTCAAATGCATTTGCATATCTAATTATGTATGTGTTATCGCAATCATAAATAATCGAAAGTATTGCATTCACTATTGTGAATGCTACTCGACTACATATGTACATATGGAATACATATATACATACATACATATGTGTTCCTTAACGCCTTATTGCCTTTGGACAATAAAACTTCTTGTTGTTTGCTTTGCATCGTTTACAGTTCAGATAAGAATATCTTGTACATTCATATTCTTTGTTCCAATATTGTACAGTTGTTTATGTTGTTTGTGCATTCCAGCGATATGTATGTCTGTATGTATGTAGATGCATGCAAATTACATACATACATATGTACAAACCCAAACCCACCCACCCACACAATCGTAGCTCAATTTCAGCTTATAAAAGCTGCATACATGATTATAAATCGTTTTTATGACTTCGCATACCCTTCGCATAGAGTATCAGCATTTTGTCGTTAAGTTTGTCTTGTTGTTTTTTTTTTTTTTTCTAAAGCTGGGTAATTTTCAAAATTATTAAAATAAAACTTTTTGTTTATAAAACACTTAAGAGAAGTTTTCAAAAGCAGCTTTTTCATTTTATATATTTTGCATAAACCTTTGTTGGCTTGTAAAAAATTTTTCGTTTCATTATAAAAAAATCGAAGCAACAACAAATTTATTTTTTTGTATTTTAATAGTCTTTGTTGGCAACCATTCAACCTGCTTTATATATACCACGATGTGTGTGTGTGTGTGTGGTTTTTTGGCTCCAACACCAACACACACGAAAGCTGGTGCTGGCTGAGCCATCAACAGTATTTATTTGGGCTGCCTCTGAAGCGACGATGACTTCATCTGCTTTGACCATTTTCTTGTTTTCAGTTCACACACACACACTGAATGTGTATGTGTGTGTGTGTGTGTGTGTGTGTGTGTGTTGCACACCCCCATGCCCCAAGGAAGCGTTGGCGTTGGCTTTTGTCTCTCGCTTTTAATCAACTAACCAAAAACCACAATATGCTTGAAACAATTTGTTGTAGGTTTTTGTTTTTTAGTTTATGTTGGTTGAAGTGGTGTCCCCCTCCTCCCCTTGATGGCCGCCCACTTACTGGGGTTTGTCACAAATTGATTATTCGCTCTCTCTCTCTCTATCGCTCTCTATCTTTCTTGCATGTCCGTCTGCTAACTTGGGTCACAAATTGATTATCCGGTGCTTAATTTCTCTTTCTCCCCCTCTCTCCCTATGCTAATGCCCGGAAATGTTTATTTGGTTATTTGGACAACTTTTTTTTTTTTTCGAATGGGCCCATTTTACCTTTCTTCTTCTTATGAATTGACCCCATTTATTTGGGGTCAAAACGCAAAAACCAGTTCTGTATTTTGGCCAATCTGTTGTAACCTCCTCCTCCTCCTCCCCTCCCTTCCTGCCAATGCTGTGTTCCCAAAGAAGCTGCAAATTAGTTGCGCTCTGATAAATACTCTAGCCGATATTTGGGTATTCTTAGTTATGAAAAAGAGTTTCGATTTATGGTTTGTTCTTTGATCGATAACACAGAAGCAATCGCATATTGTAGATGCTAACTTGATTTAATTATTATTCACGTCCAGCTGCATTTTCTCCCAGCACTTTAGCTTGAATAAGAAAATCGGTCAGCTGCGCTTAATTGCTTTCAATCGATTTTTAATAAGTAATAAGAAGTTCACTTTGCTCATTTTTAATTGCAGCTAAAGTGCCTTGAGTGAAGACTCTCACTCTCTCTGTCTGTCTCTCTCTCTCTATATTATGCAACAATGTGACCCAAGGCGGAATCAGGCAGCCAACGACGAGGGAGCATCAAACATCGAATTGCAATTAGTCGATGTTTAGCGAAGACAACAACAACCAACAACGGTAAAACCCACTTGCTGAACCATTCAACACGTACAAAACTTGACGCTGAGAGAGGGAGCAGACTGAGCAACGACAAAGAAGAGGACGAAGACTAACGGGAGTCTCAACACACCATGCCCAGCACAGCAGCGGGCAGCGCAGCCGGCGTCGGTGCATTGATCAACAGTGCCGGCAGCAGCGCCAGCATGGGCATCGGTGTGGACAGCGGCGTTGTCGTTGGCGGCAGCATTGGTGCAAGTGCAACAGCCGGCAGCAGTGCAACAGTGCCGGGTGCCGCATCGGCGGGCACGCTGATTGCCCAGAGTACAGCGGGGAGCAGTGCCGCCGCCAGTGGCACCATCACGTGGGACAACAACGGCACACTGCGCTCCATCAATCCCGGCGACTGGTCTATCGAACAGTGCCTTATATGGCAACAGCCGCAACATCTCTACTTTCAGCTGGGCTGGGCCTTTCTCTTTCTCGCCTTTCTGGCGCCGCACGGACCCTTCGGAACTCTGTGGATGCGCGCCACATTGCTCATCGGTTGCATCATGATGGGCATGTACGGTTACCTCATCGAGTGCACGCCGGATGTGGTGCTGTGGTCGGGTCTGGGCATCGGCATCAACTTCATCTATCTGATTGTCGTCCTTTGTCGGCTGCGTCCAGTCCGATTTGATCAGGAAATCGAAGCGGTGAGTCCAAAACAAAGCTCCAACTTCAACGCATTCAAAAAATCACATTTCAATTATTTGTTTTATTTTTATAATACAAATTGTTTGCATATATATTTTTGTTGTTTTTATTATACAGATTTTTTTTTCATTGTGCATTACTTAATTCACTTTAAATAAATAATTTCGATAATTTATCGTTAGCAAAAAAATGAAGGAAATTTTTGTTATTAACTTAATTCAACACGCTAAATTAACAATTGTGTGTAAATTACTATTGGCTACGCGGCTAAACTTAAATGTCTTCGTGTGCGCGTGTGTGTGTGTGTAAAGGGTGAGTTGAAGGGTGGAGAGGGGTGGGTGCGGGTTAAGTTTTATCACAGATTTTTCAACGAATATCAATTATTGTTGTTTTTTTTTTGCAATTTCTGAATCAATATTTATTTTTGTGTGAGTTTTTTTTGTTTTATTTGGGGATTGGTTGAACTGGTGTTTTTTTGTTGTGTGGAGTAAATGTTTGTATGGATCTTTATGTGGGTTATTATAAATAGTACATTGTCTATGATTCTATATTTAATAATAGTTAATTTGAGACAATCTTTTGCAGTCAAATACAATATCAACTTTTATGTATGTGTGTGTGTTTGTGTGTGTGTGAGATGTGTTTTAATGACGACTTCTTAATTGCGCTACAAATTTTGTTTGAATAACTTGAATAAATTCTTTCGGAGAAAACAAAACAAGAACAAGAAAAACCATAGCAGCCTTTCGGCCGCTGGTCGTTGGAGCGAGCGAGCGAGCGCGACTGGACTGGATGGTTGGTGTCTTAGCTAATACGTATTTTCAATGCCAGAAAATACAATTGCAGACATGTGGCCAACAGGACAATCATATTGCCAATGGCAATGGTCATGTGTATCCGTCGGAATGACTTATGGATGCGCTGATAATGCGGACATTCAACCAAATCGCCTTGCACCAGACTGCCAACCTCCTGGCCGCTGCCAATGGCACCCTCGATCCGGTACTTCTCGTGCATGAGACGCAACATTGGCGGCGCCAGATACAAACGTACAACCACCTCAATGACAGCGGTTATGGCCAGTGCGCCCAATTGGACACCCGCCGCCGTTGTCCAGCCGCTGAGAAAGTATTTGACATAGATGATCAGCATGCTGATGCTCAGCATCGCATTGAGGGCAAAATACTTGGGGAACAGTATCTGCTGGCACTGGCCAAATGTGTGACGGGGCAGCGAGAAATATAGCGAAAGGCCTGCAAGCAATCAAAAGTTAAGGGTGGATTAGTTAATGCCTGCGAATTGGGATGACATTTGGACATTGAACATTGATGATTGATTATTCGAAACTTACCCGAGACAAAGGTCATCCAGATTTGTGAGCCAAAATGTGTGGCGAATGCGCCCAGAAATGCTAAAGTTGCTAGCACGCTGCCACCAACTGTTGTGGCTGTTGTTGTTGTTTTTGCATACTGACTGGCGTCGAGTGTCGTTGTGAGATCGGGTCCAACGGTTAATAGCACAAAGGACAATATGCAAATAGCGATCAAATGTGCCGGCTGTGTCGTTCTCGTCAGAATACTGTAAATAACCGAAAAAGAAACACTTATAAATCTGTTAATTAGCTGTTAAGAATAGGGATTACAGCAATTACATATCTTAAACTCAACATTGTGCTCGCTCGCTCTCTCTGGCACGTGCTTTCTTTCTGCCTGCGATTAAATACGCTTTTGAACTTTTGCACTCGTCAACAACAGCAACAACAACAACAGCAACGGCAGACGCTTATCTAACGTCGAGTCGTTTGCACTGACAATCGATCGTAGTTGTTGTTGCTGCTTACGCATTTGACGCGTTACATTTCCTTTACCCCGTTTGAAATACCCTTTACGCATTTTAAATGGCTAACGGGTATATTGAAGAGTAAAAATATTTGTAACAAGCAAAAGGAATTGGTGTAATTTTGTTTGTTATCCAACCAGTTTGAGAAACTGATAATTTAAATTAATGTCTGTGCAGAGGGTATCTATCAAGTAGGAGTTGTCTGTTAAATTGTTTGCATACGCTTTGTGTGGTGTGTTTTGCATATTGGCATAGATCATGTCGAAGTGACGTTTATCAACGACGTCGCTGCTGCTAAGGTTTGTTCGTGGTGGTATGCATATGTACATATGTATGTATTTATAAGCTCTTGTCGTCTGTAGACATTGTGGCGAATTGAGCCAAAACTGGCGTACGTGCAAATAAGCATGCAACCAAATATTTTATATACATACATACTTGTATCCGGACAACTGTGCATAAAAATAATTGGAGCGACAATGGCCACTAAATTAGGCCCAACAAATTAGCAATCTGCTGCTTCAGACTCACACACACACACACATATACAAGTACACGCATGTAATGTTAAACGACAGTGACAGTCGCAGCCGCAGCGTTGTTACTGTCGCTAGATAATTTAACAGGTTCAATTGAAGCTTAGAGCGAATTCAGCTAAGTCAGCTGTTTAATTGTACAGCTGCTCTCCAAGCTGTCCACACGATAAGCCACCCCCTCCACCACTAAAATCCCAGAGAGCTGACTCAGTGTATCAACAATGTCGACATTGTCGAAGGCGAAGGCTATAAAGCACGCAGAGTGAGTGACGTTGACTGCAGCTCGCACTTTGCTCTTTGGCGGGTGGGTGGTAAGCTCTGTTCACAGCAGCGATATGTCAACTACGTCATAATGCTGTTGGGTGCGTCTGATAGCATTTAACGTAATCGCGTAACGTATCGATAAATATGATTAATGGTTGTCACAGGGGGAAAGCGTTCAAAAATAGAGGCTGTCGGTCGATGGCCTAAGTTAGTATTATTGATATGTGTGGTAAAAATATACTTTTCAGCCAATAATTCCGTGCATTATAAATAAGTTAACGAGCTGCGCGCCTTCCCGATAATGTTTTATTTAAAAACACACAAAAAAAAAAAAAAACCGGCCAATTGTTTAGGTGTTTTTGAGGTAGTTCTATTACCAGCGATAAATATTTCATCAGAAATTAAAAGTTAAGATTATAATTATTTTCGTTTCTTCTTATGCTCAAAGTTCATTTCAAATCAAATGTTAAACAGTAAAATTCCCTCAGCTGTTTACATAACGGGACGACGCAAATAACAGAAAACTTTTCATAAGCCAGACGACGGACGACCACTTAAAGTTTGTGCAATATGTATATATATAATCAGATTTGGCGTGATTGACATGATCGAGCGACATGTTATCGTTATTGCTCCTGATAAGCGACACACATTCCCATTTTTATATATTATCACATGGTGAAATGGAAATATGTATTGAGTAACTTACATGTATAGGCGGCTGTCCTGCAGCTGGGCGAGCAGGCAATGGCAGCGATCAGCTAATTTGCGTGTCATTTGTGTGCCAATTGCAAGAGCATCGTCCATTGATGGCTCCATAGAGCTAAGCTTGCGCTGTTGTTGTTGTTTCTGTGCGGTTAATGCAGTTTCTGTTAATGTTGTTTGTAGAACTGCTGTTGTCATGGGGCTGCTGCTGTTGACAGTTTCTGTTTGTTGTTGCTGTTGCATTTTCTTAAAACGTCCACAGAATTTGGGTATGTTTAGAATGCCGCTGTTGTTGCTCTCACTGTTAGTGTTGTGATTGACTGTTAATAAAGCCTCTGAAATGGGTTCAACTGTTGCTTTTGGCTCTTCCGCCTTCGCCTTCGCCACTGTCACTGTCTCTGTCTCAAGCTTTGTAACTGTATTCATTTCTGTTGTTGCCAACTGCTTTTGTTGCTGCATTGGCTTAATATCAAAATCAGTGCCGCTGTCACTGCTGTTACCGCTGCTGCTGCTCGTGCTGCTGCTGTCGTCTTCATTATCGCTGTTGTTCTGTGATTGATTTTGTTGTTGCTCCTTGCGCTGTTGCTTTTCGCGTTTGCGCATCGTATACTTTACCGATTTGACGGCTTTTTTTGGCAGACCGAAGGCCATGAACCGTTCGATCTGTTCACTTTCAATGCCCGAATTATGGCACATGTTTGCATTTGTATTTTATACTTATATATGTAGCTGTTTAACGGTTCTTCTTTTTCCACTCGAAAAAAATTTGCAACTCTTTATGTTCTTTTTGTTAATTAAGGGTTTCTTGCTTTTAGTTTCGTTTTTGGTTAGTTCATTAGTTAATTTTTGCGTTTTTTGTATGTGAAACTATTTGTTTTAAGTGCGCGCGCGGCTAACAATGGGAAGCGGATAGGATTATGGGGTTCTGTTGGGTTAGCTATTGCTCGCTGCGACGTCCACGCGACGATTTAATATGTGCGATTGAATGGCCAGTCAGCGGTGTCGTTAGCTTTTATATAGCACCTGTGCATGTGTGTGTGTGTGTGTGAGTCTTGAGTTCTTGGACGAACGAGCTATCGCGAGCTCTCTTCGGCTTCGGCAAGCACGGACGAAGACGACAACGACAACGAAAACGATGCTCCCACACACGCATCGTGCACTTGATCTACATTGCTATTTAGTAGCAGTATGTACTTATATTGCAGTAAGGTGGGAGGGGGGCACAGGGTAGCCAATTCGCCTGCCTGTTAATCGTGCCAGCCAGCGATGCACAACTTTGTTATTGTAACTAGATTAACAGGGAAGCGAAACTGAATGAGCGAGAATTTAAAGAGAAAGCACCTGTTGCATTTGTGCTCTTAAAACTAAAGCAAAGAGCAAGCAAAGGCATGCATGCAATAAAATAATACTTCTTGTCACGCTGCGATCGTTAGGTGGGCTTTTATGGCCAAGCCAACCCTGGACTGGACTGGACTCGGCTCGACTGGCATGGCCCGTTGTGGGGATGCGGACGTGCCGTCTCGGCTTTCTGCTAATAATGGTCGACACATGCGCATAGTCGAGCTTGGGGCGGGGCGGGGCGGTGCGGTGCGGTGCGTAGAGAGGCGGGTTACTTACATCAGACGTTCTTACTAGCCCTTTTTTTTCTTTAAAAAACCAAGTCAAGTGAGGTTAACCGACTAAAAGATACTCTCAAAAATGTTGTTAATAAAAATCACCTTTTTATGAGCAGACATTTTTAACATTCGAATTTTTAATGGTTACTTAAACGATCCTAAAAACAATGCAATTTAGTTTGACTTCATTCATTCATTAATATTTTTATTTTTTTGTTGAATTTTGGCTTGCTCCACGCATATTCCACGTGATATTATTGTTGATTGAATGTGAGCCGAATGCCAAATGAATCGCTTTCTATATAGAATGTTGGATATAAAGATATTCTATCTAAAAGGGGGGGTTGGGAGATTTGACTTGATGAATGTGTCTCTGTCTGCTTATTATCGAATTGCGGCAAGTTCCGTTCAAAAACGCCGGACGTTGTTTCAGCCAGATATTTCAATCAAAAAACGTCAGCACCTGCTGTAATTCTGCATACAAACGCGAATATTAGTTAACTTGCTTTGATTCCATATAAAGTATATAGTATATATATATATAGAACACACTCATCAGATGTGTTGATTCTTCTACGTTTCGTGTTGCATGCAAACAATTTAACTTGAATATTTTTTTTCTTTCTTTTTGGTTTTTGAGGTTTGGAAATTCGGTTTTCGGAACTGTAGTAACAATGGAAAATTGTGCATGATTATTAATAAAATGTTTGTCGAAACTTTTAACTTACGTTTTGTTGTTGTTTGTTATTTTTGTTTTTGTGTCGCATGGCCTTTAATTAAGTAATAATTTTGTTTATTGTCGCCAGCCTTCAACCTTCCTGAAACTAGATTTTCGAGTGGTTTTTGGGGGAGACAACCGTGTCGAAAGTCACGTAAAGCCTGAAGTAAAAATAAATCATTAAAAATATATATATAAGTGTCTGATTCACTCGAAATCGAGAAAATATATAGTTACCATATATTATTGTCATAACTTACCAAATAATGTTGTTAAGCAAATATTGTGGAAGATTTCGAGCATTGACTAGCATATATATCAATAACATGTGTGTAAAAGTTATCGATAACTTTAAAATCGACACGATCATGGCCGTATCGACTCAACTGTTATATATAAACTTATTTTCCTAACACATACGTCGTATATATATCAGGCTTTTTTTCAAGGTTGGCGATGATAATAGTGTTGGTTAAAGTTGTTTTGTCTTAGTTTGATCCGGAATCCTCATATGATTCTTCCTCGCTTTCCGATTCCGATGAATAACGCGCCCCACAGTTGGGGCAATATTCTTCGGGTACAGGCTCATCAGCAGGGTTGATTGCACGGTAAGGATGCTCAGGACTCTCCTCGGCCAGTTCAACATTGTTGTGCTTCTGTTGCAATTCATTGTTCAAACGCTGCGAATGCCCCGAAAGCTCCACATTCGATGCTAATATCTCGAGCAAGCTTAGCTGCAGCAGATCAGCAAAGCTTAGTTTCTTTTCTTCTGTGGCTGTGTTCCCAAAGATTCTCTTTACCATATTTTTAACCTTTTCCATTTTCCTAGTTTCTTAATAAACGTAGTTATTTGTTTTAATTATAAAATTTCTAAATTTTCGAGTGTTTTCTAAAATTCGTTGTGTGTGAGAATGGAGAATGTTTTTGTTCGGAGGTTAGGTCAAGTTGAATTTAGAAAAGCCAACTAATTATTTTTTGTATAATTTTGTTGTCCTTCCTTGTCTTTGGGTCATGAGGAAATACTTACGACGAAACCCAATCAAACCATAAAGTGCTTAGATCTTCGATTTCAATATATTATTATATATCTGTATGTTTGATTGCCCATCCAATTTCGTATGTTATCAATTGGATTGCGCGGATAAGACAAAGTTCGATAATGTCTTGCCAAAAAATGAATAGAAACGAACAGAAAACAAAATGCGTACGTGCCGTGCTCATCGCTCTCGCTTGAGACATTTCGAGACAATAATTATTGGAAAATTTCCCAAAATATTCCATTCAAAAAGGCATTGATCTTGCGTCAGCTGCTGCCCCATTGTCAATCATCCATCGGCTGCCATGGCATCGATCCAAAAATAGAAAAATCCCGAAATATTTCAGCTGCTTTTTCGAGCATTGTTCAATGTAACATTTATTTAACAAATGTAACAAAAAAAAAGGTATTTTAAAGGGTATACAATCTTCGATGTAGTACCTTACCAAAAGATCGTTGGGTTTGTCCTCTATTGTGGTGGGTCTCAACACTACTTTATTGCATTTGTTGACGTTTTTTTTCATCAAGCCGATAAGCCACATTCGAGGGCAAGTCTGTCGGCCAATGCATCAACCTCTCTTCGTTCCTTTTCCCCTTCGCTTGATCTTGTTATCAACGTGTGCTGCCGTTGGCTGATTTTATTGTCAACTTTTTAATGAAATCGCGAAATAACCAAAACCAGAAATTGTGTTATTAAATAAACTGAATTTCCTATTTCTAATAGTTCCAACAAAAAATATGCAGGAAACTTTCATATTGATTGGTTCAGGGCAAGCGCACTCTCTCCCTATCTCTCTCTTTGTTTGCCCACATTATGATCAAGTAAAGTTCAATGGCTCTTGGGCACATTTAAGCGAGGAGCCACAGCATTTGTCCATTAGAGCAGGGGCTTATGATGGACATTTCTCTTAAATGTGCTAATGAGAATTGCATACAGTTACTTGTTTGTCTGTGTGTGTGTGTGTGTATGTTTGTTTGTTTGCGGAATTCAGGCAGGTCAGTTCGAATGTATGTACTTTGTCGAGTGGTTGGGGAAGGGGAACAAAAATGATGGAAATTTTTGGCGACGTTAATGAATTGATTAAAAATACTTTATAAGGCCAAAGGTATATTAAACAATAGCCGATAACAGATACAGTTACAATTAATCGACAAGCCTTTGCCTTATCTTTTTCAAAAGCGCTTTTGACTGTTTCGTCATAAATAAATACGATCCCATCTAGTATTTGTGGTTCTTATGTGCAAAAGGAAAAGTTTTCCTTTCCAGTTTCCAGTTTCCAATTAACCAACAAATTTAACGACTCTCCCTTAAGGGGCGAGAATCGTTTGTGACTCTTTCAAAGAGAGCGTCGAGAGCCCCGTCCTCCTCCTTGCGAGCTTGCCTAGCTGCCAGCATATATGTGTGTATGCATGTATGTTTGTACTTACTCGCGGCACCACTTGTTGCTGCTGCTGGCGGCTGAAGGCAGCGATTGCTTGTGGCGTACGTGACTTGAGCATCGGCGGCGATGTCCGCCAACGCTGGGTGCTGTTGGAGCCGTTGCAAATCGCGCGCCACATGCGGCAGCCAAGCCAACAACAACAACAACAACGGCGGTAGCAAATAAACCTGCCCGGATCACAGTTTGCCCGCCGCCGCCGCCGTTGAGCTCAGCTTTTGATTATTTTATTAAGTCATTATTATTATTTATGCACAAAGTTTTTTTTCTTTCTCGCTCTCGCTTTTCTGTTTGTTGTGCTGTATTTTGTTGCCATGCAAAGAAAAGCAAAAAAAAAAAAAGAGGAAACACAAGAAGAGAACCAAAAATGCAACAAAGTTGACTTAGCAACATTGCATTGAATATTAAATACCCTAAAATGTAAAATAAATATATACTCAAAAATATAAAATTAAAATATAAAATGAATACTCGATCAATGTAGTTCAATTGAAAGAATAAGTTCTTTTTTTTTTCATTGGCAAAGCATATAATAATATCGCATAATGCAGCCGAACCCGACCCGACCCCCCGTTGAGCTGGCGTTTTTTTTTTTTGTCTACTCAGCGCGAATCGTTTGAGTAAACTTCAATTTAGCATAGCAACAAATCAAAAAAGAACGAAAAATATATCCGAATTGGCGAATGCCGCTTGACAATTGACAATGTGGCCATGTGGCTCCGGCTCTGGGTCTGGCTCTAGCTGGCCATGATACATACATACATAAATATAGGTTTGGCCCATTTACTGCCGAGCAACAACGGTTATAAAACCTCTGACGAACTTGCTTTCGATCATCATAATATACAAATAATATTGTTGAACGTTTAGCGCATCAACATGTTGTTGTTGTTGTTGAACCGATCGATTTAATTTAATGTAAATATTTTGAATAACATTCGCACTTCTCTCACTTGGCTCAATATTTGCACATGCGCAGACTTAAACAAAACTTAAACAAATGCATTAAACGAGTTTTTAGCAGCCTTGCGGCTGATCATCATCATCATTGTGTTCGTTCAACTGCAACTGCAACAAAGTTGCTTTGATATCGAATCGTTATTGAAACGTCGACGCTTATAACGTTTTCTTGTCGAATCTAGTACTAGCATCTGGGGCTGAGTCACCTTGGGGCTATTTGATCGACTCGATTCCATGCTCAAAATGTTGTTGTTGGTAGTAAGTTCTCCCCAAAAGAGCTGAGAATAATCAAAGTAAATCTTATTCCTTCCGTCCCTCCTTTAACTTGATTGATTGATTGATGCCGCCCCTTTATTTTTATTTGTTGTTGTTGTTGTTGTTGCAGGTGTATATGGCACTGTTTCAGCCGTTGCGCGTGACACGCCATCAATTCCG
This sequence comes from Scaptomyza graminum, assembly GCA_018901835.1. Lineage (NCBI taxonomy): Eukaryota > Metazoa > Arthropoda > Insecta > Diptera > Drosophilidae > Scaptomyza > Scaptomyza graminum. Next base: position 1,803,833 of record JAEIFL010000001.1, on the reverse strand, counting down.
AAAGGTGCTCAATTGCATGAAGGTGATTCGAGCCCTGAAATACCAGGAGGTCTATGCGCAGGAGAAGGTCACCAAGGTGGACAGTCTATCGCTGGTGCTGAGCGGCAAGTGAGTAATAATTTTAAACGATAACAATTAATCGATAGTAATCGTTGTGTTACCTTTTGCAGATTAGTTGTTTCACAGCATCAGCGAGCGCTGCACATTGTGTTTCCCCATCAGTTCCTAGACTCGCCAGAATGGTTTGGCGTCTCGACCGACGATTTCTTTCAGGTAAGTCGACGAACATTGCTCCTTCGTCCTTGTATGATTGTTATCGTTTGGGTTGGGCTAGGTGTCCATTATGGCGATGGAGGAGTCACGCGTCCTTATCTGGCATCGGGACAAACTCAAACTATCGATAATGGCCGAACCGTTCCTGCAAACCGTTTTTGATCACATACTCGGCCGCGATGTGGTCAAGAAGCTGATGCAGGTGACACAGGTATACTTTATACTTTTAACAATTGTTAATTTGATATTAACTTTGAACTCTGAAGGTCAGCGAATCAATAGCCAGCAATGGCTTCCTGCCCTCGGGCGGCTATGCCGAGGATGCCGAGGATAAACCCATGCTCATACTCAAAAAGAGCGTCGATGTTGGCCACGGACTGACGGCCCTAATCAATCGACAGTTGCAGGGTGAGTCTCAAAACTATATATCTACTCTATATATTAGATCTTTAAGATCTCCTCTGTCTCTCTCTCTTTAGTTCATTGCATACGCTGTGCGTCTTAACCCCCCCAACCCACCCCACTTTTATGCATATGTCTCCCACCCACCCTCTCTCTCTCTCGCGCTCACACAAAAACTTGTCTCGTTCTTTCGCTCTCCCACTCTCTCTCTCTCTCTCTCTCTCTCTCTGTTCGTCTTAAACAACTTTTTGTGGGTCGTTCCTTGAAGCTTTTGTTGCACGCTTGCGCTGGTCGCCATTGGGCTTGGGGCGCGTGCGCGCGCTCTTGTTGCATGCTACACTACACTTAAAGAAAAACTACATCTAATAACAATTTAACCTAAACAAGCTTATTATTATAATGATTATTATTTATGGTTTGCTTTTGGCGATTTTTGTATTTATTTAACATTTTTTATTTTTGCATTTGTTTTATTGTTTATTTGATTAACTGTACAAACGTTTGATGTTTATGTTCGTTTTTTGCGATTCGCTATCTAATTTTAGAAGAGCATGTTCCTTTACTCGGTCGCACGTACAAACACACTAAGCAGCAGCCGTTGCCGCCAGGTAACGCCAACTTGGCGGACACCAATCTCGATCGCTACGCCAATATCGCTGCCGCCAACGCCAGTGCCAATGCCGCCGCTGCTGCTGCTGTTCATAACGATGGCATAAAATAAAAAGCACACACACACACACACACTCGTACACAGTATTTATGTATAAAGAGAGAGCAAAAAGCATATTATGAAAACCCATCAGAACAAAAACACAGCGCAGCATCAAGTCAAGTCAAGTCATCGTATGATCATCAATACATACTCGTCTGTCTGTAAAATCATCAATCACCAACGTATCATCATCGTCGTCGTCGTCGTCGTCGTCATCAACAGCATCCTCAACAGCATCAACATCAATGCACAACGTCATCAAGCAAGCACTTTGCGCACTTACACTTATCACAACTATAATAGATAATTTGAAAGTAAAGTGTAAACATCTTGAAATACTAATTGCCAGAAAAGTACCCCTTCTACCCCTAAAAATGGAAAAATTGAAGAAAATTGCGAAAATTGTTTGTAGTTATGACAAATTGGGTTTCCAAACTTATAATTTTGTGATCGTGATTGATAACCCGATTTCACTACGAAACATTTCATTCAACAGTGTAAATTTCGCTTTAACAGAGTCTGTAAAACAGCACAGCTGCTAACATTTGTATGCAAATGTTATGAAAATGTTGTGAAATCTGGCTATAACAGCCCAAAACTCTAGTCGATGATCATCGTCACTTCTTCGATTATGTATTTAAAAGCTCAAACTTTAGGCACGTCAAGATCAAAACTATGGCGCCATCTAATTGGCCATATATAAGTACATTCAGTAATTTTGTAAACCTTCAATAAAACTATTAACTTAAATGTACAATAATGAAAAATCGAAAAATTGCATCTTCCTTTACTTTAACTGTGCGGGCACATAAGCAATTTTATTTAACCATATTATCTATTAATCATTACTACTTATTATTTGTATAATTATTTTCATTTATTATATTTTTGTTTGTTTGTTGTTTCTTGTAATTTTGCACATTGTGTTCTGTTAACGCTCTGCTCCCGAAGCGAAGCGAAAAGATAAATTCGTCTTCAAGACAATAAAAATTTAAATTTGAATAAATAAAATTCCAATGACAACTCAAAAAGTCGCTTGGGGAACAGAGTATTTTGGCAAACGGTCGATTACCGATTTGCTTATATGTTTTTTGGTTTTTGTATCGCTTAATTCGATTTCGAAAAGAACTCAAGTAAAGGCTACATAAATACTTGTTGTTAATACAAATACAAACATAAAAAAAACACACATAAATTAATATTCTTACATAGAAACCTATATAACAAAAACTAAACGATATGCAATATATAATACACATATATACATATATATACGTTGTACATACAACTGTATCATACACACTTAACATACTTACTTGCCTAACTATATACTTTACCTATCTAAATACATATATATCTATGATAAATGTGAAATGCGGAATCAATGTGAATGTAAACAAGCCAAAAAAAAAAAAACACAAAAAAAAAAAACAACTGGAAAATTTAGTAGATGAAAAATATATGTATAGAACAAAAAACCTGGTCGTTTTCAAAACTAAAAAGTTATTATTATAGTGTTGTGGCGAGTTGAGATTAAGTCGGTTCTTCTACGCGGTTTGCGTCTCGGCTTGCGCATGCTAAGCACGTCCACGAACCGAAAGGAGTCCCAAAACGAGTCCAAAACCGATCGAAGAACAAAAACAAAAACAATTTAATACGGTTCGCGTGCCTTTTGGGCACTTTTGCCGTTTGCGTTTCTCATTAACATTACTTTGGCGCAAAAAGGCATTGATTTGTTTTTTATTTTAATTTATAATTATCGCAAAGAAAAATATATATTTTCAATTTAATTATATTGCCTTTGTGTTGCGTTTCGTTTTGGCTTCGACAACAACAACAACAATTTCTATATATTTTTATTGCTTTGGGCATGCCCATAAAATGTGCATCCGACAAAGCCGCTTGCTTCACCCCGCTCCGCTTGTGGCACCAATCAGCCTATCTATCCCCTGTATTTAGGCCACGTGACAAGCTTCGCGATTCATTTGGTTCTTTTTTTTTTAGATTTTATTTGTCGCATGGAGGATAGAGTTCGAGTCGATAACATTCAAGCCTTGTCATAATGATATTACTTGAGTGAGAGTTTCTCTATGGAAAAGTGTGAACAAGTTTCTAAAAAATATTAAGCCTCAACTCAGTCCTTGTTTGATGTATGTATGTGTGCGTGTGTGTGTGTTTCTCGCACTATCCTTAACATTTTTAACACGCTTGTATTTCATTCGATTTTTGGTTTTCAAAATATTGTCGTCCAACGTATGTATTTATGAATTTTTCCAATGATTTTCTATATATTTTTTGGGTGCCTATAATTTTGTCGTTTGTACTCGTAACAAAACTCGTCGTTTACTACAAACATATACTCATATATATACATATATATATATATAAAATATCTATGTATATATATATATATATATATCGCTCATAAACGTTAATCAACTACAACAACAACAACTATATCACTACAACCACCCAACCACGAACCACGAACAACAACCAACCAATGGCAACAGCTCTGCCCAGGATATCGAAGTATTATGATTGCGGTAAGTTTGAATTTCCCATCATAGTTATAAGCTTAAATGATAATAAGCCCCAAACCCAAAGAGAGAGTAAACCAGCCAGCCGGTCAACAGTATCTTAGTTGTTTATGTTTGTATGTATATACCATATGCTATATCTATTTGTCTAACCTTACAACTCTGTCTGTCTGTTATACATACTGTATCACCATGCTGAGCGTGTCCTTTATGGCTGTGTATGCGTGTGTGTAGTTTGTAGTAGTAGCTTGCATGTGCGGTTTATCGGTTATCGATGACACACCCATATGTGTATGTGTTAGTGTGTGTGTGTGTTTATGTTGTGTTTTGTTTCAATGTTCAATACCTTTAACCTATCATAGTTAATAAGCTTTTTATATTGTATTTTTGAACCGATTACCGAACCTCATTTGACGAAAAAACAAAAAAACAAAATTCGTATACTCTGTCATTGCAGCTGGGGATCCAAATTCGTGGCGTCTGGGGCGGATCGACGAGACTGATCATGAGACGGCCGTGTGAAAGCGCATCTGCATATATGTGATAGTTACTATATACATATATGTATGAACCTATATGTACAATATATATATACATATATATATATATAGATGGAAACTGAAGATCAACGTTTCGACGTGGGACAATTGTTTAGACTTGTGTTTTTGAGTATTATTAGATGTATATTTTAGGTAATATGGAATACGCGCATCCAAATATCAAATACTTTGTGTAAAAATGCGATTAGATCGGGTTTGCAAACCAAATTTATTAATGCTATACCAAATGCATGTTGATTGAAAAACTGAGAAAATGTATTTTTTTATTATCTAAACTTAAGAATAAACACTACACACACACATATTTATAATTAAATATAGTACATATATTAGTTTGTACTATTGCGTTTTTGGATTAGATTAAGTATGTATAATCATATGTGGCCATTGGATGCCTGAGCTCTTTCCCGAGTTCGAAATTTAGCTATCGTTAATTCATACTATTTGTATGTGGACATCAAACCCCTTGTCAATCTACACTCATTCAACATAATATATATATTTACAAACTACATAAGATTTCCTCAAATATATTTCTACACTTTTCGATTTTAATTTGAATAATTTGCCTTATCTGCTTATATTGATTTTTCATACAAATCCTTTGTTCAGATGGAAGAAATTTTTACCAACTATTATTCGAGTTTCGCTCATCTTCAAAATATAATACAGCTACATAAATATCAAGAAAGTATTAAAATCAAAAACCACGAAACTTCATTAAATTTCTAATGTTTCGATTCTGAGAAACAAAAAAATATTGGCGGAAAGTGTTAGGAATGTTGCCAGTGGAATCAGCTGTTTTTTTTTTTTAATTTAACCTTCGCTGAATGCATATCGAAATCGTTTCTCTAACCCCCCCTCCAACGGTCAAACATCAACAATAAACAAAAATAACGGTTCGGTGGATTTCATTATCAGCAACAAATACCTTATCGGTTCCGCCCACATCTTGTGCCTTGTCCATCCCAATAAATTTCAGCATTCTTCGAATTCGAGTTACATTTAAAATTAAATTCAGCTTGGGCAGGCTATAAAATTTGATTTTTGGGCAAAATCTTGCAGATATTCTAACCAAGAAAATTGTGAATCGCATTGCCAACCCAAGCCACAACTGCCTTTAACATTATCCTGAAAATAAGTTGAAGATTTCAAAATAAAAAAAAAAAAAAAATGTTCTAATCGTGTGCTGAAAATGTAGTTTAAATGTTTTGTTTATTAAAAATTTGATAGTTCATATCATAAGTGGAAATGTCTTACAATAGGGCGATAAAGCCAACAATGCCAGATCCCATTGTAAAAATGTCTTATTAAAATGCAAAATGTACTAAAAACAAAAATCAAGTTGAAATATGCATTTAGAGACAGAGACAGACGCAACGCCCTTAACAAAATGCCATCCCCTCAGCCCACCCAAAACGAGAAAAACGCCCCCATACAAAAGAAAATTGTCTGAAATTTAAGTATTATTGTATTGTTGTACTAATTGATTTAAAGTGTTATAATTAATACATACATACAAATATTTAGTGTTGTTGGCGTGAATGAATTTTTGTCAATCAAAATTAACGATAGATCTGTAAGTTTAGCGAATTAAAATTAAACTAAAACTAAAAAAACCAAAGACAAGAGCAACATAATTATAAAGCGATTAACAAATAACAATAATAATGATAATGATAATACATAAAACAAACAAATGTTGATTAATTAAATGATTAGCTAGACTTTATGAAATAAAATAAATCATGAAAAAAAAAACGTTAAACACAATGAAATGAACAAAATATTTATAGAACTAAGCAATACATTAAATTTACACAAGTGTAATTATGCATTAAAAAGAAAATGAAAAACAAATAATTCTAGATGTGCGAAAGGCAAAAGATTGTTAAATATTAGAGATGAAAAATATTTTATAATAAATCAAAGTCAAAATCAAAATGCAGACTAAACTAACTCGATCCAATGAAGCGCACTTAAATGGTCAGCTACATTTTTGTATTCCGCCTGAAAAGATAATAAAATTATACATTTTCAGTTTCAATATATGTATAGTACTTACTTACATATACTTATATATATTTATTGATTATTATTGTCAGTTTGCTTGCAAGGTTTCATATCAATTGTATTCAAAAAAGAAATGTTTTCGTTTACTGCTAATATGTTTCTATATGCGATCCAACCAAACCATCATCAACCAACTATCAATTAGTTTCAAAAGATTCAAAGGAAATGTTAAGTACTATAAATCTCTGATAGAAAACAAACGCAAATGAATATCAACAAATTTACACCCAGCAATAAACAAAAACATCAAAAAAACAATAACAAAAAACAATCAAATAAAAAACAGTTCACTGTATTTCGTACCTTTGGGCATAAATAAAAGTTGAAAAAAAATAACAAGAATCAAACTTATGCACAGCATTTATAAATATGGCAATTTTTAATATATGCTGGTCATATACACATAGATTTTTCATTAAATCCATCTTCGTTAACCAGCCAACAACTTTTTTGCAAATGCAGCGCCATTCCGGGGAATGTTATGATGTGATGCTCAAATTACAGACCATACATACCTTTGAAACTCCAATCAAAATATCACAAAACTCCATCCAATATAGCCCTTCTTGGCCATCAAGTTGATGGCAGTCAGTCAGTGCAAAGTGTTCTCGACCAAGCGAAGGAAGAAATAAGTAGACTCAACTGTTCAAAGGGTATGTGCTCTTGATTAGAGGCAACTGGATGCCTTATGTATGTTGTTGGATGTCCGCTTTTGTGTGGCTTTTTTTTTGTTTCAGCAAAATAGGTCAAATTTTAAGCTGCATTGCTCTTTGTAATGTTGATATCTAAGGGTAGAGTTTCAAATTTAGTTGCTCCATGCTCAATTTACACCTGTGTTTAATCCCTTTTGGGGATGAGGACACGTGACCACTGGACGGACAGCTAAAAATAAAATATCAAAATAAAAATAGGCGGCAGTTGTGTGCATGTGTGTGTGTGTGAGATGAGTTAGGTTAAAAAACAGATACACAGACCATTGAACACGAGCCCAACCACAGTTAACACTACAACCACCACAAAACACCACCATCAACGGATTGCTTTGAAGTTAACTATGGCTTTCAGATTGCTTCTATGAAAAATATCAAGTTTAATTAATTAGAATTTAAATAATAATGCATTTATTACTGCAGTTCAGTTGTTATGATTTAGTTTGATATTTTAATCTATTTTACAAAATATCTTATTGCCAAGAAACGCGAACTAAATATCTTTCTACGCTCCATGTGTGAAATTAAGCGAGCGCCCCTAAGTATGCTATAGTTTTAAACAACTTTCAAGGCAATCTGACACAATTGTCCCACTGACCGTTCTATCCGCCGACTCTCTCGCTCGCTCTCTCTGACCCACTGACTATCTGTCTAGCTGTCGTGTTGACTTCGGCTGTTACAAGTAAACAAAGTTTTGGCTGCTGCTGGTCAAAAGTTAGATGCCCCCCGAATGCAAATGCAAATGCAAAATGCAAAAAGCGTTAGACAATAAACAAAATTGGCTTAAAAACAAGTAGTAACATGTAATAAGAATGTTGCACAACAATCTTACCGACTGCATAATACTCTGTTATGGTAAAAAATCATCATTCTTTTTGCTTGGCTAGGTACACCTAGTTGATTTTGGGTTTCTACAAAACTAATATACTCTTTGGCCAACGGTGTCGAGGGCATACAAAGTCAAGCGAAAAGTTTTGCAAACACAAAGTTGCACAAACTGTCTACAACTAAAAAGGAACAGCTAGCCGATAATAACATACACTTACGGACCCCGAGTCCATCCTTTAACATATGAATAAATTTCATTATTTATATGAAAATATATATGATACACAAGAAAGAAGCATTTTCTTTGGCAGTTAGCTGTATGCAAAACTTATTCGATTCAACTGGCAAAATAAAAATATATAAAATGCTTGAATTTGTAGGAGCCTGTAGGAGCCGCAGCCGCAGCGTTACATGTTGCAAGAGTATACAAAGTAGAAAGTCATTATAAAAATGTCGCAAAAGCACATTTTGAATGTATAAATACTTTGATGAGCTTGGGGAGCGCATCTGATGTTGAGTGGCTTGCAGCACAGTGAATAAGAGATAAGTACGACGTTGCAGTCAGTCAGACGTATGCCTCCCCTCTCGTAAAGTTAAGTACATGATAAATATAGAGTGACCGGAAGGAAGAGACAGAGAGAGAGAGAGTGAGATGTGTGCGAAATAACGCGATTTTGGATAATGTTTGTTACTTGACTTGTTTTTGAATTCCATTCGAAATTAAACTCATTTGCGGAGGTTCATGTTCGTGCAACATGTTTTTGCAGGAAACAGCCAAAAACTATTTATGCATATAATTTATTTTCATTTATGGCTCATGTGCGGCTCAAAAGTTGAGCTTTTTTTTATCCGATTGCAATCGATGGGTTAAAATATTTTTATTTTTTTTTGCCGAGAAGCCAGAATTTTTATTTCATCAAATATGCATGAATATATTACGAGCAGTTCAAAAGTGGCTCTGAATGGAACGTTTCGGTATTGATTCGATAAAAGTTATGTGGAAATAAAAAAAAAATAAATAATAAAATTTCCTTTAATTTTTGTACATTTTTTACAATCAAATAAAAATTTGCTTAACGATACTTGAACGTGACGTGGCATGGCGCTGCAGGTGCTTGACGCGTGTGGCATGTTGAATGTTGCATGTTGAGGTTTCTGTTGCAGTTTGCTGTTGAACATTTTGTTGCACTCGGGCTTCCGCTCCACTTACAGCTGAAGAGTGCGCGCCAAACATGCGAATTGCCCATTAGAATGGCAGCTTCAAATTTGGGTTAGTTGTTGGCTGTTGGGTTAAGCGCTGCCTTAAATCGGTTATCGTTAATCAACCAGTTCGAACGTCAATCAGAGAGTTTGACACGCGCCGGGCAGCCCGGTTGGGGGGTGCTTGTGCCTGTGGCAGTATGTTAATGAAGTGCAAGCTGTTGCATTTGCTTGTTGCCTCAACGTTGTTTGGTTATGTTGAATTGTTGTCGCTTCGCTGCCTCTCTAACTCGAACGCTGTGTGAGTGGGTCAGTTGATGGGGCATTGAAGCGTGACACGTGAACCCACTGACCCGATGGACAATTGCCCCTGCCCCACACCCCCCACCAAACTCCGGCAACACTTTGGTCAACAACCCTAAGTGCTCATCAATTTATACACATATGAACACACAAACAAGAAGGTGCTAATCAGGTAACACACACACACACACACACACACACACACACACACACACACACACACACACACACACACACACACACACACACACACACACACACACACACTAATCTTTATGTAAATCAAGATGTGTGTGTGGTAAGCATGTCACTGTGCTACCTTTTAAAGCGTTCATTGGCTTTGACCATTCCGCATCTATAAATAATTTGCTTAAAAGAAAGTGCATTTGTTTTAAATCATCCCATTCTTGATAATTATTTAAACCTAAAATGCATAAGGTTTATTTTCATATTTATATAAGTAATTTCGTTATTCAAAAAATTAGTGAAAAGCAAGATTTCTATTCACAAACAAAGTCGGTCGCAATCGTCGATTGATAGCTCACACATTATGTAGTATATCGCTATACTTATTGATACTTAGTTTTTGGTGTGATATTGCCTTTGCCTCTTGTTATAGCTATTCTGACGGTTAAATTCTTCGGTAGAAATGAAATCAATGATGGGAAGATGATCGGCTAGCGGTATGTGCAACATCGGTATCGGTTTTTGTATTTTGATTGGACCCTTCGGTTTACTGATAATTTTGTCAAATGCTTTTCGCACGGCAAAGCATGAATGGACTCGCTTTGGTTTTGTTCCACCTTGTGGTTTCTTCTCGGCCACCTTAACCTTTTCAACGGGGGCTTGGCGTTTTTTTGTGGCCCCCTTCGTCGCTGGAGCTGTCCGCTTCAATGGGACCCTCTTCTTGCTCATCTCACCATCGATCACTGCAACTGTTGCTTTTTTGCTTAACGGCGTTGCTTTCTTTTTGATGCAAGTGCGAGGACGAGGCTTCGATCTAATTGCCATTGTCTGAGATTTTTGTTTAGTCGGCTTTGACCTGAGTTGCTGCGTTGTCTGCTTTCGCTGCTTTCTTTTGATGGGCATTTTTATTTTTGATTCACTTTAAATTTAAACTTTTCTACTCGGATGATTAAAATATAATTATTTTTTTTCGACTGCTTATAAATAGGGTTTGACAGGCAGCCTGCTTTGCCTATGCCTCATAATGCTGATGATGCTTCTGCCGCCGGTTCCCTTTAGTCGGTTCGGTGGTTCCGATTGACTGACTTGAACACTTTTAAGTTGGCAATTAGTTCTGGAGAATTGTTACTTAAATCCCTCGATACTTTTACGTTAACTAAGCATCCAGCAAAGCCGCACAGATCTCGGATTATTATTGCTAGTTCATATGATAATAATAAAAAGCTAAAAAGTCTAAAAGTTTTGTAGTTTAAGTTGCTGCTTATTTTATTCGTAGATTGGTTAAATGCAGCTGATTTTTGTTGAACAATTTTAGCCAAATTGCCGATGATTTTTCGCAAATCCGTATTGGCGGCTTAGCCCATATGTAAGGGTAGCCTAAAGTTGCTTTCGGTGTCTCAACACGCAGCGTGCACTTTGTGGCTTTCGTATCGACAGGTATCTTGCGCCTTGTGAGCCTCGCGCGTTGCTGGATGATCACCCTTCCTTTGAACTTCGATGTCGTCTGTGCTTTGCCTGGCGATGGAGTGTGATTAATGAGAACGCAGCGACAGTAAGAACAGCGGGGAACGTTCTGTTGCCTTGCATTGTTCCTTGGCGTCCGTTTTCTTGTCACGGCTTTAGGTTTTCGATTTGTCGGCTTTGAGTTGCGTTTTTTTGATATCTGTTTGCGCTGCTTTAGTTTTCTTGCCATTTTGTTTGCGATTGAAAGTAAATACTTATAAATTTCGCTTTTTCTTTATGTGGAAAACTGAAATAGATATTTAATGTTGAACGTCTGAATGTTTTCTATAAATAAATGCCAGGCATAGACTTGTCGCCTGCTTTGTTCAAGCTCTGATTGACTGAAAATTATTATGAATATATGTATATGTATAAGCGTATTTGTATAAGAAAAACAATGAAAGGGCAATAAATTAATTTAAATTGAATTGTTGCCGAAAAACTTTATTACAAAGTGTCAAAAGACAGGAAGTTACGTTGAAGAAGAAGAAGAAGAAAGGCAAGAGATATAGTAAACATTACATTAAAACTTGATAACAACCAAACATTTACCATGAACTTTCAGTTGCTTTTGTGTAAGCTGACGCTTTGGCAACGATGCGCCTGCAGGTATGCAACAGTTCTTCTTTTTGGCTTTTGGCTTTCGACTTTTGTGTTCTTTACGAAAATAGCAATGTTGAGCAACAGTTAATTAAAATGGAAAAGACAAAGAGACAAGAGATCATCTTTTAACTTGGGATCGGAAGATAAGCACAAAACTTATGGCAAGTGCAAGTTTTCTGTGGAAAAATCGTATTTAAGATCTGTGGTTGAATACTTAATTGGATTAAAGTGAGTGTGCGATTTGAATGATTTGGTAATTCTATTGCCATGAATGGATTCAAATCATTGGCTTGTTTCTGTCTCCACTCGCTTGTGGGGATTCAATTAAATAAAAATCGGGGAAGGCGTCAGCAAGTTGCAAAAGGGGCATAAAGTGCAAATGCTTATACAACAACCACAAACAGTTGTTAGTGGCTCTTTTGTTGCACACAACAAAACACGATACGACACGCACACAGACGCAGTACCGAGGCATGCACATGTATTTATAAATAGATCCCAAAGCGACCGGAAGTCACTTTCAGCTAACAACGGAAGTTGCAAACGTCTGCTCGATGTTACTGTTACTGTTGTTGTTGTGTTTTATAATCGCTTTGAGATGCGTACAAGTGACGGCATCAGCATGATGTCGTTTGCCATTTCGTCAAGCCAACAAACCAACGACCAAGGCTCTCGGCCCATAGCCGAGTCATGATTCGTGCTGACGCTAATGCTGCTGCTACCGCTGCTGCTGTTGGTGCTGTTGCTTCAACTGGCATCCTGGCTGAATTCACTTTTAGTTATTGAGAAGCTCTTGAACGCGAAGCAACGACAGCAGCTGCCCAACAAAAATTGTCAGTGCCAAACAGTTTTGTGTCAAGCGCGCATTTAAAATGAAAAACTAATTTCAACATTTCAAAGTTTATTTATTTTGTGTTTTGTTGATTTTTGTTTTTTAAAGTGTAAGACAGTAGGATCTTAGTAGTAGGATCTTAGGATCTTAGACAGTAGGATCTTGTTGAAAATGCGTGATCATCCCGGGGTGCCAAATGTATTTCGTGTGGCATCGTCACATAGTATCAATAGCATGGGCGTAACGGGCACGCCACGCAGCAATCATAAACAGCGGGGCAACAGCAATTACATCAAGAGCAACAGCTACGAACAGCAGCAACAGCTACCGCAAACCGAACCACAACAGCAGCAGCACTTGGCCAGACATCAGTTAACTACCAGCGCATCCATTGAGCGAACCCATCATCAATCTGTGCAGCAACAGCAACAGCAATCGCCATACGCAACGTTGCCGCGTGGCACGACCAGCAGCAGCAGCATCAGCAATTGCAATGGCGGTCAGCGACGTGCACAGCAGCAGCAGCAGCAACAACTACAACTACAAACGGGCGTCATCAACACAATTTCCGGTAGCATTCTGTCAACTGGCTTTACATCAATCGCAGATGGCTTACAAGACTTGCAGCCTAACGGCAACGCCAACGGCAACGGCAAGGATAACAATAATGATAAACGACAGCAACAGCAGCAGCGACAGTTGCTATCGTTAGGCATTTACAAAGGCGTTGAACGGCAGCAGCAGCGGACAACAAGAACAAGAACTGCAACTGCAACTGCAACAAATATTTCAACAACTACCAATGCAGCCGCCATTCTTGCAACTCAAAGTGGATTCAACAACATGACTAACGCCAGCGGCGGCTACCTCTGGCTGTTGACACCTGTTGCGGCTAGGTAAGCATTCGAAATTCCACTTCAAAACCCCTTGAATAAAACTTAATTCAATACACAACTTTTAAGAACAGATTCAGTATAGAAACTTTATCCTTAAATTAAATAACTTTGATTTAAGTATTTATTTTTTAAAGGCATAAAGGGTTTCAAAAAGTTAAAAAAAACTTTCATCGATTTTGATTCTTTCTAAGAAAAATAAGTTTAAATCAAAGATACAGTCGAACTTTCATGTAACGAATCTCAGAAAATGTATAGAATGGGTGCAGGATTCTGGAAATGAAACTTTTTTAAATAGAAAACTTTGTTATACGGCTGATCGTTGTATGGACGTTCGACTGTACCGGGTGCATTGTATAAGAACTGAATATTGGATATGTGAATGTGTGTGTAACAGGCGGGAAAAGTATCTCCGATAATCTCAAGTATAATTGTTTGATCAACAACAACTTTAACCAATAAACAAAGTTTTTTGTTATAAAAACTTAGAAACTTAAAAAAAGTGCCATCAAAATCCGTTTAAAAACAGCGTTTAATTTAACTTTGATGAGGCGAATAAGCAACCAAAAAAAAACTCTGCTCCATAAAAATAAAATAGTATAGTTAAGCTTGTTTTGAGACTGTGAACAAACTGTGATTTACATTATTAAATCATTCATGTCCTACCCATGAATATCTACCAAAGGACATACAAAGACACAAGTCTATTGCCCCTTGACATTTGTCACTCAAATGGCGCATCGAATGTGGTTCAGTGCATAGCTCGTTCGCTGAAGGCGCCAAACATGTGACACTAATTCTGCACATTGCACGCCAGGTGCCGGGGACATTGGCAGCAGCAGCAGCAGCAGCATCAAGGACATGCAACTAAACAGTACAAGATGAAACAGGAGAAGGAGATGGGAGATCAGAAATAAACTGAACTTAGAAACTGAAGCGTAAACTTTCTGAGTTGGCCAGAAATACATACAAACTTATTTATACTTATATACTATATGTATATATATGCTCACATCTTGAGAGCCTCGCTTTGGATGCAAGCTCGCTGCTGCCTGTGCCACAAATAATTGCGTTAGCGGCACAAATCACTGCAAAGTGGGCTTAATTTGTTTGTTTTTTGCTATTTGCTCGCCGAATGGCGAATGGTCCCACTTGCACTTTGGCTCGGTGATGATGCCACGCTTTAGTTTTTTGAAATTCTATTTTTTGTAGCATTTTTCAACCAACAAATATCGCTTAACAATTTTCGAGAATTAATAAACTAAAAAAAATGTTTTACGTTGGGAAACAAAAATGCAATTTAATTGGTTTTTATCCTTTCTTATTCTTATTTGCACAAATTAATGGGATAGCTCATTCTCAAGGGAACACAACTATTTTTTGAATTTACTTTTAAGGTCATTTTTTTAAACTATTTTTCAAAAAAAAAAAAAATTTGATAATAATGAAGAAGATTTGCTTTCGGCGCAAAAAACAAAAAGTCCGAATCAGCGAAACCTTGTCACAAGGAAAGCCAGAAATTAATTAGTCACTTTGGCTCTTGGGGTGCTACTAGCTGCATACATACATATGTACATACATATATAGCAACTCCACTTTGAGCATAACAAACATGCTTGCTGGCTTGTTCATTTTATTGCTTCTTCGCACACGGCAAACGGCACACACAACGTTGATTTTTCTTTTCTTTTCCTTTCTCTTTTTTTTCTTTTTAATCAACATTCAGACAAATGCCTTTTACTCCTTTTTTCCCACACACACACACACACACACCATGTCGAGGATGTTAGTATTTTACATTATTAAAAGACCTTTTACAAATGTGTGTGTTTGTGTGTGCAAGATTGGGAAGGATGTTAGGGGGGGACTCGCCCCGTTTCGTTATCGTTTGGAACATGCATAGACTGCAACTAAGTGAATTGACAATCTTTTGCAGCATTTCTGTGGCGATTGTTATCGCCGCTCTCGCTGGACCGCAATGGCTTTTTACGGAAGAGAAGCTGCCCAATATCCACTATAATGGCACCGCCAACTTTAATGCACTCGACGATGGCGCCTATATAACCAAATATACCAAATCGAGTCTATGGATATTGTGCACAACGCTGCCAGGTAAGGGGGGTAAGTGTGTGTGGGGGGGGAGGGAGCTAATGAATAATATTCCGCGAGCCAAAAGGTGCAAGATGTTGCTTGGCGTCATGGCGACGCCTGCCAGCTACTAGATGAAACACAATCACTTTAGCCAATCATCCTGTCAGTTGGTCAATCCATCAATCAATCAAGCAAACAAATAAACGGAACAACTGCCACCAATTAGCACTGAAGTCAGCCCACTGAACTGATTTATTTCGCTGACAGCCATATCAAAAAAATATATATATACATATACTACATATAAATACACTCTCCCAATAGTAGCCATGTCTATTTGTGTGTGTGTGTTTGCATGTAAAACAAGCATAGTATAAACATACATACATACATACAAAATTTTTTTATGGTTTTTTCGATGTTGCAGGCCTGGATGTGGACACATTCAACTGCATCAAAATTGATTACTTTCCAGAGGAAGGCTACCAACCGGATCCACAAGACTCAACACCAGCCATACCCTGTACGTACAATACTTAGAGCTTAAGCCCAAAACAGCTTGAAAAAATATCGTGTAAAATCTTTTTTGCATCCCCATACATATATAAAACCCTTTCTACTTGAACAACATTTTTGCTTTGGGTTTTGCATGGTATGTCAAAGCGACTAAGCTGATTTTTCTTTTTTTTTGCTTTTGAAAAATATTTGAGTGCTGTCAATATTGCTTATAGACAGAGAAGTGCATAAATGTATGCTGCAAGCGGATTCTTGATTTTTTGGCTATCTTTTGTATTTGTTGTTCAATCAACATTTGTTTTAGGGAACGTGGAAAATAGTCATACGATAACATACAAGCCGAATCTGTATATATGTTATTTATGTCTGTTTTTAAATACAGAATACAAGCATAGAACATTTTTATAAATTCGGGACACGAAGCCGATTCAAAAACCAAACCCTTAATCTTAAATATTATTGTAAATTTCCTTACTCAATCCTTTTGAATATTGAAGGTTGACTTAGCTGGCAAGTTGTAAATTATTAAAAACATGCCGTCTTGCAAGCCATTGTTAAATAACAATGCAAATAAATGCAACATGCAAAAGTCCTTTTGACTAATTAGTACAACGAACGTATAGAGAATTTTGTATAGAAAACAATTCTAAATTAAATTTCATGGAAATACAATATATTATTTGTTTGCGTATATTTTGATGCACACAAAACAGCCACAGACAGAATAGACAGTAATTGAAAATTGTGCAGGCCTTGATGGTGATTTTTGACTTTTGTCTTTTTTGTTTCTTTTTTTTTTTGGGTTTTGTGTGAAACACAATCCGTTTCGTTAGAATTGAATTTAATATAATAGTGCTTGGCATTTGTTCATTTTCATTTGTTTTTGTAAGCGTATTAAAATTTAATTTCGTATTTACACGAATATTTCCACAAATATTTCATAAACTTTGCGAACAGCGAAATGTGTTTTGAAGTCGCCGCGGGTGACAATTTAATATAAAACAACATATAGTATTCGACAGCGCGCGGTGCTTTCTCATCACATCCACGTCCAATATTTTTACGCATTTTTTGTTGTTGTTGATTTTTGTTTTTAACCCATGTATATAGCCATGGGCTTAAAGCAGCCGGCCAACCATCAAACCTATTACCGAGCCAATCCGCCAATCACCGCCAACTGCTGAAATAGGCACACATGTCGTATACTTAATACAGTTCAGCTCTTATTTCACCTGGCGGCATTTTCGACCCTATTAACAAGAAATCTTTATTAATTTATATATATGGTATATATGTATAATGTATATTTACTTAGTTTGCACTTTACTTTTTCTTTTGCACAGATACTGTTACAAAATCGTGCCCTATCTTTTTGGCCTCTGGCATCTTTCTGCTTATCAGCTTCATTATCTTCTTGATACCGACGTGTTCGCATCAAAATAATCTTTACTACTTTATTGCCGGCATTCTCTTTATTGTTAGCGGTAAGTGCAGTTTATTTATTATAATTTTGGTATACAGAAATACTATTTAATAAATATTTAATGGATAATTGTTTGATTTGATTTTGTTTGACTGAACAGGTTTGGTAATGCTCATCGGATTGATTGCCTATATATCGATACTGAAGGCTGAGATTGGGTCGAAGCTGCGACCGCGTTCCACGCTGCAGCCGCCGCTCATTAAGGTTACCTATGGCCAGAGTTTCTTTCTGTTTGTGTTTGGGTTCATTGCCACCGAGTTTGTTGGAGTGCTCAACATCTTTCTCTACATTAATCTGCAAGAACTAAGTTATTACAGTGTAAGTATTGCTGCGGGTGGGTGGGTGATTGGGTGGGTTTGGTTGGTTGTAGCCTGTGGCTGCTGCATCCGCCTCTATAATTATGCATAACGGGACAAGACCATGTTACCGTTATTATCATGGTAGTTGTGTGTGGCTGGGGGCGGGGTAGAATATTGCATTTCCCTTCACGCCAACTTCCGGTTGACAGAACAAAATGGCAAAGGCCGAAACGAAACGAATTGAATTATATGCCAGCCAATTGGATGGATCCGTTCGATGCTCCCATATGGGGGCGTGCCATTTCAATCTAAATACATAGTACTACTTTCTATAGTCAAATGAGTTTCATATATGTACTTAAGACGTTACTTAAAGTCATAATCGAAGCAGTTCCTTAGTTGCCTTAGTTTAACGATTCCCTTGTTTTTGCCGCAGCGATTGCCCTGCTTTAGTGTTGTCAACATGCAGGCCAAGATCAAGGAGGGGCACTGTGAGCAGGCCATACTCAGTCACTCCTACAAACGATATAAGCAGTCGTCGCAGGGCACACCGGAGGCGGCATCGACGGTGGCATTAGTGCATCAGCAACAGGAACAACAACAACGACGACGGCAGCAGCAGCAAGTGCGACAGCAAATACCGTTGCGTTCGAGCAATGGACGATTGCATCAGGTGCATGATGTGGGCCGTGGACCCGGATCCGGACCCAGTCAGACACAAACGTTGCCTGCTGGCTATGCGTGCCGCAAGCATCCCAATGCCGCCAATATGGCGAATCTCTATACGCACAACGATTTGGAGCGTCGCTACTATTTCGAGAAGCCAGTGGCGTCGTCCAATTGTAACTTGCATTCGCGCAGCTTTGCCAAGTCCCTGAACCAGCTGTGCATGGAGCCACCAGCTATGACCACAGCGGCGCCATTGGATCGACCAATACCGCCTGCAGCAACGTTCGCCGATCTGCCCCAGGAGTTTCCACTAACACGCTCCGTTTCGACCACAACGGACATTTATGCGTCGGCATCACCTACAACGCAGATGCAGCGCAAAAAGCGACGCAGCATCCTGGTGGAGGGACAGGTTAGCGAGAAGGAGCAAACAGCTCGGTTGTGCGGGTTGAAGCGGGGACTGCGCAAGACCAAGGACGAACTGTTCCAGGAGTTTTGCAAGCGGGCGGGCATACGCAACAAGCCAAAGAACATCTACTATATACCCAGCGAGGATGCAGACCAAGATTCACCACAACAACAACAACAACAGAGTCGCCACAACAACAACAACGATGACGACGACGACGATGCTGGATTTCGAGAATTTCGAACTGGCCCAGCCTTAGACGATGAACATCTCTTCGTTGTGGCTGGTAAATTTTACAACCCAACCCTACATAAATGGCTTTATATATATATATATGTATATATTTCTGTACCTCGGCAGATCATCCTCAACGCATGCAGATGTACATGGAACCGATGATGCCGCCGTCATTCACGCCACAGCCGCAGCAGCAGTTGCGCCGACTCAACTCGAATCTTTCGCTGCACAACCAAGCGTCGAATGTGTGGCCATGGCCGGAACAGCAGCGCCTGGCATCGGAGCACGGCCAAAGCCGAACATTGCCACGCTCATTTATGCGACAGCCGACTGGCAGCCAGGATAGCCTGCGCTCACACCTAAGCAGCTACAGTCCCAGCCATCAACGATTATCCAAGCTAATGCAATACCATCCCCAGCATTCCCATCGATATTTGTCGACGGTTACGCTGCCGCTGCATGGCGAGGATGTACAGCACAATCCACACTTACAGCCGGTGCAATGGCCAACTGCCATACCATCGTCGCCATCCAACTATGTCAATGGCTATCCACATCCGCAGCCACTTTACACGCCGGCCATCGCTGTACCGGTTTTGAGCGGCACGGCCAAGTTCCAACGCTCCTATGCCTTCGACGATGTCCAGCGACGTGGCAGCTCCTCGCTCATTGGTGATGCCTTCGATCTAGACGAGATGGAGCGCGAGCGTCGTCGTTCTCATGCGAGTCTCTTTGGCAACGTGCCACAACAACGGGAGCACTACGATCTCATTAACGGTACAGCCGTTTAGGAAGAAGATTATTCCTTTAGATCTTTGACCTGGCTATCGAATTTTTTTTTTTGCACCTATCGGTTATCGATTTTGATAGAGAGAAAGAATAATGTATTTAAAACAGAATTTTAATCAAATACTTTTATGTAGGTTCAATTAAGTACTTTAACCGATTTCAAGCACTGATAGAGGATCACTAGAGAATTGTCCTTCGAAAGAAAACTTGACTGGAAATGCAAATTGAATGTCCATACTATTTCGTTCTTATGCGCTACACGAATTTTAAACGGATCTTCAATTTTAAACAGATCTCAACTAGTTCTAGACGTTTTTGATACACTTTAATCGTACTTTAAGTAAATGTTGTATTCAAAAGGAATTTTTTTATACTATACATAAGGTCTTGGCATATAATACTGATTGTAAACAATTTCTGAGTTGACAAATTTCTAATAATATATACTATCTATGTATGTATTGTACTGATCTGTGGCGAATCATTTGCTAGCCATGTTTGCAGTGGACACATCTCTAAAACATCTAACTGCAAACGTGTCTAACAAAGGAATCGTCGTCAGCTTTTTTACATCTGTTTTTCTTTTAGAGATTCAAGCGTTTCCAAAAATCGACGCTGTGCGACAAAGTCGAACTGGAGGATGATCCCGATGCGCTTGTCCCATTGTCAATCAACTCTGCCAAAAAAATATCACGCATGATAGTGGGCCGAGTGCTTAAGCTGCTGGTCGTCGTCGTATCACTAAGTGCGTCCAGCATGAAAGCCGATGAAGTTGCCTCGGTTCTGTTCTGTCTGCTGTTTGGCGCCGTATTCGGCCGAGCTGCTGCTGCTGTGCCGTGTTTACTTTGTTGTTTTAGGGTTGGTGCGCTCCAAGGACGTCTTGATCTTGATCGAGGTTTTGTTTGATTTTGTTCATCCGTTTCGCCGCCAAACAGCTGCTGCATTTTGGCCATAGAACGACGTAGTTTTTTACTGGCTTGTGGCGTTGGCATTGGCGGTCCATCACCAGCTGCATCACCATCGCCATCGACATCGCAGAGCATTGAAAGTGTTGAATCAGTGCTCATCAGATCCGTATCAGCTTCATAAATTGGCATCGGCGGCAATTCAGCGGCAGTTGGCAATTGCATGCCGGGATGCTTGCCAACACGCGCCAATGTCGCCTCCACTCGATTAATTAGCTGCTGCGTCTCAGTCTGCAACCGCTCCTGTTCCTGCACCACCTCCTGCACCACTGCTGCTGGTGTTGGCGGCGTTGGCGGGGTTGGTGGTGACTCTGATATTGTTGCTTGCAGCTCGGAGAAAAGTTTGCGGCGTGCATCGCTTATGGCATTTGTAAATGGATAGGTTTCCTCCGTTTCCGGCTCGGGAACAGTGTCCGCATGTGGTGCTGTAACTTGCGGCAATGCTGCGGGCAACTGTAGTTCCTCCAGGCGCATGCGTCGTTGCCAATCCCGGAAGCTTTCCAGCGTGCGATGGATGTGCTGACGTTCGCGGGCACAGCTGTTGCGTATATTGAGCATCTGCTTCTGTTTGTGTTCACGTGCTCGCTCCAGATAATCCAAGAAGCTATGCTCCAGCACATCGCTTTCCTTCTCTAATTGTAGCATGCGGTTTCTGTAAAGGATTACATTAGTTGTATGAATATTCGGGTTAGATTATAATAGTAACTTGGCACTAAGGAGCGCTTCATTGAAGCTGGGCACGGTTGATGGACGTGCCACAGGGGATATGTGTGCCCTCTGTCTGACAATGGTGTTGGTGGCAGCATCGTGAAACGTTGGCTTTGGTGGAGGAGGAGCAGGAGCGGGAGTTGTTACAGGAACCGCAGCAAAAGTAGGAGCGAAGGCAACAGGAGCAGGATCATGAGCAGACTTCAACTGAGCTGGAATTATAGTATGCGGTGGCGGCGGCAGGGATATGACAAGCTCTTCTGTTGGTTTTATCGTTTTGGGTTTTGTTTTCGAATTCGCATTCGATTTGGATGCGGTAGTGGGCCAGCCCGTTTCAAGGGTTGCCGTCATCTCAGCCGCCTTCTCCGTCAGGCGCACCTTATCCTCCAGCTGCAGATTATGCGCCTCGTAGCGTTCCAGTATCCGAACGATCCTTGGCACCAGCTCGCGCGACTCGGCTGAATGTGAGTCGAGCTCTAAGTTGCGGCACAGCGTCTGCAGGATGAAATCGTTCAGGGATGAGAAGATGCTTGGAGAGATGTGTCTGAGATTACTTACCCGCCAGCAGGCTTGCCTATAGTGGAGACGCAACATTTCGGCATGGTGGCGCAGCTTGATCATGTAGATCTCGTCGAGACGTTTCCTTTGCATTGTCAGTGCCTTTTGCATTGATACCTCGGCGCGCTCTAGGAAAACGTTTCCACTTTCTGAGTTCATCATCTCGAAGACCCATTGAATGTAGGTGCGGGTGGCCGGCGACTTGACCTTGCCAGCTGGCGTCGTCTGACAGCCAACTCCTCTCGAAAATTTATCCCAACGATCCGTGCTCGTCGATGCATGCCGTCGACTCGATCCCTTCGTTTGGCTACCAACCGTTTGCTGTGTGGCTGGCGGTTGAGTTTGGGTGGCGGTGTCCTGTGCCTCCTGTTGCCGCTGCTGCTGCTGCTGCTGAGCTCTCAGCTTGCCCTCCTGCACGCCCATGAAATGGCCGTGGGAGAAGCCTTCCTGATAGCCACGTTTGTAGCCCCGATGCTTGCCCACGACGCATTCCTGCTCCATGGTCAGGTTGAGCACATTGCTCAGCGTGTGGACACAAACCGAAAGCTCGCACACCAGCGCCTCATAGCGTTCCAGGGTTAGACGCATGGACGCGTCGGGTGGTTGCTGCATTTTAATTTGTTTTTGGAATTTCTGCAGGGTTAACTGCATCATTGCCAGGGTGGCGACTTGCTCTTCGTGCAAATGTGGCAGCTTGGGCACATTCGCTGACGCCGCCGGAACAGCAATGGGTCCCACCGAGGAGAGCACTATGTTATCCTCGGCGCTCCTGGCAGTCGGCGACTCTGGCTGCGCAACATGCAGCTGTGTCGCCATCTGTCCCGGTGCCAGTGTTTGTCCAGCAGCCAAAAGACGTTGCCGCTCCACCAGCTCCTGGTCCACTATCCTTTTGAGGCCTTGCGATGAGATCACCTCAATGGGTGGCGCACAGGGTGTGCTCAGGCTGTTTATATTCTCCATTAGCGACGACAGCTGCCGGCCCAAGCCACTCAGTGAGTTCGACGCACGAGGTCCAATGTAGACGGTGCGTCCATCGCCGGAAACCACAAGCTCATCCGCCTGATACAGCTGACCGGTGTCCAGAACTCGGCTGATGCCTAAGCATGCCGCCGGTTCCGTTTGCACTTCAACCGATTTTGTTGTGCTTTGGTTGGAGCTTGCATCGAGCAATGCCTTGAGCAGGATCAGGAGCAAACATGGCTGCGATTGCGACTGGCCATAGAATTGGAGTATTTGTTTGGCATTTTTGGAGTCAGCCGCTTGCCTGCCCAGCACTGCAACAAGCACCTGCTGCACTTCCTCCTCGCTGAACCGAAATTCGGTGCGGCCCTGGAAATTGGGAAGCGTCTGGTGATGCTGCATCTCGCTGCAGAACACCGAGAGCGTATAATGGCAGTTCTGCTCGTAGAGAAACTCCGCAACGAGCGTATGCAGCGCCAATGTAATTGGTGAACGCATAGAGCAACTTGGTGATTGGGCAGCAGATTGTGTCGAAGCCCGACTTAGCAGCTGACCTGAGCGCGAAACAAAATAGTAGTATTTTTAGTACGTTTTCTTTGTGAATGGCAGCAACTTACCCAGCGAAGTGTTGTTGAAGCAGTTGATCAAATGCATGCGCAGATGAGCATGCATTTTGTTGTCGATGCCTTCTTGGCACAGCCATTTGCGAAACTCCCGCTCGAAGTCTTGATCCGACAGTTGAGTGAAGTGCTCTAGCTGCAGTCGCAGCTGCGCAGTTTTGCCAGTGTTGCCGTCTTCAACTATAAAAGTGTCGCTGTTGTTGTTGGTTGGGGCTAGGGCTTTATGCTTTTCTGGTTGTTTGTTAGTTTTTGCTGATGGCAGTAGGCTTGGCTTCGGTTTCTCTTTGCTCTTTGCTGCCATCGACTTGGGAGTCGGCGTTGCTGCTCTTAATGTCGCATCTCTTTTCGGTTGTTGTTGCGATTGCGCTTGCGCTTGTGCTTCTCTCTCCATTTGGGCCACTTTATGTTTGCGCTCGCGCTCACATACCGGCTGTGATTGCCTCTGTGTTTGACGTTGTCTTGTTGACAATTCTTCTTCTTTGCTGCGCTGACGTACGCTTGTCAGTCGAGGGGCGCTGGTAGGCGTTTTTGCAACACCAGCAGCAGTAGCTGGCCTTTGATTTGTTTTCATTTTAGCGCGATATCCAAAATATATTGCAATTTTGTGCACATCGATTTTAGTTGCAGTTTCGATTTTCACCTGCCGATTATCTCTTTATCTTGAGTAACAATCGGTTTTTTTTATTTAATTATGCACATTTTACGTGTGTACTTTTTTTTTAGTTTATTCCGTGTTAATTTTTTTTTTTTTTGTTTTTTAAAATTGTTTTGTAACTAAGTTTCAATGCCTCATCAACCTACACTGCCAGTTAAAAGACCAACTTTGACAGCTGTGGCAGCGCTAACTGCGTCGCGGGACACAAAATTTTTATCTGCGCGCGATCAACCGAAACGATGCAGGTGCCAGATGCAGGTGAACTTTTCTGCGTTCTCACATTACTCATGACCGGACTTGTTACATTATTTTAAAAGAGCGGTGAGACGTATTTATGTTTGTATCTAATACTTATATATTTATTTTAGCTTGTTAGTTTCATTTTGTTATCCTCCCGCGAAGGGGAATAGTATAAAATACAATTGCAACAAATTGCACTTTGGCAATTATGGCTACGGACAAAAGCTGCCTGTGTTGTCAATCGATGAGTGGCATAAACATCGCTTGTGCGCGGAAAAGCAAAACAGCTTCAACTGACAATAAATTCAGCACAGCAAGAAGCATAAATACGAAATCATTCTTTTGAATACAGAATATTTCCCACTTAAGTGAGATTAATGTGCAAACAAGTGAAATAAAAACTTTAATAGAACAAGTCCATAAATTGTAGACACAGACAAAAGCTGCTTGCGTTCTTAAATTCTATCGATAGCTACTCAACAACGATTGAAAATTTATCGCCAGAATCAAAACAAAGAAGTAAATACGCATTTATATTAGGACAAAGAACACTAAAGGTAGCTTTAAGAAAATGTGTGTATATAAATAAAGTCACCTATGAATAGTTTGACACAAATGCGAAACGTTTTTCACATTCCTTTGTGACGTGTCTCTATTGGATTCCACAATTCCAACAACAAAATTAAAAACGCGCAGTCATTTTTCGGCAAACATCATCCGTCCGTTCAAATGTCGCAGATAGACAATATTTTCAATCAAGTGCGTGCACTGCTGCAGGCGCAAAGCATTAAGCTATGGGAGGAGCCGTATTACTTCGAAGAACTGGGCAGCATTGAGGCATCCATTGACGTAAGTCAAATCTATTTACACATAAATTTTTAATTAATTTTTGTGGTTTTGAACTGAGCAGCGCCTGGCTGACGATTATAGCCAAAGGCTGGGCATTGACGCGGCGAGCTGCAATTGTGCGCTAACCGAGCTGCAGGACAATGCGCTGCGCAAGCTCAAGGCACGCAAGGAGTTCAGCGAAACTGGACTGGCAACATTCAAGGTGCGACGCATTGACAATCGCAATGGCACAACCAATATACTGGACATCAAGTGTGACCTCAATGAATTGGGCTCAACGCTAATGCAAGCAATCGCAACAAAACTGCAGCTCAACGATGCCAATCACGTCAAGTGCATCTCCGCCGGCCGCATTGTCGCGCCCAATGCAACTCTCGCTGCACAGAATCTTAAAAACAATCAGCAACTAATTGCCATCGTTGGACAATGCGACAATCAAAGCGTTGCGCTCCACGAACGCATTAGCAAAATCAAATCGGATGTCGAGGCGGTCGTGTCATCTCAAAATCAACTAATGGAGGCAAGTGTATTACCATATGATGTGCTTATAACTTATTATTCTCTTTCCTTAAGATGGAGGATCAGGATGGCAATCCAGTGTTTCTGCCGCCTAACGAGAATCGTGCCCTACTCACGGGCATGGGCTTCTGTGAGAAAGCACGCGCCGCCATGAATCGTGATAACTATGAAGAGGCACTCCTGCTGCTCCTCGAAGCCGACGAGCAGTTCAGTGCCTGCAATAGCAAATTCCTCGAAACAGTGGACAACTATGCGCTACTCAATTTGGACATTGTGTGGTGCTATCTATGTCTTAAGAATGTCTCGCAACTGCCGGATGCGGATCGCCGTTTGAGCATCTGTGAGAAGAGTTTCCGGCGCAGCTATGGCGAAAACTTTTCGCGTCTGTACGCGCTCAAGGGTCGCGTCTGTCCGGAGCGCGCGCTCATCATGCGTTTGCATTTGCTTCAAGGTGTCGTTCTGTTCCATCGCAATCAACGTGATGGCGCCTATGAGCGCTTCGAGGCGGCTGCCGCTGTTCTAAGCGAGCTTAAAGTCAGCGACGAGCAGCTAATGCTGCTGGTCGAAATGGGCTTCGAGCTGGGCGAGGCGCGTCTGGCCTTACGCTCCAGTGCTGGCAACGTGGAGCGTGCCTTGCAGTGGATGCAGCAGCGAAAGAAGCAGCTATCCGATGCCCGCAAGCAATCGAAGGGCGAGCGGGCCATACATAAACGCTATGCTAAGCAGGCGACCAAAGACAGCGACTGGATTAATCCCCGTAGCGTTTGTACTCTCACCGAAATGGGTTTCGATCGTCGTCTGGCTGCAGTGGCACTTCGCCGCACTGAGAACGATGTGCCTCGCGCAGTAAGTTGCAACACACACACACACTCAAAAATCTTAATGTATTACCTTTCAGGTGGAATTGTTACAAAGCAACTCTGTGGAGCTGCGCGCCTCAGTGTCCGAAGCTTGCAGCATCGATGACCAGCAGCTAGCGGTGCTGTTGCAGTTGGGTTTTAAAGAGCCGGCGGCACGCGCTGCCCTCGAGAGCGCACGCAACAATCTGGAGAAGGCAACCGATTTTCTGCTCAAGTCCATTGACAGCGAGGAGGAGCTGTTGCAGACCGTCGAGCGTGTCACACAGTTGGCCAGCAGCAATGCCAATGTCCTTGATGTGGCATCCACTTCACAAGCGAGTGCCCCAACTGGAGCCCTCATCGATGCCGTGCTGCAAAAAGCCAAAGCTGAGATCGAGGCATATCAGGCGTTTAAGCGTCTCAATGAGGATCTGACGCACGGTGATCAGGACTATTTGAACTTGCCGCTGTTGCAGGAGGAGCAGCTGCTTAACGAGTATCGCAATTTGCTCGAGCAGTAAACGGTTTTTTTATTTCGTATTTAAGTCATTCGTTTTTTTAAAATACATTCGTTACGGCGGCTACGGCACGCTACTATAAAAAAATTAAAACCGGTTTATCATTTGTACAGATAACTGTAATCATGACTTGTATATTGCAAATCGGTGACTTATAATGGCATTTAAGTGTTGTTAGTTTTTTCCCATACTCGTGCTTCCATCGTCGTCTAGCGATCTGTCAACTGTTAGCATCGTGCACAAATCATCGTCTTGGCAAATAATCATCAAAGATATATGTATTTATATGGTTTGTAAATGTAATTTACTGCGGATACCCCTCATCTTATTGAATTGCCTGTGCTTGTGTGGGTGTGTATGTGTGTGTGCTGTCACACAACTTATTAGCGTCTTATGGCAATTTATTTTATTTATCCAACTGACTCGCTGTCAATTTGCTGAGCTACTTGACCTTGGACCTGGGCCAAAGGCGCTGCTGCGCACTTGATTAAATCTCAATTTTAATTCAAGCTCGGACTAACACCGCCGTGCACCCAGACAAAAGCTGCCTGCTTTGGCCTACCTTCGAATGCATTTGCTTTTTTTTATAAAATCAAATAAGTTAATTCTATTCACTAATCGATCGATTACGGCTGCCATATGCCAAACTCCACAGTGTATCTTCCTGTTTTGTATTTTTATTTTTTATTGACCACAAAAAAGTGACAGCTAGTAAATAACGGCCAACGAAGCGAAAAGCTATGAAAACTATTTAGTTAAAGCTTTCTTTGAAAACTTAAAACAATTAAATATATGTATGTTCCTTGTACCTGACAAAAGAACAATGCTGGAAATAAAAAAATAAATTTACAAGCTCAAAAAATGGGGGAAAAACTAAAGAGCATTAAGATTAGCTCGCCAATTAATTCTGATTATGAGAAATTCTTACTATAATTTTGTATCTGATTATGTCTTATGGAAAAGTTGGAAGACGAAAATCTAATGCTAAATGTTGTTGACTCAAGTAAACCTTCAAGCCCCACAAACTTTAAAATAACACTTTTTGCTTTAGTATTTATTTAGTTATTTAATGTACAAATATTCCGAGTCTTTTTTTTTGCGACTTTGGCTAAAATTGCAGATTGGCATCGTTTAGCGCGTTTTGTTTGTTTAATTAAACAATTATATGTATATGTATACAGAAGGTAGCAATTTATATACATATATATACTTACCCTCTAGCCATAATTATGAAGAAAAAAAAGGGCGTAATTAATATGCATCAATGAGTTTCGAACAAATGGGTAATTATTTATTCTAATGATAAGAATCGAAAAATTCGTAAGCAGATGAATTTTTGATTAATTTTGAAGCTAATTTGCCAAACGGATCGGTTCGCAGTTTAAAACAAATTAAACCAATAATTTTTGTATTTCTTTTTTGCTTTGCCAAATCTCTGATTTCGGTTGAAATTATAAGAGATCGAAGGATTACAGTCCAGCTTATTACAGACCATTTGTATGTGGGACATTTTCTACTTGAGTTTAACTTTGATGTAGCTTCAATAATGTTCCCCAACTCTGCCATCCATTAATGACTTTAACAATTATGCGCAACTGATACGCAACGAAGCAAAACTTTTGCCAGTTTGTTATTTTGGCCAGAATGGTTCTACTTTTGGATTTTTTTTTGGTACAAAAGGTCGTCTGTCCCAATGTCCAACTATAATTGATATCATATTGCTATTTATGGTAATTAATAATTAATTGTTTTTCTTTAGATACTATCATTTACTATGATATCATATATAATGTTGGTTTACAGTCTGAACGAACCTCAAAACGTATTTTGGCTGAAATTCTGTTCATTTTGTACACCGTTCAACATGTTAACATTTTAAATGGTTCTGGGGTATAAAATAGTATAATAGAACCAGAAAAACAAAATTAATGTTAAAGTGAGCATAAAAATGCAAAATAAACTTTTTTGATATAATGGCTGATAAATTTTTGTAAATTGTTTTTAATATCCAAAGTTTAATAACCTGCTCTTGTCAACATTTATCTCTAAGCTGAAAGAATTGGGATGCCCAAGATCTGTAAAGTATTATTATTTCGGCAGCCATATCATAAGGTTATTCGATCTGATTTTGACTGTAGACGAACAACGTGTCCGAAGCTATAAAGTCGAAAGTTCCGCATAACGAAGTATTTTATATACATAGAACGAATTCATTTCCAGAACCCAATTTTAAGAGTGAGCCGTAACAAGTTAACACATGTGAACAGGCCTTAGTTTAAGACTAACTTCACCGATATGTATTACATATCGGTCGAAAGTTTGATCTTTGGTAAATCTAACCATAGTCCAATCCAAAAACCATTCTCTACTTATAACAAAACTTTTTCTTGTCTCCTTGAGATTTGTTGCATGGAAGTTCGACTGAAGCTTAAAAAAACAAAAGAGACTAGTTTTGCATGAATTAATGGTCATGGCGATATCGACTCGGCTCGCAAAGCTAATCAATAATCTATATAGTTTATTGGGCCTTCCTTTCATGACATTAATATAGTATATAATAAACTTTTTCAAGTGTATAAATGAAACACATACATATTTCAGATATTATTATTTGCTATTTATTTGCATTTGGTTTTACAACTGTTTTAACGTCTCTGATAACGAATGCTCCAAATGTGTATTTGGCTTGCGCAAAGTCTGTCCGGCTGTTGTTTGTTTGAACGACTTTAAAGTTACTTAGAGTATATAGTACTATATACGACTTGTTATATCCGGACATACAAGTAGCAGTTTAAGGTTCTTTTTACCTTTAGTCTTTGGTCTTTTCTGTAAGATTTTCTAGTTGCGTTTATTAATTATAATTGTTTGAATTAGTTTTTCACCTTCTGGCAGCTGAAACCAAAGAAAAATATGTTCTTGTGGAATGGCTTTGAAACCAAATGAATTTGTTTCTGAACTTTCTTGCAGCTGTTTTGGAACAACTTTAAGCTGTGTCGCAAAGTTTGAACAAATTTACATTTTTAAAACCATATTTAAATTTTGAAAAACATTTGTACAATCTACGAACCTGCAAGATAAAACTGTTATCGGAACAATAAGGAGCGTTTAGTGATTGTTGATGAAGGTCAAGTATCGAATAATTTGAAAAGTTTGAATAATTTGAAAAATTGAAAATAAACTTTTTTTTTGTCAAAGCTACATACATATGTAGCTTTAATAGTATAATCGATTGTTGATGTCATTGACTGGATATCGATAAAGATCGCTTTCGCTTTAGTATACTGAAAAAAAGAGTTCCAACTCATTAACGTTTTGGTACGTACAATGGAACTGTACTAATTGAGGATATAGAAGTCTTTACGCCTGACTTGCGTTGTCGCTTATCGAAACATAATATTAGACATTAAAACAAACGTATTAAATACATACTATGAACATCGCACATACACACATACATATACGACATTTTGCAAATAGGAAATAGCACTGCAATTAAAGACATGCTATACGACATTTCAATTACTTGCGTTAACGTAGTACTTTGGTATTTTCTTTACGTTGTTTCGGGACTCATATCCATACATACATATGTATGTATGTATGTACTTGCATTCGTGTGTATATCAGCAGCACGCAACGCGTTTTCAACCCAATACATATACAGTTAGAACAAATAACGGTAGAATTTCGGCACGTTTGTGTTGGCGAAGGGAAGGCGGCGAATACATTGCGTTGCGTTGCATTGGCATCAATGGGACAAAAAGAGTGCGCCAGGTGAGCGGCGAGTAGCGGTTGTGCTGTTAGCCGATCGTCGTTCAAAAACAAACGTTGTTGTTGTTGTTTTTGAATCGTCGCGGCGGCGTAGCAGCAGCAGCAGCAGCAGCAGCGGAATTAAATAATTTTCGTAAGCGCGCTTTGCGAAGCTCAGTTCAATTGCGGCAAGCGTTGTCAACAGACGTCTTTCGACAGGCACTGCGCAATTTTTTTTTGTTTTCTGTTTTTCTGTTTTTTGTTTTTCTGTTTTGATTTGCAATTGCTAGTACTACACGACGTCGACCATAGTGTGAACAAGAAACCGAAACAAATGAAGAAGAAGCATGATCAGCAGCAGCAGAAGAAGAAGAAACATTATCTGAATTGCAGCAGCAGCAGCAAAAGAAGTGAACAAGCGACAATTTTAAAGAAGTAGAAGAAAACAACAAGTGAAAAACTAAAGTACGTGCGTGCGTGTGTGTGTAGGTGCGTGCGTGTGCGTGTTAAGTAAAAACAATAACAAAACTCAACATAACTGAAAGTAAAAACTTGGCGTCGCTCTCCCAAGCCTAAAAAGCGAAAACCAATAGCCGAAATACTATTACACAAAAATTCAAAAAATATATAAAAAGAGACGACATCAAAAAAGACCAGGGCAAGTCGTGGCTTGCTTGCTTTTATTTTTGTTGCTGTTTCGTGTTTGTGTGAAGCGGAGAGCCAAAAAAAACAAAAAAAAACAAAAACAAACGACGAATCGAAGCGGCGATTTTGGAGCAATTGCAGCGAGGTTAGTAAGTCAACTCAAATGCATTTAATACCAGTTTAATTTCCTAGCTCAAACTAAATGTGGTAACAAACAGTAAGCTTATACTATCATGAAATTAATAAAGCTAACAATGTCAAAGAAGTATTTGTTGGTGAAGAGCGTAAGAGAGAGAGAGAGAGAAACGAGAGAGACAAAGCTCTGCGTTGAGATCGTCCCCGTTTGCATGTCCTCAAGTCGAACAGCTGTTTTTTTAATCGTTGTCGCTTTCAACGAACTTTTATCTTTCCGTTGCTGTTGTTGTTAGTTTCTTGGGACGATGCACCAGCTGACTATAACCGTAGCTGTTGTTGTTGTTGTTATTGCCATTGTTCGGCAATTGGCTTATTATTCCATCCGTGAAGGGCCTCTCGTCAGAGTTGGCAACAATGGAAATGGCTCACGTCGGCATGCCCAAGCGAAAACGTAACAATAAAACATCGAAAAACAACAACAACAAGAGCTTGTAACAACTGCTGACAAAGGTGAAAACTAATCGAATAGTGCCCAAAATACCGAAACACTTTGTTTGCCCTATAACAAAAGCTATCCCTTATACTATTATATGCAGTACCATCTACGAAATAGAATCGAATTCCCTACAGTTAAAAAAGCTCCTCTTTTTTAAGTTACCATTTTCATTTAACTAACTTAATTTTAAATGTTACTATATCTCGAATTAAATGTCCAATTATTTGTGTCAATTAAAGTGTCCGCGAAAAAAAAAATCGCTCATTACAATGTCACTTAATTGGCACGACTTAGATGAATATACATATATACCTATACATCCTATATATGCTATATATGTGCTTTTGTATACATTTGTACAAAGTTAACTTATTTATAAAAATCTGCATTTAATCTCGACTCGATATTGGTTCTTGTCTTAATCGATTTTTAACCGGTTTAAGTGGAAACTGCTTAGTATACTAAATAACTGCTAATAGCCAACCAAGTCGGTCTACAAATACAAATACAAATATAATATAATCATCAAGTCTCACAAATCTCTTCAGATATGTCGCCCAACTACATACTTATGATTGGTTTCCCAACTAGTTTTGATTAATTTTAAATCATGCTTAAAGCTTTGATTTCTATGCAAATAAGTTGAGTTTAAAAATTAGCTATTATTAGGTACAAAGTCTCAAAAAGGAGTTTTCTTTCTTTAATTTTTATCGATCATAGAAGAAGAATATAATTTTACTTCTTAAACTGAAGCATTTTTCTTTCGTTTCCTGGGTTGGTGTGACGAATTATCTTAGCAAAAGATATTATGCTATTAGCTTGAAGTAGGAACAGTAAAAAAAGCGCATAAATTTACGGAACGGTGTTCCAAAGACCAATATTTTAAAACTATTAAGTGTTACGGTTCCAGTTACATAAAGGATAGATTCGATGCACATATTTAATTATTATTTCATTAATCAGGCTTAGAAAACTTCAAGTACTTGGTAACAAGAACTAATAGTTCAGTCAGTCGAACGAATCTCAAGGGGACAAAATAGAACTACGTTATAGAGAAAAATCGTGTTATAGAATGGATTTTTGACTGTACCAAATTGCAGTGTTCCGGAACTAAATGCGTTATACACAAAAATTCTTATTCTCCTGCTCACTGTTGTTGTTCTTCAAGTTGAAGTAAGTACTATGTATTTGTTTGGGAATTTCTTTTGTGTATTTAGCTTTATTTTCTATCTTTATTCAACTAGTAACTTGAAGCAAGTAGCAACAGTAGCTCTCTTGTATTGAACACAGATGCATTGTTTGCATAGAAACGAAGGTAGTCACTTTTAATTGCATTGCAAGTTGTTGCACGTTGACCTTGCCAACTTCCTGAGCAGGCTAAAAGCAGAGAGAAGAAAGAAAAAAAAAAAAAAAAAACAAAACTCGCAAGCATTTCCTTTGGCCAGAGTTTAAAGTTTATAAATAAATGAATGCGATTTACTTTTATGCAAAAAGCCGGTATTCAGATATATATTTATAATAATACTTGAAATACTTATAAATAGCCAACGATGCGATGCGACTCCGCTTCGATAAGGCCATGGGCAACGGGATCTTGCCAACTCATGCTTATGATGGTGCTTTTTTGGCTTTTGGATGCAAGATCGTTAATTTTTGTTAAAGATGTCACATCACAGTATATACAATACAAGTATTTATAGTACAATCGTAGATCAGTGCCCGCCCCGATTTTTGTTGAGTCAGCCGCAAAAAAGTCGACACAAAAAAAAATAAATGTCGCAATTTGAGAGTTCAGAGTTATTCTGTATTCAACGTGTGTGTGTGTGTGTGTGTGTGTAAATGTAAATTTAAGTGGGGATAATAATCAAAATAAAAACGCATTATAATATACTATATACCATGTATAAGCTTTGTTGCCAGGCAAGTCTGTAAATGGTTGATTCACAATAACTATACACAAATCAAACGACGTTGTTTTTGTTTTATTAGGCTGGTTAGCTGTCTCTAGTGTCATTGTATTATTGTTAAATGCTTATAGTGCAATATAAAACTATATTTATTACTTTCTATATCCGAGTCCATTGGAAATGGGTAGAAATTGTATGTGTAAGTTGTCAAAATATTAAATACTTGTTTGGCCTCATCCAGATCGGTTAAGTAACACGAAAGATATATAGACGATGGAAATTAACAATGGGAAAGAAGATGTCTCGAGCTCGATCAAAGTAATGCACAATTTTGAAGTAGTTTAATTTGCCATTGGCAGCTATTTGTGGCTCTGTTTTATTTGTTGTAGAATTTCATATTCTATTCAATCAACAATTATTATGAATATTGTATATGGTATATTAACGCCAGAAATGTAGTTACGTGCTGTCGTCTGTTAAAATAAATAGCATTTCATAAATTTGCATATCAGTGCTTTAGTAGCAAGTGTTTTCCATACAAACTTTGACCCCGTGCTGCCATTTAATTGCAGCTGAAACTTAACACATACGTGCTAAAATAAAGGCAACTACTACTGTAGAATGAAATGCTTCTCTCTCTCTCTCTATCTCTCTCTCGGCGTGATTCAGTTGATCGTTTATCACCATTTGGTTGGAAGAAAACTAATTTATATAGTATTGTTGTTGAAGATGACGGTCGGTTGGGTCTTGATCATCGGCAGCATTTTAACATTGAGCTGTCGATTTTCTAGATCATTTACTTTTATTTTTACTCTTGGTTTTAAGTTTCCAATTTTGTTTAACGGCTTATAAACTGGGCCTCGCATCGTTCGACTGCGTTGCTGTCAACTGTAACTTTATTTTTGTTTTTTTGGCATTATTGCATTTGCTCCCTAGTTGCAGTTTGTGGGCGGCCGGCCGAATGCAAATTGTCTAAGCCGTCAACCTCAAGGTGTGCAAGCTTGTGCTAATCTTAATTGGTGCAGCTGCCTGCGTCTGCCATTTGGGGTAGACGGCCCATTTGGCGGTCGAGCTTTCGACCCTTTGCAGCTATACGCGCTATAACCGAACCGACTGCCTTATACTCTCTGAAGAGGTGAATGTTTAACGCCAGAACTTGAACAACTTGATTCTTCCAAAAAACGATTTATTAATAATATTGTTCAGCTTCAATTACAATTTTTAATATTTTCTACGCCTTGATTAGCTTGAAATTAATTTGAATTCATTTGAATCGTCACTCGTGGAGATTTGGTACTGGTTTTAAACAAGTTTACCAGCCACTTGGAAAAATACAAATTTTGCGAATTTTTGTTGGCTATTAAGAAAGCATTTTTAAACGCTGCGAAAGAATTATAATAAATTTTATTATTAATAAAAAATACTTTAACTCGTTTCTCTCTCCTTCTGCAACAGTTAACAAGTGTATTCAAATACTGCGTACTCGAATCTTCTTGATTCGATAGAAAATCACATAATTTAACTTGTTATTAAACAAGCCATGCCACAGAGAAACAAGTTAGTGTCCATCCAATCCAATCCATCAATTGAGTGAATAATGCAAAAATGGAGTCTTTACTGACATTGCAATTGCAAACTATGCTAAAAGGTATAACGTGTGCATTTACACTGTCCAACCGACAAAAAAAAAAAATACTTACAACCTTTACATTTTTTGAGTAAAGTAATTCATCAATGTTTGAGTCATTTTTGTCGAATATTATTTGGAAAAAATGTTATATTCTTTTGCGTATTTGTCTCGACTCTTGTAAGGTTGTAAATTTTGTTGGATAGTATTGTTGCTTGCGGCATTCGAAGAACTGCTGAATGGGCTGTCGACAACTAGCGTAAAGTTCGAACCAAACACAAAAGTCAGTCTCTTTGTGTCTGGGCTGGGCCGGGCCGGGCCGGGCCGTACGTGCTTTGACTGGCTAATTGCAAGTGCGATCTTTCGCACAGATAGCATAACCAATGGTTTATGGTGTTTTTCGGTTCTGCGCTTCTTCCGCATGCAAATTGAACCCCGAGTGCGTGCTGTGGGTGGATTTTGTGGTAAATGTTCCGTGTGTGGGAGGGGGGGTGTTGGTTACGGAAAGTAAATAATAATCTCACTTATGTGTTAATTATAACGATGCAGTTGATTTTCGGTTTATTGTTAACTCTCGGTTTCGACTGTTATTTATTTTACATTACATTGCATTTACATAATTTTTAAATATATTTTTGTTGTTGTTTGCCAGCTCGTTTGTTAATGTGTATTACGATGATGGGCATATTCATTCAAAATATGAGCAAGCTGGCTTGTGGCCTAGTCTATTTAATCTACATTCTGTACTTTGGCGTCGTCGTAGTTTGATTGCCTGGCGTATTGGCTTGCCACTGATAATTATTTTCATTTTACTCACACAGTCGCAGCAGCAGCAGTTCAAATACAACTGACCTAACTGATAGTGGGGTCAAGTTGCACAGTTCTTAAATACAACATATCAGTTTGAAGCAGCATTTGTTGCCAGCTAAAACGAGTCGAGATTCATTCGAAGTTGCAGTCGAGCCAAGCCCAAACAATTGGCAATCGAATGGCTCGCAAGTAGGTCGATCGCTAGATCGTCAGATCATTAATAGATCAATGAAATGCACAGCAGTGTCATAATGTCATTAGCTACTTGTGTTGTGTCGCTTGACTGAGAGCAATAACTTGTAAACACACACACACACACACACACACACACACACACTCATACCAATGTAATATGCGATATGAATGTGTGCAAAAAACTGGTTCACAGATTGTCAGACAAAAGAGATTTGACTAATTATAAAACTAACGATGAATTAGTATGAGTAAAGTTGCGCTTTTAAACGAAGTATTACCCAATAATAAGCCAAGTTAAACCACTGAGTTGCTTCAGACATTAAAGACTTAGATCAATGTACATATGTATATACCTTTAAAATGTTTTAATTGTTGCTTATAAAAGACAATCTCAACCCAACATAGATAAATCATTTAACTGAAGATAGAAACAGAGCTAAGACTCAGTTTTATCTATAGATATGTAAAAACAAGTCATTGAAATGGCATTGACACAAAAACATTTACAATATCTAACACAAGAACAATTGAGATTTACGAGACTTTTGCATATTGATGAACTAAGCGCCGCCTAAAGCAATGCCAACGAAAATATAAAAAAACCTTTAGAAGATGTTTTTTGCATTTTGGCTAATTAAGTTGACAGCTTAATGCAAAATGGGAAAGAACACTTGATCAAAATTATGCTTAGCATTTTGTGGTTGTCAAACGTCTTTTAAGATAGCAATTGAATAAAAAAAAAAACAAAGAAAAGAACCCCAGCCAGTTTAAATCACAAGTCACAAGTCAAGCTTTGTATAAAAAACCCTAACTGGTTTTTGTTTACGCTCACTAAAAACCTGCAACCTTAGCAGTTTCGCATTGTTCTGGTATTACTTAAGTTATATTAACACTGGCTCAACGAATGTGCGCATCATTTTATAAGAACCAGATACGATACCAAAAGCTGAGCGTCTGTGATCTTTGGCATATTAATTTAAACAAATTAACTTTGCCCACCACAACTTAAATGGATAAAGTAAAGATTGCTTAACATTTTCTTCCTTGTTAGACTGTTGCTAGTGGGAATATTATCGCAAGTGTCAAAGTAAACACAATTAAATGTCAGAAAGAGAAAGAGATAAAACGCTTTCATTGCCTATGAAATTTATGTTAAAAAATTCAAGGTGAACTGCAAAATGTCCACAAGTGGAATTAACGGATATGAATCAACAGAACAAAGCAAAACATAGACTACCTATCTAATATAGTATTTCACATAGGAGGAAGCTAATGACTCTGTAACGAGTACCAAGTCCAATAAGCTGATAAATCCCTGACAATATTCATATTTTCCCTGTCATCGCAACGAGGTGATAAAGCATTCATCCAACCATTGACCATTATCAAGATCTAAAGTTTCACACGTCACGCGTAATTATCGCAAATACTTGAATATCTATTAACACCCACTTTTTGTTGTTGTTGCTTATGTATTTTCTAAGGCAAACGAATTCTGTCTAGCCCGACTGACTGGCTAACCAAAAAACGGGCCCAGCTGCATGCAAATTTATGACGATTTGTTGAAAAGTAGCGCCCCAAGCTCAACAAGCTGCTTACCAGCTTAAACTTGAACCTTCAAAGATTGTGTGTTTCTCAAAAGATTTGCGAAGAGATATCTACAGTTGATTTATGTTGTGCCAAGGTCTATTTATATTCAATCAGAAACAAACTATAACAATAAACGTCTCTCATTAAGTTTTTAAACATAATTCTGACCAGTTTCGATTAGTAATAGGACTCTAGCAAACAAAACGCTAAAAAACATGTGCACACAGTTATTGTTTGTTTGTTTGTTTTCACGCACATGCAATAGCGTGCTTGAGTAAATCATAATCTTCGATGCTTCCGGTGTTTCTTAACCGATTTCAATCACAAATACATATTACATCTGAGCAATATGAAGTTTTCATAAGAACATTTTATATCTTCCAAGTAAATGCTTTTTATTTTTATGGTTAACTTGTGTCGAAAATGAACTTGACCTGCTCGTAGTATAAGAGATTTTATTAATTTCAAAATCAGAAGACTCCGAAAAGCAACCAGGGCACATGTTCATATGTACCTTGTCATCCTGCTGCCGTAGGGAACTATTATTTTGCATTTGAAGGCAACTGCATTCAAAAGCAACACCGATAACGACTACCTACCAAGATTCGAATTAAATAAGCTTGTTTTCTATTGCGTTAAGTTCATGTCAACCAGTTTGTTAACAAATATGAATATTAGCCGTTGGCTGCGCAATAATTTGTTACCAAGCTGAAAACTGATGGGTGGGAGCCACTCGGTGGTCCAAGATCGAAAACAGTTTAAAGCTTACTTAATTTTTAAATAATTATTTTAATGATTATAAGGTCAAGATAGAACAGATATTATCAGAGCTAACATCACACAGAACCAAATTTAAAAAAAAAAATTCCAAAAAAAATATCAATCAGATTTTTTGTATTTCTTTTCATTTCTTTTGTAGTAAATGTATTGATATATCAATTTTGCAACCTGCAAAAAACATAGAGCTGGAAAAATGTGTCAATGAATCGGTGGGCCATTGAATCAACATAGCTACACTGACGATAGTCCTTTACACTGCAGTCTGTGGAACTGAAGTAAACAGCTGCAACTTGCCACAAACACAATGTCCTTTAGGAGGAACGAAGTGACAGCGCTGTTGCGCAAGGATGTGCTTGTGCGCTGGCGCCAGAAGGGTTTGACATTGACGCAGATCCTTTTTCCCGTCCTCATCTTTATGCTGCTCTATATCATACGGCTGAAATATGGTTCCGAAAATGAGGATGCCTGCCAGTTTCCAACACGCCTGCTGCCTACCAAGAATCAAGTGGTGCCCAGTGCGTATTCTTACATCTGCAGTATAGAGAACAAGTGTCTGAAAACCGAACCCTACGAGGAGTACTCCAAATGGCGGGAAGCACCGTAAGTGCAGATCAAATTGTGTGCATCCAATTCAACTACATGTCTTGAACTCATGTTTACAGCTTACATTCCGTGATTGATATCGTCAACGTATTTGTCACCGATGATCGTCTGTACAATGCGGTCGTCGAGCTACCGGAGCAGGCAAACTTTGTTAGCGCTGTGACTACGTTGGTAACGAGTAAACATCTCGATCTCATTCGCAGTGAGTATTTAACTTTGCAGATTTAGTATTCGGTTATTATAATGTGTGTCTATATTTTACAGGTAACATAAGCGCAATCATTGCATTGGTACCTGAAATTGAGCGGTTGATGAACTATAGTTTTGATATAACGAAACTGTTTTCAAGTAGGTTGAACTTTTTTCTTGTAGCTTGCCAAATTTCAAACTCGTTTTCTCTCTCCTTGACAGATCGCGAGACGTTTGTAAAGCTGGGCGTCTTGTTGTGTGGTCATCCCTTTCCCAGCACAGAGAGCATACCTTTGGTGAACGATATTCTCTACTCCGAAGACTTTGCCGAGGTCAATGACGATGAGCTACAGGCCATGCCGAGTAAGTTACACACTTGCTCTTGTTTCAATTCCTCTTATTCAAAATATTTTATTTTCTCTCTTAAAGCCAAGTACTGCAAGCGCTTGTACTTGGATGTTACATCGACAAATCAGGGCAAGCTTACTTGGAACTTCATCAAACCCATTATACAGGGCAAAATTCTCTACACGCCGTCCAATGCAGATACTGAAAGCATTGTCAAGTTTGTAAGTTGATTGACTCATTTGATTTGCCTATTTTTGCTAACTATCCTACGTTTTTTTTGTAGTCCAATGCAACTTTTGAAGAAATGAATAGACTAAAGACTCTGTCAAAAGCGACTGCCGCTGTTCTTATCAAGCTGCATACGAATGCCACCTTTCAGGAGTCTTTTGACAATCTGCTGAAACTGGCACGTTCACCGCTCGTCAAGAGTCTCGTTGGCGATGACTTTGATATTGGCGAGATCGAGCGCATCATGAACTATGTGCGCAGTAATAATCTCATATATGAGGTTCTGACAACGATCAGCGATCTGATGGAGTGCCTTTCGGTTGATCGTTTTGAGCCGGTAGCGAGTGTCGAGCAACTGCGGCATCGTGCCTATAAGTTGAATCAGCAGCGTCTCTTTATGGCCGCCCTTAACTTTGAGAATGTGGCGGGCGAGCATATTAGCTACAGGTTGCACATGGACACGGATAATACGCAGCCCACGTTTGAGAATAAGAATCGGTTCTGGTTCCCTGGGCCAGCGGGCAGTATGCTGGTGGATCTGAAGTATCATCGTGGCTTTGTGCAGCTTATGCAGATGGTCGATCTGGGCATTATTAAACATAAACGCCAGGAGCTGGGTCCTAGCGAGGAGGAGTCCGAATCCGATCGACCTGCACGCCCTTTGATCAGCTTGACTCGTGTGGACGATGATGATGACCTCTTTAACGATGAGGATGATCAGGACCTTGAAGTAGATAGCAGCGTCGAGAGCACGACTCTACCACCCGAGGCCACAACACTCATTGAACAGGACGGGGAAACTACCATAGAACTAGAGAGTACCACAGAAGGGGAGACTACTATAACTACCTTAAGCCCAGACTCTTTAGCGCTAGGCAACATCGAGGTGCAGGATCGTGTTGAACGCGTACGACGTCAAGAGCTCATAGATCTTGAGGGTTCTCTGCATAATGTTCCAGAGCCTGGAGCTCGCTTCAAGCGGCAGGGTCTCTTGGATTTGCTGAACAGCTTTGGTGGCGGCAGTGAATCATCGAATGGCATGAAATTTGATGTTGACGATATGCAATTCTATACCAAACAATTTCCCTATCCAGCCTATGTCAGTGATGAGTAAGTCTACGAAAATTAAGAAAAGATTTATTCGTTGTATTGAACTATTCTTGCAGTTTTAAGCGTGGACTCTATCTGTCCCAAGCCGTCCAAGTGGCCTATTGTCTAGGCCTGGTTATTGCCGTTGCCGTTTGTGTGCGTGAACGCATCTGGATGCGTGAGAGCCGCAACAGCATGGTGGGTTTAAATTTCAAAGTCAAAGGTGCTTCAACAGTCTTTTCTAATGCTATTTTATTTAACTTTTAGCTGATGCGATCTATGGGCTTGCATGCACATTCAGAGCTCGTTGCCTGGATTATAATGAGCTTCGTGGAGCTCTTAGTTATCTTTGTGTTGATAAGCATTGTTCTCTATTCGGGCGGTATTCTGGCCTATACCAATTGGTTCCTTATGATGTTTTATTGCCTGGTCTTTGGCGCCTGTTTGATCTCCTTTTGGTAGAGTATTTTTGTAAATAACTTGTGATATGTAGCTCGAACAACTTGTTTTTTAAAATTTTCAGCTATATGTGCTCGAACTTCTTTATATCGGCCAACATTGGCGCCGTTGCCGCAGCGTTGCTTTTCTTTATCACACTCTGTCCATATATTATAGTGTTGCTTTTCGATGCAAAGCTTAATTTACTGGAGAGCTGCATGGTTGATCTGTCATTTACAACAGCCTTTGCCAAGGGCTGGACTGAACTCATGCGCATGGAGTTGCAGGAAAAGGGTCTGACCTTGGGCCAACTGTTTCAATTGGGCCCGGCTGGCAGCGAGTGCGCTTTGGCATTCCTCATGTTCATACTGGATGCTCTGCTATATGCAGCTATTGGCTTTAGCTATCAGCGCTATAAGAAAAGTAAGTAAAGGTACTATCTATCTAAAGTTCCGTAAATCTAATTTTGTTTTTCTTTTTGCATTAGATAATTATAGCTTTGTGCGTGTAACTCGCGCTCAGCTGGATGCCAAATTGGGTGCCTCGCTAAGCAGTGTGACTAAGATGTATGGCAACAAGTATGCCGTATCGAATCTCAGCTTGGATTTTGCTCGTAACCAGGTGAGCTGTCTACTGGGACGCAACGGTGCCGGCAAGAGCACACTGATCAAGCTACTGACGGGCCAAACAGTGCAGACAACCGGACAGGTCCTACTGGCCGGTGAGCACAATGTGGGCGTCTGCTGGCAGGATAATATACTCATACCCAAGCTGACGGCTCGCGAACATCTGGAGCTGTATGCGCAGCTTAAGTTGGATGAGCAGACAAATGCGGAGCAGGAGGTGCGTCAAACTCTGGATAGCCTCAACTTTGGCAAGCATGAGAGCTACTTTGCCTATCAGCTATCCGGCGGCTATAAGCGACGATTGTGCGTTGCTCTTGCCTTCATTGCCTCGCCGAGTGTTGTCATTTTGGATGAGCCTTGTAACGGTGTGGACGCCAAAGCACGTAAGGATATATGGCATCTAATAGAGCGATTGCGTCAAGGACGTGCCGTCATCTTTGCCACGCACTTCCTGGACGAGGCCAAGTATCTCAGCGATGCACTTTTCACCATGCGCAATGTAAGTTCGAAGATTTAGCTAAATTCTATTTATATATTAAATTTCATTGGTAACAGGGTCGCATCGTTAGTCAGCACAGTCGTGACTCGTTGCATCGCCTGTGCACCTCGGACTATAGCGTAGAGATGCACTGCATGGATCCAAATGCAGCGGCTGACATTGTGCAGCAATCGAAGCAGTTGCTCAGCAACAGCCAAGTGTTGGCTGGCAAGCAGCCACATGATTTGATCATCAGTGCAAGTTATGCCCAGAATCTAACACCAAAAGCAGTACAATTTCTGGAGTTGCTACAAACCCAGGAGGCAGCCGGCAACATCAGTGACCTGGCCTTAAGCACGAACTGCAGTCTGGAGCAAGAGTTTGAGCAATTAAATAGCAGCTCGGATGCTACGCTCAATATGCAATTGGCTACGACTAACTCGAGCATTGTCACCGGATCCGCTGATGTGACAGAGAAACCGCCGTGCTTTTGGACACAGTTCACACTGCTGTTGGGCAAGCGACGACGTCATTTGGTGCGCAACTATCGCCTGTTGCTTTATGTGCTTCTCCTGCCCGCTATCTTTGAGCTGTGTGCCATGTGGTTTGTCAGCTACCGGCTCGAGGATGACTTTGATACGGTCCTGCCGCTGACGCGCGATCTCTATGCGCACAGTGCGCAGCTGTTGAGCCACGAGCGACTGACGCGCTACACGCATCACCTCTATGACAATCTGAAAATGGACTGTGATACGAATTTCGAATGCAGTGAGTTCAATAGCTCTCAGCATGCCTTCCACTGGGTGCTCAACAGTTTGGACGAGTATCGGGGTCGACGTTATGGCGGCTATGGTCTCAATGGCACCGGTGCCACCGTCTGGTACAACAACAAGGGCTACCATGCCATGGTCGCCTGGCTAAACGATCTTAACACTCATCTGCTGCGCACCTCGCTCAACAGCACAACCCATGACATTCGCGTACTGAACGAACCATGGAAACTGGGCTATGCCGAGCTGAGCACCAGCTCGGTACTGCGACAAGCTGGCGATTCCTGCATGGTATTCATACTGCTGATCGCATTCGGTTTGGTTGTTGCCGCCGGCTCCGTTTATCTTGTCAACGAGCGCATCAATGGCGAGAAACTGCAGCAGCGCTTGAGCGGCGTCAGTGCTGTCACCTATTGGCTGGTGGCCTTCCTCTGGGACTATCTGATCATGGTGCTGGCCATAATTGTTTGCCTGGCCATTGTCCTGATCTTCAATATGCCCGTTTTTGTAGATCGCCATCAACTGGCTGGCATAATTGGATTGTCCCTGATGTTTAGGTAGGCAAACAGCAACTGTTTTAATTATTTTCTTTTTATCAACTTTTTGTTCCTTATTTTTCGATTTAGTTTTGCCTGCGTAC
The DNA here is from genome assembly GCA_018901835.1 of Scaptomyza graminum. Lineage (NCBI taxonomy): Eukaryota > Metazoa > Arthropoda > Insecta > Diptera > Drosophilidae > Scaptomyza > Scaptomyza graminum. Next base: position 1,758,947 of record JAEIFL010000001.1, on the reverse strand, counting down.
CTGCGGTGCATGTGGCGGAAAAGATCTTCAGTGATTCGAGCGTTGCTATTGTTTCCATTTTCTGTGCCAACATAATCATACCATTGATTACGATAGGCATCGTTATGATCCTGGGCGTTGTGGGCGACGGCGCCATTTGGGACAAATGGCGTCATGGCCTCAATAGTGCCTTCCTCGTATTTCCGCAGCACGCCCTTGGCGATGGACTGTTAGAGCTGTGCAAGAACTATATGGCCGCTGTGGTCTTCAAGCGCTACGACATTGACTCCTACAAGCTGCCACTGTCCAGTGATCTGCTGCACCGTCACTTCACCGCCTTGGCTCTTGTGGGTGTTGCGTGCCTGATCCTTAACCTGCTGATCGAGCTGCATCTGGCGAGCCGGATGTGGCAACAGATGACGAGCTTCGTTGACTGCCAGTATCGACGTGAGCTGCGCAAGCTGGGCCAGCTCAAGCTCGTCAATATACAGAGCATCATGAAGAGTTGCGCCAGCGCTGGCGAGGCGCTTCGTGTTGACAATCTTTGGCTTGCCTATCGACGCGGACGCTATGCGGTGCGCCAGGTGCACTTTGGTGTACAGCGTGGCGAGTGCTTCGGCCTACTTGGCAAGAACGGAGCCGGCAAGTCGACCATCTTCAAGCTGCTTACGGGACAGATGCTGCCCGATGTGGGACAAATCTACTTTGAGCATGTAATTAATTAAAGTTACGAACTATAACATTTCATTATATATATTTTAACACTTCAACATTAGCCGAGCATTTCGTATTGCCCGCAAAGTAATCCTTTGGATCCACTGCTGACGGTTAAGGAGTGCATTCAGCTTTATGGCCAGCTGCGTGGCGTCAAGCAGCTGGATCGTCTGCTTGAGCGTATTCTGGACACGTACGAGTTGCGCAGCTATAGAGATGTTCAGGTCAAGAAACTTAGTGGCGGCAATCGACGCAAGCTAACAGTGGCCATAAGCTGTTGCGGCTACACGCCCACCGTACTGATGGATGAGCCCACTAGCGATATGGATCCGGTGACGCGCTCCTTTGTCTATCGCACCATTGAACAGCTGCTGGCGGCACGTCGAGCCGTCCTGCTCACATCACACTCCATATCGGAGATTGAGCACTTGTGCCAGCGTGTCGCTGTGCTTAAGGATGGCCAGATCGTGGCCAGCAACAGTCCGGCTCAGCTGAAGGCCCAACATGGCGGCTACTATGCCATCAGCTGCTTCTGTGCACCCATACAACAGGCGGCGCTAGCCAAGATGTTGCCAGAGCGTCTGCCCGGTTCCTGTGAGCTGCAGTATCATTCGCATAGCCTGCGTTTCCTTGTCAAGATTTGTCAGGCCAACAGCTCGAATGGTGTAAATGGTTTGAATGGTTCGAATGGCGCCAATGGATCGTCTCTCAAGCAACCAACTCTTGCCGAACTCTTTGAGGCAGTGCGTGATATGGCTGCCAGTCTTGAGCTGCCGGTTAACTTTGCCATCAGTCGCTGTCGCTTCGATGCGGTCTTCGAGCGGATACTGGACAGCTGTGAGGCAACAACGAATGGTCAAAGCGATCTGCCCTTCAAATCATCGGCGGTCAGCGGCACTCTCGAAACGGGCTATGTGCATAACGGTTTCGAAGAGACATCAACCTAAGTCAGATATATGTAAATGTAGCACAACTAAACCCAATTTAAATGTGTAATTCCCGAATTTTTCCGGTATTCGTTAATTGACACAATTTAAGATAGACGCCGAAACTATAAATTATTATAACGATATATACTAAAGTTTTTAAGAACTAGTAGAATAACTTGCATCTTGATCAGGAAAGCTCTGTTCCGATATATTTTACCTGTTAAAACAGCTTACTTTTTTTTTTTAGTCTTAACATTAGCTTTATAATTTGTATTTTAATTGAACTTTGTTTCAACTGATGTATATTTGTTTTTCTTAATGTGTCTTATTTGATAGGAAAATTATTTGTGATAAGTAAGGACGCTTCGTTCCAGTGATAAGTTTTAATGGCAAATATATTTTTTATTTAGGTTTTCAGGTATGTTCGTTCGGTTTCGGTTATTGAAGGAGCATCTTGCATCAAAGTGTGCGAATTTTAAATGATTTACATTTACGTTAAGTATGTACTTATTATATATGTATATAAAGAAGCGCCGGCGAGTGCAATGAAGCGTTTCGGCAGCTAATTTCGGCTTGGAAAAGTACTTACGTCTAGTATACTATATAATATATTTAGTTAGATTAAATAATATAAAATGAATGTTAAATAATAAGGCTTGATATGGTTGTATCATTGTTAATAATCTATTGTGGTAGAATCAGGGGTTTGAATGCATTTTAAATCTTTATCTTTATCATATCAAATAATCTCTAGCTGTGTATAAAATATTTATGTACAATATATAATTGTGATCGAATAAATTGACACATTTTTGGGTAATCCATCATTGTTGTTGTTTCACGTTTGACCAAGGGCAATATCATCATCATTATTGGTTTTGTAGCATTCAGCTACAGATTCTGTTCGCCTGGTACTTTGGCTAGGCGAACTTTGTACCAGGCGAACAGAATCTGTAGCTGAATGCTACAAAAATTTTTGATTTGTAGCATTCAGCTACAGATTCTGTTCGCCTGGTACTTTGGCTAGGCGAACTTTTTACCAGGCGAACAGAATCTGTAGTAATGCTGAATGCTACAAAATTTTGATTTTTATTTGTAGCATTCAGCTACAGATTCTGTTCGCCTGGTACTTTGGCTAGGCGAACTTTGTACCAGGCGAACAGAATCTGTAGCTGAATGCTACAAAAATTTTTTTTCTCTCTCTCTCTCTTCGTCTGTCTCACTCTCTCTCTCTCTCTCTCTCTCTCTCTCTCTCTGAATGCTACAAAAATTTTTGATTTGTAGCATTCAGCTACAGATTCTGTTCGCCTGGTACTTTGGCTAGGCGAACTTTGTACCAGGCGAACAGAATCTGTAGCTGAATGCTACAAAAATTTTTTTTTCTCTCTCTCTCTCTTCGTCTGTCTCACTCTCTCTCTCTCTCTCTCTCTCTCTCTCTCTCTCTCCTGAATGCTACAAAAATTTTTGATTTGTAGCATTCAGCTACAGATTCTGTTCGCCTGGTACAAAGTTCGCCTAGCCAAAGTACCAGGCGAACAGAATCTGTAGCTGAATGCTACAAATCAATAATGATGATGATATTGCCCTTGGTCAAACGTGAAACAACAACAATGATGGATTACCCAAAAATGTGTCAATTTATTCGATCACAATTATATATTGTACATAAATATTTTATACACAGCTAGAGATTATTTGATATGATAAAGATAAAGATTTAAAATGCATTCAAACCCCTGATTCTACCACAATAGATTATTAACAATGATACAACCATATCAAGCCTTATTATTTAACATTCATTTTATATTATTTAATCTAACTAAATATATTATATAGTATACTAGACGTAAGTACTTTTCCAAGCCGAAATTAGCTGCCGAAACGCTTCATTGCACTCGCCGGCGCTTCTTTATATACATATATAATAAGTACATACTTAACGTAAATGTAAATCATTTAAAATTCGCACACTTTGATGCAAGATGCTCCTTCAATAACCGAAACCGAACGAACATACCTGAAAACCTAAATAAAAAATATATTTGCCATTAAAACTTATCACTGGAACGAAGCGTCCTTACTTATCACAAATAATTTTCCTATCAAATAAGACACATTAAGAAAAACAAATATACATCAGTTGAAACAAAGCTCCGCGCGGAGGTATGTCGCTTTTAAAACGACATATCTCCGCCGAACTAAGAACGACATATCTCCGCGCGGAGATATGTCGCTGTGAAAAGAGATATGTCGCGCGGAGATATGACGCTATGCCGAGCCAGCCACTAAGTGAAAACCTTGCTTACCGAATATTCCATATTTAATTAAGTAGTTGAAAGCGGCAAAATTGTGAAAGCACTGGTCCATAGAAAAATGTAATTATACCAAATGGTGTTACATTTACTAAAACTCAACATGAAAGGCGTTCTGGTCACTGTGGAACCAACTTCATTTTGTATAATGTGTGTGTGCTTCTGTGTTGGTATGTGTGTGTGTGGTATTTCAATGGAAGCTTTTGAAGTTTTGCGCTTTGCTATTGTTTGCACAAAACGGTAACAGGGCATGGATCGGCGGTAGGGTTACGCTGCCGACTGTTTAGATGCTATGCAATACGAGAATGGAGCAGGTCCCCAACCAAAGCGTTTTTGCATATTTTGCATTTGAGTTGCTGACTGCGGTGGGAATGCTGGCGTTGCTGAGCGAAGGGAGGACGGGAACAGTGGGTGGGGGGAACCAGGTAATACCGAAATTATTTTTTCAAAGGATTAAATTAAATTCCATTTGGTTTGCACAAAAACTGTGAAATGCCCAGGTAACAAGCGCCAGAATTTAAATCAGCGGAAAATGAACATAATTAAAAATGTTTTTGTAAAATTTGTTCACTCGAACTGGACCTGTAACGTAATTAACATGAGCTGAATGGGACCTGTGTGTGTTTGTGTGTGTGTCTTTGTTTTTGTGTTGTGAAACAATTGAAAATCAATGTTGCATAAAAGCAAGTCAGTTGTTGCGTGACAGGGTGAATTGTTATTATACCCTGTTATCAAAAATAAGAGAACTAAAAACAGAACGTATAATAACGTCAAATTTCTCTATTACAAACTTCCGCACAACAATGCCTTTCATATAACTAATTCATTTAAACATTTTTATATTCTAAGAGTTTTCTCTATAGCAAAGTTTAGTTTTGTCCCCTAGAGATTAGAAGGTCGACTGCATTCTATATTCTAAAGTCAGGCAATTTAAGACCTATTTGGGTTTGTAATTGAGAATTAATTTTGGTTTTTCTTATGTTCGTTTTAAAGGTAGAAAGGTAGAAATTTCATACTTGAAGCTAGAATCTCAGATTAAGTGTTAAGGATTTTTAAGCCTTACCTTCTACAGTTACGACAGCTTGTTTTTGGTGCTGCTGTTATCGAATTTCTAAAAAAGATTAGTGTAAGATTCTTTCAAATATAAATAGCATTTGCATTTGCATACTTAAATGTTAATACTAAAAAGACTGTATTATTGTGAAGGGTGTGATTGAAATGTGTCAAAACGAAACTTGTTTAACAGTAAGTAGAGCCTAAAAGTAAATCGTCATCATACTTAAATCGAAATCAATTTCAATTTGTTGCAGGTGTGAACATTTTAATTGAATAATTCAATTGCTTCACAAAAATACCAGAACCAAAAGCAACAGCCTTAAAACTATTTAAAATATGATTTAAAAAAATCAGAATTCGAAAATCGTTTAGTATTATTTTCAGTTAAATGGCCGAAGAACTTTAAGCTATGCAAAAAAGGTAACAAAAATCAATTGCATTTTATATAAATTTTTTGCATGTTTTTCGTTTGTTGAATGGATGGCGAGTAGACTGGAAGAAGAAACATTTGAGTTGCTTTAATTTCAAGATAAGCTGTCCAAGGAACTCAATTAGTCTCTGCAGTGTCACGCCCATTTAAGCTGACGGCCCCCCTATTAAGTATCAGCTGGCTACTCGATTAAGGTGGAGTGTGGAATTTTGGTAGGTGAGGGGGCTTTTGAGCGAGGGGCATTTTGCTTGGCGCTAACTTCGTTTCGCCTTGCACCAAAAAGTTTGGAGCCAAGCGCGTTGATGGGGAAGTTCAGAAAAGGTGCGAAGCCCAGCGGCTGTCTTCCCCCGTTCTCCTTCTACCACTATCCACGCTTTATCTTTTCATCCAAGCTCATCTTAGCTTTCTATTTGTTTCTCTTTCTCTCTCATTCTTTTCTCTTTACTGACTAGTTGTGTGCACGGCAATAGCAACTGCTACAAACAAACAAAAAGCAACTCGCCGCTTGAGGGCGCCATAGCACACACAATATGTACATAAATATATATGTATATAGAGAAAAAGTTAAAAGCAAAAGAGAGCCAAGCAATAAGAACATCCACAGCCCCACTTGACGCTCCAGCTGTCAAGGAAATTTCAAAATAGCGTGAAAATGTAAGCGAAAAACAAAGTTAATTGTTGTCCGTTGGCCATTCAAGAACAACCACACACACCCACACACACCCACACACACTTACACAAACAGTTAGGCAAACGCACACAAGTGCATAAATAATGCAATCTGTCTAAAAAGCAAAAGTTCTCAAAGTATCTGAGGTAACAAACTAACGGTAATGATTAAAGTTACCTTGTTTGTTTCGACTTGTCCTTACTAAAGAATGTCGCTCCTAAGTGGTATTAAATAAACTTGCTAGCGTATAACAAATAAGTCACATTATACAACTGCTTTAGTGCTATAAATAATTTACTTAAACAACAAAATAAATAACATTGCAGCCTTGTGATGTATTTAAGATTGCTTAAGCTAAGGATAGAAACTTATTCAGATATTCTTTTGACCAGAGTGTTAATACAGACTGAATCGGTAGTTGTATACAGTTGAACTTCAATATAACGAACGTCCGTATGACGAAGTTTTCAATTCATTTCCAGCAAACTGCAATTTGGTTAATCTAAATCGAAGTTTTTCTTGTCCATACTTTATTGGATGGAAGATGCTTTCAACCTTTTTTTCAATGTAATTTTTAACACACTATTCTTAATTTGATATTCATCTGATTAGCTTAAGAGCCATTATTAAATATTTAGATATGGAATTTATTTTTTGGAAATTTTCTTACTTCCCAAACAAATAGTCAAAAGTGCAAATTGTTTGCCTTGCTTTTTTTTATCGTCCATTGTGCGTTTCTGGCTGCCCGGCACAGGTCACACAAATTGCTTTAGGATATAAAAGAGTGTCGCTTCGAGGTCAGGGATAAAGAGCTGGCTGGCTTGGGGTGCGGATCCGGCGTAGGTTGAGTAGGTTCAGGAGCCGCACGATTTGGCTAAAGGCGCCCACGCGTTATATTCGCTTCCGCTTAAGTTCAACTTTTCGTCTCGCCACATTCAACACTTGGCGCATTGAGTGATGAAGCTTTGCCTTTGGTCGCCTGACCAATAATTCTGGCCTAGCCTGACCCACGTAACCACTTTGCTTCTGTTTCCGTCTTCGTCTACGCTTGAGTCGCCCGATTCTGACACAAGGCATACTCAATTTTTTGTTCGTCCTTTACTTGTTCTGAATTGTATGAAGCGGATTTTTGGCGAGTGATAAAATGTTTTATGTGCCTGAGTGTCTGATAACAATAAATAACGCCATCAGCGGAGCCAGGCGGAAACCCGTGCGAGAAAAAGAACTGCAGGAGAGCAGTCAACAGGACAACCAGGCGACCATTGGGAGCAGCGGACACCGCCGAGGACATGTAAACAAATTGGTGTTGAAAGCCCTTTGACAGGTCTCTATTGTCGGTGCCATCGAAACTGCGTGGCATCAAGTGAAATTTGTGGCAAGTTGTTTGTTTAGGGTTTTGCTTCTGATAACCCAAAAGGCGTTGCCCAACCGAGCCTGAACTTCAGCTTCATTGTTTTCCTTTCTCTCAATTTATTTTGTGTGGCCTATTTAGTATTTTCATGATGAATTATAATCAGCATAAATTTACGGCTGGTTTCTCTCTCACTCTGTATTCATATCGTTGGTCTATTAATCATTCACACCCTTTGTTTGTCGCCCTTTACACATTCTCCGACAACGTCGAATTTGTAGCTTCTGCTTATGTTTGATGTATTTTGATTAGTTTGACAAATTAGTGCCATCTAAATTTTTACAGCCTATTAAATACTCAAAGACTTAAACAACCATCCTGAAGTTGATTGCCGTACTGAACAATATATGCTATAAGTATATAGCCTTTGATGGAGTTGTGAAATCGTTGAAGTCGGACTCAACCTTGACTCGATTTCCATCAGCCTATGCCTGGAATTTATAACTACAAAATCAGTCAACTCTCTATTTATAAACACGAAACAGAAAAACTTTATTTATATTCTACACAATATAAGTAAAAGTTCAAACCAAATAGCACAATGGTTGCATAACTAAAGTAACGTAGGCTGACAACAAAATAGCAATAGTAAACCTCAAATGATGACAACTTAACGGAAACAACGAATAAATTCCATACACCAACACCTTTGAAACTGTCCTCACTGTCGCTCCATATTCATTTATCCTGTTGCGCCGTTAAATCCAGTTGAGACAATGATCAGTGAAGAGATTTGAATCCCGTTCAACGCCCAGGAACGGAAGAAGAGGATTTGTTACACAGATGACACCTATGAAGAATAGAGTTACCGAAAAGTGCCAAGCACTAGTGAAAGGAATGCATTCATTTTATAACGATATCTGTAGCCGCGTAGACAAAACACTTGATCGAGGGAACAACAAACATTTTGACTTTGCTTTAAATAATTTACCAGCTTATAATATGAGAATTGCTTTAAAGTTGTAACGAACCTTTGAATAAAGAAAGCACGCTCAGGAACTAATAACATAATAAGCACAACAAATCATACGAACTTAAGTATTTATTGTGAATTTGCATTTAATGCCAAAACGTTTGTACTTATTGAAATGCGATTGCCAAATGCGTTAAGACCAACAGACGGACATGTTTGTATCACCTGCTGTGTCGATGCTGACCAAGAGTAAATGATGTAGTTAAATGTCTGTTTTGACTTAAACATGGATACAAGCACAAGTTCATAGCCACACAGTGAGGGGGAGAGACCGAACAAACGGGAGATTGAGAAGAAGCCTTAAGACACATTGCATGCATAAATGCAGTTTGCATTCACGATGCACATTCCAACGTGTATGTAAATCAAATAAATTCACTATTATATTCCATTATGTAGAGCCAAAGGCAATACGATGCGATATGATGCGATGCGGTGGAAGCGCCCAGCGGGCAATACACAATTGCACTTTGCATTTTGCTGGCTTAACACAAACCGGGCAAAAGTTGATGGCTCGATAGACTGACTACAGTTTGGCTGCAAACGAATATTGTGATGCATGTACAACTATAAGGAACACATTAAACATAAGCAACAACATTATTGATATTTGATTAAAGGCAGCAGTAGAAGAAGCAGTAGAAGTTGTAGCAGGAGCAGGAGCAGGAGCAACAGCAACAGTTCTCAGTTTGCATAGCAAACAGTGTGCACTTCTGGCCAAGCAAACATGCACAGTTAACAGACACACACACACACACACACACACACACACTAAGTTACAAACACAAGCTGGCTCCAGGTTTGCTGTGCACATTTCGTGGCACTGACGAATCAATAAAATGCCTTGCACCTCATTACGAGCACATAAAATACTTTTGATAACTTATACCCAAAACAGATTCTGACATGCACGAATCATCTGTTAGTTGTTGCCGCAAGTTAAGCACATCATATAAAATAAATAAAAATGTGCTTCACATTTACTGGGTTACGTTTCAAAGCTAAAAAAAAACGCTGTTTGTTGTTATTATGGCGGCGTCTTCTTGTCCAGCATTTTGATGATTTTAGATGGTAAACTGATTTTCGTAAAGAGTTTCGAGTTCCTTTACCTTGCTTTTTTAGAGCTCCTTCTTTAGCCTTCTTTATTTGTTTATTTGTATACCCTGTAGCCATATAAAATATTTATTGAAGGGTATTAAAGAGTGTGTGTGCTTTTAGTCTTTGACCCGAACGAATTCAACTTTAGCACGCTGTCGCAACTTCTGCAGGACACCTGTGCATATGTGTGTGTGTGTGTGTGTGACAGAAGGTGAATGGTTTAAGATTCCATGGGGACTTTTTGGTACGTTTCGTGTGGGCTTTGGGCTTTTGATTTTGCACCGAAAATTTCCCATCGATTTAATTTATATGCAAAATATTTAAATTTTATTGCCGTTTTGCATATGGCTCGACAGCGGCCCGGCCCATGTGCGATGGCCAGCCAGCCAGCCAGCCCCATAAATTATGCAGTTGTTGCCCATTGAAATCGAAATTTAAGCATATAGAGTGCACGAAGCCAGAGAAAGTGCTATACAGTCCATGTTCATGTTATGGTACCATTGTTCTTGTCTATTCCCTCTCTCTCTCTCTCTCTCTCTTTATGTTGTCTGTACTATAGTTATGTACATATGTGCACATAAATACATATATCGTTTATGGCGTTGTCGCTGGCAGACACTAACGCAATTTCCAAAATGCAACCGGAAAATGCGCTAAATTCACACTTTGCAGCTGGAATGTCTGTGTCTGGAATTTTTATTTATTTTTTATTTTGTTTTTCAAGGAGTGTTTGTTGTATTTAATTCATGAAGTTGTTGTTACAATTTGTTTTCTTGCTAATTGACTTTTTAAGCCGAAAGTCCATTTAAAATGGGAAAAAGGGATATAATGAAGATGTACGAAATTAAGTGTAGGTGTCCAAGCCAAGGACAATAAAAAAGTATGTATTCTATGTACACTATTGAAGAAGATAAGACAGTTCTTGAAAACCAAAAGCTGATCCTCATGTTCCCATTGATTCTTTACTTAAACCTTCCTTCTTTTCTATTCGCCGCAGTTGGTCAAAATGCCATTGATTACAAAAGCTTTCGCTAGTCCGAGCTTCTTGCTTAACTAGCTTAACTTAACTAGCTCGCGCTGTTAACGTCGTGGTCGTCAAATATAACACCAGTCGTGGGATAATTACGCGGCGGTATTACAACTTTTGGTTTTTGGGGATTTGTTGTGCCACTTGAGCCTTTTGGCTTGCGTATAGACAGGTGTTTGTCGCTGTTGGAACCCGTCGCCTTGCACGAAATTATTTGGTACGTACAACGTTCCAATTCTCAGTGATGCTGTGTGTTTTCTGCTTGCCGACGGATTTGTGATAAAGCAGCGACAGTAGGCACAGCGGAGAACCGGTGGATTTCGTGTGAATGCCAGAGTTTTGGGTTTTCGATTCTTAGGCTTTGACTTGCCATGGGTTTTTGGGTTCTGCTTGCGCGGCTTCTTTTTTATAACCATTGCTTTGATGTTTTTTTTACCAATAAATATATTATATCGTATGTATTTACTAAAAAATTTTGTGTTTTATTCGGTTCAATGAAATAGTTGAGTGTTGAATGCTATGAATTTTGTTGTTATAAATGCCAGGCTTAGAAAGTCAGCCTGCTGTGTTCATGATGAACCGTAACAGATGAGATGATGATGTAGACGCCACTTTCTCTCTAAGATTTCATTGGCCGAAAGATTCGTATATTTTGTACACTTAATGTTGTCGTAAATGCATCCATCTGCCTCTTGCATAAAGTAGTTGGTTTTTCTTTTATTCAAAGTATTTTTAATAAACCTATTTGTCTTCTATAACTGGCAGCTAATGGCCAAAGTGTAGCTTTGATTGAGATAAGACTTAAACAAGGATCAGCTGCAGCTGCAGCTGCATCTCCCTCATCCGTCATAAGCAAAGAATGTCAAGCTGCTATGGAAATAAGATATCTCTACCGCTCCTTGGGCTCTGCTGCTTATTGCCAAGAGTGTCAGAGCTGAGTGCCTCGTTCAAAACTTTGAATGCAAAGCAAATGCAAAAAAAAAAAAACAAAACGGAACACTCCGTTGGCGTTGGCAAAAACTTTGCTCATTTTTCATTAGACGAACGCCCCCAAGTGGGCGTGTCATAATTATGCTGATTGTTGATTGCCGGCCAAGGAATTAATTTAGCGCTGCAACGGAAGCAGCAACAAGCCAGCGACTTGCACGACTTGCACGACTTGCACGACTTGCGACGCACACTTGCACCAAAATGTTGCAACTTGGCGCACAGTCAAAAAATTTGCATGCCCCAACAAAAAGCATCAGCGAAATTGTCAACAGCCATACATCCTGGTGTGACACTTACACACTAACACTGTCTGTCTGTCTGTCTACGTTTCCCAGCTCCTTTTTGCTGCAGTTGGCTTTAGTTGCTGATGCTGGTTCTGGTTCTGGTTCTGTTGTTGGTCCTGGTCCTGGTCTTAATCTAATTAGCAAGTTACTAGGCCAAGTTTTTCATTTACATTTCTACTTCGTTCGCATAAAACAAACCTCATTAAATTCTTGCATTGAGTAACTATAAAATACAGATTTAAATTCAATCAAAACGTAAGGCACTAAACAACTTTTGACTTCAAATATATATTTCCTTACGTAGTCATCATTTAATGATGTTGTCAAGCATTGATGCATGTTCGGCTATGTTTACTCCATCTAGCTTAATTAAATAAATGCAGATGGTTGAATCGATAGCATAATATTGCCTAAAATGCTCGACGCAATCAACCAACAATCACAAGTCAATAGTTTTAATTATCTGCCAATGTCGCATGTTACGTTTCGCATTTGAATTCGAGCGTATGTTCGTCGTACTATGTGCGGATATAGTAGACTGACAACAGTGAGTTGAGTTGCATTCAACGCGAAACGGACCCGGCGGCACCATGAAAACGCAACTGCAAATAGCAATCGCAGTTAGAGTTTAGTTTGGTGAATGTCAACTAATTTCCGCACAATCGACACGACGCCAAATCTGAGCGAACATCAAATTGAAACGACAAAATTAAATCGATCAATGGCTGCTGCATGCTGCCTGCTGCAACTCAATACGGTTGAAAGCCGTCACAACCCATGGTCTTCAATTCAACAACAACAAAAGCAACATCAGCAGTCAGCATTATTACGGCTGGATGACATTTTATCGCATTTTATTAGCAGGAGTCACAGGAGCAGCGGAATCCAATTCGATTTTACAAATCGTCGCACTTCATTTGCAAAATTTGCGAGTTCGACGCGCCACAAAAAAGCATTCAATGTTTGGAAATTTTCTTTTGCGGCCGCTACCTTTTGCCAATCTTAAATGTTCAACCGGTCAGGTCAGGTCAGGCCCGACTCGGCCTAGCAAACGTGGCATTGCATTTTGACCTAACTACGCCTCCCTCCCGCAGCACCTTCCTGTCTGACTGGCTAACGACCCAAACGATTGTTATCGCAAGCCTCTCCCAATGCAAATGGCTTTTAAAATATTTAAACAAATCTCACACTCGACATTTAAAAAACTTCGCATTTGTTTACACATTATAATTAATGCACAAGATTTGACAATGTCCATTTTCTTTTTGGTTAGAAGAGACAGAAGCTATTCGAGCTGTGAGGAATTAATCAAAATGTTTGACACTAAAATACATTTCGTTTAAAAAAATGCAGTTTGTTGATCAAAAAAATATAATACTTCTGTATAAAGTGCAAAGGTGAACGTCTAAATACTAGGGAATACGCATGGGGACATTCAACAATCTACTCGCAAACAAAATGGAGCAACAGCAGTTGAGCGCTAGCTAGAGGTGAACGTCGCGACGTAGAGATGATATTAATAATGAGAGAGTGCTGTCAAGCTGCTCCCTAGCGTGAAATTTAGCACTAAGTTCAGCGATTATGTGACACTTACTCGAAAAGCTAAAAGTCCTTTCTATCATATGCAAAGTGCGCTTATTTCGTGTAAAAGCCGTTTCAAGCAGCATCTTGTGTGTAATATTAAAACAGTTAAAGCCTACTTTAAAGTTTAATCAAAATAAAAGCCTTTCGAAATGTAACGATTTTATATATTTCATATTCATATTTGTTGAAGTGAGCCTTTTTTTGCTATAAAAATATTTTCTTTTGTTAAATGCATTTAAAATTTTAATTGAATAAATTTATTTAACGTTCTTATTTTCAAGTTTCTAGAGGATCTCCTTAAACTGAGTTTTTTCCCGTTGCATTTAGTTCACGTTGCAATTGGCCAAGTTGCCTTGTCCAACAATGCATTATTCTGTTAAGGAATCTGTGTCCTTCACGGGCTTGAAAATGTTACCCCTTCAGTGTTACATATTCTTTGTGCACAGCTTGACTGACTTTCGAGGAGTGAACAGGGTATAAAAACGCGTGTTACACGTACATCAATAGAATGTCATTTATATGCGTGGCATTCACAGCACAAAAAAGCGGAAAAGCAGCACAAGCTGCGGACCCAAACGAACCCCAAACAGTTATCCCAACGCCCGCAATGCCCGAGTTTAGCTATTGAATGGAATGGCGGGGAATGGAATGGAATGAAGGTGTTTGGAACGAGAAACATCTGTTGTCGTGCATAGCGCACGCAGAATATGTTACATACGCACACACACACACAAATGGCCGACTATAAGTAAGGCTAGTGGGGCTTGTAAGGCTGAACAAAAAATAAAAGTTTCTGGGTCACAACAACAATAGCAACAACAACAACAACAGTGCTTTCAAGATGGAGTTATTCAGGATTATCTTCTCGCTGTGGCTCATATCTGGTTGTGGTTGGGGGGGGTTTATTTTTGGAGCTTCGTTCGGTATGCACGCAAGTTATGGGTAAATGCAAATTAAATTTTCACCGACAAGAAACCAAACAAAACCAAACGGCGCACAAATCAAGTCCTTTGAATTTGTAAAGCCCGCAATGGGGAAAGCCAAAAAGAAAAAATGTTGAGCTCTCTGCTTCTTCTTTATCATCCGTTATTTCCTTCGGATGTTTGTTATTATTTTTGTTTCGGGCTGTTTGATACCCTGTAAATGGAGTATTTTGATGGTTTGTGGCCTTGAAAACAAATACTTTAACCAAAATCTACCCGCTTTTACCTTTGCCATTAAAGTTTTGATTTTTGTTATGCATAAGTCAGGGTATTTTATAGTTAGTGGCTTTTTCGTCGGACTATTCTTAGTTGTTTATTTTATTATGGCTTAAATTTACGCCAGGAGCAATAAAATATTTTAATGGCCACATAAAACGCTGCAGCATTTGAAAATAAAATCATGAACACAGGACTTACGGCAAACGCAAAATGGTCTCTCAACTTGAAGCGTTGACTCAAGTGGCGATGCGATGCGGTGCGTGGCGGGTTATGACTGTACAAATCTGAAACGTGTTTTGGTCTTGCTTTTCAGTCCTTGCTGCCGCGGATGCTGCTGATGTTTTGTTATTGTTTTGTTTTGATGGTTTTCATAGACAAGCGAAAACAATTTGTTAAATGAAAATAATAAAAATGAAAAATTCAACGCGATGTGAATCTGGCACGCGTCTTTTATGCGTTTTGCTAGCGATTTTATTTGCAATCCGTCGCAAACAAAAATGTGCATGTCCTATCTTCAACAAGAATAGTATAACAGCCAAGCCAACACATTCCTAGTCGAACAAGACTGTTAAAACAATCGATGCACTCGTGAAATACAATTTATTGTTTGAGACGTTTTATGTTTAATCGTTTGATGATCCTTTTGCCCAGTTACAGATTTTTGTTCTATGAATAATTACCCAAAATGAAGAACAGAGATAAAGTTGCTAAGATATTATTAAACAATTAAGCTGAACAAACTTTTAGTTATACCCCAAGCAGATGATTGGTAAACTATATATATATTCCTTGTAATCATCAACACTTCAATCAATCTCTTTGCCTGTCTGCCAGTCTGGCTGTCTGTCCGTTTGTAGGAAATATGAGATAAACTTGTTGTTAAAAAGGTATATAGAATCGATAGCATTAAAAGCTTAAATGGTTTTTATGATGATTGTAAATGATGCTGCTAACCTAAGTTGACTCCCAAATGAACTCAAACACGTTATGGCATCCGTAGATGACGCGACTTTTTTACGGCTTCGTTCTTATTTCGGAAATATGAAAGTTGATTAAGCCCGATTGTCACCTCCATCGACACGCATATGTATGTTTGTTTGCCGGAGCAATACATATTTATTTAGTCGTCATTCACAAATTGAACAATGGATGCCAATTGAAAAGTTGTTCTTACAAGAAATGCAATTAATTTGAACTGGCGAACTAATTGTGCCAATAAACCCATAGATTTCATTCTCAACTTAACAGCAGGCTTCTGCAATTGCTCCTCTTGCCGCTTGCCTCTCACACCTTGCGCCTTGCCTCTGTCATTGCACCTTGTAAACAGTGAGCCAATTAAACGCTCATTAAGTGCGCATTCAGCATGCGGAAAGGGCAAGCGCTGAGTGAGGAAGTGAGGAAATGAGGATGCGGACAAGGACAAGGACGAGGATGAGGTTGAGTACACGAGGACGAGAGCTGTTTTAACTGTCTCGAGTTAATTTATAAAAACACAGCTACGGGCGAAGAGCCGCCAGCCAGGTAGATAACACAACGGCGTAACACAACAAGCAACAAAAGCAACAGCTAAATATTTGTAAAAAGTTGCAAGTATTTTGCATTTTTTATGCTCATTATGCACTCTTTTTTCGCAGTTCATTTTCGCCAGCTTCAAATTTGTTTCAAGTTCTTTTGTTTTGCGAGTATGTACTTTAAACAAAACAGATTTGACCCAAACTTGGTAAACATTGTGTGTGAAGAGCAATCAACAGATAATTTCCGAAAACTTTACGTATACGTAATATATACAAGCTACTTAACGTTAAGAGCATAATACTGAACGGACTATTGAATGGCGATGGAGTTAATCCTATCAAATAGAATTGATTTTCGATAAAAAAATAACACTTATTTTCGATGTGGAGTCATTATTCAAATTTTATATGTAGTAGGTACGAATGCTGCATTCGATTTTACATACTATTGACATCAATACCATTTCCATTTCCATTTTCATTTCCATTTCCATTTCGAATGCCCATTCCTTTTGGCATTTGCACCCATTGCAGCATTGGCCAATGTCACAAATTAAAATTTATTTTCAGACAATTCTTATTTAAAGGTCTCCTCGCAGCAGCTGTGGCTGCAACAAACACAGACAGACGGGCCGAAAACAGACGAAACAACATTCAGCGAGCTGAACAGGATCGAGGCCAGTCGCAGCTTTGTATGAGCTATCCGTTGTTGGTTGTTGCTGTTGTTGTCACATTTATGCACGTTTAATGGCAGCGACAATCGACCAGCAAATGTTCTTAGCCTTGGCCAGCAATGGCCTAGCCAGCGTCCACAATGCCCAACGCAATGATAAAAACAATTACGACTACAACAATAGCAACAACAACTTACCTCAGCCTCTCTCCGAACACATTTTCCGCATCATTCTGACCGCACCGCGCCAACTCTTTTGGTCATTTCGTTTGGGACAATATTGAAAAATTATTGTTGAAGGAAAAACCCATTTGGATATTGTTTGTCATACTTTCGGTCGGTAGCCGGTTTTCCTCAGTTCAATCGCTTTTCTCAGTTCTTTCAACTACCCAACAGCCCCTCCCATGCCCAGGCAGACAGAAGTGAGTTTTCAATAAATGACTTACACCACATGCTAACTGCAGTCTGACCATGCTCATCCTCAGGCTCTGGCTCTGGACCTGGCTCTGGCTCATGTGTGCAGCATGTAGAGCCAGCGGCAGGCAGGCAGACTCTTCCACTCCAATGGCACATTCAGTTGGGGATTACTGTTGAAGCTGTTGGTACTGTTGAGCACTGTCGCTGCTTTTTGTTTGTGCTTTTAACGAGCACAGCAGCTGTCTCTATATACCACGCGAAAATCACTTTTATAACAAACATCTACATGACCGACCAACTAGTCCTTAAGACCCGACAACAATTTGATACCCTTGCCAAGCTGAAGCTTCACCTACTTGTTAACACTCAATATAGTCAATAGTAAGGTCCCAATAGTCGTATACGCAATTTGTGTAAGCGAAGGCTTAGTGCGAGCTCCTTGTGTCGTGCTTATGTGCGTGCCGCATGGTTGCATTTATGTTTTGTTGGTCAACAAGTAAATTCAGGTTAGGTTCTCTGCCGTCAAATAGAATGTATAGCCTTTGTGGTTGTATGTTGGAGTACAGGGTATAAGTAACCCAAAAAAACACTGCACAAAATCGATTGTTATTATTTGTCGGCACTGCTTTTTCTCTCTCTCTTTCTCACATTCTCTGTGTCTGTGTGGGCCATTAACTTAACTGACAAGCTTACTGGCCAACACACACTCACACACACACACCGGACATTGCTCTTTTTGTTGTTGGCTAATGAAAACATTTGGTCGACAAATACCGGCAATACGAGAAGTGATTAAAATATTTTTCTAGTATTTTGTTTGTGTACCTTTTGCCTGACATTTACACGCACAACAACACCGACAACAAAGCACACACACACACACACCCGGTACGGAAACTCAACTACAAATACATTAGCCTGATGGGATGAAGGCGTGCAGCCAATGCCAATGCCAATGTGTTTATGCCTGCTGAATTTTGGTCACATATGGACACTCTCTCAACCTGTTCTGTACGAGGGGCAAAATGTGATGGTCAGGCTGGACTCTGGTTGTTTGATTGTTTGCTTTGCTTTAATGTGCAGCCTATTTACCTGAGCTTGCTCGCTTTCTCTTCCATTGATGTGCTCTATCTTGTGTTTGTGGTTTTTCTGTGTTTTGCTTTTGCGCAGCATTCCGAGTCTCTCTTTTGTTGATATTAAAACCGAATTCCAAAACAAATTCTTATCAAAAGTTCAAGCTATATTTATATACATATGTATTATTAAATCACATTTAATTTCATCTCAATTAATTTATCGGTAAATAAATTAGTTGAAATTGTTTCATTTTGTTTTTCATTGATTAACTTTAAGCAACTCAAGTAAATAAAGCATATTCTTGGACGCTTTAAATGTATTTGAATCTCATGACTTAATATTTGCTGAAAGTAGAAGAATTAAACGAGGAAGCTAAGCTCGTTGTTGTCGAGAGTAAACTGAAATTAAAGTTGCCTTTCAAGCGTTTTGTTAGCGATTAAAATCGCGCTCGAACGTGACAATCGACACAAGTCACGCCGCGCCGCGCCGCGTCGGCAACGTTAAAGGCGAATGTAAACAAAGCCAATGCAACTGGAGTGTGCTTGGTGCTTGGTGGCCTCACCCAGGATGAGAAGTGGTAATAATAAGTGAAGCCAGTTTGCCTGCCTGCCTTCCCGCCTGCCTGTCTTCCCGCCTTGTCGCCTGTCTGTTGACATTGTGCGTGCGCACGATGATGCCTCCCACTTGTTTACCTTTCGCGAGAAGCGTGAATCCTTAAAGCTGTTGCCCGATGACTGCGCCTGCTGCTTACTGCTCACTGCTTACTGGATTAAGGAAACCTTCTCACTCCCTCTTTCTCTTTCTCTCTGTGGAGCCACAAAGTGCTGTGCACAACGCGAATCCAGGTCCCAGGCACGGAAAAAACTCGAAACAGATTTATTCATTTGCTGGCTGGAGTTACGAGCTGCAGCATATGAAATATTTAGGCATTACCCGAATTGGTGGTCTTTGGATAGGCGGCGGCATTGATGCTTCGTGGCTTCGTAGGTAAAACAAAGCCTCTGCCTCTCACTGACCCATTCAAGCCAAAAACTTCATCACGTTGCCTTTTTGCCCATACACATACATATAAATCCCAAAACCCACACAGTTCCCAAACCTCCGATCCTGCGAAATTCAACAATTTGCACTCAATTGCAATTTCCGTGCCGTGTCGCTGGCTTTGGCGTTGCCAATGCCATTTCCATTGGTACGTGGCCGCCTGCATCCATCCGCCTGCCAATGGGTTAGGGCCAACAACGTCGCTTCCTCTATCCACACTCTTTAAGCTACTAGCTCCTTGCTCCTCGCGGCACGTACACGGCGAGAGCGGCGCTAGCAAATGGGGAAATGCGCTGAAATTTGTTCAGCCATTTATTGTCTGTTGTTAGCTGTTTGTTTGTTTGTTGTTGCTCTTGCTTTTGTTTAAATATCAATATAAAACGTGACAGTACGTGCATTTAGCATACCTACCTTAAATACGTTTGCATATCTGTTCGCAAATGGGTCTACACATTCCAGTACTAATCGTTGTAGTAGTAGGCTCAGAAGCAGCGCTTTAAGCTGCCCAAAAAGCAGCTCAAATTGGCCAAGCACGTGCCTTTAACCAGATAGATCTGCGGTTCTTGGATCGAGTGCATCTATTAGGTTCTAGAGAGGCTGCCTTCAACCCTAAGATAGCTAGCACACAAGTAATTGAGTGTTCAAGACGACTATCAGACACTCTAAGCCTAGCTGCATTATATTTGTTTTACAACTATTTCAATGCGCAGTTGATCTTTGCTTTTTTACTTTTAATTTTGATTCGAAGTATTACATTAGAAAGTTTACTTTGCATTTGTCATTAATGCTTTTTAAAATAATATCCAAATTTTTGAGTACAAAACAAATAGAAATAGTTAGATAAGAATGGACTACAAATACGAAAAGGATACAAGGGAGCTGATGCGACAAATAAAGTATCAGATAGCTCTGGCTAATGTCCAGGAGCTGTTGGCCAATGTCTCCTGCAAGTGCTTCGAGAAGTGCGTAACGAAGCCACGCGACCATTTGAGTGGACCAGAACAGAACTGCATCCATCTGTGCATGGATCGCTTCCTAGACTCGTTTCGCCTCTGCGCGCACACCTACGGCCATCGTCTTCGACGTGAGCAAAGCCACCCGCGTGTTTAGCATGAGGATGAACCTGGATTGAGACTCGGTTTCAGAGTCAGTTGGGCTAGTTGGACATTGCATTGTTGGTCACAAAGTTTTTCAATGTAAAATCACTTGCTTTCAAATAAAAAATACGAACATACTGAAAACATAATTTTTGAAGGCGGTTCAGGACTTTTCATAGCCGCAACATACGTGTTTTGGGCTCATATATTATTTCTAAGAGCAACGAAGTTTGCTTAAAGGCATACGTTCAATAGTTTTTACATGCTGCAACGTTATCACATGTACACCTCGTATTTTCTTTTTGAAATATTTCTAGAGCAGCTGCTTGCTGAATAGTCGCTTTTGAATTGAGTTTGTAGGCGTTAGTAGTACGAGCAGAACTGTGGCATTCACCGCTGAATTCGCGTTTGTCCCGTTGACTGGCACCAGCAACGAGATTTCACCAGTTTCCGCCAGCCGCCGCTTTGTCTGGCCCGTTGAATGGCCAGCGTTGGCGTTGGGCATTGGCGTTACTCTAGCCCCAATTTCTGTTAACCTTTTGGCATGTTGGCCCTTTTTGCCTTACAATCTCGCTGGCAATTGCATTTCAAAGCGGTCATATCCATATTGAGGGCTGTAAGCGTAAAGTGATTATGCTGAAAATTTACTTCAACACGCCCTAAAAATTGAACTTTTCATACATTGAGGTCTATCTAAGTTGTAGTCGCTGGCTAAAGCTTAAGGCAAATAATAATTAATTCGACTCACTCAACAAATGAACGTTATTCCAATTGGTCGATGGAGTAGATCCTTGCGATTTTAATGCACTAAATTCTTTAAGACTTTATGAAAGGATCAAGTGTCAGTAAACAATGGTCCTGCAGACAATCTTTGAACGCAACGCACACCTCGGCCGCATCAGTTAAAGAAATAATGGTCGAGGAAAACAATTAAATTTTAAAGTACAATTTAATAAACATAACGAGAGCGATTTTCATTTGCCGACGCACTTTGTAATTTTGTGTTAAAGTTGGACGAAGAACTAAGGACGAACGCAATTACCCATTTGCCTGCCTCATGTATGACATGGCATATGCATTGTTCTCAAAATGATTTGCGGCTCTAATTTTTTGCACACACACACACAGAGTTAGTAGCTGCAAAATGTTATGCATTGTTGCCATGCTTTCGTCGTCCTCGTCGCCTTTGCTTTATTTTTGTGGACGCCTAAAAACCAAACTCTTGAACTCGAACTCAAACTGAAGTTGTTCGGCTTGTAGGCAAAACTATGCAGCAAGTGAAATGCCACCACAAAAGCCGCATGCAGCTCCGACTATTGCAACTGCTTGCTGGTGCTACCGTTGCCGCTGTCTTTTTCTTTTGCTTTGTCTGTCGAATGTCGAATGTCTGCTGATGTCTGCTGCTCCTTTCGCTGCCTGTTTTTCATGTCCTGATCATTTTATGTTGCATGAGCCAAGGCGCCAAAACAAAGCAAAATCTCGCTCGGTTCAACATTTCAACTGCTTGAAAATGTATTCAGGCTCCTTCCATCCCAACCAACCATTATATGTGAATGTGAATATGTCTGCCGTTTGCCGTTTGTCTTTTCGAATTTGAGTATTTGAGTTGGCACATTCGTTCGTTCTACACACTGTGCCATGTCATGTAGTACGACTGTGTTCTGTGCACAACCTCTGTTTCCAAATGCCACAACACGCTCCTTGAGCCTACTACGGCTGCTGCTGCTGCTGCTCCTCTTCACAAAAGTTAGTGCATCAAAAGTTGCCGCAACACTGGCGACCAGAAACTAAATTTTTAATTGAAACTCTCTCTCACACATGTTGCAATTTAGTCACGATTCGAATGCCGCTTGAGGAATAGAGAGATTATTTAATATGAAAACTGTCCATTGCTCTAAATCAATTAAAATGGCTCTCGAAATTTATTACCTGCAAAACGTGCGCTTTATCCTTTAGCATACCGTTGCCAACGCCAATGCCAACGCCAACGCCGCCTTTGAGTGCATCAATTACGACAGCCAACGAACTTTGTTGCAACTGCAACAGAAAGTTTCTGCATAGCCGACTCTGAAATTGAACCACTCGAATTGCAGGGCAACCGGGAGCACAGAAACAGCAAGATGAAGGACGAAGTCACAAGCAACGAGCCCAAAGTTGACAAATTTTTGCAACAGTAAAAGTTGAGGTAAGTTGTGCACTAAAGTTAAGAGTTCTGCCGCTTAAGATACTACTTACACACATACACCCAATAATTTACTAATACACACACACATACACTAACGCATTCTCACTCGCACCGCACACCTTACAACTGGCCACAAAAGAAACATGTTGAAATTCCTCGTTTCAACTTTCAGCTTGATGCGTAAAATTCCAAGCCATTTGTTCCCACAGATTACTCGTATTTTGACCTTTTAAAGTGCTTACTTAATGATTGGGAACTTTAAAAACACTTCATTAAAGAAATTGTATTTGAAAACTGACGCTTTTGTCGCCTGGACGAGTTGCGTACTTTCTGAAGCAACATCTTGCTGGTAGCGGCAACTGGGACTCAGATGCGATGCCCGCGGCATGGTTGCTGCTGTTGCCGTTGCCGCTGCTCTTTCCACGTGTCGCTGGCATTCAACTAAATTTACTTGCGGCAGCAACTGAAATCTGTGTAGAGCCTGGGGCAGGACACTGTATGTCAACCTAGCGCTGGGATGGGCTGGGCTTGGCTGGGCTGAGCTGGGCTCGGCTAGGCTGTGCAGTGATGTGGAAGGGAAATAACTGCAGTTTGTTTTGCACATTTTGTAGCTGTTATGCAGCAACTCTTTACTCTGACTAAATCACAGAAGATGTCGTTGATGCTGATGCAATTGTACTGTACTCAGAGACTAACAAAAACCGCTGTCGAAAAACAACAACAACAACAATTGGTAGCACTTAATTTGAGAATACAAAATGTTGAAACATTTTGTGCGAAAGTTCTGAAGCTGCGAAGTATTTTCCCCACTTTTAGAGGATAGGTTTTGTGGCGTAGCTTTGCAATCGTTAAAAACATATTACTTACATCTTATATATCGATCAAGCTATCGAAACCTTAACGTGTTTTGCCAGACTAGAATAAGTGGAAAAATCAACAAGCTTAAAATCTGACACAGAATATATTGTAAATAACGAATGAAGAGAACTGCTCGTGCTTCATTAAGTTCATCCTGTTTTTGGCACGTGACATTTCGATGTGTAAGGTAAGGTAAATAATTAAGTAATTAGTCGAAATAACTTCATTGGCAATAGTACGAACGCATTAATTGACGCACATTTAAACACACACACATTTGCCAAAGAGCACACACAATTTCATGATGTATTCGAGGCAATTGGTTAAATTCTCTATAATCAAAATATACACGTACAGCTGCAGAGAATTCGAAATGGTAAATTTAATCCTAAGCGGAATCAAAAGCTGTAAAGGTAAATGGAATCATAAACTTGATCTTTAGACATGATAAAGTAAAAACAAATTTTGATTATTTCTGAAAGCAATTTTAGATTTGTGTAAAATGCTTTGAGTTATACTCAATACAAGTAAACACTTTTGGAATTGAGAGTAACTGCCTTTTCGGCACTTTATGACCCGCATTGTGTACTAAATTCTTGATATGTTTTGGGTGTGTGTGTGTGTTTTCAGTTGTTGGTGCCGTTCTAATGGTCAGCTGGTTGTCTGGTTGTCTATTAGCCCTGATTTATTTGGCTCACGCCCCAAACGCATGTTAACAAGTGACAGCGACACATGCGCTTGTGCGCTGCTCCCTAACCACTATGGGTTACTGGCTCTTTTTTTGTTTGGAGCCAGCCAGGGCAACATGTTTTGGCATTCGGCCCACATAAGTAGGCAATACCTTTTGGTTTTGAGCCACTAAAATTGCACATAAAACTTGATTATTTTTTTTGTTGCTCTGCACAATTCTGTACGTTGCAACTGACTAATATAGTGTTGTTGTTGTTGAACGCTGTAATTTTTAAAATGACTACGTTCTGTTAGAGAGAGTTGTTCGTGCCTCTTGGTCATTTTTATCATTCGCACTTAAATAATTAAGTTGTAACGCGTTTATTGCCCAACAGCAAATAGCAAACAACAAAAGAAAACCCACTTGAGGCACGCCACAGATTACATACCCTTGCTGAAGATGAAGTACATTTGCTATCACTTAAGTTTTGTTACTAAATAATTAAAAAGGCAAGTTGGTAAAACTTCGGACTACAATTTATATTTTATTGTAAATAGCAGTTTATTAACAAGAGTATCAAGAGTATTAAA
Organism: Scaptomyza graminum; assembly: GCA_018901835.1. Classification (NCBI taxonomy): domain Eukaryota; kingdom Metazoa; phylum Arthropoda; class Insecta; order Diptera; family Drosophilidae; genus Scaptomyza; species Scaptomyza graminum. The sequence goes on along the minus strand of JAEIFL010000001.1, from coordinate 1,734,163 downwards.
TGTTCGGAATGCTGTTTTATACACACTTTTGGTTGGTGCTGTTGCTTTGCCTGACACGCAAAGTTGAGCGCCAATAGTTGAAACAAATCTATGAAACGAAGTGCAAACAACACCTGTGGGAATTGAAATCAAAGTCAGCAAAGACTAACAAAGTAAACGTTCTGTATTGGATGTGTTGTTTAACGAAAACTAAGTAATTGTTTAAGCTCTACAAGTATTAAAGCAATTAATTGGTCAATAACCAAAAGCCAATAAACTTTAACTTGAAATGTTAAGACTTGAAATGTTAAATGAGTATGATTTCATTTCGAACACAAATGTTAAATGTCACTGTAAATTGAGTTAAGAGAAACAATTTGAATCCAGCGAATCCAACGAATACCCACATTGCATATTTGTATTTGCCACAGTGCCACAAACTGTTGCCAGATCTGGTTGATTATATGTACATATGTACAAAATTGGATTGGATCAGCCAGAAATGTACATAAAAGTTGATCGGCTTACGCAATGCTTCAGTTTCTGCTTTAGCTGTGACAAAAGTAAAAAAAATATTATGCGCAAAGTGAAGGTGTGCGTGCGTGTCTGTTATCGACCTGAACTGAGCGACAAGTAGGTGTGTAATATCAATAAAATTAGGCCGTTGTGTCGTGCTTAGGGAACAAACAGGCAAGGCAGAGTCAGGGGCGAAAGAGGAGCTGAACTGAAGAGCGTAAGTGTACAATCATAAAGCGCGACAGCGACTGTTCCAAACAATAAGCTGAAAGCCTCTTACATGTATTTTTATGCGCACCTCGTTCCAATCATTCCAAGCTGCCTCTTCAAGTTGCCCAGGCACCAGTTGCAGTCGCCGTCGCTGTCGCCATCGCCGTCGCCATCGCCGTCGCCTAATGCGACTTGAAAAGTCAACGACATCCGACGCTGGGCAGAAGGAAGAAGCGTTGGCATCGGCTTTAGCTTAAGCTTTGGCTTCTAAATGCGGCGCGTTATTGTTTTGCCGTCAAGCATGGCAGCCCCACACACACAAACACACGCACACACACACAGAGGGGGGCCAAAGTGCCAACAGCAACACCAACACCAACAACATCCATATTGCTGCCTGATGTGCATGTGAATGGAATGGTTGGTAGGTTCGAAGGTTGGAACGTCAACGCTGAACCCACCGTTGTTGCTGTTGCTGCTGTTGTTGTTGTTGTTGTCGCTGGAGTGCTGCTTAAATATGAAAAACTAACTCGTAGCTGCTTTTCAAATTTTCCTGCACTTGACACTAAATTCACTTTGGCCAAGTAGGTGCTCCGTGTACTTCAAGCGTACTTTCGCTGGCAACAACAACAGCAGCAGCAACAATGTTGCTGCATTATCCAACACTGGCAGCGACAGGACTCGCACTCAATGTGTAGTAGTCGCTGCCACAGCCACAGCCACACACATGCGAACTTAGCCAACCAACCAGCCAGCCAACCCTACCCTAGCCACCCTTTACCACTTTCATCGCTTGCTTTAAGCATCTCGGGGTGCACTTCATGCAGGTGCTTGCAGCACAATATATACACACACATACTCGCTCGTATATTTATTTTATTACTTAAATAAATTACAAAATGGTTGTCGGTTAACCAAAGCCAAATGGCCATCCCGTTGCCGTTGCTGTTGTTGTTGCCTGTGGCATTGCCAACATTGCTGTTGCACGACTTCTCTCGTTGAGGATCTTAGCGCATAATATATTGTTTGACTCCTAGTCTTACGATTCGGGGCGATGCGCAACATCTACAACAACAACAACAACAACGACATCAACAATATTACCTGCAACTTTGAACAGCAACTGAAATAGAGAAACAACAAGTGGCATGCCACTCGATTCGCTTGCTGTAGTTACCTCTTGCATCGAATGCACTCGCACATATTGTAAAAAGCCAACAAACAGTTTAATCGCCCACTTGATAGAGCTGTGTATAGATTCTTTCGCCCCCTTCCCTTCCAGCTTTTCTTTCTTTTCGTTTATTTTTCGTTTTGTATTCTGATCCCAAAGGCATCCATCCATTCTGCTCTATATATGTTCGTATGAATGCCATTTATTTCGTAGCTATTTGAGTTCGACTCTTACAAAGTTTGAATGAATGCACGTTTGAATGAATAAATACTCCATATGCAAAGCGATATGCTGCTACATACATATATCGTAAATATGTATCTTTATGGGGTGTTTGATGCATTTCTGATAGCTCGATTACTAATCAATCCGGTTCCGGTTGCTCCGGCATTTGCAACATGATGCCGCCGCCGCCTCAGAGTATCCTCCGTTCTCTCTGCATTGTTCACAGTCCATAGCTATGTTGCACGCATTGCAATGTACACAGGTATGCAGTTGTGTGTGTGTGTGTATTGCCCTTCGTTACTAGCTATTGAACATAGTAAAAAATAATCTCTTATGTTTAGCAAAGGAACAATCGATTCATAATAAGCTTAGCTTAGCATGCACGGGCCATTCGCTGACCTGACCGACTCTGACTGACTGACTGACTGCTATCAACGGGAACACCAAGATGTTTGCTTGCTTCTTTTATTTGTATACTATTTTGCATCGAAACAATATCCAATGCAACCAACTGAACGGACAACAGCAACAGTCTCATGTCTATGTCAGTTGCTTATTAGTCTCATATTTTGCTTCTACCTTTGTCCATGTCGCAAGAATCTTATTACACAAGAATGTGCTACAAATAAAAACCCTCAACTTCAGCACAATTTCACTCCATCAACTAAACTAAATATCTATTTAAAAAGCTTTTACTTAATAGTTTTATAGTAAAATATATATAGTACTTACCCAAGCCACGCTTCCACTTAATAAAAAGTTCAATGAAAGAAAAAGGCAATTTGTTGTTGTTGTCTGGCTTTCAATTCTTACGTCTTTCTATTTACAAATTAATTAATTTCTTTGTTTTTCTTTGTATTATTAATATTATTATTATTGGTTGTGTTTTGTTTTGTGTCTGTTTGTTTGTTTGTGTTTCTATTGCTGCATTTCTTCTTCGCAATTAGATTGAATTTCGATTCGAATTTGTATATATGTATGTAGTACTATATGTTTAATATGAACTGTAATTGGTTTGCTTATTATTTTAAATTGTTATCTTTATTGTTTTTGATTGTGCAACAATCATCGTCATATACATATGTTTGTCGTACTTCGTATGCGTTGCATCAATCAGTACTTAAATTTATTTGATTTATTTGCAATTTTATTGAAATTTGTATTTTGTTGTATTTGTATTATAATTAGTTTTGTATATGTCTTTTGTATGTATGTAAGTATTGTTCTCCTATTAGTTAATTGAAAACCCTCCATTCGATTATAGTATTACATTATTTATGTTGGTATAAAAGCATATATAGAATGCAATTTTAAGAAACTCTTTCGATAAAACTTCGCCGCTTTGCCTATTTGCCGTAGTAATTGCCGGGCGCCTGGGTTGGATAGCTTTTGGCGCCGCCGGAGGAGTAGCCGCCACTTGGCTGATAGGCGTTGTTGTTGCTATCACTGCCACTGCTAGTGCCACCACGGGACGAGGACGATGGATTCTCGCTGAAGAGGCCGCCAAAGTTTTTGGAGTTGAAGATCTCGCCGAGACCACCGCTGCCCCCGCCACCACCACCGCCGCCGCCACGATTGGCATTGCCGCCGCCGCCACCACTGAGCAGGCTGCCCAGGAAGCTGCTGGCGCCACCACCACTGCCGCCGCCATTGCCGTTGGCACCACCGCCAGCGAGCACGGAGCCAAGCAGGCCACCAAGTAGATTGCTGCCAGTAGATGAGCCGCCGGATGAACCACCGCCACCACCGCCGCCGCCCGATGAGTAGCCGCCGCTTGGCTGATAGGCGTTGTTGTTGCCGGCGCCATTAGCGTTGCCGCCATTGGCACCGCCTCCCTGCAGCTGCTTGGCAATTTGGCCTGCAATGATACCAGAAACCGCTTGACTCACCGCCGGATTCGAGAAGAAGTTGGAGAAGAAGCCGCCCTGCTTATCCTTGGGCTTCTGAGTGCCGCCGCCGCCACCATTGTCATATCCAGGCGCGGGTGGCGTATAGCCGGGACTGGGCTGATAGCCACCAGGAGCAGGCTGATAACCACCGGCAGGCGGTTGATAGCCACCCGGCGGACCAGGCTGATAGCCACCTTGCGGGTTGTAGCCGCCGTTCGGATTGTAGCCAGCACCACCATTGTTATTGTTGTTGTTGTTATTGGTGGGCAGTGAGGGATAGAGACTGTGACCGCCAGCCGAATAGCCACCACCATATCCACCGCCGTTGCCATTTGCGTCCGGCAACGGAGCGCTCGGCTCGTTTGGTGCAAAGGAGTTCTGCGTATTGCCGCCGCTCACTTTACGTCAGCCAAGCAACAGAGGAGCAGCACAGCGCAGAGCAGCGGAGCAGCAGCAAGCAATGAATGTTAGCCACAAAAGCGTTTTAATAAAATGAAAAAACAGAAACGAAAACAAATAAAAAGAAAGAGAAACACAAAAAGCATTTAGAAAACGGGGCGAAAGGCAAAAGGAACGAACAACAAACAAATAACTAAAAATAAATAACAACAAAATGAAATCAAAGCACATTAATTTTGATGAGTTTTTCTCTTTGGAAAAGGGGGAGTGGGTCATTGGAGGTTGGCAATAGGGAAGAGGGGGGCGTTAGTTGAAAGGTTTTTTTTATTTTTGGTATGCGCTTGTTTTTAGTATTTGTTTTTTACTTAGATTAGTTTCATTACAGTTGCTCGTTTCGATTTGATTAATATTTTGTTATCCATAAGCCTACAATCGATGAATTTATCGATAAAGTTATCGTTATTATTTTATTTAGCTTAGTCTTTATAAGTCTTCTCTGCCGTATGGATTAGTAAATGTTTGTTTTCTCTTTTAAATGCTTAAACTATTCAAGTTTATATAATATTTTGAATATTTTTCTTTCCTTTTTTTTTATACAAATACACATATAATGTGTATACACATACAGACATACATACATATGATGTACTTATAAATGCGAATGCTATGTACAACGCCAAGTTATCAACTTCCCAAGAGGGTTAAGAGGAATTGCTAAAGTCGACGGGTTCTACGAGTAATGCCCATTATGTATTATTTTCTTTTTTCTCTCATCAGTTTATTCCTCGCCAATTGTCAATAGTGGAGTTGCTTGAATACCCTTTACGCTTTTTTGTTTTTATGTTAAACTTACTAAAATGCTAATGCTAGTTTTTGTTTATAACATTACTACATAGTTGTTGCATGCCCATCAAATTCATTACATATTCATACATATATAATTTTATTTTTCTTAAACCTTTTATTTATTGGGTTTTCGCCAGAGTTAGTTAAAAGTATATATTTGATCAAATGCTTTAGTTAGTTTTTCTTTTTTAATACTGTTCCATTCAAATAAAAAATGTGTATGTTTTAATGTGTGTGTGGATGTGTGCGGACATAAGTAATTGAGAAATAATAACATTTGAAACTGTGCGCTAAATGTTTGTACGGACGGAGTAAATATACTTATATACGAATGTATATATAAATGTATGCACTGTAAAGTTTTTTTTTTAAATTTATTTACTGCTCTGTTTGTAGTTGATTTATTATTTCATACAATAAAACCAAATATCATACATTAAATAGTGAAATTAATATACAAATAATAAATTTTTTTAAAATAAATCATAAACATTATTAAAACTAAACAAAAATATGTTTGATCACATTATTTTATTTTGTTTATGATCTTTTCTTATTGACTGATTTAAAGAACGTGTGATTTTATTTGTTTGTCTTTGTTGTTGTTGTTGCAAGTAAAATAAAGTATTATCTTGACAACGATGCATGTGTTGCACGTAAAATGTTGCTGCTTGTGGTGAGTTTGATTCAACATTTCGACATTGACACTTTTGGCTTTTAATTGATTCTCAAGATTATACATATACGTAAGTACATATAGTAATACATCTATTATTTATATTATGTATTATAAATATCATATTATAATATTTAGCAAATTGCAATCGTAATTTTTACAACTTAAAATCTGAATCGGTTAAGTCCGACTTTAGACTTTTTAATTGTTGTTGTTTTTTTCTTACTTCAGTAGAGTTTTATTTTAATTTTGTTTAATGCCTGCATTTATTTTTTCAGCTGTAGTTTGATTCAAAGTTTGCATTTTCTTAAATTTTTTTTATATTTTTCAATTTCTTTCTCTTTCTTTTTTTTAAAGTTAAATTAATTAAAACTTTTGCATGTTGCAGGCACATGTTGCACCCTTACCTGCACTTGTTTCAAAAAAAATATTATTATTACATTTAATTGTGTACTTTGTGCACTTTTTAGCTTGATTTTTTTTGTTTTGTTTTTTTTTTTCATTTTTTGATTTACTTGGTTTGTTTCTTCGCCTAAAAATAGAGTAGCTTGTCTTATGCACATTGATTGACATCTACAAAAAACCGAAGCATGTTTTGTTCTTGTTTTTCTGTTATCAACAAAAAGAACAGCAGCGATTGCAACAATTGCAACAGTTGCAATAACTACTTAAAAGAAAGCTGCCACATCAACAAAAATTAAATTACCACCAAATTCGATGAGTATGAGTGTGCGTGTGTGTGTGTCTGCGGCTGTTGCCTGCTGCTAGGGCTGAGCCCGAAATTTAATTCCAATTTAATTGAGCTGCAAAAAACAGAGAAAACGAAAAGAGAGAAAAGGGGCATGGCCGGCATTGGAAAAGGGACCAGCTTCTGACTGATAGTTGGACCACACAAATGAACTCACACACACACACACACACACACACACACACATAGACATCAAGTGAGCGGTCTGTCTGCTCGCACAATATTAAATAGAAATTACGTATACGTGCAGTGTGTGGGGGTGGACAAGTTTTGGTATGGACTAAAATATTCTTGTTGTTTGCATTGTTGTTGTAAATTTTGTTGTAAATGTTGTTGCTGTTGTTGTTGTTGTTGTTGCAACCACACACACATTTTGTGTGTCTTAAACTAGCGCAGTTAAACCATTAAAATAAATAGAGAAAAACAAAACGAAAGCAAAGCGAACAATTTGCTTGCCAATATTTGGATCGTCATCATCGGGATCTCAATTACGTAGTTAGGAAGTTCAACGAGGAGAAGGAGGAGCAGGGGGAGCAGGAGGGGGAGAATAACGGCCGCTGCTACTGCTGCATTTTATTACGTGCTGCCAATTACTCTGACGTTGCCCAACAGCAGCGCCACAACTGCAATTACAGCGATGAGCGGGGCAGTGAAGCTGCCGAGTTGTCCAGCTGCCGATGGATGCGCTTGGGTCTGACGATTGTAGGGATTCTGTTGGTTTTGATTCTGGTACTGTGGCGGCGGTTTGTTGTACATGTTGGCGTTCTGATGGTGCGTCTGATAGCCCTGAAAGTTGCTGCCATATGGCGCCAGACCGCCGCCTCCGCCGCCGAGAACGCCAATGCTCGAGCTGGGCATGCCCATGCCGCCCATGCCACCCATGCCGCCACCGCCGCCTGGCGGTCCGCCAGTGCCAGCCGGTCCCGAGTAGAACGGCAGTTGGCCAAAGACAAAGGGATTCATCGGCTGCTGGTTGTGCATGGGATAGCCGGGATTGAGAACGCTACCTGGATGATTGGGTTGGGGAAATTGTTGAAACGAGGGCGCTGACGTTGGCGAATTGTATGGAAATATTGGCATATTGGGTATGATGGGCATATGATACTTTGCCCCGAACACATAGTGCTGATCGATGCCAGTTGCCGAGACTCCGGCAGCACCATTTGTGCCCTCTGCATTGGCGACATTCTGTTTACCGCCACCACCCTGGCCGCCATTCTGTTGACCACCATAGCCGCCGCCGCCGACATTTTGTTGGCCACCATTTTGCTGGGCGTTCGACGGCTGTTGCTGGTTGCCATTCGGATTGCCATTGATATGGTTATTTTTATTGTTATTGTGATTGTTATTGTTGTTGTGATTGAAGTAGGTGTATGTGTTAAGTGTGGGATTTGAAGATGCGGGCGCATAGATCTTACTCTCAGGCCCCGTGTTCAGACTGGATCCTGTTAGAAAGCCACGGTTATGATCAGCGAGATGTTAGTGTTACAGTGAAACAGAGAGAGAAAAGAATGCGACACCATTGGTTAATCAGGCGTTAAAAGATCCATCAGCTGCTACTCACTCGAGAGAGAGAGAGAGAGCTTAAACATGCATGCTAGTTGAAAGAGAGAGAGCAGCTGGTGGAAGTGCGTGCTAGTTAGTTATAAAGTGTGTGCAAGTAAGAAAGAGACAGAGCCAGTGAGCGATAAGCAACAGTTATGTACGTCTGTATGTATGTTTATAAGTATGTATGAACAGATCAATGAATGAGCGGGGGCGAGAGGAGTGCAAATTAAATGAAAATCGAAAAGCCAAAACTCATTTCGTGTTATTTGTATGGAATTAAAACTGAAGAGAGAGAGAGAGAGAGAGAGAGAGAGCGCTGTCTTGTATTTGTAGGCAAATATAAGTGTTTTGTTAAGTTGTGTGTGTGTGTTCGTGTGTGTGTGTGTTAGGTATAAGTAGTAGACTAAAGAATGCAAATGATAAATCACAATTGAATACTTATATTTGTATGTATCTATGTTTGTATATATGTAGTATGTTTAATCCTAGACACATGTCTGTAGTACGTCTGCCGATCTGTCCTGTTATACCTTTTTTTGCAGTGAACAATTTTGAGAAACGAGCTCTCCAAGCTCGTCGCCACACCCAAACCCATCGTTTTAAATGAATTAAGCAAAGACAAATAAAACAACAAAATAATAACAATAATATGAAAAGAAAGAAACAAAATAAATACCTGACGGATTAACCGACGACGACGAGGAGGAGGGGTTGGCGTGGTTGGTGCTGCTGGAGCCGCTCTTACGCTTGCATGTTGGATAATTGCCACAGTCCTTGCCATCGCGCTGGCTATAGCTGCACGAATCGCTGGTGATGATGCACTCCTCGCTGGGCAGGCAACCGATGTCGGCACACCCGCGTCCATACTCTTCACATACGCAATCGAATCGAAACGAAACGGAGAGACGCGGTTGGTATTGTTGTGGTTGTTGGTGGTGTTGGTTTGGTTTTGTGTTGGGAGCAATTGTTGTTAAGTGTTTCGTTGTGGGAAAGTCAAAATTAAACAAATTATAAGATAAGACGTGGACGCGGTTTTTGTTAAGAGAGACATGATTATAATAATGATAATGTTGACGATGATGACGATGATGATGAAGACGATGAATGAAGACGATGAATGAAGGTTTATATATTTTTTAACAATAAATATTTGTATAGGAAGAAAGATATTTGATACATAGAACAAGAGAGACAGAGAGAAACGAAGAGCAATCAAAGCCAGATAGATTTTCTGGCACAACGTTTGTTGGACTCCAACAGGAACGGGAACAATACGGAACAACAACAAGGACAACAGAATAAAAAGAAACAGAATATATATATATTACGTATACGTACTGGAGTAGGCATCCACATGATTGAACTGCAGCTGCAGTGCCGCCAGTAGCAGCATTAGGCTAAGCCTTGCCACGCCCATCTTTGACATATTTGAAGCAAGTGCGAGTGAGATCCCAAATCCAGATCCCTAAAATGCTTCGGTTGTTGCTGTTGTTGATAAAGTTGCTGCAACAAAAAAAGAGTATTATTAGTAGCAGTTGATGGAGGATTTTCATAAAAAATACGTCTTCATATTTCTCATAAAATCTATGTTGCTTTGGCAGGCCAAGATTATTTATACAGAGGCATGTGTTACGCCATTGATAACTGGGCTCAACTTTATTGCGGTTATTTGCGTCACAACGAAAGAGAGACAGAGAGAGAGAGAGAGACACAAAAAGGCAGACATAGTACATAGACCAAATGGCGTCGCATTTGTTTGGCGCAGTTTCGCCTTCGCCTTGACACGCCCACACCAGGCTGCCCACCCTGTTGCCCCCTGCTGCGGCCCATGACTTTGCCCAATAAATATGAGCAGCTGTGCCAAAAATTATATTGATAGCCGGCCATCTCACAAATTAGAAGCTTAATTTTATGTCTGATACTTATATGTGTATATATATGTTTGTAGTCGTCGGATTACACTGTCACAAACGTAGTACATACACTGGCAACATTTGCCGATGCAGTTCAATAAATACTTCAATTCTATATATAAGTATATTTATTTTAAGTATTTTTTCTTTCTTTTTTTGTGGTTGAGGCTGAACGTTTTGTTAAGCGTTTCTGCGTTCAACACGTGCAGTTCAAATTGATTGGCACTCAAAAAATGTGGCACATATCAAAGGCAAACAATTTAAGCAACTTTTCCGAGTTTTTCGCCCAGCACCAAACGGCATTTGGCTTAATGTGGGGCCAAATGCCCCGGCGCGGCGCGGCGTACCATTTCCATATACAAATTTCCGCAAAAATGACGGTGCAAGTTTTTTTCTGTATTTATTATTTTTAAATACCTTAACACTGGGCATCATAAATAATGTAACACACTGTGTAAAGCATGCCTGAAATGTGGACTAAATGTTTATTTTATTGTGTTTGGCTAACTTCCATAATTGATATATTTGGGAAAAGTGGAAATAAATAAAAATTTAATTACATCTTAAAAAAGTTATTTAATAATTTTTAGCTAATTTTACTTAATTTTTCCACAACTCTTTACGCTTAAGGTAAGACAAAATTCCATAAATAAATTTGAATTTTTGCACATATTATAAGCGTATTAATACTTCGCCAATGCCAAAACAATATCAAAAATATAGCAAGTGGAAGAACTGAAAAAAAGTATGCCCTAAAGGAACTTGATTGAACAGCATTGAATATATTTGTATTCATTTTCTCTTTTTGCGATTTTGGTCGAATTTACTTATGATTAATTTTGCATAACGATTTGAGAGGTTTGAGTTTGGGTTGTCTGGTTGGTTGGTTGGTTCGAGGCGGATTTTAAGCGGAGAATATACCGGAAACGTAAAGCGAATTGTTGTCCATCGACGACGACGACGACGACGACGACGATGATGAAGATGATGAAGATGATGATGATGATGATTTGTGCGCCACTTCATTTGTAGCGTAGACTGCATAGACGATGCGTTTGCGGGTCTATCAAGCGAACACAAATTGGAGAATTGCACAAATAAAAAGCCGCAACTCTGACAGGCAGCCGACGCTACTGGACCTGAAGTTTGTGGGCACGATGCTGTAAAAAAATGCCACACAAATGTGTTTTGTCTGCCTTTCATTTTTTTGCATCGTCTTCTCTTTTTTTTTGGGTTGTATTGTTTTGTGTTTTGTTTTGATTTGTTCCTTCATTTTTTATACCTTGCGGCAAAAGCGGCAACAGCAGAAGCCCACACATCATTTCAGCTGCAGCCGGTTCTTGGACATGGTCCCGCTCCCACTCAACTCACACAGCTGTCCATCCGTTTGTCTGTGCGTCCAATTCGTGCATTTGTCTGTGTGTGTTGGGCCATGTCCCGGCCGACGGAAGCCAAAAGTGGAAATGCATGATAAATGACACGAGGTTTTGCTTACTTTTTCATTCGTCTTCCCTTTTCTGTCTCTCTCCCTCTCTTTCTATCCGTTTTTACTGCTCTAACATTTGGCCCTCTTCTCTCGCTGGGCAAGAACCATTTCTATTTTAAGATACAAAACAAGTGGACGAAAATGAAAATTGTAGAACGATGACGTCGTAAATATTTTGTTGCAACATTTTTTTGTTCCGCACTCTCTGCTCGTGTGTGTGTGTGTGTGTCTGTGTGCAGTCAAAGAATCACACAAGTACAAAAACAGCAAAGCAAACTGTTCGCGAAACGGAAGCACTAACTAAAACAACTGTGCAAGGGGAGAGCCCAGCGCTAGCGAGCCAGAACACAGGCCACAAAACACAACACAACACAACACAACACTGTACAACACTAAACACCATGCATCACACACACACACAACATGCAACAACTTACAAACAAACACAGACACACACACATCCATTGAAAGGGTGCAGCCCCGGCAACCGGCTAGAAAGAAGCTAGTAATGAGCTACAAGTCAAAAGCAAAGCATTCAAAGATTTTTGAAAAGCAAAGCCTTTAAAACATTTCTTTTTGGGAAGTGCAAAACACAAATACAAAGAAAGGTAAATGATGAACATGAAAAACAACCAAAGACCAAAACAACTGCAAACTTTTCTCAACCGAAATAATAAGTTCAAAAACACAACAGAACCAAAAGAAGAAACAAAAACAAACATCTGCCTGGAGTTCATAAGGGCGGAAGCACATCTGTTCCAACGGAATCACCAAAAATAAGAAAGCCTAAAACTTTCTGTGTGCACAAATATAAAATAATGTTCGTAGAGTTTTTTTTGTTGTTGTTGTTGTTTTTGAGCCATAATCACAATCAAATATGCAAGAAAAACAAAGCTTTTCATGGTAGGATGAACTGATTTTTTATTTTCAAAATTTGACTTAACCCAAATCAATAAATACTAGGATTGATGTGTGCCTTAAACGGTTTAGCAAAAGGAAATTAAAAATCGTTTAGTTGAAAAAATAAATTAATAATTAAAAACCATAATCGAAATGTACAATAAAAATGTGATGTACTTTGTGTTCAATTGACTAGTCAAAAATCGAATGCAATAATTGTTGCGTTCAACGAATTGTAGCATTTTTGTCGATGGAGAGTCGATTGTTGTTGCTCAATTAGAAAACATATATGAGATTTGAGGCTGGTATTATTAGGGAGGAAGGGAAGGGGAAGCAACCCGGCTGGCTGGCATAATAAATCGAACGTAGAAAGCTTGGCAGCAAGCAAAATGCGCATTGATATATCCCAAATGTTGTAGGGTGCACAAATTGTAGCTGGCAGCGACGCGACGCGACGCCGGCAGCGCTGTGGTTCGCGAGGCATAAACCGAAAATTCACACTTGGTTACTTCCTTCATGACTTTGGATATTATTGTGGTTTATGTTAGTGCTGGCTGCCACTTGCTGCCTCTGGCTCCTCGAACTCTGCTTGCCGCGTGCCACTGGCCCCACGTCTGTTGAAGCGCGCCACGCCCCAACGCCCCCAGGGCGGCAGCCTCATGTTGCCTGCCGCTGTGTGATGTATGACTCCATGAAATGCGATATATTCATGTTAAATTATTTTTACAAAAAAGAATCAGAAGAAAGAAAAAAAAAAAACAAGAACGGAAATGAACACGAATAGCGATGAGGATGAAAGACATGAGTGAAGAGTGAAAAGTGAAGAGTGAACACTGTATAGTGAAGAGTGAACAGTGAACACACACAAACAGAAACGACAACTGTGATGATGATGACAGAGACAGAGATAGAGATGGGGCGAGGGGTGACAGGGGAACTGCGCGGACTGCACGGACAGTGGTGAATGGGCGGCAATGGGATTGTCCGCTAAGTTGGCAGATTAAAGCGACAGTGTTGCACAACGCCAAGAATGGCGCCACATTGTTGCAGTTGCAGCTTGCAGTTTGCTTGGCAATTGAACAATCAATTAAGAGTTTTAAACTTTATTCATTACGTTCCATCAACCCCAACAATTTGCCTTTGTTATAGTATATAGTATACTTGTACACTATATACATTGTTGTTGTTGTTGTTAAATAAGTGAGTACAAAAGGTTTTTGGCTTTAGTTTCTTCTGACTTTTATCCTTTTAACAGTGGTAGGTGTGCCGATTCGCTTCGCTCAATTGTTAAGTGGAAATTGGCGCAGCAGCTGCAACGCTAACGGCAGCTGACAAACTACCATCCATTTGTCATTACCGTGGTGGTGGCGGCGGCGGGTAGGTGGGGCGGTTCACAGCGGATTCGGTTCGGTTCGGTTGGGTTGGGCCTTGTTCAGTCGTTTCAGGCATTGGCATACGCCATATGTTCAAAGCGTTTAACAACAAGTTTAATTAGCAAATGTCGCATGGGTAGTTTGGCTAGTGATGGCAGGGCGCGCTGCGGGTGGTGCACGGGCGGGGCCGAGGGATATAACCAAGCAACTCTGGCATATTAAATTCCAGGCAGCCAAACGAGCGAATGCCAATTCGTGGCAAGGCGCCCTAGGCGCACAATTTTGCTGAATACGCAAAATAATAAAAAAAAAAAAAAAAAAAAAAAAAACACACCGAACAAATTCCCGAAAAGCGAAATCTTTGTAAGGCAGTTAATTAAAAATTTGAATGTGCAGCAGAGCAGGGGCAGGGGTGGCGGATGTGTGAAGGGCGAAACCCACCCCTATGCTGTGTCTATTTCTTTGTGACTGACAAAATCCGGCTCCCATTAAAAGCTAGAAACAAAGAGCAGAGCCTAAAACAGCCGTTAGATAGAAGAGCACAAATAAAGTTCAGTTCTTAGTTGCTTAGCCAAATTTAAATTTACTAAACGTTCATTGAACCCCAATACAGTTCCGAGGGAATTCTTATTTGTTTCTCAATTGTTGGACATAGTATTTTTTACCTAGTATATTTAAATGAACTACTTTTAGGTACATAGACTACCCCCAGTCAGTCAGTTAATATTTATAATGTATATACATTAATTGTAGGTTTTAGTTGACAGTTGTGTTTGAGGGTTGTTCAAATTGATTGACTTTGAAGCTACAAGTTGACATTTCGCTTTTTGCTGTGGTTGCACTGGCAACATGTCCGTTTTACTGGCAACCACAATAAGCCTGCGCTGCCAGTGCGAAAATAGAAAGTTGGCAATAAATTGTTTATTAAACATTTATAAAGCGCGCGTGTTTCTAATAAATATATGCAGCATGTAGTCCATGTACATAAATGTTGGTCAACAACCGCAAAATGTTTGTTATTCAGCACAAACAGCCGAAACTGCAAAACTATTTAAATACTTAAATACGAAATTGTGCTTTGAAAGCGAAATACTGCAACCGACACACAATCAAATTTATAAACGCTTAGCTAAAGAGATTTTGAATTGAAATTTGCCTGCAATCGGACAATAAACACATCACATTATTTAAAGGGTTCAATTGACTTGATGAACCCAAAATGAATTCGTAATTCAAAAAGGGGAATTGAACTTCATTAAGACCTTTTGGGTTAATCAAATGGTGTAGCAATTTCACGAAACATGCTGAAAGGCTAAGGCCAAGAGTGAGGCAAGCATAGAATGCAGACCCATTGCTAAAGCCAGCTTATATAGATAGACCTGTTGGGAGACAGACCAAAGGATACTTAATGCAGAGCGATAGATCCCTTGACCATTGTTCACAGTTTCAAGTTGAGCTGAGCTAAACTGTAGCTGAGCTGCAGCTAAATGGCTGACTGTTCTCTTACTTAGCCCCACCCCACCCTACCTCTACCTTGCTCTTTTAGTCTCTCTCTTTAGTTTGCATCGAGTTTGTGTGACAATATGTAAATTGCTTGGCCGTCGGAAGGACAACGAACGCTACGGATGCACACTGTGGCAACGACTTTAAGTGGGCTATAACGTAAACATGCAACATGCAAAGTGCAACTAACGGCAACAACAACAACAACAACTTGTTAGCTGCCATCAGCGCCAAGCAAAGAACTCAACAGCCAGCTGCGGCTTAATAGTTGCACAATTTCCAATACGACAAGGACGAAGAAGAAGAAGGAGACGGACACGGAGACGGAGACGGATGACGATGATGATGGTGGCGCGGTTCGTTGTCTGCTCAAGTGGTGTTTGCTGCCGTTGGCTGTCAATTCATAGATTTTTATATTTTCCGCACGAGACATCTTAAGATTTGTAAGCCGATTGGCGTAGGCGGCGTATGCGTAATATCCTAAGCACTGGTAGAAAGAGAGAGAGAGAGAAATATAGGGGTAGAAGATAGAAGAAAGGGCAGAAACCGGCAGCTTATCAATTAGTCCGCCATATTGCATTTTTGTCCTTCTTTTGGCTTTCTTGCTGCAATTAAAACTTTGCTCGTTTTCCAACATTAAAATGGAATTTCTCCTTTCTTTTTGCACTCTCTCTCTTTTTGCCTTTCTCGCTCACTCTCTCTCTCTCTTTTTCTCTGTGGTTTTCTTTGCTTTATCTAAAATTAACTCGGCGAGACGCTTTGTTGTCGCATTCTATAACTAATTTAACTCAGGGCATACTTTGTAAATTCTGCCTTTTAGTTAGTTGCATTGGAAATACATAATAACTTCCGCTTGCCTGGTTCTTTCGACTTACAAATGAAATGATTACCAAACAAGAGTTTTGCTACCAACCCCAGCTCCAGCCCCAGCCTCAACGCAAGCAAGCCAACCCCTAAGCCACAATTTTATTGCATCAAGCAACAAAGGGAAAATTTTGCATCGCACTAGGGCAAACTTTATTATAGTACTACTTATAAGAAAATGAGCCAAATAGAACTTTTTGACTCGAATCCAGCAACAGCGGGGGCAGCCCGTTAAAATAAGCGTGCATTAAGCGGTGTGTGGGGCAAGTCGGAAGTGTGTGGCGTCTATGCCCGACAGGCAAAACACACAACGAGGGCTGTCACAACAATTAAGCTCTTTACTAACTTTAATTAAGTATACGCACAAATAAGCACAATTTTATTTATTCTGGTCTAAGTATAACAAAAGTTAGGTCAAGCTTCCCTTGAAAGTTTTGTTTTTTTTTAATCTTCTTTGTTGCTGTTACACGAATTTCATTTAATAGTTTCAACTCCTTAAATGTTCCTCGCTTTTCTGATAATAATAACAAAACCAAGCGTCCAATTTTGCCATTTTTGTGTGTGTTTTTGCGAGTGTTTTTGCTGTTCTATGAAGTAAAAAGAGTAAATGGATAAGCCACCATTCAATGGGCGCCCAACTGCATTGCCCTTGCCACTGCCGGACTTAAAAACCGAAAACCCAAAAACGACACACCCATCGATAGTGTATCCACTCATTCCAAACCGTTGAAGCGCAACCGGCGAAGTGCGGCTTCAAAACTTTTCAGTGAAGCTGGTGGATGAACGAAAATTCATTCATATTCATATATGTATATATATCAACAAATGCTCTCGATTAACTTAGAACACCTAAAACATCGAGTGTTTGGACTTTGAGTACTTATATGAACAAATAAACTATATTTAGAATGTGATTTCGATAGTAATCCGCTGGGCAAATACAAATGAAGAAAAAACATATAAAAATTATGGTGATCTGATTACTCTTAGATATTCATGAACTGTGTGTGTATTGGATACATTTCCAAGAACATTTCTATTAAACAATCGTAAACGAAAACTATAGATTTTTGGTCAACATCTTAGGCCATCGATTAAAATCGATTGTCAGCTACTATGCCCCAACAAACACATAATAAATGAGTTTTGTTTTGCGGTGCAGTGCCTGGCAACACTAAAAGGGAGAGAGAGACGGCTTATCGAAGTGTTAATTTTAATTGAAGTTGAAATATTTATGCTTCCGCTTGCAACCCAAGTATGTGACGCAACGCGATGTTGACGTTTGTTGCTGACTTTCGGAATTTAATCAAGCGTCAAATGTAAAGCAAAATCTAAACAAAACGCCAACATGCCCTCAAGTATGGGGACGTCTTTGTGCGTGCGTATGTGTGTGTGTGAGGGTAGCTCAAAATTTAATTAAGTTGAGAAATGTCAACTCTGCTGCTTTCGCTCGAAGACGCGCCTAATATTGTTA
Organism: Scaptomyza graminum; assembly: GCA_018901835.1. Classification (NCBI taxonomy): domain Eukaryota; kingdom Metazoa; phylum Arthropoda; class Insecta; order Diptera; family Drosophilidae; genus Scaptomyza; species Scaptomyza graminum. The sequence continues at coordinate 1,716,443 of JAEIFL010000001.1, read as the reverse complement.
CTTGCTTCCATTCGTTTCGATTCGTTGACGGCAGCCATTTTAATGGCCAGCCTGCTGCCAGAGTTGTTAAAATGCTGTGCGTGTGTGTGAGTGTTTGACCTCTGGTATGCTTGACGATATATAACACATATCTGAAATTACTTCTATATTTGAGCTAGGTTCGGGTTCATATCAAACCCAATAGCTATTTGAGCAGGGTAAGAAACTCTTGATTATTCTTGGCCAAAAATAATAAACTGATAACAGAGTAATAATAGCTGAAAAACAGGTCTTAAGTGTCATTTGGCGTGACTCGATCTTTGAACCGATTACCAGCAAAGTACCTCACAAATCTACATACATTTGCACAACTTTGCTGAGTTACCCTTTTTGAAACATTTTCACTTTGAATTAATAAAAAAGAAAACTGACAAATTTGGCTAAGGATGTGAATGGCTGGAGAGAGAGAAAGAGAGTGTGTAGATCTGTTGTCTGTCAATGGCTGGCTGGCCATGGTTAGACAAACATAAAGTGAAAATTTTCAATTTTCTATGCAAAACTGTGGCACAGCTCGATAGTCACGCACCACAAAATTTGGGGGGGCTTGCCAATGATAATGTTCAGCTATATGGCTGGGCGATGGGAATAGGTCGTCTGCCATTTGCTTTTACTTTGACTTGACTGCGTTTGCGTGTTCCTTAAGCATGATTTTGTGTGCTGATAGGCGCAAAAAGTCAAGTTGTGGCAGCCAATTAACAGCGACCGAGTCAGTAGACCCTTACCCGCAGCGGGTGCAGCTGTTAAGAAAAGCACAAGTTAAACAAAACGGGCCAAAGTGCACACACAAACACACACACACACACGCAGTGACCAACAGGCTTAGAAGGCCAGAGCAGGGGATTGAGTTTGAGTCGTGTGTGTGTATGTGTGTGCGAACGTGCTCGTGCCCCATGCTGCACGCTGTAAGCTCGTTTATAAAGTTGACAAAAAACGTTTGGGCCGACGATAATCATCTGGCAGTTTTGCGCTATCAGCGACACACACGCACACAATGGACCAGGGCCAAAAGGAACCACTGAAGCGTGCCAAACAGCAGCAGGAACGGGAACGGGAATGGCAATGGGAATGGGTATGGCAATGGGAATGGGAATGGGAATGGGAATGAGCATTGGGCTGTGGCTAAGGATGAGCCTTAGCCGGAGGAGTAATGAATTTATGAGGAATATACATGGACATGACCATGGAAATGGAAATGTGTATGGCAGGGAATAGGATGCTCGACACTTTTGCTTTTGTCAGCATGCTATGGCTATGGCTATGGCCAAAAAGGGTAAGGGCAAGGGTTCTATTGTGGGAGCAGGGTGCTTCGATTCCCACCGACAGATGACTGGCACATTTTAAAGCAATAAAGCAGCGCTCGAATGGAGTGAAATGTGATGAAAGTCAAAGGGCAACCAGCACTGGCAACAGATACTTAGATGGTGGAAGCTTGCAGCAGATAAAAGTGCCTCAGGATTGACCTGCTAATGAGAAGCAGAAATCAAATGCAATAACAACTCGACAACAAAATCATGTTCATTACGAATGGGATGGGAATACTTAGAAGAGAAACAAATATTATTCATGCTTTGACACCTAGAGTAGAATTGTATTGTATTTTATTTTTTATAAGAGAAAGAATTCCTTCTTTACTTGCATGATTTTATTATTCAACCTGAAGTTGAAATGATTTTGTTGACATCATTAAATTCCCCTTTCTATTTGCATTCTTTTATTACTCAGCCCAAGCTTAAATGCAATTATATGCAGATTTAACAGGACGCCAAGTTCAATTTGCTTGTAGCTTGTCGCTCTGTTTTTTTTTCTTGTCCCTCCTTCTTTTCCGAGCCAATCCCCTAATAAGGTACTTTTCAATGGGTCGCTCTTTGTTGTTGCTGCTGCTGCTGCTCCTCCTTAGCCTCAGTTATATGTCATCATTTGTCCTGTTATTGTCGGCATCGTTGCAATTAAAATAACACACAAAAGTACAAACATAACACAAATGACAAATGCAAATTGCGAATCCTTTTCTGTGTGTGTTATTTTACTATTTCCAAGCTCTCGTTATCTCTACATTCAAATAATCACTAAATAAACTAATTGGCAGTCAGCTTTTTTGTTTGCTATCCTGCGAAACTGCTGCAAAATTCGTGCCTCAAAGGATTAGCATGGCTAATGCAAATGACGACGACGCTTGGATGACTTTTAGTTGGTCCCATGGATCCTATCTTTGTGACTGACTAATTTCACCACAAAGTGCATTTTTATCCATGGAATTTAGCCACAAAGGCTTGATTTGGGTTTTTGATTATGTTTGGACTCAACTTTTGATCTTAAAGTATATAGTATACTATATATCTGTATTATCTCTCTCGTCTGTGCCATATGAAAGTGATAATGACACTTAACTGTGTGTGTATGTGGAATGTGTTGATTTTATAAGTATTTTTAGTGTGAAAGAGTCAAAAATGGCGTCTGCATTTGATATTCCGGCACACACACACACACACACTTTTATCTTCACACACATACATATGTAGCTACTTGCATCAGACAAACATAAAGGCTGACACACAATCCATTGACTGAAAAAAATAACTGTAACTTTGTTATAATGCAAAAAACATTTGATTTCAACAAAAACTGAAGTTAAGAAGTAAAGATATGTAACTTTTTATGTGAGACCATAAAATGTTAGCAATTGTTTCGAATGTACACATTAATTTGTCTCAGTGCACGTACATATGACTTCATATGCGGCAAGCAAATCAGGTTAAACACACAAGCAATGAGCTGCGAGCTACGATGAACGATGAGCCAGAAACTGGAGAAACGCCAAAGCGAGGAGTATATGGAGGGTATGGCGAGGAGGACTTGGGTTAAGGATGTAGTTTATACGTGTTTGGACATGAGGGTGAGATAGAGAGAGAGAGAGAGAGAGAGAGAGGTTTACTTTCATAGTCGGCGGCGGCAAGAGCGTCAAGCCAAAGCCGAAGCCGAGGCCGAAGCCAAACCAATTGGGTCATAATTGCTTTACGGACGCCAAACGCAAATGAGTCGTAAGCGGAGCAAGCAAAAGCAACAAAAAGAGAGTAACTTAACTATCTGATAGCTGGTTACTGCCAACGGGGATAGAACGAACATAAAGGGTTATGCATGCAGGTTAAGGGTCACTTTTGTCATGGGCGGAGAGCGATTGCATTCAATAAGTGAATGTTGGGTGTTAGAAAGTTGTCTAGTTAAGACTGTCTGACGGGGTGAATGCTGGAGTGTAACACACACACACAACAAATAAAAAGTGCTGCTAATAAACATATTATTCAATAAAATATTGATGAATCAAGTTATTTTATGTAGGGTTTTACTCTTTGCACAAATCTCGTCAACAGTAAATGGAATAACTTTGTTCCTGTCACTAGTTTTTCGTGCATGGCTTAATGGCTTAACCGCACACAGACAAGCAAAACTAATATAAACCATACAATTAGATTTGTGTAGAGATTTGTAAAATGAGCACAATAAATGAATATTAAACACACACACGCACACATTGGTACACACACATGGCCACTGGAGTGCGCATTCAGTCAGCCGTTAAGCAGCCGAACGGGGAAAGTGTTCGGAGTGAGGGGCGAGGGGATAAAGGAAACGCAGTTAATGAGCCCCACGTGGCCAACATGTTAAGCCCAGTTAGTAAATGCATCTGTTTGCCACCACACCACTGAGACCTCCGGGCTATTTGCATTTGATTCGTGAGACTCGTAATTTTTGCGATTTAATTGCCCCGCGGCCTTGCGACTCCCCTGCCAACAACTAGGTATTATCACGCTGCAATTTTGTATATACCCTAAACTAAAAGAGTTTACTACATATTATATTATGTAGCTCAAAACGAAACTGTTCATAGAAAGGTTCGTCCCGACTGACTGACGGGCAATCATTTTATAGCTGAGGCTCTTACAGCTGTTCTCTATAATAGAAAGTTCGATTCCCAAGTCTGGATAGTTCGAATAATTCATTTGGTTTGTTTTAAGCTCGTTTAGGATTTAACCTATTTCTAACGTATGCAATCTTCATCTTAGTAGGCCATTAAACTTCCCTTTGGTTTTTTGGAGCAGCAAAATTAATATATCATAAACATTTCCGCCTTTGGTGAACTGCGGTTTAGAAAGCTGCCATGCGCCTGGCTTTTTTGCGCACATTCATCGAGTGCAGCCGCCACATACATCATGACGGTGACGAGGCGTCAACGGCAGGCAGACATTTGGTCGCCAAAAAGTGCCACATCACCAAAAGGACCGACCAGTGACCAGGCAGTGGCCATAGCAGTGGCTAGAGAAGAAACCGCAACCAAAACAACTTTGTAGCTTTGGACTGTTCGTAAATCGCATACATTTTAAATGGCTAGACAAAGTTGTGGCACATGCGAGTGAAATAGAGTGGGTTGGTTAACTGGACATGAGATTGGGAATGGCATTGCCCAGAACTTGTATCTGACAGAGATAGAGCGAGATAGAGAAAGCGAGAGAGATGGAGAGATGGAGAGAGAGAAATGACGCCAGAGGCCATTGGACATTGGATGTCGTCTTATTGGATCGGTCTTTGGGGCAAAATAAATTACCATAATTTAGGGGTAATTCATTGCCAGCAGCAGCACAAAAAAAACTCCCAAGTACGTTCAACGTTCATACAAAGGCTAAAATGTTGCGTCAGGGCGTACGTACATAGCGACATAGCCGGACTCTGGGCAGCGGGATTATTCTTCGCCTACTCCACTTCGCTTCTTCTTTTTGCGTCGTCGTCCACGTCATCGTCTTCTTGCAAGTTAAGTGGACTTGAAACATGCACGACCAGCTAGAATGATGTGTGTTTTGTAACTAGGTCCATGCCCTACAAAATAATAGAGTATATCATCGCACAGAATACAAAAGTCGAAAGTAAATGCTCTCCTCCTGACATTTTCGTTGCTCTTTCATTCTTAATTGTTAAGTATACTTAATATTACGAATACGTAGAAAAGTTCATCAATCGATTATGTCAACTCTTAAGCTGATGTGGTGAATTTATTCTGTTGCTTGGCAAGAGTATCTTAACTTCGGCATTCGAAAGTCAGCATTGCTCTCCGATTTTTTGCTAAGCATTTTGTTGCTCTCGGAGTTGTTGTCGGTGCGTGGTTACTTGGTATATGCGTGTTTAGCTAAGCTTTTGATAAACTGCCTCAATGCCCTCACTTGAAAGTTAGTCCATGACGAGTAAACTGGCCACAACTGATCCAAAATGCTGGCCACTTTTAGCAGGCGCAAGTCCTAACGCGCCGCTCGGACCCAGCTAATAAAGTTCAATAGCCAATGCGACGCCTGCGAAATGTGCGCACTGCTTATTTAATGGATATCATCATGTTTTTTATCCTTGTGTTTTATGTTTTTTGTTATCAACCCATTTTGACAGTCTGCCAAAAAAGGGGCACAAAAACATTAGGAAAAATTAAAACATTTACAACGCTAACAAACAACGGCCTATGACTTGAGGGAGAGGGAAAGGGAAGGAGAGGAGAAGATATAAAAATAAATATGCTCATTTTGTTTAGAGCTTAACAGTTTGGGGGGCCCTGCAAACTGTAAGCCATGATTCGAATAAATTGAATTGAAATAAAGATGGAGTCAAATAAAAATGTAGCTAGATTCCCCAAATGTGACTACGGGTCGTTTGCCAGACAAGAATGTTGTTGTTGTTGCTCATGATGATGATGATGATAATGACGCTGGCATCGAATTTTATTGTGAATGAAATCGAATTCAATTGAAGAAAATCGAATGCAACGTCAACAGCGACAGCAACGGAGACGAAGACGAAGACTGCTGCAGCATTGCCATCGAAGCGCAATAATTGCGCAACTTATCAACGTCATTTGGTCTTGGTTGGGTTTTGCTTGCTATTGCTGTTGCCGTACCGCGTGTTCAGTTCCCCAGCTGGGATGTGGGATGGGCACAAAGGAGCGGGCCCTTGCTCGCCGCTCTGACAAAAATGCCGTCAAAAATAAAGAGGAGATAGCAAAAAAAATATATATATAGTAATGAGATTTTCAGCTAAATGGCATTTTTTTTTTTTTTTTGTTATCAATTTACGTTCTTTACACATATGTGAAGTTATGTATACAAGAGAATAAAAACGAAGAAGAAAAGCTTCAACCACACACACAGAGAGCGACATCGTCAAGAAATGGAAACGCTACTTGAAAATACTCAAAAGAGTTTCGTTCGTTTGTTTGTTTGTTTGCCAAACCATAAAGGAAAAGAAATATCCAATTGCTATAAATATTATATTTTATTTTGTTTTCAAACAAACTTTATCTAATAGCGGTCATTTACAATGCAACACGCTCGTCTGACAAGTTGGATGAAGGTTCTTCGTTTCGACGAAGGACACAAAAATTGCGCTTGATCATTGCTAAAAGAAGTATGAAAGCATTTGAGTAATTTTTAAGTTAAAGCTGATGATTTAAATTGTCCTCTCTGTTTGTCTTTTCAGTTTGTAGTCTGCGCCAAAGCTTTGTTAGATTTTTACTAATTAACGCGCTGTCTTAAGTTAACGACGGCCGCCGGAAGAGACATAACCCCGCCCCGAGTACTACTACAATGTTTGTTGCAAAATGTTCGTTTTGTTGTTGTTGTTGTATTTTGTGGGTGCGACGACAGCAACAACAATAGGAAGCACAATGAATGCTTAAGTTAGACAGGTGGGTTGGTGTCGGGTTGGCGGTGGCGATGGCGGTGGTGTGGGGTGCGGCAGGAAGGGCAGGGCCCTACGACTTTACAATTCATTTTGCACATTTCCTTGACATTCTCATTTTAGCAGCAGCAAGTTGTTTCACCATTGCCGGCATACCCTGTTGCCAAAGGGGTTGTCTGATTTTTGTATCGCCTTCAAGTTGAAGTCATCAAATTTAAATTCTGTCGGTATGTTCCCCCCATTCAAATAGTATGTTGTAGCTGCTTCCTGTTCGTATTGCATAAGGATCATATCGGTATAGCGCCCCCAAATGAACACAAAAGTCACAAAATGCTATTAGCTAGGGTATCTTATCGTCGACTTGCCTAACATTGTTCTTCTTCTTGCTTGTTATGTATCATTGTGTCTGCAAAAGCCTCCTGCATATGCGACGTGTCTCTCTCTGACTATTGTGCTGTGCCACACACTCACACACACACACACACACACACATATATGGTTGTACCTGCTCATCTCTTTAGTGTGTGGCAGTCGAGGGGGGGGGATTGTCTGTTCATTAGAGCGTCGCTTAATTAGCGCAGCGCTTTGTTTTCCACACACACATTTCTACTTCCTATTCCCCATTCGCCCCATCTCCACTTCAATTGCTGCTCCCAATGCACATTCACATTACTATTTATGCTTATGCCATTGGAACCAGCACCTGGCTTTTGTTCCTCCCTTCCCCCTATCCCCTTTGACCGTGTGTGTCTGTGTGTGTGTGCGTTGAAATGGATAAGAAGTCAGACGGACTTTGGCTCTTGAGTTGTGTTTCACAATAGATTATTGTTTTTGGGAGCTCGAGTTTCTGTTTTCCTCGATTGGACACTTTTATATGCCATCGTCGCCTATCAATATCAATATCATTAGTCAATTTTAATGTTCTCTCTCTCTCTCCTTTTCTCTCTTTCTTTCTCTCCCTGAAAGCAGTGATTAATTTTCATGCTTAAGATTGGCTTTTGTAGCATTTTTGTTTCTTCCTTTTGTTTTTGCTAGTTGCGCCCGTTGATGGGATCCTAATTAATTCCTTAAGCTGTCTGTGCGCAACCAGTCTGCCATCCATATATGCAGCCATATGTTGCAGGTGCAGGTGCAGGACACTGCAGGAGACTGCTGGTCCTGCTGTCTGTTGAGTGTCACATTATTTCAATTTTTTGGCTCTCACAAAAAACTTTTGCAAGTTGGCCAAAAGGTGGGCGCTAGCCATAACCCCAATTATATGAAGGCACACAATGAGCACAAGCAGCTCATTGTTGCTCTTCCTTATCTCTCTTTTGCCTTTGTTTCAGTCCGTTTGTGTGCCTTTCTCTCTCACTCTTCCTGAACTTTTCGATAATTGCAGGTCGAGAACTCTCGGAGTCAGCGACTACGCCGTTTTCCCAAACGGGAAATACGTTGAACAATTTCAACCGGATGTTAAATGTCAGACCGATTATTTGTTTGCTGTTGTTGTTGTTGTTGATGCTGTTGGCAATTTATGAGCGACAATGGTATAAAATAAAACGAACAAAATGAAAAATTATGCATCGCCCAATCAGATGGCATTTGTAATTTATAAGTAATAAAAAAAAAGGTTAAAGTTAAATGTGGACAAGTTAAAGATTCCCCCGAACAGAAGGATTCGTTAAATTGTGCATCGTGCAAATTCCCAGAAGTAATGCGAATGAGCAATTTTTAAAGAACTTAACAGCAGCCGGAAACTTGCTCTTTGCCTCATCTTCACGATTATGTTGCTGTTTGCTCTTTGTCTCTACCTTTTTGGTGACAACTTGATGTGCGACTGAGTTTATATTAACCCGAGACCTGCCTATTGAACACGTCTCTTACTTCCTCTCTGTGTATTTCGCTCGTTTTACACATTATGATTTTACATTTTTGGGCTGCAAATGAAATGTTTTTGCCAACTTACTGTCAGGCGATGGAAAGGCACACACGCACACTGATAAGTAGCAAAAAAACAAACATTGGCGCAATTCTGCTGCAGTTTCATAAAGGTTTTGTATACCCTTTAATCATTAAAATGGTTTTGCTGGCAACATTTCTAGATATAAGTATAAGAAAAGATAAGAATACGCAATTATTATTGTATAAATCGGAGTCTAAGTAAAATCTCACAAAAACTAGAACCGCCATAAGGATTTTATTACGTATACGTATATAACTTTTTTTGATTACAGGGTAAACTGCAGTCGTTCGAAAATGCTTATAATCAAATAATTTTTTTAGTTTTTTTTTTTTAGTTAGTTTTGAGGCAGCAGCAGCGTGCAACTGCCGCTGACGACGTCAACGGTGACGCTGTAATTTGCATTTGTAATCAAAAAGTTGCACATCAACTTTGTTTTATGCTCATTTTCCTCCACCCATACACACACGCACACACACACACGCACACACACACAAAAGAACACACATGCAGGAAGCATGAGGCAGGCATGTGTGTTATATGCGAAGAGGCTCAGGTTGCTTAGAAATTAGACGACAGACACTTTTAAATGCCAGTCATGTGCACATGCGATCTGAAAATTATGTCAATACACACACACATACATATGCCAAGAGTTCTTAATAAACAACCATTGGAAGGCTGTTGTCGGTTGTTTAAAACACAACTGAGAATGCATGAAAAAGTAACGAACTAATTAATTTAATACTTTTGCCATAAGATGATTATTTCAATGCAAAATATCCAAACATAAGCCATCAAAATGCGCATTTAAACTCTTGAATATCGACATTTAATAAACTAATAAATACCCATCGGGGCAATGGATTTAGTGCATTTGTTGCAAACCATATCGAATTGAATAACATCAAATATTTACTTGCTGTTCAATTTATGACAAACAGCTGGCAAACAAATTGTGATCGGAAAATACTACAAAAGAAAAAACAAAACGGCGATTTTTTCAGCGCACACAAAAAAATTGCGGCAAATATTTGTGTGCAGCTGCGACTCGGATGAGTTACAGGGTTGCGGAAAAATGCAAAAATAAAACAATTCCTTATATATATAAATGTGGGATATTTGGGCTGTTAGAGAAATCGACAATGTCACACCAATATATATACATATATATATGAATAACATATAAAATGCGTATACGTATTTTTGGTAATAGTTTAGCAAATCAACAAATATCTTGAAAAACTTTACTACTTTCGAGAAGGATAGACAGAGAGAGAGAGAAAGAAAGGGAGGGCGAGAAATATATATTTTATTTTACACCAAGTTTGTTTTAGCTTGTTTTGTTTGGCCCAGAGAAAGAAAAAGTTGCAGTCAGTTGCATTTAACAATTTGCTGATAAATTAACTGGCTTTAGCTCTGCTTACTACCAGTAAGTGAAACAAGTGGCAACTGACACGGCAGTTAGCCATGGCTAACAGCATTTTAGCCAGTGCCTTAGCAATGACATTTAATTTTTCAACACCAGAAATCCTTGTTGTTGTTTACTTGTTGACCAAATCGCCGTCTGGCATTATATACTATGTTCTATGGCAAAGCAATTCACATCTCTTTTGGGCTCTTTACGTTGCCGACAACTGGCAAATATGCAAACGAAGTTTTAATGCAGATTTATTGCCTTAGGCAATGCCAACAATTTGGTCAAAAACTTTGCCAAGCTAACAAAATATTTGCTCATCAAACATGACAGACAGCACGATAATTCAATCCACAAATAGCTCCATTCAAATTGTTTTCCTTGCACCACTATTTTATGGGCACATTATTTGGTAACAATCATCGTTAACTTATTGACATGCTCCATCAATTTGAGTAGTGTGCAAAGCGATTAAAATCTCTTGAATTATTTAAATGTTAAAAATGAGAGCTCAACAATTTCCAGCCCATTACATAATTTTGTTGGCTTTAAAAGTTCATCGAATTCAAATATTTATTCATTATCACGCAAATGAAGATTCCATTGAAGTAGTTAATGCTTTATTTGCTACATTCTCTGGTTGGCAACGCTTCGAGTTGAGTACAGAAAATGCGTTAGTGTGTGGTAGACTGTCTCCAATTGCCAACACATCGACCACAAACTCAATTGGCCAACACTTTGCCAGCTTACAGCTGTGACACAAATTGCCGCAACGGAGTGTATAATCCGAGACCTCAATATGCGTGGCTAGTTGGAAACCCAACCCCACCCCCAACCCACACCCAATATGGCGGCAGTGAAAGTCTTGGCTCTTTGGCAAACGACCCCAATCCACTCAACTCAACTTGGCTCTCTCCGACTAGCTAGCTGGCCAAAGAAAATCAATGTAGAGTTTTAGTTAATTAAAACACAATAAAATATGCAAAAACAAGTGCACAAGTGCGAGTGCGAGTGCGAGTGTTTTGAGGCAACCGCAGCAGCTAGACGGCGGCAACCGCAAACAGGGCAGAAGTTTAGTGTATTTTGTGCCTCCGATTCGTTGCAGTTGCATTTGCGTAATGGCTTTTGCATTTGTCGAAATCAAAGTCAAGTGTCTTGTGTCTTCAAGTATGATGCAACCAGACACAAACATCTGCCACAAGATGTGTACGATTTTGATTTCTTTATTTGATTATCTTTGCCAGGATTTCGAACGTTTAATGAACCTGCCATTAATTTTTTGATAACGATTTATTTCACACTTTCCAGTTTTTTACTACAGTCGGCTTTTCGGGGCACCAGCGCGGTCAAACAAATAACAAAAATTTAGGAAAATCAAACAAACAAAAGGTGAAAATTTGTATACATAATTTTATATATCTAGGAAAGACAAACACCTCGCGAATTAACTTATTTTTTATAACCGTCAATTGTCACTGCTTCCGTCTACATCTCGAGCAGCGCGGGTTATGGAAGAAGCTCATGGATCGCAGCAGAACATAGAAGAGCAAGAGGAGTCAAGTTCTGATGAAGATCTGTGAAGAGATATGCATGTTGCGCTCAAGTGCTAAAAAGAAAAATACCAAAACAATGTAAAAAAAAAAAAAAGGAATCCGGCCTACTAAATTGTGAACCAAATTTACAACGTAAGTCTTTGAAAATTTCTCTTATTAATTTTTCAATTAATATTAATAGTTAATTTATATTTTTTAATTTGCAAATTATGTTGTATTTATTCGAAAAACAAAAAAAATAAACACTTTTAGCCTTTTATTATGTCCGTTTTAATGTTATTACAATCAGCAAGCTGCAAAACTCAAAAAAAAATAAAAAATCCAATGTTGAATGCCGTTCCAAAGTTGTTGCCACCACAAACACCAGCAACATGAAGTGTGTGCTCGACGGCTTCTAAGTGCCAACCGTTGCGAGTCGGTCCTGTTGGTGGCTTTAAGCGGTGAACTTTGTCCAAGCAACACACACAAAAAAAAGAGAGGGGGGAAAGCTGGTCGTGGTCGTGGAAGGGACTGAAGCTTTTTAGCGTTGTCAGAAAAAGGCAATTATGCGGAGAGCGCTTAGTAAATATGAAACGACATTAATAACCGGCAGCAACTTATGCCCTACAAAAAGCAGTGTGGACAGAGCAGAAACGGATTGCAGACAAACGAGAAACGAGAAGCGTTATGCTCTTAAGCTGATGTATACAGAAATTCTATTTTGATATGGGATACTCCACCGCCCAGCCCAGCAGCACAAGATAACATATATTTGAGAATTGAACAAAATGGTAACTTGGCAACGGCAATCTTTTTCACATATTTTTTAAACATTTTTGTTGTGTTGTTTATTTTTTAGGGTCGTTAAATATGCACATAGGACATGTACAGGCATAGCAAATTGAAAGCCGATTGCGTAGCCGCAACGTCGACCCTCGTCTGGCATCCTTGAATAACGTTTGAGGCAAATTCATAAATATAAATCTTGCTTGAAGCAATCAGCGAAGCGACACAAAATGTTATTGGTGGAAAGATACGTATGGTGAAAGTGCTGCATATTTATGATATTATTTGGATACCCCGTCTTTTCACTTGTAACACAAAAGATGGTTCAAGTAGGAAAAGTTCTCAAATGTAAATTAAAAATAAAATTTAATTAATAAATAACTAAAATGCATTTATTTGTTCGTTTCGGTAACTTAAATTGCAGAAAAACTTGGTTACTTAAGTTCGCTTAGTTGCATTTTTCAGCACAGATTAAATCATTTGGAATCTCACTAATGAGTGCTTTGAATTTGAAAAACACATCGCTGCGCTGCTTTGTTTGGACTCCGATTCGGACAGCATTCTATTGACTGGCTGCCAGTTATGAATGCGATTTAGCCTTTGCCGCCCGCTGCTGCCGTGCTGCCTGCTTGCCGTAGCTTGAAAATCGCCACAAAACGTTGCGTTTTGTGCTGCGCCTTTAATGAATTAACCAAAAGCGGCACCACACAAAAAAAGAAAAAAACCAAAAAGAAGGAAAATGAAATAAAATAAAAGAATCCTTTTCTTTTTGAGCATTGATCCGGGTTCGCTTTCAGGACCCAAGCATGGTGCTTTAGCAAAATGGACGCTTTCAATGGGCGCCGTGACTGGTCAGAGAACACAGAAGCTGAAGCTGAGGGCAGGCAGCATCAGGACGCAATGTCCAACGTTGTTGGGCACTTATTGTAAGCGGCTTTCATCGTGAGATGATTACACTTACATCTGAACTGGTGCAAGACAAGGATAGCCCCTGGGCCAAAACAGCAGCTATTACTACTAGTTACAAAAAGTAAAAAGAGCTTCCACTCGTTTCGTGATTTCGTCATGTAAAATACCCTTTAGCATAGGAAATCATAATGGAGCTCTTTTAAGAACTTAACATTTAAGTTAACTGGATCGAAATATAGTTACAGCCCGATACAAATGCGACAGATGTACATAAATTTAAAAAAATCTGTACAAAACATATTCTTTAACCACCATAACCTTCGTGAGGGTATACAAATTGCAGACAAAATGTGCGGTCGTTAAGAAGGCGCCGATTGAAGGCCCACTAGCCGAGAAAACAACATCAGAAAGCGACAGAAAAGAAATGAGAAAAATACAGGCAGCAGAAAAGAAAATAAAAAAAAATAAAAATATTTTTACGTTGTCGATTTGTTGGCTTGCTGGTTAGCTGGTTAGTTGGTTTGCTTGTTGGCCATGTCTGTTGGTCTAATTAGTGCAGTGCATTTTTATGGCATAATTTTCGGCGTTGTAACCGCTTTGGCGCCATCAAAATGTACAACACTCAAATATTACAAAGCAATTTATGAAGCCACGGGTGGTGGCAACGAAAACTACAAACCAAAAAAAAAACCCAAGCAAAGAACAAGATGTAAAAACTAACTGGTTACATTGAAACAAAGTCTGATTTTGCTCTGCAGTTGGTCTTTGGAAAGAAAACGCGCCGAGATTATGGTTTGGCCAATTGGCGTTAATAACCGTGATTTGTTTTTGTAGTGTTTCGTTTCATTGCGCTTACCTGCAAAGAGACATAAAAATAAATAGTAATAAGTATTTTGTATTTAATGAGAAAATATGGTTGTTGAAATAAAAAAGTTCGGGTAAGAGCAAAAGCAGTTTTGTGAAGAGTTTTGATTAGCTTCGAGTAAAGGGATTTTAATAGAATCTATAGCCTTTTAAGCCAGGTTTCCTTACCACCCAACGAACGCAGCTTAAATTTATGTAAAGTAGTAGAATCGCCTTCATCAAACTGGAATTCTATGTAAGAGTTAAGAATTCAAACAACCCTAAAATATTCTTAAGTTCGACCAAAGTTCAAGTATTAGTTTCGAAAAATGTTTAGACGATAAGTTTGTTATATGTATTTGCACTGTATGTAGTTGGGTGTTGTATATTTAAATTGTGTTGTTCGGCTGCATGGTCTCGAGAAACTGGCAGCCGGTCGCAATCAATTTCTAGTGCATTACAATTGTTCAAGGCAAACTGCTTGAGAGCTGCATGTGCAATACAAATGCAAACATGACTTGGCTCAATTTATTTTACTTTGCCGCATTTAACGACTTCACACATACGAGAGCTGCAGCAGCAGCAGCAGCGGCAGCCGCCGCAATCGAGTCTCTTAAAATTGGCAGTAAGTTCTTTGGGTTGGTTACTCACACACACACACACACACACACACCCGTACATACAAAAATATATATCAGTGCATGTTATAGTGTTAGGCCACAATAAGCTGAATTTACGCCAATGATTGGCGGTGCCGGTTGGCGGGATTGTTGCTTAATTTCGGGGCAGACGGAAAAATCTAAAGTCCGTCGATGTGTTTGACGGTGGGTTCCATCAGCGGAATATTTTACTTTCACATGTGTGTGTGTGTGTGCATTTGCCTATCGCCTGGCAGTCAAGCCGCCTCACAATCAAACCATCGTCCAACCGTCTGGCAGTCTGGCAGTCGTGCCTGTCTAGTCCTCTAGTTGTGTGGCATGTGCGGAGGTCCTGTACGCCTTTGGCGCTTAAGTAGCAGCCGCCAGACGTTAAACGTCGCGTGCAGACAGCCATGGCAGACAGGCAGCCAGGCAGACATTGGACGCTGCTACGCCCTACACCAAAAAGTCGTGTTTTGGCAGTCTGGGTGAATGAAAAATATAAAAACTAAATATAAAAAAACACACAAAAAAGAAACAACGTTTGTTTGTTGAACAACGAAGATTAAATACACTTTCTATGTAACAAAAAAAAAATGATTAAGGTAAAAGTCAGTAACAGTAGAAGCATAAGCTTTCGAAGCAAAACAAAATCGATTTGCTTAGAAAATTTTGGGAAGAGAACTAACTTCAAAGAAATACCGACTTGATGGAAAACGGTTAAGAGGCAAAGTAATTTCTTGCAAACTTTATTTGTCACCTACAGTTCACCTAAATATGACGACATAATTAAAGAATCCTTTGCAAGAGTATTCACAAAAAATAGAAAAATGCACAGGCATGAAAATTGCGCAGCACATAAAATCGACGCAGAGACTTCTTGTCGAGTTGCATACTTACATACAGACCGGGAAACACCCGGTTTCTGGCGCAACGCAATTCGAACCAAACAAGGAACTACAACCAAGCCATATATAAAATAAACTGGCATGTCCCCGACTCCAAAGGACGAAGGGATGTAGGGACGATGAATGCTTATTATAGTTCTTGAGGAAGTTGCCTCTTGAGCACCCTGCCTTCTCCGGCCCAGGTAAGTTAACTTTTTATACATAACAAGCGTAGATTTCTAACACCGAATGCCAGCCCATTCCTAGCCAGCTTCCCCTACATATATATTGAATGTCGTTCGGGGGCAATCAGAAAATTGTCATTGCAACTTTATGGAAGAAGACATTTTAATTGTGAATTTGGCTCCGTCATTTGGCATTTGCAAGAGGCAGACCGAGCAAACCTAGACAGAACGACAAGAAGATAAGGAGGGGAAGCGCACAAATAATGGCGAATATTACAGATATACTTGAATGCCCTCGAATGACTCTGAAAACAAATTAACCCCTCATTATCATTATTATTATTCCTACTATTATTATTATTATTATTGGCATTGTCGAAATGGCAATCGAACAATAGAACCAAAGGTGTCATCAAATGCATTCAATATCAATAAAAGAGCTATTTGTAATTAAACGCAACTCAATTTAAATACAGTTTGTCAAGGTGTTAGCAAGATAGTATATCAATTCAGAGTGAATCTAAGAAATAAGACTCTCGAATATGAATAAGTTGAATAAAAAGCTGAGTTATCCAATAAAAGCCAATTAAATAGGCTTAAGTTTAATCCTGAACTATGAACTATGAGTTATATTTGATAACTAGAAATATTCTCATGCTATCAAACAATCAACATAGAATAATCAATAAGACATAAACTACTTTGTGATGTTCTTCTTATAAGCTGATAAGCTCTGGCCACAAATTAATTAATTATGAAATAAATGGAAAAATATTCAAATTAGCTTTGTATTATTATAATTGGCAATACTTATGAATTCAAGCATAATATCAGATTATCAGTCAACTTCTTTGAGCTGTTGATTATTTGTGTTCAACGAACGAGCGAAACCCCGACAATGGCAAATTGCTTTAAGACGACGATTGAATAACATGAATATGTGGCCAACAAGTTGGCTCAGTAGCAACAGGCTCAAGTGCCAACCTATTATATGTAATACCACCAACAACAACGACAACAGCAACAACCAAACAAACAGCAACCAAGCCATTTGCTATTATGATAATTATTTTGAAAGGCTTTGCACGAGTTTTTGAACACAAAAGGGATTTCAATTATACCGCTAAGCGGTTTATGCAACAAAAACAATAGCAACAACAACAACGACAGGAACCAAGCGGAGAGAAAGCAGCACAAAAACAAAGTTAAGAGGCAACGAATTGCCAACGTCTTGGCTGCAGACAGGGCCACATACATATATGTATGTATGTATGTATATGGCTCAAAGAACTCATCAGCAGCCAAGCATCACATTTTGAGATAAACATAAAGCGCACCTACGGCACACAGCTATGTATGTTTGTGTGTGTGTGAGTGTGCGTGGGTGTGCCAGTCCACTGATGTGCGTCAGTGTGTGTGTGTGTGTGCTGTTGACTTTGGATAATGTCGTTTGTTACCGCTGCTGCTGCTGCTGCTGCTTCTGTTCCTTGTTGCCCGCCTTGTTTTCTGTTTGTTTGAATGATTGTTTGTCATTTTGTCTGATTGTACGCCTATTAGTATACAAATGAATGAATAAGTGTGCACACACACAAACACCACACCCCAAACAAACACACACACGAACGCACATAAACTTTCCAACTAGCAAACCTCATCTCCTGCTCCTGCTCCATTCTCATCGCCGTCCCTGCTATTTATCTAGTTTTCATTTTCATTGATTAAATGTGCGAGCTGTTGCAAGCCAGCCACAGTTACAAACATCGGTGGAGAGGGGGTGATGGGTGGGTGCGTTTGCGTTTGGTTTAAAGAGGTTTCAAAGTAAAGGCGCCCGATGCGCAATTCTCCGCACGCCCCGATTGACAAACGAGATTATTGTGCTTTAAGCTTTTAAGTCTTTGTTAGACAATTTGCACACAAAGAACAATGTATAAGAACGATAAATATTATACCCTGTAAACACAAAGATTGCTTAATAGTGAGTGACTAATCATCAGGGCTAACAAGGAACACAGAAAATCGGACATATCTTGAGGCAAATATTTAATTTTTAAATTAAAAACTAATATGGCATCCATTGAGCTCTGATTAAAAGTAAAAATAAAGGCAAAAGTATTGTGAGATTTTAAATTGTTTTAAATGGGATTTAAATCATTCGATGCACTCGTGCATTCTGAATGCCTCGTCGTTCAGTCAGCCAGGTAATGGACTAGTATAAGCCCAATGTTAATGGCGCTGGTTGGATGGATCCGCTTTGAAACAGCTTGACGGCATGTTTCAATTACATGCCGATGATGGGCAGGCAATAGGCAATGGGTGACGGGCGATGGGCGATGGGTGACGGGCGATGGGCGATGGTGATGATGAGTGATGGCTGGCTGATCGGTGTTTGTCTGTTTTTAGCTTTGGAGTGACGTTCGGTGGCAATTTAACGGATTTAACGCGGTAATGCAATTGTTGCTTTTGTGTGTGCATTTAGTCGAGTGAAATTGCTTAAGCGCCTTAACGCATGCAACACGCACAATTAAGCGTATGAGTTTGAACAGTTTCGTGTGATATAACTAAGTCCTGTTTATAAGAAGATAAATTTATTGTAAGAGCACATCAGTTAAAGCAATTTGTTGCACAATAAGTCAAATCGTATATCAAGTATACGTATGCGAACATGGCTTGAGCTTGACGTGCAACAACAATCAAAACCGATTTACATATATGTAAAGTGTCGTCGTCTTCAAATCGGATACTCGTAACTGGCACTAATTCATATCGTTCGTTTGGCTCAATTGGCAATGTCTTCAACGAGCACTTGAGCCACTTAACCGTGCATGAAAACAAACAAATTGAATAAATTTAGCTGTTGTTGATGTTGTTGTTACGGTGGCATGGTCATGGCAATAGATTCTAGCTGCCGTAGTCGTTAAGCTGTTGACGCTAATGAGACTCGTTGGGTCTCCTCTCGGCGTTGTTACTTATTATCCATTTAAGACCATAATCCGTGGAACTCATAAACAATGCGCACAAATTGCTAATTGACACATTGGTATGGTTTGAAGCCTAAGCTAAAGGCAAGTACATAAATACATATACATGTATTCTTAGCTTTAGTGGCTGGCATTGTGCTTCAGCTAATTTTCAATTAGCTGCAGAAGCACTTGACTTTGATGGGCTCTAAACGAGTTTTATCGTTCCGAGTAATTGAAGGATTAGAGCTTAAATGCTACTACCTACTACAACTACAACCATTATTCAACGCTGTGCTGCTTTAGTTTCTGTTTGCTTTTGCTTTTGCTTTTGTGTCCCTCAATCGGACCGTCGCGTCGATTAAACTTTGACGCCCTGTGACTCCCGCAATTTCCAGTTAATCAATCACAATTAGGATTTGAGTCAATACGGCTTCACACACTTACACACACGCACACACATGTGTGTGTAATTGTGTGGCTTATTCACTTCATTATGAATTCCGTTTTGTGCGTGCTGTGGACACCAAATGTGACCGAAACCTTTGGCCAATAAATTGCGTTGCTTCACTGCTTCTTTTTCTTTAAAAACCAAAACAACTTAAAGACAAGCCGTTAAATGCTTTTAGAAACGCGAGAATATATACATATTTAATTTAAATTTGAGACAAAACGTCAAAGGAACTGTCAACTTGATTTCGTGAAAGCATTCTCACTAACCAAAACCAACAAAGGTAAGACATCAAAGCAGCTCAAACCGTAAACCGAACAGCTGCAGAATTAAGTGTGGTTTAGGTTGCGTAGATAAGCGTGCGTGTTGCATGTGGCAGCATTTAATTGACGGCTGGCTAATTGCCTTATTTGCTTATGTAGCAGCAACAGTAATTTTATTGGGCTCACATTTGACAGCGGCAGAATTTCTTGTGACATAAATTGCACATGTCCGTTGGCTGTCAATGCAATTGAAGTTGCAATTGAAATTAAATGCATTTGCCAACAATTTATCGAGAATCTACGGCATCGGGTAAATAAGTGAAATTATGAATATTTTTTGATTGACAGCTTTTTATTCGATTCTTTTGCATACAAATATATTATATATATGTAAAAATCTAAATCGGGCATTGTCAACAAATACTCGCGGGAACAAATGGGTCTAGAGTCTAGCTCTCATAAAATATAATTATTCTAGACTTTCACCAACAACTTTCATCATCATTAATAGTTTCGTGAATAATCAGCAAAGTAGGCCTGCCGGTCAAAGCATTCACAACTTGAAAGTTTCAGCTCGGTCAACATAAAACAAACTACGAAAAATTTAATTTTTGTGAAAATACACATAATAACTCAAATTTTGAAAAACAAACGTATTATGGGCAAAACGGTGCAGCAGCGAAAGCGAGTAGCAAGGTCCCGCAAGACAAAGCCGATCAATCGGAAGCCCAAAACTATGGCAACCAAACGGAAGCCAAAGTTTAGTCCAAGTAATTTGTCCGATTCGAACATTACTTGCCGGGAGTGCATGACGAAAGAATCTATGGCAACCAAACGCAAGCCAAAGTTTAGATGTATTGGTCGACGTCCCATCATGGAACCCAAATATGCGAAAATCTTTAAAAACCTGATCGGGTCCATGGATGAGGGCAAAAAGAACAAGCTTGACGGCAAAAAGGACAAGGTTGAGGGCAAAAAGGACAAAAAAAATTAGCTGAACAGCAACTGTTTGCCATAACACATTGTCCATTATGTGATCAATGGCATTTTTGATCGTGTTTTTATACAAGGTACCTGCAGCAAATTGAAACGTAAAAACTACATAAAATAAAAGAAGGCATGCTCAGGGGCTTGTAAAATAATAAATAAAAAAAAAGAACAATTCTTAAGCATCATACAATTGATTTTTAATGTTATTGATTATTTATTGTATTATTATTATTATTGAGGGGATAAGGTGTAAGAGAGCTCATTAATTCCGAATCTGGAGTCTGTAGATCCTTATTGAACTGGATTGTCGCTGATCAAGAATATTTATATATAATTTATGGAGTTGAAAATGGTTTCTTCTGTAAATTGCTTTTGCACAATTTCTGTGTGTAAATGTTCACTTCGCTTGTGTTTAATGCTTTCAGAATTTCTCTCTCGTTGCAATGCAATTATTTTGCAGTCATGAATTGTGCTTTTGAGTTGTGACACTCAAATGAATAAATATGTACATATGTATTTATGAATAAACATGCACACATACAATTGTATGAATAAACATATTTATGTATGTAGCCAAAAGGCGCACACATAAACAATCCTCGACACACGCTCAAGACTCATTCAGAGACACTCGTTAAGCGCCCTTGACTGAGGGCAGTATGCAAAATTGTTTTTGGCAAAGTGCACAAGGCACTTGACAACTGTCACATTGGACATGGGCCATGAATGGGTTGCTTCTGATGTTGTTGTTGTTGCTATTGTTTATATTTACATATATGAAGTGTGTTGCACAACAATAACAAGGACGGAGGCAGAACCGTTGCACATGCACGTCGATAATTTCATACCCTTGCTCAGCGAAGTTGACGAAAATGCAAATTAATTTGATGTAAAAAGAAATACACATACGATCGTGTTTTGTAAACGATATTCTGCACTTGATAGTATCGCTTGAATGAGATGTTGAGTAAGAATCGTTATTCATACTCCCCATCTAGCAGTTAAGCAATAAAGAACTCCATACGCCTATCATTCTGTTTGATTATATCGATTCTGTGGTGATTGGGAATACCTATTTCCACATACTTTGTTTTGGGTTGGGTGATGTCTCAGTGTCAGACCGTTACAGATTGTACAACAAAGTTATAAAACTATTGGCTAAGGGCATAATGAGGGCAATTGCAACAACCATCCGGCAATTTTATACATATGTATTTATTTAGCAAGAACTAAATGTGTGTGTGTGTATAAGTACATATGTATACTATAATGAAACAATGGCATTTTGTAGTAGCTGCTGTTGTCGTTTCGGTCAATGCAGGCGGCAATAAAAATTTGTCCTGTGCAAAATGAAATGGATAGCAATTGCGATTGCGATAACCGTCGGACCCTTGCCCACCCCCCACCCCCACCACTCCACACCCGGGACAAGCGCTCTCACACAGACACCACCGGACAGGACAGCACGGGAAATCTCGATGCGAAACAAAAAAAACAACAACAACAACGAAAGCCAACAACAAACAAAATAAAGTTATAGCTGATGCATAGTGGGTCGAGGTTAGCGATGGGCGAGTTTTTCTTTATTTTTTTATGTTTCAGTTGGTTTTTTGGTTGTTGCATCTATTGGAATTGGCTTTCGATTTTGTACTTGTGGCAAAGTGCTTCATTAGTTTTTTAATATCATAGTTTTTTGGGGGCGATGATGGTGAGTAAAAGTTGATCTGTGAGCGTTTAGTGGGTCAATTGGCCGGGCATGGATTGCAGCTCTACCTAATTAACAAAAGGCTTCCAACTGGCAACAGCTAAATGGAGAAAGGGACGGAGAGAGCAGCGAGCTGCGAGCCAAAGAAACGAAAGTTGTTCCGTGAACTTTGACATGGTTTTGCGTACGTTACGTTGGCATCGTTTTTGCGTACGTGAAACTATGTCAGGTAATTGCGTTCAATAAGCAGGTCAAACTGCGGTACAGTCACACACACACACACACACATGTACATACATATGTGTACGCAGGCCAATATGCAGTATTGCAGCAAAGTGTCCCTCAAAGAAATAGAACTCTTTCCACAAATATCCGGCAATATGTTCATAATTTATCATACCCTTCCACACATAGAAAGTGGCTTTTCCTGACTGATGATGGCAATCAACGCCCAGCCCAAACCATATAAACAACTAGGCTGAAGGCTTTACAGTTTAATCTGTGATGTTAATAAAAAATATGGTTGGGATTAAAAAGTTGCATTTGCTTTTTAAATTAAAGCTGATTTGGCTTTTGTATTTTTCAATTGTTCGCTCTTAACAATGCACTTGTTACAACGTATACGTGATATTTATTTTATTTCTACCAACTGTACTGTACTTACATACATACATACGCCATTGTACATCGTATACGAATAAGTACGGTCCCTTTGGCCAATTGGCAATTGGGCTGAGGCAGGGGGCCAACCGCCAATTTTGAGAGCTGGCCAATGCTTAATTTATGCAACACTCGAAATGAAATCGTGCGAAAACCAAATTTGCACACCACATAGTTTAAATTGGCAGCCGCCAGCCAGCCAGCCATTTGCATTGCCCTGTGAATGGTCTCAATGGCAGAAGCTAGCAAAATGGGCACCGCCGGCATTGATCAAGCACCAGGCGTAAGCTGGCATTAACCACCCATCAACCACCGCCTAGTCCAGCTCTAACTGTTTCTCTAATGCTTGACAATGACGATGAGAGAGAGAGAGAGAGAGAGAGAGAGAGAGAGTGATTGACTTGAAGACACTCTGTGATCAGCTTGACTTTCTGCTAATGCTGCAAGAACATCAATAAACTGATTGTTGCTGGCAAGGCTACGAGTATAGGCCAAGAAGGGGGCACAATCACCAACAATATTAATAATAATAAATTTTTACTTGCTTCTTTTTCTTTATTTAAGTCAATAATTGTTGTTTGCAGTTTGCTGATCAAATATATTGTATAAATTTGTCATTTAATTGAGGCAGTTTAGCCAACAGATTTTCATTTTACGCCCTTGTCATAAATATGCACTTGAGAATGAGAATTCCACCTCTGTCTCTCACTTGCCGCTCTCAGCCGTCGATGAGGGCTTATATGCACTCAACTTTATTGCTGAAGTTTGCAATCCAAGGCATCGACTGCTCTTTTCTCACATCTTCTCCCTCGTGCACTCCTTTCTCCGCCTGTCCTGTCCATCTTTTGGCCAACTTTAAGGCAATCAAAGCTTTTCGACGAGCCAAGAAGTGCGCACTTGGTTCGTTCTATAGTTGGCTGCGTCACGGGACTTTTGCCGCGCCATTGCGACTGCTACTCGACTATAAGGCTTGCAGCATAAATATTAGCAAAGCATTACCGTTGACGTAGCCGCAGTCATTTAAATTCTGCAATGTTGTTTGTTTTTGGTTTTGGTTTTAGTTTGGGTGTTGCTGGCTGCTGCTGCTGCCTGCTGCTGCTGATGTTGCCCGCTCTTGCTACTGCAACTGATTATGCCATAGCCTAAAAGCTGTCAACGACGCCATCGCACAGCGCTTAACCCATTCCCCTGCCCACCCCACCCCACCCATCTAGCTCACAATGAATTAAATGAATCTCAATTTCCGTTTGGTTTGCGGTTAAAGGCCAAAGCCGTCGTCGTCGTCGTCGTTGTTGTCGCTGTCCCCGAAACACTGCCCCGCCCTCACAACCCAACTTTAGCAAATGCAAATTCTTCAGCAGCAGCAGCGAAATTGAAAATAAGCTTACGTCAGCCAACAGTGCTTGACTAGTAAATACCCTGTACTTGTCACTTGAATATATTTTTGGTAAAACTCTTCTCATCTCGAGGGAAGTCCCTTGACCCTTGAGTTTCTTAAATGCTCGCTTTTTCGACTACTTAATAAATATGCATTAGTTTAAATTAATGTTGCCCTCTTCTTACCAATCGAAATAAGCAGAATCAAAACGAATTTGTCAAGGCACAAAAAGAAAACAAAACCAAAAAACAAATTCATGCCGCATTCCTTGGCGCGTTGCTTCAATTGCCAGCGTCTCCCCAACCCAACTCTATCTGCATTTGAAGTTCTTAGCCAGACCAAAAGAAAGGCCGTAAATTGCTGGAAGATGCCCCGTGCGCCAAACAGCGATTTTGCAGCCAAACTTTTGTGCCGGCAAAAGTTTTAAACACACACAACACCAGGCCAGGCCAGACCAGGCCAGCCGAGACGACACAAGGCAAGGGGAGTGAGTATGTTGCCATGTCACAGCAGTCGTTGGGGGCCAATAGAAGATCATGCTAGAACCGTTTCATTCCGTTCCGCGTTGTTCCGTTCCGGGCCAAGTTAGGTCGCGACGGCGCGACGTATGCAAAACTTTTACGATTGTTTGCTCGAAATAAACGCGACGCAGATAATTTGCGCAAAAGTTCTGTTCCGCTCCTCCGACCCAACCCAACCCAACCCAACCCGACCCTCTATTACCATATTATCTGCAAAGAAAGACTTTGCCTTCTTTTTCACATTTTTTGCAGTCTCTTTCTTGATGCTCTGCTGACAATTTCGTATTTTTGGATTTTCTTACAACAAGGTCGGCAAATTAGATGCCAATAAAGAATTTTGTCCTTGCGTTTTCAAGTTCTCTCTAGAAGGAAATCGTTGTACTCGGAAAATTCGTTATAAAACATTCGATACTAGCTACTACTGATGTTATATATATAAGTACTATTTATCGTTTTGATTAACACTGAACTTTTTCACTGTTGACTTTGCATCTAGCAATAAGTACTATAACTCGTTAGGTTTCTTGTTCTTAATAGGTTTGTTATAAGCCCCTCAGCGTGCCTTGTTTTTTTCTTCATACATTTAAATACTATTTTCGCAGCTGGTACCTTTTAATCAAACACGATCAAAAATGCCATTGATCACATAATGGACAATGTGATATGGCAAACAGTTGCTGCTCAGCTAATTCTTTTTGTCCTTTGTACCCTCTTGGCATCTGTACCATCTGTACCATCTGTGCCATCTGTGCCATCGGTGTCATCTGTGTCATCAATCATAAAGATTTTCGCATATTTGGGTTCCATGATGGGAAGTCGACCGATCAATACCTGTCTTAATTCTTTATTCTTTACCATCTTGTTAACAGGTACCTTGCGCTTCTTTGCAGCCTTCGCCATGCACGCCCGGCAAGTAATGTTCGAATCTTCTTGAATCCTTTTTGGACTAAACCTTGGCTTGCGTTTGATTGCCATAGTTTTAGGCTTCCGATTGATCGGCTTTGTCTTGCGGGACCTTGCTACTCGCTTTCGCTGCTGCACCGTTTTGCCCATAATACGTTTGTTTTTCAAAATTTGAGTTATTATGAGTATTTTCACAAAAATGTAATTCGTAGTGTTATGTTGACTGAGCTGGAACTTTTAAGTTGTGAATGCCTTGACCGGAAGGCCTACTTTGCTCATTGTTTACGTAGCTTATAATGATAGATCTGGGTGATAAGCACCTTTCTTTATTTATAGATTTAGCTTTGCCGTCGATCACATAATGCATAATGTAACATGTCACAAACAGTTTATCTCTAATCCTTGTTTTCACGTACGTAAATATCTCATTTCGAGAAATTCTTTAACGGATTTCTTGCGCTTCTTTGTCGCATTCTTCTTACGTTGTGGAGGATTTTTAGGACAGCGGTGCATGATCCTGCTGACGCTTAGGATTGACCCTTGACTTGCGTTGAGTTTTAACGGCTTTGGGCTTTCGATTGACTCTCTTTGACTTCGGTTTGTTTGACTGTATGAATTTTAAAGTTATAAATGCATCCTGCTTTGTTCATGTTGACCGTAACAGTTGAAAGCTATAATGATGATGATGATTTTTGATGCTGCTGCCTGCAGCCTGCAGCCGTCAGTCGGCACTGATTGACTGACTGTCTTGGAATATGAACTTGAACACGTTTTGGCATTCGGCACTGTCGCCACTGCTGTTGCTGCCTGCTACGGTACCCCGTCAACCCCTTCAGATCTTCAAGATTCGTTCATCCGGTTCTTTTCACCTTTTGACTCGCTGAGGTTACAAGTTCAAATGTTACAACAACTGCAAGCTTTTTCTCTCCTTCCCCTTGCTCCCACTCTCCCTCCATCTGTGACGGTCCCTTCCGCCTCAGTTGTGCTCGTATTTGAAATACATATACATATATATGTATATATATCTTTTTTTGCCTAGTGCCTGGTTCTTGGTGCCTGCTGCTGCTGCTTGATTTTGTGTTCCTGTTGTTTGTCTTGGCCTTTGCTTTATGCGCTTGTTTGTTTTCCTTTTCTGCCTTTGCCTTTGCTGCCATCTTCTGATGTTGCCAGCTTGCACTTGACTGCCACTTCATTCCCAATGCTCAATCCTGCTCCTGCTAGTCCCATTCCCATTTCAGTTCCCAACTTGAAATAAACTTCCGTTTGCTTTCTTAGATTTTTGTTCCTGCACAGTATTTGCATATGCTATGTGTTGGTGTGTGTGTGTGTTGGTGTGTGTGTGTTTCTGTCTGCCTTTTGAACCTACTAATACTTTGATTTACACAGTTGTCTGCCTCGCATTCGCCTGTGCACGTTGCGCATACGCAACGCGTGCCGGCATCATTTAAATTCATTTGCCCAATTTAATTGCATACTTTGCGGCAGCAGCTGCTGTTCTTCTTACTGCTTAGGCAATGCAACAACGTTGGCTATTGACTCATCAATTTCTACAGCAATTTTGCAGCCTATTTTAGTTCTTCACTTTTCGTTCTCAATCTCTCTCTATTTAAGTCTTTGCTTGGCTTTCATTTTTCTTATGTCGTTGCCCCGTTCTAGTGTGAAGTGTTCCGTATCAGTTAATGTGACATATTTCACACACACACACACACACGCACATCTGCAGAATGTTCGAGTGACAGTAACACATGTTTGTTTGCTGTGTTTTTAGTAGTTGTTGGACATAATGATGCATTCTTAGAGCCGCGACCCGCAACAAAACATCATAAGAAAAAACCACACACAAAACCATTTTTGCCTTAAAGAATAATTTAACAAACAACAAATGCGACGAAAGCACGCAGCATTTGAACTTTTTGTGCAAAAGCAGTAAAATCCCAACTCCAATTAATTTTTACATTGATTTCTGAGAGTAAATTTGAAACCATAAAAGTTTCCATCGTTGCGAGCAGCATTAATTGCCATCTACAACTATGATAACAGCTGTTGTTGGCAAATGCGAAATGTACGTGGCTATGTAATTACATGAGAGTTAAAGTTTCTTTTTTGGTACAAATGTAACACAATGACAACTTTTTAACAAGAGCAAAATGCATGAAAAAAGTTAGACTGCAAAATTTACTGGTGCTTAGTTTGAAAATGAACCCCAAACGAACAAAGCTGGAAAAACGCGCTTTTAAGCACAGAAAAAAAAATAAAAATGCTAGCTACACTTCAAATGGTTTTTCGTTCAACTCACAACAACAAAACAAATCAAATCAGTTTAATCTGTGATTTTCTAATCAAAAAATAATAACGAGAAAACTCTTATCAGAAATGCACACTCGCAATATTATTCTGATTCTGACAATTGGCTTGAGAGCTATGTTGGTGGCTTATTTTGTGTCCCAAAATGTGCATGTTCTAGACATAAACATTAGTCAGTTAAGCTGCTCGCCACTTCTCAACTGTAGTTGTTGTTGTTGTTGTTGCGTTGACACCCGCATAAGCACGTAATATAGTAAAATTCAAAGCAATTTGAGAGAGTTGGCTGATTTCAATTGTTTCACAGACAATGAATGTCATGTGCGGTGATTAGCATTTGAGCTGCATTGGCACCGGACGGACTCAACCAACTGTAAATTGTTGAAGTGCCAGTGTCAGTGGGCTGGGCAGGGTATGTGCGGTGCGGTGCGGGGTGTTAAAACGATTTGCCGTTTAGTTTGGCGATGACATTTGCTGGCTTTGGTCGCAATTTGAATGCAAACTTGAGATTCTCATAGCCAGTGCAGAATGCAGCCAAATATGACTCGGGTGTCACTTGACTTTATTGTTGTCCTATCAAATGTGGGCGGCAATTTATGCTGAAATTGCGTAACATATGCCATATGTGTGTGCTTGTTGGCCTGTGGCCTTTCATTTGTTAACGACAAATTTAACTCATTTAACTTGGATGGAGAGGAGACAATCGAAAGTTATCCAAACAAGACAGCTTGTCAAGAAGATATTGTTATTGTTGGTGGGCGGAGAAGGATCTTAAAATCGATTCTAATAGAACTTCTATAACATTTAAGGACGTTCAGTACTGAAACGTCAATTGCATTAAGTTTTACTTTCTATAGTCCAATCAACATTAGAAATGGGATGCAAGAGCCATAAGCCATAAGTAAATATCAAAAACAATTAATATCAAAATGCATTAGGTTCGTTTTTTTATTCATTTTATAAGCCCCTGAGCATGCCCTCTTTTTTGTAGTTTTTAAATTTCAATTTACTGCAGGTACCTTGTTTAAAAACAC
This sequence comes from Scaptomyza graminum, assembly GCA_018901835.1. Lineage (NCBI taxonomy): Eukaryota > Metazoa > Arthropoda > Insecta > Diptera > Drosophilidae > Scaptomyza > Scaptomyza graminum. The sequence goes on along the minus strand of JAEIFL010000001.1, from coordinate 1,687,394 downwards.
GAACCAAAATGCCATTGATCACATAATGGACAAAGTGTTATGGCAAACAGTTGCTGTTCAGCTAATTCTTTTAGTCCTTTGTGCCCTCTTGGCATCTGTACCATCTGTACCATCTGTGCCATCTGTGCCATCTGTGCCATTTGTACCATCTGTACCATCTGTGCCATCTGTGTCATCTAAGTCATCGGTGTCATCTGTGTCATCTGTGTCATCTGTTCCCTCATCCTGTTGCCCCAAACTGTCCACGTTTTTAAAGATTTTCGCATATTTGGGTTCCATGATGGGAAGTCGACCGATCAATACCTGTCTTAATTCTTTATTCTTTACCATCTTGTTAACAGGTACCTTGCGCTTCTTTGCAGCCTTCGCCATGCACGCCCGGCAAGTAATGTTCGAATCTTCTTGAATCTTTTTTGGACTAAACCTTGGCTTGCGTTTGATTGCCATAGTTTTAGGCTTCCGATTGATCGGCTTTGTCTTGCGGGACCTTGCTACTCGCTTTCGCTGCTGCACCGTTTTGCCCATAATACGTTTGTTTTTCAAAATTTGAGTTATTATGCGTATTTTCACAAAAATTTAATTCGTAGTGTTATGTTGACTGAGCTGGAACTTTTAAGTTGTGAATGCTTTGACCTGCAGGCCTACTTTGCTCATTATTCACGAAACTATTAATGATGAGATCTAGAGACTCTTTCTATAAAGTTTATATAGTTTCGTTCACCTGATGCCATTTCCGACACATAAACATATAATCAATAAAATCCATAATGACTTTTTTTTATTATTTTATAAGCCTCTGAGAATTCCTTCTTTTATTTTATGTAGTTTTTACATTTCGATTTGCAGTAGGTACCTTATTTTCAAACGCGATCAAAAATTCTGTATGATAATTCAAATTAGTACATTTGCACAAAACCATTAGGGACAGATTTGAATTGTTGCATTTCCGAAGTGAGAAATAAATGTTTCATTCATTCGGTTGTAGGTTACTGCACTCAAAAAAGAAATAAAGTAATGTCTATGTAAAGAATTTCTTGTTGTCAACTCAGTTTCCTTTACTGTTACGTGCACTTTTGTGTTTTAATAGATTAGTAAAACAAATTAGTTCGTTGATTGTTTGTTGTTCCAATTGACGATGGACCACGACACGTGCTGTCTTTTTCTGTCCTCTTTTTCGCCCTCTCTACACTGTCAGCAAGCAAAAAGAATGCACAAATTCCATGGACCAAGTAACACACACAAGCATCCGCAGACATCTACATATGCAGTGTGTGTAGACCGTGCGGCTGCAATAAATGGCAATATTTTCCAAGAATCGAAAAGAGAAAAAATAACAAACAATTTCAACTAGAATCAGTAGAAAAAGTAAACAGCAGCAATGATAAACACAAATACAAAATCGTGATTTTTCGCTTAAGCACATCGTTAAGTTTGCGAGCATTTTTCCATGCACTCTAATTCTTAGGGCCAATGTAGAAGCAATTTTTAAAGTTATAACAACAGCAACACAGTCGAACATGAGTGGCAATGTGCAACTTTGAAGTGTTTACAATACTCCTTTTTTAGGGATGGTAAGTAAGTAAAACAACAAAGAAATGTTCAGCGCGTGTCTTCGTCGAGATATAAAACAAATATGAAACTCATTTACAGGTTTTCTCTTCTAAGCTATTTTTAGATTGTGTGGGTTTGTTCGTTTGGAGATTCACTTGAACCTCAACATAACCCAAAAACACTCAAAAATCACTCGTGTTTAACGTGTCACATGGTTTGGCAGGTTTGGTTGTGCCGATCTGGCAGATAAAATGTCCTTTTGAATTTTGTACAAAACTTAGCTTAATTTCAAAACAACATCGATCGCTGTATACCCATCTTCATGTTGGGGCTGCATTGCTGGGAGTACAAAAAAGATGCACCGAACCCAAGCGGCCAACGAGCCAAAGGCAACAAAAACAACCATAACAACAACAGCAACATGATAAAAGAACAGAATAGAACAAAAATGTGCACATGCTTCGTTGCTTGAAGTGCTCTATTTTGTGTCTATGGGGATTTTGTTTGCCTCCCACATGCAAATCATGAAAATCCATTCGAAATCAGTCAACGTGCCAGGCTTTCATTCAGTTAGAAGGCTGGCAGACAGTCGACAACACCAACACCAAAACACACAACGACAATAACGGCAACGGGGACAAAACAAAAAAAAAACCACGGGCAAGGGCAACATGCATCAGAAAACAGGGCTTAAGGCTAGCAGTTTGGAGATTGGAAGTGAAGAGCAGAGCGTGGTGTACCTGGCCTCTGCCTATTTGTGCAACGAGCAAAGCAACGCCAAAAAGCACGGCAATAGAAAATATCACAGTAGCAACAGCAGCAGCAGCATAAGCATCTGCACACATGTCGTATACTTAATGCCCTTGCAGCGGGCATTATTATTTTGTAAAGAAATGTGGAACGCATGCAATTTTGACCAACTGACTGACTGCTATCAACGCACAGCCCACAAACAAAAACATAGCAATCCAGTTTCACAAAATGACGGCATATAATTCGTTTGTCAACATTTAAATCGGAATTTTCCGAGATGCATCGGATGATGAATAAATTATGGAGATTAAAGACGCCTGCCAGCTGCCGTGCCGATAGAGCTCTGATGTTTTACGAATGATAAAGGATAAGAATCATTTCCAATCCCTTTAACTGCCCTAATTTCGAGTCGGTTCATACTTTTCACGACACTGTGCCAAGTAAAAACCCGAGCTTATGCTCGCTTTAAGTTAACTAGGATTGGGACCACTCAAGGACTACCACAATTCCATGCTTGTTCTACCATTTCTTTGATCTAGCATCACTAACGCTATATTGTCTGCATAGAAGTTTATTTGGCTGCCACTAAAAAGTGCTCGTCCCAAGATTTTGTCGCACATTATGCTATATGCCAGCGAAGTGCTATAAAAGCAACGAAAAGCAATGCAGCCCCGGCGACTCCGCCATCACCAACCAAATGATGGAGGAGGATGAGTCTTCGCGAAAAGTTCTTGTAGCTGTTCTTGCTTTTGTTGTTGCAGTGGAAGTGCGCCTTGATTTACTTGTTTGTCCGCATACATTTTTAGCAGCAGGAGTAGCAGCAGCTGCTGCTCCCAGTTTGTTTTACATACATCCGCATCCTAGCCATTGTCAACTGTGTCGGCTTCCTCTTATTTTTTATTTTTTTTTGGCTGCTCTTCCTGTTGCTGCCTTAAATATTTATTAACCTTTAAGCCCAAAAATTTTTCACAGACTGAAAGCTAAAGACTTAAGCTGATCCGATCTATTTGGTCTGGGCCCAAACTAAATCGCCCAGAAATGCGAATGGCACGTATTATGCCAACAACAACATAACAAATCTGTACATGTTCATTTAAGCATTTACTTACGCATCATTTGTCGCTCCCCCAAATCAAAAAAAAGGCAACAAAAAAACATTACACACTCACACATCGCACAGAGCACAACAAAAGAGAGAGAATACACACAAACTTATGTATGTATGAATTCTTGGACGAATGCAAATCAAGTTTTTCTTTCAAGCTTCGACGCTTAAGGCCTCTGACTCTGGTGCAAAAATATTATGAAATCGCAGCTATTTACAACTATGACACAAACGAATGTTGCCCGTTTGCCAGACTCGAGTTAAAGTCAAAAAGAAAACCAACGAGAACGTTGCACTCGCACACAACCGACTTCGGAATACTCTGATAACCGTTGAAAATTGTTAAGGAAAGTGACTTTCGAAATGTTAATGCAAACTACACAAAGTGTTTTTCATATCAGATCTCTATTGTTGTTTTATAATTGGCGTCAGCTTCATATCCTTGAAGTTCCTGAAAAGTATTGTGTTTATCAGTTAACAGTGCAACCTTGCTGTTCCCACTATTTGATATTCATTCACTTCTCTTTGCCAGTTTATTATAGTAGGCTTTTTGAACACAAGCTTTATTTATAACGTAAATTTCACAATTATTTTATTAACACACATTTAATATTTCTAAATAATATTCACACCCAAATAAATATTGAACAAACCGTTTAAACATATCGCAAACAGTTGTCCTCTTCCAAAATACTTTAAAACACAACATTAAAAAATGCCTTATGCAAATATTTCGAGAAGAAACACCGCAGAAAAAGATGAAGCCGAAAAACAGAAGCAAGCTGATTTTGAACGCGCGCAATTATTAGAACTGATAGCCTCCGAAACAGCGATACACAACTTTGCCAACGAGCTGCGGATTTTGATGTTGGAGCAGAGTGGACGCAATCGGCTCCGTCGATCCCAATGGCATACATTGCTAAAACGTGCTGGCAAGCTATGGGATAAGCTACCTGAGGTAAAAAAGAAACAATATATTGCTCTGGCTGAAAACAGTCTTGCCGCCCGAATCGCTGCGCAAGCGGAGTCGGACTCGAAATCGAAGTTGACGTGTAACAGATGCAAGAAATCTGTCAAGTTAGTTCCTTGCAGGGACAAGAAGGGGAAAATCATTAGATTGAAGGCCACACCCATGACGAATTACACATCCATTAGGAGAATAAACAATTTATACGCAGAATCGGCTTCATCTTTATCCAATGATGATAGCCCCGATGTCGCTAACACTGGGCAGCGAAAGAGACAAAAGCTGAGTTGGCCCTATCCACAATCCCCCGATGTCGCTCAACCTGAATGGAACCAAGTCCCATACTGCAGTCGGGACCAAAAGCGACGAAAGCAGAGATCGCGCGCTAAGCCCAATCCACAAAATGCCGATGTAGCTGAACCTAAAGGCAACCAAGGTGGATCTACCAATGGGAAGCAAAAAAGAAAAAGGCAGAGTTCACGCTATAGGCCCTATCCACAATCCTCCGATGTCACTGAATCTGAAGGCGACCAAGGTCGATCTACCACTGGGAAGCAAAAGAGACAAAAGAAGAGTTCACGCTATGAGCCCTTTCCAAAATTCAGAGTCCTGAAGTCTTTGCTTCGATCTCCGACTCCGTCAGAGAAAAAGTGGAGATACGATATGTCGGCATTTGAAAACGAATCAACCGATGATGACAACGTAAGTGTAATTTCCTTTAAATGCCAATTTTCTCTCATCATTTCTTATATGCTCTTTGCTTTGTTATATCAATCCATGATCGTGGCATTATCTGTATAATTTATGTACTTAATTATTTATATTACAGGATATGTGACCTGTCGGACAAGCATGATTGGATTATCACAAAATAGTAGAATTGCAATTAAATTAGATAGAGAAACAAAGTTAATCAAGTCGAAAATTTAAAGGGATGAACAAAGTATACAATAATTTTACTTTAATTATCACGCTTCCTTAACCTGGAATGCATTAATTTTTCTGCACCTTGATGAAAGAAAGACAACTAACAGCTTAATGGACATAAATGGTCGGACAAAACCGAAATCCCAAATATACAATGAAAGCAATTGAAAAATATTTCGGAAAGGTCTAAATTCCGACGAAGAACAGGCAAAGAAAATTCTAGTGAAGATCAGGCAACGAAGATTCAAACAAAAATTTGTGAATTGAATTCTCAAAATTTGCCATGAAATTAAATTAATATTGTGGACTTAAATCAATAGTATAAGCATATTAGCTATTCCACAATTGTTATTTATGCATTTTCAATAAATGAAATGCAACAATATTAAACAAGTGATGTTTATATGTTTATGTTTATCATACCAAGGTGGGCAAGGGGGCGGAGTATAATCTTTTGATGCAGATCTTTGGGCAAAGTAGCCCGCTATCTTTCAACCAAATTTCGTGATTAAAGCTGATCAAATTGGGGAAATATCGATTTCCTGTTATTTGTCTGTCGCAGATATGGACTAAGATATTTTTAGTTTTTAAAGGGGGCTCTTAACAGCAATTACCTTTATAGACGGCCCAACCATATGAGCCTCATTTCTATTATTTATGAACACTTAAAGTAATTTTGAGAACATTTTCTCCATCGAGTTCTCGCAATTGAATCACCCCCCCGCAAGGCTGTGTTCTTTGACCTGGCTTGTACTCAAGTCTCATAGCCCCGAATAAATGAATTGTCTATTGCTCGAGCACAATAGCCGTAAAGCAACTAAATGATGTAAGCCGACATTGAAAGGTCTAACGAATCGAAATATTACTCAATTGGTTGGAATTTTAATATTAAGATATTTATCTGTATGAAACTGTAGGCACTTAATGGCATTTTCTTTTTGTTTTCTACGTGTTTTGCGAATTCTCGAATGCTTCAATTAAATTTGATTTGCTTCCTTACCAAACACTCAAGCACACACACACACACACACATATACATTCACACACACATCGATATAAAGTGACTGTGTGACATGCATTGGCAATTTGATAAGCTCCATCGTGTCATTGCTCATTCAGCTTGGCCCCAAGTCTCGCCTTCCTTCTTTACTCATCATTAGTTTCGTACTTTGTGCGCTTTTTGCTCGTCGGTGGCCGCAAATTTACTGCACAGCATAGTGGTCCACACTATGTATGTGTATGTGTGTATATATGTGTGTGTGTGTGTCTGTGCATGTGTTAGCAACTGTGAACGATTTGATAACCAAAAGCAGCCGCATCATTGACAGCTCAGCTGGTCTCCAATTTCGACTCCGATTGCGGCTCGTCCCTTTCCAACTGTTTTCGTGTCTCTCTGCCCGTTGCCTGAAAATTACATTTTCACATCATTTGCTGATGTGGCAAATGTGTGCAACACACACGCTTCCAACTCTCTCTCTCTCTTCATTCACTTTATATCATCCTGCAGACCAAAAAATTATGTGAATATCGTCGTTTTCTCTCTGTAGTCAACAGCCTTTTTAGCTCAGAGTTGTTGTGCTAGCTAGACATTGGCCAGTCGCTGCCCTTTTACTGCTTTCTGCATTTAACTTTTTTTTTTTATTTTGTTCATTTTTTGGTCATTTCCGTTTTGGAATTCGAGATATCCACGCTGCATCATCAAAATGACTCAGAGAGAGTTACATAGTTGCAACAGCAGCACCTTCTGTCTGAAGACACTTGTCGTCGCGACGTCGAACTGCCATCATAATGCCTATGAAATGAACTCTCTCCGGCTCCGGCACCGATTCCGTTTCGCGTGCATTCAGTTCCTCTTTCACTTCCTTTCCTTGATGTGTTGGATTGGTTTCCACATAGTACACACAAACATACATTAGTCTAAACTTTTGTGTGGGTTGCTAGCTATTTTTAGCTCTACGCTTATGGCCTACAAATTCTCTGTTAGTAAAGGGTTCATAGTACGAATGCAACCAACCAGCATGAAATGTACTTGTACCATTTGAAATTCTACTTAACTTTTATAGCTCGGTCAATTAAGTTATGTCATGAGATTCTAACTTTATTTGAATATTGACTATAATAAATGTTAATTTACACCAAAGGTTGGTTGATCTTATTATGTTATTAGCTCATTTGCGTGTTATCTTTATTCATCGATTTCTGTTTTAGTTTAACCAATTTTAAAAAATCGCCAACACTTTCTGCCTTCAATAAAGTCATCCAAAGCAAGTTGTCCAGGCGGCTAAAGATCTCGTCTCGGACATAATAATCTTTTGGCAAAAATATCAACTCAGGTTTTTTTTTAGAGGTTTCTAAGCCTTCTTCTTAACGGCAGTCTTGCGTTTCTTTGTGGCCTTCTTTTTGCTTTGCTCGATTGTCTTCAACAGTTGTGTTAAGCTCGAAGGCGGAAGTTCGATGCAAACGGAACAACAGCAGGAAAGCTCCTGCTTGTGATTGACCCTCCGTCCCCATTTAGTTAACATTGCTTTAGATTTACGGTTGATTGGCTTTGATTTGCGTTGTTTTGTTATCTGCTTTCGCTGCTTCAGTTTTCTTGCCATTTTGATTTGTTATATGTATATATACTTGAAAATTTAATTTGTCTATTCGATTGACGTTTTAGTAATTAATGGTTTGACAGGCTCAGAGTTGCCTTACTGCCAAAAAAAAAGTGTCAGCAACTGTTTTATTAGTTAAAAAAGTAGCATTGGCTTTAAAAGTAAAGACGGAAAATAAATACTTTACCTACTCACTCACGCTTAACTTATTGCTAATATGATTTCGGCAATTTTGTTAATATTCTTCTTCTATCATTACATGCCAAAGTCTGATAGAGCACTAAAAACGGTTTCGATCCCGCTTTAGCTGACGAAATATTAATGTTGGCCAAGTTAAAAGCAAAACACTTGCAACCACTACCGATGCCGATGCCGATGCCGATGCTTTTGGCCACAGCTGCCAAGAGTGCGACAAAAGTCCAAGTTCAAGTCACAGTGTTCGCTCAAGTGCCAATGGCGCCTTTATAGCGCCTTACCAAAATGGCAGCCAACTTATGCAGCCACCAAAAAATAAACAGCAAAACAACTACCATGCACACACATACATATATAGCATAATAACGGACATCGATTTTTGTCGCACTCCTCTTGCTTCTCTTCTTCTAGCTGTTCTAGTATTGGTCGCTGTCTGAACACTTAAGTCGACCGGCATTAAGCTATTTGCATAATTTGTGTGCATTTTCATTAGGGCAACAACAACAAACGACAAGCACCATTTCTGTACCTACGACATACAACCCAGCAAAAACGAAAAAAAAAATACATAATAATATAAAAAACGAGCAGCTTTAGATGATTCCCTTTTATCATTGACATATTAGTAGTGGCTTTTCTTGCTCTTTTCAACTTATCAATATTCGCTCTTACCCGAACACAAAGAAGGCCACAGTAAAAGTTTTTCTGAGTGCAGCAGCCGATAGAGAAAGATCTTCACTCACCTGAAATTATACAAAAAATGTATTTAATTATTAAAATATAAAAAACACATTTTTAAATGTGAGCAATATTCTTCGTTTTGTACTAAGTGGGAGCACCTGATACTTTTTCGCAGGCTTACAAAAATTCCTCAGTTAGTAGCTTGTCAAAAGGAACTCAATCTGAAGTATGGAAAGTTCCTGGCAAAAATGTCAAACGTAAGTTGTTTTGAAGACCAACGGTTGGCTGTGGAGAGCATGTTTCAAAGACGAGAAAGTATTTCAAGCAACTTAATTGATCAAGTTTTATATCCTTGAAGTTCCTGACAAGTATTGTGTTTATAAGTCAACAGTGCAACCTTGCTACATTTCTATATATTTCACTTCACTTAGCTTATCCCTGTTTATTATACATAGTAGGCTTTTTGAACACAAGCTTTATTTATAACGTTAATTTCACAATTATTTTATTAACACACAAATAATATTTCTTAATAATATTCACACGCAGATAAATTAAACCGTTAAAACATATCGCAAACAGTTGTCCTCTTCCCAAATACTTGGAAACACAACATTAGTTCCACAAGTTAGTTCCTTGCAGAGACAAGAAAGGGAAAATCATTAGATTATAGGCCACACACATGACGAATATGCCGAAACAATATATTGATCTAGCTGAAAACAGTCTTGCCGCCCGAATCGCTGCGCAAGCGGAGTCGGACTCGAAATCGAAGTTGACGTGTAACAGATGCAAGAAATCTGTCAAGTTAGTTCCTTGCAGGGACAAGAAGGGGAAAATCATTAGATTGAAGGCCACACCCATGACGAATATGGCGCAACAATATATTGATCTAGCTAAAAACAGACTTGCCGCCCGAATCACTGCGCAAGCGGATTTCGAGTCGAAGTCAGAGGTTGCATCAGGAACAGTGTCGGATCAAAGCCTTTTTGGAATTCCGAATTTATTGACGTGTAAGAGATGCAAGAAATCTGTCAAGTTAGTTCCTTGCAGGGACAAGAAGGGGAAAATCATTAGATTGAAGGCCACACCCATGACGAATTACACATCCATTAGGAGAATAAACAATTTATACGCAGAATCGGCTTCATCTTTATCCAATGATGATAGCCCCGATGTCGCTAACACTGGGAAGCGAAAGAGACAAAAGCTGAGTTGGCCCTATCCACAATCCCCCGATGTCGCTCAACCTGAATGGAACCAAGTCCCATATTGCATTCGGGACCAAAAGCGACGAAAGCAGAGATCGCGCGCTAAGCCCAATCCACAAAATGCCGATGTAGCTGAACCTAAAGGCAACCAAGGTGGATCTACCAATGGGAAGCAAAAAAGAAAAAGGCAGAGTTCACGCTATAGGCCCTATCCACAATCCTCCGATGTCACTGAATCTGAAGGCGACCAAGGTCGATCTACCACTGGGAAGCAAAAGAGACAAAAGAAGAGTTCACGCTATGAGCCCTTTCCAAAATTCAGAGTCCTGAAGTCTTTGCTTCGATCTCCGACTCCGTCAGAGAAAAAGTTTGGGTTGAAAATGGATAGGAGTATGTGGAGATACGATATGTCGGCATTTGAAAACGAATCAACCGATGATGACAACGTAAGTGTAATTTCCTTTAAATGCCAATTTTCTCTCATCATTTCTTATATGCTCTTTGCTTTGTTATATCAATCCATGATCGTGGCATTATCTGTATAATTTATGTACTTAATTATTTATATTACAGGATATGTGACTTGTCGGACAAGCATGATTGGATTATCACAAAATTATAAGTAGAATTGCAATTAAATTGGATAGAGAAACAAAGTTAATCAAGTCGAAAATTTAAAGGGATGAACAAAGTAATTATACAATAATTTTACTTTAATTATCACGCTTCCTTAACCTGGAATGTTAGATTATAAATCATTTTTAACTGGATGTTTCATCTTGGTATAGAAAGAATCAAAATTCTCGCATCGCCCTGGACATCCGCAACTTGTGACTCAACAGAATATGCATTCAAACAACCAGGAACCAGGAAAAATTTGTAACTTGAATTCTCAAATTGTCCATGAAAATTAAATTAATATTGTGGACTTAAATCAATAGTATGAGCATATTAGCTATTCTACAACATTTCAAACATTGAACAATAATAAAAAACAACAAAGCTGTTTTAATTCACAACTGTTTGGTTTCACGGTTCACCGTATGCTTTAAAAACAAATGCTGTGGATAGTTTTTCAGGGCGTAACCTTACTGTTTTCATTGAGGCAAAGAAGAAAAATAAGTCAAATCTTTATCACTGCCAAATTTTGACATTTATTAAATAAAAGTTGACAAAAAATATAAATTATAAATGCATATATGTTTATTTATTTATTTAATACAAATAGCATGCATTACATTCAGCTGTATGTATGTATGTTGTCAGATGGTTCTGTTTAATTGGATTCATTTATGCCAGCAGTCGGCACTTTGGGATTTCTTTATGCCAGCCACGCTGTAAATATTTATAAATCTCATTCGACCAACATTTTTTTTATATATGTATATATATTTTTTTCATACCAAGCTCATTCGCAAAATGACATTATATATTTTTTTATGCACGTGCAGCGGGTATTTTGATATTGTGTCAAAGGAGGTAATGCATTTAATCGGAGAAAGAAAAAAAATATATATATATATTTTTATATATTTTAATATGTTTCTCAAATCGAATATTTAACAGTCAGATATTTATAAAAATAAAAATACAAAGTTTAGTTTCTTTTTGCAAGTGTACAGAATCTTCGGTGCGTCTGCGAAGGTGAACTTTTAACCTTTTTTTTTTTTGTCTATGTTGTTTTTATGGCTCTGTGCGTTGTGTGTGTGTGTGTGTGGATTTGAGCACGGTTGCGGCTTTTTACATGGTTGTGGCCAGCACTGAGTGCAGCACAGCGGTACATTGAGGTTGCACCACCATTTAATTACTCCACCTATGACACCCAACAACAGCAACAACAGCAACAACAACGACTTCAACTGCAACTCGAACTCGAAACAAAACTCTGCCGAATTCAACTTTTGCCTTGGCTGCAAGTGTCTTGGACTCGTATTTCTAGTCAGGCGGGCACAGCCACTAAGCCAGCCACACACACACATACACAAAAAAAAATATATATAAGTTGCCAGATTGCCTTGCTAAGCCGCAAAAAGCGTTCCACTCCCTCACCGTTGCTCGTCGTTGCTTGGTCCACCAACTAATCTAGCTACGAAAATTTATTTGCTTAATTTCATTTGTTGGCTGCCATTTCAGACGGCAGGCAGCAGGAAGTCCAAAAGGGGGAACATTCTATGTGGGCGTGCGATAATGTTTGCATTAAGCTCTCGACATTCGCCACATCCGTTGGCAGCTGCTGCAACCGTACCGAACCAAAACCAAACCGTACCAAAACCGGACTCGACTACTGAGACTGGACTTACTGCAACACAATCGTCAAATCATAAATCGCTAGCAAATGCGCATTAATTACAATTCTCAAGTCCTTCCATCCTTATTCCATATATCCAACCGTATCGCTGTTCTGCTGCTACTGCAGTTTGCTCTTTAAATCATTTCAATGCTCTTTCATTCATGGTGGAGCAAACCAAAATGCAAGCAAGAAGCCTTAACTAAGACTTTACAGCATAAGTCTCTGATAAAATTTCAGCTTGCCTTCGTTTCAATTAATTTCCGCAACATTGATGCGCCGTGTCGTCGTCTATGTCATTCTTAGCTAGACAGACAACATCCTCTACACAAATACATATACACATACACATTCTGCTCACACACACACACACACACACACACACACACGTCATCTTGTGTTTGCTGTCAACGTTGACGCGTTCGCTTAAAATATTTCTGCATGCGCTTTTTAATTAATTTAAAGTTATTTTGCTTGATGTCGCGACGTTGTCGTCGTCGTCGTCGTCGTCACCACTTCCCCTCCAATCCCTTCCGGGCATTCCAACCTACCACAAATACCCATCCCCCCTCCCTTTACCAACTTCAACTTCATCAGTTTTTGCATCCATCTGTATGGCCTGCAGCGCCTGCCACTGCTGCCGCTGCTCCTGTTCTCTATTTAATCAGACTGCATTGCGTTTAAATTGAAAGCCTGCTTCTGTTGCTCAAACAATTTATATGTATATATAAATAAATCATATCTCCCATAGAAATTGCAATTCCATTTCTGTTTCACTATTTTTCATTTTTTTTTGTAAATTCGATTGTTCTTTTAATTGTGACCAAACACACACACACACACACCGAATTAAATGTACATATTGTTTGGCATTACGTATACGTAGCTTAAAACAATTTAAGTGTATTTCAGTATTTAAGGATTCAACGTGACAATAAAGAGTTAAAGAGAGACTATCATCCATCTAAGCTACTTGGGCTGCTTGTTAGCGCATACATAATAAGTTCATATATGGATGGTATTATTTTAGTTGAGTGTTGTGCCAGTTGGCAACTTTGACTTCATGTCCGTTCGTCATCAGTCAGTTGGGGAGACACTGTTTTATTTATTTAGTAGACAAACATTCCATTTATGAGTAACAAAACTTTACTAAATTGAGACTTCAGACCGCAAAAAGAAAAAGAAAGCAAACCAGTAATCAACCTTGCAAAATATTGTGACCGTTGCCATAAAACTAAACTAAACCATATATGTAGATTTACGCAAATTGTTTGGGCTGAGTGGGCGGAGTGGGCGGAGTGGGGCAACGTGTAGGCGTAGCCAAAAAAGTTTGACTTGGATGTGCCCGAAGGCAAGATCCATTTGTCGGTGGGCTTAGATGTTATCGGTAAAACTATCTTGAAATCACAGCTATGATTTAGTGAATAGATAAATTCGGCTTGTTATTTGATGTTGTTGAGTTTTTGTATGACATCTTCTGGTCGGCAGCAGTTTGACTTTGCACTTTTTAATTTCCACAATCAAAAATTCGGTACAGTGAACGAATATCATCGAAGCTGACAGCTAAAGTTAGCAAACAAATGTGATTATGCTTTTATGGGTACTATTTTAATTTGTGACTTAAGAGTCTTCATTTTATAACAAGCCCTCTTCAATTTTGTTGGACATTTATTACATTTGCTTTGGCTTTTAACTGGCTCGATTTATCATACGGCTGGGAAAGCAAAGTTCGCTTAATTTTGTTGGCGAACGGGCTCATGGCATTCGCATTTGGCTCGAGTGTAACTCTGTTCTGCCCACGCTGCTGCTGCAACTTTGCATGTTTGTGTTGCAACTGCAGTTTTGAGTTGTTTAAGTTGTTGCGCTTTCTGCCTTTGCCGGCTGTTTGGTGTAGTATTTGTTTGTTTGTTTGTTAGCTACTACAATGTATGAGTGAATGGCTTCTTTCTGGAACGGTAATAACTTAAAAACTAAATAACAGTTCAATTTAAATGACAATCCCCAAACTATACAAAATTTTTAATAAAGAGTAGCAGCAGGCACACTTATTGCCATCGTCAATGTTTGTTCGTTCTGAACTGAACTGCCTTTTGAAGTTGTAAACAGACAGAGTCAGCAACCTGAAGATTCGCTTTGAAAGAATGTATATTTTATCCAAGTACTTCCTGGCACATTAAAGCAAGATATAGTATGAATGACGGCAACACTTTCATTCGATGTATGAATTTCATGATTTTCTTTTTGTAGACTTGTTATTATGTGTGTGTATATAGTAGTACAGGGATATACTATTTCCATATATATTGCACAAACAGCAGCCGCATCAGCAGAAGGCAATCTAATTTTAGTTCATCTGCTGGCTGCGTTGCAACAACTGCAGATGGCAGGCATCAGGCATTAAGCATCAGGATTCAGGCAACTGGTTTGAGGCATTCAAAATTGCTTGTTTTTGTTAGCTGACACATGTCACTCACACGGCTCAACGGGAGCTGTAGCATTGGTAGCATCAGTGGCAGCAATGACGTCGGCGTCGTCGGCGGCTAAGAAGCCAAACAAAATGCCGTTGACGGTACTCGGCGCTCGGCACACGTTTAAACATAATAATTCTCAATTTCGTCAGCAATAGCAATGGCCGAAGCCGAAGTTGGTGTATGTCATCTGCTCGCGCCACAGGAAAACCATGTAGACATCAAAATAAACTGACATTTTCTTCTAGTACTTCGTCTTTCGACTGCTTTTTGTGCCCACAACTATCCTTTTTGTCCCCGCCAATTCTTTGCTTTGCACACGAAATTGAGCACACAAAAGGCAAAAATAATCCGTAAGCTAAAAATACCATGCGCAGAAAATGAAGCAGAGAATGCTAAAAGACCAAAAAAACTAGCTCTAACGACATCCGGAAATAATGTCAGATGAAGCAATAGCATCACCGACTGCATTGGGCACATGGAAAAAAAAACAAGAAACAAAACAAAACAAAGTATCAACTAAAAAGTCATCTAGACAAGGCTACTACGAATAGCATTCACCCAAATGGACAATGGTATAAATGGGTCAGTTCAATTGTATTTTCCGAAAAGTTTAAGCTTCAAAACGATCGTATGAGAAACACAAATCTACTAGTATAATTCAACACTTATCAGTGATTTTAGGCCCTGATAAAAGAAGTAATAAAAGTTCTTAGAAACCACTGTAAATATGTCAAGCTCATAGCTCAAACAGATTGTGCGTTGATCCCCAGACGGATTAACTCAGATAAAATTGCGTTGTTGTAATGAATCATGCCTCGGCTGACAGCTTGTATTGTCATTATAATTTTTGCTTGTTTAGTGCTTATGTTATAAGTGCACGATAATGTTTTTTTGGGGCGCTAAAGTGTTGTCATTTAAATTTGCGATTGCCGGCGCCAGTAAAGTGTCCGTTTGGGGGCGCGAATATGGAAACAAATGGCCAAGGACGTGGCAACCAAAGCGTTTATTTAATACTTGGTTGTATATAAAAAAAGAAAAGCCATATTTTTAAAGATAAAATGTGTAAAAACATATTCAAGTGTGTGCGAGCCTGACATTCGTACAACTATTGACAACTCATTTGCTTTCGTTTTGGCCCAGTTTCGAAATTGATTTACGTCCAACGTGCAATTTATTTCTCTCTCTTCTCTTCTAGTTCTTTTTTTTTGTTTGCAATTCACAGTAATTGCATTTGAAGTGACCTGGCGCAACGATCGCCAGGTGACTGCAGGGCCACAAAAATAAAACAAAAAAACAAAAACAACATGACTCGGCTTAAAGTATAACAACCATGTGTGTAGTTGTTGGGAAAAGTCTCTAACTCTCGGTATTTTGCATATTTAAGCAGACTTTTCGAAAGTTTAAGCGAACACACATTTTTCGGCAAACATTTTGCGGCATTTTCATAATGTTCATTTCCATTTTTGCAACCTGCATTGCCATTTGACTGCACAATTAAACCAAGAGTTTTTCAAACGTATTTAAAAGTCAAATTTATACTCAACCTAAAATATTTAAATGCTCGTAAGATTTCAAAATACAAATTCAATGGTTCGATGGTTAGCTTTTTTAAATCAAGATAAATTGCTTGCAATCTTTTGACGAGCTCAATCGGGGTCAATAAACAACAAATAATGATTGATTAAAGTCAAAGGTCATTTGAATTCAATCCGCCTATCAAGCATCAAAGTTGTTTGTTATACTTTTTAACCTTGACACGTTTCGATTTTGTTAAGTGACTGCCCTGAAAAATATGCTATAAATATTTGCAATGCAGCTTATCAATCTTCAGTCAACTGCATTCTCTGCCTTTTCTTTTTCGTTTTCGTTAAGATCAAAATGCATGGGGAGGTGGCGAATAAATTAATTAGGTTTGCACCGTTAATCCGTATCCAATTAATGGGCATGAGTGGGGGGGGGGGTGGCAGGATAAGCCATTGCAGATAGCCTTTCTGGTTTGTTTTCCTTTGGTTCATTAGCTACTACCTGGCACGGTCACGATAGATGATGTTGTTTGTGTGTGTGTGTGTGTGTTGTGTGTGTGTGTGAAATGCAAGTCTAATTAGCCCGCTAATGTCATTTGCAGCGAAAGGGCGCTTATTAAGCTGAAAAACGGAAAAAGTGCTGCCTGGTCAAAGCATAAATTAAGATGCGCGCGGGCGGAAGGTGGGGAGGGGCTGGGTTTGGTGATATTGTAGCCCCATTGTCGTTACCGTTGCAATTGCATGGCCCAATTTCATTTTTTTATTATTATTTTTTTGTTTTTTTCGAACGGAGGCCGCCGCACTCTCACAGTGTGGCACAATAAATTTTGTTGTTTTTTTCTCCATATACACACATACATACATATGCATATATATATTTATCTATTTTTTCTCTTCTCTCGCTCTCTTTTGGGCATAAAAGAACTAGGAGAAGAACTGGGGGGGGAGTGGGGCGGAGTGTGCAGACAAAACTAAATCTAAGCGCATATTAGTCAACGCTGCCACTGTCTTTGACTGGCCCTGGCCTGGGACCCGGCCGAGAGAGGTGCCATGTGGCACAATTTTTGTAGCTTGGCCTGCTCAGAATGGGAATGAGCAAAGAGGGATGAGTTGGGGGGTACGGCTTTGGCTTTGCTGCTGGTTTTTGGCTTTGGCTTTGGGTTGGCTTTTTTGGTATTTTTTTGCTAGTTTTTGGTCAGGTCAGAGAGTGGGCTGCAGTAGCAGCAGCAGCGGCAGCGGCTGCACAATGTATTTCAAGTGGAGCGAGTGCAAATAAAATTAAAAACAAGACGCGCAGAACAAAAATATGGCAACGCTGCGGCGCCGACCTCGTTTCGGTCTGGCCACAATGAGTAAACGAGCCGAGGAATAGCGAAAGTTGCGAATGGTGGCGCGACTTGTTTTTCCACTTTTCGACGTTACCCGTCCGTCTGTCCGTCCGTCTGTCTAACTGTCCTTCGGTCCGTCTGTCTGCCAACACTTGGCGACCTCTGCCGCTGGCGTTGCCATTTTGTCATTGTTTGCATTTGGTGCGCGCTTTTGTTTTATGCCCAGCAACAAAAACAACAACAACAACAGGCAATTTGAATTAAGTAAAAAAGCTGCAGTCAAGAGGAGATGGACTTGCGAGATTCTCAGCCCTCAGCCAGCCAAGCCAGCCAAGCAGCCAGCAGGCGAGCAAAATCTAAACATTCATCCATTCAAAATGGCGTCTAATGTGTGTACACACACACACACATATGTTGGTATGAAGTTTACCGGCTTGAGGTCACATGCAGCATGTGGCACCGTAACGTAAAAACAAATGCATAATATATAGGGTAAGGTTACAAGCGTAAGAAAAAAATATATATATATATTTAGGTTTATTTCAAAATTGTCCCCTAAAGATTATCAAGAACACAAATTCCAGCCACTTGGAAAATGAAAAACTGGGCAAATGTTTGAAAAGGTGAGTTGACTCAGTTGGTGTCTTGTTAAGTGGCACATTTTCTTATGGTCAGCATTTTGAGAATAGAGTATCTCGTCGTCGGTTGCATGCTACTGCAATGTTCCCACTTGTTATTTTACTCTACACACACACACATAGATAAATAGCACGAAAATTGATTGGGCCACACACAGAGTGCATAAACAAAAACACTGCTTACTACCAGATAAGTCAAGCTGTCCCGTCTGTTTATAAGAACTTTGCTGGTTATTGGTTTGTTTTTCTGGAGCAGGTTTTGTTCAATCAGCTTATTGCACAATTGTGACTTCAACAAAACCTAATTTGTGGCATTAAAAGGTGTTTTCTTCTCATGGAATAAAAGTACTTTAATATCGAATTGAACAGCAAATTGTAATAAATTTGTTTGTCAGCCCGAAGATAGACGTTCTTTAATGTTCTTGGGCATTGAATGTTTGCTACAAAAAAAATAGCAAAAAGATCATTGATCATTTTATATCGAAAGCTGTTTGTTTTTTCGTTTTTGCTGGCACCTTCGTCAAGGACTCTCGCAAGCCATTTGTGTCACAAACTCTTGCCAACTAATGTTTGCCACTTTTTTTCTGTGTGTGTGTGTTTTTGCTGCTGCTGCAGTAGCTGCTGCTGCTGAATTAAGTTGACGGTTGACGCCACCATAACTTGTGCAAAATTTAAAACGGAAGTCAATTGTCAGACAGCTAGCGCAATGGTCGTTGCCGTCGCTGTCGAGACGGAAGCAGCAGCTGCACCAATGCCATTGGACACCATTTTGGTCATAACGACGTCACTTGCATTTACACACTCACACACACACACAATAAAAGAGCAACGTTATTCGATTTTCATTTTTGTTGTTTTTTTATTGAGTTATTGGCGCATTCATTTGCCATACGCCGCATACAAGATTTATGCCCGCCATGTGTCATGTGGCTAAAACAAACAGCCCGGGGCCGAAAGCAGGCTTAAAAGCGGCCCCCAAATTGTTTAAAAGCTCGGACAACAACTTTGCGAACAAAAAATGCGCTTGCTCTCCTTGTCACTCTCTCTCTCTCGCTCTTTTTCTCTTGATGCTCACCTTACTAAATGCCATTTTGCATACGCAATTTCAATAATCGTTTCCACTAAACTAGCCAATTGGATAAGAACTACTATATATGTCTGGATTGTCATCTGGCGCGACAAATTATGCGCGCAATCATATCTCATTTATAGAACCTGTGAATATAATTATGAAACGTTTCCGTTGATTGCCAATATAAATGGTTTCAAATAAAGGACCATCGACGCTGTTGTAATAATTAAATTCAATAGCTCATTTACACGCATTTACAGCTGGTAGGAATTTAATTTTGCTGCTGGCAAACATGTTTGACGTTGTTTTGGGTTTGGTTGTGTTCAACAGCTGTTGATCTCTATGAACTTTATTTTGTTAAATACCCTGTAAACACTAAGAAACACTATACTATATAAAGGGTATAACTACAACGTTGCAATTTCTCAACTTAAACAGGCTGTAATATATTTAAATTAAACCAATATTGCTGACACAAGCAAAGTAATAGCAATATTTCACAAAATAACCTAGTGCATTTCTCTCTTCTTCGTCCTTATTGAATTATGTGAAATTCTATAGGGACGTGCTTGTGTGTGTGTGTGTGTGTGTTGAAGTGTGGGTGTTCGCATCGTGTTAAGCCACAACTGAGCATAAATTCATATTTAATTATGCATTAATTTTGCAAGTGCTTCATATTCTCCTTTTTTTGTTTCCAACTCATCAAGACCAACAACAACAACAACAGTAATAATAGTCAATGTCGCTGCAGTAAATCAACAGATTTACAAAACAACACACATACACACACACACCTGCACCTGCTGGCAGCTTAAAAGCAAAACTATCAATGCTTTGAGTTGAATGGAACTGAACAGCTTAGCCCCATCATTAAGCCTTCGCTTTGCGGTAACGATATGGCCAAGTGGTCACTGGGCTTGAAGAGCCTCAACGATTCGACGATTCAACGAGTTGAATTGTCAGCATTGTCAATATTTTCATAGCAACTGGATGAAATCTACATGGCAAGAAAATCTCCTTACTTAAAGTATTAGGGATAAGCAGTATACTTTGGAGTAGGCCTGCAAAACAAATCGATATACAATCGATATATAGAGTGGTTGAAGAACAATCGATTGTATTCGTTCGATTTTTTAATCGGTCAATCGAAACGAGGGTTTTGGCACACGGCTTCGAATATCTACTCAAATATGTTAAATACCATACTACCGACTTCTTTTTAATTATAGGGTATTCACACACACACACATGCATTGTATATATATTTTGGCCGTTTGGGTGTAAGGCTTCAGGGCCAGACAATTCACAATTCGTTAAATGCACTGCAAAATTAATTTATGATGCGACCCCATACAAACAATATAAACCTCATGTCTGGGGCACTGCGGGACAGCGGTTTGGCTTGAGGGGAAGGGCGACCAGCAAGGTACTGACTGAGCCATTAAATTTTGTATATTTGGGCTTTGAATATGCGTCGAAACTATTTTAATATTTGTGTTTTTAATTGCACATCAAATTAACTCTTATTTCATTTTAATTGCTAAACAGGTTTCTTGTTTTGCCAAAAATACCCTAAATTACGTCGCAAGTTTTATTCAATTTCCCGAGATTACATTTCCCGGAAAACATTAAAATTTAAGTTACGAGTGAAACTAATTCATTTAACGTTATTTAATTATGCTTTGCAGAACTTCAGTTAACTTCGGATAAGCCGCAACAATATTTAAGTGCTTTTGTAATGATTGAACTTGAAGTGTTCGAACATTGATTTCAATTGCAATAAAGTCTTAACTAATTATTATTAACAACAATACAAAGACATTTCAGTAGCTCTCAAGTTTCAATCGAAACACGCTTCACAAAATTAACCGATTTTGAATAACATTTGCAATAAAACGTCAAAGAATACTTTCCAGCAGTAAGACAACATTTTAATTGAGTCAGGCAGCTTATTTATTATATGTAATTAAAATACTGGGAATGAGTAAAAGTGTTCCATATACTTTTATCTGAACTTGGTCTTAAATACTTAAGATGTTTATTACTTAATATATGTACGAACGTAACAGAATGTGTAACGTGGCAATAAAATGTTATGCCCCCAAAATGGAACGAGGCATTATCAACAGCCTCATCATATAATAATAATTTGTCTTTGCCACACACACACACACACACACTATTGCCATAAACACTCGCATTCGCTCTGTTTCCATAGGCGCTAGGCTATTTAAGTGTAAATGACGTGAAAATGGGCAAAAGAAATGAACTGGTATATGCCAAAGGCAGCCAACCGAAACTAAAAGATGTATCCCCATCAGTTTGAAAAGGCGACAGAATATACAAAAAAAAATGTATTAAAACAAATTTGTATTTTTACTTGTGTATATGGTTTCATTTTTTGTGCCCTTCTTGGCATTATCCTCGACAAATTGTGCATAAAAAATATTATTTGAATAGATTTATTTATGATGACGATTAACAATGAAAGCGCGCGAGCCGGAGAGCTGAAAGCCGAGAGGGTATGTGAGAAGAGGGCCACTTATCAAAAAACTTTTATACAATGGCCAAAAAAATACAGCAACAACAACAACAAAAAGAAGAAACAATTATTTTGAACTCTATTCAATTTTTCGGGGGGGTGCGAAAAGGTGCGAGGTAAACAAAACTAGTATGGTTTTGTTCCCTCACTGGGCCATGCTGTTACCAATTGAGAGAGTTTGGTTAACTTGGCTGGCAATTTTCATAAATCAACATGGGGGCTTTTCAATTGGATTCTTTGTTGCATGCACCCCCCCGTACGGCGCACATTTTTATAATTAAATCATAAATAATGGGCGCCCATTGGAGCGCAGCTCAATAGAATTTCCTCAACTCGACTAGAGCGAGAGGGAGAGGAAGAGAAAGAGAAAAGCGAACGAGGCGAAGGCGTCTAGCATTAAATCTAATAAATTTGTTCACACACACAAACATACATACATACTATAAAGATGTGCTGAATATCATCTGCAATTGTATTTAATCTACATACTATTGAATTTAATCATAAATTACTCAAGCGATTCAATCGGGTTGACAAAAAGATTTTTTGCTTGCTCAGCAAAATGCTTTCCATAATAAATTGATTTTCCATATATTTATGAGTGGCGCACAATATTAATAAATGTACTTAGATAAAAGAGTAAATTGTCTTAAGTCTATGGTCTTAGGATGTAAGTGAAGTCGGAAACAATACAATACTACAAACAAATACGTTTAAATATTAAGACATCGTTATAAAAGGGATCCATTAAAAGAAGCCAATGCGGTAATATCACTTTTGGGCTTTGTTCGATTGTGCTCTTCATTTTGTTGGTTTTGTCTCTCTTTTTGTTGTGACCCTTTGATAAACAGGTGCTTAGCCCTTTTTTGTGGCCCTATTATTTCGTTGTTTTCACTGATCATTGATGTGCGCACAGTGAGGACAGTGTTGAGGCGAAGAAGGTGTTGGTGTATGGGATGAAGTCAACCTCGAAAACATTTTAGCAATCGGCACTGTTGCCGAGATTTCGAAGGAACTTTTTATCGGCACAATTGAGCAGAAATCAAAAGTTTCAATTTCGAAATTAAATATCGTAGAACAACAAGCTAGGCGCCCCTTAGGCAATTGAATAGCTGTACTAAAATTCAAATGCATTAAATACAGCAAATACACAAAGGAGAAAATGCAAAATGGAAATCAAATATTCGCTTAATTACGTGTTAGTAGGGGAAAATACGTTGGGTAGGGTAATTAATAGCCATTCGTATTCATATAAGCTGACAGAAACAAATGAGTTTTAGGTATTTTTGATTGTAGTTGGGATCGGGATCGGGATGAGAGAGAGCGAGCTCGTGATTCAAATGCTTAAATATATTCATAAAATTAGCATTTACCACGAGTAGTATTAATACTACTAAAAGCAAGTGTAGTGCTTTCAGCTACTATTTTGATTAGCAAATTTGATTAGAATTATATTTTGAACAGTGGCTACACTGCAACGAAACTTCCGTGAGTTGTTGACAAGAAAACTTGCCTACTTGCGGCTGCTTGCATTTTTAATCTTTCTAAGTGAAACGACGAAACGTGCAACAACAACAACATATTTTTTGCAAGCCAAGTAAATATTTTGATTTTAACTTTCAATATTCTTATTGCAAATGTTCGCTTGCGCCGCCGCCCCTTGCGTCAACCAAGCGCAACTTTAAAGTGTGGCAAATGTCGCGGGGTTTTTTTGTGGCGCCCTTGAGACAGACGCCGTAACATGTGTGCAACGCAGTGTGACTGCCTCGGCTGCCGTTGCCGTTGTAGGTGGCATAAAGGTAAAAGGAGGCTGCAAATAAAACATAAATTGCACGAACCGAAATGAATCCATAGCATGATATATATATATATGTATGTAGATAGACGAAACTCGTAGAAAGACAGAAAAATGCAAATTGGATTTCACATCGATTGGAATTACAATTATTGGCCCAATTGATGGCATGAGTAATAAATTTTATCGAATTATTTATGTGTAAAAAATCACTTAACGATTGTAAAAATAAAATATAAATTAAATTAAATGAATTGCAAATGCAAAAAAAAAAAAAAATATATATTTACCTACTTCAAGTTGGCATACAATAATATTAATGAAATCTGGGTTCAATGACGATTCAGTGAAATAAAATTCCAGCGCAATAAAATAATTCAAATAAAGCAAAGTTGATCTAGTGAATTGAGTTTTTGTTAGATTTTGCGCTGCGTCTGAATCGACGACAATCAATGAGATAATGCCATCGAATATGATAACCTTTCACTGCCAAAGCTATGGGATCAAGTCAAAGCGAGCATTGCAAGTATATAGTATATAGATAGAGTCAGGCATCAAGTATATAGTCTATATGTATTGTACATAGAGATGTAAACTGATATAGTTGTATGTACTGTTCACCAATCTACACGTAATCCAATTTGCTTTCATCATCAACTCCAATCCCCCAACCCTTAAGAGGCTGGCGGAGGGCATGGCACACAATTTTGGATTGAATTAGGGAGAACAGTGGCGTGCCAACAATTTGTTGTTTTATTTTACACAGATTTTTGCTCAAGCCAAGCAGACTACAAGACTTAACCTCGCTTCACTCCTTCTCTCTGCTCTTGGTCCTTCAAAAATATTTACTTTTATAAGCAGTAAAAATGTTATATTGTTGTTGGCTATGAATAATAAATATAGCATAATTAATTGTGATATAATTTATTTGGCGAACAAGGCGAGAATCTAACTAACAAATTTCAAAGTAAGTTCAACTTTTAAAATTGCTATAAATAACAGGTAATTTGTTAAGTCGATCAACGAGAACATCGGCCAGCCGGCCCATCAACATTTGTTCTGCGTCCTTGCCTCCGCAGTCTTGCCCCTTGCGACCCCCTCCCCGGTTCTGTTTGTTTGTGGACAGTTGGACGGCATTTGTAGTGGCAGCAGCAACCGAAAGTTCGCTTTGTACCTTTGCTATTGTTGCGCCCTGCTGATTTCAACATTTATCTCAGTTATTCTCTCATTCACCCACACACTCTAGCCCCGCTCGTCCGTTCGACGTTCTTCGTATTGTCTTTGTTCAACGTTGCGGTTGCATTTTCAAGGCACTTTTTGGACAAGAAATTGTGCATTACATAAATATGTATACGCTGTTGCCCTTTTGTCTGCGGCGCAAAATCCATTCGAGTCATTTGGGCGCCATGCCGCAGAAACAAAGCTTAAAACTAAACTGAAAGAAAAACGACGGGCAAGAAGGTGCCAGGACCACAATAAATTATCGGCCACAATTATCTTGTTGCGCATAACTTTCAATCGGAGTTAATTGTTTCGAGTCACAAACTTTCGAATAGTTTCTGCCGAATTTTGGTACGTACCACAAACCGAACCAACCGAACCAACCGAACGAACCGACTCAAATTTTGCTCCATAAACAACATTCAACTTTTAGCCAAGCAATTTGTCTAGACCAAAAAAAGGGTGTCCCAAATACTTATTACTTTTGTGTTCTTAGATCTAAATAACTAAAATATCTGAAGTGGATATATATAGAAGAATAAATTCCTTGTTTCATGTTTCAAAACAAACCTAAAGTCAAACGGACAATCGACAAAATCACTATGCTGTCGGTTTTCCCCTTTGGGATCAAAGTGTAAAGAGTTAAACTTTTTACCAAAAAAAAACATGACATAAAGAATTGAAAAATCAAATGCACCCCAGAGACCGAAAGTGTGTGTGTGTGTTAGTGTGACAGAAACATGTGTAGCAGTTGAAGAAAAGTTAAACGGAGAGAGAAATCTTCAAAGATGATAAATCTAAGCTCAAACAATAGACTATCAAAAGTTTGTTTTTCGATTAAAATCGATAGTCGAAGTACAAAACGATTACAATATTTCTCGAATATGTAGGATATATACAAGTCGGGATACGTTCTTCTATTAAATTAGATGCTCACAGCCATTGAACAATGATTAATAGCCGCCGAATCAACTAAAAACTGGCCACTAACTGCATTTGGCGTATTAGTTGGAACAAACGCACAACAAACTTTCGATTTAAAATGCAGTATAAGGTATGGTAAATAGTAGTATAATGCCGCCGCCATGGCATAGCTAAATAGTACTTAGTAGTAGTATGGGTTAAATAATAATACACACTGACCTGACCTACTCTCCGGTTGCAAAGAGAGCGAGAGCGAGAACAGCACGTCCGCAGCGTTGTTTAACGGGAACGGGAACGGGAACAGCGACGGTGCGCAGCGGTGGCGGTTTAATAAAAAAAATAATAAATTATAAAAAAAAAAAGCCAGAAATTGCGTTATAGAAATATATAACTATGTAAGTACAATAAATATTTATATAGTAGTAGGGTAAAAGTATTAAGGATATTTTTTTTTATTTTTTCTTCTTCGTCTTGGGTTGCAAAGTCGAACGCACGGCGCGCACTGTTTGAAGTCGGATTTTGTCCTGCTGTTTGTTGTTGTAGGAGCTGGAACTGCAACCGGTACACGGATTGGAAACGTAAGACGGAAACGACGTAAGGCGACGGGCGACGTAGACTTAGCCACACGCGATGAAGACAGCGACTTTGCCCGACGGACTGTTGCGTGTTTTGGAGTCAACAATTTTCTATGTGCGCTTGTTGCTGTTGTTTGTTGTTTTTGTTGGCTTTGTGTGCCTATGAGATTTATATTGTTATGTGTACATACATACTCATGTACATATGTATTTTATTTAGCTTGATTAAGCACAGACGCTTCAACTTTGCGGCTTTTGCTTAGCATTGTTTTTGATTATTCTTATTTAATGTTTATGTATTGTAGTTCGTCAAACGAGGCTCTTATTACCGTTGCAGAGCGAAATATGAGACGAACACTAAAGCGTTTCACATCTGATTTCTGATCGCAGAGAGAGCGGCAACAGCAAGGATGCTCTCTCTAAGCATGTCCTTGATTTGTGTGACTTTGTGGCAGCTTAAGCTTTGAAAAGCTCTGCCCAAGTGTGAGAAACGGAGGCAATTGAAATGCATCAATTGAAAGCAGCGCCAAAGTAATTTAACGAGTTAAGCTTAGAAATAGCTTTAAATTGTGGCAAGGTGACTCACAAAAATGTTTACTGCTAGCTAACAAGCTTTCAATGTATAAACATATGTATGTATGTATGGACACTTGTTTTTTTGAATATAATTAAGACAGGAAAGTTTCAACATTTCGCATTAAACTCATTTCACATTTGTTTTGTTGATTATTTCGCTACTACTACACATACATAACTGATCAAAATAATGATCTCACAAGGTTAGTGCACAGCACAAAAAAATAATAAAATTATTTTCAATGCATGTACATACGTACGTATACATATTATAAGCTCGAATTACGGGAGTTCGTCATCGACGTTCACTGCGGTTTCTACACTTTTCTAAATTACAAATACATACTTTTTTTTGTTGTTCGCAATTTAAAATAGGCCAATTAAGTTGGGAACAACAAAAATTCAATTTTTATTGAAAACCAAAAAAAAAAAAAACATTTGTAAGGCCATGAAGAAATTGTCAATATCAACATCAATGCCGATAAGATGCTGTTCGATTTCCTTTCTCTCTCTCTCTCGATCACTTTATCTCGTTCTTTGTTCCTCTCACTCTTTCCCTTCTTCAAGCACACACTCAATCGCAAAGACTCATAAAATTTATTATTTGCTTAATACAAATATGCAAATATTTTAATTAATGTTAACAAAAATTCCCACAACAACAGCACAAACGTATTTGTATTTATTTCTATATTAATTTTTTTTTTATTTTTCTGTCGAAGTTTTAGCACTGAAGCTGGATGATAATTTAATGACACACAATTTAACAAATATTTTTAAAAAAAATGTACAAAAAAAATACGTATACGTACAATACAAATATCTCAATGACATTGGCTGGAAATAATTATTTTCGTGTGATTTTTTTTATTTGTATTGTTTTTTGATTTATTGGTCTATTATTTTGTTTGTTTTTGTTTTTTAATGAAAGCCGCTACAAAAATTACCGCAGTCTAAAAAACGTACGTCAAAATATGCGCCAATATATAGGGGCCAAAAACGAACAAAAATTTCCGTTAGACACCTGACACTTTCGATGCTTCGCTTCGCACTGAAGCGCCAGACAGAGCTATTGGGGCAGCGGCCCCAAAAACCGGTCGCCATCATCTTCGGCGCTCGTCGTTTCGTCTGTGTGTGTGTGTGTGTATCTGTGTCGTTTTCGTTCATGGCTGCCTCGTACTGCATGCGCCCCTCGTGCGTAAGAAACACGACAGCTGCACACGTCTGCTCCTCTCTGTCTCGCTTTATCTCATTCTTACTCTCAATGTGTGTAGTGCTCTGTCGCTCGGTGACGTTTTCAATGCCAAGCAAGCAGCTGTTTAACATACACACGTTTGTTTGTTTTTTTTTGCATACTCTGCTCTCAAAAGGGAAAGAGTCCTTGAAGGAACAGATTTTTAGTTTATTTTTTCATTGCTAGGTAACAAAGCTCTCAATATGTTGGCTGTTTGGCCTACAATTATTTGAAGGTAACTTAAATATTCGTTAACTAGTATAACTGTTCTTAAAGCCTTGCAAGTTGAAACTGAGCTATAAATTCTGAAACGATCAAATTTTTAAATGTTAAATTTCAAATCAACATCCGTAGTTATAAAGTATTTTTTTTAACCTATGACTGCATTTTGTAGTAAATAAATAAAGTAACAAATTCAATTGGGCAAAGCTCTAAGTAATGTTAATAACTTTGAATTTACAGAGTATAGCGCAGTCGACAACGTGCGAACACTACGATCTCTCTTCTTGTTTGTTTGGGTTTTTTTGTTTTGTTTTGCAGCAACAGCAGGAACTAACGGTCAAGGAGCCGCAGCAGCGTTGCCCTACAATCAGGCTTGAAAACTTACTTTGCCGAGCTGCCCTTATCAAAATACTAGTCTTCGGCTCGTACAGTCTGTTACAAATCACATAGGCAGCTTAAAACGTACTAGTTCTGTAGTAGTATCTGTTTGTTGGTATGATGCATAGTAATTATGAGATAAGCTTTTGCTCAAATGTGCACACACGTATGTATGTATGTATATATGTTTGTGGGATTTTAAACCCATTCCAGTAATTATACATACATACTGTAGTGAACGCTAATATTTAGAGAGAGTGACAAATATATATCTGTATTGTTGTTGTTGAAAAACAAAAATGTTCAAGGTTAAAATTTGGTTTTACAAAAATATTAAGTTCCTCGCATTAGAGAAATATGTTCTATTGTGAGGATGTCTGCTCTTTTTTTTACCTTTATTAGAACATCTGTATAAACATGGATATGTTTACATACATATTTTTACCAAATACGACGTGCTTCAATAATAATTTAAATTTAAATTGAATTAAGCAATTCGCAAGTGTAGGCGAAAATAAAATAGATAGATACTGTACACATTTAAAAATAATCTTTTTCCACAATTTTAATTGAAAATGTTTTAAATATGTTTTTGATAATTTAATACTTTCCTTTAAAGTCTCATGTTGATATTCACAAGCTTTTTTGCATAACCTTTTATTTTAATTTATATTGATTAGATCAGCAAATCGCGAATAAGAGAGCTAATTCGTACAGGGCTTGCCCAAAACATTTATTGTGATAATCTACAAGAAAAAAGCAGGGTATCTACTAGGTCGATTTCACTCAACTTTCAAACTTTCACTTGTTTCTGTCAATTCTGCGGACAATGGGCAAACATTTTTGGTTTTTATTGGGGCTTTTTGTCATCTAATAGTAATATTATACATTAACAACTGGGCCTACACTCGAAAAAATAAAAAATATCTATCAATTGTAGAAAATTGCCAAAAATATTTAAAGGCTTTTTCCTTCTTTTTTTTAATGCGAAACTTCTAAATGTGTGTTGATAACTTATTTGTGGCATGATGAAATATTTGTCTCAGTGTCATTTCACATGTTGTACTTTATCAAGATAGATCTGTCGCAGTAATGTACTCTATTTGCCACAAATATGCGCACACCAAAAATCCACGGACAATGGCAAAAATTGTTCGCATATTCATGACCGGATTACCCACTTTCAGAGCCATACACACACACACACACACACATACTCGCACATTATTTGTGGACAGTAGAACAAACAAAAGCATTGAAAGCACGCTAATCTCGGCTATGACCAAAATATTTGTCAAAGTTCGTGAAGCGCACACAGCTAAAACAAAATCCAACAAAAAAAAGAAGAGTACAAACAAACAGAGAAAGCATTTAAAAATAAAGAGAGACGGTGTGAGTGGGTGTTTGTGTGTGTGCGTGTGTTGATGTATAGTAAGACAATCAAACAAATCAAAATTGATCAGAAATTCAAACGTAATAATATTTTTTTATCGCAAAAAAAAAAAAAGAATAACTGAATTGAAACATCTTATCCTAATGTCTTATTTTGCTTATAGCATGGAAACATTTCAAAAATATATTTGCGATATTTATTAAATACTTTCCGGACCTTTTCCTCCTCAAAATGACAACAACACTTATCCTTGACAAAAAGGCTTTAGAACTGCTACCTTGCCCAAATGTCCTCATTCCACAAATGTTCATCCAGTTGATACGTACATACATATATACGCCTCATAAGGCGCCTAAGCCCACAAAAATGTCTGTATATTATTCGCCATTTTTCAATTTCGACAAGAATTCATAAAGGACACAAACACACAAAAACACACATAGAAAGATACATATCAGTTTTTATATGTTTGTAGCCAAAAACACATTTAGATATCAATGTCGATATCATTTGGATACTAATATTTGCCAAGCATAGAAGATTAAAATGTTTCTTTGGTCAATAAGAGGAGCAACGAATGCCAACAGAGGCCAAAGCAATAAAATGACCAGAAATTCAACTCAAGTCTCAATAATCTGCAAAATGCCATAATATTTGAATACTTAATCGAAATTCCGAAACACCGAACCTTCAAGAATTTAAGAGCTTGAAAGGTTTATTACTGACAACCTTAATTAAAGGTTCTCCCCGGCTTACCGCCTACACTCTTCCTTCTCAGTTCGAACTAAGGAACTTGAGTTTTCAACACACATTTAAACCGGTTCATTTAACGAATATGAATAGGCATTGAGTTCAGGCTCAATTGATTTAGTGAAGTTGTTGTTATTCAATTAAAAAACAAAAAACTTCGACATGAGCATTCGCCATTATATAAGCAAGTTTATGCTGCTGACATGGAAGCTACATAGGACACAATGGAATCGTCCGATTGAGCTGGCTTGGCTAATACTCGCTCCCGTACTCCTGTGCACCATTGCGGTAGTAATGCGATTGAGTATTGTTGCATCCAAGACCTATACTAATGTTTATGAGCCCATTGATATGGACGAAACTTGGAATGAGTTGGTCGCTAAGCTGGGGGAGCGCCAAAACTTGGGCAAAGAGCTAAATAGGAGCAGCAATGTGTATATGCCGCAACTGATACTGGCCTGGGCGCCCAATGGCTATGACATATTTAACAAGATAATGGAGAGAGCCATTTTGGAGTTGCCTTCAATGGAGCTGCAGAATTTTAGTGAATGTTCTGAAATGGAGCAGGCTATAAGCGAAGATTGTCTTTTTGCAGGAATTTGCTTTCATCCTGGAGATGTTGACAAGAACTTAACCCTTACGTCAAATACTTTTTTATTTCCAGATGAGTTGGTGTTGCCTTATTTTAAATATACACTCGTCTTTCCTAGTGAACTGCGCCTATATCATGATTCCTTCATTGGCGATAACTGGAAGACTATTCACCACGCGGATCCGAGACAGACAACGGCGCAACGCCTCAACGATGCTAGCAAAGATGGTGCGAATACATATGTGCGCGAGGGCTTTATAAAAATCCAAATGGTCATATCCGAGACTTTCATAAGGATGGTCACCGGCAAGGATATACCAAAGATAGTGCTACGCAGATTTCCGGTCGATGGTAACATACAAGAGCCACACGCCGACCATGTTATCCGCGGATTTCCGCTGCTTATCATCGTTGGCTATCTCTTTCCCTCACAAATACTGGTCTGGGTAGGTGTGATATACATATTTGACTAATAAATTAAATGGGTTTAATCTTGTTTTTCACAAACAACCAGCAAATTGTAGCCGAAAAGCAGCGTCACATGCGTCGGTTTCTAATCAATATGAATATTGGCAATCTTATCCACTTTCTATCCTGGTATTTTAAGGGATTTTCCTACTTGTTCCTAAGTTCGATCCTTATATTAATTGTTGTCAAGGTACGTATGTATCATGTTAACCAAAAAAAAAACAGCTAAAAGCCTTTACATCTTTTTCGTTAAGGTGCCTTGGGATGGTAATCAAACGCTGTTATCCCAAACAACGTGGTATATTCTATTGATGGTGTTGTCATTATATAGTATGGCAACGACGAGCTTTTGCATGATGATCGCCTCGTTCTTCAAAAACAGTGGATTTGCCATTCGGCTGCTGACCGTATTTTGGCTGCTCACGTATATGCCATTCTTTGTGCTATGGAATAATCGGGAGAGATCGGTGATGATGATACGTTACATATCGTGCGCGTTGCCCAACACTGTGATCGCACTGATGTGTGAGAAGCTGATGGAACGCGAGATGTTTTTTTATGGGCATTATGTGGATCTGGGCGATAGCCTTGACCATTCCACCAATCGTATCGATGTCCACCAGGCCAGTTGTATGTTCCTGGTAACCACGGTCGTCTATGCCGCCATTGGCTTGTATATGGATGTGTGGAATATGGGTGAAACGGGTGGAAGGCGGCACAAACGTATACCCGTTCCCCTGCACAGCGGTGACTTTACATTTCAGGACCGTGATGAGAGTAATTTGCCGTCAAGCTCGCAGCAGCCCGGTGTCAAGGCGACCAAGATCTATGAGGTGGAGCCCTCGCATAGGCGCTTCAAGATCAAAATTAAGAAGCTATGCCAACGATATGAGAACAACGCTAAGAGCTCCCTTAACTTCTTCACATTGAATGTGTATGAGAACGAGGTGACTGTTCTAATGGGTCACAATGGTTGTGGCAAGACGACGCTTCTGCGGATACTTGCTGGACTATTGCAACCGTCTCGTGGCGTTGTCACGGTGGCTGAATATAATATACACACCGAACGTCATGATGCGTCCATGCAACTGGGATTGGCTCTGGGCCAAGATCTGCTTTTCAACGACTTCACCGTCGCCGATCAAATCCGGTTCACATGCATGGTCAAGGGCAGATCATGGAAGGAAGCCAATGAAGAGATCGAAATGTATACACAGCTACTGGGCTTGACCGACAAGAAGCGGAAAAAGATTGAGTCCCTTAATTCGCGGGACCGCAATCTGATATGCATTGGCTGTGCTTTCGCCGGCGGAAGTCCCGTCGTGCTGATCGACGATCTACATTACGATCTAGATTTGGTCACACAAGCAATTATCTGTGACCTTATCAATGAGGAGAAATCCAGGCGGACCATCGTCCTGGTAACAAATTCCACATCGCTAGCAAGCCACTTGGCCGATCGTTTGGCGATCATGTCCCAAGGTGAGCTCAAGTGCACCGGCAGCAAACCCTTTCTTCGTAACATGTACGGTCATGGTTATCGATTGGTATGTCTAAAAGAAGAGATTGCACTATTCTTATTTGCAGTCAAACATCCTTATAACGAATTTCGGAAGGGACAAGATAAACTTAATTCGTAGTAGAGAAATATTTGCTTTAGGGAATGGGAAATTTCGTTATATTAATTCGTTATATAGAAAAGATCGTATATGAAAGTTCGACTGCATATTTATATATATTTTTTATTTTATTTATTTTTGTTTCATTTGATTTAGACATGCGTTAAGGGTAAAGCGTTTGATTTGCCTGCTCTTAAAGAAATGTTAGGCAAATATCTGCCAAATTTGACGGTGGAAAGTGATATTGGCTTTAAGATAACATTTGTGCTCGAGACCAAGTACGAGGATCTATTTCCCGATTTGTTTGATGATCTCGAGCTAAACATGGCTGATTTGGATATAATTAGTTTTCGCCTACGCGACACCTCATTGGATGAGATCTTTTTGCGTTTCGGTTCCGAGGACACTGAAGTAAGCGGCGATCCAACAATAATGATTGATGACCTGAAGCAGGCGCTTGACGATTCCGACTTCATTGGTCGAGTGGTTGGACGCAAGCGCGTCGAGATGAATATCAAGGCGCTATTATATATGCGTTTGCTCATGAATAAGCGTCATTCATCAATTTTGATTGTCAATATAATAGCACTGGTTTTGGCAACAGCATGCACGTTCTCCACCGTCTTGCTTTATGGCAAGAACTATCAGTTGGTACCGCTATCGTTTAATTTGACACAACTACATTCGGTTGACGCCTTCGTGGAAAAGATGTCGCATAACCTGGATGTGTCCGAGATGGAGGCGTTCTTTTCGGAGCTGCTCTTCTGGTATGATGGACATGTGCTTGAGGTAGTAACAGACGAAGTTTCCGATTTCTATCTGTTGGAAGAGGAGGAGTTTAGCAAGATTGTTAATTTTCGTTATATGTTTGGGGCCTCTTTTGCATCGGACATTGTAACAGTGTGGTTCAACAATATACCGCTTCATGCCCTACCATTTGCCGTCAATTTTGTATACAATGTGGTTGCGCGGTAAGTACAAAAAACAGAAGAAGAAAAACCCATAGAACAGATTATTCAATCGCAATGCCTAACCTACCTAGACGCTTCTATAATGAGGAGGCATCGATTGATGTGTCGCTGCAACCGCTGCCATTAAAAAGCGATGTCCATATGGTGCCACAGACGCGTCTGAGCCTGGGCGCCATGATGGCCATCAACTTGTCTTTCATATTTGCCAACATGTTTCCAGGCATGGCCATCTACAGCATTCTCGAGGGATCCTTTAAGAATCAACAGTACCTCACCGGCGTTCGTCTCTCCACATATACCGTATGCCTAATTATTTTCGATGTTGTACGCGCGGTGCCCGTTAGCCTTGGAATGATAGCTATGATTTGCTGCTATCTAAGTCCGCGACACGATATAAATCTCTATGGTGCGTATATCATTAAGGTTTATTACCACTGGTTTTGATCCATTTTTAATAATTGCAGTATGGATCTTTTTTATGCTGACTATGGTAGCACTTTCTGTCACTTCACTATCCTACGTTTTTTCGACTATATTTAAGGAACCGAACAATGCATTTGTTGCAGTTACTTTCATAAATGCCTTCGGAATTATTATTTTTGCTGTAACTGTTGTTGACAAACTGAGCGACATGAGTGATTCTTTTCAAATACTTACGCAATATACGTTTGGCGAGGTCATCTACAAACTATTCTTTCTGTACGAATACAAATTTCTTTGCAAAGATTCCGATATTCACTTTGTGTCAGCAGAGCTCGAGGCGTGTCTGAAGGTTCCAAACTGTTGCGGTTAAGTATCAAACTGTTTTTATACAATGCGAATTTTAGAACCATACCCACCGTGCAATTTTTCATGGTTTTAAATTATTATTTTGTATATTTATTATTTTTTGCGTAGTGTCCCACAATTACGGCGATGCGAGCTACGGCGTTACCTATGATGTTCTCATGATGGTTCTATCTGTTTTCGGACCGCTACTTTTTTTCATTGCGAAAGAGCATTATTCACTAATGGCTTGGACATTCCTTAATCGCGCAATACCAAAGAAATGCGCATGGAGCGAAAAGAAGGATCATCGTGCACGCCACGAGGGCGTCGGTGATTACAATGTCGATGAGTCTGTCATTGCCGAGCGAAATCGCATCGACAAGCTGACCGATCAGGAACTAGCCGAAACGTCAGCCGTCTGCAAGGCCGTTGGCAAACGTTATCGCAGCAAATCGGTCCTCATACGCATCGATCTATGCATATCCAAGTAGGTAACACACTCAGGAGCGCCCTGAAATTAAAAACACCTAGAAATCTGCATTCAAATTTCCTGACGAAGTTTACCTGCGGAACCCTAAGCTCCAGCCCATTAACCTCCTTCCTTTGCAGGGCTGAGTGCATTGGTTTGATGGGCTACAACAATACCGGAAAAACGACATTAGTCCAGATACTTGTTGGAGAGAAACGTGCATCGCACGGTCGTGTTTGGCTTGGTGGTCACAGCGCGCGACAACAAAGCATCAAGATCTATCCATTGGTCGGCTATTGTGCCCAGGAGCAGATACTGCCTAGTGAAATGACGCCACGCGAACTGTTGCACACTCAGAGTCAGCTGCACGGTCTGTCAGCTCAATGCAGTCCACAGATCTGTGAGGCCTTGGCCCATGTGCTTGGCTTTCAGAGCTGTTATCGTCATCTGATACGGTCCTGTACACCCGGACATCTGCGTCGCATCGGCTTCGCTATCGCCTTACTGGGGGATCCACGACTTGTGTGTGTGGATGGACCGCCAGGTGGCCTTGATCCAACGGGAAAGCGTACGCTCTACATTCTCACCTCCTATATGCAGCAAAGGGGCTGTAGCTTTGTCTTTACCAATTTCTCAGGCCTGGACTGCGAACGGATGTGTCATCGCTCGCCGGTCCTGTATGATGGTCAACTGCTGACAATGGGCAATCAGGAACAGCGCTACAGCCGCGGCTATTTGATAGAGGTGCGCTTTAAGCGGAAAGTGAATGCAGACATTGGCACAGCAAGGGCCACCTGGGATCGCATTAATAAGTTTCCTGTCTCGCCGCCCGACAAGTTCATTCTGTTCGTTCAAGTCAAGTTTCCATCAGCGACGCTACAGTAAGTCGTCATACATAATATTATCCTTATACCAATTTAATTGCTTACAGAGATCGGCAGGAGGACGCCATGTCATTCTTTTTAACACGGCGCTCCACAAGTTTTTCAGAAATATTTCAGACTTTACGTAGGGATGCCTATGAACTGAATATTGAGGACTTTTATATAACCTGTAACATAGTCAAAGGCACGCAATCAGCTCTATTCGATCGTTCAACCGTTAAAACCTTGGACATGCAAACTTATTCATCAAATGCATTAATGTAATCATGTCACAATGCTTTCCAGTCCCCATTGATCAAAGAAGATTTGTATTTGGTTTATCGTTTCGTTATTTTTTAATTTGCTCATTAAATAAATAATTTGATGGGATGTTTACAATCAACCAGCGCCCACAATAAAATACTTATGAT
Organism: Scaptomyza graminum; assembly: GCA_018901835.1. NCBI lineage: Eukaryota > Metazoa > Arthropoda > Insecta > Diptera > Drosophilidae > Scaptomyza > Scaptomyza graminum. Next base: position 1,650,297 of record JAEIFL010000001.1, on the reverse strand, counting down.
TATTTGTTGCACTTTTGTGTTTGATTATTTTCATAAAGATATATATTTAGGTACAATTTCCATATGCTAGGTACACATTTTTGTAACAAAGTTATCAACTTGTCAAAATAAAAAACTCTCACAAATGTAATAAAAAAAAAAGAAACATACACATATTTTGCATATTAAATGGTTGAAACATTTTTATGGTTAAGTAAATAAACAAAGCCGCACACATTGCTCGTAAACATCTTTGGATAATACATTTCATTCTTTTGATTTCATTCTATTTTGTTACAATAAGATCACGAGGCAATGCCATTTGATTTGCCATTAAAATGTTCTACTAATTGCTCTATTCTTAAGAAACTAGTTTGTAAATAATAGCGTCCAACTGTTGTTTTTGTAGTTGCTTTTGTTGTGCTCACCGACATTACAATAATAATTACAATTATAGCCGGCTACGATTTGTGCACCGGTTTATAAATATATATTTATATGGTGGTCATAGTATTAGATAGGTAGATCCTAGGTTGATATAGTCAGGAAAGTCTCAATGATCAGCAGCAACAGCACTTTCTTCGTCTTGATCGCATACAGAGTGAATAATTTAAGATTAATAATTATACGATTTATAATTAAATGAAAGCAACTAATTGCACTACCAATATTGAAGCCGTCTTATAAGGAATTTTCAATACTACTTAGCGGTTAGCATAAATGATATATAAATTTAATAATATTAGCAAGTGGAGCCAGTTAAGCTTCTAAAGGTGCAATATACAATAATACCTGTATAACAAAAGCTTACGCAGCTTATCTAAGACTAAAGCAAAAAAACAAAAAAAATAAATCAAATAATAATTAGCTAAGCATATGAATTAATTAAGACATGCAGCTAGCAATAAGTAGTAAAGCCGAAATAAAATATTGCTAAATGTGCTGTGCTTGTGTGCGTGCGTGTTCGTGTGCGTGTGCGAATGCTACTGCAACTGCATATTAGTCTGGAACAACTAGTAGCTCACTTCAAGGTGCGTGGATCCTCGCGCTGATACTTGGCAAAGTCCAAGAATATCTCCTCCAATGTCGTCTGACTGATTGAGTAATCCTCGACATTAAGATCATGACGATTGCGCTCCATAAGCCCAAAGATTTGCGACCATTTGATGCCATGCAATGGAATGTAAAAGGTCAGCATGCCCTGGTACTCATCCCTTAAAAAACAAAAGTAATATTTTAGTTTTCAGCCATTGAATAAAATGTTGAACTTACTGCAAAATTGACTGGGAAAATTGCTGGCGCACAAACTCCTTGACTTTATCGATGTCCTGCCGTGCCAGTTGATCGGCCACCGTTATTTCATCCGAGTTGCGCCGGTAGCTGCTAGATCTGCACACATTACATATAACAAACCAATGAGTAACAGTTTAAATAGAAAATTCAACAATTTACTCACATGCGACGTGGCGTCACATCATTGCTGCTGCCTGTATATGGCACCGGTGTGGATGCCAAATGGTCATCGGAGCCGTTCATGAGAGCAATTGGCGTATTGGGCACATTGCTGCCATCGCTAGCAAATGGCGCATGGTCAACGGAATCGTTTGAATCGAGCATACGATTGATGAATCTGCTGCTGTTGCGAGCCAGCGGCTGCTTGCGAGCATCCCGATTGCGTCGCACTTTTATTTTGAGGACCAGACCCTTGGAGAACTTGTTCTTAAGGTGCTGCGTCGAGCCAATGCACTTGAACTCGCCATTGACCATGATGGCCAGACGTGTGCACAACGCCTCGCACTCCTCCATGCTGTGCGATGTTAGCACTATCGATTTGCCCGAGTCGCGTACGCGACACACAATGTTCCAGAGTTGACGACGCGCCGCTGGATCCATGCCCGTGGTGGGCTCATCCAGGTAGATGACCGACGGTGTGCCAATCATTGAGATGGCCGTACTCAATTTACGTTTATTGCCACCGCTGTAGGCGTGCGTCTGTTTATCGATGTGTTTCATGAAACCAAATGATTTGGCCAGATCCTCGGACAAGTGTTTGATCCGATCGGGTTGAATGCCGCGCAGCAGACAGAATATTCTTAGGACTTCGCGACCGGTTAGATCATCGAGCAGCGCATCAAATTGTGGACAATAGCCAATCTTATCGTATATATTATTCATCTCCAATTCCAAGTTAAGGCCCTGCACGTACGCCGAACCCGATGTAATCCGCTCGTCTCCCGTCATCATTTTGAATGTTGTCGTCTTGCCAGCACCATTTACACCCAACAGACCAAAGCACTCGGTTCTGTACGAAACAATAATGATTATTAGTTCATATTTGAAGCATTCGAATTGTGTTTTCTTACTCTTCCACGCAAAGCGACAATTGATTGACGGCTAGGAAATTGCCATAATACTTTGTTACGCGATCCAGCACCAGATTCTTGGTGGAGAGCTCGGTGGATTTCATTTGTAGAATGCGTTCGCGTTCGATCTTCACATCGTCATCCAATGCCTCTACAGGAGGTGGTGGTTTTCTGCCAATATCAAAGATAAAACAAACCAAATATATAGTAGATATTCCATGAAATTCATGAGGCGGGTGATTCACTACTTACATGGCCCGCCTGCTTATGCGATACATAAGTTCATTGACCACGCCGTAATCGCCCATTACGATGATAAGGAAGAAGACAACGGCCGTGACAATCATATAGACAGTTTCGGGTAGCACACCTGGATCCTTCCACGCAAAGTAGCTCGTCAAATCTATTTCGAGAAAGTTTAGTTCATTATGCTTATACAATAAATAAGTAAGGGTTGGTAAGTACTTACTGCAACACTTGGGCACCAGCTCGCAGATTAGGATGGGCGGCAGGCTACTAACCTTTTCGCAGGCAGCTCGCGTGGCCACATTGATGTAGGCCTTGTTCAGACCCATGGCCAGGGAGAAATGTGGAAAAATGCGGAATATCCAGGCGAGTGCGTTTGCCGTATCCTTGGTATTGAAGAACTCAAAGGACATGACAATGACGACAATGAACAAGGCCATGCCAGCAAATATATTAATAATCGATATGCGGGCAAAACCTGTGGCCGGTTCCTTGAAGAACATCGACACAATGTACGTGAATGGCAGGACAGACATGCCAAATATTAAAAGCAAAATAAAATAGCGGCCCAGCTCGTCAAACGTGGTAAAGCCCTCCTCCTGGAAACAGGCAATGGTCACGACAATAATCAATGCCGTTACTATATAGGTGAGAAAGTCCCAGATGAACTGTGTCAACCAGAATGTCCACACCTTAACGCCACTAACGAACTGAAGCAGCTTGGCACGCGACTCCCGCTCCTTGATCAAGAACAGTATATAGATGGCGCTCACGAAGCACATGCAGAAGCACAGGTTCGTTGCCAGCTGTGTGCCCAGATTGTTGCCCACATTCAGCTGCGCCAGCAGGGTTTGTGGCGTATAGGGCAATGGATAATTGGTAACACTGATTTGCGAATTATTGCCAATCAATTCGCGTGCCATCGCATTGTGCACCAGGTTGACGGTCAGCGGTGCCGTATGCAGCGGCTGATTGTTAAGCCAGGCAATGATTTTATCATCGCCAATGCTGGCAGCGGCCAGATAGCGTGAATTGATTCGGACCTGTATCGTCTTGCCCAAGTCGAGTATGTAGCTGTAGAAGGTCTTGTTGCCGGTACTTTCGTATGTATATTGGGAGCCAAATGATTGTGCCAGCTCCTCGTAGTGATTGGCAATTCGAGCGCTCGCGGAATTTTCAGTCAAATTGGCAAAGCGTTCCATTACGGTAACCGCAACCGGATATTGTGGCAAACCAATCGTAATCGCTGGCAGGTCACGAAACGTGCCCTGTGTCCGTGTTATGAGCACAGTGACAACGACAAAGAATATGGGCATTATGTTCTGGATGACGAGGAGCAGCTTGTTGCGCCAAGTATAGAGCATCTTCTTGAGCATCATGGCACGCCATTGGTTCACGGACAACTTGATGCCCTGCAACGGACGTCGATTGTCCATGAAAACGCCATCGGCTGCAAACAGATAGTTGAGCTTATCAGAATATGGTCGAATAACCAGAGATTTAGTTCAAACACTGCTTACACTGCATCGATTCGTTGTCATCGTCATGGTAGCCGGTGGCGCCGTTAAGCCTGTTACTCAAATCCTTATTTTTGCCATCGGCCGATTTCTCGGCACCCACTTTCATGAATACCTCTTCCAAGGATGTGATGCCAACGCCATAGCCGTTTAGGTGCATTTCGTTAGAGTGCTCCTCGAGATCGCTAAACATTTCTTCGAATTTCTCGGAATACCTATCGGGCAGCTGATACGACAGCTCTGTACCAATATCACTTTCGGGCTTTAATCCCGGTATATACTTGTTGAGCAGTGCCGTCACTTCTGCCGCTTTGCAGTCGTCTTTCTTAACGCAAATCTACAAGGGATTGGTAATAGTTAGGTTTGTTTTGGACCCTCTAATTGCTATACTTACTAATCTATAGCCAGATCCGTATTGCTTCTTGAGGAAAAATGATGTACCGTGACATTTGAGCTCGCCATCGCACATGATGGCAATACGATCGCCCAGCACATCGGCCTCGTCCATAAAGTGCGTGGTGAGCAGTAGGGTGCGACCCATCTTTTCTTGCTGCAACAGATCCCATAGCTGTCGTCTCGCGGATGGATCCATGCCAGAGCTTGGCTCGTCGCAGAGCACAACCTTGGTGTCGCCGCAAAGGGCACAGCAGACAGACAGTTTGCGCTTCATGCCACCCGACAATGTTGAGGATGGGGCATCGGCCTTGTTCTCCAGCTCAATCATTTTCAAATACTTATCCACTTCGTTCTCGACTGCCCGGCCCTTAAGACCCTTCATGCGACTGAAGAAGCGCAAGTGATTGGAAACGCTCATCTCATCGAAAAGCACATTGTGCTGTGGACAAATGCCCAAGGACATGCGAGCTCCTTCGATATTACTGCTTATGTCGCTGCCATTGATTATGGCCGTGCCGGAGGTGGGTGGAAACATGCCCGTCAGCATGGAAATGGTGGTGGTTTTGCCTGCTCCATTGTGGCCAAGCAGCACGGTTATCTCATCCTCGAACATGTTGATCGACAGACCCTTGACAACCATTTTGTTGCCAAACTTCTTCTTCAGATTTCTCAACTGAAGACCAATGTGTTTGTCTTCCGGTTCGGTTTCGAAAGCGTTCGGATCGCGACGCGCCACGCCGTCGTGGGGCATATCCTCGACGCCCATATAGCCTCTTTCGCCACACCAGAACGAACGTGTAAAGGGGAAATTCCATTTTCGCGGCACACCAAAGTCACCCGGAAGTATTTGCTCCACATACAAGCAGATGAGCATGTAAAGCACACAGGAGATCAGCATCATGATGATAACATAGCCCATTGTTAGGGTATCATCGACGTTGACCGGCGTGAACATGTTGCTCCACTGCAAACCCTCACCCGTTCCCTCGAAGCCCAATATAAGTCGAACACCAAAACCCATGGCCGTATTCGAAATAAGACTCCATCCCAACTTGGTGACCAAAGACAGCGATTGGTATGTGTTGATCGTGAACGAGTATGGGATGTAGGCAATGAACCAAATCAGGCCCGTTACGGCCGCCGCTGTGCTCGCCTTGGAGAACAGTGTGGCCATCATGAAACAGAAACAGATGCTGGCCACAATGTAGACAATCAGAAAGACGAGCAGCGCCGAAAAGTCGGCATGGGTTAGAACAGCGACATCGTGACTCCAGCGTATTTTCATTAGAATTGCAATCAGTATGGCCGATAAGGTTAGCATTATGAAGGACTTGACAAACCAGGCGGTCCAGTGCAACCAATTGCTGATGCCCATTATTTTCATCACCTCCTTCAGCTGCTTCTCCTTCTCGCTGGTAACGTACTAGAAAAGAAGAAAAAATCATTAAATTAAAAACACAAATTACAACATTCGACTTACCTTCGTAATGGACGTGCAGGGATAAATGAAGCTGAGCAGTATTATTAGTGACATAATACTGGAGAGGCCTTGAAGCAGTGGATCGTATGTGAAGGCGGGATACGGATATCGTTGCATCACCACCTCGGGCAATGAGCTAAGCGTCGACTTTTGTCGTAAGAATGCCATGCTGAGAGCATTTTGTATTGGCAAAAAACCTTCACGCAGATAGCCAACAGGAATGCCACCATCATCTTCCTCCAGGTTACGGGGTCCCGTCAAATCGATGACAGGAAAGAGTCGCATCGTCAGCCAGGTGAGACCAATGTTCATCATTGTTGTTCGTAGTTCGGAGGGGAAGCGTATCGCGTATTCAAACTTCTCGGGCAGCTCAATGATATTGGCCATTGCATCATCAAACATAACGCCGGCAAATGCATTTTGGGCCACCACATCGTTCTCCAGCTCAGCGGCCGTATCGACGCCCCTGTAGGACATGTTTAAGGTGCGTGCCGCTTCTGCCACCAGCTTGTCCAGCACTGGATTAATGGGTGCATAGTACAGACTATAGATTGGCCGTCCAGTCGGATTGTACTTGCTTATCGAGTTACTATTTACATATAAAATGCAATTGCAATTAGTTTTGAAACGAACATATGGCAATATTTATCAAACATATCGTGCTGTTAGTTACACATATCCATAACCATATATATTATATATAATTAGAGTTTCTAATGTACTAAGTTGTGCGGCATTTTTTTGTTTATTTTATTATTCTGTGCATTTAGTAAAAGTATCAATACAGTTTTATTGCTAATATTTTGTCAACATGCAGTTAGTGCAATTACCAAATTAAAGTCAACCAACTAGCAGTGGTAAGCTAAAGGAAAAAACACATAAGTCGCCTTTTATCAGAGACCGAAACCTGCTGAAACATTTATTTGACAAGTCAACCCAGAAGGGTTCTTTTTCGACCAAAGCACATTTCTGTGTTTCTAAAAAACTTAACTATAGTAAAACCTCTCAACCGCAGACCTTGGTGTGAGTACTTTCAGATAAGATAAAAAAATTACAATTCTACCTTCGATTTTGAGAACATAAATTTTGCGATTAAAGTTTCATTGATCTTAAAGGTTACGGTCTCTGATAGTCAGCGAAAAAAAACGATTGCTTTGTATACCTTTGCAAATCTTTGAAATGAATACAGCTAAATGTGTTCTATAAATAGACAAATCGGAACGATTGTGAAAATATATCGTTAAAATCTTTTCTCTAAAGAATTAAATTTTTTAATTTATTTGTTTGTGGATTCAATTTAATTATTTGTCTGTTAAGATATTGATGCTGCAAGGGTATAAAACGTTCGGTTATCCGAAGTATAATGTCCTTAAGATTCTTTTGTTATTTTTGGTTTTTTGTTTTTGTTTTTGTTTTGATTGATGGTTTACCTCTTATTCTTTGATACTAGCAGGGAAAGGAGCGCGTGCATGCGACGCGAATTTTGCATAACATATCTGAAAGTTGTGTTGCATTCAATATATATAAAATGTACAAGAAGTTTTACAATAAGTATTGATAATATATACGTATGTGTGTACACATATGTACTATATATAAATACACATAACAGAATAGCCGCGGTGGACAAAGCTGATCCTGACAATCTTGCTACTACACACACTTTGTAAGCGAGACCGGACTACGGATTTTTGTTAAGAAGCATCCCAAAATATCCTTTAACATCGTTATTGCGTCTTTCCAAATTTAATATACAAATTCTGGCATATATAAAAAAACTGTCAGAATCAGGACATTTTATTTCTTGTAAGATATACTCAATTATATGATATTCCTAGTCTTTGATAAGTTCAGCATAAATCTGTTTAAAGCCGCTTCGATTTGAAGAATTACGAATACAATTCTTGCAGAGATACTTATATTTAAATGGACATAATCGGACCACTTTATTATTGAGTTGTCACGATAACAATCGGTTCCCATTTTACAAATTTAGAAAAATATCGAACATGTAAATTTATTTAGTTTATGTTTAAGTTGTGTTTTAACCCAACTTTGAACGCTACAAAATGAACATTCCACATGGGGAATCGAGAAAAGTCGATAACATTAAACATGAAGTTATCGACGATAACACCAGCTTGTTAAATTTCATTGAGAATTATGTAGAACTGTTTAAGAATATGGTTAAAATCAAGTCATTTTGTATTTAAATATTTACTTTTGTTTAGCATACTTTAAGTTGTTTTTAGCTTACTTCGATATGGACACAAAGTAAAAAATATTAAGATCTTGTATGCGTTGTTGCGTACTATATGTACTTACAGATGCATGAAGTTTATATGGAGTCAATGAATCGGAGAATTGTAACTTTGAAATACAAGAAAATATTGTTGATAGCCGTGCGCTGTCGTCACACAATGGAAAATTAAACGAAATGAAAAACGTGTACAAAACATACGATCATCATATATGGAGAAAGGACATATGGTAAAACAAAATTGAAACGCGCACTTGAACTCAAACTTAATGAAACAAAACCAACTCAAAAGATTGTGACAATATCAATATACTATATGTACATATATTTGTTTGTATGTAATTTGAGTTGGACACAGAAATCTTGGTTAGTTTTACAATCTGGAATCTGTTTAATGATACTTAAAAACATTTTAAGAATGATTTTTCCTTTAAGAACATAAACCAAACCACTGCCATGAAATGTTTAGAATTAGGTTCGAATGGGGTTCGCTTGAAAGATTTCTGTGTCATTCCTTACATACATATATGTATATATAGATTGGAATTAGAATACATATGTATATACATAAATTTGAACTTACTTAAAAACACTCAATGAGTTTAAATTATATTCGGGGTAAACGGATATTTCCTTTGGCTCTGCTACAACCAGAGTACGAACCAACACCAGCAGCAAGGAGAATACCGCCGGCAGCAACAGCTCGATGACCAATTGCCATTTGTGATTCCATTGGAGCAGCCAATTTTTCCAAAGCAACAGCACAAACTTATCCCCATTAGTGACTTTGGCCATTTTGCACTATCTCGTCATATCCTGCCACGACTCAACTTGAACTTTCTTGTAGTACGTCTTCTGACTCCAAGAAATCGCGTCTCAACTGCAACAAAAAAAAAAAAATAAATTTAAATAAACACAAAACTCTTTTATTATCTTGGGAATCAATGAATCATTAAAAATTGCTAACGAATATTGTTGAAATATTTAATCAGCAGAATCGATAATTATTGCAACCCAATTTCAGCTCTGTGTAGGCGTACAGTTGTCGCAATCTAAATTAGAAGCCAACACGTGCTTGAAAGCTTAACTGAATGTATGTATGTATGTAGATGGCTAACGATTGGCGATAAGGTTTGTTTCCTGAAACTTGAACATGTGTTTTTGTACGAACGAGAGTCGATAAGATTAGCAAAAAAAAACAAAAACATTGTTGATCGAAATGCCGTTGGTAACATATGAAATATTTGCGAAATAAACAGGTGTGCTTTCAATCAATTGCTTTACTGCACCATCATCTATTCGGCCAAAGACATCGTTATAATCGGAACCCTGGCTGCGAAGTCAACCGGTCTGCGGTAATACCACTTTCACTTATGACCAATGCCAAATGGCTCTCTCTGTCTTTCAACAAGCTTAGGACACATAGAAGATACCGCCAATTCTTTCCTTCTGAATTCTAATCTGAATTAGCATGAACACAACCATCTCCAAGTGTTTAGGGTATCTCCTCATCGAGCTTATTTACTTTTCCCTTAAATTATTCTTAAATATGTTATTTTTTTGTAAACAAACACCATTCAAGGCAAGCAGCAAAAAGAGCGTGGGATACAAATGAATATTTGTATCTGAATAGAAGTTTATATGTTTATATAGATAAACTCGTGGACTCCGCCTTCTAATCGATCGCTTTGCTCACTCGTCCACCACTTTCGCCCCCTATTCGTTCGCTTCGTTCACTCGTCAACCCGCCAAAGTAGGCAACACAATAATTATGCCGACACGACAGCGATCCCAAAACGTACGAAATTTTTTCATGGAAAAGATATATTTTTCATTCAGCATTTATATAAATCCTACACAACATGGCATAATGAATGGAAAATAAAGCCAGAACGCTAAAATTAACTTATTTCAACTCAACTCTAGATACAATAAAAAATGCCAATCTAAGATACGATAACAATGAGTCCTCACAACATTACTTTTTTTCACAGACTATGATAAGATAAGTCTGTCATTGGATTCTTGCATGTTTAAAAAACCAATTTATGTCGAATTTCTAATAAAAAATTGCTAAATGCTGATATTGGCTTAGCTCTAAAGATTAAGATTAGCACAAATGCTTATCTTAATTCTTGACAAGTTACAGTACGAATATTCCTGAAAAAAAGCTTGATTGATGTCTTGTGACATTTTTAAGATATTTTTAAGTTTATTATATATAACAAGGGTCAGGTACAATCATCAAGCAGGAAGTAAAACGCCAGGAAATGAAAGAAATATTTGTTTTGGCAGCAAATGTAGTTTGTTTTGTTTTGGTCGAATGACAATCGAAAGTAACTAGAAAAAAGCTGTTACAAATGATAAGTACGAAAGGGCATTTCTGGCCAGTTGAATTAAAGAAAAACCGTGTTTTGTTTTTTACAAGATTCGGCCAGCAAATGTACCCCATTATCAATAAAGCTGAAGGCTTAAAATTTATAAATATTAACTAGCATTTTCCTCTTTAATAGAATAGCTTATTGAGCGCATACATTCCCGATTCTCGATTCCATTGTTTACTATATTTTTTTTAGACGCCACTAGATAAGTTTTTATACACAAGTTGCCTTGTTCACGGATTTCAATAAACTTTAAAAAATTGACAGCACTCAACACTTACCACTTTTGACAACTAATCTGCCAAAACAATGCGACAAAAAAAATTATTAAAAATTATCTTTCAAATTTTATTCGACTTTTAACGAACAGAAAAAAAATGGTGTTGACGAAAAAGCGCCCAACCGCTCGGCACTGGCTATAGTTTGAAACTAAGTTAACAGCGAACCGCGAAACGTTTTCATTGATTGTACCACAATAAACACACATGCATAATCTATATAAAATAATGGCACAAAAAAGTACTACATATGACATTTATGGCCGTTGGTCTTTTCGACCGTCGGCTGGCGATATTAGCTATAATTGATAAGCGCTATTATATATATATGTATATACTATATGTATAAGAATATTATATCTGAAGTGGACTTGTTCATTTGGAGTACATGCCATTTATTAGTCATTAACAAGATACCCAAAAAAACCTGTTATTAAAATGGTAAATAGTAAATAATAAAAAAAAAAAAAGGGGTTTTTAAGGAATCGTTATTGGAAAATACATATCTTAGAAACATATCTTATCAGCCTTCTTTCCCCTTAGGCAAATGTTTTCTTTACTTGATTAGCCATTCAAACCAAATGAATAATCGCATAACTTCACTGTTTATAGTTTTCATAGATTTTACCAAAGAACATTAGACTTATTTAGTTTTACAACACCCGATAGACATGATGGTATATTCGATAAAAGAACATAAATTCAAATTACATTGTATTCTTTTGGTATTGCTTTACGATGGACACGTGGATAGAATGTTATCGTAATGCATGTTATACAAACAATTCGGGTGCGCCGAAAGCGCGACGAACTTTCACGAGTTTTGGCCAATGACTAATAGGTATACTCAACATTTCTAAGCATTATAAAAATAATATTCAGTTGAAGAAAATTTATATCTAGATATTTGATTTTTGGTTCAAAACTGCGAAGAACATTATTTGATTTTAATTTGAAACTAGACAACCCTAACGAGACTTGAGCTCTTTTTAAGTACAGTTAAGCTAATGGAAAACATTTCTGACATCCAAGGTTTTTAATTTTTTTTTTCTAAGAATTTGCTTATGAATCGATAAGGCTTGTTGACATATTCTAAAACTAAAACAATTACATTTTATAGGGGGCGCCGCAGAAATTTAATTACGCTAAGGGTGCACACTTTCCCAGTTTAAATTAGCCATTGCATAACAAGAGGTTTTTAATTTTTTTCAAATTTAATTATTTGTTGATTATTATAGCATATAATTTAAATAAAACATTTAAACAAACTCAAAAATCAGAATCAGTCCAGGTGGCAGCATCGCACTTCAGCGGATTGAGCGCTGAATCATTTCGCTCAAAATCAGAAAATGTGGCAGCGAGGAACGGAATTAAAGTGAAATTCTAACGGAGATGATTTCTCTGGTACACCTGTATATTTATTTATATTTGAAAAACAATATACCATATCATCCAGACACTGAATAGACTAAATGATCTGGCTGGCTTGGGTTTGTTCGAATAAGTATATTCGCTTATATTGATTTTCACTTTGTAAGAAATAAATAAATAAATAACACAATTGAATTTAATACATTCGCAATTTTCTAACCATCTTCCCCTAAACCCATTATTTACATTTAACTTCGATGGAACGTATCCCCCGGCGTAAAACGGGGTCTTACTGTAATATGTTTGAACTTATAATCTTTTCGTTTTGAACAATTTCAAAAGAAATGTCAAATAATTATTCGTGGTTTAAAATAACAAGTAAAAATAATGATATGCATCTACAGATCGCCTGAGAACTACTTAACTTTTGACTCAACCCACTTTGCTAGATAACACCCAAAAAAAAAAACCCTGAAAAACCTATATGATTCACTGCTTGTAAAAATCCCGAACGCGTTGTCTGGGCGAACTCGTTGAGTAATCGGATGAGTCATATCGACGGCAAAGCATTTAATCAATCTTATTCTACTATTATCGAATGCGTACGATTGATGGTGGATAGATAACACCACACTAGCTGCAGGACCCAGTGTAAATTAGTCTGTGGTAAAATTATGTATATAATCTATACCTATAAGATAGTTTGTCCTGACTGATTCATTCATAATCAATCGACGTAAAGTTCAAAAAATTTTCTCACTATTTGTTCTGCAAGGTATCTCTAGGCATCATCTGTCTAGACGGGTAAAGCCATCGTTATAAGCGAAATTATCAGATATTAATAACATTCAATATTGTGTCTTAAATTTTAAGTTTCTGGCGATGAAAATGGTATCTGTACAGGAAAGATTTAATGGATTTTTTGGGATTGCAAAATGTCAAAAGGTTGTTGGGGTGATCGACATTTAAAGAAACTTAAACTAGGATCTTATCCTAGGCATTTCGAATTTATCAATTATTTAATGTTTTTTCGTGCTATAAATTAATCGTTACTTAATAGATCCCTTGATATTTGAGTTTAAAAAGGTATTTACCTACTCCCGTACTTTCCTCCACCTTAAAAATCAATCATAATTCCCTGATCCCCAATAAGTTTAAGGACTCTGTGCAAACATGCTAAATAGATACTACTTCGATAGATGTTAATTAGATTTAATCGAAATGATTTGCACTCACCAACCAACAACACCTTTGGCGGCTTCACTAATTGCGATCGTCGGTCGATTCAGTTTGGTGCCATTTCGGGGTGCAACGACGTGACGTCACAAGGCAAACGACTGAAAGCTTTAACCAATATGCCGGTCAGGTCGGCCAGCCCACTGCGTCATCCGACTCGACTCGACTCAACGACGTCTTCGTACTTTTTTCACTTACTATTTCTATTAATACACATTCTACCTAAATACATACAAACAAACAAATGTTTACATGTGTTTGTATGGGATGACTAATCGCCTTTTTTTGCGTTCTACTCGTTGTTCTTTAGTAGCTTTTAAATAATTCGATAGAAACTAAAGGCCAATTTGTTGATGCCAACTCGAAAGTTTGTTGATATTCACATTTTTCGCAATGTCACGGTGATAAGTGTGAGTGGGGCAAGCGTGTGCCGGGCCGGGCCGGGCCGAACCATTCAAGTACATTCACATTGTGCACCCACCATGCACCCAGAACTATATCCGAGTACGAGCAGCTGTTTACTTATGTGCTTCAAGTGCATCCAATACTGTAATCTAAATTGCACGAGGCCTAATCTCAAATGGTTTTGTTGCCAATAAAATAATAAACAGTTTGGCTTAGTTGGGAGATAGCTCGGCTAGCAGATATCCTGTATTGTTAAGTTTGAGCCTTAACCGTTACTTTTGACTTCTGACCTTTAAAAATTACCTAATGACAATTTTCTCTTAATAAGAAATGTGGAAAATGTTTATTCTAAGTCCAAGTTCCACTAGATTATATCTACACTATTGTTTATATGTCTGAATATAGATAAATATGTATGAGCGAACTTATGCGTACATATGTATGTATGTATTTGGCATTTTGCTAAATTATCTCACTTTGTGTTTTCCGTCTAATATTTTATTTTCCGTTTGTGTGTTTGGCCGATTAGTCACTAAATATGTATGTAGGTTTATCAAGCCCTTTTGGATTTTGTCCAGCTGAAAGTTCTATATGCACGCATTTAGATATTTTGTTTTATTAGATTTAGTATTTATGAATACTTTAACAAGTAGTTGTGAAATGTTTTTGCCTTTACTCGTTGTCGGCCTCAACAGCTGTGCGCTGGGCACACACACACACACAACACAAAAAACAAATTAGAAGAAAAAAAACAAGTATTACTTCTAATATAGTTTGTTGCCCGCGTACAATGGCAAAACCAGCTTTCGGCATTAACCAAAAGCACAAAAAGCACGCGCACAATCAAAATAAAGCCAAGTGACGAATATATTACAACCAAACTGTGACCGAACAACACAAAAACAAATGCCAGTTAGGGTTCGTTTATGCGTGCTGCTTAGAACTATGAAAGTCAGCTGGGCGCGTGAGCGAGCGTTATATTCTCTATCAACTATCGTCTATCGATCAAACAGTGTGTCCACATATCTTTAATATTAATATGAATATTTAAATAATTTGTTGCCCTTCGAGAAAATTATCAATTTGAAATGTTAACATTAAACATTATTGCAAGAGCTGCAGTTTGTTTCAAGAACTCAATTAAATTATTTATGTTTACATAATTGTTTGTTTTCACGGTTGCTTGCCCCATATGACGACGCGTCGTCGAATTCCCAGTCAAATTAAAAACAGTTTTAGTTTTTGAAATGGTTCAAAGTGTGTTCAGTTCATAAAAGTTGTAAGCTTGCACGTGTTTCCGAAGGTAAAAGTCGAGGCAGGTCAATGAATTCCTTACAAAGCTTAATTAAAAACTAATCTAGTCGCGAGTGACTCGACTTGGAAATAGCCTGTTGAGGTATATGAACTTAACATGAAACGTTAATTGTCAACAATAATTACCATGGACACAATACAATGACATTTCAATTGGGTCAATACACGTCAGTAAAAAGTTAACAAAAATCTATAATTAACACACAAAGGGTTTGTCAAGCCAAAGCCAAAGCCATTTCGAGTACAGCATAGTCCCATAACACTCGGTTATTATTTTATTTATACTTGAAATATGAATGAACTACAAAATATTTGTGTGTGTGTGTGTGTGTGTGTGTGTGTGTGTGTGTGTGTGTGTGTGTGTGTGTGAGGATGTTTCTTGGAAGGATCATGTGGAACCACCTTTCCTATCGATTATGCGGCGTTTGAGTTGAGAACGCTGCTGCACCAGCTGGGTTACAATCACATTCATGCTGGCCTGGTATATGCAATAGTCGAAGACATTCAGACGCACCTTGTTCTTCTCCATGGCGCCATACAGAAACGAGTAGCTAACGTGACCCACAGGTACATAATACTTGAACCAATTATGCATACTTGCGCTAAAGTAAAATGTACACAAATTAATAATATACTCAATGAGAAATAGAATAGCTAATATTGTTTTTGTTTGCAAAAAGTACAGCCAAGTACCAAAATGTGTACCAAAATGTAGGGCAACGGAAAAACCGAAAGATGGCGCTTGTTATTCATGAATAATGTGACCTTAACAAGATAAATAGTAAAGGTTAACGGTATAAATAGATACTTACACCAATTCCGATTTATCATGCAAGAAATTGACAAAACGCGCCAAATTATCAACGTCCTTGACAAGGCTATGGGGTAATTAATTTTTATAACAATTTTCAACAAATATCCCGGGGCTCAAACTTACTTGGCTTGCGCTTCCTGAAGGGTGCTGCCATCGCGTACCAGTCGCACTTCCAGATAAAAGCCATGGCTGTACTTATAACGCAAATACTGGATACTGCCAATTGCGAGCATTTCATCGTTCTGAAAGAGTAATATATAGTCGGCCAGGACCTTGCACTCCAGCTCATCGTTGGTGGCAAATATAATGGTCTTGCCACAGTAGCGGAGATAGCGCAGAATATTCCAAATCTCGCGTCGTGTTGTTGCCGGCATGCCGCGCGTCGGCTCATCCAAAACGAATATCTTATTGTAGGCAACCAGCGAGAGGGCAACGGCCAGCTTGCGACGCTTCTCCGGCGTTAGCGATTTACACTTGCGATGCATCCAGCCGGACATGTTGAACATCTGGCAAAGAGTGTGCATTTTGTCGGCTATCTTTTTCGATTGGACGCCGCGGATCATGCACAATAGACGGATGTGCTCGCGGGGCGTCAGATCGCTGAGCAGCCCATTGCTCTGCGGACAATAGCCGACATAGCCGAGTATCTTGTCCAGATCATACTTGAAGTCAAAGCCACGCACATAGATCTCACCGAAGGCGAAACCATCAATGCCCACCAACTGGCGAATCAAATGACTTTTGCCCGCATTACGTGTCCCATAGATGCCCATACTCATGTATCTGATAGGAATATAGGAATATAATATAAATATATAATAAATGGCGAATGGCGAAATGTTGAACTTACTTGTTGAGCGCAAATGAAACTGTGTTGAGCGTGTTGCCTTTGATCGGTATCTCTTGCTCAACCTGATCGACCAGATACACCGATTGCTTGCATTTACTCAAATCAGCCTCGGCGATCTTTTGCTTAACATCGGACACATCGCAATCATCAAATGGATAGGTTGCGGTACGCATATTTTTAAGGCTATAAAACGATTTGTCGAAAAGATTAAATGTAGCGATGTGGGAGTAGTACCCCAATCTTGACACTCAAACTGTCCCGCCCATTGGCAAAGGTGTTTACAAAGTTTCAAGTCTCTGGCTTTAAGGGCTTCGAAAAAAGACGGACAGACATTGCACAAAACCCTCGGGTTCAGAGCATAAAAAGGATTTGTTTTGAAGATCATTTTGATCAAAAAGAATGGAAATCCTCCCCGAGCTAAATATTCCCGAGTATTTTAAGGAGATTTACAAGTACTAGTACCCAAAACTGTTTTCGATAAACTTATTTACTTACTCTTTGGACGAATGAAACTTCTTTTCATTGCGCTGCAGTTCAACCCAAAATATCAGAAGTAGCGCAATTACGGCCGAGAACAACATATACGACATGGCCGGCAGGACACCGGGATTTGCCCATTTGAAATAGGTATCAACTGTGTGGCGGATGGCTTAGCAAAAATGTTCAAATTTGGACCCCCAACTAAGTACTTACAATCACAATGGGGCACAGTCTCTTTCATATTTAAGGGTGTGCAACCGTCGAGGGCAGCGCACTTGGTCTCGCACAAGCGCTCCTCGAGGCTCTGAATGTAGATGTTGCTGATGCCGTCGAGGAGGGCAAAACCGGGCGACATACAGGCGCCATAATAGAAGATGACATTGCTATTGGCTACATCCCAGTAGATCATGTAGAGCACCAGGCCCATCATGCTCTGTATTAGGACAGAGGCGAGAAAGGCGCGTATGATTGATTTTGTAACATACATGGACACCACATAGGTCATGGGCAGACCAGCGAAGCCATAGAAGGTGACGAGCACCAGTAGCAGTATATGCTCATAGGCATCGAAGTCGCCGATTTTCGTGCAAACAACAATGATAACAATGATAATGGAATAGACAAAGTATGTGAAGAGATCCCACAATAAATTCACGCCCCAATATATCTGCAAACGTAGGCCGGCCATCAACTGAAGGATGCGCATCTGCGAGATTTGCTCCTCGACCAGCGGTATAATGAAGACTGAGACGAGCAACGGGATGACACAACCGATGGTCAATGGTGCATTTATATGGGCTATCTCGTTGTCCAACAAATTGATCTTCATCATCAAAGGTGTTGGCATCGGATTCATTTCCACCACGCTCATAAACTTCGAGTTATTCGGATAGGTTAATCTGAGGTAGGTATTTCAAGGTTAATCGAATGTTAGTCGAAATCTAACATCAATACTCACTGTAGTATAACGTTGTGTAGCAAATTTAGCACCATTGGCGCCGAATGGAATGCAGCCTGACTTATGTAGCCATTGATTATCTGGTCGCCATCCTGTTCGACGGCACCCCAACTTTTCAGTTCGTTTTGGTTGACCAGATCGTCCTTGTATTTGCCCTTCTCGCACAAGAAGGAGTTTTCAGAAAAGGTGAGTGACATGGCGTTTGCCTTCTTATAGGTTGATATCTTTTGCACGTGCGGTATGGCTATATGGCCGCAGTTCCTAATGTCCGGTATGTACGCCAACTCCTCCGTTGTGCCGCTAAAGCCGACCGGCATTATGTTCTTGCGCTTTTCCGGCACATCCAGCACCAAGGCCAGCCGCGTTGTGATCACAATCAGAATCATACTGCTGAATATCATAATGACGGGCCAGACACTCGGCGCCGAATGGATCATTTTCTTGTAGAACATGGCGCGGACCTGTTGCTTGCGCACCTTCTTTTTCGACAGGACCGTATATTGAAAACCTTGGGCTATTCAAAATTTCAATCACATCTTATATTGAATAATAATTATAGTTATTTTTTACTTACTGACGTCAGGTATAAACTGTTTGCGTACGCGAAACGATGTTATCAATTTCATATATATGTCGGACATCTCAGCGCCAACAACCCGAATATTCTCGACGCCCAACTTCTTGCGATCGTTCTCCAAATGTATTAGCATCTTTTGCAAACGTGATCGATAGTCCGCATCTATTTTGTACGTTAACGTATCCCCGATTTCATTCTCCGGCTCGATATTCGGTATGTACTCGCATATAAAGTCGGTGATTGGGTTATCGGGCACATGCGGTTTCTTGATTATTATCTGTTTCAAATGAAATTATTTCGATATTAGTTTCAAATCAGAAATTGTATTTCATAACAATATTTAGCTCAATTAGAAGTTGGAACCTATAATAATAAGAATAAGAACTTTTCTATGTTCTATCACGAGTTTTCCTAACTTTGTTAAGAACCCTTGGGACCGACCCTTCTTTAACTAGAAACCTGATCAACTTTCATTACTGATGACTTACCAGCTCGACGGAATTGCTAAATTTGGCTCGAAGGAAGAAGGGAGTACCGCTGGCCTCTAAAACGCCCATGCTGAAGAAACCGATGCGATCGGCGACCTGCTCCGTTTCATCAATGCTATAGGTGGCTATGACAAAGGCGCGATCCTCCTTCTCCAGGGCAATGATGCTCCAAAATATCTGTGTCTGACGAGCCGTCAGATACTCTGTCGGCTCCTCGAATACCAGCACCTTTGTACCGCCGGCCAGAGCACAACAGAGGCTGACCAGGCGACGATCCCCATATTTGAGCTTGCTGATTCGTGTGCGCCGATGATCAACATGGATTTCAAGAAGATCAATCCACTTCTTGCGCTCCATGCTGAAACGATCGAGGTGGTCGCTATCCAGCTTCAGCTTTAGATGATAATCAATGGTCTGCTCAATGGTCAGATGCGACGACAAACCATTCTCCTCGCTACGGAAATCCACATGCTTTCGCATACCTTTCATATCGTCGTACAGTTTCTCACCCATGTAAAAGACCGAGCCGCGCGCCGCATATTTCAGGCCACAGATGACACGCATCAGCGTCAATTTGCCCGAACCAATGTGGCCCAATATCACATAGATCTCACCGCTATAGATGCGCATCGAGACGTTCTTCAGGATCTTTTGCTCCGATGTGTGATGCGTTGTGTAGACGTGCTGCAAACGCACCACCTCCTTGCTGCCCACGTCGCCGAACTCGAAATTGTGCCAGCTGGGTGTGCGTCCCAAATTGAACAGGGCATAGTCGATGGGCTTCTCCTTGCGCTGCCTGCCCATAACGACGCGCCGGCTAAGCAGGCGTCCCGGTTTTAGCCACTGAAAGATTATCAGCACAGCGAAATAGAGTATTGCGCAGGCAATCGCCGATATATATAGTGCTAGATAATCCATAAGCACCAACGTATGAGGCTCACTGATGCTGCGACGAAACAGTTGCATGCTATACGGTATCTGATTGCTGAAGAACATCACCAGTATGAAGAAGACATAGAGGCCATGGACTTCCCAATAACGCTTGAGGATTGCGCCACAAACGGCATAGTTAAACAGCCAGATGATGACCGTGAAGAGCGTTGCATTGATGGCATTCTTAAAGATCTTGGCTATTATGATGGCCGTAACGATCATTTCGATTGTGAATAAAACTATAAAGAGGAACATTAGGATCAATGTTACGCCCGAAAAGCTTTGATCCTGGACCGTCCAATAAATCTGAAAAACACAACACACAAACTCAATTAGTTAGAGTATCAATAAACATACAATAATCACTTACAAATATGGTTATCATTATAATTATTCCAACTAATATCAGACGCAATCCAAACACAAGAAATATGCATAAATATTGCCTTACAAACGAGTGGCCGTAGTGCCATTGATGCGTCATTACATTATCCCTGTATTGGTTGGCAAGAACCTGGACAAAAATAAAAAATAAATGCAAGAAATTAGGTACTTCTCCCTGAACATAACCAACATACTACACTCACCCGTATAATATTGACAAATGGCAACAAATAGAGGAAATTGAATAGAAATGAGGGTACGACAAATACGTCCATTCGTACGCAACGCTCTTTGGCAACTTGCATGCGTACATTAAAGACCTCGACATTGGGTTCGGGGAATGTCGATGGGTTTCGAAGACGTACCAGGTGAAGCCATTCAAGAAATATAAGATGTTGCAATTGCAGGAAGCCCTCGCGTATATAAATATCCTGTTTATTATTGGCATCCTTGACATTGTCACGCTTGCGACTCAATACACCCGAACAGCGTGTCAGCCACAAACGATCTTCGGTGAGAAACGGTACGAGCGTACGAAATTCGCTTGGAAAGCGTATCGAAATCTTAAGTACTGAGGGCGGCTTCTCGTCGTTCTTATCAATATTCTCGAAAATTACCGCCGCCAATGTGGTTCGCTCATCAAATTGGTTTTGCATAATCTCTGGGTTGTCAAAGGGAATGGTGGCATTCATCTCCAGCTTCCTTGCCACATTCAAAACCAAATCATCTATTATCTTCGTTTGCGGTGTGTAGGCCAGCTGGTATTTGGTTTGTTCGCGCTTCGAGTCGGCCATTCCTCTGCAAGTTGATGAGATATATGTATACATATATGTATATGTATATGTTTTAAGGTTAATCTTACGTGAGTATACTTATATCCTCCAGCTTGTGGGGTATAATGCTGTTGTCGCCTTCATAGTCATATTTATAGAGTAATCGTTTTGTATGTGCAATGGGATTAGCTAGTATCACAATCAACATTATAAATAGAACAATGCATTCAAATACTGTGCGCTTCCAAAGTGCCAATTGAATACGATAATTGTATTTAAATAGCAACTTAAATGTTGCTGGCATCTTGATATTGCCTTTTTTCGAGCAGCTTGAACTATATATTTACAACTGCAAGCCACTATCCACTTATTTATAAATTTATTTCTGAGCACATATTATAAGCAAAAACAATTCTGGTGTAATTAACGTTTTCTAATACTTGACAAGAAACGCACCGCGTTCAAGCTTAAATAATAACGCGCTCGATTTCAATCACAAAAAAAAAATTTAGCTCCTTATCGCTGTCATCGTGCAATGGACGCACAAAAGTACTCGATACTAATGGCGATGAGCTACCGATAGCCCACGAACAACTTTTAATAAATTGCAACTGAGATGTTTTATATTGATAACTGAAAATTTCAATGGTACTTTATTGCAAAAAAATAAAATAAAATAGATACCACCTAATGTGCAACCAACGGTGTCTTCTTATATTTCTGGAAACTAAACTAAAAATATTACTGATAGCTATCGATATATTTTCTTAAAGCAGTCCTGCGTCATCACAACACATATTGACTGCAGACTTGCCGAGTCATAATCAAATTGTGCGAAATCCTTAGCAAACGTTTTCTGTTTTTAACTTAAGCGGCAGTATTCTATAAAGAAAAATAAGTATAAAGAAATTGCTTGCAAAGTAGCAAAATGACTCTCACAAATCGGGTAAGCCGTAAAACGTACCAAAGATCAATTAGCAACTGGTTAAACAAATATACAACAAAAACTTGCAGATGGATACCGAGTCGGCTTACCAAAAAGGCGAAGGTTTCCGCTCATATTACATACAAAAGATCGAGGAACTGCAGCTAATCGTGGCTGAAAAGAGCCAAAATTTGCGACGCTTGCAGGCACAGCGCAATGAGCTCAACGCCAAAGGTAGGAAGAGGAAGAGCAAGAAGTAAAGAAGTTTTCGTTTTTTCTAAAAAATTTACTTTTTGTAGTGCGCATGTTGCGCGAGGAGTTGCAACTGTTGCAGGAGCAAGGCAGCTACGTCGGCGAGGTTGTCAAGCCAATGGACAAAAAGAAGGTGCTGGTGAAAGTGCATCCCGAGGGCAAGTTCGTTGTCGATTTGGACAAGAATATTGATATCAACGATGTTACGCCCAATTGCCGTGTCGCACTGCGCAACGAAAGCTACACGCTGCACAAGATCCTGCCAAACAAGGTGGATCCACTTGTCTCGTTGATGATGGTCGAAAAGGTGCCCGATTCAACATACGAAATGGTTGGCGGTCTGGATAAGCAAATCAAAGAAATCAAGGAGGTTATCGAGCTGCCCGTCAAGCATCCCGAACTCTTCGACGCCCTGGGCATTGCCCAGCCAAAGGGTGTGCTGCTGTACGGTCCGCCCGGTACGGGCAAAACGCTGCTGGCCCGTGCCGTCGCCCATCACACCGAGTGCACATTTATACGCGTCTCGGGCTCCGAGCTGGTGCAAAAGTTCATTGGCGAGGGATCACGGATGGTGCGCGAACTGTTCGTGATGGCCCGCGAGCATGCCCCATCGATCATATTTATGGATGAAATCGATTCGATTGGCTCGTCGCGTATCGAGTCCGGCTCGGGTGGTGATTCGGAGGTGCAGCGCACCATGCTGGAGCTGCTCAATCAGCTGGATGGCTTCGAGGCGACCAAAAACATTAAGGTCATCATGGCCACCAATCGAATCGATATACTCGATCCCGCCTTGCTGCGTCCCGGACGCATTGATCGCAAAATCGAGTTCCCACCACCAAATGAGGAGGCTCGCCTGGACATTCTGAAGATCCATTCGCGCAAAATGAATCTAACGCGCGGCATCAATCTGCGCAAGATTGCCGAACTGATGCCCGGTGCATCCGGGGCGGAGGTCAAGGGCGTCTGCACCGAGGCCGGCATGTATGCGCTGCGCGAGCGCCGCGTCCATGTGACCCAAGAGGACTTCGAGATGGCCGTTGCCAAGGTGATGCAGAAGGACTCCGAAAAGAACATGTCAATCAAGAAGCTGTGGAAGTAAACAACACATACATATATATATATAACATTTAATTTCATTAAAAAATAAAATAAACCCAAACAAAATATGTTTTATATATGTTAGTATTTAATAATTGTTCGTGTTAAATTAGTGGGATAGATTCTCGCGCCGCTGTTGCTCCGCTTTAAGCATCTGCTCGATCTGCTCATCGTCGGCGACATCGATGCATGTCTGGCCATCGGCATCGAGCAGCTCCAGATCCGCATTTAACAAGAACAAACAGCGCAACGCCTCGCGATGCCCGCAGCTGGCGGCATAATGCAGCGGCGTCTGTTGTTCGGCGTCGCGCTGATCTACATTGGCGCCCGACTCCACCAGGTACTTAATAATGTCGGCGGCATTGCGATCGGTTGCCCAATGCAGCAGCGCCATGCCCTGTTCGTCCACTTGCAGCAGGTCATCGGGCTCCAGTTGGGCACGCAGTCGCTCCAAATTGTTCTCCTTGACATGGTCGAAGAGTGTCTTCTGATGCTCCAGTTTGCTTTGCTCAACGGGCATCGATTCAATCGAGTGCACCACCCAACCGCTTGGCCTGCCACCGCCGCCGCCACCACCACCGCCAGTCTTCGCTTTATCGAGGCAATTGGGATATATTTGTAGCACTTTCTCGGTATAGGCGCGTTGAGCATCTGCCCGCGACATGTCCCACAACTCTTGCCACGCACTCCATTTGCTGCGCGCCTTCATTTGTAGGAACGGGGGCCGCGGGGTGGAACAGACGCCTTCGGTTGCCTGCTTGTAAAGTCCATACAATTTGAGCAAATCGCTTTGGCTAAAGGCATTTGCATTACGCTCTACATGCGATGTTGCTAATGTAAATAGTTTCTCATAATCCTGTTGTTGTTGCTCCTCCTCCTCTCCCTCGTCCAAATCCAAATCACTATCCGACATCCTTTAAACTAAATGCGATTTATGTATGTTTGTATGTGTATGTGTGTGTGTGTTTGTGAGTGTGTGTGTGTTTTGTCTGATTGAATTTATGTCTTTTGTATGTTTAGGTAATTGCCCTCCAATATGTGCTTTTGCTCGTTCTCAATCTTTTCCAGCGCCTGCAAGCTATTAAAGCTTACGAAACCGTAGCCCTTGGAGCAACCAGTTTTGCGATCGAATATGACGTTGGCGTTCAGAACGCGTCCAAATTCTTTGAAGTAGCCCCGCAACTCCTGGTGACCCACTGTCCAAGGTAAATTTCCCACAAAAATGCGGTGAACTGATTTTCCAACTTTAGCTACTGCGGTTGCCATGTGTACCAAAAACAATTCTCTCAGCCTCTTTGTCGCTGTCTGTCTCTCTCTCTCTCTTTCTCTTGCGCCTGCAGAATGTAACACACGTTTATTGCAATAAATAATAAATTGATTTAATTTAAAATTCCATCTCACCTGGTTGAGCGTTGCGTAAACTACGTATGTATGTGTATCGGCGCACTTGTCGCTGTTCTTTCGCTTTAAATTAACCTCAAAGTTGCAGCAGCTTTAATGTTTGGTTTGCATAGTGCGATATTTGTTATCGATGTTAAATCGATTTCTTTTTGGTCACATCTGAATGCCCTAGAAAATATATCTGTGTTAATTGGGTATGCTGTGTCTTGCGTGTGTGTTTTGAGAAAATAAATATATTTACAAATTTGTTTTCTGATTTCAATATAATTTGTTATTCTCAAATTTGTCACGGTTGCTTTGACAATACAAATTAAACACAATTATTATTTTTTTAAGCCAATTATTTCGAAATCAATTAACAACAAATATGCCATATTAATATATATTTTTCTTAATTGCAATCACTATATACATACACTTTACTGCAACGTCATTAGTTAACAAGTTATCTTCGCCGCCAACGGTACATTACAGAATTGTGTTGTGATTTATTTCAATTTCCTTCGACAAATTGCTTGCCGCAAAAACTAGTTGAAGTTTCTCATACAGGTGGTTTGCTTTGCTTTTGCCACACTAAAACACAAAATCTTTTTTTTTTTTGCTTTTATTCCTGTTGCATCCTGTCATTTCCTCCTGACCTTGATTGCGTGGCCAAAGTGCTTGTGAAAATTCGAGGTGAGAAAGTAAGGTTAAACAAAAATGTTTGGTTTATGATTTTACTTTCGTTTTATGTTCCCGTCTTTCATTTTATTTAATTTACGATATTATTATATATATTAAGTTCTTTGTTAACAAATTTGTTTAAGATACACTCTACTTACAACTAGCAACATCGCATACATATTTTTTTAATGAATAAACAAATACATTTACAATACAATACAAAACGAAATTCAATTGGCGAAAGCTAAGGATGTTATAATAATTTGTTTTTGTTGTTGTTGTGGTATGCATTTTTGTTTTTTTTTTTATTTAAACAGTGTCAATAAATAACTATGGAAGCGATTGGTTTCTCTCTCTTCTTCTATACGTTTTTTTTGTTTTTGGGTTTTCTTTGTTAAATTTAATCAGCCAATGATGAAATTGTTGTTGCATTGTGAACACTTTAATTTTAAATGTTTTGCGATACAAAATTGCTACGATTTGTCAGTTAACGTTTATCATTAAATTTTTTAAATTATATGAATATATATATATATAGTGATTTGGCGCTCTTTTATATCAAAATTTATTTTTTTTTTTTTTTTGAATCTTTAGATCCAAAAGCGTGTAGTTGTGATGTGCTACGGTTCTACCGTGCATTTAATTCTAGCATTGTCGTCAAAAGTACATGGTTAATGAGTTTCGTTAATGCTTTAATAGTATTTCATTGTCTTATTTAGTTTTAAATACAAATATAATACGCGTTCAGCGCCTTGGGCCTGCATGCAGGCATTTTATCTTAAGAGTTTACTGATCCATCTTCTTTCGTTTTTTTTTTCTTTATAACAAAAATAATTATTGAAATTTTAGGCATTTTCTCTAACAACCAATTGTTAAAGTATATAGAAAGTTGTTTGATTTTTTTCTGTCTGTGTAAATATAAAAAACAATGTTTTTGCCATTTCTTTTGTAATAATAATAATAATAATAATAGTTAGAATATAACTACAACAAACTATATCTAACATAAATATATATAATTGTGTTTATATATATATATATATATATGTATGTATGTTGTCTTAGCTTACATTTTTCATGGTAAATAAACTTGACATTTTGTCGTTTGATTTTCTTTATGTTTTTACTTTTGCCTTAAGATACATTTGCTCTCTTTTTTTTATAGTACAAATTGTTTACACACGAAAAATATATGTAAGTATATAAATTGTAATTAAATTTTAATACGTTAAAGATAGAAAAAATAAAAAAAAAACAAATACACCTCTCTCTCTCTCTCTCCCTCTCTCTGTCGTACTAGTAGTAAACATTCATTTTGCCTATTACTTAAGATATAAGTATAATCGTACTGAACAAAATTCGTTAATGTGTCACAGCACCACCAATCAATTAGTTAATGATAATTATTCATTTTTAACTTTGTTGAACGCTTATTGCTTTATTGCATGAGCTATGTATGTATGTATGTATGATTGATGGCGTCACACCTGCTACCAGAGGCGATGCAGATGCAGATTTCTCGATAGCACCGAACGCACATCGTTGGTAAATCGTAACGCATCGAGGAAGGGTAACAGTGATAACAGTGCTGTATCCATTGGATCGGAGAACCAACTCTTAATTGGTATTGCATTGTTTGGAAAACATCGATATGCGCCCGGCGAATTGTCAATTATGAATATCTGTGTGCGGCAAATATTATATTTAGATATATATTGAAATATATAATAAGTTCTTGTAACTGTACCCTGTTCAAATCACTGCATATTGCTGACAAATCTTTGGTATAGGAGCCATAGTCCGGCGTACAGTGTTGTCGATAATAGCGACGCCGCAATATATTGCGGCCGTTGTCCAATTTGTCGGCGACAGCAGCGCCATAGATCTCCATGCTGGCCGTAAACACAACGAGATCATACCATTGCGATACCTGTCAATATAAATATTCAAAATCAATTGACCCGATTGTAATATTCGTTGACTTACCACATCCAAAAAGTAATCCACATGCGGTCGCTTGTGCACAAAGAATCGCACCGGGTGCCTATCGATGGTCA
Organism: Scaptomyza graminum; assembly: GCA_018901835.1. Taxonomy (NCBI): domain Eukaryota; kingdom Metazoa; phylum Arthropoda; class Insecta; order Diptera; family Drosophilidae; genus Scaptomyza; species Scaptomyza graminum. The sequence goes on along the minus strand of JAEIFL010000001.1, from coordinate 1,622,415 downwards.
CCTTAACGGTGAAATCGTGCGGCGTCCCTGGTTTAACCGTATTCCTTGGCATCGCATTGTGATGCGAGTGTATTAGTGTTTCGTCCAGATCGAGCACCAATGTCTTTCGCTGCACCAGACTGAGGCGATGCCGCGATACTGGTGACAGCGGGAATTGTTCATATTTAACCGGCTGATACTGGATAAACTAAGACAGTTAATTTATATACATACATTCAAATGTTGTAATTGCACAATTTCTTGCTTTTTGTATATCATTGCTTGAATATCTGAATAACATCTGATCAAAAACGGAAATGTTATTAGTTGAAAAAGTGAGTGTATGAGGGGTGGCATGTTGGGTGTCATGGGGGAGGGGTGTTACACATGCATGTTACAAATTTGGCAAACTAGGCAAAAAACGAAAATAATGATAAGCCGCTAGCTGATCGCCGATGTGTGATTAAAGGATTGCATTGAAGGGGGTAGGGTTGGGTAGGGTAGGGTTAGTGTTTGTATGTGTGTGTGTGCTTGGTATAGCGACTATTGCTTATCGCAGCCTTGACCAATGGGTGCTGTCGTTGGCTAATGTGTGATAGAGAGCACAACACACATACATACATATGTATGTTTTAGTAGATGTTGTGTTAGTTATGTGGCAAAAGGCAAGGAGGGGGGAGTGGGAGTGTGAACAGATCAGTTTATTCTTAACAAAAATTTTATTTTTATTTTTTTTTTTTTGTACTTACAGCGCGCACTTGGCGATTGAACATAAAACATATGCATGTCCAGACTTTTGATAGCAGCAGCAGCAGCGCATGGAATTTCATTTGCAACAACGAAATCATTGGTAAGAAGTTCCGCTTCTTACCAAATTCCCTTATAAATTTCACTATAGTGCGGCTGGCTACGTTCGTTATCGATCTCAGCGTAGTTTGTCACTATATTGTTGTTTTTGGTTTTAAGGTAAGCAATATACGAAACAAAAAAAACTTTAATAAAAATAAAAAAAAAACACACACACAACGCAAAAAAAAAACAAAAAAATAACCAAAAAAATAATATAAAGCTTCTTTGCAGTCACGAAAAAGCCAAAAACAGTGTGCCGGCTGTCTGGCTACCAACTTTTTATTGCTATTGTGCTTTTTTTGATAACGCGCTCAAATTGTTTTGTTTGTATTGGTATTGTGCTGTATTTGTGCGGTATCGTTATCGATATCAAAAATTATTGTTGTTGCTTTTTTTGATACCTTTCGTACACACATACACATGTGTGTGTATGCAATTAGCAAGAGGCGCGCAGGGAATAAAATCGATATTTAACGCGCCGAACCCTACGAAAGGATAATGTGCTGATATATCCTGGCTTTGTTTATGTTTGTACACATGTACTTGTGTACACACTTTTGTATTACAACGCGTTTTATTTAAGTTCTTTCTTTATTACACCTCCTTTGCACTTCTCATTTGCACTGAAGGGTTGTTGTTGTTGCTGGGGCTATTGCTGTTGCTGTTTCTGGCGCTGCTGGCAGAGTTGAGAATTTTTTTTTGCTTGTGTTTAATAAGCGAAAGTACCGCAAGTTAAATATTTTGTTGATATCAGTTAACTTTGTATTTATAATGTGTATGTAAGAATTGCATTTGGGATGGCTTATCAATTATTAATATTGAACTTTAATATTGGATAATCTTTTGGATTTTGTTTAATAAATCGCACACTCACACTTTCATACAAACACACACACTCTTCTTTAATTTGGCCAAAAGCCAGTCCAAAATGTAAATTGTGAAAAATAAAAGAGAGATTGTTGCCGTGAGCGTGGTAGTCCTATCGGATTTTTCTACCGATATGCATGATGGAGCCCTGTTTTTTTTTTCTTTTTGCCGGTTGGCAGAACTATCGTCAAAATAATTCGCAAACAATTGACATTGGTAAATGTGATGAATATGAATATTTTCATTTAACTAATCTTTTTTTTATCTTTAAAGTTTTTATTACACATGTTTAATTATATAATTTCTCAACATCATATACGTAGCTAGGAATATGCCACGTTAATGTACAATCGATCGCCATGCAAGCATTAGAAAATTAAATAATATTTATTATGTACATATTAACTTAAAATAATATATAATAAATAATAATAATGCTTTATGAGCAAACGTAAATGATTTAAAATTCGACTTCATTCTTAAACAATATACCAGAACTTAACCAGAAAAAACTTCTAACCACGCGTCTTCATACATAGTCTGAGCGTGTAAGCGCAATTGAAGGCATCGATAACAAAATAATCGGCCGGCCGCTGTAATCGTTTAAAGCGTCGTTGACGTTCTTTACAATTCGCAAAAGTGGAAAGAAAAAGAAAAATTATGTAGACTTTTTGGCAAAAAGTATATTAATTGTAAAAGTTCTGTTAAAACTAAGTTCTTTGACCGTACAGTTGGGATACGGCGGTCTCATTGTGTGTGGCACGCGAAACGACTTGGACATTTCTCAATTTATATGTATATATATATAATATACATATAGTTGTATATATATTTATATATCTGTATATGTATGTGTGTGTGTGTGTACGTGCTTTAATGCGGCGAATGCGAATGTGAAAAAAAGCCGCGCTCTGTAGACCATTTTCCTATTGTTGTTGTTGTTGTAAGAAAAGACAAATCCCCAACAACAACCCAGTGAGTGCGAGTGCGAGTGGGAGGGGAGAGCAAGCGTTGCGGACGCAGCAATTGAATTGGATTTTTGTTCACAACCCGTTTTATAATAACCGCTAAAATTGTGGAAAAACAGGAGAAAACTCCCAAGCGGAAGAAGAAGGCTGCAGCCAGTAAAATGTCTGCAGTTTATTCGCCGCAACCGCCGCTGCAGCAGCCGCCGGCTCAGCATCCGCCGGGATCTGTGCAGCTGCCGCCGCCGCAGCAGCAACAACAACAGCAGCAGCAGCAGCAGCAACAACAACAACAACAACAACAGCCACCTGGCAGTGGACAAGGGCCGCCAGGTGGCGTTAACATTGGGCCAATGGGACCGATGGGTGCGATGCGTGTTGGGCCCGGTCCCGTTGGTAATCCGCTTGGCGGTGGCGGCGTCGGCATTATGATGGGCGGCACACCACCCAATGTTCAAAATGTTCAACGTGGCGGCGGTGTGCCGACACAGCAAGTGAATTCCGCACAAATCCAAAAGATGCTCGACGAGAATTGCGGCCTCATCCAGGCCATACAGGACTTTCAGAATATGGGCAAATCGCAGGAGTGCATGTCCTATCATGTCGCCTTACACAGAAATCTGGTATATTTAGCCCAACTGGCCGATCCCTCAATGAACATTGCCCAAATATTGCCGGTAAGATCGCAAAGAAAACAAATCCTCCTACAAATGATATGAGCTTTACTTTTTATAGCCACCGCATCTATTGCAAACGCAGGCAATGCAGCAGGGTAACCAGCCGCCGACACCGCATGGCATGCAGGCGGGCGTTCCACCGCCGGGACAGCAACAGCAGGTGCAGGGCCAACAGGGTACACCGGGACAGGGACCGGGACCAGGTCCACCGGGCAGCGTTATACAGCAGTCACAGATGATGCAGCATGCCGGCGATACGGGTATTGGTCCCGTACAAATGCCACCCTATCCCGGACAACAGCAGCAGCAACAGAATGCACATCCCGGTATGCCGCCAAACGCTCAACAGCAATCTCAGCAGCAGCAGCAACAACAATCGCCGCAAGTTAGCCAAGCTGGCCCGCAGCCGCCGCAGAGCGCCTATCAACGCAACGTACAAGCCGGCGGCGCTGGGCAGGCTCAGGTCAATGTTGCCAATGCAGGGGGGCCCAGTAAGTGTAAAGTCGACTGGCAATTGGCAATTGCAAACTGAAACTGATTTCGAAATATCTTCATTTACAGATCAGCAGCAACAGCGACCCAACAATGGCCCGCTGCCGCCGGGGCAAAGTCAGGCGCCGCCATCGCAACAGCAGCAACAACAACAGCAGCAGCAGCCGCCTAATCAGCAACAGCAGCCACAACAAGGAGGACCCGGACAAGGACCAGTGCCACCACCGCAGGCACAATATCGAGTTAGCTATCAGCAACAGCAGCAACAACAACAGCAGCAACAACAACAACATGGACATTATCCGGGCTATCCGCCGCAATCGCAGCCACAGTATCAGCCACAGAACGCGTATCCATATGGGCCACCCGGTCAGGGCTACGGCCCACCGCCACCAAATGCTCAGGCGGCCTATCATCATGGCGGCATGCCACCAACATCGACAACAGCCGGCGGTGGCCAGGGTGTCCAGGTGCATGCCTATCAGCCGAATGCTGGCGGCGCATCGGGCGGCAATCAGCAGCAGCAACAGCAGGCGCCACCACCAGGCGCATATCCGCCGCAACCACCGCCCGGTCAACAGGTGGCGCCAGGACAGCAACCGCCGCCGCCGCCAGGGCAAATGTATGGGCCGCCGCCGTCAGCGGGCGGACAGGCTGGGCCGCCGGGTCCCCCGGGTCCGCCACAAAATGTGCTCCCCAATCAATATGGACCGCCGCCACCACAGAATTCGGGCGCTGTTGCGCCGGGACCGCCACCCATGGGCTATGCCGGCTATCCGCCCAATCAATACGGTCAGGTGGCTGGCGCATCCGGAGCACCGGTGCCCGGCAATTATGGACCGCCGCCGCCACCATCCAGCCAAGGACAGTCGCCTTATCAGGCATACCAGCAGCAGCAGCAGCAAGCGGGCAGCGCTCCACCCGGCAGCTATCCGGGTCAACCGGTGCCAAGCGGTCCACCAAACGCCCAGCAGCAAGTGAGCGTCGTCGGGGGTGCCAATGCTGGGCCACCGCCGCCGCCGTCGACCAACTATAGCACAACGCCCAGCCAAACGCCGCCGCCGAGCCAGCAACAACAACAACAACAGCAGCAAACGGCTGCGAATCAGCAACAACAAGCGGGCAATCCAAATGGGCCAAACACGCCACAATCGACGCCTCCACCGCCGACATCTCAGGTGTCGGGTGGCGGTCCGCCGAATCAGCAAGCGCCCGGCGCGGCAGCTGCCCAGCAGCAGCAACCACAATATGCCCCACAGCAGCAACAACAACAACAGGTATGCAATTCCGGATGTTAGAAACTTAATTTTGTATCGATATACAGTAGGACCTCGCTTAACGCAACCTATAAAAATTAGGGCAATGTTCTGTTGGCCACGAGACATTCTTTTCAAAAAGAGTTGCCTTTGCCAACCCTTTAAAGTAAAGTAAATCGCATGAGACTGTTAAAAGCAAGGATTTCACTTTATTTTATTTATTTTTTTTGAAAAATTTAGAAATTTTAGTCTGTACTTTTTAACAATTTATACTTTTCTGAACGGCTCTTTTGGGAATGTTAAGAATTCGTAACGAGGGACAAGAAAAATCTCCGTTATATAGAAACCTTTTTCAAATCGAGTTTCATTTCAATTTTTTATTTTGTTTCTGGTTCTTTCACTTTTCTTCCCCGATAAATTATTTATGATTTATTTTCTCGCTCTCTGCTTTCATAGCCACTGCAGCAACAACAAGGACAACCACCGGGACAACAGCTGAGCGCCGTTGTTTCTGGTGTTTCGCCGTTATCCACACAACAACAACAGCCAACATATTCAACGACGCCCACCAGTGTCGCTGGCTATGGAACAACACAGCAACAACAACAACAACAACAACAGCAGCAGCAGCAACAACAACAGCAGCAGGCACAGGGTGGTCCGCCACCACAACAGGGCGGACCGGGTGGACCGGGCGGACCACCGAACTCAAGTGGTGGACCACCGCCACAACCGAATGGCACAACGCCACCAATGCCGCCAAACCAATATCAACCATCGCCCGGCGCCCAGCAGCCATACGGGGGACCACCACCGCCGCCGCCCCAAGGCTATGGACCGCCGCCGCCGGGCAGTGCCTATCCGGGCCATGGCTACCATCAGCCGCCGCAAGCCGGCGGCTATGGACAATATCCGCCGTCGCAGGGCTATCAGGGCTATAGGCCGGCGCCGGGTGGGGCACAAATGCCGCCACCGGGTGCGCCACAAGGACCGCCGCCAGCGGGTGCATATGGCTATTATGGCAATCAGCCGCCACAGTGAACACTCGACTTGACGACTTATTGCGTTTAAATAACAATAACAAACAAAAACAATTATAACTTAGTGCCACACACACCACACCCCCCTCCCTTACCTCTGTCTCTTTCTCTCGCTTTTATTCCTCATACTCTCTCGCTCTCGATGCATAAGATTTAAGCAGAAAAAACACATTTAGCAATAGTTTGTATTATTGTAATAGTTGTGCATACATACATACATACGTACAATATACGAACATAATTTAAATTAATACTTTCGACTACTATTTAGCTACATAGGATAATATACTACATACAAGCATACATACATATAAACTATTTAATGTCTGCAGTGGTTTTTTTTTACGTTGTCTGTGTTTGTCTTTAATTTTTTTTTTTTTTGTATGTTTGTGTGTGTGTGTTTATGTTAAGAGTTTTACTTAAAACCGTTTTTGTGTGTGTTTTTAAAAAAAACAATCTACTATTAATGCATAAACATGCAACAAATGTCAGAAGCATAAGAAAAAATTATACATACATACGTACATGTAAGAATAAACACTATTTAAGTAGTTTACATACATATACATACATATTTAATGCTCTAATATTCCGACGGCAAGAACAACAATTTAAGCTTTGTGTGTCTGTGTGTGTGTGTGGGCGGTGAGAGCGCGTATAATGAGCGGCTGCTGTCTTGTCTCAAAATAAAAAACAAGCATTGGGAGAGTGGCTAACGGTACTAAGCTCTACTCTAGTTGTATTTGTAAGCTGCATAAACTAATTGATGCTCGATATATGCATACATATGTACATATGTACATATATCGCCATCGATAGCATTTACATCAAAATAAAATTGTATTTACAAAAACAAAAAGTAATTCGCGCGCATTCTTAAAGTGTTCTCTGTTAAATTAGTTCATTCTCATTTACATATATGCATACTTAACTGTATATTCCTGCCAAATAAGCTACTAGTATATATGTATGTATGTTTGTCTCTCTCTTGTTCTCTCTCTTTATCGCAAAGAGAACAGTAATATTATGAGTGGGAACACCTTAAAGTTGAGAATGTGTGCGAAATGCTGAATGCTAAGAAAACGGAAAAGCGATTATAATTTAAAAAAATAAAATAAAATACATACATACCTAAATGTGTAAATGAAGAACAAAAAACAAAAAGCATTCAATAAAGCAACAAGCTGTATAATTTAATTTATTTAAAAAATCTTTGGTAAGGTTGGTGGGGGGGTTATTGGGCGTATTTACATTTTGATATTTTTGTTTTATATTACTTTCTCAGATCGACTAAATTGGGTGCTTTTTGTAAATTGGTAACTTGCTCTGCTTTGGTCCAGTGTGACCCATTTACACCTTTAAGTGCTGCCCATCAACCGAAAACAAAAAAGAGTCCTCAAATCTTAAGTTTAAGTTGATTTCTTAATTGATCTGAGAAAAGTATCTAGTATCGTTGGCGATGGAATAACCCATTTCTTTATAGAATGAAAGATTATTATTTGGATATGAACATGGATCATTTAATTTAAATTTCAAAAATAAACAGAAAGGTTCTTCAAACATCGTATTACATAATAGTGTGGTTTAGTATTGAAATATGACTTGGGCGTACTTTGGAGTTTGTTTTTTCTGTTTTCTAATTTTTTTTGAAGCTGCTTACGAGTATATCTGCCTCTCTCTCTCTTTCTCTCACTCGCTGTGTATCTGCTATCTCTTTCTATCACATGTGTTCCGTTGGCTGCTGCTGCTCTTGTTTCTCCTCCTGCTCCTGCTCCTTCTCCACCTCGTCCTTCTCCTCCTCCTTCTGTTCGGTCGTTGACTTGCCGCCACGTCTGGTTAGCTTGTGGAAGATCTTGCGCAAGAGATTGCGCGGCATTGTGGTTTGGCGCTCGACAATTATCAGCTTGGTGGCGACACTGTGGATGGGGCCAAAGGCCAGCGCGACCACGGTGCACGCCAAACAGATCACGTTGTAGGGCATGCTGAAGTCGGGCGTGGGCAGGGAGACGATGAGCGCCTCGGTGCGCAACGTCAGGGTGTAGGTGGGACGCGAGGCGTTAAACGAATCCTTGAAGAGATGTCCCTCGAGCGGGAGGGCCGTATAATTGCGAGCCATCGGCAGCTGGCTGCCAATGACGGCCGCACCAATATAATGGCCATGATTGGCATCCGGCGGATACTCCAACCACTTGAGCAGCAAATAGTCAACCTCCAGGGTAATCAGAGCGCTGCTCCGGGCCGGCAACATGAAGCCAATCTCGAGATGGGTGGGCATTTCGCGCTGCTTGCCCGGCGCATAGTGCAACAGCTTGAATTTCAGCTCCTTGGCGCCGTAATCGTGCCGGCGATGCGGCTTGCTGCGGATCCGCAATGTATGGAGATAGGCATAGACATACCAGGGCACCAGTTCCATGACGACAACGGGCAAAGCATCGAAATGGTTATTCGTTATTTCGGTGGCAATGCGTCCACGCTTCTGTCCATTGCCCAGAAGATAGCGATGGGCGTAGAGCGGCGGCGGCGGCAAGATTGCGATCTTTGGACCCTTTGCAGCCTTCTCACCCACCCAGGCAATGTTGAAGAGTCGCGCACCCGGCCCCTCGAACAGCTGCTGTATATCGTAGACGCCATAAACGCTAGTGTGACCGCCACGCGTGCTCGTCACATTGTACCGTGGCACTGGAACCAATTGGAAATTGTCACCATGCTGGACATAGATGTTGCTGCTGGCGGCAAGCTCACAGTAGCCGCTTAGGCCCATGCCAAATAGCCGGCGCAGTGAGAAGTCGCCGTTGCTCTGTTCCAGCAATTTCAGATCGTAGACAAGATTCGCCGTCTGGGTTAGCTCCACAATGCAATTGTCGGGATCATCACATAGAGTGCGCACCTTTAAACCCAACGAATGATATTTGGTGTTGTGCACGTAGCCGGAGTTGAGGAGGGTGGCCAGACCCGAGGCACTGCCGCAGGGCAGCAGCTTTTTCCACGGCGTCAAGTTCTCCGTGCAGACAATTTCCCGGGGCAGTGTTGCATAGCGCACGAATTGTTGGCTTTGATTCGAAGTATGCATAAACTGTGGACGGAAGATGTGCTTGGGTGCAATCGTATTGGTTTGATCGACGAAATTCAGCGAAACACAGAGCACCCCCGAGAAGACATTGGCCAGCTGCATCCATTGTTTGTTGACTTCGGCGTTGGTCAGATTTGGTGCACTGAACCACGCCCACATCTCGGCACCGCCCGTCGCCTCCACAATCGGATAGCCCCAGCTCTCGTAGCGCCACAGTCCCTGGGTCAGGCCAATGTGCAGCTCCTTAACATCGTAGGTCTGCAGTATTTCGGCAATGACGCGCGGCGTCAGCTGTGTGTGATAAACTAACAAGCGATGTCGATGCGCTGATGGTGATATACATACATATATATGAGAAGCTTCGTTACTTACGATTGTTGCGTTCGCCATAGTGCCAGCGTGTGGTAAACTGAAAGTATGTGTTTACATGGTCGCCGGCAAGCGGGCGTATCACCAGCTCTTCGTGGAATTGCTCGTCGCTTGACGGTTGGGATTGGGGAATCAGTGCCAGGGCCGGGTTTGCAAGCGGCAGCAGCAACAGCAACGGCAATGCCAATGCAGTAATCATTTAGAGGCGGCAGCAGCAACAGTAACAGCAATAAATACACATTAATATAATACTAGGGTTAAAATCAAAAAGGTATATTGTTCTATCGATGTATCGATAATATTGGTATCAAGCTATCGAGTTAAATAAATAAATGCAGTACTTTTGTTTGCTTTCGATTAAAACACCACAAATAGCTATCGATATTTGTATTTATTTAAGCAATATGGCGAAATGGCAATAAAGCAGGCTTTATAAATCTTGAACTAAGCAATGTGGTCGCATTTGGTCATCAGGCTGTTAGTGGTTGTACCTTATTTTGTTTTGAAGTTTAAAACTATGTTTTATATTTTTTACACATGAACAGCTGCAGCATTTATTATGCGGCCACACTGAACGCCCAAATGTGACATACAATAAAAACACGATTAAAGCTGTTTGATATTATGCTTTTTTATTTTATATTTGATGTTAGACTAAATTATTATTTGTTTTTAATTTAATATGATTTATGTATGTGTGTGTGTGTATATATATATGTAAAATATAATTTTGCTATTTTTATTTAAAATCCCAAACGGTACAAAACTGCCCGTATTGCCTCTGGGAATTATGCAATTTTTGGTAGTTTCGATATAATTTTTAGTAATCGATTGTTTCACGTCGATGCAGCGGTTACACCGAACAGCTCGCAGTGTGACCGCTGCCAAAATTTTGCGAGTGCTACGTTGGGTCACACTGCTTACTCAGGGTTGTCAGTTGTTAGAGAGCCGAGCGACTGTGAAGACGTACGTGTGTGCTCATACAGTGCTCTCAGAATTTATATTTTTGGTAATTTTTGCTTCTGGTATAAATTTATAAGTATTTTAAACACAAAACAAATCACGATAATTAAAGTAATGAACGCCGCAATAATTATTAATAAATAAAGAAGTAGTTCAACCGTACAATGCTAAAGGATACGATTTATGCAAATTTCAGGCAGTTTTTTCCCTATTCTGGCAAAGCAGCAAGCAAACCAAAAAACAAAAAAAAAAACAAAAATCCAAAATGCAATTCCACATTGCCGCGCGCACACTGCAGCACCCACACGAACGAACAACAACAACAACAATGAAATGCGAAATGCTTGATTTGTATTTGTTGTTAATATTGGCATTAAATGTATGAAATTCGCCATGAAACGAAAACAATATATACGTTCTCGAAAGCGACTCACATTTATTTGCTATTGTTCTTTGCACATATGTACTTAAACATATATTTAATTATACATATATATGTATATGTATGTATATGACAGAAATTAATAAACATTTAAATATTTATGTTCGACTAGTTCACAATTAATTTGTTGATATATGTTATTGTCACGACGAATATAATCGAGTAATTATATATCTACCAAAGAGAAAAAGCGTTAGCGTTTCTTTCATTCAATTGAAAAAGAAATTTAAATTCGCGGAAGACGACACGACGACGATGAAGAAAGATTTTTACTCGCGTCGCGGTATACTTCAACTGTTTTTGAACTTTTATTGCGTTGCTGCTGAGCAAGAGCGCCAACTACAAAAGTCGCTGCGCAGCGGCCAACAACAACAAAACGCTGCAACCAAAAGAAAAATAACGAAATGAAAACGTGCGTACGAGTGCTAAGTGTTGAGAGCGACAGAAAGAGAGACAGAGAGAGTGAGAAAGAGAGAGCGCGAGCGGGCGAACGACTTGAGCATGCGCGATATACGCTCAAATGTTGCCCTTGTCTGCCACTTATGAATGTATGCGTTTGTGTGTGTGTGTGTGACTGTGTTGCTGTGTAGCGTCAATTTCGCCTTCGCCGAGCTCCGCTTTGCTTACGGTGCGCGTGCTTCATTTATCGCCGCCGTCGTACACTCACTGATTTTTTCATTTGCCATTGTGGTGTACGCAGCGACTCGCCGCTGTAGCCTAGGCTGTTGCTGCTACATACATACATACATATGTATATGTATGTGGCTGTTTATTGTCTGCGCAAAGTTTGCTTGCCGTTTTGCCAGCCAGAATTTTATCTAGCACACTTCTGTTAATTAGCAATAGCCAGTTTATTTTTTTTTATGCATATTCTATCAATTATGCCAATTTAGCAAAAGCGTCAAAAGTCATCGAAAAAAACAACAAATAACACTACATACATACATATATACATTTAGGCATACAGACTGAGTCACCGCTGTTTGTTCAATCTGAAATACTACAAATAAAAATAAAGAAAAAAAGTATGCTGTCTACAACAAAAACACAACAACAAAAAGAAAAGTGTACAATACAAAAGCAAAAGTAACGGAAAGTTCGTAAACGACGACGACATTCTTTGCCCGCTATTTGCTGGCATTGTCGGCATTGTCGTCGCCCCAACAGCAATCACTGCGGCGGAGCAAGCGAAAAGGCAAACACAACGGCGCGGCTGTTCGGCGAGCAGCTTTTGAGAGCAGCGCTCAAGCCAGAGAGTAGCGCAAGCACATAACAAACGACGCGACGCGACCTACTCTTAAAAAAAGGTGATTTTTTGTTAAATTTGTATTATTTGATTCTTTTGATTTCTGTTTTAGTTCTAAACATGCTTAGTTGTAACAATCCTCTGTAGGCTAACAAACTTGTAAACTAGCTTGTAAGTTTATTAATTGAAAAGAGTCCACAGCACCGTCGACAACAGACAAAAAAAAAACCAATTTAAATAGTAGAACCACACATACATACATACATACATACAAATACAAAACAAGCAACAATAATTTGTATCCAAAAACTACACGTTTCTACGTACAGAAAAAAAAAAACAATTAAAAAAGTAAAAAAAAAATGAAAAACTACAAAAAATATGAATGAAAAACTCAAGTTAAATAAATGTAATTTTCATTGCCTTCAACAAAACGAAAACACCAAAAGCAATTACACTCTCTCTTCGCTCTCTCTACACTTCCTCTCACTAACAGTTAGTCGCCGTTGTTTTTGTTTTTTATTAATATGTATTTATGTACATACATATTTCATAACATGTATTTGGCTGACAAGCATCACATGTGCAGAGACTCATACATATGTACATATGTATGTACATATATGTATAAATAAAGCCAATCAGATATGCTCAGACTCAACAATATGTTCTTACAGCATAGATACATATGTGTATAAAATGTAGCTCAGTTTGCAAAGTGTATGTATGCATGTTCATCGTACATACATATGTACGTACATTCGAAGCTAAATGCATAGAAAACGAAATGCGCCATTGCGCTTCAAACTGAAAAATGTGAGCGCGTCACATTTGTCGCTTTGTAGCGCGTACAAAGTGCTGTCTGACTTTCGTTCAATCGCAAAATATATTAACGTGCGCTCTCACCGCCAGTGTTGCCACACGCCGCCCTGTTTTTCTCTACTTGAAACAAACACACACACACACTTCCAAATGTGTGTGAACATGCAATTTCCTGTCGGTCTGTTCGGTTCAAGCGCAGGCGTCGTCAATTTATTACCTTCGGCTGCTGCTCCAAACAGTAAATTTACAGCAGTGAGTTTAATAATATTAACTACGCAAATAATAACGATGGAGTCAATGAGAATAATATTGAGAGGCAGAAAGAGAGAGAGAGAGAGAAAGTGATGGGCAGTTGACCAATCACAGCAGTTCCCTTTGGATCTGCATGTGTTTGCGGGTTTATTTTTGCTGGGATTGCAAATTTTTATTTATTCTTTAGGTTCGGTTCTGTCAAGGGCATTCAACCTCCACCTCCTACGGCTCTGGAGCATTTGCAATTCTATTCGAAATGATTCGACGAATACAATGTACTTGCCGATGACGTCAGACTGACCGCCTTGCCTGCCTAAGACCACATTGGCTATTTTTACATTAAACAAAAAAAAAGTCCCAGCTACTACTGTGTATTCAGCATTTATGTGTATGCCTACGTAAAAATATATATATACATGTGTGTGTGTCGCTGTTGCCATCGCCGCATTCGCATTCCTCAAATAATTTCGTATTTTATAATGGGGGAAAAGATAGCCAAACGCTATACACACACACACAGAGGCAAAGCACATCGCATTGTCGCGCGCACACACACACACACATGCACATGCATGAGCCATACACAGGCACTCATGCGACAACGGTCTGCGCTGTTGCTCTGCCGCCGTCGCCCGTCACCTCGTTGACCCAGCCAGTTATTCGCTGGGCCCTCTGCCGCGTTTTCGAGCTAAACGCTCGGGCCCGTGCTGGCGGCAGACTGAATGTTTTCATACGTTCGAAATTTCAACGAACTTCGGTTTGTGACCGTCAACCACCGCTGCCTCTGTCGTCGTCGGCGTTCATTTTGAATTTGCCGCAGCTCTCTTTTGTGGCTTTGTAGCGCGTGAGAGCGTAGCTACACCGACACACACACAGGCAAAGTAAAATATTCGCCGCAAAACTCATTTTACTGTTTTCTTTGCTATTTATATGTATGTATGTACATATTTACATACATATGTATCTTCATTGTTGCTCATTGCAGAGGCAGAGTTGACTGTAGTTTTGTTCCTGTTCTGTTTTTTAATTGTTTTTAAATATTATGAAATTATGCTTAATGCCATATCTTACACAAACACATAGCAGGTACACTTAGAAACTTCATCTCTAAATTTAAATTAATACATGAATTAATGCATGAACACACATACATATGTACATACAAATGTACGCTCTAAATATTTGCAAGCAGGCACGTGTGTGTGTTTTAGTTTGCTTCCGTTTATCATACATACATATGTACATACATACATATGTACATATGTAAGTGTGCATGAATGTATGTTCATATGAGCATGCTTATGCAAGTGTGTCACTTTTTCTTTAGTGGTGTAATAGTTTTTATGCCAACCTACATACAAACATACATACATATGTACATATGTATGTATGTACTTACCGACTTTGACTACGACTTTGTTTTCAATTTGCTTTGTTTTTATGCTGCACATACAATGTACATATGTATTTATCTATTTATTTACATTTTAACATATTTAATCAAGGTCCCAAGTGTGTTTACAAACATATGTATGTATGTATGTACACATGTTAATACATACATACATATGTAATGAGAATATAAACACCTGTCATCATTCCAGTCGATCCCCTCTTCAACTGTTAAACCACGATCTCTTTTATTTATCTGTATGTATGTATTGATATACACGTGTAAATGTAACTTCCGCTTGAATAAATCTGTATGCACACGTACATACATAGATACATACATACATATGTAGTCGACTATAAACTGTGATGTCCGCACGGGGTGTGTGTGTGAGTGTGAGTGCTTCTCGCAGTCACTCTTATCGCTGATTTCTTAGCTGTTCCGCTCACACACACACTCACACAAATGTGTACATATGTATGATTGCTTGTATTTGTACATGCATGGACATGTAATCGGTAGTTCTGCTTTGTTTTGTTGCTTTATCATCTCCTGCATAAAGTGTGCATTCGTATGTGCATCTACATATGTACATACATACATACATATGTACTGTATAAGTTTATTTCCTATTCTTTCAATATATTTGGTCTATTCATATTTAAATTAGATACATATGTACATAAGTATGTATGAACATACATACATATGTATGTATTTATGTTTGTATGTACATTGATATTACAGTTAGGTTCCGTTAAACTTTAACGAGTGATCTTTATGTATGTATGTATGTATGTATTTACATTCCATATGCACTGCCTTAAAATATTTTAACTGGAGCATGTCAAGCGATGGCATATTTTCACACGCACACCCACACATACGTTCGTAAAGACGAAGCGCGTTCGATGGCGGAAATATTGATCCAAATCGCGTCGTCTTAAGTATTGTGAGAGGCTCTCTCACTTGATTGACAGCGAGAGAGTGACAACAACAACAAAAACATCATAACAGAGCGAAGATAGCGGCGCATACTCTGCCCATAATCATGCCCGCCGATCGAACATTCAATTAGTTTTCAAGTTTATTAGCCAACATCGTTAAAATTGTTCTCTTTTCGTTAAGTGATCGATGGACGATGAGCTGAATGTGTAAGTGAGAGAGCGTGAAAAGGTTGAAAGCGCGCCCCCCACCCTTTCGTATCGCTTGCAAATTGCTCGTAATTGATTTTGTATATGTACATACATATACAAACAAACTTATGCTAGTTCATGCATTTGTATGTAAGTATGTATGTATGTTTGGATTCACACAGATATTTGTTTTCGGACTTTTTTATTTGTTTATTTGTAGTCTCCTCCGGCGTTGTTATAAATAATATCTAATTTCTGCGCTTTTGCGTTTATGAAAATTAAATATTTTTCTTTTCTTTTCTGCTTGAGCGTATGTATGTATGTATGTGTGTGGGACCGTGGGAGTGAGATCTTTTTTTATTATTATTTTAAACTAATTGAATTGAATAAGTTTTCAAAATTACTCTGGAGGGGAAATCGAATTAAAATCCTTCGGCATCTGAGTTCGTTCCTTAAACAGCTGTTTATATTCTAGACTGGGAATTTCGAGGGAATTTTAAAAAACTGACATACATTTTTTCTACTGTTTTATTGATTGAAAACCTTGTTCCTTTTTTTCTTTCAATTTAATTTAAAAATTGTTGCTACAGGTCATGGAAATTGTACCCCTCACTATAAATTGCAAACGGTACATTTTTGATTGAAACATAATTTGATTAGTTTATTAGGGTCATCATGTCATTTGGGCAAAAAACAAATTTTCATACACCCACCCGCCCACACATACATAAATGCATTTAACAACAAAAAAAAAAGTTGATAATTTTTAAAAATGAGTTTTGACATAGATTTGACAACAATGAGTTTCGATACCAACAAACAAGAATTTTGCCAATATTATGTTTGTATGCACATATGTATGTATATAACGGCTTTCAAGGTTAGCGTCCCAGCTTTGGGTAGACGGCGACTATGCTTGAATACCCATTAAAAATATTTAAAAAGAATGATGCCATGAAATTATTTGCTATACTTTATCAATTTTGTTTAAAGTTTAAGTTGTTTTTGTTTGTACAAAATCAATTAAATTAATTAAATTAATTTAATTGTGTAACTAATACATATAATTGAAAAAGGTAAACACAACAGTGTTTCTTGACCCCAGAGCAGCAGCATTCTTGTTTTTGTTTTTGTCTGTCATCTGTGCTCTGTCTGCACTCACACTTCGTTCTTTCTCTCGCTCTCATTGCCTCTCTCTCCAGATGGCACGCCAGTCAGTTAAGCCCCGTCGCTTTCGCTTCTGCGAACTTCGGCCGAACACCCACGCACACACACACATACATACTTATACACAGACTTCTTACACATATTGATTTCATAACGTAGCCCAAATTCAACGTAAGGACTTTACCAATACTCTTACCTTACGCCTTACGTCTGAGTACTGGGATCGATTGCTATTCGTGGTTAACTACATACAAAATAAAACCCAAAAAATGTCAACGACTTGAAAATTGTTGTAATTTCTTATCCCTGTTGAACTGTTGCCATCTGCAGCCTCTCTTTTTGTGTGCAGTTCATTGACATTTTCGAAACTAATCTAAGGGTTGCCATTTTTGCCTTAGGATCCAGGCAAACATTATTATTTTTGCTTAAACACTGGGGCACCCAAACAGGATTAAATGCCACTTGAACATCTGTGTGCTCGACTCGTTTAAAATACATATGTACATACATACATACATACGTAACTCTTATATCAACTCTTATACTTAATTAGTTGTTACTCTTGTTTCTTGCAGTCGTCTCCATTGGTCGAGATATCCAACAAAACTAATTAAGGACTATTAAGAGGTGAGTGAATATACGATTGCATATTAATTAGTAATTAGTACTAGCCGCGATTACGAAACGAACGTCTCGACGTTGCGTCGCGTCGAGTCATGATTAAGAGGAAGTACAATTCGAGATAGTCTCTCTCTGAGTAATCAAATAACTGTCGATGACGATGACGCACACAAACATATGTTAATTGTGTAACGTTAACAGCCGGCCAGTTCTCGGATCTTTATTAATCTTGCATATCTATGTTCAAGTACGTTTGTCCATTTCTCTGTATAGGTTCTACGTTTACGTAAATTGCCTGTGCCAACAACAGTTAAGGCTTGTTGCATTTGTTATTCAAGGAACTGTCAACCTTGAAACATACATACACACACACATACACACGTAAGTGCAGACATAACTGTGCATTCAGAGCGAGAGAGAGAGAGAGAGAGAGAGAGAAAGAGAGCTTGGCAATTGTTGGCTGCCAAGATGGAAGTTCCATCAGATTGACAGCATTATAAGTCCCGCTGTGTTCTTCGGGCTCAACACCCACGATTATTGCAGCTGACGTCAACACAACAACAACAAAAACTAAACTACGCACATACTTTTAAGCTGAGCTGCGTAGTGTCCTGCCGGTCTTTTTTATTTCGATTTATTTACATACATATGTGCATTTCTCTTGCACGTTGCATTCGCATCGGAACAAGCAAATCAGGTGCACGCACCTACTACAAATAACAAGAGCCGACAAATGGTAAATTAAATACCTTAAAAAAACAACTTAAATGTGTTGTGAAATGAAATATGAAAGTGATCTTAGTCATCGAAACAAAAACAACAAAAACACATTCAACAAAATTCGCTGCATATTCGTACATCAAAAATGTCTTTAAATTCGGGTCATGCTGTAAACTCTCGAACAGCCTCTGTTAAATAAGTGCATTAAGACGCTTAACATTCAGGCCACTGTTACTGTTACGCATTTGCAAACACTTGATGCAGTGGAATAGCTGTTGCTGTTGTTGTTGTTATTGCTAAGCACGCGCTACTCAGTGAACAGGTTTGATTACGTTGCGTTGCTGCCATTCCGTCTCTCATGCAACAACAACAACAATAAGCATAAGAACGCATGCTAAAGCCGAGCTGCGTTTATATATGGAATGTTTGTATGTATTTGTATGTACCAGGCGCTGGCCTTATCCTAATATATTAGTTTCTCACAAATTTTCTTCCCATGGGTTGAATTTCGCCATGTCCGAATTTTTTATTGCTTATAATGTTCAAATGTTATTTAAAGTAGAGTAAGTTTGGCGTTGGGGTCGATTTACAGTTGGGGTGATAAATATGTATGTATGTATACACAAAATGTGTGTTTGGAGTATTGATAAGTTTTTCTTCCCACTCCTATCGGTTACGACTGTAAACTGTAACGGCAACTTAACATTTCCGTTATGTTCTCTTGCATCTCTTTTATACGTATTGGGGCCATTCGCTGCTATTGGGCAGCGGCAATTGATTATCTGTCTATATGCAAATGTACATAAAAACACATACATACGTATCTTATGTACATATGTACATATTTCTCAGTTGCCATTGCTAGAAAACAGTTGTCATTTGTGGCCTTGAACCTGAACTTCAAAGTTCAGCAACGTTTCGTTTTATGTTTTTTTTCTTTCATTTATTTATTTATTCGTGCGCGATTTGCCTTTTTGCCGTATCTAGTATAACAGACATTACACATATATGTACATACTTACATATAGACAAATACGTACATATGTTGGAATTTATTTATATATATGTACGTACATACATATTTGTGTTGTTGTTTTTGAGGGCGTTAACAGGCATTAAGCATACATATATTTGGCATAAGTACTATATACATATGTATATGTATTCGAAACAAAAAGCATCCGATCAATAAATATAACTTCTGATACTTATGTACATAGGTACGGATGTCATCCATATCATATAAAAGCGGAATAAATATTCAAAGGAATTAACAATTTACAGTTACAGGCTTATGTGTCATAATCGAACGTGTTCCGTTATCTTGTTTGCATTCTTGGCGAAAGAAAACTGTGAGTCATTATATTCATGCATACATACTTACATACATACAAACACACTCATTACTAGATTCTAGTACGTTCGCCTTGGTGAGGCCCTTTGTTGAATTTTTAAAATCCAAACAAAGATTTGAAATTTTAATACGAAATTTCGATATTTATAAAATATGTATATACATTTATTTCTTCTATTTTTGTTGCGCTTGATTGTATAAGCTTAAAGGCTTAAAGATACCCATTGTTACTACATATTAAGTTTGCAAATGTTAACTTTTAATAACATACAAAATGTTAGCAGAATGTTAAGTGTGTTTGGGACAACATTGTGAGTGAATTCGCCGCAATTGTTAAATTCTACAATAAACAGATCAGCTGATTTGTAAATGTATATACGTCTTTGCAGGGTATCTTGTTGTCGATTACACTTTTTTGTGTTGTTCAAAATAGTTATAGAATGCGGCGCACGCATTGGCAACGCAGCATCATTCTGTGACGTATGTATGTACATACATATTTGTATGTATGAATGTATATTTGTTATGGATGTATCTCGCAGTTTGTAAATAAAAAAATTCATCATAATTATAAACATGTATGTGTGTGTATGTTTGTTCCCGTTATTGGGTCACACACACACACATACAGGCAAACACACCCAACAAGCCTGTCAAGGGCGAATCGGTTCGCCTGCTCTGGGCTCTCTCGGCAGCAGCATAAATTCTAGGGCTGGGCGAATTGGGCATTTTCTGTTGTTGTTGGACGCCACGCTCTATGTAATTCAAAAGGAAGTTTAAATTTTATGCTCAGAAGGCATATGTACATGTACATATATGTATATGTATTGTTGTCGATCAGTTAAATGAATAAACTTTTTTTTTTGCATTGAATGCAATTAAAAAAAATTTCTCATGAGTATATTTGTCACTTTCAC
Source organism: Scaptomyza graminum (assembly GCA_018901835.1). Lineage (NCBI taxonomy): Eukaryota > Metazoa > Arthropoda > Insecta > Diptera > Drosophilidae > Scaptomyza > Scaptomyza graminum. Next base: position 1,601,818 of record JAEIFL010000001.1, on the reverse strand, counting down.
TTGTTACGTTTTGCTGAAATATATACATACATACATATATACATACACCCATACATAGTACATACAGAATTTCCGTTTTTAATGAAGAACAGCAAAAACAAAAATCAAAAACAACAGAAAATTGCGCAAATTCACAATTTAAGCAAACTGCTGTTGTTTGCCGCCGCCGCGGCAACTCAACGAACATTTAAATTTGTTTAATTTGAGCTAATTTGCAATAACAATTTTTGATTTGCACTTGCTGCGGCGAGGCTGCTGCCGGTTGCTGTGCTGCTGCCAGCCCCAGCACGCTAGCATCGCGTCATCTCTGTGTTTGTGTGTGTGTGCGTGAGTTGAGTAAGTGCATTTGATTTTGGATGAAATGACACAACTGCAACGCCGCTGCAGCAGCTACAGCTGCTAATGTTCCGACGACATTGTGCTCAATTGACATCGCGCCACATTTGATGCCGCTTGTGCTACTTTTCGCATGCCGTCCTTGGCCTAAAAGTTGCACCGACAAATAAACAAACACAACAAATCGACAATTCGCCTAACATTTTCAACAAACATACTTACACACACACACATACAGTCATTTTACATCAGCGCCCAGCCACTCCAACCCCGGGTGGTGGCGGCGTAACTGGGTTACAATAACATTTTCTGTTACGGCTGCTGCTGTTGGCTTGCGATCCTTTGTCTGTTGCTTAACAGTTGACGGTTATTGCTTTTGAATTTAACAGACGTCTGTTTAATTAATCAATTATTATTAAAAAACAATCTTCGAACTGGTGATAAATATTTGGTTTCTATGTTCATAATGCTAACATAGCTTATCACATATCTCTCTCTCTCTCTCAAAGCGTTACTGCAGTTAGCAACAGCAGCTGTTGAGCATTGTTTAGTGGCATGGGTATGCCGGATGTATCACATTTAAACAAGAAACGAAAAGGCTCGTCTTAACGATAACGATAACCCTTACGGGTGCAGAAACGATCAGAACTACTGGGTGCAGAATCGATCAGAACTACTTTACATATGTCAACAATTAACAATTATCCAACACACACACACATAAAATCAGCTGATCATTGCAAAATTTGGGAGAGCCGCCGCTGCTGCTATCCTGTCTCGACTCAAACTCACAGATTAGTTCAATCGTAACTCTCGCACAATTCGCATATATATTTTAATTAATATTAATTTGAATAACGTAAGGGCACTGTGCAAAACTGTTTAATCAACAAATATTTTGTTAATTTAATTTGATATAATATTAATTTAATTTTCTTTCTTTGTTTTGCAGACTGTTAGAAAGGAACAACAAACAAACAAATAAAACTCCAAGCTTAATTCATAACAAATAAAGGAGAAAGAACGGAAGACTAGAAAATAATAATTATTATAGTAATAACAATAACAAGAAAACAACAACAACAACAACCACAAATCAAACGCAAAGTATTTGATTTTGGTCATCATCCAAAAAAACACAACAACAAACCACATTTAGCCTTATATACAATAACAACAACAATAGCATAAGAAGTTACAATTGCAAAAGACAACAACAAGAAAAAGTTAAATGGCTAAGATCTAAGTAGTCGAAAAATCAAAAGAAAATAACTTCACACAAAAAATTCAAGTCAAACGATAACCAAAACAATCGACAATTCCTCTCACGAGAGCGACAAGAGAGCGAGAGTGAGAGAACGGAACGAGCAACAGGAAGCAGCAAAAACAACAACAGCATTTAACGCTGCCGACGCAGCCGCGCAGCAGCAGCAGCGCAGCAGTAGGCAGCAATGAATACCCAGCAGGACCAGCAATAGTGACATTACCATATACATAATCATCAACGATTCCCTGGTACTTACTCAAAGCGCAAAAGAACATAAAAAAAAAACACAAGTGAAAAGTAAATTAGTAAGAAGCCTGATGCAAAACGATATGGTTAGCATACCATCGGCCAATATGAACGGCGGTCTAAAGGCGGCCAACAGCAACAGCGGCGTTGGCACTGTTGTCGGCGTCAACGTTGCCGGCGGCACTGTGATGACAAATGCGCAGCGCGTCTATTTAACGCCCGCCTCTAGCTACCAGCTAGCCTCGCGCCAATCTGCCGTCGTTGGTGGCGGCGTCGGTGCCGTTGGCGGCAACAATTCAAATGTAATCCCTTCGACCAGTACCAGTGCCGCCAGTTCTGGTCCTGCCGGCAGTGTGCGTTACTTTTCGCAGTTTAGCAAACTGCAGCCGGTGCAGCAGCTGAATGCGGCCAGTGTTGGGCAGCGCAAGCTGCTCAATGGGGATACAATGGTGTTGGTCAACGGCAGCAGCAAGCCATTGATCTTTGCCAACAACAACAATAACAACAATAAGTTGCTAACATCGGTGCTGGCAACAACAACATCAGCAGCAGCAGCAACAACAACAGTTCCTAATGGCAACAACCGGCTGTTAATTAACAGAGAGCAACAAATACAGCTACAAAAACTACAACAACAACTGCAACTTAAGCAATTGTCAGCGTCGTCTGTGATCGATGAGCAGTTGAGCCAGCTGCAGCCGCCGGTGGATGTGGAGGAGCCGCTGCATCATGAGAATGTGATTGAGATCAAGGAGGAGGAGGACGGGGAGGAGGAGGTGATCGAGGCGCCCGTTCAAGAGAAACCGCTGTGCATGGCCAAAGGCGGTGATCCGGACGCCGAGCCCGAACTGGACATTGTCATCAACAATGTTGTCTGTTCGTTTAGCGTTCGCTGTCATCTCAAGCTGCGCGACATTGCGCTCAATGGCAACAATGTGGAGTACCGGCGCGAGAACGGCATGGTCACCATGAAGCTGCGTCGTCCCTATACCACGGCATCCATCTGGTCATCGGGCAGGATCACGTGCACCGGCGCCACTTCCGAGTTGCAGGTATGTTGGGATTCGTTTCCTTCTTTTCCCCAATCTCATTCGTTTCGCTTTGATTTCAGGCCAAGATTGCTGCCAGACGTTATGCACGCGTCTTGAACAAATTGGGCTTTCCGACACATTTCCAAAACTTTCGGATCGTCAATGTGCTGGGGACGTGCAGCATGCCGTGGGCCATCAAAATAGTCAATTTCTCGGAGCGGCATCGCGACAATGCCAGCTATGAGCCCGAACTGCATCCGGGTGTTACCTACAAGATGAAGGAGCCCAAGGCGACGCTCAAGATCTTCTCCACGGGCAGCATAACGGTAACAGGTAAGCCTTGGCAACCAAGTCGACGGGTCGAACATCCTTATAATGAATCTCTCGAATCTCTAGCCGCCAGCGTTAATGACGTCGAATCCGCCATACAGCACATTTATCCGTTGGTCCATGAGTTCCGTAAGCAACGTTCCGCCGAGGAGCTGCAACATTTTCGACAAAAGCATCGCAACCAAGCCGGTGGCGGCGGTGGAGGCGGCGGCGGCGTCGTCGTCGTCGAGGATCTGCCCTACGAGGATAGCATCCTCTTTAATACAACCGCCGCTCACACGAAAATCAATCGGCCAATCGGCCTCGGGCCGCCCAGTGTGGCGGATGCGCCAATTACGTCGAGGCGCCGCCTGGAGGAGGGTCTGCAGTATTATGAGATGCTTGAGCGGACCCAAACCAATCGCTGTCACATACCCATTGTTGGCGTCAATGCCAGCAACAAGAGCAATGCCACCACCGGCGGCGGCGGCCGCAGCAGCAGCGACAATATTTGTGCCAATGCCCGGCGCCGTGCCACGGAATGTTGGGCAACAAAGCTACAAAACAAACGTCCGCGCTACAACGATCATGTGACAACGGCGACAACAGCTGCTGCTGGTGGCACCACCACCGTTGCCCGCACTTCGACAACAACAACAACCAGCAACAGCAACAGCAATCCTCCGCCAGCGAGCAGCTTTAGCGGCAACTGCAATGGCAATCCTGTTATTAACAGCAACCATAACAGTAACAGCAACAGTAACATCAACAACAATAACATCAATAGGCTCAACAGCAAACTGTTAATGCCCGTCGATGTTGTGCTGAAGCAGAGCAGCTCGCGTCCGCGTATTGCAGCTGCCACTTCTTCTTCGTCGTCCCACAACATAATCGCTGCTGCTGCAGACGGCGGTGGTGTTTGCGATATGCGCCAAACATTTTCACCAACCGATTTTCAAGTTGACGATTTAATTGAAGAGGACGACGATGAGGATCTGAGCATGCCATTTTGAATGCAACACACCACAAACAAAGCAAACAAACATTGCTTGGATATTAGCAAGAGAGAGAGAGAGAATAGAATTTGTTGAGACAAAAGTTGCCTATGCCAAAATTGAACAAGAGTAAAAGAGAGAAAAGCCCAACACAAATAACAGATAACAGTAAAAAAGCCATGCAACAGCAGTTTGCTCTGGTTATGTTATGTTGCATTCTTTTTGACATGCTCTTTTAACGCATTTAACATAAGCTTTAACAATAAGGTAAACAAAACAACAAGAGATAAACACACATACACATACACACACACACACACACACACACACACACACAAATTAACAGCTAATGAGAAGAAACGGGGCGAGATCATAATCCAAATCAAATATTTTCTATAAATACTACAACAAAAATGGAAAACAAAATGAAAATGAAAAAAAAAACAAGAGCCAAATATATATGCTTAAGGTGAGTTTTTCTTGACTAAAACTTAATACTAGATCTTATATATTTTTCTCTATTTTGCAGATTATGATTAAGACGGGGGAAGCGTGATGTGCGTGCGCGTAGCTTAAGTACAACAACAACAACAAACTATAGACACCTCAAATAAGTTTGATCAGCTTTTTGTTCGTAATGGTATAAACTAAACAAATTTACCATATGCATATTCACCACACAAAGACTAACTGCAACATATATCAGCCATTATGTGCGCTACACATACATACGTATAACTGGAATATATACAAACTACAAACATACAAATATCATTTTCATAAATACGTATTACAAGAACACCTTTAATTAACAGTGCAGTAAGAGTGCATTAACAGTGACGGCAAGAGACTACTCAACATGCGGAACATGCGGAAACTGGAACATGCGAAACGATCACGATCACTCATACACACACACACACACATATGAATATTCTTCGATTTAAATTACGTATGTATGTGAGCAAACCACCGCCCAATAAACTGTTAGAACACTTAAACAAACAAAAGCAACTATGAAATTACTTTTAGTTAAAGACATATATATTTAATGACATTTGCTATATATATATAATCACCGTTACGACAGCAAATGTCGTCAACCTCACTTTTTTCTAATTTTTATTTTATAAATATATTTTTTTTTAATTTGATTTTTTGCCCACCAATTCTACGTTTACAAAAAACATGTACAGTAAAACACGGTTCTAGAGAGACAGCAGTCGGCTGAACTTAAATATAGTGCATTATTACTATTATTATTATTTAAAGTTTTTTTTTTGTTTTTTGTTAAAAACTTATCTAAGTGCTTCTTGAAACATTCAAGCAAAATAATCTAAGATACATGCAAACTACACTTACATATATCTGGTCACTTGTAAACCAATAAAAACAAAAGAAAAATTCTAAAAAAACTAAATTTAAAAAAGAATAAAAAAATAAAAATCATTAAATTTATAATTTATGCAAATATGGAAATGGCATAAACCACATAAAGCAATACATTTAACGAACATTTTATAAGAATTATTATTTTTTCATAATTTGTAAGCATAAAAATCTTGTTCCTGTGTTGTTAAAATGAAGAAAACAAAAACAAAAAACAAATCAAACAAAAAGAGAATACAAGAAAGTTGAGTTCTTACATTATTTGTATTGAACACGCATACACACCCTCATACACAATCAAGCAACAACAATTACAAAATCATAAGCAATACAACATAATATGTTAAAAAAAACAAAAACCTGTAAACGTTAACAGCTATGTTAAAACTGTAACGTAATCGGAGATGGCATTCAAATACGTATGTACATACATACATACAAACATGTACGATAAATAAAAAAATAAACATAAACAAGGCAATAAGCATGACAAGAAAGTGAATAATGCCAATACTAATTCTTTGCCACCACAAATACTCACGCACACACACTAAAAACAAAAGCAAAATGAAAATGAGAGCAACAGCAAAATTAACAGTAGAAAAAAATGAGTACATACATAGCTGTACATACATACAAACACATGCATACATACATACATATGTATGTATATTTGTATTTGGCGTGCCTTTATTTTTAAACATTGATTCATAAGCGCCCTAATATCAATTATAGAGTCCCACTCAATATATAAAATCAAATAGCAAATTGTACAATCATTAAGAAAACAAAACAAAAACACATCGCTTCCATGCCATACAATTAAATTAACCTTTTGCGAAAGCTTCCTCTAAACAACTGTAAAAACGAAACGAAATACACACACACAAACAAAACCAATTCCAATATGTATGCACATGTACGTACAGCAAAAACATTGATCAAATTCGCCGCCTTCCACTGTTAAAAGCGCATTAGAAGCGAATTCAAATTGCGAATAAGCAACATAACATATACATACACACATGCATACATATATCATATGTAAATCGAGCTTTCTTTATTTATTCGCTTAACTTTAATAAGTTGAGATTTTATATACATATATGTATGTTTTCTTAAGGCAATTTGGCATATTCCCATACATATGTACATATATTTTTGTGCACTATTAATTGTATGACGATCGGACAATAAACACACGAAAAGTTATTTAAGAAGAAGAAGAACCACAGTTATTGCCCAAACCACCACCACACCGCGTGCACTGTGTGTGTGTGTGTGAGTGTCAGCAGCTTAACTTTATTTTTTTTTTTAGTACACATTGAATTTTGCTTTCCTCATTTATAAATAATTTCTTTAATTTAAAATTTGACAATTATTCGATTAGTGTTAGCGACTTTTCTTTCTGTTTGAAAACTTTGCATTCCGAAAATAAGCTTGAATTTTGCTGAGTTGCTTTTATACACACACACACACACACACACACACACACCAACACATTCATATAAAAGCAAATAAATTACATATGTATATAAATACATATATATTTTTATTAAACAAAATTGCCTTTAGGGATCAAATGAAATTGTAAAAGAAAACAAAAACAAACAGTAAAAAATTAAATGTATTTTTTGTGTGCGGAAGAGGAAGAGTTGTATGAGTTCTTAGCTTAAGCCCAAGCCTAAAAATAACTAACTAAAATTGAATATTAAACGTAAGCCAAACAGAAAATACTTAAACGAAGACAAAAAACAAACAAAACTTACATAGAATGTTAATGTTAATAACGATGCAAAAAAAGCCCATTAAGGAACTGGGAAAACCCTTAAGAAACCATTTAAAAATGTTTACACACACACACACACACAAACACACGTATATATGAACTATGTATGCTAGAAAATGGGGAAACTGTAAAATATAAATAAGTTGAGATTCTTGAAGTAAAAAAAAATAATTCACTTCCAACTGCCTTCAAAAAAAATTTATTCAAATTACAATTATAAATAGGGAAAAACAAGAATTATATAGAATTGAGATAAACAAGCTTAAAATTAAAGAAAAAAAGTAAAGAAAAAATGCCGAACTTATTTAAAAGTTGGCAGTCGGGCATAGCCGACTGCATAATACTCTGCTACAGCAGTGTATGCAAGAGCTGAGTTTGCGAGTTAATTGATTCAGCATAAAATCTTAATATGTCTGCCACGAATCGAGAGTATCCACAAAACCAATATACTCGTCTTATTAAAAGAGTTCTTTATAATTTATAACAAAAAAAAAGAAACAACAACAACAAGCAGCAAGCCAACACCATAAAAAAAGTGTATGTATTTGGTTTCATAAACTTTAAAAGTAAAATATTAAAATAGTATACACATACATACATATACTTACATATATATGTATATAAATATATTTTATTATTATGTATCTAAAAATCAAATAGCATAATTGTGTTTTTGTTTTGCCGTAAAGACTGCATTATACCAACAATTAATATATAAAACAAAAACAAAACAGAGCTACAAAATGAAAAAAAAAAACAAAAACAAAAAACAATTAAATTAGGCGTTACGTTAAAAATTAAATAAAATTAAAACAACAACAACAACAACTCTTATTTATTAGCATCTAAGCTGTACAATTAAAAATACGTTAATGCAAAATACCAACTGTTTTAATTAAATAACTTATTTAAAACAATTCAAAAGTCAACTTATAACAAAAACAAAAAGTGGCCTGCAGTTATTACGAAAAGCATGACGAGAAATTACCTTACCAAAATGCCCATTGAACCATTGGGAAATTAAAATTAATGAAAAAAGCAAAACAAAAATCTGAACAGAAAATATATTTATGTATATTATAAAGGAAAATGCAAAAGGGAAAAGTCGACGAACATTAAATGAACATAATGAAAGTTGTTTCATAAGCAAAGAATGAAAAGTTATTTATTCAAGAATTAAGTATAGTTTTTAGGCTTAACTTCAAGAGAAACAAACCACAACAACAAATTATTAGATCATTCAATTAAGCATACAACAAAAACCGAATGAGTTGCTAGCGATAAATAAAACTATTAGTTATACATACATACGTATATGATAAGTACGTATAGAAATTGGTTTAGTTAATTGTCGTGTCACTTGACAGACTTATTATAATTATTATTATTGTTTAGTCGAGAAAGTCGAGAGATCCAAAAACAAAAACAAAAAACAAAAACGAAAAAATGTTTGTGCTGCAACTACATAAGTATATACATATATGTGTACTATATCAAAACAAAAACAAAAAACATTTACTTATTTAAACAAACTTATATACAATACATAAACATATACATATACAAACATACATACATATATATATATATATATTTATATATATTTAAAAAGTAACAAGAAACATGCAAGAACACAAAATGAAGCAAACCAAACTCATTTAAATATTTAGTTAAATGGAAGCGTCTAGTTTTACGAATGGCTTCAAAAGTAAGCAAACATTACAAAAAAAAACAACATAAACAATACAAGTACAATACAATACAGTAAAGTACAGTACAGCAGCTGCCTTTGTTGCAGTCAACTCAAAATAAATACAGCCAAAAAACTAAATGAACGATAATTGTTTGAATAAAAATCCATTAACATAAAAAACTGTGAATCGTTTTTGGATTGGCTACGGCCTACGGGCTACGGGGGGGTATCTGTCATTTGGGAATCACATCTTTGGGGATCTTCACACCAAATTTAGTGGCTCTAGCTCAAAACAATGTCCGAGACACAAGCAAGGATAATCATTCGATTGGTCAACAAAAAAACATTGCATACTTTCGGGAATTAACAAACCAAATCAAAACATTTATTTTGAGCTCGATGCGATATTAAAATCGGGCTAAGTTAACATATTGTTTATCCCTTTGAGATCCTTCGGTATATGGCCAAGTTTTTCTTTCTCCAATAAGCTCAAATCAAATAAACACCTGGAAACAACATTTTTTAGGTATGTACCATGTTCTCCGGTTATATTTTCTTTATTTTCTGTTTATACTTTTGATATATTTAACGTTTATATGTATATTTAAACATAGTATGGACAGTATATATATAATCAAACAATGTTGATTTCATTTTCAAATTGGCATTATTTTATATTTGATTTTTTACACTATTTGGAATTGGGCTTTGATCATCAATCAATAAAATTTTGTTCATTGTTTCCTCGTTTCTTTAATTATTTAAATTTTTTAATTTGCATAAGTAGATTTATTTGTGTTTGGTTTTCGGGGTTTCTCACTTTTTAATAGCATTTGTTCAATTTGCTTTTATATCGCAGCGATAATTTAGACATAGGATTAGGTGCAGGCAATTTTGTTTTTGTTCCTCACTTAATGACAAACTTAGTATTTTTGTTGTTGTATGAAAATTCATAATATATATGGACCATTGACGACGCATCGACAACTACTATTATTTTGTGTATTAATGGTTAGTAGCTAGAAAATCTCTTTGCTGGGCGTCGACACGCCCTGCGGCTGTTCATAGTCAGATGTGGTGTTGGACTTGTGCGTCCGCTTCTCCTTGTGCTGCGACTTATCCTTTTTATGCTTCTTCCTGTGTGCCTTTGTGATCGCGGCAGGATGATCGGCATCGGGCTGTGCAACTTCGGTGTCGTCTCCCACATCAATGATGTTTGTGCAGGTTGTTGTTGTTGCTGTTGTTGTTGTTGGTGTTTCATCAATCAATTGTTTGCTGGCCTTCTCGCCCTTGTTTCGCTTCTTCTTTTTATGCTGGCTATTATTGGCAGTATCGGCGAGCACATTGTTGTTGTTGTTGTTCGTGCTGTTACCGCCATCAGCGTCCGGTGTGGCCCGACACGGACTGCTGCCCGTATCGATCAGATCGGGCACTGTTCCTTGCTCCTTGCTTCGTCGCTTATCCTTGGATCTTTTCTCCTTTTTAACAGCAACGGCAACGGCAACTTCTGGCGCCTTCAAATTTTCCTTTGTTGAGGCAACCTTGGACGTTTTAGCGGTTGCTTCGAACACCGACCTGTCGTCGATTTTGAAAAGTCTTTAATACGTATGCATAGAATTATATAGTGTATATATTTCAAATTCAAATCACTTACATGTCCAGTTCAATGTCGAGGGCACGGTGCGGATCATTTGGATCGTATTTACCATCTTTATCCTCGCTATCGGACAGTGTAACACCCTCGGGCATATCCAAATTTGTATTAACCAGATGCATCGGTTTCGATTCTAATCGATTCGAATATTCAAATATTAATTCATTTAGTATTTGTTGTTGTGGCTTACCCGCATCCGATTCGGAGCTGCTGTTGTAGGCAACTTTGTTTTTTGATTTTTTGCTCTTCTTGCTCTTTTTATGCTTCCGTTTTGTATCTTTGCTGCTGGGCGTCTCTGTCTGCTTCTGCAGATACTTATCGGATCGCTTCGTAACTGCAAAAATGAGTTAATTTAATAAAGTTTACGAATTATTTATAAGTTTTACTCACTTCCCACACGCAATGCGGCGACACCTTCAATGTCCAGCGGCAGCTCGGTTATGGGTATGTCATCAATATTGTCATACTGATCCGCATTCGAGTTGTTGCTGCTGCTGCCAATGGCAACGGACGACGAGATTGGCGTTGATTTAAGGTAATGCGGATTGTTCGATTGCTCGATAAGACGCGCCACGCGCTGACGTTCCATTTGTTCGGGCGTCAGTTCCAGACTCTTGCGTCGCTTGGCGCTCGCCGCGCTGACGCCTCCGCCGGCTGCATCGTTGCCATCATGAGTTGAGCTGACAAACAGCTCATCCTTGTCGTGATCGGACGACGAGCTGCTCGCATCCTCCGGCGGCGGCTCATTGATCCACTCGTCCAGATCAAGGCCATTCGGCAGCGGCACCTTACGCTGCGCCTTCGGCGCCACGGGTATCAGCTCGCCGGCAAACAGCAGCGCCATTTCCTGTACAATCTCGATGGCCAACGCTGGTATTTGGCTGGCACTTGAGCTCTCATCCGAGTCGGTTAATTGCTTGCGCAGCATTTCGATTAGCATGCACGCCGAGTTGGCGCGCTCCTGTACCTCAATGTCGTTGGAGCCATTGAAGTGCTGTAGCTTCTCCAGCACATGGTCGCAGAGCTGTCGAAACAGAAAAGGAAACATTAGCAAGGATTAAATGGACTTTTGTTGCGACATACGCGCAGAAGATTGGGCATGTTCTGTTGCTCCAGGCAGGTGGTGGCAAGGCGAGCGAATAGCTTGATGACATTCTGCACATAGACACCCTGAATGTGGCCGGGCAGTTGACGCGGTCGCATCAGTATGTTCAGTGTCTTCTCCGCGTCGGTCAGTTCGCCCGAGAATTCGCCGACAATCCAGGCGGCTGCATAGAGCACTTCGTACATGGAATTGCTTTGTGTCGACACGGCGAACGTGTCCAGCAGATTTGTCATCTCGGTGACGGCAAACTGACGCACCACCGGCACACGTATGGCCACATCGAGCAGCTGCTCGGCAATTAGGCAGCCGTGCTTGGAGCCGGCCTCCAGTTGGATAAGCTCGACGAGCACGGTCATGTACCACTCGAAATTGGTCACATACAAATAGGAACTCTGGGCACATATCTCGATCACCTTGTAGAGCAGCTCGTCCCGATACGCCGAGCCCTCGGCGCGCTCCATGTGCCCAAGCAGTCGTTTAACAATCTCCATTAGATTCTTTTTGGATACCATGCCATACAGCAGATCCAAAGCGCGCAGCCTGATCGACTCGTCCTTGTCGTCCAGGCAAGCCAATATCAGATCCTTGTGCGTCTGCACGCTCTTCGGATGCGTCTTCAGTATCTTTGACATGGCCAGCAGGCCCAAATATTTGACTGACAAAATAAGTATATCATATTTGTATTTTTCAATTATGATCAATAAGTACATATTTATTGTTTACTTACGATTCTGATCCGAATCCTCGATAAGGATGCGCAGCTTCTGCACGCACAACTGTATGGAGGCACTGTGGTTGGGCATCCCGCTGCTGATGCTTATCAATACAGCGATCACCGTGTTGATGCACTCGTAGAGCAGGCTCATTGCCGATGTGCTGTTTGGATTGGAGCGGTTGGAGACACACGGATTTGGTGGGTTAGGGTGGCGGTATATCAAAGAGTTCAGTTTTCGATTAAAGCGGCAACATTGAACGAGCAAACAATACAACAACAATAACAACAACAATAATAGCAACAGCAGTAATTATAGTTACATTATAACAAAAACAAATACAGAAAAGAAAAGAAATTCAACAGAAATTCGAAACGAAAAATTGGTGCTCAAAGCATTCAGCACAAGAAAGAGAGAGATACACATATGTATATAATGAGAAAGAGATAGCTGAAGAGACAGAGAGAGATAGAGAGCAAGTAGAACGAAAATAGAACAAAAGAGCCTTTAATATCCTTGCAGATTGTATTTTAATTTCGAGAGAATATAAACAAAGAACATTTTCAATATTTAACATTCTGCAAGGTTCTTAAAATTTTCGGCATCTTTTGTTAATCATTTTTTTTATACTTAATTGATCAGCATCGAAAGATCAGCGTTAATTTAAATTTTGTGTTTTTTTTTTGTTGTAAATAATAAAAACTTGCCTATGAATTAGATTTGTGAGTGGCTCTATTAATTTCTTTCCTAGCCGGGGTTCTAAGGGGGTTAAAGCGCCAAACTGCAAATATGCAAAGAGAAAAAGAAACAAGCGTCAAATTATACCATACTTAATACTTAAGTATTTTCTGTTAATTCCTTGAATTAAACTCAATAAAGAAACGAAACGTATTTCGAAAAGAAAAAAACAAAACAAATAATATGCTCTAGTCGAAAGATTTCGACAAGTTAATATACTACTATATACCCATAGCTATATGTTTTGTAATTAAATTCTATGTACAGTCGAACTTCCTGATGGCGAATCTCAACGAAGGGACAAGAAAAAGCTTCGTTGAATAGAAAATTCGTAATATTGCATTGGTTTTTGAACCGTTGAACCGTTCGGAACTTTGACTGTATATATAGTATATATTTTTGTTTGCAAGGATTGCCCTATTCAAATGATCACCTTGATTTATAACGAAATTTTAATTGGAAAATATTTCGTATTGTCTTCTGGCGATCATAAAAAACAAGATTGAGCAGCTAATAGCTAAGGTATATAGTATATGTTTGATCGGACTATATAATGTCGCTTCATTTTGTCTTTTTGTATTTTTCAACACATCCTTGCTTAACTTAATCGAATTTCATTGGGTTATTTCTTGTTACAAGGCGCAACAAATACTTAAGGCAACAAATACTAACTACTCATAGATCAACATATATGGTTGTAGTTTGGGAGGGGGGCATCTCTAAATCTTGCATTATCAAGCCAAAATCAAGTTCAGCTCAAAATAAAAATAAATAAAATACGCATAAAATATTTATGTTCTTGTATGAACCTTTTCTTTTTGGTGAAGGTGTTTTATTGTTTAGTGTTTCGTTTGTGAGAAGTAGCCCAAGCTGACAAGCTCAATGTCTGTATGTATGTACACATTTTTAAGAACTGTATGTATGTAAATACTTCATATAGGTTCTATAGCTACAAAGCCAAACAAACTTTACAGCATTGTTTCAGGCCACAATGAAAGAAGGCCCAAGGCGTTAAGCATCTTTAAGCTCTTAGCCCTTCAATTATTATTATTATATATTTATTTTTCTCTAACATTGAACGGACACAAAAATTGCAAACCCTAAATAACATTGCCAAGTTTTTTGATTTTTTTTTTAAAAACCAATTCAAAAAATAGCTAAAAATATTTGGTCTGTACTATACTTCGATTACTTCAAATATTGCTCAACTTTGATTTTTATATATAGATAATACATACATACAGGCACATTAAGAACTTATGACAAATGTCGTGTCAGCAAGATAAACACATCCAAGAAATATATGCAGGTGTAGAAACAACAACATTAAAAGTTGATATCGAAATTTTTGTGTGTGTAAAAATTGTGTTTTGCAGTTGAATGTTCGATTGAAAAGGGCTTTAATCGTGTGACTATATGGTGACTATATGTGTTTGGCATAAACAAAAATGGACTAAAATTAAAAAACGATTTAACTTAATTGCAAAGTGAAAACGCTAATAAATTAATTATAGCCAAAGCGCGCGCGTGCTGTGTTTTAAAGATTTTTTTGTTTTTGTATAAAATAATTTGTTTGTTAATTATATAATTGGCTTGTTGTTTGAATAAGTAAGCGCGCCGGATAAAAACCTGGAAATAATTTCAATTAGGGGCTGAGTCAGTTTGCGTCCCAGCGCCGGTTCAATTGTTGTGAGGCTCGCGAACTAGTTACAGTTTTCGATTTAGTTTTATATATATGTATATTGGTTTCGATTTGTTCGATTTGTATTGTTTTTGGTAAGTTTGTTTGTTGGTTGGGCAGGTGGAAGGGGAAGTGGAGGAGTAGGAGTTGTGTTAATTAACTTATATATTGATATTGACAAATATTCAGTTCGTAATTCATAATTTACAGCAACAAAAATCAATTTTCAGTAACAGAAAATCAAAAACGGATTTCTTTTTTTTAAATGTGCCTGGCACTGCAAACACTCACCAGCTTAATGATCTTAATGAGCATCCAATTGTTGGTCGATGTGGTCATAAGTTTAAAGAATATGGGCGCCAAGGGTAAATAGTTCTTGGGGTTCTTACGTGCTAGCTCACAAATGACATTAACCGCAGCCGATTGAACACCTACAACAAAAAGTTAAGTTACAACTCAAGTATTGAAGTACGATATGAAAGAAGCTCACCTGGATCCGGATCCTCGAGTTTCTCTTTAAGCTTCGGAAATGCTGGTCGCAATGCTTCGGGATAGCGTAAGAATACCTTATACATCATTAGAACAGCCTTCATGCGCAGATACGGTTTCGTCGAACTCATCTAGCATAAAGGTAATTAGTTAATCGATTCATTCATGAATTAGCTTTAAACAATCCAACGCACCAGTGTCATAATATCGTTGGCAAGGTCACGTGATAGATCCGGCGATATGAAACAACTCAGGCCGCTTAGCGCCACGCCGGCATCATATTGATTCTGTGAGTTAAGATCCTTTCGTATCATGTTGGTGGTAAGCATCAGAAGCTGCAAGCAAACCAATTGATAAGTTTCGAATCGAATTGAGCTAATTCTATATGTAAAGTCGCTTACCTCGCTATCCGGATGAAAGCATTGGCTGGCCGCCAGATAGCCAATGCGCTTGCACGTAAATCGCGAGGAGCTCATCACCTCAATGATATTGAAGCCCGCCCAAGAGATGTCATAGCCCAGCATTTGTATCTGTCGGAAAAGCGAGAAGTCAATAAAATGCAAATCTGAAGCTTTGATATGTTGGCTTTTGAAACTTACATAGGTCAGCTTAGCTACCGCATTGCACTTGACGCTGACGTTGTCCTGACGCAGCTCTTGTTTGATCTCCTCAATGCATTGCGATATGTATTTGGCCTGAAACAAAAGCAAAAACACAATTTGTAATTGAACATCAAAAGCCGAAGGCAATAGCTAAAAGAAAAATTGATATTAATTGAACAAAAGATAAAAAGTCGAACTTCCATGCAGCGAATCTCAAGGAGACAAATGGAAGTTAGTTCGGAATATAGAAAACTTCGTTATACGGAAGTTCGTTGTATGGAAGTTCGACTGTAGCATGGACTGATAGCAATGCCATCGGGAAATCGGCTCATAATCACAATACCCTGTGCAAAGCTATCAAAATATCTGTTTGTAGTTGTTTCTCATTTGGTTTTTTACGTAAAGATTTCATGCAAATAGTCAGCCGCATCAGTTGGCTTATCAAAGTGCGTGGATTAAGTTGAAGCAGTAAAGTTAGTGTTTGTGTTAGTGTGAGTGTAAGGGACAAGACAAGAGCAAGAAAGTTAGGCTTTGAAGAGGCAGCTTGTGTGTAAGTGTGTAAGTGTGTAAGTGAAAGCGAGAGAAAGATAGAGAAGAATAATTGAGTCAAGCTTTTGAGCCTTGCATCGATGCTGCTGGCAGATGCTGACACACACACGCACACACCGACACACACACACGCACACGACACATGAGTTAATTCAATTTGGGCAGCTAATTAACAAGCTTTCAGGAGTGGCAGGGGGATGGGGGACACCACAAATATTGGGCAATAGGGTACGTTAACTTGCCTCATTATCCTTGTTATTTCGTATGCCGCGCACCAGGTCTGTCAAGTTTTTATCAAACATGCGCTCAAAATTTCCCTTCACTTTTTTTAACGCCATTTCGTTGACGTCGCGACGTCGTCGTCGTCGTTGATGCGTGCGCTGAATTTCGATCCTCTAGTTGTTGTTGTTATTATTGTTTCAACAGCAACAATATGGGCGCATGAAAAACATATAATAATAAAATCAACGACAACGGCAGCAACAACAACAAGAGATTAGTGAGTTGTGTCAGTGTATTTGTAAGACCAGCGCCGGCAGCGTCAGCTTTTCTCTTTTCGTTCGTTCTTTTGGTTTTGCACTTGCAAAAATCACTGCCAACGCGAACTGCACACAAACTTGAGGCGAGTCCACTGTTGTCGACTTTTTGATAAGCTGCTGAACTTTTAATCGTAAAACCGACTTTAGGTTGGTTCTTCGGCAAACGTTGTCGTTCAGCATGGAATTCCTGTGCTATTTCTTGTAATTGATTTTTTTTTTTTGTGTGGCTCTTTTACAAGTTTGTTGTGCTATTTGTTTATCGCCCAACATAAAAATTGCAGCCGATATCCCAAGAGCTATCGATATAGTTAAGATATGCGTCGTGCATATCGATATAAAATATAACAATTATACGATATTTTGTAAGCGAACGCGGAAAGATTCGAAGCCATCGAATCAAATTAAATTTGTTGTTTGCCTAGTAACGTTTCAGCTAAATAAAGAACATGTTAAAGCAAAATGTATTTTAGCCAAATAATTACCATGTGCCAACGCACTTGACCTAAATCGTAATTTAATTGTAATTTACATTCGATTTAGATATGAAATTGATCGCAGTTAACTGAATTTCATAAAGAACATAATATGTTTCATGATACCAAAAGCATGCAGCGTAATCTGGCAAATATAGTATTTTGTGCGCTGCCCAAAAGTATGCAACAGCTTTTACTCCACTCGTACTCGTACTCTCGGAAAACTGCATCCTTATTAGAATCTACCACAAATGCATTTGACACAGAAAAGAAGACAAGACTTTGTAATTTGCCTAACCAAAGGAACGGTTAATTTACAAAAACAAAGTCCCTTGTCTCCTTGTCTAAACATTGCCATTTGAAATGATCCCAGCTTTAACTTGAGTTATTGTCATGCTCATTGTCTACGCTTTAAATATTGCTTCAATGCTTTGACTTTCTTATTTGCTTTGCGACGATCCATTTTTGCTTTGTTCGTTCAAAGCTAACAAAAATAAGGTTTCGAACCGCTGCTCTATTTGCCATTTGCCATTGTGTCCAAAAAGAGACAGACGACGACGACGCCTTCAAACGTGAACAGAACAAACAAGATCGTACCATTATTATTTGGGTCTTGGTTGCCAGCATAAAAAAACGAATGCAAACATGTTTACTTTAATATTATTTTGACTCACATCACGATGAGTGTGTATTTTAGCTGTCTCAAGGTCAAGTATTTTTCTTTTTTACCTACATACATACTTTTTAATACGGATCTTGCCTATTTCAGATAATTTGGGCTGATAACTTCACATTATCATTATTGCGAAATAATCGAAATAATGTGACGACTTAAAAAGTTAAAATTTTCTGTCAACAATGGTAGAAGCCAAGACAAGAATTTCATTTAACAAATAGCTTATACTATATAATTTATAGTACATATAGGAGAATTAATGATTAGCATGTGCCTCAAAACTTTCTTTGTTTGTTTGTTTTTTTTTGTTCGCCCTATAAATCAATTTTAAGAAAACAACTCAATTTTGGCGTCAGCTTTCTATACTCTAACAAAGAGTATTGCAATTTTTTGCATCTATTTTGTATAGGGCTTGAGATCATATACATAGATATGGATAAAACTCTAAGCATATTAATTAGACCTACTAAAAAGCGGTTCAAAAGTCAAATTTTGAATGATGAAAATTCTGCCTGCTGACGACTTACGATTTTAAGATATGTAAGTACTATTGAAATTATTGAACTACAAAACATCCTTTTTTGTAAGGGTATTGAATATTCGGATTGCCTAAGCTGTTTTTTGTGTCGTCTGGTTAATCATAATTGATCTCTCTAACTGCTATCTGTGGCACATTATAAGTTTGCTGTGATAAGGACCACACATACACACTCACACACACACACACATAAATATGCACACATGCACAGATAACGACTAAGCTGAGCAAATTTGCGGTAAAACAAAAACAACAACAAATAACCGAACATAAGAAACACAGAGACAAACGGCAGCCACTGTCCCGTCCCGTCCCTTGTTTTGTTATTGGTACACCTTGAATGCCAGCTGGCTCGTAAATTGCACCAATTCTACTAGCTGATAATCTCGTAAGTGATTGTTGATTGTTGTATCAATGTGTGTGTGTGTGTGTGTGTGTGTGTGTCGCAAACTGATCGCAGACAAAGTCGCGTTGTTTTCGCTGCGCTCGTTCGTATTTTGTGTATTTTTGGTTTAGCTCTTATCAGCAACGTCGACAACAACAACAACAACAACAAATAATACTATGTTTAAGAAGTAATGCAAAAAAAATAAGTGACGCGATAGTAAACAATGTTTTTTTTTTTTGCACCCTAGTTGTTTTTTTTTTGTTAACCTGTCCACCCAGTCGTCGACCGGGGGTTAAACTAGAAGGGTGGCGGGCGGGGTTTCGGCTCCTTTTGATAAGACGCACTTAAGTACAACTAAACAACAACAAAGGCATTGTCAATTGCTTATAAACAATAAATATACATATATACTTATGTATTTAATAATTTATATGCTTGTGTGTGTGTGTGTGTGTGCACCAATTAACGATCGCCTCGAACGACTTGCTTCGGTTTCTTGTCAAGAGGGCCGCTTGATAACTTTGCCACATCCATGAAAGGATGTATGATTATATAATAAAAATTACTTTTTGATAGTCATAAATCTATAATCTAATTGTATAAGTGCCGGAAATCGTTGTTTATATATTTGCTTATAAATAAACCAATTGAATGAAAGGTACACTAAATAAGATAAGATATAACTATTAACTGTTGAAAATCGTTTGAGCTAACTAACTAAAATTTTACCTAAAACTTAATATTACACTAAAAATAAATTAGTGTTTAGAACAGGAGCTTCTTATATTATATTTTTAATGAAAAAGTTAAAAGAGTAAAAATAAAAAGCTAAGAAAAAGATTTATAACCTGACTTCTGCTTCGATCTGTCCCACAATTGATACAAAATAATAATATTCAATTCATCCACTAATTGATTAAAATAGGTTTTGCTTTACTTTGTTGATTTTTCCAAAATCTTGCTTCTGTTCATTGCCGCTGTCTTGTGAGAAACTTATGTAAGATACGCCCTTTTTTTCACTGGGCAAGATGACGTCAAAGATCCTAAGAGAAGATAAATGAAAAGGAGAAAATTGAAAATTTAAGTTCAACAAATGAAAACTGTTTGATTCACCCACGTCATAAGGCGCTGCTGGCTGCTGGCTGCTGGCTCACCTTTAGCCGGGCGTGTGAATGTGTATGGGTCCCGAAACTGTGAAGCCCAGAGTCCGTGCTCCAGCTCGTGCTAAGTGCGTGTGTGTGTATTACGCATACGCCTGCTTATACGCCTCGTGCGCAACGAAGACGGTCGTCGCCGTCGCCGTCGGTAACGGCATCGGCATCAGTTGAGGCGACGAACTGGAAGCCGGCGCCAGTTTAGTTGCAGTCGACGCTTGGCTCTGGTGCTGGTGGCAATCGAAACGCGCAATCCGATTCGATCCGATTCTGCACACATACATATGTATGTACATATATAGTGTTTTTTTTTTACAGTTGTGTCGTGCTAATTTTTGTTGTTGTTTCATTTGCGCCGCAGCTCGGTTGGCTAAGCAAGAAAAGCTAAAGACAGGGACAGACATAGAGAGCTTCTACTTAGTACAAAACAGTTGAATAACAAAAAAGAAGTAAAACTTGACAGCTACAAATAAATATACAGTTGTATATACATACATATGTACATATTTACGTATACACGTATATATAAAGTAACGTAACGATAGAGAAGCGTTTAACGCCAGTTGTGATTCGATCGAGAATGGAGGTCTATACGTCAGACAGCTCCGATACGGACTCGCGCGATCAGAAGACCATCGATTTTGGTCGCATGAATCTGGACGTCGTCACGCTGGAGGATCATTTGAGTTCGCCGCAAAAGGGCATCCTCAAGTCGAGCGGCGACATCGAGACGCTGCTGTTGAATCACAATCGGCTTGTCGCATTGCCGCGCCTGCTGCAGCAGTTCACCAATCTCAAAATACTCGATCTGAGCTCCAATGCGCTCACTCAGCTGCCGGAGGCGATTTGCCATCTGCCGCTGGTCACACTCATTGCCAAGAACAATCTGTTGACCAACTCATCGCTGCCCAAATCGTTTCTCAGCAAGCTAACGAACGGTTCGAACGGACCCAATGGTACCTCAACGCTAAAGGAACTCAATTTGAGCGGCAATCAGCTGATCCATTTTCCCGAACAGGTCACCGAATTGCGACAGCTCAAGTATGTCTATTTGGGTGGCAATAAGATCACGAGCATATCCAAGGATATCTGGAAAATGCAAAGGTATATCATATATCATATTCCCCAATTTCCATTCCCATTTCGCACTCAACCTCAGCCTCAACTTGTTGTCAAGCGTCACACACAAAAAATGGGCAAGGCGGGTGGTCAATCTGAAAAAGGGAGGGGGGGTCTAGAAGTCTATTTGATGTACTGATAAGCGGTTAGTCTCAAGTGGTTCGGGGTGCGCATTGTTAATGCCAAATCTATCGACAACACTCACACACGCCGTACTTGACCGTACAGACCTCAGACCGTAAAGCTTGTACAAATGTATTCCCATACATACATATATATATAAGAATATAATATATATAGAGTAGTCTCAGTGGGTAAACACAATAATAAATAAACAAAAGAATCAAGTCCAAATGGAATTACTTATCACAAAAACCCCACCGAACTTTGTCTTGACAAAACAACAAAAGATAACGCTCAAAAAATAATACCTAATCAAATATCCTATCATAGATAACGCCTATCTGATCAGACAAATAGAAAATAATCGGACCACTCATAGTATTCCCGGCTCAAATTCATTAAGCACATTGTTAGGGAAGCAAAAATAAATTTATGGATAAGTTTAAGTCTGAAACTAATTAATAAGACTCCAACAATTTACGGCATTTATCGATAAGCTATTTGCATTAAAATGTATTGAATACATATCTTTGCCCAAGGAACTATAAGCAACTTGATTAACTTGAGTCTTTGAGAACGGTAGTCCTATCATATAGGGTCCGGGTAAAGTTAGATTGGCATATAGATATCCCCATTAGGTTACTTTGACTCTAATATGTGTATTGCTTAATAGGATATAGTACATACATACATCTTTGGGTATGTAGTGGTAGCTCCTACCCCAAAAAAAAACCATTAGATAATTTCCTTGAAAGTACCCCAAACCTATTAGGTACTAGGTTTTTTTGCAAGGCATAATTAATAATTACTTTTATCTATTTATTTTTGTCGCAGTCTGCATGTCCTTTCGCTCGGTGGCAATCAGATCAATGAGGTACCCGAGGCGGTTGGCATGCTAAGTCAGCTGCAGGCTTTGGTGCTCTGTGATAATCTTATCGAACATCTGCCAACGAGCATTGCGCGCTTGAAGAACCTTAAATCGCTGCTGCTACACAAGAATAGACTGAAGCACTTGCCCAAGGACATTGTCGCCCTTAAGAATTTGACCGAGGTGGGTGGCACACAAAAATGCAATCAATCCAAACTTAGTTTACCTTCTTTTCCCTTCTTGCTTGTTGTTGTTTTGCGAACAGTTGAGCTTGCGTGATAATCCGTTGGTGGTGCGGTTTGTACAGGACATGGCTTTGAGGCCGCCAACGCTACTGGAGCTGGCCGGACGCATTGTGAAGGCCAGTGGACAGCGACCGGGTCCCGCTGACCTGCCGCGCACCTTGTCCGAGTATCTAAACAGCGCCAACTGCTGCGTGAATCCCAACTGCAAGGGCGTCTTCTTCGATAATCGTGTTGAGCACATCAAGTTCGTTGATTTCTGCGGCAAGTATCGTGTGCCACTGCTGCAGTACCTCTGCTCCTCGAAGTGCATTGAGCCCGAAGAGTTGATGCGGGCGTCCACAAGCAATGCCAGCGCCAGCAGCGGCTTTATGATGCGCAAAGTACTCCTGGGCTAGGTACGCCCGGTCATCCAAGTTCGGGTCCGCTCACGCTTGTTTGTTGCCTAGTCGATCGCTCGACAAAGTCGCTGACTCGGCCAGGCCTCAGGCGTACCGGCTCGAAATGGAACGGAACGGAATGGAACCCACTCGTTGTTGGTTGTCGTGTTGTGTGTGGCAGAGCCACACACTCTTGAATCCATTGGCTTTATGTATCGCAGTACCAAAAATGTTTCACTAAAATTTGCTATACGAATTTTTTGTTCACTATTTTGTTATGATTGTATATATACTTACTCTGTAAAAACAAAACCATAATGAAATATATTGTATATATGTATGTATATTTTCAGCTTATGCGTTTTCTCTTCTTTTACTAACTAAAAATAGGAAGCTGCTTAAAGTAGGTCCCAAGAATTCATTCAGATCAGAAATCGATTCGTATCGCTAATCCATATTAATAAAATGCTTTGTCCTATTTGACTGTCGTCTCTTAAAGGGCAGCAGATGCTTCCGTCCTACTATTTTTAACATAAGTTCAGGGCATTAAACAGACTGAATAAATTAAACTTAAGATTATCGCCATCCAAGCTACGAAATAATCAACAAAATTTGATGTTATTTTATTTATATTGATAGTTTATTTTGTGTTTTTTGTTGTTTATTTTTTTCTTGACAAACATTCGTAGGTGTATGTAACTGCCCAAATATCGCGAGAACTTTTTAAATGTAGAAACAATAAGCATTTTTAAAAAAAAATATCTAATAGTCTATGGGCATTATATAATATATAGAATAGACATTAACGTAGACAACAATACATAAATACACGGAAAGGGACGCGAGGCGTGTTCACGTCAAGTCAGTTTTATCAACTTACGAGAACAATGCAGCGCTTTTAGATCCATCGACCAGATATCGATGCTGATGCTGATGACAACCGCAACTTAATGCTTGAGCTTAGATGTACGTATGTTATTATTATTATAGTATGTATCTGATGGATGCAACCTACGGACTTATAACTATATGCGAGGGTACAACACACACAAACAGAGACTGCAACCAAAATGGGTTTGGTTTTTTTTATTATTTCGATCCATTGCGAGATTTTGATTTCATACTTTTTTGTGTGTCGCCGTCTGCCTGAATGTATGTATGTGTACCCATTAAATTTTGGGTGTTTTGGAATACAAAGAGACATATATATGTATAAATAAAAATGTAGTATCAAAGTATCAGCTATGGCCTAACGATAATACCCTAGTTAATGAAGTGTTATACGTTATGTGTTATCTCAGGATCCTTGGGATTGTTGTATGGTAATGTGTCTGACGGGGACATGTGTGTGAGTGAGTGTGTGAGAGGTGGTGTGTTTGTGTGTGTGTGTGTGGGGGAAGGGGGCGACTTCTAACCTATACTCGTTATGCTAATTATGCAGAGTAGTAGTTGAAAGTATTATAATAGTTCACTGTAAATTGGCGTCCACTTCGGGTCTATTGATCCATAACCTCCTGGCTAGTGTCGTCCACCTCCATGGCGGCCGGCTCATCCTTAGCCACCTCATCGGTGGCCATGTCGCCAGCAGCAGCAGCAGCGCCACTTTCAGCCATGACAACCTCCTCGACGACAGCTGGGGTGGCACGCTGCTCATCTTCCTCGGCTGGTGTATCCTCCATGGGCTGATCGTTCAGTGTCAGTGTGGGAGTGGTGGCTGCAACCTTGGTCGCATCAACAGCCGCCTTGACTATGGCATCCGCCACTTTGGCCGAAGAAGGCGGCGGCGTGGCGACCACCTCATCGGTCACAGACACCAATTTGGCAGCATCGGCAGCGGCTTCAGCTGGAGCTGAAGTAGGAGTTTTTGCAGCAGCAGTTTTAGCCGGTTCTTCCTTCTCTTTCTCATCTTTAGCTGGCGACTTGGCTTTAGAAGCCGACTCATCACCAGCAGCAGCAGCAGCAGTTTCTGCCTCTACTTCCTTAGTATCAGTCTTTTCAGTGTTGCTCTCATCGATGGTTGATTTGGCCTCGGACTGTTTCTTAGTCTTGGCCTCAGCCTTAGCAGCTGCTACTTCAGCGCTCTTCTCTTCCTTGGCATCCTTATTCTCATCTGCCGTGGCTTTCTCCTCAGTGGCTTTGCCTGGCGACGCTGATTCTGGTTTCTCTGTCTTTTCAGCAGCCACGTCTATGGAGGACTTGTCATCAGCCTTATCAACTTGCTCTTCCTCTTTATCACCAGCTTCAGCTTCATCACTTGCTT
Source organism: Scaptomyza graminum (assembly GCA_018901835.1). Classification (NCBI taxonomy): domain Eukaryota; kingdom Metazoa; phylum Arthropoda; class Insecta; order Diptera; family Drosophilidae; genus Scaptomyza; species Scaptomyza graminum. The sequence continues at coordinate 1,576,472 of JAEIFL010000001.1, read as the reverse complement.
TTTCGGCAATTTTATCGTTCTTCTTCTTCTCGGTCTCCATCTTGTCAGCTGGCTTATCTGATTTCTCGTCGCTCTCTATCTCCTGCTTCTCTACGATTTTCGAGGACTCGTCGTCAGCGGCGGCTTCAGCAGCATCCGCATTTGATGGTGGTTCTTTGGCTTCAGTGTCTTCGGAGGATTCTTTAGCTGAGGCTGCCTCAGGCTTTGCGTCGACGCTATCAGTCTCATCGGACTCGGCCTTTGCTGGAATGTCGGCGATTGACTCTGGCGCCTTCTTTAGTTCCTTGAGCTCCTTGTCGCCATTAAATGCGTTCTTGGTGCTCTTTGGCTCTTCAACTTGCTCTTCGGGCTCATCATCGGGCTCCTCGACTTCGTGTTTCTCCTTAGCGACATCCGTGTCCTCTGTCTTTGATTCAGCTGCTGCATCATGGGCATCTGCATCATCTTCGGCCTCAGGCGCAACGGGAGCAGCATCTGCATCGGCATCGGCTTTAACTTGATCCGATTCGGGCTTGCTTTCAATGGCATCTTCGTCCTCTTCGTCGGCAATGGCCTCATCGCGCTCATCCTGCTCCTCCTCCTGGTCGTCCTCCTGCTCATCGTCATCGTACTCCAGCTTCGGCTTCTTGGCTTTGGGCTGGAGTGCGGCGCCGTCAGTCCGTGGGCAGTTGGCCTTCAGCGAACCGCTGGTTGGCTCCTCGTTGCCATTATCATTGCCATTGCCATTGCCATTGCCATTGCCATGGCGCTCGTCACCATTGTTAAACATGTTCTCGTTCTCCATTTCGATATCGATGTTCACCTCTAGTGACAGATCCCCATTGCCAACGGAGTCCAAGGAATCACCGTTTTCACTCTCCGTCCGCTTGCGTCCCGGATCGATGGTGCTGACCACTGAAATATAAATCAAACAATAACAAAAATAGTGAGCGTCAATTGAGGTTTAAGTATAATTAAAAGATTGTGTGTGTAAATACCAAGAATGTTCTTCTCGAGAGCCCGCATAAACTTATCGATGCGAGAATATTGCTTGCGAGGATCGATGAGCAGCTCGCAGAGGCGCTGCACAGTAAAGGGAGCAGCATTGAAAAGATCGAGACGCTCCAGCAGCGAGGACTTCATTGTCTCATAATTGAAGGGATCCACATTCGGATAATTGGGTATCTCTGTTAGGGGCGGTGAGAAGAATATCTCAAGTCAAATAACTAAATTCGATAATGGGGGGATGGTTGATAGGGTTTGAAAGTTGATATTACCCTCTAGGCGCTGCGAGTCCTCGTTAAAGTGCTTGATCACATTGAGCAGCTTCTCGCGAAACAGATACTTGAGGCTGGACCACTTGAAGATGGTGTCGCCAGTTTTGGCCACATACTGCAAATAGTCCTCCAGCTCCTTGGGTATCTCCTTCTGCTTGAGCTGTGTGAAACGCTCCAGAATTTGCAATATCTCATCACTGTTCTCCATGGTCACCATTTAAGATTGTTTTTGAATGTTGGCTCAGTGGTGTGTGGGGTGTGCAAATGAAACTCTCTCTCCGCTCAGAAAATATGCTGCAAAAGACCTGGATGGAAGATGCGAAGATTGCACTTGTGTGAATAAACCGGCCGGGCCAACGATTAAAAGGCAAAAATAATACACAAAAAAAAAAAAGCAAGACTGCAAAATTTTCTCGTTCTCGCTGCCGTGGTAGACACACACAAAAACCGAAAGGAAAACTGCAACTGCCGACTCCCCAACTAGTATGTATGTGTGTGTGTGTGTGTGTGTGTGTGTGTGGGGCAGGTATGCGCCGAATCAACGACAACAGACAGAGACAACCGCCGCTCGTTCCCTCCTCGGATGCCAGTTACGACGAGCCAAAGTCGACTCAGCCTCAGCCTCAGTGTTGGTTGCGTGTCGTGTTTTAGCTCTCTCATCAAGCACGATGTATTTGATTGGCATCAAGATTGATGGTGAGAACATAATACTATAGATCGAAACAGGGTAAATCTCCAGAATCTCTGAACCGAATTTGACAATATATATAATATAAATGCCTGAAAAATAAAAAGTTTGTTACTGCCTACTTGCATCCAATTCGGATTACCTCGCGTTTCTTTTCGCCAACTTCTTGTTAATCTGAGAATCTGCATTTTACTAGGCAACCAACAATGCTGGTTGAACGGCCAGACGAGGAGAGGATGGGTGCTGGCTGGCTATACACACTTAGCAACTACGATTTAAACTACAAATTGAGAGCAATTCAAATGAGCGACGTCTGTGAGTTCAACTGGCTTTTGGATATGGTGGAGGATTCCTTGCAGATTTTGCCCATAAAAACTAGTTATTTTTGCCAACACACACATACGCAGGTATACATGTACATGCAGTGCGTACGCCTGCGTGCGTGTGTGTGCCGGGTTTGTGTGTGTATTTGTGTTGCCGACTCGTCTCTCGTGCAAAAAAAAAAACAGAAAGAAAGAAACTTAGCCGCTGCAGCTGCACAACATATATGCATACATACATATGTACATATATACATGCACATACATACACATTAACGCGGCAGACAGGCAAAACCAACAGAACGGAAAATTTTGAGGCTTTTAAGCGAGGCTCCCCCGAAAGATTTGGTATTCATGGCGGTATATTCCGGTTGCTGACCGGGCGGAGATGATTTTGATTGGAAATTGGAACAATCAATTCGAAACATCTTTTACAAACATACCTGCACTTGCTGCTGGATAACTTAGGCACTATCACAATTATGCTTTTTTTGTTGCTTCTAAAAACCGTAATTTTAATTATTTATTTATTTTGCACCGCTCGCTGCAGTGCTATCTGTAGCTATACTATCGATAGAGAAGACAAAAGTGTTACCTCATTCGATTAGTATATATCGAGTACTTTTCATATTTGTATAATCGATATTAAGTACTTTTGCAAATGATTGTTATGTATGTCCCTATGTACACAAAAGTTTTGTAAACATTGCATATCGATAAGCACAAATTTTCACTTATATTATTTATCGCAAGGTCTTGAACTGTTGGAAATCTGATTTAAATGTTATATTTAAAGAATTTTTAGTTATTTCAAACTGACAATGGTTTTAATGGCTCAACTTGTGTATTGCCACCTGGGCGACGGCCACATCGATGTTATCGATATATTTATAAAGTTATGGGCCATCGCTAAACAAAACCAAAACCAAACAATTGATAATACTATATAATTGCTTAAATTTATGTTGAAAAGGCCGCAATATGATTTGTCGCTTGTGTTTAAAAAGCATAAACGCAAACAATGCCGTCTACCTGTTCGAAACGAACGACACACTGGCCGAATCCTCGCTACTGAAGATTATAGCCAAGTTTCTGCAGCTCGAAGTAAGTTCTTGCTATTATTCCCACAAAGATTCTCAGTTACTAATCGCTTGCAGATAATGCCCGATGACAATATCTCGACAAACATATGCAACGACTGCTGCGAGCATTTGGAGGACTTTCACAACTTTTGGCAGCTGGTCGAGCAAAAACAGGGAACACTTAACAAGGAGTTCCTCAACGTGGACGTCGACTGTGTGGCACTCAAATGGACAGGTGGCATCGATGTCGATGTCAACATCGACGACGAACTGCCACTGGTGGCATCCGACGAGCTGATGGACGAGAAGCCTTTGGATATACACAATCTTAGTTTGCTTGGCAGCGTCCTTGATGTGAACGTGGACAGTGTTGAGGTGCCGCACCAGTTTCCAGCTGCACCAAATCTGTCGCACAACAACAACGAGCAGTTTCTGCCGCTGCTGCACTCGCTTAATTCAATCGACAATGACGATTTAGATCAGAAACCTGACATCCTTGCTAGCAGCTCTCCAAACACATGCTCCTCCTCCTCAGATGATGATGATGATGGTGAGTGCACAACACCATATATCTACAACTAAACCCATTGAACTGCTCTTAAACAGATGAAGTGCCGCTGGTGAAGTTGCAGAACAAGTTAAAGCCGAAGCGGAAGGGACGCGGCGTGGCGCGGCGAAGGGAGCAGCGAAGACTGACGCTCGCCCAGGAACTTAATCAGCTGCTCGATGACAAAAATGCGACAACCGAGACGACGCAAGAGGCGGATCGCCAGGAAGCAATTATGGAGCGCAAACCGAAGGGCTGCTCGCGAGCCCAAATATCGAAGAGGTACGAGGAGGCGATTGCCAGCTATATGAACGCCGACTGTGATCTATGCGATTTTAGCACCAAGTACCTGTCCGAGCTTAAGGTCCACTTTCTGGAGGTGCACCAATGCGATGGGTATCTGAAGTGCTGCAACAAGATCTTTTATCGCGCTCCCAAGCTGATGGATCATATACGCAAGCACATTAATCCCAAGCTATTCACGTGAGTCAATTACAACAATTAACAATTATAATTATTCTGGCTCTTCCGTTATGGTATATAATTATGTATGTAAAAAAAAAAAAAAAAACAGTTACACTATACATTTTATACTTCATCGATAACATAATCGATAATTGCTTCGTATGCAAATACCGTTTAACTGTAACAGTTGTAGAGCCATTGGTTGGTAATCACACAAAATGTGTGTACGCTCTAACATATGCATACATACTTATCCATACATACAAACATGTAAAAGTAAACACAAAACGGTAAAAAAAGACCACGATTCTGTTGTTAGTTGAATTTTCTACATCGTTCACTGTTCATGCGAATATGTAACGGTTCTTTCATAACGGTGCGTTCTCGACCCAAGGCGCTGACGTCGGCGCACACTTGTTGTATGTGTATGTATGTATGTATATGCTGTTGTTGCGTCTGCGCGAACAAAAATAACGGATAATAACACCGAAGCACCAAATCTTAACATAAATACAATGCATATGTAAACATACATATGTATGAACAACAAATCGCTGCGCAAAAAGCAAGTACAAAACGGAATAAGGAAAACGAACTCGATTCGGTTTTTAGTTGCCCCTTTTTCTACATTTTCTAGTGCTCATACAAATATGTAACGGTTGTTTCATGCCGGTTCGTTCTCGACTCAAGGCGCTGATTCGCTGATTGTGCGTGAGTGTATGCTGTTGTTGTTGCGTTCGAGCGAACAAACGGCGAAGACAAATAAAAAATGGCGCCATGCATAAACGAATATAGCGGAATTTCTTAACTTATTTGCAGTTGTTCGATTTGCAATAAATCGCTTAACTCACAGGATTATCTGGCGACGCACATTGAAACGGTGCACAACAAGGTGGCCCAAATGAATAAGGTGCTGAAGTTTCCGTGTCCGAAATGCGAGCGAACCTTTAGCAGCGAACGGCGTTTGGCTAATCATTTGCTCAAACACGACACGGACCAATTGGAGCACAGCTGTCACATTTGCCACAAAAGGTACGTCGCGACCCTATGTACATATGTATGTATGATTTTATCCTTTCCCCTTGCAGCTTTGCGAATGTGCATCGATTGCGTCGACATATCCAGTCGATCCATGAGGATGTGCATCCGCATGTCTGCGATATTTGCGGCAAGAAGTTCAAGTTTAAGCCGTCGTTCGAGCGCCACTTGGGAGAGCATCAGGGCGTCGTCGCGCCGGCAATGGAGTGCCCCGTCTGCGGTGTTTGGCTGAAGAACGAGCACAGCTTGCGGCTGCATCGCTTCACACACGACAGCACCGACACCGTCTGCCCGCACTGCACCAAGACGTGCACGTCGCGTACCGCGTTGCGGGCCCACATCAAATATGCCCACAAGCTGACGACGAATCTGCGTTGCACGTACTGCGACAAGAGCTTCAAGCAGCAACGCAATCTCGACGAGCACATGGCCATACACACCGGCCTTCAGCTATACAATTGTCCCCATTGCCCCAAGGAGTGCCGCTCCCGCTCCAACATGTACGTTCACATCAAGCAGCGGCACGCCGACGAATGGCTCAAGGCCAAAATGGCGCGCTCCCACAATCCCCAGTTCAAGCCGATTACATAAACTATATATATTTCTATATAAGGAACTTTGTATACAATAAATTATTATTCTTATGTTATGGCAAAATCTCGGACAATTTGGAAATTTGCTCGGCGGACATCTCCGGCGGATACGAGACGATAAATTTCACGTGAAGATCGCCACGCTTGGCGGGATCCCTGAAGTCCGGCAAGCCAAACCCGGAGTAGACTTTGACTTTTGTCGGATCGTTCGGGGTTTTGAGCAAAACGTAACCGTCCAGACCCATTAAATAGAAAGTATAACCGCACAGCACCTGTTTTACCGTTACATTCGCCGTGTAATGGAGATTCATGCCGTCCCGCTTGAACAAGCTATGGGATCGGGTGCGTATGGTTACTATAATGTTCGATGGGATATGTCCAACCTTTTTATGTCCCACATTGCGAATTCCGATGCGCACGTTATCTGGGCAGCCGGGCGTGACATTAACAATGTGTGTGTATATGTGTGTGGTAGAAATATTACTAATTTTCGGATTAGCTGGGATTCTTATAATTTTGACTGGAAAGCCAGAATTGATCATCTCCAGCGTGACGAAATATTCCATAAAAATTGGCGGATCCTTCACGAACTTCGAACCAGTGAGACTGGTTTTGTTAATTGTCTCCATGCCAAAGGCGTCATAGATGCGACGATCCTTTTTGTTCGAAAGAATTTCGTATGCCTTGGCAATTTCCATGAATTGCTCGGCGGCACTAGCGGCCGTGTTTCTATTCGGATGGTATTTGAGTGCCAGTTTGCGGTAGGCATTTTTGATCGCTTCGTCTGTGGCGTTGTCACTGACGCCAAGAATTTTGTAGAGGTTTTTATGCATTTTTAATGCTTGTTCGTCGAACGTCGTGAACTCGCGCTTAACTTTGAATCGATTGTTCAAATAATTATGCTTTTTTTGTTGCTTCTAAAAACCGTAATTTTAATTATTTATTTATTTTGCACCGCTCGCTGCAGTGCTATCTGTAGCTATACTATCGATAGAGAAGACAAAAGTGTTACCTCATTCGATTAGTATATATCGAGTACTTTTCATATTTGTATAATCGATATTAAGTACTTTTGCAAATGATTGTTATGTATGTCCCTATGTACACAAAAGTTTTGTAAACATTGCATATCGATAAGCACAAATTTTCACTTATATTATTTATCGCAAGGTCTTGAACTGTTGGAAATCTGATTTAAATGTTATATTTAAAGAATTTTTAGTTATTTCAAACTGACAATGGTTTTAATGGCTCAACTTGTGTATTGCCACCTGGGCGACGGCCACATCGATGTTATCGATATATTTATAAAGTTATGGGCCATCGCTAAACAAAACCAAAACCAAACAATTGATAATACTATATAATTGCTTAAATTTATGTTGAAAAGGCCGCAATATGATTTGTCGCTTGTGTTTAAAAAGCATAAACGCAAACAATGCCGTCTACCTGTTCGAAACGAACGACACACTGGCCGAATCCTCGCTACTGAAGATTATAGCCAAGTTTCTGCAGCTCGAAGTAAGTTCTTGCTATTATTCCCACAAAGATTCTCAGTTACTAATCGCTTGCAGATAATGCCCGATGACAATATCTCGACAAACATATGCAACGACTGCTGCGAGCATTTGGAGGACTTTCACAACTTTTGGCAGCTGGTCGAGCAAAAACAGGGAACACTTAACAAGGAGTTCCTCAACGTGGACGTCGACTGTGTGGCACTCAAATGGACAGGTGGCATCGATGTCGATGTCAACATCGACGACGAACTGCCACTGGTGGCATCCGACGAGCTGATGGACGAGAAGCCTTTGGATATACACAATCTTAGTTTGCTTGGCAGCGTCCTTGATGTGAACGTGGACAGTGTTGAGGTGCCGCACCAGTTTCCAGCTGCACCAAATCTGTCGCACAACAACAACGAGCAGTTTCTGCCGCTGCTGCACTCGCTTAATTCAATCGACAATGACGATTTAGATCAGAAACCTGACATCCTTGCTAGCAGCTCTCCAAACACATGCTCCTCCTCCTCAGATGATGATGATGATGGTGAGTGCACAACACCATATATCTACAACTAAACCCATTGAACTGCTCTTAAACAGATGAAGTGCCGCTGGTGAAGTTGCAGAACAAGTTAAAGCCGAAGCGGAAGGGACGCGGCGTGGCGCGGCGAAGGGAGCAGCGAAGACTGACGCTCGCCCAGGAACTTAATCAGCTGCTCGATGACAAAAATGCGACAACCGAGACGACGCAAGAGGCGGATCGCCAGGAAGCAATTATGGAGCGCAAACCGAAGGGCTGCTCGCGAGCCCAAATATCGAAGAGGTACGAGGAGGCGATTGCCAGCTATATGAACGCCGACTGTGATCTATGCGATTTTAGCACCAAGTACCTGTCCGAGCTTAAGGTCCACTTTCTGGAGGTGCACCAATGCGATGGGTATCTGAAGTGCTGCAACAAGATCTTTTATCGCGCTCCCAAGCTGATGGATCATATACGCAAGCACATTAATCCCAAGCTATTCACGTGAGTCAATTACAACAATTAACAATTATAATTATTCTGGCTCTTCCGTTATGGTATATAATTATGTATGTAAAAAAAAAAGAAAAACAGTTACACTATACATTTTATACTTCATCGATAACATAATCGATAATTGCTTCGTATGCAAATACCGTTTAACTGTAACAGTTGTAGAGCCATTGGTTGGTAATCACACAAAATGTGTGTACGCTCTAACATATGCATACATACTTATCCATACATACAAACATGTAAAAGTAAACACAAAACGGTAAAAAAAGACCACGATTCTGTTGTTAGTTGAATTTTCTACATCGTTCACTGTTCATGCGAATATGTAACGGTTCTTTCATAACGGTGCGTTCTCGACCCAAGGCGCTGACGTCGGCGCACACTTGTTGTATGTGTATGTATGTATGTATATGCTGTTGTTGCGTCTGCGCGAACAAAAATAACGGATAATAACACCGAAGCACCAAATCTTAACATAAATACAATGCATATGTAAACATACATATGTATGAACAACAAATCGCTGCGCAAAAAGCAAGTACAAAACGGAATAAGGAAAACGAACTCGATTCGGTTTTTAGTTGCCCCTTTTTCTACATTTTCTAGTGCTCATACAAATATGTAACGGTTGTTTCATGCCGGTTCGTTCTCGACTCAAGGCGCTGATTCGCTGATTGTGCGTGAGTGTATGCTGTTGTTGTTGCGTTCGAGCGAACAAACGGCGAAGACAAATAAAAAATGGCGCCATGCATAAACGAATATAGCGGAATTTCTTAACTTATTTGCAGTTGTTCGATTTGCAATAAATCGCTTAACTCACAGGATTATCTGGCGACGCACATTGAAACGGTGCACAACAAGGTGGCCCAAATGAATAAGGTGCTGAAGTTTCCGTGTCCGAAATGCGAGCGAACCTTTAGCAGCGAACGGCGTTTGGCTAATCATTTGCTCAAACACGACACGGACCAATTGGAGCACAGCTGTCACATTTGCCACAAAAGGTACGTCGCGACCCTATGTACATATGTATGTATGATTTTATCCTTTCCCCTTGCAGCTTTGCGAATGTGCATCGATTGCGTCGACATATCCAGTCGATCCATGAGGATGTGCATCCGCATGTCTGCGATATTTGCGGCAAGAAGTTCAAGTTTAAGCCGTCGTTCGAGCGCCACTTGGGAGAGCATCAGGGCGTCGTCGCGCCGGCAATGGAGTGCCCCGTCTGCGGTGTTTGGCTGAAGAACGAGCACAGCTTGCGGCTGCATCGCTTCACACACGACAGCACCGACACCGTCTGCCCGCACTGCACCAAGACGTGCACGTCGCGTACCGCGTTGCGGGCCCACATCAAATATGCCCACAAGCTGACGACGAATCTGCGTTGCACGTACTGCGACAAGAGCTTCAAGCAGCAACGCAATCTCGACGAGCACATGGCCATACACACCGGCCTTCAGCTATACAATTGTCCCCATTGCCCCAAGGAGTGCCGCTCCCGCTCCAACATGTACGTTCACATCAAGCAGCGGCACGCCGACGAATGGCTCAAGGCCAAAATGGCGCGCTCCCACAATCCCCAGTTCAAGCCGATTACATAAACTATATATATTTCTATATAAGGAACTTTGTATACAATAAATTATTATTCTTATGTTATGGCAAAATCTCGGACAATTTGGAAATTTGCTCGGCGGACATCTCCGGCGGATACGAGACGATAAATTTCACGTGAAGATCGCCACGCTTGGCGGGATCCCTGAAGTCCGGCAAGCCAAACCCGGAGTAGACTTTGACTTTTGTCGGATCGTTCGGGGTTTTGAGCAAAACGTAACCGTCCAGACCCATTAAATAGAAAGTATAACCGCACAGCACCTGTTTTACCGTTACATTCGCCGTGTAATGGAGATTCATGCCGTCCCGCTTGAACAAGCTATGGGATCGGGTGCGTATGGTTACTATAATGTTCGATGGGATATGTCCAACCTTTTTATGTCCCACATTGCGAATTCCGATGCGCACGTTATCTGGGCAGCCGGGCGTGACATTAACAATGTGTGTGTATATGTGTGTGGTAGAAATATTACTAATTTTCGGATTAGCTGGGATTCTTATAATTTTGACTGGAAAGCCAGAATTGATCATCTCCAGCGTGACGAAATATTCCATAAAAATTGGCGGATCCTTCACGAACTTCGAACCAGTGAGACTGGTTTTGTTAATTGTCTCCATGCCAAAGGCGTCATAGATGCGACGATCCTTTTTGTTCGAAAGAATTTCGTATGCCTTGGCAATTTCCATGAATTGCTCGGCGGCACTAGCGGCCGTGTTTCTATTCGGATGGTATTTGAGTGCCAGTTTGCGGTAGGCATTTTTGATCGCTTCGTCTGTGGCGTTGTCACTGACGCCAAGAATTTTGTAGAGGTTTTTATGCATTTTTAATGCTTGTTCGTCGAACGTCGTGAACTCGCGCTTAACTTTGAATCGATTGTTCAAATAAAATTGATCGATAGCTGTATGTGGCCATGTCACAGGCTGTGACAGCGCATCACAACGCTCAACGCTGTTAACAACAGAGGTTACTCCCCACTTAACAGTTTGGTATCGGCAAGTAACAGATTTTACTCCCACTTCAACATAACGCTCATCACTAGAATGCAACGCCGTAAGCGCAAGCTGGCAGCACTGTGTGCAAAAAATACATACGATTTAAACTAATGGAACAATTACGTATTAAGTGAAAAGAACGCACCTAAAGAAGTGATAAAGTAAACACTAAAGAGCATAGTGTTAAAAAAGCCATCGAATTGGCCGTGTGTGTGTACTGTGTACAAATAATTCGACAAAAAAGTGATTCAAACGAGTTTCAGCACCTTGGATTTCGATTACATTTTTCATCTATACACTTGCAAAAAAGGCGAACAGAGCAGCAGCAGCAGCCAGCCGTTCCATTGGAGAACGACGGTAGAGAGACAGAGAGCGCTAAGAAGCGAGAACGTAGGAGAGCCAAAGCCAGACAGACAGGCAGCCAGCGCAACACAGCCAACAACAGCGGCCCAAACGCGTTAAATAGCGACAGTAAAAAAGAAGTGCCCGATATAAAACAGTAACAAATTAAAAATTGTATGCGGCCAGCGTGCTAACCCAAGGAACATAGGCACACACAAACGTGTCTCACCTTAAAAAAAACATTTGGTTATATTTTTTTTTTGCAAACGGCTGAGTAAGCGTAGAAGAGTGCAAAATACGTACAAAAGAAAAAAAGGAGCCAAGGAGCAACGAACTGTGTGTGCGGTGTATGCTCTGAGTGTAAAAGGGTAAGCACTATATACACATACGATTTCTTGTTAGATGTTTTTGTTATTGCTGCTGCTGTATAAACCACATGCTCTTATTGTCTCGCTCACACCCGCACTGGTCACGACTGCTGCTGTTGCATTGTCGTTGGCGGTGGCGGCGACACACAGCAGGTTTATCGTTTGTTTTTTTGATTTATTTTTCAATTATATTCGTCTTAAAACTAATTCTTACGCTAAAATAAGATATTGTAAATATGTTTACGTATTTATCTTACTTTGTGATTACGTACGTACGGGCATGCGGAAAACAATGTAAAAAGTCTGGTTCGATACATTAAACGGATGTGGCAACGCTGTGCCATCCATCGCCCGACACAGACACATACACGTACATATATACTGCGAAAAGAGTAGCAGTGTAAGAAGAAGCAGCAGCGGCAAACTTCTCGCGCGGTGGATGTAATAAAGCTAAATTTGTATTTAAAGTAAACGTTTATTGTTATTATCAAATTCCAAGTAAAATTCACACTTAGCAGGGTGTTCATACATATATGAAATTGAACAGAAAATGCCATCAATCCAATAACGCACTCAAACAACCAAACAGTTCTGCGAATGCGTATGCATATGTACGAATGAGTGGGTATGTGTGTGTACCAAAGAGCGTGCGTGAGTGTGTGTGCGTGCTATTAAACGGCACATTTTACAGTGCCTTTTTGACTACTCCGCCTCATAAGTGTCCAGCGAATGCCGTGTTTATTTGGCCAAGCTCAAAAAAGTGGATAGTTTTTTATTCATGCGTTGTGTTGTAGCATTTAAATAAACTACGAAAATAACAAGTAAAGTGCGCGTGTGTCAGTCACCCCCCACCCCTTCGTATGTGGTTGGTTGTGTGTGAATGGTTTTATTTTTTGTTATAGCCAATTAAAAAGATTTGTTACCAAGCATAATTGCCTTATGATGTGCACTTGCCAAATATATGAATTATCATTAGATATAGACAATGGATATTTTCGCTAGTATTGAAACAATTTCACATTTGCCCTGTTGTTGTGGTTTTTGGTGGTGCTGCCAGGCTGCCTGCTTCTGTGTGTCAGCCATTGTTCTTCTTCAATTATTACACGAAGACGCCACCGCCGCATACTTCTTGCGTTCTGTGTTTTAGTGTGTGCATGTGTGTGTGGGTCGTACTGTCGCTTATTGTTGTGCGGGTGGAGGAGGGCGAAGGGGCGCCCAGAATTTGAGCGTAAGCGCAGAGAGAGCGAACTCGATTGCTATCTCGCTTATACAAATTGTATTGAACTATAAGGGTCTCCTATGTTTGGCTCGCTCTTGGCTTTTCGTTCAAAAACTGCTGCTCACACGCAGGCATCATTGGCATGGGGCGGTACGCTGTATGCGTGTAGCCCCCATGGAGGTGCAAACACATCCATACACATACACACACATTCACATGTATGCATTCACGCACGCAGCAGCACCCTGCAAGGGGCGACCCGGCAGCCCACGTACCAAAACAAATAAAAAACACAGTACACAAAATCGCAACAAACAAATGCAGCAGCAGCAGCTTATTTTGTTGCCAACCCCCCTTCACCACCCACTTTATGACGCCTATGCTCCCGCTCTCTTTCTTTCTCTCATTCGCTCTCTCACTCTTAAACATTTTACAGCTCACACAAGAAGACTGACTGACCCGAAAAACAGTAGAAGAAGGAAATCAAAGGAACGAAGACGAACAAGAAAAGCGCCAAGGAGGCAGCTAACAAAAGACAGAACAGATTGACCCCTGTGTATATTCGCAAATAACTGCATCCAGAAGCGCATCCCGAGAGCGATACGCGCGGCGGCAGTAGGCGGCAAAGGAAGCTAACGCTAATGAGGATCTATTGGCAGCATGAGTACACTGGGGGGAAGTAGGGGAGAGCGAAATGCCAAGCCCAAATTTACAGCGTTGGATATAAATCGCATGTACAAGAATAGTCGTGTAAGTTAAAACAATTCCCAATACCATTTCCCATCAAATGCAAATGTTAAAAAATAATTTTTAATTTGCAGGGCGAATCGAGTGAACCATCAGCCCAAAAGAATCAAGTGCCGCGTAAACATGGAATGCAAATCTTGGGTAAAGTGCCCTCAGCTAGGCGACCACCAGCCAATCTGCCATCCCTGAAGGCCGAGACCAACAGCAGCAGCAGCAACAGTAGCAGCAGCAATAGTGCAACACCCTTAAGCACCAATAACAACAACAACAACAATCTCCAACAAGCATCTATCGACGGTAAGAACTACTCTTCTGCCTCTCAAAGGTTGCCCATTCTAACATGATCTTCTTATGGATTGTAGGTTCCAGCAGCAGCAGCAGCGGCGGCGGCGGCGGAGGAGGTTCCAGCATAGCAGGAGCAGCAGGCGGAACAGCCGCTCCAACAACTGGCGCAGTTGCAAACAGCAGCAGCAGCAGCCAAAACAACAGCAGCACCAGTGCAGCAGCAGGAACAGCTGTTGGACAACATAACAGCAACAACAGCAGCAGCAACAACAATAACAAAATCATCAGCAGCAGCAGCAACAACGGAGGCAACAACAACACCAACAACAACAAGAACTTGAAACTTATCAACAACTCGGCCAACAGCGGTAACGCATCAGCCGGCAGCGGCGGCAGCGGAACAGGACCCTCCGTTGGTGGTGCTGTAAGCGGCGGCGGCGGCCACTCGGTTAATTCATCCAAAACATGGTCAGCAATAACGACTGGACACGAACGTGCCGGTGGTGGGAACGGTGGGCATGGCCATTACGGCAACCGACCGACACACCACCCGACGCACCACCACCAGCACCAACAGCAACAGCAGCAGGTTGTGCCGCACTATCAAAGTCCACAGTTTCAATACGAATTCCCGACGCTAGCGGGCGGCGGAGGTGCTGCATCGTCAGCGGGTGGACATGCAGGCACTGCCGGTGGCAGTGGCAAAGGATCGAAAGATCAGCAGCAGGCCCACTACCAGGCACAGCATCAAAACGCCCATCATCACCAGAATCATCAATATCAGCAGCAGCACCACCAGCAGCAGCAGCAGCAACAACAGCGCGATTTTCGCGATCATCATGGCCATCATGTGCGTCAGTATGGTGGACACCAATCGCAACGCCCCAATGCGGATGCCGGCAGCTACAGAGATGGCAGCGACGACGCCGGCGGCGGCGGCATTGGCAGCGCCAGCAGCGAATTGAGCGAAATGAGCCTGCGTCCACAAAACGATCCGGCGGCCTGGCTACAGCAGCAGGAGAAGGCAGCCAAGGAGCTGTTGGCATTGAACCTACAGGGCCAGGGCCACCATCAGATGCCGGCCAACGGCAGCGGTGGCGGCGGTGGTCCCAGCTCCGGCGGCAGTGTGCCACTGCCCATACTCTCGCTAATGCCCTCGTTTATGCGCAGCGGAGCACCAATGCCCGCGTGTGGCCTAGGTGGAGCGCCAACAATGGCAGCAGCCCTTGCGGCGAGCGGAGCAATCGGAGATATTGGTTGCTCGGCGGTTCCCACTGCCTATCAGAATGGCGGCATTGTTGGCGGCAATCGATCCGCTTCGCCGGCCGTGCTCGGCGGCTTTCGTGCTGCATCCGCAATACCGAAGCGACCGGCGAATGCACCGGGTGGAGCAGGGACGCAATCGGGTATTGGAAGCGGGGGAGCGGGAGCGAGCACGCCGCCGCAGCTGCAACAGCAGCACCAGCAGCAGGCGAATGGTGGTCGGCACCACAAGGACAAGGATTATGTTGTGGAGCCGGAAGTGGCGCAAATGCAGCGACCCATTATACGGGAGGAGGATCTAGAGCGTCTAAATGCCATTGCCAAGGACGACAGCTGGACGAAGCAGGATGATATTGACTATACCAAGAAACTAACATTCTCCGACGACGAGGAGCATGCCAGCCCCGACGATCAGCACCACAGCAACAACAACAACAGCAACAACAACAAGCAGCAGCAACACCACCACCAACATCAGCAACAGCAGCAGCAGCAATCGTCAGCGAAAATGTCAAGCAGCAGCAGCAGCTCGTGGCAACGAGGCGGCAAGGATAGCAGCGAGCGTGACTTGGATGGGGTGGTGCAGGATCAGGCTCAAATGGTTCAAGAGCAGCGACAACAGAATGGCCATCGCGGCAGCTCCGGCAATGTCGTGGTCGGCGGAGGCGGTATCGCGCTCGATGCTGGCGTCTATGAGCGGGTGAAGCAGCGCAAGGAGGAGGAGGAGCGTCGCCAAACGGAGCGCAAGCAAGCAGCCGCCAAGAAACTGCAAGAGCTTGAAATGAAGATGAACAGCAAGAAGGCGTTGAGTGAGGGGGCCAGCAGCTGCAACAATGCCGCCGCATCCTCCTCTGCGGCAGCCGCGTCGTCCAGTGAGTCATCTCAGCCTGCCCCCCTGGGCAATGTCAGCGAGGATGAGGGCGGTGGAGGTGCAGGACAGCAGCAGCGACGACCGCGTAGCAGCATCTCGAGCATTGGTTCGAGTGGGGGTGGCGGCGGCAATGGTGGCACTGGTCCTGCCTCCACTTCGCTTGCCGCATCCACCGCTGGTGGTGATTATGGACAGCAGAAGCCCGTCTTTATGACGCATTTCCAATCGAATTTACCGCCGCGCTTTCAGCGCCAACAGCAGCAGCAACAACAACAACAGCAGCAACAACATCAGCAACTGCCACGTGGCGGAATTGAGAAGAGCGCATCGGCGAGCAGCGCATTTGAGAGCGGCGGCGCATCCCGGTATCTACAAAAGGGCGGAGGCAATGGCGGCAATGGTGGCTCCAACGGTGGTGGCAGCGGTGTGCGGAGCATCTCTGGTGGATATGCGCGCGTCGGCAGCAGCGCCAATTATGGACGCAATCGACATGACAGTGCCAGGGAGGATGTGCAGGATGTGTCTGCCGCACCAGGTGCCGAACAATCGAGGTATGCCCGCGCCCAGGAATATCGCAGTGGACAACAGCAGCAACAGCAGCAGCAGCAACAATTGATGCAGTCGCGCAGCATCTCGGAGAATTCGCATCGCAAGACGAGCGTCTCATCTGGCGATGATGTTATCTTGGGCGGCGGCGGCGGTGGTGGTGGCAGCTCCTCCTGGGCAGAGCAAACGGATGCCGAACAAAAGTATCATCGAAATCGCGAGGAGAGCTTCTCATCGACGCACAGCCACGATTCAGCCGTGCAGATCAAGATACTGCAGCGGCCAGCGCGTCAGCCCAGCCTAAGCGAAGAGAAGCCATTGGTGGGAACGACGGTGCAGCCCACACAGATATTAAGACGCAGCGTCGAGCCCGCTGATAAGTTGGAGCTGGATAAGTCAACGGAGCTTGGCTCGGATCCGGAGGCAGTTAAGCTGCCGCTACTGGCATTCCCCCCTGGCGGCGCCAAGATTAACGACGACGATAAGCTAACGATAGGCTCCTCTCCGGCGCAGTCGGCGGCGGCGGCCAAGAGGCAAAGTCCAAGGGGCGGCGGAGGTCGTGTGCGCGAGGAGCTGCAAACGAGAGGCGGCGGCGGCGCACGCAGTTATCCGTCGAGTCAGCCGAGCAGGCCAGGAGCAGGTGTTGGCGGCGGATATCGTGGGCAGCGCAGCAGCAGTGACTGGAGCAGTCGCAACAACCACAGCGGCGGCGAATTCGCCGGTGGTCGTATTTGCTATGGCAACGAAAGTGACGATGTGACGGATGTTGACGAGGATTGCTACAGCAGCAGCGGCGGCGGCGGTCCGTCACGACGCAGCCCCAAGTTACAGACGCGTTCGGAGTCAGCCGGCGTAGGAGTGGTTGCAGCAGTTGTAGCAACCGCCAACAAGGCGGGCTTCTCGCCACGAGGCGAACCCTCGCGACGTGGACGCGGCGGTTTGTCCAGCGTCGGTGGCAGCGGCGGCAACAGCGGCGGCGGGATTAGCACGGCGAACAACTATCGACGCCAGCCGGCTGGTAGCAACAGTGTTGCAGGCGGCGGAGGCGGAGGTCGAGCCTATGGCCGGCTGGGCTATGAGGAGTACAACAAGCAGCAGCGCAGCTCTGAATCCGAAACGACGGGCAACGCGGCGGCGGCCGATCTAGATAGGACCAAGCAGAACCAGATGGCGCTAAGTGCGGGCCTGCACAAGGGCAAAGATGGCGACAAGGATGAGATGATGCCGACGATGATGTTGTCCTCCTCTTCTGACAAGGACAAGAGCATCAGCGGCAGCAACAACAACAGCAACCTAACTAACACTGCCAACGTGGCCAAGGAAGAGCCACTCAAGGATGCCCAAACAGCAGCAGCAGCAGCAGCTAGACCACCGCCAGGACTAAGCTCAGCTGCTGCTGTTGGTGTTGGTGGTGGTGTGCCGCCGACAATGGCTGCACCGGGTAGCGAAATAAAGATGAAAATGGTGGGCGAGTGCATCGCAGTTGCGCCACCCATTGCTGCAATAGCAGCGACAGCAGTAGCAGCAACCATTGGCGACAAGTCCAAGATGTCAGCAATTGGCGATAAATCTGTGTCGGTGGTGGTGGTTGGGGGAGGGGCCGGCAGCAGCAATCTGTTGACCGATCCCACCAATTCCCCAGTTAACACCATCATATTCGAGAACTCAACATACAAGCAGCAGCAGCAACACCAGCAGCAACAGCAACACCAGCAATCGGTTGCAGCCGTGCCTCAGCTCAAGCCTCAATCGTTGAGTGGCGCTGCTGCAGCAACAGCAGCTGCTGTCGACAGCCTATCCAATGCTCTGTCCCAAATGAGCTTTGGCGCCAAGGATGATGAACAGCAGCAGCAGCAGCAGGAGATGAATCTGGGTTATAGCTTTGGTGATGATTCGGTGGCATCCCAAAAGTTGGTCGACTCTCTTGATGCGGTCAGCAAGCAACAGCAGCAGCAGCATCACCACCAACAACAACAGCAACAACAAAACAATTCGACGGCGGATCTAAATATGAAAATAGCGAGCGTGAAAAAGGTCTGGGAATCAGCCACGCCCATGTCGGAGGCAACACAGCAGAGCAGTGTACAGCAGCAGCAGCAGCAGCAACACTCACAGCAGCAGCAGCAACAGCAACAACAGCAGCAGCAGCAGCAACACGCGCAACAGCAGCAACAACAACAGCAAGCAGCCGCGGCCGCTGCAGCAGCTGCTGCTGCCGTTGCACAACAGCAACATGCGCAACAGCAACAGCAGTCACAGCAACACGGTCAACACGGACAGCAGCAGCAGCAGGTGGATGATGGTGGCAGCCACATGAGTGCCGCCTCGTTTGTGGCCGCAGTGGCTGCCTCACAGCAGCAACAGCTGCAACAACAAATGCCCCACTATGCCGTCCCAACGGTTCACATGCAATCGCATCATCAGCAGCAGCAACAGCAGTCGCATCATCAGCAGGCGCATCATGGTCACCATGCATTGTCGTCGCCGGGGCCCGTTTATGGCGGTCACGGTTCACCATTTGATGCCGGCTCACTGGAGCAACAGTTCCAGCAGCAGCAGCAGCAGCAACAACAGCAGCAGCAGCAGCAAGATGATTATCCAAGTCCACAACAGCAGCACTCGCAGCAGCAGCAACAGCATCAGCAACAGGTTAAGGCCAAGCAGTTGCACGCTGGCCTGGGCATGTCGCCGCCGCCAAGCCATCAACAGCAGCAGCAGCAACACTCGCAACAGCAACAACACCAGCAACAGCTGCCATTCTATCAGGCATCGCCGCAGTTTGGCGTTGGCGGCATTCCAACGATTCCCAGCCCGCCGGCGGTTGTGTTCAATTCATCGCAGCTGGCGCCGCCGCCGCCGCCACAATCACAGGCAGGCAATCTGTACGCTTCATTCCATTCGCTTGATCATTCGAGCCGCTCTCCCGCCTACTCAGCGGCAGCGGCCGCCGCTGCGGCGCACAGTTTCCCCAACCATTATGCGGCCGCAGCAGCAGCAGCGGCTGCCGGTGGCGCCTTCAATGCGTATGCTCTGCAGCAGCAGGCACATGGTCATGGCGCCAATATGCAACCGCCGAACACGGCGCCCACGCCCGACGTCTACACCAATGTGTCACAGTTCCGGCTGGGCGGTGGACCCTTCGGCCAGCTGCAGCCCAATTCGCAGCAGCTTAGCAATCCGAATGCCGCGCCCGTCGCTATCATTTCCTCGAACAGCAGCTCGATGATGTCGTCGGGCTCGTCCAAGCAGCCGCCTAGCCAGCAGCCCATTGGTGCCATTGGCTCCAAGTCGGCGGGCAGTGGTGGCGGCCCTGGACCCGGTCCCGGCCCATATGCGGCCGCCCAGCCGTATATGAATCTTTATGCTGGACCGCCGCAGCATCCCGGCCAGGGTGGACCACCGCCCGGCGCTCATCAGTTGCAGTCGAACAGCTACTACTCGAACTCGGCACCCGGTGGACCCAGTGGACCCCAGTTCTATGGTGGACCACCGCCCCAAGGCAGTGGTGGCGGTGCCCAGAACTATGGCCTCGCATCGGCGGCCGGCATGTACGGCGGCCATCAAGGCGGTCCGCCCGGCTCCAATGGGCCACCACAGTCCCAGCACTCGATGGGTAACTTCAATACGCAGTTCATGAACTCACAACTGTTGACCGCGGCTGGGATGAGCCAGTTTCGTGGCGGACCGACGCCCGGTGGCGGTGGCTACCTGAAGAACAACAGTCAAGGCGGTCAGGGTCAGGGCCAGGGCGGCCAGGGACACATGCAGGACTCGGTAAGGAGTGAACCACAACTACTACAGCTACTACATCCACAAGCACCACAACTATCAAGCACACACCACAACAACAACAACCAGAACAACCACACAGTCTCTAGCTACCACCATAGTTTGTCCATGTTCAACCACAACTTGAACAATAATAATCCCCTATCCCCAAATAATTTGTATTAAGTCCAAAGTTTGTAAGCTTTTGCTCTCTCTCTCCTCCATCCACTCAGTTACCCAGTTATTAGTATAGAGCCAGTCTCTGTGGGAACTAGTTGATATTCTTTTTCTCTTAGAACTAAATATCTGATTATGTGCATTAATTTTTAATAAAAGTATAAAGTTTTTCGCAACAATTTAGACACAAATCATTTCAACTATTTGCCTTTTTGCCTCTTAAACTAAATCTTTGTCTGATAATTGAACTAAACCGTTGTGTTGTGCCCGGATCCCGGATACAGTGAACTTATTTGGGGCAACACCCGTGTGTTCACTTAATTCCGATTGTTGTTTCCTTTGCGAAAAGTCTGCAAAACTTATGTATGATTTTTCTGGATGGATGATATTTTATCACCTATCCGGTTTCAGTTTGTTTTCATCTAAAGAAATAAATTTTCTTAAAGACAATCCTTACAAAAAACATAAAGTGTACGGAAAATGATTTTGTTGCTTTGCTTTGCCTTCAAAATTTCGTGTTTGGATATTTTTGAATAAAAAGTTGGACTTGCAATGGTTTTCGCTATATCGCTATTATATATAGTATTCATGTGCATTGCAGATCGTACTTACCTCGGTGCAGTGTTTAATCCAGTTGAAAAGTTTCCAAACTTTGTCATTTTATTTGCCTCGAAAACGGATTTTATTTTATTTTCACGCACAACAAACAGCTAATTGAAATTTTTCCCAAATATTTGATGATGGTAATCGATTTATTTCTTACATAACTTTTGACAACATTTTTTATTTGGCATCGTCAGAAGACATCGTAAAAAAATCAATATAGAAACGAGTAAGGAAGGAAACTCTAAACCCTAGACGTGTTTGTATGTATGTGTGTGTGTGTAGAGATAGATATATATAGCATTACAATATTTCTTGGTTGTACATGAAAAAAATCGTAGCATACTTTTGGGCAAACTAACTCATAATACTTTCTATGCCTCTGAGAAACACAGTTTGACCCTCGATCTGTTTTTAAAAACTCTTAACTAATTTGTGATGCATTTTTTCCTTGCAGATGGGCAGACAGCTCAAGAGCCCGTTGAGCGCCGATATGAGCCTAGGACTGGCCAAACAGGTCCAGTCACAGGCTAGTCCGCCACATCACAAGAATTATGGCGGCGGCGTAAGTAGCGGTCGCAACGGCAACGGGGATCGACTCACTGAACTCAATTCTCCCCCATTATTTCATGTGCAGTGGGACCTGCAGAATCAGGTTCTGCAGCAACAACAACAACAACAGCAGCAGCAGCAACAACAACAACAACAGCAACAACAATCTCAGCAACGACAAGGCGGAAATGGCAACAATATGAATACACTCGGCGGGCGCAATTCGGGCGCCGTTGGCAGCGGTTCAAGCGGCTCCCAGGTGGTTGGCGGCGGCGTTGTCAGTGGTGGTGGTAATGGTGGTGGTAATGGTGGCGGTGTTGGTGGCAATGGCGGCGTTGGCAGCGTGGGACAAAGCGGCAGCGCCGGCGGCGGTAACCAAGGACGTTATCCGGCGCCCATACAGCGGCCCAACAACTATCCACAGCATCCACAACAACAACAACAGCAACAGCAGCAGCAACAACAACAGCAGCAACAGCGGGATCAGGCAGCGGCGGCGCAGCGCGCCCAAAGCATGCGGCAGGTGACGGGTGGCGTTGGCGGCAACGGCAGCGCCGGCAACAGCAACGCACCCGGTTCGATGCCACCAGGCGCCAATAGTGGCGGCAACGGCGGCCCTGGTGGCGCTAGCGGCGGTGGCTCCTCGCCAGCTGCAACAGCAGCGGCCCAACTCAGCAAGCCCTATTATTCAAATAATGCGGCTGGCGCCGGCGGTGGCACCCAGCGTGGTGAATGGCACGCCAATTGATGGCAGGACATGGCCAGTGGCTGCGATGCCCAGTAAACTCCCCGTTTGCGCGCACACACACACACATACATAAACATAAACATACATACACATAAACACATACACATAAATATTCAGACAATACAACATTGAAATTAGGCAAAATGTGCGTTTATGGAGAGACAAAAAAGAGAGAAACAAAGAGAGACAAAAAAGAGACGGTAAAAGAGAGAGAGACCGCAGCTGAGCAAGGAGATATATACATATATATACATATAAATATAAAAACTAAAAGCAGTTATCATCAAATTAACCCTTGCAGATCGACACAAAGAAAAGTTGTTAGTTTTAACCTCCTGCTTAAATCTCAAAAAAATTCCATAAAGAAAAATCAATTGATTATTCCTATGAGAGGAGCTACTATATATAATTTTTTTGTCTTTGATGCGCCATGAACAACAACACTCGTAACTTGTGAGTTTTGGAAACACATAAAATAAAAAAACGGAAATGAAATGTTTTTTCCATACAAAAAAAACTCATTTAAAGTTCCTATGGCAGCTTTAACGATCCTATCCGGCCGGCTCCAAAATAAATACTGCCTGCAACAACAAATCAAAAAAAAAAACAAAAACGGATATATATATATATATATATTTAAAATATAATAACACTTTCTGCAAGGGCATAAATGAAACAGAAATAAGATATTCAAGGAAAAGCATTAAATAAAAATCCAGCAAAGATTAAGAAAAAAGTACACTTACTATATAGTATATAGAGAAAAGAACAAAACTTAATAAAAAAACTAAAACACATAATGGGGCAATTAAAAAGCTGCACAACAATGCCATGCCACGACCACGCCACACCTCTATAACAAATCGTGTAAAACCAAGAATGTCAAAAAAAAATTAAGTGAAAAAACGAATGCAACAAAAAGTGGAAAAAAGTCAGAAAAAATAAGACAGATTATGAAGAAAGGCAAACTTATAATTTAGTTGGGTAAAACAATCACACACAGACAAACACACACTCGCACACACACACACACACACACACATACATTTGCATGCACACATATATTGACATATATAAATACATATATAGAAAACAACGGATTGAATCTGCAGCTGCGTTTAAAGCAAAAATAAATCCAAAATACAAAAGAAAAAACATACGAAAAAAATTAAGAAAAAAATGAGAAACAAAACAGTAACCGTAACAAAACAATATTATGCTCTTCATTTATTATATATATATTATTCACAAACAACAACAAAAAATATATTTTATATTACTATAATTATTAACATTTCTTTTAAAATGTATTGTGTTAACTTTTAGCGTTTAGTTTATGTTAAAAAAAAAACAAACAAAACAAAAAAAACAAGTCGAAAATTGAATTTGAAATGCTGAGTGTATTTTTTGTCAAACAAATTTACATACATTAAATACATTATATACGAGATCCAACATACATATATACAAGCATGAACTAAAAAAAAAACAAAAATATATAGCTTAACTTATTATTTTCTTTATAGTCTGCAAATTAATTTTCGGCACTGCGTTTGTTTTATTTTATTATTTATTTTGTTTTTTTTTTTTTTTAATTATTAATATATAATTTTTTTAAAACTTCGTAAATGAAGAAATAATGAGTGGAGGCGATTCGATGATGATTATGAAACACTACTAATTAATTCTTTAGCTTATGATTATGCTACAATATTTTACATTATAAACATACATACTATCAATCTTATGATTATCAATATCAATATATCGATCTTTGTGTAGAGAGAGACAGAGAGAGAGAGAGAGAGCAACAGAATTGAGAAACGCAAGCTTCTAAGTTTGTTTAAGCGCAAAGTTAAGTTGAAAAGGTAAACGAAAAAAAACAAAAACAAAAATCCAATAGTTATGTATATCTCTTTAATTTTCGTCGAGATGGAGGCCATCCAACTTAATAAATTAACCCAGCCAAATCACACACACACACACACAAAACTCAACTCTCGGCTTAGAAATGTGTTTTGACACCAGATGGCGCTCGGGTGTCAGGTCGGGTGGTGATCGCCTGGAGGAACGCAGTGCTGCCCATCATCGGCTGTTACTGTTACTGGCATGACATGAGAATGGTGCAATTTTTTTTTTTACTGTATGAAATTGCATTTTGTGTAATTGAATATAATATTATGGCCATCTTTGAGATTGTGTTTGGGCTTATGAGATGCAGTATACTTTAAGTAAAGAAAATGACTTGAAAAATAGTAGGAAAGTGACGAAAAATGTTATGCCAGTGTTGTGTGCAGTCGCTGGGTGTTGTATTAGTATTAACTCCCCCGTGCCCACTGAGGGGCTGGCAAAAAACGAAAAAATATATATATGAAAATAACCTGCAATCGGACAAGAATTACGATTTTTACGTTGTATGTGCTCAAAAAACAAAAAATAAACATAAACTAAAAAATATATAAATAAATGTATTGAAAATGAGGCAAATTTAGAACAAATAAAAAAAAAAAATACGATTAAACGGAAACAAAAATGATTAAGTAACTGTAACTTAACAAGGATATAGCATATGAAGATATATACACACAATACACACATACAAACAAATAATATAATAATACAAACAAATAAAAAAATTTTAATGACATCAACCCCAACAACAACATTTGATTAATATTGATTATAAATATTATGACAAAAAAAAAGTAGTAGAAAAAAAGTAACAACAAAAACAACAACAACAACTAAATACATACTAAACATACAACCATACATATATAAATAGGAGTACATTTGTATGTATTTTTCGCACTTCGCTCGGCTGCTGCTGCTAAAATTCAAAATTATTAACAAATTTTAAATGCATAATAACGCACGATAATATTATATATGTTAATGTGTTTTGCCAGGGCGAACGTTTTAGTTATTAAACAAAAATATAAAAAATAAAACGAAAAAATAAATACAACTTATAGAAAGAAAAGAAAAGATGCAAAATGGCCAGCGCTTGCTATTATTACACAATAAAAAATGTAAAAGATATATTTGATAGCTATAGCATAAAAAACCACAACAAACAAACAAAAACATAGAATTGATAAATGATTATTTTTAATTGCATATACATAAATACTATGGTTTTTGTCTCTATCTCTCTAAAGGCAACAAATTATACAAAGTACATATATATATATATATAATTACATACATACATACATGTGCATACATACATATATATGTAAATCAAACGACATTTTACATTTTCAATTCATTCAACACAAACAATTTCTAGTAATACTGAAATTTCGATTAAACTGGGGGCTAATATACAAAAACACAACCCCAACACAAGTGGAACATTTAAAGAGCAAGTTCAATGAAATGAAAACATAAAAACTTTAAATAAATAAAATATTTAAAACAACAACAACCAGCGACTTATTCAATTTGCTGTCGTTATTTACTACTATTTGCTTTTACTACTACATTTTTGAATTTGTATTTGCCTTAAGCCAAATACATAGTAATATTCCACAGAGAGAGAGAGAGAGAGAGAGACAGAGCGAGAGAGTAACTAGTATCTTTTGCATTGTCGCCGCCATTACATAATGAAAGTGGTTTGCCGTTTCCTTGTGTTTTGGTTTTATAAATTGTTTATTCCTTTAAGATCTTGAACTACACATTAATATACATGGCTGCAATCCATTCTCCAGGTTGTTACACAGCACATCGAAATTGTGGCACCAAGCAGCAAGAAGCACGTTCGTTCTACTTCTTCTTGGGCTTCATGATCTGGTAGGCAATGAGCAGACCCATTACAGCGTACGTAGCCTTGGCCACCTGCAAAATGTAATATTTATATTTGATATCTATTCACTGATGGGTGCGGGGCGCTCCGACTTACATTGGCACGGCCCGCCATGGTTGTGCCATTGAAGATCTTGGACATGCCGGTCAGTTTCTCGTGTTCGCCAGCCATTGCTGCAAATGATGCGAATAATATGTTGAGTAATCAATTGGCAATTGTTATATTTATGCACTTAAATATACTTACTTTAACTTTGTTTTGCGACAAGTTGAAAACTGAATCGCTAATAAAAATTTTTGGTGAATAGGTTATACAACTGTGCGTGCGCTGCCAGACAGCGTTTTGACAGCAGCGTTGACCAGCATTGCCACTTAGCACAGCAGGTGGACAGGCCTATTGGCAATCGACAAATGCCTATCGATGGCGCTGCACTTTAAATAAGTTCACAATAAACTGAAATATTTATTTGCAACAAGTTGAGCAATTAAATTAATTTCATTTATTTCTCTTGTCACATGTCAAAAGCAGCATTTGCAAATCGCACATACTAATTGCCCGGGGTTAAATGATTTTAATCCGCCTAGAAATGCTTTCGTCTCATTAAAATTATAGTGCCCTTTGAACAGAAAAGCCGACTGACTGTAAATTATAATGCGAGTTCATCAAACGCTGTCACTTAAGCGCCTCTTCGCTGGCACTTCAGCTTCACAATGGGAGAACATAAAAGGTGAATATCAAAGTATTTCACATGACAGCCACGCCTCCCATGTGTTGGTGTAAGTGTTCGTGTGTGTGGATGGCATATAAAAGGCTTTCGACATGCTGCAGTCTGAACGGATTAACCGCTCCAATGGACAAGGAATACTTTCTGCGCGTGCAAGTTTTAGCCTTTCGGCTAATTGGCTTTGATTTGTGGCAGGCAGGCAGCCAGGCAAAGGATCGCCCACAGATCACATTTCTGGCGTTGGGCTCAATGTTTATATTTGGGGTTCCACTCTTCTTTGACATATTGCATAATCTGACCAATGTCAGCATCATTTCCGATGCCATGGGCTCCTTCCTAGCCATCATTTTGGCCCTGGTCAAGTATGCCGTTTTTGTCTATCATCGAACGGAATTTGTTCAGCTTATTTATCACATACGCGACATTCTCGAAAAGGGTAAGTGTACATATATATGTAGTTAATCTATATATGCATATATATGTATGTATGCGTTAACGGGGCTTGTACTAACACCAAAGCATAAAGTCCCTTATAATGAAGAGATCATGCACAAGTATTTAATGTTAATGCTAATGTTAATGTTCATGTTAATGTTCATGTAAATGTTAAATTGCTTTGTATTGTATCGGTCGGACCGCAACATTTTGAATGCATTTTTCGACATTTATCCCACTAAAAATTGCCACTGGATTAGCTTTGTTGTCCCTTTACAAGGATATGCAAATATATTAGGGAAAATTCACTGTCAGTTGTTGATTTTTAAAACATAAAAAAAATAAAATTATATTTCAGCTTTTTTTTTTATTTTTATATCAAAAAATACTGATTATGGTCTAAGTTTTATCAAATTACTTAAACATTATGAATATCAAACAAAAAAAACGATTTTCTTATTTAGAAAAAAAAAAAAAATAATAATTTGTATTATTTTTGCAGAGATTAGAGCTTGGCCAGAGGCAGCGGCTATTGTCGAGACGGAGAATCGAAGGGACCAATCCTTGAGCTTGACTTATATGCGCTGTTTCTTTGCCGCCTGCATCTTGTCTTGGCTCAAGCCAATTGTCATAATGGCCATGAACTGGATGCGTTCGGGCTTGACGCGTCTGGAGCTGCCACATTCGGGCGTCTATCCGTGGAGCGATCAGGCAATATTGTTCTATGTTCCCACGTATGTGTGGCATATGTTGGCCAGTTACGGTGCCGTGTCCATGGCCCTGGCCATGGACACACTGCTCTTTGCGTTAACCTACAATGTTTGTGCCGTCTTGAAGATAGCGCAGCATCGCATCCGGCATTTGGTGGCGCAAAGTGAGGCACCCCGGCGGGAGTTGGAGGCGCTTGAAGAGGTGCTGCGACTGCATCAGACGGGTCTTGAGCTTGGCACCCAGCTGGGACGCAATCTACGGCCGTTGGTCTTTATGCAGTTCTTTATGACGGCGCTGCAGCTATGTTTCCTTGGATTTCAGCTGGCCGACCTGTTCTATTCGCCCGAATGCATCTACTTCATCTTCGTTGTGGGCTCCTTGCTGCTGGCCCTGTTCATCTACTCGCACTGCGGCGAGAACATGAAGCAGGCCAGCGCCGACTTTGCGATTGCCATCTACGATAGCAACTGGGTGGACTTTGGGCCCGCAACCAAGCGTTTGCTTATTGTAGCCATATTGCGGGCCCAGCGTCCATGCCAGCTCAAAGGCTATTTCTTTGAGCCAAACATGGCCACCTTCTCAGCGGTGAGTACTCAAAACCAAATCGTCATAGCAATCGTTGAATCTTCATTTTACTTTGTCGCTTTGCAGGTGGTTCGCTCGGCCATCTCTTATGTCATGATGCTGCGCTCCTTCAACGCCTCGGGGTCAGCAATAACGCAATAAGTCAACAACAACAACTGCTTTCATCACAATTTTCCTGGAACTCCTTTGTGCTGCTGTTTTGCTTGCAACAGCGGTAAGCCAGTAAATAGTAGAAACTAAAAGGCGATTTGATTGGCCTATCGATTTGACATAAACATTTGCCAATTATATATATCTATAGCTGCACCTAAGTTTAACCAAAACTCTAGCAACATATTATTTGATTTATTTTTGTTTAAATTAATTTTCTTTTTATTCATCAATAAAGAAAATGAATATTAGTTTGTTAATTCTACTGAACCATGAAACCTTTCAATTTATTTGCTAAAATTCTTTTGAATTTCATACTCAAATAAGTATGTACATATATCTGCCATGCAACAACATTCTGTAAAATGCAATATTCCGTCGCAAAAAGGCACCCAGACAACAGCGAAAATTTAAATAGCATCACTTACCCATCTTTTTCTTACAATAAAAACTTCGCCAAACTATTTGCGCTATCAAACTAATTGTTGGGACATTTCGTTGCTCTGTTGCAGTCCTGGAAGGACCTCAACACGGCTCTTTTCGACTAGAAACTGGCTCAAAATACATTAATTTTCTCATTTAATATTTGTGTATCGAAAACCTAACGAATCCACCAACTTTCCGGTGAGATTTTAGAGGAAGTTCTGAGCATTAAAAAAAAAATACTAACTTGAGAAAAATTGCATAAATTGATATTGGTTCGAGAAGAAATAAAGCTAGGTGGTGGTATTTAAATAATCGCCGTTGTCGGTACTTAATTAAAAAATACCAAATGTTTCGTTATTAGATTTCCTGGAAGGTGGAAATATCAGAGTTCAATCTTACGGTTGCTAAGCTACAGTTTGTACATTTGGCACTGTTTGCTGGTTGCAGTTAAACTAACAAAAAGCATTGGCTGCCTCAAAAGCCAGATTGATGAGCAGCACAAGCTGGCTTTTTTGTTGCTCCTCCTCATATATTACGCATACGCAATGTTGTGCTGCGTTGTAAGTGAACAACAATTTTGTTGTTGTTGTGGCAAGCTGCACATTTTTCATATATGTACATAGTATTTTTTAGCTTCCCCTTTGATTGCTTGGTGCGTGTGTGTCGCAAACGAGTTTTTATTGAATGTACATTTCCAAGTATTGTCCGTTTGAAGCTTCAAATATCGTAAGCTGCTTCATAACATTTTTGAAGAACGTACTTAAGTCGCTTACACACATGTTGCACTGTTGCAATAAGATATTAGCGCAATTAGTTGTAAAAATAACAGCAGCAGCAGCAACGGCAACAAACTTGATTCCTGACAATCGTCTTCAAATAAATTGTGCAATTGTTCAAATTCTTTTTGTCGAAAGTCCTTGTATCGAATATGCTTTATGCCACTTTAAGGCCATGCTTTTGAGCTTCAACTTTGTCGTCAACTGTTGGACTCAATTAGGGCACACCATTTATATCATAAGCCTCCACCTGCACCACCATCATCATCATCAGTATTACCATTACCATTTGACACCTTTCGTGAACTGAAATCGGAATATACGTGCCATTGTTGTCAATAACATTACCATTGTTTGTTGTTGTTGTTGTTGAGGGATCGAACGAAACTGTCAAACAATTAAAAGTCAGCCATCGCGTTGCCATCGTCGCGAACGCATCTGCAAAAACATTCGAGTGCCTTTTTGGGGAATCCCTTTTATGTGCCAAAAACTTACTCACATGCATAAACACAAATACTACATATATTTAAATGTATTTGGAGCCAGCTCACTTATTGAATAACTCTCATTGTTTTCTCTTCACACAAACAACTTTTTCGCCAAGCAAAAATGCTTTTTTGCCGCATTAAATCTAAAAAAAACAAATAATAATGAAAATACTAATTAACCAAAAAATATATCAGATATTAAGAAACACTTCAAATTTTACGAAGAAGTCGAATTTTGTTTGATTATGGAATATTTTGTATTTGATTTGTGTATTTTGTATTAATTTTAAGTTATTTGTACTTCAACAAAGAAGGGATTTATGGATTATTCGAAATTAATATTAGAACGATTTACATAAAATATATTTGAAAAGAATTCGTACTCAAATGAACAATGAATTACCAGTAGAAAAAGTATTTAATTCGAAATGATTCAAACTTATTCTTAAAAAAACATATAAGAACTGTTAACCTCGATACCTTGCCCTAATTTAATGACTACATACATATATTCAGGCTTGACTGTGGTATTTAAATCGGGCATAAAAACATTTTTGCACTGATTTTCGTTGAAATTTGATAAAGCATTAATTTAATCAGAACTGTTTTACCCAAAATACGCCAATGCGAATTATTAAAGTGCTGTGCACCTGGCATACGTAAGTGATATGTGCCACTTCTTACTAGCGGCAAAGAGGTTGCAACCGGGTTGCATCATAGCTTTTACTTGTGCAATGCGATTATGCAGAAAGTTGTTCACTTATGCTGCAGCTGCAGCTGCCTCTGTAGGGCTGGGTTTGTTAATGATTTATGCTGAGAAAGCTGATAAATGTATGACGACGTTGATAGTCGGTCAATGCAATGATACATACATACATATGTGCTCAGACGCCCTTAGTGAGACAATGAATGCAGTACTACATACATATAGTAGCCAATTAGGAGGCGCAGGATTATGGCCATAAGCAATTTTCTGGTACAATCGACAAATCCTTTTGCTCAATGCCTGTTCTGTGCTACAATGTTTGGAATAAATATCTACAATCTAATTGCACTGGCCGAGCGTTTGTTTCCAAGCAAAAAACAGGCTAGCCATCATTATACGCAAATCCATTCATGTGAGAATATTTGCATATATTTATTACGACTTTAAAAAAAGGAAAATTATTGCAGATAAGTTTTAATTGAATTCTGAAGACAATGAGAAGCAGACAACTCAAGTTAGTTATCAAAAATACTTAATGTTAATTTGTTTTGTATTATATCAGATTAAGTTGAGTTTGAAGCTGAACAAAATCTTAAATTAATTCTAGATTTCATTTCATTGACGTTAATGCTTTACAAACTTTCATCTTAATTTATATATTATTATTTTAATGTACATTTTTATGTTTAATTATTGTCCAAGCACGGTTAGCTCCAGGCGTTGATGTTGGCCTGGTGGATTAGGTTGACTTCGTCACCTGTATCCGTTTCTTGAATGTCTTGTGCTTAAGCCTTCTGATTGCACTTCTCGCCGCAGGATCACTAGCCAGCCGTCTCCGGTGTCGCTGCGAATGGGGATAAGCCCCAACTTGGATTCACTTTACAGCTATGCATTTTTATATGCATATAAATGATTTATTCCAAAAAGTCTTGATGCCAAATGTAGCCTTTGTCACCTCAACAGATTGGAGTTATCATTCTCTCCCCTGTCAACAGGTGGAAGGATTCTTAGCATTTGCAAATTATGCACTCAGAAAGATAATTAGAGAAGCAAAGCGTCGCTAAAGCAAAGTCTATTAGCATACGGATAGTTAATAAAGACTTTTAGTGGCATCGCCTAGGTGATGAAAGCATAAAAAGCTTGACGCATTTAATTGCAAAAAGGTCCTTGCATTGCGTATAAAAGAGATAGAAACATATTGAGATTATTTTCCCCTTTCATTCATTATTGCAGAACACGTACGATAGGGTGGTGCGATTGACTGAAGCTTTTAATTAAGTGTATAGAAAGTGGAATGCAAAACAAATAGGCGTGTTTCAAGTGACTCCCGACTCCCGACTTTACGCTCGGGACGACTTTTGATTGGTTGCAGAAATTTGATTTGTGCTCATTGGTCAATAACAAATGCGCCTGCAATCATTTAATAAGGCAAGTCTCCCATTGGCCAAATGTTAGTACAGTCGAACTTCCGTATGCGAGTTCATTTCCCGAACACTGCAATAAGATTCAATCATTTCCCGAACACTGCAATAAGGTTCAATCATTTTTCAATCAATTTTCCCTACACCGAAGTATTAGATCGACTGCATTAAATCATTTTGAAGGTAAGTAACAATCGAATATACTTTTTTAAGGGGCGTACAAAAACAAAACCCCTTATTTTGTGCATGAAAATTGATATAAATTCTGTGCCCCAAATTCGGTCTGCCACAATCGCTATTTTTTGTAAGACAAGTAAAATCTTTTTTCGGTTCTTCTTTTGTTTACTTTATGCTTCGGCCAGAGCCATGATTCATAACAACATGATGGGAAAACTATAATTACCTAGTTAGGTCAACTTTGCCAGAAGCATCCATTTTGCATTTAGCGTAGGCACTAAAATAGTAAGCATTGAAAGTGACGAAGATGACATTTTGATGATGGTAACAAAAATCGCCGGGGATTAAAAGCATCAAAGAGTAAAAATTGTAAAAATTGTAGCTATAGAAAACAAGAGGGATCGACCTGGATATGCCCTTAAAACCAAGTTTGTACTTATCCTAAGTAATGCACAAAAAAAGAGAACATAAATTTATTAAAATTTTCCATTTTTCTTAACGATCTTGATGTAATTCAATAAGTGATCCAAGAAAAACCTGCACATAAATTGTTATCGATTTATCGATTTATATATAGATCTTCGAAACGAGACCACTTTTAACAACCCCCAATCTGTTATACAAAAACTTGTATTGCGGTTCTGAAAACTTAAGTTCTTCTGAGACTCTGAGATTGATGAGCCTCGTTCAAGGGGGAAACAGAGAACCAGAGAGATAAATCGAATTTGTTTTTTATTTTATTACTTATAAGCTATAGTTGGCAAAAAGGGTAACTGCTCGTTGGTTTGTATGGAATTTGAGAGGCTTGGTTGCCAATGCAATGGGGGGGGAGTGGTCAATTTGTACATGATGCAGCTTAAAGTAGCTTTATCCGAAAGGCGAAAGCACAGTGGAAATGCGCCCTAAAAGCTTTCGGAATGAGTTAACAGCGTTCGTTGCTGTTGCCGAATAACATCGGGACTAGCAGCAGCAGCGGCAGCAGCAACAACAAAACAGCAACAGCCCGAGCACAGGAAAGGAGGAAGCAACAGTCGGCTGGTCGATTGGCGTATAAATAGCGTGTCCTGTGGCAAAGCGACTTTAGTTCCTGTCAAGCCTTTGTCGGTTACGTTTGCCCCAGTCGCAACGAACCGAAACTTAGCAACCGCCAAACAGTCGAAACAACTGATACCAATATCAACAAAATCAGTCAACAGTCGCAAGAGAGTTGAAGAACATAATCAACTTCGAGCTGGGCGAGCTGCGGCAATACTGAAAGCGATCAAAATTAAGAACAAAGATCGAAAATTGGTGTATTCAGAAGTTTGACGATTTAAGATTTTGGAGATCGCAAAACAGAGGAACTCAAAACAAAGTGAAAATAATTTTGAAAAGGTTTGATATTTTTTTAATGTGCTTAAATTTAAGAATATATAAGTATATATTTTATAAAGTGTTATTTTTTTGTTTTTTATTGCTGTGATTGAAATAACATTATAAATATATATGCATACAAATTATATATAGATACAGTGCGATAAGAGTTTAACGATAAAGTGTGTTGGTGATTCGAAAAAGAACGATAATAGCAACAACACCAAAAGCAACAAGAATTAGAGTTAGAAGCGAAAGCCAAAGCAACAATCACAATGATGAGTGTTTTTAATATTTTTTTGTGTGTTTGCATTCTAGGACTTTGAGGGTACCAAATTGGTTAAAAAGGTTATGTTGTTGTTGCTGTAGTTGGCGTTGTTGCTGTAGTCGTATTAGCTTGCTGGCTCAGGTGGTATCAAAAAGAGCAGCTATCATGAAGCCATTTTTATGCTTACCTTGCCGTTTTTGAAGGCGATTCCACATTTTATGCAAACGTCTGCAGTTTTTCGTTTTTGCCTTCATATTTTGTTCACACATACATATGTATATGTATGTACTTTTAGTTCTGTGTGCTTCTTCAACTTTTGTTGTTAGTAATTTCGTTTCGTATATTCTTCTTTGGGTTAATTTTGTTGCCTTTTCATATTTGATAAGCATGTATGTGTCAGTACTGTCTCTGTCTCTGTCTCTCAGTGTGTGTGTGTGTGCTTGAGAAGGGCAATCGAGGTTCGAGGTGGCGCATAAAGCGCTGAGGATTTATACATGCTAGCAAACCTACAAGCCGCAGAGTAGCTGACTTCCTGCCGGTCACGCCAACACCACACAGAGCCACACTAACGGGCCCAGAACCACATCGTTGCGATTTATTTATGTTCACAATTGCGCGCTCCCTACTTTTGTGGCTCTAAATGATTGTATGTGTGTGCGTGTTTAGTGTTTAAATCATATTCATATGCAAATGCTGATAAAATTTCTCGTTTATGATATGCGCATTCTAAACGCTCCTCCTTTTCCCGTTGCCCCATCCGGGACCATTGTCTTTGGTCAGTTCAATTGTCAAATGTCCGCTTCAAGTTCTTTATCTGTTCGTGGCAGCATTGTTTGCTAGTCTTGCTACCTGCACCGTTGACAATGCATTGGCTTTGTCCAGTTTGTTGTTATGATAATAAAAAGTATAGCGTACTTATCAGCGCTCGCGCTTTTTACCTCCAAATGTGATGCGCTGAGCATCACAGCAAGCTTAATTTATGAGCACTATTTTTATCTAATCGTTCTGACGGTCTGCACTTGTCACGCCTATCCATTTGTCATTCACACTTGCAACTTGCCACTTGCCACTTGCCACTTGCCTTTGCTCACTGAGTTATGTTTTGCTTTGTTTTGTTTCGTTCCGTGCAGTTTAGCCTTCAGCGCTGTTCGTCGTCTGTGCTCATTAAATTTGTATTATTTTGTAATTACATTCACTTTGTCGTTGCCGGTGACGTTGCTATTGTTGTTTGTCATATGCAAATGTTGAATGCGCTCTTGTCATTCGTCGGCCACTTGTTGGTTTCCATCTCTCAAGCAATCATCATTAAGTGCTGCTCTAGATGATGATATTGGTGTTGATGGCACATTAAGAACATGTTTAATTCTTGGGAATTCGTTTGTCGTTGCCATTGCTTTCACATTCACTTTCGTCAGCCGTCGTTACCCGTCGTCACCCTGGCCATGTTTTCACTCTCTACATATTCAATCGCATCGCCTTTTTTCCATTTCCATTTTCATTTCCATCTCCATTTTGCATGGGGAAACCGCAGCTGTGGGCTTTGCGGGTAGACCGCAGCTTCTTGGCTTCGTTTGGCGTTAATCATGCTTAAAGGTATTGCCACAATTGTGACAAATAACAAAGAAAAGCATAATGCGGCTCGCATTTAACTGAAAATTGTACACTTGAAGTGAAGCTGAAATTCGCTATGTAATTTTGTTAACTTTCTGTTCGGGTTTATTTAAAAGAGATTAACTTAATTATTTTATTTGTTTCGTAAATTGTTTGTTCCAGCATTTTAAGAAGTTGTAAATAAAATTTTTGAATTTCAGCTAAAAGCTCATTAGTATGGCTCTAATCAGACTTGATTTATCTTAGATATGGATGCCACTTGAAGCTTAACCATTAAAAAAGTTGTTTTTCGCAGTTAATTGTTCACTTCGGGGGCTTGCATATAATTGGCAGCTTATTAAGTAAAAACAGAAACAGCCACAACAGCAGCAGCAGCAAGTAAAAGATAAACAAAAACAATACTTAGAAGATTGTTAGGGTCTTCCTAGTATTCATTATGTTTTGTTTGCCATTCTTTGCAATTTGTTTTGTCTTCTTTTCCGGTTTTGGTTATTTTATTGCTGTGCTCCAGTTTATTGCAGGACAGCAGATGGGGACGGATAGGCAGAGACTGAGGCTGGGACAAAAGCTTAATTAAAACGCAATTAGAAAACAGTGACACCCCAATCTCTCACCCCCTCCCCCTCCCCAACTCACCAACTTTCAATTGTACGCACTAACACAAAGTTTTGCTTTGTGCAGCAGCAAAACTCGAATCGACCCAAAACCAAACCTAATCGAATCGAATCGAATCGCAACGAAGCGGCTGTTTAATCGAAGGCTAAGAAGCAAAATTAAACGAAAATAAAACCAATCAGGACAATGTCCGATCAAATGGAGTCAACCAGTGGCAGTGGTCAGAGCCAAAGTACCAGCCAGAGCCAGAGCCAAAGCTACCCGAGTCAGACGCCACCGGAGTCGCCACCACCACCGGTGACCGAGGAGCAGGAGGGGCCCATCAGCAGCAGCAGCAACAGCAGCACTGCCATGGGCGCCAGTAGCCCAAACGCGACTGTTCAGGGGGCCGAAGGCCAGACCAGGGATCCGGAGCGAGATTCTCATGGCGACAGGTGAGTTCAAGCAGCAAATCCTTAACACATAACCAAAAAGCTAGCCATAAATACATATGTCTGTATATCTTAACTGTCCTTGTACCATATAATATATTTATGTGAGTGTGAATGTTAATTTTGTTCCCTGCGTCTTCCTCTGTTAATATTCATTAGCTAATTGAGCCATCTGGCCAAAAAAGGACCAAACAAGAGACTTTCTTGTTCAAATGCTCACCCAGGCATACTGCATAGAGATATGTTCATATGTGCGTTAATATAAGCAACAAGTGAACAAATTTGCCCAAAAAATATACTATAAAGAAAAATCCCAAATCCTTTCTGTAATATGATGTAATAAATATATATGCTTCCTTATATAAACTCCCGTTCAGTTCTACGTTGTATTCAAATCTACTATATATATATAAGGAACAAAAATTAATACCCTTGCTGACCGATGAAAAAACACCTGTTACCATCTTCAACTTCAACAAATCAATTCATAAAATTCGTAAAATATGAGAAGATTAACAGGATAAAAATGAAATAAGTTTGGCTAAGATAATTTTGCCATCAACAAAGTTAATGATGCGTGAATTCATATTTTGTCTGGTGGTTTCTTCTTTATACTAATAACTTTTAATGAAAATAAGAATAAATAGAACTAGCTTTATTTTCAATCGATTTTCCCCAGAAATGTTAACTGATTTACTAAAACTTTTTGTAATGTCCTTTGCAACGAAATTACTTCAAAATTCGAGGAATTCTCTTAAAGTATTTAACGCTCTGCAAGGGTATTTAAAACCAACAAATATGTGGTTTTTTTTTCATGTTTAAATGTGACTGTAAATAAATTTATTGTTTTTATAATGAGATGATGATGACTTTTACCAAATGAAGTTCATTGATTACAACTTCTCAGTTTTTATTGTCGATTATGTTAATAAAAAATAATTTTTGGCCCATCTTCAGGCTCATCAGGTTATCTGTCGTTAAATGTGACAAGAAGTGAAATTGCATTTTTATTTCTACACGTTAAAAATGTGACAAGAGCCCGTCGGTATTTTTGTGATGGCAGTTCGAGCATTTATTGAATGCATAATTTATTGAGTTCTAACGCAATTTTCTTGCAATGAACTGAGATTGATTTGAAGGCGGATCAGCTTTTGATGAAATGCTTTAACATCGACATTAAATTCGATTGCAAATATTAAGGCTTGTGAATTATGTGATAAGTTTGTGATAGCAATTACTTAGAATTTGAAAACTTCGAAGAGAGAGAAGATAAGCGTATCTTAAGGCAATTCGTTGGAATCAAATGAATGTTCAGAGAATTCTTGCGTTATTCAACAGTTGACAACTAGTTTCGTATTTCTCGCTTGAACTTGATACTTGCTCGGCCGTGTCATGCTGACAGAATGTTTCAAGCATTAAGGGCAAGTACACCCACACAAACACACATTGCGAGTTCTAAATTCAGAATTAAAAATTTGAAATTTTGTCATTTCATACTGCATAGAAAAAGGCATCTAAAAAGAAGCCGTGCAGATAAGCGTTTGTGTGCTTCAGCAACTTTTTTTTTATCATTAACACACACACACACACAAACTCGCCATGACGTTGTCATTATTATAATTATTTTTATGATTTTTGGTTTTTGGTCTTTAGCCTTTGCGCGTTTCAGCGTAACGACAATTTTCACTTAGTAGTTGATGATGTGCCAATTAGCTGACACACGCACGCACCTCGCAGGCCACAAAATATGTTAACTGTTTTTGAATGCCCCAGACTCACGCTGTTGTTTGCTTTTGCCTTTGCCTCTCCGCCGCTTTGGTGCTGCTCCAGTTTTTGTTGTCCGTGGCAACCAAAGCCCAGCTTACCTGCAGCGGTTAGCGAATACGCGCTCGTTACTAATGTGAAAAAAGAACAACATAGTTTTAAACTGCAAACTTGTACTAGATACACAATACATACATGCAAGCCCAACGGTAAAATGGTTGGGTTGATTTTTAAGCTGTTTTTACAATGAAAGCAGACAGAGTGTTTCTCACTTGGCAGATTTAGATTTTTACGATTAAACTTGTTTTACTTGCAACACTCAAAATACACAATGTATTTTAATATCGCGGTTTCTTTGGAAACTTCGCAGCTTAGTTTCGCGGCTTTGGCGTCTGCGAGGGGAAAAAGAGACAGAAAAAATACAAAAAGTTATGAAAAATAATCCTCAGTAGCTAGAATTGCTTATGGAGAAAAGAACATTTTTAATAACAGGATTTAAATAAAGTGTAAATTGTCAAAGATGCTGCCTCGGGCAGAATCTGCCAAGTAACTATTAAAATGGGACTTTCTTAGCCGTGACCTAAGAAATGAGAGGACCATAAGTTATCTCGTTCCTTCGCATTAAGTTGGGTAAAGATGTGAAATTCATCTAATTAAAATTATATACAATATACCATACATAACTATCTCATTAAGCCAGAGTGTAACAAAGCTTGCTGCGCCTCAGTTATCAACAAAATAATTGAATATTTTTGCACCTTATCTGCGATTGGCAGCTGCCAGTTCGGCTTAGTATTTGGTTCTTCGAAAGAAGCTCATGCAAAATATGCAAAATAGCTAATAACTAATAATTTCAAATGAAAATTTGGCAAACGCTTGTCGCTTGTGAGGGTTGCGAATGGCACATAGATGAAATTATAGATATGTGTGAATAGAAAAGGCTACAGAAACCGACTTTGTCTTCTTGACTTCTTGACTCTCTTTGGCCATTCAGTGCACGTGCGGTTTTTGGTTGAGCTAATTGAATATGCCAGCTGCATACAAAGTCAACAAAAGATTTTCGAGTGTTTTTGTGGGTGTCGATGGGTCGACTAGGCCTAGCTAATAATGTGGTTAATGCCTCGGCAGTAATTAATCTTTCGATTTTGTTGAAAACCATATCCTTCGCCAGCAGACAAACTCAGTGAGCCAAGCAACTCAACTCAAGCCAGAAATATTTCATAGGGATTCCATAAACACAAACTATAAATCTGTATGAAGTGAAACATTATATAAGGCTGTCAATTATCTATTGGTCGCTCTCTCCTGGCATATGCTGATATTGTTAGTGCCTAACCGCTATTCAATTTCTCCCCCTCCCCCATTCCCCTTCAACCTCTCAAAAATTTGAGAGTGATTTTGTATTACTTATTTGGTATTGCTGTGAGAAATTGATGTGGCAAAAGTCAACAATGCATTTGACACATGACCAGCCTGCAACAAAGCAACTTGCTCCCAACTCTCTCTATAGTTAAGCCATTTGTTAGCTAAAGCAGCGAGGCAGCTGCAATCAATGGCTGAAGCAAGGGGCCAAAGTGCAGCAGCAACAGCAGCCGCCGCAGCAGCAGCATTCATCACTCTCTGCTGCTCTAGTGAAAACCAATCCAGACTGAAGCTGATATTCTGTTTTATTTTTTGCTTACGATTTGAAGGCAATAAAATTCTAGACGATGGCAATTTAATAAAGACGCGTTTTATCAACAAAACGCTAAAGAAAATATTTAATATGATAAATATTATTTCTCGTCTTAAGCAAAAATACTTAAGCAGACTGACAAAATATATATGTAGCTTGAATGGCATTTTTATTTAGGCCCAGCCTCAGCCTATATTTGTTCGTTACGTTAACTCAATTTTTGAGGAAGGAATGAATCACACACACATTACATACAGACGCTTTTTACTTTGAGTTTTATGCAAATCGTGTGTCTGTTGGCTGCTTGGCTTTACTTTGGCTTGGGCTTGGGCAGCAACTTGATGCTCAACAGCGAATGGGTAAAAAGGATTCTTGATGTGCCTCACAAATGCTGAATAGTCAAATTTGTCACCCTTTTTTATATATAAGTACGTATGTTTGTGTACACTGTAAACATATTTTGAATTATTGTAACTTGGTAACCATAAAAGTGAGAAGCTAGTAAATTTAATATTGATAGGTTTCCGATTACTATGAGACATAAATTACATTTGGCTTCGCATACAAATAAAGAACAGCCACATGTATTTAGTAACAACATAAGCAAAACCCCCAAAAAAAGTTAACATCTTAATAAAGTGACACACAAAATTTGTATTTCCTTTCATTTTCATTGCAACGACAAATTTGATCGGAAGAAGATTTAAATTATGCAAAGTCAAAGTGAAAGCCAACAATTCATAGCCATGATCTTAAGCTTTGACATTAAAACTCAATTAAAATGGAAACCTAAGATCATTCTAAGTTGAAAATGCTTGAAGAGAGATTGCATTGCGTATACGTCGTGCTATCATGTGAAATTGTATTTTAGCATACTCAAGCACGTCTCGCACAAAGTTGGCCTCCAATTGTCGCCTGAAATTGCAGTCGAGGCGACGACACCACCAGACGACTAGGTTTTGCCAGCAATGCAGAATTTACTCGATCCAAGCTGGAGCTGCCCACAGATTTATTTAAATGGCATGTGTCGGATGCATGCAATAGCCCAACAGCAGGTGGCACAACCGCTACAACAGCTGGCACTTCAGTCAGTGCACATCTATTGCAGCAGGTGTGAAGTGTGAAGGACTCGAAGTACGAGTTGATTTGTCAGCCTGGTTCACGGCCAAGTTGTAATCAATTGTAGTAAGTTTGCCCTTAAGGGAATAGAATAAATGCAGTTTTCGGGCTATGGCCTAAGCTAAGCAAATGTGGCAATTTACTTGCAACACACGCGCTTGTCCTTGTTCATGGACACAAAAACCACTCACACACATGCTAAGCTGTTGAAGGACTGACAACACAATTGGCCAAATGGCATTTCAAGTAAAACCCAATAACGTGACATATTTTAAAAAATTCGAATAACCGACTGAATGACTGTTTGACTGGCACGCATGGGCTCGAACTCACTGCCAAGGTTATGCTGTGTTTCATGCTCTTTCTGCCTTATATTTTTGTTGTTTGATTGTGACAGTTATTTGTACTACGTTTGCCGTTTGCCGTTTGCTGTTTGCCGTTTGCAAGCTGCCGCTGCACAAATTAAATCAGCTTAAGTCAACAATGTGCTTCTATTTTCTTTGCATATTCCATGCGTGTTTTTGGCAATGTGGTCTTAGCCACTTTTGCAATTACTGTTGCTGTTGTT
The DNA here is from genome assembly GCA_018901835.1 of Scaptomyza graminum. Taxonomy (NCBI): domain Eukaryota; kingdom Metazoa; phylum Arthropoda; class Insecta; order Diptera; family Drosophilidae; genus Scaptomyza; species Scaptomyza graminum. The sequence continues at coordinate 1,534,038 of JAEIFL010000001.1, read as the reverse complement.
GCGCGTTGTTGTTGTTGGCATTCTAAAATGCAAAACACAAACACGAGAAAAAAACCACAACACACTTTTGTGCGAATTGAGCAAATAATTATAAAGAGTATGCAGGCATGCCAGGCATGTGGTACGCATTCATACAAACCTATAGGCGCGTTGAAATGTGTGTGTGTGAGTGTGAGTGCGAGTGTGCGTGAGTTATGTCAGTCACACAAGCGCACAGTGAACAGTGAGTACAGCAAGCAGCAGCTGCTTCTGCTCCTGCCACGCCCATACACTGGCTGGCAGTTCAGGAGCTCAGTTGATGTTCCAAGGGGGGGGCAGCAGCAATGACGTCACAGTACCTAACACTCAGCTCAATTGGTTCGCCTCCGAATGTGGTTTTTTATTTCGTTTTTGTTGCTTTGAGCTTTGCTTGCCTAATTTCTAGTATGTGTGTGTGTGTGTGTGTGTGTACTGTAAGATGGCAGTCAACTTCAAAGGGCATCTCTTGTCTTGGGTCCATCCAGTCACAAATCAATCACGGACCGCACACCCACACACACACTCACACTTATACACACAAACATTGACACAGGTGTAGCGTCAGATACGTAGGTTGACAACACGAAAGAGAGAGGCAGAGAGAAAGAATGAAAGCAAAAGGGTATGGGTAAAAAATAAGTATCAATCACATAGCAGCAGTAGACCTGTGCTGGGTGCTGGTTGGCTTTTATTTTGGTCGTCGCATCATCATCGATTTTTGCGTGTCGCAACGCTACACCGCAGCATAGATTTGCCTGCCACACGGTGGTAACGGTAACGGTAACGGTAACAAATCGTCATTGAAATTTCAACGCTCAATGTCATGAACGTTGATATTTTTGGAGCCCATTGCTGTTCCTGTTTCTGCTAGCTGGACAAAAGCTGTGCGGCTTAGACAAACAAACACACACACACACAAAACATAAAAAAACCACCAGCACACAAAAAAGCCAACAGCGTTTTATGTGAGATTTTGCTATGTGTTGGCCCTCTAACATACCATAATTGATACGAAAATCGAACATAAAAAAACAATGAAAATACAACAGAAAAAAAACCCAAAAATAGGCAATCAGTTATTGCTTAGGATTTGTATCTGTGTATTCTCTTGTGGTTATTGGATGTTTTTTTGTATTGTTCGTTGCTGTTGATACATTTAACAGCTTACAAATTGTTTACAATTGTGGTTTCGAGTGGTTTCAACTGCGGAAGTACGTTCAAGTTGGTCAGCACTTGAGCTGAGTGGATTTTTAAATAACAATCGAGTGGCTGGTTTTTTTTTTATCCATTTTCATTTTAAACAATATTAACTGCTGTATATTTATGGTTTGTGCAGGTTTCGCAATAATTTAAGGAGAAAATTCGAGCTAAAAATAAAATATATACAATATTTTTGTGTACAATTTTTGCTTAGTTCAGGGTCTGCTTTTTGCTGAAGTTCAATTATTTTGCCGCATAAATATAATTAAAATATTGTTAGTTAAATAAACTTTTTGGGGAAATTGCGAAATTTTGTACATTAACAAATTAAAGAATTCGAGAATTAACTGAAGCTAATCTCTAAATAGGTATGCCAAGCAACAGCAACACAGGCACAAGCAGAGCATAAATAGTAATGTAAACCAAAAATATTTCATTCCTAATTGAGTGCAAACACACACACACTCACACCTATAGAGAGCAAAAGAGCCATTTGTATGGGATCATGAAACAGAGCAACACGTAGATTGAGTTTGTTGACTTGCTTAGCTACCAATTTGAGAACTTAACAACTTAGCGATGCTTGTTAGCAAGAGTTTCATTTTACACACACACACACACACTCATTAATTCATACACATACATCGCAGCAGTATTTTATGTTGTATGCTGAAAGTCTTTTCTTCTGCTTAGCGCAGTGATTAATTTTCATTTTCAATGTGCAGCGATTTCATTTTTCTTCTTTCCATTTTGGCATGCAACAGTTTCTTTGCTTTTTCCCCCGGGGCGCCGGCTGACCACTAAAGCACATTAAATGGGTAAAGGAAAAAAGAACCAACTTATTGATTGATATCGATTGAGACGCCCAACTGTGCGCCGCGTGACGCCTTCGACCGAGGAAGGCACTAGGGCAGCTAAAACAAGCTAGAAAAACACATGAGGACTGCAATATTCACAGAAGCACTTCGTAGCTCCCTTACACACACACAACCATGTACATATTACATTCATATATGCATGCATGTACACATGTACGTAAATAACAATTGAATGTCGCCTGACATATCGCAAAAGACACGCGCTAAAGTCGTCAACAGCAACAGCAACAGCAGCAGCAGCAGCCAAAGAGCAAAGCGCAACGAATTCTTTGGAATATGCCAAATACGCCCCTAACATTCCCTCCCCTCCCCCACACAAACCAAGGCATAGACAAACCTCCTTACATGTCCCCGTTTCAGTCAGCTACAGCTGCTGCCTTATCCTACGTTCAAGCGACTTCCGTTTCCACCCACTCAGTGCTGCAGCTGCTGGTTGTAATTGCTTGGCCATTGTTTGCTTGGCCAAAGGCGAAGAATTGCTTCTGAAATGCGACGAAATTGCAGCAACAAAAGGGGGGAACTTTAAGGGGGTGTGTTAGCCGCCTGGTCACAATAAAGAATTGTTTCCTGTGGAGCTTGCGTTGCCCATGGTAACCTTTCATTCTTCAGACTTTGACCGGCAGCAAAATGGACAGTTTGTTACCAAACGTTCCACTGGCCAATTTTATTTGAGCCAAAGCGGATTTACTGCCAGCCAGTCGACATCCAACCTTTAAATCAACCTCGACTATGTTTATATCCGTTGACGCTTTGACGTACATCTGTTATAAATGACTTTTATGCGCTTTGTCGAATTTTATATTCACTACACAAAACCGGAAACTTTACTCTGCTCTCGTTGTTCTGGTTGGGAGGGCAACAAATTAATGCCGAGTGCCATTTTGCCAGAGGGCTTTTGGTTGTTCAATCCTCGCAGCAAGTTTGCTTAATTAATTCGTGCGCTTTTTAAAATTCAACATTTTAAAATAGAGATTTTTTAGTGAACGTTCAAAAGGCTCAATAACTATCAATCTCAAAGCCCTTGTAACTAGTAGCTTCGAGGCTATTAAATAAAATATTCTTTAATAAAAAAGTTGGTAATTTTTTTTTCTCTTCAAGACACCCAATTTTATATACATATATTTAAATCGATTTTTTGAGCTCATTTTAAATGCTTGGTTTTGGCTTTTGTATGTTAAAATTAGGGTCGCTGCTGCTGCGAGCAGAGTGAAACTCTTGTGTGTGGCATAAAGTTGCCGTCAGTCAGCTTGTAGTATACTTGAAGGCCACTTCGCCCATGCCACAGAAGCTGCTCTCCACAAAAGTTCTTAATGCTGCTACAACTTGCGCGGCGAAGTTGCCACAAATTTGTGTCACTTAAACAAAAAGCGCCCAGTTTCAAAGTCAACTTATTGTCATTAATGACCCAAAAATGTACTTTCATTACTTTAGCTAAGTTCATTCTCACTGTCTGTGTGTGATTTGTTGCCACATGATATTAGAAACAGTTATTCGAATGTCACTGCTGCTGGGTGGACTATATTAATGATGTTTCGAATTGTGTCAAGCGTTGAAACAAATAAACTTGCTTTTTAATAGAGAACCAGCACATTTGTTGTTATCAAGGGCATCCCTTGGTATATTTTTATTCAAATTAAGTACTAAACAACGATTAAACTTTGGTGTGCAACACTATTCAAAAGAAATTATCAAGTTATTTAGTGTTTTTTTTTAGATTGGCTTGAATTTGTGTACTAGTCCCGAAAGGGTATAAGGTCCAGCTTATGCCCAAAAATATAAATTTTTTTCGCCTTTATCATGCTAAAACATTCTGGTTCTAATGTTCTGGTGACCAAAACAAACTAAATATAATGCCAGTGATTGTTGTTGTTAGATTAAATAGTTGTTGAACGCTGAAGTTGATCGGCGCGTAACTTTATTAATTTGTTATCCTGTCACTTTTCGCTTTCATTGCGTTTCATTAAGCAACTGGTGCAGCCGTTTTTCAAGGCAACTCCCTTTCGTGCCACACACTCACATTTATCTTTCAATGAACCCAAAAACAAGCTTGCTGAAGCGTCCCTACTTGCTGGCTGTTGTTGTGGTGCCGACCACAGAAATTAATTACCGGATTAAGACAACTTCATTGGGCAACGGGAAACGGGCAACTTTTTCCATCCCAAGGCAATCATCGTTCTCTGTCTGTCTCGCGCTCTTGTCTTTTAGTTTGCTAACTGTTTCTTTTGGTGTCTCATTTACTTTGAGATTCTTCTTACACACTTTGTAATTTTCACATTTCTGCTGTTGCTTGCGTTTTTATTATTAACATTTAATGAAAAAAGGTCACGCGCCCAGCGCTGAGAGTTGGCTCCATCCATCCATTCATCCCAGCTATTCCAGCTAACTTAATCTCCCTTTCGACTCTTTTGACCAGGCTTGCAACTATCGAAGGGGCGCACAAACCTGCTTGGGCAATTTCAAGTGGCTGCCGCTGTTAAATTAAGTGCCAAACTTAAATAACTCGAATTAAACATTAATAGGATACTTAAAAGTTTTCGTTTTCGTTTTATTTCATTTCATTTTATTTTTGGTTCTTTTCGCTGTTGGTTTTTGTGTTTCGCTTACAACAGTTTTATTTTATTATTCGATTCCACTTATTCGCCTCACTTCCTCCCCCTTCTTTTTCTTGCCCTGCCTGCCTTCCACTTGTGGCCAATTTTTTGTTGCCTTGGCATCGCTCCGGGAGTTGTAGCGCCTCTTCGAAATGTATCTTTTGCCCCTCGAACTCTGACCCTCGCAGCCCATGTCATATTTCTATTTCACATGTGGCAGCAGCCAGAATACCAAATGTTAGCTCCATCCCTTGGGCCTAATGCATAAGACACTGATGCCAAAAACCTAGCAACGAGTCGTCTCAATTGAAAGACACCCTGTAGACTGTAGGTCGATGTTTTCTTCGATTAAGTTTTATTACTTCTTATGGTTTATTTATTAGGATCATTTTTGGTCGAAATACATTGACCATCTACTAGTAGTGTACCTCAACTGGAAGAGTATACGTAAGAAGCTGAGATTGAAAAGGTTTCGGAATACGTTAACGGAAAGCACAGCAAATGTGTTAACTGGGCTAATCAACAGTTGCTACTATTTGTAGCATGCTTTATGCTACTAGCATCTTTCTCTCTGACTTCCTCTTCTATTATTCCGGTCGCAACTTGAGACACTTGAGTCATTTCCTTCGTTGTTGTTAAGTCAGTTCAGTTCAGTTGAGCTCAATGTCAATGGGAGAAAGTCTTTCCTTACCTTTTTTCTACTACTATCTCGACAGAGAACAGCTTGTTATCTCTGTCGCTGGCCAAAAGATGTGTGTGGATGGAGCTTAGTTCGCAGCTGAACCAGAAAAATGATTATTCATAGCGGTTAAAAAGCACAATAGATAATATTTTTGAGCAAATGGCGGAACTTTAAGCCAAAAATGGCTAACAAGCTACGGATGAAGAGAGGGGGAGGGAAGGAGGGCGGCATCGGATAAGAACATTTAAGAGGAAAAGGAGAGCCTTGATTTCGAATGAAAGTAGTATTTTTTAAATGTATTTTCGGTATTGCTGTCGCCGAATCATAATTAAATTCAAAGTGCGCCCAACACAGCTCCAAAGAAATAATAAATCACAACAACTACAGCTTCTACAACAGTGTTTTGCTGAGGTTAGTTGTCCCTTAAGGGCAAACAATCCAAACATACATACAGACATATTTTATTAGCTTGCTCGTGCTGTGCCTTTGCTCTGGCATTTTATTCCTATTTTGACCTGTCCTTTGCTTCTGATTATATTTGTTGTTGTCGTAGTTGTTGTAGTTTCTCTGGCTTTTGCTATATTGGCCTCATTTCTGAGTATTGTACATCTGTCAGAATCGGACATAGTTAATAAACGGATTAACAGACAGACAGCAATATTGCTTGGTATTCCTTTTGCGCTATACATATGTAAGTAGTATAGGCCCTAAGAATGGATAAATGTTAAGCCATTGTGTAACATTCACATGTGCAGTGTTCATAAAGTTATTCTAGCAATTATTCCAGCTGCTGTTAGTTAGTACAATAATAGACTTACATTGAAGCCGCCGAGCACAATGAATCTTTTGTTTTAGCATTTTCACTTGTTTTCCTTACACACTTTGTTTGGATTTCACTCGGAATTAAAGTGAGCTTTGTTCTAAGTCTATTGTATTTTCTATTCTTGAATTAAGTCCAGCTTTGTTTCACATATTTTTCGAGTTTGTGTTTGACTTTGTTTTCAGTATTGTTTTGTTAATCAAAAAAAATACACTCAATAAGTTTTTTAGTAAGAGATTTTCTGTGGAAATTATTTGATTTATTTGTTTAAATATCAATTAATATTTTCACTTGTATTTGTATTTATTGCTATGAGAATAAATTCATATTATAAGTACACAAATTATTAACCGTATATAAGTTCTTTAGTGCACCATTTACAAGGTTCACAGTATAAGTACTTAGTTTTTGCGCACTTCTATTCGCAAACTAAGCTGAAGATGACAAAAAAAGAACGCCTTTAGCGTCTGGCCCACATTTCATATTGTGTGCGGCGTTTAATTTTAATTACTTGACACAATGGCAAAAAATCGGCTTATGCGGAGGGCACACACACATACGGACAAACAAAAATGGCTCCGTCACTTTTCCATTGCCGTCACGCTAAGCTGCACACACACACAGATACATCGCTACTTTGCGTGTGTGTGTGTGGAATATATGTATTTATTTTTTTGATTGTGTGCGACTTTCTTGACTTGCACGACACGCTCGACGTCTGCCTGTCACAAAGCCAATATGCAAATGCCAATGACTCCTCCACCCTCTTCTCATCTCATCCACGCCATTTATCCAGGGGCTGCACCGCGACACCCACCACCCCTCACCTGCACTATCAGAACGATGGCCATCAAACTGGTTAGCCTTCACGCGTAACCATGGCTCGCTGCTGTACAACGCGACGTATGCGTAACTTTTTAATTTATATTTTAATGTTGCCACGTTGCGGAACCGTTTTTAAGTTAGAATCGAATTTTGTCTTGCAATGTCAGCCCACAATTCTACAGCCTACAACAGCAAAAAACTCTCTTTGCTTCAAGCAATGCACAAAGCCAAACAGAGACAATATATAAGTGAATGGCCATCACTAGGTGGAAGAGTATGTATGACAGCACACAGATGTGTGTGTTTGGTTAATGGCTGCACATTAAAATGTTGCCGGGAGAGCCGCAAAGTATGCTAAGCATATCAATAAAAACCAAACAATGACACAGCACAAAGGCAAAAACCAGAGCATCAAGCAAAGCTCAAGGGATGGTCGACTGCCTGCTTAGATTTCAGAGAGAACGAGAGAGATGTTGTTGTGTGTGAAGCAGTGAAAACAGTTTAAGTGACACCCAACGTGTCCAAAAAGATGGCTTCCTTTCTTCGCATTTGCCGCGTCGCCCCGCCCACGGTATGACAGCTGCTGCATTTTCAATGTTGTCTTCGGTTGTCTTGGCTGTAGTAGCTGGTTTTGATGCTGGCGCCTGCATGTTAATAAACACATCTGGTAAGCAGCACACATTGGACGGGGATGATGTTGGGGGTTTGTCGGGGAGACTTGTAGTATGTCTTCGCATGCATGCTGCGCATTCTGTTTATACTGTGTTTTTGTGAAATTGTTGTTACATATTTTATGCGGCAAACGGCACGAGCATCGACTTGAAGCCAGCCCATCATCCAACCATTGGCATTGAGCAACCATAATCCGGAGACTTCGTGTCACTTTCAAGTGGCTGTGTGCTGTGCAAATGCTTAAATTGGCTTAAGCGCTGTCAAGTTTTAGTGTCTTGTGGCTTCAGTAGAAGATGCTGCTGCCACAAATAGTAATGCGCTTTTCATTAAGCCGCGGCTAAATATGGATGCATCATCGAATGATTGTGTATACCCTGTAGAGGAACTCAAAAATTCAAACAGCAATAAAAGTTATCAAAAAGTTTTAAGTGATATTACTGTCAAAATTGCTCAGCGCAGTTGCCATCTACATATATCAAATGGCTTATTGAATTGGCCTTGCAAAATGCGGAACACAAACTAAAGTAAGCCAAAATGCTTGAGTGCCTGCCATGATTGATCAGCTGACGACCGAAAATAAGTGAAAGCCTTAATTGCAATTCTTGTGACAAAAATAAAAAGAAAAAGAAGACGAAAAGCTCTTAGCACTAAGTATGTCTGTATGTCTCTGGGGCAGCATTGGTTCCTTAAATGTTCAAGTTGCTCTAAACGCTAAACTTACTTAGTACTTGTTGTTATTTGTTAGTTTATTAACAGCTACTTGACATGCATTTCATAATTTATTAAGAATTAATTTGCCTCATTATGCTGCTCTCTTTTATCGCACTTCAAAAAGGAATTAGCTTTTATTTACGCCTTTAGTTGAGCTCCATTCAGCGATGTAGATGCTATTTTATATTGCCTCTTTATTGATGCACTTGGACGAGCATTAAATAGACCTTATATCGCTGTGTTCTCGTTGTTGAAAGTATTTTTTTTGCCTTTTCCTTTTCGCCAACAAGTTGCCCAAAACACACAGAAACTATGTGTGTGTGTGTGTATAAAAAAAAAAACAGTTTCATGTTAATAAAAGGTAAACATAAAATGTTAATAACACTTAATAACGTTGACTGGAAAATGCGAGTAACATGATATGAGGATATTAGTAATATGTGCTGAGAGCTGCTCTCGAGAAATCAAATTGCCAGCATTAAAGTGTCCCTAAATTTGTTAAGCCAGATGAACTTGAGATCAAAGATTCCGATAGTAAATACTTGACTCCCAACTAGCGTGTCCACTTGAAGCTTGGGGCAAAGTTTTTGTAAGCTGTAGCAGCATTTTCAAGGTTCACCTGAATTATGCATGAATTCAATATCGTGCGATTGCGAATTGATGTTTGTGTATGTGTGTGGTGTGTGACACGACCCACAGGTCACAGAAACTACATCAATTGCATAACCGGAAGACCACTAAAACAGTGAACCATGTGCAGCTCAACGGTAAAGTGGCAAGTGCCACAGCGCTAAAAACCGACTGCATCCATGCCAAGTGCAACAAATTCCAAATAGGGAAAAGCCAAAGCCCAGCTGCTGTTAAGGTTTGTTTCTTGTTTTTCTATTAAAAGTTAACTTCATGTACTTACGAAAATATAAACGACTCTGTCATTCTAGGACTCAACAGTGAGTATAAAAGCAATTATAAATTAAGGAAGGTTTCGTTGATCCTGTTAGTGCGATTAAGGCAATTAAGTTTGTACCAATAGCTTAAGTGGCAAAGTAAAATATTGTGACATTTGTGCAGCAGCAGCGAAAAACTTTTAAGTGGCTTAAGCTCAGTTTAGAAATTAGTTAAATAACGACGCAGACACATTCTTAAATAAGTTATAAGAAATCAGGGAAACTTTGATCCAACACTAAAGTAAGAAAGTTTTCATCTGGTGAAAGTGAAACTTTTTGGTCAATAGTAGTTGTAATTAACTTTAAAATCCTACAGCATTTGAATATCAATTTCAGATAACGTTACACACACACACACACACACACACACACACGCACTAACAGAGAGTAAATAAGATAGAAATGCGGTCTTTGAATTAACATCTTTAACTCAGCCAGCATTGAGCATAAGTTTATTTCGTTTGCGTTGAGACGCAAAAAGGAAGGTCTTTTAAGGCAAAAAACATATAAAAATAAAGGAAATATGAAAAAAAAAAACAAACAAGAAATGTTATAAAAAATAAGAACACAAAGCGCCAACTGAAATGAAATCAACACAGGCACGCACACAAATCCCAAAGCCTAAAGAGAATTGACGAAGCGGCAAATTCCTGCTGTGTTGCTTTACGTCTATCTCATTTTTTGTGCTCTCTCTTTTTTTATCTCTTGCCATTTTTATTTGTTTGTATACCCTGTGTGCACATAAAATTGGGTAAAAGTACTATGCGACAGACAAGAACACAACCATAGTACATATATCAAATATATTTGATCAGTTGTGGTCTTTTAATCTCAATGCACAAAGCTTCTTATAGCGGTTTAATATAGATACGAAAAATTGCATATGATAACACCATGTTCCTGATTAACGATCTGCAGTCTAAAGCGTTTTTGTGTGCAGGATATCTGCAAGTGGAGCACTTGTCAATAAATTAAATTTGTATTTGCCTTTTTTTTTGTAAAGGACAACCAAAACAAGACGCAAAGCAAACATACTTCCTTTACGCCCACACAAAGAAAGCGAGAGAGAGTGAGTCTTAGCTACCGCATTTGTATGTAAATATAAAAAGTTCAAAGCACATACACTTAACGTGCTCAAACACACACACACACACACTCAAACACACAAGCAAACAAACGCACATAGCGGCTACTACACTACAACTTGATGTTATTCTCGATTGCTGCGCTTGTTGGGTAAGCTACACTTTTTTTCTTACCAGTCTTAGTGCTTTTACTAAGCGACCGCTAAGCTGTGAACAGTGGTCAAATACGAGAGACGTGTAGGTAAAGCGTGTGTAAGTGTGTGTAAAGGGTAGAGGGAGAATCTGTACTTAGCTGGCTGGCAACGCAACAGCGCAATAAATGAGTTAACTTTGATAATGAAATTAAATAATTTTGTGGCTTGCTTTCACCCCTAAAATGTGTGAGTGTGTGTCCAGCCAACGTGTCGTATGAGCATGAAACTGTTGCCGAAAAACAAAAGAAAAAAACAACGTTCGTCTCGCATTACGCACACACACACACTCGTTACATGCATTTACATCAGCAACTTGATAAACTTGTGAACATATTTGAGGCTCATTTGATCGCAACGCTTGGCCAATTGGCAAACGGCTGTTTGTTGTTCTTGTCTGTGTTTCTTCTCGACTGCAAAATGTTTGCTAATTTGACTCAAGTTCCATTTTCCTGCTTATGTGTGCGTGTGTCTCTTTTTCGGCGAACGAGAGCTTGTTGTGCGTGTGTTTTGCCATAAAAGTTTGGCAACAAGCTATGCAAAAAGCAATATAAGTCAAAAGTGCTTCTTGCTCCAGCTCTTCTTCTTCTCATTCTTTTCAGTGTTCGGCCATGTGCTCGAATTTCAGTTGCCTTACATAATTAGAATCGAAACCAGAAAAGTTGTTATATTGCTACTTTGAAGGTAAAATATGCAAGCTTGCTTTAAATGAACGAATCATTATTGCCCCAACAGAACCAAGAAAACTTTTTGGCTAACCGAAATGAAAAAGAAGGCTTACAACATTTTTGTGATAGTAATTAAAAAAACTATCTAAAGCACAAGCAAATTGGCAAATTGGCATTTAATATTGCGAAACAAATATATAAAGTGAGGAAAATGGCATTTCAATCAAGCTTAAGCTTTATCAAAGAAAATCATGCTAGCAAAAATCAAGAAATTAAAATACGAATTTTATTCATTCAATTTTGTGGGACAATACATTTTTCATTTTGGCAAACAACAAAGGCAATAAGCGAAGTGACATAAACTCAAATTGTTTTAATTACTTTGACGAAACGTATTTGCCTTGCCACAATTTAGTATATGTACGTTTGTATGTATGTGTGTGTGTGTGTGTGAATGGATATGTAATCCAGTTTGCTAACAAGTTTGCCAGCAGGAAGGTTACTTCATTTATCATTAGGGTGGCCCCACTTCATTTGCCTGGGAAGGGGTACACAAGATAATACGGTATTTAGTTGATGAGAGACGTACATAAGTATGTATGTGTACATCATATATGTATGTATGTGTACGTGCCTCTGTACATCTGTTCACGAGCATGTCGAGAATAAGCTCTTTGGCTTGAGTGCTAATACGACTTTTCTTTCTACTTTTGCCATTAAAATGACAATAAAGTCGGCCAAATGTAAGAGAGAAGTGCGCATAGGTACATACAGCGAACGACTTTGTGTGTGTTTATGTGTGTGTGTGTGCAAAATGTCGCCAAAAGACTTCAGTGCCAACAATTTTGGTATGTCAAACACATTGTGTGAGTAGTTAGTTTGTGCGGTGCGGCTACCCAGTGATTTATTGTTAAGCAAAGTGTCAAAAGCACACAAATCGAACACACATACACACACACACTCACAAACATGTGTATAGATTTTTGCAACGTGTAATTGATATCTTATTGATTCGCAATTTGTAAGCAAAAACTTTTGCGTTCGCATTATAATGGTTAACATGTAAAATAAAATCTAATAAAAATCATGCCAAATGGTTTCACAGTAAATGTAGGTTATTTTTTTGATTGGTCTGTGCATTTTATATCCTTTGGGCTGATCCGTTGTCAGTGAGGCCTTGCACAGTTCAATAAAAAACGACAAGTTTTGTCTGTGTGTGTGGGCGTGTGTGTTTGCGTGTGGGAGCCAACAGGATGCTGATTAAGTCGCGATTGTGACAGCTCAGCTGACATAATAATGATGATGCTAGCTGGTTCAGTTGGTCGTCTGACAGCAATATAGTATGTATGTTTAAGCTCGCCCACATTCAGCCTGGCAGCGATCAAACTCTTGGTTTTATATACATACATACATATATTTTTTGCTCTTGCTGTTGTTGTGGTTGGTGTTGGTGTTGTTGTTGCTGTTACGCTCGACTGCGAGCCAGTGTTTTGGCCAGCCCCGGGCAAAAAACTCATTAAATTACAATAAAAATGAAAATAAAAATAATAACAGCAGCAAGGCCAACCACTCACACACAACCACACACACACACACATAAGCACACACATTCACTGTTATATCGGGGACAGGCATCATACATTTTGTAGCCGTGGCAGGAAACGCACATGAGCAATTCAAAAGCGTCGCACAAATAAATGGGAAATTGTTCAAAACTTGACAACACCAAACGGTAAACAGTAGCAACAGCAACAACAACAAACGGAACAACAACAATTGACGCCATGTAAACAAAAAGTTCAATAAACATGCGAACAAATATATTAAATATTTATATGATCCTAATGTTTTGCAGCGCACTGTTTGCTGTTTCGTTTCGTTTCGCTTTCGTGCTAATTTTTGTTTTGGTCTTTATTAATTTGTTTTCACAAAACAACAACAACAACAGCAGTGGAAACGGCTTCAAAGTAATCGCATCAGAAAAGCGATAAATTTGCAGACAACTTTCGAAAAACTTCTGCAAAACTTCTCATCAAATTTGAATAAATCTACTTCGACTAGGGAATACACTTAGTACTAACTATCAAGATTGTTCTATTGTTACAAAATGAAGAAAACAAATTAATGTGGAAACAAGAGCAACAGGCCTTAGATGAAGGGTTCAATCACTTTTACGCTAGTTAGAATATTGCTATATATATTTGCATACTGATGATGTTCTGTGAAACTATGTCAAACTTATAAGTGCTCAGTTTTAATTGTATAAATATGCATAGTGTTAATAGTTTAATAAATATATACTTATTCATATATGTATATACTATATACTTTGTTCTATAAAAATGAAGAAAACAATTTTAATTTAGCTGTCGACTTTTGGGCAGCGCATGTTGCTGCCTGCTGATAATTGTTTGTCGCATGCACTAACAAATATTCAATAGATTGCTCAACAAGCGCCAACAAACTACCTTCCACCCCCACCTCCTTATCTATCCATATACATATTACAACAATGCGTGCATGCTGCTTGAAAGTTGAGCAGAAACGACCGCTGACAGTTCAGAAAAAAACAACATAAAAATGACTTTGTACATCAATGCAAATATGTAAAAAATGCATACAAAAACCGTCAACCTTTGTATGTGTGTGTGTGTGTGTGTGTACAATAGAACAACAAAGAAGGAAAGACAGAAGATGGGGTGGAGAAATGTGTGGAATGGAGTGGAATATAAACGAACAGCAAACAGCGGCCATAACGTCAGCTTTAAATCAAACAAAAAACAAACAGCAAAAGCGCCTAAGTTTTTATTTTACAACTCATTAAAAAAATGCCATAAAAACAGTTAAATTGCCAACAAAATACGTTAGTGCATATATTAAAAGCAGACATATAGATATAGATGGATTTAGATTTCTATATACAATTTATAGATAGATGAATCAAAAATAACTTGTTTTTTTGAGCGGGCAGAAAAGAAAGAATAACTTTAACCCAAGTAAAACATGCATGCTTATATACATTTTTGTGTACGTACATAAATATATACACACATATTATATACTATATATCTAAACTCACGCAACAACACACATAACCAAAAAAATAAAAACACACACACACACACATATGTACATATGGAATTTGTGTTACTTTTCTCGCTGCTGCTGCTGCTGGGGCTGTTGTTAATGATAATGTTATTTTATGGCTACTGGACGCTGATATGACATATACAACAACAACAACAATAACACCAACAGCAGCAGCAATAACAACAACAACAGCAATAACAGATTACGCCGCCTTACGCATTTTATGGAGCCCATCAGCTGTAAAACTCATGCAACACAGCAGCAGCAACAACAACAACAACAAGATGAAGAAGTAGAAGAAGCAACAAACTCACAACAGCAACAGCAGCAGAAGCAGTTAGATGCAGATGTTGCTGCCAGCCAAGCGAATCTCAATCGCTCAGCAAGTTTTCAGAGCGAGGAGCTGCTGCTCCATATGGCTACGGGTCGGCTAATAACGGCTAAATCGGAGCTAAGGAATGGACGCAGGTACTAGTTAGACAGTCTGTCAGTCAGTCAATGAGTCAGTCAGTCAGTCATTAGAGTCATACATTCTTGTACAACAATCAGTGAACAAGCCATGGGCTATCGGGCTGTATACTTAATGAGAAATTTAGCTTTGGGCATCGCATCGCAAGCAGCCGAAAAATCGTTTTAAGTGCTCGTCATGTTCAGGCCAAATTCGCATAAATTATTGTCAACAGCCAAACCAAAGCAACGAAGGAACACTTGTTGTGCGTTGTTTAAGTCATCAATCAAAATGGTTGCTGCTTGCTAATTTCATATTCATATACTACTACTATGCTTATGTGCCAACATCAACATTTGAGCTGTTAAACCGACAACAGCAACAGCAAAACGGCAACAACAACAAAGGCAAAAGCGATCAATGGCTTTTATTTGATTTAAAGTGATTTGCTTTTTAATTTTGTTACAAATAAGCCACTTAACTACAATTATTGAACTACTTAGCACAAGCATAGGTTTCTTACTGCTTTGGCTTCCTGTTTTCGAAGTGGTGCAATCATATTACTTATTGACCTTCAATGCAATTAACATAAGCCACATATTGTATTACAACATAGTAGTAGTTGTGTGAACCTCAGTTTGTGTAACAAACTCAGCACTTAATCAGCGTCAAGCAATGTCAATTAAAACTTAAGTATACCTAATTGTAAACCAAAGTTTAGAGTTGCATTTAACTAACTAAATGGAATGAACAAAGTTCTTGTTCGTAGGTGATTTAGTTCATTTGTCAACATTAAGTGATTAATGAGTTAATAACAAGCACTGTAATCAGAAACTATGAGCATCTTGTCATGAACTTTAACGTACGACTCTACTGGGAACGAGCCGCTTCCAAAGGCAACCAACGCCAATGAACACGGTGTCTGTTGATTTCAATTGTTAGGTAGGCAGGCTTGATTCAAATGATTTTCATCTCGATGTGCTTATATATCTTATATATTATCTTTGATGTACATATGTCGGTTAACAGCATTATTTTGTCAAGTGCTCTCAACCTTCGATCGATGACAAGTGAAGCGTTCTTGCAAAGTGGATGCTTCGATAGCATAACAAAAAAAAGATATAAGAACGTCAAGGCTCACGGGGAGAAGTAGAAGTACAAGATGAAGAAGCAGATGAAGTGGAAGTGAAAGTCTGAAAAACACAAGCAATGAGGCGAAGCGTTTTAACGCAGGTAGTCAGGCAGGCAAGCAGGCAACAGCAGCTGATTAGCATGCAACTTGTTGCACACACTTCACACGCAAAGCTATATACTATTCTCATCAAACAGCAACAGCACTTAAACTATGTGTTGTGCTGCGAGGGTGGGTTGGGTTAATGGGGTGTAGTGCCTGAAGCTAAAGCTGTTTAAGCCTCCAATGACCCACTTGAGCATTAAGTTCTGAACGAGGCAAGCAGGCGGCTTACAAGTTTGGTCAATACAATGGCAGCGCGCGTCGCGAAGAAATAATGAAATATTGTACAATGTGTATTTGTTCGAGCCACGAAACCGCGTTGCGTTGTTGCGTAAGGAATTCTGTTTCCAAGTGCAAATTAAGTAATTTTGGCAAGTGTTGCGGTCGGGCAGCAAGCGTCGACAACTGACTGACTTGACTGACGTACGCACAGTAGCTGCCTGCCTGCCACAGCGAGCGTGGGTTTGCCAACGACCGAGCGAGCATAATTATAATGAGCCAACTGCTGACGTTGCAGCTGCGTTGCTGAACAACGCGAGTGGTTGTGGTTGTTGTTCTTGCCACCACCACCACTTGGTTTTGTGAGCTAAACTGAGTGCCGCTCTTCGGGCTTAACCGCATTAGCGATTGCCTTGCCAATGCTACACACTCAACTGTTTTAGTGTAGGCTATGGAATTTTATCAGGCTTCCACTCCGACTCTCTCTTTCCCTCTTTCTTTTTCTCTAATGGATTCAAGTACTATTTAGCAAGTGCTTTTAGCACGCGCCCAAATTTTTCCATATAAGCGTCATGCATAGCTTTGTTAACTTAAGAAATCTGAGCTTAAGTTTGATGTGGAATTACGTTCTTCGACAAATGTACACCCAAAGTATAAGTGCTTTTATGATTTTTATGTTAAAATATATTCAATTGACATTTCTCTGCGGCTATTATTAGGGGCGAGGCAGAGTCTGTCTGGGCCTGACATTTCACCACTGATTCGTGGGTGTCTGTAAATGAAAGCCACATAACTTCTTCAATCTCATTTCATATGCATACCCCGAGTCCATGAAATGGCTAAAAAGGGCATCATTGTTTTGGGCAAACGTATGTAAGTAACACCTCCGACCCGATTAACTATATATATACATATACTCTTGATCAGCATTAATAGCTGAGTGAGCTCATAGACAAAAAAAGCTAGAGACTTACAATTTTGAATATAACTTCGAGTTTACCCGGCTCAGTAAAAGTCGTTCAAGAGTATCTAATAGTCGAGATGTCGTCTTCGATTCGTTGAATTCGTTTATTTTTCTAGATTTTATTTTTTTGCTCGGGGCTTGGCAACCGTCTTGTCCTTTTTCCCACGCAGCGCAGCGCAACGCAAAACACCGCGATTAAACCACCTGCTGAGCTCTAAGAGCGACGGCGAGTTGGTTGCGATGGCAAATCGAATATCTTGGGCGTCAAACTGCTATTGGTGACTATCAAAGATGATGTCCTTGGCATCATGACATCGTTTATTTATTTGATTTTGCCTGCATTGCTTTGCGTTGAGTTGGTTTGCTTTGGTTTGGTTTGCTTTGCTTTTGCTCATTACGATTCCTACTACTTTGATATTGTCGGTTTATCCTTGATGCATAGCCACCACAGTTGCGTCTCTCAATGCCTTGAACCCACCGTTAATTACTTTGCAATTACGCGACTGACTGAGCAGCCGAAGGTCATAACTGCCTCGCACACACAGCATGCAGTTCCTGTTGTACTATACTATACTATAAACTTATAAAGAAGAAGTACATATATGGC
This sequence comes from Scaptomyza graminum, assembly GCA_018901835.1. Taxonomy (NCBI): domain Eukaryota; kingdom Metazoa; phylum Arthropoda; class Insecta; order Diptera; family Drosophilidae; genus Scaptomyza; species Scaptomyza graminum. Next base: position 1,516,191 of record JAEIFL010000001.1, on the reverse strand, counting down.
AAAAATGTGATACTTAAGTCGGATACAACAAACAAACTTTTTTCTTATAGAAAGTTTTAATTAAGTATTGCAGTGGATCTCAAACAAAGATTTTTACTTCAACTCTCGATTCAGCCTTTTAAAGCTTAGTGATTAAATAAATTATATATGTACTGTATATTTTAGCTGATTTAAGCAATTGTCCAGTATGAATGATGAAGTGTTTCAAATCCCCCGCAACAGAAAGTTAGCTCAGCTAACTTTGAAAACTACTTTATTTTCTCTAATTCCCCTTTGAGGTATTTCACTTATTTATGGTCAACGGTCAATAAGCTGCTTAAAACATGTTATTGAAATCAGTTTCACAACATCTCTTTGAGCGCCCTTGTACTTTATACTAACAAAATGAGAAAGAATCTCCCAGCCATCTCTTTTTGATTCAATTGGAATTTGTGATCAGATTTCCTGCTTGCTCAACGGCGAGTAAGTTTTGATTTGGGTTAATTGAAGTCTCACCCAGACCTGGCAGCAACAACACTCATACACTCTAATTAAAATGCCAAATTACGTATAGACGCCCCAACAAGGCAACAATTTGAATAGCCGTTTTGTTTAATTTATATCAATTAGGCAACAGTCCTCGATATCCTTGTTTGCGACGGCTCCGTTTTCCACCTGGCCGCAAATTAAATTTACACTAAACTTAAAAAGGCATGGTCCAAACGCGAGAGTCAGCCAGCTGGGGGCAGGGCAGATGATGTTGCGGCATGCAAACAAAAGGGCCAAGGCACCAAATTTTCATAGGCTAGCTGTGACAGACGATTGTGTTTGGGTTTGGTTTGGTGGTTGGGCGGCCAATAATTGTGATGGCAAATATATGCTAATGATCCAGAGCGGTTAGTTTTTGGGCTTACTTTTGGCATTATGGCCAGACCAACAGACGAGACTATGCATAAATAGTTGTTGCAACATAAAAAACATAAATATTCAACGAGTTTTGATTTGATTTGGACAAAAATTTGAAGAAGCAAATAGCGTATAAGTTAGTTATAAAAATGCAAAAGAACTAATATTTTTAACAAGTCTTACAAATGTCAATGCAGCACCTGAGATTGAAAGGTATTAAAATCGTCAGCTTCAAAAATGCTTGAACAAACAGATGTATTAAGTAGACACAACAATAATGGCCCATTAAACATTATTTCAACACGGTCAAACTTAATTACAATAATTAAATTCTTCATTAGACATTTTGTATAAACTTACTTGTAAAAGCCTGGCAAACGCAGCAGTTGCCCGAACATAATAACAAATGCAATTGTTAGCTCAATTATTAAATGTGAAAAGGCTTCAAAATTTAAAAAAAAAAAGAAGGCATATTAACAATTACACAACTGACCTTAAATAAGCATGCTAACTAATTGGTTTTGGCTCAGTGCGTATGCATAACAATCAATTTGAATGCGCCAAATCCAAACATTTTAATTGGATATCCATTGGATGATTGACATAATATTTAGTTGGTTCACAACAAAAAGTTTGTTAATGAAACAAAAAAATGCGGTAACTTTCAACCAAAAATGCCTTTGCATCTGGCTTTCACGGCAGCCCTTATTTTTGCGAGTCAGAGTCAGCTCGATTACATGCCTCCCTTTTCTGTTGCAGCATATGTGTGTATGCAGCAGCAGCAACAGCAGCAGTAGGCTTCATTGGGTGCATACTGAACGTGTGCCAAGCCCGACCGAAAAACGAGGAACCGTAACAGCCGAAAAAAATTAAATTTCCATTCATTAATTGATTTAACAGAACCGAACACAAAACAATTAGCATGCAGGAGTCGACTGTTAGATACGCTATAAATTAACAAATACCCAACAAAATTAACACTCACTGGACTTATAATAGAATATATGTACATATATAGGGGTTGGGCAGGCTGCACTTCATTCAGGCGAAGCTTCGAAACGGCAACGCACATAGTAGGAAAACTAAAAGATCACGATGTCGACACGTACGGTAATTGAGACAACCGCATGAGCAGCCACCAATACAAGAAACAAACCAAAAATATAAAACAAGAACAACAACAATAACCGCAGCAATGCGATGCATGGATAATAACTAAAGCCCTACACGGCGTATACATGATTTACCAATTTCGTTTGGGTACGCCATTAAATATTAATTATGCACGCAGCCACCAAAAAGAAGAAAGTACTGCATCGATGAAGTATGAAAAAAGGATGCATATATGTATATTGAATAATACTTCGGCACCTGATCAATTATGATGACTACCGACTTCTATAGTGTTTATTGGCAACGTATGAATCTTGATTCGGTCGAGGGATAAACGGTGTGTTGAAATATGCATTGTAATCAAAACCACAATCTTTGTTTTTCTGTCGTTCAGTAATTTATGCAAAAGTTCTATTATCAATTTACTTGTTGAGCCGCCCGTCTAAAAAAGCTTTTCAATTCTTTCATAGCCCATTCACAAAACGTTGCAAATATGTTGTGGCTTAAACTCCCATATGAATTGATTTTAATAGGATTATTCAATTTGCTAGCTGTTATAGATTTTTGTGTGTTGCACTAATGCATAATAATAATGCAAAATTGTCAGCAATGCGAAAAACTTTCGCATTTGAATATGCAAAGCCGTTTATTGTAAGTCCTGGTCACAAAACAGCACTCTATTGCTTAAAAGCTCGTTTCGAATATTTGAGATAGTTTTATGTCTACAAAAAAATAAAAGTAAAAGTAAAAAGTGTATGACGACAAAACGTAAGTAATTCAAGAAGTTCTTGTTGGAATTCAAAAAGGATGCAGCGCAACAAATGCATTTAAAGCGAATTTGATGCACAAACTGCTGTAAAATTTCACAAATATTTTCTGCAATTTTGTGCAAGAATAATTTCGAATGTCATATATAAATGTATAACATGGTTTTTTGTAATCTGCTTGTTCTCTGTTTTTTGCCATTTATATTTGCATTTGCATTCAAGGTTAAAATGAACTCAAAAAAGATTAAAGTGTCTGCACTTTGTACACATTTAAAGGCAACCACATAAACGTCAGCAAACCACAACAACAACAAAAACAATTTGTGAATTAAATGACCATAAGTCAAAAAACTAAAACCAAAAGTGAAACAACAGGTTGAGATTTTCTGTTGTTTTTTTTTCGGCATAAAAAAGTTGTGGCATGGAAATGTCATCGGATTTTGTTGGCTTGAAAGTTGAGTTAGTTTGCTCATTAAAATGCAGTTTGTCCAGAATAAATTTTAATTGTAAGCCGCTTGCAAATATGCTACACACTTTTGACTTTTGAGCCGTGGTTTTGCTAATTTCTAAGCATTTTAATGTTGAGATTAAACGCCACCAACAACAAAAGCTACTATAAATAACTTCTATAACAACTATATGTCTGCAGGTGGCTCCCACGTGAATGCTATAATATGGCTGCATACAGCAGCTGCCACCACCAGCTTATCTATTTATAGACTGAGCTTAAGCTTGACGACCACAAACATTCGCCCACGCAATGCATGGGCCAATCTAATGAGCTTGTGAAGTAGAATCTAAAGAGATAATTTTAATCAGATTGCCAACTAATTAAGAATTCTCAAAATAGTTGGCATGCCAACCAACCAACACACAGACTACTATATTAGGGTTGCCAACACCACCACCACCACCACTTTGTGTATGTGTGTTATGTGCAGTGCATAACAATTTATGTGGTTTGCCCTTTGGTTAGCGTTGTTCGCTGCAAAATGCAATTATCTTTCACATGGAATTCTCTAAAAAAACAACAACAAAATTGGCAACAGGTCTTTAATAAATAAGTTCACAATATCCAGACAAGACTATTGAGAAAATAACTTGTAATCTCTACGAGTCTAAGCTAGCGCCACATTAAATTGCAGCCAGTTGCCAGCACTAATGCTAATAGGTACGTAACTTTTCGATTGTAAAACATGTTTTTTGCAGGACTCCGCACAAGGATGAGTTTGGCACACAGCGCGTGTATAAGAAGACCTCGCCCAATTGTGTGCTCACTCTGTATTTGCCGACGCGTGAATTGACGCTGACTGGCAATGATCCATCCGTGTTGCGTGGCATCGTCTTTGTCGATCCGAAGGCCATTCAAGGATATCGTGTTTATGCCCAGCTAACTTTGACATTTCGGTAAGTCAGGAAACACAAACACTTACACACACACAGAGACAGCAGCATCAACAAGAATTTCGAAATTGAAATTGCTGTTTTCACTTGTGTTGCGTCCCAGTCCCTTGGCCTGGTACATAATTAATTGCTTTGCCTCCTTATCATTGCAGGTATGGGCGGGAGGATGAGGAAGTGATGGGCTTACGTTTCTGCAACGAAGCCATTATGTCGCTGCATCAGATTTGGCCGCGCCTCGAGGAGCCGTCGCGCGATAACCTCAGTCCACTTCAGGTAAGTCAGCCGAAGGTCATCTTTGCAATCATTGTAATTGAAGTTATACATTCCGAATCGAGCGAAATACCCAAAACACAACGCAACCCATTCACTTGCACTTGCAATGTTTAACAGCTGTGCTTGGAGTGCCATTCTGTTGTGTTTGGCAGCCGGCACTTTTGCAAAAGGCGAGTGCGAGACGAGCACTTGGCAAACAAGTTAAGCTGAGCTGACAGCAAGTTGTCCGGCATGTACGGGCTACTAGCAGTACTAGCTTGGCTACCAACTTTCTAGCGCCACTAAACTCAACGAATCCAAACTCAACAGCAACAACAAGTTGCAGCTGCCTGACTGCACACAGTGTCATAAACAATGGGCAACATTTTCAAGCACTTGGGGAACATTGTTTTTTAGCACCTTCACCAAGAGCGTGATAAGCAGGAGATGGTAGTGAGGCGGAGTGGGTGACTCGACCAGAGAGAGATTGAAAGATGCTTTTGCATGGAATGGATGAAGTGCTGTACTCTGCTTAGATATTCACATTTTTCGCTAAATGCTTTCATAATTAGTTCTATTGCATTCAAAAACTTTAATGTATTTGGTTGCTTTCACATTTAAGCTCTTTGCTTGACTTTGTCTAACAAATTGGTAATAGATTACTTTTTCAAGATTTCTTTTCGTTGTTGTCAATGTTAGTTTTATACATACTTATATAATGTCACTTTGCAAAGTGTTTTCACTGATTTTCAAGGCTTCGTGCTGTTGTTGTTGTTGATTTGTTTGTTTTAAGCTGAGATTTAATGTTAACATGCCACGTGCCGCACGCTTATCATTTTGTTGTTGTTTGTTGCCATTATGTGCGCCGCCTTTAGCTTTATCTTCTGGTTCCTCCTCTATTTTTTTTATTTGATCAATTTCAAGATTTCAGTTTACTGCACTTAAACCAATTGAAAGTCAATTTCATTTAACTAAAAGCTAAACAAATGTTTGCGATTCCCTTTCACATTGTCTATCCGTTCGCTTCTATTTGTATGTAAGCTGGTAAGTGTGTGTCTTTTAGAGAGTCGTTGAGTGTGTGCGTGTGTTTGGCAGTAGTTCATAGTATATACCTCAAAAGTAACTTAAAACTTGAACTAACCCTTTTATTAAATTTGACATCAAATCATTTATTTATCCATCACATCACCGAAATTATGTTAGGCAATTAGTTTATTCAGTTTATACTTGTCAAAGTTCTCCTTTTTCTAGCTTTTTTTCGCCACTTTCCACTTTTCATGCTTGTCTTGACCGATTTGCATAATATATTTATTCATTAATTTACTGCTTCCAGTACAGCGTTCTGCTGCTGCACACACACACATCCGCACACTCACACAAAAACGCATAATTAAATAAATTTGACTTTAATAACTTGGCGTTGCCGGAATAACAACACGCACCAGAAAAGGGAAAGTGCTTTCAAAAATCCCATGAATACAAAGCCCAAAATCCAAATCAAAATGGCTTTGCAGATAAATAGAGGCAGATGCATGGTAGTAGATAAAAGAAAATTAGGATAATAAATTGATAAGCTAATCAATTATGCAAATGAATAAATCCAAGCAGACAATCGATGTCAGATCGTTGGACAGGGACAAACAGATTGGAATACTATATACTATAAGATCGAAAATGTGTTTGATACAGTATGAAATATAAATTAGAACAAAAAAGAAAGAAGCTAAATCAGATATATCCACTAAGGTCCCTCTATGTGTGGCACTCCCCTGGGAGTATGCCTAATGTTCCAGATGTTTCGTTAAGCCAGCTTCTATCTGCAGCTTTCAAGCCTAAAGGTAACATGCTTTCCTGCCTGAGGAGGCTTAAGGACACATTCAACTGTCTCACTGCCTCTCTATCTGTCTAAGTCTGCGTGCTAAAATTAAAACAAAACTTGAGGCAAATCATGTTCTCTTTATGCCGCATACAAAATCAAAATCATATGCAAAATTATTATAAAAAGAAAGAAAAGAGATACTACTACTACATACATCAATATTTATTCGTTTAATCGATTGTGTTATAATTTAGTGCTGTTGGGGGGATGCCCGCATCTGTTTTTTTTTTTGTTTTTAGTTTTTATTGTCATATGGTTGTGAAGTGGAGAGCAGTGCCAGCCAGCTGCAGGTCCGACGTCAAGATGTCTGACAAAAATCAATTAAAATGCTAAATTTCAATTTGTTTTATCCTGGCTCAAGGCCAAAACTACTGCGTCCAACTGTATATGTCTAACACTGATGTTTGCATTTACTCTGATTGCAGGAGGCACTGTTGCGGCGTCTGGGAGATGGCGCACATCCCTTCACCCTCTCGTTGAACCAACAAGCTCCACCCAGTGTGCAGCTGGTGCCGGCCAAACGTTACTACGGAGCCCCAATTGGCACCAGCTACGATGTGCGTTGCTTCATTGGTAAGTTTTGTGGCTTTGTGTGTCAATTAGAACTATGAACATTGTTGTTCATCGATGTCCCACCCACAAGAAGCTCATCAGGTATGATATTGTAAATTGAGATTCAATTTACTAGTTCAAGCTACCTAAGGAACATTCATACTAAGTATATAGCACAAAAAGTGGGAACGAAAAACAAAAAAAAAACACAATTCTAATAACCTAATCAAAGCTTAGAATAAGTTGACTACAGATAATAATTGACTCTGGGTAAGCTCATCAAATTTGATGCGATACAAAAGTTTTCGACTAGACTATTTTAAGGAATTATTTTATAATTTTTTTAAAAACAAATTTTTAAGCAATCCTTTTTACTGCAGACATCAGCTCTGAGTAAGCTCATCAAAGCATGTTGTGATATAAACTTTGCAATACAAAGTTAAAGTAGTTCAACTTAAGACAATATTTGAAATATGACAATATTATGTATTCAAAAATGTTAGGCTGTATAAAGGAGCTTTTTAGAATCATTTACAAATACTAAATTCCCAATTATTGCTTTAAGTAAGCTTATCGAAGAACTATGTGATGAAGGTTTTCGTTTTCGAATAGTCTATATGAACAGAGGTAATTCTCTTGGACATAAAAACATTTAATAATCTTTAACTTACATGAAATATAATTATATATTCTTTTTTATGCATTGTATTAAGTTAACACGTTAAGTTCACTTTAGCTTAAGCTAGTAAACCCAACTTAAGTGACTTGGGAAGAAAAATTACTTTCTGTTTTTGACAACAACAAACAAAGTACAGAGCTTTGCTTCGTTAGGTATTTTGGGGAAGGTTTAATAAATTAACAAGCATTTACAACATTACCTTTCCTCCATTCATTGCTCATCATAAAACCATTGCCAGCGCTAATTGAATCGTGAGTATCGAGCATCGAGTGATTTGAGTTCTCTCAGCCAGCTAGAGCCTGACACATGTGAGAGCGATCGAATAATACGATGAGCACACTTATTTGGAAATCAAACAAGTTTCGCCGCTCAATTATATTGGTGACCACAACAAATCAGACCCCTTGAACCCTTTCACCCTTTCACCCTTGCCCCCTTGTCCCCTTGTCCCCTTGTCCCCTCGTCCCTATGTCCACAACCGGCAAACTATTAACAAAAATAACCCTATACAATACACTTCCCCATTGATTTTCGGTCATTGCTGCAGCTGCTGCTTCCGCTGAGAGAGAATTGTTATTTTTGATTGATTTTGATTTCATTCCTTTGGATTCCCTTCAAGTACAGTTCTTGTACATAAGCGTGGACCTTACAGTAAGCTATCGTTGCATGTGTAGTAAACTTTAAGCAATAGAAAAATATCCGTAATAAATATGTACTGCCCAAGATACATAGACAATAATATGCCCTGGCTTGACTTAGATATACTTACTTATAATATGAACTAAATCAACTTCGCTGCTATTACTACATATTAATCAAAATATACTACGGGGTCAGAAATCCTTCTTTTTCTTGTCTGTAACATTAGTTTTCCCAGCTACATTTCGATGGGTAACCTCAGGCAGCGGGTTTGGTATACCCGATAGTCAACGAGAATCGATGCCAGATTCATACTTAATAATCATTGCGCGTCTGTTTTATATATTTTTCTGATGTCCACTCAGATTTGTTGAAGGTTTTGAGACATTTTCTCTGTTTTTTTCTTCTTATTATTTTTGTTATTGTTTCATTTTGTATGTTTTGTTTTTGTTCGGTTGCCGACAGGCGATGGTTGTCCATGATGCTTTTGGGTGTTTTCGTTGTGTTTCATTGTCTTTTCGCATTCGCAAGGTATCTCACCTTATGGTATATGGATTGTAGGTACATTTGAGCCCCTGGAGATGCAACAAATTTTCAAGTTAATGGAACAATTTGTAACTCAGCAGTACAACATTTGTTTAGCATACACTTAAAGCTTAACTTAACAACATTTAGAATTGTAACAAAATTGAAAAAAACTTGTGCAAAATTGAAATACCTAAAACACAAAATAATGCTAAGCGATGCTACTAGTTGCTAACGATTGTACACACATTTGCCCGGAGCGAGTTGTGTCTGGCAAAGAAGAAACTGTTGTTCAAAGCACAAAACGAAACGAAAGGAAAACGTTTAGCGGACGGCTGCAGGCGCTCAGTGGAAACGCAGCAGCTGCTGGTCAGTTGGCGCCCCCTAGCGGTTGTCAGGGCCAACCAAGTGCCAGTAAAAGAAAAAGACGAAGAAAAAGGTGAACGTTGTTGGCCTCTTAGATCCCACGAAAAAACGTCAAAAACGAAGACAAAAAAAAACCCCAGTTGGTTCGATTGTTTTGCTTTAATTACTCTCCAAATAAAGGGCTGTCCTTGTTACGCAATATTCTTGGTCCCTCAAAAAAGATTTGACTCCAACGGTTTGTTCCCTCACAAATTACAGCGTGAAATTTGAATGTTTTTTAATTTTTTGTTGGGTCTTAGAAGAAGCTGACATCAATACAAGACTTGTACCAGTTCTTAGTATGTTTCATATGCACAAAGTTTAAAACAGTTGTTAATTATATCTACATTTTATACAGATTAACCATATTTTATTTGAATATTTACATACATTTCCTTCCAATTCTTTTTGTTTCTTTGTTGATTTAACATAATATTTTTGGAGGTTTCAGAGCTGGGTTTGATCTGGGTATGAATCTGTTTTGAATCCTTGGGCGTGCACAATTTTTTAGAGCATCTTTTGTCGGTGAGGCTGTACGTTTTCCTTGAGGTACCCGAAACATAAAAAATGCCTTTGTCTGGCAGGCAGCAAAATTGATAATTATTAAAATTTGTAGATAAAAATAAACACGAAATCGTATATCTTTTACAATTTCACAAACTGGAGCTCTAAATTAAAAAAAAAAAAAAAATATTAATAAGCAGCGACATTTTAAAAAGAATAGCGACAACCCACCAACCCAATGTCCTCCCACACCTTGCGTATAGAGTCCTTTTTGACCTTGTTGATGGTAACAAAATCTTCGGCAATCGGTTGTGTCCGGTTTGCACTTACACACGAAACACACCCAACATCATTCGTTAAAGGCAGATTATTCTCTCTCGCTTTGCCTTCACTTTGCTATCGCAGCAACAACACCGCTTTGGTTCATCTTTTGTTCAGCACTTAACATAAAAACACAGATAACAAAAAACTTAAGACTCATTATTCATATATACAAATATACATTTGTTTTTTTTTTAAACGCCCCGCTATTATGGCAACAACAACAAACGCAAACACACGTACATACACGTATGTATAATTTTACATAAGAGGGAGCCCACCCCCTCGCTCTCTGTTCGGCAAACCCAGGTAATTGGTATTACTTGTGGTAACAAATAATTATTGAACAAATTTTTTTCAACGATTTTTCCACATTTCAGCTGCATTTCAATGACCGACGCCAGGTGGAACACCCTGTGCTACAACAAACAAAGACGCATCTGAATTTTTTGTTATTAAATTTAAAAAAAAAATAGCTTCTTCTTTCTTAACATCAGCTTGTTTTGGCTATTTGTGTTTGATCCACCAGCAAACTGCAGTTTCCCCTGGCGTTAAATTTTCCGTTTAGTTTTTTCCGATATTTTTCGAGCTCTTTTGAACTTTTAACTGGGATATAAACATAAATTTGTTCTGGAAAGTCTCTGGCTCTTTTAATCCTTGGGCTTTAAACAACTTCCCATTGCATGTTGCACACATTTGCACAGCTTCATTACACCCATTTTATAGACAAAAATCAAACTTAGCTTCCGACTTTGCGAGACTTTTTTAATTCAAATTCGTTCATTGATATATAGGCACTATTATATCACATTGGAATATGAAATTTAAGCCACGTGGCATTCACAAATTTGAAAACGTTTTTTATTTCATTTGGAAATTTTATTATTTCGCCGACTTTAGGCCAAGTTCATGTATCCCATTAATATAGTCATTTCATCTCGCTTTTTCTCATATTAAAGACTTCATTTATAGAAACATTATGGCGCGTCTGGAGTTCATACTGGCTGAAGGCAGCTCCTGGAAACCGATTGTAACCGATACCAAACAATTTTTTGTGTACTCATTGTCGGCTTGTGTTGTTGTTGTTGTTACTACTACTTATTGTAATTTTTCATTATTGAGTTTTGTGTGCGTGTGTTGTGTGTGTGGTGATGTTACGCTGTTTCGTTGTTTTGCTTATTGCTTATTGCACTTATCGCACCCAGTTCGAAAACGCAAAAGAAAGTCCAAATGGTTAAGTGCCCAAAAAGCACAGGGTCATAGTCATAGACCGGCACACAGATACACTTTTCGTCGTCGATGTCTAAGACTTCTGATGCGCTACTGCTGTGTTTGCCGTAACTGCTGCTGTCTGTGTAGCAACGGTAGACGAGGTAAGAAGGCCGACGAATGTATTTGACTTGCCACAAGTGTGTCCTTGCTGTTGTTGTTGTTGCCGGGCCGGGGCCGCAGCGTCTTTGTTTGCTTTTTTTTATATATTTTTTTTTAACTTTGATGTCCTGTTCTGTACAATTTTTTTGTTGTTGTTGTCTTAACTTGGTATCTCTCTATGAATGTTTGTCTCTTGGTAATAATGACGTCCCCCCCTCCCCCCCTTTTTCTTTCTTTCAATCACGCCATCTTTTTGTGTGCGTGTGTGTGCTTGCGTGCATGCGAACCGGCGCTATTTTCGTATTATTGTCTGTTTATTGCTTATACATAATACCTCTCCCTCTCTCTCTCTGTCTTTCTTTCTCCATCTTTGTGTGTGCACTTTTTATCTCACTCTCTCTCTCTGTCCATGGCTGTTTGTCCTGTGTTGTTCTAAACCCGTTTGAAGCCCCTTTTCTTTTGTGCCTTAAAAGTCAAAGTTCAGGTTCGATACATACTAGCATAACATTAAAATTTCAATTGGCATGCATTAAAATTACATTTCAATTTCCCATCTTTTGACAAATCAAGTTAAAATGTTGAGGAAATTATGTTAAATTTGTGACAGCAAAGTGCTGGTTCCTTGCTTGTTGTTGTTCTTGTTAACTTTAAAAGGCATGGTAAGAAAATGGGTTTGATGCGGCCAGCCGCCTGCCTGCCTTCCATGCTCACCGCAAGCTGTCAAGCATTGCCGACGCGCATTTCAGTTTATTTGGCACTTAACATTCGGCATTCGGACTACTTTGAACATTTCCAAAACGAACCCAACAACCAACCAACCCCAACGAACCAACTGACTAAAATTAAAATCAAAAGCACAAAATTTTCATTAAATTTCAAGCATTTTAAGCAGCTGCAATTCTAATGAGCTTAGCGAGCAATGGCAGCGGCATTATAGCCACGTTCATAGTGCGCACAATTAATTGGCTAATTGGGCGCATCCCCGATATGTTTGATGCATCCTCCCTCTCTCAATATTTTGCAGCTGACAAAACGGACGAGAAGTTCCATCGTCGCGCCTCGGTTAAGATGGGTGTACGGGTCATTTATCGCACCGATATCTTTCGTCATCAGCACTCGGCCCCGGAGCAGTTTGCTGCGTTTATTGGCCAGCAAAATCTGGCAGCTCAATCGCCGCCCTCAAGTGCAACGCCACCGTCGGGTGGCAACGATGCCAATGCACCGGGAGGATCTGGTAACACCAGTGGCAAATCCAAGTCCAAGTCGGAGCGCGGCGATTCATTTCCCAAGCTGCGTCTATCGCCAAAAGCGTTTAGGTTCAGTGGTCGCTTTGGGCGCAGCAAGAGTGAAGCTGAGCGCTGCCCCAATGATCCGTTTCAATGCTACAGCAAATCGTTCCAGGAGGTAAGTAAGAAGTAGAGAAGCCGGGCTACAAGATTTGAAGTTTCTCTTCATTATGTAAAAGTGCGTAGCCAAGGCACTTAAGTCTTTAAATTGTTTAGTTATCTGGCAATTTTTTGTATCCATCGGCAGCATTGCGACAACATTGGTAGCGGAATGTTGCCACCGCACAGCAATGCTGGGGTAACGGGCGGCATTGGTGGCATAAGCGTGGGACCCTACGGCGGCCCGCAGGGTGCTGTCGACAAACCATTTTTGCTACACGATGGACGAGTTAGCTTGAGAGCGAGCCTCGACAAGGGCTGGTATACGCATGGCGAGAATGTCAATGTCACTGTCAACATACGCAACGACAGCCGCAAGACGGTGCGCAAAGTGCGGGTAAGTGAGCAAATCAATAATTTAACTTGAATATACTACTTACAACTACTACAATATATATATTGTCCTTGGCTCTAAGTTGCGTTCAACTTCGATAGTAGGTTGGGCAATCTTTTTAACAAGTTGCCCCAAGGTTTTCTATTGTTAGCCATAAGTTTTGAGAGAGGAATTACCTAAGAATCAATTTCGAGTTGTTTTGTTATTTTATTTAATTTCTTTTTTATTTACAATTAATTCCAGACAACTTTAACAAAATAATTTATGACTTCTATTTTGAGTTAATTTATATCCAGTTTTAAAAAATTTCACAGATTCCTTCCAAACTTGTTCATAAAGATTCGATTGTTAGATATTTTCTATGTTGAGGTTTTGCCCCAAAATGAAACACTCCCACACATTTGAATACATTTATTCATTTCTACATTCGTTGGTCTGTCTTTCTGACAGTCTGTCCTTTATCGCTCCGTCGCTGTCTCTGACTGTTTTCCATTTGCAATTTCATGCAGCAGCTACAAATTACGCATACGTTACGTTGAAGCAAACTGTTGAACTCAGTTTTCCTAGCCGTTGCAACAGTATGAATAATTTCGCAGCTAAGGCAGGCGAAAGGCACTCACAGTAAGAGAAATAGTCGCTTGTTTCCACACATTTCTATTGGCATTGGCATCGGTAATGCAAACCCCACAACTGCCCTTGCCATATTGTTCTGACTATCCATCATTCTCTTGCCTTGCAGTTGTATTAAATGAATTATGCGCAGCGTCGCTATATGATCATAAAGTGAATTGTGTAGCAAACACCAACACAAACACACACACAGAAGCACACTTTCAAACAGTCTCAAATCGAGACAAAAAAGGGCCCCATCTGGCAAGCAAGTTTCCGGCAAAGTAATATTAGTCAATCAAATGGCCACTCGAGAGCAGTTTGCAACTGGTTGCAGCTGTTGCATGCAACGTACATTTGGTACGGAGACTGTAGTTGCTGTTTTTGACTGGCTTCAGTCGGGCTAGGCATCATAAAAGCCTTGAGCCATGCAAAGCTGCCAATTAGATGGTTTTTACGGCCAGGGCATCTGGTAGCTGATACATGTGATAGACACATACGTTTGTGTACTTATGTGTGTGTGTGTGTGAATGCCAGAATTAAAAAGCGTAACAATGGGAAAAACTAGAAAATATCCTCGACATGTTCGACAATTTGTGTACTTAAATATTTGTCCACTTCATGGCTTAAGAACCACTTTTCTTATCTCTCCTTAGTTGGTTGCAATGCGTTATGGTTGGTGTTGTTGTTATTGTTGCTGTGCTCTGAACATTGCGTATCTGTAGAGCCAGCTCTAATGGCAAATCCATGTACATATGTAACTCAATTGTTCCGATGTTCGTATTAAATCGAATAATTGCCAATAACACAATGAAAATAGCTCAAGCCCAAGCGGGCGGTCTTTCTCTCTCTCTCTCGCTTTCTGTTTTTCTGCCTTAATCCTTAACAATTGCTGTCACAGCCAAAAGTAATGCAAACACACAGAGAGAGAGAGAGAGAGAGAGAGAGAGAGAGAGAGAGAGAGAGAGAGAGAGAGAGAGAGAGAGAGAGAGAGAGAGAGACAGACGAAGAGAGAGAGAGAGAGTGTTACATAAATAAATCGGATATTGTGATATGGCCAAGTGCAAAGCATCGTTCTATTATTATTATAAACACGTATGAACACAATATACACTGCCATCAAGCGGGTATTTCGATAAATAAGTGCTGTTTGTATCGAACTGTCGTTCATATAAAACAACAAGTAAACAGTTGACAGGCAAGCCAAATAAATCAAAAAATTAAAGTAAAAGTTAAGCTGCACCTCAAACATTTTTATTAGTATCACATAATAGTTAGCTTAATGTATTTAATAGCGTATTAGGTATGCGTTGCCAAACAAAAAAAGCTGTTTATTCGAGCGACAGTTACTGGCCAAAATCTGGCTGACAAATCGAATCGAGCCACCCACACGCTGGGAAAACCACTTGACAAGCCCCCACTTCGGTCAGCTGGAATTTGGTGGACGCCAAAAGGCAAACGGCAAACGGTTTGAATAGCATAATCTTAAACGGGGCAGCCGCTAAGCAGCAAAGCAAGTACGCAGCGAACAACGAATAACGAACACCAACAATGCAAATGTCGTTCGGCGAACTGCAAAAAGTTGTGCTGTGACGGGAGCCTCTTGGCCGCTTGGAATGTGCGATATCTCCCGAGTGTTGTGCCACTTGAAGAAATAGGATATGAAAGATGAAGGCAAAGAGCAAATAACAGAGCAGCACAGACAAGGCCAAGAGCAGCTGACATAGTTGAGGACGCATGTGGCATGAGGCATAAGTAGAAACGAAAAGCAAAGGGCATAGCGTCATATCTCCGCGCGACATATCTCCGCCCAGTACATTTTGCTGGCGGAGATATGTCGTTTTTTTCTGGCGGAGCTATGTCGTTTTCTAAACGTCATATCTCCGCGCGGAGCTATGTCGCTATTAAAACGACATATTTCCGCCGAACTAAGAACGACATAGCTCCGCGCGGTAATATGACGTTTTCAAACGACTTTGGCTAGGCGAACTTTGTACCAGGCGAACAGAATCTGTAGCTGAATGCTACAAAAATTTTTGATTTGTCCGTTCAGATTCTGTTCGCCTGGTACTTTGGCTAGGCGAACTTTGTACCAGGCGAACAGAATCTGTAGCTGAATGCTACAAAAATTTTTGATTTTTGATGATGATGAAGTCGATGGCGCTGACGATAGCAAGCTGGCTGCTGAATACTCCTCATTCCTTGAAGAGGCAGAATCTGGTGAGGGTGAGGAGGAAGAGGATGAGGATGAACACGAGGACGATGATGAAAATGGTGAGGAAGATGACTCTGAGGCTGAAGATGTAGCACCTACGGCAAAGAAAGCTAAACTTAACGAAAACGACAAGAAGGCACCGAATGGTGTGGCTAAGAAGGAAGCCAACAAGCAGCAGCAACAACAGCAGCAGCAAAAGTCGAAGAAGCATAAGAAGGCTGACGCCGTGCCTGAGTTGAAGAAAGAACAGCCCAAGGGCAAAGAAGTGAAGGCACAAGCATCTCCCAATGCTGAGCGATCCATAACTGGTGGCGTGAAGGTCCAGGACATAGTCGCTGGCAGTGGCACAGAGGCCAAACAGGGCAAACGCGTTTCCGTCTACTACATTGGACGTCTCAAGTCGAACAACAAGACCTTTGACAGTATGCAGAAGGGTAATGGATTCAAGTTCGGTTTGGGCGCTGGCGAGGTCATTAAGGGCTGGGATGTTGGCGTTGTTGGCATGAAGGTTGGCGGCAAACGTCGCATCACTTGCCCCGCCCACATGGCCTACGGCGCACGCGGACAGCCACCCACAATTCCACCCAATTCGACACTCGTCTTTGACGTTGAACTGAAAGCGGTGCATTGATTATTTTTGCATCTATCCAAAGTAGGTACATAAATAACTATAGCATAACGATATGAAATAAGTCCACAGTTACCATCATTCATTGATGTATATGATTTAAGTGATCAGCCAACAGCAGCACGGGAGAGGTGCTAATTTTTTTGTTAAAATACATTATAATTGAACGTTGATTTAAAAAAAACGAAATAAAGCAGATTTATAAGAGACAACAGTGTTTTATTTTATTTTTCTAATACAAAAATTTTTGATTTGTAGCATTCAGCTACAGATTCTCTTCGCCTGGTACTTTGGCTAGGCGAACTTTGTACCAGGCGAACAGAATCTGTAGCTGAATGCTACAAAAAATTTTGATTTGTAGCATTCAGCTACAGATTCTGTTCGCCTGGTACAAAGTTCGCCTAGCCAAAGTACCAGGCGAACAGAATCTGTAGCTGAATGCTACAAATCAAAAATTTTTGTAGCATTGTAGCTGAATGCTACAAATCAAAAATTTTTGTAGCATTGTAGCTGAATGCTACAAATCAAAAATTTTTGTAGCATTGTAGCTGAATGCTACAAATCAAAAATTTTTGTAGCATTGTAGCTGAATGCTACAAATCAAAAATTTTTGTAGCATTCAGCTACAGATTCTGTTCGCCTGGTACAAAGCTTCCCTAGCCAAAGTACCAGGCGAACAGAATCTGTAGCTGAATGCTACAAATCAAAAATTTTTGTAGCATTGTAGCTGAATGCTACAAATCAAAAATTTTTGTAGCATTGTAGCTGAATGCTACAAATCAAAAATTTTTGTAGCATTCAGCTACAGATTCTGTTCGCCTGGTACAAAGTTCGCCTAGCCAAAGTACCAGGCGAACAGAATCTGTAGCTGAATGCTACAAATCAAAAATTTTTGTAGCATTGTAGCTGAATGCTACAAATCAAAAATTTTTGTAGCATTGTAGCTGAATGCTACAAATCAAAATTTTTGTAGCATTCAGCTACAGATTCTGTTCGCCTGGTACAAAGTTCGCCTAGCCAAAGTACCAGGCGAACAGAATCTGTAGCTGAATGCTACAAATCAAAATTTTTTGTAGCATTGTAGCTGAATGCTACAAATCAAACATTTTTGTAGCATTCAGCTACAGATTCTGTTCGCCTGGTACAAAGTTCGCCTAGCCAAAGTACCAGGCGAACAGAATCTGAAGCTGAATGCTACAAATCAAAAATTTTTGTAGCATTGTAGCTGAATGCTACAAATCAAAAATTTTTGTAGCATTGTAGCTGAATGCTACAAATCAAAAATTTTTGTAGCATTCAGCTACAGATTCTGTTCGCCTGGTACAAAGTTCGCCTAGCCAAAGTACGTTCTGGGTGTCGCTGTGAAACGACATATCCCCGCGCGGAGCTATGTCGTTTGAAAACGTCATATTTCCGCGCGGAGATAAGTCGTTCTTAGTTCGGCGGAGATATGTCGCTTCAAAACGACATAGCTCCGCGCGGAGGTATGTCGCTTTAAAACGACATATCTCCGCCGAACTAAGAACGACATATCTCCGCGCGGAGATATGTCGCTGTGAAACGACAAATCTCCGCGCGGAGCTATGTTGTTTGAAAACGTCATATTTCCGAGCGGAGCTATGTCGTTCTTAGTTCGGCGGAGATATGTCGCGCGGAGATATGACGCTATGCCAAAGCAAAGCTAGCCAAAAAGTGAATATTGAGTTTGAAGCTTAAGCTGTAGAAAGGTACGTACGTAAAAGATTGCCAAAAGGCGCTGCTTGAGTGAAAATTCTGTTTATACATTTTATGGGTTTTATACTATTTTTTTCGTTTTTTTTTTTTTTGTTAAGCATAAGCAGTAAAACACACTCACACACAAACACACGCGTACGCACGTAGTCAAACGGTTTTGCTTTTGTGCTCGAAGCGAATTTCGACGAGCTGACAGCCCCTTTTTTGCTTAAGCAAGGAAACCACCAAGGCTAGATCGACTTATATGCAAACACACACCCACACACACACACACATGCACTGCAGCTATAATCACATTAGAGCATAATGGATAAAGGGTCACTTTCACTAACATCAATAACTCAATATATTTAAAAAATAAAAAAAGTACTTGAAAAGTCAGAAACAGATTCAAAAGGTATTTCCCTCAAAGATTTAAGCACGGAGCAGCTGTTACTTATGTTAAAAAGTCTGGTAAATAAACCAGAAACTTGATATGTTTACAGACGTGTCTGGATATAGTGGACAATTGACCATTGACTTTTTGACCGCTTCTTCAGGTAGTAAGGACAACATTAACGAACGAATTTTAAACGCTTCTTGTTGTCGTTGGCAAAAGTTCTGAGTCGGAGATACTAACGTCAAAAGTGTGCTACAATTGCTGCTGGGATCTCAATGTTCACATTGCGCTTGAATGGTTTGGAAATTGGTGCGCAAAGTGCCAGAAAAATGTGCCATATTCATTGAAGCTGCTTCATTATGCCTTCTAAATCGATGTGGCTTTGGCTACTATTATGACAGATGTTACGTAAACGCAACGCAACCACGTCGGCCAATCCAAACGCAGAGGCATGGTTTTGCGGTTTGAAGTGAGTTGGAAACGCAGCTGGTGCTGCAGTTGCAGTTGCGGCTTAGTCAGTTCCATGAACACATCGATGACATGCCACACAAAGTAGCTTCCGACCACTTGAAGCTAATGCAAAATGCAAAAGCATAGAAGCAGCAATTCTACAGCGAACAGCGGAACACTGCAAATGACAGACACAGAGAGCGAGACAGAGAGGTTGGCAATACGATAGGATAGTGAAAAGGAAGTAAGTAACATGACATAGACATTTTGTGGATGTGGAGCTTAACGTTTAAGAGGCCTTCGAGGGAGAGACAGAAATAATACAGAAATATTTTCAATTGTTTTTTGGCCAATGAATATTATCAAATGAAAATGCGTATACGTATTATTGCTATTAATTTAAATAGTATGTTTTGCATCGGCATGCTTAAGTTTACACAGTAAATTGATGTGCTTGATGAAAAATAAATCGCGCTGATTTTACTAGTGTACTATTAATGGAATATTCCATCTGTTGTTATTTGTTGCCAGCTAAGCACAGATGTGTCATCTGCCCTTTTTCCCAAACATGCCATTGCATTGGTGTTAATGGGGAGAAAAGCGGATTTAGAAGGGGGCTATGTGTACTGTTTCTAAGCATGCATATAGTATGTATGGTTATTTTTAGTACCTTACTTAGTGGCTGTTACTGACCATGCCTGCACATGCTACTTATGGTTGTTGTTGCATTTATGTGACTCGCTCGCGCTTTAATTTTTGATGCAGCGGAGCCGTCCAATAACAAAAAAGGATATAAATGTTTTCAAATTCCCATGGAATGCTTGCTTGTTGACTGTCGTTGTTCTTCTTCTTCAGCTTCTTTCACTGTTTTGCACTTTGAGCATTATCAAATATACGAGTGTTAGAGGGTGCATGCGTGTGTGCGTGTATTGTATCCATTTTATGGACATATTGTTTTTGTTGTTTTTTCTGTTTGACTTTGGTGCTGTTGGTCTTATGAAATTGTATTTATGTTGCCCATTCGCCTGTAAGTTCCTAATAAAAGTCGAAAGCTACACACGCACACACAAACACACGCACACACAATATGTGTGCGGTAATTTGGGCAATATAAAAAAACAGCGAAAAGAAGCTTTCTTTCCCTAGAAATGAGTTGCTAAATGGGTTTGGATTGTTTTAGGGCGGCAGCCGTTAGCTGGCCATAAGGGCAGTAAAAGATGCTTCATGCATCACATTTGATGAACTCAAGTCGAACATCGAATGCAATAACCTATTGACCTGAAACCCATCAAAAGGAAACTGAACTCAAAACATCATCGTATTCAAATAACGTATCGATAACAATAAAAGCTGTACTGCCAGAGTTAAGATTATCTTATAGTCGAGTTACTCTAGGATTTGATGTAGTTTCTATCTAAAATGAGTATATGGGTTTCAAAACTTCGCATTGAGCTCTTTATTTGGCCAAATACTTATGGCCTGGCCAGAAAATCAATAGCAATGTAACACAAAAATCTGAAAAATATATATATAAAAATATATCTGCTATTACATAAATATGTAAATGTATTCAATGTCATCAATATGAGTATTCGAAATTTCAATACAAATGGCAAATAAATGCCGAGTATTTAATGAAGAAACTATTATAATAATATATGTATGTGCTCCTATTGTGGATCGGACAAAAATCACTGTGCGTGTTTATTCATGCGTATATATGTACAAGCGTATGCGTTTGTGCGTTTGTGTGTGTTTTTGTTATTGTGCCAGCCAATTGAGCAAAGAAATCCCACAAGCAACAACAACAAGTTCTAAATTGAATGTCAAATGAGGTTGACAGGGCACAGAACGAAAAGTAGAAAGAAAAACTGGTTAGCATGGCTAGAAATCCAGATGATTTTTGCATAACCAGAAGCACAGTGAGCACAATTGAGGAAATGGAAAAAACAGAGTGAGTAAAAGGGATCGAGGTGGAACTACATATAAGTAGGCTAAGAAGTCCTTAGTCCAAGCAAAATAACTGAAATGAAGGTCAAATGTTTTTTTTTTGAGAGAGTTTACGCAAAATCCATTTAAGATGGCGCCCACACTAATCAAATAAACAACAACAAGATATCAAATAATAGCGTTAAATGAATTAAACTGAAATCGGTGGCAGCTTGCCACGTGTTGCGACTATCAATACTGTTGTGCGTGTGCATTGTAATGAATAACTCAATCCAATAGTTCATTAAAATGTAAATTTCCATTTAAAATTCATAAAGTATAATATTCCGATGAGTTTTGCACATATTTTTAGCAAATTAAACTGTAGTTCTTGATTACTGAACAAGGTTTATTATGTTACATTATGAAGAGATGAGATTCTGCGGAAAGGCTTTTCAAATATATTGAATAACTTTATCCAGAACCGAATGTTGCACAATTAACAAGAAAAACATATTTTATGCTTGCTCGAATCCTGCCTCTATAAAGTTGAAGCAATTTCAATTTTTTAAGAGTTTTTTTCAATTTAAAATATTTATTAACGCTGCTGCGAGAGTATTTTATGCTGACGAAAACTGACATATTCTGTCACTGTCTGTTAATCAATCATTGTTTAAATGTGAAGCTTCGTTTTTTTTTTTTTTTATATTTTAAAAAATTCAGAACTTTTCATGCTCAATTTTTAAAGACAAAAAATGATGTGCTGATGATGATTAAAAGAATTCAATTACAAAGCCTTCTAATATGTATTATTTTTGTATTTTTGCATAAAAAGTGTGTTATTTTGTTCTAACAATTGAAAATCAACACTCCAATTACGTGCTATTAGTTAATAACAATGCCTAATACATAAATATATATGAATATACATACAACAAACTAACATACAAACATACAAAACTCACCCATCAAGCATGCCTCGACTCAAACTCCTTTGAAACATGTCATTAGGTTATTTTTTGCTTTCAGTCATTGTCTTTCAGTTTTTTTTTTTAGATTGTTTGTGTGGTCCACGTTTGGTTATCAAATTACCTGTTGGTCAAAGTTGATGCATTTGCATGGTGCACGCCGAGAAAAAATCACATTAAAATCAACTATGAAAATTATTCATGTTACAATGTGGTTTTGAAATATGAAACGTTTTGATTTAGCAACATTGAACAAAGCTGAACAGCAAAACGAATATGAAAATTACATGCCACATTCATTGCAACACAACGTTGAACCATACATAATTAAACTAATTGATATGGAAAATGACATTTTCGATTTAGTACAATCATATCGAATTCTAACAGTATTCGTATAGCTAAAAAGTATGATTTTTTTATTAAATTAAAGAGCCGAGATTTTATTT
Source organism: Scaptomyza graminum (assembly GCA_018901835.1). Lineage (NCBI taxonomy): Eukaryota > Metazoa > Arthropoda > Insecta > Diptera > Drosophilidae > Scaptomyza > Scaptomyza graminum. Next base: position 1,493,755 of record JAEIFL010000001.1, on the reverse strand, counting down.
TTCGTTGCGAAACTGTAGCGTTTTGCTACAATGCATTGTTGGCATAATAATTCTGCTGAATTTTAATTAATCGAATGAGCTCCATGGCCATGGCGCAACTAATTGCCAAGCGAGTGCAGCAAAGGGACACAATTAATAAATACACGTACTAGAACAAGACAAGTACGTGAGTGCTATAAATAGCATTTAAAATAGCATTAAATCAGGAGTGAAGCACATTTTTGTGGTCAATGCTGAACACTCGACTTCAACCACTCTTCATTTTTATTTGCGTACACACCCTTCGTATGTGTCACCAATTTGAGGATGATTTCTAGAAACGAAAAAAACACCAGTAAAAATGGCAAATCAATTGCGTAGGCGCAACGCAATGAGCTATAATTCCTTCATCCTTCATCCTTGCCCCCAACCTGGTAAGCCTCTGTATCAGTGTGTCCTCTCAGTGTCCTCGTGTGTCCTTGGTTTCGCCCTTCCTTTGGACAGTGTCCACATTTACGTTCGTCGTAATTGAGTGCATTACTTTTGATTGCCTTGCCCATAGATAAGATTAAAGTGAGCGCGCGGCAACGCAATCAAATAATGCTACCATAATTTCAGCCTCTACACAAACAAATCCACATAAACAAAACACCAACACACCCACACCCACACGCACACGCAGACAGAAACAAACGTTGTACATGTTGCACTGAGGACTTATTGAACATGTGTCACGGCCTACATTCGACAGAAGCAGGATTCACTTGAATTGTTTGTCAGATGTGACTCGATTAAAGGGGAATGTAATTTGAATTTCTTGTTTAATAGTATTATTGAGCTTGGAAATGAGGGACAGATAATAAGCTTCTTTCTTTCGCTTTATTACTTAGACAATAATCTAAAACAAAATCAAATCAATAAGAATCTAAAATAATTATAAATATTTATATGATTTTTGCTATCGTTTAATTATTTACTTCTGGATATTTTGAGGATATTTACTTTTCGGTTTGAGCTGTTTATGTTTGTTGTTGTGTTTTCGTTACCTTGATATTGATATTGATATAACATTGCGTACTGCCCCAATAACCCTATTATATATAACTATCTTTCTCTTTCTTTTTGTGTGTGTGTGTGTGTGTGTTGATAGATATGTGCCATACAGCATGTGGATGTCTGCATGTTTAATAATGGGAAGTTTAAGAACGTGGTTGCCGATTCGGACAATGTGTCACCGGTTGTAGACCGCACGGTGTCCCCGGGCGGTCACCTCAATGCGACTGTGGCGCTGAAGCCGCAGCGTGGCCCCACTAAGAACTGGATAGCTCTTGAGGACACACTGCAGCGCAGCACCGAGCCGGATGAGATAACAGGCGCCATCGCCGCATCGGCCATACGTTCCCCAAACTTTGTCATGCAGGCAGCCCAGCTGTTGACAGGGCAACCATTGCCCAGTCCTGCCATGGCACCCGTGCCCCAAGCAGGTGGCAGCCATGGTGGATCTGGCAATGTAACAGGCGCACCTGGATTCGGAGAAGATCGCAATGTCTTCGCCATCTATGTGTCGTATTATGTCAAGGTCAAGCTAACTCTGAGTGGCATGGGCGGCGAACTATCGCTGAAGTTGCCCTTTGTCCTTGTCCATGTGGATGACGCAATGCGTCCGGGCTATACATCAGCCACGCTCGCCGAACTGCGTATGGAGAAGATGTCATTGCAAGATGCTCCCGGTGCCCGCAAGCAAAGCAAGGATGGCAAAAAGGAGTCGGACTCGTCCCCAACTGATATCGGCGATGGACCCTCAACAAGTGCTGCAGCCGCTGCTGCAGCGGCAGCTGCAGCAAGTAGCCGACACATCGATTCCATTGAGTCGGCGGATGAGGAGTTTCAGATTCGTGTGCCAGTGCCAACGACTAGTTCGTCCAGGTATGGTCATGGCAGCTCAACAAGGCACCGATTGCAACGCAGCGAAACCTTGGCCGGAGAGCTGGAGGAGGATATCGAAATGCAGACAATTGAACATCATGTGGCGCAGGTGCATCTGCAGGAGACAAATATCGACGACGAGGAATATGATGGTAATTACGATGAGGATGACGAGGATGACGAGGAGGACGAGGAGGAAGAGGAGGAGGAAGACGAGGAGGAGGACGTGGAGGAGGATGAGCAAGATGAAAAGCAGCAAAAGAAGAAGGCAGGACAGCAAAAGCAGAAGCAACAGCAACAGCAGCAACGCCAGGCTGCTCCAGAGACGGGTGCAGTGCCCAAAACGACGAATGTTTGATTCCGATTGTGGTCGCAGCTGTTTGCCAAGCGCAAGAAGAAGTAGATGCAGCAAACAAGCGGCTCTGGCAGCGAGAGATAAGTTAATGTTAAGATACCAGCAGAAGGTGAAAACGGCAGTGAAAGTCCAAAGTAGAAGGGACAAAAAAAAGTATTAACTTAATTTTATTGAGAAATGTCATATATTGTACATTTTTTGAGCAAACTATAGCGATTCAGTTTCGGTTTCAAAAGTGCGGGGAAAAATTTGGGCAATTATAAAATTACTACTCAATAGCAAAATAGCTCAACCAAAAGTTGGGGGTTTTTTTCTGATTCAATTTAAATGTTAACTAAAAGAACTATTACTACTAACTAACTAACTAGTTAACTAACAACAAGTACTACTATTACTAACTTGTACAACTACAAACTGAAAGAATTAGATTAAGTTGAACGGTTTGGAGTGACAATTGACAGGAGAAGCATTAGAAAGCAGTTTAGAGTATTCGATTCAATTCGAATAGGTTGATGGCATTTGCATAGCCTTTATTGTGTGTGTGTTGGTGTGTGTGGGACATGTGGACGTGGTATTTATAGAATTTTAGTCAATGTTTAAGAGTTAATTGAGTGTCTAAATAAACCGATTTAAAACCATTACAGTTAAATGGCAAGCATTGAATAGGAGTTTCAATTGAAAAATTGACATTAAATAGAAAAGGGCAAAAACCGAAAATTGAATACAATTCAATTGAGGTAAAGGACACGTGCAAGATTTGGCATTATACTATAGAAACCATAAGAAATAAATAATCACACTTTTATGCAAATGTTGCAAACTTACTACAATAACCAATATACAATACACAATTACTCAACTTTAATCCATACAAATAATCAGCGAAAGCAAATTGATATTTAGAGCAAAGGCAAATGAAAATTTTGTGCGAAATTTTTTGAATTGGAAAAAGCAGTGAAAAACTTACAACTAAAATATTAAAGAAAATAAATTTATAAAAAAATACATACTTATATACATACGAATACGAATTCGATTTATGAATGTGAATTACATAGATGTATACTCAAAAATTATCAATTCAATACAATTGAAGTATTTAACTAACGCATTTGAATGTTGTAATTAATTGAAATAGTTGAATTATACAAAAGTTCTAATTGAAAGTAAAAACATGCTACAATACCATATATACATACTATATACTAAAAATAAAAAATAATCACCATATACATTCGATATACTCGATAATCCTCGTACAACAACAAAGAACAGAGAATACAAAACGAAGAGATAAAAATACTTGCTGCGGTTTCACCTGAACAAAATGCCTCTGAACATATCTGTGAGTTGTCCTGTCATACATGCAAAATACAAAAATTCAAACACATCCACACATACTTACTACTACATACTAATTAATATATATAAAATTATAGTTTTTTCGTTGTTCTTCTTCAATTTTTTTGTGGCTTTTGTACTGCTTGCCGCTTTTGGATTATAAGACACAAAATTTTAACGTAAAAAACACATATGAAATTTATACAATAAACTAGAATAAAAACAATAAAGCGAGCGACGAGCGAAACAGAAAACTAACAAGAATTGAGAAAAAAAATCGCGCTTGCCTTGAAGAACGTGACAAAAAGCTTTGGCACCCTTGCGGTCGAATAGTAAAACAGTTTTGTCCCCAGTTTGAAAAATAATCAAAAATGCCAAAAACAAATGCAGAGCCACAAAATGCAGTTTAATAATTCAGCCGTTGCGCTGAATTTATGTTGCTACCCACAATCAAGTTAATTATAAATGCACCATGGGGCATACGAATACCCAAAGAAGAATGGCCAGAGAAGAGAACACACACTTTAAGTATAAAGATCAGAAATGTGGTGGGAGGTGGGGAGGCATGCAGCAAACCAATTGTTAAGACAGTAGTTACTGAATACTCAAGTACTTACATATACTTAAATACTAAACAAATACAAAAATAGATAAACATATATACTATATACATATATATACATGTACTACATATTGGTGTGAATATCAAATGAAATATTATTAAGCATTGCTCCGCCCGATAGAAGGTGTCAATGAATAGCTGCAATCTGTGGATATTTTTAACTATAAAAAGTATTTGCCAAACGTCAACTGCGTAACTGGTGAAATAAACAATGAATATACACACACACACACACACACACACACACACACACACACACATTTTTTTGAAAAATGATGGTGAATGACAGCCACACAGATGGGTCACACCACTCAATAAATATACAAAATACTACAAAACAGTAAATGAAACTATTAAAAACAAAAACAATATACAAACTACAACATATTAAACTAACCAAAGAATAAATACGATTTTAAATGTTAGAGCTGTAAGCGTATTCGCATATGAATATACTATTTATAAATGTCTAAAGTTAAATCATGAATTTATGGTCATAAAGACAATTAGCCAAGTAATAAAACACGACAAGAAAATTATAACAAAACAAAACAAATACAAATACCTAAACAAATCAATATATATTCCATGTTCCATGTTGAAAACAATTAAGCAAAATTTAATGAAAATAACTAACTGATCGTCTATATAGTACATATTAAAATATCCTGTGTAGGGATGCACATAAATTTTATCGCATATATTTTATGTTTATGTATATGTGCATTACAATTATGTACATTTTTATATACAACTCAACCTAGAAATTTCAAACCTAAACCAACAAAACTAATAACAAAGAACCCAGACAAATATATACTATTTCGAAACCTGACAAAGAGAAATTTTCAAAATTTAAATGTGATGCATTTCTATGAGTACACTAAAACGTAAACTATACCTACACCTACTATATACACACAGACATTATAATGTAAGCCTATTGCCTGATATACGAGATACATACAACAAGTGTCATTAACAACTCTTGAGAAACACAAAATCCAAAAATGAAACTAACTACATATTTAACTACTTATATTTATGTGTATTGATGAATAAATGTTTACTTACTGTTTAAGTCGCCCCTATACAACCAACCAACCAACCAGCCAATTTGTTCACATTCTTGGGAGCTGGACACCAAAAAGGCAAGCGCAATCTTACAAATTTATTATTTTTTATTATTATTTTAAAAAATATATGTTTCTTTGTTTTTAGATATGAGATGACATGATTAATGAATACTAGATGGGCTTACGGTTCAGGCTGCCCCAAAATCAGAACCATTCCAAACAAACAAAATATGAAATAAATGTTAAACATGATTAGAACAAAAAAAACTCAAAACCTCTTGTTATTCACCGCTCTAAGGACATCAAATAGCACAGCAGGGACCCCCCCAAATATTTCTCAGCAATCAGCAGCCAACCATTATCAAAACTAAACCAAACGAGACTATCCACTACTGCATACTACCAAAGTGAATATAGCAGCCGCTGCTCGGCTCTTTCCTGCCAACAATACGAATATCAAGAGTGCTCAGTGAACATCCACGCTCTGGGCTAACAGTGATTTATGCTGCTAACAGAATGAATGCTTCAAAGTTGTTACTCCGAAAAGCTTTAGGAGTGCATGCAGCTTGCAAGCTTACTTTGTGTGTGCTTTCAAGCCACGGTTTGATAAAAGCTTTCTCGTTTGGTCCGTGCAGGGTTCAGGTGTAATGTTGCTATAAGGAGCTTTGTAAAGCTCACATTTAGCACACAAATCAGGTAAAAAGGTATATGTAGCAACAGTAGTGTGTGGATATGGTAAGCTCATTTTTGCAAAGCTTCTTCACAATATTTAAGGTTGTTTGCTCTAAAACTGGCCGAAGCTTCACAATGAATTAAACAAACTTTTTTGAACTTAATAAAGGTATCTGAATTTATCAAATGCAACTTAAAAATCCATTGAGCTTTGACAAAAGCGAGCAAAGATTAGACATAAGTAAAGGTTAAGAAAATGGGAAAGCAAGCCGTGTTAAATGGAGTTTTACCTAAAGAACATTTGACAAATATTTAAGCAAAAAAAAAAAAAAAAAAAAAAAAAACACATTGCAATTTTGTTTACATAAATTTTAAATAATTTTTATTTGATTTTTAATAGTAAATATATTGATTTATTTATCGTTTTCTCTTTTTGTATTCTCTCCTGTTTTTATTTATTTGTATCTTATCTCTTTATGTGAATGGAAGTGCTGGGTTTGTATGGCTTACACGCACACACATATATTTATAACGTATACATACACATGCACACAAAGCTTAATAATGGTGAAGATCAGTTTTAAAAATCATTTCGTTGGCTACAAATATTATTAATCAATAGAAAAAAATCAAAAAGTTTTATTAAAAATTGAGTGATCGAGTCAAAAGTGTTAATAAACAAAGTCGCGAGTCGCATGTTGCACTTGGCAAGTTGAAACACAATCTGTTATGCATTTAATTGACTCGAGTGTGCCACATCATGCAGGCCCGGCCCGATGAAGCTGCAGTTACTGCCAGTTGCTGCTGGTGCCAACACTTTTACCCATCTCTATACACATATAAAATGTTTACTATTATATTGATGTATATGTGTGGGTACAGTATATATGCCTGTATATATATTAATTTTATAGTTGTTGTTTTTTTCGTTACAGTTTCGCTTTATTTTCTCATGATTTGTTTTGGGAGGCAAAAAAGGCACTACAATCTAATAAGTTACGACGACGAAAAAAATTAGTTAGCTTTTGCTACTATTATGAATGTATATAATAATTATATATATTCAATATATATACGTACTATGTATGTAAGTGTATATTTATGTATATGCCATTCAGTTTTCAACATGTGGTACTAATTTTGAATAAAAAACAAAATACAAATCTGAACCGAAAAGACGACATGCAAGAAAATTGGTGTTTCAAGTACTCGAAGTAATGTTTAAAAATTCGTTTTTATTTTTAGCCACATTTCTTATGTTTTTGTGAGGCAAGCAATAATGTCAGGCATGATTGATGATATAGTAGTACATATACTATGTATAATATAGGTATATATTTTGTCTTGCAATTACATACATATAATTTGCAGTACTATTTAACCGAAAAACAAGCCTCAGTAAATGCACAGACCAAAGCGCCCATTTACCTAATTAATTTCAAATTGCATTTGTATTTCGATTTATTTAATATGTTTGGTTTTTTTTTTTGTATTTTTTCTTTTTTTTTTTTGAAGTTAACAGTTGTTTAAATCTATTTATTAGTATATACCTTTATGAATTAATTTATAACTTGTCACTTGCTCAATAAAAAAAAAATAATTATTTACTGCTGTTTTTTCTCGTTCTAAAAATGACATTTAGTTTTAAAATACAATCAAAAATTGCAATAAATTAGTTAAATAAACGAAAGAAAAAAAATATCTAAATAAAATACAGTTTTAAACAGTTAAATAATAATAAACTAAAAATTAAAAAAAAAAAAAAAAAAATTACATAGTTTTACCGCCTTACGCTTAAGCCATACATTTTTCTTGGTTTCCTTCATAAATTTCTTTTTTTATTTGATAGACAAATTGTATTGCGAAGTTTGTATGTAAACAATTTTAGCACTTGACGCCACACGGAAGCTCAAAAATTATACGTTAGAACTACATTAATTTGCTTCTCTATTCAATGTTTGATTTTTATATTTTTTTAAATTTTTGCATTTTGTTTTGTTGCTGGAAACACTGCACTTTGTGGCCTAGTAATAGATTTTGCATTTGCAATGTTTGCTTTGTTGTTGTAGTACATATATAAATGTGAAAGTGAATATCGTATATAGTTTACATAAATATTCCTATATAAATTCATTCGCTGTATCTCTTGTTTTGCGTATTAATTTATCTGTTTTTTTGTTTTGTAGGGTTTAGGTATATGGGCTAGGAATTTAATGGGAGGGAGGGAGGCGGACCTCGTTGCGACTCATACAAAAACAAAATATCGCATAACAGTTTGTCTTGGCAATTACATTGAAATTGAAGACAAGGCCTTTTTTCGTTTGTTATAAACAAATGCAAGAACTTAGTAGAACTTAGAACTTACATGTGTTGTTGTTGGTGTGTGTAGTGTGTGTGTAGTGTATTCAATATGCATATAGCAACATGTATGTACATGTAAGGTAAATAAATAATAAAGAAGTTGTATACACAGTTAATGATAACATTTAGTTACATATACATATACAATATATTCATAATATATAAATGAATCAGTTAATTTATATTTTAATATATATATATATGTATATATATATATATATATATATGTATCTTTAATCTGTTAACACGTTTAAGCCGAGTTTTGGCAAAACGGTATTTTCTCTTCTCTTTCTTTTCTTTTATTTTTTTCTTTATTTTTTTCTTTTTTTTTCTCGCAATCTGCACTTAAATTTTGTTTTTTTGTTTTTTGTTTTCAACTAGTTAATTTTACTTGCTCACGATAGATTTCGGCATAATTATGTTTGTTTGTATGTATGTATGTATAATATATAAAAGTTAATCCATATATTATATATACATGTATATATTTGTTGTTGCTTTTGTTGTTGTTGTTGAGGTTAAACCCTTTAAGGAAATGGAAGCGGATGGATATATTATTTCTTCTTGTTGGTCGCCAACATTGGGGCGCTGCGTTGCGGTGTTGTAGGTCGCGATGAGTTCATGCCGCTGTACAAATACTTTGCCTTCTTCTCCGATGGCTTCAATATCTGATCAAAAAAAAAGAAGGCAATAAGCATTAGCATTCAATACTAACAAATTGAAAACATACCTGGAAAGAGCACATGAGCGTATCGTCTACGGTCATCATGCCGCCAGCATTGTCGAATTCGCCGCAATAGTTGGGCGCCGAAAACAGTGTGACCAGCTGTCGACGCGCAAAAAACTCGTAGCCATCTTCAACGACCTAAGTTAAGAATCAACATTTTTTATTAATATTAATTCGAATAAGGAAAATGTCTTCTTTTTTTTCGACCCACCTGATGCGCACGACAAATTAGGTCGAGCTCGTGTCGATTCAAGAATTTGGAGACGACATCGACGCCAAAGGTGAAACTGACGCCACGATCATTTTCGCCCCATCCCTGCACATCCTTGTCGGGATCGCTCCACAGCAGATCGCAGAGTAGGCCAGTATCTGGCACATCTGTGGGACGCATCAGGCGACGTATCTGCTCCATGCCCTGGAGATCGGGACTAAGACCGCCATGGCAACAGAAGATCTTCTCGTCAATGATCGCAGCCACTGGCAGACAATTGAAGCAGTCTGTAAAGGTCTTCCATAGTTTGACATTATAGCGACGCTTGCATTCGTCGTAAAAGCCTGACAAAAACAAATGTAATAAATATAATAAATAAAATACATCAAATATAAATTTCAATCAAACTTACCATAAATTCTATTAATACTGGCACACTCATGATTGCCGCGCAACAAAAAGAAATTCTCTGGATATTTGATCTTGTAGGCCAAGAGCAAACAGATCGTTTCCAGCGATTGCTTGCCTCGATCCACATAATCGCCGAGAAATAGATAATTGGCAGCCGGTGGAAATCCGCCATATTCGAACAGTCGCAAGAGATCTGTGTACTGTCCGTGGATGTCGCCACAGATGATTAGTGGCGCCTCCAGTTCCAGCAATATCGGCTGCTGCAAGAATATCTCCCGCGACTTCAAGCACAATCCACGCACCTCCGCCTCCGTCATCTGCACCTGTTTGCCGGTACGGCAGCTGCGCACTAAAAAACATACATCAATTTGCGGTTAGTCGAGTCAATTGATTACATCAAATACATATACTAAAGTACATTAATATACGATCATACACAAATTATACACAGAAACTATATATTTATATCAACGCGTGTTTTTTTTTTAGCATAAATCGGGTTGGGAGCGCCATTAGCGCAAACAATTTGCAAAGACAACGGGCACGGGTAAAAAACTAATTTATGTTATGGACTAGTTGGTGAGCGGCAGTTGGGGCAGGATAATTCTGCAAACTTTTGCTGATGTTGCAAGGTTTGTTGTTGTTGTTGTTAGTTGGCTGGATGTTATGTTGCTGTTGCTTGTTGTTTGATTTGATTTTGGTTTTGGTTTTCGTTGCCAAGCACACACATAACAAAAGTCGGCGAAAAATGAAATAAAAAGCCCAATGCAACATACCTTGTGGCGCAAGGGTCGAAAGGCGTGCGGATTATGATGCATGTCGTATAAATGCGGGAACGGACGACGCGTCGGCAGCAAGAGGCAAAGCAGAGGGCAAGGGGACACAGCAGAATGACGACCTTCAAATGTGCAACACAAAAGCGCAATGTGAGCTCAGCCATGTGTGTTTGTTGTGTGTGTGCGTGTGGGTGTGTGTGTGTGTGTGTGTGTGTGTTTTTTGACAGGTGCTTAGGCTCATATAGTACGTGTATATATTTATTTTTTTGTTGCGCTCACATGTCAACGCTTCAGGATTATTTCAAGCGAAAGACACAACTCAATTGTATAAGCAATAGCAGTGAAGCCCAACAAGTGGGCGTGCCGACGCCTACTACTACACACACACAGAAATGTATTTACACCACCAAAAAAATGTGGAAAGTGGGTTCTGTGCGTCAGTGCTGACATCTAGCTATTGATTATAAAAGCAGGATGAAGCTGCAAAGAAAAAACGCCAAACATCTAAACATGTTTGAAATAATATAAAACAAATTTTATATCATGCCCAACTCGAGAGCTTACATAATATGTGAATTATCTGAAAAGTCCGTAACAATAACTTTAGCTTATTCTCCGTTATCAGATTTATGCTATTAACTATCACTATGACTGAAGCACAGCTTAAGCCTTTGGAGCTTTGGAGCAAGGCTAAAATATTTGCAGGACACATTTATGTAATGCAACTTTTTCTTAATCATCCGGTTAGGTTTCAATGTTTTATTCTGGATTTTTTTCGAGCTAAAACATCGGTTCACAGCTAAATGACAGCACTGCTCTGTTGTTGTTGTTTCCTATTTGGTTGTCATTTAACTCTGAAATAAATATCTCATGCTCATACTATGTATATAAGTATATGTTTGTGAACATGTCTATTGGTACGACGCCAAGGGTAATGGAAACGGGAACAAGTCCCAACGCTGCGACTGCATGTAGGTCATGTGTGTGTGAGTGTAACACAAAAAAAGTTTAATTAAATTTGCATACACAAAACTGACAAAAAAAAACAAAAAACAAAAAAAAGGAATAAGCAAAAATTTGTATGAGTGAAAGAGTAAAATGCTCGAAGCGTTGAAGCTGCCTGAACATGGCCACATTTCAGCTGCAGTTAAACCCACACACACACACACACACAGGGAGAAACGAACGGAGAATTTGAGCCACCCAATGGTCAACCAGGGAGCCGCCAGAGAAGCAGCAAAAAGCTTTCGGGCAGCCCAGGATTTTCTTATTTATATTCGTATTTCTAAATAGTTGGCAGCTGCTGTCAAGTTCCACAAAGTGTTGCAATTCCAATTGCACCAGCTGCTGCGATTTCATAATTAATCATTTTGTGTGTTGTGTTAAAAAGGGAAGACAGAGAGTGAAACGCACAGATACAGATAGAACGAAACAGAGATAGATAGAGATAGAGAAAGACATTGCAATTTAAAGTGCTTCTGGCATTTGTAATGGTTTTTTGGATTTGGTGTAACGCTCGTTAGTTGATGGCAAACCGGGTTTTTCTTCCTCATGAATACTTGAAATCTAATCATAAGTTATTTACTATTCAACACTTTATAGTTGCACAATTGCGAATCGGATTTGCTTTGGATTTAGTTTTTGCACCTGGCTTTGCTCATTCAAAGGATGAAACTCTCTGAGTTTGTCAAGTGCAGAAGTTTAAGTTGTTAAAGGCTAAAGGCTTCTTTTGGCACAGAAGTTTTCATTTCGATTAACATTTTTAACTGTTAGAAGCAGCTCTCAACTCTCAACCATTTCCGGGCATCTGAATAGGCAGCAACACTTCTTTTTTTCAGAGACATACTCACAATCTGAATCACTTAATGTGGTAACAGATGTTTCCGGTTTGCCAGCGCGGTGGCAACAGCAAATACGTTTCGAGTAAATATAAGCACTAAATTATGCGCAGCAAGCAAAAGGTTTCACTTCACCGACAAATATGTATGTACATATATATATATATATGTATATATGATTTGATAAGTTATGCGACGAGTCAAGGAGATTCTTGATTCTTGTCTGTCTGTTTGCCTGTTTGACTGGCAGGACAAATAACAGCAGCAGCTGCTGCTGCCGCTACCTACTACTGCGGCTGTTTGTGCTTCTTCTGTTAGTGCTGCATACTTTCGAGCGCTGCATAATTTGGTGCCAAATCGGAGGACCGCCAACTGGCGCGAGGACCCTCAAATAACTCCACGAGTGCTTCCGTGCCACGCATAAATAATGCAACAGCTGTTCCACTTTGTCTCCGCTTTTGTCCTATTGTCTCGCATAGAGCAGGATCATCTGTGTGTGCGTGTAAATTATGTGCATAAAGTCAGCGTTTACGTTTTCTTGATGCGTGATTTGCAAAAGTTGCACACAGCATGGAATATAGATTAACTTTCAACACGGTGTGTATAGATTAACTGTGAATGTTTTTGATCTGATGTAAAATATTTAAGCTGCTTTCTTAAAGCTAAAACTCAAGTCTAGTAAAAGTCATTTAGCCAGATATTTGTTGTTTGCGTTAAAGTTGTATTTTTAGTTCATTAATATTCAAAACTCTATTTGGGTTTTTGATGTGTGTCCTAAACACTTTGAACTGCATTCTCTGCTCTCTCTCGTTTTTCTTTTTTCTATGCACGTGATTTATAGTCTGTGATGGGATCTGTTCACAGTTGACTTGCCATTGTTGCAACACTAAATGTCCGACTGTCGGACGCAACACTTTGACACACACATGGAATGCAAACAAGACACGCAACAAGACATGTGAGACGGGAGCAGAGAACAAGAGAGAGAGGTGGTGGGGGGAAGCGTATTGGCGTAACTTGGCAGCTCAACAACAACAAAGCGTTGCGTTCATTTTGTTTCCTTCTACGTATCTCAATGCAAATATCCGCAGTGCAACAACCCCCTGTCAAGCACAACCTCAACGGTGGGTTTTTTGCCCCCCCCCCCTCGCTCCCCCGCTGGCATCAGCTCAAGCCACACAGACATTTGTCGGGGCAGCGTAACACAGACATACATACACATACACGAAATGAAAAATGTGATCTGGTGGCCTGGGGGCGTCTTGTGGATTTAGATGACGATATAAACCGGAAAATACTATATATACAGCACTAATGGAGGTTAGAGCGGGGGGAAGGCGTGATGAAAAGAAGACGTCTTTAGTGCGTAAGCAACATAAAAATATAAAAAAAAAAAAAGACGCGCACCGTTTGTTAATCAAGCATTAAACATGAGAGGCAAGCATCAAGCACGTGCCACCCACATGCGTTTACATGAATGTATCACTTATATGTATCTGTGTGTGTGTGTGTGTGTGTGTGTGTGTGTGTGTGTGTGTGTGTGTGTGTGTGTGTGTGTGTGTGTGTGTGTGTGGTGTGTGTGTGTAGGGAATGCAAGTCTTGTCGGTCACTTAGCCCCCGGATCCATTCATACTGTCTCGCTCTCTCGCTCTCTTCCATTTTTAATTTATTTCAGTGGCCCTAACTGGTTCATCATGATTAACATTTCGCCCACACAGTCCCTCCCCCCCTCTCTAAATCTGCCATAACATTGCGCCCCGTTGCCCCCGCTCTGCTCCTTGCACGACACAAATAAAAAATGTAAAAAGATATTACACGTGCCGATGCCTTAAGGCAAGTCTAGGCAACTGTGTTCATGGCGTTTGGCAAAGGGTGGCGGGGTAGAAAGCCTCGAGGGTGTGTGTGTAGCCAGCACGTTGCATTTATGCAATGCGCAACATTTAGACGTTCAGAAAATAAATAGCAAATAAAATGAGAATGTTGTTGGGAATCAAGTTGCCCTTTTTATAAAAATAATAAAAATAATGGAATTATTTTACTGATTATAAATGAAATTATAAATGAAAGTTTAAGCTTAATCAACAGCAATGCCTGGAAACTTTTTCAAATATATTTAGTGAATATTTATAATCTTCCTAATCTCTACCTGATTGGAATAACATATTTATTTTCCTGCTCCTTTCGCTCGATTAGACTAGATTAATTTGCTATTCAAATTTTGCTAAAAATAAAGATGTTGCAATGTTCTACACTCCAGGATGTGTACGTACGTGTGTGTGTGTGTGTGTTGATGTGTTTGTGTATGCTTGATGGGTTTTTGTGATGAAAGCCCTTCTGACAGGCTATTGTAAATAAGATGAGGACGCCGCCGCCTCGCACTTTTCGCTTAATGAAAAATGTGTGCCTGCAATTTCATGACCCGATTACTCGACATCTCTTCAGGCCAACGGATAAAGCTAAAAAGCGACGGTTAGCGAAGGGAGGGAAGGGAGGGTCAAACAAGCTAAAGTGGAGCAAGCAAAAGTTAAACACACACAGCCGTAGAGCTGGTGATGCTGCTGCTGTTGCTGCTGCTGCTGCTGGTGGAAACTTTAGTGGCTGCTGCTTCCGTAAGGCCAGTGTGTAAAGTGTGTTTAAGCCATTAAGAAGATGGCACAAAACTGCTAAAGCAAACGACAGAGGACAAAGTGCACACAGCAGGAGGCAAGACGAGCGAGCGGCAGGGGGGAGTAGTGGGTTGGCTAATACAGCAAAGCTTAAAAGATACACACTGAGAGGGGGAGTCAGATGAACGAAAAGCAGCAGAAGCAAATTAAGTGAAAAGCCTTTCTAAATGAAAGCATAGAGAAGAGGAGGAGGAGGCAAAGAAGAAGATAAGGCAGGATGGCAGTTTGTGTGTTGTCGGTTAGTTAAGCAAACAGCAAAAGATAGTAAGTACAAGTTTCGACGTTCGCATGTACTGTTTAAGCCAAAAAGGATGCGCAGCTCAAACAGTTAAATATAACGAGCGAAATACGTTTAAATTGCCCAAAAAAAAAAAAAACTGTCAAACAAACAGTTTTCGTATTGAACTTGATACTAGTTGCAACTACCAAGTCAAACATCATAAAGTTGCTATCAACTATTTTTAGATTGAACACAAAAACCATCTTTCTGAGAAAACGTTTACTCTCTCGTAAATTCTTCTACTAATTGACAACATTCTGCATTTAGATTGAATGCAATTTATTTGTTTGTGATTTGCTGGCAAAAATAGAATTCTGTTGAAGTCGTCGCCATCATATGCTATAGCCTTTGAATGTTTACAGCAGCAACTCTATACAAATGTGTAAAGGTTATTTATACATATAAAAGCTTAAAAGTCAGAGCACTGGTTGACATTTGATTCGTTCTGAGTATCTATTTATAGTTGCAAAACCATTAACTGAATGGAAAAGCAATGCGACATTTTAATAGTATCACTCCCACTGGCAAATTATGTCGATACCAGGAACAAGTTAATAATAAAAATACTTAGAATTCGTTGCCCATCCTTAACTTTTTTTTTGCACTTTCTGTACAATTCTATGGCATTAAATTCCACATCGAAAGTGCGTGGTGCACTTACAATATTTTTGGCCATTTTCCTGTCGAAATTCCATGACCAGAATTTTGACATGTTCCGAGAACTCTAAGCTTGCCCAAGCCAACATTAAGCCCTGATGGCTTGTGACAGATTCGAGCTGATGTACATGGACATGGCTTGTACTTAAATTTGTTACTTACAATTTGCAAAGTTTTCTTTTTGTTGTTCATCTTACTGAGCTTGTCATTCCCAACACGATGCATTTGATATTGTTGTGATAAAGCTTAGTGGATCAGAGTTCTCGTCATAAAGTTGAGTTCAGTTCTTAAAGAGAGATGCTCAATGGTTAAAATTGCAAGTGCGTTAATCGGCGCCTTTAAGCCCCTTAACAACTTGCCAACAGAGTGACAAAATCAATCAGCATTCCATTAACCAGGTCCGCTTTTTTCGCCAAGCTTGCTTAAAATTTAATTAACAGTTTGGTCAGCATGTTAAGCAAACACTGCTCGCACAAACACAAGGGCACTTTAACACGGTATTGAAGTGCGTGAAGCGAAGCGCACAAACCACATTGACCCACATTTTCCCAACACTTTGGATTCAATTAATGTTGACGCCAAACCAAACCAAACCAAACCAAACCAAACCAAACCAAGCAAACGAACAAAACACCTCAACTGACAGACTGATCGAGTTGGGAATAATGTCGAGTTGACCTTCATTTCGGGCAATCGATAGAAACGTCTTCGTCGTGAGGTTAAGTCTCAGGATATGTGTAGCGTTCACTTTGCTTGTAATTACGGTGGGGGGGCTGATTATAGGGTTCAATGTCGACATGTTCTTTGCTCCTGGCTCCTTCTTGTGAGAACACAATTTGCATTGGCATTGTTGTCATTAATAGCTACACACACCGGACAACAACCGGCCCCCAACCACCACCCTTTCTGTTGGTGAGAAGGAGATGCCTGTGTGTGTGTGTGTGTGTGTGCCGCAGGCCTTTGCGTGCTCAAGTTGAACATTTTTAGTGAATGAAGCAAAGATAACAACGCCATGACAATAACAATAGCAACATAAAGTCAATTTTCAAAAGTCAAGAGTAGTGTGCTCGACTAAGAGATACCCTGTTAGACGCTTTATAGTATCGATATCTATAGATTTTCATTAAAAAAGTAAAGCTATCGATTGCTAAGTTTGTTTTTTTTTCTACTCAACTATATATCTATAGATTTTCATTAATAAAATCAACTAAAAATAAAAGTTAGTTATCGATAACTAGGGAAGCTATGGATTATTTGAGTAAGATGCCTTGCACTTAGCTCACAATTCTACCCAGTTCACACATAAACATTTCTTACTTTACCATATACATTTTTCCTTTGTCGTTTGTGTAATGGATCGAGGGTATATGTATGTATATGTATTGTTTGTGTGTGGAACAAAGAGCAAACAAAGATAAATGCCTTTGGGGCAGCGAACGTTGATTAAGGACTGAAATAAGAAAATTTCATTTTAAGTTGTTGTCGTTGTTTTGTGGCCAAGGCGGCCGAAACTAGGCAATGCATATTACACATACTCGAAAAATGCTTCCGTTTTGCATTGACCCACTTGGCAGCGGACTTTGCCAAACAGTCGAATATATATATGTATGTGCCTTTATATAAGCAAGGGAAGGAAGAGCAGGTGAAACAGACAAATGTTGAACTTACGCATATAATTGTTGTACTTATTCGAAAAAGTAGTTTCTCTCAACACTCAACGCAAGCATAACGAGCCAAACGAACGTGGTAACGACGCTCCCAAAGAGCAAACTTTAGCAAATGCAGCGCAAATAAATTCGTATTGTTGCAAGCTCAATTGGCATCCATGCAACAATCGCTACTAAAACAGTTTGCATTATCGGAATGCTGAAAATATGGCCCATAAATATTGATGGCTGCATAACAAAGAACCACCACCACTAAATATTGCCAAGTTTATAGGCGAAAAATCATATTTGTGTGAATGCTTCCGTTTTGCATTGACCCAGTTGGACGATACTGAACTGAACTGAACTGAACTGAATGGAATGGCATTCAAATTTGCTTAAAAGTCGCCACTTGGACACGTGATGGCACCAACCCAGCCAGCCATCTATCCATTCATCCATTGCAATGGCTTGGGGGGCCTAGCCCTCATTTAAGCACATTAGCGCTGATTACGCACATTAACGGCATTTACATGACACAGACACAGAGAGAGAGAGAGAGAGAGAGAGAGAGACGAGCTGGTTGATAATGAAAGAAAAGTGTTCAATGCAAATGGGGCGTCTGTGTAATGCCTTTTGTGTTACCCAAAGACAGTGTGTGCGTGTGTGTGTGTGTGTAGATTTCATTTGAAATGTTTAATAGAGCCATTAAATAAATATTGTGCAATTCAAATTGAGCAAAAAGCCCAAAGTGAAAATGTTGCTTAATTCGATTATAAACCAAATTGTCCATAAAATTGTTAAAACGAAAAACAAAAAAAAAACAAACATAAAATCCAAAAATGTAAACATTCCAAACAACGCAGAACCAAATGTGTTATTAACGATTTTGGCTGGCTTGGCAACACACACATGTTAGAATACACTTGCGTTGAGGCATACACATTTTGCCATTATACATGATACATAAAGTTTATGAATCGATATCGAAATAAATGTTTCGATTTTACTTCTATTGGATAGCAATTTCAATGGGATTTGAGGTTGAGTATTGTATATATCTAAAAGCAATATTTAAACTTAAGATCGGTTCAAAGCATAAAGCAAGACCAAAACCTTCCCATGAAAGTGTTTGAGAAACCAATCTAAGTGCGATTAAAAGAGTATTTGATGTTTATTGTACGGAAGATGAACTCAATTTGTTATAAGTGTAGCGAGAATTTCATAATAAAGACACACCGCTCCACGTCCCCACCCCACCCCCTTGTCCACACCTGACACTATGCCAAGCGGAGAGAGGAAGACGTGAAAAGCACAGCAATGTGAATTTGTTGATTATGCAAAGAGAGAGAGAAAATGGAAAATCATTGTATATGAAACGATTGCTTTGTAAACAAAATTATAAAAAAAAAGTAACCAGAGAAAGATAGATAAAGAGAGAGAGATGGGGCAAGGGAAGGCCGCCTGATTCCTGAATCACATGCATCCAAATGCTCTGAAATGTTATGCTGTGCACCTCCCCGCGCCTCGGCAGCCCCAGAAGCAGTACTAGTTGAGTCCATACAAACGAGCCAAGATACGTGCGTGCCCACGTATCCATTGAGGCGATCTATTGTAGAGCAGCTGCTGCCGTTGCTGCTACCAGCAGCAACAGCAACAACAACCTTCAACTAACTAACCCCCACCCACCCGCAACCCCTTACCCTTTCTTTAAGCCATTTGGCAAGCAAAAGCAAACAACACACACACATGCATATTTAAAGGCAAACAGAGAGACGACTGCCAATGTGCTTTCTACTTCATTGCGTGCCACGTTGCGTATGCGCGCTATTTATAAAAATCAATTTCTGCCTTGGCAAGCGGCAGCAACGTTCAAAGCAAACAAACAAATCAGAAACAAACAGCGTCAAGAAATAAATAAATAAATAATTTGTTGTTATTGTTGTTGTTGTTGTCGCTGTTGTTGCTTTCAAAGCACCGGCTACAATAATAATAGCTACAGCAACCACAAGTGACATTCGCTTGATTGACTACGAAACCAACAAAATATAAAAAAAATAACAATACAAGTAATAACTTTTCTGAACAGATCTTTTTCACCCTTTATCTTTATTTTCTCTCTCTGCTGATAAGTTGATTTTTTGATGCTTTGAAAGGACAAAAAAAAACATATTTTATGTATTTAAAAATTGGCCGAAAAGGAATGTGGAAATTGCATGCGAAGAAACAACACAAGAAAATTGATAAGCAAATCATTAAATGACGACTACAAGGAATCAAAAAAAGCTAAACAATTTAACAATTTGTTTGTATGTGAGACTATATAGGTTTTCCCTGTTCTTAACCTTTTTTCAATTGCCTTGCTCCTGATCAATAATCATTTTCATTAAACTTTGTTTCTCTAAACCCAACTTTGCTCTGCTTTATCTTCTCGCGTTGTTCTTCTCCCAACATTCTAACTTAACGAATCATCGGCCATTTGATGCACTTATAGATATTCTTATTCTATTCAATTTATTGAGTTGGTGTGGCTTTCCCCCCCTCGTCATGACTAACCGAATATTATTGATTGCTGCGAAAAAAAAGCCCCCAACTGTCGAGGTCGAGTGCAGTTATTCATCATCAGTTAGTCTCTCTTTCTCTCTCGCTGGATTCCCGAGTTCTTATTTTTCAACTTTTCAACATTTGCCTATCCCTTTTTCGCTCTTCTTTTTGCCTTGCTGCTAGAAATGACAATGACAATCTTGAAGGCAACAGAATAGATGGAACGTGCAACAACAACAAAAGTCAAATCTTGAAAAAAATAAACATTAATTCTTAGCACTGCTCCACTGTTGTTGTTGTTGCTGTTGCTGTTTTCGCTGTGTTTTTCTTTACGTTTTCTTGAAAAAAAACAAAACAGAAAATCTAATGGAAAACAAAACTCAAAGCCAAAAGAAGAAAAACAGCTAAAATAAAAGCAGCTACTAATACGAATGCCATTTGTGAAAGAAAGAACAAAAAAACTAGAGCCCCTTTTAAATGGTCAAAGCCCAACAAGCCCTTCCCTGCCCACACCTCCCACCCTACGATCGATATTCACTGTTCTTTATCTTTCCATCTATCTTCTCCCTCTCTCCCTCTCTTCCTCTTTTGGTTTTTATATACCTTTCTCTCTTATCTCTTCTCTCCTATCATCGATAGAATCATATAATTTTTTTGTTTGCTACAGTTGTTGTTGCATCTATCTCTCTTTGCCACAAGTGCAAATTCCATTTCCATTTCTATTTACTTGGGGCTTTTGCTTAATTAGCGACTCGTCGCAATTGTTGTTGCTACTATTGTTTTTGGTTTTGTTTTGTTTTTTTTTCTTTTGGAGGCGACGCGGAAGCTATTTTTTTGGCGAACGCTTCACCCACAGCAAACAACCTTTTCTCGCTTTCGCTTACGCTCCCCCTTTCTCCCTCTCTATCTCTCTTTGACTTGCCCCCACTCCACATGGATCGACGCCAGTTTCGTTGGGGGGGAGGGGGGTTTGCACGCTGATTAATTTTGCGTATTCGGCATTCGAACATTCGGGTTTTTTCTGGTTTTCGTTTGACATTCGTTTAAAATATTTTTATTTTTTTTTATTCTTCGTCAAGTTTTTCACGTATCTTATCGGCAAAAAAAAAAAAGCGACGACCCTCCAGTCCAATTTAAATGACGCCAAAAATAAAAAGAGTTCTACTTTTTCTTTCGAGTCGTTTATGCTTCTAGCTGATCTAGATTATATTTATTTTTTGGATTTTCGTGTTCAAGTTGGATATATAAATTCAGATATTCACTAACGAACTTTCATGACATTAATCCCGTTAATCTGACTAGCGCATTTTATAATTCAGCTCTTATGAAAATGAATAAAAGTATTTTTCTGCATTTAAAAATTGTTGACAAAACTGCATAACTGATTGTGAAACAACAACAATAATAACTCTTTTTTTTTTGTTGCTTCAACCCTTTTTTTGTCGCTTTTTGATCCACTGAAAGTATCATCAGGTGCGCATTCTGGCGCATTTGTTTAAATATTTGCATGGCTTTTTTGTTAATTAATAATAACGGCCAGAGGCCTTGTCCCGATTCCCCTGGCCCCTGGCCTGGCTTACCCACAACCACCCAACACTGACAATGCCCTCGTCGCCGTCGCCGTCGTCGTCGTCGTCGTTTTTGTCGTCGCTTTCGACTTGGATGTCCCATTGCGTCTGTCCGTGCACCTTGTCGTCGTCGTCATAGTCTTGTTGCTGCCCCATTGACGTAATTTTCGATTTCATTTATTTGCATTTTACCTTGAATGTTGATGTTATTATTGTTGCTTCGTTGCTTCGTTCATTCGCGGCCCGTTCTTTGGATTTTGCATTAGCCCCAAACGTTGTCTGTTAACACCTTTAACTTGCTTGCTGTGACACTTAGACCAACAACAACAGCATCTAACAAATAGTTGCAAGCAATAACTTTGCCAGGTCACTTTCCCTACTACTCTTAACAGATAACCATTTTTCACAATACATACATATATCGATTTAAATAGATAAGCGATAAGCATTAAAGTGACAGTTATACAAGTAGCAAAGAGTTTGTTTTGAGAACTGCTCTTAACTTAATTCTTGGGAGGCACAATCTTGCTTGGAACCTCAATGTTTAAAGTTTTGTTGTCCAATGTCGAGCTGCCAACATTTTGAATTTTCCATTTCATGGCTGCAAGCATATTGGCCCACTTAGGTATTGTAGTTTTGGACTTAAGCAATGACGTCGACACTTGGAATTTCGAATTTTCTTCGGTTTCGTTCGGTTTTCTGGTTCCATTGTTTCTTTTTTGTGTGCCATTCTAATGGGCAGGTACTCTTTGGACGGGTCAGGTATTGCAAAAGTTTTAACAACGAGCGAACGAACGAACGAACGGCTTTAAATAACATGCCACCCTTTTTTTGGTTGTTACCCAAACCCCCCCACCTTTTCTGACACAGCACAGGAAGCCATTACGTTGGTTGAAGGCGTACATCGTGCCACGCCCACCATCAGCTGCACCTTTAGCTAAATTCATGGGCTGTGCCAAAGGTCAAGGGTGTTGTTTGTTAGCACCACCACCACCAGCACCACCATTACCACCAGCTCTGCTTTTAAGCCTCTTTTATTAGTTGTTGTTGCTGCTTTTCATATTGCATTCTTTCCATTCAGATTGCCAGCCTGCCTGCCTGCCTGACGTCTGTTTGGGCAAACTTGTTTTGAAAAATATGCCCAAAGAATGCCTCAAATATTGCCAAAAAAGCCATTTGGGCCACGTGCACACAAGGCAATAGCCAAAGCCAGAGTTGGTCAGTTGTTTAAAACTGTTTTACAGACAGCCAGCCATTCATAAAGAGCGAGTAAGAGGCACAGCGGCAAGGTCATTTTGGTTTAAATTGGTTTTGATTTGTGGCTGATTTCGAAACTGATATCTGGATTCTGAATGAAAATCAATTTGATTGTCCTTAAGTTGAAGTCGAAAGCTAATCGCAAAGAGAACTAGTAGATATGAGTACAGTTAAACATGAGAAACCTTAAAGCTATAAGCTGCGAAATCAAGTTTCGTTTGGGAGCTGCATTTAAGCATAAGGCTTCCTTACAATAACAGACATAGACGTTTTTGTTAGCCTTAAGGTGCTTATTAAGCTTGTTTGTCTACGCAGATAGCTCAACGATTTACCCTGAAGGCGTTCCAAGCATTTGTTTGTTAGTCGAAGATTATTAGCATAAATATTTTGATAGATACTATATTGCCAGGGGCAACAGTTGCTAATTATGTGTTGCCTCAGCCCGATACGATAACAAAAACAAAATCAATTACGAAACAATTGCAGAAACTTCAACGAATTGATAATTGGCAGTTCTGGCCATAAGCAGCTTAAAGCTGTAGTTCCGTGTTGGGTTAGCAGGTGCAAGTGAGAAAATCAACGATGATAGTGCGGGTGGGGGGGGGCATGTCATGTTTTATGCACCACAGCTTAACACACACAGAGAGAGAGAGAGAGAACAGCAACGGCAGCAGCGTGCCAATTTTCGAACCCCAATAAAGGACAGGCAACAACTCCTTGGGAAACGAGATACGTCTGTGCGGTTTTGTTCGCTTGAAAGTAACTTTGTTGATATATATATTTTTGCCGCTGCAAAGGATGGCGACAATGAGGAGAGAGCGAAGGACGACGACGATGAGGGTATTAAAATTGCAAGCGCACTAAAGTATGCAACGCGCAACGGGCAATCGGCAATGGGCAATGGGCATGTCAGCAATTAGAAATGGAATAAAAACCGAACCAAACAGCCAGGCGAAAATAAGAATGGCTGTGAGAACGTCGTGGACTTTTCCTTTCGCCTTTCTTTCATTTTATTTTGCAACTCTGAGCAACATACACGCAACGCTCAAATGCAATGTGTGAGTGCACCATAAATCATTGCACACACACACATACAGTGGAAAACATTTTGGTCTGTGACGTCAAAGCCACAAAGGCGTAAGTTGCGTTGGCGTCAGCTCGGTCTGGTTTTGCGTTGGCGTCAACATTCGGCCAGCAGCACACAGCCATTGTTCTCGTCGTTGCTGTTGTTGTTGTAGCTGCCGCTGGCAGGTGTGAAGCAAAATTTAGCAAAACACACCGAAAATGCTTTGGTATTGAGTTTGAGTTGAGCTGCTGCTGACTCTCGGGCCAACAGGGGGCGCCAGTGTGCTCATCAATTTTCGATAGCGAAAAATTGCCCAAAGTCAAAGAGCGAACGAACCAACAGCTATTTTCTATTTTGATTAATTGCGTTTTATAAATCGATAACAACGCTTTGTTTTGATCGATTAACACCCGGCCCAGTGAGCATAATTACATATAGTGTATATATATGAACGCGTCGATCTAAGAGACAATCACAGCTAAAGACTTCATAAACATTAACAAAGAGACTTTCAGTTGGCGCAAATCCTTATTGATTCCACTCGAAAGAAATGCACTCTTTTTGCTATATTCATATACATTTTCAACAGCAGTAGTATATTTGAAATCCAAATCGTTTTGCCACCGCTTTTGCTTTGGGGCGCTTAAGCGCCTTAAGGTGCGCTGCAGCATATATCGGATAACATTCTGCCCCAAAACTTGGCTTTAAACTAACTGACCCACGGCAACATGAAATATGTACACGAAACGAAACGAAGCAACAGAAATTTAATAATAATAAACTAGGCTAAGTAACATACGAAAATAAAAAAAAGTAAGAAAAACTAAGTCAAAAGGTCAAATGTATTATTATTAAGTTGGTTGGAGTTGGGCGTTGGTTGGGCATTGGGTGTTGCTGAAAGGAATTACTTTCGTTTTTTGTTTGTTTTTGGGTCAAATGGTCAGGCGGTTGCCGTTGCTTTGGGTTGACAGTTTGCTGTCGTCTGTCGGTTGTTGGTTGTCGCTTGGCCTCGTCAAAGTTGCGACCTTCAAAATAGGTCGACAGTGCCGTTAAGCCCTCAAGTATCCTTTTGGCAGCACCCACACCACACGCTTACACACACTTGCACACACACACATGTCATTAGACGCAACATTTAGCACCGCTGGCATTTCTCATTTCACGTTTTGCTTCTCTTTTTCGTACCTCTTCTTTTCTTTCTTTATTTGTTCTTTATTTGCCAAGTGCACGCAATATGACAGTGCACAGGCGCATGTTGTCGACTATTATAGTGTTACATCGCGTAACATAGCTTAAATATACATATCCAGATATGTAACTCAGTCGGCGATCAACTCACGCACCAACTCTGCAAACTCCATGAAACCAAGCCTTCAATGCAAAAAGCAGCCCACACATTCGTTTTCTTCTAGCAAAATGCAATTTGCTACAAGTTGCAGGACTAAATGTGCCACCATTCGATTGTTTAACCAGACCGATTATAACGATAGATCTAGTAAATTTAATTGCTTCATGCCTGCATAGAGTACATTGCGAGTCTACTTTGTACAGGGCATTGAGCACCTGCAGTTGTTTATTAGCCGTAGCTGTAACGGTTCGCTTTTTGTTGTTGATCTTCACGTCATGACGGTAGAACTGTTAGTTCGGTTCTGGATTTTGGTTTGAGATTGGGCTTGGGGGTTTGGGTTGAGTTCATTTGGGGTTTTGTGTGTAGTATTTGGTTATATTTTGTGTTGTTTTATTTGTAGTATTTTGTTATTTTGTTGTTCGTTCTTTGTGTGTTGCTTAAGCATGCATGAAGCGTGCTCTTATTTAATGAACAAACTTTGCGGTTGTGTTGGCTTTTCGTTAGCCACATGACATAAACTGATTGCAGTTTTCTTCGCTTCTGTTCCGTTGTTGTTGTTTTTACTATCTCTGATTTTAATGACAAGCAAACTCGACAAGTGCTTCAATTGACTGCAGAGATTTCGACAACAAAGGAGTCTAAACAAGAATTTTATAGCACAGCTTAAACTTTATTATCATTACCGTAATATATAGAGTTACCTAGTTGAATGTCAACCGAATCGATAACTTTTTTAATGCACTCTTCAGTGACAATCTTAAACAGGAAATTCTCGTTGAAAAATTCATAAGTAATTTCTATAATCGTTGGCCGCTGACTACCTCAAGTGCCTCTCACCCATCCGCTGCGCATTCTTTTATTCATTACATTAAATATGGAATATAGAGTGCATGCGAGCAACACTCAATTAAGCCCAAAAGCAAACCCGCCGTAATCGCCCGCCCATTGAGATCAAAGTCAATGGCAAAATCTAATCAAAAAATACTTAAATGAAATGGCATGGCATTAGCTGATGGGGGGGGGGGAGTGGGGCAGGGAGAATAGGAACAGATCATGCCACCACACAAATGATATAAAATCGAAGAGCAATTTGGATTTCCACTGTTAACCCGTTCTGATTATATTTAAATATTGTTGAGGAAATTCGCACGCAATGAATGAGTCGAGCCCAAGTCGAATTGACAATGCTTATTAGAACAGTCCAATAATAATAATAATAGTATTCCTTTTTATTATTGTTATATACTATTCGCAATTGCGCTGATGTGACTCAACTGAAGGTTGTGACATTCAAATTCTATTTTCAATCAGCGTCGCACAACGAACAAACCAAACCGAACAAACAGTCTTGAAAGATGCCCCCGACGACAACAACAATTTGGTAGATTCAACGCGATAACATATGGCTTGGGTCTTTTGGGTGACATCGACGAACGACGAACAGCGAACGAAAACCAACTCAATTATACAAATATTATACAAACATTAGAAATGCATCAAAAAATAACGAAGGATATTTGAGCACGAAACAATCAAACAATATCAAACGAATGAATGTGGAAATGGAAATGGATATTGAGGCCTTGTACGATAGCGTACTACGATGATTATTTGCCCAACACAGTCAAAGCCTTAAACGATAACACTTAGCAATCAACATTGCAAATTTGCACATCGTAACATCGTCAACTAGTGAAGCAGTTACAATTGTTTTGCTATTATTACTTTGGTTTAATCAATAGACAATACTTATATATCTTATCTTTAAAAACCCCTCCACACACAAAGACACGTTTATAGATAGGTTGTACCATGTTGAGAGACCTATTTTGACAATAGGCAACAATGGAAAAATACTTATAATTATATTTGAATGCTATATTACTTAAAAGAAACTCGAAAAAACAAACGATGGTACCGATAGACACACGTTATGTTTGCTATCGATTTGGTTATAGGCAAACGCAGCTTGAAAAGCGAAACTATTTAACGTTCCCCAATGATATCGATAGTACTGATTTATCGATTTTGAACAGCAGTTGCTTTCAATGT
Source organism: Scaptomyza graminum (assembly GCA_018901835.1). NCBI lineage: Eukaryota > Metazoa > Arthropoda > Insecta > Diptera > Drosophilidae > Scaptomyza > Scaptomyza graminum. The sequence continues at coordinate 1,466,376 of JAEIFL010000001.1, read as the reverse complement.
TTGTCAAACTTCAGATTCGTATCTTCATTTGATAAATTTGTTACTACATCATTTCTGTTATCGACTAATCTAACTCGGAAAACACTTTATGCAACATTTGATTTTCTAATCAAAAATTGTGCAATGCTTATTGCTTAAATTGTGTTACATGGTGTGAGCGCGGTACTTTCAAGCGATTATTTGCTAGAGTGTTCGATGGGTTCTAACCTTCGCTGAGTATTGTGTTGTGTGCGGCGACTGATTGGCTTGGTTTTTGTTATTGCATATTATTATTTTGACGGTGGGGGAGTTTAGTGAATGAACATGTTTACACCAGACACCAGATGCGGCGTATAAATCCAAACATAACAACAACAAAAAATGGTGACTAGTATTTCCCCGTTTTCCATTTCATGTCTATAGCAAATTTTCAGCACACTCAACGCCAATCAATTTCGAGATAGTTTACGATTATTGTATTCGGTTCGGTTCGGCCGATGAGAAGGGGGTGCAATAATTTTAGCAAGAGTGCTCGAGACTGTAGGTTGGGGGTGTGAGTCGCGTGTCAAAATCAACACACACACACACGCACACATACATACATACGTAATATGCATTATTCCACCTCCTCCATCTACATTTGACATCAAAGTCAGGGAATGCATAATATGCCCGAATTTATTTGACATTTGTAAATCTGGCGTGTGAAAACAATTACATATACCTTAAACTATATTTACAGGAAGGGGGGGCATGCGGGGGTGATTTGGGTAACACTGCACCCGGGCAGCTAACCACAAATGTCAGACATCAGACACACCACCATCAACATTGGTAATGGGGGTCGGACTGACTGACAATGACAATGCACTCGGCTGCGGCTGCATCAGTCGTGGGTAAGGGTAAAAGCAACAGCATAATAATAATAAACCTAACAATATCACTAGCAATAGTTGGGGACAAAATAAAATGTACTACAGAGACTAATAATGTTAAGTAGTCTGGTGTATGCCCATCGGTTGCAGAATGTAAACTAACATTACAAGCTATTTTTAACAGCTTCGTGTCAAGCTTCTAATATTCGTTAATTATAAAGCTAAGCTGATACTTTTTGAATGGCGTGCTGTTAATTAACAGAAGAGCTGCCTGCACCTAAACCCAAATACAAATAGTACGATAAGTACAGTGATCGCTTGATAATGTGAACACTTATTTTTATACAAATACATTTTTAAAACAAAACATTTTGAGTTGATTAGCATTCAATTAATTAGTTCACACTAGCACATTGTTTATTTTACGTACCCAAAGACTATATTTAAAAAGAAAATTAAAATGGGAATGGCGGCTTTGTGCAAACAAAATAATTGTTTATTGTGCTTGGCAGTTCTAATTAAAATGTAATTTCAGTGTTTACACTAATTTTAATGAGTGTGGTTTCAATCACATACAGACATATGTATATATGTACATATATGTGTATTTGATTACACAAGGGAATCAAAAATGTGGAAATAGTTGAAAAACATTGCATACTTTTTGCAGTGCCGTGGGGAGGGGAATATTCGCTGTGGATTATTCTAAAGAACATTAAAGTGCCTGACGGACAAAATGGAGGGGGGGTTAAGAGAGAGGAGAAGGGGAACAAGAGACTGGCACACATTTAAGCACGAGAGAAACAGAGAGAGAGAGAGAGAGAAAGCGAAAGAGAGGACACGACATAGCGAACGAGCAATAAAGAGAAAGAGAGAGCATGATGAGATTTGGACAAATTGCACTCAAAATAGTTGTTTTTGTTGTTGTATTGTATACCAAATTCGGCAACGAAGAAATCACGCAATTTCAAACGGGATTTCTTGGGCTCCTCGCGCGGATGATGTACCGTTATCTGATCGCCATCGGCCGATATCATTGTCTCGCTGGGCGGCGATATCGAATACTCCTGCAGCAGCATGCGACGCTGCTGCTCAGTTAGTTCGCCAAGCGGATCATTTGTCCCTGTTCCCGTCCCTGTAGTCGATGATGATGTTGATGATGATGCTGCTGCACCGCCGCCGCCAGGTGGCGTACCATCGCCGCCACCGCCACCTGAAGTTGAGGCATTGCCGCCCATTTGTTGAGCAATTAGCAGCTTCTGTGCATGCTCCTCGGCTTCCTTTTGTTTTTTGAAATCTTTTGTTTTTTGTTTTATTCGATATACACACAAACATACATAGATTCACACAGATATATAGATAAATATAGAGTTAAATATTAAGTACAACAATCAAAAAACAAAATGAAACAAACATAAAACGGGAAATAGATAGGCTAGGAAAGCGAGAGTAGGAGTTAAGGGTGAAAAGAGAGTGAGGCTAAGAGAGAGAGAGAGAGAGAGAGAGCGATGTGTTGTTCACAATAAACAGATAGTTCACTGATATAAGGATCAATATTTATCGATATTTATCGATATTTTGTCTTTAGCTCGAAGTTGTTTATTTTTATTGCTTCTTGTCGCAATCGCATAATCTTTTCTTTCGTTATCAAAAGATGATTCATACTAAAAAATAAATCAATAAACAAAAAAACTTCAAAGGAATTTCACAAAAAGTAGCAAAAAATTTCATAAACTAAAATTTGTAATGAAAAAAACAAAAATAATTATGTCTCTCCGGAGAAACTGTATTCAATCAAAATGTGAAATTTTCAGAGAGATATAAAATATATAAGTATATTTTTTCAACAGCTTTTGGATGCTTTTGGCACTTTGCACTCTAATCGAATTGAAGAGCACTTGAGAGCGAATATAAAACGATTGCCCGGCGAGGCGAGAAAAATCAAATAAGAAATGGCAAAAAATTGAAACTCAAATGGGTGTGGTGGATGACGATGATGATGAAGATGATGATGAAGAGTAGCAGATGCTTCAAAAATTTAATTTCAATTTTCGTAGACCGAAATTGTGGGGGGGGGGGAGGCTGATGATGGTTATCAAAATAAATGACAAAGTATTTTTGTTGGGTTTTGTTGTTGCCGGAGTGCCCTGACCTAACCCATGAGGCTGACCTTGGCATAGGGCGTGTCTCCGCCACCCCTCCAAACCCACCCACGATTCAGTCATGAGTAATGTTATTAAGTTCCCTTTTACTTGATGTCATTAGCTTAAGTTGGGACACGTCAGAGCCTTTGGCTCGTTGCGGAAATGCGGATACGTTAAGGACAAACAAACAGCAACAACGAAAATTGTGGCTAAAAAGCAATTTTGCAGACAAGCCCGATCACTAGAGCAGCGCCCACTAGCGTACAAAACGGGCCGCACGATAAGCGGCTTAAGCTGCACCACCCCCCTCCCAATCATCCACCTAAACTAATGTCCGCCGCCTGTTAACGTTAACATTAATACGACGAGCACTCGAAAATTGCGATTGTAGTATTTTTGTGACAGAAATCAATAAAATTGCAAATTTTAGCCAATTAAAGGAGAAGAATTGAATTTTCGCATGTGAAACATTGTTGATATGTATTAACCATAGACTAACAATGTTAAGTAGTCTCTGGTATTTACATAAGTCACATACATTAGTTTGTCATCATACATTAGTCTGTTATCTGTTGCAGTTCAGCAAGATGCAGAAGCAGAAGAAGGCAAGGGGGGTGAAGGCACAGTTCACGTGACTCAAACGTTTGCCATGAGCTCTTTTTTATTTTTATTTTTTCGGCTCTAACCTGATTCAATTGTGTGCTTATCAGTGTTGCTTATGACGTCATGCAGCTATAAATAGATGCGTCAAGCGTTAAGATTAAGCAACAAACAAAAAAAACACGCCGAAATGGGCATTAGACAGAAGCAGAGAAAAAGCTAAATGAAATCGCAACAAATAACGGCACAGTTAACAGAGGGAACGATCGTGCTATTTATCCTTCCTGTTAACTTTTAATGAGCCATGTTAAATACACATGTTGACATGCAACAATAAAAACAACAACAACAAGGTTCGTTCGCATGCTGAATTTGAGAAGCAATGAAAATCAATTAAAATTAATTGATTCAAAAGTCAAATAAAAGGGGTGGGAGTGCGCCTTTTGCTTATGGTTGTTGTTGTCGATGGTGATGTTGTTTGTTGTTGTAATTGGCTGTGTCTATGTCAGCTGTTGTTGTTGTTGTTGTTTGTCGCAAATTAAACGAACAATGTGCAATAATTAGAAAATGCAATCGCTTTGAGGAGTGCTTGCCCTCGATCTCTCGCCCCTCTCGATCTATCTCTCTTTCTCGCTCACTCTCATAAACACTTAGCCAGACAGAATTAGGTTATAAATGAAAAGTGGGAATTCTTTTGTGGAGAGAATGGAGATAAACTGCTTAATAAGTCTTAAGTTATTTGTCTTTACTTACTTTCCAGCAGCCGCTGTATCAGACTGTCCACATTTAAATCAAAATCTCCCATTTTAGCGGTTGTTGTTGTTGCTCTTGTTGTTTCGGTTTCGGTTGCAGACAGCTGAGAATTCCAATTAAAACTGTTTGCTGCTAAGCTACAGCAACTCTCAAATTTAAAAGCACACGCACAAAAATGTTAGTTGTTATTGCTGCTGCTGCTAATGTTGCCGTGTGTACTTAATTTTTGTGTTTGCCTCAAAAGGCAATTTTCACTTTGTAACACTTTTGCTGTGTGTTGCGTTGCGGCGTTTTACAGTTAGAAGTGTTGTTGTTGTAGTTGGTAATGGTGCCGCTTGTGCTACTGGCGCCGCCGCTCGTGTTGTTGTTGTTTTGCTGCCGAATTTTTTAGGCTATTTTTGTGCAACAACAGCAATTGTACTTCTTATCTCACTGGTTGGTGATAGCACTGACAAAAAAATGTAACGGTTATGGGGTGCAGACGGGATCCTTGTGATTTATCAAAATAAATTTAATTCCACGACACATAAAATTTGGAGCGTTTACTTCATCTGGTGTGATTCCGCTTTAAAAACAAATAAAATAACCAAACATGGCGACAGACTCGCGTGAACTACGAGGCAAGTGTGGCCGCATGTGGAAAGCGCGATGAGAAACGCAACATTTTGTCTTAAAAAATACCATATGGCTCCAATCAGAATTCGATAGTAAATACCATTATAAGCAAAGCATTTTCCATTTGGCTTCAAATGAAAATGTACCAAAATATTCGAAAAACAGACTGTTAATGCATTAACAGTTTATATTTTTGTCAAAAAATTTTAGGAAAAACATGTTTGTGGACATAACAGCATATTCAACCAGCGATAGTCATCATTAAATATACGATAGTTAAACGCGCGCTTTTTAAACATTTTTCGGTAACAGCGGCAATGTGAAAGCTAGGCAAAGCCTTGGGTCTTTATTAAATAAATCATCTAGTAACAAGAATTGTTTCTTTATATATGCTAGCATTGACGATTATGTGCGCAAAACAACACGATAGTTGAACTATCGCTTCACGCAGCTCAAGAATGCGCTAACAGATGTGTGTTTATCAACAACAAACCAGATTTGGCGCTAAAACGGCGCTGATGTTTTCATTTGTCGGCAATGAACTATTTTCCAAATTATTATTCAATTGAGGACATATTTGTGACCCAGGAAAAGGTTGAGTGCAAGGTCAATACACGCCTCCAGCGCATGGGTATGTCACACAATTTACAAAATGCATCTCTCGAGTTGTTAATTAGCATTTGTATCTTTAAGGCTTTCTCGATTCTGGCGCAGAAACAGAGGACTTGGAGCCCGGTCGCACCATCAATCTGCCGCTTTGGTACATCAAGGAACTGAAAGTGAACAATGCATATTTCACAATTGCAGTGCCCGAAATCTACAAGAACGTGCACAAGGCCGTCTGCGAGGCGGAGACCACACACATCGAATTGGGTCGATTGCATCCGTTTTTCTATGAATTCGGACGCTATCTGACGCCGTACGATCGCAACCATGTCATTGGCCGCATCATATTCGAGACACTGCGTCAGCGAGTGCGCCATTTGCTTGACATATCCAAGAACGATGGGGATGGCAAGCCCGAGCACCGCTTGGACAACATTGAGACGAAGCTGCATGAGGCGGGCGTGCGCACCAATACCCTGGTATAAGTAATTCCTTTCGGCAATTGACAACTCCCACTAATCCATCCAATTATCCATATACATTTAGTACATCCATTGGCTGCAAATGAGCGGCAATAATATACGCATCTCTGAGCTGGTCGAGGAGCATCAAAAGAAACGCAAGCGGGCCGATCGCAGTGACGACGAGGGTGGTGGATGCAGCGGCGGTGCTGGTGGTGATGACATCGACATGCCCAGAGGCAAAAAACCTAGCTTGTAATGAAGAATTGTAATGAAGATCAAAGCGTCTGGCAATTGAGAGACATTTAACAAAACTTTATTTCCTGCTAACATTTAAATAAACGTAAAAAACAAAGTACAAAAACCATTCAAATAAGGACAAAAATAACAACAAAACATACTTAATATAATTTAAACTAATATTGCGCTTTTGGTCAATCAAATTTTGCTATAATAATTGTTGTAAAAAAAAAAAGAAAACAGGACAAACCAGAACGAATAAATTTGAAATATTTAGAAATTTGCTCAAGCTCAAAGCCGAAAATCACTTATGTAAATTAGATTTAAGCCTTTTTAACCCATCTTTTATTCAAAAATGTTTTGTGTATATTTTTGGGCGAAATATTGTTATATTAAAACTCAACTCGGTTTCATAGATCAATCATGAAAAAGTCAACTATCTTGCCTCATTTTTCCTATCAACCATTAAATTTCGAAGGGGTTGCGGTATTTGCCTACAATCGAGCGTTGTGCTTTAGATTTCCTAATTCTCAAACCATAATGCTTGCCAACTTCCCAAAGTGTTATATTTTTAACTTTTCACCTCTGCTCTTCAACCATGAAAAATAAATATTCGAACTCAAATAGACAAAATATACCGATTTCTATCTTCTACATTTTAGTTCAAGTGGGTTTTCGCGAGCTTTTGTTGTTTTTGTCAGACAATAAAGTATATATTTTTGTTTGCCGACTTGAAACCAATTTGTTTCAGGGAGAGTTCTCTTGAAGGTATTTAAGCTACATTCACCCTTTAGCGTTAAATTAATGCCCTTGTCCTTATTTCAATTTATAGTATTACAAAACATAAGAGTACGATTTTCGAATTATTCCGTCTTTCCTATTTTTCTTTTTCTTTTGGGATTTTATGCAAAATATTTACTTAAATTTTGACAGCAGATAAAAATAAAGAAAACAAAAATGCAGACAATACTTGATTGAATTAGCTTGATGTCCCCAGTTTGAGTTCCTTTAAATACACTTTAATATGCATATTTACATGCAGATATATTTTATAAAAAGTCTGTTTGGATTTATGCACTCCTCGCTTTCGATTCAATAGCTTGTTGTGTGGGTTTTTTGATTCAGTTTGGGGAAATTTCACGTTCCACGAATCCCTGTCAAATGTGCAGGATATATGAACAGAACAGGAATAGTACAAGCAACAACCATTTATATTAATATCCAAACTTATTTTTTATGTCACATTTAAAGCATAAATAGATTTGATTTGATTTTAGATTTTATCGTTTTGTTTTGCCATTTTTTGTTTGTTTGTTTCATTTGTTTTGTTTTGTTGTAAATATGACGGGTACTTTTGCCCGATTTTCTTAGTGTCTCACAAAAAATACATACATTTAGTACAATATATATATGGCTTGGTATATAGATTAGATTAGGATATATATATAAATATCTATATATATATATATATTTTTTTTTAAATCCTCTTTCAATTTGTTGCAGCAACGTGGAACAATAAGCGCACCTCTTAAGGCAACAGTTTTGAAGCATTTGTTTTTTGTTTTTGTTTTTGGGCTTTTTTTTTGTTTGTTTGCCGCGTTGCTGTTGTTGATTTTCAATTTTACTACTTATCTAAGACGTACAATATATATAGTATTTTCTTGTATATATGTTTTATATAGTAGTTAACTCATTTTGTGCTCATTTAAATTATCGCATGGATTTGGTAAGCTCAATTGGAATTCATGTCTAAAACAAACATTACAAAAACAACGTTGGAAGAACAATCCGACTAAACAACATATATATATTTCAAAATTGGAAATATTGTAAAACACTCAAAGCTTTGTTGTTTTTTTTTTTTTTTTTTGAATAGGTTTTCATTATAATAATTAGACACGCAAAGGATTATTTTGAAATGTTGTTTCCAATATTATTTGAAAATGTCTTGCAGCTATTTTGATTATTTTCTAATTTCTCATTTCAATTTGTCTTGTTTAAGTGTTCATTTAGAAATAGTAAACATACTACAGTCGAACTTACGTATAACGAACTTTTGTATTCATTTCCAAAAACCTTGGTTCAATTAAAAACCTATTCTGTATAACGAATTTTCTCCATAACGATATTGATTCTTGTCTCCTTGGGATTCGTTGTATTTAAGTTCGACTGTCGTATATAATATTGTACCCAATACAATTTCAGCACGTTTTAATGTTTCCTGGTGTTCAAACAAAATTGCAATCCTTGAGACAGCTTTAAAGACATTTCAGTTTAACCCTTTTGCCACTAACATCAACTTTGAACGGTAGATGAGGAAGCCTTCACTAAATACAATAATACATCAATATAGTATATATATAGTATTATTGGCAATTATAGTTTGTCGGTTACATTAGTAGAGAATACAACATATTTTTTTCTGTTTTTTTTCTTTCAATAATATCTTTTGCTTTAAAAGTGAGCAGCACAATAATATATTTTTGTTACGTTTTTTCGTTTTATTTGTTTTGTTTCTTCATCTTAGTTTTGTGTTTTCTTTTTTTTTAGTACGTGTCATTAAAAATATGCAATTTATTAACTAAAAACAATTTTCTGGCTGTTGTGTCCTTCTACGGATGCTTTTCTTAAGGACAGATAGTTTGCAGCCCAGGCAAAAATGCACAACAATTGTTGGCGGCCTACTAAGTATTTAAAAAAAAAAAAACACGAAGCTCTTTGCAACTTTGCCAGCAAATAACGTAAATAATAAGTTTTAGTTGTTAAATAGTATATATATAAACAATAAAGCAAATTAAAAATAAAATAAAAAAAAATAACATACATACATATTCATATATATGTATGTATATATAGATATAGTCGTAATAGCTATGCGTAAGGGCGACCTGGCAAGCCCGTCTCATAAACTTTAACAAACAGCTGACAATTTGCACTACTTGATGCCATTATTTGTGGCGGTGGGTGGTATGTGTGTGGGCGTGGCCGCGGCCGCTAGGGCATTCGGATCCAGCTCATTTCGAAGCGCAACTGGACGCTTTTGTCGCTTTGGCAGAAACACCTACAAGAGAGAAGACGACGAACGACACATCAGTATAAAGCGAAAAAGAGTCAAAGAATAAATTAGTTTAACACATACTTTTAGTGCACCCTTAACCATGAGGTAGAACCAGTAGAGTTGCGGCAAGAACAAGATGGCAATGCTGACGAGACAGCCGCGTGGCAGACCACACATCGCCACCCACACGGATGTGGCATCAATTGCCAGACTATAGCGCCACATAACATACGGCCACATGCACACGCGGAACACAAAGAACGTGGCCAACATCAGCAGCCCATTGACAATATATGCCTGCGAATCCTTGAGCTTCATGGTGCTCAAAACGCTGCGCATTGACACAAATGGCGTCGAGAACTCCATCATAAACATGTAGCTGTAGATGCAATGGCCACCGCCTCGTATATACTGCAAAGAAGAAAGCATAAGAATCGATTTTTGAATATTCATTCAGATACTAACCGTGACCACAAGCAGTCCGAAGGTGCCAATGAAAACATGATGTATCATCATAACGGGATGCGTAAGCACATACTTCAAGAAATCCCAGCGACCATCTTTGGGTATTTGGACACAGGCGCCATCATAGTCGCAAATCTCATGCGGTGTACCTGGCGTGCTGCCATTGTTGTTGCCTGCACGCAAATCCGGTTGAGATCGGGCGCCACCGGCTTTATCGTAAAACGAGTTGCGCGAACTTCCATTGATTAACGGCTGCGCCTTGGTCAAACGTAGCAAATGCAGCTTATCGGCAATCTTCTGGGTGTGCACCTTGTACATCGACCAAATGTCATACATAAAGTAAGCGGTGCCAAACCAGCCGTAAGCCTCCATTAGAAAATGCGAAGCGTAAACAAACGATTTGCTGCATGTCGATTTGCAAACGATGAGGCCAACCAGAAACGAGAACGAAGCCTGTATTGCTGAAACGATTCTAAAGGACACAAGAAGAGTTAGTAATTATCAAGACTATGATCTCAATCCGAGTTAACAGAATGGTTTACCTAGCTTTTTAATGAATTACCCTTAGTATATCCTTGAAATAACAATGAAACCTTAAAATGTTCGAAAACAAATATGAAAACTTGTAGATCGTTTCGACTTTGACAGATACAACAACAATTGTTTGAGTGTTTATATTTTTTTCGTTTGTAAGAATTCACAAAATTAAATTTATTGAACTTTTGGCATATCTTGAAATTAGCAGTGAGTGGTAATCTTTAGAACACGAGCTCCCTTGAGTGCTTTAAGGGTTCTATACTATGCAATAGCAGGCCTGAGTTAATGGCAACAAGCTTGGCCGGCAACAACACTGAGGAAATGACAATGCCAACAGCGGAGTGCAGCAATGAAATCGGGCCGCAAATGATGGAGGATGCAGTATGTAATCTTAGCTGCCAGGATCGCTTTGTGGCCAAGCACATGGAAAACTTTCCGCCGTCCGGCAGCGTTGTTCGACGCAAATCATCACTAAGCGTATGCTGCAAATGCTCCCGAACCTCAGCGCAAACGCAGCGACGTTGCACGCCCATGGGACAGCGAATGTTCGAGCAGCTGTTGTCGCATGAGCGTAAAAAGGAGCGTTTGCTTGTGCCTGATCTGGCAACCGAGTGGTTTCGCAAGCAAAAGATCTTTCTCGACCATGTGACGAGGGAAGAGCAGCTGGCGGCTAAGGAACAAGCAAGAGATTCATCACTCATATCGTATGTGTGCGATTGCCGACAGCGTTGCGGTTGCGGCAATGAGTCAACGCTGCAGCACAGCGTTCAGTATTTGGACTATTGTCAGGAGCTGCGGCGACGTCGCTTGTTGCTGCAACGTCAGCGACGTCAGCGACAACAAAACGAACCCACTTGCAATTGCAGTGATCCCATCAAGCCAAAAAGGAGGACAGACAATCAACAGGAAGAACAGCAGCAACAGCAACAGAAGGATCGTAGTTTGGGCGGCCTGATGCTTATGAAGCCGGCAACAGGCCGATTATATCCGCATCGGACGTGCAGCTGCATGCGTAGCCGCAACTTTTGCGCCTGCACCTTTCAGGCGGACGGACAACCGATGAGCGAAGAGTGTCGTTTGGCGTTACGCTGCCGGACGGAGTCGTCGCTGATGCACCTGCGCAAGAGGTGTAGTTTGCGCGAGATGCCACAGCGGCAACTCGATCCGGCATGCTATCGCCGTATATCACCGGAATTCTATAGCCTACTCAAGCGTTACGAGGATGGCATGAGCGAACGTTATCCGCTGTACGGTCTGCCTATGCGCTATTGGGGCCAATCAACAGCGCCCTGCTGTCCATGTGAGGAGCTCGTGGTGGATCCTTGCATGGATCAGTGTCTTGGCGATCAATCGCTAGCCGCAGAAGGGGAGCTGCAGCCAAAGGAAAAACTTGAACGGCTGCACAAAAACAAACTTAAACAGGCGAAGTTTAAGCACGAAGGTGAGGATGAGCGAAAGAAATGCGCGTATACGGTAATCGATGCCAGCCAAAAGAAAGACAAGAGATTTCTGAATGTGGGTAGAATGCCGTTGGCAAAGGAGGAAGGCGAGGAAAACCGTTCCGACTATGGGCAAAGCGACAGGGAGCATGAACCAACCTACAGCAGCGAACAGAACATGCGAAGCCAAAGCCTGACTGCGACTGCGAGCTACACAGCGGAAGAGCAATCAAACAAAGAACAAGAAAACATTCAGACTAAAGAGTCAGAAACATCTGTAGAATGCAATGAACAAACTTGTCCAAACCTCCGAGAAGTAGTAACAAAGGAATCCAGAACAAGTAGGGTCCATTTCTCTTGTCAGCCAGACCCTGACGGCAAGGCTGCATGTTTAAAGAAGCAACGTCGCAAAACTGATGAACAGCAGCCCAGGGGAAAGGGTATTTTGAACAGCATGGCAGGTCTGTGCAGGCGTGTAATGCACCCGGGGCGTCATCTCCTATATAACTTGAGCACGGTGCAACGCCAGCCACCATCGTATGACCAAAAACCGCCCAAGAAAGAAGAGTCACCACGCTGGAAGCTGCCCAGCGGGGCAAACACCACGTCAATATTTTCGTATAAGCCGAAACGTTGCAATTTGAAACAGCGGAAACCAGAACAACAGTGGACAACTAGTCAGGCAACGGCTAGCGGTTTCACGGTTCAGAGTTCAAGGCAATCGATTAGGCACTACTATTCCAAGTATGCCGTGAACCAAAGCAATTGGCAATCAGAACACGTTATAGACAAACCGGTTGTGTTCAGCGGTTGTACTGAGCGTTTAGACAGAAATCAGGTCGAACATGAGCAAGTCCCCCAAGTGGAGGAGGAGGTCATTACCGGTACAGATAGTCAACTGACCACTTTTATAGTTGCAAAAGACAGCTGCATCGGTACTCCATCGGCCGTGCAATGCCAATCAAAGATAAGCTTAACAGACAGTCAACTTACCGCTGAATCACAGCTGACCGAAAGTCTATTGACATCGATAGAAACTTTACAACCTGATGCCGGTGCCATTGATGTCTACAAAGAGGAGGAGTGTCAGAAAGCGTCAACTTCTCGCCGGTGTATAGCGCGTCCTAGCTATACGCCAGGATCGGATTATGCGGAGCTTATGCGTTTAGTGGCCCGAAAGCGGACGAAGCCGAAACAGCGCAAACGTCGCGTGGTTAGCTTTGCGGACAGGGATCGCAACATTGACAAAAAATCAACAAACACAATGAATTTAGCAAGGGAACGCTTTAAGACGATGCCAGCAAAATGTCGTACCACTAGCGCACCTACGCGCAAACGACGTAAAATTATTAAGGTCACCCAGTTTAAAATACCGGACTTTGAAGAAAGCCAGGGTCCGTCTTATTCGCGTGTCCCCATGTACAATCTGTTAGAGCCTTCTTCTTCCAGACGAAAGAAACAAGATTCGAATGAAAGCTTTAAAAACTTTGTTAGCAGTTACCGGGACCAAAGCGACATAACGGAAAGCTCCTTAGAGTCCTTTGACAATCGCGGCAATCAACGCAACTGGGAGAGAAATAGGACACGTAGCTACGAGCGTTCCTATGATTATATTGATGAAAGCAATGCCAATAATCAAAATAGCTCAGGTTATGTTAGGGATTATTCCAATCAGCCATACAATAGATCGTCGCAATTTGGTGATAGCAACTCAATGAGAACTCAAAACGAGCAGCCTGAGCTTACTGGTTCGACCTCTAGAAGCACAATGCAATATGGTAGTCAAGCATCAAGCAACGTCATATCTGATCATTTCCGCAATGTTCCAACAAAATATGCCCCGAGTCTGGCGAGTAACAAGAGCCATGAGCCGCAAGCATCGGAGATGCCAGACAACACCGTTCTCCAAGCAAATTTAACGCCACCTGTTCAACAGAATGTGGAGCGAGAACGACAACAGCATGTCTCTGACCCGGAGTTTCGAGATCTGCCGATGATACGCCGCAGTCACAGCATGGATACCATTGAGAGCAGTCGCCGCTCTATTGTGCCCCTGCAGCCGCTCCATTGTGCCCCTGACACCACCAATGGTACGTTGGAAAACGTGCAAAACACGAAGATCCCTGTACCCAGCTCGTCGGTTCCTCGGTGGCGGTCTAAGTCCCAGAATTCTGAGGCACACACCAGCTGGTTGCCAAAGATCTTTACAAGCAAGCCACCTGTGAATGAAAAGTTGCTAAAGCTACGCGAGGCTGCAGTAAAGGTGCCAAAGGTCAAGGCAAAGCCAGCACACATGAAAGCGCAGTGTTCGTTGCGCACTCGTCGACCGCCACCACGTCGCGTTCTTCAAGAACAGATGCAAAAGCAATGGCAACAACAGCAAGCTTTGCAGGCCTACTTGGACTACCGGCAGGCGCGATTCCTTAAACATGAGCATAACGATCGAGCATTGCCAATTCACGACAATCAGCCGAGTGGGAGTAATGACAACGATAATCGATTAGCGGCGGTAAACTTTGGGTGGCGATCGCGCTCCGGCTGTGATATGCAATTTCGAGATGATGAGCCGCCAAGTGTATTCTATGAAAAATCCAAAGACCTAAGCGAAAATTTATCGAGTATTGGCATTCAATGCAATCGAACATCTTATATACACACTGCCGCACCGAGCTCTCACAAGAAGAGAAGGAAAAAAGATAAGGTTTACGCAACGCACGACAGGAATTTCGAAAACAAAGAGTCATGTGCTCAAACAAGACAGTCACAATACTCGCAAACCGATTTGTGCTGGCAGAAATCCGATGATAACCTTAAACGTAAAGTAATGGACATATCAAGCCATAGGTTCAGACATCTGCAAGCAGAGGAAATATATCGCAGCGAGGAATTCCCAACTGAGGCACGGTACGAGCGAAGGCGACCGCAGGTTATTAAGCAGCAAATGGGTCGAGCTTTGGTTTCTACATGCAAGTTACTGCATTTACCCGATTATGGTGTAGCAGGAAGGGGTATTGTTGCGAAGCGTAGCAAAGATTTGGCCAACTCCTACGACGACCATCCTGTTTTCAGCGAATCGTTTGCCTATCCTCAAAACAGCAGGCGACGTTCGAGCAGTCTCAGTGATAAGAACGCCATCGAGCTACCATCGCCGCCTGCTATAAAGGCCAAAGAGCAGCAGCAGCAGCAATGTCCAGCACCAAAACCAAGTTCCATACTAAAAGCCGTTGCGAAACCGCTGAACAATGTCGTCAAGGAATCAAGCGATTTCCGACGCGTCAACTTTGTGCCTCGCCATCAATCGGATACGTCACTGGAAGCCTGCATTGATCCAACTAAATTCAGTTGTAGCCGCTATGAAGGCTACTCGATCGGAGGAACACCTTCCTGCTATGCCGTACAAGCAGCAACAAGACGACCCGCTCATACTGTGCACACGAACATGTTGAGCCCATACTTAAATCGAGATGAAAGCCCCCTGCCACAAACAGACATAAATAGGAGACAAAATAAATTACCTTCGCTCTTTGCGGTACCCACTTCAACTGCGTACGAGAAGACCGTCAGTAAAGTTTTGCAGATATCAAGCGAAGCTTACTGTGAGCGTTTATCGGTACGCGCCAAAACGCAGGAGGAACATGAAATGGAGGAGAGCCAATTGCCCATGAACTGTCAGCTATTCTCAAAGCGCAGCGATTTTCCAAACACAAGAATTCAAAAGAGCAGCAGCAATGATCGTTATATGCCCCCATCGGTGTCTTTAGTTTCCGATTTGGATTTCAAGACGCATTGCCAGCAATCACGCACCATTACAGACGAAGAGATGATGCGTAAGGATGGCGGCGGTGTCATGAAATCAATCGATGTACCCCTTATGCTGACCACTGTCCTCCAAAGACGGCACCACAAGCCAACCACAAACACGACGCCGACTACAGATGCACCAACAACATCCTCGGCAGGTCACATGCCAAGACTACTGATGAGCAGTACAGCAACAGGCCGTAAGATCGACAAGTCATTTAGTTGCTACGCCAACGATGATAAAGATAATTTTTGTCAGAGACGTCACTGCTGTCTGCGTCGCCTGCCCGAGGAGCCCGTTGTCATTGAACCCACCCATGCGGGACTGCGCGTACAGCAAGCGAAACAAAATTGTTTGCCCATTCTTTTTTACGGTCGCAAGTGTTGAACAACTTTGTTTGGTATAAACTACCCACTCGATATATATGTACATAATGAATTGGAAAAGCAATTGAAATGCAAGAATAAATTGTGTTTCCATTTTTCTGTAAGAAAGTCTGTTAAAACGCTCGTTGAGAAGTTGACTTAAAAATAAAAAATGACATTTCTCGGAATATTTTGGCACAGAGAAACCAATGCATTTAGTTAAATGATAGCCAGATACTTTGCCGACCTGAGTACTGTTGGCTATAAAGAGTATATAAATAGAAAATAACATAAGTATGAAAAAAAGAAATTTTTAATGCTCCTTAACAACAACAAAATCAAATTGATTATCTCAGGTATTTTTGTTTGTTCCGAGAAGCTGCGCTAACTTTCCGCTGGCCAATTCTATTGGTTGATCTTCGGCTGACTGTTACGCTTTTTGCCAGAGCCTGTGGATGTTCTGGGTGAGGGGGATACCGATTCGATAGGGTCTTCTGGCTTGTGTTGACAAAACTGTCGAATCAATTGGGATTGGCGTGGTGCGACAATCTCCTCACTTTCGCCGGACGCCCCACTCTTTTTAGCTTGTTTTTGTTTCAACTTGCGTTGTCGTGCAATCGCATATTTATCGACGGTGCCCACTTTGTCATAGAGCAGGCACAGCTCTTCGCATTGTCGCGCTGTATAGAAATTATGGGTGAGTGTCTCCTGGCTGTGTAGACTGCACACCAGTTCCTTTAGCTCAATGCCCTCGACCGTCTTGAACAGCAGATCCAGATGCACCGGACAATGGGCATGAGCATTTAGGCACTGCAACATATGCATCAAATATTGTTTTTGATCGTCGGTCAGCACCGATAGCAGAAAGAGCATGCGCACGATTTTCAATATATTATTGCGATCCAAGGGATCAATTGGCATACCGCAACGATCGTACATGCTATCGTATATCTCCAAATCGTTGAGCTCCGTGTAGGGTGCTATGACGTGTCGCATAACGCTCCAACAACGATTGCGTGCGAATGGTTTGAGCGGCTGCTGGTTCTGTTGATAGACGATCTTAAACAGTAAGGCCAGCAAATGTTGCATCGAGCATCTGAACAGGCAGCTTAATGCCTCAATAATGTGACGATTGCGACGGCAAATCAGTTTGCGATTGTACACATTATTATGGCATTTGGGGCAGACATCGGTTGGGCAGCGCTCGAACCAGTGATACTCATCCACGGAGCGCAACGTTTCCAATCTCGGCTTACATTGGCAGCAGCATTGTTGCTTTCGGCCCGAACCGCCAAAGTAGCCCTTGCACATTTTTTACTAAATAATTTTGTTGTTGTTCGGGGGTTTTCGGAATTGAAAATTTTTGACTAAATGTCGAATTTATCTAAACATACTAGTTTCTATTTTTTTTTTTTTTTCTAATTTTTTGTTGTCAAGAAGTTTGACAAATATTTGATTGTAGTTCATTTTTAGTCTGGGCTTTCATCGCAGCAGACCTTGAAGTAAACTTTTAGATTGTAAATATTTTCGAAATTATGTTGGTGTCCAAAAAATAAAGCCCACAAAATAAGTAAACAAATTCAGACATAGGCTTTTTTAATATTTGAAAATTAAAAAACAAAAAAAACCCAAAAAAAAACTCTTTTTGGTATTTTATTAGAGCTATAAATTTTGCATGTTATAAACAAGCAACAACAACGCGAAATGTCTTTAGAAAGATCAAAATTTTATGCCGCTTCTCGAGGAGTCGGGGAGCCAAATGCCCGTCCTGGTTCAAGGGCAGCGGCTGCGGCAAGCGAAGATCCAATTGCACGGTACAGCACCCAAACGCGTTATCAAAGAACCGCAAGAGAGCTTCTGGTGTCAACGCCAACGACATCAAGAAACGTTGCCAGGCGACGTATTTCACCAACCAAAACGACAACAACAAATACAGCAACAACATCAAAAGGGAAAACAGCAACAAAAATGCCCAACGGTTTGGAAGAACTTTCGCGAAAGATTGCTGCCAAAACACGAAAAGTTGGAACAGCCGCCGGTGGAACAGCAGGCACATTTAAACGTCCAGTTAAAGCTGCAGCAGCAACAGAAACTGCGACGACATCAACAAAGAAAGGCAACAACAATAATCGCAATCGACGTCCCAATGCCAAGGCGGGAACTGAAATATTTGCTGCCAGCAGCAGCAGCACCAACAACAACAACCGAAAAGTTCGTCGGGGACGCATTGAACCATTGCTAGCCAAATGGTTGCTAATGCCACAAAGCAACTTCCGGCAATCGAGCCAATCCTCGCTGGACACGAACAGCTATCAGAAAATGCAGCAGCTGTGCGTTAAGATCTCGTGGCCGGAGCTACAGAAGAGCCCGTGCAATCTGAGGCGGCGACATCTGCGCGTTGTGGAAAGCGGACCGTCGCGTGTTTTTTCGGTGCCCAGTCAACGTATACTGCTCGCGGATGAGCTCAAGCAGGCACAGCTCAATCAGCTGCAGCCCAGGCGAATGCGACAAAAGCCGCAGCAGGCGAAGCAACAACTGTTGCAGGCGGACGGCGCTAAGCAGACGGCGACGTCCTCCAACAACAGTGAAGCGTCCGCAAGGTCGAGTCCGGGCTTCAGTGACACTAGCAGTGACAATTGGTCAAAGAGCCAGCAATATGCTGATACGCCGCTAATGTATCGGGGTACAAAGAAGGCGCTTCGGCTAACATCGACAGTCGTGAAAGTTGTGCCAGATGGAATAACAGCAACAGCAACAAAAACGAAAGCACCAGCAGCAACACAAACAACTGCAAAATTAGCTAAAACATCGAAAGTTGCCGAGCAAAAGAAGCAGCAGCAGCAGCAATCGTTGCCCAAACGTGTCCAAGTCAAGCCAAGAGAAACACAACAGCAATCAAAAAAGACAACAGCAGCAGTAGCTCCGACCGCTCCCCCTAAAATAGTACGGATGGAACAGCATAAGGTGCCGAAAACTGTCGAAGATGGCATCGATATAAGCTATCAATATTTTGTTAATACGCCGTTGGCACGTGGCAGGAAGCCACAAACTATACGCTATTTGTATCGTCCGATGGTGCGGCGTCTGAATCCAGCAACAACAACCGCAACAGGCCGCAAGAAGGGGGGACGCAGCTCAACCAAGAAGCTCAATGAACAACAGCAGCAACAAGAACAAACACAACAACAACAACAACTGCTGCTAAGAACAACGCCTGCCACCAGCAACATCAGCAGCAGCAGCTTTCTATCGGATTCCGATACGGAACTGGAAACGGAATGGGATCATCAAAGTTTTGATCCGCCCCCAATTGTTGTGAATCCCAAGTATTTGCCGCTAATCAAAGAGCTAAACAAACATCCAATGCCACAGAAACAGAAGCCGCGTGCCCCTAAGCGTGTTGACGTCACACAAAAGCAACAGCTGCAACAGCAGCATCAACAGCTGCAACAGCAGCAACGTAAGGAGCAGCAGCAGCAGCAGACGCTGCAAAAGTTGAAGGAGCAACAGTCAGCGGAATCACAACAACATCAGCCGGCCCAAAAGCAACAACAACAACATAAGCTAACTGCAGCTAAGCGAACAATTATCGATTTTCAGTCAAATGCAACATGTATCCACTCGCATGGCGTCAACATTTGTTTCCATAGACCAATCCGAATGGTTGCAGGTTCATCAAAAACATCATTTGATTCAGCCAAATCAGCGAAATCAGCCAAATCCCAAATTGAAGCCATTACCGTTGACGAGATTGAGCCGAGTTGCTCCAAAAAAATTCAAAAGGAAGACAAAAGCAAAAGTTGTTCTCCGAAAAGCAAGGACAACGACAACACTAGCAATAGCAGCATTTTGGATTTGTCCCGGTTTGTGTTCACGTTGCCTGTGAATGATGCTGAGAAGAAGAAGCGCCAGTGTAAATCGCGTGGCCGTCAAAAGAGGAGTTGCAAGTGAGAGGCGAGGGGCAAGTGTTGCATGCCATCATAACAAATCGATCTATCAACATATATATAAAGATAAAAAATACTTGCAAACTAAAATTATAATATGTATTTAATATATACTAACTAAACTAAACTAAGTAACTAAGTTTGAACATGCCACGATGACTTCATTTGCAATGAATGAAAGCTTGCTTTGCTCGCGCCCGAAAAGGTCAGGGTCAGGCCTGAGGGCAAGGCCGCAGCAACAAGGCGTCGACATAATATGTACATATATAAGTATGAGAAGAAGGAGAGGCCAGGGCTTTAGATTATATTCCCCAAAGTGCAGGATAAACGTGAAGGGTTGGGTTGGGTTGGGTCGAGTATGACATAACATTAAACAAAGGATGCATATGACAGAAGCATCCACATCTCCCCCCCGTTCATTGTGTATAACACAAAGACATTGTGTTTGTATAACAATGATAGTGTATGAGGGGGCGGGGACGGGGGGTGGAGACAAGCATATGTAATCAAATGATTCCCATTCACATTTATTAGACAATCTCTGTTTATGTAATCTACTCAAACATTTAGAGAAATGGGAATGGACTTTCATAAGAATTAAGTTCTCTCTTCTACTAACAAAGAAATCTTTATCGAATAATAATGCAAGAATTTACTTCATTAGTTTATTCGGTTTCGCTTAGCTTATAATTATAATTAGAAATTAATGATTATTGGTTTGTCAAGTACGTAGTTTTTCTATTGCGTTTCGATTAACTTAACTCTCTATTTATTTTTTTTAACGATAATCTTTTGACCCTTTTTGTTCAATAAGTTTACTTTATTTCGAGGCAAAAAACTAAACTTAAGCTTAAGGTAGAACACAAATTATTGACCAGAAGCCGGCTAGAAAATAACTAATGGATAAAACTAACTCGCCTTCGAACTCGAAATCATTATGTGGATTCGTCTTTCGGTGGCACTCCTTTTATTTGCTTAATTGCTTTTTTTTTGTGTTTATTCTGTTGTTTTTTATGTGGAAATGTCATTCAGCTTTGGCGTTCCCCTTTTCCATTCACTTTGTCTAATTTGGAAGTACATATATAAAAAATAAAATAAATACTATATAGAGTATTAGTTCCAATTGTCGTCCAATGAATGGCGCCGCTAGGTGTTTGATTTTGTTGTTGCAATTTTAACATTTTATAACAATCAACGGCAATTGTGCGAAATAATAATATCATTGATAACGCGAGAGCGAGAGAGCGAGAGAATTTGTTATAATAGTCTAACTAATAAAAATGGCAGAACTGTGTCTAATTAAGATTTATGATTAGAGTCAAGGCTGGTCAAGGTGCGAGCTGAAAGGTTAGACGCTCGAATGTCTCTCTCGCTCTCTCTCTCTCTCTCTTACGTATCACTTAGTATAACAACTATAGTTCTATGGAAGTTCGACTGTACAAAGTTTATTTCTTTTTCGTTTTTCTCTATTTGCCCATTTTATGAGTGGGACACTCAATTGTTTCCACTGCAAGCCGCCGCATCGTGTGTTTCTTATCTACAACACACACACACACCCACACACACACACACACATACGGTCTGTTTGGAATGAGTTTTTTGGGGTGGTGGGGTGTCTGTCTGTCTGCTTGTTGGTCGTCGCTTAAAGGGCTTACTTGATAATCATTGTCGAGTGATTACAATGTGCGTCATAAACAGTTTGTAGCATATATAGTATAACACTTTAGCGTATCGATTCGGTTTCAATTGTAGGTGGCGCAATGGAATAAAATAGAATCTTGTCCTGAACTATATAATTTGAAAATGTATTACAGTTGCCGTATAACACTATTCAGTATAACAGTAGCAGTACATCAACTGGCTTAGTAAAGTTGTAATTATAACAATTTTAGCATATGTAAAACGGCATATAACAGTTCCGATTACGACAGTAATCAGTATTGTATAACAGTTATTGTGTCGGCTTCAAACTATAAAAAAGGCTTGTTGAAGCAATTCCCAGTTCGCAAATTGCGGAATATCATCTCACATGATCTAACGATTGTATAACACAATTTAGACAAGTGCTGTTTTGACCGCCCCGCCCCGTCAACTGCAGCACACAGCACATCTAATCATTAGCTCGTTTTTGTCGCCGGAAAAGGTAGGAGGCTGCGGGATGGAAGGGGAGGGGGTGTAGAGAGAGCGCGTGGAGAGCGAAACGCTTAGCCAATCTACAAAACAGTTTGTTTAATTAACACTCGGCACACACACAAAACAACAACTGGTTGAGAATCAAAGCGAGACGGCAGCGGGGGGGTCGAGGGGCAGGCAATTGCGACGGGGTGCGGAGTGAACCGAAGCCAACCAGTTTCGAACAATTCTATTGTTTCTTGTTTTGTGAAGTACAGTTGAACTTTCTCAAGGGCAAAACAAAAAAACAAAAAATTTATACGGAAATTCTTAATGGAGAAGTGCGACTAATTAGCGAGAGACTCAAACTTAAGTAAAATAAATAATTCCAAATGAATTAAGATCAAGAATTAAGAATCAAGATAAATAAATAATAATATATTATTATAATACTTACTTGTTGGTTATTTCGAGTACATCGGATATCATGAGGCGATACTTGTGCCGGAATTGTTGTCCTCGCTGCGTCTCGAGCAGATATTTGTTGCAGAAATCGGTGAGCGAAACGAAGTAGATGAAGCCCAATGAGGTTAGAAAGAGGCCGCGTTGCAATGTGATGCGATCGGTGGTGTTTGGTATTTGCCACAAACTGCCGCACGCCAAACCAATCGACCCGATCGAGCATGCCAACGAAAAGTAGCAGCCACAACGCATCGGCAACGAATGACCCGACTTCAAGGGCGGCGCCGGCGGAGGAGCTGCCGCTTCTGGTGTTGCAGCAGCAGAATCCTTTGGCTCATCCTTGCAGTCGCCGTTGGTCGTCGTCACCAGCGGCTGATACTCGCCGTTCCGTCGATGATGCATCTTTGATTCCACAAACTCTGTTTATTTCTTCTTTTATTTTTGTTGTTGTCCTTATTGTTGCCGTTTCTGTTGCAACCTGTTGCCTGTTGGACGGTGCTGCTTGATGCGTGGATTTGGCCTTTACACGCGGCAAAACGGTTTCATTGGTGCAGGCTGTTGTTTGAGACAAATAAGAAATGAACGACTTGCAGTTATCCTGTACATATCCCTAAAAGTATATATATAGTTTTAAATTAGTTTTATTTAATGTTTTTTTTTTTCATTATTTTATAGCAGAATATAAGTAAAGAATTTTTTGAACCGGTTCACAGGGGAAAAAAATATATGTACTTCGTTTCGTCGAGTTCAGTTTTTTCAATAAGGGAAAATAACGAAATTATTTAAAATGTATTTTTCAACAAATTAATTTTAAATTTGAGTTTTTTTTAACAGAAATTGAACCTGTTTTGTTTACATATAAAGGTTTGTATGTAAGTGAAACAACCCTGTTGCATGTGTGTGCCTGTGTGTGTGTGTGTGTGTATGTATGCAAACAGCGACTGTCTGGTGCTTATCGGTTAACGAAGCGGAACTCAATCTGTATTTTCTCATTATCACCCAATTATCGTTATCAGTATCGACCCGCGTTTGTTTTTCCTGTTGCTGCTGCCGCCGCTGCCGTTGTTGTTCCACATTTTATTCACACTTTAAACAAAATAGTTTTTGGACTTTGTGATTTAATTACTTTTTTTATATAATATACATATACATATATTTATTTGTTGTTTTTTTTGTTAAAGTAGACTTATCTAGCTTTTGTGTTTATTTAGTTTATTGCGTTTATCGTTTATCACAAGCATGAAATTTTATGTCCACAAACTGCTAAAGCGCACTGTTGCGCTCATTTACTGTTAAGTACATACATATGTACAACACCCTGTGCATAGAATATATGTTGGGTACAATATTCAATTGCCAATTGAAATTCGCTTTTGTATATCTATACTGTATGAATGTGTTTTAATTAAAGTTGGGCGCATTTCGTGTGTTTTATTTCACAACACAATAACGAACGAGTAAACAATATGTATACATATAAAGCCATACGTTTTTTTTATTGGCTTAACACGCGCGCTAAGAAGAAAACTATGAGAGCAAACAAATATGCCGTTAATTCTCACTTTGAATAATCGTGTATCTGTCGTGCCCTTCGAAACGAACATCTCTAATAAGAATGCAAGTGCGAGTGAGAGCGCAATGAAAACAAAAGTTGCGCTCACCCCTCTTTAACATTTCTCTTATATGCACATACATACATTTTTTTTTCTATATACATTCATACATACATACGTTTTTCGGTATTGCGACAGCAACAATGTAGGTCAAGCACAACGGTGCATTGCCCAATTCTACAATTGGCACATACGGCCAACAACAACTGGCGCCTAACGCAACATTGTTTAGTTTACATTTATGACCAAAAGTAGCGCGCGCGCGCGCGTACCAACAACAACAACAATCAATTACAAATCGAGGCAGCTGATCGGAGAGCTAATTTTTATTTAACATTTACTTTATTTTTGTGTCACTTTCATTGACGCCCACACAATCTAACACTAACACTAGCACGCGAATACACACACACACACTAACACTAACATACTCATACGAGATGACGCGCGCGCAGTCAGCAGCCGTCGCAGCTGCTGCAGACGCATTTCATACGCACACTCAATGGCCGAAATTCAGATTCATTGATTATGCAATTTTGAGAATCGCCGAGACAAATTGCTTAAATCCAGTCATCTCATAACTCCAATGAGCAACAAAAAAGTAAAAACAACATCAACAAAAGTGATCTAATCTTGCGCACACTGTTACATACACACACACACACAGAACACACAACTCGCACACACACACACGGGCACACACAGCACACAGAAGCGCGCCTTGAGTGTGCTTCATTTGCCGGCAACGGCGTCACTTTTGCATTTAATGTTGTCATTTCCCAATTTTATACACAGTTGCTGTCAATTGATAACACGTCGCTTACAGCTAGTCAAGCACAGCACTTTTCTTTCATATTTTCAAGATATTGCAAAACAGCAAAAAAAATACAAAAAAATAAATATTTAGGTGCAAGCAGCAGCGACTTTTAAACTGACCCAGTTAGATTGAACAATAACAGCAGAGTGGCAGCTGCGAGCAATGTTAAGCAGCTGTTGTTTTTAGCCACAGAATGTTATAATTAACATACATAAATCTAAATTGATATATCGATTGTAGCGATAGCTGTATTAATTGGTATTTTAAGTTCATGTGTTACTTGAATAATAAATGAATGTTATTTCTTCCAAAAACACATACTTTATCAATTTAAATCCAATTGTTGAATCACTGTTATTACAAAAAATAACCACTTTAAATGATATGCAGTATTTTGAGTGCTGAAAGTCGCTGTTATCGATAAGAATTATCGTTGTTGTTATTATCGGTCTGGCAGCGCTGCACAGCTGTGCCAACGAAAGTGACACGACGACAGCTGGAAACGTTTGCGTTTGTTCGATTTTTGAACAGATTTGATTGGTTTTTTTACGTTTCCGTTGCAATGTCCACTGCCATTGACGAACTGCAGGCAATCATTGCCGAGCTAAAGTCCGAGCTTGAAGAACAAAAGACATCCACGCGCAATGCGCGAGCCCGAATCGAGCGGATGTCGGCCGAAGTCGTCGATTCGAATCCATATAGCCGCCTTATGGCGCTGCAGCGCATGAACATTGTCAAGGATTATGAGCGGATACGCGACAAGGTGGTGGCCATTGTGGGTGTCGGTGGCGTTGGCAGCGTCACCGCCGACATGTTGACACGGTAATAAAGATGCAAATGAAGATGGAACTTTTCTTGATATAAAGATTATTGTTCCGAATAGATGTGGCATTGGCAAGTTGATACTGTTCGACTACGACAAGGTGGAGCTGGCGAATATGAATCGTTTATTCTTCACGCCCGACCAGGCGGGCCTCTCCAAGGTCGAGGCAGCCGCGCGCACCCTGAGCTTCATCAATCCCGACGTGCGGATCGAGACGCACAACTACAACATAACGACCGTGGATAACTTTGACGCATTCCTGGCCACAATCTCTGGCAATGGCATCGAGCCCGTCGATTTGGTGCTCAGTTGCGTCGACAACTTTGAGGCGCGCATGGCCATCAACGCCGCCTGCAACGAGATCAATCTCAACTGGTTCGAATCGGGCGTCTCGGAGAACGCCGTCTCCGGGCACATACAGTTCATACGGCCGGGCGACACGGCCTGCTTTGCCTGTGCGCCGCCTTTGGTGGTGGCCGAGAACATTGACGAACGGACGCTGAAGCGGGAAGGCGTCTGCGCCGCCTCGTTGCCCACAACGATGGGCATAACGGCCGGGCTGCTCGTCCAGAACGCGTTGAAGTATTTGCTGCAGTTTGGCGAGGTCTCCGACTATTTGGGGTACAATGCGTTGAACGATTTCTTTCCTAAGATGACCCTCCGGCCAAATACGCAGTGCGATGATCGTTATTGTTTGGAACGCCAAAAGGAGTTCCAGGCGCGTCCAAAGCCCGCGGTTCAGCCGGTGGAGGAGGACATCTCGGATGAGCCGCTGCATGCTAGCAACGATTGGGGCATTGAGCTGGTATCGGATGATGCGCCGGCAACACAATCCGCGCCGAGCACTGGAACAACAAATGTGGCATTTGGATTGCGTCTGGCTTATGACGCACCGGAAAAGGAGGATGTGGCAGCTGAGATGCCGAAGCCGGCTGCTGGCGGTGGGGAGCCAGTGGCGAGTCTGGAGGATTTGATGGCGCAAATGAAGTCAATGTAACATATTCCACATACTCTGTTATTTATCTAAATCTTTTTTTTTTAACAAATATAACGTATTTTTAACTATCGATAACAAATAGTATTTAACAGCAGCCATACATAACATTGTTTAACATTTACCATTCACAATCACAGGCTTTAGAATTTTCAAAGGCAAATATCGATTGGCCGACATGTTTTTGTAAAAACCAAAAACAAAAATACTTTTGAGTGTGCGGTCACACTGTTTTGAACATAGCACAAAATATCTGTCGCGTTGTCAAACTGCAAAACGAAGCGTTTGTCGACTTTGTTTTATTTTCCATTCTAAGCGTTCAGCAAATCACATTAAAGGCACAGCAATAATGACCAAAGAGGAGGACAAGTCACAGCCCGCCGAAGAGGTAAGTCCCAATTAGACCAATAAGCCCGGCGCAGCAATGCCGGTTTCCATTTTGTTTCCATTTAGTTTTTTTTTTTTGTCTACACGTCAGTTTTGTAATTTGTTTTTTTTTTTTCTGCAATCCACAGCTGGTGAAGGTCAACAAATGGGATGGATCGGCCGTTAAGCATGCACTGGACGATGCCGTAAAGACCTGCCTGCTGGGCGATCGGCCGCATCTGAAGGAGCAATTCGGATTGGTCAACACCCGCTTGATTCTATGCGCTTTGGCTGTGGGCGTCGCAATAATGGCGCACGCCTGGGACTTTACCCATCCGTTTCCGCAATCGCGACCCGTTTTAATGTTCAGCGTGCTGGCCTATTTCGCCCTGATGGGCATCCTAACGCTGCACACAACGTTCCGCGAGAAGGGCACCTTTGCCGTTGCCGTGCACAAGGAGGCCGGCGGCGGCAAGTCGGGAGGCCGCATCTGGGAGGCCAGCTCCGATATGAAGAAGTACGATGACAAATACATGCTCACCCTGTGCGTGAAGGATGGGCGCGGGCAGCGCGAGCAGACAAGCACCAAATCGTGTGCTGCATTTATCGATAGCAACGGCATAATTCTGGATCATCTGGTGGCCAATGAGGTGAATCGCTTGTACAATATCCTTGCGGCCGACAAGAAGGATAAATAGCTGGAGCAACAACAAAAAGCCGAGATGAAGGAGGACCAGCTGATTGTTTAAGCACTATTATTCACTTCCGCTTCTTATTTTTTTTTTAAATTAAATTAAAACTCTCATTAAATTAATTGTAGTAAAAATGTGTTGACCCCCGTCTTTAAATACGATCAAAGGTGGCGAAAGAGAGAGAAATAATATTTTTGCTTTTATTTGGAATTATTGTTTGTATATATAGATTTCTTAGCGTTTAGAGCGTGCATAACAAAAACAACAACGATGCAGCTCGATTAGGCATTACAACAACATTTTTCGGCCATTGCAAGGATAACAAAATTTAAGTATTGCTCTCAAGCAAGATAGCGAGAGAGAGAGCGGGCAAAATGAGAGAGATTGTGACACTTCAAATTGGCGGAGCTGGCAATGCCATTGGCGATGCGGTAAGTAACTGTTAAACAGTCAGAGAGAAATGTTATTTTCTTGTTGTTGTTTTTGCAGTTCTGGCATGTTATTTCACATGAGCATGGCGTCGATTATCATACGGGACGGTTTGCCGGCACGAGCCCACTGCAAATGGAACGCATCAATGTTTTCTTCAATGCGACGGCCAGTCATCGTTATTATGCCCGAACGATAATTATCGATACCGAAGCCAGCACGATTGGACGGCTCAGTGGGAGCAGTCAACTCTATCGGCCGGAGAATTTCGTTGCCGGCACGGAAAGTGCCAGCAATAATTATGCCCGCGGCTATCATACGGATGGCGCGGCTATACTCGACCAGGTGCTGGATAGCACGCGGCGCGAGGTTGAATCCGTGGATTCGTTGCAGGGTTTCAACTTGTTGCATTCCATTGGTGGGGGCACCGGTTCGGGTCTCACCTCGCTGATCATGGAGGCACTGGTCGAACAGTATCCGGACAATTTGCTATGCAATTATGTGACGATACCGTCGCCGCGCATGTCCCAGGTCGTCGTGGAGCCGTACAATGCTCTGCTGAGCATGCCGGCCTTGGTGAACAATTCGCATTTGACCTTTTGTCTGGACAACGAGGCACTTTTCCAGATCGCCAATCGTAATCTCAAGATCCAAATGTCCGGCTACGAGCACATCAATCACATTGTCGCCCTCACCATGTCCGGCATAACGACCTGCCTCCGTTTCCCCGGCCAACTCAACGCCGGTCTTCGCAAGATCTACGTGAATATGGTGCCCTTTCCCCGGCTCCATTTCTTGATACCGGGATTCGCACCGCTCGTCACGAGCAAGGAGCAACAGTTTAGCAAGGGCACCGTCGCCGAGCTCGTCCAACAGATCTTCTCCAGCAACAATCTCCTATGTGCCATTGATTTGAGCAAGGGAAAGTTACTAACCGCCGCCGGTATCTTCCGGGGGAGGATGTCACCGCGCGAGGTTGATCAACTGATGACCGGCGTGCGCAACAAGAATCTCCATAACTTTGTCGATTGGATCCCCAACAACATAAAGACCGCCATCTGTGATATACCGCCACGTGGCCTCAAGATGTCCGCAACCTTCATTGGGAATACCACAGCGATTGAGACGCTTTTGCATCGTTTGCTCGAAGGTTCCACGATTATGCTCAAGCGTCGGGCCCATCTCCATTGGTACACCGGCGAGGGCATGGAGGAGCAGGAATTCACTGCCGCCCAGGAGGAGCTGCAGGCCATCATCGACGAGTATCACGAGGCGAATCGGGATGATGCCGACATGGAGCACAATAATGCCGATGGGGAGAGTGACGAGGAGACGGGAGGAGGCAAACATTCGGGTACCAAATGTCGCTATTGCACCGATTGAAAAACTTCCTAACCCTAAAAATAAAGTTGTGTCTCTCTCTCTCTTTCGCTCTCTGTCTCTCTGTCGCGTCGTAGGTCAACTGCCGGATCTGCTAAACTTGAAAGCTTGCCAGCCAACGATGACATTTTGCCAATGATGCAGTGCATCCATCGCATCTGTCTCTATTTTTATAGCTGGGCAAAGTATGTTTCGCTTCGTTTTCGAGTTCAGCGCACTGGACTGGCATGTGGCATATAGGGAAAGGGGGGATGGGTGGCAGGGCACCAGGCAGTTAGGGAGATACCTTCGATACCATGTTACTAAAGACTCTTTTTTTAATTACAAAAATAAGTTTTGAATGAAAAGAAAAAACGAATTCTTCGCATTTTTAGTTAATTTTTTAAAATATTTTCATCTGCCGCCCGGCTTATGGGCTGAGAAAGTTGTAAAGCAAATTGTACGTCGCTCTATTAATAAAAATGCATAACTATATATAAGTATATATATATCTATGAGACAAATGCGACTAATGCGCCCAGGCGACTGATGGCTGCGTCGCCAAAGGTTTTTGCACTTGGTTGTGGTTTGGTTTGGTTTATTTTTGTGCAGCGCATTCCTGAGATGCCAGCGTCGCCCGGCGATGACAAAAATATACCACGGCTGCTGGGCAACCAGGCCTTGGTGATGCCTCACGGGGATTGAGGAGATGGGCAGGCGGGCGAGGGGAGATGGCGAAGGCGGCTGCTCATGAAAAAGCCAGCACAAGTGGAGCACGCACGCACATAACTAAATATATATATATACGCATGCATAAGAGTCAGAAACTTATATATAAATATAAACATAATGCAAATGCAAATGTCTAAATAAAGAATTTAAAGGCGGCGCCAAATCACTAAAGGGGCCGGCAGCTATGTTTAGGCCTTTGCCAAACGCCCATTGCGTGTCAAGATTTCGTCAAGTGTTGTGCAGCTGAAGCGGCGCTGTGATCGTTTTGCATTCGCAGTTATTTGAATTCTCAAGCCGTAACCGCGCTCAAAACGCAGAATTGCTCAAGTCGAGCGGTTAAATTGCAGCAGGTTGGCACGCATGCCAAACTGTTCAAAACTATCGTTAACGTTACGTCGAAATCGATAATACGCGCCCTCCGCAACCAAAATGTCATCGATAAGCTAGAAGCAAAAACATAGCCGAACGAGGCGGATGTGTGACGCTCGTTGCGCTTAATAGTGATTTGTAATACGTTGTGTTCGCCTGGTGTTTGTCTGCTGGGTTTGTAATAATATTGTTATCCGCGTCGCTTGCAAACTGACTCTACCGATTATTTGTTTATTTGCGTGTGTGTGTCTGTGTGAGTTATTTAGTGCTAACAAGTACAAACTCAAATCATTTAACAAATTGAATGCGCCTGAAATATATTTTCATCCCAGCTTCTCGTGCATAATTAAATTCAAAAGTATTTTCGAACAGCCAAGTGTTGGAGTAATCTGCAATCAAAGCTGCATAAGTGAATTTATTTACTTTATTTTTATTTTTTCTGTGTGTTTTATTTTTTATGTGCAAAGAGTTGTTGTACACACATACACATACATACATAAAAGGAGTTGAAGTTGGGCAGCAGAACATGACAGCGACGACGGTATACACCAACACAAGCAGCATTGCGCATATAAATACATACACATAGATACAGCAGCAGCATTGACAAATTAACGTGAAACATGTTGTGTCTGTTTTTGTGTGTGAAATTTTTGTGTGTGCGTGTGCCGCCGCGCGCGTATTCAATTTAAATTGAAATGCTTTTAACTGCATTTCAAGAAAGACCAAAAAACCAATCTCATTACCAAAAAAAAAAAAACACGCAAATCGACAAAAAAAAAAACAGTATAAACACTTCAAAAAAAGAGCCAGAGCCAAGAAATTTCCGTGACTGTTGCTGTTGTTGTTGTTAGTGCATAGTTTAACAGCATCCCTAGTGCTGTCACGCTTCAACACACAGGCTGTTGCATTGGCCGAAGTCGGCAGCGCAGTTCAAAAGGGCGCTGGAATTTCTCGGCTTCTGTTTCTCTGCTGCTGTCGCTGCTGCTGCTGATGGCAGTGTGACCAAAGCTTTGCGAAAGGCGCGCGCGCTCTTCCCTTGTTGTTGTTGTTATTTTTGCTGTTGTTTATGTGTATTTTATTGTTGTTTGTTCTAATGTTCTTTGTATGTGCCACAGTTTTAATTTCGCGAAATACCCCGCCCCCGTCCCACTTACAAACAAAATAAATAAAAATAAGCAAAAGAAAAGCCCAAAAAACGAAAAGAAGACAAAAATCCACCAAAACTTCAAAAAAAGATACAGCCCGTGTGTGTGTGTGTAAGCGAGTCGAGAGCGAGAGCAGTCGCGAGAGAGAGCAGCTGCAGCGTTAAAAAAAAACATGTTTCCCGAGGAGGGCATCTTTTCGATCGGCGATGGCCTGCTGGACGTCGATGCCGAGCGCTTGAAGGGATTACTTGTGTCGCATGACATCAACGAGATCTACGAGGTGGAACAGACGCCGTTTGCCAGGTGAGTGAAGTGCAAAAGAAACCGGAGCACAAAACTTGTTTTCTCTTCCTCTTGGACGAAAAAGTTGCCAAAAAAAAAATCAAAAAACAAAAAAGCGAAAACTGCGACGCCGACTGCGACTGCGTCCGCAACATGTCCAAGCAGCAGCGAGCACAAAAGTGCTTAAAGAAAGTCAGTCAGCAGTTGTCTGTTATTTATTTTTATTTATATGTTTTTGTTTTATTTTGGTTGAAAACTGAAATCTTCTGCGCAGGCGCAGCAGCAGCAGCGGCAAGTCGAATAAAAAAACTTGTTTTTATATCTATCTATATAAATGTATGTATCTATGTATATTTGTGCACAGTCTGGTAGCTCTGCGGCTGTGTGAGCTTCTACTTTACACACACACACACATATGTACAGAAACTTGCACTGGGCACACTCTCTTGTGCTGCTGCTAACTTTATGCCTGCCCTTGTGGGCAACAACAACACTATCTCCACCACAAGCAACAGCACAGAGAGCAGCTGTTCCCGTTTGCCGCCGTCAACTGACCCTCGGCTTCATTTTGCATTCATTTCGCCGTCGCATTCGCCTTCGCCTTTCAAGAGCAAGTGAGAGAGAGCCCTTAGTCCCTCCGTTCCGTCCCGTCCGTTCGGCTACCTTTTATGCTAGATTTGCATTTTTGCTTGAATGTAAATTATTTTTTTTGCTTTTTATTTATTTTGCATTTCATTATTATAGTTTGTTTTGCATTTTATGCCTCTTCCGCTTTTCGTTAAGCAACCTTAATTGCAGTTTGCATAAATATATTTATATGCGCTTCTCTTCTGTTAACGAAGCTTCCTTGACATCTTTTGATCTAGTATCTCGCTCTCGCGCTCTCACGCTCTCGCTCTCCTGTCTACTAATATTTTCTGACATTTGTTGAGAGCTCGAACCGGGGGGTGGGAGGCAGGCGAAAGGTGCTAGATTACCACTTGAGACGACGCCTGTCTCTCTACAGCTCTTCTTCTCTTCTTTTTTCTTGTTATTCTTTACAACTACTACTCCGAAGAAGAAGCAGCATCCCAAGTGGACTGACTCTGACTGTGAAGGTCGTTCGCTTTCGAAGCAAAAACTAAACGAAGCGTTTCGTTTTCAAGCTCCGCTCACACCGCACACTTTGATACACTGCCACTTCTTACATTATGTTAGGTTAGGGTATATATGCATACATATAATAAAATTATCTGCTGTTCGTGCGGCTTTATAGCTGCCGTCAACTGATAAGAACACAAACAACTTTTTATCAGCCATCGATGAGTTGTCGATTTCGTAAGCGAAGCACAGCAAATTGAGCACACACACAAACACACATACATACAAACTCGACTGGTCACACTTAACTCAACTTTAATGGAAAAGCTTATCGTTGATTTCGTTCTTATTGACTATCAATGTGTGTGTGTGTGTGTGTGTGTGGGGGGCAGGTGTGCAGGTGTAAATTTACCTCTTTCTTGCATTGAAAGTTTCACAACATTTATTTTTAATCTATTTATGTTCTTTGGATGAAAATGAAAGTAAAAGTTTTTGGACTTTATTTAAGTTTTTAAAAAACACCTGTTAAGCAATTCAATTAATTTAACAATTAGCTAATTAAATAAAACAGCTGCCAGTAAATTACTAAATGCCCTTTGATGCTACCAACAATCGTATAAAACATATATATAAATATCATAAAAAAATATTATCTTTGAACATATGAAAATTCCATAAGATATTTTCAGCTGATAATTAAAATCTATTTGCAATTTATTCTGAAATAAATTTTTAATACTTGTGAATTTCTCTTTCTTCCCCGCCTCGTTCATGAATGCATTCAAATTTTGGGAAGCAAATTCTTCTGAATGTTCCGCTTAGCTTTTTTCTTTAGGCTCTTCACTTTATGCAAACTCTGGTTGGGTTCGGGCTCGATTTGAAATTTGTTGCCGCTTTTTTGTTGTTTTCTAGTCGCTTTTTTGTTTCTTTAAGATAAGCACAAGACAGATTAATTTTGTTCTAGCCAAGTTTGCATTCACGATTTGCCTTTTTCAAATGGATAATAAACGGGCCCAGATAAAGAATATGCAATGTGTTTGTGTGTTTAGTTTCTTAATGAGAAGCGATTTTGGCTAAAAAGCGGAAAGTTGAAGAAAACAAAAGATAAACCCAACTGATTTGTGGTAGAAACATTAACAGGAAACAGGAAAGTTACTAATACGCAACGTCAACAGATTATAATTAAACAGAAGTGTGACTAATTGTCGTCTTTGTGGGATTAACATTCATCTTCTTCTTCTTCTTCTTCTTAAAAAATATATAAAAAAACTACCTTTCGAGCAAGTTGGTCTGGTCATAAGCTGTTTGAAGTTCAATTCAAGAATTTAGCTGTTAAACACTTTTTGTGCAAAGGTTCAAAACAATCGATAACACGAAACCAGTGCAATCGATAATTTATCGATAACATTCAACTATTTTCTAGAAAATCAATACTTTGATATCAATCAATTGTCGGTAACTTATTTTTAACCAATCGATAATTAATCGATAACATGACTCTATGCCCAGCTAATCAATTGAACCCCTTCAACCAACCAAAATGTACCAAAAGTCTTTCGTTTTAACTAGCTTAACCGAATCGACCCCCCCCCCCCCCCCTCTAGGTCGTATCATTCGATTGTGCTCATCTAACAATAATATCAAACTGAAATCAATACAAAAGATGCGAGAAAAAGAAAGAAAAGACGCTTAAAAACTTGTTTCGTCTTCGTTGAAAGAGGGACAGAGAGAGCGAGCGAGGGAGAGAGAGGGAGAGGGAGAGTTCCATACTTAGTAGGAGCATTGTGTTTGAATATTTGGCCCGATGATTATTCGAATGCTGCTGGAACTTGACAGTGTTTGTGAATTTATGTTGAGCCACCCGCCGCCAGGCATTCAAAACGTATCCACTTTCCCTCCATAAGAGTGAGGGAGAGTGAGAGAGCGAGAGAGTGAGAGAACGGGACAGATTATTGAACGAGGGTTGAATGGCGGCGTTGTGTGGGCGGGCGGCTGTGAACCTCGCCTACGCTTAAATTTCTTTGCCACAAACAGAACCCCGAAAAACACACACACGGATACACACACACACACACACAGATACAGACACACCCACGACGAAAAAACGTTGTGCGTCACAAAATTTGGGTTTCGTTTGGGGTGGGGGTGGGGGAAGGGGGTTGTGAGACTGGGTTAACCTACTCCTTGATGTGACATTGTTATGCCACAATTTGGGGCAAGACAGAAGACAGCTATATATAGATATACATATATATACATATATATATAAATATACAGGTAAATTGGCATTATGCAAGCGCGCAAGCCTAATTTCCAATTGAAATCCGGTCAGTAACAATGGCAAGAAAACAAATACAACAACAACAACAACAACCAAACTGGCCACAAAACTGGACAATATGCCGAGTCCAAGTCAAGTCAAGTCGTGCTCAAACTGGGCTCCAAAATACAACAACAACAAATTAAACTGCACTCCGCAATGGTCCAGTGTCGAAAACAGCTTTATTTGTTCGGCTGTCAATGGTTGTTGCCATTATTTACTCGTTTTTGGTAATACTCTGATATCAAAGGGTGTAATAGAGTTGATTTGGTTTGTGTCATGGCTAAATGTTAAGAAATATCGATAACAAGTCGATAAACATTGGGGTTACTTAATTTGAAAATGATAAATGATTATTAACAAGATTCAATTCAAAATTCATATCTTACCCCTTGCTTAGATTAGCTGGCTTTTGACTTCTTTCAGCTTATTTTAAAGTCGTTATGTTCTTATTTGAATATATATTTTTTGTTGGCTTTTTTTTTTGTTTGCTGCACAAATTGGGTTATAATCCAACGGCAAAAGCGCAACACCAACACGAAAAAATCAGACTACCAGCAAATAAATACATATATATATTTCGATTTCATTTCCGAAATTCCCTCTCTGTTCCCCCACCGTTTGATTGACGTTTTTCGTTGCGGTCATTAGTATAATCGATTGTGTATATATATATGATATATTCAGCCTTTTCTGCCTTGACAACATTTCGTAACATGAATAACAAAAAAATCCTTTTTCATATATATATTTTTGGGGCTCGGACTTTTGCATTTTGGTTGAAGTACTTTTGCCAAATGTTGAGATATTGTTTTAGTTGTTCTTCTGCCGTTTACACAGTTTTATTTTATTTTTTTTTATAATTTCATGGTTCATCTGTTTAACTATTTGC